>OY284415.1:113203305-115703305 GCA_958301585.1 Merodon equestris
TTTGAAAATTGTACGTAATTGCACAGTAGTGCTTATGGTCGATGCCGTCTCTCGGCTTCAGAGCTACTTTCTTGACTGTATTTTGAGTTAAGCAGTTGGCGCGACTTCAGTTCTAGCCTATAAAGTCAAATGTTGTTTGATTCGTCCATGGTAACATAGCTGCCCGAGGTCGCAAAGTTAGCAAGTACAAGAAATTTGAAAATTGCACGTAATTGCACATTAGTGCTTATGGTCGATGCCGTTTCTCGGCTTCAGAGCTACTTTCTTGACTGTATTTTGAGCTAGACAGTTGGCGCGACTTCAGTTCTAGCCTGTAAAGTCAAATCTTGTGTGGTTCCTCCATGGTAACATAGCTGCCCGAGGTCGCAAAGTTAGCAAGTACAAGAAATTTGAAAATTGTACGCAATTGCACAGTAGTGCTTATGGTCGATCCCATTTCTCGGCTTCAGAGCTTTTTTCTTGACTGTATTTTGAGTTAAACAGTTGGCGCGACTTCAGTTCTAGCCTATAAAGTCAAATCTTGTGTGATTCCTCCATGGTAACATAGCTGCCCGAGGTCGCAAAGTTAGCAAGTACAAGAAATTTGAAAATTGTACGTAATTGCACAGTAGTGCTTATGGTCGATCCCGTTTCTCAGCTTCAGAGCTACTTTCTTGACTGTATTTTGAGCTAGACAGTTGGCGCGACTTCAGTTCTAGCCTTTAAAGTCAAATCTTGTGTGATTCCTCCATGGTAACATAGCTGCCCGAGGTCGCAAAATTAGCAAGTACAAGAAATTTGAAAATTGTACGTAATTGCACAGTAGTGCTTATGGTCGATGCCGTTTCTCAGCTTCAGAGCTACTTTCTTGACTGTATTTTGAGTTAAGCAGTTGGCGCGACTTCAGTTCTAGCCTTAAAAGTCAAATCTTGTGTGATTCCTCCAAGGTAACATAGCTGCCCGAGGTCGCAAATTAACAAGTACAAGAAATTTGAAAATTGTACGTAATTGCACAGTAGTGCTTATGGTCGATGCCGTTTCTCAGCTTCAGAGCTACTTTCTTGACTGTATTTTGAGTTAAGCAGTTGGCGCGACTTCAGTTCTAGTCTTAAAAGTCAAATCTTGTGTGATTCCTCCATGGTAACATAGCTGCCCGAGGTCGCAAATTTAGCAAGTACAAGAAATTTGAAAAATGTACGTAATTTCACGGTAGTGCTTATGGTCGATCCCGTTTCTCAGCTTCAGAGCTTTTTTCTTGACTGTATTTTGAGTTAAACAGTTGGCGCGACTTCAGTTCTAGCCTATAAAGTCAAATCTTTTGTGGTTCCTCCATGGTAACATAGCTGCCCGAGGCCGCAAAGTTAGCAAGTACAAGAAATTTGAAAATTGTACGTAATTTCACGGTAGTGCTTATGGTCGATCCCGTTTCTCAGCTGCAGAGCTACTTTCTTGACTGTATTTTGAGTTAAGCAGTTGGCGCGACTTCAGTTCTAGCCTTAAAAGTCAAATCTTGTGTGATTCCTCCATGGTAACATAGCTGCCCGACGCCGCAAAGTTAGCAAGTACAAGAAATTTGAAAATTGTACGTAATTTCACCTTAGTGCTTATGGTCGATGCCGCTTCTCGGCTTCAGAGCTACTTACTTGACTGTATTTTGAGTTAAACAGTTGGCGCGACTTCAGTTCTAGCCTATAAAGTCAAATCTTGTGTGGTTCCTCCATGGTAACATAGCTGCCCGAGGTCGCAAAGTTAGCAAGTACAAGAAATTTGAAAATTGTACGTAATTTCACGGTAGTGCTTATGGTCGATGCCGTTTCTCGGCTTCAGAGCTACTTTCTTGACTGTATTTTGAGCTAGACAGTCGGCGCGACTTCAGTTCTAGCCTATAAAGTCAAATCTTGTGTGGTTCCTCCATGGTAACATAGCTGCCCGAGGTCGCAAAGTTAGCAAGTACAAGAAATTTGAAAATTGTACGTAATTGCACAGTAGTGCTTATGGTCGATCCCGTTTCTCAGCTTCAGAGCTACTTTCTTGCCTGTATTTTGAGTTAAGCAGTTGGCGCGACTTCAGTTCTAGCCTATAAAGTCAAATCTTGTGTGGTTCCTCCATGGTAACATAGCTGCCCGAGGTCGCAAAGTTAGCAAGTACAAGAAATTTGAAAATTGTACGTAATTGCACAGTAGTGCTTATGGTCGATGCCGTTTCTCAGCTTCATAGCTACTTTCTTGACTGTATTTTGAGTTAAGCAGTTGGCGCGACTTCAGTTCTAGCCTATAAAGTCAAATCTTGTGTGGTTCCTCCATGGTAACATAGCTGCCCGAGGTCGCAAAATTAGCAAGTACAAGAAATTTGAAAATTGTACGTAATTGCACAGTAGTGCTTATGGTCGATGCCGTTTCTCAGCTTCAGAGCTACTTTCTTGACTGTATTTTGAGTTAAGCAGTTGGCGCGACTTCAGTTCTAGTCTTAAAAGTCAAATCTTGTGTGATTCCTCCATGGTAACATAGCTGCCCGAGGTCGCAAATTTAGCAAGTACAAGAAATTTGAAAATTGTACGTAATTTCACGGTAGTGCTTATGGTCGATCCCGTTTCTCAGCTTCAGAGCTTTTTTCTTGACTGTATTTTGAGCTAGACAGTCGGCGCGACTTCAGTTCTAGCCTATAAAGTCAAATCTTGTGTGGTTCCTCCATGGTAACATAGCTGCCCGAGGTCGCAAAGTTAGCAAGTACAAGAAATTTGAAAATTGTACGTAATTGCACAGTAGTGCTTATGGCCGATCCCGTTTCTCAGCTTCAGAGCTACTTTCTTGACTGTATTTTGAGTTAAGCAGTTGGCGCGACTTCAGTTCTAGCCTATAAAGTCAAATCTAGTGTGGTTCCTCCATGGTAACATAGCTGCCCGAGGTCGCAAAGTTAGCAAGTACAAGAAATTTGAAAATTGTATGTAATTTCACGGTAGTGCTTATGGTCGATGCCGTTTTTCGGCTTCAGAGCTACTTTCTTGACTGTATTTTGAGCTAAACAGTTGGCGCGACTTCAGTTCTAGCCTATAAAGTCAAATCTTGTGTGGTTCCTCCATGGTAACATAGCTGCCCGAGGCCGCAAAGTTAGCAAGTACAAGAAATTTGAAAATTGTACGTAATTTCACGGTAGTGCTTATGGTCGATCCCGTTTCTCAGCTTCAGAGCTACTTTCTTGACTGTATTTTGAGTTAAGCAGTTGGCGCGACTTTAGTTCTAGCCTTAAAAGTCAAATCTTGTGTGATTCCTCCATGGTAACATAGCTGCCCGAGGCCGCAAAGTTAGCAAGTACAAGAAATTTGAAAATTGTACGTAATTTCACATTAGTGCTTATGGTCGATGCCGTTTCTCGGCTTCAGAGCTACTTTCTTGACTGTATTTTGAGTTAAGCAGTTGGCGCGACTTCAGTTCTAGCCTATAAAGTCAAATTTGTGTGGCTCCTCCATGGTAACATAGCTGCCCAAGGTCGCAAAGTTAGCAAGTACAAGAAATTTGAAAATTGTACGTAATTTCACGGTAGTGCTTATGGTCGATCCCGTTTCTCGGCTTCAGAGCTACTTTCTTGACTGCATTTTGAGCTAGACAGTTGGCGCGACTTCAGTTCTAGCCTATAAAGTCAAATCTTGTGTGGTTCCTCCATGGTAACATAGCTGCCCGAGGTCGCAGAGTTAGCAAGTACAAGAAATTTGAAAATTGTACGTAATTGCACAGTAGTGCTTATGGTCGATGCCGTTTCTCAGCTTCAGAGCTACTTTCTTGACTGTATTTTGAGTTAAGCAGTTGGCGCGACTTCAGTTCTAGCCTTGAAAGTCAAATCTTGTGTGATTCCTCCATGGTAACATAGCTGCCCGAGGTCGCAAAGTTAGCAAGTACAAGAAATTTGAAAATTGTACGTAATTGCACAGTAGTGCTTATGGTCGATGCCGTTTCTCAGCTTCAGAGCTACTTTCTTGACTGTATTTTGAGTTAAGCAGTTGGCGCGACTTCAGTTCTAGCCTTAAAAGTCAAATCTTGTGTGATTCCTCCATGGTAACATAGCTGCCCGAGGTCGCAAAATTAGCAAGTACAAGAAATTTGAAAATTGTACGTAATTGCACAGTAGTGCTTATGGTCGATGCCGTTTCTCAGCTTCAGAGCTACTTTCTTGACTGTATTTTGAGTTAAGCAGTTGGCGCGACTTCAGTTCTAGCCTTAAAAGTCAAATCTTGTGTGATTCCTCCAAGGTAACATAGCTGCCCGAGGTCGCAAATTAACAAGTACAAGAAATTTGAAAATTGTACGTAATTGCACAGTAGTGCTTATGGTCGATGCCGTTTCTCAGCTTCAGAGCTACTTTCTTGACTGTATTTTGAGTTAAGCAGTTGGCGCGACTTCAGTTCTAGCCTCAAAAGTCAAATCTTGTGTGATTCCTCCATGGTAACATAGCTGCCCGAGGTCGCAAATTTAGCAAGTACAAGAAATTTGAAAATTGTACGTAATTTCACGGTAGTGCTTATGGTCGATCCCGTTTCTCAGCTTCAGAGCTTTTTTCTTGACTGTATTTTGAGTTAAACAGTTGGCGCGACTTCAGTTCTACCCTTAAAAGTCAAATCTTGTGTGATTCCTCCATGGTAACATAGCTGCCCGAGGTCGCAAAGTTAGCAAGTACAAGAAATTTGAAAATTGTACGTAATTTCACGGTAGTGCTTATGGTCGATGCCGTTTCTCGGCTTCAGAGCTACTTTCTTGACTGTATTTTGAGTTAAGCAGTTGGCGCGACTTCAGTTCTAGCCTTAAAAGTCAAATATTGTGTGATTCCTCCATGGTAACATAGCTGCCCGAGGCCGCAAAGTTAGCAAGTACAAGAAATTTGAAAATTGTACGAAATTTCACGGTAGTGCTTATGGTCGATCCCGTTTCTCAGCTTCAGAGCTACTTTCTTGACTGTATTTTGAGTTAAGCAGTTGGCGCGACTTCAGTTCTACCCTAAAAGGTCAAATCTTGTGTGATTGCTCCATGGTAACATAGCTGCCCAAGGTCGCAAAGTTAGCAAGTACAAGAAATTTGAAAATTGTACGTAATTTCACGGTAGTGCTTAGGGTCGATGCCGTTTCTCGGCTTCAGAGCTACTTTCTTGACTGTATTTTGAGTTAAGCAGTTGGCGCGACTTCAGTTCTAGCCTATAAAGTCAAATCTTGTGTGGTTCCTCCATGGTAACATAGCTGCCCGAGGCCGCAAAGTAAGCAAGTACAAGAAATTTGAAAATTGTACGAAATTTCACGGTAGTGCTTATGGTCGATCCCGTTTCTCAGCTTCAGAGCTACTTTCTTGACTGTATTTTGAGTTAAGCAGTTGGCGCGACTTCAGTTCTAGCCTATAAAGTCAAATCTTGTGTGGTTCCTCTATGACAACATAGCTGCCCGAGGCCGCAAAGTTAGCAAGTACAAGAAATTTGAGAATTGTACGTAATTTCACGGTAGTGCTTATGGTCGATCCCGTTTCTCAGCTTCAGAGCTACTTTCTTGACTGTATTTTGAGTTGAGCAGTTGGCGCGACTTCAGTTCTACCCTTAAAAGTCAAATCTTGTGTGATTCCTCCATGGTAACATAGCTGCCCGAGGTCGCAAAGTTAGCAAGTACAAGAAATTTGAAAATTGTACGTAATTTCACGGTAGTGCTTATGGTCGATGCCGTCTCTCGGCTTCAGAGCTACTTTCTTGACTGTATTTTTGAGTTAAACAGTTGGCGCGACTTCAGTTCTAGCCTATAAAGTCAAGTCTTGTGTGGTTTCTCCATGGTAACATAGCTGCCCAAGGCCGCAAAATTAGCAAGTACAAGAAATTTGAAAATTGTACGAAATTTCACGGTAGTGCTTATGGTCGATCCCGTTTCTCAGCTTCAGAGCTACTTTCTTGACTGTATTTTGAGCTAGACAGTTGGCGCGACTTCAGTTCTAGCCTTAAAAGTCAAATCTTGTGTGATTCCTCCATGGTAACATAGCTGCCCGAGGTCGCAAAATTAGCAAGTACAAGAAATTTGAAACTTGTACGTAATTGCACAGTAGTGCTTATGGTCGATGCCGTCTCTCGGCTTCAGAGCTACTTTCTTGACTGTATTTTGAGTTAAGCAGTTGGCGCGACTTCAGTTCTAGCCTATAAAGTCAAATGTTGTTTGATTCGTCCATGGTAACATAGCTGCCCGAGGTCGCAAAGTTAGCAAGTACAAGAAATTTGAAAATTGCACGTAATTGCACATTAGTGCTTATGGTCGATGCCGTTTCTCGGCTTCAGAGCTACTTTCTTGACTGTATTTTGAGCTAGACAGTTGGCGCGACTTCAGTTCTAGCCTGTAAAGTCAAATCTTGTGTGGTTCCTCCATGGTAACATAGCTGCCCGAGGTCGCAAAGTTAGCAAGTACAAGAAATTTGAAAATTGTACGCAATTGCACAGTAGTGCTTATGGTCGATCCCATTTCTCGGCTTCAGAGCTTTTTTCTTGACTGTATTTTGAGTTAAACAGTTGGCGCGACTTCAGTTCTAGCCTATAAAGTCAAATCTTGTGTGATTCCTCCATGGTAACATAGCTGCCCGAGGTCGCAAAGTTAGCAAGTACAAGAAATTTGAAAATTGTACGTAATTGCACAGTAGTGCTTATGGTCGATCCCGTTTCTCAGCTTCAGAGCTACTTTCTTGACTGTATTTTGAGCTAGACAGTTGGCGCGACTTCAGTTCTAGCCTTTAAAGTCAAATCTTGTGTGATTCCTCCATGGTAACATAGCTGCCCGAGGTCGCAAAATTAGCAAGTACAAGAAATTTGAAAATTGTACGTAATTGCACAGTAGTGCTTATGGTCGATGCCGTTTCTCAGCTTCAGAGCTACTTTCTTGACTGTATTTTGAGTTAAGCAGTTGGCGCGACTTCAGTTCTAGCCTTAAAAGTCAAATCTTGTGTGATTCCTCCAAGGTAACATAGCTGCCCGAGGTCGCAAATTAACAAGTACAAGAAATTTGAAAATTGTACGTAATTGCACAGTAGTGCTTATGGTCGATGCCGTTTCTCAGCTTCAGAGCTACTTTCTTGACTGTATTTTGAGTTAAGCAGTTGGCGCGACTTCAGTTCTAGTCTTAAAAGTCAAATCTTGTGTGATTCCTCCATGGTAACATAGCTGCCCGAGGTCGCAAATTTAGCAAGTACAAGAAATTTGAAAAATGTACGTAATTTCACGGTAGTGCTTATGGTCGATCCCGTTTCTCAGCTTCAGAGCTTTTTTCTTGACTGTATTTTGAGTTAAACAGTTGGCGCGACTTCAGTTCTAGCCAATAAAGTCAAATCTTTTGTGGTTCCTCCATGGTAACATAGCTGCCCGAGGCCGCAAAGTTAGCAAGTACAAGAAATTTGAAAATTGTACGTAATTTCACGGTAGTGCTTATGGTCGATCCCGTTTCTCAGCTGCAGAGCTACTTTCTTGACTGTATTTTGAGTTAAGCAGTTGGCGCGACTTCAGTTCTAGCCTTAAAAGTCAAATCTTGTGTGATTCCTCCATGGTAACATAGCTGCCCGACGCCGCAAAGTTAGCAAGTACAAGAAATTTGAAAATTGTACGTAATTTCACCTTAGTGCTTATGGTCGATGCCGCTTCTCGGCTTCAGAGCTACTTACTTGACTGTATTTTGAGTTAAACAGTTGGCGCGACTTCAGTTCTAGCCTATAAAGTCAAATCTTGTGTGGTTCCTCCATGGTAACATAGCTGCCCGAGGTCGCAAAGTTAGCAAGTACAAGAAATTTGAAAATTGTACGTAATTTCACGGTAGTGCTTATGGTCGATGCCGTTTCTCGGCTTCAGAGCTACTTTCTTGACTGTATTTTGAGCTAGACAGTCGGCGCGACTTCAGTTCTAGCCTATAAAGTCAAATCTTGTGTGGTTCCTCCATGGTAACATAGCTGCCCGAGGTCGCAAAGTTAGCAAGTACAAGAAATTTGAAAATTGTACGTAATTGCACAGTAGTGCTTATGGTCGATCCCGTTTCTCAGCTTCAGAGCTACTTTCTTGCCTGTATTTTGAGTTAAGCAGTTGGCGCGACTTCAGTTCTAGCCTATAAAGTCAAATCTTGTGTGGTTCCTCCATGGTAACATAGCTGCCCGAGGTCGCAAAGTTAGCAAGTACAAGAAATTTGAAAATTGTACGTAATTGCACAGTAGTGCTTATGGTCGATGCCGTTTCTCAGCTTCATAGCTACTTTCTTGACTGTATTTTGAGTTAAGCAGTTGGCGCGACTTCAGTTCTAGCCTATAAAGTCAAATCTTGTGTGGTTCCTCCATGGTAACATAGCTGCCCGAGGTCGCAAAATTAGCAAGTACAAGAAATTTGAAAATTGTACGTAATTGCACAGTAGTGCTTATGGTCGATGCCGTTTCTCAGCTTCAGAGCTACTTTCTTGACTGTATTTTGAGTTAAGCAGTTGGCGCGACTTCAGTTCTAGTCTTAAAAGTCAAATCTTGTGTGATTCCTCCATGGTAACATAGCTGCCCGAGGTCGCAAATTTAGCAAGTACAAGAAATTTGAAAATTGTACGTAATTTCACGGTAGTGCTTATGGTCGATCCCGTTTCTCAGCTTCAGAGCTTTTTTCTTGACTGTATTTTGAGCTAGACAGTCGGCGCGACTTCAGTTCTAGCCTATAAAGTCAAATCTTGTGTGGTTCCTCCATGGTAACATAGCTGCCCGAGGTCGCAAAGTTAGCAAGTACAAGAAATTTGAAAATTGTACGTAATTGCACAGTAGTGCTTATGGCCGATCCCGTTTCTCAGCTTCAGAGCTACTTTCTTGACTGTATTTTGAGTTAAGCAGTTGGCGCGACTTCAGTTCTAGCCTATAAAGTCAAATCTTGTGTGGTTCCTCCATGGTAACATAGCTGCCCGAGGTCGCAAAGTTAGCAAGTACAAGAAATTTGAAAATTGTACGTAATTTCACGGTAGTGCTTATGGTCGATGCCGTTTTTCGGCTTCAGAGCTACTTTCTTGACTGTATTTTGAGCTAAACAGTTGGCGCGACTTCAGTTCTAGCCTATAAAGTCAAATCTTGTGTGGTTCCTCCATGGTAACATAGCTGCCCGAGGCCGCAAAGTTAGCAAGTACAAGAAATTTGAAAATTGTACGTAATTTCACGGTAGTGCTTATGGTCGATCCCGTTTCTCAGCTTCAGAGCTACTTTCTTGACTGTATTTTGAGTTAAGCAGTTGGCGCGACTTTAGTTCTAGCCTTAAAAGTCAAATCTTGTGTGATTCCTCCATGGTAACATAGCTGCCCGAGGCCGCAAAGTTAGCAAGTACAAGAAATTTGAAAATTGTACGTAATTTCACATTAGTGCTTATGGTCGATGCCGTTTCTCGGCTTCAGAGCTACTTTCTTGACTGTATTTTGAGTTAAGCAGTTGGCGCGACTTCAGTTCTAGCCTATAAAGTCAAATTTGTGTGGTTCCTCCATGGTAACATAGCTGCCCAAGGTCGCAAAGTTAGCAAGTACAAGAAATTTGAAAATTGTACGTAATTTCACGGTAGTGCTTATGGTCGATCCCGTTTCTCGGCTTCAGAGCTACTTTCTTGACTGCATTTTGAGCTAGACAGTTGGCGCGACTTCAGTTCTAGCCTATAAAGTCAAATCTTGTGTGGTTCCTCCATGGTAACATAGCTGCCCGAGGTCGCAGAGTTAGCAAGTACAAGAAATTTGAAAATTGTACGTAATTGCACAGTAGTGCTTATGGTCGATCCCGTTTCTCAGCTTCAGAGCTACTTTCTTGACTGTATTTTGAGTTAAGCAGTTGGCGCGACTTCAGTTCCAGCCTATAAAGTCAAATCTTGTGTGGTTCCTCCATGGTAACATAGCTGCCCGAGGTCGCAAATTTAGCAAGTACAAGAAATTTGAAAATTGTACGTAATTTCACGGTAGTGCTTATGGTCGATCCCGTTTCTCAGCTTCAGAGCTTTTTCTTGAGTGTATTTTGAGCTAAACAGTTGGCGCGACTTCAGTTCTAGCCTTAAAAGTCAAATCTTGTGTGATTCCTCCAAGGTAACATAGCTGCCCGAGGTCGCAAATTAACAAGTACAAGAAATTTGAAAATTGTACGTAATTTCACGGTAGTGCTTATGGTCGATCCCGTTTCTCAGCTTCAGAGCTTTTTCTTGACTGTATTTTGAGTTAAACAGTTGGCGCGACTTCAGTTCTAGCCTTAAAAGTCAAATCTTGTGTGATTCCTCCATGGTAACATAGCTGCCCGAGGTCGCAAATTTAGCAAGTACAAGAAATTTGAAAATTGTACGTAATTTCACGGTAGTGCTTATGGTCGATCCCGTTTCTCAGCTTCAGAGCTACTTTCTTGACTGTATTTTGAGTTAGGCAGTTGGCGCGACTTCAGTTCTAGCCTTAAAAGTCAAATCTTGTGTGATTCCTCCATGGTAACATAGCTGCCCGAGGTCGCAAATTTAGCAAGTACAAGAAATTTGAAAATTGTACGTAATTGCACAGTAGTGCTTATGGTCGATCCCGTTTCTCAGCTTCAGAGCTTTTTTCTTGACTGTATTTTGAGTTAAACAGTTGGCGCGACTTCAGTTCTGGCCTTAAAAGTCAAATCTTGTGTGATTCCTCCATGGTAACATAGCTGCCCGACGCCGCAAAGTTAGCAAGTACAAGAAATTTGAAAATTGTACGTAATTTCACCTTAGTGCTTATGGTCGATGCCGTTTCTCGGCTTCAGAGCTACTTTCTTGACTGTATTTTGAGTTAAGCAGTTGGCGCGACTTCAGTTCTAGCCTATAAAGTCAAATCTTGTGTGGTTCCTCCATGGTAACATAGCTGCCCGAGGTCGCAAAGTTAGCAAGTACAAGAAATTTGAAAATTGTACGTAATTTCACGGTAGGGCTTATGAACGATGCCGTTTCTCAGCTTCAGAGCTACTTTCTTGACTGTATTTTGAGCTAAGCAGTTGGCGCGACTTCAGTTCTAGCCTTAAAAGTCAAATCTTCTGTGATTCCTCCAAGGTAACATAGCTGCCCGAGGTCGCAAATTAACAAGTACAAGAAATTTGAAAATTGTACGTAATTTCACGGTAGTGCTTATGGTCGATGCCGTTTCTCAGCTTCAGAGCTACTTTCTTGACTGTATTTTGAGTTAAGCAGTTGGCGCGACTTCAGTTCTAGCCTTAAAAGTCAAATCTTGTGTGATTCCTCCATGGTAACATAGCTGCCCGAGGTCGCAAATTTAGCAAGTACAAGAAATTTGAAAATTGTACGTAATTTCACGGTAGTGCTTATGGTCGATCCCGTTTCTCAGCTTCAGAGCTTTTTTCTTGACTGTATTTTGAGTTAAACAGTTGGCGCGACTTCAGTTCTAGCCTTAAAAGTCAAATCGTGTGTGATTCCTCCATGGTAACATAGCTGCCCGAGGTCGCAAAATTAGCAAGTACAAGAAATTTGAAAATTGTACGTAATTTCACGGTAGTGCTTATGGTCGATGCCGTCTCTCGGCTTCAGAGCTACTTTCTTGACTGTATTTTGAGTTAAGCAGTTGGCGCGACTTCAGTTCTAGCCTATAAAGTCAAATCTTGTGTGGTTCCTCCATGGTAACATAGCTGCCCGAGGTCGCAAAGTTAGCAAGTACAAGAAATTTGAAAATTGTACGTAATTGCACAGTAGTGCTTATGGTCGATGCCGTTTCTCAGCTTCAGAGCTACTTTCTTGACTGTATTTTGAGTTAAGCAGTTGGCGCGACTTCAGTTCTAGCCTATAAAGTCAAATCTTGTGTGGTTCCTCCATGGTAACATAGCTGCCCGAGGTCGCAAAGTTAGCAAGTACAAGAAATTTGAAAATTGTACGTAATTGCACAGTAGTGCTTATGGTCGATGCCGTTTCTCAGCTTCAGAGCTACTTTCTTGACTGTATTTTGAGTTAAGCAGTTGGCGCGACTTCAGTTCTAGCCTTAAAAGTCAAATCTTGTGTGATTCCTCCATGGTAACATAGCTGCCCGAGGTCGCAAAATTAGCAAGTACAAGAAATTTGAAAATTGTAAGTAATTGCACAGTAGTGCTTATGGTCGATGCCGTTTCTCAGCTTCAGAGCTACTTTCTTGACTGTATTTTGAGTTAAGCAGTTGGCGCGACTTCAGTTCTAGCCTTAAAAGTCAAATCTTGTGTGATTCCTCCAAGGTAACATAGCTGCCCGAGGTCGCAAATTAACAAGTACAAGAAATTTGAAAATTGTACGTAATTGCACAGTAGTGCTTATGGTCGATGCCGTTTCTCAGCTTCAGAGCTACTTTCTTGACTGTATTTTGAGTTAAGCAGTTGGCGCGACTTCAGTTCTAGCCTCAAAAGTCAAATCTTGTGTGATTCCTCCATGGTAACATAGCTGCCCGAGGTCGCAAATTTAGCAAGTACAAGAAATTTGAAAATTGTACGTAATTTCACGGTAGTGCTTATGGTCGATCCCGTTTCTCAGCTTCAGAGCTTTTTTCTTGACTGTATTTTGAGTTAAACAGTTGGCGCGACTTCAGTTCTACCCTTAAAAGTCAAATCTTGTGTGATTCCTCCATGGTAACATAGCTGCCCGAGGTCGCAAAGTTAGCAAGTACAAGAAATTTGAAAATTGTACGTAATTTCACGGTAGTGCTTATGGTCGATGCCGTTTCTCGGCTTCAGAGCTACTTTCTTGACTGTATTTTGAGTTAAGCAGTTGGCGCGACTTCAGTTCTAGCCTTAAAAGTCAAATATTGTGTGATTCCTCCATGGTAACATAGCTGCCCGAGGCCGCAAAGTTAGCAAGTACAAGAAATTTGAAAATTGTACGAAATTTCACGGTAGTGCTTATGGTCGATCCCGTTTCTCAGCTTCAGAGCTACTTTCTTGACTGTATTTTGAGTTAAGCAGTTGGCGCGACTTCAGTTCTACCCTAAAAGGTCAAATCTTGTGTGATTGCTCCATGGTAACATAGCTGCCCAAGGTCGCAAAGTTAGCAAGTACAAGAAATTTGAAAATTGTACGTAATTTCACGGTAGTGCTTAGGGTCGATGCCGTTTCTCGGCTTCAGAGCTACTTTCTTGACTGTATTTTGAGTTAAGCAGTTGGCGCGACTTCAGTTCTAGCCTATAAAGTCAAATCTTGTGTGGTTCCTCCATGGTAACATAGCTGCCCGAGGCCGCAAAGTTAGCAAGTACAAGAAATTTGAAAATTGTACGAAATTTCACGGTAGTGCTTATGGTCGATCCCGTTTCTCAGCTTCAGAGCTACTTTCTTGACTGTATTTTGAGTTAAGCAGTTGGCGCGACTTCAGTTCTAGCCTATAAAGTCAAATCTTGTGTGGTTCCTCCATGACAACATAGCTGCCCGAGGCCGCAAAGTTAGCAAGTACAAGAAATTTGAGAATTGTACGTAATTTCACGGTAGTGCTTATGGTCGATCCCGTTTCTCAGCTTCAGAGCTACTTTCTTGACTGTATTTTGAGTTGAGCAGTTGGCGCGACTTCAGTTCTACCCTTAAAAGTCAAATCTTGTGTGATTCCTCCATGGTAACATAGCTGCCCGAGGTCGCAAAGTTAGCAAGTACAAGAAATTTGAAAATTGTACGTAATTTCACGGTAGTGCTTATGGTCGATGCCGTCTCTCGGCTTCAGAGCTACTTTCTTGACTGTATTTTTGAGTTAAACAGTTGGCGCGACTTCAGTTCTAGCCTATAAAGTCAAGTCTTGTGTGGTTTCTCCATGGTAACATAGCTGCCCAAGGCCGCAAAATTAGCAAGTACAAGAAATTTGAAAATTGTACGAAATTTCACGGTAGTGCTTATGGTCGATCCCATTTCTCAGCTTCAGAGCTACTTTCTTGACTGTATTTTGAGTTAAGCAGTTGGCGCGACTTCAGTTCTAGCCTATAAAGTCAAATGTTGTTTGATTCGTCCATGGTAACATAGCTGCCCGAGGTCGCAAAGTTAGCAAGTACAAGAAATTTGAAAATTGCACGTAATTGCACATTAGTGCTTATGGTCGATGCCGTTTCTCGGCTTCAGAGCTACTTTCTTGACTGTATTTTGAGCTAGACAGTTGGCGCGACTTCAGTTCTAGCCTATAAAGTCAAATCTTGTGTGGTTCCTCCATGGTAACATAGCTGCCCGAGGTCGCAAAGTTAGCAAGTACAAGAAATTTGAAAATTGTACGCAATTGCACAGTAGTGCTTATGGTCGATCCCATTTCTCGGCTTCAGAGCTTTTTTCTTGACTGTATTTTGAGTTAAACAGTTGGCGCGACTTCAGTTCTAGCCTATAAAGTCAAATCTTGTGTGATTCCTCCATGGTAACATAGCTGCCCGAGGTCGCAAAGTTAGCAAGTACAAGAAATTTGAAAATTGTACGTAATTGCACAGTAGTGCTTATGGTCGATCCCGTTTCTCAGCTTCAGAGCTACTTTCTTGACTGTATTTTGAGCTAGACAGTTGGCGCGACTTCAGTTCTAGCCTATAAAGTCAAATCTTGTGTGGTTCCTCCATGGTAACATAGCTGCCCGAGGTCGCAAAGTTAGCAAGTACAAGAAATTTGAAAATTGTACGTAATTGCACAGTAGTGCTTATGGTCGATCCCGTTTCTCAGCTTCAGAGCTACTTTCTTGACTGTATTTTGAGTTAAGCAATTGGCGCGACTTCAGTTCTAGCCTATAAAGTCAAATCTTGTGTGGTTCCTCCATGGTAACATAGCTGCCCGAGGTCGCAAAGTTAGCAAGTACAAGAAATTTGAAAATTGTACGTAATTGCACAGTAGTGCTTATGGTCGATGCCGTTTCTCAGCTTCAGAGCTACTTTCTTGACTGTATTTTGAGTTAAGCAGTTGGCGCGACTTCAGTTCTAGCCTATAAAGTCAAATCTTGTGTGGTTCCTCCATGGTAACATAGCTGCCCGAGGTCGCAAAGTTAGCAAGTACAAGAAATTTGAAAATTGTACGTAATTGCACAGTAGTGCTTATGGTCGATGCCGTTTCTCAGCTTCAGAGCTACTTTCTTGACTGTATTTTGAGTTAAGCAGTTGGCGCGACTTCAGTTCTAGCCTTAAAAGTCAAATCTTGTGTGATTCCTCCATGGTAACATAGCTGCCCGAGGTCGCAAAATTAGCAAGTACAAGAAATTTGAAAATTGTACGTAATTGCACAGTAGTGCTTATGGTCGATGCCGTTTCTCAGCTTCAGAGCTACTTTCTTGACTGTATTTTGAGTTAAGCAGTTGGCGCGACTTCAGTTCTAGCCTTAAAAGTCAAATCTTGTGTGATTCCTCCAAGGTAACATAGCTGCCCGAGGTCGCAAATTAACAAGTACAAGAAATTTGAAAATTGTACGTAATTGCACAGTAGTGCTTATGGTCGATGCCGTTTCTCAGCTTCAGAGCTACTTTCTTGACTGTATTTTGAGTTAAGCAGTTGGCGCGACTTCAGTTCTAGCCTCAAAAGTCAAATCTTGTGTGATTCCTCCATGGTAACATAGCTGCCCGAGGTCGCAAATTTAGCAAGTACAAGAAATTTGAAAATTGTACGTAATTTCACGGTAGTGCTTATGGTCGATCCCGTTTCTCAGCTTCAGAGCTTTTTTCTTGACTGTATTTTGAGTTAAACAGTTGGCGCGACTTCAGTTCTACCCTTAAAAGTCAAATCTTGTGTGATTCCTCCATGGTAACATAGCTGCCCGAGGTCGCAAAGTTAGCAAGTACAAGAAATTTGAAAATTGTACGTAATTTCACGGTAGTGCTTATGGTCGATGCCGTTTCTCGGCTTCAGAGCTACTTTCTTGACTGTATTTTGAGTTAAGCAGTTGGCGCGACTTCAGTTCTAGCCTTAAAAGTCAAATATTGTGTGATTCCTCCATGGTAACATAGCTGCCCGAGGCCGCAAAGTTAGCAAGTACAAGAAATTTGAAAATTGTACGAAATTTCACGGTAGTGCTTATGGTCGATCCCGTTTCTCAGCTTCAGAGCTACTTTCTTGACTGTATTTTGAGTTAAGCAGTTGGCGCGACTTCAGTTCTACCCTAAAAGGTCAAATCTTGTGTGATTGCTCCATGGTAACATAGCTGCCCAAGGTCGCAAAGTTAGCAAGTACAAGAAATTTGAAAATTGTACGTAATTTCACGGTAGTGCTTAGGGTCGATGCCGTTTCTCGGCTTCAGAGCTACTTTCTTGACTGTATTTTGAGTTAAGCAGTTGGCGCGACTTCAGTTCTAGCCTATAAAGTCAAATCTTGTGTGGTTCCTCCATGGTAACATAGCTGCCCGAGGCCGCAAAGTTAGCAAGTACAAGAAATTTGAAAATTGTACGAAATTTCACGGTAGTGCTTATGGTCGATCCCGTTTCTCAGCTTCAGAGCTACTTTCTTGACTGTATTTTGAGTTAAGCAGTTGGCACGACTTCAGTTCTAGCCTATAAAGTCAAATCTTGTGTGGTTCCTCTATGACAACATAGCTGCCCGAGGCCGCAAAGTTAGCAAGTACAAGAAATTTGAGAATTGTACGTAATTTCACGGTAGTGCTTATGGTCGATCCCGTTTCTCAGCTTCAGAGCTACTTTCTTGACTGTATTTTGAGTTGAGCAGTTGGCGCGACTTCAGTTCTACCCTTAAAAGTCAAATCTTGTGTGATTCCTCCATGGTAACATAGCTGCCCGAGGTCGCAAAGTTAGCAAGTACAAGAAATTTGAAAATTGTACGTAATTTCACGGTAGTGCTTATGGTCGATGCCGTCTCTCGGCTTCAGAGCTACTTTCTTGACTGTATTTTTGAGTTAAACAGTTGGCGCGACTTCAGTTCTAGCCTATAAAGTCAAGTCTTGTGTGGTTTCTCCATGGTAACATAGCTGCCCAAGGCCGCAAAATTAGCAAGTACAAGAAATTTGAAAATTGTACGAAATTTCACGGTAGTGCTTATGGTCGATCCCATTTCTCAGCTTCAGAGCTACTTTCTTGACTGTATTTTGAGTTAAGCAGTTGGCGCGACTTCAGTTCTAGCCTATAAAGTCAAATGTTGTTTGATTCGTCCATGGTAACATAGCTGCCCGAGGTCGCAAAGTTAGCAAGTACAAGAAATTTGAAAATTGCACGTAATTGCACATTAGTGCTTATGGTCGATGCCGTTTCTCGGCTTCAGAGCTACTTTCTTGACTGTATTTTGAGCTAGACAGTTGGCGCGACTTCAGTTCAAGCCTATAAAGTCAAATCTTGTGTGGTTCCTCCATGGTAACATAGCTGCCCGAGGTCGCAAAGTTAGCAAGTACAAGAAATTTGAAAATTGTACGCAATTGCACAGTAGTGCTTATGGTCGATCCCATTTCTCGGCTTCAGAGCTTTTTTCTTGACTGTATTTTGAGTTAAACAGTTGGCGCGACTTCAGTTCTAGCCTATAAAGTCAAATCTTGTGTGATTCCTCCATGGTAACATAGCTGCCCGAGGTCGCAAAGTTAGCAAGTACAAGAAATTTGAAAATTGTACGTAATTGCACAGTAGTGCTTATGGTCGATCCCGTTTCTCAGCTTCAGAGCTACTTTCTTGACTGTATTTTGAGCTAGACAGTTGGCGCGACTTCAGTTCTAGCCTATAAAGTCAAATCTTGTGTGGTTCCTCCATGGTAACATAGCTGCCCGAGGTCGCAAAGTTAGCAAGTACAAGAAATTTGAAAATTGTACGCAATTGCACAGTAGTGCTTATGGTCGATGCCGTTTCTCAGCTTCAGAGCTACTTTCTTGACTGTATTTTGAGTTTGGCAGTTGGCGCGACTTCAGTTCTAGCCTCAAAAGTCAAATCTTGTGTGGTTCCTCCATGGTAACATAGCTGCCCGAGGTCGCAAAGTTAGCAAGTACAAGAAATTTGAAAATTGTACGTAATTGCACAGTAGTGCTTATGGTCGATGCCGTTTCTCAGCTTCAGAGCTACTTTCTTGACTGTATTTTGAGTTAAGCAGTTGGCGCGACTTCAGTTCTAGCCTATAAAGTCAAATCTTGTGTGGTTCCTCCATGGTAACATAGCTGCCCGAGGTCGCAAAGTTAGCAAGTACAAGAAATTTGAAAATTGTACGTAATTGCACAGTAGTGCTTATGGTCGATGCCGTTTCTCAGCTTCAGAGCTACTTTCTTGACTGTATTTTGAGTTAAGCAGTTGGCGCGACTTCAGTTCTAGCCTTAAAAGTCAAATCTTGTGTGATTCCTCCAAGGTAACATAGCTGCCCGAGGTCGCAAATTAACAAGTACAAGAAATTTGAAAATTGTACGTAATTGCACAGTAGTGCTTATGGTCGATGCCGTTTCACGGCTTCAGAGCTACTTTCTTGACTGTATTTTGAGTTAAGCAGTTGGCGCGACTTCAGTTCTAGCCTATAAAGTCAAATTTGTGTGGTTCCTCCATGGTAACATAGCTGCCCAAGGTCGCAAAGTTAGCAAGTACAAGAAATTTTAAAATTGTACGTAATTTCACGGTAGTGCTTATGGTCGATCCCGTTTCTCGGCTTCAGAGCTACTTTCTTCACTGCATTTTGAGCTAGACAGTTGGCGCGACTTCAGTTCTAGCCTATAAAGTCAAATCTTGTGTGGTTCCTCCATGGTAACATAGCTGCCCGAGGTCGCAAAGTTAGCAAGTACAAGAAATTTGAAAATTGTACGTAATTGCACAGTAGTGCTTATGGTCGATCCCATTTCTCAGCTTCAGAGCTAGTTTCTTGACTGTATTTTGAGTTAAGCAGTTGGCGCGACTTCAGTTCCAGCCTATAAAGTCAAATCTTGTGTGGTTCCTCCATGGTAACATAGCTGCCCGAGGTCGCAAAGTTAGCAAGTACAAGAAATTTGAAAATTGTACGTAATTGCACAGTAGTGCTTATGGTCGATGCCGTTTCTCAGTTTCAGAGCTACTTTCTTGACTGTATTTTGAGTTAAGCAGTTGGCGCGACTTCAGTTCTAGCCTTAAAAGTCAAATCTTGTGTGATTCCTCCATCGTAACATAGATGCCCGAGGTCGCAAATTTAGCAAGTACAAGAAATTTGAAAATTGTACGTAATTTCACGGTAGTGCTTATGGTCGATCCCGTTTCTCAGCTTCAGAGCTTTTTCTTGACTGTATTTTGAGTTAAACAGTTGGCGCGACTTCAGTTCTAGCCTTAAAAGTCAAATCTTGTGTGATTCCTCCAAGGTAACATAGCTGCCCGAGGTCGCAAATTAACAAGTACAAGAAATTTGAAAATTGTACGTAATTTCACGGTAGTGCTTATGGTCGATCCCGTTTCTCAGCTTCAGAGCTTTTTCTTGACTGTATTTTGAGTTAAACAGTTGGCGCGACTTCAGTTCTAGCCTTAAAAGTCAAATCTTGTGTGATTCCTCCATGGTAACATAGCTGCCCGAGGTCGCAAATTTAGCAAGTACAAGAAATTTGAAAATTGTACGTAATTTCACGGTAGTGCTTATGGTCGATCCCGTTTCTCAGCTTCAGAGCTACTTTTTTGACTGTATTTTGAGTTAAGCAGTTGGCGCGACTTCAGTTCTAGCCTTAAAAGTCAAATCTTGTGTGATTCCTCCATGGTAACATAGCTGCCCGAGGTCGCAAATTTAGCAAGTACAAGAAATTTGAAAATTGTATGTAATTTCACGGTAGTGCTTATGGTCGATCCCGTTTCTCAGCTTCAGAGCTTTTTTTCTTGACTGTATTTTGAGTTAAACAGTTGGCGCGACTTCAGTTCTAGCCTTAAAAGTCAAATCTTGTGTGATTCCTCCATGGTAATAAAGCTGCCCGAGGTCGCAAAGTTAGCAAGTACAAGAAATTTGAAAATTGTATGTAATTTCACGGTAGTGCTTATGGTCGATCCCGTTTCTCAGCTTCAGAGCTTTTTTTCTTGACTGTATTTTGAGTTAAACAGTTGGCGCGACTTCAGTTCTAGCCTTAAAAGTCAAATCTTGTGTGATTCCTCCAAGGTAACATAGCTGCCCGAGGTCGCAAATTAACAAGTACAAGAAATTTGAAAATTGTACGTAATTTCACGGTAGTGCTTATGGTCGATCCCGTTTCTCAGCTTCAGAGCTTTTTCTTGACTGTATTTTGAGTTAAACAGTTGGCGCGACTTCAGTTCTAGCCTTAAAAGTCAAATCTTGTGTGATTCCTCCATGGTAACATAGCTGCCCGAGGTCGCAAATTTAGCAAGTACAAGAAATTTGAAAATTGTACGTAATTTCACGGTAGTGCTTATGGTCGATCCCGTTTCTCAGCTTCAGAGCTACTTTCTTGACTGTATTTTGAGTTAAGCAGTTGGCGCGACTTCAGTTCTAGCCTTAAAAGTCAAATCTTGTGTGATTCCTCCATGGTAACATAGCTGCCCGAGGTCGCAAATTTAGCAAGTACAAGAAATTTGAAAATTGTATGTAATTTCACGGTAGTGCTTATGGTCGATCCCGTTTCTCAGCTTCAGAGCTTTTTTTCTTGACTGTATTTTGAGTTAAACAGTTGGCGCGACTTCAGTTCTAGCCTTAAAAGTCAAATCTTGTGTGATTCCTCCATGGTAATAAAGCTGCCCGAGGTCGCAAAGTTAGCAAGTACAAGAAATTTGAAAATTGTATGTAATTTCACGGTAGTGCTTATGGTCGATCCCGTTTCTCAGCTTCAGAGCTTTTTTTCTTGACTGTATTTTGAGTTAAACAGTTGGCGCGACTTCAGTTCTAGCCTTAAAAGTCAAATCTTGTGTGATTCCTCCATGGTAACAAAGCTGCCCGAGGTCGCAAAGTTAGCAAGTACAAGAAATTTGAAAATTGTACGTAATTGCACAGTAGTGCTTATGGTCGATCCCGTTTCTCAGCTTCAGAGCTTTTTTCTTGACTGTATTTTGAGTTAAACAGTTGGCGCGACTTCAGTTCTGGCCTTAAAAGTCAAATCTGGTGTGATTCCTCCATGGTAACATAGCTGCCCGACGCCGCAAAGTTAGCAAGTACAAGAAATTTGAAAATTGTACGTAATTTCACCTTAGTGCTTATGGTCGATGCCGTTTCTCGGCTTCAGAGCTACTTTCTTGACTGTATTTTGAGTTAAGCAGTTGGCGCGACTTCAGTTCTACCCTAAAAGGTCAAATCTTGTGTGATTGCTCCATGGTAACATAGCTGCCCAAGGTCGCAAAGTTAGCAAGTACAAGAAATTTGAAAATTGTACGTAATTTCACGGTAGTGCTTAGGGTCGATGCCGTTTCTCGGCTTCAGAGCTACTTTCTTGACTGTATTTTGAGTTAAGCAGTTGGCGCGACTTCAGTTCTAGCCTATAAAGTCAAATCTTGTGTGGTTCCTCCATGGTAACATAGCTGCCCGAGGCCGCAAAGTTAGCAAGTACAAGAAATTTGAAAATTGTACGAAATTTCACGGTAGTGCTTATGGTCGATCCCGTTTCTCAGCTTCAGAGCTACTTTCTTGACTGTATTTTGAGTTAAGCAGTTGGCACGACTTCAGTTCTAGCCTATAAAGTCAAATCTTGTGTGGTTCCTCTATGACAACATAGCTGCCCGAGGCCGCAAAGTTAGCAAGTACAAGAAATTTGAGAATTGTACGTAATTTCACGGTAGTGCTTATGGTCGATCCCGTTTCTCAGCTTCAGAGCTACTTTCTTGACTGTATTTTGAGTTGAGCAGTTGGCGCGACTTCAGTTCTACCCTTAAAAGTCAAATCTTGTGTGATTCCTCCATGGTAACATAGCTGCCCGAGGTCGCAAAGTTAGCAAGTACAAGAAATTTGAAAATTGTACGTAATTTCACGGTAGTGCTTATGGTCGATGCCGTCTCTCGGCTTCAGAGCTACTTTCTTGACTGTATTTTTGAGTTAAACAGTTGGCGCGACTTCAGTTCTAGCCTATAAAGTCAAGTCTTGTGTGGTTTCTCCATGGTAACATAGCTGCCCAAGGCCGCAAAATTAGCAAGTACAAGAAATTTGAAAATTGTACGAAATTTCACGGTAGTGCTTATGGTCGATCCCATTTCTCAGCTTCAGAGCTACTTTCTTGACTGTATTTTGAGTTAAGCAGTTGGCGCGACTTCAGTTCTAGCCTATAAAGTCAAATGTTGTTTGATTCGTCCATGGTAACATAGCTGCCCGAGGTCGCAAAGTTAGCAAGTACAAGAAATTTGAAAATTGCACGTAATTGCACATTAGTGCTTATGGTCGATGCCGTTTCTCGGCTTCAGAGCTACTTTCTTGACTGTATTTTGAGCTAGACAGTTGGCGCGACTTCAGTTCAAGCCTATAAAGTCAAATCTTGTGTGGTTCCTCCATGGTAACATAGCTGCCCGAGGTCGCAAAGTTAGCAAGTACAAGAAATTTGAAAATTGTACGCAATTGCACAGTAGTGCTTATGGTCGATCCCATTTCTCGGCTTCAGAGCTTTTTTCTTGACTGTATTTTGAGTTAAACAGTTGGCGCGACTTCAGTTCTAGCCTATAAAGTCAAATCTGGTGTGATTCCTCCATGGTAACATAGCTGCCCGACGCCGCAAAGTTAGCAAGTACAAGAAATTTGAAAATTGTACGTAATTTCACCTTAGTGCTTATGGTCGATGCCGTTTCTCGGCTTCAGAGCTACTTTCTTGACTGTATTTTGAGTTAAGCAGTTGGCGCGACTTCAGTTCTACCCTAAAAGGTCAAATCTTGTGTGATTGCTCCATGGTAACATAGCTGCCCAAGGTCGCAAAATTAGCAAGTACAAGAAATTTGAAAATTGTACGTAATTTCACGGTAGTGCTTAGGGTCGATGCCGTTTCTCGGCTTCAGAGCTACTTTCTTGACTGTATTTTGAGTTAAGCAGTTGGCGCGACTTCAGTTCTAGCCTATAAAGTCAAATCTTGTGTGGTTCCTCCATGGTAACATAGCTGCCCGAGGCCGCAAAGTTAGCAAGTACAAGAAATTTGAAAATTGTACGAAATTTCACGGTAGTGCTTATGGTCGATCCCGTTTCTCAGCTTCAGAGCTACTTTCTTGACTGTATTTTGAGTTAAGCAGTTGGCACGACTTCAGTTCTAGCCTATAAAGTCAAATCTTGTGTGGTTCCTCTATGACAACATAGCTGCCCGAGGCCGCAAAGTTAGCAAGTACAAGAAATTTGAGAATTGTACGTAATTTCACGGTAGTGCTTATGGTCGATCCCGTTTCTCAGCTTCAGAGCTACTTTCTTGACTGTATTTTGAGTTGAGCAGTTGGCGCGACTTCAGTTCTACCCTTAAAAGTCAAATCTTGTGTGATTCCTCCATGGTAACATAGCTGCCCGAGGTCGCAAAGTTAGCAAGTACAAGAAATTTGAAAATTGTACGTAATTTCACGGTAGTGCTTATGGTCGATGCCGTCTCTCGGCTTCAGAGCTACTTTCTTGACTGTATTTTTGAGTTAAACAGTTGGCGCGACTTCAGTTCTAGCCTATAAAGTCAAGTCTTGTGTGGTTTCTCCATGGTAACATAGCTGCCCCAGGCCGCAAAATTAGCAAGTACAAGAAATTTGAAAATTGTACGAAATTTCACGGTAGTGCTTATGGTCGATCCCATTTCTCAGCTTCAGAGCTACTTTCTTGACTGTATTTTGAGTTAAGCAGTTGGCGCGACTTCAGTTCTAGCCTATAAAGTCAAATGTTGTTTGATTCGTCCATGGTAACATAGCTGCCCGAGGTCGCAAAGTTAGCAAGTACAAGAAATTTGAAAATTGCACGTAATTGCACATTAGTGCTTATGGTCGATGCCGTTTCTCGGCTTCAGAGCTACTTTCTTGACTGTATTTTGAGCTAGACAGTTGGCGCGACTTCAGTTCAAGCCTATAAAGTCAAATCTTGTGTGGTTCCTCCATGGTAACATAGCTGCCCGAGGTCGCAAAGTTAGCAAGTACAAGAAATTTGAAAATTGTACGCAATTGCACAGTAGTGCTTATGGTCGATCCCATTTCTCGGCTTCAGAGCTTTTTTCTTGACTGTATTTTGAGTTAAACAGTTGGCGCGACTTCAGTTCTAGCCTATAAAGTCAAATCTTGTGTGATTCCTCCATGGTAACATAGCTGCCCGAGGTCGCAAAGTTAGCAAGTACAAGAAATTTGAAAATTGTACGTAATTGCACAGTAGTGCTTATGGTCGATCCCGTTTCTCAGCTTCAGAGCTACTTTCTTGACTGTATTTTGAGCTAGACAGTTGGCGCGACTTCAGTTCTAGCCTATAAAGTCAAATCTTGTGTGGTTCCTCCATGGTAACATAGCTGCCCGAGGTCGCAAAGTTAGCAAGTACAAGAAATTTGAAAATTGTACGCAATTGCACAGTAGTGCTTATGGTCGATGCCGTTTCTCAGCTTCAGAGCTACTTTCTTGACTGTATTTTGAGTTTGGCAGTTGGCGCGACTTCAGTTCTAGCCTCAAAAGTCAAATCTTGTGTGGTTCCTCCATGGTAACATAGCTGCCCGAGGTCGCAAAGTTAGCAAGTACAAGAAATTTGAAAATTGTACGTAATTGCACAGTAGTGCTTATGGTCGATGCCGTTTCTCAGCTTCAGAGCTACTTTCTTGACTGTATTTTGAGTTAAGCAGTTGGCGCGACTTCAGTTCTAGCCTATAAAGTCAAATCTTGTGTGGTTCCTCCATGGTAACATAGCTGCCCGAGGTCGCAAAGTTAGCAAGTACAAGAAATTTGAAAATTGTACGTAATTGCACAGTAGTGCTTATGGTCGATGCCGTTTCTCAGCTTCAGAGCTACTTTCTTGACTGTATTTTGAGTTAAGCAGTTGGCGCGACTTCAGTTCTAGCCTTAAAAGTCAAATCTTGTGTGATTCCTCCAAGGTAACATAGCTGCCCGAGGTCGCAAATTAACAAGTACAAGAAATTTGAAAATTGTACGTAATTGCACAGTAGTGCTTATGGTCGATGCCGTTTCTCGGCTTCAGAGCTACTTTCTTGACTGTATTTTGAGTTAAGCAGTTGGCGCGACTTCAGTTCTAGCCTATAAAGTCAAATTTGTGTGGTTCCTCCATGGTAACATAGCTGCCCAAGGTCGCAAAGTTAGCAAGTACAAGAAATTTTAAAATTGTACGTAATTTCACGGTAGTGCTTATGGTCGATCCCGTTTCTCGGCTTCAGAGCTACTTTCTTGACTGCATTTTGAGCTAGACAGTTGGCGCGACTTCAGTTCTAGCCTATAAAGTCAAATCTTGTGTGGTTCCTCCATGGTAACATAGCTGCCCGAGGTCGCAAAGTTAGCAAGTACAAGAAATTTGAAAATTGTACGTAATTGCACAGTAGTGCTTATGGTCGATCCCATTTCTCAGCTTCAGAGCTACTTTCTTGACTGTATTTTGAGTTAAGCAGTTGGCGCGACTTCAGTTCCAGCCTATAAAGTCAAATCTTGTGTGGTTCCTCCATGGTAACATAGCTGCCCGAGGTCGCAAAGTTAGCAAGTACAAGAAATTTGAAAATTGTACGTAATTGCACAGTAGTGCTTATGGTCGATGCCGTTTCTCAGTTTCAGAGCTACTTTCTTGACTGTATTTTGAGTTAAGCAGTTGGCGCGACTTCAGTTCTAGCCTTAAAAGTCAAATCTTGTGTGATTCCTCCATCGTAACATAGATGCCCGAGGTCGCAAATTTAGCAAGTACAAGAAATTTGAAAATTGTACGTAATTTCACGGTAGTGCTTATGGTCGATCCCGTTTCTCAGCTTCAGAGCTTTTTCTTGACTGTATTTTGAGTTAAACAGTTGGCGCGACTTCAGTTCTAGCCTTAAAAGTCAAATCTTGTGTGATTCCTCCAAGGTAACATAGCTGCCCGAGGTCGCAAATTAACAAGTACAAGAAATTTGAAAATTGTACGTAATTTCACGGTAGTGCTTATGGTCGATCCCGTTTCTCAGCTTCAGAGCTTTTTCTTGACTGTATTTTGAGTTAAACAGTTGGCGCGACTTCAGTTCTAGCCTTAAAAGTCAAATCTTGTGTGATTCCTCCATGGTAACATAGCTGCCCGAGGTCGCAAATTTAGCAAGTACAAGAAATTTGAAAATTGTACGTAATTTCACGGTAGTGCTTATGGTCGATCCCGTTTCTCAGCTTCAGAGCTACTTTCTTGACTGTATTTTGAGTTAAGCAGTTGGCGCGACTTCAGTTCTAGCCTTAAAAGTCAAATCTTGTGTGATTCCTCCATGGTAACATAGCTGCCCGAGGTCGCAAATTTAGCAAGTACAAGAAATTTGAAAATTGTATGTAATTTCACGGTAGTGCTTATGGTCGATCCCGTTTCTCAGCTTCAGAGCTTTTTTTCTTGACTGTATTTTGAGTTAAACAGTTGGCGCGACTTCAGTTCTAGCCTTAAAAGTCAAATCTTGTGTGATTCCTCCATGGTAATAAAGCTGCCCGAGGTCGCAAAGTTAGCAAGTACAAGAAATTTGAAAATTGTATGTAATTTCACGGTAGTGCTTATGGTCGATCCCGTTTCTCAGCTTCAGAGCTTTTTTTCTTGACTGTATTTTGAGTTAAACAGTTGGCGCGACTTCAGTTCTAGCCTTAAAAGTCAAATCTTGTGTGATTCCTCCATGGTAACAAAGCTGCCCGAGGTCGCAAAGTTAGCAAGTACAAGAAATTTGAAAATTGTACGTAATTGCACAGTAGTGCTTATGGTCGATCCCGTTTCTCAGCTTCAGAGCTTTTTTCTTGACTGTATTTTGAGTTAAACAGTTGGCGCGACTTCAGTTCTGGCCTTAAAAGTCAAATCTGGTGTGATTCCTCCATGGTAACATAGCTGCCCGACGCCGCAAAGTTAGCAAGTACAAGAAATTTGAAAATTGTACGTAATTTCACCTTAGTGCTTATGGTCGATGCCGTTTCTCGGCTTCAGAGCTACTTTCTTGACTGTATTTTGAGTTAAGCAGTTGGCGCGACTTCAGTTCTAGCCTATAAAGTCAAATCTTGTGTGGTTCCTCCATGGTAACATAGCTGCCCGAGGTCGCAAAGTTAGCAAGTACAAGAAATTTGAAAATTGTACGTAATTTCACGGTAGTGCTTATGGTCGATGCCGTTTCTCAGCTTCAGAGCTACTTTCTTGACTGTATTTTGAGCTAAGCAGTTGGCGCGACTTCAGTTCTAGCCTTAAAAGTCAAATCTTGTGTGATTCCTCCAAGGTAACATAGCTGCCCGAGGTCGCAAATTAACAAGTACAAGAAATTTGAAAATTGTACGTAATTTCACGGTAGTGCTTATGGTCGATGCCGTTTCTCAGCTTCAGAGCTACTTTCTTGACTGTATTTTGAGTTAAGCAGTTGGCGCGACTTCAGTTCTAGCCTTAAAAGTCAAATCTTGTGTGATTCCTCCATGGTAACATAGCTGCCCGAGGTCGCAAATTTAGCAAGTACAAGAAATTTGAAAATTGTACGTAATTTCACGGTAGTGCTTATGGTCGATCCCGTTTCTCAGCTTCAGAGCTTTTTTCTTGACTGTATTTTGAGTTAAACAGTTGGCGCGACTTCAGTTCTAGCCTTAAAAGTCAAATCTTGTGTGATTCCTCCATGGTAACAAAGCTGCCCGAGGTCGCAAAGTTAGCAACTACAAGAAATTTGAAAATTGTACGTAATTGCACAGTAGTGCTTATGGTCGATCCCGTTTCTCGGCTTCAGAGCTAGACAGTTGGCGCGACTTCAGTTCTAGCCTATAAAGTCAAATCTTGTGTGGTTCCTCCAGGGTAACATAGCTGCCCGAGGCCGCAAAGTTAGCAAGTACAAGAAATTTGAAAATTGTACGCAATTGCACAGTAGTGCTTATGGTCGATGCCGTTTCTCGGCTTCAGAGCTACTTTCTTGACTGTATTTTGAGCTAGACAGTTGGCGCGACTTCAGTTCTAGCCTATAAAGTCAAATCTTGTGTGGTTCGTCCATGGTAACATAGCTGCCCGAGGTCGCAAATTTAGCAACTACAAGAAATTTGAAAATTGTACGTAATTTCACGGTAGTGCTTATGGTCGATCCCGTTTCCCAGCTTCGGAGCTACTTTCTTGACTGTATTTTGAGTTAAGCAGTTGGCGCGACTTCAGTTCTACCCTTAAAAGTCAAATCTTGTGTGGTTCCTCCATGGTAACATAGCTGCCCGAGGTCGCAAATTTAGCAACTACAAGAAATTTGAAAATTGTACGTAATTGCACAGTAGTGCTTATGGTCGATCCCGTTTCTCGGCTTCAGAGCTAGACAGTTGGCGCGACTTCAGTTCTAGCCTATAAAGTCAAATCTTGTGTGGTTCCTCCAGGGTAACATAGCTGCCCGAGGTCGCAAAGTTAGCAAATACAAGAAATTTGAAAATTGTACGTAATTGCACAGTAGTGCTTATCGTCGATGCCGTTTCTCGGCTTCAGAGCTACTTTCTTGACTGTATTTTGAGTTAAACAGTTGGCGCGACTTCAGTTCTAGCCTATAAAGTCAAATCTTGTGTGGTTCCTCCATGGTAACATAGCTGCCCGAGGCCGCAAAGTTAGCAAGTACAAGAAATTTGAATATTGTACGCAATTGCACAGTAGTGCTTATGGTCGATGCCGTTTCTCGGCTTCAGAGCTACTTTCTTGACTGTATTTTGAGCTAGACAGTTGGCGCGACTTCAGTTCTAGCCTATAAAGTCAAATCTTGTGTGGTTCGTCCATGGTAACATAGCTGCCCGAGGTCGCAAATTTAACAACTACAAGAAATTTGAAAATTGTACGTAATTGCACAGTAGTGCTTATGGTCGATCCCGTTTCTCGGCTTCAGAGCTAGACAGTTGGCGCGACTTCAGTTCTAGCCTATAAAGTCAAATCTTGTGTGGTTCCTTCAGGGTAACATAGCTGCCCGAGGCCGGAAAGTTAGCAAGTACAAGAAATTTGAAAATTGTACGCAATTGCACAGTAGTGCTTATGGTCGATGCCGTTTCTCGGCTTCAGAGCTACTTTCTTGACTGTATTTTGAGCTAGACAGTTGGCGCGACTTCAGTTCTAGCCTATAAAGTCAAATCTTGTGTGGTTCGTCCATGGTAACATAGCTGCCCGAGGTCGCAAATTTAGCAACTACAAGAAAATTGAAAATTGTACGTAATTTCACGGTAGTGCTTATGGTCGATCCCGTTTCCCAGCTTCGGAGCTACTTTCTTGACTGTATTTTGAGTTAAGCAGTTGGCGCGACTTCAGTTCTACCCTTAAAAGTCAAATCTTGTGTGGTTCCTCCATGGTAACATAGCTGCCCCAGGTCGCAAATTTAGCAACTACAAGAAATTTGAAAATTGTACGTAATTGCACAGTAGTGCTTATGGTCGATCCCGTTTCTCGGCTTCAGAGCTAGACAGTTGGCGCGACTTCAGTTCTAGCCTATAAAGTCAAATCTTGTGTGGTTCCTCCAGGGTAACATAGCTGCCCGAGGTCGCAAAGTTAGCAAATACAAGAAATTTGAAAATTGTACGTAATTGCACAGTAGTGCTTATCGTCGATGCCGTTTCTCGGCTTCAGAGCTACTTTCTTGACTGTATTTTGAGTTAAACAGTTGGCGCGACTTCAGTTCTAGCCTATAAAGTCAAATCTTGTGTGGTTCCTCCATGGTAACATAGCTGCCCCAGGTCGCAAATTTAGCAACTACAAGAAATTTGAAAATTGTACGTAATTTCACATTAGTGCTTATGGTCGATCCCGTTTCTCGGCTTCAGAGCTTTTTTCTTGACTGTATTTTGAGTTAAACAGTTGGCGCGACTTCAGTTCTAGCCTGTAAAGTCAAATCTTGTGTGATTCCTCCATGGTAACATAGCTGCCCGAGGCCGCAAAGTTAGCAAGTACAAGAAATTTGAAAATTGTACGTAATTTCACGGTAGTGCTTATGGTCGATCCCGTTTCTCAGCTTCACAGCTACGTTCTTGACTGTATTTTGAGTTTGGCAGTTGGCGCGACTTCAGTTCTAGCCTATAAAGTCAAATCTTGTGTGGTTCCTCCATGGTAACATAGCTGCCCGAGGTCGCAAAGTTAGCAAGTACAAGAAATTTGAAAATTGTACGTAATTTCACGGTAGTGGTTATGGTCGATCCCGTTTCTCAGCTTCAGAGCTACTTTCTTGACTGTATTTTGAGTTTGGCAGTTGGCGCGACTTCAGTTCTAGCCTATAAAGTCAAATCTTGTGTGGTTCCTCCATGGTAACATAGCTGCCCGAGGTCGCAAAGTTAGCAAGTACAAGAAATTTGAAAATTGTACGCAATTGCACAGTAGTGCTTATGGTCGATGCCGTTTCTCGGCTTCAGAGCTACTTTCTTGACTGTATTTTGAACTAGACAGTTGGCGCGACTTCAGTTCTAGCCTATAAAGTCAAATCTTGTGTGGTTCCTCCATGGTAACATAGCTGCCCGAGGCCGCAAAGTTAGCAAGTACAAGAAATTTGAAAATTGTACGTAATTTCACGGTAGTGCTTATGGTCGATCCCGTTTCTCAGGTTCAGAGCTACTTTCTTGACTGTATTTTGAGTCAGGCAGTTGGCTCCACTTCAGTTCTAGCCTATAAAGTCAAATCTTGTGTGGTTCCTCCATGGTAACATAGCTGACCGAGGTCGCAAAGTTAGCAAGTACAAGAAATTTGAAAATTGTACGTAATTGCACAGTAGTGCTTATGGTCGATCCCGTTTCCCAGTTTCAGAGCTACTTTCTTGACTGTATTTTGAGTAAAGCAGTTGGCGCGACTTCAGTTCTAGCCTATAAAGTCAAATCTTGTGTGGTTCCTCCATGGTAACATAGCTGCCCGAGGTCGCAAAGTTAGCAACTACAAGAAATTTGAAAATTGTACGTAATTGCACAGTAGTGCTTATGGTCGATCCCGTTTCTCGGCTTCAGAGCTACTTTCTTGACTGTATTTTGAGTTAAGCAATTTGCGCGACTTCAGTTCTACCCTTAAAAGTCAAATCTTGTGTGATTCCTCCATGGTAATATAGCTGCCCGAGGTCGCAAAGTTAGCAAGTGCAAGAAATTTGAAAATTGTACGTAATTGCACAGTAGTGCTTATGGTCGATCCCGTTTCTCAGCTTCAGAGCTACTTTCTTGACTGTATTTTGAGTTAAGCAGTTGGCGCGACTTCAGTTCTAGCCTTAAAAGTCAAATCTTGTGTGATTCCTCCATGGTAACATAGCTGCCCGAGGCCGCAAAGTGTGCAAGTACAAGAAATTTGAAAATTGTACGTAATTTCACATTAGTGCTTATGGTCGATCCCGTTTCTCGGCTTCAGAACTTTTTTCTTGACTTTATTTTGAGTTAAACAGTTGGCGCGACTTCAGTTCTAGCCTATGAAGTCAAATCTTGTGTGATTCCTCCATGGTAACATAGCTGCCCGAGGCCCCAAAGTTAGCAAGTACAAGAAATTTGAAAATTGTACGCAATTGCACAGTATTGCTTATGGTCGATCCCGTTTCTGAGCTTCAGAGCTACTTTCTTGACATTATTTTGAGTTAAGCAGTTGGCGCGACTTCAGATCTAGCCTTAAAAGTCAATTGTTGTTTGATTCCTCCATGGTAACATAGCTGCCCGAGGTCGCAAAGTTAGCAAATACAAGAAATTTGAAAATTGTACGTAATTGCACAGTAGTGCTTATGGTCGATGCCGTTTCTCGGCTTCAGAACTACTTTCTTGACTGTATTTTGAGTTAAGCAGTTGGCGCGACTTCAGTTCTAGCCTATAAAGTCAAATCTTGTGTGATTCCTTCATGGTAACATAGCTGCCCGAGGCCGCAAAGTTAGCAAGTACCAAAAATTTGAAAATTGTACGTAATTTCACATTAGTGCTTATGGTCGATGCCGTTTCTCGGCTTCAGAGCTACTTTCTTGACTGTATTTTGAGTTAAGCAGTTGGCGCGACTTCAGTTCTAGCCTATAAAGTCAAATCTTGTGTGGTTCCTCCATGGTAACATAGCTGCCCGAGGTCGCAAAGTTAGCAAGTACAAGAAATTTGAAAATTGTACGTAATTTCACGGTAGTGCTTATGGTCGATGCCGTTTCTCGGCTTCAGAGCTACTTTCTTGACTGTATTTTGAGCTAAACAGTTGGCGCGACTTCAGTTCTAGCCTGTAAAGTCAAATCTTGTGTGGTTCCTCCATGATAACATAGCTGCCCGAGGCCGCAAAATTAGCAAGTACAAGAAATTTGAAAATTGTACGTAATTTCACGGTAGTGCTTATGGTCGATCCCGTTTCTCAGCTTCAGAGCTACTTTCTTGACTGTATTTTGAGCTAAACAGTTGGCGCGACTTCAGTTCTAGCCTATAAAGTCAAATCTTGTGTGGTTCCTCCATGGTAAGATAGCTGCCCGAGGTCGCAAAGTTAGCAAGTACAAGAAATTTGAAAATTGTACGTAATTGCACAGTAGTGCTTACGGTCGATCCCGTTTCTCTTCTTCAGAGCTACTTTCTTGACTGTATTTTGAGCTAAACAGTTGGCGCGACTTCAGTTCTAGCCTATAAAGTCAAATCTTGTGTGGTTCCTCCATGGTAACATAGCTGCCCGAGGTCGCAAAGTTAGCAAGTACAAGAAATTTGAAAATTGTACGTAATTGCACAGTAGTGCTTATGGTCGATCCAGTTTCTCGGCTTCAGAGCTACTTTCTTGACTGTATTTCGAGCTAAACAGTTGGCGCGACTTCAGTTCTAGCCTATAAAGTCAAATCTTGTGTGGTTCCTCCATGGTAACATAGCTGCCCGAGGTCGCAAAGTTAGCAAGTACAAGAAATTTGAAAATTGTACGTAATTGCACAGTAGTGCTTACGGTCGATCCCGTTTCTCAACTTCAAAGCTACTTTCTTGACTGTATTTTGAGTTAAGCAGTTGGCGCGACTTCAGTTCTAGCCTATAAAGTCAAATCTTGTGTGATTCCTCCATGGTAACATAGCTGCCCAAGGTCGAAAATTTAGCAAGTACAAGAAATTTGAAAATTGTACGTAATTGTACAGTAGTGCTTATGGTCGATCCCGTTTCTCGGCTTCAGAGCTACTTTCTTGACTGTATTTTGAGCTAAACAGTTGACGCGACTTCAGTTCTAGCCTATAAAGTCAAATCTTGTGTGGTTCCTCCATGGTAACATAGCTGCCCGAGGTCGCAAAGTTAGCAAGTACAAGAAATTTGAAAATTGTACGTAATTTCACGGTAGTGCTTATGGTCGATGCCGTTTCTCGGCTTCAGAGCTACTTTCTTGACTGTATTTTGAGCTAAACAGTTGGCGCGACTTCAGTTCTAGCCTGTAAAGTCAAATCTTGTGTGGTTCCTCCATGATAACATAGCTGCCCGAGGCCGCAAAATTAGCAAGTACAAGAAATTTGAAAATTGTACGTAATTTCACGGTAGTGCTTATGGTCGATCCCGTTTCTCAGCTTCAGAGCTACTTTCTTGACTGTATTTTGAGCTAAACAGTTGGCGCGACTTCAGTTCTAGCCTATAAAGTCAAATCTTGTGTGGTTCCTCCATGGTAAGATAGCTGCCCGAGGTCGCAAAGTTAGCAAGTACAAGAAATTTGAAAATTGTACGTAATTGCACAGTAGTGCTTACGGTCGATCCCGTTTCTCTTCTTCAGAGCTACTTTCTTGACTGTATTTTGAGCTAAACAGTTGGCGCGACTTCAGTTCTAGCCTATAAAGTCAAATCTTGTGTGGTTCCTCCATGGTAACATAGCTGCCCGAGGTCGCAAAGTTAGCAAGTACAAGAAATTTGAAAATTGTACGTAATTGCACAGTAGTGCTTATGGTCGATCCAGTTTCTCGGCTTCAGAGCTACTTTCTTGACTGTATTTCGAGCTAAACAGTTGGCGCGACTTCAGTTCTAGCCTATAAAGTCAAATCTTGTGTGGTTCCTCCATGGTAACATAGCTGCCCGAGGTCGCAAAGTTAGCAAGTACAAGAAATTTGAAAATTGTACGTAATTGCACAGTAGTGCTTACGGTCGATCCCGTTTCTCAACTTCAAAGCTACTTTCTTGACTGTATTTTGAGTTAAGCAGTTGGCGCGACTTCAGTTCTAGCCTATAAAGTCAAATCTTGTGTGATTCCTCCATGGTAACATAGCTGCCCAAGGTCGAAAATTTAGCAAGTACAAGAAATTTGAAAATTGTACGTAATTGTACAGTAGTGCTTATGGTCGATCCCGTTTCTCGGCTTCAGAGCTACTTTCTTGACTGTATTTTGAGCTAAACAGTTGACGCGACTTCAGTTCTAGCCTATAAAGTCAAATCTTGTGTGGTTCCTCCATGGTAACATAGCTGCCCGAGGTCGCAAAGTTAGCAAGTACAAGAAATTTGAAAATTGTACGTAATTTCACGGTAGTGCTTATGGTCGATGCCGTTTCTCGGCTTCAGAGCTACTTTCTTGACTGTGGCACGAGTACGATAACTTGGCCGCCAAGATTTGATAACGGGATCTTGTAGAGGGGTCAAAAACAAGCACTTTTTACTATGGGGGGTGGTCTATCTCCCCCCGTTTAGGAGGTAGGGGCACTTTTAGGGAAAATGGTTTAAATTGGGAAGAAAATATATTAAAAAACAACGGCAACACGTACAGTAAAGTGCTTTTCAGCATTTGAAAGCCAGAAGTTTGTTCTATAATCCTGCATTTAAATTGAATTGTTCGTGTTAATGGTTTTTGAGAAATTCACATTTAAATTCCAAATTTTGATGAAAAACCTGAAAAATAAAAGTTTAAACCGATTGTTCTCAAAATTTTGAAATGAAATTGTAAATTAGCTTATATATGTTCCATGTAGCTATCAGTTCTTAATCGAACACAAAAAACCGCATGGTTCTATATCTTTTAGTTTTTGAGAAAATCGAAAATAACTAAAACTACTTTTCTATGAAATTTTTATTTTTTGCTTACTTACATAAATAAATCAGTGCTAGCTTCCAACATTACATTATATAAACAGTAAAGTATGTAACCCCCTGCTTGGCCGCTATAGGAATTGGGGTTGGTGCGAGGTTGGGTATAAAATCATTACTTTTTTCGATGAAATTGCTTTAATACCAAATAAAAATTCAACTCCCCCATTGTGTTGCAACATTCTTATGAAAGTGGAAAAAAATAATAGTTGTAAGTTTAATTGGAGGTGCCGTTGTGCGCAAAAAACTTCTAAAAAAAAAGGTGACAAAAACTGTTATAATACAGTAAACCCATCCATCGGCACATTTTTCGGTGGGCCTCATTGTCGACTTGAAATTCGCGAAGTGCTAGCTATTATTATTTCTTTTATAATGAAAATACCTGTGAATACGGTTTTTCAGGTTAATAAATAAAATCTGAAAATTAGGGATTTTTTAATTGTTATTATTGTGTTTTTTTTATTTTAAAATTAGCATTTAATCACTTGGCGCCATCAGGACCAAAAATATACTTTAAGTAAATCTACCATAATAGACTATTTCAACTATTGTCGCGAGATAGCCGAAGTGATTACTTCTCACGTTGAAGTAGACATTGGCGGCGAAGGCAAGACGGTACAAATTGATGAAACCTTTCTCACAAAAAGGAAATACCATAGGGGTCGAGTTACAGAACAGATGACCTACGTAGTGTTGGGACTATTCTACTACAACCAACGCAGATACAGTCGTATCTAACCCTAACACAAAAAACACAAAAATTGTAATTAAGATAACCGAAGGCCTCCGTTGCTCTGGCTTACCGCAGCTAGCTTGTAATTTTATGCATTACAATGCAAGGGGACCACACTTGATTACAAAGGTAATATAGAGGGATCGAGTCACACTTAGGGATTGGAGTGCACCGGGTTCAGAGTTGGCATTGAGAATTATATCGTCGCTATGTGCAGAAAAATTGAGCTCTTGGTCACATAGTATGCCAAGATCGCGCTTAACCTGAACGATGGAGATGGGCTGATTATTCAGGAATTACAGACGAGGAATCCACAGACGGAGGTTTGATTCATTTACGTGAAAAAGTAATTGATTGGCATTTGGAAATGTTAAGCTCCAGGCAATTTTTGGAGCAGCAGACAGAAAAGCTCTTGTGATCCGATTGAATAAGGGGAGAATCTTGTTGCGAGGAAATGGTCTTGGTGGAACTTGGGTTGTTAGTACTCAATGTCGTTAATAGTAAGTATGAAAAGAAGTGGACCTTGGGGAACGCTGGAAGAAACTAAGAAAGGCTTAGAAAAGGCAGATCTAAAACCAACACTGTAGTAACGGCTTTTTAAATAAGAAGATATCCACTTCAACGCAGTGAGTTGAGGTGGCTACCGGACTTTAGGCGCCGTTTTGATGTCACAAAACTAGTGAAACCTAAGGGATATGAAGGAGGATGTTCATTTGTGTTTCATCTGTGTTGTTACACAGCCTTCCAACCGTTCAGACGTGTTTCTTTTTCGTTTAAATTTTCGCTTCCCAATCCGCTGTTTACTACCCTCGACCTCAATCAAAAAAAAAAAAAAAAAAATTTATAAAAAAACATACATAAATAAATATGTCACAGTGCGCTTATGAAAATTGTATTCTCAACGATACCAATGCCGATTTATTGGCCTACTGCAGCATTTTTTTTGTTTTACTGCAATGAGTGCAAAAACATTTCCCTTTCGCACATTATGCTCGCGATTAAGTGTGTCAGCGATTCCATTGCCTCACTCACATCAGACAATCAATTATGTCATAAAAAAACATTTGCCCAACTTTCGAGTTACGGTGACCTAAATAAGGGTCTCGATGACCTTAACACCAATTTAGAAATGTCTATCAGTGCGCTGAGATCCAAAATCAAAGCCCTGGCCAAACACCTGGAAGTTATCGACATTTCTCTGAACAAGCCTCCAAGTGAGCCCAACTTCTCCCCCCTTGCCACCTTTACGTCTGATATCAAATCTATTCTTGACTCGTGGTTTGGTGTTCTGTGTTATTTTTTTTCTTTGGACTCACACGTACCGGTTATGAACTGCTTAAAATCACTGCGATCTGACTTGGAAATCCATTTCCAAAACTCCAGTAGCGACTTTCGCTTCTTGGATCTAAACCATAAGTTTGATGATATTCGAAAAGATGTCGCTGCTAATCGGAAAATACTAAGCGATTTGATTGAAGAAGTCAAATACTTGCCTATTTGTTCTAACAATACCCCTCAACCTCAATCATAGATACACCGATTATGGATGAGTTGATTGAAACCCTACGGTCTCAAGCTCCAGCCCCATCAAAAACCTTACCATCAACGACACAACCCTTGGAAAACGTAACTTCTCAACCAGCTCAGTTACCGACCATTCTACGATTTGGCACCTCCTGGACTCAATCTGAGTGGAACAACAGACTTCAAAAAATCAGCGACAACAACTTCGCCAGACTCACAATCGACGGTACGCCCGAAAATGCGGATCCTGCTTGGTTAGCTAACTGTTTTAATAAGAAATATAACATAATTATAACCAACTGTAAAAAGATACCTAAAAAGCCCAATTCCTTTCAATTCGATATCCCCCTCAAATACAAATGGCTTTTCCTCACCCCCTCTGGTAAAATCTTACATTTTAATAAAATTTTTCCTAAACTTAAACCCAAAGTAGCTAAAAAACAAGCTGCTATTCCTCAAAAAATTAATAATTCTCAACCCAAGCCCAGTAAGCATCCCAAAGTTCCCCCCAATTCCTACCAAAACTGGAGTTTCAAAAATAACCTATTTCCTACCTTTACACATCCATCCATTTCTCACTTATGTATATCCGTCTCGCACACCTCCGCCAAAACCCCAACATCAACGCGTTTCGTTCAATTTGACTCCAACAACTACAACCATGCCTCCACCCCGATCACCAGTCCCGAATTCATTTCCTAACTTCGACCTCACGTCCGGAGCCAAGTATCCTAATTCCCGAAGCTCCCATATCCTTAACCCCTCCAAACCCTCCACCCACACCCCAAATCCCATTCCGACGCCCAACTCCCCATCTCTCCCACAGCAACTACCTCTGCCCAACTTCCCCACCCCTCTGTCACCCCCCAATGTTTCGTTGATCCTCTTCTGCCCCCTACAGTTAAACTTACCCAGCTAACTACCGACCCTATCCAAAGTCGCTACGCTCTCTCTCGACTGAGGGATAAGAAGACGTACGAGATCATTCGTCTCTTCTTGGCATACCTTCACGATAAATCAGACTCGATTTGCTACGAAGGTAAGACAAACACAAGCGTTATGGTCTCCATCCAACAGGATGGCCTTCCTACTGACTTCGCTAGCCTCAAGAACCTATTTATCAAATATCACGAATTCTTCAATATTTCGCCCCAAAAAGTGTCAAAGGATCTTGAAACTTTCCGACAATACATTCAAAACGAATATCCCACCTGCAACGTAGTAGAGCTGATCACAACAAGTATTTTCGTCCCTAAATCTATCCCTCTCCCACCAATACCCCCACTCAGTCAAAATCTTCCTCTTACCTTATATTATCAGAATGTAAGAGGTCTTCGCTCAAAAACCCAAACTGTCTTCCAAAAGTCACACGCTCTACCCTTTGAAATCTTTGCTCTGATCGAAACGAACCTGATCCCCAGCATAAGTAACTCCGAACTGTTTTCAACAAATTTTAACATCTATCGCATTGAGGAACTCAGTCAGGCCACCGAGGGTTGCCCTTGTCGAGGAGTCCTACTATCCGTCCTTAACTCTTCCCTCATTGCAATATCATCCTCCCCCCATCTCGACTATGTTTCAATCAAGATTGTCTTACCCCAGAAGACACTCTACATCATATGTTTCTACATGTTGCCCTCACAGCCCATTGAATCCTATCAACTTGCCATTAACACAATTGACCAAATTTAAGAGACCCCCAGGACGAAATCCTTCTCTTCGGGGACTTCAACCTTCCTCATCTTAAATGGGCTCAATCAGACGATGAATCGTATTATATTGCCACCAATCCCACTACTGCCAAAGAATGCCTCTTCTTGGATCGCCTTGCGGATTCAAACCTTAGTCAAGTTAGTGGCGTCTTAAACTGCATGGGTAGACAACTAGACCTTTACAACTGATCCCTTCAACTCCTCTGTCTCACTCTGTCCCCTCTCCCTTTCAACCATCGATAACTTCCATTCCCCCCTCCTTCTTTCCTTTTTTCACGATTCTCCATTACAGAACACCCCTTCCACAGTTTTGCCTTCTCACGATTTCCACAAAGCAAATTTCCACCAAATCAATGAATACCTTAAAGAAGCCACTTTCAATTTTGATAATCTAACTATAAATGATGCAATATACATATTCTATAGGGAAATATTTAACTCTATCTCTCTTTACGTACCAATTTCCCAACGCAAAATTGTGTCCACCTCCCCACCCTGGTATAATCGTAGACTTCGCACCCTAAGAAACAAAAGAAATAAACAGTGGACAATCTTCCTTCGTACTCAATCCCCTAATGACTTTTCTAACTACATGGGCAGCTATCTTAATTTTACCGCCCTTCACAACTCCCTCTATCAACGCTATTTAGCTGAAACGCAAGCCAATCTTATAAGTGATCCTAAGTCCTTCTTTAAATTTGTTAACTACAAAAGAAAATCTGATGGTTACCCTACCGCTCTCTCCTTGAATGATCAAACCTCTAATGACCCTAACACTATCGCCAACTTATTTGCCGCCTACTTTAAACAATCATTCGCCGACGACTCCTTCGTTCCAGACCCCGCTTACTTCGATTATTTACCGAAATTTTCCTATGGACCCTTTCTCCCTCATACAGTTGATCCCGATGTCATCGAAACCAAACTAAATCAACTTAATGATGAATTCACTCCTGGACCAGACGGTCTCCCTGCCATATTCCTGAAAAAATGCTCATCAACCCTCTCTCTCCCTCTCTCAAAAATCTTCAGTTTATCCCTATCTTTAGGTGAATTCCCCCAGTTATGGAAAACCTAATTTATAGCCCCTATACACAAGAAAGGTCCGAAGAACGTTATTAACAATTATCGTCCCATTGCCAAACTGTCACATATAGCCAAAATCTTCGAGAGAAATCTTAAGTTTTCGCTGCAAGTCTTTAATCTCCCCCAGACAACACGGATTCCGCAAGGGCCGATCTACAACCACAAACCTTGTTGAATTTGTGTCTTTTACCCTCTCGGCTTTAGAGAATGGCAAAGATGTCGACATGGTTTCAACCCATTTCAGTAAGGCTTTTGATAAAATCTCCCACAATCTAATACTCTTCAAATTGTCTTCTCTTGGCTTCGAACCCATTTTATTGAAGTGGATATCTTCTTACTTGGAAAACCGGTATTATAGTGTTCGCTTCAGATCTGCCTTTTCCAATCCTTTCTTAGCCTCCTCCGGCGTCCACCAAGGTAGCCACTTAGGTCCACTTCTTTTTGTCCTTACCATTAACGATATTGAAATGGTGATTAAAAATTCCCACATCTCACTATATGCCGAGGACACCAAGTTCTACAAGTCTATTTCCTCCAATCACGACTCTTCCCTTATTCAATCCGATGTCAATAGTTTTTCCATGTGGTGTTCCAAAAATTGCTTGGAGCTTAACATTAGCAAATGCCAATCAATCACTTTTTCACGTAAACGTATCAAACCTCGTCTCTACTTCCTCAATAATCAGCCCATCTCCACCGTTCAAACTATCCGCGATCTTGGTATATTATGTGACCAACAGCTAAATTTTCGCGCACATATAGACGAGATAATCCTTAAAGCTAATTCAGCACTCGGATTCGTGAAGCGATGGTCTAAAGAATTTTCTAACCCTTACGTTACCCGATCTCTCTACACAACCTTTGTCCGGCCCCTCCTTGAATACGCCTCTCCTTACCAGCAAATCCACATTTCTAGAATCGAGAGCATTCAACGCCGGTTCTTACGTTTTGCTCTGCGAGCTCTCCCCTGGAACAATCCTTTGCTCTTACCACCTTATCACGACCGCCTTAAACTAATTATTATTATTATTATAATTTATTAACAAATAATTAAAATTAAGAGTTAACAACAAAGTTGAGCACTAGCTGCTGGGGCTTTCGGCTCGATAGTACATATAGTCTTAAATGTCTATATTGAGGTTCCTGATATACTCAAAAATCAATCGGATGTTTTGCTGTGATGGTGTTTTGAGTAGGAGATGGGGGGCTGGATGTGTTCGGACAGAGTTGGCTGTGCATGGTGATAGTCCTAATAAGAGGCTGACATCATAGAGGGAATTGCATGTTGTGCATGTTGGGGGAGGTGATCTTTTCAGTATGTGTTGATGAGTGAATGTTGTATGTCCCAAGCGAAGTCTAGAAAATGTTGTATTCATCACTTTGGGTGTGGTGGTGGGGTACGATATATAGGAACGATCAGGGTTTAGGGAAGCGTATTGGTGGTGGTAATCTCTCCAGTTAGACAATAATTTATTTCTGAGTATGTTTTTAGTTGCTCGCAAAAGGTCGAGTTTGGTAAGGATGTCAAACAGGTACACTGGGGCGCAGTGGGTCATTTCCGCTTCCTTGTCGGCTACTTCGTTGCCTTTTATTCCTGCGTGGCTTGGGATCCACATCAATTTGATTTTATGCGGTGCGCTGGCAATACAGTTTCTGGTGTTCGAGATTAAAATTGAATTGTGGTTAGGATTACGCAGTGCGCTGATAACCGACCTGCTCTCTGAGCAGATGATGTATTTGCCACGTTCTTTGAGGGAAAAGTACTAATGCTGCTGGCAGGTATTCGGTGCATACAATGCTTAAAATACTTTCTAACTTGCATGGTGGCTTAAAAGTTTGCCATCTAAATGCTAGGAGTCTTAATATACCGAAGCTAGATTATCTTCGTAGCGTTCTCGACAGAGTAAGTATTGACATCATCTGTGTTAGTGAAACATGGTTTAAGTCTGATATACCCAACCAATCATATGACATACCTAATTATATCCTATATCGCAATGATAGAGCCACAAGTACTTGTGGTGGAGGCGTTGCTATATACTGTAGATCCTCCCTGCACTGCAGGATCATTTGTAAGTCTGTGAACACTGATGTGGAATACATAGTACTGGAAGTATCAGGCGGTAGAACAAAAAGTGGGGTATCTTGTGTGTATAACCCGAGCAGGAATCTCTCCCCTGAACCGTTCTTTGGGGCATTATCTGAGTTTTCTCCTATGTACGAGAATATTATTGTCTGTGGTGATTTTAACGTTAATTTGTCGAAAGTTGACTCCTTCTCGACTCAATTAACTGACTTAGTCACAGCTACTGGGATGCAAGTAATGAATTGCTTGTATCCTACTCGATATTCTCCAAATGCTGTCCCGACTCTGCTTGACCTCCTGATTGTATCGAATCCCTCTAATGTACTCCTCCATGACCAATTGGCTCTTGGTGGGATTTCTGACCATGACCTACTTTACTGCACATATGACATTGACCTCACCCACTCGCCTGTGCCCTTAACCTTTCAATACAGAGACTATAAATCTATAGATTTAAACTCTCTTGCCTTTGATGCGAACTGTATGCCCTGGGATGATTGTAAATATGTTTCGAGTGTGGATGATAAGTTGTGCTGTATAAATTCCTGTATCAATACGCTTTTTGAGTGGCACGTTCCTTTAAAAACAGTCCGTATACGTAATCAAAAGTGTCCCTGGTTTACTTCTGAAGTACATGCATCCGTTAGGCAACGCCACAAAAAGTACCTTAAGTGGAGAAACAATCCATGTCCACAAAATTGGTTGCTATATTGCCAGGCACGAAACCGAGCTACATCAGTTTTTTCGCCTCTAAGCTGAACGGGAAACTGTCCTCTAAACAGCTTTGGTCTAATCTGCGTGAGATCGGTATAGGCAAGCGGGAGAAGCTAGATTCTCAACTGCACAATACTCCCAATACTCTAAATGATTATTTTCTGGCCAACACTTTAAGCCAGCCCAACTTCTTCCCCAATAATACTCTACGTAGGGAAGTCTTAGAGCCTTTTGAGTTTCAAGTTGTAACGGAAAGTGATGTGGCTGTAATTGTTAGAAATCTTAATTCCAACGCAGTTGGTGTTGACGGTATATCTCTTAGGTTTGTAAAACTAATACTCACCTATTTATTAAGCCCACTCACGCACCTCATTAACCATTGCATTTCCTCTTCAAACATTCCACTCCTATGGAAAGAAGGCAGAATCACTCCTGTCGCAAAAAAACCAAATCCCTTGATAAACAAATTAGTTCATACCTCGATAACAATAATCTTCTTGTTGAAAGTCAATCTGGGTTCAGAGCTAAACATAGCTGTTCCACTGCCATGGTAAAGGTTCTCGACGATATAAGAGTTGATCTTGATGAGGACAGATTTACTGTCCTGTGCCTCCTTGATTTTTCCAAAGCCTTCGATAAGGTGAATCACGACATTTTATGTCAAAAACTTGATATCTACTTTGGATTCGGCGACAGGGCAACTCGCCTCTTAAAAAACTATCTGTCAAACAGGATACAAAGAGTGGTGGTTAACGAGGTCATTTCTGAACCCAGACCCATTCTATCGGGAGTTCCCCAGGGATCGATCTTGGGCCCAATTCTGTTCTGCATGTTCATAAATGACTTACCCTCAGTATGTAAAAATGTTTCTATTCACCTTTATGCTGATGACGTCCAGATCTATCTATCGGCACGTATTGGTCTTATCGAAGATCTTGTTTTTAGAATAAATGAGGACCTCTTGGAAATACATAGGTGGGCGGAGACGAATGGTCTATCTTTGAATCCAAGCAAGACACAGGCAATATTGCTCTCTTATAGAGATTATAATACTAAGAACTTTCCATCCATCTGTATAAATGACTTCAAGGTACCATTCTCAACGACAGTGACAAGCTTGGGCTTCAGAGTGAGCACACATTTGTCCGGTACTGACCATATCAGATCGACTATTGGGCGAGTTTATGGAGTATTGAGAAAACTCTGGATGTCTAGCAACTTTATTCCAACGGAAATAAGACTTCGTATAGCCAAAACCTTAGTTTTGCCGCTGATTTCATATTCGGAGGTGGTGTATCCAAAATTGGACTCTGTCTCTGAACATGCTCTACTTGTAGCATTCAACGATATCACTCGGTACGTGTATGGCTTACGAAGATATGACCACATATCGGCGCATCAAACCAGCATCTTAGGATGTACTCTATTGCAGTATGTCAATGCAAGAAACTGCATCTTTCTCCACAAAATAATATATCAGAAGTCTCCACGCTATCTCTATGAAAAACTAAACTTCTGCCAATCTGTTAGAAGGCTTAACCTTGTAACACCACGTCATAGGTATTTGAATTCATCGCGCCTCTTCTTCGTTAACAGCATTCGTCTCTGGAATTCATTGCCGGCATGCATCAAACAAGTCAGAGAGTTCACAAGTTTCAAAAAGAATATTTTTAAATATTTTTCTAATCAGCGCTAATACTCATCGCTTTTCCTCATCCTTTCCCGACCCTCCCTCTTTTCAACATTTTTCCTTTTCTTTCTTTTCTTATTGATTCAACTTAATTTTATGTTAACTTTAATTTAACCTTATTTTTAAAATATCACCAAATTGTACTATAAAAGACATAAGTCTTACTTGTACGAATCCTCCTAATTTGTAATAAATTGAATTGAATTGAATTGAATTGAATTGAATTGAATTGAAAAGGATACTGCTTTCTGAACGGCTAAAGCTTCCGCCGTAAAAATTGATGCTTGTGTTGGTAATAGTCCCTTGGTTATTACTAAGCCGCTTTCTTGGGTGACTGCAAAAGAAGTGCTCTTGTTAGTTTTTGAACCATCGGTAAAGATCAAAGACCATCCTTCTTCTTTAAGCTTTGAGGTAGCGCATTGAAATGAACTTCGATAAGTTGCGTTTGGAGTGTTTGTTTTCGTGTATTGTGTCAGATCCATGATGAAGGATGATGCAGTTATGCTCCACGGTGGAAATAGGGCAGTATTCTTTTTCATTGTACTTTTAGGTAGTTGTAGTTCTACTGCCACCTTCAGGGCTTTTGCGATGGCTGATGGAATTCTTCCTGTGGTTATTCTGCGTTTCGATAAAAAGAAGTCTTTTTTGATTAATGAATTTTCCACAGTTATGAGCTTTATATATAACTTTGCAAGGCAAGCTTCGATGCGTTCCTCTATCGTGGGAAGACCGGCTTCAACCAATAAATTTTTTATGGGTGTTGTTCTGAAGGCGCCAATACTTCTTCGAACCGCTTGATAGTAAGGAGCTTTGATGGTGTTTATAATAGATTTTGGTGAGTTACCATAAATGCATAACCCATAGTCGATTTTACTTAAAAGTAGGGCCCTAGTAACGTTACATAAGGTATTAGTGTGTACATTACATTTTTTGCTGGCAAGATAATTAATAATATTGGCCCTAGCAGCTAGATTTTTCTTTATATTTGTACAATGTGTTTTCCAATTATATCTATTGTTGAATGTTAAGCCTAGGATACGTAAACAATTAACATTTTCAATACTTATATTACCAATTTTGATAGAAAGACTGTTGCATGACTTTTCCGACAGATGTGCAGTGTTTTGCATTTGTCCAAGGAAAGTCTTGCACCAGATGATTTAGACCATGTCATAATGTCTCTAACTATCATTGAAAAAATGTTTTCTGCGACAAGTAGATCACTGTGTCTGCACATAATGAATATATCGTCTGCATAGACGCAATGATCTACAAGTTTGTATTTGGAAACTATATCTGAAAGATTGTCAAAGGCTATCATGAACAGTACAACAGAGAGCGGCGAGCCTTGAGGGATACCGTTAAAAAGTGTGAAGGTGGGTGAGAGATGGTTATTTACTCTGACACAGATTTTTCTGTTTGTCAAGAAGGATTTAACGTAGTTAAATATTTTTGGTCCTATACCCCATTCCCTTAGTTTGTTGAGAACTACGTGAATACCAATTCTGTTGAAAGCTTTTTCAAAGTCAAGTGAAAGAATGGTGACGTGGTTGCGTGTTGAGAGTGCATTAGAGATATAATGGTCTAGGTGGGTAAGGGCGTCAATACCACCTTTGTTATCTCTAAAAGCTACTTGGTTCGGGCTAAGGAGTGCTTTAGACTCTAAAAACCATAGTAATCGGCGTGAAACTATTTTTTCCAAGACCTTGGCTGTACAGGGAATTAGTGAGATAGGTCGGTAACCTTCGATATCATTGGTATTTTTTTTTGGTTTGGGGAGAGGGACTAACGTTGCCAGTTTCCATTGCTGTGGGATTGTGCCTGTGGCTAAGATGTTGTTATAGAGGCGAATGAGTCGCGTTTTTGTAAAGGTTGAAAGGTGTTTGAGCATAGGACATGATATGCGATCTCTGCTTTGTGTTTTGCCTTTAAGTTTGGCCAAGTTGCAGTCAAGTTCGAGGATGGTTATCGGATTCTCGGTGTTCTTGGCCGGGCCTGAGATGTTGGCGTTAGGTAAAATGGCTAAGCTAGTGGCTTTTTGTGTTGCGAAGCTTGCGTCGAAGTGTTCGTCCCTTGAACGGTTTGACCAACTACGTGCAAAAGAGAAGCTTATGTTTTGGGGCGATGTAATTTGTCCCTCTGGAGTTGTAATGTTGGTAATGAAATGTGGCATGGAGTTTCCAGTGAGACTGCGAATTTTATGCCATATTTTATCGGGAGGCGACCCTGGATTAAGCGTCGAAGTAAAATCGCGTAGGCTGTTCGCTTTGCTTATTTTTATTTCTCTGCGAAATTTGGCGTTTGCCTTCTTATATAATATGAGATTAGTTACATTGGGATATTTTTTGATATGTCTCCATGTTGTCATTTTTTCGCTACGAAGTTTGCTTAAAAGCGGGGACCACCATGGTACAGTGCGTCTATTGGTATGGGGGGAACTCTGTGGGATGGCTTTGTTAGCAGCTGTTCTGATGGCTTTCTGTATTATAGCTGCCTCTTTATTAATATTGCCTGAAAATGGTCTTAATGACAAGAAGTCTGATAGGTGCTTGTTGAAACAAGTCCAATCAGCCAGGTAAATCTTGAATTTAGGATTTACAGGTGTTATAGAGTGAATCGGACTGAGGGCAATGGAGGAAATTATAGGAAAATGGTCGCTATTGAAGAGATCATCCAAAATTTCCCAGGAGGTTATTGTAGAAAGTTCTGGTGCGCAACAGGTAATATCAATGTGTGTTAGTGAATCATGTGTTGAGAGGTGAGTGGGGGATCCGTCGTTTAGGACTATCAGGTTTGATTCTGTTAAAAACTCTTCCACTAGTCTGCCGCGTGCGTTTGTGTTAGGTGAGCCCCACAGTACACTCCAAGCGTTTACATCTCCAACTAGCATAATGGGGTGTTGAACCTGTAATAAGAGGTTATCTAGCTCGGATTTTGAGACAGGTTGGTCGGGTGGAATGTAAATTGACAACAAGGTGAATTTAATAGTTAGGTTAATTTCAAGAGCTAAGGCCAACAGGTTGGAATTGATGGTAATTCTTTTATGTGGAATGTTATTTTTTACTAAGACGGCTATACCTTGCTTTGATGTTGTGTTCCAAGCAAAATTGTGAAAGTGCCCTGTATAGGTTTTTGGCAGTATTGGAATAAAGTTGGAGGCACAATGTGTTTCTTGAAGGGAGACAATACTGGGGTTTTTCTCTTTTATGAGAATATTTAATTCGTCGTAGTTGTTAATGAATCCCTTTATATTCCATTGAAGGATTTTGAGAGTTTTATTGATTGGGGTTGTTTGGTTGGGAGGTTGGTAGGTGTTGGGTTGCAATCCGCACTGGTCAGGAAAGCGGCGGGATCGCCCGGTAATGGGCGGTCCCGGCTCATCCCTGAGCAGCGCAGACTGCGACCCTGGGGATGATGGACTAGAACTTACATCATGCATTGTCATCTACATCGGGTGGATTTATATAGTACGAATTGTTTTTGATTAGGTCGTGAGTTAATGAAGAAAGAGGTGAGGGTGGTGAAGGGTTGCTGGTAGTTGGATGTGAAGGAGGTGAAGGAAGTGGGCGGTTGAGTGGATGGCTAGTATTCGATTTTGAGGTTGACGGTCGTGGGTCGGATATGGGTAGTGGGGAGAAAGATTGAGAATGAGGTGTGGTGGTTGTTAATTTGATGGGGGTTGAAGTCGTAATGTCTGTTTTTGTTTTGTATATTTGAGTTATTGTTTGGGTTGGTGGATTTTTTTCTGTTCTGGAAGTAGATGTGCAGGGGTGAGGGGTTCGGTTTGGGCGTGTTGACCGTTCAGGTTTTCTATTGCTTTTAGCGTTTGAGATTGTTTGGTTATTCCTGCATAAGTGATCGGGCGATTAGTAGAGCTTGAAGTATGTGATAGGTTGTATGTCCGTCTAGCTTCCGCCATACTGCATTTGTTTCTAGTTTTGATTTTTAAAATTTATTTTTGTTGTATATATTTCGGGGCAAGAAACAGATGAGGCTGCGTGCGCTTCCGAGCAATTGGCGCACATAATGCGGGTGCACTCGGCAGGGTCGTGGGGGGGAAGATTGCAAGTGGCACATGTTTTGCTTTTGGTACATCTTTTCATGGTATGGCCGAGAAGCTGGCAATTACGGCATCTCATGGGGTTGGGAATATATTCCTGTACCTTGGCTTTGTACCAACCTATTTCTACTGTGGTGGGCGGCTGATATAAGTCAAATGTGAGTAGAATTAGACCTGTAGCGCGTTGACAACCGTCAATATTTTTTGTAAACTTGTACACGTCAATCACTCCTTGAGACTTCATCTCATCTACTATTTCACTTTCTTTAACGTTTTTTAAGTAAGGAGCATATACAATGCCTTTAGAAGAGTTGAGGTTAGTGTGGAGTTTAGATGTTACTGGGCATTGGTTACCAAGGTTGGTAATGCGGAGGAATTTGTCCGCAATTTTCTGCGACTTGGCAAGAATGAGGAGGCTACCATCTCTCAGTTGCGCTATGCTTTCGTATTCTGTGCTGATGGCGTCTATGGCCTTCCTTAGCATGAATACGCTAACAGTTGTGAGCGGTTGCGTGTCGTCCTTTGCGGAAATCACTACAAACCTCGGGTTTTTAAGGTTAGGGTTTATGTGGAGACAGGGGAATTGATCGTCGATTGACAACTTGTTTTTTTTATGACGGGGTTCAAAGATGGGCTTTTCAGTATCTGCCAATTCACTGAACAGGTTCCCGGGTTTAATTTTATTTGGCCCCGGGGCCATGCTTATGGTAAAGAAAACTGTTTGCACGTGAAAAGAAGAAAACACGCGGTTTAGAGAAGAGAAAAAGAAAAAAATAAAACGGGGAGAGTGAGCACGCGGAGGTGTGATGCGGAGTGAGATGGGTATAATTTAATATACTAGGGGGTAACTGTCACACACTGTCACACGGTAGTCAACACGAGGTTAACGCTGCGAGAGCTAGACGGGGACTGTTAAACTAATTAACATGAACACCTTGGAGGAAAGAAGAACTGTATCTGACATCCTCTTCATCCATCGACTCCTTTCAGGCTCCATTGACTGCGCTACCCTCTATAACTCTGTCTCTCTCAACACTAACCCTCGCAATGTACGAAACCCCCGTCTCTTCTATGTACCCACCACCCGTACCGCTTACGGCTCCAACGAACCCATCTTTCGAATGCTCGGAAGAGTCACCTCGAATCCCTTCTTCGACCTAAACCTTAGCACTCCATGCTTAAAAACCCTTCTTTTTCATGCCCCCCTCTCCCCTACCCCTTAGCTTCTAAGCTAGTTTAAGTTAAGTTAGATTAAGTAAGATCATGTGCTTGAATTAAGCTTAATAAATGGGGGTGTTTGCCCCCACGAAAATTAAAATTAAAATTAAATCCATGATTATGTTGGCCAAGCTGATTTTGACTACTTCTGAGAGGTCATCGAGAAAGTATTTGCTAATGGCGCAGAACCTGCGACTTGCAAGTGCTGGTCATTCGCAGAGAAAATGGTGCAAGGTTTTCACTGCGTTGGTGTTGTGACAACTACTGCATTGGGTGTTAGATCGGTTGCCTATTCTGGCATCATGAGTTCATAAAGGTCAATGACCCGTACTGACCGCCGGGATTCTAGCTGTTTATTGAATAGGAAGGCCAGGCTTTTCTTGATATCATGTATCAAGTTGATTTAGTCCACCTGAGATTGGCTATACTGAATAAGGTTAAGCGACAGGACCACAGTTTCATTAGGGGAGTTTGCGGAGGCTGCGAGCTTGGCCAACTCATCGGTCATCTCATCCCTCAATATGTTGTTGTGTCCTGGACCCATAGGACCGTGATATCAGTCCAGCCGCCAGCTCGTTTATTTTCTTTTTGCATTGATCCATGAGTTTAGAGATGATGGTAGCAGAAGAAAGAGCTTTTTTATGCTGCTTGGTTGTCGCTACAAATAGCGGTGAACGTGTAATTGAGTATTTTGCACACTCTTGGAATGAATTTGAGATATTCAGTTGTGTCGAGCATATTCCCCATCATACACCGTGCTCCAGCTTGGAGCCATCAGTGAAAATCAGAAGTTGGAATTTCGTGGATGGGTTGTACGCTTTCCATTCTTCCCTGGATGGAAAGTGAGAGTGCACCACACTAGTCGAGCCCATGGGAAGCAAAGTCAAATTCGTAGGCAAAAGTGACAGAGCTCTGACGTGACCATACGGTCTAGGTGATCAGTAGTCCGCATCCTTAAGTCTGATGATACCGGTGTATTTGATGTGAAGGTCCAAGGGGAGGTGAAGCAACAGAGTATTGAGTGCTACGTAGCGGCATGTTCCCATGGTTCCGATCCAAATGCTGTGTATATCCCCACCTTTTACCGAAAGTCTCGCTGCAGGAAGTTACACTAGCTTGCTTTACCCGGTTTTCAATATTGAACTTCCATTTTGTGCTGGATCTAGTATAACGCCTAGATACTTAGCGCTGGAGGAAAGAGATAGGGTCGAGTTATTTAGCCGTGCAAGTTTAGATGACGGAATTTTGGTCTTGATGGTACACAGCAGCAGCTCAGTTTTCTTTGGGTTCATGCTTAGGCCACATCCTGTACCTCAAGCGTAAACTCTGGCCAAAGCTCAATCTGTTATTTCACTAATCACAGAAGGAAACATCCCTGACACTAAAATTATCACTGCGACTTTTATTCCCTTGCTGTCCAGCTCAACGAGGATACTGTTGATGACTAATAGCCATAAAAGATAACTCCACCTTAGGGAGTACCTCTATTGACAGTTTTTTAAATTGTTCACCGGTAGCATTTGAAAGTACTTTCAAATAAAGATTCCAGAATTAATATAACTATACGAGTTCCATATTTATAAGAAGTGTATTTGCATATATATGCTAGCGAAATAGACCTAATACAACTTTATTGTGTTGAAACGGTAACATAAATTACTAAGAACCCTAAGAAACGCTGTTGGATGTCTAATCGGGTATAACTATGCTACTCGAAGGATCCTTACGCTCATTCGATGCCTTTGATGTTGCTTTGCTTTTGTCCAGAAAACTGCTTATAAGCGATCTTTTCGTCTTCGTACAGAATTGCTCGCCTGGAGCAACAGACATCAGGAGGGCGACTTTCTTTTTTTCGGTTCGCTTTGAATTCGTCGGCGTTTCGGCACTAGGTTTATCCGAGTTTGCTGGTTCGCGTACATCGTCGCGTGATGTGGGCGTATTCGGTTTAGACGAAGGTGTTGCACTCTTTTTTTTATGACTGTGGGACGCTTTCATCTTAATGTATTTCGATAGTTTGTGGACTTCTGATTTTTCGTTGCTTTCCAACACGGTGCTGTCTATTGCACTGGCATCTGATTTATCGTTTATACACTTCGGCTGAAGCTTATATGTCCATTCGTTGTGTAAGCCTAGCTGCCCGAGGGAGTATTTATCCAAGACATCTGCCGCAACAACCCAGCATAATTTCTTTTTGTTCTTCTTTTTCGAATTATTTGCATCGACTACAGACCATTCCGATATCTCTTCGATTTTATCCCTTATCATGGCTTTAGTCGGTGCCAAACATTCGCCGGTCTTCACCGCTTCACATGTCCTAAACACGTGCTCCATGTATTCTTTGATTAAGAAGACCTTTGAATTTCGGTTACCGTGGACAAGACGAATCAAATCAATCATCAACTCATCATTTATCTCGAATTTCTTCACTTTCTCTTGCGGTGACGACGCAAGCTGCGTTTCTTTATCTTCCTTTACAAGTGGTAACTCGGACATTATCATTGAACGAGAATTGAGGGCATCCCAAATAATATTCGGGCAATTGTTTGGTCGATTTCCATTTTCATCTTCCCAAATGACGCCAACAAGTCTTGGTTTGATCTTTTCAGTCTTCTTTTTCATTTCCTGAGCAAACTCGTTCTGAAGCACAATAAGCTTTGCCTTTTGAGCCTCGCGGGATGTGTTCGATGTGATTTCATCTTCATTCTGAAGTTCTTCGTCACTTAAATGGCCATGGGGTACAAACCACTCATTGTCCACTTCATAGTCCTCATCCTCGGATTCATCCTTTTCGTCTTCACTGCCATTTAGAGATTCGCCCGGTTCCTCCTCTTCCCACTCGTCGTCCGAGTCGACCTCGTAGTCAAAAAACCCCTAAATAAATCAATTTTACATTTTACTATTTGTATGCTTTGAATATTGATTGATATTTACTTTGTCTACGACATATGGTCTCCTTGGACCGATTAGAGCGCTTTTCTTCCTCCAGGTACCATAGTATGGTGGTCGGCGGTTTTCGTGGAACAAGAAGAATTTTGCCTTGCACTTTTGCGTTGCCTTTGGTCGCACCTCGTCAATTGATTGAGCGGCTGTTTCAAGTTCGTTCTCTGAAATGATAAATAATAATTGATTAGATATGTGCGTCTGAAGTGAAGTCAGCATAAAAAAAATTCGTAGGTGATCGCCTGGCACTCAGGCAAATGCAATCACTGCTGCAGAACACTAGGCCTAAGTATATCTGCTTGACAGCCATCAATGAAAGCTGTATTCCGCAATACCTACAACCAAAGCCGTGGAAGCCAACGCATGAACATACACAGGCGAAACAACGTGGTTCCCTAATCAAGTGTCCAAGAGGATGATACATTATTGGCGATGAAGTAAGCACTTATTGTGGCCAAAGAGGATCAGAAAATCTTTATAGGTCTTTAGCTCTGTAGCTCGTCTCACAAAACCGAAAAGGCTTTGGCTATTAAACAGGGCTCATGACATTCTTCGGTGTTAGAAACTCGGATCTGAGCGAAGTGTGATTCTGGGATTCTGGGAGTGAAGCCACATGAATGTTACGCTTTAAGCATCCTGTACCTGTGTACGAATAAACGAGGCCTCACAAGCTCGTGATTGCTTAGTGCTTTCCGAGGGATTCGGACGCTAAGTCTTTCACTGCAGAAAAAGAGGGATTCTGCAACTGACGATGCTGTAACCATGTTTTGCATTAAGCAGTTCCCAGAAGGAATCTTACAAAGGGAGCAGTGCACTTGCTCAAGTGATTTTTAGACAGAGCAAATGATATGTACGAATTATGAGAATTTATTAGGGCCTTGAAAAAGCTCTCGCTGTTTCCCAACAGATGACGTTACCAGAAAAACATACATTTACGATGAAAACGCATCTACAAAGAAGGACTCTAGGCAAGCTGGGTTTTCAGTGTATGTTTATTGAGAGCTGGTCTTTGTTGGCAGTTCAGTACCATTGGGATGATTTATCGATAAGGAGCTGCTGTTGGAGGTGCTGAAGGGTTTTACGAGGGTGATCCGATAAGTACTTAGCCTTAGCCAGATGGCGCCAGTATCGCAAGAGCAACTTACTATCGTATAGTACATTCTAGTAGACGGCTACTGTCGAAATTTCAGCCGGATCGGACTCGTAGTTTTGTTTTGACCGCGTGTGGAAGCGGGAGTGTCCGCGGATTTTAGAAAAATGGAAAAAGAGCAATATCGGTCGGTGATTCGATTCTTGTTTTTGGAAGGGAAATCGCGCAGCGTAATCAAAGAGCATTTGGATGCTGTGTACGGTGACTCTTCTCCTTCGATGGCGACCAGAGTTTACCGAGTTTCAACGTGGTCACACGTCGGTTTTTGATGAGCCACGTCCAGGTGCCCCGAAAACGGCTACCACGGAGGATAACGTGACAAAAATCCACGATCTCGTATTGGCAGACCGCCGATTGAAGGTGCGCGAGATAGCTGAGACAGTAGGCAATTCAAAAGATCGCGTGGGTCATATCCTGCATGAAATTTTGGGCATGAGAAAGCTATCGGTGCGATGGGTGATGCTGTTTAAGCGCAATCCGAAGGAGTTTCTGCGTCGTTTCGTGACAGTCGACGAAACATGGATCCACTGGTACACACCAGAGACCAAGGAACAGTCGACACAGTGGACTTCACCCGGCGAACGTGCTCCGAAGAAGGCGAAGACTGTCCCATCGGCCGGAAAGGTCCACCGTTTTCTGGGATTCACAAGGTGTGATCCACATCGACTACCTGGAGAAGGGCAAAACGGTCACAGGGCTGTACTATGCCAAATTATTGGGCCTATTCGACGCCGAATTGAAGAAAAAACGGCCCCACTTGGCGAAGAAAAAAGTGCTCTTCAACCAAGATAATGCACAGGCTCACACCTCCGCCCTCGCCAAGAATTGGGCTACGAACTGCTGTCCCATCCACCGTATTCTCCAGATTTGGCCCCGTGCAACTTTTTTTTGTTTCCAAACTTGAAAAAGTCACTCGCCGGGCAGAAATTTCAGTCGAATGAAGAGGTCATCGCCGCCACGGAGGCCTACTTTGCAGACCTCGAGAAAACCTATTTTTCAGACGGGTTACAGAAGTTGGAGCATCGCTGGGTCAAGTGTATCGAGCTAAAAGGAGACCATATTGAAAAATAAATCGCCATTTCTCCAAAATGTTTGTTTTTCTTTTGTAGGCTAAGTACTTATCGGACCATCCTCCTTTGTTTATATCTTTTAGGTTGGAAAGAAAAGAAAAGGGATAGGCTTATTAAGGTCTGTTTGGCAGCAATGTCGGCGAATTTGTTCTCAAAAAGTTGCACATGACTCGGTGACCATATAAGCTTGGTTCTAGGGATCTATTGATAGAGTAGGTTGCGAATTAAGAATCAAAATCGTCAATCGATGATAGGGAGTCTGTGCAGATGGCAAATTTGAAGGTGGAAGTCTTAGTATATTGTAGGACTCATAATTTTAATTTCTGCATAGAAGGAAGATGTGTAAGAAGGAAGGTGGAATGAAAATATGGTTTTGTTCTCGGTGGTAACACTGAAGCTGACGTTGTGTCTTTTTTGGAGCCATCTGTGAAGATAAAATGGTGGTCGAGGAGGTTATTTTTGATTTCTAGAAAGAGGAAAATCCCGAAATACTTCTGGGACAGTGTGGGATTTGTTATAAGAATGTAGATCTGAGATGATGGAGGAGGGAGGGAAGAGTTTAGGCGGTGGAAGCGGGTGGATAAATGGGGAGGTTTACAGGGGATGCAGTTTTCGTTGCAGAAGGTTTGTGCGCCGTGTATGCAAGACGATATATTTGTGTTTTTTTTTATCATCGACATAAGTCTTTGCATAGTAGGATAGGTTGCAGAGGTGTAATAGGTTATAATAGTAGAGAGACCATATCAAATTTTGGTGATAGATTAGTTTAGGTAAAGAGGATTGCAGTTATATTTTTTGCAGGAGACGATTCTGATTATGTTCAATATTTTTCCAGGGCTAGACGTAAATTGTAGTTTTTTTTTTTTTGTAAAACCCTTTTGGGTGGAAAAAGTTGGAAGACAGAGGATTGGAGGCATTTGGAACATCATTACGTCATTGCCATTTGCAAAACAGTTTCGAAACGTTTGAAAGTATTACGAATGATTCAAAAACAAGGCCATTGGTTGCCATACGACGAGAGGTCGAACGGTATGTTTTCAAGGTTTTTGCCTCGTAACGTGACTGGCGAAGAAAAGTGGATACTGCGCGAAAGCGCTAAGCTCGCATCAACATTTTCGGCAAAGGCAAATATCCATGTTTTGAAGGTTCTCTCTGCATTTGGCACAGAAAGTAACCGAAACCTTATTGGGAGATCGCTAAAGCGGGCTCTATAAGAGCAGACGCGGCAAGGAAAACCTACTTCGAAGCGCTTAAATTGAAGTCCCACCCCAACCGCCGCACAAGGCATTGCACCTTCGGATTATCACTTGTTCTGTTCGATAGCCCATAGCCTGGCCGAGCAGCACTTCCATTATTATGAAGATGCCGAAAAATGGGTCGATTTTTGGATAGACTTAAAAAACAAAAACAGCAATTGGTACGCTTAGAGTAATCCAGTTACCTTTAATTTTTCCTCATTATGGTTAATATACAGAAGGGATTCAAAATAGAGCGCAGCCTTGATTTCTGTTAATCCAATAAGGCATCTCACAAGTATTTCTGAGTGACAGGTAGTAAATGAAGGTTCGAGGTTGTGGGCGCAATCGAGACTGCCAGAGCCTTTGCTTAATTTCTCCGGAATCAACCCATCGAATTCGATTCGAAGCACGTTGGGAAACGGATTACAAAATCATGGATTTGAAAGCTTCTACGATGTCGATAACATAAAGAGTAAGATACGACAGCCCATTTGCTATTTAACGCTTCGCACTTCGACAAGGATTTCCACCATGTCGTCCTTTATAAATATAGACGAAGAATCAGTATGCCACGTCAAGGTACAGCACGACGAGCACGTTCAAGGTGAAGAATTCCCCGGATACGACGGAGAACGGGGACTCTACCATGAATGGCAGTGCGACGTCGAAATTCGTTGTGAAGAAGACAGAAATCGAGGTGGACGCGCGACAGTATGAGAGAGTACGGCGGGAGAAAAAAGAGCTGGAGGAAGATGAAGCACAAATTCGATCATTCCAGATCAAGGAGGCGTGTCGTAATTTATCCAAATCATCCAATAATATCAGTCCACCGAACACACTACGTCTGATGTGCCAAGTCCTATTCGTTCAGATCTAAGTCATCTCCAGAGAAGCATCACTCCATCTCTACTAGCAAGGCCATAGACGAACGCCATAGATGAGCCAGGACCATCGCCACTTCAACTGGAGAGGTCGATTCGCATCAGAGGACTCAGGTTCCGAACAGAAACCTTAGAAAAGGATGCAGTCAAACAATTCCATTGACGAACCATCAGAAACCCAGAAATCTAAGAAGCCAGTGTAGAAAGAATAGAAAATGAGTAATTTGAGTTTGAAACAATTAGCTGACGATAACCACAACTGCGAATCGCACACATACACTCCGGATGGCAAGTTCAGTTCCATCAAGCAGAAGGTCAAGCGTTTGAAGCGTATTTTGAAGTGTATTTTGAAGTGCTACGTAATGAATCTTTGTGATTTTTATGAAGGACTAACCTTCAAACTCGTGGGAATCAAAATCTCGAACACAATTTCAACTAAGGGAGGGGACTGCCCTAAAAGTCCCAAAAACCTTATCAAAGAGGCTGAAGAAGCCTTAAGTAACAAAGCAGCAAAGGGTGCAGAGGGACCTAGTAACTCCGCCCAAAAAGATGCTTGCGATGTCACGCTAAAGATGGACAAACTCAGTGTCCATGAAAAGCTAAAGAGGTTAAGCGGTGCGGGGAGAAAACGCATGGCCTTCCTCATAAAAAAGGGCATGGACCCTGAAAAAGCAAGGGTATCAGCAATGAACCCGATTAAAGGAGCAAGAACACCAGCTCCAAAAAGACAGAGGTCGGATGATAAATCGCCTCAAATAATAGCACAAAGCAAGAAGCTTTGCACAAAAGGACCTCGTCCTGGTTCTGGACCTCGTCCTGGTTCTGGACCTCGTCCTGGCTCTGGACCTGGTCCCGTTCCGGTACCTGGACCCTCAACAAGCAAAAGGAGGCCTGATACCACCTATGGAGAGGCGTGCATTGGCATAAAAATGGCTTGACTACAGCTCAGCTAACGGAATTGCAAGAGGCGATACTCGAGAAAGTCCTTTGTCAAAAGGACAGCATCGTAAAGCCTCAATTCCAGAGCTGCACATTCAAGGCGGGCTTTTTAACCCTAAACTGTATGACGGAAAGTACAGTGGAGTGGCTGAAAATAACCACACCGTTGCTGAAGCCATGGGAGGGAGCCGAACTATGGGCTACAAAAGAGGATTCGATTCCTCAACCATGTACCCTAGTTGGATACTTCCCAAACGCTGCCAGCACAGCCACTGAAAAAATACTGGGACTCATACAGTCACAGAATGAAGGCCTAAAAGCTGACTCTTGGAGGACGCTTAAAAGGGTTAACAAAAGCACAGCTGCCATGCTAGTCCTCTCTATGGACCGGTCAATCGCCAAAATCCTAGAGTCGAGAAGTAACACTATTTACTTCAAGTTTGTGGACAAATCTGTCTAAGGAGACTCAATAACGCGGAGAAAACAACAGAGGATGAAAAAATCCTTGAAATAGAGGACGCTAAAGAGTCCTCAGACAAAACCGCATGTTAAAAATCCTGCAGGCGAACCTCCAGCATGCCAAATCTGCGTCGGCAGAAATACAAAAAAGGCATGCGGGAGGAAGATTCAATCTGGGGCTCATCCAAGAGCCCTGGATCAATAAGAACAAAATATCAGGACTAAACATCAAAAACTGTAAGTTGGTTTACGACAAAGCGGCTGATACACCGAGAGCCGCAATACTTATTAACAATGATATTAACTTCCTACAAATTTCAGAATTCACCGATAGAGACGCAGTGACGATCCTAATCAACATGATGGGAACTGAGGTAATCGTCACCTCAGCCTATTTTCCCGGTGAAGAAGAGGAAGCACCACCAGAAAACATCAAAAAACTGGTAAGATTCTGTAAACAGAATAGGAAACACTTAGTCATTGGCTGCGATGCGAATGCTCACAATACTATCTGGGGCAGTAGCGATACAAATTCAAGAGGTGAGTCTCTCCTAGGATTTCTCGTCGATACTAACCTAGATATAGCAAATAGAGGCAAAGAACCAACTTTCCAAAATGCAATAAGGAAAGAAGTTCTAGACCTCACACTAATTACTAACAAAATATCTAACTTGATTAAAGAGTGGCAGGTCTCGAAAGAAAACTCCTTTTCTGACCACAACCACATCACTTTTAAACTTAACATGGGAACTCAGGCTGAGACCCTGGTGAGATATAGATCTCCCAAAGCCACAAACTGGGAAATGTACAAATCCCTCCTAAATGAAAAACTATCAGGGGTTCATCTGAACACCAGCACTCCAGAGGAACTAGACAACTCAGTCGAATTCCTCACGGACACCATATTATCTTCCTACCATGCAAGCTGCCCACTAAAAGAAAAAAAATCCAAAGTATCCGTACCCTGGTGGAACTCCAAACTGAGCAAACTTAGGAAGTCTGCAAGAAAAGTGTTCAACAGGGCAAAAAAGACGGGCAACTGGCAGCCATTTAAGGAAGCTCTCACCAATTATAATAAAGGAATCAGGGCATCCAAAAGGAAATCATGGATGAACTACTGTGATAACCTTAAAGACTCACCAGAAACAGCAAGAGTTTACAAAGCGTTATCCAAGGGAAACCATGATTCCTTAGGTCTGCTCAAAGACATGGATGGAAACCTGACAAATAACTTCACGGACACCCTAGAATTACTCCTAAAGACTCACTTTCCTGGCTGTACCGTGGAAACTAGCTGTAATCTCAGCCATAACTTACCAAACTATTATCAAAATAGTAATAACAGCGTGAGGAAATATATAACGTACGAGAAGCTAGACTGGGCCATTAACAGCTTCAAGCCATTTAAAGCTTCGGGACCTGACGGAATATTTCCAGCTTTACTAATACATGGGAACAATAAACTAAAGGCACTGTTGGTAAAAATTACCCGAACCAGCCTTGCCACTAGTTACATACCACGTACATGGAGAATGATTAAGGTCATATTCATACCTAAAGGGGGTAACAAACCACCAGAAAATCCTAAATCGTACAGACCAATCAGTCTATCCTCGTTCCTACTAAAAACAACGGAAAAACTGATTGAACTAATTATAAGAACAACACTGGAGATATCTCCACTCCATAAACTACAATTTGCATACCAAAAAGGCAAATCTACGATAATCGCACTCCACAAAGTTACGGAAATCATTGAAAAGGCCTTAAATTCAAAAGAAGTAGCAATTGGAGCATTTATGGACATAGAGGGAGCATTTGACAATGCAAATCACTCATCACTAACTAAAGCATTACATGCAAAAAGGGTGGACCCCCTAGTAGTTAGATGGATCAATAATATGCTAAAAGATAGACGCATAACAGCCAAGTTAGGTACCTCAGAACTAGTTATCAAAACTATTAGAGGTTGCCCGCAAGGGGGTGTTCTATCCCCGCTTCTGTGGTCAATTCTGGTAGATGAACTTCTCTGGGAACTTAACAACAAAGGCTTTACTGCCATTGGATATGCAGATGACATCACCATATTCATAAAAGGCAAACAAGAAGACATTCTAGGGAATCTTATGCAAAACGCCCTAAAAATAACATGGAACTGGTGCGATAAAGAACAACTCTCTATCAATCCCAGCAAAACCCAAATATTTAGGTTTACCAGGAAAAGATCAATCGATCTACCAAACCTTAAAATAAAAGACACCGGCATCCCAATAAAGAAAGAGGTAAAATTCCTAGGAATAACACTGGATCATAAACTCTCATGGAATGCACACCTAGATAACATATACTCAAAGGCTGTAAAGGCCTTATGGTCCCTAAAACAGCTAGTGGGCAAAACATGGGGACTCAACCCAAAAATGAGTATATGGATATACAATCAGATGATCAAACCAACCATACTATACGGCGCTGCAGTATGGTGGAGGAAATGCGTACAAAAAGGAACAATACGCAAACTCAACAAAATACAAAGACTAGCATGTATTTGTATAACTGGAGCAATGAAAACCACTCCAACCGCTGGAATGGAGGCAATCCTAAACATTCCGCAGTTACACACTGCCGTTCAGGCAGAAGCGGCCAAACAAGCCCTAAGGATACAAAGAACTTATAACTACAAAAAAGGGAACCTGACTGGACATCTAGAGATTCTAGAAAAGGTCGACAACGTCTGGGAACTAACTCGTGTAAGTGACCTAATGTCCCCTCAGCTGAACTTTATAAAACAGTTTGAAATACTCATTCCAAACAGGGAGGAATGGAAAAACAATCCCCCTTGGTTGAAGGATGGTGCCCAAAAGTGGTTTACAGATGGGTCCAAATCCGGATATAAAGTGATAGGACCTAAATGTAGCCTTCACATCCCTCTCTGCGGTGAATCAACAATCTTTCAGGCTGAACTGTATGCAATAAATGCGGCGGTACACTACATTAGTGAACAAAAGCCCAATAGATTAAAGATATCCATATTCTCGGACAGCCAAGCGGTTCTCAAAGCTCTAAGAAGCTATACATTTAACTCTAGAGCTGTCTGGGAATGTCACCAACGTTTAAATAAACTGGCGATAAACAACAAAGTAAAGTTGATTTGGGTGCCAGGTCATGAAAACCATAAAGGCAACGAAAAGGCGGACATACAAGCCAAAATAGGCGCCCAGATGCCTTTTACTGGACCCTTCCCCCTTTATGGATTTGACAACACAGACACAAATAAAACTTTAAACAAATGGGTCATCAAACAAAAGAACCAATTCTGGAACAGACAAGAGGGCTTAAAACACTCTAAAATCTTTATGGAACAGAATCACAATCCAAAACGTGCAAATGAGGCACTAGAACTAAATAAAGCCGAACTAAAACTGCTATGTGAAGCTCTAACAGGGCACGGCACTTGCAATCACCACCTATTCAAAATGGGTCTCAGCAGCACTGAGTCTTGCAGACGATGTGGGCAGGATAAACAGACAATGGAACATATTCTCACAAAATGCCCAGAACTCACTGAAGAGCGACTCGAAATGTCAACAAAGACACAACTAACAGGGAAGGACTTCCAGGATATCCCATCTAGGAAAGTTGTTAAATTCATGAAAGCAACACTAAAATCCTAGATCAAAGAAGGGGGTACAATAGATCTTTATGGCCGCAGTGCAAGTGTCCTGTAATGACACACCCCATACTCTTCAATTCAATTCAACCTTCAAACTTGGCAACATTTGGGACTTTTAGGTCATAAGTAACAGTTACAGATCAATGGAAAGATCTACATTTCCTGTTCTAAATGGGTACCACGTTCGCTCATAGTTGAGTACAAAGAGCGTTGTTAAAAATAATGTTTTCAGGCGGTGAACAAGGATCCATCACTATACTCCAGAATCAAATCTGCAGTCAGCATAATGATCAGCAAACGATGAAAACCGTAATAACTAACGTAAATACGTAACGTAAATAACTTTAAATATAAAACTATATATAGCAGTGAAGTGCGGAGATTCCAGGTGCTAGAAGCCTGTATTGTGTGCATTCCTCTCCGAAATGGAAAGAGAATGTACATTGTATCAGCTTACGCACCTGAAGCACCTCAACCTAACGTTTTCATGGCAGAGCTCGAGACACTTTTTCGGACTCTGCGCCTAAACTCGGTAGAGAACTTCTACATTCTGGCCGGTGATTTAAATGCCAAACATAGTGATTGGGGAAATAACATTCCCAACACTAGGGGGAGCCTACTAAGCCATTGGTGGGTTCTGCAGAGCATAGAGTACAGACTCAAAATACTCGCAACGGATAGTCCGTCGTATCCTAGGAGCGGCTCCTATCTGGATCTCATGCTTCTTGACTCTCGACTGAGACTCTCTGACACAAACGAATGGTCTACTAACTGTCTACGGACCTTCGTATATGACAGTGACCATTGCGGACTAAGCGCCATAATCAAATTACCAGACGAATTCGCGGAAATGGCAGAGTACGTCCAAACGTACCCCTATGATTACAGTAGGGCGCGCTGGACACGCTTCACCAATTCTCTGACGAGAGCGCTCACTTCGAGCGCCTCCTTCCCACCGTCTAATAGGAACCTGTCAAACCACGAGATTGACAGGTACCTCCAACAAATGGACGATATTATTAAACAGACAATGAACAATACGATACCACGCCAACGACAGCACGATACCACAAACGTATACCGAAACGCGACAATCGACGCACTGCACAGACAAAAAAGTAGACTACTGACAAGACTCAAACTCTTGTACAGGCGGTTTACCGACAGACAAAACTCGGAGGTCAGGACACTGAAGTCACTGATCAAAAATCTCCAACAGTTGATCAAAGAGAATTACAGAATATCTGTAAGTTTGCATTGGAACAACAGAATTCGTGCTGTAAAATCCAACAGCGCGAGTATGTTCCCGCAAATAAATAAAATATTTCGGAGAAACAATCAGAATGACATTCAGGATCTAAAGCTTCCGAGAACGTCAGACAATGAACGCTTGCTACGAACAGTCAGCATCGATCCAGAGACCGCCGTCTTGGATGATAATTTCTTCGTGATCGAGGATCCCCAGGAGAAGGTGGCGACAGTGGGAGCTGTATTCCAGGAAGTGTATACGGTGAATGACAGCATTCGCCCAAACCGCGACCTGGAAAACAGAGTCCTACTTCATCACTTCTACCTTCAAAATGATATAGATCAATGGCGATCAGAGAACCTTGGTTTTACCAGTTTCAATGATGATTTTATGGCAAACAATGCTGTCGCCAGTGAAGGGGCTAACACCCTGTTCATTTCGACGGATGATCTCCGGATGATCTTCGACTCATTGAGGAAAAAAAAGTCCGCGGGAACCGACGGTATATCCAATGTTGTGCTTAGGCACCTTCCACCAGTGGCTGTAGAGAGGTACACCATCCTGTTCAACAATGCACTGAATAATGCATATTATCCAGTGCACTGGAAAACAGCGGTGGTGCAACCAATCCCCAAGAGGGGTAAAGACACCTCCAACCCGGCAAATCTTCGGTCAATAAGTCTCCTTCCGAGTACCAGCAAGGTGTTCGAGAAGGTGGTCCATAGAGCCCTGTCTAAATGGGTTGAGGACAAGAAAATCATTCCGGATAACCAATTCGGTTTCAGAGCGGGGCATGACTCCATTCATGCCGCGTCGAAGCTCGTATCGGATATCCAGTGGAATAAATGCGAGAACCAATGCACGGGTGCCTGTTTGATTGACTTGGAAAAAGCCTTCGACACCGTATGGCTAGAAGGACTTTACTACAAGCTCAGTCGGTTGGGCATAAGTAAACCACTGCTATATATGATTTTTGACATGTTAACAGGTAGAAAGTTCGTAGTGAAAATTGCCAACGTGACTTCTACCCAAACATTTGATATTAACAACGGACTGCAACAGGGTACGGTGAACTCGCCGATCCTTTTCAGCATTTACTTCAGTGATCTGATAGCTTCTCTTCACCATTCAATAGCGTACGCGGACGATTTAATTGCGTACAGATCAGGTCCAACGATCGACGTCATTGTTACGCTTCTGCAGCGTGACTTCGAAAAAATTCAGCAGTATTGTGATGACTGGAAGTTGAAAATCAACTTCCAGAAATCAGAATCTATTTTATTCAGAACGCCTTTGTCTAGGGCCTCTCGGGACACTAGAAAAAATTGGCGCAGGTTCTCAATTTCTGGACCGGACGGGCGTCCACTGGCGAGACAAAGTGTTGTCAGATACCTTGGGATCGTGCTGGATCAGTATCTATATTTTGACAAACATGTAGATGCTGCTCTGGCAAGGGCCCGGGGCGCTTTCGCTCTGACAAGATGGCTGTTTCATAGCAGCCAACTTGACTCTAGGGTGAAGGTAATCTGCTACATGGCCTTAATCAGGCCCATGGTTGCCTATGGATGTCCCGTCTGGTTCAATGTGAGAGCCAGCTTAATGGAAAAGATTCGGGTGTTTGAGAGACAATGTCTCAGGACTTGTCTCGGGTTACATAGGACACCTGAATCTGAGTACACGAAATTTTACCCGAACGAGGTTCTATACGATAGGGCCAGGATTTTACGGGTGGACAATTTTCTGATAAAACTGATTCGAAGCCACGTTGCAAGAGCAATGACTTCGGACAATAACTTGATCTCTGGGGCTTACTACCCCAACTACTTGTACCACGAGAGGGTGCGCCTTAACGGCTTTGTCCCACCAGAGGCATTCCTCTATTTAGACCAATGTGGGCTAATCCAAGATAGATTGGCGGTACCGCTAATCTTCCACGTGGCCCGCAATTCCGTGGAACGACGGTTCCTCTACGAGTGTGATGTCGCGCTCCACGAGCCCGAGCGCCTCAGGTTCAGTAGGTCGAATTCACATCGAGATCGAGAAGACGTCGTCCGACAGCATCAACGTTTTTGGTGGTTGGAACGGACTACGTCAGTGGAAAATTTTTATAGGACAGCCTCTTCAAGGCAAAGCCCGCCAAACACCAATGGCAGGCTTGCATAGGTTATTGTAGTTTAGGGTAGGTTAGGGTAGGCTAAGGTAGGCTAGGGTGGTGGGTAGGTTAAGTAATTTTAGTTTGAAAAACAAAAAAACAAAAAAAAACAAAAAAAAAAAAAAATTAAAAAAAAATAAAAAAAAAAAATACATAAAACAAAATAAAAAGATATATATATATAATATATATTATGTATATATTTTTATATATATATTTTAGTTAAGGTAGGTTAAGCTAGTTTTTAGTTAGGTTTAAGTTTTATATATATAAAAAAAAAAAGTTATCTGATGCTAAGTTTTTTTAAAAAAAAACAAATATTTTCTTAGCTTAAGTATAAATTATGTTAATTATTATATTACAATTCTTTTTTCTTTATTTATTAGGCCGAAAGGTAATTTATTCTGTTCTTTCTACTTTAGAGTGTCCGTACGGGGCCAGTAAGGTATTTATAAGTTAGTTAAGCTAGTTTAATCATTTTTGTCTAGCGTAAGATAGTTGTTAAGAAATTGATATTAAAAATGAAAAAAAAAAAAAAAAAAACGATGAAAACCGCCAAGTGACCAAAAATGCACATTACAGCTGGTAAGGCTTTAGCCTCTGGATTTTGAGGGGTTTACGGCATATACGGCGATATTGATGCGTTTGAAGAAATAAGTTGAGAAAAACTACCCCTAACCTAGGAGGAAAAAGCGTTCTTTCATGAAGACAATGCACCATGTCGATCCCAACAATGGCAAAATTGGCAACTACTATCTGTTTACGGACCTAAAAAATGCTCCAGCGAAAGAGATTTGGATCAAATGTAGAAGTGATTGCCGAAACTGAAGGATATTTTCAGGCCAAAAATAAATCGTTTTACAACAAGGGCATCAACTTGTTAGAGAAGCGTTTAAATGAATTTATCACTTCAAAAGTCTTGGCTAAAATTAGTTTGATTAATCATCCTATTAACTTATTGAGTCATGTGTTATATGGATAAACAAGGATTCCTTAGATATAATGCACCTAACTAGTTGATTTGGAAAACCTCTTGTTAACTGTGGTTCACAGTCTGTGAAGGCCAGTGTTCAAGAAGACCCAAATTTGTCATATCGGCGCTGTTCGCAGCAGTTAAGCATCAGTGGGACCACCTGCGGAGAATTTTAAAGGATGTTCTTCACTTATTTCCATACAAAGTGCAGATAACTCAAAGAACTTTGCCACAAGATGAGCCACGGCGCTTGGCATACGCAAAAAATGTCGTTGCAATGATTAATGCTGAGCCGGAGTTCTGGCTGCAAATTTTGATTACCGATGAGGCACATTTTACGATCTCTGGCTCGGTTAATGAACAAAATTGTCGCTTCTGGGGCACCGAAAATCCTCACGTTATTCACGAAGAGCCGCTATATGATCAAAAAGTTACTGTTTGGGCCGATTTCTTACTTTCATTGGACCGTATTTCTTCAAAGTTGGCGGTATAGTGGATGGCAATCGATATCGGTGGATGTTGGCCCATTATGTGGTCGCAGAAATGCGTAAAAAAGTCTTTTTCACTTTTGGTTTCAACAAGTCGGCGCGACATGCCATACTGTGGACAAAACAATGAACCTTTTACGTAAGAAGTTCCCTGGAAGATGGGCGATATTGACTGGCCTCCGAGATCGCCGGATTTGACTCCTCCAGACTTTTTTCTTTGGGGATACTTGAAAAGCAAGGTGTATGCTAACGGCCCGAAGACAATAGAACAGCTCAAAAGAAACATTCGTGCGGAAATCGCAGAAATTTCGACCGAAATGCTCGAAAATGTCATGAAGAATGCGCGAAAACGAGCCCATTTTTGCATCGGCAATAAAGGTGGTCATTTAATTGATATTGTTTTCAAAAATTAATCAAAATAAATTGTAAAGGTCTAAATTGAATAAAAGTTTTTGAATTTCCAAAATCGGTTGAGAATTGTTGAAGTTGTTCGAAATTTACATCGACCCATATGAGATGGCGCACCCTGTAACTCGCGGACATCTAGAGTGGGTAATTGTTGAATACGATATAGAAAGCCATTGACGGTCTTACGTAAGTGATTAATATACTTTAAAACTTACCTATAACAACGACATCATCGTCGTTTTCCTTTAAAATGGTTTTAAGACCCTTTAGTGGTACATGCGTTCCATCCTTCAATTCGTCTATGTACAGTTTGTTCTCTTCCACTTGATCACCATTGAGTATCGCATCAACTCTCTTCTGTAAGTCCTCAGTCAATTGTCGTCGAACAATGGGCGCGAGTTTCATATCACCTTTCACTTGAAATGGTCGGAATGCCAACAAGTCTACATCTTTTTCGTTACCATTCGATTCCTGGTCATTATCGAGTCGAGGATTCGGTAACTTTGCTACGAAAAATTTGGTAAAAGCTTGCGCAGCTTTTTTCTTCTTATTTTCTTCCTCTTCCTTCTCGAATTCCTTACGGCGGCGATCGTCTTCCTTTTTACGACGTTCCAGTTCCTTGGCTTCTTCCTTTTTCCTTTTTTCCTCGTTTCGAGCTTCAACTTCTGCTAGGCGTTTTCGATCCTTCGCATCTTTTTCTCTTCGACGTTGTTCTTCTCGTTCTTCCCTTTCACGACGTTTCTTTTCGATTCTGTCTTCGCGTTCTTTTTTCCTTTGTAGTTCTCGATTTTTGCGTTCCTCCTGTTGTTTTGTTGTCCGTTTCGCTTGTTCACGTGCTTTGATGACATTATCCGCTTCGAGCTTCTCGACGGTGTTTTTCTGGATTTGATTTTCATCGTTCGCTGCACTGGGTTCCTTTCTGGGCTCTTTGTCAACAATTGCTTCCTCTCCGACCTGTGGCTGTTCTTTCTCCGGCAAAGTTGGGTCAACTGGAGTCGCGTCATCCAGTTTTGTTGATTTAGCATCTGACTTATCCTCACCTGATGTCGAGGCGTTTTCTGAACCTAATTTTGGCGTTGATTCTTCAGTACTTGTCTCTTCCTTCTCGTCGGTGGGGTCTGTGCTTTGTAACTTAATGTCTGCATCTTCTACCTTAGTGTCTTGAACATTCTCTAACGTTAGATCTATCTCATCCACTTCATTATCAGCTAGGTCCTCCCCGAGTTTGATTCTTTTAGATAAATCTCGTTGCTCATCTGATTCAGATTGCTCATTGCTATGAGATTTCGTCAGGTGGGATGAGTGTCTTGATCTTTTTCTTTTGCTGGTAAGTGGCAGTTTTATTTGTAATTTCGGCGTCGTTGACTTCTCTGCGCCTGTCGGGGTGTCATTCTTCGGTGTGCCCGACGAAGGAGTATGAGACGGGGTCGAAATGTCTGGTGAAATCTGTTGATCATCATCGCTTAAAATTAAAACTTCTGAACAAGTGCTATCGACCAAAGCGGGTTTCACTACGTTCTCCTTACTATTCGGACTTTCAATGACCGACTTATTGGCATTGGTGTAGGATAACTTGCGTTTTCTAGTTTTATCCGCTAAAGGCGATGTGGTACTTGCTGGAGATGGTGGTGTTCCTGCAAGGATCTTAAATGGTAATCGTGCTTGGACAAGTTTTTTGCCTGTATTTTGCTCTTCCTCGTTCTTTCGTTCACTCACGGGTGTGGATTTTTTCGTATTAAGCATATTTAAAATATGCGTTTAACGTAGACTGCTTAATTTTACTTTATTTACAAAATTCACAAAATCCCGCTCACCACACGTCAACGTAAAAGGCGCGAACGAATCAAATTCATTTACTGTGAAGTTTGATCTAATTGAATTTATTAGTGTTTTCAACAACAGATGGCGCGACTGTGAACAAATAGACAAGTTTAATAAGAAGTTAGTGATGTTTGTATGAGTAGGCTTTTTTGTGTATAGAGCTGTCAACAAATGCTTGTACTCAACAAGTTCTCGTTCCATATTAAATATACCGGAGAGGGTATTGTTTGAAGGTGTTGCCGTTGCTGTTCTTTCCTTTTATATTTTCCAGTGCTCCAATCACGTAAATGTATAAAAAAATACTATTTATTGGGTTGAAATGTGTTTTAATATTACTCTCTGGAAGAGAATAAGAAATATGATCGAGTATTTTTAACGTAGTGATGTTCATAGGATTGGGTAAAAATTTCTTATGACGGGCAAGCTTATTATCCTCTTGCTGGGTCACCCAAAGTGCCTGTTCACACGCACCGAAGCACGTTAAATTGCTCGAAAGAGAGGGAAGTCAGGGATTTTTAGCAAATGGGAACGAAAAGGGTTGCTTCTATTCATCTTCAAACTGAATTTTTGGGCGAAGAATACAATTTGTTTTCAATTTCATTCATTTTTTGACATTTTATCTTCATTGGTGGACAATCTTGGGAGCGCAAGCAAGGCACACTTCATTATCTGTTCGAGTTTAACTGTTCGCATCGTGATAGAATAAAAAAGGCCCGATTCAATGTTTCATTTGCCAAACATTAATGTATGGTTCCACCAATGCGAACACGATGTTCATGCTCACCTTTATCTTTCCCACGCCAATGTGGGCAGGCACAAGTATATATGCGTCCAACAACCCGAAATATTTTGATAGAGTTTACTGGAGCCTACACTTTGGGTAAAATTCGCCAGGCCTTGGCTGATACATTTCTAATGAGATTGCTTATCAGGCTAGCGACCCTTGGAGGGTTTGAGCCTGAACGAGGGCCTACTTCCACTTATATCGGTGCCGGGCACACTGCTTCCTATTGGAGAGTACAAGTTTCCTGATGTCCACGACCACTCGGTCTCTGAATGGGAGGTTCTATATCCCTTGCCTTCTCGAACCAGATGGCTAGGCTCGAAGACGCTCTTTGCCGGGACGCAGTTGTTCATGCACTTGATGTGGCCGAGTCAATGTAGTCGACGGATTTTTGCCTTCCGGAATACATCAGCATCATTATACAGCTCGTAGAGTTCGCGGTTGTGTCTTCTCCATTCACTTTCCTCGTAGACAGGATTATATATGCGACAGAGAATTTTTCTTTCAAAAGAGCCCAGAATCATCTCTGCTTTCTTGTTTATCGTCAAACGTTCGGCTCTGTAAAGCGGGACTGAAAGAATCAGTGCTCTTTAGAGAGTAATTTTGGATTTCCTTGTTAGGAGATTTGACCTTAGCTGTTTTGACAAACCGAAGTAGCATCGGTTGCCCAGGGTGATTCTTCCTTCCGTGTCGGGCAGGCAGGTGTCACTACCTCACAATCCCTTCAAAAATAAAATTGAATAAAACACACGACAGCGCGTCCCCTTGCTGAAATCCGGTGCACGTTTGGAAAGGTTCGGTGGTATGGGCGCCAAACTGCACAGAGCATCGCAAGTCTTCCAGTGTGGCGCGACACATCCGTGCTGTAGAGCTCTTGACGATGAATGCTGTCACATGCGGCTTTAAAGTCGATAAAAAGATGGTAAGTATCGCCTTGGAACTCGTTAGTTTTTTCCAGGATCTGGAGTAATGTGAAGGTCTGTAGTCGATTTGCCAGGCCGGAATCCACATTTGCATTTACCTATTAGTGTGGTAACGGCTTAAGACGTTCACATAGTACACTGGATAGGATCTTGTACACGACATTGAGCACCCCTCGGTATTTGGCACAAGACATAGAATCGCCTTTTTTGACTATGAGGCAGATGCCTCATGATCATGATCTGCTGCATGATCCCTACCAGAACATCAACTTCAATTTCAAGAAGCTCAGCCTGTAGACCATCTGGGCCAGCATCTTTGTTGGATTTCAGCTTTTGTATGTGTTCTTCGACTGGCGTTTGTTTTCTACTGACCCTATCACTCTCTATTAATCATGTCCGCTAAGCAGCTGTTGGAAGTGCTGCTTAAACTCATTCTCTATTTTCTGCTAGTCGGTGACAAGATTACCTTCACAATTTCGAAGAGCCTGGGCGCCCGATCTAAAGCCGGATGCAAGGGTATTAGCTTTTTTTTAAAAGGCGTCCTCGATATCCTTGAGCTGGGAGGCTGCGAAGGTTTTTTTTTTTTTTTCTTTTGGTACTGTACTCTCCTCACGCTGCTCTTGTTTTCCGTTGCTGCGCCTTCTGGTCTGCTTACTCTAAAGTAAAGAAGACGCTTTTCAACCCATTTTTTTATTATATTTATTTAAAATAATCCCCCTCCGAGCCAATTCATTGCATTATAAACGACCATAAAACATGTCTGGTCCTCGAGGGTCGAAATAGCCTTGGGGATATCAGTCGAAGCCTTCTGAATGTAAGTGTTCCCCTTCAACAATATTTTCGGTTTAGGAAACAACCAGAAGTCTCGCGGCGCTAGATCAGGCGAGTGTAGAGGACAGTCGGGCGTTATGATGGCTCATTGTCATGCAACAAAAACCAACTGCCAACCAATCAATGGACGAACACGATACATTCTGTCTCAAAATAACTCATTCTCAAGTTTTTTTGCTCCTACGTGACAAAACGCCGAACAATTTCGGCGCTGATCTTTCCCTCTCCGAACTCCTCGGTAGGAATGCGATGGATCTTATGGATGTCAGTCATGTCCTCAATAAGTCTCGCGGACACACAACGGTCAGAGAGCAGAATTTTTATTCGATAAGCGTTCGTCGCCATCAAGGTCTTCACTACCATCACGGAATCTAGTAAACCAACAGAATATTTGTGCACGGGATAGACACTGGTCATCATAAACTTGAACAATTTTGCGTTGTTTAAAACAAAATTTTATATTTGCCCCGTGCTGTGCTTCAAAGCGGTTTTCTACTGTCATAACTATTGACACAACAATAGGGGCAAAATGAAGATGGAAAACATTATGGACACAAGACGTGTCTCCAAAGTTCAATAGATGAATCAGAGGCGTCGTTGTAATTGGCTTTTATTTTAAACCAGTCTCATAGAAAATGGGACAGATTGTGTATCAACGCCAATTTAAGGAGGATATAAAAAAAAAGCGGTGAGGACTCAGTTCGAGAGAAAATCGGCTAGTCAATGAGTCAATAGTCTTTTCTTTTGAGCTTTGGTATTTTTACAATTTGAGTGCCATGTCTCACTATATGGTCTATAGTTCAGGCTAAGCAGAGTTTATATTGGACTCCTGTCGAGTAATTCGAAGCGAGATCAGCGATACTAGCTATGGTACAGCGGTACTCCATAAGATTTTGGGTTGGACTGGAAAAATCGGGTATGAAGTCTCTGGCTATGATTCGCGAGGAGTTCAAGGACGAAAAGTTGTTACCGATGGCCGAGGGAATGTGAAGGACAAGCTTCGCATCAAACTTTACTTAAACTTACTTAAAACTCCAACTAACACTTAAGAGAAGGATCGACCGTGCGAAGCCAGATGTCACCAAAAAATGGAAATTACATCACAACATGTAGCCAATCACCCTGCCCCAAGATGACCGACAATGTGCTGATACGAGAGTGAGGAATGTTCAAGTCATAGTCGTACAAAGTTACATTTATTTTATATAAAGAGTTTTTCAATAAGCGCGGGTAGATGTTGAAATGGAAATGGAAATGGAAACAAGCTGTGTGTGAGGTATTAACAAAATCCATTTTGTATTTGAAAGGCCAAAGTATGCCATTATGTATGAAATTTGACATCATTCAAATACCCGTCTCAGCTTTTTACGGTGGTACAGATCCCAGTGGTCCAGTTTTCAATAAGTCTTCCGCATAGATCCGGCTGAATTTGAGCGATGGCCTATGTTATGTTCAGCTTAAGGGCATCGACGTCAGGAAACTCCACAAGAAAATGTCTAGGGTCAAATCGCACAAGCTTGATGGCCAATTCACGTCACCTCCGCGAGAAATCGTTCATCCGTTCACGTTACCCGGAAATCGTTCATGCAAAATGTCAATCGTGGCGTCTGCTGTATGGCACGTAGTCCTGCTGGAACCACATGTCGTCTATGTCAAGATGGTTCAATTTGGGCCATAAGAAATTGGTTATCATCGTTCTGTAGCGGTTATCATCATTGACGGTGACCGCTTCACCAATGTTATTTCGAAAAAGTACAGAGTAATGACGCCGCTGGCCCAAAATCTACTCCAAACGGTAACTTTTTGAGGATACATTGTCACCTCGTGTGACTTGATGTCGTCTCATATACGGCAATTTTGCTTTTTAATACAGCCATTCTTTCAAGAATGCCCCTCGCCGCTAATGATGATTTTTCGGTCAAAATTCGGGTTCTCCTCCAGACGCTACAAAGCTGAGTCAGCGAATAAGCGGCGTTCTCCATGGTCATTAACTTTGAGCTCCTTGGTCAGTTTAATCTCTTGCGCATGTAAGTCAGTTCGCCAAATTGAAGTCTCAAATTTAGCCACCAAACGTTGAAGAGTCGGCTGTAAAGTACCAGCACGTCTACCGTTAAATGGGCCCATTAACGAACACTCATTTTAATTATAAAGTTTTATCATTTGGACGTGCTCTTCAATCGTGTAACTTGGCATGATGCAAAGAATAAATTAAATATCCCGGTCAGTCACCGGATTAACACCAATTGAGCACCTGTCGCACTACTTAGAAAACAACATCCGGCAAAGAATAATATCAAGCAAAACCGCCTTGAAAGCCATATTGTTTGAGGAATGGACCAGGATTTCTCCAGAAACGACTAACCAGAAACTGGTGTACTCCATGAAAAATCGACCAAATGAAGTAATAAGGAACAAAGGAGACTTTTTTGACTATCAGTAGTTTAAAATTAAGTAAAAAAAAAAATGGGAAGCTTAAAGCGAATTTGTTTAGATTTGGTGGAATAATGGGAATAAAATGCTTTAAGGACTTGGATATCAAAAAAAGAGAACTTAATGACGACCTACAAATGAATTGAAAAGCAAAATCAAGAATCGGGATCGTTCGATCAAGCATACGAGGGTAGGCACTCCGTGTCTGATTTTTATCTGACGTTTATGAACATTCAATGACTTCTTAAAATTATACTTAGTCAGCTATCACACGTTGTCTCACGAGTCATGGCTCTTTTTCGGATTCCTCTTCCCGATCCTATCCCGTGAGGCGAATGGTATCACACACTGGCTCGTGAGGCATGGGCTCTTTTTCAATTCCTTCTTTCTTCCTCATCCGCTATTTGACAGTTCGCTCATTTTTCGTTTTGTATCCGAAGTGCTCGTGTCGGGGTCTAGACTATCATCGTAATTTTTTAATTTGTTAAATTAGTGAACGAAAATGAATTCGCAAAATGTACAGAAATTACTAAAGTTACGGCATTAGCCATTGAAAATATGGATACAGACAGCAGTGAAGACGAAGTAATAATTTCGAGATCAATCAATTTGGTAGGAGGTTTTTTTTTTTTTTTTTTTTTTTTTTTTTGTTGGAGGCTTCTACTATCTGCTGGAGCACTCAGACACAAGTACTGGTCCATTGTACTACCAGACAGACGCCTTGTCTTTATTGTATTTTCCCCGTTGTCCGGAGAAAAGTGAGGAGGGGCTTCAGTGATGTTGAGCTAAGAGATTCGGCACCCACCACGTCGGCCCCAAGGGTGCGCCACCGTGCACGAGCGAAGGCGGGACAGTCGCAGAGAAAGTGTTCCGCTGTGTCGTCCTCCTCGCAGCAAGCAGCACAGGTAGGCGTCTCACTGATGCCAAGCACGTAGAGATGCCTGGCAAAAGTGTAATGGCCCGTAATGACGCCCGTTAGCCTTCTGCAGTCATTTCTCCTTAAGGATAAGAAGAATGTTGCGGACTTTTTACAGATGTCAGGGCGTACGCGCTTAGTCATCCTGCATCCTGGATAATCCCTCCATCTGCGACTGTGTACGTTAAAGACCCAGTCATTGATGTCAGATTTAACCGTTGAAGCTGGTAGACCTAAGGCGGGTTCAGGCCCTGAGAAACTCTCCTCTGAGCCTTTTCTAGCGAGTTCATCGGAGATCTCGTTTCCTGGGATTCCAGAGTGACCTGGAACCCATACAAGCCTAAGTGAATTAAGTCTTCCGACTTTGTTCAATAAGGTCTTGAGTTCATGCACTAGTTTGGAGTTGGACAGAGGATTGGATACAGCTTTGAGTGCAGCTTGGCTGTCACTGCAGACACATATGCTCTTTCCCCTCCATCTGTGTTTCACAACATAGTGCATGGCCATTAGGATTGCGTAAATCTCCGCCTGGAAGACAGACGCATATTTTCCTAACGAGAAGTGCAGTCGAATGTTTTCGCGCTCGAAGAAAACTCCAGCGCCGGATCCCTGACCAGTCCTGGAGCCATCTGTGAAGATGCGAAGACATTCTATTCCTGGTTCAGTGTCTGGCCAAAGCCAGTCCTGACGCCAAGGAAATGTGACTGTGTAGTTACAGCGCAGTAGGATGGCAGGTGTCATTGCGTCAGAGGGCATATCCATGAGACAGTGGTCGTAGGATATTTCTCTCTCAAGTACACTTTCACTCCACTGCGAGTTGTACCAAAGACCATTCCTCTTTAGGCGAGAAATAGTTTTCAGTGCACACCCTCTGATATATATATCAAGGGGTGGAAGGTTCATCATAGCATCCAAAGCAGCTCCCGGTGTGCTGGGGAAAGCCCCCGTGCAACTGAGGCAGACCGCTCTTTGGAGTTTGGTGAGTGAACCCACAGCGTGTTTTCGTGTCAGCCTGCTCCACCAAACAACCGATGCATATGAGATTATCGGTCTTACCATTGCCGTGTAGATCCAAAGGACCTTTTTCGGCGATAAGCCCCATGTTTTGCCAAAGGCACCTTTGCATTGCCAGAAAGCTGACAGCGCTTTGGTGGTTTTGGACTCAACATGTTTTGACCAGAGAAGTTTGTTATCTAGAATGACTCCCAGATACTTAGCTTCCTTGGATATAGGGATGGGTATGCCTTTTAGCACCAGCTGAGCAATGCCAGTTGTTTTCCTCCTTCTCGTGAAGAGAACGACATCGGTCTTAAGAGGATTAACCGACAGCCCATTTCTCGTGCACTAGTCTTCGATCACGTTTAGCGCCGCCTGCGCTTTGAGACAGACATTCGCTAAACATGAGCCGACAGAGAGAACAGCAACATCATCCGCATAGGCCTGGGCATAGATTCCAGAGGCATTGAGAGCATCTAGCAGAGAGTCGACCACCATGCACCATAACAGCGGAGACAAGACGCCACCTTGCGGGCAGCCCCTGTTTACTCCAGACTTGACACAATGTTCGAGGCCTGCATCAGCGATCAGTGTCCTGTGCACGAGCATTGCTTTGATCCACAAAACCAGTGCTTCATCTACGCCATGCCGTCTAGCAGCATTACACATGCTGTCAAAAGTAGCGTTATCAAAAGCTCCCTCAATGTCGACAAAAATGCCTAGTACGTACTCTTTCCTTTCGAGAGCGCATTCAATTCTCCCAACTAGGTTTTGAAGCGCAGTCTCGCAGGATTTTCCGCGCTGATAAGCATGTTGCATGTCCGACAGAGGATGCATTCGAAGGGCAACTTTGCGCACGTGCAACTCTACTAGTCTTTCCATGCTTTTCAGCAGGAATGATGTTAGACTTATTGGTCTGAAACTCTTGGCTAGTGAGTAATCCTCTTTCCCTATTTTGGGAATAAAGACCACTTTCACCGCGCGCCAAGGGATAGGTATGTAGGCAAGTGCCAGGCTAGCAGTGAAAATTCTTTTCAGTGTAGGAAGCAGCTGTCTTATACCTTTTTGCAGCATAACGGGGTATATCCCATCAGTGCCCGGCGACTTAAAGCCATCGAAGGATGCCACAGCAAATTCAATGGCCTCAGTAGTTGCCACGCGTGACGCAACATACCAGCTACGCCGAGTTGTTTTCATCGCTACAGCCGCAGTATCCAATGAGGGAGTGTGCAACGAGCCGATGACAGTCTGATTTCCCGGAAAATGGGTCTGAAACAGTAAACTAAGAGTTTCTGCTTTAGACTCGGTAAAGGTACCATCAGACTTTCTGAGTACCTCCAGCCTTGTCGATTTTCCTCGTTTGAGGACTTTAACCAACTTGCTGGTCGCGCTCAGGGATTTGATCTCTTCGCAGAAGGACTTATAGGAATCATTCTTCGATTTTCGAATAAGCTTCTTATATTCCTTCTGCTTCGATCGATATTTATTCCAGTCATCTTCCTGTTCAGAAGACTTCTGGCTTCCCTACGAAGCCATTGGAGATCAGCATTCCACCAGGGAACCGGCTTCCTGTTGGGAGGTTTTTTGACAGGACATGCGAGTTCAAAACACTTGGTGATGGCGCTGTTCAGGTTATGAACTGCATCCTCCACCGATTGATTAGTTTTGAGCTTAGGCGGAGCTTGAGTGGATTTCTCAAGCTCCTCCCTAAATCGCACCCAGTCTGTTTTTCTCGGATTCCGCTTGGGCTGCGAGGGGGAGATCCCGCACTTCAATTGGAATTCGATGTATCTATGGTCTGACAGCGTAACATCTGGTGAAACTCTCCAGTTAGTGATGGCCTTCGCATGCCTGTTAGATAGGGTTAGGTCAATCACTTCCTGTCGTCTCGCCGTCACAAAGGTTGGTTGAGAGCCAACATTGTTGATGAAAAGGTCAGACGAAAGAATGAAGTTTAAAAGATGGTCTCCTCTCCGGTTGCATTTGCTGCTGCCCCAAACTGTGTTTTGAGCGTTAGCATCGCAACAGATGATGAGTCCAATCCTTCTGGCTTCACAGTACTCTACGAGTTCGGAAACCGCCTTAGGTGGCGGGGGTAGTACCGAGTCGTAGGGGAAGTAAGCAGACGCCACGACGAAGTGTTCAATTTCTCCGTGCGCCTTGTAGCTCACTTTCGCAGCTACCAGATCTTGACCACAGAATTGACCAAGTTTGGTTGCTGATAGTGTATTCGATATGATGAGGCAGACCCTGGGCCTTTCGGATCGCTCATCATAAAGGATTGTAGCATCACGTATGCCACCAAGACCACACAGGCGTTTGTTCCATACCCATGGTTCTTGAATGGATACAATGTGATGATTTGTACTACTGCATGCAATTCTGCTACTTAGAAGAGCGGTAGCAGCCTTGCAATGCTATAGGTTGATCTGAGTAAAAATCATGGATTCATACTGGGGAACACGTTCCATCCTTCGACTACTTGACATCAAAATGGAATACAATCCTACCAAGGCCGAAGTAGGGACGTGAGTCGTACGCGGTTTTCAGGGCCTCAACAGAGCCATTGTCCATTCCCACTACCAGAGTGAAGCCCTCTTTTTCAGAGAGTTCTTTTTCTCCTTGTAGGAATAGACAGTCCAGGCCCTCGTGTCGAGTCCCGGGTTCTGCGCACGTATTCGCGTCAGCACTTTCAGCTTGTTTCCGGGTTTTCCCGGAATCCAGCAGATGGCGCGCGTTAGTTTCGGGAGACTAACTACTTGATAAGTGCTAGTTCCCAGGGGGGGGATTTTCGGCACCATGCTCCTGATCCAGGCAGATGTCTGCTGAGAGGAACAGCTCACCACGAAGGTACCATTCATCAAAGCAGACCTCTCCGCTTGAATACAGAAGCCTGTTGCTGAAGCTAGCTCCAGTAGATGATCCTCGCAGTGTTGGCAATCTGCGCTGGTCATTCTGCTGTCACTGCCAGCCTTCCCTATTCTGACCTTTTCGGAGGAGATGGCTGCCTCTTTGTAGGAGAGGTGCTTGTCTCGACTCTTTACGATCATTTGTGTTGCCTTTCCAGAGGAAGGGGTTTTTTTGTGTGAAGTGCCCGCCTCCGATGAGCAGCCTTTGGTCCTCTCCGTCTTCAGGTTTTTGCTTTGATCTTTATTGATCGCCGCATCTGCCTTTGGACTCCGATTTCCCGCCGCCATATCAGAGGAGGAGACATCACGTTCTCTCTCCCCAGCAAGATTGTCCCCGGCGGCCATCTTCCGCTTGCAAGTGCTCTTACCTTTTTCGGTTCGAGCTCCTGCTCCCTTCCGACGCCGCTTTCGAACAGCTTTGCCAGCCTGAGGGTTGTTATGATCCAAGACCGCTTAGCCTTCTGCGATCAGAGTCAGTCTGCCAGCATCATCACCTTTTTCGGCGGTGGCACCGACCATGACAGGACCCTGAACATCTTCAGCTCCGTCAGTTTTGGAACTTGGCACGCTCTTATTGGGAGTTTGACCGTCACCAATAAGAGGAGGAGTGTTTGAGGCGCATGCCGAAAGTGCTGGCATGCTTGTGCCTCCAGCAGCAGCCTTTACTAGCCGCCGACGTTTTCTGCGCTGCGCGCCGGCAAGAAGTGCGGGATCTGCAGGTGAGAGGGTCGGATGGGCTTCGGTAGGGGATACCTCCGCCGATCTGATCCTCTTACCTGCCTTTCCCAGAGGTTCGCCCTCAATCTTCGTGCCTTCGGCTGTGCCAGCCTCTTTGCACGATTTTCGGGCACGCCTCTTCCTCCTTCTTTTTGGGCACTTAGCAGTGCAATCTACAGCACGTCCCAATTCTGGGGCTCGTTCAACCTTGGCGGTTTCCCGTGCCGCACCATCGTCGGTGTCGCCTCTGTCGGTTGCACCGCTCACGCTCAGTCCAACCAGGTGGTCGGACAATGAGCCGCAGGAGTCGGTGTCGTTCCGGGCTGCCGGAGAGTTAAGAATGACTGGTGGGGCCTCCAGAATCCTTGCCCCGGCCGCGATCAGGGAGATCGCGGGTGGATTTCCGCTATTGCGGGTGCCACCTGGAGTATTTCCATCCATCTGGTTGTCCATTCATTCATGACTAACTCGGGGTTCTCCGGGTCTTAGTTCGAGGTCATTGACCTCTTAAGCCCCTCCGCCGCGACAAGGCGCCCGAAGAGCGAAGGGGTTGGTAGGAGGTGCTTTGGAATCGAAAAGAAGAAACAAACGAAAAGCATGGGTTAAGCCGTGGAGAAAAGATAGGGGTGAACGAGGTTCATTCAATTTCATTACAAAAGAACTTCAACTAAAAGACAAAGCCTCTTTTTCCAACTACTTGCGCATGGAGGAATCCACATTTAAATTGCTACTGTCATTAATAGAATAAAATACAACAATATATGTAATTAGAAAATAAATGTCTTTACTTCTTGTATATTGGTATATTGTGGTGTGGATAGAAAATATGTTCGGAGGAAGCGTAGCTGGTCGAAACACCACAACTTTGGCTCATATACATATATCCTCCAAACCAGATCCACTTTTTTTACTTTTTTCTAGTTCTTTTAGCTCTCTAGAGAACTGATTTCTTAGAGTGTGGATTTTCTTTTTTATCATTTCGATAGTCACCGAAGGAAAATCACTTCGGAGACTATCGAAAATTGCCTGGTAAGAATCCGACTTTTTACCCTATTTAGGTACTCCCTGCACGTTGTAACGTACAAATTTGGATGCATTTCATATAAAATGATAAGTTGTGATGTTGCATCTCGTGTCCAAACATTTTCCATAATTTTTAAAAATTTTGTGCTTGAATTTGAAATTTTAGTGCCGACCGATCTCCAACCCACGAGTAACGAAAATGAATGAGAGAAGATTAAGAAATAACGAACAAGAGAAAAGAGAAACGTCAAAAAGAGCCAGAAACAAAATCGCACGCGACTCACCGGGAACTTTATTTTCCATCCCATTTCAGCTCATCTCCTGTCTCTTTTACACTTGTGTGAGCCGTGAGTCGTGAGGCAACGTGTGATAGCCGACTTAGGCAGGCCTGCACACGTACTGCAGAATGAACGCGTTCATTAATGCAGCAAAGTCCGGTATTACATGCTGCAACACTAGACAAGACTCAAATGAGCGCGAAAGAGAAGGTCAATGAAATAGAAATATACTGGCACAGAGATTCCCAGGTCAGGTATTACATGTCGCATCTTTTTGACGTGCAACTTGGTTGCAGCGGTTATTACATGTTGCATCTCCTTACTCCGCAGTGTCGCGCATGAATTTTTTACACTTTTACTTGATATTCGTCATTCAGTGTCGTCGATTGATAGCGAAATTTGTTTGGATATACTTGCTTTAATAAATATAGAATCGTAGGTAAATGAATTAGTGGACCATGCTGGATGCATCTCATAATTATTTATGAGCTCACATGTCAATTCCTTTGTCCACTTAAAATCACTCATTTTTAAAATACCACTACGTAACTCTCCGCTTACTTGTAGAGCGCACACAGAAGTGTGAAGCGGATATAAAGCAACGAAGAATAAAGAGATAAGAAAATGTAAAAATGATGCACGGAGAAACCTACCCGCGCATCACTGCCAATATATCGCTATTTCACTGATCCTCTCTTTCGCACTCATTTGAGTCTTTACTACTGTTGCAACGTGTGATACGGACTAAGCTATTATAAATTGCATCCAGCATAGTTTTTATCATAGTCATGCCGATCATTGAAAACGGCGGATTGACTGCGGCGGGAGAATTTCCTACTTTTTCTGTTTTGCCATCATTGAAAACGCATACGATCCGCACTCTATACAAACTGTGACGTTTCTCAACCGCAACACAGTTGATGCGGATTCCAGTCAGCAAAATGATGAAATTGAAGAAGTGAGTCTTCTATTCCTTTTTTTTTCGGCGTCGTTATGGTCAGAAGTGTAGGACCATAACCTTCCCACTTAATTGCATTCCTACTGGTCCGCTTGTGGGGTCCGCCGGTTTGACCTCAGAAAGTAGCGGCAGGCTTCCCGGTTTGGGATTACTTCATCGCTGAGGCCAATCAAATGCTGGTGTTTTTGCATTTGTTTGCACCAATTATTTTTCGGCCTGCCTTTTTTGCGTGTTGAAATTGGAACGTTTATTGATAACGCCTTTTGGACGGGGTTCAAAGGATCTCTCCTTTGAACATGGCAATACCAACTGAACTATCTTTCTTGTGATGGTTTCTTTTACGTGGAGGCTTCCTCGGATCTTTGAACTTCTAATTCTGTCACGCTTTGTTACCCCCGCTGCCATGCGAAGCATGTTCATCTCAGCTGCCGTTAATTTGCTCTCATTCTTTTTATGCATTGTCCAGCATTGTGAACCGTATGTGAGCGCCGGACGTTCAACTGAAGTGTAGAGCCTTCCTTTCAGCTTAGGGGGCATTTTTCGATCACAGAAGGTGGCGGAGTTTTCCCGCCACTTCATCCACCCTACGCTTACGCGATGGTTGATGTCGTCATCACAAGTTGCTTCTTTATTAATCATAGATCCCAGATATTTAAACTTTTCATACTTGGGAAGCACTCTTCCATTCAAGTAAATGTCTGGAATAGGCTGATGAGGGTCAGAGAACGGGCAGCACAGATACTCTGTCTTCTTTGAACTAATACGATACCCGTGTCCCTCAAAAATGTCCGCCCACACATCAAGTGCTCGTTGTAGGGACGCCTGATCGTCAGCAAAGAATAGCTGGTGCACATTGGGGTCCGTCACTTTTCCTTCAAACAAGCAATCAAGGACTGCTATAAAGAGCAGTGGGCTGAGGACGCACCCTTGGTGTACACCGACTTTGATTGCGAACTCTTCGGTGACTCCTGCGGTGCATCTTACTCTTGTCGTTGCGATCACTCGCACATAGGTTTCTGGAACTCCTTTTTGTCTTAGCGCTACCCATAGAAGATCTCTTGGTTGCCGGTCAAAGGCCTTCTCGAAATCAACCAACACCATATGCAAGTCCTTTGAAGAATCACGATGCTTTTCCATCGTGACCCTTATACTTTGGATTGCATCTGTCGTTGATTTACCCGAGACAAACCCGGACTGGTCATCAGATAGTCGTATTCATGCCGATCATTGAATACGGCGGATTGACTGCGGCAGGAGTTCATCCAATCCGCATCACTTCACTTCCGCAGTTTAACCCTATCATTGAAAACGACGGATGCACTACATTATCGGTCGGAAGAACCTTATTACCGATCTTCTATTTTATCAGCTGTGTTCTGTCATTTTGAACTGTTTGTGCAAGAAAATTTGAAATGAAATTTAAAATAAATTGAAATTATGGACACGATTGCAATTTTTTTCGACTTGGAGGAAGATCTATGCGATTGCCGACATATTCGTCACAAAATAAGAAGTATGGCAAAGGACATTTTTTTGTTACCCAATGCTCAGTAAGTTGAGAACAATTTTCTTATTCAGCGTGAATTTAATATTTTTAATTGTAGATTTATCAAACAGTTCAGAATAAACTGAGTGCTGAAGGCAAAGCTACCACCAGTTGTCAGGTCATCATCATTGACTCCAGAGTTGAAGTTGGCGACATGTTTACGATTTTTAGCGGAGGGTGGATACCAAACTGGAACTGGACAGGATTTCAATGTTGGATTGGCACAATCGACTGTTTCTGACGTTCTCTCGGATATTTTTAATATTTTGGAAGAAACTCTGTGCCCAAAATGGATAAGTCTAACAATGTCCGAAGAAGAAAAACGTGAGGCCAGACTGTTTTTTTATGAAAAGTCAAGAATACCGGGAGTAATAATGTGTGTTGATGGCACACATATCAGAATCATCAAACCCGCAGGAGAAAAATCTCACCTGTTTTACAACAGGAAAGGAACTTACAGCTTGAATACCATGATAGTAATATTTAAGGTCATATTTTTATTTTTTTGTTTAACAATGCTCTATTTTAGATATGTGATCACAAGCAAAGAATTAGATATGCGGATGCCAGATATCCTGGATCTAGTCACGATTCCTCTATTTGGGGCAACAGCGATGCCTTTTTCCATTTTAAATCTATGTATGACAATGGAGACGCAAATGTGCGATTATTAGGTAAATGCACTATTCCAATATTTAAAACCAAATCGTTACTAAGTTGTTTTTTTTATAGGAGATGCTGGTTATCCCTTATCTCCATGGCTAATAACGCCTTATAGATCTCCCGGCGTTAATACCCCAGAAAGTCGATTCAACAGTAGCCTTTGCAGGGGACGGAATATTGTTGAAAGAACAATTGGGGTATGGAAAAATTGGTGTCGTTGTTGTCTCGGTGCCCGACAACTCCATTATTCGCCTCAAAAAGCCGTCCAAATAATAAATGTATCTGCTGCAATACATAACGTCAAAATTCATTTTAATGTGTTTGATGAGGAACACGGGTCAACAGAAGAATTGCCGATGTTGAAGACAGCCATCCTCATATTACACAAACGGAGACATACACAATGGAGGCAAATAGGATTAGAAATCAAATATTACAAAACTTCATTTAAAATAAAATATTTTTTTTTTCAAAACAAATAAATCATTTATTGTTTACGCCTTGTAAACGCATTGTAAACGCCTTCTTGGCAAACATAAAATATCACAAAAGCCTTCATGGCAAAAATAAAATATAAAATATCACAAATCAGCCTTCGCGGTCTTTTAAAGATGCATTAACTTTCATTAATTCCAGTTCCAGCAGTTCCCTCTTGATCCTATTCTTTTCCAGCGCAATTTGCTCCATTTTTTCGTTATGCTTCTTCGTTTCGTCCAAAAGTTTTTGATTTGTGTCATTTTGTTTGAGTTGAGAGTCATTGAGCCGATCGATTGTCCGGTAGATTTTCCGCAAACATGAATTTGTTTCTTCGGACTGCTTTTGGATTGTTTTCAGCACTGTCGACACATTTTCGTAGAGCTGTTCCTGGATCTGGATTTGCCTCTCTAGAAGTTGCATTGGCTTCTGGACAGTTTTTTTGGGCGTTTAATTTTTTGTACTGGGCGTTGGGATATTCGTTTTGTTCTTGTCATTTTCTATGTTCTCACAAGACATAGCCTCAATGTCAGTGTCGACAGCTGAACCCATCTCAAAACCTCTTAACGCCGACGTGGAGGTGGAAGCCACGTTCAATAATGGTGCACCAAAACTTCTAGTTTGAGGCAAACCATCGGCACAGTCTTTTAAGCATATCAGCTCAATGACCTCCTCTTCCAAAGGAGTGAAAAAAACCTCCTTATTTTCGCCTCCACCCGTTGCCTTTTGTTCGCGTTTGTTATGGCAAAGTTTCTTACGAAGACCAGATTTGTGATCCGACCAAACCTAAAGTAAAGTTTCACCGTTAGATAAATTAATGAAAATACATATATGAGTTTATTTATATTCATGTCGATTATGGAAAACGGCGGATTGACTGCGGAGGGAATATTCTCGCATCCGCTTGTTTTCCTATTATTGAAAACGCAATCGGGAAGGTGAGCGGATGTCGGTAAAGTAGTGTAAAAAAATGGTATTATAGAAAACGCAACTCATCCGCGCTGCATACATTTTCTGACGTTTTCAATCCGAATCATTTTGGTTGCGGATTTCAAACAAGAAAGATGAGTTGGTGCAATAAAAAGTAAGTTTCAAATTTTAACTGAACATAATAACGTTTACTTTTATTGTTAGAAAACAAACAACACGCTTGCAGTTTGAGGCAATGTTCAGTGCCTTGAAAAAAAATCCCGACATTGCAAAGAATTTCACAAAAAAAGACCCTGAGTTTGTGCAAAGATTTTGGGAGGAACTACAAGGACAGCTTAATAGCTTGGGGCCTCCAATTAAAGAAATAGCCGAATGGAAGAAGGTGCTTACATTCTTTAAATTAAATAAATTCTTAAAATAGCAGTATTAATTCGGACTATTTTAAATTTAGGTTTGGTCAGATCATAAATCGGCTTTACGGAAAAAGCTGGCACACAATAAACGGGAAAGACGAGCTACAGGTGGCGGTGAAAACAGCGAAATTTTCTTTACCCCCTTGGAGGAGGAAATAATTGAGCTCGTGTGCTTAAAGGATTGTGCTGTGGGAGTTCCTGGAACAAAAAGTTTTGGGGCTCCATTAAGTACAAATGCACCAAATTGCTCGACGGATGTAATGGATGTAGAGTTGCCCTCCTACAATGAAGGTATGAAATACATTTTTTTTTCTATTATATGTATTATAAGAGTAATTCATTGATAATTTCAGAAAACGATCTAAATTTGTCGAATATTTCGAAAGATGGAGGAGAAAATGAATCGAAAAAGGACAATAATATCAAACCATCAGACACGGCGGAAATACATTTGAGAAAAGGGCCAAAGCTCCAACAATTGCTTCAGAGACAAATACATATACAGGAGCAACTTTATAATAAAGTCTCTGAAGCTTTGGAGAGAGTTGGACATGAAGCAGAGCAAAGAAATGGAAGTCTGAAGAGAATTTACCGGTCCTTAGATCGTTTAATAGACCATCAAAAGTATGGCAATTCGGTCCAGGAAGGACTTTTAAAAGAGGCAGAAAGGCATAATCACCAAATGGAACTATTTGCAGCAGAGAAACTGCAATACAAAAAAAAAAATTAGAGATTGAGTTAATGAAGATTAATCAATCATTAAATGAATAGTTTATTAACAGAATACTGGCACTCAAAGTGCCAATGTGTCCATGTAATGTGAAGTGCAATTAAGCTACATATTCGTTGCCCTGAAGGCTGATTCTTTTTAAGTTTTGTATATTCGTTGCCCTGAAGGCTGATTCTTTTTAAGTTTTGTATATTCGTTGCCCTGAAGGCTGATTCTTTTTAAGTTTTGCATATTCGTTGCCCTGAAGGCTGATTCTTTTTAAGTTTTGTATATTCGTTGCCCTGAAGGCTGATTCTTTTTAAGTTTTGTATATTCGTTGCCCTGAAGGCTGATTCTTTTTAAGTTTTGCATATTCGTTGCCCTGAAGGCTGATTCTTTTTAAGTTTTGTATATTCGTTGCCCTGAAGGCTGATTCTTTTTAAGTTTTGCATATTCGTTGCCCTGAAGGCTGATTCTTTTTAAGTTTTGTATATTCGTTGCCCTGAAGGCTGATTTATTTTATTACAGAAGTGATATTGAAATAAAACATTATTCAAATTAAACATTTTTATTGATTTATAAAAAAAATTGCAACAGTTCTTCCCGGATTTGGTTGGCTTCAGATAAGTAGAACTGCGGAGATTCCGAAAAAATCTCCTCAACTTCACATGTTTCTTCCGGTAGTTGCAATTCTTCATCATTCACATTATAATGAATGCGTATGTTATGCAGTGCAGCGCTAACATTAATAATTTGGATTGCCTTCTTTGGAGAATAATGAAGCTGTCTAGCTCCGAGGCAACACCGGCACCAATTTTTCCAAACGCCGATAGTTCGTTCTATAATGTTACGACCTTTGCTATGGCTTTTATTGAACCTGCTTTTTGGAGTACTAACACCAGCATTTCTAAAAGGTGTGATAAGCCATGGCGACAAAGGATATCCAGCATCTCCTATTTTAAAGGAATATTGTAATGACATTCTTTTGATATACATACGTAACTGCATATGTAAAATGCATATTTACCTAACAATCGCGTATTTCTATCCCCCGCGTCATACAATGATTTAAAATAAAAAAAGGCATCGCTATTGCCCCAAACAAAAGCATCATGGCTTGCTCCAGGATATCTTGCGTTTATACCCCTAATCCGCTGCTTGTGATCGCATATCTAAAAAAAAAAAAGTTAAGAAAAGTAGGAAAGTCCTTTACATTCATTACTTACTATCATAACGTTTAGACTATATGCCCCCTTTCTGTTAAAAAATAGATGTGCACTTTCTTCTGGCGGCTTTGCAATTTTGATATGTGTTCCGTCTATGCACATTATAACACCTGGGATTCTTGACTTATTATAAAAATACAATTTTGCTTCCCGCTTTTCTTCTTCACTCATGGTTAAATTTATCCACTGTGGACATAAATATTTTTCTAATATACTAAAAACCTCGGAAAGAACTATTGAAATTGTCGGTTGTGCCATTCCAAAATCAAAGTCTTTTCCAGTACCAGTCTGATATCCACCCTCAGCCAGGAACCTTAAACATGCTGCCAGCTTAAATTCCGGGGTCAATGATGTCGTTCTAACCACTGGTGGCAGTTTATCTTTTAATATCTGTAAAACATATTTGAATGCTGTTTTATTCAGCCTGAAATATTTTACAAATCTGAAAGAAAGATGCATAAATTAATATTGATTACAAAAAAAAATTGTTTTAACTTACTGATCTTCCGGTATCGATAAAATATCCTTCGCCCTACTTCTTACTTTCCAACGTATTTGTCGAGAATCATTTCCTTCTCCTTCTAAATCCATAAAAAAGCCAATTGTATCCATAATTCACTTTAGATATTTGCTCTTCGAAACAATTTAACATGAAAATTCAATGAAAATTAAAAATTGACAGAACACAGCTGATTGAAAAAAGGATCGGTAAAGAGGTTTTGCTGATCAATAAAGAGGTTTCGCGGACCGATAATGTGGTTCATCCGTCGGTTTCTATAATAGGGTTGTACTGCGGATGCGGATTTGACGAACTCCCTCCGCAGTCAATCCGCCGTTTTCCATAATTGGCATGATTAATTTACCTTCTTCCACTCTGATATCTCCTTGACAGAACACAGCTGATGTAAAAGAAGGTCGGTAATGAGGTTCTACCGATCGATAATGTTGTGCATCCGTTGTTTTCAATGATAGGGTTAAACTGCGGAAGTGAAGTGATGTGGATCGGGTGAAGTCCCGCCGCAGTCAATCCGCCGTTTTCAATGATCGGCATGAGTATGTATGGCTACAAACATCGACTCTGAATAACGCAGATCAGTAAAAGAGAAATGTAATATAATAACCCCTGCAACTCGGAATGGCAATTCAAAAGTAATCACTAAAAATTGCACGTCGAAAAGATGCGACGTGTAACAAAGAAGAAAGACGATTGTACTGGCGGAGACTTTTGACGTTTATGAAAACACCGAAAACCTCAAGTGAGGCTTGGCACTTTTTCAAATTCCTCTTTCGACTTTTATTCGTACAGCAAACGCTTTGACAGTTCTTCGTTTATTTTTCATTTTGCGATGTGTCGATGAGATAAAGTGGAGCTTCGTAATTCCTCCGAAATATCGTATCAAGGATGATCATTTAAGCGAGGAAAATAAAATGAAATGAGAATGAGCGAATAAAGGGACAGAGAAAAGTCAAGGCGAATTGTCATTCACTCACCTCCCTTCTCTTTTTCTCTTATGTGGGTCATCGGCGCAAAGGAGTAAATTAAAGTTAAGCGGAACTGTCTGTCTGGTGGACATGTCTGTCGACCTTACGTATAAAATTGATTGCATCACAACATGAAAGACTTTTTATTTATATTATATAGTGGATACATTTATACACTCATACTGTACATATTAATTAAGGTTTGCAGTCGAACGTTAACGAATTATTTTTTCATATTCTTTTCGGAACTTGTTTTGAACTTTTCTGATTTTATGTTCTAAAAGCAGAATAGTACTATCTTGTTCCAGGATTTTATTTTGCAAATCGTCACATATATCTTCAAGCTGCACAGCTTTTCCCTCAGCAATTTCAAGTTGCCTTTTCAAACTAAGTCTTTTTGCCGGAGTTTTACCTGTCTGTATGCACTTGTGAGCGGTTTCATCAGCCAATCCGTCTTCTCCGCAAGCGACATCAGTTTTCGTTACTATCAGTTCTGGAACGGCGCCCCGAACAAGTCGGTTTTTATGAAAATCTGCAAACGCTTTCTCCGTGAAGTGCTTATCACAAATTCTATCAGACGGATTCAATTTAGACAGACCCAGTGCCTTCCGCCAGTTTTCACGGCTGAAAAAAAAATGCAGATATGCATTATTTCATATTTATGATGGAATAGACATTATAAAGACGCTAGGCTAAGTTTTAAAGTTCAATGGATTGTGTTACATGCAAGGGGAATTTAAACAAAATATATATTTACTTACGCCGTCACATTTAGCGGCTTATAGGCATGTTCAAAATCCTGGCACCCCATTTTGCACGACATTGTCAATATTTGCTTAACTTCAAGTCTTTTATTCATGCACTTTCAACTTCCTCTTTTATGTGTCTCAATTTATAAATGTCCCTTTTTTCAAATCAGTTTTCGGTTAATATATCCTCGAATTTGCGCTTCCTTAGAATAACCGACACTTTTTGGCGGTTAACGTTTGGTCCCAATAGAAACTCACCAGTAATTGCAAGGTGAATTCGCGGAAGTCAAATGCCTTATTTCAAGTATTAGAACAAGAAACAATTTATTGTTGAGTAACCATTGACTTATGTACAATAAGAAGTGCTGAAAACAATACTCTCGTTTACAGATGGCTTTACTATCTATACAAATATATTAATTTTAATTATAAAATAAGAATTACTAATGTGCGTACAGCAGCAAGTCCTCTTGATAACCCAGCCGGTAATTGAATGAATTTCAAAATGGTAAAGGCAAAGGCGGTGAATAAAACGACTTAACTTGTAATAGATTATACAAGATTTGATGAAATTCAAATATTGTAGTAAGTCAGTATTTTAAGGTGTGTGGTAAGAATAACATAATGTAGTTCTGAAATATTAGGCGGTAGTAAGACTTTTGTTTGTATATCCTTAATTTACATCTTGTTTAATTAAAAAAAGGACTTCAGCATGTCAGCTGTAGGTATTTTATTTGACAAAAAAATTACATTTTAAGTCTAATTGCTTAGAGTGAAAAAAAAGCAATGTTCTAAATCAAAAATAAAATCAAAATCACGTAATAGTTTTATCCATACCAACGCCATCAAGGCCATCTCTATTAAAATGGAATGTAGTCTTAGCATAACTTAACGACAGGTATGCCCCATTAAGGTTAAAAATGCTAATTTTTCCCACCATGCGGTATTAAGAAAAAAACCCTACAGCGTTTCGAACTATCCCTATCGAAAATATGCTGACTTAACGAGGTTTTTCTACAATTAAGGACCGTGTCGCCTTTTCACGAAGATTTATGACTCATGTACCTCGCCAATATACTCTGGCGCAGCCAAAATCTTAATACGGAAAAAGCCAAACAAACAACGTTCAATGCTTTATAAAGCCTTATCGTTTGGAGAAGAATTTGAGATCGAACCCTACGTGAAAAGTGTAGAAAATATCCTCCATGGCTTCACCAAATATAATTGATACCATTACGAAAAGTACACCAACCACCTGTGCAGGGACGGGTTAAGAATATCCCTGCAGCGATACCTATCGCTTGTCGTAAAAGGCGACTAAACAAAGGTAAACAAAAATCACATCTAGGCAATTTAGAAAACACCAAGGTGAGCCTAGGGACACATACACCACCATTAAACTGCCCCACAAGTGTGCATGCAAATCAGTGGGTTGACACGACTGGAGATCACAGGTGTTGTAAGAGTAAGATCAAACAAAAAAAAATAAAAATCTGGAGCATGCCCGTGTCAAAAAAAGGAGGGAGAAGAAAAAAAACGGCCAAACCGTAGAATTATGGAAAAGAACGCTAAAAGGAAAAGCACTACCCCGCCAGGCACTACTAATGGTCGTGATCCTGGGACGAGCAGCAATGCTCGGGTCAGAGCTATAGGATTTCCGGGGGATAGCAAAGTAATGCAACGGCGTAAGCCACACTTCAGAGTCGCGAGCTGGAACGTTGGAAGCATGAGTGGTCGCAGCTATGAGCTTGAAGAAATTATGGTTAGAAGGCGAGTAGACATCCTGTGCGTACAAGAGACGAAATGGCGAAACACCGGTAATCGGGCATGTTTCTTGGACGTTAAAACAAAAGCCTACAAGATGTTTTACTATGGATTGGAACAAGGAAAAAACGGAATCGCCATCATCCTTGCGGCAGAGCTACTTAGTCTTAACCATTTCAAAGTCCAGTGACCGTTTGATGGCTCTCAAATTGGTGATGCATGGTGAGGTGTGGAACATCGTAAGCGCATATGCCCCTCAAGTAGGATGCGAACAAAAAGAAAAAGATGCATTCTGGCTAGATTTCCACAACCTTGTCAAAATCATCCCAAAGGAAGAGCTTTTGTTTGTTGGGGGAGATTTAAACGGACATGTCGGGAAGACAAGCGAAGACTATGAAGGCTACCACGGAGGGCTGGGATACGGCACCAGGAACTCTTCAGGTGAAGATATCCTAAACATGTGCAAGTCGTACGGTCTTATAGTGCTAAATACCATGTTCGTCAAACAAAGCCGGCACCTGATCACTTATAGCAGCGGCGGAAATGAAACTCAAATAGACTATCATTTGGTATCCAGTTTCATGAAGCCACGAGCTAAAGATTGCAAAGTGATCCTGGGAGACGCGATCGCCCCTCAACACCGTCTCCTCCTGACTGAATTTTTTATGGATGCGAGAAAGAAGTCAAAGCAGCAAACGAAGGTGTCTGAGAGAATCAAGTGGTATAAGCTGGATAAAGGAAAAGGCGAAGCTTTTATTACCATCATGGAAAACTACCTCTCTTCCATTATCGATGAGGTCGGTAATGAGGAGTGCAGAGCACAAGACATGTGGGATTCCCTACAACAATCTGGCCTAGAGAAAGCCAAATCACTGCTCGGAACATCTAAAGGCCCCTGCCAACACGCAAAAGAAACCTGGTGGTGGACAGACGAAGCCAAAGCAGTGATACACGAAAAGAAAATGGCTTTCCAAGCTTGGTCAAAGTGCTCTTCTACTAATAGAGAGGAAAAAGCTCGCCGTGAAAAGGTATATAGATGTTGCAAAGGTATCGCGAAGAAAAAATGCGCCGAATTCAAAGCGAAAAGCATGGAAGGCCTCTATCAGGAGTTGGAAGAAATATCGTCTTCCGCGTCTGACAGGAACCAGGCTACCCAGGAGCTTCGACAAAACAATTTGAACAAAGGAGCAAATATCTTTAAGATAGCCGCCCAGAGAAGAAGAAATGCTCAGGAGATTCGTTTCCCAAAGTTTATTAACAATGCTGAAGGCCATTGTTCCTTGTGGAAGACGAAAAAATTCTCCACAGATGGCGACAGTATTGCGAAGAACTGCCGAACGAACAGTTTTCCCGAGTGTACTTTCCAAGAGCCGCCCTGAATCATGCCGAAATATCCGACATCACAGTCGAAGAAGTTCGGTTCGCGGTTAAAAACTCCAAGAAAAGAAAAGCTGTTGGGCCGGACGGGATACCCTCTGAGTTCTGGAAAAAGATGGGAGACATCGGGTCTAGATGGCTCATGGTTCTTATCGCCAAACTTATGAGAGGCGACACTATGCCTAATCAATGGAGGGAAAGCTATCTTCTTCCTTTGCACAAAGGAAAGGGTGATACGCGAAATTGTGATAACTACCGTTCTGTCAAGCTGATGTCGCACACCATGAAGATCGTTGAACGGGTATTAGATAGCCGACTGCGGAAAATAATATGACTATCTGATGACCAGTGCGGGTTTGTCTCGGGTAAATCAACAACAGATGCAATCCAAAGTATAAGGATCATGATGGAAAAGCATCGTGATTCTTCAAAGGACTTGCATATGGTGTTGGTTGATTTCGAGAAGGCCTTTGACCGGCAACCAAGAGATTTTTTATGGGTAGCGCTAAGACAAAAAGGAGTTCCAGAAACCTACGTGCAAGTGATCATGGACATGTACAAGAGAGCAACGACAAGAGTAAGATGCACCGCAGGAGTCACCGAAGAGTTCGCAATCAAAGTCGGTGTACACCAACGGAGCGTCCTCAGCCCACTGCTTTTTATAGCAGTCCTTGATTGCTTGCTTGAAGGAAAAGTGGCGGACCCCAATGTGCACCAGCTATTCTTTGCTGACGATGGGACCATTATAAGTGATGATCAGGCGTCCCTACAACGAGCACTTGATGTGTGGGTGGACATTTTTGAGGGACACGTTTATCGTATTAGTTCAAAGAAGGCAGAGTATCTGTGCTGCCCGTTCTCTGACCCTCATCAGCCTATTCCAGACATTTACTTGAATGGAAGAGTGCTTCCCAAGTGTGAAAAGTTTAAATATCTGGGATCTACAATATGATTAATAAAGAAGCAACTTGTGATGACGACATCAACCATCGCGTAAGCGTAGGGTGGATGAAGTGGCGGGAAAACTCCGCCATCTTCTGTGATCGAAAAATGCCTCCTAAGCTGAAAGGAAGGCTCTACACTTCAGTTGTACATTCGGCGCTCACATACGGTTCACAATGCTGGACAATGAGCAAAAAGTATGAGAGCAAATCAACGGAAACTGAGATGAAATGCTTCGCATGACAGCGGAAGTAACAAAGCGCGACAGAATTAGAAGTTCAAAGATCCGAGGAAGCCTCCACGTAAAAGAAACCATCACAAGAAAGATAGAGCGCGACCGACTCAGTTGGTATTGCCATGTTCAAAGGAGAGATCCTTTGAACCCCGTCCAAAAGGCGTTATCAATCAACGCTCCAATTTCAACACGCAAAAAAGGCAGGCCGAAAAATAATTGGTGCAAACAAATGCAAAAACACCAGCATTTGATTGGCCTCAGCGATGAAGTAATCCCAAACCGGGAAGCCTGCCGCTACTTTCTGAGGTCAAACCGGCGGACCCCACAAGCGGACCAGTAGGAATGCAATTAAGTGGGAAGGTTATGGTCCTACACTTCTGACCATAACGACGCCGGGATAAAAAAGGAAAAGAAGAAGATGCATATATTTTCATAGCTTATTATTGGACTTTTCGATACAAACTAATTATGATGGAGGTTAGAGAAATAAATTCTTTTTTTTTTTCATATTCGTAGACCTTTATTTGAGCTGATTTTTTATGTTTCAATTAAATCATATAAATAATAATAACACCAGTCTACACTTCTTTCTGCACTGAAATCATACGTAAAGATTTTGAGGAAACCGAACTTAGTGTTGTCATATTCCTAAAGGATATACACATAGAATCCGTGCTTGCGTGCGTCCGTTAATTTCAATTGACTGCCAACGCATTGCAGGCATGCATAGCCACATAGAATCCGTGCGTGCGTTGATCTGTCAAAATTGAATGTCAAATCATTCAATGACATTTATTAATTGGTGTTGTGCGTTCAATTAGAAAACATTCTTTACTTGTTATATAATATTTAAAAAATATGGACGATTTTATTTCGGTAATAATATTTATATTAATATTGTCGCAAGCATTTGAAATGTACAAGATAATAATGGGATGCAATCGCGAATTTTGGGTTCGTCCGTTGTACGAGGACCGGGACATTCACGGATTTTTCGCCAGAAATTTTGATACCCTGTACTGTGATCCGGAGCAATTTAAATTGGCGGTGCGTATGAATAGGGAAGTATTCGATACCCTTTTTAATTTGGTAAAAGAAGACCTTACCAAACATTCAAACAGGCCGGTCATATCTGCAAAATGCAGGTTGTTTTTGACTCTTGTGTAAGTACATATATTTTAAGCGTGCAACCTTTGTTTATCACATATCATTATAGATCAATCAATTTTTCTTCAAACATTTCTTTCACTTTGCACCAACAAAACATACCTCGCATGTGACACCAAACAGAATAATACTTAAATGTCAACCGAATTTGAAATTTCTCTCACTGCGAGAGAGTTCAGTTCCTAAACATTCTCTCAAAGCATCCACCAATGAACGTGCTTACTCTCAATTTGTCTATATGTGAACTTCAAATTGTAAGTGCGTGAGCTCCGATATGTGAATGTATGAACTGTCAGCGCATCAAAAAGTAGAAAGTAGCTCTACTTCGTCTATCGAAGCGCGTGCTTCCGTCGGCTATGTGCCACCTCCCATAAGAATATGTGTATTCTACTTTGCTGTCAGCGGAAGCACGCAAGCGCGGATTCTATGTGACTTGCCCTTAAGTTCTATACGCGCTCCTGTGTCAAAGCCACATTGTGAATGCGAATTGTGGGTTGCCGGCGTTTTAACACATTTTATCGTAAGTCGGTGCAAAGCCTGTCAAAAGTCGGCGCGCGCGCAAGCCAGATTGTGTTTCCACTATAATGAATTCAAATAAAGAGTGAGAGCCATGGCACGGTGGGTAGTGTGTCGGCCGCTGACGCGCGATGAGCGAGTTCGTATCCAGATAAACGTCAACGTCAACGTCATCGAATGTTAATTTCGCGGCTGCTCTTCTCGGCGGGGTACTGGCAAAACCCGCCGCAGTACACAATTGTCTTGAAAAAGCTTCTCGGCTCTCGCCGTTCGGAATCGGCATTAAATTGTAGACCCCTTTCACTTGTGTGGAAAAAAAATCGCACACAGCATAAGTGAATAAGAGAAGCTTGGTTATGGCTTGTCATGGGCTGTAACGCCATTTAAGAAAAAGAATTAAAGAATAAAATTGCTTTGGAAGAGTTGTGTGAACACTGATAGTGAAATTAGTGCAATTAGTGACTCGTTGACCACATATTCCAGTGATGATATGTATGTTTTGGCGAGGACTTTAGTGTTTTTTCAATGACAGCTGATTTTGACATTTTTAGGAATCTGTTCTGACTCAAGAGTAGATGCAGAAAATCGTGTTCTGAAGTGTCCGAAACACAGTCACTGAACAGCAAGCAGAACACTTTCGGACAGAAATTTTTCTCACTGAACAGCAAAAGGTGTACTTTTCTGTCCGGAATAATCCATGGGTGGAATCGGCTAAGGTGATAGCCACTTTGGTGAACGTCATTTGTGACTATCATCATCTTTTGGTATCGAGTAATATTATCACAAAAAAAGTTCAGAAAAGGAGTAACATTTGCCTTTTCGGAGTTAACGACAGCTAAGACAGCTGTCAAATTATCAAAAAAAAATCAGATTTTTTTCTTCAATTAAAAACAGAGCAATAAATTGAAAATGTTGCAAATCATTGCTTTTTTTTATTTTATTATAATAGTTGGAGGTCTTCTTGCAGCGATACCTCTCGCTTGTCGTAAAAGGCGACTAATGTGGGTGACACACTGCTAGTATTGATACATGGTATGAATACCATGGTATAGTGAATACCACATACCCTGACAGACAGCATTTCGTAGTATACGCATTATGTAGTATGCTTTGACGTTTGTGCTGTCAAAACAAAAGACGCTTGTGTTGTCAAAACAAAAAAAAAAGTAAAAATAGAAGCGAAAATGAATAAAAAAGATTTACTTTTGTGGTCATTAATGAAATGTTTCCACACTTCGATTACTTTCATCGTTTCCATTTGTGATAATATTATTCTTCTTCCCTCCATTGTAATAAATCACAGTTTGTACTTTGTTTGTAAACAAAGATTACTTGCTTTGAATTGTCAAGCAAACTTCAAAGATTCGCCAATAGAGAGAAAGTGGCGCTGCAATCAGCAAGTTGATAGTATACCAGCAAAAATGTAAGGATTTCAATACCAGCTCAATACCAGCTATGTTCGGTGGTATACTAGCTTTAAACGTGGTATTGGGGTGACAGACATGTGGTATAGAACGTGGTATTGCTATACCATGGTATCAATACTAGCAGTGTGTCACCCACATAAAACAAAGGTAAACAAAAATCACATCTAGGCAATTTAGAAAACACCAAGGTGAGCCTAGGGACACATATATGTACCACCATTAAACTGCCCCAGAAGTGTGCATGCAAATCAGTGTGTTGACACGACTGGAGATCACCGGTGTTGTAAGAGTAAGATCAATCAAAAAATAAAATAAAAAATCTGGAGCATGCCGTGTCAAAAAGGAAGGGAAGAAAGAAAACGGTCAAACCGTAGCATTATGGAAAAGAACGCTAAAAGGAAAAGCACTACCCCGCCAGGCACTACTAATGGTCGTGATCCTGGGACGAGCAGCAATGCTCGGGTCAGAGCTATAGGATTTCCGGGGGATAGCAATGCAACGGCATAAGCCACACTTAAGAGTCGCGAGTTGGAACGTTGGAAGCATGAGTGGTCGCAGCTATGAGCTTGAAGAAATGATGGTTAGAAGGCGAGTAGACATCCTGTGCGTACAAGAGACGAAATTGCGAAACACCGGTAATCGGGCACGTTTCTTGGACGTTAAAACAAAAGCCTACAAGATGTTTTACTATGGATTGGAACAAGGAAAAAACGGAATCGCCATCCATCGTCTTAACCATTTCAAAGTCCAGTGACCGTTTGATGGCTCTCAAATTGGTGATGCGTGGTGAGGTGTGGCGAAGCGAACAAAAAGAAAAAGATGCATTCTGGCTAGATTTCCACAACCTTGTCAAAATCATCCCAAAGGAAGAGCTTTTGTTTGTTGGGGGAGATTTAAACGGACATGTCGGGAAGACAAGCGAAGACTATGAAGGCTACCACGGAGGGCTGGGATACGGCACCAGGAACTCTTCAGGTGAAGATATCCTAAACATGTGCAAGTCGTACGGTCTTATAGTGCTAAATACCATGTTCGTCAAACAAAGCCGGCACCTGATCACTTATAGCAGCGGCGGAAATGAAACTCAAATAGACTATCATTTGGTATCCAGTTTCATGAAGCCACGAGCTAAAGATTGCAAAGTGATCCTGGGAGACGCGATCGCCCCTCAACACCGTCTCCTCCTGACTGATTTTTTTAAGGAGGCGAGTAAAAAGTCAAAGCAGCAAACGAAGGTGTCTAAGAGAATCAAGTGGTATAAGCTGGATAAAGGAAAAGGCGAAGCTTTTATTACCAACATGAAAAACTACCTCTCTTCCATTATCGATGAGGTCGGTAATGAGGAGTGCAGAGCACAAGACATGTGGGATTCCCTACAACAATCTGGCCTAGAGAAAGCCAAATCACTGCTCGGAACATCTAAAGGCCCCTGCCAACACGCAAAAGAAACCTGGTGGTGGACAGACGAAGCCAAAGCAGTGATACACGAAAAGAAAATGGCTTTCCAAGCTTGGTCAAAGTGCTCTTCTACTAATAGAGAGGAAAAAGCTCGCCGTGAAAAGGTATATAGATGTTGCAAAGGTATCGCGAAGAAAAAATGCGCCGAATTCAAAGCGAAAAGCATGGAAGGCCTCTATCAGGAGTTGGAAGAAATATCGTCTTCCGCGTCTGACAGGAACCAGGCTACCCAGGAGCTTCGACAAAACAATTTGAACAAAGGAGCAAATATCTTTAAGATAGCCGCCCAGAGAAGAAGAAATGCTCAGGAGATTCGTTTCCCAAAGTTTATTAACAATGCTGAAGGCCAGCTCCTTGTGGAAGACGAAAAAATTCTCCACAGATGGCGACAGTATTGCGAGGAACTTCTGAACGAACAGTTTCCCCGAGTGTACTTTCCAAGAGCCGCCCCGAATCATGCCGAAATACCCGACATCACAGTCGAAGAAGTTCGGTACGCGGTTAAAAACTCCAAGAAAAGAAAAGCTGTTGGGCCGGACGGGATACCCTCTGAGTTCTGGAAAAAGATGGGAAACATCGGGTCTAGACGGCTCATGGTTCTTATCTCCAAACTTATGAGAGGCGACACTATGCCTAATCAATGGAGGGAAAGCTAACTTCTTCCTTTGCACAAAGGAAGGGGTGATACGCGAAATTGTGATAACTACCGTTCTGTCAAGCTGATGTCGCACACCATGAAGATCGTTGAACGGGGATTAGATAGCCGACTGCGGGGATTAGATATACGACTATCTGATCCCCAGTGCGGGTTTGTCTCGGGTAAATCAACAACAGATGCAATCCAAAGTATCGTGATTCTTCAAAGGACTTGCATATGGTGTTGGTTGATTTCGACCGGCAACCAAGAGATCTTTTATGGGTAGTGCTAAGACAAAAAGGAGTTCCAGAAACCTACGTACGAGTGATCATGGACATGTACAAGAGAGTAACGACAAGAGTAAGATGCACCGCAGGAGTCACCGAAGAGTTCGCAATCAAAGTCGGTGTACACTAAGGGAGAGTCCTCAGCCCACAGTCCTTGATTTCTTGCTTGAAGGAAAAGTGACGGACCCCAATGTGCACCAGCTATTCTTTGCTGACGATGGAGCCATTATAAGTGATGATCAGGCGTCCCTACAACGAGCACTTGTTGTGAGAGTGGACATTTTTGAGGGACACGGGTATCGTATTAGTTCAAAGAAGACAGAGTATCTGTGCTGCCCGTTCTCTGACCCTCATCAGCCTATTCCAGACATTTACTTGAATGGAAGAGTGCTTCCCAAGTGTGAAAAGTTTAAATATCTGGGATCTATGATTAATAACGAAGCAACTTGTGATGACGATAAAGTGGATAAAGTGGCGGGAAAACTCCGCCCCCCTAAGCTGAAAAGAAGGCTCTACACTTCAGTTGAACGTCCGGCGCTCACATACGGTTCACAATGCTGGACAATGCATAAAAAGAATGAGAGCAAATTAACGGCAGCTGAGATGAACATGCTTCGCATGACAGCGGGGGTAACAAAGCGTGACAGAATTAGAAGTTCAAAGATCCGAGGAAGCCTCCACGTAAAAGAAACCATCACAAGAAAGATAGAGCGCGACCGACTCAGTTGGTATTGCCATGTTCAAAGGAGAGATCCTTTGAACCCCGTCCAAAAGGCGTTATCAATCAACGCTCCAATTTCAACACGCAAAAAAGGCAGGCCGAAAAACAATTGGTGCAAACAAATGCAAAAACACCAGCATTTGATTGGCCTCAGCGATGAAGTAATCCCAAACCGGGAAGCCTGCCGCTACTTTCTGAAGTCAAACCGGCGGACCCCACAAGCGGACCAGTAGGAATGCAGTTAAGTGGGAAGGTTATGGTCCTACACTTCTGACCATAACGACGCCGGAAAAAAAGGAAAAGAAGAAGAAGTCGGAGGTCTTCTTGCATATTGGGTTTGTGGGTGAGATTGGTTGGTTGTTGGGGAAGGTCACTTTCATTCAGCGGCACCTTCAAATCACAGCAAATGTTGTGCAGCGCAACATAAACATCTAAAAAAACAATCATTTAGCATAATTTTAACAATATTAACTGAGAAATTATTCCTACTTACATGTCATTTGCAAGCTCGTGAATGTTCGACCGATTTCTCAAATTTTTCCTTAGAATTCTGACTGCCAACACTGTCTCATTGACCTCTTCATCTTTGCTTAAAAATAGCTCCAAGCACGAAAATATATTTTTTTATTTTACAAAACACACAAAAGAATAAAACATGTGAAAGTGATAGCTAAATAGCTGTCACCAGGAAACTGTCACAAAAATGTGACAATCACAGTAACTGTCACCTTACACGATACCGAAACCGAGAATGTGACTGTCACTTATCACAAATCACCTTAGCCGATTCTGCCCCAGAACAGCCTCATTGAACACACTAAAAAAAGGGAGAACTTTCAAAAGAGATTTAACTGCTCACCTCACGATGAAAGTGAAACGAAAAAATTGAGAATGGAGCCCAGTCCTCACAAGCAGGAATTAATTTGACCCTTGCTCACAAGACAGCGTGCCATGGTTGTCTACGTATTCCATAATCCGCAGTATTCCGAAAGGAAGAATAGCTGCGACCATTGTAAAATTAACAAATCACTCCCCGTGTTTGTATTGCAACAATTTACGGCGCCCCATGAAGCGTATTTATCCGAGTCAAGCTAAGTGCGTTAATACGCAAGTACGGAAGTACACCTTTTAGCCGATCGGTACACGTCTAGCACTGCTACTTGCCATTTAGTAAAGTGTTCTACCAGTAATTATGAGTAAAAAACTTCACCTCATTTGCAATTGTTTTATTTTCCCTTAATTGAAGCTTCACGTAGGCTATAATTCAAACTTCCGCGAGGTTTACTTGTTTTCCTTGTTTCATATCAAAATAAGATCCGGCTATTAAGTCGTTCTCGTGTATTTCAAGCAGTTCCATCAAGGCCTTTGCAGTAGCATTCCCCTCCTCTAACGTTTGCTCTGGCTGAAGAGATACTTCAAGTTCTAAAAAATACCCGATTGCCTCCACCCTATCTAAATGGATTCTAGTACCTTCATACAGATACAGAAGTCTTTGTTTTTCCAGTACGCCAAGAATTCCATTGGTAATTGCGAGTGTCTTCTCAAGCTTTTCCGGTTCATCTACATCAGTTTTAATGTAGTCTGAAAGTTTTGGACCAGCTACGTCCGGCCGGTCGTAATAAATTAACTCTGATTTCTTATTCCTTAAATAGCGTAGCTTAAATCGGCCCGTTTTGGACTGAATGAAAACATCTTTTTGTACAATAACTTCACCATCACTTGAGGTTAACTCTTCCAATATTTTTTTCTTTTTTTCATATTCATCGAAAGAACAAATTGACGCTTTAATTTCAATATTTCTCTCATTTAGCGGCTTTGCCATTCTAACCAAAATTCAATGGGTGACGAACTAGAAGTGCGCGAACAGAGATGAAAGATATACTAAACTATCATCCCTCTTTCCCTCCCCAATCAGATTTGTTTACATTATTGTTTAGGGCTATGTAGCTACCATTTGATAAGGTGGAGGGTCATGTTCGTATGACAAGTATGTGACTAAACACGTCCCTAGCAATGATGATGTAAGCCTTTTCTCTGGGCAAGACTAATTCCAAGCACGCTTTTGAAGCCGTGGTTGTGATAATCGTGTCTCGTTTGTGTTTACTGCCTTTTCCCAACCTCCCAACCGGACGAAATTCCTAACAAAGCATTAAATGCTGTCATCTAAAAGTACACACTCGTTGCAATTCTGCAGAAATGTTTATACGAGGACGTGCTCCCTGAACCGTGAAAGCTGCAACAGCTGGTACTTTCACAAAAAAAAAAGGTCATAGTCATATCGCCTACTAGACACAATGGTAAAGATCCTAGAGTGAATAATAATGCCACAAAGGAGACGGGAATTTTATCAAATCCACTTTATGGCGCTCTACTGTCGACGCCATTAAAACAGTAGTCAACTTTGCATCTGAAGCCAAAGGACACTCTTAAAGGTAAGGGACTACTACGCAGTGGTGACACCATATGGTTAAATCGCGCACAAGGATGGAAACACTATGTGTATAGGAGTCCCCAATTAACTTACCAAGAGGAAGCTAGGATGTGACATAGAAGGACTTAAATATTGCTGTCAGTCGCAGGTTCCGTGCTGAGCCCCCTCATATGGAGCGTTATGTGCGAAGAAGTCCTGCTAATGCTACCACACGGAGTCAATATCATCGGTTTCGACGTATCTGTTTCAAGACAATTCAAATAGTCGAGTAAGCCGCAATCGCAGCAATTGCCCACATCAAACAGTGGCTTGAACCTGCAGGTTTCGAACTCGTTACGAAGACGGTCGTCGTTAGCAACGGCATTCCGATTACTGCTGAAAGTGAATGGACCCGGATACACAAAAATCCTTCTTTCTAGAGTTGCCAGCTCTGTTCTTATACTGGAATGATCCCGGTTGACATCCCTCGGGAGGATGAGATAAGGAGAATTTAGTGCAGCAAACTGTCAATGTCATCTGAAGCCGGCACAATGAGGAGAATCACGAAGGAAGAAAGGACAAGCTCAATGTTTTTATGGCAAACTCGGTAGCCTACTACCACTAAGGACAGATGGAGTCACACCCTGATTCCATTAATTGATGTGTGGCAAACCCAAGGAAAGAAAACTACAACTACCCCCTGACGCAGTTGCTTCCCGGCTATGGAGATAACTTTCCTTATTGTCGGAACCGTAAGGGTATGTTCCATTGTAGACGCTTCACTGAATAGCGAGGCAATCTCCCAAACCCAGCTTCACTAACTAAACGAATGGTGAAATCAAAAGATTATTGGATATATGCCACTACCAGACCATAACTAATAACGTAGCCGCTATAATTTTTAAAATTAAATGATCCTCAAAAATGTATCACTGAAGAGCTCTACTAAGAAGCAGTCTCGGTAAATATCCAAGCCTTTTTGGGTGCCATTCTATACCATACCTACATAAGCTCCTTTCACCACTTCAGTCAAAAGGCCAGATATAGCTGCACCTCCGCGCTACTAGAGATTATTGAAGACGCTGTGAAATTGGTAAGGACTATGTAATATAGTTGGTACTATTAGACTTTTCTAAAGCATTGGAAACTGTCCAACATGAAATCATTCTCAAAAAACTCAAACATTACTTCAGTTTGGTTTCCTCAGCGCTAAGCCTCATTAGGAAACAATCAGGGAATTGATGGGAACAGCCCTAGGCAAACTGGCAAATTGGGCGGAGAACTGCGGGCTTGGAATAAATCCCTCCAAAACGGAGCTAGTCTTATTCATAAGAAAAGGCAGATTCCTCAAATCACTCCACCAAAACTCAAATACTCGACAGGAAGCTCAACTGGAAATTGAATGCGGATGAACGCATAAAGAAAGTAGCAACTGCGCTTTTCACCTGTAAAAAAGCCTTGGGCACCAGATGGGGTATCAAACCCCACATTATCCACTGGCTGTATACCGCGGTTGTTAGACCTATACTAATGTACGGATGGCTTGTCTGGTGGCCGGCACTGTGCAGATCTAACTATTGCAAACTCCTCAGCAGAGTTCAAAGGATGGCGTGCATTGCGATAACGGGGGCACTTCGAACAACCCCCACTGCAATCCTCGAAATTATGCTCCACCTACTCCCCTTGGATATCTTTGGCAAGGAAAAGGTAAAGAAATCGGCGCTGCGACTTAAAGAATCCGCTTACTGGAATTTCTCCGAAATAGGACACGCTGGTATTCTAAGCCAAAGCAATGATATAAGAGAAGTTAAGAAAAATGGCACTGCACTGGAAATACACACAGACGGGACAGGCAACGGTGTGGGTGTCGGTGTCTATGCACCGACCCTAAAAATCAGCCAATCCTTTAGATTACCGAAGCACTGCAGCAAGAGTACGCTCTTATGGTGTTTATCACACAATCTGGACGGGGTGCAGATGGTTTGTGTCGAAGATGTTCGTTCACTACTCTCCGGGGGTGGTTGTCCTAGATAGGATTTGAGAGATTCGACTGAATTTTGCGTTGGTTGTAGTTCAGAGTAACTCTTTCGTTTCCATGTCATTAAGATGTTATATTGGAAATGCACACACAGAGTATGAAATTTGAAGTGATCTAATGCTGCGAGTGTTATGCCTTCGTCAGCACTTTTCTGATCATCTCTCATTCACAACTGATAATGTTGCACAGTTTTTCCGTATAGCAATTGTTCTTGACTATGGACGGACTTGAACTACAGACCTTCTGCTCAACAGTCGGTGGTGATTACCATTGCACCACGACCTCCCCAAAAGCTACCATCTAAACAAAAGCCGCAATAAAAGAACTTGTATCACCAATAATAAAATCAAAACTGGTCAGGCACTGCCGCACGTCTCTAAATTAGGTATCGACCAGATGCGCTGTAACGTTGTGCTGGATACCTGGGCATAGCGATAAACCAGGTACTTGTGAAGCAGACGTAGTAGCCAAAATAGGCACCACACTGGAGCTCTCGATTATTAAAGGGGAAATCCACCCACCAATGGAAATGCAAAAATATAAAATCTCGAAAAATGCACTGCAACAGGCAAATGGGAGATGGCGGGACCTTAAAACATGCAACTACGCGAGACAAACCTGGCCCAGGTATTGTCAGTGTAAAACCCCAAGGATGCTAAAAATACGTAGGCAGATTATAAGCAGTCTAATCGGAGTCCTAACAGGACATTGCGCTTTGGGAAAACATGCCGAAAGATTAGGACTGCCATACAACGACTACTGCAGTAGGTGTCATGAGGAAGAGGAAGAATCTCCATCCCATCTCCTATGAAATTACCCTGCCCTAAGCGCCTAACGGAGATCTACAAAATATCGAATTTTATTCAGCACTCAAAATGGTTCCAAGAGTAACGGTGACCAAGCCGACTCAAGTGGTAGCACAATGGACCGATCCTGGTCTAAGTGATCCCCATCGCTTTACGGAGGGAAGCCACCTAACCTAACCATCTGTTCCACCTCCACTCAATAGTCCAGCAGCCAGTCTGTCCGCGTCAGCATCGTTATTAGACTTTAGCTTCTCTCTCTCTCGGCTTCGTCCAGCCTGAATGTGACTAACAGTGGTCGACTGTCATCGCTATTGTAGCCAAATGTTCTTTCCATATTCTCAGCATCGACTGTGACTCGTCCTCAAATTGTCCGCGTTTCTCCCTGCAGGTTTCCGTGCTGGTCGTTGAAACCTTCAAACGTTATTCATACAATAGCTACTCTTCACCTCCTTGATCTCGCGTTTCTATTCTTTTTTCATTTTCTTCTCCGGTTCTAACAATTCTCGTCCGTCAGTGCAGTGTAGCCATGTGCGCAATCGCCAACAAACGGGGGACGAGTAGATGATGCCTTGAAACTGATTGCATAGGGGGCATTATCAGTGATGGCGCTTTAACAGCCTCCATTGCAGTTCCATATTTTGTGCATATTGTATAGAGTCTTGAGACCATGACTAAAACATAATAATCCTAGACGATGTTGATTCCTCGAAAGGGTAAGAGAACCAGGATACAATGAAATCAATTGGGATAAATGTCACCTCTAAACAGACTGCCAGATTCCCTTATGGAGATTATGATGGGAATCGTATGCTGGTTGCCACAAGACTACGTTCCGTCACAAAGTCCACTAGCCTGAAACTGTTTTTACACCAATTCAATAGAAGCACAATGGACTCCAATCCTTTCCACACATCGACTGTATAATAAATGAAAGTCACAACGTACCAACCCTACTTCTCATGGTTTTTTATTTCTTGTTTAATATATTCATCAATATCCTTTAAAGGTTTATAATACAGATGCACCACTTGGGATCCGGCCATCATCGACAACATGGCACTTGTAAAGAATTTAAAATATTCTGTCCACGAAACACCGGCCGGCATTTTTACGCACCACCTTGCTTTGATTCCAAAATATTTTTAGCTTGACGTCTCTTAAATGTTTTATCTGTAAGAACAGCATAAAGTTTAATCAATTTCATGGTATGCTTGGAATGTGTTTTGTATTACAAAAGTTAGTTTCACCAACAGTCCAATGGATCATTGAATATTCCAGGGCGGCTCCAAGGAAAAAGAAGGCAGGAAGAAATCTATAAATTCCGAAAGTTCTTTTCCCAGGCCATTTATCGAGCCAGGATCTCAGACTATCGTTGTATAACTTCATTTACAATATATTATTATATAACCATGCGTTACCGAAGGTACAAAAGGACTTTCCAGTTAATGTCACATGGAAACGGAGCGCCAAACAGCTATTTCGATATTTTTTCCTTTTGATGAAAAGAATTTTAACAAAAATCCACGAAACAATTTACAAAACTTCAAATTTTCCTTCCTAAACTCATTCCGAACCTCAATAGTATATGACAGCCCTTAGATTTGACATTTCTGCTACGACTCAGAAGAGACTAAGGAGCTGGAAACGATTAAGGGTCTGATTTAACCACACTCTAAGGCTAAGCGCAAATTGAGACACGTATAGCGCGCGTGAGGTGACATGACACGACTGCCATGACGCGTACGTGCCACACGCGTAGCGTGGTGATTCGCAAATTGAGACACAGGTACTCGCAGATCGAACGCATAATGTCCGATTCGCGATCAAAACAAAGCTTTGTTGTATTGCTTAATGAACCGGAAATTTAAATCACGTAATAAATATACATACGTATAGTAAACGATTCCCACATCTCAACATTCACAAGGGAACCTGGCGGTCCCCCGATCAATCGACTACCAACCAGATTGATCATATTGCGATCGACGCCAGACACTCCTCCAGCATTCTCCATGTGCGAACTTTTCGAGGAGCCAACATCGACTCAGATCACTAAATTGTTGTAGCCAGGGTACGAATGAGGATATCGAGAATGCTACGGAGTCGAGTAGGACAACGCAAGTTTGACGTCGGAAAGCTACAATCGCAAGAGACCGCTAGAATCTTTGCCGATCGCGTTTCCCTCAAGCTCTCTCAAACCCCAACAACGACGACACTATCCACAGACCAGCAGTGGGAGCATTGCCAGAACGCAATCAGAGACGCCGCCTCTGATGTGCTGGGTTTCAAATCGAGACCGCCTAGAAACCCCTGGTTTGACCTGCAATGCGAACGAGCCGATGCAGCAAAGCAAGACGCATACAAAGCCATGCTGCATGGACCGACGAGAGCTGCTTGCGAGCTCTACAAGCAGAAAAGAAGGCAAGAACATGCGCTTTTCAGAAAGAAAAAGAAAGGAGCACGAAAAGATCGAGGAAATGGAGAGATGTCATAACAGGGATGAAGCTCGAAAGTTTTACCAAAAAGTAAAACGAACATGTCAGGGCTACAAAGCCAGAGCAGAAGCCTGCCGGGATGAAAACGGCGATCTAGTAGTAGAATCACAGTCGATGCTGAGAATATGGCAGGACCACTTCTGCAGACTGCATAACGGCGATGATAGACAAGATACCGCTGTCAGGCAGAATGATCCATTCGCCACGGACGATGACGTAAGAGAATCCCGTCCACCCGACATAGACGAAGTCAAGATAGCGATATCGAGACTTAAGTCTAATAAAGCCGCTGGCGCGGACGGCCTGTCTGCTGAGCTTTTCAAGGCGGCTGGAGATGTGTTGGTAAGGCGCATGCACCAACCTATCTGTAAAATATGGTCGGAGGAAAGCAGGCCCGACAAATGAAATCTCAGCATCGTTTGCCCGGTCCACAAGAAAGCAGACCTCTATAATTGCGCCAATTATAGGGGAATAAGTCTGCTCAACGTCGCTTACAAGATCTTCTCTGCCATATTGTGTGAACGCCTGAAGCCTTTTGTGGATAACCTGATCGGCTCTTATCAGTGTGGCTTCAGGCCAGGCAAATCCACACTAGGCCATATATTCACACTGCGGCAGATCTTGGAGAAGACCTAAGAATTTTAAATCGATACGCACCACCTTTTCATCGATTTTAAAACCGCGTATGACAGTGTGCATAGAGACGAGCTATACGGTGCCATGTCTGGTTTTAACATCCCTACCACACTCGTCCGATTGTGCAGGTCGACAATGGAGCATTCTCGCTGCTCCGTTAAGGTCGGTAATGAGCTAACCATGCATCCAAAACCAAGAACCACACGCGAGAGAATGGCACGTGAAACTGTGTCTCGACTACTGCGCCGCGCGACGGTCGGCTCGCGCGGGTCGCGACACGTCACACGTGTTTACCAATTTGCGCCGTTCTATTCAATCCTGTAGTTTACAAAAACACGCGTCACGCTGCGCCGCCTCACACGCGCTATACGTGTCTCAATTTGCGCTTTGCGCATAGTAAATGTTTGCCCGCCGTATGTCGTTTTTCTTCTTTTGATGGCGCTACAGCCTGATGTGGGCTTGGGCCTCAATCAACAAGTGTCGCCAGCCAGCACGATCTCCTGCCAGCCTTCTCCAATTTCGCAAGTTGTTTAAGGTCCTTTTCCACTTGTGTGAGCCATTTGAGTCGAAGGCGTCTTCTATTGCGCTGTCCCAATGGCTCGGATTCAAAGACTTTTCGGACCGGAGCTGAGTAAAGTATGGACAAACGCTCTACGTGGATTAGCGATGTTAAATGTTGTATCCGTACAAGCTTAACCAGGCACATGCCACCGTATAGCCCATATAGTTCGTGATTGAATCTTCTCCTCCAGATGCCTTCAACGCAAAACAGGATCAAAGATCGCACGCAGAACTATTCTCTCGAAAATACCATTGAGCAGGACTGGGATGATCAGAGTATTATATAAAGCCAAATTGATCTTTCGAGAGAGGGCTCTATTACTCAATTGCCTCTTAAGCCCAAAGAAACAGCGATTGGCAAAAGCGATTCTGCGTTTGATCTCAGTACCGATGTTGTTGTCCCTATTTACTGCGGAGCCGAGGTAGACGAAGTCCTTGGCTACCTCAAAGTTAATGCTGTTTATTGTGACGCTCTGTCTGAGACGTCGATGTTGTGCGTCTTTTCTTGATGACAACATGTAGTTCGTTTTGCCCTCGTTTACCGCTAGACCCATTTTAGCTACTACCGCTTCAGCAAACGCCTCATTGACGGCTCGCTGTGTTCGACCAATCACGTCAATATCATCCATGTAAGCCGGCAGTTGAACGGATTTTTGGAAGATCGTGCCTCTGGTGTTGACTTGTGAGTTTCGCACGATATTCTCGAGTATTAACTTAAAAAAGTCACATGATAGCGCGTCGCCCTTTTTTGACATTGCAGGTCTCGGTAAGTTCGTTACCGACCTTGATGGAGCAACGAGAGTTCTCCATCGTCATCCACCACAATCTGACGAGCTGGTAGGGATGTCAAAGCTAGACATGGCTTTGTATAGGTCGTCTCTATGTACGTTGTCATAGGTGGTGAGTGTCGATCTGCATCTCTTGTGTCTTTTCCAGGATCTGCCGCAGTGTGAAGATTTGGTCTACTGTAGACTTCCCTGGCCTGGAACCACACTGATATTGGCCTATCAGGTTGTTGATCAACGGTTTCCGGCGTTCACACGAAATGGCAGAGAAGATTTTGTAGGCGATGTTAAGGCGATTTATCCCTCTATAGTTGGCGCAGTCAAACAGGTCTCCTTTCTTATAAATAGGGCAAACGACACTGAGTTTCCACTCACCAGGCATGTTTTCCTCCGACCATATCTTACAGATGAGCTGGTGCATGCGTCCTACCAGATCGTCCCCAGCTGCTTTAAACAGTTCCGCAGACAGTCCGTCCGCTCCAGCAGCTTTGTTCGGCTTAAGTCTCGATTTCGATCGTCAGAGTCGGGGGGATAGAATTCTTGTCCTCGTCGCCGTTTAACAGTCTCCAGAAATGATTCTTCCAAATTATCAGCATCGACTGCGATTCTAACACTAGTTGTCCATTTTCGTCCCGACAGGTTTCAGTCCGAAATTTATATCCATCATTTTACTTTCTGGTACAACTGTTGGACTTTATTCCTGCTGTAGCACCTTTCCATCTCCTCGACCGCACGCTTCTCATGCTGTTTCTTTTTCTTACTGAGAAGCAGGTTCTTCGAAGCAGCTTTGCCTTGTAGGCGTCTTGTTTGGCTGAATGGGCCTGTCTGCACTCGTCGTCAAACCACAGGTTTTTCGTGGGTGATGAAGTAAAATCCAGCACATCAGCTTCTTTGATGGTTTTTTGATAACGTTTCCAGTCTTCCAGGTGTCGAAAGAGTCGGTCGGCAAAATTCCTAGCGGTCGTTTGCGATTGTAGCTTTTTGACATCAAACCGTGGTGTTCTTTCTCGACTCCCTTGTTTTTTTTATATCCGTGCTCTTACCTTGGCTACAACAAGGCAATGATCCGAGTCGATGTTGGCTCCTCGGAAGATTCGGACATTGATAATACTGGAGGAGTGTCTGACGTCAATCGCAATGTGATCAATCTGGTTGATAGTTAATTGATCAGGGGACCGCCAAGTCCCTTTATGGATGTTGAGGTATGGGAATCGCGTACCCACTACAGAGAGGTTCCGCCCCGAGGCAAAGTCCACGAACCTGAATCCGTTCCCGGGCTGAGAATCTCCTCTTGATATCTTTATTACGGCTGTACACTGAAAGTCATATTTCGTCTTAAGGCTTTCGGTACACCTAGTATTTGAAATAAAGTGAACTTGCCCGAAAATTATCTTAGGAGGCCAAATAGCTATGTAGTTATGATGACATCAGTCCCGCAGTCACCGCGTTTATTGACTTTAGGAAGAGATTTGGTCTGATACTAAATTAGGAAAGAAGTAGTTTCGTATGTCTTGATCCAAGTCGATCAGTGACCATATATTTGGTTTTCTCTTGATTTACTTATGAACTTCTGATTCATTCATTATTAGACTTTCTGCATTCCTCTTAACTTCTTCTTCACTACCTCCTAGCAGGTCCAGATCGTCAGCGTAAGCTAGAATGGATGTGATTCTATTAAGGATTACTACCACCTCATTTTCCTGAAGGAAACTCATTACTTATTCCAGTACCAATTTAAAAAGAAATAGTGACAACGCGTCTCCTTGTTTTAATCCTTCACGTATTTCGAATGTTTCAGACAAGGCATTTCCTACTTTTACTTGTACTTATACATACTTGTATCAGTTTCACCAACTTGTTGGGGATTCCCAGTCTTACAAGGACTTAATACATTTTCGGTAGATCTACAGAGTCTTTTTAAAATCTACAATAGTGGACTGGGATAGTTCCATAAGTGAAGACAGCAGCCTGGCTTACTGATAACTTTATTATTAGACCACAAAGTCCTTTATCGAAGTATTGTCGAGTGTGTGTCAGTATTATCTGTGCGTCCGAACGTTCTTCCATGTTGGATAGTGAATTTTACACGCCCTTTTCAAGGACCATATTGAAAAAATCATACAAAACACAATCACACAAGCTACTAAAATCCCTACCAGTCATGACGCAGCTTATAGAGTTGTCGATGTTCAACTTGTACAATTAGACGAGCTTAACAGGGATGTCGAGTCTAGACCTGTGGAGTTTGGAAGTTGAGAAATAGGATATTGCTGCGTAATACAAGTTGATTGAATGGATTTTTTCTTGGCTTTTCATTATTAGAAACAGAACCCAGAACTCGGGATTATAAGGTTTTGTATAGTTACAACGGTCTACGGAGGGGGCCATGACACTCAATTGCATCTTCTGACCAGAAGACAAAAATATCGTTTCAGCTTTTGATGTCGATGATGTCGACCCCTTTCATTTGTGTTTTTTTTTTTCTTTTAATGCTGCCATACGCAAAAGTTTCTCTGACATCTCGCTGCACAGTGGTTCAGCTCTCAAACAAGGGCGGTCATAATTACTTGTTTATTGAAAAACGACTAATATGAGGTTTTTTTTAAAGTAATTTGGGGTCGCTGATTCCGAATCTGCAATCCGTTTTACTCTATGACGTCACGTTTTTGAAATACGCTTAAAGGGTGAAGGAAGGGAAAGTATTTTTGATATCTCTCTGTCTAAATTACAAAATAACGGCACAATTTTTCGGAAAGTGATCGAAGAATTCAATCTAATCGTTTTAAGAGCTTTGAGATACATCTAGCATATTTGCGATTTCATCAATATGTTGAGAGTTTTGACGGTTTTACTTACTGATCTTCTATGAGAATTAAAGCGGCTAGGAAGTTTATTCAGTACGCCGCGCAGCCCCTTTAATACAAATATCTCAAACCTTTCTTTGCAGGAGTATTTTATTTGAACATATTTGTTAATAAAAAAAAAATAAATGTGACAAAAATAAACTCAATGTTTTCGAACACTCCTAGGCTTACGTTATGAGTATATTATATGTACTTATAAGAAAAAATAAAATAAAATAGAGTATATTACTTTGAACTGCTTTGACAATGTATTAAACAAATGAACTATCACATAATAGATTTAAAACACCTTCTGACAAATACTATTTTTTTTACGAGGAAGCTTGCGCAGGCCTGTTATTAAGGGGTCTGAGTTCAATAAAAGTCTGTGCATCAAGTCTAAATTTGTAACTTCGCGCGTCATTTTCCTTGTATAGTCGCGTCTAAATGCCTTTATATTCTTATTGTTTGACTCAGCAGCCTCTTCAGAAAGTTGTCCAATAGGAAGTAATGCATTCTCTATAACATCCGCGCCGTGAATGAGGACTTTGTGGACAGACGCAGGCATATTGTACCATGGATACTCTTGCACAAGCAGACGTGCGGTCGCCAAAGCATATTCCTTAAACTTGTTTTTGTCAATTTCATATCCCGATGATAAACATTGTAATATCGTACAACAGCGTTCAATTAAATCCTTTTTGAGACCTGTGATTTCCGCAGACACATCCGAATTCATAAAAAAAATTTATTGCGGTATTTCCGTCGTTCGATGTCCCGCTTCCCCCACTTCTAGGCTTATCAACATCTAAACCTAATTTAGCCCTAAATTCGTTTTGCACATATTCTTTCTTATGTCTTAATAAATCTTTTTCTTCACTTGATCTTATTTGCCACTTTTTAATATCTAGCCTGTACGATGAATAAAATATTCAAAGAAGCGAATCCATGAATGTAAAGGTGATTACCCAAACTCAAACCAATTTTCAGAAATTATTTCTTTGGCTAAGCAATCATCAATTTTATTCATCTCCGTTGGCGTGGCGTTACATAAACAACATCTACTCGAAGAGGTTTCAGTTAAAGAACTACATACTTTGCCATCTACCATAGTTAGCTGCAATAAGTGTCTAATGTGTAATTCCGTATCGTTTAATTCTAACCGTGGGCACCAAGTTGCTAATCTTTTGTCTATAGTATGCCTCCTCTTGCAAAGATACGTCAGAAGTTTCTTTTAGAAATTGAAAATGAAGGGGTCTGCAGTACCTTGTGGAAGAAGGACGCGGATTTTTCCATAAAATTGTACTTTCGTCATCACTATTAATTTTACTTACAAGTTGCAGCGGAACATATGATGTGATAAATAAACTATCGTCCTTAAGGGATGAATTGCTAAAGCTCTGCTTATATTCACTATGATTCGAGGATTCGACTAACCGTATGATCCAACATGTTTTGCAAATCAATCTCTGCAGACGATTCAGTTATTTTCTCATTAAGGGGATAGCACTTCTTTTTAGCACTCAACACGCTATGGTAGGATGGCAAAATATCGTAAAGTATTTTTGTATCAACAAATTTCTTTATCAAAATGTATTGATGTTTGGTAAGTTTTGCTTCAACAATCAAAGATAAAACTTCGTCCGGATCTATTTTAGGGATACTACTCTCTTTTAAACCATCCGAAGCATTGAGTAGTGCACTCACAGTTGAGTCATCTGCTTTCGATAGATCAGCCAACCTTCTCCGTTTTGTTCGCTGGCTGCAATCAGAAAAATTCTTCCTAGGACGGCCGCTCCGCGAATGGGTTGGATTTTCACTTTCTTGAATTTGGGTGCACTGGACATCATTTTTTGGTACTGTTACATTCTCTAAGACGGCTAACCAATTTGAATATTTATTAATAAATTTTTGTTTTCCCTTGTAGACTATTTTCCAATATCAAGCAATACATTTACAGAGGTTTTTGATAAGATTTTCCAAATTGTTAGTGTCTATATATTCAGCGTCATTCACGGAATTGATCAATTGTTGTATCACATGATTACACCTTTCCGTATCTGATCCTTTACCAGACAGCCAAATCTCAAAGACGTACATCCGTGAGAATGATAATTCATATAAAGAACCTGGAAAATTATCACTATCAGTAAAAAAGGAAAAAAACTTTGCAGGTAGGAAGTACACACGAAAAAGCGTACTCACGCCGTAGTCAACGCTTTATGACGCGAGCGGACGGCGACAGCCGATGAATCTGACGAAGTATTCTGATTGAGCGAGTTTTTGTGAAAATTTCGTAATACATGAATTAGGTGGGAAACGTTAGGAAAGTAGTTAAAAGCTTATGTTAAAACGACGCTTAGCAAATTCTGATACTTTTAAATATGGTTTTCGTAACAGGCACATTATCGAAAAAAATATTACAAAACTTTGTTTGAAATGCAATAAATATTTAAGTACATACCATGTTCTTGGACTTCCATGTTTTGGCAGAATTAAAAAAAATTAAAATATGATAGAAAAAATCAACCAACATGTGGGTCACGCGGTCATTCACTGATGTCGATAACTGCATTCCTTCGATTTGCTCACTTACTGTCAACGAAAGAGAACGAGATAATGCAAAATTTGACGTCATATTTTTGTTCCGAAGTAATTTGGGTATTGGCCTATTCAAATAAGTCATAATATTCTAGTTTTAACGGGTTCACCTAACTCGAGTTTTGGCCTATGGGGGAACCACTGTGCGCTGCGTCAATGCAAGCAATTGAATGGATTTGATAGTGGTAGCATCAGCATCAATTTGAGTTTTTCTTAGAATATTCTAGTCCATTAAATAGATAAAAATTACCTCGATTCGGAGGCTGGCGGTGCCTAATAAGTCAGGTTCATCTGAGCCTGTGGCGGTCCAGTTTGTACGGGTGACGGGCAATGGCATGGCATGCACCGCCACCGCATGCCATGTAAAGAAATTCGGATTTCAAATGCATGGCAGCTGGTTCTCCTTCAGTAGACGGAGGTGCTGCGTATATAAAGAATGCAGGACTTACTAACACGGGCCTTATATGCTCAAGGCCTCTGGTGGTAGCTGATCAAAATCCTCCACGTATGGAGAGACTACTTGCCTCTTTGAGGTGTAAATATCCTTGGAGTCTGACCCGTGTTCCCATTATTCTCGGCCGATTCACCGGTAATTTTTGCATTCCCAACTCCTGTGCTGAGTAGACCCCATCAACCCCCTTAGTTGGGAGTGGTATTCTGGTCGGGATTCTGAACCTAGTAGTGAGTAGTATTCGCCTTTTGGCTTTTATGCTGATCGTGATCGTTATCTTTTTGGTGATAACGATTAATTTGCTGCTCGATAGTTATATAAACGTCATTGTGAATGTTTTACTTTGAGTGTTATTCGAGGTCGATCGATCGAGGCTCATATCGGTTTTGATCTCATTGCCATTTTCCCGTTTTCGACGAGCTTTGGAACCTGATCATCGGTGGGCCTCGTCTCGAAATACCATCTTTACTATCAGCCATCAAATCAGTATTCGGGAGTCTGTCTAGTCGCTGATGAAATAGCTAAAAGTCGTTTTATCATTCGGCAGATCAAACCCATTTGTCTTGGTCCGGTTTCTTCAGATCGAGGTTGATACCTCCTTTAAGCGGCATAGTGCTAGGGGTGATCCAAAAATTATGATAATGGAAATAAAACACGGTGATTATAGTCAATAAAATGATTTGCTTTTCTGCATAACTAGTAAATACATTTATTCCATTTTTTTCTAAGCCCAGGATTCTTTGACTTGACCCTCCCAAAACCTCGCTATTGTCTTCAAATATCTTGTTTCGGATCCGTTACTTGAGCCGAGGAATGAGGCAAAATTCACTGGGAGCTAGATCTAGCGAATAGGGCTGCTATTCCTCCTAACTTGACACTGAATTTCTTTGGCATCGGTGAGGAGGCTCGCTTCCAAGTCATCGATGGTTGTTTGGTTTTAGGTTTAAATGGTGGATCCAAGTCTCGTCCGTGGTCACGAAACATTACAAAAACATTTCCTGATCTGCTTGGAACTTCTTGAGATTCACTCTCGAAATGTTGACTGCCAACACAACATTTTCGAATTTTTTCACGTTATCTTCAGTGAAGGACGTGAATTGGTGTCCCTCGCGATATTCCTATCAGCTTAAACTCCTTGGCCCAGCATGTTACTGTGGAATATGGAGCGGCAGAGCGCCCAATAATTTCACCAAGTCCCTATGTGTGTCTTTGGTAGACACGTTTTTTTTTCAACCAGAGTCACTTGTTGACAACTGTAATTTCGTTTTATTCCATTTTAACAACAACAAGGCAAAGGCAAAATGTAGTCGTCACCAGATACGATCGTAATGCGATTACACACACGAATTGAGCCCATATACAAGGTGGCGCAAAATTAATCATCCAAGTTTGTTTTTGAATTATTTTTTTACTAAATAAAAAAAATATTATTTTGAGTGATGAAACTCTTTATTTAAACCTTTACAATTTTTCTCTTAAGTGGAAAAGATGATATCCGTCAAGTGGCTGCCGCAAGTGTTGATACACATTTGTACCTGTTTTATCGCTTTTTCCTTGACTTTCTGCATAATGTCCGGCGATAACTGTTCGCATTCCTGCCGAATATGCTAATTAAGGGCTGCGATTGTCGGATGCTTGTTGGCATAAGCCCCAAGAATGAAGTAGCCGCAAAGGAAGAAGTCTGGGATAATTAAATCGGGTAATCTTGCTGGCCATACCAAATCGCCAAAATGGGAGATTACGCGACCAGGAAACGCTTCCTTCACAATATCCATTGTGGCTCGTACTGTGTGTGTGGTTGCACCGTCTTTTTGAAACCAGAACCGGTTTATCCAATTCCGGCAGTAAGAAGTCATTTATATGGCCCTGTAGCGTTGGCCAGTAACAGTGACCGTATTGCCGAAGGCGTCCTAAAAAAATACGGCCCAATCACTCCTCCCTCGTGAACGCCGCATTTCACACGCGGATTTTCAGTGCCCCGAAAACGAATGCTTTGCTTATTGACGTAACTGCTTAAGTGGAAATGCGCCTCGTCGCTCGTGATGATTTTCGACACAAAATCGTCCTTTTCATTGTTGAGATTAAGGATGACTTGACAGGAATTCGCACGCGACAGACCGTCAGCAGGGATTAACTGATGCACTGTTTGTACTTAATACGGTAGCATATGTAAGTCTTTCACTAAAATCAGCTGTAGAGTTCGTCTGGTTTCTTCGTTCTCAGCGACATCGGCAGCTTCAGCCGCGATATTCTCAGCCTAACAACCAATCCGGTGGCGGCCGCGCCCTACATGGTCTCTTGTGGTTCCAGTCTGTTCGAGTCGAGTAGCTAAGCGCCGGATGGTTTGCCCAGTTGGCGTGACATGATTGGGAAAACGACGTCGAAATTCACGCTGCGCTGACCTCACCGACCGATTTATTGGTCAAAAAAATCGACACAATTATTCCACACTCTTGCGGAGTATAGCGCTCCATTGCTTGTCTGTTTGCATACTGCAGCTGTCTAAATCACAAATGTTAAATATGACTGACGTACGACCCCATTTGCCCGATAGGCTGATTCGTTTTGCGTATTTGTCCCTTAAGTCTTTTATCCGACAAAATTACCCGTTCAATTCAAGTTACCCGTAATGAATTTAAGAGAACTTAAAACGAACGGTCAAATTGTTTACGTTCGGTTTATCTGTATTTTGTTGGCACGGATCACGGGGGTGGTTGTGATGCAATGGCCGACTGTTAAGCCGAAGGTCTGTAGTTCAAATCCGTCCATAGTCAAGAACAATCCCTATAGGTACGGAAAAAACTGCAACATCAATTGTAAATGAGGAGATGATCAACAAGTGCTGGCGAAGGCATAACACACGCGCAGCATAAGATCATTTCAAATTTCATACTCTGTGTGTGCCTTTCCAATATAACATCTAAATGACATGGAAACAAGAGTTACTCTGAACTACAACCGACGCGAAATTCAGTCGAATCTCTGAAATCATATCTAGGACAACCACCCACAGTGAAGAAACATCTTCGACACAAACCATCTGAACAATGTCCAGGTTGTGCGACCAAACGTCTTTCCGCAATTTGTTGCCATACTACAAATGTTGAAATTCGTCTTGAATCTCATGTAATTCTTCTTGAGAATACGTGAGTATGCGTGGCTGCCATGGATTAATAAGGGCCGTCACATCCATGTCTCCCTCCTGTGGAGACATGTTCGCGTTTTTTTTTTTTTTTTGATTCCAATTTAACGATGATTGCAACCGACGGTAATTCGAACATTTCGAATACTAACGATTTTTATATTTGATTACAAAATACAAATGCTGGAAATCGTCTTGCATTGATGCCCATTTAAATTAATCCTTGTTCATTGGGAGTTTTTTATGCCCACTTAAGTTATCAAAAGTTATTCAAGGAAACCGAACTAACCGAATCCCATTATGGTTATGCCCATACTATTTTCATGTAATAAGACATTCCAGTAATCTGGCCTAAACCTACCTAATTCTATTAAAGTTGGACTTTTAGTTTTGTCCCGATTCTTCGACTTGGAGGAACCTTCTGCTCAAATATTTGAGATGTAATTTCTAATGGATTCCCGCTGTTCCGAAGTTCGTCTACATATTCTACATATTTGATGTCGTCCCGTTTCATTATTCATGAATGGCTAAATCCTGCCATTTCGAACTTGGAAGTTCAAAGCCTCGTTGACAACCCTTTGCCAAGCCTCTCTGCCATTAGTGTGGTCCTTTCATCTGTTTTGGGTAAATACTGCCAATTCGAAAAAAAGAAACCGGCCTCCCATGGGCCATACTGTCAGCAATAAGTATAAGAACTTTTCTTTATATACATAGCACGTAAATATTGTACAATATTATCCAAGGAAGCCTCCGCCACCCGTGAATCTATCTAAATACTAGTAAAACTTGGATACATTTTGTTCAAAGCCATAATATTACTTATTATTCTACTTTTGTCCACTTAAGTTTTAGCTTATTTTTCATTAGACCAGGAACTAGTGCCAGCGTTGCACAAGCGGTAAGTACGGCTACCGAAGACCAAGAGAACGCTTCCTTTGTACTCGTCAGTTCTTGTAGTGTTTTCCCCGCTTGAATAGCAATTATCGAAGGCGGAGCAACTCCGAAGAATGTGCCAAATGCAAATATATGTACCGGTACACCGATAACCGGTGAAGCTAAATTAATAAACCAATTCGGTAAGATTGGTGTCATTCTGAGGAACAACATGTAACTGAATAGACGATCTCGATGGCTGTTTACTCGACTAATCCAATCAGCAGTCCTCTTTGGCCAGAAATGACAGATGAGCCGCCTTCCAAATAAACTGGATATAGTGTAGCATAAAGTTGCGCCTAAGGTTGAGCAGAAACAGATGAGAAACAGTGCTATTGGGAATTTGTATAGAAATCCAAGCATGATGGACAGGAATAGCGAGCCCGGGATAGCAAACGTCTGTAGACTGTTGATGATATTAATAGAGGTTAAGGAAAATGTTGGAAAAAATCAGTCATTAAGGACCTATAATATTTAGAAAAGTTAAGTTTAGAAAGTTAATTTATAAAATAGAATTTGTGTTCATAAAATAAATCATTAAGTTCAACTCAGAATTAACGGTTTCATATCAAACCCCGATATTCATATTCCAGGGTAATGACAAGGAAAAGAAACCAACAGAAAGGAGCAGTTCAGGTCTGCGGTTGGTATTAGTATATAAGTGTCTTAAAATACAGTAGTTGCATAGAGTAGTTGCATAATTACAGACGTAGGTTTGTGGTCGCATACACTCCACTCTTCATCGAATCCATGTGTCTGTCACAAAGTTGGTGTAATCGAGTGTTGTCGGGGCAGGGATCGCCACGGGCGTCCCACCTAATTCATTCAGCATAGTCCTATAGCTGTCGAAAGTGATAATAAAGTCTCCTGAGAGAATGAGGAGCATACGCTTAAAGCCTTTCAAGGTCCAAATGATGTGATGAATATATACCAAATAGCGAGGCAGCGACGAGAGGGTCAGCATCATTTTACATTTACATGTACAATGGCCAATAATTGACTTGATCAGCCAAGCACCCAATGCGAGAGGTGATGAAACATTTATGCACGATTTGGCTGTCGATCACAGATTTGGTATTTCTAAGGCAACAAGATTATCAACAGATCGTTTGCGACCGTCGTTGATGAAGCTAGTCAGTAATTGGAAGTCTAAAATTGGCACAATGTCGCACTTATATTTTTCGAATGAGCGACTAAGCTCTGGCAGTTGTAAGCAACCATTATTACACGCACACATGCGTCTCTCAGCGTACAATAGTTGCTTGGCGACGGACCGATGAATTTACGCAGCTCTGATTTATTGTTGGCAGACGATGTCGATCTAAGTAATGATAGACATAGAACCGATGATCACCTCGCTTATTCAACAAGTATACGAGCAGATCTTCTACCGAGGCAATACGACACTGCCTTACGTACTTGTTGAGTTTGTTGCTTTGCCCCCAATACTGGATCGCCACATTCGATGGAAATTGTAAATAGTGTCAAGCGGCGCGGTTGGGTTTTCTTTTCGTCAAACAAAAATTAGTTTTAACATTTTTAGAAGTGGGATTCGGGACCCCAACAGAAGATTGAGTGGCGAACTTTTTCACCATATTGTTCTCCACGAACGAGCAAATTTTGAGTTGGTGCCCACAACTTTAGCAGCACTTACTGAAATTTTCGGTCGCAGTAGCCGTCTCATCAGACAGCCTGTGCGTCCTGCAGTTGATCAGTTCGAATCAATATGCTCACTATTGATTGCTCCTTTGGCAGTGAGACAACGAACCGATCGAGGTACCGAAAAAATCGCAACTTCTGCGATAAAGCTCATTTAGCCTTATTGGCTAGGTTAGTAAGTAAAATATACGTTGTCATCAAAAAAAGACGTACGACACCGACGTCTTGGTCAGAACGTCACCTTCGGCAGCTATATTTTTCAAGTAGTCAAGGACTTCGTCTACTTAGGGTCGATAGTGACAAACAGCAACGACACCAGCGCTGAGATAAAACGCAGAATACGAGGGTAGTCCGATAAGTACTTAGCCTCACCGCCAGATGGCGCCAGTATCGCAAGAGCAACTTACTAACTGTCGAAATATCAGCGGGATCGGACTCGTAGTTTTGTTTTGACCGCATGTGGAAGCGGGAGTGTCCGCGGATTTTAGAAAAATGGAAAAAGAGCAATATCGGTCGGTGATTCGATTCTTGTTTTTGGAAAGGAAATCGCGCAGCGAAATCACAGAGCGTTTGGATGCTGTGTACGTTGACTCTTCTCCTTCGATGGCGACCAGAGTTTACCGAGTTTCAACGTGGTCACACGTCGGTTTTTGATGAGCCACGTCCAGGTGCCCCGAAAACGGCTGCCGCGGAGGATAACGTGACGAAAATCCACGATCTCGTATTGGCAGACCGCCGCGCCGATTGGAGGTGTGCGAGATAGCTGAGACAGTAGGCATTTCAGAAGATCGCGTGGGTCATATCCTGCATGAAATTTTAGGCATGAGAAAGCTGTCGGCGCGATGGGTGCCGCGTTTGCTGACTCCGGACAACAAGCGCAACCGTGGGACCACTTCAGAGCAGTGTTTGACGCTGTTTAAGCGCCATCTGAAAGAGTTTCTGCGTCGTTTCGGGACAGTCGACGAAACATGGATCCACTGGTACACACCAGAGACCAAGGAACAGTCGAAACAGTGGACTTCACCCGGCGAACGTGCACCGTTTTCTGGGACTCACAAGGTGTGATCCACATCAACTACCTGGAGAAGGGCAAAACAGTCACAGGGCTGTACTTTGCCAAATTATTTGGCCGATCCGACGCCGAATTGAAGAAAAAACCGAACTTGGCGAAGAAAAAGTGCTCTTCCACCATGATAACGCACCGGCTCACACCTCCGCCCTCGCCACAGCCAAATTGGTCGAATTGGGCTACGAACTGCTGCCCCATCCACCGTATTCTCCAGATTTGGCCCCGTGCGACTTCTTTTTGCTTCCAACCTTGAAAAAGTCACTCGCCGGGCAGAAATTTCAGTCGAATGAGGACTACTTTGCAGACCTCGAGAAAACGTATTTTTCAGACGGGTTAAAGAAGTTGGAGCATCACTGGGTCAAGTGTATCGAGCTAAAAGGAGACTATATTGAAAAATGAATCGCCATTTCTCCAAAATTTTTGTTTTTCTTTTGTAGGCTAAGTACTTATCGGACCACGCTCGTATGTAGTTTCAACAAGATGATACCACATGACACACAACTTTTCACACGGGGATCGGGTCGCCGGGAGCGAATCTACAATTCCAGGTCTTTTACCCTGAATTTGGCAAAGCTTTACCTGTCCAGACGAACAGACAGACGTAAAGCCTTTGCATAAATCTTCCCTACTCCAGCTATGCAAGGTAGAAGACTCAAAAAAGGAATATTTCAAGATTTAAATAATTTTAAAAAGGATACAACACATAGGCTGAGACGATACCAAACATCACTTCGAAGTAATACAAGTCCTTGTATCCATCTAAAACTTTGGCCAGCATTTTAGCATCTTGAATATCACGAGGTAATTTAACATGTTGCTTCTCTGTCCTAAAATGGTATATATTGATAAAATAAAGCTTTCTTACCAGTGTTTTATTAACTTACTCGTCTAATTTCGGAAACATCATGTACACATAACACATCGCCACCAGGCTCACCACGAATATAACTGCCAGAATCAATAACGACTTCCTGGTTGCAGAACGATCATCGGGCGACATACCCTTCTTCTCCATATCTAAGGTAATGGTAACCATCAATTATGTGATGCTTAACACATGGTTGGAAAAATATAAAATGTCGTTTACCATACCGAGATCAGCCGTTGCATTCTTGTGTTCCATTATTGAACTAAAAAGTAAATATTAAAAATCCTGTTAATGAAGGCCAATTTTCTGTATGGGAGACGTTTCTATCTTCATATTGGTTCTGAAGGTACTGGAGTTTACTATCATTTAGTCATTCAAACGGAATATAGAGTAGATGATCTTCAAACATAATAAAATTACTCGTATAAGGAAAAATCGTGAACTGAGCTACACATTAGGTACAACCAGATTTAGAATCCAAGAGTCGTTTATAAAAAACCATTACGTTCACTCAGTGTAAAATTCGGGAAGATGAAACGAAAAACCTGGGAAGATCTGGTAGATTGCTTCAGAAAGGCAGTTCACACTACTTTTTTCGACCTTCGTTCATGAAGACTTCATAGTTTAGCCAGTGGCTGCCGAATGCCCCGGAATATTAGGTAATAGTAAAAATATAACACGTTAATGACATGGAAACCAAAGAGTTACTGTGAACTACAACCAACGCAAATTCAGTCGAGTCTCTCAAATCCTATCTAGGACAACCACCCCCGGAGAGTAGTGAACGAACATCTTCGACACAAACCATCTGCCGTCCAGGTTGTGTGACAAACACCATAAGAGCGTACACTCTTGAACCTGCCGCTGGATCGTAGGCCATAAGTCTGTCAAGCATCAAGAAAATGGATGAACTCATCAGACATGACCTGATACTTCCAATGTTCCGAGCTTTGCCAACTAATGATTTCAGTCGTAACAAGACATTTGTCCACCAGCTCTCGTACAGCGGGAATGAGAAACCCCAAGACTACTACTACAGCTATAACGATACCGAGTCCAGGTATCACCCATTCATATAGTTCGTTCGATGTCATGTTCTGAGGTGAAGACTTAGCAGCATAGATCAACCGCGATCACCAAACCAACCAACCGACCTAAATATTGTACACTGTGCGCCATCTCATATGGGTCGATGTAAATTTCGAATAACTTCAACAATTGTTAACCGATTTTCATATGTCATAGCATTTTGGAAATGTCAATTCAGTACAATTTTAACCATGAATCGCTTCACACAAAAATAACGCCCGGAAATTGTTTCAATGTTCATTAAAAATGAACGCTCGATTGTGCTAATCCAACGTGCGTATCGTGCAAAATATCGTGATCGTGTTGCGCCCAAAAAAGATACAATTCGTCGTTGGGCCTCGAATTTTTTTCAATTTGGTTCTCTGGCAAGCCCTCGTGAACAACCTAGGCCACGTCGCGGCGTTCAAACTCATCTATTCAATCTGTGAAGTTAGGCATCAGTGGGACCACTTTGCGGAGAATTTCAAAGGATGATCTTCACTTATTTCCATACAAAGTGCAGATAACTCAAAGAACTTTGCCACAAGATGAGCCACGGCGCTTGGCATACGCACAAAATGTCGTTGCAATGATTAATGCTGAGCCGGAGTTCTGGCAGCAAATTTTGATGACCGATGAGGCACATTTTACGATCTCTGGCTCGGTTAATGAACAAAATTGTCGCTCCTGGGGCACCGAAAATCCTCACATTATTCACGAAGAGCCGCTATATGATCAAAAAGTTACTGTTTAGGCCGGGGTATGCGCAAAAACCATCATTGGACCGTATTTCTTCAAAGTTGGCGATACAGTGGATGTTGGCCCATTATGTGGTCTCAGAATTGCGTAAAAAAGGCTTATTTCACTTTTGGTTTCAACAAAACAATGAACCTTTTGCGTAAGAAGTTCCCTGGAAGATTGGTGTCGAAAAAGGGCGATATTGACTGGCCTCCGAGATCGCCGAATTTGACTCCTCCCGACTTTTTTCAAAGCAAGGTGTATGCGAACGGCCCGAAGACAATAGAACAGCTCAAAAGAAACATTCGTGCGGAAATCGCAGAAATTTCGACCGAAATGATCGAAAATGTCATAGAGAATGCGCGAAAACGAGCCCATTTTTGCATCGGCAATAAAGGCGGTAATTTAATTGATATTTTTTTCAAAAATTAATCAAAATAAATTGTAAGGTCTAAATTGAATAAAAGTTTTTGAATTTCCAAAATCGGTTGAGAATTGTTGAAGTTATTCGAAATTTACATCGACCCATATGAGATGGCGCATCCTGTACTTGAACTGGGTAAATGGGAAACCTATTTCTTCATGGCCTCCAAACAACGCAGAGTTCTGAAAAATCTTAATTTTTATCTGTCTTTGGTGGATAAGCTGTTCTTGGGATTGATAGAGATTAAAATTTGACTCGAATGATGTATTGACAAAGAAGACATCCCATGAGATCCGAACTTGCATTGGTCGAATACTATTGAGACTTGGAAATAATTCGTAGCATTCTACCAGAGATGGCTGTCATTAGGCTTCGGGATCAGTATGTGCATTTGGTTGGAGGGTGTATAAAAACATCTTGTACCTTTAGTATGAAAAGAAGCTGTCAAAAGCCTTAGTGGAAGTTAATGGAGACCATGATCTAGCCGAACAAGTGAATTGGAAGTGGATTGCACGGTTTAAAACAAAACAAACGACCTGGATCCGATAAAGACCCACGCTCAGGACTTCAAAAATTATCTGATTTGTTGGAAGTTGACTTGTCGACTAAAAAAGAAAATGCCTTCACATGTAAACAGCGGCTTTACAGGCCGAGTGGGAGAAGATTGTCATTGGCGATGAAAAGTAGATCGATAATCTCAAGCGCCAAATGATATGGGTCAAGCCCGGTAAGCCGGCAATATCAATGTCGTGGCCAAATATTCATAGGTCCAAGCTCATGCTCGGTATTAAGTTAGATCAGAAGGCTGTAGTATATTATAATCTGCTCAAGCCCAATGAAATCATCACTACAGATCGATAACGACTACAAATTATGCGCTGGAACATAGTAAAAAAAGTTCAAAAAACACGACAAAGTGATTTTTCAGTATGACAGTGCTCGTCCATACGTCGCTAAACCGGTCAAAATATACTTGGAAACGATCAACGATCAATGGATATTGTTCCTTCTGATTGACTTGTTCAACTCTATGACTCATGCCCTGTCCGATCTGAGTAGTATATGGGATACCCCGCAGCAAACTTCCTCATTTCATAATTCACTCGCGTACAAGGGATTACAACGTTAAGAACAAGCGGGTGTCGCTAGGAAGAGAGGGGCATGTGGGTTTTATTGAGAGCGAAAAATAGAAACGGGTATGGCGCTTAAATTGTTGAATGGGTGGAATGCAGCTATTTCGCCAAAGCACTTTTAGAGAAAGCCATAAAATAGGAAAACCCAAGAAACGTTCCGACGATGCTCACTTGAGTCTATTGACTCAATACTTTTATCATGGTGTTAACGATGACTTCTTGGGAGAACCTGCCCAGACGGAAGAATAATATTCCAGCGTGGGGTGGATAAGCCCTAGATAATACACAGCGTTCTTGGCGATATCGAATATAAAGAAGATCTAACAAAGACACCAAGACTGGAAAGCTTTTCCCTTTCGGCGACGCACGTTCCATCGCCTCATTTCTTAGAATGAATTTAATGAGCTTACATAAACAGTCGCTCCATTTACACGGCCGAAGAGCAGAATCGGGAAACAAAATGAACATGAAACTGAGGCTGAGAATACTATTATCAGCAAAGGCATTACAGAAAGTGGCAAACAGAATTTCATTTTAGGATATTAAACAGAGCATCAGACGTGAACCGCCAAATACACAAAAGAGCTTAGTACCAACCTCTATAAGTACAGGTGGCAGAGTCGACATACTAAATGAATATCGTCAGCAGCATGATATTCGTTTATTAAAATAACTGAAGTCATCATTATCTGCTGCTAATTATAACTCCTTAACACAGTTCAGTATTCACTGAAGTGATTTCTTGGTGCCTCTGGGGAAGTAGGTTACCAGGACAGAGTGGTTGAAAATCTCAACAAACACCAGTAACTCACGAAACGTTGGCTTGGACACTGCTTTTGATGGGCTAAGAATCGATGGTGGAAAATCGAGCAGACATGCGTTCATTACCATACTATTTAACTCTATATCATTGTCTCAAAGAACATACCAATCCCAAACATGCAGCTCACACCCGGAAAACTATCGTTTCGCCATATGTATCAAAAAACAAAGACACGCGGCGAGTGTTCTAAGGGTAAATGCGTTTTGTCATTCAAGGGTAATTGGGGAGATATAGGCCCCGATTATCCCTTCTCAAGTATTTCTATTGCATGCACAACACAGAGTGAGTCACGTTGTACCAACCTTGAAAGCTTCTCAATCTTCAAACAATTGTCATGTGCACACACGGAAACCCAGTGAATGTCACACACACGATATTATATCCACGTCTCACTGAACTGCTGTAATTTTGAAACGAACCCGGAAGAAATTGCAACCCCAATATCCTTGCAACTACATAGGACAGTATCTTCAATTTGAAATCTTCAAAACTGCGCTTTTAAATCCTCTAGTCCGAACGCCTTAGACGTGCCCATTAAAGCTTTGTAATCTTCACATATAATAAATCAGAAATCTACAATTAAAACCAATGAACAGACAATTTGAATTTCAAAATTCTATGATACAAATACGTACGATTAAGACATATGAAATAGATAATAGGAACTAGTAAAGACGTTTGACTTTGATACGAATTGACATTTGTTTATTTCAGAGATGATTGGAGACGGAAGACCTTAGACTAGGTACGGTTGACAACTCAAGGACCGATCACACTTGTTGGCAGTTTTCCTAAAAATATTTTTATTTTTTGTTAAATTCATGAAAATGTTTAATTATGCCGATTGCGGGGTCTATGAGGTGACTTTTTTTATTCAAGCTGAGTGACATATGTTGTTTTACCTTGCTGAATCCAAATATTTTCAACAATGCCCCGCAATTAGGGAAGATGAATATGAAACATGAAGCATATGTCAACCTTTACCAAATCTTTTCTTCAAGAATCCATTCACCTAATCCTAAAGCATATTTTTTACTAACTAGGCCTTTGCTCAGGAATTGGTAATGAGGTGGACATTTTTTTTTGCAAATGACAGACACAATAGTGAAGTGTCGTGTTGATGGGAACAGACGTCCCTTAAGTCTAATTCAGCATCTTACATTAAACCTAACTTTTTTTTAAATTTTTAAATTTTCACCACTTTTGAAAACCTGTGCTTTGTAACGTTTAAAAGTAAAACACCAATAATGACGTGTGGCGCATGCAATTTAAAGGTTGAAAGACACCAACTAAAAATTCAGTGTTTTACTTGCAAGGTCAAACGGTCAAATATTTCCATGCAACAGCTGTGCCTCTCTAAGGAGAAAATCGTTTCTGTCCGAACCTTCACGTGGCTGCACACCTTGCCGCGGTGCGAAGGCTCAGTAATTGTCAATGACTCTTGAGAATTCACTTTCCATGTTGGAGATGAATTCTCTATGACGAGACATGAAGCTAAGCTGCAGCCATCACCTCCTCGTTCCTTCCCCGGGTATCCCCTCCATTCCCCCGCCCTTCCTCTGGGCTGGACTAAGGTGTGAACCGTACCGTGCCGAGAGTCAGCCAGGCTGGGGGCCCAGTCTAAATAATAGTCCAGTCGCTAACGGTGTATCTAGGATACCTGGCGCCCTCCTGGATCAAATAGCCTTGCCTGTATACTGCGAGGCTCTGTACAGGTCGACCACCCATTCCTGCGCGACTCGTGGGATCACATATGGAAAATATTGATAAAAATAGTAAAGTGCATCCTCTGAAGAGGCAAACAGCGCAAGTTGCCACCGCCGAAGGCGCGATCGATACAGACAGCGTAACCGGGGCTCTCCTTCAGGGACTACATATTGGTACCGCTACCGACGATGAATTCTTGGCTTCATCACAGGTAAGCAACACCATGCAAGTGGACTCTGAAACTGAGGCCCAGCTGCTGGAAGAAAAGGTCGCCCCTAAGGCCACAGGCAAACCTGTAGAAACGAGCAAGGTAAAAACACCGGCCCAAAAAGCAAAGAGTAGCTATAAGAGGTCGGTGCAGTATATCAGGAAAATGAACGCAAGAGAATCCTCAACGCTCTCCGAGCGCGAAAAACTCCTGATCAATAAGCACAAGAAAGAGGTAGCCAAATTCGAGAAGAAATCGGCTCCCACCTCCACTCACGCGTCGAAAAAGTACACAGGGCGAGAAAAGAAGCCATCGAACACGGCCCTTATCAAACCCAACGTCCCAAAATTGACTCGACAACTGCCAACACAACCGGCCACTGTCGAAAAGAGCGCACAGCAATCGGGCACCTCCATGGGACACACTGCCTCAGGATCGAAGCAGAAGAGGGGGCGCTCCGGAGAAGAAACTCTTAGGGAAGCGAAAAAGGCGAAAACATCAGCCAGCTTCAATCTTCCCTTGAGTCTACAAGTGGCTATTGTCGATCGTTCCAACCCGGATGGGAAGATTACATCCGACAATTGGCTAACGGTTGAAGCCAGCATATTGGAAGCGATGCTTGTCGCGGATAGCAGCGATGAGATTAACTTCGACGGAGCAGGCTGGCAGAAAGGAGTCAAAGTTATCGGTTGTGACAATCAGAGGTCCCTAGACTTCTTAAAGCGCACAATCGACAATTGCGGCGAAATCTGGCAGAACGTTAAACTCGAGGTTATCCCTCGGTCGATGCTTCCGCTTCGCACGTTGGCTTCAATATGGATCCCTCCACCGGTCCCCGAAAACGACGAATCCATTTTGAAGCTAATTGACAAGCAGAATAAAGAGCTTGACACTCTCAGCTGGAGAATAATTTCTTCAGCCAAGTGTAAGAACGGAGTGGGAAAGGACCTCATGGTTACCATTGACCAAAAGTCACTCGACCACATCCGCAGCAGATCTGGCAGCATCAAGTTCGGGCTGGGAACCCTGAAGGTAAGGCTCCCCAATGAACGCGGCAAGTCAAAGGAGGCTGCTAGTGGTGCAAATTAATTTACAAAACTGCAAAGCAGCCACCGACGACTTGATGATGTACATGCTGCAGGAAGATGTGGATATAGCCTTAATCCAAGAACCTTGGCTCCTTAGGAACAAAATTTAGGGATTAAGGTCTAAGGTCTACTATCCACATACCGAAAGTAAGCTACGAACCTGTATAGTCGCCAAGAGATACTTAAACATTTCTCTCCTAGGTACGTACAGCAACGGAGACCTCACGGTGGTAACGTACGAACAACAGGACAAATCAATTTTGTTCCTATCGTCCGCAAACTTACCATACGATGAGAAGGATCCACCTTCAGACGCAGTCCGAACACTCGTGCGACACGCCAAGTCACGCGGACTGTCAACAAATCCTGTCCTTTGCAGCGTGCTCGCAGGAAGACCAGCGCAGTCTGGTGGACCACAGAGCTAAAGCAACTCAGGACCTGGACCCGAACTCTATTCAACAGAGCAAAGATCTCAAACAGAACCGAAGACTGGGATAATTACAAATCCAGCTTCAACGAATACAAGAGCAAAACAAGAGCAGCAAAATCTAAATCCTGGCGGGAGTTCTGCGAATCAATTGAGGATCTCAACGAAGCCGCAAGGCTCAGGAGATCCTATCCAAGCACCCCTGCGTCCCGGGATTCATCCATAAACCAGATGGTTCTTGGACAGAATCCAGTCGGGAATCTCTAGAACTGCTGACTGAAACCCACTTCCCAGGCTGTAAAACCCCTGAAACCACAGTCTCCTTCGAGACGACGGCTCCTACGGTTCACACAACCGAAGAAGTGATAAACAGGATTATCACAGCAGATAAAGTATCATGGGCAATAAATTCGTTCAAACCCTTTAAATCTCCGGGCCCGGACGATATCTTGCCAGCGATGCTTCAAAAAACACAGATCCACACTGTACCCCATCTCGTAAGTATTTTTTCCAATTGCCTGCGCACGGGGTACATCCCAACACAGTGGAAAGAAAGAAAGAAAGATTTGTATTAAAAACCTTGGAGAGACTCCTTGACCTATACATCAGAGGACTCACAAATTCACGAAACTTATGCAACACTCAACACGCCTACCTCAAAGGCAGATTAGTGGAAAATGCTCTGCATAGTGTTGTCCGTGAAATTGAGGGCTCGCTGAACTTAAAAGAGTTTACAATGGGAGCCTTCCTCGACATAGAGGGGGCCTTCAACAATGTGAACACAGAGGCCATAACAAGAGCTCTTGAGGAAATAAAAGTAGACAAATCCATTGTAATCTGGATTGAGAATATGTTGAAGATCAGAATTATCAATGCAGACATTGGACACAGTTCTATAAGGAAAGTGACAACTAGAGGCACACCACAAGGAGGAGTTCTCTCCCCCCTACTGTGGCTTCTTACAGTCAACAAGATCCTCAAATTCTTTATGGAAAAAGACACAAAGATCATAGCGTACGCGGATGACCTGGTTATCTTGATAAAAGGTAAATTTCTACCAACTATCAGTGAACTAATGGAATCTGCGCTCAGTGAACTCTCCTCGTGGGCAAGACAGAACGGTCTGAGAATAAACCCCCAGAAAACCGAACTGGTCTTGTTCACCAGGAAAAGGAAAATTCCGATATTTGCTCCCCCAAAGTTAGAGGGTACTCCACTCAAACTCAAAGCGGAAGCAAAATATCTAGGCATCATTCTTGACTCAAAGCTCTCCTGGAAAAGGAACCTGGAGGAAAGGATGAAAAAAGGATTGAACGCTTTTTATGCATGCAAAAAGACCTTCGGAAAAAAATGGGGCTTGCAACCGTACATCATTCGTTGGATGTACACAGCAATCATCAGACCCATTTTAACTTATGGGGCCCTAGTCTGGTGGACTGCTAGCAGCACAAAAAGCTATAAGAACATGCTCAACAAAGTACAAAGGTCAGCCGCTGTTTGTTCAACGGGAGCCATGAGAAGCACGCCGCAAGCAGGGTTGGACATGATTCTTCATCTCCTCCCCCTGGATCTATTCATAAAAGGCTACGCTGCAAAGAGCGCTCTGAGACTAAGAGAGTCCTCTCTGTGGAAGCAAGCCAACTATGGACATGCGGCCATACTTAAGATAATAGACGACCTGGGAAGGAAACATGGTTTTAGTAGCCTCGCAGCTACGACGGACTATATTCCTCCCCAAAATGACTTGTCTCTCAGTATACCTATCCTTTTCCCCGACAGAGAAGAGTGGCTATCAAACGCCGTAATCAACGACCATGAGATCACCCTCCTCACCGACGGATCGAAAATGGACACAGGCACTGGGGCCGGGTTCTACTCTGATACCCTCCATAAACAGGAATCATTCAGACTCCCTGATCTGTGCAGCGTGTTTCAAGCAGAAATCCTGGCAATAGAGAAAGCAGCCAAACACCTACAGGTAGCCGATATCCCACCATCTGATATCACCATCTTCAGCCAGCCAGGCTGCACTGAAGTCAATAGAATACTGTATAACGAGATCAAAGGCTGTCAAGAAATGTCGCGACTCACTGAAGTCCATCAGACACCATAAAGTTAAACTCTGCTGGGTCCCGGGCCACAGCTCAATCGCAGGGAACGAAAGTGCAGACGAACTGGCCAGGCAAGGTTCTGAAATGAACATCACCGAAGCGGACACGTCATTGCAACCACCGATCAGCGCATTATACCGGATCATAAACGACACAATCATCAAAGAGGCCAACTCGTCTTGGCTTACAAGAAACGACAGCTACACGACAAGATCATCGTGGCCAGAGCTCAATGTCGGAAAAGCAAAGAAGCTCCTGGCGCTGGACATTAACTCGATCCGTATGCTCGTCGGAGTGATCACAGGACACTGTCCCATTGGAGCAATGCTCCGGAAATGGGACTCGGAATCCAGCGATCTCTGCCGGAGCTGCGGCGATGAGGAAGAAACTGAGACGATCCAACATCTGCTTTGCCACTGTCCAGCTCTCCAGAATCGACGCCTAGTGTCGCTAGGCCAAAGATTCTTTACAGAGATTGCGGACATGGCTAATGCAGATATATCGGATCTTCTAAGATTCATCAAGAGCACGGGGTGGTTTCAGCCACCATGTGATAGGACAGGTTAATTTTATGTGTACCCACACAAACGAAGGGAATCACAGTGGGCCTCTTGGCCTCCGAGTGGAAGTGATGTCTAACCATCACACTCCCCTCCTCAAACCTAACCCAACCTTTTGTCTGAAGAGCCTATAACTCGATCTACTGACAATACTCCACCAGTTACTGGCTCTACTTTAGACAATGGCTCTGCTAGCACTTCTTCAACAAATAAAAGAGCAACAACATCAATCCCTTCGGTTGGTACAAATGACGTCAACAACTCAGGCGACACGGTAACAAACCAAATGTTACTTACGGATATCGTCAAGCTCCAACAAATTGTTGCTGATGCTATGGCGAAAATCAATTCTCTCGAGGAGTCTAATTGTTCCCTGAATAAGAAGGTTGTGCTGCTGGAGTCTATGCTGAATGTCTTCGAGCAGAGAGACCTGCAATGCTCTGTTGACATAGTCGGCATTCCGGATGTTACCAACAAAAGAAAAAAAGTGACAACTCTCTTAACGGCTCTCAATGGAGATGTGTTATTCGATGACGATATAGTTTCGTGCTTCGTCAAGAAAATAAAAGTGAACATTGTTTGCGTAAAATTGTCATCTCTCTTGCGTAAACAATCTGTAATGAGGAAAATGAGTGATCACAAGAGCATTTCTTCGTTCAATATTTATGATCCTGCGAAACATGTTGACGACTCTAACAGCAGCAACGGCAACATTACTGGCTGCAACAATAAGATTTACATGAATGATTCTCTCACTGCTTATTCAAGAATATTACTCAAAAAGGAGAATGAATTAAAACGTAAAAATGTAAGTTTGTTTGGGTGAGAGTTCTGTGCTCATTAGAAAAATGGAAGGCGAGAAAGTAATTATAATTCGTAATCTTGAGGATTTTTTGCAACTTGGCACGATCAGTGGGAGTGACACAGCAAGCCATTTTAAAACGTCTCAAAGCCATGGGCATGATTCAGAAAGAAGGAACTTGGGTCCCGTATGAGTTAAAACCAAGCGTTTGTGTGTTTGTGAAAAGTTGCCTCAGAGGTAAAAACGGAAGGGATTTCTGCATCGCATTGTGACTGGGGACGAAAAATGGGTTCATTAAGATAACCCCAAATGCAAAAATTCAAAAAATCGGCCATGCTTCCATGTCGACGGCCAAACCGAATATCCACGGCTTCAAGATCATGCTCTGATTTTGGTGAGACCAGCTCGGCGTCGTGTACTATGAGGTGTTAAAAGCAAGTGAAACAATCACAGGTGCTCGTTATCGAACGCAATTAATGCGTTTGAGCAGAGCATTAAAAGACAAATGGCCGCAATACGGCGAGAGGCACGATAAAGTGATTTTGCAGCACGACAACGCTCGACCTCACGTTGCAAAAGAGGTCAAAACGTACTTGGAATGAAATGTTGGGGAAAAAACAGCGGAAGCAAAGTTGTACACCTAGTAAATGTTTTTGTTTTGATAAAAAATCTTTATTTGACAAACCGTCACAAACCAGAGCTTAGTTAGTCGGCTATCACATGCGGCCTCACGACTCACGACTCACTTCTCATCTCCTCTTTCAATTTAAATTCCGTGAGGCGAGCGCTATCACATGCGGCCTCACGACTCACGACTCACGACTCACTTCTCATCTCCTCTTTCAATTTAAATTCCGTGAGCCGAGCGCCTACTTTTTTTTCATTTTGAAGTTGTCTCCGTGAGATAAAATAGAGCTCTACGCATTTTCTGCAAGCAACATCCGACATGATTGCGACCGTTCCCCACAAAGTACGAATAGAAATGAAATGGAAATGAAAAATAACGAACAAAGAGAAAGAGAAACGTCAATGTGAGTCGTGAAGAATTTCGCCCGCGACTCACCGGGAATTAAATTCTCCATCTCATTCGCACTCATCTCCTTTCTCTTTTAATCTTATGTGAGTCGTGAGTCGTGAGGCCGCATGTGATAGCCGACTTACTACTGAGTGGATTTTTCTTCCAAAATGATATTCTAATACTTATTTGTAGGCTCATGTACCCTGAATCAAAACCGTGTGACCGCGATTTTGTTTGGTCTGCTTTTTGCTGCGTATGAAACTCCAACTTGAGCTCGAATGTCCGGCGCGTGAACCGATGCTTCGAAAGAAAGGGGATATGGGAGAATATGCAAAAATAATCCAGATGATTGCATTTGTTTTTATATTGCGAAGATTGAAGGTCGTGGCTACCCGCTATGATATGTAACCTACATACTGTTGAGCAGAAACTTATCCGTCAATTACCATCTGTGATAAAACAAGCACATAATCGGCAGCTGCAATTTTGAAGTAGGTAAAGAGTTTGTGTACCTCGGGGCAAACGTGAACTCCACAAACAACGTCACAGTGGGGATCCGGCGCAGACCCACCCACAATCACTGCCTATAAGGACTTAGGGTCGAAACTTCTAATTCGATGGATCAAAATTATGCTCTACAAAACACTTATCCTGCCAGTCTTCTGATATTGAGCCGAAAGCTGGACCACAAGCCGGACGGCAGACCTGATTCTGGTGTCCTTCCAAAGAAAAATTATGCATCGGATATTTGGTCTATCTGCGACGAAGGCGAATGGAGGAGAAGGCACAACCGCGAACTCTATGAGCTGTACAAGGATGTGAACGTAATACGGAAAGTGGAGATCGGCGGATCCGTCCCTTTTAACTGGTCACCACATTGAACAGACAATGACCCAAAAACCAGTAATATAAAAGGTATTAACTTCAACGGATAAAGTTCATCTACTTTCTTCATTTTACACCCGTTGATCACGCATTCACTGTCACGTTGTGAAGCACGTTCACTGTTGGAATCATTGAGAGAATTTTGAGAAATTCTCGATTGAAGTTTAAATTTCAAATTATTCTTCGAAATATTTTACCCAAGAAAAAATGTGGGGCTGTGATCTCTCAGTTTAAGTACGCGACAGTTTCTATTGGCCTGCTCTTTCCGTATATACGTCAGCCGTTGAAAACGACGGGGTATCATTTTAGATGAAGAACCATAAAAACAAGGCATAAGATAGGGCGGATAGATCTTTTGGATGATATGCTATTGCTGGATTTGCTTGATGGGTCGATATTGACGACCGTAAGTGGTTAAAGGGCACGAAAATTCAACAATTTATAACGGTTAGTTGGGTGTACGTTTCTTTATGATTATATGGTAATGCTAACTGAGTATGATTAACTTCGGCACATACCACGAATCACGCGTGAGCTATCAAAAATAGAGCACAGAAAAACGAAGCAGCAAAAAAAACACCCAATATTTGGTAGTCTTTTTTATATCCAATATTTTCGTAAGCTTTCGGAGACATACTCGTATTTAGGAAATAAGCGAAAAAAAATCAAATAATTCAGTCAGAACTGACAGTTAATAACTCAAAATGGGTTCACTGAAGTCTTCAGGCAGGACTATCAGTCCGAACGTGAAAAGTCAACAAAAATCGTGCACGTTCGCCCTATGTGAGTATTCTCTTATTAATTATATTATAAATTCTTCCTCAAAATGTTTCGGTTCTAACCACAATCTTTGGCAAATGTTTGTAAGGATGTGTGTAAGGATCAGATATTAATTCACACAGGTCTAATAAATTGGATTTTTCTGACGTTTCGTGCTTCGACTGATTATCCCGTCTAAACACTTCTGCGGACTCATTTTGACATATTGACTGGGATTGCGTTTCTTCTGTACATCACGAATGCATTGTCACTTATGAGAATATTTAAATAACACTGTCAGGTACCATTTTTACCGACGCAAAAAGAGGTAAGTTTGACGTGTCTGTGTGTCTGGGTCTCTGACACAGACAGACATGTGGCATCGTAGCTTCTGAACGAATAGACCGATTCTGATGATTTATTTTTGTTTGAAAGCTAACGCCATCGAGATGGTTCTTAGCTACAATTTATGAAGATCTGTTCAGGCGTTTCAAGGTCATCACCACTTTTAGATGGCGCAAAATGAATCACCCAATCGAAGATGTTATAATTTTTGCAAATGGCATTGTATCCCAATCATACTTGACATTAGTGAACTGGACTGCTGCAATATACAAACAAATAAGCAATGAAGCGCTATACCTCGCAAGAGCGTGGAATAATTGTATCGATTTTTTTGACCAATAATCATTCGGTGGAATGGAATTTCGTAACTTTCGACGTCGATTTCCTATTCGTGTCGCGCCAACTGGGCAAACAATCCGGCGCTTAACTACTCGACTTGAACAGACTGGAACCATAGGAAACCATGCACGATGTGACCGCCACCGGACTGGTCGTTCGGCCGAGAATATCGCGGCTGTAGCTACCGATGTCGCTGAGAATGAAGAAACATCAACCAGACGACGGGCCACGCAATTGGGCATAACCAGACGGACTCTACAGTGAATTTTAGTGAAAAACTTAGACATGTTCCCGTTCAAAGTACAAATAGTGCACTAGTTAATGCCTGCTGACCATCAGTCGCGTATAAATTACTATCAAGCCATCCTTAATCTCAACAGAGAAGAACACGATTTTGTGTTGAAAATCATCATGAGCGATGAGGCACTTAAGCGGTTACGTCAACAAGCGAAATCTTCGTTTCTGGGGCATTGAAATTCCACGTATGATACACGAATAGCCATAGGAGTGATTGGGCCGTATTTTTTTGAGGACGCCATCGACAATACTGCCGGAATTGGATGAGCTTTGGTGAACATTTGGTTTCAACACGATGGTGCAACCACACACCACAAGCCACAATGGATATTGTGAAGAAAGCGTTTCCTGATCGCGTAATCTCCCGTTTGGGCGATTTGGCATGGCCACCAAGATCACCAGGTTTAACTATCCCAGACTTTTTTCTTTGAGGCTACTTGAAGTCGCGGACTTATGCCAACAAGCCTTGGTCGTTCGCGTTCGCAGCCCTTAAGGAGAATATTCTACAGAAATACGAACATTGGCCGTAATCACTTGACGGATATTGTCTTTTCCACATAACAGAACAAATTGTAAAGGTCCAAATAAAGTTTTCCATGACTCAAAGTCATTTTTTTTATTTAGTAAAAAAGTTATTCAAAAACGAAATTGGATGATAAATCTTGCTTGCCACCTTGCGCTTCTTGACGCGGCGACGCTTATTTTAAAAATATCAATAGGCTCTTTTAATGAAGTCAAAAGGCGGAGAGAAAAAAAAATATTTTTTTACTTTTTAAAGTTTTTTTTTTGTGTGGGGAGTTACTTAAAATTTTTAATTTTATTTTTATGTTTTTATTATTTATCGAGTGAAAACTTATTGACATTTAAAAACGTCACAGAAATCCAAATTTTAAGCAGCAATACTGTCAGACTGTTTTGATTGACGTAACATGTCTCATCTTCCGTTCTCCCCTCGCCGGTAAACGTCAAACGTAGTCCAAATCGTCAACCCAGTGTGAACAGCCTCTGAGACTTCATTGTTTCCCTCTCACAAAATTTTTTATTCCAGAGAGGCCCTTAATGAGCAGCGTTTATGGCCGTATCACAATGTGGCGTTCGAGAGCTCGAGCTCTTGACAGCTGAGTAGGAACAATGAATTCATGTGTTTGGTTGAGGAAACATTGCTGGCATTCTGTCCGATCTTTGCACTGCCGAGCGCCATATTGTGTTATAGAAATTCCTAGGTCACGCATTTGACATATGTTTATCGTAAGTCGGTACAACGCCTGTCAAAGGCCTTAGCGCCCGAACGCCACATTGTGATAGGGCCATAATGTACTAAAGTTTTTGGAAAGGAAAATGTGGCCAGGCCCTAACACCCTCCTAAACCCAGATTTAACGAGGCGTGAATACTCCTATGACTGATGAAAACGCAGAGCCTGTCAAAAGAACCACGTGTGTCCAAACAATTCAATCTCTATTAGGCTGTGATTGTTTTTCCCTCGGTGTTACCTTGGATTTTTTTTTAAGTAATGGGACGAAAAATACCGGCAAGGAAGCACCACGGCGTGCGGGATCCCCAAAGAGCCTCTAAACAAAACGGGTACATTCCTTATTACTACTTTGCTTCTGAACACAATTTTGATTTCTGTATTTGCTGACCGAGAGTACGATCCAATGTTTGTAAACACTTTTCGCGTGGAATAATTTCTTGAATGCATGTACAAAATACGAGGCAGTGGTTATCTCTGGTTAGGGCAATGCACTCAGTTTCAGTGCGATGCTCAGTGAAATAAATTCAATGGATCCAATGAAATAAATGTCCAATGTAAGGGGCGATAAACTACTTCGCGTACCGCCTGTGAAGCCGCTACATATGCACCGAGGACTACCCACATAATTGACCGATTAAAGTAGAATTTGGCCTTCAACTAATAAACACCAACATTTTGTTTGTTTACGGCTTACACTCACAATTTTCTGTTTTTTGTATTTCATAAGATTGAAGGAGACTGTCAACAACCCTCCGACTGGCAATAATAAACCATCAAAAAAAGCCGCCGCTTTTGCAAAATTAATAAAAACAACAAAAAAGGGAAAGAAAATAAAGAGACAGCATGGGATCGAAGACAAGCCGGCAAGGGATCCTAAAAATGACATTCCCTTTAAACAAGCCGCAAAACCCTGTACCAAACAACTATTAAATGAAAGCGACAAGGACTACATAAAACGAATCAACAGGATTACACAGCAGATGATCACCGAAGCAAATTATGGGATGAAGCATGGCGTATCTTTCGTACGACAACCCGGAACTGGGGTCATAGCATCGCAGAAAAAAACGCAGATTTTAGCAAACAAAAAGGGAAAAAGCACGTGTCCAGCTTCAGAGGTCAAAAAGCAGATGCTTGCGAAGACAGAAGAAAAAGTACCCGTCGTTACGACGCATCTTTTTGTTACTAAACACTGCCTTTCCAGGTATCAAAGGAGCCAAAAAAAGAATTTGTCCGTGAGATCATTGCCTTTGGGGAAGTTGTCAAAGGGCCTCCTAACTTGAATGTCCCACCACGCTTGTCCAAAATAAGCCAAACTGTCTTCAGGGTAAGTCATTATCAGCTCACAATCACTATTCTCGTATACGTAACTCTTGCCGCTTTCAGCCGGGCAAGAAAGACTTGCTCTTAAAGTCGATGCTTCAGAACGCAACCACGAATTCGTGAATACATCCCCCTTACCAATAACACGACGTCCCGGAGAATGTACATATTTACATTTTTTATTGCTTGTAAATACAGTAAATGTAATTTATTACGATAGTCTGTTTTTTTGAATCATGTCCGCAAATCTTTTTGTAATTAACAGGGAAGTGTCAATGAATCGGTCGACACAGTTACTCAGGCAAGTTTCCGTACTACTGTCTAGCTTTGAGCCTGGCTTCCCGACGCATTTATCCCAGCAGATTTCGTTAAACTCGTGCACCTAAGAAAGAAATTTTATTGAAACAGAAATCAATATTTCATCATCATTGCGTTCTATACCTGGGCATTAGCCTGAGCCTTTTGTTTTTCAATCATTAAAAATTCTTGTAACTCACGATCGGAGGAGGCACTTTGGACTGAATCGAAATCTTCCATTATTCAAAATGCAGTTGATTGATAAATTGAAAATATTCTAATTGGCGATAATCCCTAACCCCAAACACACGAGTCCGTAACCGAAAGACCGAAAACATCTGAACTGAGCCGATACGAGACTGACAACTCTCCCTTTTCTGTTATTTCAAATGACGTTTATTTGGATGGGATTTCTTCTTTAGTTCTGTTTGATTACTGTCATTTATAAAAGCGAAACAGATGCATACTTTATGGCGATAATGGTATTCAGTTTATTTGTTTTATTTATTTTCAAATAGTTGCAATATTACTGTTAAAGTCCGTGATTGTAGGTTTTGCGATTTGTACGAAAATATGTAACCACTGACTTGTTCCGATTGCAAAAGGTGGGAATTTTTAGCAGATGTCGGGTACCTTACTGGCCAACAAGACATGTCACTTGAGTCCTTTCTCTACGAACCCAGTTCTACTCAACTTTTTGTTAATATATTTTATTAAGTTTTAGATCTAGGTGAGTAGAACTGTGTTTTCATAGATTCAGAAGTGGGATTGATCTCGAGGCCGATAAAGATAAGTGGAAAATTGAAATTGAAAGCGTATGTATAACGTTAAAAATATTACATTGCCCAGAGCATACAGTTTCCGGTCAAAAGCAGATTTTTTTAATTTTGTGAGTTTCAATATGAGTACAGGTGTAAATGACTGATATCGAAATAGTCGCCACAAATGTTTAGACAAACACCGGATATAAAAGTTTAAAAAAAAAAAAAGGTGATTCGCGTTTTATCTGATAACGGTACGATATAAGAAGCATGTGAAAGAAAAAAAAAGAAAGAAAACAGCATTTTCGGCATACGAAAAAGTTTTCTAGTGTCATTCCGGTTACAATCAAATTAATTATTTTTTTTTTATTCACTACTGTTTTTATAATTTTGTAGAATACACTAACCCTAGACAAAAATGCTTAAAATTAGCTTAACCCATTATGAGCTAGCGGTGCCGATCGGCACCCATTTTTACGTGTTTCAACTTTCGCGCGTTACGTTGTTATGAGTGACTAAAACGAAGTATTTATATTTTTTCTAAGTGCCAGAAAGAGATAGCTATCGATCGTATTACTTCGTTTCAATACGTGAACATCGCGCGACCGATACAGATAATTGACAATCACTGTTGGGAAATTGTTGTAAAAAATGAACGTATCTCTCAAGTAAGTGGCTTATATTTTGTAAACTATTAGTAATTTTGCATTGGAATGCTATTATTTTCTTTTTTTCAAGAGTGGCCGTGTTGATAATACATAAATATAACTTAATTTTGCATCTGTGCTCAGTATATCGCACGAGTAATGTGTCGGGTGCCGTTCGGCACCTCTAGGCTGATATGTAGTCTTTTCGATGGATGTGTACTAAGTGTTGTTTTAGCGGTTACAAGATTTCTTTTTGTTGTAGGAATTGTACATTACATCAAGCATTAGCTATCCTAGAAGAAGATGAAGAGCTGGAGCCTCAGATGTTATGTGTCGAGCCTCCAGACCCTGCAGTCTGTTCAGATGAGGACTCGGCCGATGAAGACGAAGATGGTTTTGTAAACAATCTAACAGGACGACAACTAAATACCAGGTGCAAAGTGGTACTGGCATCTACATCTAAACATCCACAAGCACCTGCTGACATTGAACCTGAAGCAGGGCCTTCGTGTACATCATCTCGCGGTCGGTGTTCTCCCACGCTGTCTCGCGGTTCTCGCAGGCAGTCTCGCGGTTCTCGCAAGCAGACTCGCGGTTCACGTATGCAGTCTCGCAGTAGTCATGCTTCACGTGGGAGTCGCAGGACTGAGAGTAAATCTACGGGTCGAGACGAAAATTCAAACAGCGAATCCGACAGCTCCCATGAAGATGAACCTCCACCGAAGATCTTAAAAAAAAGTGAATCGGCCGTGGGTAAATGATGATTTACATCGACAGATTCCTTTATTTCCAAAAGCAAATTGTAGTTCATATAGAGGAAAGTCCGCTGTGGAGATGCTAGATTTGTTTTTAGGAGACCAAGTTTTTAACTTATTGCTAGATCAATCGCAAAAATATGCTGCTTTTCTAAATTGTATTGATCCAAAGATATCTCTTGAAGAAATGAAGGTATTCATTGCAATTCTCATTTTATCTGGCCACAATACCGTACCATCTAAGAGACACTTTTGGGACCAAGGTGAGGATATGAGGAATATGATGGTGTATAATAGTATGCGACGAGACAGATTCATGACAATCATGCGTTTCTTACATTGTGCGGACAACAATCACATGGTTGCCACGGACAAGATGTGGAAACTGAGACCGCTCATTGACATCATCAAGGAGAACTTTATTTCACATTACGTGCCATCTGCTACCAAAAATCACATTTAGGCAATTTAGAAAACACCGAGGTGAGCCTAGGGACACATATACCACCATTAAACTGCCCCACAAGTGTACATGTAAATCAGTGGGTTGACACGACTGGAGATCACCGGTGTTGTAAGAGTAAGATCAAACAAAAAGATCTGGAGCATGCTCGTGTCACAAAAAAAAAAAAAACAGGCAGGCTGAAAAACAATTTATGCAAACAAATGCAAAAACACCAGCATTTAATTGGCCTCAGCGATGAAGTAATCCCAAACCGGGAAGCCTGCCGCTACTTTCTGAGGTCAAACCGGCGGACCCCACAAGCGGACCAGTAGGAATGCAGTTAAGTGGGAAGGTTATGGTCCAACACTTCTGACCATAACAACGACGGAAAAAGGAAAAGAAGAAAGAAGAAGAAGACGTGCCATCTGCTACCCTAAACTATGACGAGTCAATGATCGAGTACTTTGGTAAACATGGGTATAAACAGTTTATCAGGGGCAAACCAATTCGTTTTGGTTATAAAAACTGGTGTATGAATACCCCCTATGGGTATTTACTAAATTTTGAAATATATCAAAGAAAGAGTATTGAAGAAAACCCCGATTATGACAAAAAGTTTGGAAAAGCAGCGTCACCACTAATAAAGATGATAGATCACTTCCCTGAAAATGTCAAGCCCTTGCCAACAAGTTTCTATTTTGACAATTTGTTCACTGGTTTCCAGCTACTTGCGCATCTGAAATCACGCGGCTATGAAGGCACAGGAACAGTACGTGAGAATCGCCTCCCCAATGATATTCCTATAACAAGCAAGAAAGATATGACCAAAGCAGATCGTGGTACCTACATTTACTCAAAAAGTGAAAAAGAAGATATATAGTTCGCTGGAAAGACAATTCTGTGGTTACTGCAATGTCCACTTTACATGGTGTAGAACCTTTATCAAAGGTTACTCGTTACTACACAAAAACAAAAAAGAAAATACAAGTTCCACGACCAGCTATCTTTACTGAATATAATCAATATATGGGCGGCACAGATTTGATGGATCAAAATATTAACACCTATCGCATAGGAATCAGGGGAAAGAAATGGTGGTGGCCAATATTCACGTACCTTGTCGACGCAGCTATATGTAATGCTTGGGTACTATCAAGACAAGCAGGCAGTACCCTTACTCAACTGGCTTTTAAATTGTCCAGACATACCTGTTACAATTCAAAAGTGTGCCACGCGGTGGTGGGCGTCCAGCAGTTTCAAAAGCTTCGAAAACTGGAAATAGAATCAATGACAGCATACGTTATGATGGTCTTAACCACTTACTGATTCCCTGTGAATCTCGTCGCAAATGTGCTTTAGAGACATGTATGAGACAGACCAGATTACAGTGGAATAAATGTAACGTGGGCCTTTGTGCAGCATGCAACTTAGAATTTCATATGTAAATGACGTTCAAGTTAAAATTATAATCAAATCTAAATGTTTAAAAATTGTTTTATTCAATATACATTATTTTAGTATCATAAAATAACAATAATATTAAATAAATAATTATTTGACAACAATTAATTCTTACGCCCAGTACTAAACATATGGGTCACCATTAGACAAGGTATGAGCCTAGCGGTGCCAATTGGCACCCGGTGTTTTTTCCAAAAGTAATAATCAGAGCAACATTTTAGGTATCAGATATGATTAAGGGAACCTCTAACAACAACATATTGAAATATTATAGAAATCTGGAGTCATAATGGGTTAAACAGCAACTGACATAAAATACCTTACTGGCCTTATACGGACACTCTAAAGCAAATAGAACTACTCAAGGCTATGCCTTTCGGCCTTACGATTAATTTGTAATAATTAAAACAATTAAAATAAATAAACAATTTAGGCCAAGAAAAGTGATATTTTAGCAAAAGGGAAATGAACGAAATACATAAGATCCACTTTCGAAAGGGGATAGTAAATCGTTGTTTCCCTTAAACTGTGACGTCATATGGAATTGAAATTGGATAGATGAAAATGTAAAAATGCAGACGCCATCCTTTGTGGAGATATTTGTAAAAGAATCTTTTCTGTGATGATATTTTCTGCCTTGAGTTTTGGGCTGATGAATGTGAAGGGTTAAAGAACCAAAGACTGCTTGTGATGTACATACAAATCATATGCTACGTTTCTTTCGAGAGAAAATTGGTAGTTATGAACTATAGTATCTAGTTTACAAGTATTAAGGAGAAATATTTAGCCCTTTAAATTTTCTCGCCTGATATACGAGGGTGGTCCGATAAGTACTTAGCAACTTACTATCGTGTAGTACATTCTAGTAGACGGCTACTGTCGAAACTTCAGCCGGATCGGACTCGTAGTTTTGTTTTGACCGCGTCTGGAAGCGGGAGTGTCTGCGGATTTTAGAAAAATGGAAAAAGAGCAATATCGGTCGGTGATTCGATTCTTGTTTTTGGAAGGGAAATCGCGCAGAGAAATCAAAGAGCGCGGATTGTACGGTGACTCTTCTCCTTCGATGGCGACCATCAAAAATTGGTTTAACGAGTTTCAACGTGGTCGCACGTCGGTTTTTGATGAGCCACGTCCAGGTGCCCCGAAAACGACTATCACGGACGATAACGTCCCAAAAATCAACGATCTCGTATTGGTCGACGGCCGATTGAAGGTGCGCGAGATACCTGAGACAGTAGGCATTTCAAAAGATCACGTGGGTCATATCCTGCATGAAATTTTGTTCATGAGAAAGCTGTCGGCGCGATGGGTGCCGCGTTTGCTCATCCCGGACAATCCGAAGGAATTTCTGCGTCGTTTCGTGACAGTCGACGAAACATGGATCCACTGGTACACACCAGAGACCAAGGAACAGTCGAAACAGTGGACTTCACCCGGCGAACGTGCTCCGGAGAAGGCGAAGACTGTCCCATCGGTCGGAAAGGTGATGGCCACCGTTTCGATTCGATGCCGAATTGAAGATAAAACAGCCCCACTTGGCGAAGAAAAAATTGCTCTTCCACCATGATAACGCACCGGCTCACACCTCCGCCCTCGCCACGGCCAAACTGGTCGAATTGGGCTACGGACTGCTGCCCTCATCCATTTTTGTTTCCAAACTTGAAAAATTCACTCGCCGGATGAGGAGGTCATCGCCGCCACGGAGGCCTACTTTGCAGACTTCGAGAAAACGTATTTTTCAGACGCATTAAAGAAGTTGGAGCATCACTGGGCACTTGACCCATCGAGCTAAAAAGAGACTATATTGAAAAATAAATCGCCATTTCTCCAAAATTTTTGTTTTTCTTTTGTAGGCTAAATACTTATCGGACCACCCTCTTAGTATCCTGAACTTAAGGAGGCTTTGAAAGTCCATGCCAAGCAGGGCAACGGTTAGCTTGCGTGAGCTGTAACTATCGAGATTGCAGAAGACTGGGAGTGCGTAGATTAAAATAAGGATCTTGACGAGCATTGATTTAATGCTAATTGGGAGACAATCTCCAGCGTAGCTACGCAAGACACCGTAGAGTCGACCTGTTACATTGGTGATGTGATCCCCCCACGTAAGCTTGACTCCAAGGTTTTTAACAGTCTTTACATAGTCGATGTTGCTTCAGCTGGCTTGGATTGGTGGAAAATTACTTAAGCTTGCGATAGTACGACCTATGACAATAGCTTGGCTCTTGGTGGAGTTGAGCGTAAGTTTGTTGAGCATAAGTTTGTTTTTATGTGACCATCGTGTAATAGCATGGAGATCCTCATTTAACCGCGCAGTAGCACTTTCAGGTGGAATGGCTAGCTGATGTATAATTGGACGTCGTCTGCGTACATATGTGTTTGAGAATGGTAGGAATGTCGTTATTAAACAGCGAGAACAGTAAGGGCCCCAGTATAGATCCTTGAGGGACCCCCGTTTTGGTTTTGAGGAAGGTGGATAAGTTACCGTTAGCATATACAGCTTGCCTTGCAAGGTAATTCCTAATGAGTTTTAACGCTGAGGAATCCAAATTAAAGTAATATTTTAGTTTTTTGAGAAGGATTTCATGTGGGACAGTATTGAATGCGTTAGAGAATTTTTATAATACTAACGATATCACATGGTCCTTATCAATTTCATAGCGAAAGTCTTCAACAATCTTTAGGAACGCGGAGGTGCAGCTGTGTTTTGGCCTAAAACCTATCTGAAACTGTAAGAAAAGCTTATGTTGATTTAAGAACGAGTTCAATTGCGTGCTTTTCGAAAACCTTGGATCTGAATGGCAGTATAGCGATCGGGCTGTATTCCTTATCATTATTATTTCCATGTTTAGGAACGGGTATGATTTTAGAGGCCTTCCAAGAATTAAGGTAGACGGAGGTGGTAGGGATGCTTTTAAATACGTATGTGAGAGGTTTAAGACGGTGTGGATGATTAGTTTTAAGAATTTGGGGTTCATGTGATCCAAGCCAATGGCATTAGATTTGATTTAAGCACATCATCTTCGTAGATTCTAGAAAAACCAAAGCTATTAGTCAAGTTGGGCATATTACGGGGATCTATATGTCGCATTCGTTCGGATCCCCATTGCCATTGTCAGAGAGAGATGCGACTGAAGCGAATTTCCTATTTAGCTTTTCAATATTGATGCCTTCTAAAGTCTCAGCCTTGATTTGTTTATCCATACCTAGCGTATTAATAATCTTCCACGTTTGCCTAACATTTAAGCCGGTTTTGAATTTCGATGCAAAAAACTTGGTTTTCGACTTCCTGATTTCCTTCGTAACAAGGTTCCTTAGGCGCATAAACTTATACTAAACTTCTTCCATCTTTTGTAGGCCCTGTCTCCATTTATAATCAGTTTTTCAATATGTTGATTTAACCATTGGCATTTGGTGCTATGGATGGTGAGATTTTTGGTTGGGACATGATTCTCAAAGAGGTTATTAATGGTAGATGCAAAAAAACTCGACTTGCTCATCAACGGAACCCATGTGGTACAGGTTATGGGAATTAAAATTGAGAGAGTCATCGACAAGGCTAGCCATATTGATAGATTTAAAGTCACGGTTACTGATTGTAGTCGGTACGAAAGATCTACTAAGAGCCTCACTCTTAGTTGACCAATCATAGAAGAGAACAATGAGATCGTGTTTTGAAAAGCCGGGAACATCAAGCTGTTGTCCCTTAGACTTGGGGGCTTGTACATTTTTCGAAGCCACAGATAATTTCAAGCAAGAGGTACTCGATACCATCGTTTGAATTCGAATTTCCGATTAATCTGCTGGCTATTTTTTCCTTAACAAAAATTGCAACACCGCCCCCTCGACTCCCCACACAATCGTCCATCAGCATCAGACGAGTCTTGTGTACATTATTGTTGGTAGGGATTACACCGCAATATCTGTTGAAATCGCTTTGACTTACATTAGGACGAGTGCTCATTATTCTGAGTGAAGGTGGTAGAAATGATACTCACAGCAAGGCCGATTTCGACCGGCGGGGTATTAAGCAACGCAATAGCACAGAAAATAGATGGAAAACAAATTATGTGTTTTAAGTGTCTTTACCACCATTGAGGAGATAATGACCGCATCGCTGGAAGAGCACATATTGGAAGTGCTTCAAGGAATGGAAAATGTGCTGGCGCAAGTGTGTTATATCTAAAGAGACTTTGAAGAGGACATAATAGATATTGATGAATAAATAAATATTTTCCTATTTTTTATTTCAGACAGCGTTGAGTCTTCAAAGGTAATAATAATTGTTCAGTTCAATTACCTATGTGCTTACGATGCGCACATAAGTAAATAGAAATAATGCGGCTACGTAATGTCAACAAGCATCGTTGAGCTGACGCAGAAACAACATTCGCGTATGTCGGTCAAGCCAACGACCTATTGTGCTGATGGCACATTAATGGTAATATTGTAATGAACAGAAAAACGCTTCCGAACATTTTGGTGACCCCGATGTAATCTCTTACGGATCATATAGTAAAACATTCTTCTGCTCTCATCAAGGAAAGGTGGACCCAACGAACGTGAACTTCTTCCGGAACCAAGATGACATCATTTGAGGAACTTATTGTGGTACAGTTGGCAATTGGCCAAGAGAGTCAAAAATGAATAACCAACTTCAAAAAGTATTCCATAGACAGAAAGAAGTCAAGGACCTACTTTAAAGAACGACTCCAGCGCCACAAGAGCACTGGATCACATTCGAAAAAACAGATTTGAAAATACGAGGGGCGATCAAAAACTAACGTTAAACGGGTATTAATGCAGGGCCTAGTTACGTGAAATCTATTGTTTTCACTCACGTATACCCTTACTAGTAGCGAGCAAAAAAATCATATAAATGGTTTTCCTTTTCTGGAAGATACATTCATTCAAACACGAGCAGTCGAGGACATCACATCAACAATTAATCAAAGAAAATTACAGAATCTCTGTCAGTTTGCATTGGAAAAATAGGGTTCGTGCTATAAAATCCAATAGCGCGAGCATGTTCCCACAAATAAATAAAATATTTCGGAAAAACCATCAGAAATTGCCGGGGACGACAGACAATGAACGATTACTACGAACTGTTAGCATTGATCCAGAGAGCGCCGTCTTGGACGACGATTTCTTTGTGGTTGAAGATTCGCAGGAGAAAGTGACGACAGTGTTCCAGAAAGTGTATTAAGTGAATGATTCCATTCGTCCGAATCATGACCTGGAAAACAGGGCCCCGCTCCATCACTGCCAACTGCGAAATGATATCGAACACTGGCGATCTGAGAACCTGGGTTCAATCATGCCTGATTCACAATGCTACTACACGGCGAGGCGACAGCGCGACGACAAACGTCGTAGCTGTCAAATTCATATTCATACAATGTAATTATATGGAGTAAGCCACAATGGAGCGTGTGTCGTCGTGTCGTAACGCTGTAATTTCGAAAATTCGAAAAACTATCGCTACTACACGAAGTCGTGCCATTTCGAATTCGATATTGGTAGAGTACGGTTGCATCTAGTGAAATGAATAAAATAAGTAAAAACCAAATTGAAAAATTAATTGAAGCAATTAGGGAACACCCAATGATTTATAATAAGGAAGGAAAGATTTGGAGGGAAATTTCCGAAAGTGTGGGAGCTGATGGTTTCGTTGTAATTTTTTCAACGTTTTTCTTCTTTCAGTGAAAGATTGCAAGACAGCCTGGAAATCGTTGAGGGACCAGTTTGCAAGAACGGCGAAGAAAAACAAGGGAAAGTCGGGACAAGAGGCCACAGATAAAAAGTATACAAATACTATGACCAGCTGATGTTTTTAAAAGATACTCTAGAAACCAGGAAGTAAGTGCCAAAGAGATGTTATCAAATACATTTTATTTCACACTCTTTATTTTAATAGAAGAACTTCAAATTACGATTGCTATATGTCCGAATCAGAGACAATGGACCCAGAAGTCGCAGCAGTGTTGACGGTACCTGATTACATTGAGAGCGAGGGGAATGATGAAAGCCTTCCTTCCACACCAAGCACGCCAACACCAAGTTGTTCCCATGGAAGCGCTAAAAAATCGAAAACCTGTTCAAAAGATCAAACATTAACATGTTGTGGAGAAGAACCGTCGCTTTGACAATGGTATCCACATTTGAAGGCAAAGCATGGACGTTATTTCTCAGAATTCTCCACCTTGCAGACAGAATACCAAAGGCGTTTTCAATCGTCACTCGCGCATGAGATATTCTTCTGTTGTAATTTTCCTCATCTGGTTGCGAGTTTCCTAAAAAGAAATATTCACCTAAAAGTTGATCGTGTTCAATGCTTTCCTATGTAGATACTTACCTGGAAAAGGTCGCATTAGATATTAGATGAGAGGGAACCTCTTATTCGAATTCGGCAAAATTCCAGATAGAGGAATTCCTAGTTTGTTGTTTATCAAAAGTTTGCCGAAAGAACTTTCAAAGCATAAACCTGTCGGGAACCACCATGTGCAAGGTACCTGAAAAATACAAATTCTCCAGTTCCGATTTCGTAAAATAATAACTATTATTCATCTTACATCAATGTCATAAACAGGCGACTTTCCGGGGATATTGGTTTCCGTATAGAAGTTTTCTCTAACCTAAAACAAACCAATGACAACAGCATATCGAATGTTTCCCGACTCATTCTGACCGCCTTAATAAACATTTCGCAGTCCATATTTTTTATTCGTTGGAATGTAGTTTCATACAAACCATACTGACTTCTAAATTGGTAGCTTGGTCTTACCCACCACTCTCAGAACAGAATAACAGAAAAACAGAATAACCTCGCTGTCAAAAAAAAACGCCGACGAAACTCGTTGCATTGCATTGTGTGAACGACTTTACAGCGGCAGCAAACGGCAGCGTTTGTCGTCGCGCTGTCGCCTCGCCGTGTAGTAGCATTGTGAATCAGGCATCAGGTTCAATGACGACTTCATGGCGAACAGTGCCGTCGCCAGTGAAAGGTCTAACAACCTGCTCATTTCGACAGAAGAACTTCAGCTGATCTTCGAGTCATTAAAGAAAAAGAGATCTGCGGGTAACAACGGCATACCCAATATTGTGCTTAGGCACCTCCCATCAGTAGCTGTAGAGAGGTATACTACCCTGTTCAATAATGCACTGAATAATGCATATTATCCGGTGCAGTGGAAGACAGCAGTGGTACAGCCAATCCCCAAGAAGGGCAAAGACCCTTCTAACCCGGCCAATCTCCGGTCAATAAGACTTCTCCCGAGCATTAGCAAAGTGTTCGAGAAGGTAATACATAGAACTCTGGCCAAATGGGTTGAGGACAAACATATAATTCCAGAAAACCAATTCGGTTTCAGGCATGATATCATCTATGCTTCGTCGAAACTCGGATATCCATTGGAATAAAGGCAAGAACCAATGCACGGGTGCCTGTCTGATCGACTTGGAAAAAGCGTTCGACACCTCATGGTTAGAAGGGCTTTACTACAAGCTCGGTCAGCTTGGCATAAGTAAACCACTACTATATTATAATCCATGATATATTAACTGGTAGAAAGTTCTTTGTGAAAATTGCCAACGTGACTTCTACTCAAACATTCGAAATTAAAAACGGATTGCAACAAGGAACGGTAAATTCACCGATTCTATTCAGCATTTACCTAAGTGATCTGCTAGTATCTCTTCATCACGTTATAGCGTATGCTTGCTTGATTGCGTACAGATCAGGTCCGTCAATTGATATCATATCATCGCAACTCTCTTGCTTGATCTTGAAAATCTACTTCCAGAAATCAGAATTCATCTCGTTTAGAACGCCGCGCCGTTGTCTAGGGCCTCTAGGGATACTCGACAAAACTGGCGCAAGTTCTCAGTTGTTGGACCGGATGGGCATCCACTGGTAATAAAAAGTGTAGTCAGATACCATGGCATCTGGCTGGACCAGTATTTATATTTAAAAACTTATAGATGCTGCTCTGGCCCGGGCTAGGGGCGCTTTCGCCCTGACAAGTCGGTTGTTTCACAGCAGGCAACTTGACTGCAGGGTGAAGGTAATCTGCTACATTGCCTTAATCAGGCCTATGATTGCTTATGGATGTCCCGTTTGGTTCAACGTGAGTGCGAGCATGATGGAAAGGATTCGGGTGTTTGAAAGACAGTGTCTGAGGAAATGCCTCGGCCTGCACAGAACGCCCGGGTCTCAGAACATAAAATACTATCCCAACGTGCTCTTATACAACAAGGCCCGGGTAATTCGAGTCGATAATTTCATAATCAAGCTGATTCGAAGTCATGTTGCAAGAGACTTCGATTAATAGTCAGATCTTTGGGGCTTACTACCCTAATGACTTATTTCACGAGAGGGTGCGCCGTAATGGTTTCATTCCTCCAGAAGCGTTTCTCTACTTGGACAAATGCGGGCTAGTGCAAGACAAATCGGCGGTTCCGCTGATCTTCCACATGGCCCGAAAATCTGTGGAATGGCGGCTTCTATACGAACCTGATGTCGCGCTCCGTGGGCCGGAGCATCTGAGGTTCAGTAGAGCGGTGTCGCGCCGAGATATTGAGGACGTTGCACGTCAGCGCCGTCTCTTCTGGTGGCTTGAGGAAGCGTCATCTGACGAACTCTGAAGCCCCCTCAGGTCGTAAGGCCGGCCAACAGCCGATCTAAGTAAGATTAGGTGTTAGGTTAGGTTAGAGTAGCTTTTAAGTTTAAAGGAAAAAAAAAACAAACCGTACATGGTAATGTGTATTTTAGTTAAGTTACTTTAAGTTAGCTTGTATATAATGTAAGGTAATCGTTTAGGGTAGTTTTAAGTTTTAAATATGAATAAAAATGAATTCCTAGGCTAAGTTTTTCTAAATTTTCTTAGCGTGAGTTACTCTGGCTGTTTAATTCTAATTATTATGGGGCCGAAAGGCAATTCAATTGTATTCTAGTATAGCTTAGAGTGTCCGTGTGGGGCCAGTAAATTAGTTTTAATCGTTCTGTCAATAGATTTAAGCATTTTTGTCTATTTTAAGGTAGTTCTAAGCAAAGGTGAAAATAAAAATGTAATAAAAAAGAAATGACATCAAAATGGAGAAAAATGAAGTAAGAGCCGTCATTAAGTACCTCTGCGAAAGAAATTCACGCTGATTTAGTGGATACATTGGGGGACTCTGCTCCTCCATATTCCACAGTTGCAAGGTGGAGCAAGGAGTTAAAACTGGGCAGAACGTCGACTGAAGACGAACATCGCTCCGGGCGTCCATCCACATCCCACACCGAGGATGGTGTCAAAAAAAATCGAAGACATCGTGCTAGATGACCGACGAGTGACCATCCAACATTTAGTTAAGATCACAGGACTCTCATTTGGAAGCATTCAAAGTATCCTGACAGATGATTTGAACATGAAGAAGGTCTCCGCAAGATGGGTCCCAAGAATGATGACCGACGAACAAAAAGAGAAGCGACTTCGCAGTTCAAGAACGAATCTTAAAAAATATCAAAAGGATCCGGCAGCTTTTTGCACTCGTTTTGTAGCGATGGACGAAACCTGGGTACACCACTTCGACCCCGAGACTAAACCACAGTCTATGGCCTGGAAAAGACCTTCTTCACCGATCCCTAAGAAGTTCAAGGTTTCAAGCTCGGCAGGACAGATTATGGCGTCTGTTTTTTGGGATGCCGAGGGAATTATCATGATTGATTATTTGGAGAAGGGAGCTAGTATTACAGGCTCCTGCTATGCAGAACAAATAAGAAAGTTGCGGGAAGTTATTAAGGAAAAAAGGCGGGGCAAACTGTGTGCGAAGGTGTTGTTTCACCAAGACAAAGCTCAAGTTGCGTTGAATGCCATACGGGAAGCGGGCTTCGAATTGGTTGAGCACCCTACCTATTCTCCAGATTTACCCCCCCCAGCGAATTCTATCTGTTTCCTCGCCTCAAGGAACACCTCAGAGGCCAGAAATTTGCCGATGATAGTGAAGTGATGGCTGCCGTACAAGCGTTTTTCGAGGAGCAAAATAAAGATTTTTTTTTATATGGAATACAAGCTTTAGAGAAGAGATGGACTAAATGTATAAACTTATTAGGAGATTATGTAGAAAATTAAATTTAATTTGAAAGAATAAATGTTGTATTATACATTGATTATCATTACTTTTTGATCGCCCCTCGTACGTTCATTGCCGAATCCTCCTACCGGACATGATTACTTCGTCAATAAATAATTTTCAAAAATATCAGCGTTAGCTGCAGAATACAAGGGTCGGTTCCAAGATAGTATAAGGTCGATATCGGAGATAGACCAACAAGTAACTACATCAAAGGCTGATCAACTGCCGGTACCATTCAACCCAGTGGAAGAAAATCCACCAAAGATCATTGTTGCTATTCGAAGGCAGAAGGCAATCATGTGCTCCCTTAGAAGATTGATCGAGGAACTATCTTTAAGGGGAGATGAATCCATGCAGTACTACGATTTGAAACGTAGAACGATTGAGCAATACTGGCAACAGACTGAAAGCTTAAACTACACCATTTGAGAGTTGGCTGACGACCCAACAGCAGTTGGGTACATGAATGAAATATTACAGATTACGCATTGCGCATGTCGGACATGTTTGCTACCCATCTGTCAATGTTTTGTGACGTAGACCGTGACCAGCGCGATTCACTTCTATACAAACGAATACGGATGAGTTTTGTTTACGGTTGTCGCGCCTTGAATTCGAAAATATGAAGTGGAAGTTTGTGTATGATAATTGTGTGATATAATATTATTTTTCAAAATGAAGTGTGCAGTTTACAATTGTGACAAGGGAAAGAAAAATATTCGGTTTTATTGCTTCCCAAAAGACAATATCTTGTGAAAGCAATGGATTCACTTTTGCAAAAGAAAAGATTGTTTCAATCCAAGCTCAGCTCGAATTTGCTCTGCACATTTTACTGCCGATGACTTGGAAAGAAATTTACAGTTTGAAATGGGTAAGTTAATATTTTGTTACTTCTTTTACACAACGGTTAATCGCAATTATAATTGCAGGACTCTGCAAAAACAATGGATACAAGTTGAAGATGGGAACTGTTCCAACAATTCAACCGCAAACAACAGCTACCACTTCATCTCGTGATATCAGGATGGAATTTAATAAAAAGAAGCAGGTAATAGCAAGCATATTAAAAGACAAAGTAAATGCTATTGATGATCCTGAGACTACCACAATTGAGCGTAAAGTCGGCATTGCGGTAGAAAATAAAATTCCAGGGGAAATTAATAATATAGAGGAATCAAACCAGAGAATAACAATCTTACAACAGGAAAAAGTTTATCTTATAGCTTATACCAAGATTCATATCAATAATCACGGACTTTTAGTGAAGACTTGAAGAAGGACAAGTGTATTATGCAAGAGAAAGAATGGAATTACCAAAAGCAGATAATTTCTCTCAAACAAAAGTTACAGAAGTCCGAATTTTAACATCTCAATATGGAAAAAAAAACTACCGGAAATATTCACAGCAGGTAAAATATTTGACTAAGTAGAAAATAGTATGTGCATTTAGGCTGTTAGGTCAAGTCAACAAGTTAAAAAATGGCATAAAACGCTTACAGTGGACTGAGGCGGATATAGCGCAGTCCATCACGCTTTATTCGACAAGCGCTAAAGCGTACAATCTGCTCAGAAGGAAAAAATTCCCTCTTTCTGGCGTGCGAACTCTGCAAAGTTGGGCACATAAACTGGACATTTCACCTGGGATAATTGCACCTGTAATGAAGATCCTGTCAGCAACAACTCAACTTAGCGAGGCCCAGAAAATTTGTGTCCTTAGCTTCGATGAAATGAAAATTCATAAAGCTTTCTGCTATGACAGGTCTTCATATACCACATTATCTCCTGCTAATTATGTACAAGTGGCAATGTTAAGAGGTATGTAAATATTTATTTTTTATTTATTTATTAATGGCATAATGTACAGATAAGACAAGCATAGTCTTTTAAAGATGTACAAACTTTATGTATGTGTGTTTAGACTGACACAATTATTTAGTATAAAATTAACATTAAACAAGAAATAAATATACGAAAAATAGATAAAATAAAGGAAACTTATGCAAATAATTAATAATAATATACAATAAATAATTAAATGAAAGCGAGTTATTATTCGTAGCGGTTATTAGCGAAAAAATTGAAAACTTTACGTTTAAAATCATTTGAGTTATTCGTTAACTTGATGCATAGGGGGAGTGAGTTCCAAAGTTGAACGGCATGTACAAAAAACTGGCGGCTACTTGCCATGTATTTGTGTCTCGACAATATAAGATGTAGGGATCGATAGCTTATTGCAAAATTGATTTTTCGGTATAGATACGTCGATTCTTTTGTGGTCATAATTTTATGTCATAATAAAATAGTTCGATATTTTAATAGTTCTATTAAAGGGCAATCAGCTATTTTCTTGTATATTCGGAAATGTGTTCATATCTTCTTATGCCATATAAAGGGTCCGCCAAATAACTTTTTGTTTTTTTGAAAATGCTATAAAAAAAAAACTACTGAATATTTTCTCAAATTTCTTTTTTTATTAGAAAGTACAATCCTTCCGGTTAATAATGGAAAATAATTTCATTCAAATGGCTGCCTCGGCTGGCCATGCAGTAGCCTACACGATCGGTCCAATTTTTAAGCACATTATCGATTGTGTGCAGCTGTATTTCACCAATGGCTTCACGAATATTGTCCTTTAAAGCGTCAATTGTCTCTAGCTTGCCGGCGTAACACTTATCTTTGACGGCACCCCACAAATAATAGTCCAACGGTGTCAAATCGCAGCTCCGAGGTGGCCAAACGACATCAGCTCTGCGGCTGATAATGCGATCTTCAAAAACAGGGCGCAAAACATCGAGTGTAGCTTCGGCTGTGTGGCACGTAGCGCCGTCCTGTTGAAACCAAATGTTGCCAATATCCTCCTCTTCAATTTTTGTGAACAAAAATTCGTTCAACATGGCCCGATAACGATCGCCATTGACTGTAACGGCCACTCCTTGCTCATTTTCGAAGAAAAATGGCCCAATTATGCCTCTGGACCAAAATCCGCACCAAACAGTGGTTCGTTTTGGGTGCACCGGCTTTTCAATGTATGCGTGCGGGTTTTCTGTGCCCCAAATGCGACAATTTTGCTTGTTTACATACCCGCCAAGATCAAAATGAGCTTCATCTGAAAAGATGATTTTTTTGGCAAAATCGGCATCTTTTTTTCAAAGTAATGTCGCAATATTTCCCAGCGTTGTTCAAGCATATACACAACCATATTCGTTCAGCGGAAGGATAAAACTAATTATCTGTCAAATCAGACATGAGCTAAGTGTTACCATTCACGAAATAAGCACTACTTGAAAAAAAAAACGTTAGATGGCTGACCCTTTACATACCTTGCACAACAGTTGAAGGCCACTGTCAGTTTTCTTTCGGAATCGTAGTCCATATTCGAAAATAGTTCACAGCCATATAGGATAATTGGCAAAATATAAGTCGTTATAAGTTTACGTTTGACATTTACTGGTAAGAATTGAGCTGTAGGGCTCAGTCCACGGAGAGCGCCATAAACTTTGGAGATGACTTTATTTATGTGGAGGCTCCAGCTAAGATTGGAAGTGAAGTATATACCTAGGTTCTTAAAATTATCGACAAATTCAATTGGAGATCCATCCAATTGCAGTGGGGAGATAGTGAATGGTTGTCGACTTCTGTTCAAGATTAATGCTTTCGTCTTTGTTGGATTCAGACCTAATCTATTAGCTTTAGACCACATATGGACCTTATTTAGTTCACTTGTTAAGTGACTTACTGCCTGAGAGTAATGTGGTCTAGGAAACATAAAATATATTTGAACATCGTCAGCGTAGATGTGATGATTGCAGTACATAAAACATTTCGAGATGTCATTAATAAAACAAGAAAATAGAAGAGGGCCTAGGATAGAACCCTGTGGGACACCTGACGTAACTGATAGACGTGCAGAACAATTACCATTAAAGTACACATATTGCGAACGGTTAGAGAGATATGAGTTGATTAGTTTACAGGAGGACACTTGAAACTGAAATTCTGTTGTTAGTTTTGACAGGAGTATGCCATGATCAACACAGTCAACAAAGCCTTTGAGAAGTACAGGAATACCATTATTCCCACCATATCGCGGTCAAAAGCGGCCCGAATATTATCATACACTTTAAGTAGAGCAGTTGTGCAATTGTGCTTAGCGCGAAAACCCGACTGAAACTCAGTGACTAGGTTTAAAATACGATCACCCGAATCCAAAAAGTAAAATGAAAAAAGGAACGATCCGTTATGAATACACTTTATTACATGAACTCTCTTTAAGCAACCAAATCGAAAGACTGACTATTCCAAAAAAAAGACAAGACATATCCGTAATGTCAGTTACTTAAGTATATAGAAGTTACATAAGATGATATTCAAAGCTTTCATTCTTACAAACACTAAGATATTCATATAGATATTTATAGTTCCTACGAAAGAGTTAGATGTGCATTACAGATTCAAATAAATTTAAATATAATGAAAGAATAATACAAAGATTTTCAACACTAGGTTCGAGCGAGCCAGATGTTTTTTTTATTTGTTGACTCACAATACATTCAAATACTTTACTAAGGAATGGAAGTAAGGCTATAGGACGATATTCGATTTTCCTGGAGGTAGATGCTTTGGGTAATGGTATAATTTTTGCTATTTTCCAACTATCAGGAAAAATTGAAGTAGTGGGAATGGTGTTGAACATATATGTAATGGGATGGAGCACGAAAGGAAGTAATATTTTTATAAAGTCCGGATGAATGTTATCCGTTCCTTTTGCCTTCGATTTTACACTAAATATACAATTACCAACAGAAAATTCGTCTACACAAGAAAAGGAGAAAACATTGGATCGATTGCAAGACGGACTGAAAAGGGCTAGTGCAGGTGACACATTTGATACAGTTGGTACATTGAATGGGCGATGGACGAAATTGGAGTTTAATGCGTTTACATCTATTTTGTGCGTTATTGACTCTTTATTTGACTGAATGCCAATCTGGCGAATGTTTTTCCAGAAACTGGAGCTTGAATTACAGTCCCTAAACTTAGTTTTATAATACAGCCTCTTGTTTTTACGAATAAGGGACGTAACAGAGTTGCGTAATTTTTTAAACTCATTGTAAATCGATGAGCATCTGTATCTTTTCCATCTTGAATATAATAAGTCCCGAGACTTCATAAGAGATATAACCTCCTGTGTTAGCCAAGGAAAGCGTGATTTTTTTCTTTTAGTTACTACAGGTACATGTTATTCAAACAAACTAACATTACATTTAGTGAAAGAGGTCACTTGCAGGTTAACATCATTTGACATATAAAATGGTGACCAGTCAATACATAGATAGTCCTCGAATAGAGCAGGTACATTGGTGGCTGTAAAGTTATAATATTGCACCTTTTTGTCTTTTGCAGGATGCGAGTACACATTTAGTGTAATAAATATTAGATCATGGAGTGAAAACGCGGGTACAGAGAGTTGGTCATAGAGAAGTATAAGATTTTTGTTAGATGTTAAGCAGATGTCAATTAAATACGGGGAACAATTAGGTTTGAAATGTGTGGGTTGCGTGGTATTAGCAAAAAATAAGCCGTGCGATTCCATAGAGCTCTTAAATTGTCTGTTTTTTTGGTTTAGTATGTTAAGATTGAAATCGCCACACACAATCATATCTGTATATAGAGGTGTAAACGTTTCCAGTACATTGTTAATAAGACTGCAGTTAGCTACATGTGGGGGCATGTAAATGCATCCAATCAGTATTTTAGCACCACTAATAATAGCTTCAACAAATACGTATTCAATAGAATCACCTGCAGATGACTTTTTTATTATGCTAAATTTTATCGAATTTTTAATGTATATACCTACACCTCCACCTACACTTTTTTCTCTATCGGCCCTAACCAATATGAATACTTATAAAAGATATCAAGCCTAATTTTAATAATCACTCGTAGGACTAATCAGCAAATGGAAACAACCTGTTTTCTATGCCTTTGATTGTCAGATATCAGTGGAAATTATACACCATATTCTTGGCAAAGTCAAAGAATATGGCTATAATGTTGTTGCTATTGTCAGTGATTTAGGGGGAGGAAACAGGGCACTGTACAGAAATCTTGAAGTCACCATGGAGAAACCCTGGTAAACAATAACAAACAGCGAAAGAAATTATTATTTACTGATTATTCTTACATTCTAGGTTTATTCACAACGAAAATAAAGCCTCGTGCAGGGACGGGTTAAGAATATCCCTGCAGCGATACCTATCGCTTGTCGTAAAAGGCGACTAAACAAAGGTAAACAAAAATCACATCTAGGCAATTTAGAAAACACCAAGGTGAGCCTAGGGACACATACACCACCATTAAACTGCCCCACAAGTGTGCATGCATATCAGTGGGTTGACACGACTGGAGATCACCGGTGTTGTAAGAGTAAGATCAATCAAAAAAAAATAAAAAATCTGGAGCATGCCCGTGTCAAAAAGGAAGGGAAGAAAGAAAACGGTCAAACAGTAGCATTATGGAAAATAACGCTAAAAGGAAAAGCGCCACACCGCCAGGCACTACTAATGGTCGTGATCCTGGGACGAGCAGCAATGCTCGGGTCAGAGCTATAGGATTTCCGGGGGATAGCAAAGTAATGCAACGGCGTAAACCACACTTAAGAGTCGCGAGTTGGAACGTTGGAAGCATGAGTGGTCGCAGCTATGAGCTTGATGAAATGATGGTTAGAAGGCGAGTAGACATCCTGTGCGTACAAGAGACGAAATGGCGAAACACCGGTAATCGGGCACGTTTCTTGGACGTTAAAACAAAAGCCTACAAGATGTTTTACTATGGATTGGAGCAAGGAAAATACGGAATCGCCATCATCCTTGCGGCAGAGCTACTTGGCAACGTCTTAACCATTTCAAAGTCCAGTGACCGTTTGATGGCTCTCAAATTGGTAATGCACGGTGAGGTGTGGCGAAGCGAACAAAAAGAAAAAGATGCATTCTGGCTAGATTTCCACAACCTTGTCAAAATCATCCCAAAGGAAGAGCTTTTGTTTGTTGGCGGAGATTTAAACGGACATGTCGGGAAGACAAGCGAAGACTATGAAGGCTACCACGGAGGGCTGGAATACGGCACGAGGAACTCTTCAGGTGAAGATATCCCAAACATGTGCAAGTCGTACGGTCTTATAGTGCTAAATACCATGTTCGTCAAACAAAGCCGGCACCTGATCACTTACAACAGCGGCGGAAATGAAACTCAAATAGACTATCATTTGGTATCCAGTTTCATGAAGCCACGAGTTAAAGATTGCAAAGTGATCCTGGGAGACGCGATCGCCCCTCAACACCGTCTCCTCCTGACTGAATTTTTTATGGAGGCGAGTAAGAAGTCAAAGCAGCAAACGAAGGTGTCTGAGAGAATCAAGTGGTATAAGTTGGATTAAGGAAAAGGCGAAGCTTTTATTACCAACATGAAAAACTACCTCTCTTCCATTATCGATGAGGTCGGTAATGAGGAGTGCAGAGCACAAGACATGTGGGATTCCCTACAACAATCTGGCCTGGAGAAAGCCAAATCACTGCTCGGAACATCTATAGGCCCCTGCCAACACGCAAAAGAAACCTGGTGGTGGACGGACGAAGCCAAAGCAGTGATACACGAAAAGAAAATGGCTTTCCAAGCTTGGTCAAAGTGCTCTTCTACTAATAGAGAGGAAAAAGCTCGCCGTGAAAAGGTATATAGATATTGCAAAGGTATCGCGAAGAAAAAGTGCGCCGAATTCAAAGCCTCTATCAGGAGTTGGAAGAAATATCGTCTTCCGCGTCTGACAGGAACCAGGCTACCCAGGAGCTTCGACAAAACAATTTGAACAAAGGAGCAAATATCTTTAAGATAGCCGCCCAGAGAAGAAGAAATGCTCAGGAGATTCGTTTCCCAAAGTTTATTAACAATGCTGAAGGCTAACTCCTTGTGGAAGACGAAAAAATTCTCCACAGATGGCGACAGTATTGCGAGGAACTTCTGAACGAACAGTTTCCCTGAGTGTACTTTCCAAGAGCCGCCCCAAATCATGCCGAAATATCCGACATCACAGTCGAAGAAGTTCTGTACGCGGTTAAAAACTCCAAGAAAAGAAAAGCTGTTGGGCCGGACGGGATACTCTCTGAGTTCTGGAAAAAGATGGCAGACATCGGGTCTAGATGGCTCATGGTTCTAATCTCCAAACTTATGAGAGGCGACACTATGCCTAATCAATGGAGGGAAAGCTATCTTCTTCCATTGCACAAAGGAAAGGGTGATACGCGAAATTGTGATAACTACCGTTCTGTCAAGCTGATGTCGCACACCATGAAGATCGTTGAACGGGTATTAGATAGCCGACTGCGGAAAATAATACGACTATCGGATGACCAGTGCGCGTTTGTCTCGGGTAAATCAACAACAGATGCAATCCAAAGTATAAGGATCATGATGGATAAGCATCGTGATTCTTCAAAGGACTTGCATATGGTGTTGGTTGATTTCGAGAAGGCCTTTGACCGGCAACCAAGAGATCTTTTATGGGTAGCGCTAAGACAAAAAGGAGTTCCAGAAACCTACGTGCGAGTGATCATGGACATGTACGAGAGAGCAACGACAAGAGTAAGATGCACCGCAGGAGTCACCGAAGAGTTCGCAATCAAAGTCGGTGTACACCAAGGGAGCGTCCTCAGCCCACTGCTTTTTATAGCAGTCCTTGATTGCTTGCTTGAAGGAAAAGTGACGGACCCCAATGTGCACCAGCTATTCTTTGCTGACGATGGGGCCATTATAAGTGATGATCAGGCGTCCCTACAAGGAGCACTTGATGTGTGGGTGGACATTTTTGAGGGACACGGGTATCCTGTTAGTTCAAAGAAGACAGAGTATCTGTGCTGCCCGTTCTCTGACCCTCATCAGCCTATTCTAGACATTTACTTGAATGGAAGAGTGCTTCCCAAGTGTGAAAAGTTTAAATATCTGGGATCTATGTTTAATAAAGAAGCAACTTGTGATGACGACATCAAACATCGCGTAAGCGTAGGGTGGATGAAGTGGCGGGAAAACTCCGCCATCTTCTGTGATCGAAAATTTCCCCCTAAGCTGAAAGGAAGGCTCTACACTTCAGTTGTACGTCCGGCGCTCACATACGGTTCACAATGCTGGACAATGCACAAAAAGTATGACAGCAAATTAACGGCAACTGAGATGAAGATGCTTCGCATGACAGCGGGAGTAACAAAGCGTGACAGAATTAGAAGTTCAAAGATCCGAGGAAGCCTCCACGTAAAAGAAACCATCACAAGAAATATAGAGCGCGACCGACTCAGTTGGTATTGTCATGTTCAAAGGAGAGATCCTTTGAACCCCGTCCAAAAGGCGTTATCAATCAACATTCCAATTTCAACACGCAAAAAAGGCAGGCCGAAAAACAATTGGTGCAAACAAATGCAAAAACACCAGCATTTGATTGGCCTCAGCGATGAAGTAATCCCAAACCGGGAAGCCTGCCGCTACTTTCTGAGGTCAAACCGGCGGACCCCACAAGCGGACCAGTAGGAATGCAGTTAAGTGTCCTACACTTCTGACCATAACAACGCCGGAGAAAAAAAAAAGGAAAAGAAGAAGAAGATTCACAACGAAAATAAAATGTTCGTGTTTTCCGATGTGTCCCATTTAATAAAACTCATGAGAAATCATTTTATTGATCATGGTTTTACAATAAATGGTAAGGAAGTAAGAAAAGAGATAATTTTGACACTGCTTTCCTTAACTTCCGGGGATCTCTTTATTACACACAAAATAATAACAGGCTACCTTAACGTTGTTGGAGCAGAGAGGCAGAAAGTTAAAATGGCAGCAAAACTTTTCTCCCATATGATTGCTCAGGCAATGAAAAGGGCTGCAAGTTTGGGCCATTTGAGCAATTACAATTGGGAAGAATGCTCCAAATTATTCAAAACTGTAATATTTACCAACAATATTTTCTTTAAAAAGTTGAGACACCTTTTTGCTCTTTTTCAGACTAATGACTGGTTCGATGTTATGAACATCAAAGCCCCATTTCAAGGTTCTAGAAAGCGAACTCATGGGTACGGTTTGGCTTTGGATATACAAGATCCAATTCTAGATGAAATAAGTAAGCTCATGCAAGAAATGAGGATAATTGGAAAGGAAAGCTTATTGCCTTTCCAAAAAGGTACGAGACATTATTACATATGTATGTATAACTGAAAATGATATTCATAACTTTCATTTTCAGGCATAATTCAAACAAATCTCGTAACTAGCGATCTCATCGTACCAACCATTCGAAATAACTCAGATATAATTTTTGAAGATAAACCTGGTGATCTTAAACCCTTTTATGTTGTTCACCAAAATATTCGGAGTCTACGGCGTAATTTCGATGTTTTGACTTGTAATCTTCAGACATTTACTAATCTGCCTGATCTTATTTTTTTATCCGAAATATGGATTTTTTCTTATGAAGTTGATTATTATAACTTGCCTAACTACACTTTTTATGCGGTTTCTAATGATTCGTATTCTGCAGGTGGAGTTGGAGTCTGTGTGCGTAACCATTATGAGTGCGAGGTCAAAAGTTTTAGTTTTACTAGTGCAGATGTTTTAAAAATTTCAGTTTGTTTACCTGGACAAAATTTCACATTTATTTGCGTATATAGATTCCACTCAGTATCAGTTGAGGTATTTATTGAGGAATTTTCTGTTTTCTTAAATAATGAGCGTGCTACAAATCTGTTTGTTTTGGGCGATATAAATATGGATCTCCTAACTCCTACTAGTGGTTTGGATTCATATAAATTGTTACTTTCTCAAAATGAATTAATATCCTTTGTTAATGAGCCAAAAAGACCCATCACAGGGACCTGTCTGGATCATGTTCTTGGTCGATTGTCAACATTATCCCGCTTCGATTGTTTTGGCATCGTATTCGATCTACGTATTACAGATCATTGCATGACAGGTATAGCTTTTAAGTGTCTGGAAAACACAGTACGTAAAAAGTCCATATCGGAATACCAGTTGACTAAAATTGATTTTATTAAACTGAACCATGATCTCCTCTCAACACAAATTTAAAACATCGCTTTCAAAAATTGTGTAATGTAATAAAGAAAGAAGTAAGACTAGGCAGATCAGTATGCGCGGGCTTAACTCCGCTACTGAAAATTTTTGATCGAGCGAGCAAATTTGTTGTTTTATCAACCTTGCTCTCGCTCCGCATGGCACTTTTCTAAACTTTACTTCGTTATTTCTCACTATTTTTCAATCAAACAATTTCATTTGATAATTTATGGCTCATCTACAGACCTAGATCTATCGAATGACATGCTGCACACATGTGTGGTTATAGCCGATATCTACATTTAGTGCGTACAAGATTAGTCCGAAATCGTTTTCGGACCACTATATTCCCCGTACATGCACGCGCTAGGCCAAAAAATGGGTGATTGCTCTCGCTCCGCTACGCTCCGCTCGATCAATTATGTCGTGACAATTATTACCATAATAAATTCCGAAGTTCAGCAGGCAATCCGAGAAATGAGTGGAAAGTCATAAACAACATCTTAAATAGGAATATGAATAATAATAAATCAAATTCTTTAGTCATTCAAATAGATAATAGGGATATTACAGATCCTGTAGAAATAGCTAATTCCTTCAATGAATATTTTACAACAGTTGGTCAAAATTCTGCTAGTAATTCTTCGTTCCATTGTAACCGCTGTTCAAATGTTGAGGCTTCAACTAGGATCTTCAATAGCAACAGTTTCTATTGCGAACCAATTTCTAGCTTAGAAATTTTGAAAACAATAAAAGGTCTCAAAAATTCGAACTCGTGTGGAAAAGATGGAATTTCTAACATTGTGTTAAAAAAGACTGCATTTTATATAATTAATATTTTAGCATACATTTTTAATTTGAGTGTTCTTTCCGGCATCTTTCCCGATGAATTAAAATGTGCTATAGTTATACCTCTTTATAAAAAAGGTGGCAAAAAAGATCGCAATAATTACAGACCTATCTCCTTATTACCATCAATATCTAAAGTATTTGAGAAAATTATTAAAACTAAGATCTTGCGTTACTTATCAAAAATGAATTTTTTTAGTCCTCTACAATATGGCTTCAGATCAGGGTTTTCTACTGAAGATGCTCTGTTGGACTTTTGCTCCCTGATACAAAAAGGTTTAGATAACACAAAATGCTGTGGTACACTTTTTGTTGATATAACCAAAGCTTTCGATATGGTTAATCATAATTTGCTTTTAAAAAACCTGTATAACATAGGATTTCGTTTCAGTCTGTTTTCACAACTGGTTCGTATCTTATTTAACCAATAGTCAGAAAGTAAAAGTGTATAACGCTCATAGCGATTCGAAAACTATTAATTTGGGCGTTCCTCAAGGTTCCGTGCTTGGCCCGACTCTTTTTCTAATTTATATTAATTCACTATTTGAGCAACCTTTTGTCGGTCACGTAAAGGCCTCCGCGGATGATCTTGCTATTGGATACAACGCTGTTAATCCTTTAAATGTAGATTCTGATATAAATTACGATGTTCACATACTAAGATCATGGTTTGCGGAACATAGACTTATTGTAAGCAACAAAACTAAACTAATGTTTTTTAGTCTTGACTCCAAGGAATTGGCTGACATTGAAGTTATTTTTCATTCATCTGGTTGTTTAAGATTCAATTTGTTTCAAAACGATTGTTTAAGACTTAGTCCTCAATCTACCTTTGACCCTAGTGTATCTTGCAAGGAAAATTGTTTTAAAATTGAAAACGTTACAATAGATCAACATTTTAAATGGACCGAACATATCTTGAATCTCAAGCAGTTCTTTCTTTCAACTATTCGATGTCTGTATAATTTACGAAAATTTTGTTCCAACGCTTTTTTAAGAAAGGTATACCATGGATTATTTCATTCAATGTTAGAATATGGTATTTGTTGTTGGGGTGGTGCTTATCGCAACAAACTTCATCAATTGACGGTCCTACAAAAATGTGCCTTGAGAAAAGTCTGTAATTCTACCCGGCTGGCTCATTCAATGGAGTTATTTCGCAAAACTAAAATTTTACCAGTACGTCACTTATTCTACTACAAGGTCTTAAATTTTTTTTTATACGTAGTGGCTACATGCAGAGTCCTATTGTTGGACCTTATAATCTAAGGAATAATCCCGGCAATCATGTAGCTTTTCGAACTACCCTTTTTAAAAACTCTTATTCTATTGTAGCCCGCAAGTTGTTCAATAAACTACCAGAAGAAATACGAAACATTAGGAACCCATTCCTGTTTTTGAAAAGAATAAAGGTATGGCTCCTTACTTATGACATAAATAACATCGAAATTCTGCTGCACTATATAGTTTGATTTTGTTCTACTGTTTGTCTGATTTATGTGAAATAATTTATAATTTATACTTAACTTTGAATTGTATTTATTTACTTCCCTTCTAAGGTTCACCCCACCATGTAATTAATTAAATAATGTGGCATTATCTCTATTTCTTGTCTTAATACTAATGACACTAACTATTCTCATAAATGTAATTTTAGTTGTTGCCAATATTATATAGGTATAAGTTTAATGAATTTTGTAAATGGGAATAATGAATAATAAATATACCATACTACTAAATAATGCATTAAAAATGCTCCTAGTTGAAATAAAACATCGTTTTGATTTCAATTATGTATTGACATATCGCCTTAACCAGGACGTGTTGGAGAATTTCTTTGGTATAATTCGCAGCAAAGGGGGCCTTCACGACCACCCTGATCGCCAAGAATGTAAATACAGATTAAGGTCATATCTTCTTTGGTATAATGAAGGACTTCTTTCCGATCACGCAAATGTTGCTGAAGACGACACACCTGACTTCAAATTTGGTTCCACTCTCACACAAGATCTTGCAAATGAATTTGCGAAAAAACTTTCATCCGATATCTCAAATACGATACATGAATGCCGCTATAAAATCTTTGATGGCCCAACCAATAGCATGCAAAGATCAATATTTATGGAAGAAATCTCTGTTGAAGAAATAGAATGTATTCTCAATAACACAAAAGACAACAAGTCAGCTGGAATAGATGGTATCAGGCCGAAAGATCTCAAAACCAACGCAAAACCACTTTCAAAGGTAATAACCACGTTAGTGAACATGAGTATAGACCAGTCTACGGTACCAAAAAAACTCTTAAAACTGCAATCGTACGTCCAATTTATAAAGACGGTACAAAAAGCGAGATATCTAACTACAGGCCAATCTCTATACTATCGGCTGTGGACAAAGTATTAGAGGAAATACTAGCTGGAAGACTTTACAAATACGTTGAAAAGTACAAAATACCAGAAAAAAATCAGTATGGATTTCAAAGAAATAAAAGTTCAAACAGATTACTTGGCGACTTCACGAACCAAATATATAGCAGCCTTGATAAGAACCACAACATTATTGCTATGTTCATTGATTTCAAAAAAGCATTTGACGAAAACATCATTAAACAACTGGAAAAAATCGGTATACGAGGGAATGTTTTAAAATGGTTTGAAAGCTATCTTAGGAATAGAAAATACAAAGTAAAAATTGGGGAATTCATGAGCGAAACCGGCAGTATTACATATGGTGTCCCGCAGGGGTCAAAGCTCGGTCCACTTATCTTCATCATTTATGTCAATGACTTGCTGTCAATCCTTAAACAAAGTACAGGATACACATATGCTGATGATACAGCAATCGTGGTAAATCATAAAAATGTCGAAACAACTGAAAAAATAATGCAAAACGAGTTTAACGCCATCGTAGCTTGGTGTCATGACCACGGCCTGGTAATTAACGATAAAAAAAACAAAGTAATGCATATACGTCCTCCTAGATATATCAAGATGCACAACAATAACTGCTTACACAGAACAAGAAATCATAAATATTTAAATCAGGATGATGATTTTTCAACGACAATAAACAATGTATCAACCCACAAATATCTAGGAGTAATAGTGGACTACAATTTAAAATGGAGCTACCAGATAAATGCACTAATAAGAAAACTAAGACAGGCAGCATACGCTATGTTTCATCTAAGTTATTTATGTCCACCTGAGGTCTTAAGACAGTGCTACTATGGCCTTGTGGAGTCTCATTTGAGATACGGCATCTTAGCTTGGGGAAATGCACCCCAACTGCGAGAACTTCGACTGCTGCATCTAAGGATACAAAAGATTGTCTAGCGATCAAAATTTGGACATCAGCTTGATTGGATACAAATAAACAATGAGATTAGACTGGTGAGTATAGATCAATTATATAAACTTGAAATTATTTCACAGTTCAAAGATGACGTCACATACAAAATACCTACACAGCAAATCCAAAACACAAGAAGAAAACAACAAAACAGATACGTTGTTCCCAGGTACCACAACGCTTAGGAATCAACCCGTAGGAATCCAAAATATGCCAAAACCTAGACTATTAAAAGAAGCCAAAGCTTTTTATTACAACAAAGAACTAAAACAGACTAAACAAAACAACCACCTTTGATTTAAAACAAATACTTCACAACAAACAATTTTATTCTTTCAATTTATCAGATAATAAAACCAGGCTCTGCAGATAATGCGACTACCCTCGTTCGTGGATCGTTGCCGAATGATCCTGTCGCTGTTGCCTGTTGTCTCTTTCTATTCTGTTATAGTTTCGTCCATCCTGTCCTCTTCGGCGTCCTCGTCGAGTTCAGGTTCCAATTGAATCCACCTTTTCATTCGGTCGGCAGCACATACTCCAGAATATGGCTTTTGCACCCTTTGAGCAAAAGGAACGATACTCGATAACGGTCATGCGGTAGCACTGCGGACACTATATAGGGCCCCTTATATTTCGGTTCGAGTTTTCTCGAAGTTCCTGTAGCTGCAACTCCATCATTCAGAAGCATTACAAGATCACTTAACACATATTGTTTTGCCTTCTTGTGTTTTGAGTCAAATCGTTCTTTTTGCTTGGCTTGGCAATTAGCTATGGCGTCAGCTCCTTGACATCGTATATCATCAATGTTACGTGGTTTTTGGTTTAGTTCTACACCCAGTGTTAAAACATCAGCCCAAGGATTTCTTGGCACATAACCCATGAGCATTTGCTGCGACGTTGTTTTTATGGCTTCGTTATAAGTGTTATTTACACCCCATTGCACGATTCTCACTCTTTGGTCCCATCGATCCTCGTCTTCGACAGAAGCAGTGAGTGCTTGTAAAATCGTTCGATTATATCGCTCCACCTGGCCATTGGCTCTCGGGGTTTTTGTTGCGTTTAGTACATGCTGGATACCGTGGTTAGTTATGTAATCTCTAAAAGAATTCGACGTGAATGCTGTGCCTCTGTCTGTAATGATACGTCGCGGACTGCCGTAAGTGAAAGATACATCTTCTAAGAAGTTCAGTACTGGTTTAGTTTGGGTATTCGGCAAAGCCTTCATTAAAAGAAATTTCGTAAATGCATCTACGATTACTATGAGGTAAGCGTTTCCCTTTGTAGACTTAGTAAAGGGTCCCAGGTGGTCCATATGCACGGTGTCAAACGGTACACTTTTTTTTCAATACTATGCATTCCTCCTCGTGGTTGAGTTTCATTCTTATTATAAGCACATTCAATGCAATTCTTCAAGAATTTTTTAACAAATTGAGTCAATCTTGGAAACCAATACCTTTCTCTCAAATGCTTCATAGTTTTGTTCATAGAGAAATGCCCCATGCGACCATGACTTCCTTGGACGACCCGCTGTCTTACCCCTTTTGGAATATAGAGTCGGATCTCGTCGTCAACTCGCCTATACAGCCGTCCATTTTTTATTTTATAATCGTTATGTATTTGTTTGTCATTTGCGTTCAGGGGTGCTCTATTTAAAGTTTCAATTATTTCGACAACCTCAGGATCTTGTAGTTGAACCTGTAGTATAACCAGTCGTCGTCGCTTATATTTATTTTCATCACATCCATGTTAACAACTTCCGTTTGTTTTGCCGCTTCGTATGGTTGTCTTGAGAGAGCGTCTGCATGCGCCATTGCCTTACCTGGACGATGCTGGACTTCATAGTCGTACTCCTGCATCCTGAGCCACCAGCGTGCGATTCTTGGGACTATTTCTTTTTTCTTCATTGCTGTTTTAAGTGCTTCGCAGTCAGTGAGTATCAGAAACCGCTTGCCAAGCAGGTACTGGCGAAATCTGTCAGTGGATTCTACGACAGCTAAAGCCTCCAATTCGTAACTATGATACATCGTTTCCTCCTTTGTAGTCTTTCTGCTGAAATATGCAACGGGTCGCAGTGTCTTATCATCTCGTTGCAGCAGCACCCCTGCAAGCCCCCGAGAACTAGTATCTGTATGCAGTTCGTGTTCTGACAATGGATTATACAGTGCCAACACTAGTTTGCTCACGAGACCGTTTTTTAATTCTTGGTATGCGGCTTCTTCTTTGGCTGTCCATTGAAACTTGTAATCTTTCCTGGTTAAATTTGTTAACGGTAGGGCTATGAGAGAATAATTTTTGATGAATTTTCTGAAATAGCTTGTCAGACCAATAAATTGTCGGACACCATGCTCATTAGTCGGCCTTTCAAAGTTTTCGACGGCTAATGTTTTTGATTTGCCTGGTTGCACGGTTCCATTCTTAATCTCATGACCGAGATATTCAATTTCAGTTTTGAAAAATTCACATTTCTTCAAGTTTATCGTCAAATTAGCTTCGTTTAGTATGTTTAAGAATTTTTCTAATTGATTCATAACATCTTCAATTGTTTTAGCTGGGATAACGACGTCATCCATATAACAAACAATTGCATGAGGACGCATTTTGTGGACAATCGAATTCATCAGTTTCTGAAAGAGAGATGGCGCATTCACTAAACCAAATGGTACGACAACAAACTCATATAAACCATCCGGAGTTATGAAAGCTGTATAATGCCGGTGCTCCTTCTTGATGGGCATCTGGTAGTAACCTGAAGCTAAGTCAAGAACAATAAAGTACTTATATCCAACTAACGCATTAAGTTGTTCTTCGATGAGGGGCATTGGAAAATTTACTCTTTTTGTGATCGAGTTCAATTTTCGATAGTCGACACACATCCTCTCTTCTCCGTTTTTCTTTTTGACAAGAATTACTGGGGAAGCAAAATCAGACTGAGATTCGGTTATAAGCCCGCAATCAAGAAGTTCGGAAACCAAAGATATTAGTAGCTGTCTCTTTGCATATGGAACCTTGTATGGTTGATGGACTACTGGATCTTGTTTATCTGACAATAAGTGGATTTCCATTTCAATTAAATCTGTACGCCCTAACTCATATTTTGTTAAAGCAATACAATTTCTGTATTTATTTAAAAGTTGCACCAAAACCGTAGGCTTCACTTCTTTATCAACTTGAAGGTCATCTATTGTTATATGCCTTGGAGTATTACCATCCGATATTGTGTTTATTTTATTATTGATATTTGGTTGGTCTTTTCTAATGACAGTCAAGACATCTCCTTGTTTATACAGACCACAAATCGGATTATTTAAGACATCTTTACCGATCAGAACAGACTCTGATAAGGCATCATCTGCTACAACCAGAACACAAACTGCAAAAACGGCATCATCAATCTGGATCTCGCAGGAGATGCTTCCCTTTGTTTGGCAAATACCACCAGCAAAACCTTGCAATTCCACATTGCATTTCTCGATGCGGGCTTCGATATCCCTAGACACGGATTCTGTAACGATCGAACGTTCACTGCCTGAATCAAGCAATGCAATATACTTTTTACCATGGATCGAGACATTTTTGTGGTAGCAGTCATTATAAATAATATTAATCTTCGATCTTGTCGTCGATAGTTTCTCGTCTCTGGCTGCAGCACGATTGTTATTTTCGTGATGGGAAGTCCAAGGCCTCTTCCTTGAAATGTTACACTGACGCGCAAAGTGTCCTATTTGATGGCAATTGTAACATAGGATCTTGTTGCTGACTCGAGATTCCATGTTACCTGGTTGTAGCTTCATCTGTCCCATACCAATTACTGAAGAATTATTTCGATTGCCAATAGTAGATCTAACATTGTTTGCTGAGCCTTGCCGCAGATTACAGCGTATACTATCAAACCATTTTATCTTTTCGATCAACTCTGATATATCTTTAAAAGACCCAACTGCCAAACTTGAGCTCATCAGCGGGTCGTTAAGTCCAGTGAGTATGTATTGTATTATTGTTTTGTCCGAAAGTTGTATTTTTTTGCCCAGCATATTCATTTCGAAGCAATAATTTTCTATGGTTTCAGTTGGCTTGCGTGTTTTCATTGCTAGTTGTTGATGAATTTCAACTTCGCTCAGCTGCTGAGGGAAATTTGTCCTCAACCCGTTGGATAATTCGGGCCAGGAAGCAAAGACTCCCTCAGCAGTGTCCCACCAGTAGCGAGCAGCCCCTTGCATTTTTGATGCTGCCGCCATAAGCAACGCTTTTTCATCCCAGTCATAAATTTTTGTCAGATTCTCTACACGACTGACCCAGCATTCGGCCGAGATTGATGACACACTACCAGGTGAGAATACTGGCATTATGTCCGCAATCTCTCTGATACTACAATTAATCTTAGGTCTCTCTGTCTCAGACCTTAGTTGTCTTAATTTGTCCATAACCTCGCGTTCTTTTGTGAAAATTATTCTCTCCTTATCAAGAAGTTCTCTTTCCCGCTTAATAAGTGCCCATTCTCGAGCCCGTAGTTCTTCATCGGTTATCACCGTGCTGGAGTCAGAGATCGTTGTGACGTTCCGGTTTCCTGCAACGTTGTCGCGAGTTTCTTCAGACTCTTGAGTCAAACTTTCGTTGGGACATGAAAGTGTTTCCCTTTCGCCTTGCATTCTATTTCGTTTTCTGTCGTAGTCGGTTATTCTTTTTATTAAAATCCTCTTAGCCCCATTGATGGGTAGATTTCTCATTTTCAGCTCGACTTGAAGCTGTTTGACACTCAAGTTTTCCATAATGATGGATCTAAAATCAAATAATTAGCCGTGATTAATTTTTCATATTACCAATTTTAAAGGAAGCGAATAAAAACATTTATTTAACTTGCCCTTTGTAATATCATATATGCAATTATCAAGAAGATACAACCCACAATCAATAAAGGACGCGTTTAAAATTTCTTACTGTTGCGATGATATTCGAAGCATCCACCAATCTCAAATTACCAATTCTCCTATTTCAAGATTCAAAATTCTGTCCTGTAAGCAACACTGTTTTCCAACCATACAATAGTAAAATCATACAACCGCTTGTATTTTCGTTTACAATACTAGCAAACAATGTTACATTTCTTTGCATGCTACAACATACCAAAACATTACAGATGCATATACATAGATGGACATATATACTTCTTCGCAAACCGAAGACGCACATTTCTTATTCATTCTGCTATACACCCACATACATACAAGAAAATCGACTCAACGAGATGCCATACTATTCTCGTCTCTTTTGTAACCATTCCGTGTCAACAAACACATCCATATTTCACCATCGTACATAAAATATCCCTTATTCGGATATACATATGTATGTAATACCAACGCATTTTCGCTGTTGCTTTTTCAACTGAAAACGCAATTGTTTTCCGTTCCCCAGAATAACGGTCACTATAAACACCAGCTATACACGCATGTGTAATTCAATTTCACATTTGCTTAAATGCAAACAACCAATCTCTCACAACTGTACAAAACAATTGCAGTTCGATCTAGTGTTGGGTAGGACACGCATTTTTATTGAGTTTGTATGAGGTACTCATTTGGGGGAGTGAAGTGGTACATTGTCCCACCTCATTTGAGGTAAAGGATGTTTCTTATAGAGGTATAGAACTTTGAAATGGAATAAAACAAAGATGATTTTTTTAAATTGACATGAAATTGACTTTATTCGAAAGATAATCTTCTACCATTATAATTTAAATATAATTTCTGGCATATGAGCGCCACGGCTGGTTCGAAAGTAGTCTAATCTGGAGGTCCAATTTTCAATGATTTTTTCCAACATTTGTGGCCGTATATCGGCAATAACGGGGCGAATGTTGTCCTCCAAGTGGTCAATCGTTTCGGATTTATCGGCGTAGACTAGCGACTTCACATATCCTCAGAGAAAATAGTCAAGCGGCGTTAAATCGCAGGATCTTGGAGGCCAATTCACGGGTCCGTAACGTGAAATTATGCGGTTACCAAACGTTTCCTTCAATAAATCAATTGTGGCACGAGCTGTGTGACATGTTGCGCCGTCTTGTTGAAACCTCAGCTCCTGCACATCATGGTTGTTCAATTGATGAACGGAGAACTCAGTAATCATCGCTCTATAGCGGTCACCATTGACTGTAACGTTCTGGCCAGCATCGTTTATAAAGAAGTACGGACCAGCCCATAAAGCACACCAAAAAGTCAGTTTTTGTGGATCTAACGGTGCCTCAACATACACTTGAGAATTATCATCACTCCAAATACGGCAGTTTTGTTTATTGACGTATCCATTCAATCAAAAGTGAGTTTCATCGCTAAACAAAATTCGCTTATGAAAATTGGGATCAACGGCAATCTTGTTTTGGGCAGTCATATGCCAGATATTATATTTAAATTATAATGTCAGAAGATTATCTTTCGAATAAAGTCAATTTCATGTCAATTTAAAAAAATCATCTTTGTTTTATTCCATTTCAAAGTTCTATACCTCTATAAAATACACCCTTTACATCTTGTCACATGTCCCATTGATAGCTTGCAATATGTACTAATGCAAAAGTCGTGAGGTGCCTCTGACTATGACAAGAATTGAAGTGGTACAAATTTGAGGTGTTGGGATATTTTTGTACTGGTGTATGGGACATGAGGATGTGAGGTGCTCTGGCTATGACAAGAATTGAAGTGGGAAAAATATTATTTTTTGAGGTGTTGGGATATTTTTGTAGTGGTGTATGGGACATGAGGACGTGAGGTGCTTCTGACTATGACAAGAATTGAAGTGGGACAAATAATTTTTTTGAGGTGTTGCGACATTTTTGTAGTGATGTATGGGACATTTGTAGTGCATCTTGTATGAGTAACCCAACACTAGTTCGATCACTTTACAGGAACAGAAATATGTACTCGTATAATCAAAACCCCATACTCCGAATATCACCACATGTAACGCAATTTGGCCATATACCCATGCACTCACTTAAACAAAATCGACTTCAAATAAAAACAAACTTATCCTTGGTACGCTCGAAATCCCACTTCTGAACTAAAACAGACTAAACAAAACAACCACCTTTGATTTAAAACAAATACTTCACAACAAACAATTTTATTCTTTCAATTTATCAGATAATAAAACCAGGCTCTACAGATAATGCGACTACCCTCGTTCGTGGATCGTTGCCGAATGATCCTGTCGCTGTTGCCTGTTGTCTCTTTCTATTCTGTTATAGAACCTTTACCATAAATCTTAAAATGACATATAAAGTATAAAAGATGATGACAACCTTGAATGAACTAAAAATCATTCATATCTTTTGTACTTTATATCTATATATGTGTAAAATATTAACCTATGTCTTTATACCGTGATTATATTTTTAAATTTTGTATTATGAACTAAGTAAGCCTATAAAGGTGAATAGTCTTCTGCAGATAAGTCCCATGGACTTTGCAGATGTATGTACTGTAATTTTATAACACTATTTAAAACAATAAAGTATCATTCATTCACAAGTAATACTACCGCGCTTTTGCCAAAAAATTCAATTAATTCTTCATTTTTCTTCTCGTATTAGGTACAATTCTGAAAAATATACTGATAAACCCAGGAAGCATACCGGTGCAAAGTAAAGAAGAATGTGAAGTGGATTCTATAGCACACGGCGGATTGGGAAACCTCGCAGGTTACATTTGCCACAAGCTGGGGGACGAAATTCCGGAGATTCGGGTGAAGAAAACCAATGTTGAGTCTTTCACTTGGGTAAATCACCTAAATGAGGGTGGTTTATCCAAGCCAACGGCGGAACTTATGAATCACATGAGGAATCTGGAGAACGTCTTCAATGAAATTAACGGAGATGACCTGCTAATCTCCAATAATTTTATAAAAACCCATCTGGAACTTACAAAACAGGTAGGATGCGAGGAGAGAGTTAAAAGGCTGTTTTTTAGGGCAAGGATGTATTTTAGAATGAGAAAATTAAACAAAGAAATTATAGAGAATCAATATAAAAGGAAAAGAAAATTCAATAAAACATTGCATTAAAAGGAAAATTAATCTTTCATTCCACATTTTTTTGCATTCGTATATATGTATGTATGTAGATAATATGCGACGCGCTGCACATTGAATTCCAATTGAATAGTTATAAGATTGGTTTTGCTTTTGCCACAGTATATTTAATTTGCTGGTATTCGCTTATCACTCGAAGCTAGGCAAACAATTTGCGATTAAAAACGCGATTTATTTAACAAAAAAATATGATTTTCAACTTTTCATTTCCCAATTTGTACATATGTAAACAAACAGCAGCTTCGACCAGCTGTCAAATTACCTAGTCACGCGTGACGTACATGCACAGAACGAAACAAAAACGAACACCCGACGGCGTAATCTTGTTTTCTTTATTCATGGTTGAGTATAGTCTCTTAGAATTCATTACCAGTAATAATCTGTCAAAGTTCAGTCTCTGGGACGTCTCATTCAGCTCGTGTCTGATTTTAACTTTTATAATTAATGTCATCTTTCTATTTCAGCTGTTCATCTACTGTCATCGCCCATATTATGTTAGGCGTCTTTGTAATCTCCGTGCGTCAGTGTTGGTCTAATTGAAAAGTCCGTGTATTCTGTTCAAACAAGATTTTTAGATAAACTATTTAATGGCTTACCATCCACTGAGCATAGAATAATGTTCAAAGATAGTTGTTAAGTGAAGGATGGAATGTGAAACAGTTGGTGCCTCGGTTTGTCAATATTTGTTAATACTCACCACACACCCCACCCGCATTTATAGACGAAGTGAAGCTTAGTCAAATCAATTTGTCAATTTCCAATAAGGAATTTATGTATTTTAAAGCGAATAGAAAAGTGCGGACAGCAAACTTGGATGTGATTCATTCAAATAATTCAGAAAATCATATATCAAACTCGGGTTAATTTTTTAATCGTTAATAGGAGGTACACATATAGCCAAAGATGTCGAAAAACAAGCTGAACCTGACTCTGCCACCAGGATCCGTGGACTTGTCGGCGCAGCAGGTGGTACCGACTCCGCCATTTAAAACACCCTCTGGTACAGAGTAAGTATGTTTCCATTCTACCTATTGTAAATTGAAACGTTTTGTTTGGTTCTTTTTATTACTTTTCGGCCATTGTGTTTTTCTTTTATTTTGGTTTTTCTTTGTGAATTTACTTGAACTAATTAAAGAAAACATAGTTTGCTCGGAAAACCAAAGACAAGCATTGAGGCATTGACCGAAACTCTCGAAGAGCTGGAAATGGATGATACTGCTCGAAAACGCATTAAAGTGTTTTTAAGTCAGAAGGAGAAAATTGGCGAGCTGAACGACGAAGATTTGGAGAAGCTGGGCGAGTTGGGATCCGGGAATGGAGGCGTTGTGATGAAAGTTAGACATATCCCCACGCAGTTGATCATGGCGCGGAAGCTGATTCATCTCGAAGTGAAACCGGCTATAAAGAAGCAAATCATAAGGGAATTGAAAGTGCTTCATGAATGCAATTTTCCACATATAGTGGGGTTCTATGGAGCTTTTTATAGTGACGGTGAAATAAGCATTTGTATGGAGTACATGGATGGTGGTTCACTTGATCTGATATTAAAACGAGCTGGTCGTATTCCTGAATCTATTTTGGGAAAAATCACTCTCGCTGTATTGAAGGGATTGAGTTATTTGCGGGACAAACATGCGATCATGCACCGGGATGTCAAGCCTAGTAATATACTCGTAAACAGTAGCGGGGAAATAAAAATCTGTGATTTTGGCGTTTCTGGTCAACTGATTGATTCCATGGCGAATTCTTTTGTCGGCACGCGGAGCTACATGTCGGTAAGTGTTTCTTTTTTTCTATTTATTTCCACCTGTTGTTGGGCGTAACTACTTAATATCTAAGCTATTTTGAGAAATGGTTGAAGTATACGCTTTACTCCAGGCTGCTAAAATCGAAAAACACAGTGAAAATGATTTTGCTAATCCAGAATGTCACTGCTGATGAGATGGAACTATAGTTTCGATGTTTTATCCCCAAACCCGTTTTGTTACTATTACGACCAGTTCTGCATCGTTATGGACTATATTTAGCGATTCTTGAGCATGCACCATTCAACGCTGTTTGTAGCTACATACGCCCCGGATCCGTCCGCAATCATTACGTTCACTTTTCAGGTTTATGGAGCTTTTTCGATAATTATGTTGCAAAATTGCAGTTACTGTTTGGTCATACAGTCTGTTTTCCTGACCTACATTGCAGCCTAGGTGTGTCCAATAAATATCGTGGCGACTCCAAAAGAGCACCCTCATACCCCAGTAGGTACCATCTTCCAGCCCCCAAATTTACTTATGGTAGGTGGATAACCATGGCTAACTTAACTGCCTAATAGACCAATGGTAATAAGCATTAATTCAACCTGTGGAGTTGAGAAAGTTGATTATATTGGCTCAGCTGAAGTTAACGACCTTAGATACGTCATTAAGAAAGGTTTCGTAAAATGCACGAAACCTGTTTGTGCCGAGTCTAGTGACGTGACTGCCTGTAAGTCAGTGGTCCGTAATTGATGCGTCGATTCTGACGATATCGGAACGACAACTGTTTTAAATTTCTGATGTTATGGCTTTTATATAGGTGGGCGAAATTTTCCTAGATATCATGAACTTAGCTGCCTCGTGCAGGGACGGGTTAAGAATATCCCTGCAGCGATACCTATCGCTTGTCGTAAAAGGTGACTAAACAAAGCTAAACAAAAATCACATCTAGGCAATTTAGAAAACACCAAGGTGAGCCTAGGGACACATATACCACCATTAAACTGCCCCACAAGTGTGCATGCAAATCAGTGGGTTGACACGACTGGAGACCACCGGTGTTGTAAGAGTAAGATCAATCAAAAAAAAATAAAAAATCTGGAGCATGCCCGTGTCAAAAAGGAAGGGAAGAAAGAAAACGGTCAAACCGTAGTATTATGGAAAAGAACGCTAAAAGGAAAAGCACTACCCCGCCAGGCACTACTAATGGTCGTGATCCTGGGACGAGCAGCAATGCTCGGGTCAGAGCTATAGGATTTCCGGGGGATAGCAAAGTAATGCAACGGCGTAAGCCACATTTAAGAGTCGCGAGTTGGAACGTTGGAAGCATGAGTGGGCGCAGCTACGAGCTTGAAGAAATGATGGTTAGAAGGCGAGTAGACATCCTAGGCGTACAAGAGACGAAATGGCAAAACACCGGTAATCGGGCACGTTTCTTGGACGTTAAAACAAAAGCCTACAAGATGTTTTACTATGGATTGGAACAAGGAAAATACGGAATCGCCATCATCCTTGCGGCAGAGCTACTTGGCAACGTCTTAACCATTTCAAAGTCCTGTGACCGTTTGATGGCTCTCAAATTGGTGATGCATAGTGAGGTGTGGAACATCGTAAGCGCATATGCCCCTCAAGTAGGATGCGAACAAAAAGAAAAAGATGCATTCTGGCTAGATTTCCACAACCTTGTCAAAATCATCCCAAAGGAAGAGCTTTTGTTTGTTGGGGGAGACTATGAAGGCTACCACGGAGGCTGGGATACGGCACCAGGAACTCTACTAGGTGAAGATATCCTAAACATGTGCAAGTCGTACGGTCTTATAGTGCTAAATACCATGTTCGTCAAACAAAGCCGGCACCTGATCACTTATAGCCACGAGCTAAAGATTGCAAAGTGATCCTGGGAGACGCGATCGCCCCTCAACACCGTCTCCTCCTGACTGAATTTTTTATGGATGCGAGAAAGAAGTCAAAGCAGCAAACGAAGGTGTCTGAGAGAATCAAGTGGTATAAGCTGCATAAAGGAAAAGGCGAAGCTTTTATCACCAACATGGAAAACTATCTCTCTTCCATTATCGATGAGGTCGGTAATGAGGAGTGCAGAGCACAAGACATGTGGGATTCCCTACAACAATCGGGTCTGGAGAAAGCCAAATCACGGCTCGGAACATCTAAAGGCCCCTGCCAACACGCAAAAGAAACCTGGTGGTGGACAGACGAAGCCAAAGCATTGATACACGAAAAGAAAATGGCTTTCCAAGCTTGGTCAAAGTGCTCTTCTACTAATAGAGAGGAAAAAGCTCGCCGTGAAAAGGTATATAGATATTGCAAAGGTATCGCGGAGAAAAAGTGCGCCGAATTCAAAGCGAAAAGCATGGAAGGCCTCTATCAGGAGTTGGAAAAAATATCGTCTTCCGCGTCTGATAGGAACCAGGCTACCCAGGAGCAGAGGAGCAAATATCTTTAAGATAGCCGCCCAGAGCAGAAGAAATGCTCAGGAGATTCGTTTCCCAAAGTTTATTAACAATGCTGAAGGCCAACTCCTTGTGGAAGACGAAAAAATTCTCCACAGATGGCGACAGTATTGCGAGGAACTTCTCAACGAACAGTTTCCCCGAGTGTACTTTCCAAGAGCTGCCCCGAATCATGCCGAAATATCCGACATCACAGTCGAAGAAGTTCGGTACGCGGTTAAAAACTCCAAGAAAAGAAAAGCTGTTGGGCCGGACGGGATACCCTCTGAGTTCTGGAAAAAGATGGGAGACATCGGGTCTAGATGGCTCATGGTTCTAATCTCCAAACTTATGAGAGGCGACACTATGCCTAATCAATGGAGGGAAAGCTATCTTCTTCCATTGCACAAAGGAAAGGGTGATACGCGAAATTGTGATAACTACCGTTCTGTCAAACTGATGTCGCACACCATGAAGATCGGTGAACGGGTATTAGATAGCCGACTGCGGAAAATAATACGACCTGATGACCAGTGCGGGTTTGTCACGGGGAAATCAACAACAGATGCAATCCAAAGTATAAGGATCATGATGGAAAAGCATCGTGATTCTTCAAAGGACTTGCATATGGTGTTGGTTGATTTCGAGAAGGCCTTTGACCGGCAACCAAGAGATCTTTTATGGGTAGCGCTAAGACAAAAAGGAGTTCCAGAAACCTACGTGCAAGTGATTATGGACATGTACGAGAGAGCAACGACAAGAGTAAGATGCACTGCAGGAGTCACCGAAGAGTTCGCAATCAAAGTCGGTGTACACCAAGGGAGCGTCCTCAGCCCACTACTTTTTATAGCAGTCCTTGATTGCTTACTTGAAGGAAAAGTGACGGACCCCAATGTGCACCAGCTATTCTTTGCTGACGATGGAGCCATTATAAGTGATGATCAGGCGTCCCTACAACGAGCACTTGATGTGTGAGTGGACATTTTTGAGGGACACGGGTATCGTATTAGTTCCAAGAAGACAGAGTATCTGTGCTGCCCGTTCTCTGACCCTCATCAGCCTATTCCAGACATTTACTTGAATGGAAGAGTGCTTCCCAAGTGTGAAAAGTTTAAATATCTGGGATCTATGATTTATAGAGAAGCAACTTGTGATGACGACATCAAACATCGCGTAAGCGTAGGGTGGATGAAGTGGCGGGAAAACTCCGCCATCTTCTGTGATCGAAAAATGCCCCCTAAGCTGAAAGGAAGGCTTTACACTTCAGTTGTACGTCCGGCGCTCACATACGGTTCACAATGCTGGACAATGCACAAAAAGTATGAGAGCCAATTAACGGCAACTGAGATGAAGATGCTTCGCATGACAGCGGGAGTAACAAAACGTGACAGAATTAGAAGTTCAAAGATCCGAGGAAGCCTCCACGTAAAAGAAACCATCACAAGAAAGATAGAGCGCGACCGACTCAGTTGGTATTGCCATGTTCAAAGGAGAGATCCTTTGAACCCCGTCCAAAAGGCGTTATCAATCAACATTCCAATTTCAACACGCAAAAAAGGCAGGCCGAAAAACAATTGGTGCAAACAAATGCAAAAACACTAGCATTTGATTGGCCTCAGCGATGAAGTAATCCCAAACCGGGAAGCCTGCCGCTACTTTCTGAGGTCAAACCGGCAGACCCCACAAGCGGACCAGTAGGAATGCAGTTAAGTGGGAAGGTTATGGTCCTACACTTCTGACCATAACAACGCCGGAGAAAAAAAAAGGAAAAGAAGATCATGCACTTAGCTAGCTTGCAGCTCCTCGCATTTCCCTCTATGATGCTGTGGTCTGGATCCTAGAGAAGATTGACTTTGAACCCGCTGCTAGCCTAAGATTTCTTCCTTGCATTGCTCAGCCAGTCTGCAGGATTTTGTTTTTTGGGCCGGTTGTATTGAGCTTCTCGCTGACATTCAGTTTTTCCACTTGAAAGATTTTCAAGTGAACAAGGAGCCGGTGTGAATCAAAACGATTTATTTAAAATCCTTGAAATCCGTCTTGAAGCCATTATTGTAGATCAAGTGCTGGTAATCTAAGTAAGTGGCCATGTGCCGTAATACTGATTGTAGGAATAGTTTGGGCTGTTGGAATAAATATAAGAGAACCGGGTTATGGCCAAACGGTCATGGTTTAGATGGCCAGTAGCCTGTTTCCTTGAGCCTGATGGCAGCATAAGTTATCATATATTTGGCTAGCATTATCAGCGTTATAATAAATGCTTTGGTGCAACATGATTTCATGTCCCCGTGATATCCATTCCTGTGTGTAGTTATAAGCTTTGCTTAAGGCAGGCCATCAAACCAGTGAGTGGATGAGACTTCTTGCGGTCTTCTATGGGTGGTCCTATAAGTACTTAGCCTACAAAAGAAAAACAAAAATTTTTCAGAAATGGCGATTTATTTTTCAATATAGTCTCCTTTTAGCTCGAAATACTTGACCCTGCGATGCTCCAAGTTCTTTAACCCGTCTGAAAAATACGGCGAGTGACTTTTTCAAGTTTGGAAACAAAAATAAGTCGCACGGGGCCAAATCTGGAGAATACGGTGGATGGGGCAGCAGTTCGTTCCCCGTGACGAGGCGGAGGTGTAGCCGGTGCGTTATCATGGTGGAAGAGCACTTTTTTCTTCGCCTAGTGGGGCCGTTTTTTTTTCTTCAATTCGACGTCGAATCGGCCCAATAATTTAGCATATTACAGCCCTGTGACCGTTTTGCCCTTCTCCAGGTAGTCGATGTGGATCACACCTTATGAATCCCAGAAAACGGTGGCCATCACCTTTCCGGCCAATGGGACAGTCTTCGCCTTCTTCGGAGCACGTTCGCCGGGTGAAGTCCACTGTTTCGACTGTTCCTTGGTCTCTGGTGTGTAAACGACACAAAAACTCCTTCGGATTGTGCTTAAACAGCGTCAAACACTGCTCTGAAGTGGTCTCACGGTTGCGCTTGTTGTCCGGAGTGAGCAAACGCGGCAGCCATCGCGCCAATGCCCAACATTTCATGCAGGATATGACCCACGCAATCTTTTGAAATGTCTACACTCTCAGCTATCTCGCACACCTTCAATCGGCGGTCTGCCAATACGAGATCGTGGATTTTTGTCACGTTATCCTCCGTGGTAGCCGTTTTCGGGGCACCTGGACGTGGCTCATCAAAAACCGACGTGCGACCACGTTGAAACTCGTTAAACCAATTTTTGATGGTCGCCATCGAAGGAGAAGAATCACCGTTCACAGCATCCAAACGCTCTTTGATTTCGCTGCGCGATTTCCCTTTCAAAAACAAGAATCGGATCACCGACCGATATTGCTCTTTTCCCATTTTTTAAAATCCGCGGACACTCCCGCTTCCACACGCGGTCAAAACAAAACAACGAGTCCGATCCGGCTGCAATTTCGACAGTAGCCGTCTACAACACGTAAGTTGCTCTTGCGATACTGGCGCCATCTGGCGGTGAGGCTAAGTACTTATCGGACTACCCTCGTACTATATTTGAGGTGGAAGAGATATAAATGTTCACAAATCTTCAATGAGTTCAAGAAAGTACGTAACTCTGTTATTTCTCTTATACGTAAAAGCAAGATGCTCTATTACAAATTCACTCAAAGAAAAGGTTGATAACTGATGTAATTGATGTACATGAACTACACCCCAACTTCGTACTATGTCCAGTAAATACGAGTACATCAAATGTAACATCTACACCGGCCCCTCTACGTCCTTGTGCAGTCAATTAACCTTTTCTCTTTCTGTGGTGTCGATGAAATCTCCGTTGGTACGAGTATCCTAAGTGTAAAATCAAAGGCAATAGGACCAGAGGGCATTCATCCGGACTTCGTAAAAATACGTCTTACGCTCGCGCTTCATCATATCACCCACATATTCAACACTATTCTTACAACATCAACATTTCCTGATAGCTGGAAAATTGCAAAATTTATACCACTACCCAAGGCATCTATGTACATCCCGAAATGTTGAATATCGTCCTATCGCGCTACTTCCATTCCTAAGTAAAGTTTTTGAATGCATTGCAAGCCAACAAATTAAAAAACGCTCGAAACTAATTACAGAACTCCAATCGGGTTTTCGTTCTAAGCATAACTGCACTACCGCTCTACTTAAAGTGTCTGACGACATCCGTGCCGGTTTTGATGGTGATATGTAGGGAATAATCGTATTTTTGGACTTTTCAAAGGCCTTTGATTCTGTTGACCATAACATACTTCTGTTTAAACTTAGAACGAAATTTCGTTTCCAAAGTTCCTCTTGTAAACTCATTAGATCGTATCTCTCAAATCGTTCCCAATATGTGTCCTTCAATGGTACTTGTTCTACGTATTTATCAGTCCTCTCAGGCATTCCACAAGGTTCTGTCCTAGATCCCCTCCTATTTTCTTACCTATCTAGCTTACAGTAGCTATTTTCCTCTATGGTGCTGTGGTCTGGAACCCAGAGAAGATTGACTTTGAACCTGTTGCTAGCCTGTTCGATTTCCTCCTCATATTGTTCAGCCAGTCAGATAGCTGTGAGCATTTTTTTGACAGGCACAGACTGATTGTAGGAATAGTTTGAGTTGTTGGAATAAATAAATATGGCCATACGGTCATGGTTTAGGTGACCAGTATCCTGTTGCCTTGACCCTGACGGCAGCATAAGTTATCATAAATTTGGCTAGCATTATCAGCGTTATGTTAAATGCTTTGGTCTTGTGATATCCATTCATGTTGATCTATGACCGTGTGTAGCTATAAGCTTTGCTAGGCAGGCCATCAAACCAGTGAGTGTGGATGAGACGAACGACCGCTGTGTATTCACAATTAAGTCCCCACTTTTTACCAATATTTTTGCTCCAGACAGACAGCTCTTCTAGCTTTTCTAACTCGGTCTTCTATGTCGGCCCTCTGGCTGACCTTCTGGTCTACGACGACACAAAATACTATATGAGACAGCATTCGGTAAGGTTTTCTTTGAGTGTTTAGACTGCAGTCTGTGGTCCAAGCTTACACCTTAGCTAACGATAACTTCCCGTGATTTCTCTTATTACGAAAGGGAATATCCCACACTCTAGGATAACATCATCCGCCTGCGCGACCACTTTTATGCCCTTGCTTTCCAATTCAACTCGAATTTGAGTAATAACCATGAGCCATAAAAAGAGAAAAGATAATGCCGCTTTGGTAGTGCCTCTGATTATGGATTGGTTGATTGTGGTTTCGAGCATGGAAACTATCCCCCAAAGCAGTTAGGGATTTCTCGGTAGATTTTGTGAACATTGTTGAAAGCACCTTCTACATATATCCATGAAGGTCGCGAGAGTATTTTGCAAGAATTCGCATCTTTAAACGGCGCGAATGACGTCGTGTGAGCCGTCTAGGTGGACTTACTTTCGAAGGAGTGTTATGAGTCGAAAGTGGCTTGATTAAGACCTTGCTAGTAGGCAAGTTGAGTACACGTTAAAAGTTCTTAACTTAAAGATGATGGCTCTAATTTGTGAATTTTTTCCAACCTTCGGAATGAAGATCATTTGAAACTATCTCCAGGATTCGGGAACGTAAAGAGTGGGCCAAATACAAGTTTCTTTTTAAAAACGTAATAAAAAAATTAAATGTTTTCCATGTATTATGGCTTTATTAGTAAGAACAAACATTCCCATTAATTATGAAATACAACGTCGTTCAAGTGGCTGCCTCGGCTGGCTTCGTAGTAGCGCATTATGTCACCCCAATTTTCCAAGACCTTGTCGATGGCTTCGGGCTGTAGCTCACGGATTGCTTGGATGATATTGGCCTCAAGTGCTTGAATGGCTTTGTAAGCATAACGTCGGTCCTTCACGGTTCCCCACAAATAAAATCGCAGCACCGAGGCGGCCAATTGACATCGCCAAGACGGCTGATAACACGATTTGGGAATTAGGTGCGCAAAATATCGATTGTGGCATGGGCTGTGTGGCACGGCGCGCCATCCTGCATGAACCAGAAATCGTCCAAATCCATGTCTTCAATTTTAGTAAAAAAAAAATTCGGTTAACATAGCTTGTAACGCCCAACGTTAACCGAAACGTTGTTCCCAGCCTCATTTTCGAAGAAAAATGGTCCAATGATGCCACCACTCCACAATCCACACCAAACTGTCACTCTCTCTGGATTCATTGGCTTCTCGACAATAACGTGCTGGTTTTCCGAGTTTGTTAACGTAGCCACCGAGATTCAAATGCGCCTCATCAGAAAAGATGAATTTTCGCCCAAAATCGTTATCCAATTCAAGCTGCTCTAAGACCCAAACTGCGAAGCGATAACGAAGCGGATGTTCGCGCGCCTTCAATTGCTGAGTCAATTGGACTTTGTAAGCGAATAATCCGAGATCTTTGTGCAGAATTCCCCTCGAGCTGTTGAGATCGATAGCGAGTTGATGAATTGAGTCTCACAGTCTCGGCCACATTCTCATCACATGAGTGTTGTCCACTAGGACACCAGTCTCACAAACTTTCCTACAGCAGTCGCGGTGGGTGCTTCATTTCGGCCAAAACTTTTTTTGTTACCCATCGCTAGCGATAACTTTTTCCCATCTTTCTGGCAGAGCTTGCATACCGTCACGGTAGAAGTGTGAGTGTTCGTCTTTTGAGGCTATCCACGAATCAAACCATTTTGAAATGTCTTCATATGAATGGATCTGCTGATCAGCCGGCCATCGAACGGAACAAGTGATAATCGGACTGCGCAATATCTGAGAAATATGGCGGGTAGGGTAGGACTTCCCATTTGAGCGTTTCTAAGTAGGTTTTAACGGGTTTGGCAATGTGAGGCCGACCGTTGTCATGCTGTAGAATCAATTTTCCGTGTCTCTGCTCGTATTGTCGCATCAATTGAGTTCGATACCGTTCCCCAGTGATGATTTCGTTTGGTTTCAACAGCTCATAATAAATAACACCGCCCTGATCCCTCCAAATACACAGCATAACCTTCGCAGCCTGAATATTCGGCCGAGCCGACAACATAGAAGCATGACCGGGTCCCCATGATTTTTTTCTCTTTGGGTTGCTGTAATGAATCACATTTTTCATCACCCGTAACGATGCGATGAAGAAAACTTTTCCTTTCTTGCCGCTGGAACAGTTGTTCACAGGCGAAAAAACGACGCTCAATATCTCTTGGCTTTAAATCATAAGGAACCCGAGTTCCTTGCTTTTGAATCATTCGCAACGCATGCAATCGCTTGAAAATAGCTTGGCGGGTAACTCGTGACTTCCAAGGTTTTTGGCCTTCCTTCACGCGAACGGTCGTCAACATCAAAATCATCGTCTTTGAAGCAACGGAACCAATCACGGCACGTTGTTTACTAAGAGCAGCATCTCCGTAAACTTTTCGGAGTTCTCGAAGTGCTTCAGCCGCCGTTCCCGCAAATGACGATTATTTGGCCCAAAATCAGACATTTTCACACAACCAAATGTATATGACGCAAAAACAAGTGTCAAAGTGGTTTGTTTACCATATATCTAATCGACCAGCACTTACTCTTGGAGCCATCTCTTGATAAACAGCGAGAACTTAGTTGTACACCTAATACTATTCATACTGCCTCGCATTATCTCACCCTAACATACGCGACTTTTATTCTTTCAATACGACATGAATCTAGCCAAACGGTTCAGTTAGTAAACCAAGGAATGAAAAGAACCAAAGGACAGAGCAAAAGAAAAAGTGATACTCAGCTGGTGGAAATGGTCCTCTGGCTATTGGGCGGCCAGGTCCTGTAGTCTTCATCGGCCAATTAGTTTTTTTTTTTATTAAATACTACGAGGATGTACTGTGAGTACTGATTTTACTTGCGGACACTTTCCCACTGGCTTGACTGCCGTGTGAGAATTGAATTGTCGCTTTTGTGTCATACCACTTCCAAGCAGTGAACCATTGATCGAGCAGACCCACACAATATTTAGCTATTGGAACAAAGGGTATCGCATCCAGAGTATGATGACGGCTGGAAGAGGGTTGTTTCATTTGGTTAGGTGCTGGATTAACAAACTTCCTTGTCTTTCCAGTATTTCATTAGGCGTTTATAGGCTTTGTTTAGGACTCTCCGTCCATGGTTGCCATCGGTCGGCCATCAAACCGCTTGGTTGGGCCAAGTGGTACTATAGTTCACCTATTGGTCATGGGAGCAAGTACGCGTTCTTCAGGATACCGCGAAGAAAAATGGTATTGACAAAATAGAAATAAAAATCGAGGGCGGGGTCCAGGTTAGTTTTTTATATCGACATTATCAGTCATGAACCAACATAGTCATCTAAGTTATCTGGGTTCACTTTTGTTGTATTTTACTCGTAAATATCTGAGTCTCTGTTAGTTTAGTCGATTAACTATCGTCTTTTAACCTAAAATTTACTTGGCACCTATAACCAATTTGAGATTATTATTCTGGCCCCCTATTTATGTAAACTTTTTTCACCGCCAATATAGTGTTTCTATTTCTATTTTTCAGCCAGAACGATTACAAGGCACCCACTATTCTGTCCAATCCGACATTTGGTCATTAGGTCTATCATTAGTTGAAATGGCAATTGGTATGTATCCAATACCACCTCCAGACGCAAAGACCTTAGAAGCCATATTCGATGACAATCCTGAAGAAGGTAGTCAAGCAATAGTTGAACCTAAAAATATGGCCATTTTCGAATTGCTAGACTACATTGTAAATGAGCCTCCACCCAAGCTGGAGCATGATACATTCACTGCGGATTTTAAAGATTTTGTCGATATTTGTCTTAAGAAAAACCCAGATGAAAGGGCAGATCTCAAAACACTCCTAGTAAGTTACTCAATCATAAAAATGTTGTGTGTTATCCTTTTTTATTATTTTCTCTCTCTAGAACCACGCGTGGATACGAAAAGCTGAAAGCGAAGAAGTTGATATTGCTGGTTGGGTGTGCAAGACTATGGACTTACCACCATCAACTCCTAAAAGAAACACTTCGCCTAACTAAATGAATTGCTGTATGGATAGCGATGATCTGGTAATAGCGATAGAGGTGATCCAGTAAAAATCGAAAACGCCTGATAATCCAACTAAATTATTATTTTTTAATTAAAAACTTAATTAAGATGGAAAGTGTAGAAAATATTTCTCTTATTAATTAATAAACTAAGAATCAGAAACAGGAATTTATTGATATTGGGCCTACAATGCTACTTTGGTTCAGGACAATCATAAAAGGGTTCAACAACGGAAGCGAATGAGTTAAAGCAACGAACTTAAGTCGGGTTAAGCACGTGCAATGTCGCATTTTGTGATCCCAAACGGCCGAGTGTAGATTAGATAAACATAAATATTTGAAATATGTTTATCAATGCAAAAATGTGCGAGAATTTTGAAACAGCTTCAACTGTTACAACTGCCTCGACTTGGGTCTATGAATGAATGTGATGGACTGGGTCGATTAACGGATTTGGGTGATAGATTTACTTAGATGATTAATGGATCGAATCAAGGAGATGACTGACAGTCTGATACCAACTGAGATGACGCCCTTAAAAATACCCTAAAGCAATGTGTTAAAAGGTTGCCAAATGTTTGAAATTGCCAAGGCGATCTTCTTGTGTTAACTGAGTGCGAATTCCATAGCCTTACGGCGTAAATGAAAGATTGTTTTTCCACTTCTCTCAGAAGAAGCGAACCGGACTCTGGTAAAGGTATGATGAAGGCTACGCCAAATCAGGGCTATATCGAGAATGACCCATCAGTTCGACGTTTTGGCCAGTCAAATGAGTGATTGTTTCAGTCGATGTGTGAGAGCTTGCGTTGTCATGATGAAGGATGATCCTTCGTTGGCGCTTCTTTTTTCGTATTTCACCAAGCACTTCTGGCAAACAAATGGTTGTGCCGCGATTGTATTTCTTGAGCGTCTTTTTGAGCTTTTGTCAAATTATGCGGGATCCAACGCGAACAAATCTTTTTCACAGCTAAATGTTCATGCAATATCTTATTGATGCTCGTCATACTAATGCCGAGTATAACTAATTCGTTATACCTGCGATTCACATTGGCCAAGGAATGGGCTTCATCGCCTAAAGTCGAAGTAAGTTGATTTATGCACTCCTGTCTTGATAATCCACATCGAAAGTCGTAAAAAATCATCGCAAGAAAATGTCCACGAGCTAATTCCATTTTTTTCGCTGAGACAAAATTTGCAACACAACTTGTGCTGACATTTTCTGAAGAAAGTTATTGTTAAAAAGGTCAAACTCTCAATTGGAAACGTCAGTTGGCGCTAATAAACACTTATTGTTGCCAAGGTTCAAGTAACCTATGTATCCTCACTTTTGGCTTCCTAGTTTGGTAACATCGACAAACTTAAAAAGGTCAAAAGATCAGCAGGAATGGGAACAACCGAAGCACTTAATGCATCTCCTCCCGTTCACGTGTATTTGATACACGTCGGCGTGCAGCACCATCAGACTAAGGAAGCAGGTCACCCAAACTGTATGACCACGGCAGAGTTCTATCTCTCAAAAACTGGTTCATTGTACTACCAGACAGACAACTTGTCTTTATTGTATTTTCCCCCGTTGTCCGTAGAAAAGTGAGGAGCGGCTTCAGTGATGTAGAGCTAAGAGATTCGGCAGCCAAGGGTGTGCCACCGTGCGCGAGCGAAGGAGGGACAGTCGCAGAGAAAATGTTCTGCTGTGTCATCCTCCTCTCAACATGCAGCACAGGTAGGCGTCTCACTGATGCCAAGCACGTAGAGATAAGAAAAATGTTGCAGACTTTTTGCAGACATCAGGGCGTGCGCGCTTAGTCATCCTGCATCCTGGATATTTCCTCCATCTACGACTGTGTGCACTAAATAAATATTGAGTCGTTGATGTCAGATTTGACCGTGGAAGCAGACGGGTTCAGGTCCGGAGAAACTCTTCTCTGAGCCCCTTCTAGCGAGTTCATCGAAGATCTCATTTCTCGGGATCCCAGAGTGACCCATACAAGCCTAAGTGAATTTCGTCTTCCGACTTTGTTCAAAATGGTACTGAGTTCATGCACCAATTTGGAGTTGGATAGAGGATTGGACACAGCTTGGCTGTCCCTGCAGACACATATGCGTTTTCCCCTCCACCCGTGTTTCACAACATAGTGCATGGCCATTAGGATTGCGTAAATCTCCGCTTGGAAGACAGACGCATATTTTCCTAACGAGAAGTGCAGTCGAATGTTTTCGCGCTCAAAGAAAACTCCAGCGCCGGATCCTTGCCCAGTTCTGGAGCCATCTGTGAAAATGCGAAGACAGTGTCTGGCCAAAGCCAGCCCTGACGCCATGGAATTGTGTGTGTAGGATGGCAGGTGTCATTGTGTCAGAAGGCATATACATGAGACAGGGGTCGTAGGATATTTCTCGCGCAAGTACACTTTCACTCCAATGCGAGTTCTACCAAAGACCATTTCTCTTTAGGCGAGAAATGGCTTTCAGTGCACACCCTCTGATATATGAGTCAAGGGATGGAAGATTCATCATAGCATCCAGACAGCTCCCGGTGTGCTGGGAAAGCCCCCGTGCAGCTGAGACAGTCCGCTCTTTGGAGTTTGGTGAGTAAAGCCACAGCGTGCTTGCGTGTTAGACTGTTCCACCAAACAACTGATGCATATGAGATTATCGGTCGTATCATTGCCGTGTAGATCCAAAGGACCTTTTTCGGCGATAAGCTCCATGTTTTGCCAAAGGCACCTTTGCATTGCTGACACAAGCTGACAGCGCTTGGTGGCTTTGGGCTCTAAATGCTTTGACCAAAGAAACTTGCTATCTAGGATGATTCCCAGGTACTTAGCTTCCTTGGATATCGTGATGGGAATGCCTTTTAGCATCAGCTAACTAATGCCAGTATTTTTCCTCCTTCTCGTGAAGAGAACGATATCAGTCTTAAGAGGATTAACCGACAGCCCATTTCTCGTGCACCAGTCTTCGATCACATCTAACGCCGCCTGCGCTTTGAGACAGACATTCGCTAAACATGGGCCGACAGAGAGAACAGCAACATCATCCGCATAGGCCTGGGCATAGATTCCAGAGGCATTGAGAGCATCTAGCAGAGAGTCGACCACCATGCACCATAAGAGCGGAGACAAGACGCCACCTTGCGGGCAGCCCCTGTTTACTCCATACTTGACACAATGTTCGAGACCTGCATTAGCGATCAATGTGCGCAAGCATTGCTTTGATCAGTGTGCGCAAGCATTGCTTTGATCCACAAAACCAGTGCTTCAAACCAGAGCGCATTCAATTCTCCCAACTAGTTTTTGAAGCGCAGTCTCGCAGGATTTTCCGCGCTGATAAGCATGTTGCATGTCCGAGAGAGGATGCATTCGAAGGACAACTTTGCGCACGTGCTACTCTACTAATCTCTCCATGCTTTTCAGCAAGAAGGATGTTAAACTGATTGGTCTAAAACTCTTGGCGAGTGAGTAATCTTCTTTCCCTATTTTGGGAATAAAGAACACTTTCACCGCGCGCCAAGGAATAGGTATGTAGGCAAGTGCCAGGCTAGCAGTGAAAATTCTTTTCAGAGTAGGAAGCAGCTGTCGAATAGCTTTCTGCAGCATAACAGGGTATATCTCATTAGTACCCGGCGACTTGAAGCCATCGAAAGATGCCACAGCAAATTCAATGGCATCAGTGACGCAACGAGCCGAGTTGTTTTCACCGTTTCATTCGCAGTTTCCCATGAGGGAGTGTGCAACGAGCCGATGACTGTCTGATTTCCCCGGAAATGGGTCTGCAACAGTAAACTACGAGTTTCTGCTTTAGACTCGGTGAAGGTACCATCAGACTTTCTGAGTACATCCAGCTTTGTCGATTTTGCTCGTTTGAGAACGTTAACTTGCTGGTCGCGCTCAGGGATTCGATCATACTTGCTTAGTAGAAGCTATTACCTGTACATAAAACCGGTTTTTGCATTGGTTCTTGCAAGTGAATTTCATAATTTAATTCCGCTAAATTAGCGATTTGTCACATTGTGAACGGCGCGAATGGGCTTTGGTTCCAACGAGACACGACCGCTTCTAAAAGGGAAAGGAACTACAACCTTCACCATGGACGCTCAACACTGAGAATAACTGGCTAAAGACGATGACGGCTAGAGAGGCTTGTTGGCCCATGCCCCGATCTCAAGCGTTATCTAAGTAGTTCTCTGAGTCTTAGAAATGTAAGTCTTTAAATGTCTATATACTAGACGAAGGGGTTGACGCATGTTCGTAAACACTTTTAATCTCAATAGAAAATCCAAAGATAAAACTTCAAATACATTTCTAGGACTAAGCTTTATTGTGAGTCTTTAAGTGAGCTCGTAACGCGACTACTTGGATAAACCTCTTCCCACAAAAAGTGCATTCGTGTGGTTTCTCTCCTGTGTGACGCATTTCGTGATGCTTAAGCGTTTCTGCCTTCCCGAAGCTTTGTTCGCAGAATCGACATTTAAATCTTCTTATCCCCTTATGAACGATGCGGTTGTGTAGGCCTAGATTTGCAGAACTATTAAAAACCTGGGGACACGATGGACATGGCCATTGTTTCTCTTTCGTGTGATAATTGATATGAATGCGCAGCTCGCTTTTCGTGGTTTTTCTTAAGCCGCAATAGGGACAGACGAAATTCTTTATGCCCGCATGGCGCATAAGATGATCGCGATATGTCCTTTGGGATATGTAGCCCTTTCCGCACTGTTCGCACTTGTAAGGATAATCCTCGCCGGTGTGTTTGAATCGATGGTCCTTGAGAGCACCGATGTTTCTGAAAGTCTTCCCGCACTCCTCGCAAATAAAGATTTTCGGTTCATACTTTATTTCCGAGTGCTTGATTCGGCAATGCACACGAAGAGTCTGCTTGCGCCGGAATACCTTATCGCATCCTTCGTATTCACATTTGAATTCGTCTTTATGTTCGCTGTGCACGTCTACGATGTGTACTTTTAAATGAGATGATTTGTTGTAGGATTTGTCGCAAAGCTTGCATGGGTATGGCTTCAGTCCGTCGTGTAATCGTACGTGCGCTTCGAAACGATCCTTTTTGAAGAACTTTTTTCTACATTTCTCACAATTGTATATCTCCGGCGTCTTTATGTACGCAGGCATTGTGTAATCGTCGTCCTTTGGCTTTCTACCCCGACGCTGCACTGGATACTTGTTCATCTTTGTTTGAGCGCTCTCTTCGACGCCATCTAAAATATTCTTCTCCGGCGTGCATTCACTATCGGAATTGTCTTCTATGAGGCCGCTGAATATGTCATTATGATCGATCTCCTGTTCCTCGAGAGCTCCATTCGGCCCCGAATTGTTGTCGTGTTCCATCGCCTTATCAAGCATATTCTAAAAAGAATAACCAATTGAATGGGGTTGTTTGTGGTATGGCACAACGTTACCCGCGTCCTTTGTTCGATCGTTTTAGGCCAGTCTAATGCTCCAGCTAGGTGCAACCATCGCGCACTATCCAAGTCATCCGCGGCTAAGTTTAGCTCGAGTTTATCGAACTTGCATGTCATGCGGGCATGAAGGATTTCATCCAATTTTCGTATAGATTTACTGCACATTACTCGGAACTCGTAGGAGATCTGCATCTTGGCGTGGCAATTTTCACAAATCCGACTTGGGTACATGTCATTCTTTTCAAAATCCAACGATGTACACACAACAAGCCATTTGACCAGGTTTGGGGTGGTGTAAATGTCAAAGGCCGTTTCCGAATCCAGTTCGGTTAAACATGTTCGACAACACAAATTTATGTTTTCCGCAGTTACGCCCATGTTCTTATCCTTAGACTTTCCATTAAATCAAATCAATTGATATACAAACTGAAATTGCTCTTGCACCTTTGTTAATTAGAGAGTCTCGACGTTCATTTTCCTTTCACTTTACAGGTTGTTTACGTCAGAAACCACCATTCTGGTTTCTGGTGTACGTTGTACCTGTTTGACAGTCTTTGTTGTCATTTTACGCGATTTGACATGACTTCCAATGACATGACCATGCATATGTAGTTTCCGGCCTGTTGACATTTCTTAAATTCTTTTAAAATTCGTGTTTCTTTTTACGCACGGAGCATGCTCATGTGCCTTATGAGCTCAGAATAAATTTCTCAATAATTTGACAGCAGAGAAAGCAAAAATGGCTAATGCAAGGTGACTCAAGACAAGGTCGCGGATCAGCTCGAGTGAATGCTCTGTAAGAACTGAGGAACCCTGCAAGCTGCAAACTATCCGGAATATCCTAAGTTCTAAGACATCAAAAACTCCAATCTGGCTCTTAAACAGAAGGCTGAGGAGAAACGCCCCACAGGTGGATTACTTGTAGGCCATCACATCCCAAATGACCTACGCCCAGATGGCAGAAGGTGTGAGGCAGACGATACAAAAGCCTGAGGCTGTTGTTAAAGCCACAGTGTCTGTCACCAAGGCACCAGAGGCCAACCTAGGTTCGACCTACTGCTCGCCATCCAATGGCAGATCCATATGCGGATGATCCGAGGGGACAGCACCTACAATCGTAATCGGTACGCCGGTAGAGAACCACTTAAAGATCCTAGCGGTAATAGTGAATTCACTGTTTAGGATTGAGCGAAGAGCCGTATTTACAACCTGTTGCAGGACGAAAGCGTTGGTGTATTTTTGGTTAGCGAAACAAAGCTAATGGGCGTATACAATGTAGCGTTCCAGCTTGAATTCTGCCATATTCCCGATCTTTGAACTTCCCAGTGCCTGAAGCCATATTTTGTTATAGAAAATCCTAGATCGCGCGATTGACATACGAAGGCGGTCCCATAAGTACTTAGCCTCATGCCAGATGGCGCCAGTATCGCAAGAGCAACTTACTATCGTGTAGTACATTCTAGTAGACGGCGACTGTCGAAATTTCAGCCGGATCGGATTCGGAGTTTTGTTTTGACCGCGTGTGGAAGCGGGAGTGTCCGCGGATTTTAGAAAAATAGCAATATCGGTCGGTGATTAGATTCTTATTTTTGGAAGGGAAATCGCGCAGCGAAATCAAAGAGCGTTTCGATGCTGTGTACGGTGATTCTTCTCCTTCGATGGCGACCATCAGAAATTGGTTTAACGAGTTTCAACGTGGTCGCACGTCGGTATTTGATGAGCCACGTCCAGGTGCCCCGAAAACGGCTACCACGGAGGATAACGTGACAAAAATCCACGACCTCGTATTGGCAGACCGCTGATTGAAGGTGCGTGAAATAGCTGAGACAGTAGGCATTTTAAAAGATCGCGTGGGTCATATCCTGCATGAAATTTTGGGCATGAGAAAGCTGTCAGCGCGATGGGTGCCACTTTTGCTCACTCCGGACAACAAGCGCAACCGTGAGACCACTTCAGAGCAGTGTTTGACGCTGTTTGACGAGTTTCTGCCTCGTTTCGTGACAGTCGACGAAACATGGATCCACTGGTACACACCAGAGACCAAGGAATAGTCGAAACAGTGAACTTCACCCGGCGAACGTGCTCCGAGGAAGGCGAAGACCCATCGGCCGGAAAGGTGATGGCCACCGTTTTCTGGGATTCACAAGGTGTGATCCACATCGACTACCTGGAGAAGGCAAAACGGTCACAGGGCTGTACTATGCCAAATTATTGGGCCAATTCGACGCCGAATCGAAGAAAAAGCGGCCCCACTTGGCGAAGAAAAAAGTGCTCTTCCACCATGATAACGCACCGGCTCACACCTCCGCCATCGCCACGGCCAAATTGGTCGAATTGGGCTACGAACTGCTGCTGATAAAATAAATCGCCTTTCCTCAAAAGTTTTGTTTTTCTTTTGTAGGCTAAGAACTTATCGGACCACCCTCGTATTTGGATCAAATACAATCCGAAGGGCTGAAAACAACACCAGATGAAATGAAACGATTCCTCAACTATTTCATGTCGGTGGTCAGATATCCTAGCTCACGAATGTACTCGAGTGATGTTACCTTTTTCAAACCGATAAGCGAAAGCACGCCACGAAATCGATACGAAAAGATTCGTCGCAACCTCCACTTCAATGGCAATGCGAATCAACCGAGAAATCGAAATCGGCCATCGACTGCACAACAGCCATCGAATGAACAGGCAACGACTTCGAGCGCAGAGCCGTCGATATCGACAGAGGCGGTTGCGCGAAGCCAGCGTTTCAGAAACCGTCTTGAGATGCGACAACACAACATCGAAACGCACGGTCCAATTCCACAAAACGATCAAACATACGACCGGCTATACAATTGCGCCCGTTGATAGATGCGTTGAATCGAAACTTCAAAAAAGTTCCAATGAAAGGAAGACTATGCGTTGATGAGCAGATGTATGCTACCAAGATTGCCCATTTTCTCAAACAATACATGCCAGATAAGCCTCACCCATGGGGCGATAAGCTCTTCCTACTATGTGACAATAGACATATAGAGATATATTCGAGTGAACCCAATTTAGGCGTTTCAGCCAATATAGTTGTTCGTTTGGCTCGCGACATACCACGCTTTGTTGGGCACACCATATTTTTCGATAACTACTACACATCCATTCCGCTTCTTGTTTACCTCCGCACTCAAGGCATATGCTCGCTTGGAACTATTCACCGCCAGCGCATTCCACAGTGCAAACTTCCGAAAAAGTTCGACAATCGTGGTAATAGTATTGAATATGTGGCTTCGTTCGACGGCATCGAGTCGCATGGAACGACAACAAAGCATTATTATCCATATTTATCGTCCGATAAAACGGCAGCGACAACAGCTCCAGCTGTTCAACGTTTCAACGAAATCAGTGGAATCAGTTGAGTGCCCCAACATCATACACGAATACAACAAATACATGGGCGGCGTCAATCTAATGGACGCGTGCTTGGCTCGATGTCGCATCCGCATCAAATCACACAAATGGACACACCGCCTTTTCTACCACATGGGCGGTAGGGCCATCATCAACGCTTGGATGTTATATCCACGCCACTTCGATTGTACGGTACAAACTACGAAGCCACCAAAAATTGTACGAATTTATCATGGAAGTGGCCACTTGTCTTACGAAATCCGGCATACGTTGGCACGAAAACCTGGTCACCCATCGAATTTTGAATCGGAAATCGCAGCCAAGCGGGGTCGAGTTGCTTCTTTGCCACCGAAGGATGTACGGCTAGACACAATATGGCACTTGCCGGAGCACGCTACAACTCGACATCGATGCCAAAAATCTGGCTGCCATTCACGAACTCGACTTGTTTGCTAGAAGTTCATCTGTGCCTCAGTAGAGAAAAGAACTGTTTCATGGAATTTCATACGACATGAGATGCGCCCCCGATGCTTTTTGATCTAAATTTCGTTTTTTTTTTAAATCATTTTTTTCGTTTATTTCTCCCATACAAATACACCCTTTGAATTTTTCTTGCGAGTTATGACCAGCGTGCTCAATTGGGCACGCACTACCTGGAATCGCTGTCACATATCCAGGTATATAGGAGTTATATGAAGAGCCGTAGAACAAAAGTTGTTCAGAATTGTCTCCTTTACAACATATGATTTTTTCCCGAAAAAAAACTTGGGCATTAAAGGGTTAAATTCTTTTAACTGCGATCAGAGCTTGAATTGAAATAAATCGTTTTTGTCGTGTTTCCTGAAATTCGTGTTTCGCCCAATAAGCTCAGAATAAATTTCCCTTTCATTTGACAGTAGGAAAAGTAAAAATGGCTAATGCAAGGTGACTCAGGACAAGGTCGCGGATCAGCTCGAGTGCGTGCTCTGTAAGAACAGAGGACACCCTGTAAGCTGCAAACTATACGGGATGTCCTAAGTTCAAAGACATCAAAAACTCCAATTTGGCTCTTAACAGAAGGCTCAGGAGAAATGCCTCACAGGTCACAAACACCAGCCGTCACATCCCAAATGACCTACGCCCAAATGGTAGAAGGTTTGAGGCAGACGGTACAAAAGCCTAAGGCTGTTCTCCAAGCCGCAGTGCCTGTTACCAGGGCACCGGAGGTCGAGGTTGACCTGGTTCGATCCTGCCCGCCATCCAATCGACCATGAGCAGGTGACCCGAGTGGACAGCACCTACAATCGTAATCGGTACGCCGTTAGAGAATCACTTCTCTGCTTGGGAATAAGCAAAGAGCCGTACTTTACAGCCTGTTGCAGGACGAAAGCCTTGGTGTACTTTTGGTTAGCGAACCAAAGCTAATGGTCGTATTACACTGTAGCGTTCGAGCGCTCGGGCAGCATGAGTAGGAATAATGAATTCATATGGAGTAACTCGGAATGCGACCTCAGGCGTTCCCTCGGCTAATATCGTAAGCTCGAGCTCATGGCCAGAGCAAAGCTACTGGCTACTCGGTCGTGCATTTTGACAGCTGATAATGCTTGTATAGGTGCACTGAATGTGTGTATAGGTTGTTTGAGGAAACCTTGCTTGAATTCTGCCATACTCCCGACTTTTGAACGTCCCAGCGACTGAAGCCACATTTTGTTATGAAAATTCCTAGGTCGCGCGTTTGACATATGTTTGTCGTTAGTCGATACAACGTCGAACGCTTGAACACCACATTGTGATACGGCCATAAACCGGAGACACGAAATCCGCCACAGTTCTTATAAGGTAATTCAAAGTGACCGTCGCAGTGCCTCGAACGAAGTGGTTCCGGGTGCTAGAAGCCTGCATTCTGTGCATTCCTCTCTGAAATGAAAAGAGAATGTACTCTATAGAAGCCAAGCACCTCAACCCAAGGTTTTCATCGTAAAGCTCGAGACACTTTTTTGATCTCTTCTGGCTGGCATGAGCGAATGGTCTACTAGCTGTCTATGGACCTATGTACATGACAATAACCATTGTGGTCTTAGTGCCGTGATCACAGTATCAGACGAATTCGCGAGGATGACAAAGGCACCTCCATGATTACAGCAAGGCACATTGGCCACGATTTGCCAACTTACTGACCAGAGCGCTCATTTCGAGGAGAAACCAGAACGAGACATGCGTCTTTCGTAATCTTCCTCCATGACACCCTAATAATATGAAGTCCCAGGTTCGTAGCGACAAAACTTTACATTTTACCGCAGTGTGCTTCCGCCACGGAGGACATGGGCTCGGACATACAGGGTAAAGTCATTGATTGCCAGCAACGATCACTGTTTCAATGTCCGGATCAAGTTGACATACAGCCTCCTCGGGGCGCCCTCTGTATAGCCTCTTCAACAACCGTTGTGAGGTGAACAAATGTAGCAGCTATAAAACTCCGACCAGACTGGCGGTTGTGCGGCGGGCCAACAATCCACCCACGTAAAAAAAACCAAGTTATGAATGAACTAAATGCCTCGGATCAACGGACAGATATGCGATGACGACACTGCACGAAAAAGGAACACGGTTCGCGAGTATGTTCCTGCAATGTCAGAACTCTGTATACCCCCGGAGCTGCTCATAATCTGGAAAGAATCCTCACGCAGTACAAGGCGGATATTACTGCGGTCCAGGAAATACACTGGATAGGAAACAGTATGATGAGGAACATAGACTACAACATTTATTACAGGTGTCACAAAAGGTTGCACATATTGGAATGCGGATTTGTCGTGGGAAAGCGATTAGAGTCGAAGATCCTTGACTTTAAACCTATAAGTGATCGCCTGGCTGAGATCCGCATCAAAGGCAGATTTTATAACATCAGCCTCATATGTGCTCATCCCCCAACTGAAGAGGCTGAAGACCCCATCAAGGAGAACTTCTATGACCTCTTGGACAACGCCTACGTACTCCGGCTTTCGGGGCTTTAACGCCGAAATCGGAAAGGAGAACACCCTTGGCGGAGTGATCGAAAGGACAGCCTACACGATACAACAGCAGATAACGGCTTCCGACTCACGGACTTTGCGACAGCTCGTAATGAGGTGATAAGTAGTATAAGATTCCCTCGTAAGTATATCCACACAGCAACCTGGTAATCTCCGGATGGTCGAACCACCAACCAAATCGACAAGCAAAGCACCAAATGTGCTCATTGACGCAAGACACTCGACAAACATCCTGGATGTGCGAACATTCAGGGGGAGCAAATGTCGACTCTGACCATTACCTCGTAGCAACAAGAAGCTTGACTGTTAATATCAGAAAGCTGCGCCAGTCCAACATGAGCAGGCTCGACATTGGACGCCTGAGCACACCGGAGGTCACCAAAGTCTTACAGGGAGCAACTGAGCGAAAAGCTCTACGGTATGCCTACATAAATGCCAACAGTATGTGGCTGCATTGTCGCTGGCCATTCAGGAAGTAGCCGAGACCACCTTAGGCTACCTACCACCCCCGACAAGAAACCCGTGGACGATGGAGAGTGTGAGCAGAAAAAGGCAGCAACGGACGAGGCGTATTAAAAGGCGCTGAAGCGAAAAACCAGGGCAGCGGAAGAGGAGTACCGAGCCAGAAGAAGGGAGGAGAAAAAACTACTGCGACAAAAGAAAAGAATATTCTCGGCTTCCCAGTTCAAGGATATCAAGGAGTCTAGGGATAAGCTCAAAATTCGAGCCTTTTATAAGAAAGCGAAAGACCTTGCAGGAGGCTTCAAGAAAGGCACCGAGGCTCTTCGAAACTGCGAGGGTAATCTTGTCACCGACCCGCAGGGAATAGTGGATGTATTAAAGCAGCATTTTCGGCAGCTGCTTAGCGAGAATGACCAAGAGAGAGCGGTAGGAATCGAGGAAATCCCAACTCCGCCTCCCATCCAGCGTCGAGGAAGTCGGCACAACTGAAGATGGCTTGCCATCAAAGCTCTTTAAGGCTGACAGCGATGTTCTGGTAGGGAGCATGCACCAGATCATCTGCAGAATTTGGGAAGATGAAAGCATGCCCGACGACTGGAATACCAGTTCTACTGCCCCCATCCGCAAAAAGGCGATCCCACCTCTTGTAAGAACTAAGACCAACGAGTTTCAAATTGATACACACCATCTCTTCATCGATTTCAAAACCACACACGACAGCATTCATCGTAAAGAATTGTTTGATGCGGTGGCTGAATTCGGGATCCCAGGAAAACTGATCCGGTTGTATAGCGCCACGCTAAAAAGTACGCGATGCACCGTGTAGCTCGGTCCTAGGACCCCTGAACCGTTTGAAACATGCACCGGATTTCGGCATGCGCTGTCGTGTGACTTCTTCAACTTGGTGCTGGAGCAAATAGTGTGAAGGGCAGGCATCAAGAGGGAAGGCTCTATCTTCTAGAAGTCTATCCAGCTGCTAGTATACGCGGATGATATTGACATCATCGCGCGGTCGTGCTGTGACATTGTGGAAGCGTTCATGGCAATGGAAGAACAGGCCAAACGAGTTGGTCTTAAGGTCAATGAGGATAAAGCAAAGGACATGCTGTCAAGCAAAAACCAATCCGTCGCTCACAAATTTCACAAACGACACCACAATGGAGATCCGGCATAGAATCGTCCTTGGCAACCGCTGCTTCTTCGGATTGTCCAAAAAACTTGGGTCAAAACACCTCACTCGAAGAACCAAAGTCATGCTTTACAAAACGCTTATACTGCCAGTCCTGCTGTACGGAGCCGAAAGCTAGACGATCAACAGGACAGTGGAGCTGATTTTGGGTTCTTTCGAAAGAAAAATTTGGCGCCGGATATTTGGTCCTGTCTGCGAGGAAGGTGAATGGAGGAGAAGACACAACCGCGAACTCTACGAGCTGTCCGGAAGGCAAAGGCCACATCGAGCGCATGAACATCAACGCCCGAGCTAAGGGGATCTTCGACTCTGAGCCTCCTGGTTCGAGAAGAAGGGGAAGACCGAACCTTCGGTATAAGGTCCAAGTAATCGCGGATGTTAGACAACTTGGTCTTGACAATTGGAAGCAGCGTGCCCGGGACCGTCAAGGATGGAAGGCAGCCATAGTCCAGGCTCAGATCCTCCATGGATCGCTGGCCTGTTAAGTAAGTAAGTAAGTACTCCCGCTACACAAACTGTTGGAATTATAACAATGTGCGTGATTGTTGACATAATTTTGACAAAACCTCAGGTTCCCATGTGCTCGCCGCAGCTTGAAGGCAAACGTCGGCGGCCATTTTAAGTGGTACGTCTAATTGGTGGTTTCTGATTTCGAGTGCCTTCTTCCCACTGTCCAATAGGAACGAGACCAACAGGTACCTTAAACAGACGATGGACAGTACAATACCAGTCATGCCATCGGGCATCGAGATAAAACCCGGAGGTCAGAACAAGGAAGTTACTGATTAAAAATCTCCAACAGTTGATCAAGGAAAACTAGAGAATAATACATTTTTACCATACCCACCACCCACTCCCAAGAACAAAAAAAAAACAAAAAGAACTTACGAACACACCCGAGTTATTAGCATAAAATTTCACCACGCTTCTGTCATTTCGTCATGCATATTTCACACCGCGGCTCGCAATTCTGACTTTTGAGTATGTGTGATTCTTTTTATTATTTTATATTTCTAGTGATTTTGAAAGTTTAATTTGTTTATAGCCAAATATGAATTCCTGTTCAATTCCGACACCGTTTCCTGACGATGATGGAGATGAGAGGTGGCTTAGTATCCATAAAAGATTTTTGTCTGAATGCCGTGAGAAAGATCCCGACGTGATATTCATCGGTGACTGTATTTTGGAGACACTGCACAATACGGAAACATGGAATCAGTACTTTGCGCCCCTGCACTGCCTTAATTTTAGCATTCGTAATGACAAGACGGAAAATGTCCTTTGGCGCATTGAAAACGGTGAATTGGACAATGTTAAACCTAAGGTAAATGGAAGATTTCTACTGTCGTCTATAGGTGCACGTACGTATAGTATATATGTATCGGTATATTTAATAGACCATCAATTGCATGTAGGGTTTCTGGCTTGTTTTGGGTTCATATGATGAGTGTTAGACCTAAATAGAGTAGCTTTTGGAACTGTACATAAGAAAAGGAAACAAATTCGCGTGGAGAACCGTTATTTATTCCCAAGTAGAACTACAATATCAATTTTAATAAAAACAGAAAAGGAAAGATATTGAAGAAGTGCGCGAATATGAGATCAGAACTTTTAGGGTGTGGAAGCTAGATTTCCATAGTCATACCCGTGTCTGCACTTACTAAGATGTCCCAGTTCGAGGCGAACCTGGGCTTAAACCAGGAATTCTATTCAGTCGGCGCGATCTTGCTTCTAGCGCCGCACACTCAGTTGTTCTAGTCCATTTTCAACTGTGTGCGCCTCTGCTAGATTCATGAAGTGCCGTCTTGCTGGAACGAGACGATTAAGGTTTTATAACATGCTCAGAGCATGTTGAAAAGCATTCGCCAATCCGCCCTATCATGAGGGAGTTCTTCCATGTTTCGCTATTCTGTTTCATCTCTTCTAGGTTTGTTCCTATGTTGTTCTTCCTGGCGGTCTTTTCCCCTCGGGGCTTCCACTCATTACTCCTTTGACTGTTCGTCCACTGTCTTCGTTCTACGTGTCCCATCTTCGTGATTTTATTACTCGGACAATGCTTGGGACCCTCCATAGATTCTCCTAAAGATCTTGTTTTCAAATGTCGAAATGTATTTTCCTACTTAGTCAAAGACCATTTTGATCTTTATGTTGTTTTTGGCAGTCAGTATTTGGACTGGTCCACTTTTTCGAGTGCAGTCAGGTGCGAGATTTTGATTGATCCAAGTCGATCTATATACAACTTTGCTTCCGCCGTTTTTTCCCCAACATTTGGGGCTTTAATGAAACAAATTGGTTACACGTGTATCATTCAACGTATTTTCCATCGCTGCCCACTACTTTCTCCCATCTTTCGGGCAGTGTACGAATCCCGCGTCAAAAAAATTGTTCATCTTTTGAAGCGATCCACGAATCGATCCAATTTGTGACTTCTTTATGAGATCGGAAGTGTTGATCAGCCAGGCCATGCGCCATTGATCGTAACAGGTGATAGTCAGAGGGAGCAATCTCTGGAGAATACGGCGGGTGGGGTAGGACTTCCCATTTTAACGTTTCCAAGTACGTTTTGACCTCTTTTGCAACGTGGAGTCGAGCGTTGTCGTGCTGCAAAATTACTTTATCGTGCCTCTCGCTGTATTGCAGCCGTTTGTCTTTTAATGCTCTGCTCAAACGCATTAATTGCGTTCGATAACGAGCACCTATGATTGTTTAACTTGGTTTCAACACCTCATAGTACACGACGCCGAGCTGGTCCCACCAAATGCAGAGCATGATCTTGGAGCCGTGGATATTCGGTTTGGCCGTCGACGTGGAAGCGTGGCCGGGATATCCCCATGACTTTTTGCTTTTAGGGTTATCGTAATGAACCCATTTTTCGTCCCCGGTCACAATGCGATGCAGAAATTCAATCCGATAATGAAATTCACAAACATACAAACGCCGTTCAACGTCTCTTGGTTTCAACTCATACGGGACCCAAGTTCCTTCTTTCTGAATCATGCCCACGGCCTTTAGACGTTTTGAAATGGCTTGCTGTGTTACTCCCATTGATCATGCCAATTCTTCTTGAGATTGACGCGAGTCTTCTCCAATTCTGCATCTTCGAAAACTTTCTCTCTTCCACCACTATGCCGGTTTTCGACGTTAAAATCACCGTTCTTGAAGCGTTGAAACCACTCACGACATGTTCCTTCACTAATAGCGCCCTCACCATACGTATCTAAGAGCATTCGATGAGACTCAGCCACTATTTTTCTTAATATTGAAATAGAACAGTAACACCTCCCGCAAATGACAAGAATTTGGCTCCTAAACTGACATTTTCAATCGAGAACAACTTTATGATGCAGACACAAATCGACTAATGTTTAAATGGTGGTCTGTTGACCGAGGTCCAAGCCAACTGCCTGACGTCTGCGATCTGTTTTTTCGACCGCTACTTACCGTTATCGCCACAAATCGGCAAACGGCGGATGCGAAGTTGGACACCCTATACATATTTTGGTTTTCTCTTCAATTACTTCTAGGTCTACTTCCTTTCCTGCCATTTCTACATTTCTCTTAACTGTTTCCTCACTATCTCGCAGAAGGTTCAGAATGTCAACTTACGCTAGAGCAGATGCTATTTGCTTAAGGGTTATTCCCCTCCCATTTGCCAGAAGGGATCTCATTACGAATTCCAGCACCAAATGAATAAGAAGTGGTGACAAGGCGTCTCCCTAATCCTCTACGTATCTTGAACGCTTCAGCTAGAAGTCACACGGAGCTAAGTCCAAGTCGTATGTCAATCATCTCGTTGTTACCGTGAAGCTCTTTTCAAAGAAATTTTGTGTTTTGGACCTAAAAGAGAAGAGTCTTTCAAAATTGTCTGTCCGTATCCGATGTTTTTGGTTGTCTCCTAACGAAGAGCTCTTAGTGGTAGGTATGGGGGCAATCCTCAACCTGAAGGGCCTTATTCGCCATTTCTTACCATCTTATTCTACAGAGTGCGCCATCTCATATGGGTCGATGTAAACTTGGAATAACTTCAACAATTGTCAACCGATTTTCTTATGTCATAGCATTTGGGAAACGTCAATTCAGTACAATTTTACCATGAATCGCTTCACGCCAAAAGAACGCGCGGAAATAGTTTCAATGTTCATTAAGAATGAACGCTCGACTGTGCTAACGCAACGTATGTATCGTGCAAAATATCGTGATCGTGTTGCGCCCAAAAAAGATATAATCGTCGTTGAACCTCGATTTTTTCAATTTGGTTCTGTGGTAAGCCCTCGTGAGCAAACTAGGTCACGTCCGTGGCGTTCAAACTCATATATTCAGTCTGTGAAGGCCAGTGTTCAGGTTTGTCATATCGGCGCCGTTCGCAGCAGTTAGGCATCAGTGGGACCAATTTGCGGAGAATTTTAAAGGATGATCTTCACTTATTTCCATACAAAGTGCAGATAACTCAAAGAATTTTGCCACAAGATGAGCCACGGCGCTTGGCATACGCACAAAATGTCGTTGCAATGATTGATGCTGAGCCGGAGTTCTGGCAGCAAATTTTGATGACCGGTGGGGCACATTTTACGCTCTCTGGCTCAGTTAATGAACAAAATTGTCGCTTCTGGGGCACCGAAAATCCTCGCATTATTCACGAAAGGCCGCTATATGATCAAAAAGTTACTGTTTGGGCCGGTCTCATCATCATTGGACCGTATTTCTTCAAAGTTGGCGATACAGTGGATGACGATCGTTATCGGTGGATGTTGGCCCATTATGTGGTCCCAAAATTCGTAAAAAAAAGGCTTATTTCACCTTTGGTTTCAACGAGACGGCGCGACATGCCATACTGTGGACAGAACAATGAACCTTTTGCGTCAGAAGTTCCTTGGAAGATTGGTTTCAAAAAAGGGCGATATTGACTGGCCTCCGAGATCGCAGGATATGACTCCTGTAGACTTTTTTCTTTGGGGATACTTGAAAAGCATGGTGTATGCTAACAGCCAGAAGACAATAGAACAGCTCAAAAGAAACATTCGTGCGGAAATCGCAGAAATTTCGACCGAAATGCTCGAAAATGTCATGTAGAATGCGCGAAAACGAACCCATTGTTGCATCGGCAATAAAGGCGGTAATTTAAATGATATTGTTTTCAAAAATTAATCAAAATAAATTGTAAAGGTCTGAATTTAGTAAAAGTTTTTGAATTTCCAAAATCGGTTGAGAATTGTTGAAGTTATTCGAAATTTATATCGACCCATATGAGATGGCGCACGCTGTATGTAATTAACGTACGTTGACGACGTACACATTGATAGCGAATTCATTTATTTATTTATTTTTGGTCCAAGGAGATTTGTTCCAGCTAATTTTTAAAAATTAGATCACGTAAATGGGCACCTTTAACTTTGACAGCCAAATGCACTCTTTTTTGTGCAAACTTTTGCCAATGTTTCGGACGATATGGCGGCTTTTTCACGTCGAATGTTGGCTTTCAGTTGAGCTAAGGTATTTGTCTTATTAGCGTATACCTTGGATTTCAAATAATCCTACAAATAAAAGTCTGGTGGCGTCAAATCTGGTGATCTCGGTGGCCAGTCAAAATCACCATTTTTCGATATCAATCGCCCGGGAAACAATGGTCGCAATAAATTGATTGTTGGTCGAGCTGTATGGCATGTAGCCCCGTCCTGTTGAAATCAGAAGTCATCCATGTCATTTTCACGAATAATGGGCATCACAAAATCCGTTATCATGGCTCGATAACGCTCACCATTGACTGTTGTCGTGGCTCCATCATCGTCATCGAAAAAATACGGTCCGATGATCATATTCGCGCAAACACCGCACCAACCTGTTATTTTTTGGTCGTAAAGAGGCTGTTCTCCAATTAGTTGAGGACTTTCGGTGGCATAAAATCGACAATTTTGCTTGTTTACGGCTCCATTCAACGAGCAATGTGCCTCGTCTGACATGATGAATTTTCGCCAAAAATCAAGTTCGTTTTCAGTCATTTCGATGGCCCATTTGCCAAAATTAAGGCGTCGCGGATAATCAGCTGGGTTTAGTTTTTGTGCCATTTGAATTTTGTATGGAAACATCTTCAAATCGCTATGAATTATGCGTCGGAGAGTGGTGCGAGCGATGTCTAATTCCTGAGAGCGGCGATAACTCGATGTCGTTGGAGTTTCCTCAATACTGGCTCGTACGGATTCGATATTTTCATCGGAACGACTTGTTCGTTGTCTGGATGCATGACTGGCACTACTAAGATTACCGGTGTTCACAAATTTTGCGTATAAAGACTTAATTGTGCTCTTAACTGGAGCACTTTTCACTTTATTTTTTTACGAAACGCACGTTCAGCGCGTTCTTTTGGAGTGTACTGTTCCGTGGTGTAAATTGTCTTCGAATGATGCTTCCAACGCGGTATGACATTAGTCGATAGGTCAACTTGAAATGGCCTACCCTGTGTTTAACTCTTCCATAAATTCGTTTTTCTTATTCGTTTCAGATCATCGTAGTACATGTGGGGACGAACAACATAGAGAACTCAGCGATGGATATATGCAATGGTATTTGCGAAATCGTTAAAAAGATTCGCGAAAAGCTGCCTAATTCATACATCGTTCTACCTGTAATAACAAATGTCTTAAATCAAATAACATCCTTTGAGTAATCATTTCCCTCATCTTTCTTGTTTTAGACCATTCTTCCTCGGGGTCAACATCCAAATAAGCTACGTGATAAAAACTCGGAAGTCAATCGTTTAGTTAAGGAGAAATGTGAAGGTCTGAATCGAGTACAAACTGTAGACATAAATAAAGGACTTGTTCAATCAGACGGATCGATAAGTCATCACGATATGTTTGATTACAAAAACCTAACTAACTCAGGTTCGAAAAAGGTCTTCGAACCCATTCACGACTTGCTCTCACAAATTCTTAATGAAAACGAAACCGAAAAAGATCTTTCACCATCCGAATAAAGTCTCAGCAGCTATCTTTTTTATCTAGAATTTATGTTGAACTCATTAAGGCAATTTATATTTATCAAGGAACTAAGCAAAGTATAATTCGTTAATTCACTTTGTATAGAAATACAATTGCAATCCTAGTGTTATACCATTATCATATAATTGTATAACACTCATTTAATATTTATTATAAAATATTCCATTTTGAGATTCTCCAATTCCTTAGTTTGTAAAATCAGTAAAATCAATTTTTTTTTAAATGGTTTTAGCTTACGTAAAAGTCTGGCTTTCTATTTGTAAGAGGAGTGATGAAGAGAAGAAATGTACGCTTAGCGAATGAGTATAACAGTTACATATATAAGATCATATTCGAGGGTTTGCATGATGCACAAACAGTCATGGTTGCGCATGTATTATGTTTCGTATTGATTTCAGCGTTTATATAACACAGGCGCTTTAGGCTATTTTGTTTAAATATTTATTTATTTATTAAATAAAAACAAAAACAGAAAGTAAAGTTAATATTGCAATGAAAGTCACAACCAATTTAGCGTTTGCTCTGATTATCATTATCATTTTTCTTTATATTCTTTACAAAAATAAACAATTCACTCTGCTGTACTGGAAAAGAGTTCCCAAGGGGTTTTTCTTATTCGTTTATAGCTGTTCACTAATGCTGACAAAGCCCTTCAGTATCATGGTGCCACCCATTCAATGATTATAGTTTAGGCTTCCTGAAACAGTAAAAAACCCGCATCATCTAATGAGCTCTCAGAAAATGGATTATTTACATTTATGAGCGATATTTTCCACAGCTACATTCGGCTTTTCGGGTGCTAAAGCGGTAGACTACGCCAACCAATGAAGGCACAAGCGCCTGTTTACCAACTCCAACTCTCACCTCCAAGCGGTGGCTCCTGGGTGCCTAGTACCTCAACGGCACAGCCGGCCCTTTGTGCTTAGGTCAAGTAAAACCCTGGTCCTTCAGGTTAAGGGTTGTGCTTAGGGTTAACATCCCTATCGAGTAAAATAAACACTTGTTCCAATAGCCTCGGGCATGAACGGATTACATATTTGACGATCCCCAGAAACGTTTAAAAGGAAACGAATTCCGGATCTGCACCTGCAACGTTAGGTCCCATAACAGACCAGGTGCGGGCGGACAACTTGTCAAATCTCTAGATTGCTATAAGGCCGATATTACAACACTTCAAGAAGTGCGATGGGATGGGCCAGGTAAAAAGCGGATGAAAAACTGTGATACCTACTACGAAAAGTGCTACAGAGAAAATAAACAACGCTTATTCGGACGCGGGGCGGACGCTCCCACAGAGGAGAAAGATCTATGATCTCTTAGGCAGAACGTATGCTCAATGTCCCATCTAAGACACCAAAATCGTTCTAGGAGATGTCAATGAGGAGCTGGGTCAGGAAGGAAAGCACAGCCTCCATAACACCATGTCAGAAAACGGACTAAGGTTAGTGGACTTTATGGCGAGACTTAATCTCGTAGTAGCAAGTACACGATTAATACATCTCTACATCCATAAGGGGACCGGGCGCTCTCCCGATCAATCGACATCACCTTGTGATCGACGGCAGACACTCCTTCAGTACTCTAGATGTCCAGCCAAGGAACAGATGCGAATTTCCCGGAATCTACGGAGTCGAGTAAGAACACCAAAATTTAACGTCCCGAAGCTACAATCGCAAGAGATCGCCAGGACCTTCGCCGATCAAGTCTCCCTCATCTGCACAAACCATAGAACAGCAATGGAGACGTTGTCAGAAGGCCATCAGAGAGGCCGCCTCAGATGTGCTCGGTTTCAAGCCACCACCTTTTAGAAACGCCTGGTTTGATGACGAGTGCAGACAGGCCCATTTAGAGAAACAGAATGCATACATGGTTACACTGCATTGACGGACGAGAGCTGCCCGCGAGTTCTATGAACAGAAAAGGAGGGAGGAGCATGCGCTTCTAAGAAGAAAAAATAAGAGCACGAGAAGCGCGAGATCGAAGAGATGGAGTGATTCTATTGCAGGAACCACGTTCGAAAGTTTTACCAAAAAGTAAAACGAAGATGCCAAGGCTATAAAGCCAGAGCGAAAGCCTGCAGGGATGAACACGGACAACTAACAGTTGAGTCACTGAGTCATTGAGACTGTGGATAAACCACTTCTGCATAACGGCGATGATAGTCAAAATGTCGCCATCAGGCAGAACGAACCATTCACAGTGGACGAAAGAGAATCTCGTCCACCCGACCTAGATGACGTTAAGATAGCGATATCGAACTTAAGTCTTATAAAGCTGTTGGAGCAGACGGACTCCCCGCTGAACTATTTGAAGGAGCTGGTCAGGAACATGCACCAACTCATCTGCAAGATATGGTCGGAAGAAAGCATGCCCGATGAATGGAATCTCAACATCATTTGCCCAGTCCATAAGAAAGGAGATCCCTATGACTACGCCAATTACAGAAGGATAAGTCTCTGAATATTGCGTACATATCCTCCCAGCCGTTCTGTGCAAGCGCCTGAAAAGTTCCTGGACAATCTGGTAGGTTCTTACCAGTGTGGTTTCAGTCCAGGAAAATCCACGATAGACCAAATATTTACACTACGGCAGATCTTCGGGAAGACACGCACCAGCTCTTTGTCGACTTTAAAGTCGCATATGACAGTGTTTATAGAGACGAGCTATACACAGCCATGTCATGTTCTAATATTCCTGCAAACTCGTCAGACTGTGCAGGATGACTATGGAGAATTCTACCTGCTACATTAAGGTCGGATATGATCTAACCGAGACCTTCGATGTTAAAAAAGGATTTAGACAGGGTGACGCATTGCCATGTGATTTCTTTAACATCATATTTGAAAAGATCGTGCAGGACTATCCGGCCAATACAAGAGGTACGATCTACTTCAAGTCTACACAATTGCTTGCCTACGCAGATGACATTTACGTTATTGGACGGCCAAAGCGACAGTTGATCACAGACCAGTGCAGTGGTAGGGAGTGTTTCGGCTTGATTTCCATAAGTGGAAAGCAAAATAAACAATAAATAGTACAAGTGCGGACTTAGTCAAACGCCTCGCAACTATAAGGTTAGCACGGTGGTAGAGCGCCGGACTGATAATCCGAAGATCGGCAGATCAAATCCCCCATTCGGGAAAAAAATATTTTTCATGTTTTTTCGTGTTCTTCCACTACTAACAGAAGTAACAACAGTAGCGAGAAGACATGTCGGGAGACGGCGGCGGAGGACCGATTTATCATCCGATTTCGCAACGCCGGCCGTCGTAATGAAGAGGCGCAGAAGGGTCAACTCAAGGCCGAACTTAATTAAGCGCCCCTCCCTCACCACTTCGACTGAAAAGCTGCAGGTCGAAGCGAGGAAAGGGGCGCCATCATCACCACCATCGAAGTCCGAAGCAGCCGGACAACAACAACAACAGCAACAAGTTAAGAAAGTGATCCCCGTGGAAGCAGAGGTCGAATACCTCTCCGATGGTAGAAAAGGCCGCTACATGGGGGACAACAACCCCTTCGCGGCCCTCTTAAGTTCGGCTACGGAGGACGAACGTAGTGTGCTGGAGGAGCAAGAACGCTTCCTGCGCGCCCAGCTACAGGCCGTAGTTGACAAAATTAAGGCGTTGCAGTAGCTGAAAGAGGAGGCAATAGCCGCCGAAGAAGTAAAACAGCAACAACAACAGCAGCCGCAGAAGAAACAACAGAAGCAGCAACAGCAACAACAACCACAGAAGCAGCAGCAACAACAACAATCACAGCAGCAGAAACAGCAGCAACAACAACAGCAACAACAACCGCAGCAGCAGAAGCAGCAGCAGCAACAACAACCGCAACAGCAGAAGCAGAAGCAGCAGCAACAACAACAACCGCAGCAGCAGAAGCAGCAGCAACAGCATCAGTCGCAGCAACAGCGCCCGAAAAAGGAGAAAGTGCCACCGATCCTCACCTATACCACGGCCTTACGAGAAACCATCGATCTGTGTCATTGGTGCCATTGGTGTAGGTAATTTTGAATTTAAATGTTTGGGCCAGAAACGCTATGCTATTCAGTGCAAGACACTGGAGCAGCATAAGCGTATTAAAAGCCTATTGAAGGAGTCAACGACGGAGTTCTTCTCCTTCACTCCACAGGCCGAGAGGTTGCAGATCCCGAGGAAATGCTCTCAGAGCTCATAGAGTTCGAGAGTGACGACCTCAAATTCGTGGCGGTTAAGCCATTTTCCACGGTGAGCTCCCGACGGGAGAAGCGAGTGATTCCCTTCTTCGTGGTAAAGCTCACACCCAACAGCAAGCTGGAGAGGTTAAGGTCCATTACTTCCTTGGCTTCCCAGCGTGTAACATGGGAAATATTAAAAAAGCAAGGAAACATTTTGCAATGTATCCGCTGCCAAAGATTCGGGCACGCCGCGTCGCGTTAAGTGTGCAAAGAATCACAAGAACGAGGAATGCGACCTTGGGAAAGACAAGGTGGCGGACAGAGAGCAGCTCGAGTGTGTCTTGTGTCGGAACCGAGGGCATCCTGCCAACTATCGGAGATGTCCTAAGTTCCAGGACATCAAGAAAGAAAACCTGGCCCGTACGCAGAAGGTCGAGGAGAAGAGTCCCTCGGGTCGCTTCCAAACACCAGGCGTCACATCCCAGTTGACCTACGCCCAAATGGCGGCAGGTTCGGGAAAGACGGTACAAAAACCCGTGGCTGTTCCTAAAGCCCCATTGCCTGTCTCTAAGGCACCGGGGGCCGAGATGGATGTCTGTTCGATCTTGCTCGCAATCCAAGGGCAGATTGGCCAGCTCCAAAAACAGATCCAGGAAACGGCGACCCGAGTAGATAGTATCTGCTCGCTTCTGCCGGGCCTAGCGCACCTAAGGTCATGATGGGTACGCTGGCAGAGAGACACTTGAAGATCCTATCGGTGAATGTAAATTCACTGATAAGGATCGAGCAACGAGCCGTACTTTTTAACCTGTTGCAGGACGAAAGCCCCGATGTACTCTTGGTTAGCGAAAGAAAGCTAAACCAGAAGCACAAAATCTGGCACAGTTCGTATAAAATAATTAGAAGAGACCGACCCAACGCTACTCAAGGCGGGGGAGTTGCGATCTTCATTAAAAATAATCTTAAACATAAGGTCATATATAGCAGTGAAGTGCGGAGGTTCCAGGTGCTGGAAGCCTGTATTGTGTGCATTCCTCTCCGAAATGGAAAGAGAATGTACATTGTATCAGCCGATGCACCTGAAGCACCTCAACCCAATATTTTTATCGCAGAACTCGAGACACTCTTTCGATCTCTGCGCTTGAACTCGGTAGAAAACTTCTACATTCTGGCCGGCGATTTAAATGCCAAACATAGTGATTGGGGAAATAACATTCCCAACACTAGGGGGAGCCTACTAAGCCATTGGTCAGAAGCGCAACACTGACGTTTTGGTCAGAACGTCACCTTCGGCAGCTATATTTTTGAAGTAATCAAGGACTTCGTCTACCTTGGCTCGATAGTGACAAGCAGCAAAGACCAGTGCTGAGATAAAACGCAGAGTAACTCTTGCCAACCGCTGCTTCTTTGGGCTCAAGAGGCTGAGGCTTGGACGTTATCAAAAGCGGATGAAGGGGCTCTTGGGCGTTTCGAGAGGAAAATTCTGCGTGCGATCTTTGGTCCCGTTTTTGTAAACAGTGAGTGGAGGAGAAGATTCAACCAAGAACTATACAGGCTGTACAGCGATGTAGAGCGAATGGACATCACCGCTCCGGCCCGAAAAGTCTTCGACTCCAATCCCGAGGGACGACGCAGCAGAGGACGACCGAATTTAAGGTGGCGTGCACAGTTGGAAAGGGATCTCAACCAACTGGAAGTGCGGCACTGGAAGCAGCTGGCCAAAGATCGTGCCAGCTGGAGAGGCTTGATGGTTATGCCTTGGTTCACTCCGAACTGTAGCGCCATCTAAAAGAAAAAAAAATTAAACATTCGGCTTCGTATTCAGTGCAAAAAAATCATTTTGATTGAAGTTGTGATTGCGATAAGTACATGAAGTGAAATGTCCGGTAAATATTAGCAACCGACTCGACACGAAAAAGTAAAATTATAATGAAATATAAAATATGAAAAATAATGAAATAGAATGCTCTCATTCAACCATCGTGCGTACAGTGTATTACAAAGAATTAGCGTGAAAGATCACTTGGTCCAGTCCTAAAGCATTAGCCTTTTCTGTGTCTGTAAAATAGGTGTTAACACCAGTTTTAAGAGCGGGTATATGATTCATTTTATTTTTAATGATTTTGGCAATGTTCCAGAAGAATTCTCATCTTTAGGCTGATGATATCACCAAACATATATCTTCTCCTGCCATTTCCTGCTCCCTCCAATCCAATCTAAACAGGTACACTATTTAGTGTTACAAAAATCTTGCGCTCAATGTCACGAAATCCTTATATACTACCTTCGGTCTATCGAAAATGCTTGTCAAGTTCTTCTCTTACGGTATCCACTCTGCGTGCATTGAGGCCGTTCAAAGTAGGTTTATTCGTTTTGCCCTTTAGGATCTTTCCTGGACTGATAGCTACAATTTACCTCCTTATAAGGACCGGTAATATTGACTGCGCCTCACTGCTTAAGGAGGGAATTGGGTTGATTCGTGTCCAAAAAGGCACATTTTTCATTGATTCATTCTTTTAGATGAAACAGTTAAAATCTATTTATGAAAACCAATGCTACATTATAGTATGACATTTGAAGAATATTGTGTAAAATTTTCATGGAGAAATATTAAAAAATACGGCAATGGCAGCAATTATTCTGGAGCGTCTCGGAGAAAAGTTTAATTGCGGTGTCCCTCATAACTCCACCCTCTCCCTCGGTGCTGGATCATCTGAAATTAAAATTATATCGTTAGATAATCGCTTTGCTCAAGTAACGCTGGGGGGGATTTCGAAATTTCAATTTTTGGGAACACTTTGAAGGAAAAAACGAAAAATCAGTAAAATGAAAAATATAAACAAATTTGAAAACAACTCTACAGCGTTACCTCGTAAATTATGTACAGAAATAGTGTTCAAAATTTCAAAACGATCGGTGCAGTAGTTTTGAAGTTAGGAGAGTACCGACTTTGAAAACGTGAGTTGTGGGAAAAACGCTTTAAAGCTTTGAACAGTAAAAAAATTGGGATGAAACGTTCATAAGCGAGTTCTATCGGCTTACCTCACACTGAATCATCGATGCCAGGTCCATAAAGGATTTTGCAATCATACATGATGTGTAAAGCATCTTTTTGCTCCTGTCTACGATGAATACTGCCTTCTTTTGTATGTTTTTCAGCTTCCTGCTCTGCTCGGCCTATACGCATGGAGTCATTTGATCGCGCCTGCTCATGAGCGTTTGGTCCACTAATTATTCCGATGTCTTGCATGAAGGTTAGATAAGCAAAAGCACCTTCATTGAAGACAAAGGCTGCTACATAAGCTGCAATCTCAATGATAACAGAGGTTCCACCCAAGTGGTTTGGTGAGATTTTCCAAATAAGTTGGTTCAAACTCTCATTGTTGTTCTGCGTATTCTGCGTACATCTTTGCTCAGATAACCGCGCCGCTCGGGCATTTTTCATGCTGTGGATTCTCGTCCGTCGAACTGTAGTGAAAGAACGTAGCCCAGATAGCATTCTTCATATTTTCCACGGAATCAGAGTGACGCCTAATAGCCAAACCGTAGTATACCGTCAATTTATCAATCATTTTAGCCGTAAACTTCCCTTTACCAGACAGACTCTTTCTTTTGACCGTCTTTCCAGCACTACTTTCAATATCTACAACGGTCTTTTTGACTATTTCGCGCAGACGAGTTCCCATTCTTTTTTGAACGTAGGACACGTTTTTTTTCACTATTGAAAAATCATCACCATAAGGTTTGGAATTCACTACCCCGGAGTAAGCTTTGGAGTGACCGTCACCGATACAATTGCGATATCGCACACCATTCGTTACCGAGCGTTCAAACATGGTTTTTATCGCTTCGACCTCCATATTTCCAGCTGCACCAGTATGATTTGTCTGACACTTTCCAGCAACTACATGATCTTCACGCCACTCTTCGTATTGATTAGAGTTTAATTTAATTTTAGCAATATTTTAACACAAAACTGAACGAAAATGGAGTTAAAATGATGCGAAAATCGGAAAGTGCGCGTACGTCTGCTCGATAGAACGTTTACTGCTACACCAAATTATGTACTCTACATTGACTAAGGTTATAATACAGGTCTAAGCACGTTTGTACTCCTTTTCAAATTTCTATAAAGAAAGATAGGGGTAAAAGTAAGGAATTCTATAGAAATCGAACCAGATGCCTGGTAAGAATAGCGCGCTCGAATCAGGTAAGTATATGACTAAAAATAGTCATAACTTCGTCAATTTTGCTCCGATCGACTTGAATTTTAGACACAACACTCTTGAGATATTATGCATTCATTTAAAATAAAAATTAAAAACCCTCTTCCACCCATAAATGATTGCCCTTAGCACCAATCCCTGAAACCTCCGGTCCACGCCCCGTTTTTGCATTAACTCCCGTCAAACGAACTACGGATACCATGACCCAATGTACATAATGCTGAGTGAACCAAATTCCGCTCTTTTCGACCTATGAACATTTGGAACCAGATGATCACGAGATCAGAGCCTTGTTGCCAAGGTTGCCTGTAATGGGTACAGTTTGCTCTTCTGTTCCACCCCTTCTACGTTCATATTTATATTGTCCTTTCTAGCGATTTTTTCCCTCGGATCTTCCACTCATTACTGTTTTGGCTGTTCGTCCACTGTCCATTCGTTCCACGTATTATGCCCATTTGAGTCCTCGAATTCCCGGAGAATACTTGAGTTTTTTTCATTCGCATGTTTCTTTGACCTCTTTTCCACCATTGCCTCCTTCTCCTTAAAATCTAATTGACAGCCATTTTTCTCCTTTGATGAAATAAACACTTTACAGATCTATAACTGTATTACATATATTAAATTCATTAGAGCTAAAGCGTGTATGCTTCTCGGCAATTCAAGTTGGAGTAAAAGAATAAAGAAAGTGGGAAAGATGTCAAGACGGCATCTTCATGTCATTTGGGCTTACCAAACGGCGCTTACGTGATGGTTGAACTTGACCACTTCCTCCAACATCTATATATCAGCTAAATCTAAAAATCAAATAGTAACTTGTAGTCTCGTTTCCAAAAGACGATTATTTTTAAATTAAAAACCAACTATGTCGTAGGACAACCGAGCAAGGCTTTGGTTCTGGGTTAGCTGTGACATTAATAATTTATTTTCGTCTGTACACATATTGTGGTACACATTGCTTCATATATCGAAATGGACTTGTGGGGGACCTATATTAACCTATATTTAAATAAGAAATGCTGCTTAGCAATATGATCCAACGAAACTAATTGACACTGTTTTTGCTGTTGTAACTGGAACAGATATTGGCTTCCAGTACCACCAATTATATCTCACTAGAATGAAGAATAAACGAAAAGTAAATAAACATTCAACCCAATTGATATCTAAGGCTTTACTTACAAACAAATGATTGCGGCAGCCGGACTGATAGAGTGCGACATTTGTCCCGACATTCCGGTGTAGGTCTTAAAATAATGAAACGACTGCCTAAAGCTTGCTGAACATATACGTTGGAGCATTCAGTGTCGGGCAGTATGTATGATGCGGCATTTGGAGTATCAACCATGACATATCGCTCCATTGCAACACCAGACTTAGGAAGGCGTTCGGGTTTTAGGAAAAGCTGCCTAATTAAACGTGCCGGCTGCATCCGGTTGCATCGCCATAAGTTATGGCTCTGAATTTGACTAGTATAGTTGATGTCTTTGAACAGATCATCAAGATTGGTAATCTCATTGTTGGTTGAGAGCACACGATATGCGTCTCGCTGGAATACGTCTCGATTGTTGTTGTACATTTCGTATACATCCTGGGGTAGAATGTAGTCCTGTTGTGTCTGTGGAGGAAAAACAAAAAAATTAAACACAAATTGCAAGAAAAGGAAGAATTTAGGGGTTAAGAAAGCAGGTCCAAGACGATATTCTTTATCAAGTTCAGTGGCTCTATTACCATTGTTTTTATTATAAGCTTGATTATAATCTGGAGTTGGAATGGAAGGTACTGCTCAAAGTATTGTCCACCACTAGCCACTGCTTTTCCCATATACCGAGCAGGATACGAACACCATGACGGTCAAACGCCTTGTCTTTAGAAGCAATCCACAAATGAACTCATTTTTTCGCAGCCATTATAAGAAGTAAGCTTCTGCTCCGATAGGCAATGAATCATCGAACAAGGAGGCGTCTGGGCTTTCGTTTTGATCGTTTCCAAATATGTTTCTCCGTCAGTGAACGGCTCAAGCGATTACACCAAATATAGAGCTTGAACTAGGACATCTGGCTTCGACGTGGATGTTAATGGCTGGCGGGGTTCGACCCATGACACACTATTGCCGTAATTGATCCGCCGTGATTGACATGTTAACAAAAACGCCATGCGATACGTATAGGATCCAGTTTCCTTCTTTTTAGATCATTCCGATGGCTTTAAAGTGCTTTCCTACTGTTGATAAACCGACGATTCATGGAGCAGTACCTCCAATTTTTAGGGAGCGCCGTGGCGCAGTGGGTAGTGTGTCGGCCGCTGACGCAACGTGAGCGAGTTCGGATCCCGATAACACCAACGCCATCGAATGATTATTTCGCGGCGTCCCTCCTCGGCGGGGTACTGGCAAAACCCCCCGTTGTACACTTGCCTTGAAAAAGCTTCTCGGCTCTCGCTGTTCGGAATCGGCATTAAGCTTTAGGTTCCGTTCACTTATGTGGAAAACAAATGGCACACAACATAAGTGAATAAAAAGAAGCTTGGCTAACGCCATCTAAGGTGTCTGTCTGGCAGTACAATGGACCAGTGTTTGTGTCTGAGTGCTCCAACAGATAGCAGAAGCCTCCACCAATTAAAAAAAAACCTCCAATTCTTCACCTTCGGCGGCTGTTTTGTCATTCCTCGTCTTCCAGACTAAATCAGACATTTTTGTCCAGTAGGAGCGGGGCCAGCATAAGCTTCCACTTAAATGTAATTCGTGATGAAAATGTGATGATGACATTATTCTCAAGAAGTAATTCTTCAGGTTTGGATGGTAAAGGCTAACAAAGGCCTCGTAGGGGTAACATCTGCCCGACGGATGTTGGTTCCACAGAAAGCGAGAAGAGTCACCGCAGACGAATACCTTGCGGCTCTGTTTGCCAGTCCTATTTCCATCTCCTCCGCAGTGCTATCTGGCGACTCCCTCTGGGAGTTATTAACGGGGAAGGGCGAACGACAAGTTTCCTGCGTTGGAAAACAGGATCAGTCGGTTGGACTACGGCCTAGTGAGCCGTACTCGTAAAAAAACCAAATCACTCCGAAACAACCACAAGCCTCGGATGAAGATGGATACACTGTTGACGACCCCGGCGAACGTAAAACAAAAAAGGATAATGAACTTCGGCTCTGCACGTGGAATGTGAGGTCCCTTAACAGGCCACGTGCAGTTGATGAACTCACGGATGCCCTTGACCGCTACGAAGCAAGCATTACAATCCGGGAAGTACGGTGGTATGGGCCGGGCAAAAGGAGGATAAAAAACTGCGACCTCTACTACGGCGACTGCTATAGAGGGGGAAGACAGCGCTTATTTGGATGTGGATTTGTTTTTCAAGGCAGACTTAGGCAAAAAGTTTTAATCTTCATAAGCGAGCACCTCGCGAAATTTTTGCTAGAGTCATCGGAAAACACAGCCTACACGACAGCACATCCGGGAACGGACTCAGGCTCGTGAACTTTGCCTCGGGGCGGGACCTTTCTGTAGTGAGTAGGCGGTTCCTACACCTCAACATCCATAAAGGGACCTGGCGGTCCCCTGGTCAATCAACCGTCAACCAGATTGATCACATTGCACTCCTCCAGTATTCTCGATGTGCGAACTTTCCGAGGAGCCAAAATCGACTCGGATCATTACCTTGTTGTAGCCAAGGTAAGAGCATGGATATAAAAAAACGGAGTCGAGAAAGAACACCACGGTTTGATGTCAAAAAGCTACAGTCGCAAACTCTAGAAACTTTGCCGACCTAGTCTTTCGACACCGCCTACACTGAAAATAGAAGAAGACTGGAAACGTTATCAAAAACCATCAAAGAAGCTGCCACTGATGTGCCGGATTTTACCACACCACCCAGGAAAAACCCGTGGTTTGACGACGAGTGCAGACAGACCCATGCAGTCAAATAAGACGCCTGCAAGGCAATGCTGTTTCGAAGAACGAGAGCTGCTCCTTAGCTCTACGAACAGAAAAGGAGGGAAGAGAACCGGCTTCTCAGAAAGAAAAAAAAAGCCCGAGAAGCGTGCGGTCGAGGAGATGGAAGGGTGCTACAGCAGGAATGAAGTCCGAAAGTCTTACCAGAAAGTAAAACATTTATCCAGTGGATAGACAGACAGACTGAAGTCTGTCGGGACGAAAATGGACAACTAGTAGTCGATCGAATTTGGAAGAATCACTTTTGCAGACTGTTAAACGGCGACGAGGATCCAAATATCGCTGTCAGGCAGATTACCCCACTCAATATGGACGACGATAGACGAGAATTCCGTCCTCCCGACTCTGACGAAGTCAAGATAGCAATATCGGGACTTAAGTCCTACAAAGCTGCTGGAGCGGACGGACTGTTTGCGGAACTGCTTAAAGCAGCTGGGGATGATCTGGTAGGACGAAAGCATGCCCGATGAGTACAATCTCAGTGTCGTTTAACCGATCCATAAGAAAGGAGACCCTTTGACTACGCCAACTATAGAGGGATAAGTGTAATGTAACTTTTTTAATTTAATACTCGAGAAGGTCGTGCGAAACTCACAAGGCGCGATCTTCCAAAAGTCCGTTCAACTGCTGGCTTACGCGGATGATATTAACGTGATTGGTCGAACACAGCGAGGCGTTTTTGGCATTGAAGCAGCTAAAATGGGTCTAGCGGTAAATGAGGGCAAAACCAAGTACATGTTGTTTTTTTCAACTTTAGAACGGATGCACAACATCGACGTCTCGGACAGAGCGTGACAATGGACATCATCACTTCGTCTACCTCGGCTCCGCAGTAAATAGGGACAACAACATCGGTACCGAGATCAAACGCAGAATCACTCTTGCCAATCGCTGTTTCTTTGGGCTCAAGAGGTAATTGAGTAATAGAGCCCTCTCTCGAAAGACCAAGTTAGCATTATATAAATCATTGATCATCCCGGTCTTTCTTTATGACACAGAGACCTGGATTTTTTGCGTTCAATCTATGGTCTCGTTTGTGTAAGCGTGGAGTGGAGGAGAAAATACAACTACGAACTGTACGGGCTGTACAGCGACATCGGCCAGTACGACGTCCCCGGATTCAACGTCTAAGATGGCTAGGTCATGTAGAGCGAATGGACAACACAGCTCTGCCCCGAAGAGTCTTCGGACCCAAGCACGCTGGGTGAACCAACCGAGGACGGCCGAATTTAAGGTGGCGCACACAAGTGGAAGGGGACCTTAAGCAACTGGGAGTGCAGCACTGGAAACAAATGGCAAAAGATCGTGCCAGCTGACGACGTTTGTTGGTTGAAGTAGAAGAGTTCTTCAGGTTTATCGTATATCCTCCGTTTTATTTATTCTTTAAAAAATTAGTCAAAGTTATCGAATGCTTGAAAAATGTCTAGAAAATTAGAACCAGGTGTAGAGGATCGCGTGAACATTTGTATACTAAACTCTTTCCTGATGTTACACTTAAGCACGATTTAATGCCACATCCACCTACCGAGGGAGTGTCCTTCAAGAAGGCGAGAGACAACAAGAGGATTTTTGGGTTATTTTTATTTATTTATTTGGTAAGGCTAACATTGTAATAAATAAAATTACAAACTAGCTGGGGTAAGCCAGAGCAACGGAGGCCTTCAGCTATCTTGATTTCAGGGGTTATATAAATACTCGTACATGATCATGAAAGACTAGGTAGGTAAACGATTGGATGGAGACATGGGCAAAGGTCATTGGAAGAAGCATTTAGAAAATTAAAAGCGAGGGAGTAGTTATCGTTTTTTTGTGGAAGGAACGCTTGGGGCCGAAGGCATTCTACGTAGGTCAATATGTTGGCGTAGCAGTTGACAAAAACTCACAACTTGATATTACCATGAACAGACAATTAAAACTCTAGAATTCTAGGCAGGCGCCGTTCCAGTTGATTGACTTTCATGTTGAAGACAAGTTAAATGAACAGTGAAAACGGTCGCCAGTATAATTGTGTCTACGTTTTGTAGAATCCTTTGGCTTGCTTCCAATTCTATATCTGCAGGCTTCAAAACGGCCTAAGTTGGTGTGTCTTCTCTGTATTTGTATGCTATATACATATGTATCTGGCTACCCTGTAATTGCTTTCCAAAGGCATTGCCATGGGCCTTCCGAATGTGGTGTCGTTAACAAGAAAATTTGGTGAGATCGAGTGAAAATCGAATAGGATCTATAATATTTTTGGATTAGGACTTATTATGCGGTTTTTGCTCGAAGTTTGATACCCAATGGTTGGATTTCAATGCCCTGGATTGCTATTACTTTGCTCTACTACCGCATCGGTCGGTTGAGCGACATATAAGTAAATTCCGAAGGTGGTAGTCTCTTTTGTGGGTGACTCTTTTCATTTTCAACACCAGGGTACTAGTCTACAGCACATCTCCAGTGGTCATATCATATCCTTACATACTAAACAATACAGTCGCAATGGGCTACACCTTAGTAGATTCGTGCATTAGTCACGCCCTTGCGAAATTATAATGTAGTTGAATCTATGCTAGGAACTTCTCCATCTCCTTTATTGAAGAACTTGTTTCTGGCGACCCAGCTTCCTAAGGCTATATTTAGGGTGAATACTTAACACGCAATTGAAATACTCGCCGACTAGCTGGTAAGGCAAAGATGATAGCAAAAATGTTTTTCCAAAATGCTTACCTTGAAAACGAAAGGGACAAAATCAGCCGTCTTCTCCATATTCGTTAAATCCAAAACATTTTTAACATTCGCACACGGATCGCAATTAAGGTCGTCCACTTGAAAAAACGGATTAATCATCAAACAAGATTCGTCATACAATTCGGTGAGGCCAGGAAAATTTCGAATCACAGGCAGCGTTAGCTTCCTCCAAATCTTCATTCCCGGATAGATAAGTGCTTGGATACTATGCAAAATGATTGTTGAAGTTTCACTTTTATAAGATATAAGCAGACAAGCTAGTGAAAGATAAAATATCCAAAAGAGAATCCTTCGTCGTCGATCCATGATTTTTCTCACAATTTCCGACTTCATTGACAGCATATTGTTGCTTATGTTTATGGATTTTTCGATGCCGAAATACTGATGGAAAACGAAATTATCGAATTGAAAAGCGCTAACGCTGTACCGCTGCGATGCGGTCGATTTTAATTGGTTTACATTTTCAATATATTTTGCTATTATTTGGCGTCTAGATAAATGCACAAACTCCAAGTCCATATCTCTCATTCTGCCGGCCGCAGATTGTGAGAGATTGACAGAATGCGCATTTGCCTCACTCAAATCCTGGCTGGCTTACTAGATGAACGATGTTTTTGTTTTGCAGTTTCGAGTCGTGTTCAAAAAATAACTTACAATTCAATTGTGAGTAATCAATGATGTTTTTTCTATTTCTGTTAAAATATCATGATATCGAGCCGTGGTGTAAGAAGTTAGGAGAGCGATTAAACTGCTAGCGCAACTGGAATGCCTGCCAATTATACAAAGCAACTGGAGATGTGTTTGTTAAGAACAGTCATCGAAGCACGCCCTGTTTCCATTTTTATTATTTTATTATTTCTTTAATTAACCCTACACTGCGCAGTGTAGACGATCTGATACAACAAAATTCAATTGTCGGAATTACACTATGTCGGCTATCACATGCGGCCTCACGACTCACGACTCACATAGGATTAAAAGAGAAAGGAGATGAGTGCGAATGAGATGGAGAATTTAATTCCCGGTGAGTCGCGGGCGAAATTCGAAAAAAACGACTCACATTGACGTTTCTCTTTCTCTTTGTTCGTTATTTTTCATTTCCATTTCATTTCTTTTCGTACTTTGTGGGGAATGGACGCAATCATGTCGGATGTTGCTTGCAGAAAATGCGTAGAGCTCTACTTTATCTCACGGAGACAACTTCAAAATGAAAAAAAAGTAGGCGCTCGGCTCACGGAATTTAAATTGAAAGAGGAGATTGCAAGTGAGTCGTGAGGCCGCATGTGATAGCCGACTATGGAATCGGCATTTTACTCTATTACACTATGTAAGTGATCTGCTACATTAATGTTCTAGGACCATAAGTATGTTTGATTTATGTAAACTAACGGTACACTTTGAAATTTCGGTTATTCGACATTGTGAGAGTTGACTTCATTTAGTGCAGATATAAGCGAGTACAAGACGTCGTTCTTACAATAAAAGCGATAAAAGAAAACAAATCAAAAAGTAATAAAATCGATAGAGGTGACAATAGTTCTAGATAATCCGAAGGTAAAGTTTCAAAATTCAATGTGCTTGATGGAAAAAATTGTCTTTTTTGTGAGACGTATCATTTCTGATACATTGTGTTTTAACGGGTGAAATTTATTGTAGGCAGCATGACACATTCCGGGAAATGTAATAGGCTTACAGATCGGGATTTGGAGAGGATCTTTCAGAGAGTGAGGATGATTTCGAAGGGGAGGCGTCTGATGATGATGCAGCAAATCCGGGCCAAGACTGGGGTGCTGCTGACATATCCACTGAATTGGAAGACGGAATGCTTCCAGATGAGGAAAATGATAATAATGTCAACGAAGAAGAGCAAGAAGTTGGGGAGGAAGATATATCGCTGCATGGTACACGAGATTCCAAGAAAGAAGCTAGAGAATTGAAAGAAAAGTACAAAAACATTTTGTGACGAAAAAAAAATCGAATTCTCGATGACAACGCATTACCTTTTCGCGGAAATCAATCTTTCCCGCCTGAGATTGAAAATCTGGACACACCTTTATCTTTCTTCAGGTACTTTTTCGACAACGAACTAGTATTAACAATAACAGAAGAAACAAATTTGTTTTCTCTAGCAAAAGATGCAAGCAGACCTGCTCATATAACTGAGCAGGATATTAGTCAATATATTGGGGTCTGCTTGTATATGTCTGTTGTACACATACAGGATATAAGGAGTTATTGGTCATCTGAGCTTGGTTTTGATAAAATCAAAGAAACAATGAGCTATAACAAATTTGTTAAAATTAGGCAATTTTTACATTTCAATCAAAACTCAAATATGAAACAACGAGATCATCCTAATCATGATAGATTGAATAAATTACGACCAATAATAAATAACATAGTTTAAATGAAAAGTTTTAATCTGTTCCGCTGCAACGATACCTTTGTGTGGACGAACAACTATGTGCTACGAAGGCAAGACATTATATAAAGCAATACTTAACAGCAAAGCCCCATAAATGGGGATATAAACTTTATGTGCTTTGAGGGACAGATGGATTTTCCTACAAATTTGAAATATATACAGGAGATGAAAATAACCCTAGGTATTTATATTTTTTTTTTCTTATACGAGTACCTATAAAATTTGATTTATATTAGACACAGGAAACCAGAAGAACCAGACTTGGGATCTAGTGCTAATATTATTGTACGATTATGCAGAAATGTGCCTCGCAATCAAAATTATCAAGTTTATATATAGACAATTTTTATTCGTCGATTCCATTATCTGTGTACCTTGCAAAATGTGGAATACATTGCCTTGGAACAATAAGAAGACCAAGGATTCCCAAATGCAAACTTGCCGGCGACAAGGATTTTGCCAAAGAGAAACGTGGAACGTCTCAAGAATTTGTGGCTGATAAGGATGGAGTAGAGATTGCAGCTGTGGCTTGGAAAGACAATAAAATAGTCACCCTCATATCAACTTTTAATGGAGAGTTACCTTTTTCAAATGTAAAGCGTTTCGACAAGAAAGAAAAAACAAGTGTTGATATCCCTTGCCCAAATTTGGTTAGGGAGTATAATAGACATATGGGAGGAGTCGATCTCCTGGGCGGATTAATTGGGCGCTAGAAAATAAAAATGCGCAACAAAAAATGGTACCTACGATTATTTTACCACTTGCTTGATATGACAATTATAAATTCGTGGCTGCTCTACCGAAGATTTTGCAATAAAAGGGGAGAAAACTATTTACCTCTAGCAAAATTTCGAGCTGAGATTGATTGTGCAACCAAGGAATTCCATCAACAAGCAAAAGAGGAAGGCCAAGTGATCTGGAAAAAAAGCATCCAAGCAAAACAGAAACGCTCCGCAATGACAGCTTACATACCACCAAAAGACGTGCGCCAGGACTCATGCTACCATTGGCCTATTTATGAAGATACCAGGCAACGTTGCAAAATGCCCAATTGTAAATCTTTTTCTTTCATAAAATGTTCAAAATGTGGCTTAAACTTTTGCCTAAATAAAAATAATAACTGTTTTATGAAATTTCATACCGAATACTGCACAATGTAGCAGATATGATACAACCAGTTTTTTTATAAATAAATAAGTAATAATTAAAAATATATGTTTTTTATTATTTTTGTCGTACTTGCAGAGAAAAATTATATTATAAAAATATTTTTTTTAATGAAAAATAGAAAATCGCGCAGTGTAGGGTTAAATACAATAGTACTCGTATAATATGGACATAATTCTATTAAGGGGCCAGTCTCATGTGACCACTTCGAAAAATCGATTTTTTTTTCATATTTCGATAGTACAACCTATCGAAAATATGCTGTGACAAATTCTGATCGAAATTCCTAATATTAAATAAGTTACAACTCATAGTCGCCGACGCGCTGTAGGCGACTTGTCTAACGCGCGCCAGGTCTGCAGCTGCTACCTTCTATTGTTGTCATCGGTCTTTTAAACCTGCGTACGGAGTTTCTGACGGTCAACTTTAGTACATTACCTACCTTTGTATATGTGGAATAGTGTATATAAATTTTTGTCGTTAATATATATAAAATCCTAGAACAAATGATGCTCTGTGTGTCAACATCAAACAGGAAAAAAAAATGGATCGAAAAGGCTCGAGAAGCTCCACAATATATTCAGGGCAAAAAGGAAGAAAAAAAAGTTTTCGAGGGAATCAGCTTACTGCTGAAATCGATACCGACTTTGTGAGCACATCAGCTAAAAATGTTGATGTACCGATTGACGAAGGATTCAGCTACAGCATTCTATGTTTCTCGCTAGTGTTTATAGCTTTGCAATCAATTTTAAAGTGCAAGCTGTGCGATGGAGGACTAGGATTCAAGTTGTGTGTAAAGTGTTCGTGCCAAGAATTTGACATCAATTCTCCTCTTATGGTCAAAAATGCTTACGAAATTAATAGACGTTTTGTGTAGTGTTGGGTTACTCATACAAGATGCACTACAAACGTCCCATACATCACTACAAAAATGTCGCAACACCTCAAAAAAATTATTTGTCCCACTTCAATTCTTGTCATAGTCAGAGGCACCTCACGTTCTCATGTCCCATACACCACTACAAAAATGTCCCAACACCTCAAAAAAATTATTTGTCCCACTTCAATTCTTGTCATAGTCAGAAGCACCTCACATCCTCATGTCCCATACACCAGTACAAAAATATCCCGACACCTCAAAAAAGAATATTTTTCCCACTTCAATTCTTGTCATAGTCAGAGGCACCTCACGTCCTCATGTCCCATACACCACTACAAAAATGTCCCAACACCTCAAAAAAATAATTTGTCCCACTTCAATTCTTGTCATAGTCAGAGGCACCTCACGACTTTTGCATTAGTACATATTGCAAGCTATCAATGGGACATGTGACAAGATGTAAAGGGTGTATTTTATAGAGGTATAGAACTTTGAAATGGAATAAAACAAAGATGATTTTTTTAAATTGACATGAAATTAACATTATTCGAAAGATAATCTTCTGACATTATAATTTAAATATAATTTCTGGGATATGACTGCCCAAAACAAGATTGCCGTTGATCCCAATTTTCATAAGCGAATTTTGTTTAGCGATGAAGCTCACTTTTGATTGAATGGATACGTCAATAAACAAAACTGCCGTATTTGGAGTGATGATAATCCTCAAGTGTATGTTGAGGCACCGTTACATCCACAAAAACTGACTTTTTGGTGTGCTTTATGGGCTGGTCCGTACTTCTTTATAAACGATGCTAGCCAGAACGTTACAGTCAATGGTGACCGCTATAGAGCGATGATTACTGACTTCTCCGTTCATCAATTGAACAACCATGATGTGCAGGAGCTGAGGTTTCAACAAGACGGCACAACATGTCACACAGCTCGTGCCACAATTGATTTATTGAAGGAAACGTTTGGTAACCGCATAATTTCACGTTACGGACCCGTGAATTGGCCTCCAAGATCCTGCGATTTAACGCCGCTTGACTATTTTCTCTGAGGATATGTGAAGTCGCTAGTCTACGCCGATAAATCCGAAACGATTGACCACTTGGAGGACAACATTCGGCCCGTTATTGCCGATATACGGCCACAAATGTTGGAAAAAATCATTGAATATTGGACCTCCAGATTAGACTACGTTCGAACCAGCCGTGGCGCTCATATGCCAGAAATTATATTTAAATTATAATGTCAGAAGATTATCTTTCGAATAAAGTCAATTTCATGTCAATTTAAAAAAATCATCTTTGTTTTATTCCATTTCAAAGTTCTATACCTCTATAAGAAACATCCTTTACCTCAAATGAGGTGGGACAATGTACCACTTCACTCCCCCAAATGAGTATCTCATACAAACTCAATAAAAATGCTTGTCCTACCCAACACTAGTTTTGTGGAGTCGGTCTGGCTGGAATAAATTTATTTTGTTCGTTAATGGACTTGTGTGATGGAATTAGCAAAAATGGATATTATGGTATGCTCGACCAAATTTATATTGCTGTAAAGCCAGTAGTTGATACTGTTTTCAAAAAATCCGTTGCAGAAGAAAAAGATTAAATGTTGAAAACGGTTGTGCTGAAGAGAAAATCACAGTTTCTGGTGATAGATCATGGGCCAAGCATGGTTTTTGGGCGTTGTTTCTTTGACAGGGAAATATTCTAATAAAATTGTAGATTTAATTGTCAAATCAAAAGTGTGTAAAGCATGCGAGCAATGGATTGGCAGGGAAGAGTCACACGAGTTTTGAAGCTGAAAAAAGGCCAAAAATAATCAAAAAGATGAAGCAGGTAAAGTTGCTGTCACAATTCAATCGATGAAAACCCCCAGCACTCGTACTGTTCAATTGCATGGTGCAAGTATTTACAACATACGGCAGATAATACGAGGAAATTTACACACATCCTCCAGCATTTGATGAAGAAACAGCAAGTTTTTTGAAGCCAATTTACGAATTATCATCTGATGATCTGATACAAATGGAAAAAACACTCAGAACAACAACGAGTCGTTTAATAGTTGCATCTGGAACTTGGCTCCAAAGCATCATGGACAGCTGCGTGTATGTTTAATGAAGAATTTGCACCCATATTTAAAATAATGGAGATTTTTGGTACGTAAATTGGCCGAAACGCCTACTCGCATGCTGAGAAGTACGATGAACGACGAATAACACGCGCAGAGCGATCCACGTCCGAGGCATCTAAGAAGGCAAGGGCTTCCCTCAGGTCACAAACACTGGCGGAAAATAATGCGTATATAGCCACCGAAGGGTTATTGTATGGTCCAGGCATACCAGATTAGAGTATGTATAAATTTTCCACGAAAATTCTGTCATGGTCCTAAAAAAAAAAAAACTATTTATATATGTTCTTCTACTCATTAATGTTTAGAGGCCGTACCAAAATTGCTTATTTTCGAAAATAATTTCTTATTTTTTTTAAACGATTTTTAACAAAAAAAATTAACAAAAAAAACAAGATTTTTTCTACAGTCCGCCACTTTTTTTTTCAATGAAATTGATTAAATTTGGTAGGGCCGATAGCGACAGACTTACTGAACAATAATCCGTTCGATTTTTTTATTTCAGACAACATGAACAGCCGCTATTTAATTTAAAAAAAATATATATAAAAAATGTAAAATAAGAAAAAAAAATATTTATACATTTAAGATACAAATAAAAACATAGAGAAATTAAAAAGATTGAATTTTATTGTCTTATAAAAAAAAATTCCCTAAAAAGAGGTAAGATTTATGCGTTCACATTAGACTACCCCCTAAATATCGCTTATAAGATCTTCTCTGCCGTGTTGTGTGTCCGCCCAAAATCGTTCGTGAGCAGACTGATAGGTTTCTATCGGTGTAGCGCAGATCTTGGAGAAACTCACGAGTGTCATGTCGAGATATATGATCTTTCTGGCGACTTTTAGGCAGCATATGGCATTGTATTTGAAACGAGCTGTACAGAACATTGTAATTTTTCGACATCCCTGCTTAGCTTGAAAGGCTGTAAGGATGACAATGATGAATTCTCATTGCACCATTTAGGAACTGAACAAATCATTCGGTGCTATAAAAAGGAGGCAAGGCGACGCATTATTATGCGATTTCTTCAACATCATTCTTGAAGCGATCATGCGGGTCTAAGCGGTCAATACAAGTGGCTTATGCCTTTCGGCTTACACCTGTCTGTTCTAATTGGGTATGACTGCATTTCTCAAATTGATTTTCTAGGAAAATTTTATTAAAAACCTTGATTCAATTTATGCTAAAGCTAAACCTACCCTAAGCTGCTTAAATTCAGTTTTAAATATAATCAGGGTGGCTAGCACTCATGCCTTCGTTCTCAGTGGTCACCCTCCTTTTTGCATCTTTCAAAGACTGGCTTCGCCATCCCTCTCAGTCTGGCCAAACTTCACCAAGGTTAACAAGCCTCAGTCAGTTCTCAGGTTCATCTAAACATGACCGCACTCAGCTTCCAAAAAAACCTCCTAGCTAACCTTATTCTAACTTACGAATTGAAGAGTAACACGCCGCTCTAGGAAGCGTTTTCACCCTTCAACCACCAAAATTCGGAGTGCCGTTTAGCAACATCGGCGAGATCCCTGTCCGCCATTGTGGAACTACGAGGGTGGTCCGATAAAAACTTAGCCTAGAAAAGAAAAACAAAAATTTTGGAGAAATGGCGATTTATTTTTCAATATAGTCTCCTTTTAGCTCGATACACTTGACCCAGCGATGCTCCAACTTCTTTAACTTGTCTGAAAAATACGTTTTCTTGAGGTCTGCAAAGGCCTCCGTGGCGGCGATGACCTCCTCATTCGACTGAAATTTCTGCGAGTGACTTTTTCCAGTGTGGAAACAAAAAGAAGTCGCATGGGACCAAATCTGGAGAATACGGTGGATGGGGCAGCAGTTCGTAGCCCAATTCGACCAATTTGGCCGTGGCGAGGGCGGACGTGTGAGCCGGTGCGTTATCATGGTGGAAGAGCACTTTTTTCTTCGCCAAGTGGGGCCGTTTTTTCATCAATTCGGCATCGAATCGGCCCAATAACTAACTTCCCTATAACTACCTTCTCCAGGTAGTCGATGTGGATCACACCTTGTGAATCCTAGAAAACGGTGGCCATCACATTTCCGGCCGATGGGACAGTCTTCGCCTTCTTCGGAGCACGTCCGCCGGGTGAAGTCCACTGCTTCGACTGTTCTTTGGTCTCTGGTGTGTACCAGTGGATCCATGTTTCGTCGACTGTCACGAAATGACGCAGAAACTCATTCGGATTGCGCTTAAACAGCGTCAAACACTGCTCTGAAGTGGTCTCACGGTTGCGCTTGTTGTCCGGAGTGAGCAAATGTGGCACCCATCGCGCCGACAGCAGGATATGACCCACACGATCTTTTGAAATGCCTACTGTCTCAGTTATCTCGGGCACCTTCAATCGGCAGCCTGCCAATACGAGATCGTGGATTTTTGTTACGTTATCCTCCGTGGTAGCCGTTTTCGGGGCACCTGGACGTGGCTCATCAAAAACCGACGTGCGACCACGTTGAAACTCGTTAAACCAATTTTTGATGGTCGCCATCGAAGGAGAAGAGTCACCGTACACAGCATCCAAACGCTCTGTGATTTCGCTGCGCGATTTCCTTTCCAAAAACAAGAATCGAATCACCGACCGATATTGCTATTTTTCTAAAATCCGCGGACACTCCCGCTTCCACATGCGGTCAAAACAAAACTACGAGTCCGATCCGGCTGAAATTTCGACAGTTAGTAAGTTGCTCTTGCGATACTGGCGCCATCTGGCGGTGAGGCTAAGTACTTATCGGACCACCCTCGTAAAATGAATGAGCTCATTCCAACCTGTCGCGGATGAGCCGTTTGGCCCTGCCGCCACGGTTGCGCCGGTAATTTACCGGGATGCCATCTTTAGGGGTAACCATTCGGAATTAATATAAAGAAATGTTTCTGCGGTAATAAAGCCCGATGGGAGTGTAATTTCGTGCTATCTATAATTGGGACAGTAAATCCCGGAGAGAAGGTGATTGTCATTAGTTCTAGCCTTTGGAATGTCCTTTCGAGTCACTTTAACAAGGAAATTGTCGATTCTGTTTAAGCCTGTTTCGTCGTTCAGGACCTTATTAAGGTAATATGTAATGAGCTGGGACCCAGCCTGTACATTTTGAGACGGCTCCTAAGGCACTACCTCTCGAATACACGAATCTTTTCCATATGAGATGATGCAGATGGTGGTGGAAGCACACCAGAAAACCATTGGCCATAATTGGTCTTATTAGGGTTACGTCGCATTCGATTTTTACCCTGCTTTCAAGTTAACTGCAACAGATTCCTTGTCCTACCGAAGACTTCCTTAACTTAAACAAGACAAGTGTCTATATGTATATTCAGTCAAGCCAGATGCCAAGATATCTAATCGCGTTTTTCACCGCTAATGGTTATCTATGTTGTCCAATGATCGCGAACTTCCTCCACTTCTTTCCGGTATCTCTTGAGACCATGTAAAACGGAGCTATTGAGTGGCTCAAAAAATCTATAAGATCGGTTGTGTAGATGTGACAGTTTCGGAGAGTGATCACATTCCTGTTGTTTTAATATCAAAGATATTCTCGAAGTAACGTTGTCACATTTAACAACAAATTTGTTTTCATAGTCATTACGAAAATCATGTACAGAAGGTGGTTTGGCATGCCTAGCCTGGCGAGCTGATAGAACAGACCTTTTAACCACATGGTTTCGAAAGCTTTTTCAAAGTCGACTAGACAAGCACTCGTACATTAGTTTTTTTATCTTATTCCTCCTGAATTTGAGAACCAGTTCTGGCGCTGCATGAAAAGTGTCATGCCTCGACTAAAACTAAAACCAGTTTACTACTTTTTCAAAAATCTCGCTACCATTCGAAAGCAAACTAAACTTCTAGATGTCGCTAGCTAGAATGTCATATAACAAACGTCATGTTTTACGCTCTGCCAACTCATCATTGCGTTTATTATTTTTCATCAAGGTCAAATATTTTTCTGCTCGTAAAAATGTCAACTTTCGAGCCAAATAAATACATGTCGGTTTCAGCACCGCAAATGATTTCGACGCGGATCGGTGAGAAAATTTGAAGATGCAAAATTGGAGGCATTATTGGATCACGATCCGTCTCAAACGCAACAGAACTCGCAGATTCGTTGGTCGTAAATTAAATCGAAATTTCAAAGGAAATTGGGTGCCATATGAGTTGAAGCCGAAAGATGTCGAACGTCGTTTTTCTACGGATGAATTGTTGCTTAAGTTGAGCGAAATGAAAGATTTTCTTAAGCTTATTGGCGATTTGAGAGAACAATTTTGGGCACAGTCTTTAGTCTTGTCTATTTCAACGGAGATTGAAACTGGCAACATCAATATCAGCTTAGTAAGGTGCGTACGAATCCAATGTTCGACATAAGAACGCTGGCAATGTCGAACTGAAGGGTCGACCATATTAGGCATAAGCAAGCATAAGCTTATGTCAGAACCGAACAAACTGCTCGCTTGTGTTTCAACGAGAAGTCAAGTTAACCATAATGAACTGAAGCGAACATAAGGAACTGTCGGTGTGGCTACGTCACTTGTCAAAATTCCGGCCGAAATGTCTTCTTTCATTGAGACCTTCCGTCTGCTCGCTGGTTAACGAACATTGCATATTACCATTATGAACGTGTCATAGACTTTGCATGTATCAAAATATTACTGCTACCAACTCGTCGTTGATCTCGTCGACTCCATATCTGATATCACCGAACCCAATGACATCATCATCATCTGTGGCGATTTCAATCTCCCGCACCTGAAATGGGTTCATTCCGATGATGAGACTCACTACATCGCCGCTAACCCCTCCACAGGTAAAGAAATCCTTTTCACGGATCATTTCTCTGACTCCGGCCTTCTGCAACTCAGTAATATCACCAATAACATGGACAGACAACTCGACCTGATTTTCTCATCTGATGCCGTAAACTGCGTTGTTAACCCAAGCAACCATTTTCTCTCTACTTTAGACCCCCTTCATCCACCTCTATCGGTAACTCTTTCACTCGAGACCAAACTCACTATCCTTCCCTCCGAAAATACGTACTGTTTCAATGTCCGCAAAGCTGACTTCGCGAAACTAAATAATCTGCTCAACAATGTTAATTTTAACTTCCTCCTTAACCCTAACTCACATATATCCCTAAACGAAACCCTTGCGCTATTTTACACCAAAATCCTCAGCTGCTTCATTCTTTCAGTCCCATACTCACCAAATAAGAATTACACCTCATCTCCGCCCTGGTATACCAAGGAACTACGCTCTTCGCGCAATAAAAGAAACAAAAATTGGCACGCCTATCTTAGATCCTCCTCTGCATCAGACCTTTCTAATTACATGCAGTCCTACACTAAATTTGCACAGCTATGTGAATCACTCTACCTCCGATACTTGAACAGAATGCAATCCTCCCTTATCTCTGACCCCAAGTGTTTCTACCACTTCATTAATACAAAAAGAAAAACCGATAGCTACCCCACTACACTTAACTATCTCAGTAACTCTTCCAACGAATCCGAAGTAATCGCCAATTTCTTTGCTCATTTCTTCAGCCAATCATTCACTGACCAAGATCTTCAACCCGATCACGACTATTTTCGATATTTGAAAAACTGCCCCCAGACATCTCTTGTTTCATTGAACATCACTCCCGACCTAATCGCCGAAAAAATACGCAACTTAAAGGACGACTACTCTCCCGGTCCCGACTGTCTGCCTGCCATAGTATTAAAAAAGTGCGCGAACCATCTTATTTTACCCCTTACTGCTCTATTTCAAAGCTCTATCTCTCAAGGACTCTTTCCTAAGCTTTGGAAATATGCTTATATCATTCCAGTCCACAAAAAAGGACTAAAAAATGATGTGTCCAACTATCGTCCCATTGCCAAGCTCTCATGCACACCCAAACTTTTCGAGAGCATCGTTTATGATGCACTATTCTTTCACTGCAAACCCATATTTTCTCCTAACCAACATGGGTTCCTAAAAGGTCGATCGACAACCACTAATCTAGTCGAGTTTGTTTCACAATGTTTGTGTGCACTCGAAGCTGGCAAAGAAGTAGACGTTGTCGCCACTGACTTCAGCAAAGCCTTTGACAAAATATCTCACCAAATTATTCTCCTCAAGCTCACTGCCCTCGGTTTCTCTCCCGGTTTTATCTCATGGATCAAATCTTATCTCGAAGATCGTCAATATAACGTTATCTTCAGATCTTCTATTTCTGATCCAATTAACGCTACCTCCGGTGTCCCGCAAGGTAGTCATCTCGGTCCACTGATATTTATTCTAACCATTAATGATGTCGACAGCGTTATTCTGAACTCTCAGCTCTCCATATATGCTGATGATATGAAAATATTTAAACACATATCTTCCCCTGTCGACTCCTGCTCTCTCCAATTGGACCTTAACAGGTTCACTACTTGGTGTCAAAAAAACCATCTCGAGCTCAATATCAGTAAATGCCAAACCATCACTTACTCCCGCAAACGCTCTTCCTCACCACCTAGAACCTACATTATTCGTAATGAAACCGTTCCCCCTGTCAACTTCTTGGTTGACCTAGGGGTTATTTGTGACCGTGAACTCAACTTTCGCCTCCATATCGACAATATTATCAAACGTGCTAACTCTGCCCTCGGTTTCGTGAAACGTTGGTCCAAAGAATTCTCGAATCCTTACGTTACGAAATCATTATACATCACTTTCGTTAGGCCCCTTCTCGAATATGCTAGCCAAGTCTGGTCCCCCTCTTATGAATCCCATACTACGCGAATTGAATCCATTCAACGCAGGTTTATCCGTTTTGCCCTTCGTGGCCTTCCTTGGGCCGACCCCCTTAATTTACCACCTTATACGGATCGCTTAAAATTAATTAACCTCCAACCCCTTAAAGAACGACGTGATGTTGCAGACATTCTATTTATCCATGACCTTCTCAGTGGTAACATTGACAGCCCTTCATTATTACACATGATTCCCCTTAACACCAACCCGCGTAACCTTCGGTCCACACCCCTTTTCCGTATAAGCACTCACCGCACAAATTATGGCTACCATGAACCAATGTCCAGAATGCTTCGAAAAGCTAACACCAATCTTTTCGACCTTCACCTTAATAAGTCCAGCCTTAGAATTGCCCTATACCACCACCCTTCTCACTCTCCTTAATCGTCTCCACGCCGCCACCTAGTTAATAAGTTATAGTTAAGTTATCAGAGTTTTGTTAAGGCTTGCATTAAGCTAATAAAGTGCCCCTATGGGGGCGTCAAATCAAATCAAATCAAAATTTCCGCAAGCTAGCATATGTTCGTTTATAACTATTATGGTTGGCCCTTAATACCTATGCAGGGACGGGTTAAGAATATCCCTACAGCGATACCTCTCGCTTGTCGTAAAAGGCGACTAAACAAAGGTAAACAAAAATCACATCTAGGCAATTTAGAAAACACCAAGGTGAGCCTACCACCATTAAACTGCCCCACAAGTGTGCATGCAAATCAGTGGGTTGACACGACTGGAGATCACCGGTGTTGTAAGAGTAAGATCAAACAAAAAAAAAAAAAAATCTGGAGCATGCCCGTGTCAAAAAAAGGAGGAGAAGAAAGAAAACGGTCAAACCGTAGCATTATGGAAAAGAACGCTAAAAGGAAAAGCACCACACCGCCAGGTCGTGATCCTAGGACGAGCAGCAATGCTCGGGCCAGAGGTATAGGATTTCTGGGGGATAGCAAAGTAATGCAACGGCGTAAGCCACAGTTAAGAATTGCGAGTTGGAACGTTGGAAGCATGAGTGGTCGCAGCTATGAGCTTGAAGAAATGATGGTTAGAAGGCGAGTAGACATCCTAGGCGTACAAGAGACGAAATGGCAAAACACCGGTAATCGGGCACGTTTCTTGGACGTTAAAACAAAAGCCTACAAGATGTTTTACTATGGATTGGAACAAGGAAAATACGGAATCGCCATAATCCTTGCGGCAGAGCTACTTGGCAACGTCTTAACCATTTCAAAGTCCAGTGACCATTTGATGGCTCTCAAATTGGTGATGCATGGTGAGGTGTAGAACATCGTAAGCGCATATGCCCCTCAAGTAGGATGCGAACAAAAAGAAAAAGATGCATTCTGGCTAGATTTCCACAACCTTGTCAAAATCATCCCAAAGGAAGAGCTTTTGTTTGTTGGGGGAGATTTAAACGGACATGTCGGGAAGACAAGCGAAGACTATGAAGGCTACCACGGAGGGCTGGGATACGGCACCAGGAACTCTTCAGGTGAAGATATCCTAAACATGTGCAAGTCGTACGGTCTTATAGTGCTAAATACCATGTTCGTCAAACAAAGCCGGCACCTGATCACTTATAGCAGCGGCGGAAATGAAACTCAAATAGACTATCATTTGGTATCCAGTTTCATGAAGCCACGAGCTAAAGATTGCAAAGTGATCCTGGGAGACGCGATCGCCCCTCAACACCGTCTCCTCCTGACTGAATTTTTTATGGATGCGAGAAAGAAGCCAAAGCAGCAATCGAAGGTGTCTGAGAGAATCAAGTGGTATAAGCTGGATAAAGGAAAAGGCGAAGCTTTTATTACCAACATGAAAAACTACCTCTTTTCCATTATCAATGAGGTCGGTAATGAGGAGTGCAGAGCACAAGACATGTGGGATTCCCTACAACAATCTGGCCTAGAGAAAGCCAAATCACTGCTCGGAACATCTAAAGGCCCCTGCCAACACGCAAAAGAAACCTGGTGGTGGACAGACGAAGCCAAAGCAGTGATACACGAAAAGAAAATAACTTTCCAAGCTTGGTCAAAGTGCTCTTCAACTAATAGAGAGGAAAAAGCTCGCCGTGAAAAGGTATATAGATGTTGCAAAGGTATCGCGAAGAAAAAGTGCGCCCAATTCAAAGCGAAAAGCATGGAAGGCCTGTATCAGGAGTTGGCAGAAATATCGTCTTCCGCGTCTGACAGGAACCAGGCTACCCAGGAGCTTCGACAAAGCCATTTGAACAAAGGAGCAAATATCTTTAAGATAGCCGCCCAGAGAAGAAGAAATGCTCAGGAGACTCGTTTCCCAAAGTTTATTAACAATGCTGAAGGCCAACTCCTTGTGGAAGACGAACAAATTCTCCACAGAAGGCGACAGTATTGCGAGGAACTTCTGAACGAACAGTTTCCCCGAGTGTACTTTAAAAGAGCCGCCCCGAATCATGCCGAAATATCCGACATCACAGTCGAAGAAGTTCGGTACGCGGTTAAAAACTCCAAGAAAAGAAAAGGTGTTGGGCCGGACGGGATACCCTCTGAGTTCTGGAAAAAGATGGGAGACATCGGGTCTAGATAGCTCATGGTTCTAATCTCCAAACTTATGAGAGGCGACACTATGCCTAATCAATGGAGGGAAAGCTATCTTCTTCCATTGCACAAAGGAAAGGGTGATACGCGAAATTGTGATAACTACCGTTCTGTCAAGCTGATGTCGCACACCATGAAGATCGTTGAACGGGTATTAGATAGCCGACTGCGGAAAATAATACGACTATCTGATGACCATTGCGGGTTTGTCTCGGGTAAATCAACGACAGATGCAATCCAAAGTATAGGGGTCATGATGGAAAAGCATCGTGATTCTTCAAAGGACTTGCATATGGTGTTGGTTGATTTCGAGAAGGCCTTTGACCGGCAACCAAGAGATCTGTTATGGGTAACGCTAAGACAAAAAGGAGTTCCAGGAACCTACGTGCGAGTGATCATGGACATGTACAAGAGAGCAACGGCAAGAGTAAGATGCACCGCAGGAGTCACCGAAGAGTTCGCAATCAAAGTCGGTGTACACCAAGGGAGCGTCCTCAACCCACTGCTTTTTATAGCAGTCCTTGATTGCTTGCTTGAAGGAAAAGTGACGGACCCCAATGTGCACCAGCTATTCTTTGCTGACGATGAGGCCATTATAAGTGATGATCAGGCGTCCCTACAACGAGCACTTGATGTGTGGGTGGACATTTTTGAGGGACACGGGTATCGTATTAGTTCAGAGAAGACAGAGTATCTGTGCTGCCCGTTCTCTGACCCTCATCAGCCTATTCCAGATATTTACTTGAATGGAAGAGTGCTACCCAAGTGTGAAAAGTTTAAATATCTGGGATCTATGATTTATAGAGAAGCAACTTGTGATGACGACATCAACCATCGCGTAAGCGTAGGGTGGATGAAGTGGCGGGAAAACTCCGCCATCTTCTAGAATCGAAAAATGCCCCCTAAGCTGAAAGGAAGGCTCTACACTTCAGTTGTACGTCCGGCGCTCACATACGGTTCACAATGCTGGACAATGCACAAAAAGTATGAGAGCAAATTAACGGCAGCGGAGATGAAATGCTTCGCATGACAGCGGGAGTAACAAAGCGCGACAGATTTAGAAGTTCAAAGATCCGAGGAAGCCTCCACGTAAAAGAAACCATCACAAGAAAGGTAGAGCGCGACCGACTCATGTGTATTGCAAGGAGAGATCCTTTGAACCCCGTCCAAAAGGCGATATCAATCAACGTTCCAATTTCAACACGCAAAAAAGGCACGCCGAAAAACAATTGGTGCAAACAAATGCAAAAACACCAGCATTTGATTGGCCTCAGCGATGAAATAATCCCAAACCGGGAAGCCTGCCGCTACTTTCTGAGGTCAAACCGGCGGACCCCACAAGCGGACCAGTAGGAATGCAGTTAAGTGGGAAGGTTATGGTCCTACACTTCTGACCATAACGACGCCGGAAAAAAAGGAAAAGAAGAAGATGGTTGGCCCTTAATGGTCATCACTGCTCCGGTCTGAAAAGACTTTGGTTCCAAATCATCAGAACGACGCATTAGAGGATAATCAGACCTTAACAAAACTGAGTGTGGATGCAGCGGGCTTTTGACTGACCTCGAAGCACTATTTAGGTAAGTACACTGAAAGCCATGTTTAGACGTAAGGGAGGTAATTGTTGGTACATCTCGCACTGGAACGCTGATAATTTATTCTTCGACTCGCATTTTTAAGGACTTTTTAGGAGCTGTGCCTGCTAAGACGGCCTTCATCTCCGCTCAGACTCTCCATCAATAGAATTGCGGGTGACGGAACTGTGTAAACTGGGATGCGTATACGCCCTGATGTTTGCAAGAAATCTGGGGTTTATTTTTGCCAAGCACGTTCATCCTTTTGGCAGCAAGACGAGAACTTCCCTTCCTTTGCACTCGTCCGACAACACAGAAACTTGACTTCATCTTTTTCAGACATCGAAGAAAAGATGGTAATATAAGATATTTGTGTCTGTTTGACTACTGCCAAACTGTTGCTTGTGCAATAGGTAGTGCCTGTGTCTGAGTACTTCGCGAAGAGCAAAAGCCCCCAACAAGAAAAAAATCCGTATCTTAACAAAAATATACGTGAGAACTTGAATTGTGCATTGGCAAACGTACTTTTATATACGTATGTTCTATATGTCTGAAATGGCATGAGTTTCAATGTTTTTCAATTAAGTTCAACATCGACGCAGACTCTTTAACGTTTTCTTCACCATGCTTTAAAGCAATGACAGTCCTAGATAGGTACACACATTCCTCACCCAGGGGAACAAGAAGAAGGTGTTTTCAAGGATCCAGTTGATAAAAGTAACTATTCACGAGAACGCGAAGTATCCGATTTCCTTCAATTTATGTAATTCTATCACTGAAGTAAGAAAAACATTAGATATTGAATCGTAAAGCTTTTGGTGGGTGATACAAATTAAATTCAAAGAATTAGTTATAGTCCAAGGAATCCATTCTTTTTATATTAAGTTTAGGTAAAAGACAATGAATTTTAAAACCTTAAGTGTGCAAAGTGAAACTATTAGTCATGTTTTGAATTACTTTTATTCAATTGCAAATATTCAACCTGTGCTTAGAAAGACACTGAGATGCATGTATACTTCAACTATCTAACTGAATTCTTTTGCAATAAGATATGTAATGACATAAAAATGTCAGTTCGAGAACATAATCAACTTTGTCAATAACCCCGGTTTTCATCATGGAATTGTGGCGCTCATCAAAGGATTTATTTTTAAATTCTTTAGCTAGAAAATTGACAGGTTTGTCGGCTCTGTAACCTCACTCGTAATGGTGCAAAAAATAAATGGAATTACCTTTTCAAAACAGAGCAGGAGATCACGAATTCATGAGTGTGTTCCTTCCATGTTTCGCTGTGCTGTCCCTTCCTTTCTAGATCCTTACATATATTGTTCTCCCATTTACGGTGCGGTCTTCCTGGCGGTCTTTTTGTCATTCATTATTCGTTATTCATTTACTGTCCATTCGTTATACAAGACCTTCTTAGTCTTTGCAGTTTTATCCTTGAGTTATTGATTCTGTAGTTTTAATGGCTTCTCTAGTTTCGCCTGTTTCTTCGTCTTGTGGCGAATTTCCTTAAGATCGTATTTCCAAAGACTCGAAATCTTTTTTCCTCCTCCTTAGTCAGAGCTCAGCTTCACATCTGTAAAATCATTATGTTTTTATGTCGCTGATTATTTCCTCTGCACATGGTATCAGTTTCCTTAAGAAAATATTAAAATATTAAAATATTTGACAGCGTCTTCTTATCTTTTTTTTTGGAGGCTTCTACTATTTGTTGGAGCACTCAGACACAAATACTGGTCCATTGTACTACCACACAGACAGACTTCTTTATTGTATTTTCCCCATTGTCCGGAGAAAAGTGAGGAACGGCTTCAGTGGTGTAGAGCTAAGAGATTCGGCACTCACCACGTCGGCCCCAAGGGTGCGCCACCGTCCACCAGCGAAGGCGGGACAGTCGTAGAGAAAGTGTTCAGCACGTAGAGATACTTGACAAAAGTGTAATGGCCCGTAATGACGCCCGTAAGCCTTCTGCAATCATTCCTCCTTAAGGATAAGAAAAATGTTGCGGACTTTTGCATCAGGGCGTACGCGCTTAGTCATCCTGCATCCTGGATATTCCCTCTATCTACGACTGTGTGCATTAAAGACCCAGGCGTTGATGTCAGAATTGACCGTGGAAGCAGGCAGACCTAAGGCGGGTTCAGGTCCTGAACCCTTCTAGCGAGTTCATCGGAGATCTCATTTCCCGGGATCCCAGAGTGACCCATACAAGCCTAAGTGAATTTAGTCTTCCGACTTTGTTCAAAAAGGTTTGATAGAGGGTTGGACACAACTTGGAGTGCAGCTGGGCTGTCACTGCAGACGCATATGCTTCTTCCCCTCCACCTGTGTTTCACAACATAGTGCATGGCCATTTGGATTGCGTAAATCTCCGATTGAAAGACAGACGTATATTTTCCTAACGAGAAGTACATTCGAATGTTTTCGCACTCAAAGAAAACTCCAGCGCCGGATCCCTGCTCAGTCCTGGAGCCATCTGTGAAAATGCGAAGACATTCCAATCCAGGTTCAGTGTCTGGCCAAAGCCAGTCCTGACGCCATGGAAATGTGCAGGTGTCATTGCGTCAGAAGGTATATCCATGAGACAGGGGACGTAGGATATTTCTCGCGCAAGTACACTTTCACTCCAATGCGAGTTGTACCAAAGATCATTTCTCTTTAGGCGAGAAATGGCTTTCAGTGCATACCCTCTGATATTTATGTGTGTCAAGGGGTGGAAGATTCATCATAGCATCTAGAGCAGCTCCCGGTGTGCTGGGGAAAGCCCCTGTGCAGCTGAGAAAGACCGCTCTTTGGAGTTTGATGAGAGAAGCCACAACGTGTTTGCGTGTTAGCCTTTTCCATCAAACAATTAATGCATATGAGATAATCGGTCTTATCATTGCCGTGTAGATTCAAAGGACCTTTTTCGGCAATAAGCCCCATATTTTGCCAAAGGCACATTTGCATTGCCAAAAAGCTGACAGCGCTTTGGTGGTTTTGGACTCAACATGCTTTGACCAAAGAAGCTTGCTATCTAGGATGACTCCCAGGAACTTAGCTTCCTTGGATATCGTGATGGGATTGCCTTTTAGCACCAGCTGAGTAATGCCAGTATTTTTCCTCCTTCTCGTGAAGAGAACGACATCAGTCTGAAGAGGATTAACCGACAGCCCATTACTTGTGCACCAGTCCTCGATCACATCTAGCATCCAGAGACATTGAGAGCATCGAGCAGAGTCGACCACCATGCACCATAAGAGCGGAGACAAGACGCCACCTTGCGGGCAGCCTCTGTTTACTCCAGACTTGACACATTGTTCGAGGCCTGCATCAGCGATCAATGCCCTGTGCACAAGCAGGTCCCAGCTAGATTTTGAAACGCAGTCTCGCAGGATTTTCCGCGCTGATAAGCATGTTGGATGTCCGAGAGAGGATGCATTCGAAGGGCAACTTTGCGCACGTGCAACTCTACTAATCTTTCCATGCTTTTCAGCAAGAAGGATGTTAAACTGTTTGGTCTAAAACTCATGGCGAGTGACTAACCTTCCTTTTCCATTTTGGGAATAAAGACCACTTTCACCACGCCCCAAGGATTAGGTCTTATACCTTTTTGCAGCATAACAGGGTATACTCGTATCCCATTAGTACCCGGCGACTTGAAGCCATTACCACGCGTGATGCAACGTACCAGCTACAAAGTTGTTTTCATCGCAGTTTCCAATGAGAGAGTGTGCAACGAGCCGATGACAGTCTGATTTCCCGGAAAATAGGTCTGAAACAGTAAACTGAGAGTTTCCGCTTTAGACTGAAGATACTGTTAAAAATATTGTGACAGCTTGGCAGCACTTCCCATACAAATGTCAATTCTTTGCCTTTGCTTTTTTTTCTGGACCCTCTCTTGAAAACCAGCGGCCCTGTTACCCGCCCTTTATTGTTAACCATTATATTATATTACAAATATAGATTGAAGTCAAAATTAATAAACGTGTTATAACTCTCTAAACGTCTCTCCAACCGACCTTTTTCGACATTTGGTGCCGAAACCCGGGAACTGATTCGGGACATTCATCTATTTTGAAGCGAATAATGGAGTTACAAGGGCGCGGAGTATTTCGAGGACAGGTAACACGATTGACCAAGCAAGCGATTGAATATCTAGCGAGTGAGGAATCTCAAATTAACGACCACAATGAAGAAAACTATCCAGCAATAGAGGAAGAGATTTTTGTGTTTCTACAACGAATTTCGATTGCGAATGAAAATCTAACTAAAGCGAACCTAGAGGTACGTAATGCTCAAAATTTCAAGCCAGAGGAATTGGAAAGGGAACTCGAGGTATGTTTAGATTACGAAGACAAAGCGTTAAGTGCAGTCGCTCGATTAAATCATCGGTTATCGAAGCTTCGAAAAGGTCCTGGTGAAGTCCCGATAGAGACACTAACACCACGTGCAGAATCAGCTCACTATAACCTCAAACTACATAAACTCGAACTTAGAAAATTTAACGGCGACTATACAGATTGGCTACCGTTCTGGGAGCAATTTCGGACATGAAAATTTTCATTGGTGGTGCATGAAAATCCCTCTTTAAATGGCTCGGATAAATTCAACTACCTTCTTTCCGCATTATCCGGAAAAGCCAAAGAAACCATTTCCGGATTTATGCCTACGCAAAATTGCTACGACGCAGCCGTTTCTCTCTTACAAGAAGAGTATGATGATAGTGAGAGGCTCATCGATAGGCATATGCAAAACCTAATGTCACTGCCACACATCAGCAATAGGTCCGATGTAAGCGGACTGAGACGACTCTATAACGCTGCTACTTCCACAACGCGGTCATTGACCGCTCTCGGCGTACCATCATCACATTATTATGTAATGCTTAAAACTATTTTACTAAAATGTCTTCCAATGGACCTCCGAATCGTTTTCCATAGAATTTCCGATAACAGCGAAGGTGGAGAAACTGCAGCGGATTGTGCCAGAACGTCATCAGCAACGAGCGATTCATTCAATGGTGACAGGTCAGTTAAACATCTTTTCAAATTTTTAAAAAAGGAAATCGAAGCATTGGATCGATCTAATGTGGGATCTCGAATTGAAACAAATAAAAACGCACACACACATACAGCAGCAGGTTTATTGACATTAGAACGAGATAACTCTTGTTACTTTTGCCACCTCTCGAATCACAACTCAACAATGTGCAGCAGTAATCACACTATAGAACAAAGAAAACAAATGCTAAAAGGAGATGGAAGGTGTTTTAGATGCACTTATAAGGGACACTGTTCTAGAAATTGTAAAACCAGGAACATCATATGCTCGCACTGCAGCGGTCGTCATGCTACATCTATGTGCGAAAAGAGCAACAAGCAACCCGTCCAAAAGCTATAGAAAAAAGACCATACTTCCCCGAAGCCAAGAAACGAGACAGCTGATACTACGATTACCGCATGTACTGTGAACTCACCAACTCCTGTTTATTTACAAACGGCGCGCGAGTTACGGCGGCTACCTCTATTCCCGTCGCCCCCTAACCAACCAATAAGGATAGTTCCGGTCCAGAGTGGACCGAGTATCTACCATAAGTTGTTTTAAAGTATGCCCTCATTAGGTTTTATCTGGATTTCCCTAATCCTTAGCCGGTACTTTCCTATTATAATAAAATTTACGACCGGAAAGGACAAAAAGGATATTGGGAATTTTCCATCATAAAATATCGGAGGGTCACTTCCTGTATCTTTTTGTATATTTAAGCAATAGTTTAAGAGAATAAAAGGCAGTCTGTTGTGGATTTTCTTAGGAACGACAAGTTCACGATCCCTTACAGAATGTTCCGAAATTTAGAACAAATAAATTATAACGTTTTTGCAAAGCTCGTCTTTTAAATACATATAACTCGCGCATTTGTCAAAAATCCGGATAACGAAACAAAACTTTTTATTCGATTTTTAATCGACGGTGGCAGTCAGCGCACCTACATAAGGCAAAGTATTTCTCGAAAGCTGAATTTGCCCATTGTTGGAGCGCAACAAATAAAGATCTCTACATTTGGTGGTAGGAAATCCCCACAACTTTGCAATTTGGTACGCCTATCACTAGAGAGTCAATACAACAGCCAAATGGTCTCCATTGTTGCTCTAGAAGTCAACGAAATTTGTGATGATGTTTTGCCTGAGCCGAGTGCAGTTGACATTGATGGTATGGATTTGGAGTTCGCCGATTGCAATACAAACAATATACCACAAGAAGCAGGTGTAAATTTATTACTTGGTTCAGATTACTATTGGAATTTCGTTTCAGGTGAAAAAGAACTTCTTTCGCAGAATTTGGCTGCGGTTAACACACTATTTGGCTGGACGTTGCAGGGGACCTCTGTGCGAAGTTCCTCTTGTAAATCTGTTTGCCTATCGACGGTTATTTTGCACACCTTTAACGAAGAAACTCAGAACGAACCTAAACTTTGGGACTTGGAAACTATCGGCATAGTTAATGAAGACAAAGGGAGCTCCGATGAACAAATAGCGCTGGAAAAGTACGTTGTTAAAAGGGATGGTCATTACGAAACGAAATTGCTATGGAGAGGAAAAGACGTTCACTTGGACAGCTACAAGGAAGGTGCGCAATCCAGATTTGGAAATCTAATTCGAAAGCTTTCGCGACGTCCTAGAGATTTATTTGATTATGAGAAGGCTAAGAACGACATGAACGAAAGTGGAATCGTCGAACGAGTCAAAGAATTTCAAGATCCACCTCAGCGAGTTTATTACTTACCGCATCGAGCTGTATATCGAAATGACAAAGATACATAAAAAATAAGAATAGTCTTTGATGCATCGGCACATGTAGGTAACAATCCATCTCTAAACTCTCTTCTTTCACCAGGACCGAACTTACTTCCTAGTATACTACGAATTCTTCTTAATTTTCGAGCTGAAAGAATCGGATTAGTTGCAGACATTCAAAAGGCCTTTCTCCAAATTCATCTACATAAAGAAGATCGCGACGTGCATCGTTTCTTTTGGTTTAGTGAAAAAATACAAAATGTTACCAAATTACCGAACTGGGCTGAATTTCGAATGACGAGGGTAACTTTTGGAGTAGCATGCAGTCCTTTTCTTTTAAATATGACTATACGAAAACATTTGAGAGAGGAGCGCCTTCGATTTCCAGATACATGCGATATCCTTGAAGAATCATTCTACATGGATGACCTAATTTGCAGTGTCTCGGACGAAACAGCTGCTATTGAGATTTATAAAGAGTCTGAGAATATAATGAAGAGAGCTAATATGAATTTACATAAATGGAACTCCAATGTACAAGCTGTGCGCGAAAAGTTTCCGGATGCCAATCAATCTCCTAGTATGCAGAAAGTGTTGGGTTTGAAATGGTTTTTGAAAACAGACGAGTTAGCGATTGCAATAGAGCAGCAGAACTTAAAGGCTCTATCTCAATTGGGTACCAAGCGAGAGCTATTGGGGCTTATATCTAGAATCTACGATCCGTTGGGTGTATGCGAGCCTTTTATCGTTAAGCTCAAAATAGCTTTTCAAGAAGCATGGAAATTACATTTGAAGTGGGATGAAATTCTACCACCTACCTTGCAGTCAATATGGTCAGAAACAACAGCAGAGCTACATTGTTTGGAGGACATCACAATACCCAGATGGATAGGCACCAGTCACCCTTCAAAGCTAGAGCTGCATATCTTTGTTGATGCTAGCACGAAGGCGTATGGAGCAGTAGCTTATGTTCGATACTTGCTTTCTGGTGGACAACCAAGCGTAAATTATTTGTGCTCGAAAAATAGAATTGCTCCTCTTAAGAACAACAACACGGCGGAACTTACTTTACCGAAGCTCGAATTAACAGCTGCAGTCATCGGTATACGACTTTATGCATACTTGAAGGATAACTGCAAGATGAAATTTGAGTCGATTAATTTATGGTCGGACTCACAAATAACGCTTCGGTGGATAGATGGAGATTGCTTTAGGTGGAAACCTTACGTAGCAAATAGGGTACGAGAGATAAAACAATACTCCAGTGATGTCATATGGAGATTTTGCTCAGGAAAGCTCAATCCCGCAGATATGTTGACCAGAGGTGTTTCAGCGAAAAGATTGGTTGAATCGAGAATTTGGCTACAAGGTCCTGATTGGTTGCAAAGTGACAATGAACCATACTTTCCTATTCCGGCTAAGGTAAATGATTTTGAAATAGAATTAACTAAAAATTTCCTTACGGTTTCTGAGGGAGAAAATCTGAGGAGGGTCGAAACAGATCGAGAACCACTGTTCCCGTTGGAAAATTACAGCAATCTGACGAAAGTTCTGAGACTTACTTCATACTGTATCCGATTTACTGATGTGCTCAAATCAAGATCCATCAGCCGACACCCTTTAACATTTGACAGCCAAGTTCCCAGTGCGGATGAGATGAAAGCAGCTTAGCGTTACTGGATAAGACTGACTCAAGAGAATGAATATTTTAGCGAACTGCAAAATTTGATCAAGGGGACACCGATTGGAGCTTCTTCGCCTATATCTTATTTGAATCCTATGTTGGATGAAAGGGGAATTTTAAGAGTCAGATCCCGTCTTGCCGCTCTAACAACTAAATTAGAGACTTCTTATGACGACGCTTTTCCCATAATTTTGCCAAGAAGATCCTGCTTTACAAAGTTAATTATAAATGACTTGCATCATCAGCGATTCCACCCAGGAGTAAGTACACTTTTGGCTCTACTGCGCAAGAAATATTGGGTTCCAGGAGCAAGGCAACTTATCAAGCGAACCACAAGCTCATGCACCATTTGTAAGCGTTTCAGAGGTAAAGCTGCAAATCAATCCGTAGGAGGATTGCCAATTGAAAGGATTTATGCTTCGAGGCCCTTTGAAAATACAGGGCTAGATTTTGCTGGTCCTTTGTTTGTTAAGCAACAAGAAGGTAATAAAAAGTTTTACATAATGCTTTTCACTTGTTCCACAGTTCGGGCCATCCATCTTGAGCTTGCACCTAATTTGTCTGCCGAAAGTTGTCTCATGGGTATCAGACGGTTCATCGCAAGAAGAGGATCCCCAGCTACTTTTATGTCGGACAATGCAAAAACGTTCAAACGATGTTCATCAGAGCTCTCAGGGCTAGGAGATATTCTCATCTCTAACGAATTAAAGCATTTCCTGGCGTCTCGTGGAATATCATGGAAATTCATAGTGGAACGAGCCCCGTGGTGGGGTGGTTTTTGGGAGCGTTTGGTGCGATCGGTAAAAGATGCATTGAAAGCGGCAATAGGTCGAGCTACGCTTAATGATGAAGAACTCTACACTTTTCTTACTGAAGTGGAAGACGTCGTGAATTCTCGCCCACTGACATATATTAGTGGCGATCCAAATGACTTAGCCCCTCTCACCCCAGGGCACTTCTTGAAGGGAGAGTTTACTGCCATAGATATCGATAAAGTAAACACAGTTTCAGCAAAAGATCTCCGCTGCAGGTGGAATAATAGGCTGCGAGCAACAAAACAATTTTGGAAACGATGGAAGATGGAATATTTAAACCTTTTACGATCAGCACACTTTTCAAAACGAGGCTCATCATATAACGTAAAGGTGATATAGTCCTCGTCTACGATCATCTTATTCCCCGTCTGCTGTGGAAGCTGGCTATGGTGAAAGCCACTTATCCTGGAAGAGATGGCAAAGTAAGAGCTTGCGAGCTGCGTTTGCCAGATGGGAGTACACTTCGGCGTCCCATCCAATTACTTTATCCACTTGAAATTTCCGCCCCCGGAGGATGTTAAAAATATTGTGACAGCTTGGCAGCACTTCCCATACAAATGTCAATTCTTTGCCTTTGCTTTTTTTTCTGGACCCTCTCTTGAAAACCAGCGGCCCTGTTACCCGCCCTTTATTGTTAACCATTATATTATATTACAAATATAGATTGAAGTCAAAATTAATAAACGTGTTATAACTCTCTAAACGTCTCTCCAACCGACCTTTTTCGACAGATACCATCAGACTTTCTGAGTACATCCAGCATTGTAGATTTTCCTCGTTTGAGAACGTTAACCAACTTACTGCTCGCGTTTAGGGAATTGATATCTTGTTCTATGTATATAGTTGTGTAAAGACTTTGTAACTCCTCTGTTAATTTCTCTCCTGAATATGTTATTAATTCTGATGGTACTCGTATCAGGTCGATTTCTAGCCTTGTTATTCTTAAGTCGATGGATTACTTCCTTTACTTCCTTTGGGGATGGTCATTATCACCGACTGTCGAGCGGAAGGCCTGTAGTTTAAGTCTGTCTTTAGCCAAGAAAAAATCTGCTACGAGAGATGATCAGAAAATGCTGATGAAAGCATAACACTCGCAGCATAAAGTCACTTTAAAATTCATACTCTGTGTGTGTATATTTTCAATATAACACCTTAATGGCGTGGAAACAAAATAGTTACTGTGAACTAAATACAACCAACGCATAATTCAGTCGAATATCTTAAATCCTATCTAGGACAACCACCCTCGGAGAGTAGTGAACGAACATCTGCGACACAAACCAGGTCCAGGTTGTGTGGCAAACACCATAAGAGCGCACACTCTTGAACCTGCACAAACCCTATAAAAAAAAAAAACGAAAACTTTCTCGATGGTTGGCAGTTCTATTTGAATTTCTGATGTTTGAATAACACCGTTTTCCTTGCTCTCCATGTACGAGGGGTGATCCAAAAGTAATAATAATGAACATAAAACACGGAGATTGTAGTTAAGAAAATTATTTATTTTTATTCATAAGTAGTCTCTTAGCGAGTCAATACATTTGGTTAATTTTTTTTCCTAAAGCCAGGGTTCTCTTAGAAAAAAATATTCTTTGCCTTGACCCTCCTAAAAGGCCTCAACAACGGCCATAACTTCGCTATCGTCTTTAAAATTCTTGCTAGATCTTGAAGCTAGAATATATCCGGCAAATAGGGCGGGTGATCGAGCATTTCGAATCCCGTTTCTTGAATGGCAGTCATTGCAACTGTGGCTTTGTGAGTCGGTGCGTTGTCTTAGTGAAATAGAACTCCATCTCGCAGCTTGCCTGGTCTTTTTTCTTCCGCAATTTTCTTACTTGATCCGAAATAATGGTTCCTTTTCCAAGTATCCCTCCCAAATCACGGATGCCATAACCTTTCCAGCCGAATTTGAAATTCTGAATTTCTTTGGCGTTAGTGAGGAGGGTCGTTTCCAAGTCATCGATTGTTGTTTGGTTTCAGAATCAATATGGTGGGTCCAGGTCTCGTCCATGATCATGAAACGTAACAAAAACATTTCCTGATCTGCTTGGAACTTCTCGTGATTTTTTCTTTTGCTCGTCGGTCAATGTTCTCGGTACCTAAGGCGCAGAGGCCTTTTTATATGCAATTCGTTCGCAAGATTTCTTTGAACGCTACCAAATGAGATCGCTGTGATCTCATCTCTGATGGTCACCCTTCGATCTGCCAATGCAACATTTTCTACTTTTTTCATGTGAGGGACGTATATGGGCGACTTTCGTGATGTTCGTCTTCAGTAGATATTCTGCCCAACTTATCTCTTTAGCCCAGCGTACTACTGTGGAATATGGAGGAGCAGAATCCCAACGTTTTCACCACGTCGCTGTGTATGATTTTGGTAAACCGTTTTTTTAAACAGAGGTACTTGATGGCAACTCTGAATTCGTTTTCCTCCACTTTGATGCTATTCCTTCGACGGTTTTTATTCAAATGAATGTAGCTCCAAGGAATGATGGTCTACTTATATGATTTTTTACGCTAACCTTGTTGGTATATAAGCAAGTAAACAATTTTTTTTCTATTTTTATGCGGACTGAAAATAACCGATTATCATTACTTTTGTATCGACCCTCGTACATTAAACAGTTTATCGAAATGTCTACTCCATTGGGCTGCAACTCTTTCGTTGCCCGAAACGAGCTCATCATTATCGTCGAGTATAAATCTTGATCTGGCCTGGTATTCTTTTCGTACAGCATTTAGCCATCCATACATTGCCCTCGTGTTTTTAGCTGCACAATCTTATTTCTATATATTTTTGGATACCCTCGTCTGAATACGACTCCTTAAAACCGTTTTTACATAAAATCAGCGAACGCTTTCGTATGTTTTTGCCTAATTTTATACCATTCCTCTAGCAGATCTTCTCTGTGCATATTTTCAGACGCAAAGCTATGTTGGCGCCCACAAATGTTCTTTGGGATTAACATCAGGTAATTGCGGGGGTGTGTGCGACTAATTTGGAACATAAGCCGAAGCCTATCCATTTCTTGTGTAGTCGAAGTAAGTTGATTAGAATTGCTACACTACACTGGCGGGAAAGATCTCGTTATTAAGTGTTGTGTGTCTGCGAGTTAGGAGACCGAGAAAATTTTATTTATTTGCAAGACTCGACCCCGGTGAGTAAAATTTGGTTATTTACCCGCAATTATTGGCGAAAAAAGACATTTTGTAGAGAATGTCATATTTAGCGCAAGAGTTTCTTTCGATCTCGACCCGCAGAGGGCTAATGACATGAGAGGTATGCTTCTGATCATTATCTTGCTGGAATAGCATGTATAGTTATTCATACTGAAAAATATTGTACTTTGAATAAACTCCAAGTGTCCCACCCCATTCGCTGCTGTATAGCCCCAAATCATGACCTCACCATGGTTCTTCGGTCTATTTACCTATAGCTACTGGTTTTTTCCACACAGTAGGTTTCAAGGCTATAGTGGCGCGAGTCGGGTCCGTGAACGCGGAAGATGGGATAACATTACATAATGACTCTATGAGAAAGATATCTTATCTATGATTGCTTATCAAAATATTCAAAATTTCAATGAAAATAGCTTCTAGGTCAACGCCATCTGGAGTATACGGTGAATGGGGCAGCAGTTCGTAGCCCAATTCGACCAATTTGGCCGTGGCGAGGGCGGAGGTGTGAGCCGGTGCTTGCGTTATCATGGTGGAAGAGCACATTTTTCTTTGCTAAGTGGGGCCGTTTTTTCTTCAATTCGGCGTCGAATCGGCCCAATAATTTCGCATAGTACAACCCTGTAACCGTTTTGCCCTTCTCCAGGTAGTCGATGTAGATCACACCTTGTGAATCCCAGAAAACGGTGGCCATCACCTTTCCGGCTCTTTCTTTCTTTCTAATCGCATTTTATTCCATTATTCATAATCTTACTTACTAGACAAAATGCTTAAATCTAATTTAACATTATACTTCATTTTCTTACTGGCTCTTAACGAGCACTCTAAGCTTATCTGAATCTTAATTTTAACGTATTTCAACTTCATTTTCATTTATTGCCCTCTAGCTTACATATGGCTTATTTCTAAGAAAATTAGTAAAAAAAACTTAGATACTATAATTCATTTCTTAACTCTAAACTTAACCTACCTTAACTAGATAAATAAATAAACTTAACCTAAGCCTAAAATATTCTTAAACTATAATTAATGAGATGAACACATGTCCAGTGTGTAAGTCACATCGGACATGTGTTCATCCCTTTAATTGCACCCTTTTAAGGTAAGGGTCGTTGTTGGCGCTATTATATACGTGCCGCCTATGGATTGATTTCACTTCCATGAGTGGATATGTTGGTTGGGATAATAAGCCCCAAAGATCAGGCTGTTTTCGCTCATAATTCCTCTTGCAATATGACCCCGAGTCAATTTAATAAGATAGTTATCAATTCTAATCAACCCAGCCTTATCGTACAGAACCTTGTTAGGATAGTATTTGACATACTGTGACTCTGGTGTTCGATATAAGCCCAGGCAACATCGAAGACATTGCCTTTCGTATAAGCGAAGCTTTTCCATATCAAATGGAGCCACATTGAACCACACAGGACAGCCATAGGCGACAATTGGCCTTATGAGAGCCGTGTAGCATCTGACTTTTACCCTAGCGTTAAGTAGACTGCTTTGAAACAATCTTTTCGTAAGAGCAAAAGCCTTCTTGGCTTTGTCAAGAACAACATCTATGTGTCTATTGAAATATAAATATTGATCAAGCCAAATTCCAAGATATCTCACTACATTTCGTGTCGCCAATGGCTGCCCTTGTTGTCCAATGATGGTCAATTTGCGCCAGTTTCGCCTAGTATCCCTAGAGGCCCTGTTCAATGGTGTTCTGAAAAGAATTGTTTCTGATTTTTGAAAATTGATTTTTAATTTCCAATCATCACAGTATCTTTTAATTTTATCGAAGTCATATTGCAAGAGCGAATTGATGATTTCAATTTTTTTACCCGATCTGTATGCCACTAGATCATCTGCATACGCCAAAGCGTGACTAAGAGAACCAACTAGATCACTTGTGTAAATGTTAAAAAGCAGAGGAGAATTTACTGCCCCCTGTTGTAAACCGTTTTTGATTTGGTAAGTCCTGCTTGAAGTAACGTTGCTATATGTTACAACGAACTTCTTGTCTATTAACATGTCATATATCATATATAACAGCGGTTTGTTCATATTCAGCCTGGCTAATTTTAAGAAAAGCCCATCTAGCCACACGGTGTCGAAGGCCTTCTCAAAGTCAACCAGACAGGCACCTGTGCATTGGTTTTTGCTTTTGTTCCATTGGATGTCGGACACCAGTTTAGACGCAGCATGAATAGTGTCATGTTCTGCCCTAAAACCAAACTGGTTTTCCGGAAGAACCTTATTATGCTCCACCCATTTTAGTAACGCTTTCTTGATTATCTTCTCAAAAACCTTGCTAATATTCGGAAGTAAACTTATTGACCGAAGATTTGCTGGGTTGCTCTTATTTTTCCCCTTTTTGGGAATAGGGTGGACTACCGCCATTTTCCAATGTGCTGGATAATGTGCATTCAGCATATTGTTAAAAAGCGTCATTAATATATCGACTGCTACCTCGGGCATATGCCGTAATACTATGCTAGGAATCCCATCAATGCCCGACGATTTTTTGTTTTTCATTGAATCAAGGATGCACATGAGATCATCTCTTTCGACGAACAGGTGGATTGATCGTTCGCTGGCGATATTTCCATTTGCTGGGTTTTCATCATAGAATGTGGTGAAACCACTATTCTCAGATCGCCAGACACCAATTTCATTAAGAAGATGTATATGATTTAACCGTGCTTCATTTTCCAGATCGAGGTTCGGATGAACGGAGTCATTCACCATGTACACTCTTTGGAAGTATGAACCTATTATATCAGCTTTCTCTTGTGGATCCTCAATTACAAAAACGTCTTCGTCTGAGTACATTTCTTCTGGATTCAACCCTGCACCGATTAGTGTCTGTCGTCCCTGGTCTGTCTGGGGGATTCGCAAACAAGGAATATCGTTATGATCTTTTCTTCTAAATAGTTGATTTATTTGCTGGAACATATTCTGGCCACTGGGTTTTATAGCCCGAATTTTTTTGTTCCAATGCAAACTAATAGATATTCTATAATTTTCTTTGATTAATTGTTGAAGATTTTTGATCATCGACTTCAGTGTTCTTATCTCCGGGTCTCGTCTGTCCGTAAATTGTCGGTAAAGTTGTTTTAGTCTGGACAATAGCATACTTTTATGTTTTTGTAAAGCTCTAATTGTAGGGTTAGAGTATTTTGTGGTTAAATCGTACGGAGGTTGAGCTTTAGGGATGCTATGATCCATTGTTCGTTTGATAGCTTTCTCAAATTGGAGTAGGTAGTCGTCTATCTCTTCATTGGTCATGTTTCTGTTCGTTGGTGGGTCAATTTCTTGACGAAGTATTTCACGCTTTAAAGATCTTGAAAAACGTAACCAGTGTGCTCTTTGAAAATCAAACGTGTACATTTGGTTATGTTCTTCCAGATCCATTCGCTCATTAGGAATATGTATTACAGCGGCTAGTCCGAAGTGGTCACTATCGTAATCTACCGCACGTAAACAATTTCGCAGATGGGGCGTCGCGTCACGGAGAATGATTCTCGTGTCGATAAGGGCTAAGTCCAGAAAAGATTCTCCTCTGGGAAATGAAGGGGTCTCCGTCGCAAGTAGATCGAGTCGGTACTCAATCGTATTTTGACCTAGCCAGTTAAACAGATGATTACCTCTGGTATTTGAGAATGTATTTCCCCACGCTGCATGTTTTGTGGGTTTCCCCGGCCAAAAAGTAATAATTTGCTTCTGCTTGTAGCTGTAGTTGACGGAAAAGAGATTCAAGCTCGCTAATAAATTGGGTAGATTGAGGGGCTGCCGGTGCATAGAGAGAGACTATGTACAACCGTCTTCGACTTCGAAGGGGTATGCACACAATACACGCTTCTAGCACCTGGAACCTACGTACTATTCCGCTGTATATGATTTTATGACGCAGTCCTTTCTTTATTAGAAGGGCGACCCCACCCCCTTGCGTGGACTGGGGTCGATCTCTTCTTATTACATGATAATCTTTGTATACCAAGTTATGCTTCTGGTTCAGTTTAGTTTCACTGGCCAAAGCAAGTCTGGATTTTCATTTACCAACAAGTTAGACAGTGTAATTCTTCTCTCGATTCTCACCAGCGAATTAACATTCACGGCAAGGATCTTCAGGTTCAACTCGTCTGGTGTATTCATCATGTTCTTGGCATGTCAGACTCTGCAAACAGAGTCGAATAGATGAGATCAATTCGAGCCGCTTGCTCGTTTAGTTGTTTATGGAGTTGAGCCATTTGTCCTTTAATGGACAATAGGACAGCTGTTAACTCATTGGCATTGGCTTCAGGTGCCTTAGTAGGGACCTTTACCGTTTGCTGTTTCGTTGCGTTTCCCGATCCTGTTGCCATTTGGGCAAAGGATATATTGGGTGTAACGATTTTTGCGAACGAGCGGCTTTTTTGAAGTCTATCTTCTTCGATTTGCTGCTTACGAGCCTGAACTTTCTTTCTAAGCTCTTGAAATTTGGGGCAACCCCTAAAATTAGCAGGGTGCCCCGTATTCTTACAAAGTACACAGAAAAGTAATGATTTGTCCTCAACTTTTTCCCTTCCCAAAGGACATTCTCCAGGTTTGTGATCCTTCTCGCATTTTACACACCTGAACTGCATATTGCAATTAGGAGCGGCATGCCCGAATCTCTGGCAACGCATACATTGGAGTACACGATCTGCTTTTTTTAATTTATCCCAAGTGATAGCTAGGTGACTTAGAAAACGTATTTTTCTTAAGCCATCAATTTTGCTGTTGGGACTGAGCTGCACCAGGAAAAATGGTAGTTTCTGATCATCGCTTCTAGCCTTGGCGGTGGTGAAGGGCTTGACTCCAACGAACTGGAGTTCGTCGTTCTCGTGTCTGCGTAGCTCATTCATCAGTTCTTCCGACCCGAATTCGTGATCTATGCCCTTTAGGAGGACTGTAATTGGTTTTTGTGCTTTGGTAGTGTAAGTAAAATACTCCGTTTGAGATTTTCCAAGGGCGGCACATACCTTGTTGTAATCCTCTAGGAATTCACAAATAATGACATGCTTATTTGCACTCAATCTTTTTAAGTGGAAGTTTTTACAAACTAACTTACATAACTTAATACTATCTTTAATTTCTAAACCACTTACGTTTATTGGGGGAATTTTTTATTTTTTATTTTTTGTCTGCTGCGTTTCTTTTTCTTGCTGCTTTTGTTGTTGTTGTGGGTTCTTCTGCGTTTGTTGTTGTTGCTGCTTTTGTTGGTCTTGCTGACTTTCCTTCGGCATTGTTGTCTGTTGTTGTTCTTTTTGTTTTCGTTGTTTAAGCTGCTGTGACTGCTGTTGTTGTTGTTGCTGCTGTAATTGCTGTTGTTGTTGTTGCTGCTGTAATTGCTGTTGTTGTTGTTGTTGATGTAGTTTTTGTTGTCGCACTTTGTTGCGCTTGGCTATCAACTCCTTGATTAGTCGATCAAGCTCGGCTTCTTCTTTAGCAAGGTTTTCTTCCTCTTGCCCTTTTACAATTTCGTAGCACTGTTTGTCTGTGCTAATCGTATCGGGTGAGTCATAGTCATCACTACTGACTCCTCCCTTGTCTGTTGTCATCGAGGGAGTTGCTGTTCCATTATCTGCCGCTTTGCGGGATTTTAATTTCATTGTGAGTTTCGGTCGTCTTTTGCGTTTGGTTACGTCATCGGGGATCGCAAACACCGTATTCGTTGTTGCAACCGTCTGGTCTGTTTCTTAACCAGACAATGGTACCGAACTTTGCGGCATTATTTTTTGATTGGAGTCCATCGACCCCGCCACTCGAATTTTTCCTTCTTTGTTTGTTGTTTCTTTGTTAGATGGGGAAAGAAAGAACAAAAAAATCTTTTTCCCCAAGGGGCGTTGAACCGCCTAACTCGCGCGTTTGATTCCCGGTACTCTTCCACTAGGCCAACTCGCCTTTTGCTTATTCGTTTTCGAATTCCCGTATTCTAATGTTGCTCCGATAGCACTCACTTGCACAAAGTCGACTGCTTACTGCAAGAAATGATTAGTGACCAGTCACCTTTCCGGCCGATGGGACAGTCTTCGCCTTCTTCGGAGCATGTTCGCCGGGTGAAGTCCACTGTTTCGACTGTTCCTTGGTCTCTGGTGTGTACCAGTGGATCCATGTTTCGTCGACTGTCACGAAACGACGCAGAAACTCCTTCGGATTGCGCTTAACCAGCGTCAAACACTGCTCTGAAGTGGTCTCACGGTTGCGCTTGTTGTTCGGAGTGAGCAAACGCGGCATCCATCGTTAAACCAATTTTTGATGGTCGCCATCGAATGAGAAGAGTCACCGTACACAGCATCCGAACGCTCTTTGATTTCGCTGCGCGATTTCCCTTCCAAAAACAAGAATCGAATCACCGACCGATATTGCTCTTTTTCCATTTTTCTAAAATCCGCGGACACTCCCGCTTCCAGACGCGGTCAAAACAAAACTACGAGTCCGATCCGGCTGAAATTACGACAGTAGCCGTCTACTAGACGATAGAAAGTTGCTCTTGCGATACTGGCGCCATCTGGCGGTGAGGCTAAGTGCTTATCGGACCACCCTCGTTGGTTAAGAAAGGGGAGTGTGATGGTTGAACATCACTTCCACTCGGAGGCCAAAGGGTCCATTGTAAATCCCTTTATTTGTGGAGTACACATTATTTTAACCTGTCCTATCACATGGTGGCTGAAACCACCCCGTGCTCTTTATTCATTTTAGAAGATACGACTTGCTACGTCCGCAATCTCTGTGAAGAATCTATGGCCCAGCGAAGCTAGGCGTCGATTCCGGAGAGCTGAGCAGTGGCGAAGCAGATGTTGGATCGTCTCGGTTTCTTCCTCGTCGCCGCGGCTCCGACAGAGATCGCTGGATCCCGAATTCCATTTCCGGAGCATTGCTTCGATGGGACAGTGTCCTTTGATCACTCCGACGAGCATACGGATTGAGTTTCGGTCCAGTGCCAAGAGCTTCTTTGTTTTGCCGGTATTAAGCTCTGGCCACGATGATCTTGTCGTGTGACTGTCGTTTCTTGCAAGCCAAGACGAGTTGGATTCGTTTATTATTGTGTCATTTATGATCCGGGATAATGCGCTGATCGGTGGTTGCAATTACGTGTCCGCTTCGCTGATGTCCATTTCAGACCCTTGTCTAGCCAATTCGTCCGCTCTTTTGTTGCCTGCAATTGACCCAGCAGAGTTTGACCTTGTGGTATCTGATGGACTTCAGTGAATCGCGACATTTCATGACGGCCTTTGATCTCGTTGGATCCTATTGACTTCAGTGCAGCCTGGCTGTCTACAAAGATGGTGATTTATCGGTAGTGGAATATCGGTTACTTGTAAGTGTTTGGCTACTTTCTCTATTGCCAGGATCTCTGTTTGGAAGACGCTGCACAAATCAGGGAGTCTAAATGAGTCCTGTTTGTTCAGGGTGTCAGAGTAGAATCCGGCCGCAGTGTCTGTGTCGTTTTTCGATCCGTCCGAGAAGAAGGTAATCTTGTGTGCGTTGATAACCACTCGTCTCTGTCGGGGAATAGGATTGGTATTTTGAGAGAGAAATCATTTTGGGGGGATAAATAGTCGGTCGTAGCTACGAGACTACTAAAACCATGTTTCTTTCCCAGGTCATCTATTATTCTGAGTATGGCTGCATGTTTTCACAAAGAGGACTCCCTTATCCTGAGAGCACTCTTTGCAGTGCAGCCTTTTATGAATAAATCCAGAGGAAAGAGATGAGGTATCATGTCCAACCTTGCTTGCGGCGCGCTTCTTATAGCTCCCGTTGTACAAAGAGCGGCTGACCTTTGTACTTTGTTGAGCATGCTCATGTAGCTTTTCGTGCTGCTAGCAGTCCACCAGAATAGGGCCCCAGAAGTTATAATGGTTCTGATGATTGCTGTGTACATCCAATGAATGATGTACGGTTGCAAGCCCAATATTTTGTCGAAGGTCTTTTTGCAGGCATAAAAAGCATTCAATCCTTTTTTCATCCTTTCCTCCAGGTTCCTTTTCCAGGAGAGTTTGGAGTCAAGAATGATGCCTAGATACTTGGCTTCCGCTTTGAGTTTGAGTGGAGTACCCTCTAACTTTGGGGGAGCAAATATCGGGATTTTCCTTTTCCTGGTGAACAAGACCAGCTCGGTTTTCTGGGGGTTTATTCTTAGACCGGTTTGTCTTGCCCACGAGGAGAGTTCTCTCAGCGCAGATTCCATTAGTTCACTGATAGTTGGTAGAAATGTACCTTTTATCAAGATAGCTAGGTCATCGACATATGCTATGGTCTTTGTGCCTTTCTCTATGAAGATTTTGAGGATTTTGTTAACTGTAAGAAGCCACAGTAGGGGAGAGAGAACTCCACCTTGTAGTGTGCCTCTAGTTGGTTGTTTAACATATTTTCAATTCAGATTACAATGGATTTGTCTACTTTTATGTCCTCTAGAACTGTTATTATGGCCTCTATGTTTACGTTGTTGAAGGTAGGCGTGTTGAGTGTTGCATAAGTTGTGTGAGTTGATGAGTCCTCTGATGAATAGGTCAAGGAGTCTTTTCAGGGTTTTTAATAGAAACGACGAGAGACTAATTCGCCTTTAGTTCTTTGCGGGAGTGTGGATTGGTTTACCTGCCTTAGGTATGAAAACTACCTTTATCTCTTTCCGCTGTGCTGGGATGTACCCTGCTCGCAAGCAATTGGAAAAAAATGCTTACGAGGTGAGATACAGTGTGGGTGTGTGCTTTTTGAAGCATCGCTGGCAAAATATCGTTTGGGCCGGGGATTTAAAAGCTTTGAGCGAATTTATTGCCCATGATACTTTATCCTTTGTAATAATTTCTTTTATTACTTCTTCAGTTGTGTGATATCAGGGATTTTACAACCTGGGAAGTGGGAAGTGGAACCAGAGTCATCTGGTTAAAGGGGGTATCCTGGGACACAGGGGTCCTTTGATAGAATCTTTCTGAGCCTTGCGGCTTCGTTGAGATCTTTTATTGATTCGCAGAACTCCCGCCAGGATTTAGACTTTGCTGCTCTTGTTTTGCATTTCTGTTCATTGAAGCTGGATTTGTAGTTATCCCAGTCTTCGGATCTTTTGCTGATCTTTGCTCTATTGAGTAGAGTTCGGGTCCTGAACCTGAATTGCTTTAGTTCTGTGGTCCACCAGACTGCGCTGATTTTCTTGCAAGCACGTTGCAAAGGACAGGATTTGTTGAAAGCCGCTTTCAGGATTTTTACAAGGGAAGGAAAATGGTTTCATGCTTTTAAAGAAATTTAAATTATTACTTTTTTTAATAATCTGTGTACTTCATTAATGAATGTAGGACGGGGCATTTCATAATTAGCTTTAAATAGAGTTCGCCGTCTGGATGAACTCTATTCTTATTAAAAACGTAGCCGACAAACTTAACTTCACTTAAACATATATTTTCAATTTTTCTTTCAAGTTTCATTTCATCTGCCTTATCGATTTACTTAAGTTTAAAGGAAGATGACTGTCCAAGAATTGGACGGCAGTGTAAGTCCAAAATATGAGCTTGAATCCAGTTTTGTTGATCATAGTAGTCACACTCGAATTTGCTCTTGATAGCGACATTTTCGACAGCATGAAAGAAATAAATGTGCACAGGACATTGATCGCTAATGCATACCTCGAACAATGTGTCAAATTTGGCGTAAACAGGAGCGTCCTGTCTCTGCTGTCATGGTGCATGGTGGTCGACACTCTTCTCGATGCTATCAATGCTTCTGGAATCTATTGGCAGGGGGATGATATTGCCGTTCTCTCTGTCGGCTCATGTTTAGCGATTATCTGTCTAAAAGCACAGACCGCGCCCTAAATGCGGTCAATGACTGGTGTACGAGTATTGTGCTGTCGGTTAATCCTCTTAAGACTGATGACGTTCTGTTCACGAGAAGGGGGAAAGACATTCCCATCCCGATATTCAAGGAAGCTACGAGTATGTTCCTGGGAGTTGCCTTGGATGGCAATCATCTTCGGTCAAAGCATGTTGAATCCAAAACCACCAAAGCGCTGTCAGCTTTTTGGCAATGCGAAGGTGCCTTTGGCAAAACATGGGACTTATCGCCGAAAAAGGTCATCTGGATCTACAAGGCAATGATAAGACCAGAGCCGACGCAATAACACCTGCCATCCTATTGCTCTCTAATTTCATAGTCAAATTTCCATGGGGTCAGGACTGGCTCTGGCCACATACTGATTCTGGAAAGGACTGCCTTCGCATTATTACAGATGACTCCATGTCTGAGCGGGGGGGCGGAGGGCGCTGGGGTTTTCTTTGAACGCGAAAACTTTCGACCGTTACGGGCTCGGGCAGCTAAGTTACCATAAATCACCGAAGAACTGACTGAAAAGGTTACATCTGAATGCATTTCAACTGCGTCAAATCCAAATCGTGAAAGTAGCTCTGGAAGATTTGAAATACACCCGAAAATTAGCACCACGGGGCGTATGCGTAACATTTTCAAATTTTTTGTGCCTACTCCCTTACGGCCTCGGGCAGCTAAGGCATCTTTCGTTAAGATTTTATGATTTGATCTGCGAAAGGTTTTCGTTGTCATTTTTCGCTCAGTTTCGGTTGTGGGCGGGTCGTATCTTACCATTTTGGAGAACCGTCCCCACAAATGACGCGTGCTCCGGTTGAAACGACCGTAGCTCGATGTGCGGGCGAGTGAGGTTCGATTCCCAGCGAACGATTTTACTTTTTTTTCTTATGGAAGGGACTGTGAGTACATAAGGGAGAGCAGACGAAGAGCTCGGAGAGTGATCTTCAGATGTTGAGAACTGCTTGAACGGAAACACATGAGGCCAGAATCATGCCATGATCATCATGCCACATGTCCTTTATATAAGGGAAAGAAGAAGTTAGTGTGCGTACGGCAGGTTCTGGTCGGTTGTTAGGTAGTTTAGAATCAGTGGATTTTCGACAAGCAAGGAGTACAGATCAAAACTTACGACGAGGCAGCATAGTGTTGTGATAGTGCGGGTGAAGGATTTTCATAATTGGTAACCTATTAGCTAGCCGGTTTATTTTTTTTGTGGACAACTTCGTTTTTTTATTTGCATACTCGCATTAACGAGTTGTAGGTGGAGGTTTCCCTCCCCTAAGTTTGGTTAAAGCCGTCAATAAGACATCCAGAAGAGTGGGAGTATCGCGGATAAGTTTGCGGAGGGGCAATCGCGTAGCGCCCTCCTTAACACCTCAACTCACAACCAGTCTTCAGTGCATGAACTCAAGACCTTTCTGAATAATGTCGGAAGACTAAATTCACTAAGGCTTGTAAGGGTCCCAGGTTACTCTGGGATCCAAGGAAATGACATCTCCGATGAATTCGTTAGAGGAGAGTTTCTCAGGACCTGAACCCGCTTTAAGCCTACCTGCTCCCACGACCAAAACCTACATCAATGATTGAGTCTAATGTACACAATCATAGATGGAGGGAATATCCAGGATGCGCATATGCCCTCATGTTTGCAAGAAATCCGCAACATTATTTTTCTCCTTAAGGAGAATTGATTGTAAAAAAATTGCGGGCGTCATTACGGGCCATCACACTTTTGCAAAGCATCTCTACGTGCTTGGTATCTGTGCTGCATATTGCGAGAAGACACATCAAAACATTTTCTCTGCGACTGTCCCGCTTTCGCTTGCGCATCGTGAGCCGACGTGGAATCTCTTAGCTTTACTTCATTGAAACTTCTCCTGACATTTATCCGGACAAATACAATTAAGTAAGGTGTCTGTCTGGCAGTACAATAGACCAGAATTTGCGTCTGAGTGCTCCAACAGAAACAAAAACCTCCAACAAAGAAAAAGAAAAAAAGAGCCAAGCCATTGGCATATGTCGTACTATCTTAGAATTAAGTAATTTCCCACTAATCCAAGCCAACGGAAGCAACATTGACTATGTAAAGACCGTTACTCAGCACCTTACGTGAATGGGTTTCATCATCAACTTAACAGGTAGAGTTCATGGCGTCTTGCATACGAGGGTGGTCCGATAAGTACTTAGCCCCACCGCCAGATGACGCCAGTATCGCAAAAGCAACTTTCTATCGTCTAGTAGACGGCTACTGTCGTAATTTCAGCCGGATCGGACTCGTAGTTTTGTTTTGACCGCGTGTGGAAACGGGAGTGTCCGCGGATTTTAGAAAAATGGAAAAAGAGCAATATCGGTCGGTGATTCGATTCTTGTTTTTGGAAGGAAAATCGCGCAGCGAAATCAAAGAGCGTTTGGATGCTGTGTACCGTGACTCTTCTTCTTCGATGGCGAACATCAAAAATTGGTTTAACGAGTTTCAACGTGGTCGCACGTCGGTTTTTGATGGGCCATGTCCAGGTGCCCCGAAAACAGCTACCACGGAGGATAACGTGACAAAAATCCTCGATCTCGTATTGGCAGACCGCCGATTGAAGGTGCGCGAGATAGCTGAGACAGTAGGCATTTCAAAAGATTGCGTGGGTCATATCCTGCATGAAATTTTGGGCATGAGAAAGCTGTCGGCGAGGTGGCTGCCGCGTTTGCTCACTCCGGACAACAAGCGCAACCGTGAGACCACTTCAGAGCAGTGTTTGACGCTGTTTAGGCGCAATCCGAAGGAGTTTCTGCCTCGTTTCGTGACAGTCGACGAAACATGGATCCACTGGTACACACCAGAGACCAAGGAACAGTCGAAACAGTGGAAACGTGCTCCGAAGAAGACGAAGACTGTCCCATCGGCCGGAAGGGTGATGGCCACCGTTTTCTGGGATTCACAAGGTGTGATCCACATCGACTACCTGGAGAAGGGCAAAACGGTCACAGGGCTGTACTATGCAAAATTATTGGGCCGATTCGACGCCGAATTGAAGAAAAAACGGCCCCACTCGGCGAAGAAAAAAGGGCTCTTCCACCATGATAACGCACCGGCTCACACCTCCGCCCTCGCCACGGCCAAATTGGTCGAATTGGGCTACGAACTGCTGCCCCATCCTCCGTATTCTCCAGATTTGGCCCCGTGCGACTTCTTTTTGTTTCCAAACTTGAAATAGTCACTCGCCGGGCAGAAATTTCAGTCGAATGAGGAGGTCATCGCCGCCACCAAGGCCTACTTTGCAGACCTCGAGAAAACGTATTTTTCAGACGGGTTAAAGAAGCATCACTAAAAGTATCGAGCTAAAAGGAGACTATATTGAAAAATAAATTTCTCCAAAAATGTTGTTTTTCTTTTGTAGGCTAAATACTTATCGGACCACCGTCGTATAATGTGTTACCCTGGAAATCGCCTGCAAGTTAGCCTTTAATAAGACGTTACTGATCCTATTTTAACGTACGCACTCCCAGTCTTCTGTGATCTTGATAGCCACAGCTCACGCAAGCTAATAGTTGCGTTTAATACCACAGTGGAGAGACGGGGCCATATCTTGTTGCTTAAAGCCTGTTTGACATGGACTTTCAAAGCTTTTTTAAGTTAACGATACTAACCTTTATTTTCAGACTCAAACAGAGCATAGCTCCACCAAATCTTTACCAGAGACTTCGGTTCGCTATATCTGAGAGAAGTGGAACATTGATATTACCCAATTCTAATTACACGGTGACAAGAAAACAGTTTTTCATTTAGGCTCTTAGGCTCTGGAATTCGCTTCCAGCTATCACTACCTATAAGATCTAATAGCATTTGCAACTTTAAGGGGCAACTGAGGCAACATTTTAGCACATCGCTTTAGGGTATTTTTAGAGGCATTTAGGATTGGCTGGTCCGCTTTCTACGTTGCAAAGCTGGGGTAAGGAAAACTTGTGTAAAGGCTTTCCTGTCTGGACAGAACCAAGTAAAAGTTTGCAAAATTCAAAGTAAGCTTGACTGTTTTCTGTGTCCTCGTAAAAAACGAAAGCCTTTCCATAGCAAACTTGACCTTGGGCAAGAAATCTTCACAAGCTTGTCAAATGTGACTTCTGCCAGGTCAAGGTTGAATGAATTAATAATTTCTAAATTTCTCTGCTCTTATTTAGGATCCAAGTTGAAGGCGCGAAGATATATTTGGAGCTTTACATGCCAATTTTTCCTACTTAAGGGTAAATTGGTTGATCGTGAAATAGCTGGTAGAAATGTTGACGCCATTACTGTTGCGAAATCGTTAACATTTTTGTTTGATACACCAATCGACGACTTTCCTTCACTCATTAGGTTATTTGTTTTATTAAATAACGAACTCGTAAACGTAATATTTCTATCATTTATCGTCTCAGTTATGTAAAATAATTTTCCAAAATAATACTTTTAGACAACACTATTAATAGCAACGCCATTGTGAGCCGCATACTTCAAATAATCTTAACCAATTGAGATCTGTAACGACCAAAAAATGAATGGAGGAGAAAGCAAAAACATAAAAGGAAAGGTCCTTGACTGGAGTCCTTTACAAAGCAAGCCGAAAAAATCTCAAGAGAATCATTCTGAAAATGTGCCGTTTTCACTTTGCCCAGAGTGTCTCAACTTCGATGAAAAGGACATTGGAAGGATTGCGACACCAAAAAGAATGGATGAAACATCTCATGGCAAAAATAAGTCAACACCGCCCCAATATACACCAACGGAAGATGAAATATTTTTCAGCAACAAGACGTCTAATCAATATTTTAAGAAACTACTTGATGATGATGGACAATCGGACAACAAAGAGATGGATAAGCCGTACTTATCTCGAGGGAGAATCAAGGGTAAGCTTGGGTTTTGGTTATAATACTTTATATACAATACTTAAATCTGCTCCGCAGAATTTCGAGAGGCCTTTCGGTTGTTTGATAAGGACGGCGATGGATGCATCACTAAAGAAGAGCTTGGAGCCGTAATGAGGTCATTAGGACAATTTGCGAGAATGGAAGAGTTGAAGGAGATGTTGCAGGAGATTGATGTTGACGGTGAGTATGACTAGACAAATTATTCTAGTATGAAATGAAACAAAATCGATTGGGTATTTCGTGATGTGATTAAAGTCGTATTGCACAAAGGTTTCCTATCGTGTAGACTATACATGGTGAATGCAGAAGTAGTGTATGTATCATATGGACAAGAAGAACAGTGACTGTGAGCGAAACTTACTTACTTTTATCCGCGTCAACCTCAACCTCAAGCGTTTTCAGCTGGCACGATCTTTCGCCAGCTGTTTCCAGCGCCGCACTCCCAGACGGTTGAGGTCCCCTTCCACCTGTGTGTGCCACCGAAGATTCGGCCGTCCCCTGCTGCGTCGTCCCTCCGGGTTGGACTCGAAGACTCTTCGGGCCGGAACCGTGTTGTCCATCCGCTCTACATGGCCCAGCCATCTTAAACGTTGGATCCGGAGACGTCGTACCAGGTCAATGTCACTGTACAGCCCGTAAAGTTCTTCGTTGTATCTTCTCCTCCATACACCGCTAGTATAAACGGGACCATAGATTAAACGCAGAATTTTCCTCTCGAAACGACCAAGAGCGTCGTCATCCGCTTTAGTTAAAGTCCAAGCCTCCGCGCCGTAAAGGAGGACTGGGATGATTAAGGTTTTGTACAACGTTATCTTGGTCTTTCGAGAAAGGGCTCTACTTCTCAATTGCCTCTTGAGCCCAAAGAAGCAGTGGTTGGCACGAGTTATTCTGCGTTTTATCTCAGCGCTGGTGTTGTCGTCGCTGGTCACAAGTGAGCCAAGGTAGACGAAGTCCTTGACTACTTCGAAATGATAGCTGCCAAGCCTGACGTTCTGGCCCAGACGTCGGTGTTGTGTGTCTTTTTTCGATGACAGCATATATTTGGTCTTACCCTCGTTAACGCTAAGACCCACTTTGGTCGCTTCCGTCTCAATGCTTATGAATGCCTCATTGATCGTACCTCTTGTGTTGGCCAGTGACTCTTGTACGATCTTCTCAAGTATGATGTTAAAGAAATTGCATGACAGTGCGTCGCCTTGTCTAAATCCTTTTTTAACACCAAAGATCTGGGTTAGCTCATTACCGACCTTAACGGAGCAGCGAGAATTCTCCATTGTTGACCTGCACAATCGGACGAGTTTGGCAGGGATGTTAAAACTAGACATGGCACCGTATAGCTCGTCTCTATGCACACTGTCATACGCGGCTTTAAAATCGATGAAAGGTGGTGCGTATCGATTTGAAATTCTTGGGTCTTCTCCAAGATCTGTCGCAGTGTGAATATTTGGTCTATTGTTGATTTGCCTGGCCTGAAGCCACGCTGATAAGAGCCGATCAGGTTATTCATGATCAGGCTTCAGGCGTTCACAAAATACGGTAGAGAAGATCTTGTATGTGACGTTGAGGAGACTTATTCCCCTATAATTGGCGCAATTATAGAGGTCTCCTTTCTTGTGGACCGGGCAAACGATGCTGAGATTCCATTCGTCGGGCATGCTTTTCTCCGACCATATTTTACAGATAAGTTGGTGCATGCGCTTTACCAACACATCTCCAGCCGCTCAGCAGACAGGCCGTCCGCGCCAGCGGCTTTATTAGATTTAAGTCTCGATATCGCTATTTTGACTTCGTCTATGTCGGGTGTACGGGATTCTCTTACGTCATCGTCCGTGGCGAATGGCCTGACAGCGGTATCTTGTCTATCATCGCCGTTATACAGTCTGCAGACGTGGTCCTGCCATATTGTCAGCATCGACTGTGATTCTACTACTAGATCGCCGTTTTCATCCCGGCTCTGGCTTTGTAGAACTGACATGTTCGTTTTACTTTTTGGTAAAACTTTCGAGCTAACTTACTAACTTTCCTGTTAGACATCTCTCCATTTCCTCGATCTCACGCTTTTCGTGCTCCTTTTTTTTCTTTCTGAAAAGCGCATGTTCTTCCCTTCTTTTCTGCTTGTAGAGCTCGCAAGTAGTTCTCGTCCGTCTATGCAGCATGGCTTTGTATGCGTCTTGCTTTGCTGCATGGGCTCGTTCGCATTGCAGGGCAAACCAGGGGTTTCTAGGCGGTCTCGATTTGAAACCCAGAACATCAGAGGCAACGTCTCTGATTGCGTTCTGGCAATGCTCCCACTGCTAGTCTGTGGATAGTGTCGTCGTTGTTGGGGTTTGAGAGAGCTTGAGGGAAATGCGATCGGCAAAGATTCTAGCGGTCTCTTGCAATTGTAGCTTTCCGACGTCAAACTTGCGTTGTCCTACTCGACTTCGTAGCATGGTAGTGATCGGAGTCGATGTTGGCTCCTCGGAAAGTTCGCACGTCGAGAATGCTGGAGGAGTGTCTGGCGTCGATCGCAATATGATCAATCTGGTTGGTAGTCGATTGATCAGGGGACCGCCAGATTCCCTTGTGAATGTTGAGATGTGGGAATCGTGTACTTGCTACAATGAGATTATGCCCTGCTAGAAAATCAATTAGCCTGAGTCCATTATCGAACGTGGTGTTATGTTGGCTATGATTTCCTATGATTAACTCAAAGATGTCCTCTTTGCCCGTAGGGGCATGAGCGCATATGAGGCTAATGTTATTGAAAGTGTCTTTGATGCGGATTGTTATGAGGTGTTCGCTTACATGTCGAAAGCTTAAGACTTTTTGCCTAAGTCTACCTCGAATAACAAATCCTCATCCAAATAAGCGTTGCCTATTTTCCTTGTAGCAGTCACCGTAGTATATATCACAGTTTCTCATCCGCTTTTTGCCTGGTCCATCCCATCGCACTTCTTGCTTTATAGCAGTCGAGGGTTTTTTTCCAGTTGTTAGCCTGCACCTGGTCTGTTAAGGGACCTTACATTCCAGGTGCAAACTCGTAGGTTGTCCTTTCGTTTATGGGGGTCGTCAACATTTTGGTTGCTTCGTAACAACTGTTTTTTTCCGTGATAGGGATGTGCTTAGGGCTAGCACAACCCCCAACCTGGAGGGCCAGGTTCCTTTTTCCCCAGGAACATGGGGTCGGCATATGCCGTTCCTAAACGGCCTGAGCTCCCAATATGTAGGAGTAGCCCGGTTTGGTGTTCATCAAGTAGTTCTACTCACTCGAACTGTGGGCGCCGCCGTTGATTCCATCCTGGGAATTCCTCCGCCGCCACCATGTTGCAGGAGCCGAGTCTTGATGGTAGCTCAAGGCCTCCCCCCCCTCTCTCGTTTGCTGCCCCAACAACCTTACAAAGGGGATTCTAACCCCAATCTACAGTTGAGGTACTAGGCACCCTTGAGCCACCGCGGGGAGGTGAGAGTAGGAGTTGGTAGACAGAGGCTAAGTGTTGACGCTGGTGTCGACATAACTATGTTCGCATGATCTACCCCTTTGGCACCCACTGTGAGCGAAAACTAGGCAGATAATTAGAGTTTGTCAAATTGGCTTAGCTTTAGTTCATCTACTTTGTTATACAGTTTGTTCCCTTTAGTATACCATAGAGCGGGCGGAAGGGAGAGTGGAATAGAAACCGGGTTCAGAGGGACCAATCGGTGAAAAAAAAATCGTAGAACAACATAATCGCTCTAGTAAGCCAATGTTCAATGTTCAAAGTGCACAAACAGGGCTAAAAGACTGACGACAACATTGTGTTTTGGAAATATTAAATCCCACTATACCCTTTTAACCCCATTTAATGGTGCTGTCAATATGAATATTGAATAACGTAACATTCCAGGTCCACTAACGATGTTCAGGGGCAAAAATCTGCGACCGGATTCGTAAAGTTAAGAGCACTGTCGTCAGCAAAGCAATGAAATGTATGAGAACAGACAGAATATCACATGAAAATTAGATAGAATGCTGGGGACAATGCGGAACCCTGCGGCATACCTGATTTATACTGAACCATTCGAAAGGTAGTTTCTATAAAAATAATGGGAGAAGGGACGCATCGATAATTTTCGACTAAAGGGCTTGTTGATAAACCCTCTCAAATGCTTCCGAAATACCAAGAGCAACAATTCTGCTCTCGCTTTCGGACAAACGGTTTCACCTTTCAGTGACCATCGGTAGATTTGTTGCCTTTAAAACCATATTATTGATCATTGAGAAGTTTTCACGATTGATCGTGATATTTGCAATGAGCAGGCAACTGGAGGAGAAATTCCGGGAAGAGCCCGATAGAGTAGGATAGGTGGAAAAAGTTACGCAGTGGCTTCAAAACCATGGGGCATATGCCTTATGGACCAGTGGACCTTTCTAAACCCTTGCAGCTGAACGGGTGCGGAAGATGACCTGTCTCATGTTAGCATTGATGCACTGTAATAGAGGCGGGGATAAAGCACAAACTGATTGCCTAGAGCTAGCTGCAGGGTAAGCAACAATCAGACTGGTTTCGTTCAAGTGATCAAGTGGGTATCGACGACGAGGCTGAGTTCTTGAAGTTTTTAACCAACGACCAAGAGCTTTTTCTACCTATAGGACATTCTAGGCTTTTGGTCAGATAAGAATTTAATACATTGAACATACTGGTATATTGCAGTCATTTCTAGCTCGTGTGTTCTTCTTTTGGTTTCCCTCATAAGGAGCTGCCTCATATCCCGAAAGATAAATTCTTTTAATCCAGAAACAAAAGCAAAAAAAGATAACCATGGTTTGCGTGGAGATCATACAGATTGAGCTCTTGAGCAAGTGGCTCAATGGGGCTATATGCAATGATCAGTAATTGTTTTTCGAAAATAAGTAGACATACGAGTATATCTCTGACGATACTATTCATCTATGATGTTACTTGAATAGAGTATTGTCACTAAGATCGGGTAAAGTTTAGTCTTTTCCCTCATAAAATCCTTTCCTTTTTTGGGGGTTTTATAGTGTCGCTTCAACAATAGGTTTTTATTTGATTCGACTGGAATAAAAATTACAATCGTACAATATGGCATAATAGAGAGATGGATACTCTTTTCGTTTCCTTTCCAAGAACCGGCGCCTTCTTGGATTTAGCAAAAGCAGACGTACGACTTTGACTGACTAATACAAATCGCTACAATTGAATCTCTCTGCGAACCATCGAGTACGACAGTGATCATTACGGACTAGTCACAATAATACGAATAGCCAACGAACTTTCGCATCTGGAACAATACGAACCGTATGCACGTTCGACCAGCAAAAGGTACGCTGGTCACTGTTCTCAAGATCTATGAAAAGACAAATATGACTGAGTGGAATCGATCCAACCGTCCTTATTTGTGAGGAAAGGATGAGCACCTGTGTATATTGGATTCACTTAAAAATAAAAATTCGGCGGGAATAGATGGTATTTCAAATGTCGCTTTAAGACACCTGCCAAATGAAGCAGTAGGTATACGTTAAGCGTCAACAAGCTCTGAATAATATTCACTATCCAGCGCATTGGAAAACAGCGATGATCCACCTTATCCCAAAACGGGAGAGAAATAGATAAAACCTTGCTATTACCGTTTTACATCTATACAAGGGATATTACAGGTTTTCTCACCAAGTCAATAGCGTATGCAGATGATTTAGTAGCGCATAGATCAGTTAAAAATTAACTTCCAAAAGTCGGAAACGATACTGTTTGAGCGTCTGCTAAACAGGGTCTCAAGGGATACCATAAAGAACTGGAGGAAATTCGCGATTATTGGGCAGCATCGGCAACCATTAATCGGTGGTTAGATACATATCTTGGTGGCTAGCTTGATCAGTTTCTATATTTCAATGGACATATAGACGCTTATCTTGCTGAAGTTAAGAAAACCTTTGGTATGACAGGGAATCTGTTTCACAGCAGTCAACTTGACCGCAGAGTAAAAATCAGGAGCGGATCTTAACCGAATCTACAATGGCACCGAATTCTTGTAAAAGTGACTCGAAAACACGTCGCTACGACTGTGACTAACGATGGTTAAAAAAATTGTCTGCATAGTCTCCCAACAAGTCTCTCAGAAAAAAGTTCTTTGTCTTGACCCTTCGAAAACGTCTCAACAGTGGACATAACTTCGCTATCATCTTCAAATTTTTAACCTCGGATGTGTTCCTTGAGCCGAGGGAAGAGGTTCGCAAAGATTCTTTGAACGCTGCCATATGAGATCTTTGTGACCTCAGGTCCGATAAGTACTTAGCCTCACCGCCAGATAGCGCCAGTATCGCAAGAGCAACTTACTATCGTGTAGTACATTCTAGTAGACGGCTACTGTCGAAATCTCAGCCGGATCGGACTCGTAGTTTTGTTTTGACCGCGTGTGGAAGCGGGAGTGTCCGCGGATTTTAGAAAAATGGAAAAAGAGCAATATCGGTCGGTGATCCGATTCTTGTTTTTGGAAGGTAAATCGCGCAGCGAAATCAAAGAGCGTTTGGATGCTGTGTACGGTGACTCTTCTCCTTCGATGGCGACCATCGAAAATTGGTTTAACGAGTTTCAACGTGGTCGCACGTCGCTTTTTGATGAACCACGTCCAGTTGTCCCGAACACGGCTACCACGGAGGACAAAGTGACAAAAATCCACGATCTCGTATTGGCAGATCGTCGATTGAAGGTGCACGAGATAGCTAAGACAGTAGGCATTTGCATGAAATTTTGGGCATGAGAAAGCTGTCGGCGCGATGGGTGCCGCGTTTGCAACCGTGAGACCACTTCAGAGCAGTGTTTGACGCTGTTTAAGCGCAATCCGAAGAAGTTTCTGCCTCGTTTCGTGACAGTCGACGAAACATAGATCCACTGGTACACACCAGAGACCAAGGAACAGTCGAAACAGTGGACTTCATTCGACGAACGTGCTCCGAAAAAGGCGAAGACTGTCCCATCCGCCGGAAAGGTGATGACCACCGTTTTCTGGGATTCACAAGGTGTGATCCACATCGACTACCTGGCGAAGGGCAAAACGGTCACAGGACTGTACTATGCCAAATTATTGGGCCGATTCGACGCCGAATTGAAGAAAAAAGTGCTCTTTCACCATGATAACGCACCGGCTCACACCTCCGCCCTCGCCACGGCCGAATTGGTCAAATTGGGCTACAAACTGCTGCCCCATCCACCGTATTCTCCAGATTCGGCCCCGTGCGACTTATTTTTGTTTCCAAACTTGAAAAAGTCACTCGCCGGGCAGAAATTTCAGTCGAATGAGGAGGTCATCGCCACCACAGAGGCCTACTTTGCAGACCTCGAGAAAACGTATTTTTCAGACGGGTTAAAGAAGTCGGAACATCGCTCGTATGCCTGATCGTCACTCTTCGATTATCCCCAGTGGGGGATGTGAATGGGCGTGCTTCGCGTGTTCATCTTCAGAGGATGATTTTCTCAACTTAAATTTGGCCTAGCGTGCTACTGTAGAATAAAGAGAGGCAGAGTTCTCCAATGTTTACACCAAGTAGCTGTGAATGTCTTTGATAGACAGTTTTTCAAGTTTCCCATTTTGATCAAATCCCTTTGACAATTCGTATTCAAATGAATGTACCTCCTTGGAATCGTGATCTATTTATATGATTTACGAGTAAATATAAAACAAAAAAATCGAACTGGAAATAATCGACTATCATTACTTTTGGATCATCCCTGGTAGTTAGACTTAGGGCGTTCAGGGTCACATTAAGTATTAAGATATTTTTAGGATAGATTTAAATATCTTTGTCTAGGAAATAAGAATAGATTCAGATCAATAAAAATGAACTGGAAAAATGATTTCAAGACAATGTTAGGTTATCGATGGACCCTCCACTGATGCTGCTTTTTTATATTTATTTTTAACTAATGGAACTACCTCTTCACAGGGGACGGAAACGTCAGTTTCGACGAGTTTGTGGAAATCCTCTCAGAAATGATTGATGAAGAAAACTCTGGAATAAATCCTTCCGGACAAGAGGAACGTGAGCTCCGAGACGCCTTTCGCATTTTCGACAAGCATAATCGTGGCTACATAACTGCCTCTGATTTAAGAGCAGTACTCCAATGCCTTGGCGAAAATTTAGGTGAAGATGAAAGTAAGTACGAATCCTCATGATGAATTATTATTCTAACTCCTACATCTATTAGTTGAGGATATGATAAAGGAGGTCGACGTGGACGGAGATGGACGCATTGACTTTTATGAATTTGTGCGTGCTCTTGGCGAACCTGAAGATCCACAAGATGGTGAAGACGACGATGAGCACATCTCTTCGAAATACTTATCAAACAACTTTTGTTTTTTGGATAACCACGATTAGAGAAGAATCCTGCATATCAATTAGAAATAACCCTTTACACATGCTCATGTGCCAAAATTGAACTTAACTTAACAGACATTTACAGTCGAAATTAAAATCTTAGGTGGTGGCTATAAAATTCTAACGAAACTTGTTCAATTTCTTAGTTTTACGCTGTCTATGTGTCGTATAATATAAAATAATCTAAATCATGCCTTTTTCTGATGGATAACAGTAGCTTGTTTTAAAACCAAATTACATGAAGCTTCTCTGTAGCCACGAGTGGATTGGTAGAACCATTGTCATGGCGGGAGTCATTCATGTTCACACTATAGTCAAACGTACGTTTGAGCGTGAGTATTTGCCGGGTTCCCCCAATTTAGCACTTGAAAAGCTTAATTTAGAAGGGAGAAACAGAAACCTCTGTAAAAAAAAGTCGTTTTCAATGCTTGGAACTCTATATCTGAGACTGTCACTTGCCTTATACCTAAGTGAGAGTCGCTTGTTTTTTTCTGTTATTATCAGGGGTGTCGCCTCTGATGTAATCGGTTGGAAGCTAATTGGTGGATGCTGAATCGATGATAAGAGTTTCTCATGAGCTCTACCAACAGGAAAGAAGAGAAAAGCATGCGTTGAAGAAAAGGAATTATAAAGAGCATGAGAAGCGGGAAAGGTTATAAAGCCAAAGCGGAAATCTGCAGGACTGAACCAGGACATCTTGTACCAGGACCATTTTGCAAACCATTCAGACTGAATGAAAACGAGAAAGAATTCCGTTCACCCAACTTGGACAACGTTAAGTCAGTGATTTCGAAGCTGAAGCATTATAACGAGTTATTGGGGGACAACCAATAGCTTATCGATAGGATATGATCGAGGAAAGCATTTCTGGTAAACGAAATGAATAAGCATCGATGACCAGTCCATATGAAAGTGGATGAATGCGCCAATTATAGGAGCATAAGCCTCCTAAACCGCCTCCAAGATCTTCTCTATCTGGCTGTGTAAGCGCCTGCAATTTTAATAAGCACGAATTTTGGATCGACACACACTTTTGTCTTTTGTCGATTTTAAAGTCGCATTTGACAGTGTCTATACAGAGCGATGTAAGGTCTTGTCATCCGTGCCAAACTCGTCGGAATGGTAATGAAAAATTCTCGTTGTTCCATTGAGATCGGTAATGAATTAACTGAGATCTTCGATGTTAAAAAAGAGTTCAAGCAGAGCTTCAGTATCATCTTTTAAAGGTCTTGGGGGGTTTACAGACTAGTACGAGAGGCTTTGTCAAAGGTCTAAAAAGCCAGATCTATAAATCCCAATGGACGTCCCAGCAGGGGGCGATAGCCGGATGTGAACTAAACCAACTGAGCGTACGGCACTGAAATTAGCTGGCTAAGAATCGGGTTGGATGGAGATGCTTGTTGGTTGAAGAAATGTTTCAGCCGGAACTGTAGGGCCGTCTTAATAAGTAAGTAAGTTTATTATAAGGTATGCTTAGGACTACCAACTACCAAGCCATAGATGAGGATTAAGCTGACAGCGTCTGTATACATCAACAGACTCGACTAAGCCTTAAAACCCCATCTTTTATCGAAAGTTTTGCTACAGTCTAAGCTGCTTTTCTATGACTTTTTATGTTGCACTTCCAGCTTAATTTCGGGCCTAGTTCTGGGGGATAAAGAAGGAGTCTGGCTTAAATTATGGGCTTGGTGATAAAAAATCCGGTTCGGGTTTCCTGTTATTTTAACAGGATTCATTGTTAACACGCTGTTATTGTTATGTCCATGAAGATGAGTACATGTCTAAACGTTGCCAACCACCTTCTGTGAAGATGTTTCTATGGATTTGCCCCAGGGATAGGCATGTTGTGAGTTCGAAAACCGATTGATTCTGAGGACCTTGAGAATGTACAGATCGAATACACGCTCTTAATTGAAATGCTGATGAAACTGCATAATTTTATTTCCGACCCTGGGAATAAAGGTCAGATGAACCTTCCTCAAGAACAAGGAATCGTTACTCAGGAGCAGGCATCTTTGGAAAATCTCAATGAGATATTGTAAGTTAACACACCAGTTTCCCATAACTGTCCCATTTAATCCGAACAAATGTTTCGTCATTATTTTTACGTTTATACTCTTTATTTACGCGATCACATTTAATTGTCAATTTTGCATTGTTATTCTTAATTTGCTGTCGAGAATATTGTAGCTCAAGATTGCCTGTACCGATTTCGATGATTCGTACCAATTCGGACTGGTCTCCGGCCAAATAAGAAGAATACCCAAGAAAATTCCCGAAAAATCCTCTAAAAAAAAAATTATGAAGAAAATTCATTTTCATTTTGGGATTACTTCATCGCTGAGGCCAATCAAATGCTGGTGTTTTTGCATTTGTTTGCAACAAGTGTTTTTCGGCCTGCTTTTTTGCGTGTTGAAATTGGAACGTTGATTGATAACGCCTTTTGGACGGGGTTCAAAAGATCTCTCCTTTGAACATGGCAATACCAACTGAGTCGGTCGCGCTCTATCTTTCTTGTGATGGTTTCTTTTACGTGGAGGCTTCCTCGGATCTTTGAACTTCTAATTCTGTCGCGCTTTGTTACTCCCACTGTCATGCGAAGCATTTCATCTCAGCTGCCGTTAATTTGCTCTCATACTTTTTGTGCATTGTCCAGCATTGTAAACCGTATGTGAACGCCGGACGTACAACTGAAGTGTAGAGCCTTCCTTTCAGCTTAGGGGGCAATTTTCGATCACAGAAGATGGCGGAGTTTTCCCGCCACTTCATCCACCCTACGCTTACGCGATGTTTGATGTCGTCATCACAAGTTGCTTCTCTATTAATCATAGATCCCAGATATTTAAACTTTTCACACTTGGGAAGCACTCTTCCATTCAAGTAAATGTCTGGAATAGGCTGATGAGGGTCAGAGAACGGGCAGCACAGATACTCTGTCTTCTTTGAACTAATACGATACCCGTGTCCCTCAAAAATGTCCACCCACACATCAAGTGCTCGTTGTAGGGACGCCTGATCATCACTTATAATGGCCCCATCGTCAGCAAAGAATAGCTGGTGCATATTGGGGTCCGTCATTTTTCCTTCAAGTAAGCAATCAAGGACTGCTATAAAGAACAGTGGGCTGAGGACGCTCCCTTGGTGTTCACCGACTTTGATTGCGAACTCTTCGGTGACTCCTGCGGTGCATCTTACTCTTGTCGTTGCTCTCTTGTACATGTCCATAATTACACGCATATAGGTTTCTGGAACTCCTTTTTGTCTTAGCGCTACCCATAAAAGATCTCTTGGTTGCCGGTCAACGGCCTTCTCGAAATCAACCAACACCATATGCAAGTCCTTTGACGAATCACGATGCTTTTCCATCGTGACCCTTATACTTTGGATTGCATCTGTTGTTGATTTACATGAGACAAACCCGCACTGGTCATCAGATAGTCGTATTATTTTCCGCAGTCGGCTATCTAATACCCGTTCAACGATCTTCATGGTGTGCGACATCAGCTTGACAGAACGGTAGTTATCACAATTTCGCGTATCACCCTTTCCTTTGTGCAAAGGAAGAAGATAGCTTTCCCTCCACTGATTAGGCATAGTGTCGCCTCTCATAAGTTTGGAGATAAGAACCATGAGCCATCTAGACCCGATGTCTCCCATCTTTTTCCAGAACTCAGAGGGTATCCCGTCCGGCCCAACAGCTTTTCTTTTCTTGGAGTTTCTAACCGCGTACCGAACTTTTTCGACTATGATGTCGGATATTTCGGCATGATTCGGGGCGGCTCTTGGAAAGTACACTCGGGGAAACTGTTCGTTCAGAAGTTCCTCGCAATACTGTCGCCATCTGTGGAGGATTTTTTCGTCTTCCACAAGGAGTTGGCCCAACATTGTTAATAAACTTTGGGAAACGAATCTCCTGAGCATTTTTTCTTCTCTGGGCGGCTATCTTAAAGATATTTGCTCCTTTGTTCAAATTGTTTTGTCGAAGCTCCTGGGTAGCCTGGTTCCTGTCAGACGCGGAAGATGATATTTCTTCCAACTCCTGATACAGGCCTTCCATGCTTTTCGCTTTGAATTGGGTGCACTTTTTCTTCGCGATACCTTTGCAACATCTATATACCTTTTCACGGCGAGCTTTTTCCTCTCTATTAGTAGAAGAGCACTTTGACCAAGCTTGGAAAGCCATTTTCTTTTCGTGTATCACTGCTTTGGCTTCGTCTGTCCACCACCAGGTTTCTTTCGCGTGTTGGCAGGGACCTTTAGATGTTCCGAGCAGTGATGTGGCTTTCTCCAGGCCAGATTGATGTAGGGAATCCCACATGTCTTGTGCTCTGCACTCCTCATTACCGACCTCATCGATAATGGAAGAGCGGTAGTTTTTCATGTTGGTAATAAAAGCTTCGCCTTTTCCATAATCCAGCTTATACCACTTGATTCTCTCAGACACCTTCGTTTGCTGCTTTGACTTCTTACTCGCCTCCATAAAAAAATCAGTCAGGAGGAGACGGTGTTGAGGGGCGATCGCGTCTCCCAGGATCACTTTGCAATCTTTAACTCGTGGCTTCATGAAACTGGATACCAAATGACAGTCTATTTGAGTTTCATTTCCGCCGCTGGGGCATTTCACGTCAAGCGAACAAGGAAAAAAAAAGTGAGGTTCTGAAATTTGTTCATATTAGGTCCAGTTGTACTTCTAGTAGATATGAATACGAACACATAATATTTTTTTTATATGATGTGTATTTGTCAAGTTATGGGCTTCTAAAGAATCGTCTATATCAAAATTCATTTCAAAATATAGCTTAGAGTATATACATATATAGGTATAATACACCAGAAGTTTTGAAATGGGATCTGCATTAGTTAAGGAGGTAGGTAAATGAATGTATGTACATGTAGCAGTAAGTATGATGTTAGGCGTTTGTTTATGTCGGCCGGTTGGTGCGAATAGAGTTAGTATTATTGTGGTTTGTATAGTATTTAGTATGTATAATAGTATTAGTATAATTAGTATTTTAGTGTTAATATTATAAAGAAATAATGTTTGTTTGTTAGTTTCTAAGTTAGGGTACCCCTACCCTAACCTATGTATATTCGGGAACTACTTAAAACTGCTGTGAAATTAAATGATAATGTAATGAAATAACGTAATAATAAATTCAGAACGATTTTACTTTATAATTTTTACAATTATACCTTGAGCATCTACGCAACTGGTTCTTTTTACAAGAATACCTTCCGTTGTCGGAATGAAGGCATGCAATTTTTTAGTTCCTGAAATGGTTATTGCAGAATCAAACCGGGGTTGTAAAAAAATTCTTTCAAGACCAATATCATCTTTGGAGCAGTAATAAATCGCTGTTTTATAGATGATTTTGCCCATTTATATAACTGCATTGGTGAAACGATTGATCTACTTGCAGGTAATTGTAGACTTGCACGCGTCGCTAAACGTTTGAGGTTTCCCCCAAGACCATCACATGGCCCCTTTCCATGAGACGTTGCGTGAAAATGTAACTCTGCATTTCATTTAAAATCATGTTTATAATAAAATAAATTCACAAAATTGAATCTATTTTTAAAATGTTGAGAGGCACCATCGGTTATATATATAATTTTAGACACAACTATTGCTTTTTCAAAAAGGTGTTTGTGTAGTATTTTTTGGTAAGCGTCAAAAGGAAGAAAGGCTGTATCATTTTTTAAGTCATCTGAAATCATAACAATGCTGCCATGTTTTATTTCAATTCCGTCTCTATAATAAAACACCGAAGTCAGAAGTGTTGCTTGGTCGTTATTCTAATGAAAAGATTGGGCAGCATCTTGGAAAACGAAACTATAATTTTCTGCAAAATCACATTGTACGAGTATTTCTCCTTCATTGATAGTCTCCTTAAGATTTTTAAAATAAAGCGCCTGTGTCTCTGCAATATAAGCATGAGGTTTCAGAGTATCCAAGTCATCACACAAGCTATCTACAAAATCATCAGAAGATAGTACTAGAGTAGATAATGTGAATCGGTCTGTGGCAAGCCACTTTCTAAACTGCACTTCTGTCACTTGATTGTTATCGAATATGATTTTCAAATTATCACGAATTGCACTTAAGCCAGGACAAGACTTACAACATTCAATTGGCGGTGTTTTTACAGTCATTAAATGACACGTCTCTGTTGGATTGGGACACATCATCTTGTGAAGGCAATCCTTATAAGATGAAAGTTCCAGCTGTAAGATTAGCTATGTCTCCACTATTCAACATTAGCTTTACATTATGGTGGTAAGTACAAACACATACCATATGTGTTCCAGGGTCGCCAGCGAGAATACATTGTTTGGGTCTTAGAGTAAAAAACTTTGTTAAACCTACTTGTACGTCTGGATATTCTTCCTTGAACTTCTGAAGAAGTTCATCAGAAGTTATTTTTGTATGTGAGTTCTTTTTCCGTCATCCTGTTTAACAGATATAAAATCTTTTTTACGGGCATTATTTGGCTAATGTCTTCTCGGAGATAAATTTTTTTAACCAAGTTTTCGGTCTCGGGTAGTAGTTTACGACCACCACGTGGGTTCGGAGATGACAAAATACCAAACTGATCTACAAGCTGCTTTGCTTTTTTCGCTTGTCGCCTGGATGTTTCAAACTCTTCTGCAAGTCTATTTTCACTCCAGGACTTAGGTGCTATGGTCAGGATCATAGTTTTCATAGAAGCAGAAGTAGGTGGATCATTAAATTTCTCCTTTAGCTGCTTCAAAATGTCTTGGTTATCTATTACTGTGTCAGTTTGAGTTGAATTATGTTTGAATTTGTCTTCGGGAATGAACGGTTCGTCTTGGATGTTTTGTGAAAGTTCACTCGATGTTGGACTTTTCTTTTATGTTTTAAATAAATAGATTGACTTGGCAATCGCACTAAACAATCTAATTTAATATAATATGTATTACTTGTGAGATGCATGCGATGGACAAGTCAATCTATTTATTTAACACATAAAAGATTTTTAATATTAATATGGTCACTATAAGATGTTGTTAGGTTAGCTAATTACGTAATAACTTAAGACAGAAGGTCCCTTAAGTAGGGGCTGAATAAATTAACCGACTTGGTATTACATAGATCTCACAACTTTTTACGGTAGAAGAACTGAGTTGCGAGACTTGGTTTTTTTTACAAGTTATGTTTTTGATGGCATCTCATTTCTTTTTGTAGATAGTCCTACTTTTCTTCCTTTCCGGTACCTTCTACTTTTTGAATACCAACAACAGATTTTCTTAAAGCCCACTCTGTGTCTTATGGGCTTTTCTTATTTTTGTAGGTTGTCTTCCTCTTTTCTTTTCCGGTACTACTTCTTGAGCTTCAGCTGCAGTTTTTCTCAAAGCCCACTCCCTATCTCTATGGGTTTTTCTCGGAGGCTTTCATGTTACAATTTTTGTCAAGTCTGGACGGTAAATGCTTCTTAATCTATTGTATTCACAAATTGAGGATTCCTGCGCTTTAATATTTCCAAAGTCGACATTAATTAGATGTAAGCCGCCCAGACTTGTAACTCTCGAAAGTGCCACGTTAGCTTGACCGGATGTGAATACTGCAGAACCGATATCCATCAGCGCATTATTTAGACTTAGGCCCTGACTTTTGTGTATAGTTATAGCATAGGCTATACATATAGGAAACTGTTCGCCATGAACATAAGCTCTATTAATAATTTCAAATTTAGTTTTGACCGGACCAAGCTCGTAAGCCTGTTCTTTATCAAATGTAATGTATATTTTCTTAATTTTTTTTGTATTTTCCGGATCAACCTTTACTCTTTGCACTATACCGATAGAACCATTAACTCCTATTTTTATAATTATGTTCTCTTCAAGGCCCGCAGTCATAGAAGCATCGTCTTCATAATTTTTTATGCATTCACGAGCTCTTTTTGTTAGGTATCTGGGGCAATCTATGCTATCTACAGCTGTAAGTTTTTTTTCGGGATGTGGGAGAGATCTAATCATTGCAGTATTTAATTGTTGACACATGTTTTTTTGTAGGTAATAAGCAAACGGTATCATCAGGAAGTTTCGAGAGGTGTTCAATTATTTCAATCAATCTGTTTTCATTTGAATTGGTTTTTAGAGTAATTGGTTTCTAGTCGAGAGTAAGTCGCGGTCTTTTTGTGTAGTCACACCTAATCTTATTCTATTTAGCATTTCAACAAAGTCAGAATCATTGAGCTGTCGCATGTTAATAGTAAGTTCATCGTATACGAACAGTTCAATCTACAGATTCGGCATACTGGGGGAACCTAACAACTTGTTAGTTTCAGCAGTTGAGAGTTTTTCAAAAGGTGACTTTTCTCTTACTGGCGGAAGCTGTAAAAGATCCCCGAAAACTACAAGATGTTTTTTTTCCAAACAACCCATTCTGATCATCGCTTGTGTCAAATATCTCAGACAAGCGTAAATGAATATATGTTAAAGTAACATTGGATATCATCGACACTTCGTCTATGATAAACAACACTACTTCTTTCAAATCTGATCTCAGAACTTGGAGCACTTCATCGAAAAGTGGCTTGTACCTCGGTGTTTGCTTGTGTTCCACAGGCAGCTGCAATAGTCTGTGTATAGTCAATCCATTCACATTGAATGCAGCTATGCCTGTTGGATCACTAACTGCCACTTTTTTGTTTAAATACATCTTAACCCAAACTTTCAGAGTTTTTATTAAAAAGCTCTTTCCAGTGCCACCAGTTCCACTCACAAAACAGCGTAAAACGTCAGCGTTATTATTAGTTGTGTCCATTTTATGTGTGATCATATCGAAGACTCTTTTTTGATCGGCATTAAGTTTTGCGATCATACTTTGAAGATCAGTCTGCTCTTCTTCTACCAGATTGATTCTGTGAAAGTCATCCATTGCGTTTGCAGCTTCCACAGCTTCAAAGTCTAAAGGGTTTTCAGGACCATCGTCATCATCAACAATTTCCCTTTCTTCGTTTATCTTAGCAACTTTAGATTCTATCATTTCACATGCTTTTTGTATCTTATATCTTGACTCTATCATTGAATTACCATAATCGACGCCTTCTTTTAAATCTTCTTTCGCCAAATTAAAGGCCTCCGTGTAAGTATCACACCCCATTTTGAGTTCATCTAAGGAACGCCATGGCTTGAATAAAAGAAGTAAAGAGAAGAAATATTTCTCTGGTACTTGTTCTCCGTCGTAGAAATAGTGATTGATCAAATATGGGTTATCTCTTCTTTTCAGGAACTTTTTACCGTCATTTATCTCGTAGCACTCGACTTTAGAGGAGACTGGGCGTGTTTTAACAATATCGTAATTTTGAGCGAAACTGTACAAGTTAGTAGTCTCCAACTCTGACACCGAACATACAATTTGTTTTAAAATTGATTTAATTATAAGTTCATCAAATGGTTATTAAATATATGTACATAATAAAGATATTTATTTTATATTCCGTCAAATACATGAACCACATTGACCACTAAACCCAATTCCCCAACCGCCAATTGATTGTTGCATTGCATATTTTTAGGAGTTAATCGCCATCTAGATAAATTGAAAAAGGATACATACAGGCACTATCCTATTAGCAATAATATTTGGTGTATCTAGAAAACTGGACCAAAATTGCAAAATATTTTAGTTTTTCCTTGATTTATACACTAAACACTAATTGTATTCTAAATTTCAAGCTTCTATGTCTGCTAGAAGTGCCCTAGAGTTTTGATGATCGGTCAGTGAGTGAGTGAGTGAGTGAGTGACAGAATTAAGAAACTTTGACTAGTTATAATTCATAAACTACTGGTTCAAATTTAATGAAATTTGAAATATACCATGTCTATGCGATGCCTGCTTTGTTACTGAAAATTCAGGCTTCTAGTTTTATCCACAACGAAGTTATAGGGGGTCGAAAATGGCCCGAACTGCTTCGAGAAAAGGATGGTACGGCCGTGCCGCTTTTTTGCTCGACTTGGCGGGGGCACTGCCGTGCCTCCAGATAAAAATAAAATTGGTCGTAGTTTCAAAAATGTTGTTTTGAAATGTTTACTTCCGGTTTTGAACATTAAATTTTTTTTTTTTCGAAATTGATTTCTTTTTTAAAAAGAGCAGGAAACCTTTGATGCAAATCGGGTAATTTGAAAATTTATTGTAATTTTTTTCAATACGAAAAAAATCTTCCAAAATATACGAATTTTGATATAGACGATTCTTTAGAAGCCCATAACTTGACAGATACACATCATATAAAAAAAATATTATGTGTTCGTATTCATATCTACTAGAAGTACAACTGGACCTAATATGAACAAATTTCAGAACCTCACTTTTTTTTCCTTGTCCGCTTGACGTGAAATGCCCCATATATTGAAGAGCATTTGACTTGTACGGAACCGGTTGCGAAAGCGCTCGACATACTTCACGATGAACATTATACATATTTCGGTTCAGTAATGCCTACAATTTTGTCGTTAATATCTAAGCTGGAAAACATACAGTGTCGGTCAAAACAAAGGGAACCATGCCTTCAATGTACATTTTTCTCACATATATTTATAAAAACATAACAAATATATGTAAAAAATGATAAATATCAATAATAGAAACAGAAGTAATAAATGTGCGAACATATTTTATTGTTTATGTGAACAGGAAATAAATAAAGACCGAAAAACTCCATATACTCAGTATTTCCTGCGGTCAAAACAAAGGGAACTTCAAAACTAATAAATATAATTTTAAGAAAAAATAATATTTGGTGGAAAATCCGTTGTTTTTTATGACTTCAGCGCATCGTTTAAGCATAGAGGAAATTAGATTTTTCACAGTTTCCATGGAAATGTTTTCCCACTCATTACTGATAACGCTAAATAATTCCTCAGCGTTTCTCAATATCTCGTGTCTCCTCACCTTTTGATTTACAATTTCCCAAAGATTTTCTATTGGGTTCAGGTCAGGAGACTGGGCAGGCCATTCCTAAACTTCAATTCCTTTCTCGTGTAACCAATGTGTTATGAGTTTTGAGGTGTGCTTGGGATCGTTATCGTGTTGAAATCTCCATAGTAAGCGCATATTTTCATCTGCATATGGATACATGATATTTTCTAATTTGTTTTTATATTCAAAACGATCCATAATGCCGTTGATCCTATGAAGTGGGCCCACACCATGTCCTGATACACATCCCTAAACCATCACACTCTTTCCTCCCCATGTTTCCATGTTGGTACACAATATTTGGGACATAATTTTTTTCCAGCTGGTCGTCGAACACGTCGCATGCCGTCAGAATCTTTTAAATTATACTTGCTTTCATCCGAAAACAAAACGGCTTTCCAACGCTGAATTGACCAGTTCAAATGAGTCTTAGCGAATTCCAAACTCGAACGTCTATTCTTTTCTGAAATGAATGGCTTTCGTACTGCCCTGTAACTTTTCAAGCTCGCCTCTCTCGCCCTTCTTCTAATGGTAGATTCGCTGATATCTAATTGAAGTTCGCTTAAAATAGCATTCGAACTTATAAATGGATCATTTTTAATCTTTAGTATTGTTAAATTATCCGTTCGAATTGTCGTCTTCCTTGGCCTACCACCTTTATGAACTGTGTCGACGGACCCAGTCTCATTGAATTTCTTCACAAGTCTGCTTATAACGGCTTTACTAAGTGAATATTTCTCCCAGAGTTGCTTTTCCGTCAATCCATTTTGAAAATCCTCAATTATTTTGCTTTTAAATGCCAAATTATACTTGTTTCTAGCCATTTTTCTTTAAACGTTAATTTAACAATTATTTTACAATAAGCAGAAAATTTTCAAACACAATTCAATTGAAAATGATTTTGTTTTCGTTAAAACAATGAAAAAAAAAATTCTAAATCATTAAATACAAATTGAGAAGGGGAAAAAATGCAGGCAGGCACCGAGTTCCTTTTGTTTTGACCGCAATAAATACTGAGTATATGGAGTTTTTCGGTCTTTATTTATTTCCTGTTCACATAAACAATAAAATATGTTCGCACATTTATTACTTCTGTTTCAATTATTGATATTTATCATTTTTTACATATATTTGTTATGTTTTTATAAATATATGTGGGAAAAATGTACATTGAAGGCATGGTTCCCTTTGTTTTGACCGACACTGTACTTCATCGGAAATTGAAGTTTTGTAGACCTATCGTACAAAGTTTGTTGAATGTCCACATTAAGTTCTGGGAATATAGGGTATTTTGTAAACCAAATCGTATGTACGCAGTAATCGCGTCCATCTCACATCCCCAATTTACGGACCGATGGTTTACTCTTATCCCCGAGGAGGAACGAGTTAAATTTATGCAACCATTCAAGGATGCTGTGTCTGCAGAATGGCGACCAACAGAAGCAGAGGGACACACACCGCATCCCGATTTTTTCGCTTTTGGGGATGAAATAAGCTCCAACGCACAAGAAACCGAAGTCCAAGTTATGCAGTACTTAAAAGACCGTCGCCAAACATTAAGTATGCTGGAAGCTTACCCGGAAGTAAAAAAAGTGTTTATCAAGTTCAATACACCCCTAACATCTACTGCTCATGTGGAAAGCGTTTTTAATTTTGCTACCATCATGAAATTGCCCAAAGCGGATACTTTCGGATAAACGTTTCGAAAGAATGGTCATTTTAAAAGTTAAAAGCCAACGCACGCTTTTTTCAATGACAGCTGAGGTTCAATTCAATGCTTTCTGTACAGAGAATATTTTCGTGTCAAATTTTTATGAAAAACAATTTAGGCCTTAATTATTTGAGAAAGTGATTGTTAAAAATACATATGACGTTTGCTGAATACCTGAAGTTTGTTTTTTCTTTTACTTTCCTTTAGTCACTTGTGTCCAGGACTAAGACTTGCCCAACTCCGTCTTCCACCCACAGACTTCTTGTAGCAATATATTTTGAGAATAAACCTACTTCAGTGGTCCTTAAGGCGAATAGAACAGAATTGGGCTGGTATCGGCTACCGTACAATGTAATAAGTGAAAACCACACTTTGTATCTGCATTTCCAAGTCTCGGCGATAATCACCGCGGACACCATTTGGGTGGAATATATTTGAAACACCGCTTTTCAGTTGTTTTTTTTTTTTTTGTAAGAAATCCTTTATTATATTACGATCACAAGAGACACTTGCAAATGCTAACTTATTTATGCCTTCAGCGCGAATTTCCTTGCAGGATAGATCGATCGCTTACGGATTTCCTTCAGTGTCTTCCTATTGGCATCACGAGGAGACAATGCCTTCCGCATAGCACGCGTGCGTTTTTTCCTCAAATCCAAAGGCTTATATTTCTTGTTTTTGAAAACCTTACGTAGATTTTCCTTTTGCTTTTGGTGCATGACAATGTAAACACGAGCAATTGCCTTGCGAACTACACGGCTGTAAGAGGTGGAAAATGAAAAAAAAAATTCTATTCACTGAACCCTTTGTTTAACTTACATTTTGGACAATTTTGACGGTGCTCCGCCAGTCACTTTAGCCACACGTAGGCCGAGAAGCTCATTTTTAAGCTCTTCGAGCTGTTTTGTGAGGTCGGCTTTAGCTTTGGTCCTCAAATCGGAGCACTTGACTTTGACCTGAAATTAAATTTATTAATTATAATTTGTTCATGAAAATACATAGAATAGAACGAAAAATGATAAATACTTTCGTACTTTACATAGTTTTTGATTTGTTACTTTAAGGGATTGCTCGAAAAAGTTTGGAACAATTCTACATTAATTGAAAACATACCATCTTTGTTCCGTTCTATTGGTAGAAAGGGTTCCAGCTACGGCGTTTGACAGCTCGCTTTGCAATCGGTTCTCTTATTGCTTATGTTTAGAAGGTGTGGTTACTATTCGCATTTCCCAATGAATAGTAAAGAAGTACAGTGCGAACAGAAAATAAACTCAAGTTATGGAAAACATACAAATATATAGGAATAAGGTTTAATATAATTTGAAATCTTGTGTTTCAGTTATTTCCTATTCCCAATACTAAACTAACCAAAACGCTTTCTAAGATACGAGTATCATCCCTATCAGAAACTGTCAATCAATGCCGAAGAGCGTGAATTGCAGCCAACTTTGAATCGTTCCGGCTTTGACAACGTGAAAGCATTGGATCTTTAGTGGCAACCAGCATCGGAGGATCTTGTATATAGAGTCTTAAAATTATATGACCGCCTGGGTTTGCTTTTACCAACCACAGTTATTGCCAAGATCATCTTCCAAGGTCTTTGGAGGTCAAAGGTAGATGGTGACTGAGGTCATAGAACAACAATGGACTCAGTATCGCGAGAATCTCGCCAGGCTTGCAGCGATCAAAGTATCTAAAGCATTGGCGAATCAAACGCGATGATGGATGAATCCCAAACCGCATATGCAGCCGCAAGAACAAATAGCTGCAGTGGTCTCGTTTCTATTCGACTTATCACAGAAAAAACAAGAGTGGCTCCCATTAAGCCAATTTCGATGCCTCGACTGGGATTATGTGCTGCACAATTGATGGCTCACGTAAGGAAGGTTCTTAATACATCAGATTGCAAGGCGCACGGATGGACAAATTTAACTGTTGCGATCGCTTGGGTACGCCAGCATACCAGCAAGTGGTGTACATTCAAGAAGTCATACTTCCAGCACATTGGTTTCACGTCCCATCAGCACAAGACCCAGCTGATTTAGCCTTCCGGTGTATGTTACCAGAAGAGCTCAAGAACTTTACGCTTTGGTGGAACGGTTCCCACTGGTTGAGTCACCACGAGGAGGTTATTGATCAGAAGTCCAACTCAGTAAATATCACCATCCCCACTCGACCGCTACTATTTGAATTTTGGGACCTAATTGAACGGTTCGAACGGATTGAATTGGGACCATCTAAACTGCATTTGTCCTCAGCTATCTACGACACTCCGTCATAGTTCGCAAAGGTTGTAAATCGACATCACGTTTCTCATCCACACGCCCAAGTCGCAGTGAGCTTCAGGAGGCCCTCAACTTTTTAGGCTCACGCAATTATACTTTTTTAACGAAGACATCAATCGACTACAAGGCAGGGCAACTCTTTCGCGTCAAATTAAGCTGTTACTAATTTGCAAGGCTGCTACCGCTCTTCTGAGTAGTAGAATTCCATGCAATAGTACATATCATCACATTGTATCCATTCAGGAACCATGGGTGTGGAATAAACGCCTGTGGGGTCTTGGTGGTATATGTGATTCTACGATCCTTTATGATGAGCGATCCGAAAGGCCCAGGGTGTGCCTCATCATATCGAACACGCTATCGGCAACCAAACTTGGTAAATTCTGTGGTCAAGATCTTGTGGCTGGGAAAGTTAGCTACAAAGCGCACGGAGAAATTGAACACTTCGTCATGGCGTCTGCTTGCTTCCTTTACGATTCGGTACTGCCCCTGCCACCTAAGGCGCTTTCTGAACTCGTAGAGTACTGTGAAGCCAGAAGGATTGGACTCATTGCGATGCTAATGCTCAAAACACTGTTTGGGGCAGCAGCAAATGCAACCAGAGAGGAGACCATCTTTTAAACTACATTCTTTCGTCTGACCTTATCATCAACAATGTTGACTCTTAACCAACCTTTGTGACGGGGAGACGACAAGAAGTAATTGACCTAATCCTGTCTAATAGGCATGTGAAGGCCATTACTAACTGGAGAGTCTTACCAGACTTCACGCTGTCAGCCCACAGATATATCGAATTCCAAATGAAGTGTGGGATCTCCCCCTCGCAGCCCAAGCGGAATCGGACTGGGTGCGATTCAGGGAGGAGCTTGAGAGATCCACTCAAGTCCTGCCTAAACTCAAAACAAATCAATTGATGGAGGTTGCCGTTCATAACATGAGCAGCGCCATCACCAGCTGTTTTGAACTCGCATGTCCTGTCAAAAAACCTCCCAACAGGAAGCTGGTTGCCTGGTGGAACGCTGAGCTCCAATGTCTTCGCAGGGAAGCCAGAAGTCTTCTGAACAGATCGCTTAAATCGAACTCGGAAGATGACTGGAATAAATATCGATCGAAGCAGAAGGAATATAAGAAGCTTATTTGAAAATCGAAGAATGATTCCTATAAGTCCTTCTGCGAAGAGATCAAATCCCTGAGCGCGACCAGCAAGTTGGTTAAAGTCCTCAAACGAGGAAAATCGACAAGGCTGGAGGTACTCAGAAAGTCTGATGGTACCTTCACCGAGTCTCAAGCAGAAACTCTCAGTTTACTGTTTCAGACCCATTTTCCGGGAAATCAGACTGCCATCGGCTCGTTGCACACTCCCTCATTGGATACTGCGGCTGTAGTGATGCAAACAACTCGGCGTAGCTGGTATGTTGCGTCACGCGTGGCAACTACTGAGGCCATTGAATTTGCTGTGGCATCTTTCGATGGCTTCAAGTCGCCGGGTACTAATGGGATATACTCTGTTATGCTGCAAAAGGGTATAAGACCTAATCCTTGGCGGGTGGTGAAAGCGGTCTTTATTCCCAAAATAGGGAAAGAGTTTCAGACCAATAAGTCTAACATCATTCCTGCTGAAAAGCATGGAAAGACTAGTAGAGTTGCACGTGCGCAAAGTTGCCCTTCGAATGCATCCTCGGTCGGACATGCAACATGCGGGCTAATTGAATGCGCTCTCGAAAGGCATTTTCGTCGACATTGAGGGAGCATTTGATAACGCTAATTTCGACAGCATATGTAACGCTGCTAGACGGCGTGGCGTAGATGAAGCACTGGTTCTGTGGATCAAAGCAATGCTCGTGCACAGGACATTGATCGCTGGTGCAGGCCTCGAACATTGTCTCATCTGGAGTAAAAAGGGGCTACCCGCAAGGTGGCGTCTTGTCTCCGCTGTTATGGTGCATGGTGATCGACTCTCTGCTCGATGCTCTCAATGCCTCTGGAATCTATGCCCAGACCTATGCGGATGATGTTGCTGTTCTCTCTGTCGGCTTATGTTTAGCGAATGTCTGTCTCAAAGCGCATGTGGCGCTAAACGTGATCGAAGGCTGGTGCACGAGAAATGGGCTGTCGGTTAATCGTCTTAAGACCGATGTCGTTCTCTTCACGAGAAGGAGGAAAACAACTGGTGTTGTATCGCTGAGGATGGTGGGCAATGTTGCGATTGAAATATAAAGATTAAAATGTTTCCAATTCAATTTTATTTTCTATAAAAATACAATAAATTATTACATATATCAACCAAGTACTTATACTCTAGTACTTACATTCCTTGCAACTTGCCCTGTGCGGCGATTACAACCCTTTTCTTTCCTTTTCCTTGTTATTTCACTTTCTTTAATTGCCAACGACTTGATTGACACGCGCTCAACATCAGAATCAATTCAAATGGTGGAAGACACTTAAACAGACCGAAAAAGGTACATGAGGAAAAGAGACAAAGATATATCTTGATGCCAAGGAAAGTCAGGGTTGCAATCGTCACACAGGGTTCAGGCTGGGTTACAATATGCAAATTAGAAAATTGATATTTAAAAAGGGTCGGCTCGATGACAACTGGCATTACTCAGCTGGTGCTAAAAGGCATTCCCATCTCGATATCCAAAGAAGCTAAGTATCTGGGAGTCATCCTAGATAGCAAACTTCTCTGGTCAAAACATGTTGAGTCCAAAACCACCAAAGCGCTGTCAGCTTTCTGGCAATGCAAAGGTGCCTTTGGCAAAACATGGGGCTTATCGCCGAAAAAGGTCCTTTGGATCTACACGGCAATGATAAGACCGATAATCTCATATGCATCGGTTGTCTGGTGGAACAGACTAACGAGCAAACAGGTCGCGCCTTCTTTCACCAAACTCCAAAGAAAGGTCTGTCTCAGCTGCACGGGGGCTTTCCCCAGCACACCGGGAGCTGCTCTAGATGCTATGACAAATCTTCCAACCCTTGACATATATGTATATCAGAGGGTGGAAAGCCTCCTTCCCGTCTAAAGAGAAATGGTCTTTGGTACAACTCGCATTGGAGTGAAAGTGTACTTGTGCGAGAAATATCCTACGACCCCTGTCTCATGGATATGCCTTCTGACGCAATGACACCTGCCATGCTACTGCGCTGTAAACTAACGGTCACATTTCCATGGCGTCAGGACTGGCTTTGGACAGACACTGAACCTGGAATGGAATGTCCTCGCATTTTCACAGATGGCTCCAGGACTGGGCAGGGATCCGGCGCTGGAGTTTTCTTTGAGTGCGAAAACATTCGACTGCACTTCTCGTTAGGAAAATATGCGTCTGTCTTCCAAGCGGAGTTTTACGCAATCCTAATGGCCATGCACTATGTTGTGAAACACAGGTGGAGGAGAAAAGCATATGTATGTGTCTGCAGTGACAGCCAAGCTGCACTCAAAGCTGTGTCCAACCCTCTATCCAACTCCAAATTAGTGCATGAACTCAAGACCTTTTTGAACAAAGTCGGAACACTAAATTCACTCAGGCTTGTATGGGTCCCAGGTCACTCTGGAATCCCAGGAAACGAGATCACCAATGAACTCGCTAGAAGAGGCTCAGAAGAGAGTTTCACAGGACTTGGACCCGCCTTAGGTCTACCTGCTTCCACGGTCAAAACTGACATCAATGACTGGGTCTTTACGCAGTCGTAGATGGAGGGAATATCCACGATGCAGGATGACTAAGCGCGTACGCCCTGATGTCTGCAAAAAGTCCGCAATTTTCTTATCCTTAAGGAGAAATGATTGCAGAAGCCTAACGGGCGTCATTACGGGGCATTACACTTTTGCCAAGCATCTCTACGTGCTTGGCATCAGTGAGACGCCTAACCATGCATATTGCGAGGAGGATGACACAGCGGAACACCTGCAGAACACTTAAGGGCTAACCATAATAGACAGGAGCAAGCAGAAGCAGAAACCACCAATGAGACGTCCCACTCAAAATGGCCGCCGACGTTTGCCTACAAGCTCGGGCGAGCACGTGGGTACCTCAAGTGCTGTCAAAAGAGCATGTGAGTACCTCAAGTGCTGTCAAAATTTTGTAAACAATCGCGCACATTGTTATAATTCCAAGAGTGTGTGTGGCGGGAGTACACTGCGGTAAAATGAAATGAGCTCACACGTATTCACGGATAGAAGCTCGTTTGTAACGGGTTTTGTCGCTATGCACCTGAACCGATGTCAAAATCTCGGAAAAATTTCAGGGTGTTACGGGGGAAGACGTACGAAAGACGCACGTCTCATTCTGGTTTCTGAGCAGAAGCAAGCAGAGGGGAATGTCTTCTTACATGCAAAGCATATGATATGCCCACAATGGACAGATGTGACGTTTCGTTAAATGTTCGTTAACTGATGCGAGCAGAAGGAAGGTCTTCTTGAAAGAAGACATGACGGACGGAATTTTGACAAGTGACATTTGAGGTTAGGAAAGAGAAAAAAAGATAAAATAAATATGGAATACGAGCTTGTTAATAAGTTGATTTCACTTGTACAGGGCAATAAGTATCTCTATGATGAATCTGATGGCTTTTATTTCAATAAAAAGGAAAAAGCCAAAGCCACAGCGAAAATAAACAAATCGAATGAAAACAATTTGACAGTTCCTTTCCTTCTGCTTGCTCCTGCTTGCATCTGTTCATTATGGGTATCGTGACGGTTCGTTGAAACAGAGGGGAGAATTTCGTTCGGTTCTGACATAAGCTTCTGCTTGCTCCTGTCTATTATGGTTAGCCCTTTACTCTGCGACTGTTCCGCCTTCGCTCGCGGACGGTGGCGCACCCTTGGGGCCGACGTGGTGAGTGCCGAATCTCTTAGCTCTACATCACTGAAGCCGCTTCTCCCTTTTCTCCGGACAACGGGGGAAATACAATAAAGACAAGGTGTCTATCTGGTAGTAAAAAAAAAATAAATGCTACAGAGGGCTAAGACTAAAACAGAAAAATGATCACCAACATTCCTTGTAGCGACCTAATACATTAATTGTATTAAAAACCCATTATACTTTAGTTGTATTCTATTATAAATGGTGCCACAACTTTGGCAGCACTGTTCAAGGTGCTCCTTGTCTTATTGAACCGCAATATATCTAATTTGACATTTCTGCTGACAGACACTTCTGGTTTGACAATAAAACAGTTTACCCGTTGCCGGATAGGATAAATCGCATTGTAGCATCAACGTTTTTTTGCTATTCCATCCAACTCAGGTAAATTGTTGAGATTGTAAATATGTATCAACAGCCGTTTAATGAAATCATTTTTCCGCAGTAAATACAATTAAGATAAAAAGAAAATGTCCGACTGGGTTAAGAAAGCGGAAGATCAGGAAATATCCAATTTGGTAAATGAATAAAGCAAGAACAGACACGAACGTGGTTTAAACAATTTCGGTGTTTGTGTTTCAGGTGGACAAATTGGATTTGCATAACAAAGAAAACACTTTGCTCGAGAATAAGAGTCAGGATGCAGGTAAAGATGAGCAGGCGGATGTGGTCAGGTTGGTTCCGTCGATCGTTCGGTAAAAACAGCGAGTTAATTAAAGTTTTAATGTTTTAGCCCCGCTGAAACGAGTTTGCTTTTGAAAATAATTCGAAAGGGTTTGGTGGAGTCTAAATTGGATTTGGAAGTGCAACGTAAGGATCCAACGTCGCCATTACATTCAGTGAAAAGCTTCGAGGCATTGCACTTGTAAGTTAAACTCAGTAATTACGTCGTTTAATTCGTTCAATTAGTAAATACGTCTATCAGTCCCCAAATGAGCTTTTATATTTGAAATCTGCCTTATTTCAATTGGTTAAACGCTGACTCTCTGATAACACTCGCGCACATAAGTCTTTTGTATACTTATATAGCTAGCTCAGGCACCTACCTACCATGGCATTCTAAATAAATAATCCTTTAACGCAATTCAAATCAATTTTGTTCCCAGAAAACCAGAGCTCCTTAAGGGCATATATGCAATGGGGTTCAATGCACCATCAAAGATTCAAGAGACAGCCTTGCCCACGTTGCTCGCAGATCCCCCGCAAAATATGATCGCGCAAAGCCAGTCGGGGACAGGCAAAACAGCAGCCTTCGTCTTAGCTATGCTTAGTCGTGTCGATACTAAGCTGGACTACCCACAGGTATAACATAGTTCCCATTTGAATCTAAACTAATCATCATATGGGTCTTTAAGGTCCTTTGCTTATCACCAACTTATGAGCTAGCCATTCAAACAGGCGAAGTTGCTGCTCGAATGGCACAATATTGTCCAGAAATCAAATTGAAATTTGCCGTTCGCGGTGAAGAAGGTACGTTAAGCTTGAAATAAAACGTTTTTTTTTAGAATCTTTCTTTAGTTGCAGCAAACGCTAAGCTTAATGATCACATCATTATTGGAACGCCGGGAAAGATTCTGGATTGGGGCCTCAAATACAGGGTTTTTGATCTAAAAAAGATCCGCGTATTTGTATTGGATGAAGCAGACGTGATGATTGCTACACAGGGGCATCATGATCAATGTATTCGTATACACAAGTAGGTTGGGTAGTTTGCTTTTGAATCATTCGCTACATACTTTTGGGGATTTGTTTCTTTTGTAGACAATTATCTCCGAAGTGTCAAATGCTCTTCTTCTCAGCTACGTATGAAAAAGACGTTATGGATTTCGCTCAGCATATTGTGAAGGATCCCACAATCATTAGGTTGGTTTTTGTAATACATACCCCTTGGGCAGGTTGGATAATGTTTTATTCACGTAGATTACAAAGGGAACAGGAATCGCTGGATAACATTAAGCAATACTATGTGAGATGCAAAAATGAAGATGAGAAATACCAGGCGATTCAGAATATTTACGGCGGTATCACCATTGGTCAGGCAATCATCTTTTGTCACGTAAGTATCCGTGCTTCTTTGATAAACAATTGTGATCAAAATGAAAGGTGAGTTCATTTAAATCTGTTCTGTCCCCTTCCAAGTAATTCTCCTTTGGTTATGTACGCTTATGACAACGATTACTAAAAAAGCATGCTTCATGCAACCACAGTTCACGCTGTATTTCTTCTATGAGCTCGAAATGATACCCCCGCAGTGGTTAGTAGTCAATTGTCATACGGAACTTCTTCAGACAAATCCGATTGTTGTGGAACTATATAGTTAAAAAATAATGCAGTGCAAGATGTTCTTTTTCGAGGAAACAGAGTGGTCTTTTGTACCAAACGAGGTGATACATATCCAAAGCCCAAGTGGTCGATCCGTACGACAGGCCAGCAATATCAACAAGGTCTCTAATGGTCAATCGACGATTTTTGAGCATCAAATCTTTTATTTTTCTGGCGTGTTGTTTATCAGTATATAGTTTTGGACGACTTAACAACAAATTTTCTGCCTTGGGGTTGTTTGTACAAGTTGTAAACAAAGCCTGATCACATGGGCTTCCTCAACGTTTCTGAAGCAAAATATTCATTCCGCAATCACAAATATTCGACTCCTATGTTCACCACGAAATACATTTTTGGTTGAAAACGACATGAAATTTGACATAGACCCCAACGACAGTACTACCAACCTCTGAAATATTCTTCCAAACCGATATACTCGCAAAGTTTAAATTGGAAAATCATCTTTCAATTCGATCAGAGTAGCTTACGTGGTCCTCTTTGTATAGACTTAACCAATCACACAAACTAAAACCTTAATTCTTATCCAAGGAATATCAGTTGCCAGTTTACGGCCATACTATCAAGTTCAGTAAGTATTTTTCTAGCTGAACTTACTTACTTCTCAGGCCAGCGATCCATTGAGGGTATGAGCTTAAGAGCGAAAACTGCCTTCCATCCTTGACGGTCCCGAACAGGCTGATTACAGTTATCAAGTCGGCCTCAACTAACAAGCTACTCCACCCGGCACGATCTTTGACCAGCTGCTTATAGTGCCGCACGCCCAGTTGGTTAAGGTCCCTTTCCACCTGTGCCTGCCACCTTAGATGCGGTCGTCCTCTTCTGCGTCCTCCCTCGGGATTGGAGTCGAAGACTATTCGGGCCGGAGCGGTGATTTACATGGCCCAGCCATCCTAGACGTTGGATCCGTATACGTCTAATTAGGCCGATGTTGCTGTACAGTGTTTACTGTACATGCTGTGTACGTTTACACAAAAGGGACCAAAGATTGCAAGCAGAATTTTCCTCTCGAAACGCCCAACAGCCTCTTCATCCACGTCCAAGCCTCAGCGCCGTGGCGCAGCGGGTAGTGTGTCAGCCGCTGACGCAAGATGAGCGAGTTCGGATCCCGATAACACCAACGCCATCGAATGATTATTTCGCGGCTTCTCTCCTCGGCGGGGTACTGGCAAAATCCTCCGTTGTACACTTGCCTTGGTTCAGGATCAGGATGGGTTCGGGATCAGCATTAAGCTTTAGGTTCCGTTCACTAGTGTGAAAAAACAAATCCTTGGCTCCGGCTCTTCATCAGCTGTAACACCATTTAAGGTGTCTGTCTGGTAGTACAATGGATCAGTATTTGTGTCTGAGTGCTCCAACAGATAACAAAAGCCTCCAAAACGAGAAAAAAAAAGCCTCAGCGCCGTAGAAGAGGACCGGGATGATTAAGGTTTTATAGAGGGATACCTTTATTTTGCGAGAGAGGGCACTACTACCCAATTGCCTCTTGAGCCTAAAAAGAAGCGGTTGGCAAGAGTTATTTCCCCCTTTATCTAAGCGCTGGTGTCGTTGCTGCTTGTCACTACGGAGACAAGGTAGACGAACTCCTTGTCTACTTCAAAAATATAGCTGCTGAAGGTGACGTTCTGACCAAGACGTCGGTGTTGCGCGTCTTTCTTTGATGATAGCATATATTTGGTCTTGTCCCCATTTACCTTTAGGCCCACTTTAGCCGCTGCTGCTTCAATGCTTGTCCAGGAACTTTTCAGACTCTTACACAGTCCGGCAGAGAGGATCTTGTACGCAATGTTCAGGAGACCTATCGCTCGGTAATTGGCGCAGTCATAGGAATCTCCTTTCTTATGGACCGGGCATACGAGACTACACATAAGGATTCCAATATCTGCCCAGATTTTCGTACTTGTTGTGTTAGGGTTTAGGACTGCTGTGAAATTTTGGAAACTTTGCCTTTTGGAGGCCTTGGTTTTTTAAGGCATTAGCTTTTCGATAATCTATTATATAAGATTTATTTCATTGGGGTATAGTCTAAGGGTTTTCTACACATTTTTTTTTCGCGCAGGCCAGCGATATCAGGCTTCCACCACGGAACTGCCTTGTATACTTGTTTATGTTTTGATTAGAGAATAGCCTTGTTGCGAATCGCTCTCCTCTGTGCAGTAAAGCATTTTTTTTTATTGACATTACTGGTAAAAGTTCTTTATGGGTAAAGGTTCCAGTCGGCACGGTCCGTTAGAGTAGGTTTGAAGTAGGCGTTGTTTATTTTTCGAATAATGTTTATTATAGGGAAGTGGTCGCTGTGGTGAAGAAAATCAAATCTGTTCCATGAGGTTTTAGGTAAAATTTAAAAGTTAAGGTCTTTATGTGTAGAGAAGTGGGTTGACCTCCCGTCGTTAAGGGGAGAAAGGCTAGAATTATTTAAGACATTTTCAACTATCTTGCGTTTTACATTCAGAGCTGGCGAACCCAAAATAGATTTTGATGAATAAATAAAAAAGGAAAAATAAAAAAACTAAAAAATAAAAAGTCACTTTAATTTTTGAACAAACCTCGTACTTTAAGGGAAGACTTCCAATGTGGTACAGATAGTTCTACTCAACATTGTTCTAAATCCCGTTTAAGAAGCTGGAACTAACAGTTATAACCTGATCTCATGACGCCACGGCATGTAAAGCAGTTAACAGATTGCACTCTTAAAAGTGTTTCCGATTCTACTAACAATACGAGTATGTGGCACGAACCTTATCGACTCCTTATCGATATTTAAAATTGGACCTATTCGCTGGCCTATTATTGGCTGACTTCTACCGTCAACCCAAACACCCTCTAATTCATTAAAACTTGTGTTTTACTCTTGTGTACGCATTAACAAAATTTACTAACAAATTCATTGGTTTTATATTCAAAAAGACGAGGAAAACAGCGGGCTGGCTCGCGGGCAAAATGTCTTCCGATGGACATTCGGTTGCAGTACTTTCAGGCGATCTGACCGTAGAACAACGTTTGGCTGTGCTAGATAGATTTAGAGCAGGTCTTGAGAAAGTTCTAATTACCACTAACGTCCTATCAAGAGGTAACAATCATTTACGATGCATCTACACGACCTAACATTCGATCAAATATTTGCACAGGTATCGACGTGGAACAGGTCACAATTGTTGTTAACTTTGACTTACCAATGGATATGAAAGGAAATGCCGATTGCGAAACCTATTTGCATCGTATCGGAAGGACTGGTCGATTTGGTAAGTAATCTTACCTTCTATCTAGCCTAAATTGGTTTATGATATTCTACTTACCATTCAAGGCAAAAGCGGTATCGCCATCAACTTGATCGATAGTGAGAAGACGATGGCTATATGTCGTACGATCGAGGAGCATTTCCAGAAAAAAATCGAGTTCCTGAACGCAGAAAATTCAGATGATATTGAGAAGATTGCTACATAAGCAATCTAACGAAACGAGTTTATATGACTATTTTTGACGTTTTTTTTTTATTCAATAATCAGTTAAAGCTTTTTCTATGTTCGTATACAGTTATTAAAGAGAGAAGTACATAGCTTGCGACATTTCCAGTGTATTGTAATAACTCCTCATCACTTCGTTGCCGATTTGCATTATTCTTGTGATCGAAATGCTAGTTTTCGACTGTTTATTTGTTTAGCGTGAAATTTCGACGTTTATTTTTGTATATATTGAAAACGATAAATAACATGCAGAAATAGCAACGCGAATTGCTTGCTTCAAAAGGAGAGATTGTATGAAATTTTAAAAATAGGATGTTTGGCTAAAACGGTCAGTTAAGAGTGATTTGTTTAGAAAAAAACCCATAATGTGTAAAAAAAAAAACGGTTGGGCAGTCAAGTTTAAACTACGGGGTACTGCTTAAGTAATAGAACAACTGCAATATAACAATGAATCGAATATAATATGGTCGATTCAAAAGGTGTTAATACATTTCTCAAGCGGATGTGGTGTAGTTTACTCACCAAAAACAGAAGTAAACACTTCCTACACACTGAAATAATACACATTACATAATAGTGTCACGCGACACCAAAAAAGCTAAACACTGGACGGCACACGCCACAAGAAGTCAGGCAGAAAGAATTGGAACATAAACATTACAATGTACATTGCTCAATTATTCCGATAGATGTGTGTCACAAAAGGTATTCAATATCACAGAGCATACTATTTTATATGTCATCAGAAATGTGACCGATCAGTGTAGCCGAAATACCACGGCACGCGACCTATTTGAGTTCGATATATGTATATTGGGAATGCTAGTGGGGGAAATACTATATAAAGACACACAAATTGAAAATAACTTCAAATTCAACTAGACCACCAACTAGACTTGTTTCTCATTTTAGCAGACCCCTATAGCATTCGTGCCCTGCCTGAAGGTTGCATAGACACACAAAATAAATACATTACAGTTGGAAGCGTAGGCTACTTACAGAAAAATACTTACTAAGTGCTCGAATAGGATTCAATTTAGGCAAAAGGAATCAAATACGGAAAACGGATAAAGGAGTTGCCTCTTTGTCAGTTCTGCCGGAAGGCCATATAAAAACGGCTTTTCACCTGAAAGGAGATTTAATTTTAGAATTATGCCTCTATTCAGCCTAAAGCCATCAAAGCGACTTATACTATCGATGGTTGCTCGACTGTTGGACCCCTTGGAAATAATAAATTAAAATACAAAACTGATCATGTAACTCCTCTGGATGCAACAATTCTTTTGCGATGAGCCGATCGATAGGGTGCTTAAAGGATGAAAGAATGACATACTGATCATGGGTGATCTGCGGAAAACAGAATAGAGTTAAACGGCTATTAAGCTTAAAGTAAATTTTCGAGTAGAAGATAGACATGATCAAGCAATTATGCATTTTCTGGTATCTCAAGGCTAAAGGTTGCGTCATTGCGATTGATGAGGTGGCCCCTTTTAGAGTTATATAGTGCATTGACGTTGGCTAAACTACTTTACCACGTCCATAGCATGAATTCTAATAGAATTGCCAAAAATCGAGTCGGAGACATCGACATACGAACATTTTTTTTTGTACTTAATGATTTTATACTCATCGATCTGTTTAACTTCTATGGCCATCCCGATGTTCTCGGCTTCTCAGAGTACGGTCTCATTATACTCTTCTATGACCTCAGTCTTCGTAAATCATTCTTACCGACTACAATCAGCTATCAAGACTTTAAATCCATAAATATGACTACTTTTATCTCCCTCAATTCTAATTAGCATAACCTGTACCAAATTCGTCTTAATGAAGTTTAGTTTTACATGAGGTTTACATCCATCATTAATAACCTGAGGAATAACGTCCCAACCAAAAACCTCACCATTCGTTATACCAAATTCTAATAATGTCATATTGAACAACTAATTATAAATCGAGAGAGGGCCTAAAAAAGTGGAAGAAGTTGAAATTCCCCGATTTCAAACGCCTCAAAAATCTTGCTACAAAGGAAATCAGAAGGTTGAAAGCTTAGTTCCTTGCAACTTAATACAAACCCGGCTAAAAAGTTAAGCAAACGTGGAAGAGATATGGGTAAGCAAATCGAAGACTGATGTCTATAGAAAAGCTAAATAAAAAAATCGCCTCAGCCACAACTCTCCGGCAATTGGTACACTGGAGATTTGAACGAGTGTGACATCATAGATCCTAGTAATATAAACAACTTGACCGAGAGCTTTGGTTTCTATAAAAAGTCTGTAAAAAGGATGTACATACGAGGGTGGTCCGATAAGTACTTAGCCTCACCAACAGATGACGCCAATATCGCAAGACCTATCTATCGTGTAGTACATTCTAGTAGAGGGCTACTGTCGATCGGACTCGTAGTTTTGCTTTGACCGCGTGTGGAAGCGGGAGTGTGCGCGGATTTTAGAAAAATGGAAAAAGAGCAATATCGGTCGGTGATGCGATTCTTGTTTTTGGAAGGGAAATCGGGCAGCGAAATCAAAGAGCGTTTGGATGCTGTGTATGGTGACTCTTCTCCTTCGATGGCGACCACCAAAAATTGGTTTAACGAGTTTCAACGTGGTCGCACGTCGGTTTTTGATGAGCCGCGTCCAGATGCCCCGAAAACGGCTAAAATGGAGGATAACGTGACAAAAATCCACGATCTCGTATTGGCAGACCGCCGATTGAAGGTGCGAGATAGCTGAGACCGTAGGCAATACAAAAGATCGCGTGGGTCATATCCTGCATGAAATTTTGGGCATGAGAAAGCTGTCGGCGCGATGGGTGCCGCGTTTGCTCACTCCGGACAACTAGCGCAACCGTGAGACCACTTCAGAGCAGTGTTTGACGCTGTTTAAGCGCAATCCAAAGAAGTTTCTGCGTCGTTTCGTGACAGTCGACGAAACATGGATCCACTGGTACACACCAGAGACCAAGGAACAATCGAAACAGTGGACTTCACCCGGTGAACATGCTCCGAAGAAGGCGAAGACTGTCCCATCGGCCGGAAAGGTTATAACCACCGTTTTCTGGGATTCACAAGGTGTGATCAACATCGACTATCTGGAGAAGGGCAAAACGGTCTCAGGGCTGTACTATGCCAAATTATTGGGCCGATTCGACGCCGAATTAAAGAAAAAACGGCCCCACTTGGCGAAGAAAAAAGTGCTCTCCCACCATGATATCGCACCGGCTCCTCCGACACCTCCGCACTCGCCACGGCCAATTTGGTCGAATTGGGCTACGAACTGCTGCTCCATCCACCGTATTCTCCAGATTTGGCCCCGTGCGACTTCTTTTTGTTTCCTAACTTGAAAAAGTCACTCGCCGGGCAGAAATTTCAGTCGAATGAAGAGGTCATCGCCACCACGGAGGCCTACTTTGCAGACCTCGAGAAAACGTATTTTTCAGACGGGTTAAAGAAGTTGAAGCATCGCTGGGTCAAGTGTATCGAGCTAAAAGGAGACTATATTGAAAAATAAATCACCATTTCTCCAAAATTTTTGTTTTTCTTTTGTAGGCTAAGTACTTATCGGACCACCCTCGTAAACGAAGAATTCACCTCATATATGAAGGCCACTTGAGCCCTCACGGGATGAAAAATTCGAAATAAGTCGTGAGCCTTGAGACTTCTTATGGTAGCCGTCTTAACAAAATACTCTTTAGAATGAGGACAGTTGACGGAGGAGGTCAAAACAGCCGTCGTTTTGATGCACAATTAAACGTTTTGAGAATGGTGATTTCCACGTTGTGGACAGAGTTAAGACTTAAGAGTAAGTTAAAAAATCCGACGAATCAGGTTAGACTCGGAAGGCTAATTAGAATGGCGCGATATTTATGTTTTTTTCCGGATGAAATTTCAATGTGGCTCAAAGTTTGTAGTGAAGTTTGTAGTCGTCGTGCCAATTTTTAACAAAGTCCCTATCCCACTGCCAAAGATGGGCCAAGGTTAGGTAAGGATAGGTGGCTTTCCTCCGTAAAAGTGGTGGGAATTGCTTAGACCAGGAACGGTCCATTGTGCTACCACTTGGGTTGGCTTGGTCATCGTTACTCTTGGAACTAGCACTCTGATTAGGCTGATTATATACTGCCTGCGTATTTTTAGCAGGTTTGTGGTTTTACGTGCCAGGTTTGTCTCGCATAGTTGCAAGTTTCCAGGTCATGCCATCTTTCATTTGCCTGTTGCAGTGCATTTTTCGAGATTTTATATTTTTGTGTTTCCATTGGTGGATGGATTTCTCCTTTAACAGTCGAGAGCTCCAGTGTGGTGCCTATTTTGGCTACTTCGTCTGCTTCAGAGTTACCTGGTATGTCGCTATGTCCAGGTACCCAGCACAACGTTACAGCGCATCTGCTCCATATTTCATTTAGAGACGTGCGGCAGTGCCTGAACAATTTTGATGTTATTATTGGTGATTCAAGTGCTTTTATTGCGGCTTTTGCTTAGTGGTAGCTTTTGGGGAGGTCGTGGTGCAATGGTAATCATCACCAACTGTTGAGCCGAAGTCTGTAGTTCAATATTACTATACGGAAAAACTGGGAAACAACATCAGTTGTGAATGAGAGATGATCAAAAAAGTGCTGACGAAGGCATAACACTCGCAGCATTAATTCACTTCATACTCTGTGTGTGCATTGCCAATATAACAACTTAATGAAGTGGAAACAAAAGAGTTACTGTGAACTACAAATAACGCCACAAATTCAGTCGAATATCTCAAATCCTATCTAGGACAACCACCCCCGGAGAATAGTGAACGAACATCTTCGACACAAACCATCTGCACCCCGTTCAGGTTGTGTGACAAACACCATAAGAAAGAGCGTAACTCTTGAACCTGCACGAGTTATAAAAAAAAAGATGACGATGTCTCTGTTGTTTATCGATTTCACAGACAGCCAGTCTGCGGCCTCACGAACTGCCGTTAATTCTGCTTGGAATATGCTGCAATGGTTCGGTACTCTAAAGGATTGGTTGATTTTTAGGCCCGGCGCCCACACCACTGCCTATCCTAGACCCATCTGTGCAGTGCCTTTTTTGGAAATTCATTCCCCTACCACTCATTCTCTAAAAAGATGGGCGCACCCCATTAAAAACAGTAAGGCAAACTGTCACGTTACTCCATGAGTTGTGTTGACTGCTTTTCCATTTTTCAGCCCATGAGTCGTGAGTGGTGGCAATACTGTCGCTGCGAGTAGTCCGAAGATCTCAAGAAGATCGCAGTATTTCCGTATTGATATGTTTATGGTATTAATGCCACCTTGACTCGCCCAGTGAGCCACTGCGGCCACGAAGATGTAAAATAAAGAAAACTCCGTAAAATGTTGGTAAAAAAAAATTTAATCAAATCGTTCTTAATCCTTAATAAAAACACAACTTACTCTCTATGTGGAATTAGGTAACTGACAAGCTCGGACCGCAACTAATTGCAGTAGAACGAATATTGGAGAAAAGACTTCACTATACTCTAGCCCTGTCTGTCCGGAGAGCTTTAGGCAAAGCAAGTATTTGAAAATCGCAATTAAAACTAGAAAATACGTACTCCACATGAATCTATGCAGCGCCTTGCGCTTGTTCTCTATAAATAGATACATTCGCATAGCAACAATAACACAGAAATAGTAATTACAGATATCCGCACAAAACAATGGACTAAATACTATAAACCAATCGGTCAAGTATTGTTCAAACATTCCCTCGATTCGAAAGGCCAACGCCAATGAAAATATGAACAAGCTGCCAAGGTTGACGAATATTTCGAACTCGGTAAGGCCTAGCCAGCGTACTAACTCTGATAATTTAAACATTGTCTTTCGATTGGTTTCACTTTTGTTTTCTTTTCTTAGGATAAATCAATTGCATTTCCATAACTTAAATCGAAATCGGAATTTCTTGACACTTTGATATGGAGAGCGGAATTCAATCGTCGTTGCAAGGACAGGTCATCCTCCTCCGAAAGCGGATGCAATTCATCTGGAATGTAAGACCGTTAAGATGGTGCATATTTGGAAAAGATCGGATATTCACCTGTTAGTTCAATAGTTGAGGTGTTTGCTTCATACTTTAGGTCCCCTTGGGATTGATTAACCAGAGTCAACGCCAAATTGATTCCGCGATTTATCGCATTGCCCAAGCAGTGCAAGTAGATATCCTTACATCCAGAGTTGAGAATACTTCTGCACTGTTCTAGCTGAGCCTAGAGAAGAGGGATTTGTTTAGGGAGAGCAAGTACATTTGATGATTTTTGCAACGTGTTGCACCTTGAAGTTGGACTGTCGTGTAATGTAAATATCGTTTATTCGCCTCTGCGGTTTGGAAGCCAAGCGCTTCTTCAATTCATACTTATTGCGATGCTCAAATTTAGCGTGCGACTGATTTCTGACCTTAGAATTAGCACTTTGGGGATTGTCCATAATAGAGTTTTTGGCACGAAACTCCGCGCACAGTATCACATCACGCCGGATCACAACACCTTTCACGGAATTGTCGAGTTCGGCGATGACAAACAAGCACACCGGGGTATGTGACGGAAATGGAACGCCAATGGGTGAGATCAGGGAAGAATTAAAAATGAAGAATGGAAGAGGCCTATCTCCCGCTGTCAGTCATTTACATTACTTGTCATCTGCAAGCTCGTGAATGTTAGACTGATTTCTCAAATTCTTCCTTAATCTAATCTTTGCTTAAAAATAGCTCGAAAGACGAAAACATATTTTTTATTTTAAATAATACACAAAACACAGTCACTTTAAACGCACCAAACATATGAAAGTGATAGCTAGATAGCTGTCACCAGAAAACTGTCACAAAAAAGTACGCGATACCGAAACCGAGAATGTGACTGTCATTTATCACAAATCACCTTAGCCGATTCCACCCTTGGGTCTCAACCAGCAAGACTCTGAAGCCGGCCAAATCTACAAAAAGCTGTCGTTAGAGCCAAACGCTCAGTTGGTTTAGGTTCATTTCTAATTGTTTATGGCATCTTAGATGCGGTTGCAGTTTGCTGCAACGTCCCGGGGTATTTGAATCGGGCAATCCAGAGGAGCGTCGAAAGCGGATGTCGCAATAGATGGCCCTCAAACCCCCTCGAAGAGAATACAAAGAGGAGGGATTAACTAGTGACATCTAGGGAAACCCCAAAGCAAAGCCCAGCAAGGCATAGCGCCAAAAGAAGGGCATGCAATCACGGAAGAGCCCATCCAAGCCAAAGAGGTCCCCATTGCAAACTTTCACCTCCACTAGAGAGACTACTCCCAGTCAGAGGAAAAGAAAGATAATTGAAAGGAAGAAGCAACCAAGACTCAGGTCGGTAGCCATCGTCATAAAGCCTCAGAGGTCGCTGCTGAATAAAAGAGCACAAGAAAAGTGAGTGCAACGCAATCCTAAGGTGTTACCTCTGGGCAGGAGCTGTAGTATCCGCTCGTTTTACATAGCCATGGGTCAAAATTCTCGAATCAAAATGGGTTCTTACTATGTCGATCGACAATCACTAATTTAATGGAATTTTTCTCACAATCTCTATGCAAGAAGAAGCAAACGTTGTTCACACTAAATTTAGTATCCCAATAAGTCTCGCATTAAATTATACTTCTCTAAGCCAGTACTCTTGGTTTTATCCTAGGGACCAAGATCATTAGTATAATATTATTTTTCAGACCTTCTCTTTCTGATCTCTTATTCAACCTCCGGAGTCCCCAAAGATAGCCATCTCCACCTCCTGAACTTATTTTAACCTTTAATTCGAGAAATAGTTGCCAACTTTATTGCCCATTTCTTTAGCCAGTCGTTCATCGAACACGTCCTTCAACCTGATCAGTGAACATAATTCCTGGTTTAGTTTTCGAGAAAATATGTAACTTAAAGGACTACTACTCATCCGCCAACCACCAACCTCACGGCCTTATTTCAAAGTTTCAGTTTCGTTTCATTGGAAATATGTTTCCAATTCCATAAAAGCAGCCATCCTCCGTTAATATATACAAACGGGGCCAAAGACTGCAGTCAGAATTTTTCTCTCGAATCGTCCAGGAGCTTCTTCATTCGTTAATGTATAATTCTTTACACCTTAGGAGAGGCTCAGTATTAGGAGGGTGGTCCGATAAGTACTTATTCTACAAAAGAAAAACAAAAATTTTGGAGAAATGGCGATTTATATTTCCTTTTCGCTCGATACACTTGACCCAGCGATGCTCCAACTTCTTTAACCCGTCTGAAAAATACGTTTTCGTGAGGTCTCCAAAGTAGGCCGCCGTGGCGGCGATGACCTCCTCATTTGACTGAAATTTTTGTCCGGCGAGTGACTTTTTCAAGTTTGGAAACAAAAAGAAGTCGCACGGGGCCAAATCTGGAGAATACGGTGGATGGGGTAGCAGTTCGTAGCCCAATTCGACCAATTTGGCGGTGGTGAGAGCGGAGGTGTGAGCCGGTGCGTTATCATGGTGGAAGAGCACTTTTTTCTTCGCCAAGTGGGGCCGTTTTTTCTTCAATTCGGCGTCGAATCGGCCCAATAACCGTTTTGCCTTCTACAGGTAGTCGATGTGGATCACACCTTGTGAATCCCAGAAAACGGTGGCCATCACCTTTCCGGCCGATGGGACAGTCTTCGCCTTCTTCGGAGCACGTTCGCCGGGTGAAACCCAATGTTTCGACTCTTCCTTGGTCTCTGGTGTAAACCAGTGAATCCATGTTTAGTCGACTGTCACGAAACGAAATGGTCTCACGGTTGCGCTTGTTGCCCGGAGTGAGCGGCACCCATCACGCCGGCAGTTTTCTCATGTCCAAAATTTCATGCAGGATATGACCCACGCGATCTTTTGTATTGCCTACAGTCTCAGCTATCTCACACCTTCAATCGGCGGTCTGCCAATATGATATAGTGGATTTTTGTGACGTTATGCTCCGTGGTAGTCGTTTTCGGAGCACCTGGACGTGGCTCATCAAAAACCGACGTGCGACCACGTTGAAACTCGTTAAACCAATTTTTGATGGTCGCCATCGAAGGAGAAGAGTCACCATACACAGTATCCAAACGCTCTTTGATTTCGCTGCCCGATCTCCCTTCCAAAAACAAGAATCGGATCACCGACCGATATTGCTCTTTTTCCATTTTTCTAAAATCCGCGGACACTCCCGCTTCCACACGCGGTCAAAGCAAAACTACGAGTCCGATTGATAGTAGCCTACTAATATTCTACTACATTCTACTAGAATTCACTACACGATAGTAAGTTGCTCTTGCTCGAACTCGGAAGATGAATGGAATCGATCGAAGCAGAAGGAATATAAGATGCTTATTCGTAAATCGAAGAATGATTCCTATAAGTCCTTCTGCGAAGAGATCAAATCCCTGAGCGCGACCAGCAAGTTGGTTAAAGTCCTCAAACGAGGAAAATCGACAAGGCTGGAGGTACTCAGAAAGTCTGATGGTACCTTTACCGAGTCTAAAGGCCCCGGCCCATAGAATCCGTCAATCCGTTGACAGTTGTCGATGACATTTATTAATTGATGGAGTGCGTTCATCTGAGTTATAAAATTAATGGCACGGTTGGTCTTTGATCGCCTCAATCAGTTCTTCCTCGAACATTTTATAACATTTTTTTCGTAGAATAATGTTCACTTCTCGCACACTAAACGACCCTCACCAAACGAATCGTACTTTGAATGTCAACCGAATTTGAAGTTTCTCTCAGTGCGAGAGAGTTCGCAAGCATTCTCTCAATGCATCCACCAATGAACGTGCTTACTCTCAATTCGTGCATGCGTGAACCTCAGAATGTAAATGTGTAAGCTCCAATATGTGAATGTATGAGCTCTCAACGGAGCGAAAAGTAGAAAGTAGCTCTACTTTGTCCGTTGAAGTTCATACATCCGTCGGCTATGGGCCACCTCCCATAAGAATGTGTATATTCTACTTTTCACTCAGTTGAAATCAACGGAGTGACGGATCGACGGATTCTATGGGCCGGGGCCTTTAGTTTACTGTTTCAGACCCATTTTCCGGGAAATCAGACTGTCATCGGCTCGTTGCACACTACCTCATTGGATACTGCGGCTGTAGCGATGAAAACAACTCGGCGTAGCTGGTATGTTGCGTCACGCGTGGCAACTACTGAGGCCATTGAATTTGCTGTGGCATCCTTCGATGGCTTTAAGTCGCCGGGCACTGATGGGATATACCCCGTTATGCTGCAAAAAGGTATAAGACAGCTGCTTCCTACACTGAAAAGAATTTTCACTGCTAGCCTGGCACTTGCCTACATACCTATCCCTTGGCGCGCGGTGAAAGTGGTCTTTATTCCCAAAATAGGGAAAGAGGATTACTCACTAGCCAAGAGTTTCAGACCAATAAGTCTAACATCATTCCTGCTGAAAAGCATGGAAAGACTAGTAGAGTTGCACGTGCGCAAAGTTGCCCTTCGAATGCATCCTCTGTCGGACATGCAACATGCTTATCAGCGCGGAAAATCCTGCGAGACTGCGCTTCAAAACCTAGTTGGGAGAATTGAATGCGCTCTCGAAAGGAACGAGTACGTACTAGGCATTTTCGTCGACATTGAGGGAGCTTTTGATAACGCTACCTTCGACAGCATGTGTAACGCTGCTAGACGGCATGGCGTAGATGAAGCACTGGTTTTCTGGATCAAAGCAATGCTTGTGCACAGGACACTGATCGCTGATACAGGCCTCGAACAATGTGTCAAGTCTGGAGTAAACAGGAGCTGCCCGCAAGGTGGCGTCTTGTCTCCGCTGTTATGGTGCATGGTGGTCGACTCTCTGTTAGATGCTCTCAATGCCTCTGGAATCTATGCCCAGGCCTATGCGGATGATGTTGCTGTTCTCTCTGTCGGCTCATGTTTAGCGAATGTCTGTCTCAAAGCGCAGGCGGCGCTAAACGTGATCGAAGACTGGTGCACGAGAAATGGGCTGTCGGTTAATCCTCTTACGACCGATGTCTTTCTCTTCACGAGAAGGAGGAAAACAACTGGCATTACTCAGCTGGTGCTAAAAGGCATTCCCATCCCTATATCCAAGGAAGCTAAGTATTTGGGAGTCATTCTAGATAACAAACTTCTCTGGTCAAAACATGTTGAGTCCAAAACCACCAAAGCGCTGTCAGCTTTCTGGCAATGCAAAGGTGCCTTTGGCAAAACATGGGGCTTATCGCCGAAAAAGGTCCTTTGGATCTACACGGCAATGGTAAGACCGATAATCTCATATGCATCGGTTGTTTGGTGGAGCAGGCTGACACGAAAACACGCTGTGGCTTCACGCACCAGACTCCAAAGAGCGGTCTGCCTCAGTTACACGGGGGCTTTCCCCAGCACACCGGGAGCTGCTTTAGATGCTATGATGAACCTTCCACCCCTTGACATATATATCAGAGGGTGTGCACTGAAAACTATTTCTCGCCTAAAGAGGAATGGTCTTTGGTACAACTCGCAGTGGAGTGAAAGTGTACTTGAGAGAGAAATATCCTACGACCACTGTCTCATAGATATGCCCTCTGACGCAATGACACCTGCCCTCCTACTGCGCTGTAACTACACAGTCACATTTCCTTGGCGTCAGGACTGGCTCCGGCGCCGGAGTTTTCTTCGAGCGCGAAAACATTCGACTGCACTTCTCGTTAGGAAAATATGCGTCTGTCTTCCAGGCGGAGATTTACGCAATCCTAATGGCCATGCACTATGTTGTGAAACACAGATGGAGGGGAAAGAGCATATGTGTCTGCAGTGACAGCCAAGCTGCACTCAAAGCTGTATCCAATCCTCTGTCCAACTCCAAACTAGTGCATGAACTCAAGACCTTCTTGAACAAAGTCGGAAGACTTAATTCACTTAGGCTTGTATGGGTTCCAGGTCACTCTGGAATCCCAGGAAACGAGATCTCCGATAAACTCGCTAGAAAAGGCTCAGAGGAGAGTTTCTCAGGGCCTGAACCCGCCTTAGGTCTACCAGCTTCAACGGTTAAATCTGACATCAATGACTGGGTCTTTAACGTACACAGTCGCAGATGGAAGGAATATCCAGGATGCAGGATGACTAAGCGCGTACGCCCTGACGTCTGTAAAAAGTCCGCAACATTCTTCTTATCCTTAAGAAGAAATGACTGCAGAAGGCTAACGGGCGTCATTACGGGCCATTACACTTTTGCCAGGCATCTTTACGTGCTTGGCATCAGTGAGACGCCTACCTGTGCTGCTTGTTGCGAGGAGGACGACACAGCGGAACACTTTCTCTGCGACTGTCCCGCCTTCGCTCGTGCACGGTGGCGCACCCTTGGGGCCGACGTGGTGGGTGCCGAATCTCTTAGCTCAACATCACTGAAGCCCCTCCTCACTTTTCTCCGGACAACGGGGAAAATACAATAAAGACAAGGTGTCTGTCTGGTAGTACAATGGACCAGTACTTGTGTCTGAGTGCTCCAGCAGATAGTAGAAGCCTCCAACAAAAAAAAAAAAAAAAAAAAAAAAAAAAAAGTTGCTCTTGCGATACTGGCGCTATTGGGCTGTGAGGCAAAGTATCTATCGGACCACCCTCGTAAATCTCCGGGGCTGGACAATATTTAATTTAATTTTTTAATTTATTTATTTAAGGCATAAGCTACCACATAAGATGTATAGTCTTTTAATTTGTGAAGCAAACGCAAACAGTGTAATTAAAAAGAAACAAAACAAAACTAAACTAAGTAGATGTTTGATTTATAACAAGTAAGAAAGAAGAAAAGAAAACAAGTACCTAGACCAGCCAGCTCTAGATGACCCTGAAAAAAAAATAGAAAAAATAAAAAAGTACATATATAACATATATCCTAAGGCGATGTGCTAAAGTGTTGCCTAAGTTGCCTTTTGAAGATGCCGATGCTATGAGATCTTCTTATGTTAACTGGAAGCGAATTCCATAGTTTTACAGCGTAAATGAAAAACTGTTTTTCTGTGACTCTGTAATTAAAATTGGGTAATATCAATGTTCCACTTCTCTCAGATGTAGCAACCCGAAGACTCTGATAAAGATATGATGGTGCTTTGCTCTGCATGAGTTTGAAAAGGAAAGTTAATATCCTAAACTTAAGGAAGCTTTGAAAGTCTATGCCAAGCAGGGTTTTAACGAATGACGAGATGTGGTCCCGCCGCCCTAATCTGTATATGAAACGCACTGTGCTGTTAAGCGCAACGGTTAACTTGCGTGAGCTGTAACTATCGAGATCGCAGAAGACCGGGAGTGCATAGGTTAAAATAGGGATCAGTAGCGTCTTGACAAGCATTGATTTAATGCTAATTAGGAGACAATTTCCAGCATAGCATAGTATACGCAAGACACCGTGGACTCGACCTGTTACGTTGGTGATGTGATCCCCCCACGTAAGCTGTTGATTAAAGATGACTCCAAGGTTTTTAACAGTCTTTACATAGTCGATGTTGCTCCCGCCGGCTTGGATTGGTGGAAAGTTACTTGAGTCTTGGATAATACGACCTATGACGATGGCTTGGCTCTTGGTGGAGTTGAGCATAAGTTTGTTTTTATGTGACCATCGTGTGAGGGCATGGAGATCCTCATTTAGCCGCGCAGTAGCGTCTACCTTTAGGTGGAGTGGATAGCTGATGTATAGCTGGACGTCGTCTGCGTACATATGTACCTTACAGTGTTTGAGAATTGTAGGGATGTCGTTACTAAATAGCGAGAACAGTAAGGGCCCCAGTATAGATCCTTGAGGGACTCCCGTTTTGGTTTTCAGAAAGGTAGATAAGTAACCTTTAGCATACACAGCTTGGCTACGATCTCCAAGGTAATTCTTAATGAGTTTTAACGCTGAGAAATCCAAATTAAAATAATATTTTAGCTTTTTGAGAAGAATTTCGTGTGGGACAGTATCGAATGCTTTAGAGAAGTCTAATAATACTAACAATGTCACATAGTCCTTATCAATTTCATAACGAAAGTCTTCAACAATCTTTAATAGCGCGGAAGTGCAGCTGTGTTTTGGCCTGAAACGGTGAGAGGAGCTTATGTTGGTTTAAGAATGAGTATAATTGCGTGCTTAGAAGCTTTTCGAAAACCTTGGATATGAATGGCAGTATTCCTTATTATTATTATTTCCATGTTTAGGAACGGGTATGATTTTAGAGGCCTTCCAGGAATTAGGGTAGACGGAGGTGGTAAGGATGCTATTAAATACATATGTGAGAGGTTTTAAGACGATATGGATGATTAGTTTTAAGAATTTGGGGTTCATGAGATCCAAGAAAATGGCGTTAGATTTGATTGCAAGGGTCGATTTAAGCACATCCTCTTCGTAGATTCTAGAAAAACCAAATCTATAAGTCAAGTTGGGCATATTACGGGGATCTATAATGTCTCCTTCGTTCGGATCCCCATTGCCATTGTCAGAGAGAGATGCGATTGAAGCGAATTTCCTATTTAGCTTTTCGATATTGATGTCCTCTGAAGTCTCAGCCTTGATTTGTTTACTGATACCTAGTGTCTTAATAATTTTCCACGTTTGCTTAACATTTGAGCAGGTTTTGAATTTGGATGCAAAGAACTTGGTTTTCGACCTCCTGATTTCCTTCGTAACAAGGTTCCTGAGGTGCTTAAAATCACATAGTAACTCGGGGAGTTTAAACTTCTTCCATCTTTTGTAGGCCCTGTTTCGATTTATAATTATTTTTCCAATATGCTGAGTTAACCATTGGCATTTTGTGTTATGGATGGTTAGATTTTTGGTTGGGACATGATTCTCACTAGATGTAAAAAACTCGATTTGTTCATCAACGGAAGACATGTGATACAGGTTATGCCAATTAGAATTGAGAGAGTCATTGATAAGGCTCTAGCCATATTGATAGATTTAAAGTCTCTGTAACTGATCGGTATCTTGCCAGCGATGCTTCAAAAAACAAAGACCCACACTGTACCCCACCTCGTAAGCATTTTTTTCCAATTGCTTGCATGCGGGGTACATTCCAATAGAGTGGAAAGAAATAAAGGTAGTTTTCATACCTTAGGCAGGTAAACCAATCCATACTGCCGCAAAGGACTATAGGCCAATTAGTCACTCGTCGAAAAGACTCCTTGACCTATACATCGGAGGACCTATCAACACACACAATTTATGCAATACTTAACACGCCTACCTTAAAGGCAGATCAGAGGAAAGTGCATTGCATAGTGTTGTTCGTAAAATTGAGAGCTCATTCAACTTGAATCCTCGATATAGAGGGGGCCTTCAACAACGTAAACACAGAGGCCATAATAACAGCTCTAGAGGACATAAATGTAGACAAATCCATTGTAATCTGGATTGAAAATATGTTGAAGAACAGAATTATCAAAGCAGACTCTGGAGGAAAGTGACAACTAGATGCACACCACAGGGGAGAGTTCTCTCTCCCATACTGTGGCTTCTCACAGTTAACCTAATCCTCAAATTCTTTATGGAGAAAGACATAAAGACCATAGCGTACGCGGATGACCTGACTATGTTGATAAAAGGTACATTTCTACCAACTATCAGTGAACTAATGGAATCTGTATTCAGGGAACTCTCCTCATGGGCAAGACAGAACGGTCTGAGAATAAACCCCCAGAAAACCGAGCTGGTCTTGTTCACCAGGAAAAGGAAAATTCCGATATTTGCTCCCCCAAAGTTAGAGGGCACTCCACTCAAACTCAAAGCGGAAGCCAAATATCTAGGAATGATTCTTGACTCCAAACTCTCCTGGAAAAGGAACCTGGAGGAAAGGATGAAAAAAGGATTGAACGCTTTTTATGCATGCAAAACAACCTTCGGAAAAAGATGGGGCTTGCAACCGTACATCATTCATTGGATGTACACAGCAATCATCAGACCCATTTTAACTTCAAACATGTAGATGCTGCTCTGGCGAGGGCCCGGGGCGCTTTCGCTCTGACAAGATGGCTCTTTCATAGCAGCCAACTTGATTCCAGGGTGAAGGTAATCTGCTACATGGCCTTGATCAGGCCCATGGTTGCCTATGGATGTCCCGTCTGGTTCAATGTGAGAGCCAGCTTGATGGAAAGGATGCGGGTGTTTGAGAGACAATGTCTTAGGACTTGTCTCGGGCTACATAGGACTCCCGAATCTGAGTACACGAAATTTTACCCGAACGAGGTCCTATACAATAGGGCCAGGATTGTACGGATAGATAATTTTCTGATCAAACTGATTCGTAGCCACGTTGCAAGAGAAATGACTTCGGTCAATAGCCTGATCTTCGGGGCTTACTACCCCAATGATCTATATCATGAGAGAGTGCGCCTTAACGGCTTTGTCCCGCCAGAAGCATTCCTCTATCTAGATAGATGTGGGCTGATCCAGGACAGATTGGCGTTACCGCTAATCGCTAAGTCGCGCTCCGTGAGTCCGAGCGCCTCAGGTTCTGTAGATCGGTCTCACGCCGGGATCGAGGAGACGTAGTCCGCCAGCATCAACGCTTTTGGTGGCTGGAGAGAACTCCGTCAACGGACACCTTGATAGGAGCAGCCTCTTCAAGGCAAGGCCTGCCTAACACCAATGGCAGGCTTACATAGGCTAGGGTAGGGTAAGGTAGGGTAGGGTAGGTTAGGGTAGGCTAGGGCAAAAACGACAAAAAAAAAAAAAAACAAAAAAAATAAAAAAAAAAAAAAATACAAAATGAAAAATCACAAAAAAAGAATAAAACTTAAAACAAAAAAAAAATTAAAAATAAAAACATAAAAAAAAAGATATATATATAAAATATACATAATGTATATATTTGTGTATATATATTTTAGTTAAGTTAGAATAAGATAGGTTTAGTTAGGTTTAATTAGTTTAAGGTAGTTTTAAGTTTTATATAAAATATTTAAAACACAAATGATCATATGCTAAGTTTTTTAATAAAAAAAAAACAATTTTCTTAGCTTAAGTTAGTTATAATAATGTTAATAGTAAATTCATGTAGACGTCGAAAGACATAAGTATGTTTCAATTGTTCTGTTTGTTTTAGAGTGTCCGCCTAGGGCCAGTAAGATAGTTACATTTGTTAAGATAGTTAAGCTAGTTTTAAGCATTTTTGACTAGGGTAAGATAGATATAAGTTAATATGCAATAAAAATGAATTGAAAAAAAAAAAAAAAAACCCATTTTAACTTATGGGGCCCTAGTCTGGTGGACAGCCATCAGCACGAAAAGCTATATGAGCATGCTCAACAAAGTACAAAGGTCAGGTTTGTACAACGGGAGCTATGAGGAGCACGCCGCAAGCAAGGTTGGACATGATACTTCATCTCCTACCTCTGGATTTATTCATAAAAGGCTGCACTGCAAAGAGCGCTCTCAGGATAAGGGAGTCGTCTTTGTGAAAACAAGCCACCTATGGACATGCGGCCATACTCAGAATAATAGATGACCTGGGAAAGAAACATGGTTTTAGTAGCCTCGCAGCTACAACCGACTATATTTCCCCCAAAATGACTTCTCTCTCAGAATACCAATCCTTTTCCCCGACAGAGAAGAGTGGCTATCAAACGCTGTGATCAACGACCAAGAGATCACTCTCTTCACCGACGGATCGAAAATGGACACAGGCGCTGGGGCCGGGTTCTACTCTGATACCCTACATAAACAGGAATCATTCAGACTCCCTGATCTGTGCAATGTTTTTCAAGTAGAAATTTTAGCAATAGAGAAAGCAGCCAAACACCTACAGGTAACCGATATCCCACCATCGGATATCACTATTTTCGTAGACAGCCAGGCTGCAATGAAGTCAATAGAATCCTGTATAATGAGATCAAAGGCTGTCATGAAAAGTCGCGACTCACTGAAATCCATCAGACACCACCAAGTCAAACTCTGCTGGGTCCCGGGTCACAGCTCGATCGCGTGGAACGAAAGAGCGGACGAATTGGCCAGGCAACTGGACATCAGCCAAGCGGACACGTCATTGCAACCACCGATCAGCACATTATACCGGATCACAAATGACAAAATCACAAAAGAAGCCAACTCGTCTTGGCTTGCAAGAAACGACAGCTACACGACAAGATCATCGTGGCCAGAGCTCAATATCGGAAAAAAAAGCTCTTGGCGCTGGACCGAAACTCGATCCGTATGCTCGTCGGGGTGATCACAGGACACTGTCCCATTAGAGCAATGCTCCGGAAATGGGACTCGGGATCCAGCGATCTCTGCCGGAGCTGCGGCGATGAGGAAGAAACTGAGACGATCCAACATCTGCTTTGCCACTGCCCAGCTCTCCAGAATCGATGCCTAGGCTGGGCCAAAGATTCTTCACAGAGATTGCGGACGTGGCAAATGCAGATACATATATCGGATCTTCAAAATTCATAAAGAGCACGGGGTGGTTTCAGCCACCAAGTGATAGGACAGGTTAATCATATGTGTACTCAGGCTAAGAAAACTATGAAACATATACTGTCCATCTGCCAAAACCTTGCCCTAAAAAGTTTCAAAATGACAAGTAAAACAACCGTTAATGACAGCACTCAAATTCTAGACCAAAGAAGAGGGTTTGTGGATTACATCTACGAGTACGAGTAAGAATGATTTAAAGCTTTATTACACATATTGCAGAAAAGTCTGATACACTTGTGATGATCAAAAATAAAAGTCAAAGAAAAATATTTGTTAAAAAGAAGTATCAATATGGTATGGATAAATCAAATGACGTCGAGTATATTGAGAAGAAGAATTGTGCTCCCACAGTATCTGCTCATATCAATCATTATACATCACTAGCCAAACCGTCCAACACGTTAACTATCATAGGACGGCAACTCGGTCATATTATCTGATATCGCAGCGTCACAAGATTCCTTAAGTTCAGCTCACTCTCTTAAGCTGTTCTTCTCTTTTCACCTGAGAATATTTCAATTGAGAAAATATTTACATAAAAAAAAAAAAAGAAGAAGAAACAATTATTCGGTTGTTGTTTTTCCCCCCTGTTTAATAACCGGAATTCGTGAATGAGGCAAAGAGGCAAACAGACACGAAACAAAACCAAACTCAAGACGTATTTTCTAAGTCCAGACTTGATAAAAGTCGATTCAGTTCCACGTGCAAGACTAACACAACCTATCAACCATTTCCTTCTCACTTTCAAAAACAAATATTCAACAACAAGAAATTTAGCTCACAGTCAATTGCTGTGGATCAGGTAATTCGGTGCGACTTAAACCAACCTAAGTTAGTATTGTAACAGCAGTCTACGGAGAAATCTTGACATATTTCTATTCTCGTTTAAGTATATTTGTCAAGACGGTGTCTTGTATATTTGTAATATACTTGCCCAACGAAATAATTATAAGAAAAAAAAAAAAATAAATAATTATTAATTAAATGCAAATAAACGGTCGACTTTGGACGGGAATTAAATAATGCGGAGCTAACTGAAAATCAAATCAAGTGGTACCAGAAGAATTCAATTATATTTCAGTGATTTGTTTCGTGTCGAAATATTGAAAACGAAAAAGGAAAGAAGAAAAAAAGAAGATTTAAATAATCATGCCGTGTTCTGCAGTTACACTATCGATAGCAACGATATCCGCCATCATTGCTACTGCCCTGTTGGCGATCGCCTTCTCCACAGATAATTGGTTAAATTATGAAGTTAAACGGAATAATATACAGGTGTGTACCGAAGGTGTAAATATATCTAAATCTGTTTTCTAGATACTATTGGGGTACTAGAGTATCCAACTGAAAACTATCATTTTCTCTATGCCTTTGTTTATTCAGCTCGAATTTAAATTGATAAAATGTATCTCTCGTTGCGTGAGGTGTTTTTTTTTTCTTGGTTTTTTAATTTCGTTCAAGTCGAGCGTTTTCTCCAAACATTAAACTTTCTACATTTTTTGTGCCACAAACCTTACCACCAGATATGTTAACACAAACACCTGCATAGTTAGTACGTTGGAATGTGCACGTTTGTATGCGTTGTGTTGCAAGATATGTATGTATTGAGTGTATTGGAGACATTTTGTATTCCGTTGTGCCTCCATCTCCATCCGCCTAATGGTATCTTGTACCTGCTTACATCTTTAACAACTTGTTGTAAGCAACTGAAACTACTATATGATCGTGCGAAAATCCATTAAGGGACATGCAATGCAGGTGAAGCCTACCCCAAATTTGATTTGTGTATGCCTATGAGCAGGTAAACGTGTATTCGAATATCTTACTTCGTCAGGTAGCCGAATTACTGACCGTATATGTACCTTTGCAATTCGATTTATTGTTACTTGAGGTGTATTTCAGCGTAACAGAAACGCAAGCATTCCGATCTAATGAACAAATATACTCATTAGCAACTACCCAGGCAGTTTCAGATCGTGCTGTATGTGCGACTATGAGCACGAACATACCTAGATAAGTATGTAGATACTGCATCTCAATGCATACATATATACGAGTACTCGGGTTAAGTAGGCGAAACCTAAGCCTTCTCAAACAAGAAACGATTTAAATAATTAAAAAAAAAAAAACAATAAAACTCAAAGGTATTGCAAAATACGTAACAAATTGATTCGATTATGATTTATTTATTTTATAATGTATCTTTCACCCTGTCGTTTCGAATTTGTTACCATTAATTATAGATTTACCTAAAAACCTGCCCACTTTCGAGTAAAGCAACCGAAAGTGTAAAATGAGTTGGTCGATTCCAGCATGTGGAGGCACAATACACTTTTTTGCTTACTAGACATTAATTTTTATTTAATTTCCAGTCATCTATATACTTTTGCATGAGCATATAACGCATTTTTGTTTGAAGAATGGGTAATTAGATAACTGGATGGGTATCGTAGCAATTAGGCATCTATCTAAGGTTGTTGTTTTGCACATGTTAAATAAAATAACACCCATTTGGCCATAAACATGAACACATGTTCATTTTTGAACGATGCGTCAGGTGAGGAATAATTTTTTTCCCTTGAAGAATGAAATGTTAATATAAAGCGACAAGAACGTCAGATGTTTGGTATGTTACTGAGGTAAACAATTTTGATGTCATGCTCTTATAAACTGGAATATTTTACGGATAATCTAGAGAAACAAAAGAAAACTTATGATTTTGGGAGTAGCAATGAACTTCTGTCCTCTAAAGCTTTAAAGCTTCCATTGTACTTGATTTTTTCACCGAAAGAGACGGGTTTACATTTCCATATTTAATGTGTTTTTTTGGTCCTGTGCGGGCAGTCTAGGTCTAACTACATTTCTTAATTACTAATGCCTCTCGACTCCTATTTTTACATACAAGTTGGGTTCAAGAAATAAGGTGACACTTTTGAATTTCGCGTGTTAGGCGCATACGATTTTCGAATTTGGTTTTTGTTATGTTTGTACACATATCCCTCAACATACAAGGGTGGTCCGATAAATACTTAGCCTACGAAAGAAAAACAAAAATTTTGGAGAAATTTATTTTTCAATATAGTCTCCTTTTAGCTCAATACACTTGACCCAGCAATGCTCCAACTTCTTTAACCCGTCTGAAAAATACGTATTCTCGAGGTCTGCAAAGTAGGCCTCCGTGGCGGCGATGATCTCCTCATTCGACTGAAATTTCTGCCCGCCGAGTGATTTTTTCAAGTTTGGAAACAAAAACAAGTAGCACGGGGACAAATCTGGAGAATATGGTAGATGGGGCAGCAGTTCGTAGCCCAATTCGACCAATTTGGCCGTGGCGACGGCGGAGGTGTGAGCCGGTGCGTTATCATGGTGGAAGAGCACTTTTTTCTTCGCCAAGTGGGGCCGTTTTTTCTTCAATTCGGCGTCGAATCGGCCCAATAATTTGGTATAGTGACCGATGTGGATCACACCTTGTGAATCCCAGAAAACGGTGGCCATCACCTTTCCGGCATATGGGACAGTCTTCGCCTTCTTCGGAGCACGTTCGCCGGGTGAAGTCCACTGTTTCGACTGTTCCTTGATCTCTGGTGTGTACCAGTGGATCCATGTTTCGTCGGCTGTCACGAAACGACGCAGAAACTCCTTCGGATTGCGCTTAAACAGCGTCAGACACTGCTCTGAAGTGGTCTCACGGTTGAGCTAGTTGTCCGGAGTGTGCAAACGCGGCACCCATCGCGCCAACAGCTTTCTCATGCCAAAAATTTCATGCAGGATATGACCCATGCGATCTTTTGAAATGCCTACTGTCTCACCTATCTCGCGCACCTTCAATCGGCGGTCTGCCAATACGAGATCGTGGATTTTTGTCACTATATCCTCCGTGGTAACCGTTTTCGGGGCACTTGGACGTGGCTCATCAAAAACCGACGTGCGACCACGTTGAAACCAATTTTTGATGGTCGTCATCGAAGGAGAAGAGTCACCGTACTCCAAACGCTCTTTGATTTCGCTGCGCGATTTCCCCTCCAAAAACAAGAATCGCATCACCGACCGATATTGCTCTTCTTCCATTTTCCTAAAATCCGCGGACACTCCCGTTTCCACAGGCCATCAAAACAAGTCCGATCCGGCTGGAATTTCGACATTAGCCATCTACTATAGTAAGTTGCTCTTGCGATACTGGCGCCATCAGGTGGTGGGGCTAAGTACTTATCGGACCACCCTCGTCTGCTGATATTGTTAGCCATTTTGGGAATTTACTTTGTTTTTCACAAATATAAGAGCTAAGTGGGGTTGGTCGTGGTGCAATGGTGCAATCATCACCGACTGTTGAGCCGAAGGTCTGTAGTTCAAGTTCGTCCATAGTCAAGAACAATTCCTATGCGAAAAACTGTGCAACAACATCGGTTGTCCGATGAGGTAATTAGGTCCAAACATTTCACATCAAAAGTGCTGACGAAGGCATAACACTCGCAGTATAAGATCACTTCATAATTCATACTCTGTATGTGCCTTTCCAATATAACACCTTAATGAAATGGAAACAAAAGAGTTATTGTGAACTACAACCAACGCAAAATTCAGTCGAATCTCTCAAACCCTATCTAGGACAACCACCCCCGGAGAGTAGTGAACGAACATCTTCGACACAAACCATCTGCACCCCGTCCAGGTTGTGTGACAAACACCATAAGAGCGTTTACTCTTGAACCTGCACAAATCATAAGAAAAATAAAAAAAAGCGCGTCTGTATTAAATGATATGAGAAAAATAAAATTAATTGCTCCAACGTATAATACTTAAATTGTTGACTTAAGCATTTGATGACTCTGTTCTAAGCAAAAAAAGTCGTACAACCTCTTCACAGAATATCCAGGAGATATTAATGAGATGCTTGAAGAAGTGAAGAAAATTGTTGTGGACAATTGCTATCAGAGAAGTTGCTGAGTTGCTCCAATTTTTTTCCAGATATATTGGGCATGAAACGACGAAATTTTTTCGGTTATTGCTAATTTTGACCTAAGGAACCTTCACATGAGTATCACTCAAGAGCTATTGAATGACGTGAATGACGATCCAGATTTGCTGGTAACGAAATATGGGTACATGGTTATGACAGCGAAAGCAAAGCCCAATGATCCCAATAGAAGAGGCAAGTTTGAGAAAAACAAGTTAGCTCAAATGTGAAGGTTTTGTTTACTGTTTTCTTCGATTACAATGGCGTGGTTTAACTTAAGTTCATGTCGGAAGGCCGTTCGGTCAATAAGGAAAATTTTTCTTCTTCTTAGATGGCACTACAGCTCATGACGAGCCAGAGCCAAGTTTCCCTCATTCACTTACGAGCATGTTGTGGGCGATTTGTTTTTTCCACACAATTGAACAGGACCTACAGTTTAATGCCGATTCCGAACGGCGAGCGCTGAGAAGCATTTTCAAGGCAAGTGGGGGTTTTGCCAGTACCCCGCCGAGGAGAGAAGCCGAGCATTGGTGTTACCGGGATCCAAACTCACTCATCGCGCGTCAGCGGCCGACACTGTACTACTCATTGTGCCACCGCGCTCTCTAGGAATATTACCTTAGTACCTACAGAGTGCGCCATCTCATATGCGTCGATGTAAACTTCGAATACTTTCAACAATTGTCAACCGATTTTCATATGTCATAGCATTTTGGAAACGTCAATTCAGTAATTTTAACCATGAATCGCTTCACACCAAAACAACGGGCGGAAATAGTTTCAATGTTCATTGAAAATGAACGCTAGATTGTGCTAGCTCAACGTGCGTATCGTGCAAAATATTGTGATTGTGTTGCGCCCAATTCGTCGTTGGGCCTCGATTTTTTTTCAATTTGGTTCTCTGGCAAGCCCTCGTGAGCAACCTAGGCGACGTCCGCGGCGTTCAAACTCATCTATTCAGTCTGTGAAGGCGAGTGTTCAAGAAGACCCAAGTTTGTCATATCGGCGCCGTTCGCAGCAGTTAGGCATCAGTGGGACCACTTTGCGGAGAATTTTAAAGGATGATCTTCACTTATTTTCATACAAAGTGCAGATAACTCAAAGAATTTTGCCACAAGACGAGCCACGGTGCTTGGCATACACGCAAAATGTCGTTGCAATGATTGATGCTGAGCAGCAAATTTTGATGACCGATGAGGCACATTTTACGCTCTCTGGCTCAGTTAATAAACGAAATTGTCGCTTCTGGGGCACCGAAAATCCTCACATTATTCACAAAGAGCTGCTATATGATCAAAAAGTTACTGTTTGGGTCGGTGTATGCGCTAAAACTATCATTGGACCGTATTTCTTCAAAGTTGGCGATACAGTGGATGGCGATCGATATCGGTGGAGTTGGCCCATTATGTGGTCCCAGAAATGCGTAAAAAAGGCTTATTTCACTTTTGGTTTCAACAAGACGGCGCGACATGCCATACTTCGGAGAAAACAATGAACCTTTTGCGTAAGAAGTTCCCTGGAAGATTGTTCGGAGATCGCCGGATTTGACTCCTTCAGAATTTTTTCTTTGGGGATACTTGAGAAGTAAGGTGTATGCTAACGGCCCGAAGATAATAAAACAGCTCAATAGAAACATTCGTGCGGGAATCGCAATAATTTCGACCGAAATGCTCGAAAATGACATGGAGAATGCGCGAAAACGAGCCCATTTTCGCATCGGCAATAAAGGCGATCATTTAATTGATATTGTTTTCAAAAATTAACCAAAATAAATTGTAAAGGTCCAAATTGAATAAAAGTTTTTGAATTTCCAAAATCGGTTGAGAATTGTTGAAGTTAGTTGAAATTTACATTGACCCATATGATATGACGCACACTGTACATCCATCCTTATACCATATTGTCCTCCCATCTACGGTGCGGCCTTCCTGACAGTTTTTTTTTTACAGGTTTCCACTCATTACTCGTTTGACTGTCCGTCCACCGTCCATTCGTTCTACGTGTCATGCTCATCTTAGTCTTCGCGATTTTATTACTCAGACAATACTCTAGGCTGAATTGAGTTTGTTCAGTTCTCGATTTTATTGTTTTTACATTCGCCTGTTTCTTCGTCTTGTTTAAGATGTTGTTTTCAAAGATTTTCCTCCTTCTTACTCACAGACCAAGTTTTGTTACTGACATTATTATGGTTTCATAAATTCGGAATTTAACATTGCGAGATAAAAGAGTTTTTTTGAATAATTCCCTCATCGCGAAGAAGCACGAGTTGCTTAACCTATCATAAGCTACTTAATTGTTTTCCTAAATAAAATCAAGTCTGCTGGCACTCTTGTGTTTCGTTCGAGTGGTCACCCTCCCGATTGCGTCTTTCAGCCCCTCTCTCACTTTGCTTACCTGAGACCCCGCCAAGTTCTCAGGTTAATCGAAGTGTGACGACGCGTCCAGCTCAAAGAATCTAATTTACGAATTAAGCAGTGAATAGGATCTGACCGTAGTAATGACCGTAGTAAGGCAACCACCAAAAGTCATCAAGTTGCTTAGCAACACCGATAATATACCAGTTAGCAACTGCCGCACTAAAACGAGCTCAGGGGCACGGTCAAAGTATTCGTCACGGATGAGCCGTTTGTCTCTGAGGCTGGCGATGGTAGATTACTGAGAGTACCTTAAAAGAGCCCACTCTCGTGGTATCTGTAATCGGGGTAGTATGCTGCTAAGAGCAGGTTATTTTCAGTATTCATAACCCTTGCAATATTCTCTCGATTCATTTTGATAATAAAAAAATTTAGACTCTGTTTATGCCGGCTCCATCGTACAGCACCTTATAAGGAGAACTTTGCCGTTCTATACAGACCCTACAGACCCAAAGGCATAGTCTCTCCAACAGATTAATGTTTCCCATATAAGATGGCGCCATTTTAACCACGCCGGACAACCATAAGCAAGTCCCTATTAAGACCACGTAGCTCATGATTTCTACCCTGCTGTCAAGTGCACTGCGTCATACCGAAGGCTTTCTTAGCTCTAGCAAGACTAGCGTCTACATGTCTACTGGCTAAGTCCAAGTGCGTTTCTCACCGCTAATGGTGGTCCGTGTTGCCCAATGATCAAAAGTTTTCTCCAGTTCTTTCTGGGATCCTTTGAGTCCCTATGCACTGTTATCATTTCCGACATTCGATAGCTAGTTACCATTTATTTTCCAATCATCGCGATTCTGCCTGCAGAAACGTTGTCACATTTAACAACAAACTTCCCTCGCATAGGCATGATTTGGCATGCTTAGCTAATTGAGTTTGACTTTGAGTTTGAAGAGATCCTTCAACCATATGATATCGAAGCAAACCAGACGAACATCCGGTTTTTGCTTTTTTCAATTGATTCAGAAAACCAGTTTTGACGCAGCGTGAATAGTGTCATGCCTCGCCTTAAAAAAATTGTTTTCCGATATTATTTTCTTTTCTACAACCCAGAGCTCTGACCACTCTGTTTACAACTTTTTCAAAAAGCTTGCTAATCTTCGGTCGACCCCAGCGGTGGGCCACCTCATATGAGGATAGGCTTAGCACGTTTATATAGAAAACATCTTCTTTAGTAAAATCTTCTTAGAGCTAAGACGAAATAGAGCACCCTCGCTCAATAGTTAGTGTCCTAGCCTCCAAGGTCGATGGCATTGGGTTGTGGGTGTCCATGATTCTCGTTAGTAGGGGGCAATTAAAAAAGGCAGAGATTCCTTGGGGTGTATCAGATTAGCTAATGCCGTGGACCAGAGGTTGGTGTATTGGAGTTCGAGTCCGGAAGTCAAAAGACCTATCCATAGTCGAATACACGCTCTGATGGAAATATTCCTGTCGTTAGTGAAAGTATTGCTCACAGCAAGCACAGCATTTGGACAAATGTTAACCGATTTTGATGGCCTTTCAAAAGATTGGTGATATACGAGGGTTGTCCGATAAGTACTTAGTCTCACCGCCAGATGGCGCCAGTATCGCAAGAGCTTACTTACTATCGTGTAGTGCATTCTAGTAGACGGCTACTGTCGAAATCGGATCGGACTTGTAGTTCTGTTGGAAGCGGGGGTGTCCGCGGATTTTAGAAAAATGGAAAAAGAGCAATATCGGTCGGTGATTCGATTCTTGTTTCGGGAAGGGAAATCGCGCAGCGAAATCAAAAGGCGTTTGGATGCTGTGTACGGTGACTCTTCCCCTTCGATGGCGACCATTAAAAATTGGTTTAACGAGTTTCAACGTGGTCGCCCGTCGGTTTTTGATGAGCCATGACCAGGTGCAACGAAAACGGCTACCACGGAGGATAACGTGACAAAAATCCACGATCTCGTATTGGCAGACCGCCGATTGAAGGTGCGCGAGATAGCTGAGACAGTAAGACATTTCAAAAGATCGCGTGGGTCATATCCTGCATGAAATTTTGGGCATGAGAAAGCTGTCGGCGCGATGGGTGCCGCGTTTGCTAACTCCAGACAACAAGCGCAACCGTGAGACCACTTCAGAGCAGTGTTTGACGGTGTTTAAGCGCAATCCGAAGGAGTTTCTGCGTCGTTTCGTGACAGTCGACGAAACATGAATCCACTGGTACACACCAGAGACCAAGGAACAGTCGAAACAGTGAACTTCACCCGGCGAACGAGCTCCGAAGAAGGCGAAGACTGTCCCATCAGCCGGAAAGATGATGGCCACCGTTTTCTGGGATTGACAAGGTGTGATCCACATCGACTACCTGGAGAAGGGCAAAACTTTCACAGGGCTGTACTATGCCAAATTATTGGGCCGATTCGATGCCGGATTGAAGAAAAAACGGCCCCACTTGGCGAAGAAAAAAGTGCTCTTCCACCATGATAACGCACCGGCTCACACCTCCGCCCTCGCCACGGGCAAATTGGTCGAATTGGGCTACGAACTGCTGCCCCACCCACCGTATTCTCCAGATTTGGCCCCGTGCGACTTCTTTTTGTTTCCAAACTTGAAAAAGTCACTCGCCGGGCAGAAATTTCAGTCGAATGAGGAGGTCATCGCCGCCCTGCAGGCCTACTTTGCAGACCTCGAGAAAACGTATTTTTCAGACGGGTTAAAGAAGTTCGAGCGCTTAGTCTTTGAAAACAAATTTTCGTTGACTCATGCCGGATATGTGTCAAAAAGTCATTGAAAATTATCTTGTAAGAGTCAAGTCTTTAACATTTTCGACGCCTAATTGTTCCGCCACTGCATTTCGGCTGTCTTACTTGTACTTCGTAACATATTGCCTGCAGATGTCTCCAATTCACATAATGGTAGATGGTCGAATGCATATAATATAGTCTCACGAAAACCCCAGCAACATGTCATTCCGGGCTTAGTACCAGCCCAATGTGAATCTTGAATGATTGGTGTCATTGCGTCAGATGGCATATCCATATGACGGGGGTCGTGGGAAATTTCCCAGGCAAGGTCATAGAAATTTCGTCGCGACTTGTACCGAAATCAGTCTTAAGACGAGATACATATGTATGATTTTATGACAGACTGATTCCGAGGCGCGAGGGGTGCTTCCGAGCAGCCAGATTGGAAAGTATTTTCGTTTTTGTTTTGGTGAAAACGAAAGTTGATTTTCTTGATTGAATTATATAATATAGTCTTCATTTTGGTCCGATAACAAAAAATTTGCCCCTTCTAGCAGTTGCAGGAATCCACGCTCATTAAACTTCTGGTCGTTAGTGGCAAATGCTTGCGCTCTAAAACGCATGACTAGTGACCGGCACAAGTAGTTATTCGAAGGTGCCAGGTCTGGATAACATTGTGTTGTGTCCAAGGTTTAAGGCGAGTTACCAAACTTGTATGAGGACTCACAATATCTTGGTTTAGCACTAATCGCATACTTTTTCTATTGATTAATTCTGTCCTTTTCTGTTTGAGTGAATCATTGAAATTGGTGCAGTAAGCTTCAGAGCGCGATTCCTTTAAATTGCCACCAAACAGACAGCGTCACCTCTTCTTTATGATATTGGCTTTCGTAGTACTTTGAGCCATCATCAGCATCATCATCATCTGTTTTACTCCATGATCTCTTCGCTTAATATTATTGTAGACAGCTCACTCCTCGACCATACTGATGACTCACTTCAAAAATTGAGAATTTTCTTTACGTTCGGAAAGCAAATTACAGACGTCGTTGCGACGGAGCAAATTTTCTTTCAGCAGGAAATCCATAGGTCCGACTTTTGAAATTGAATCAAGGCGTTTGATGCTATCACTAACGATAAGTTTAACCTCCCAGCGATCTCACGAGTTGTTATTTGGCAATTTGCCTTTATTCTTTATTCAAAAATTTTAATTGGCCTTCCACAACGTGGTGTACCATCAACACCAAAATTGCAAACCAGTTTTGCTACTATCGATGCATCTTCTTCATACATACTGAATAATTTTGTCTTGCTTGAGTAGGATTTTTACGTTTTCGATAGTAAACAAGTATAATGTGGATGGGTTAGGTATGTTCACTGCATTGCTGGAATGCCTTCTATACCTGTGGCTGTATTAAACTGTTTCAGAGCTGTTTTAAGCTCGTTTTAATCAAAGAGCCCTGCTATCTATGATTTTACGAATTTATGATGACGCCTTTATGTGCCAGACGAGTCTCCCCTTATTGCGAGAACTTATTGCTTTACTTACCTACAACTGGCGTTGCATCCAAAATTTATTTTCCCAGGGGCTAAAGGGATCATCTCTTTATCGCCGATTCTGAACAACGAATATAGAGAAGCTTTTTCCATACAAGTATACAGGGAGGTTTGTCAGTATCTTGCTGAGGAAACTCACGGCGAAATATGATTTTTGAAATGAAACGCTTGACTCGAGGGATAGGCACGGAGTGCCATTTATTTTGACAGCTTTACATGAGTATAAATAGATGTTTAACCTAAGCTTTACATGAGCAGGAGTAGTGTCTTATGTAATATCATAACATGCCGCTTCCTTATTTTATTTTAACCTAGAAACATTCTTTAATTCAAAAAGAAATTTCAATTCATGCGTACATACTTATATTAAATATTTCTTTTTTCAATTCAAAACTTATTATTTATGTTACTTAATGCAACATTCACTTATTAATTTGGATACAATACTGTTTGTTTTCTGATTCTTTTAGGGCGATTTGTTTGCGTTGTGCCTCGTGTTGTCGTATCTACAATTGCGTGATTCGTTGTGCCAGTGTTGTCCGTTTTGTCCTCATTTATGCTGGTTTTATTGGATCCTATTTCACAACTGTCAGGTTCCACGATACTTTCAGTTGTTGTTTTCTCGGTGTCGTTATTATTTTGTAGGTTATTGTTACTGTTTGTTTTTGATGTATGTGAGTCATTGCTCTGAGATATTAGTGGTTGATGTTCGCCAGTGTAAGGACCCTGGGCAGAACTACTTGACGGATGCGATTTGATGTATTGTCGGTTGCGGGTGTAATGCCTACCGTTTACTTCCACTGAATACGATCTTGGAGAAAGTTGCTTTTGGATGGTGCCCTCTATGTAATTTCGATCATCGGGGTTAAGCTTAACTGCCACTCCTTGTCCTTCTTTTAGCTCATCTTGTGATTTTGTATGCCTGTCGTAATATTCCTTACTCATGGCACGGCGCTGCCTTATTTTGTCCTCTACGTTTAGGGGAATTCTTGGCAATAATCTCTTCGTCACTACAGGTAAATTTGTTCGAAGGGACCTTGACATCATTCTTTGAGCTGGAGAGTATCCTATTGGATTTGGAGCGTTTCGGTGTTCTAGAAGTGCTTTCCAAAAGCACTGGCCCGACTCTTCACACTTCCTTATTAAGCGCTTAACAATTTTCACTGTGGCTTCGGCCTTTCCATTACCTCGAGGGTAGTATGGAGAGGAATTTATGTGTCTGAAATTAAACTCATTAGCAAACTCATGAAAAAGCTTGTTGTTAAAATTATGTGCTCCGTCGGTTATGACCTTTTGAGGAATACCATATCTAGCGAAATTCATTTTGCAAGCTAAAATTACATCTTTAGCTGTAGTGGATCTCAAAAAATTTATTTCAAAAAAATCCGAATAATGACAGACTGTTACCAGGATATTTCTCTTCCTGCCCTTATAGGATGCTTCACAGAAGTCCATTGAAATTCTTTGAAATGGAAACGACGGGATCTCATGAGTCATCATTGGAAGTTTTCGTTGGGTGTCCGATATCAATATGCATGTTGGGCAAGATTGTATAGCCTTTTTTATGTCTGAGGTTATTCCCGGCCAGAAGATTGTTTGTCTCGATTTTTCTATACATGATTGTATTCCTGTATGACCGTAGTGCAGCAATTCAATATATTTCTTTCGTAAGTCCGTGGGAATGACTAGTCGGTCATTCTTCATCAACACGCCAGACTGTATTGAGAGTTCATCTCTTACCGATCTGAATTTGTTTGTCTCTAGATCCAGTTTGCTGCTGGTCCATCCGTTACATATTTCTCTTATGACATTCTGCAATGTCATGTCGTGTCTAGTTGCCTTTCTTATTTCCGCTAATTGTTTATCATCATATTCTTCTCTATTAAGAGGGTCAGTTGCTTCAACTTGTCGAAGAAAATGTTCTACTTTTAGAATCCTTTCATCTTCTCTCGCTATTTGAGTGTTAAGAGGAGTCGGTAACCGTGATAGCAAATCAGCAATAAGTAGTTGTTTTCCAGGAATGTACTTTATGTTTAGGTCGTATTTTTGGAGTTTGAGCCTGAGTCTCTGTATGCGTTTTGTGCATTTGTGGATGGGTTTATTGAATACCTCTCTCAGGGATGAGTGGTCAGTCTGAATCACAACATTATCTCGACCACTTATAAACTGATCAAAGCGCATGCAAGCATATACAATGGCAAGCAGTTCTAGCTCGCATTGTGAATAATTCTTCTCAGTTTGTGTTAATGACTTGCTTGCGAACATTACCGGCTGATCATTTTGGAGCATTACAGCCCCTAAGCCTTGCCGGGAAGCATCTGCCTGTATTGTGACTTCTTTTTTTAGGTCGTAATATCGAAGTACCGGAGCTTTAGATATCATGCTTTTGATGTTGTTGAATGCCTGTTCCTGTTTCTCGTTCCAGGTGTAGTTCTTTGTTCTGACAATATCACGCAAGTTTTCTGTCACTCTAGTCAGGTTCGGCAAAAATTTGCTGAGATACGTTACCACTCCTAAAAATGTGTGTGTTTCTTGTACATTCGATGGCCTGCGCATATGTAAAATTGCATCTATTTTCATTTCGTCAGGTTTAACGCCATTCGTAGTAAAGACATGTCCATAAAATTTTGCTTCTGTTACAGCCAGCCTCATCTTCTTCTTATTGAGTTTAACATTCTCTTTCTTTAATCTTTCGAATAGTTTTCTTAGTTTCTTGTTATGATCTTTTAGCGCTTCTTCATGTGTGTTGCCAACTCCATATACAAGTATATCATCAGCAATAGCCTCAACTCCCTTTAGCCCACTTACAATTTCATGTTGCTTTTGTTGATAGATTTCCGCTGATGCACTGATACCAAATGGCAATACTCTAAATCTGTATCGACCGTATGGTGTCCAAAAAGTCGTTATGTCCATACTTTCTTGGCGTAATGGAATTTGCCAATAGCCATTCTTCGCATCCAGAATACTAAACACCTTTGCATTGGCCAGCTCAGGAAGCACCTCTTCAATTGTGGTCATTTGGTACTTCGGCCTTTTAATGGCCCTATTCGGGAACTGGGGGTCTAGACATATCCGTATGCTTTTATCTTTTTTCTGCTGCAAGACAATGTTTGAAATCCATTCAGTATAGTGGTCAACCTTCTCTATGATTCCCCTGGATTCCAATTGAGCAAGTTCTTCCTTTAAAGCTTTTCTAGCTGCTATTGGGATTCTTCTTGGAGTTTCCTGGACTGGCACGACGTCCGGATCTATTTCAAATTTAACCTCAGTAGCGATTCTACCATCCCCCTCAAATATGCAATTAAATTCCGCTACTAGGTTTTCTAGACATTTAATTTCATTTTGGTCATGCGCAATGGACTTGATATCTGCCGTAACGGAAATCAGTTCAAGGGCTTTACAAACATTCGCAGACAAGATTGGTTCAAGGTGTCCTTCGACAACTTGAAAACACACGTTGAATTTCTTTAGGCTCTTTTTGCATCTGAGGACAGTTTCTCCTATGGGTCGGATTGGGTTCCCTGAAAAAGGTTTGAGCCTTACCTCAGACTTCGTATATTTGGGATTCTGTACAATTCGCCTAAGGTTATGCACCCCGATAACGCAACAAGATGCTCCCGTATCCCAATATGCCATGACCTTCTCGTATTTCCCGTCACCATTTCGAACCATAATATTGCCCTTTAGTACATTTCCTGACTGACTGAGACTGCCTATCACCTTTACCGTTCTAATGTCCTCGCACTCGCTTTCGCTCTCCTGGGAATTTTCCTCTTCATAACTTCTGATGATCTTTTCGTTTCTCCTTTGCTTAAATCTACTTTTACCTTTATTGTATCTCGCGCTCTTAGAACTGACCTTGCCTTCCGATTTTTGCACACAAGCTGCGGCAAAATGATTCATTCCTTTACAGAATGCACATACTTTACCAAATGCAGGGCAGTGTTTGCGTCCGAATATATGTTTTTTACAGCAAAACTTACAGGTTATCAGTTTCTCCACTTTGTTGATATTCTCTTCATCACCTGACGCAGCAGCCGTGACTATGGCATTGTTGTTGAGTCGTTTCATTTGATATGCATGTATCTGATATCGTTTTGCGATATCTATTGCTCGGGAAAACAATAGCTCCTCGTCGTCATGTCTCATCAGCTCATCTCGTATTTTTTCGTCTCGCAGCCCAAAAATGAATTGGTTACATAGTAGTTTATTCTCCAAATTTGAAAATTTACATGACTTAACGGCAAGTAATAATCTACTTACGTATGAATCGAGGCATTCACCCTCTTCCTGGCACATGTGGTTAAAGACCAGGCAGCTATATCGGGATGTTGTCGCAGGTGTAAATTTGATTTCCACAGCATCTAAAATCTTTTCGACTGTCTCTTTTTCTTCACTAGTACATCTTTCTAAGATTTGGTTGTATAGTCGAAGTCCATCGTCGTCTAGCGCTGATTCCAAATGGGCCCTTTGTACATCACGTGGTTTTGACAACAGAGATTCGATAATGGAGTAATTTTGCCACTGTTGTTTGAATAATTTCGTGTTTTCCCTATTGACCACATCACCGTATTTTTCATTAATCCTCCATTGGATTTTGCGCGCGGATGCCATTGTGCAAATTAGATTTTTTTTTTTGCTTTATCCCACTTCTGACACCATGAAATGAAACGCTTGACTCGAGGGATAGGCACGGAGTGCCATTTATTTTGACAGCTTTACATGAGTATAAATAGATGTTTAACCTAAGCTTTACATGAGCAGGAGTAGTGTCTTATGTAATATCATAACAATTTTGATGTCTTTAATTCGAGTCCCATATTATTGGCATCAGACGCCAACACACCCACCTCGGACGCACGCTCAGCCGAAGCTTGCAGCAAACAGTCGGCAAAGACAATAACAGCACTGAACAAAGAATCGACACCTTGCAACCCTGCACTATTACAGGGGTAACAGGCTTAATATATGCTTCACACGAAGCACTGAAGGAAGGGCGTATCGGCATTCAAAGTTCACTGTACATGCACTGCTTTAATCCAGGATATCAGTCTTTTATCCACGCCCAAAACTTACTTCCTCGAGATCGATGAAAATGCTGAGCACATTTTTCCAACGAGGCTTTGAACTGCAGTCTTTCTCACATTTTTTTATTCTCATCACAAAGGTATTCTTGCTTAATACCTAACCCCATTCGGTTTGAGTCATATATCCCCTTGTGACATCAGGTTAATTGATCATTTCTATATCAAACAACGATGACTGTAAGTTGAACTCTTGTCTCATATTGCTGGAAATTCGTGTCCGGAGTCGATCATATACACACCTTTTGTCTTTATACGTTACACGACATAGATGAATGCGAGAAGCTTAAGTACTTTAGGGTTTTTTTGGCGGCCTGTGACGGCAATATTGTTCTGATGACATCTTATTTTGTTTTTATTCAGTTACTGATGCCAATTCACCATGGTAAGTTGTACGATTCAACAGCGCGTCTAAATGAAACGTTGCGCGCGTTGCACCCATTTTACGGTAGACGTGGCGGCCTTTTACATTCGATTCTTCAACGTTTGGTGGCCAAATTTGAGACGACCGATTCGGTAATCAATCAGCCAACATTCGTACGTCAAGATTGCGAGATCGGCTGACAACACCGCCGCGGTCCGTGAAAGTGTACATCAGAACCCGAGGCAATCGATTCCTCGCCGTGCACAAGAACTCGGCCTTTCCCAAACTTCAACTTGGCGAATTTTGCATCGGGACTAAGGCTTCCACCCGAACAAGATCCAACTGAACCAGGAGCTCAAAGTTCATGACCGAAGACAACACCGTTTGTTCGCTGACTGGGCTTCAGAGCGTTTGGGAGAGAAACCCGATTTTGGCCGAAACATCATCTTTAGCGACGAGGCCCATTTTTGGATGAATGACTGTGTTAACAAGCAAAATTGCCGTATATGGAATGACACCAAGCCACCACGAGGTTCATCAGGTGACAATGTATCCTCAAACAGTTACCGTTTGGTGTGGATTTTGAGCCGGCCGGTGGCGTCATTGATCCACGCTTTTCGAAAACGATGTTGTCAAGGCTGTCATCGTCAATGCCAGCAATACAGAACGATGACAACCAATTTCTTATGGACATGACAGTGGTACGTGCCACACAGCGGACGCCGCGACTGTAGTTCTGCATGGACGATTTGAGGAAGAGGTTATCTAACGTCATGCGATTTGACCCCGCTAGAATTTTTCTTTTGGGGTGTCCTGAAGTGACAGGTCTATACCAATAAACCACAATCGACCGCCATCGCAGGATCTATGGGCAAGAGTCACTGATTATTGGACCACTCGGGTCCGTGCCACCGAAATAACTCGAGGAGGGCATTTAAACGATGTCATACTCTAAAAATAATGGCATATATGGACCTTTCAAATAAAAAAAGAATTTTGTTAATACCTCACAAACAGCTTCCTTTATTTTATTTCAGTATCTACCCGCTATTATTGAAAAACCTTTTATATATATGTATCAGTAGTTTAATGAGCAACCGAAAAGAGGCTTCAAACGTAGTCAAAATATGACACGCAAATTACGATGCCTTATTAAGAAAGGTTAAAATTAAAATATAGCCAAGGGATACAGGGTGGCGAATATAAAAGGGCCTGCAGTGCTAAAGGAATTGGAGGTGGTCGTGGTGCAAAGGTAATCATCACCGACTGTTGAGCCGAAGGTCTGTAGTTCAAGTTCGTCCATAGTCAAGAACAATTCCTATACGGAAAACTGTGCAACAACATCAGTTGTGAATGAGAGATGATCAAAAAGTGATCACTTCAAAATTAATACTCTGTATGTGCATTTCTAATACATATAATACCTTAATGACATGGAAACAAAAAAAAGTTACTGTGAACTACAATCAACGCAACAAATTCAGTCGAGTCTCTCAAATCCTATCTGGGACAACTACCCTCGGAGAATAGTGAACGAACATCTTCGACACAAACCATCTGCACCCCATCCAGGTTGTGTGACAAACACTATAAGAGCGTACATTCTTGAACCTGCACGAATTATAAAAAAAAAAAATTTAATGGCGGCATATCCAAAGGAAAGTGTAAAGCACAGGAAAAAAATCAGAGAAAGTAACTCATCGAGAGCTGATGCTGCAAGTTCGTTGCTGTGCGGCTAAAAAACGACTAAACGTAAGCCCTAAGGACAAATACGTTGTATTACGTGGATCCGGGGTTCGAAGGAATTACTGTCTCAGGCCTGTTCCTGTTAACGCGGCAAGAGCTACGCATGCACTTTAGTTGTCACGTGTTAGTGGTAGTGGTAAGTGGTCTCAAGCATTTGTAGTTTCTAAACAAGTGGGGAAGAACGTCGTGGAACAGATTGTCGCCAATGGGTAAATAGGTTTGAAACTTGTACTCATGGCAATACATTCGGACCAAGGAAGTGTGTCAACACCTGAAATCATAAAGACCAGAACGTCTCCACAGTCCGACGGGTTGGTGGATGGATGTTCAATTGTTCAACATTTCGAAGAGAAAATTCAATTTTTTTAACAAAATTTTGCCTTTTAAGAAAACTATACTATTGGGTCTATAACTTGTAAATGAGAATTTTTTTTCATAAGAATTAGTAAGAGTATTGCCCATCGGAGTCTATAAGGCCAAGCAAGAATGAACCCAATTTTCGATGCGTTCTTTTTGAGCATTTTGCATTGACGGAAACTCAGAAGGGGTCGGTCTAGTGAATACGGTGGGTACGATAGGACTTCTGACCCCTTTTATAAATAGTTCTTAGCCGATATAGCAACAGGTCACTGTCATGAGCGAAAATTACGCACTCGTGTGTAGACGCATATTCTGGTCGCTTCTCTGCCAATGCTCTCTTCCAACGAATCAATTATTTACTGCTCGTAGTATATCACTTTTTTCTGATCACATCAACAACATGAGTAGATGTTCGGGGTTGGCCGGGCTCCATGTATGATTTTCCTCTGTTCGGGCTTCAACTCAATTGTTGTTTGTATCAATCCCAACAATTTTGCAAGCTCTTCTTGCGTTTGACATGAGTATTCAGTACATAATGCCTTCAAATCTCAGTCTTGGAAATTTTGACAACATTCGATCACCTTTTTCGTCGAACTGAAGAAGAAAAGTAAGACGAACGCTTGATGAAAATATGTATAGTAAGGGTCTGAGCTGTGTAGCACAACTAACGCCATCTCTTGTAAGTTATAAAGTATACGCGATGAAGACCTCATCTAAATTTAATTTTTAGACCACTTTAAGCATATAAGAATCTTTGGCTTAAGAGGCTTTCGATTTCTAATAAAAACACTTGGTAGCTTCCTCGGCGGGCATTTGTCACGCTCAGTGGATACCATATGTGTAACAAGTTGTCCAAATTGCATTTTATATAGATTCCACAAACATATACCTTTCTATAGCTCCAAAGCTATAGTAACCTATCACATAATAACAATGCCATCTATACTATGTTTTCTTTGCTTTGTGGGATTGTGCATTTATTAGCTTTTGTACCCGATCTTTTATGGCGACAGAATTCCAATATGGCTTTGAGTCAACAATTCCTTTATAAGGCTTATTGTCAACATTACAAAGCACCGATTTAGTTTATCTTTTATAAGAAAATATACAATAGCCTTTGTCAAGAGTTGTCCTCTCTTATTTTTTATCTATTTTCAAATTGCTGAAGCTAAATTCCAAATATTATTGAAAATGAGTTCAGTTTTAAAGCTTTGGGCTTTTTTAACAAAGGGTCAATCGACTCATGACCCTGCTCTTATAAGCAATTAAGCCTAGATGCTTACATTTAACACAAGACTCCGGCGCCCATCTGCATCGAGGTAAGTTAAACATCTCCATCGATATGTGCCCCGGAACGCCAGCACGCCGCAGCGCATTGCTAACCTTCGTTTAGGAAGTTGAGGAAGTGCTCGATACCTTGAAGGCTTTAATCGGAAAGAATAATCAAGACATAGTCAGTTAACGGTATGACATTTGATTTGACGGTTACCTTCATCGGAAACTTGATGCGATCCAAAAACAATAGAGCATTTAACCTATAAAATATAACGTATTATGAAACCGATCCCTGACGTCGATGTTACGAGATCGGAACCTGATAGTAACGAAGTGACCACATTTTTATATAACTTGTCAGTGACAATTGCTTTGAACTGCATAAATGTAATGAAATAGACGAACACAGGTAAAGGTATACGTAGTATAGACTATCATTCGATGATAATTGATATTCATATTAAATAAAAATATACGATACCCAGATCCTTTAACCGGCATGTCAGCCATCACAGTTAACTAAATCAAGTAATTAGCTATATCACCCCTTTTATTAGTCGTACCAAGTTGATTTCGTCCTTTAGATTTAAGTCCAATGGAAGCTAAATCACATGTTATATGTATTACTTGAAGATTTTTTCAAAATGTTTAAGCTCATCTTCCTCCGGCTTGGTCGCTCTGTCTCATAAAGCAAATGTGGGGATTATCGGAGCTTTATATAAATTTGGCTTTGGTTTTAGTAATCACATAATTGCCTACTAAGGCCGCCTTTCTTGACTTCCTTGAAGTGATAAATTCATATTTAGACATTTCGGACAATTTGTCGTCACGTAAGGTCTTATACGTACGGTTATGCCCCTGCTGATTGACTCTCTTAATAAGGCTTGAGCGACATTCGTCATGCACATGATTTTTACTGAACAATTAGGTGTATGCAACCAGCTGGACTGAATTGTCCGTTGGTGGAGTCTAATAAGAGAGTTATGGTCACGACGCCATTTAACAGTTTAAAGACCGCAATTTTGCTATTGTCTCTATTTTAGTCTATGTAGGTCTTATTTCCGAGTCACTTCCACCTGGAAGGGTATCCAAGCATGACCTGTTTTTGTCTGTCTCTCTCAATTTTATTTGATTTTCATGTACATTTTGGCTTGCACTCTCATGTTCTTTATGGATTTTTAAATAGCTTTGCAGTATTTCCAGAGCATAGGCGCATGGATTATAACTTTTTTAGTGGAGGTCAGTGATTGCCTTCCTTCGACCATGGTATTTTCATGAGCAGAGAGCACGATCTTATAAAGGCTAGTCTTTCTAAATATCTTTCAGGATCTGAAGCTTCCGAGAACGTTAGACAATGAACGTATTTAATGAACAGTCAGCATTGATCCAGAGAGCGCAGTATTGGACAACGATTTCTTTATGATCAAGGATCCTCCGGAGAAGGATCATCACTTCTACCATGGAAATGACATCGATCATTTGTGATCAGAGAAATCCGGTTTTACCAGGCTCAATGACAATTTCATGGCAAATAATGCCGTCACCAATGAAGGGGCTAACACCCTGTTCATTTGGATGGCGGATCTTCAGATGATCTTCGAGTAATTGTCGAGAAAAAAATCCACAGGAAGCTACGGTGTATTGAATGTTGTGATCAATCACCTCCTACCAGTGGTTGTAGAGATGCACACTATCCTGTCCAAGAATGCACTGAATAGAGCATATTATCCAGCGCATTGGAAAACAGATCTGGCTCAACCAATCCCTAAGAGGGGTCAAGACACCTCTATCCCGGCAAATCTCCGGTCGATAAGTCTCCTTCCAAGTATCAGCAAGTTCTTCGAGAAGGTAGTCCAAAGAGCCCTGCATAAATGTCCGGCTGAGGAAAATGAAATCATTCAAGATAACCAATTCGGTTTCAGAGCGGGGCATAACACTATTCAGATCGCGTCGAAACTCGTGTCGGATATCCTATCTAGCCTATCTGATTAACTTGGAAATGGCTTTCAACACCATATGGCTAGAAGGGCTTAATTACAAGCTCAATCGGTCAACGTGACTTCTACCCAAACATTTGAAATTAAGAGCAGAATGCAATAGGCTACAGTGAACTCACCGATCCTTTTTAGCATTTGCCTCAGTGATTTGATAGAGAAGCTATCAGATTCCATTCATTAGTCCCAGAAATCAGAAACTATTTTATTCAGAACGCCTGTCTCTTGAGGCACTAGAAAAAATTGACGCAGGTTTTCAATTCTCGGTTCGGACAGGCGTCCACTTGTAAAACAAAGCATAGTCAGGGACCTTGGGATCTGGATAAACTAGTCTCTATATTTTGACAAACATATAGACGCTGCACTGGCAAGAGCAAGAGGCGCGTTCGGCTGTTTCATCAAAGCTTTAATCAGATCCATGATTGCCTATAGATGACCCGTGTGGATTCGGGTGTTTGCGAGACAATATCTCAGGACTTGTCTCTGATTATATAGAATACCCGAAGTCGTACACAATAGGGCTAGGATCTTACGGGCAGGCAATTTTCTGAGAAAACTGATTCAAGGTCATGTTGCGGGGGCAAAGGTTTCAGTCAATAACCTGATCTCCGGGGCTTACGAGGGTGGTCCGATAAGAACTTAGCCTACAAAAGAAAAACAAAAAAATTGGAGAAATTTATTTTTCAATATAGTCTCCTTTTAGCTCGATACACTTGACCCAGCGATGCTCCAACTTCTTTAACCCGTCTGAAAAATTTCTCGAGGTCTGCAAAGTAGGCCTCCGTGGCGGCGATGACCTCCTCATTCGACTGAAATTTCTGCCCGGCGAGTGGCTTTTTCGGTGGATGGGGCAGAAGTTCGTAGCCCAATTCGACCAATTTGGCCGTGGCGAGGGCAGAGGTGTGAGCCGGTGCGTTATCATGGTGGAAGAACACTATTGTCTTCGCCAAGTGGAGCCGGTTTTTCTTCAATTCGGCATCGAATCGGCCCAATAATTTGGCATAGTACAGCCCTGTGACCGTTTTGCCCTTCTCCATCACCTTGTGATTCTAAGAAAACAGTGGCCATCACCTTTCCGGCCGATTGGAGAGTCTTCGCCGTCTTCGGAGCACGTTCGCCGGGTGAAGTCCACTGTTTCGACTGTTCCTTGGTCTCTGGTGTGTACCAGTGGATCCATGTTTCGTCGACTGTCACGAAAAGACGCAGAAACTCCTTCGAATTGCGCCTAAACAGCGTCAAACACTACTCTGAAGTGGTCTCACGGTTGCGCTTGTTGTCTGGATTGAGCAAACGCGGCACTCATCGCGCCGACAGCTTCTCATGCCCAAAATTTCATGCAGGATATGACCCACGCGATCTTTTGAAATGCCTACTGTCTCAGCTATCTCGCCACCGTGGATTTTTGTCACGTTGTCCTCCGTGGTAGCTTTTTTCGGGGCACCTGGACGTGGCTCATCAAAAAACAACATGCGACCACGTTGAAACACGTTAAACCAATTTTTGATGGTCGCCATCGAAAGAGAAGAGTCACCGTACACAGCATCCAAACGCTCTTTGATTTCGCTGCGCGATTTCCCTTCCAAAAACAAGAATCGAATCACCGACCGATATTGCTCATTTTCCATTTTTCTAAAATCCCCGGACACTCCCGCTTCCACACGCTGTCAAAACAAAACTACGAGTCCGATCCGGCTGAAATTACGACAGTAGCCGTCTACTAGAATGTACTACACGAGTAAGTTGCTCTTGCGATACTGGCACCATCTGGTGGTGAGACTAAGTACTTATCGGACCACCCTCGTACTACTCCAACTACATGTACCACGATAAAGTGCGCTGTGTCCCCCCAGATGTATTCCCCTATTTGGCTGATCATGAGTGAATTGGCGGTACCGCTTATCTTCCACGTGGTCCGTAATTCCGTGGAGCGGCGGCTCTTCTACGAACGTGATGTCCCGCTCCGTGAGCCCGAGCGCCTCAGGTTTAGTAGGTCAATGTCGCATCAAGATCGGGGAAGCACGCCAATAGCAAGCTTCCATAGGTTAGAATAGGTTAGGATAGATTAGAATATGTTAGGGTAGGCAACCTAGGGTAGTGGGTAGGTTTAGTCCGGTTTAGTTTATGTCTTGAATAAAATAAAAAAGAATACAAAATGGTGTCCGTATAAGCTCAATAAGGTTTTTAAGTTACTTATTTATAGCTTGAGTTAAGCATTTTTGTCAAAGATAAGTTCGTTCTAAGAATTATGAAATAAAAGTGGATTTCAAACTAAACAAGATGCGATCAGCTCGCCAGGAGGCAAGCTCAATCCCAGGTCTTCTACCTTGAATTTTGCAAACTTATACAAACGCTTCCCTTTCTGTATGAACGCATATATCATATATCCACAAACTTGCTCGAAGTGAATATGAATTATAATGTATCATATCCTAAAAATAGGCGGTTGGTGAATTGGGTATATTCGTGATTATGGTTTATGTACTTGATTTTATAATTTATATTTCTTCCATAGTTTATAATTCACATTCACTTTGCGCAAGTTTGTAGATATGTGATATACTCGTATGCGTTCATACAGACAGGAAAGCTTTTGCATAAGTCTTCTCTGCCTCAACGTTGCTTGGTAGAAAACTAAAACTAGCTAGTCTTTCTGACAACACTTTCAAATACAACTTCTCCTCCTTTGATCTAATAGTTCTTAAGACTAGCTTGTGTATGAAGGCAAACTAAGTTGTGGGTTTGTGACACTATCGGAGATAAAGAAAGAATTTATTGATGGGCTCCATAGACTGAGCAATAGAAAACGAAACCTCAACTCTCAGGTCATGGTTTGACGTCTTACCTTTTCTATGAGAACTCAAACCTATGTTTAAAGAACCTCATTCGCGACATGGAGGATGAAACCCAGCGAGTGGTGACAATAGAAAATGTGCTACTCAGAAAGAGAAAAGGTCTTCTTGACGGCACCGATCTTCCTATGCAATCAATAGAATTATTCAATTCAAATTAGGTGAAATGGGCATTAAGAAAATACCTCAATAGGTTGTAATAGTGGCCGCCGTCAAACACGTAAACAGCCATTTGGATATTACTCTTTATTATTCTTTAACTTCATGATGTGAACTTAAGCATGGTAAGCTAAGTCCTAAGATTATATACTCGACATGAAGTCAGTTAATGAAATCCATTAACTCATATAGAGCTGTGGTTGGTCTTGACGTCTATAGTGATGAAAGAAACTTCTACAGCCCCAATACGTACCAGGCAGACATTATTTATATTTTTACTTAAAACATTTAGGGCAATGATCCGCTTCACTTTTTCTCGCTCCATTTTAGAGCATACACACATATGAATACTTAAATATAAAAATACTTTCTTGAATTCTACGTGATTACCTTATTGCATGTACGTAAAGGCATGTCGACTAGTTATCATCGTTAGTTAAACAAATATGGTTAAAGCAGTAAAAGTGTCCCATTAATTTGTATGCTCGTCAAGTGTGGTTTCGATCATCATTTTTGTTTTGATTTGCAAAAATGCTTTTCACTTAATGCTTTGCATAAATACTTGCATACGTGTATCTACCATCTGTTAACACTTTCTAATGATGGCTTTATTAATACCGTGTCGAACAGACTATAACGAATCGGTTAGTTACACATGTCGCTTGCCATTATTATATGTTGTTCGTTTATATAATATATCCGAATGGAAACCTATAACTTTAGAGTGCTCACCGGAATGGGTGGAAAGAGTTTTCCGGGGCTCAAGCCAGGATTGAAGTCTGCAACCTATAACCATAATGGCCTTAAAATCGAATGAATACTTTGTGGACTAGACGTGAGATCTTATCAAATTAAACGTGAGTGAGGAACTCTACCTGGTAAAAGTGTATAAAATTGGATTTACCGTATTACCAAGACACAAAATAACTTCATCTTTACATCTACGGACGCGCGTCAGAATGATTGGGAACAGTTTTATAGCCAGCTATTATGCCTGAAGTCAATACTGAATACTTAAGAAACTTCATAGTTTCTAAGGTCGCTTAACGTTAATAAAGAGCTTCACAATATCATTGGAACTGCTTTAAGCCTACCAACTACATCAGAATCTGCTGAATTCCAAAGTGCGAGCTGCGAAAATATAACCAAATCGATTGCTTTATCAACTATCAGACAAGATCACAAAAAACTTCTTACTTCATCTATCTATCAGTAACGAGCTTGGTTAAACAGATCGACGAACTCGCAAATCAGTATTAGAGGAAAGCGATCTAGAATGTCAACGATCATTTATATTCTTTAAAATCTTGTTTTTACAACGTGGCCGCATTTCTAGAACGGTGGAACTGCTTAAGTAAGTGCTGTTGTGGGACTTGACAAGCCCTAAAATATCGACACAGTAGCCTCCGACAAACTCACCAAAGTCATTTCTAAATAGGTTGTGCAGGATAACGATGGTGATGGTCTCCATTAATGTTGGTTTATTATATGAGAGGTAACGAGTTGTCAGACACCTTCGATGTCTGAAAACCTTTTACACAATAGACAAAGCGCTGACAGTGAGTCGTAAGCGACTCATATGAGTCTGGCAGTCAAATAGACAGAAATTAAAACTGCCGACGTCTTAGTCAAAACATCAGTATTGACTGATACATGAACACTGTGACCTACTTTGCCCCGACACCAAAGTCCCAAGTTGCCGTGACATCAACCCGGATATCAGTTGCTATTTTTTTTTTGGGGTATTAAACAGCCATAGTGTATCAGAATCCACTCCCGAAAAATCATGCTTTATGCAGGTTCATTAAGATTCCTTTTATACGGCGCAGATTCAAGGAAGCCATTAGAATCTGGCGAAGGTGCTTCTGGCGGACTCGCGAAGAATATTCTGCCTGTGATCGCTAATGGAAAATGAAGTTTGTTCAGGATCAAAGGCTATGTGATTGGGTTATGCTGAATGAAGGAAAACCACAACTTAAGCTCGACTTTGACTATAATCAAGAGGGACGATGCAGCAGTGAACAATCATATATAAGTTGGGGCACACAAATGAAAAAGAGTGTACGTATAGCAGCTGGCTACCTCGGAAATCGCTCTACGTCATCTGCTTTTACATTTTGCCATCACAACCGATTGAACCATATAAATTGGCCATTGATACAATCGATAATTTAATTGATTTACGGGATTCCCAAGACGAGATCCTAGTTTTCGATGACTTCAACCTTCCTCATCTTAAATGGATCTCTTCAGACGACCAATCGTTTTACATTGCCCATAATCCCACTGCAGCCAAAGAATGTCTCTTTTCAGATCGCCTAACTGATTCAAGCCTTAACCAATTCAGCGGCATTTTAAATTATATGGGCAGACAACTAGACCTCTTTTCCACAACTGACCTCTTCAACTCCTTAGTTCCAGCTTATCCGCTGTCCTGTCAACCGTCGGCAACTACCACCCCTTTCTTCTCTTTTTCTTTCACAATTTCCCTATACAGAGCTCTCCCCCCACTGTTCAAATGTATCACGATTTTCACAAATCCAACTCCCGTCAAATCAATGAATATCTAAGTAGTGCTCCGTTTTATTTCAACAACCTTACCGTAATTGAAGCCATATCTGGTCTGATGGGGTGGTCGTGGTCACCGACTAAAGCCGAAGGTCTGCATTTCAAGTCCGTTCATAGTCAAGAACAATTCCTATATGGAAAAACTGTGCAACAACATCAGTTGTGAATGAGAGGTGATTAAAAAGTGCTGACGAAGGCATAACACTCGCAGCATAAGATCACTTCAAAATTCATACTCTGTGTGCATTTCCAATATAACACCTTAATGACATGGAAACAAAAGAGTTACTGTGAACTACAACCAACGCAAATATAGTCGAATCCCTCAAAACGCATCTAGGACAACCACCACCGGAGAGTAGTGAACGAACATCTTCGACACAAACCATATGCACCCCGTCCAGGTTGTGTGATAAACACCATAAGAGCACGAATTATAAAAAAAAAATATCTCTATTGTACAAAGAAATATTTAATTCTATCTCCCTTTAGGTATCCTTTTATCGACACAAAACCTCCTTCACCTCCCCACCTTGGTATAACGCAGGTTCCGTTCTTTGAAAAACAAACAGAGCATGCTCTGGACAACTTTCCTTCGTACTCAATCGTCCAATGACTTCTCTAACTCTTTCGGCACTTACCTGCATTTTATAGAGCTTTATAACTCTCTTTATCAATACTACTTAGTCGATATGCAAACCAACCTTACAAATGATCCCAAGTCTTTCTTTCAATTTAACTCTCTCCTTTAATGATGAAACTTTCATCCATGACTCCTTTCCACCCAGTTCTACTTATTTTAACTATTTACCAAACTTCTCCTTTGGATCATCGAAGAAAGATTAAAGCAACTTAATGATGAATTCACCCCTGGCCCCGACGGCCTCCCAGCTATATTTTTAAAAAAATGTTCCTCCTCCCTCTCTCTAACTCTCTCAAAAATCTTCAGTATATCCCTTTCTCAAGGTGAATTTCCACGGGTATGAAAAACCTCTTTTATCAAACCTATGCACGAAAAGGGTCCGACGAATGACACTAACAACTACCGTCCCATTGCCAAACTGACTCATATACCCAAAATCCTCGAGAGTATTTTGTATGATAATTTAAGTTTTCAGTGCAAGTCTTTAATTTCTCCCAGACAACACGACTTCCTCAAAGGTAGGTCTACAACCACAAACCTTATTGAATTCGTATCGTTCACCCTTTCAGCATTAGAAAATGGCAAGTAAGTCGATGCTATCTCAACTTACTTCAGGAAGTCTTCTTCTTATATGGCGCTACAGTCCGCGGTGGACCTGGGCCTCAACGAACAAGCGTTTCCAGCTGGCACTATCTTTCGCCAGCTGTTTCCAGCGCCGCACGCCCAGACGGTTGAGGTCCCCTTCCACCTGCGTGCGCCACCGAAGATTCGTTGGATTCGAAGACTCTTCGGGCCGGAGCCGTGTTGTCCATCCGCTCTACATGGCCCAGCCATCTTAGACGTTGGATCCGGAGACATCGTACCAGGTCCATGTCGCTGTACAGGCCGTACAGTTCTTCGTTGTATCTTCTCCTCCATACACCGCCAGTATAAACGGGCGCAGAATTTTCCTCTCGAAACGACCAAGAGCGTCCTCATCCGCTTTAGTTAAAGTCCAAGCCTCCGCACCGTAATCTTGGTCTTTCGAGAGAGGGCTCTAATTGTCAATTGCCTCTTGAGCCCAAAGAAGCAGCGGTTAGCAATTCATAATTGAGCCAAGGTAGACGAAGTCCTTGACTACTTCGAAATTATAGCTGCCAAGCATGACGTTCTGGTCCAGACGTCGGTGTTGTGTGTCTTTTTTCGATGACAGCATATATTTGGTCTTACCCTCGTTAACGCTAAGACCCACTTTGGCCGCTTCCGTCTCAATGCTTATGAATGCCTCATTGACGTCTCGCTGCGATCTCCCGATCACGCCAATGTCATCTGCGTATGCAAGCAGTTGGGAGGACTTGAAATAAATCGTACCTCTTGTGTTGGCCAGTGACTCTTGTACGATCTTCTCAAGTATGATGTTAAAGACATTGCATGACAGTGCGACGCCTTGTCTAAATCCTTTTTTAACACCAAAGGTCTGAGTTAGCTCATTACCGACCTTAACGGAGCAGCGAGAATTCTCCATTGTCGACCTGTACAATCGGACGAGTTTGGCAGGGATGTTAAAACTAGACATGGCACCGTATAGCTCGTCTTTATGCACACTGTCATACGCGGCTTTAAAATCGATGAAAAGATGGTGCGTATCGATTTGAAATTCTTGGGTCTTCTCCAAGATCTGCCGCAGTGTGAATATTTGGTCTATTGTGGATTTGCCTGGCCTGAAGCCACACTGATAAGAGCCGATCAGGTTATCCACAAAAGGCTTCAGGCGTTCACACAATACGGCAGAGAAGATCTTGTATGTTGAGGAGACTTATTCCCCTATAATTGGCGCAATTATAAAGGTCTCCTTTCTTGTGGACCGGGTAAACGATGCTGAGATTCCATTCGTCGGGCATGCTTTTCTCCAACCATATTTTACAGATAAGTTGGTGCATGCGCCTTACCAGCACATCTCCAGCAGCCTTGAACAGCTCAGCTGACAGACCGTCCGCGCCAGCGGCTTTATTAGACTTAAGTCTCGATATCGCTATTTTGACTTCGTCTATGTCGGGTGGACGGAATTCTCTTACGTCATCGTCCGTGGCGAATGGATCATTTTACCTGACAGCGGTATCTTGTCTTTCATCGCCGTTATACAGTCTGCAGAAGTGGTCCTGCCATACTCTCAGCATCGACTGTGATTCTACTACTAGATCGCCGTTTTCATCCCGGCAGGCTTCTGCTCTGGCTTTGTAGCCCTGATATGTTCGTTTTACTTTTTTGTAAAACTTTCGAGCTTCATTCCTGCTATGACATCTCTCCATTTCCTCGATCTCACGCTTTTCGTGCTCCTTTTTTTTCTTTCTGAAAAGCGCATGTTCTTCCCTTCGTTTCAGCTTGTGGAGCTTCCTTTCAGGAAGGCCTTTGATACAATTTCACCCAGATTAATACTTCTCAAACTGCCTTACCTTGGTTTTGAACCCATCTTATTAAAGTGGAAAATGGCTACTACAACGTTCGTTCGTCCACTCTTGCTTCGGTGTCCCCCAAGGCAGTCATTTAGGTCCGCTTCTTTTTATCCTTACCATAACGATATTGAAATGGTTATCAAACGTTCCCACATCTCCCTATACGCCGACGATGCTAAGATCTTCAAGATCATTCCCTCAGAACATGATTCTTGTCTTATTTAATCGGACCTTAATAGTTTTTCCACCTGGTGCTCCAAGAAATGCCTGGACCTTAATATTTCCAAGTGTCGATCTGTTACTTTCTCCCACAAACGTATCAAACCTCCTCCCCGCCTCTACTTTCTCCATAATCAACCCCTTTCTACCGCGATCTTGGCGTATTATGCGACCAGGAACTCAATTTCCTTGCACATATCAGCTATATAATTCTTAAGGCCAATTCTGGCATTTCGGCTTCGTGAAGCGATGGTCTAAAGAGTTTTCCAATCCCTACGCCATTCGGTCTCTCTACATAACCTTTTCTTTATTCTCGAATATGCCTCTCAAGTATGGCCTCCTTACCATCAAACACACATTTCAAGAATCGAGAGTATCCAACGTCGTTTTCTTCCCCTTGCTCTTCGTGGCTTACCCTGGGACAATCCTCTGATCCTACCTCCCTATCAAGATCGCCTAAAACTTATTAATTTTCCTCCTATGGCTCCAACACTCCTTGTCTAAAACTCCGTTTTAACGCCTTTTTTCTTAGTTTCCTAGATAGTAAGTTAAATTAAGCATGTAGCTTGAATTAAGCGCAATAAATAAATGGCGATTGTAGCCTCCATCAAAATCAAAAATGGCCAGGCATTGTGCTCTCTGACAAAATTTGCAAGTATACTAGCCTTGAAAAAGCTTTTCGGTTGGTTCGGAATCGGTATTAAACTGTAGATCCCATTCACTTGTGTGGAAAACAAATCGCAAACAACATAAGTGGATGAGAGAAGCAGTGCTCTGGCTCTTCATGAGCTGTAACGCCATCTAATAATATACTTGGCCTTCAAAATGCCTCGGACAGAAAAGTCTAAACAATTCGCATCAAGAGAAGTCGATAGCTATTATGTCGTGGAAATAAAGTGCTGGCTTTATGAGAAGCTGCACAGTTGTATTGGAATATCCCGGGCCTTTTGCCGAAATGATTGCGTGCCCATGGCCTAGGCATATTGACGTAAAGTTGGTAACAATTCGTGTCAACCGCTCTTCAATTTACAAGGCACAAATTTGACAGCCTTTTATTTTGTAGAATTTGTCTTGTTACAGAGTTATAGAAGGTGATATTATCATTGCAGGGACTTAGTGCATGCCAAGCGTAGGGCTCATTATACCCGCTTGATTCTAGGCAGGTGAAAGACATTGTTGGATCTTCTCTCTCACTTGAGTTGCGCTTGAGCTTGCTTAGTTGAGGAAAACCAAACTCAGAGCTCTCCTTCCAATTCATGTTTTTTTTTTATGAAGTTGATAAGAAGATTAGTTTTTAGGAGTCAGAGATAGCCTCTTTAACTTACTTGTCCAATATTTTTAATCTTTTCTGTGTCGGCGCCAGGATCCAAGTTTCTCCTGAACTACTTAAAATTTCGAAAATTTATAAAACAAATGTACCAAATCTATGCAGCTGTTCTCAAGTGATGCGATGATTCTCATAAGAAGTAAGTTTCTGTTCGGACAATGTAGAAGTCGTCGACCGGACCAAGTGGTCATTTAAGCGAGCAATATCTGGACAATACGGCGAGTGAGATATGATTTTTTTGAGAGTTTTCAAGTATGTTTTGACTTTTTTTTAATCGTTCAATACAAGACTTAAGGGGTTAGGTGGGTTTGAAAATTAAAAAAAAATCGATTTTTTTTATGCAATATGATTAAAATATTCTCCTAAAATTTCAAATCGATCCGAGTAAAATTCTAAAAGATAGACCCTTCGGAAGTTCCGGCCACGTCAGTGCATCGCTTCGCAGGTATACGGAAGCAGCTGCGTTTCTATTGTTTGAAGTCGGTGGACATGATTTCTCAAGTTATGAAGCGATTTTGTTAAATTTTGCGCACATCTTTGAAATAACATTATCTAGTAACTGAACGTAGGATTTTCTTTTTTTATTACAACTAATTTTTTCGAGCCAATACATGGCGAAAATTTTACCAAAAAATGTGTTTTTTTGTCCAAAGTCTGTCAAAAATTCAAATTTTATTTATTTATTTTTTTCCTTCGTCCAATAATGAGATTTATCCATGTACTAAAGAAATATTTTTGATTTTTTTTTAATTTAGATGAACCAATAATGAGTTATGCTGTCCGCGGCAAGACGTCAAGGGGGATGAGGTACCTACGGCTGAGTTTTCGGAATTTTGAAATAAAAATTTCACAAAATACTGTTTAAATATGTACCTTTGATATGCTGAATTGCTTAAATAAGATATATGATTGTATATATTAAAAAAAAAATAGTAAAAATACCCTTATTTTGAACCTCTGAAACCCACCTAACCCCTTAAAGACCTAAAAGTAGATCACTTTTTGTCTTCTCCGTCGATGTTGATGGTTTGGCCGAGCACAATCCATCATTTTCGACTCTTGAGATTGTCGTATCGGATCCACTTTTTAACGAAATAATTCGATGTAAGAATCCAATACTATTTCGCTGTTTTATTTCGATTCATATGGGACCCAGTTTCCCTCCCGATAATTCCCATGGCTTTAAGGCATTTACCTGCTATTGACAAGTCAACTTCCAACGATTCAGAAAATTTTAAAGACATGTCTTTAAGTCTTGCGTTTGAAATCGAAATCACCGCCTTTAAACCGTGCTTCCGACACGTTTGCTCAGCTAGAGCATGCTCGCTATAAACTTTCACTATGAGACGATGACCGATGATGATAAGGTGAACTGGGATTTCTTCCGATTTGTTACAGAATCTACATGATTCCTCATTTAACCCTCATTTTGTTGACATACCTTGCAGTGCTCCGGGAAAGTCCCAATAATATGTAAAGCTGCTACTTTGGAACTTCTGTCATCTCATAAAAGGGCTAAGGTTGTATGAAGAGGTTTTCTGCACTCTCCTAGCAGGATCTTCTGCTAACTTATTTCCCTCTCTATGAGTGTGTCCCGGTACCCATTTCTATACTTTATTGTTGATTACTAGCTTGGGGTCGACATTATAGTTATTTTTCAATTCGTTCTCTTCAGGTTATATGATATTTCCGGTTGAAAGATGTTGATGCTTTGAGGATGCTCCCAGGTGTTCGAAAAATATAGTACTCGCCCAAAGACTTCTCATCTTGACTCATTCGTATATAAATTTATAGAGTGCTTGTTGAACTTTTAGTTTTCAAGAAGACCCGTCCAATCAGGTTCATCACTCAAGCCTATGTGAAAGTTCTGTTCTTCTCGAAATTTAATTTTCCTATGCTGTTTTCAAGATTGTTATCGAATTTTTTCATGCATTTTTTTGCCAACTCCTTCACTTGCCACATTAGGTCTAATAGTTTTTCAAATGCTGTAGTGTTTCGTGCGCTGTTCTCCTTGACATGCTTACTTAAGTTAGTCTTCGCACCTTTTAAATGTTTTTCCAGTTGTGTTGAAGTCGCCATTTTTTAGATCGAGAGTGCCCTTGTGCTGATTTTACTTTTTTTGTTTTTTGTTTTTTTTTTTATAATTCGTGCAGGTTCAAGAGTGTACGCCCCTATGGTGTTCGTCACACAACCTGGACGCGCTGCAGATGGTTTGTGTCGCAGATGTTCGTTCACTACTCTCTCTGGGTGGTTGTCCTAGATAGGAATTGAGAGATTCGACTGAATTTTGCGTTGGTTGTAGTTCACAGTAACTCTTTTGTGTTCATGTCATTAAGGTGTTATATTGGAAATGGACAGAGTGTGAATTTTAAAGTGATCTTATGCTGCGAGTATAATGCCTTCCTCAGCACTTTTTGATGATCTCTCATTCACAACTGATGTTACAGACAACTATGGACGGACTTGAACTACAGACCTTGGGCTCAACAGTCGATGATGATTACCATTGCACTACAACCACCCCCAACTTGCATGGTGGTACAGTGAGTACGTTTAAGCATACTTCTTCTCTCTTATGGGGTTGTCTCAGTAAAAACGATACAGCGCTCATCAGTCTGTAGGTTGAAGATTGTGTTGGGTTTTACTCATTTTCTTTGATATTAGGTGTGCAACTAAGTTCTCGCTGTTTATCAAAAGATGGCTCCAGTAGAAAGTGCTGGTCGATTGTGACGTATCCAAAACGTCATGAATCAAAGACATATGGTAAACAAACTGCTTTGGCACATTAGTGATTTTGCTTTGCGTCATATACTTTTGGTTGTATAAAAATGTCTGATTTTGTGCCAAATAATCGCCATTTGAGGAGAGTATTGCTTTTCTTCTTTCATTCGAAGAAAACGGCGGCTGAAGCGCATCGAGAACTCCAAAAAGTTTACGGAGATACTGCTCTAAGTGAAACAATGTGCCGTGAGTGGTCCGTCGCTTCAAAGACGGTGATTTCGATGTTGACGACCGTCTCTCGATTGCTCGATGAGAATCCGTGCCAAACGCAAAAAGACCTTGCTTCAGTATTAAGCAAGCCGCCAAGCTATTTCCAAGCGATTGCATGCGTTGGAAATGATTCAAAAGCAAGGAACTTGGGCAAGGCATGAAAAAGTGATTCTACAGTATGACAACGCTCCGCCTCACGTTGCCATACCCGTTAAAACCTACTTAGAAACGCTCAAATGTGAAGTCCTACCCCACCCCACTTGTTCCTTTCGATGGCACATGGTCTGGTTGATCAGCAGTTCCTTTCATATGAAGACATCCCAAAATGGCTTGATTCTTGGATAGTCTTAAAAGACGAACACTTCAATACTTTGAATGATTCATTTGTGACCGTTTTTTTACAATAAAGTCGCATTTTCATCAAAAAAACGGCGAGAAGTTAGTTGCGCTCCTAATAAAGCTAACGAATAATAATTAACTTAGTATTTCCCAAAATGTTCATGATCTTTGCCAGGGGTGTGAGGATCATTCATGTCGTCAAAGTGTCTGTTCTTAAGGATTTCAATTGTTAGTAAGAGCTCAATGCCCACTGCAGTTTTTCTTCAAAGTAGTGTTTTACTCGTAGATATTACTATGCTAGGAAAAAAGTAATAGTGGATCAAGCAGACCTCATGGCGTAGAGACACATTACATTTGACTTTAACATTGACTGAAGAGAGTTGTATTTAAAAAATGACAGAGACTTTTTTGTCCGGATTAAAGTACGAGGGGCTTTTATCAATAAGTATGGTAAGGCAATGGTAATGAAAATAAAGCGCGGTGATTATATCTATAGTCAATAAAAGGTTGAATTTTCTACATAGTCTCCTAATTTAATCCAAAAAATCTTTGTCTTGGCTGTTCCAAAACGGTTCAACAGTGGCCTTAAGTTCGCTATCGTCTTCAAATTTCTTGCCTAGAATGTGTTTCTTGAGCCGAGGAAAGAGTGAGAAGTCATATGGTGAATAGGGCGGGAGTTTAAGCAGGTGGAATCTCGTTTCTTGAATGGCAGCCATGCAACCGCGGCTTTGTGAGCCGGTGATTTGTCTTGGTGAAACAGCACTCCGAATAGCAATTTGCGGTGTCTCTATTTTTTTATAACGACTACCCGGAATCTTTTTATTTAGTCTACGTAATGAGATCCCGAAAAAGTGGCTATTTTTCTAAATATTCCACCATAATTATTATTTTAGTGGCCCAAAAAACCGATGCCATAACCTTTCCCGCCGAACTCGACACTTTGCTCCATATGCCTCACAATTTCTTTGGTGTCGGTGAGAAGGCTCGCTTCCAAAGCCTCGATTGTTGTTCGATTTTAGGATTAAAATGATTGATCCAGGTCTTGTCCAGCTACCGATCTGGTTGGAACTTCTTGTGATTCACCCTCGAAATGTCGACTCGTTTTTTGATTAACGTTGTGTAGTTGTTAGCTTAACATCTCAGGACTAAACGAGCAGAGACCTTTCATGCAATTCTTTAGCAAGGATTCTTTGAACGCTGCCATATGAGATCCTGACGACCTCAGCTACATATAAGCCTAATGGTCAGTCTTCGATCTGCCAACACAACTTTTTTCAAGTTATCTTCAGTGAGAGACGTCGATGGGCGTCTTTTGCGATGTTCATTTTCAGTGGATATTCTGCTCAGCTTAAACTCCTTGGCCCTTGGTGCTGCCGTGGAATATGGGGGAGCAGCGTTCTCCAATATTTTCACCAAATCACTGTGTATATTTTTGGTAAATAGTTTTTTCAAGCAAAGGCATTTAATGACAGTTGGTTTTTCTCCATTTTGATAAATGTATCTCCTGGGAGTCGTGGTCTAATTATATGATTTTCTGCGATAACCTGGTGGGTGTATAATTATCATTACTTTTGGATCATCCTTCGTACATATAATACGGCGCGCGTGCGCCATCTCATATGGGTCGATGTAAACTTCGAATAACTTCAACAATTGTCAACCAATTTTGGAAATTCAAAAACTTTTATTCAATTTAGACCTTTACATTTATTTTGATTTATTTTTGAAAACAATATCAATTAAATGACCTCCTTTATTGCCGATGCAAAAATGGGCTCGTTTTCGCGCATTCTCCATGACATTTTCGAGCATTTCGGTCGAAATTTCTGCGATTTCCGCACGAATGTTTCTTTTGAGCTGTTCTATTGTCTTCGGGTCGTTAGCATACACCTTGCTCTTCAAGTATCCCCAAAGAAAAAAGTCTGTAGGAGTCAAATCCGGCGATCTCGGAGGCCAGTCAATATCGCCCTTTTTTAACACCAGGAACTTCTGACGCAAAAGGTTCATTGTTCTGTCCCACAGTATGGCATGTCGCGCCATCTTGTTGAAACCAAGAGTGAAATAAGCCTTTTTTACGCATTTCTGGGACCACATAATGGGCCAACATCCACCGATATCGATCGCCATCCACTGTATCGCCAATTTTGAAGAAATACGGTCCAATGATGGTTTTAGCGCATACACCGGCCCAAACAGTAATTTTTTGATCATATAGCGGCTCTTCGTGAATAATGTGAGCATTTTCGGTGTCCCAGAAGTGACAATGTTGTTTATTGACTGAGCCAGAGAGCGTAAAATGTGCCTCATCGGACATCAACATTTGCTGCCAGAACTCCGGCTCAGCATTAATCATTGCACATTTTGTGCGTTTGCCAAGCACCGAGGCTCATCTTATGGCAAAATCCTTTAAGTGGAAATAAGTGAAGATCATCCTTTAAAAGTGGTTCCACTGATGCCTAACTGCTGCAAACGACGCCGATATGACAAATTTGGGTCTTCTTGAACACTGGTCTTCACAGACTGAATAGATGAGTTTGGATACCGCGGACGTGGCCTAGGTTGCTCACGAGGGCTTGCCACAGAACCAAATTGAAAAAAATTCGAGGCCCAACGACGAATTGTATCTTTTTTGGGCGCAACACGATCACGATATTTTGCACGTTGAGTTAGCGCAATCGAGCGTTAATTTTTAATGAACATTGAAACTATTGCCGCGCATTCTTTTGGTATAAAGCGGGTCGTGGTTAAAATTGTACTGAATTGACGTTTCTAAAATGCTATGACATATGAAAATCGGTTGACAATTGTTGAAGTTATTCGAAGTTTACATCGACCCATATGAAATGGCGCGCTGTACCTGTTTTAAAAATGACATTTTCAAAATGTCTTTCGCGGATTGGTTACGAGACTCAGTCTTAGAGGCCCAGCTTTGTATGACTCTGTTATGACTTATGCAATCTGAATAATGTTTTTCTCTAGTCAGTCAATTGTTGTTGGCTTGTTGCCGTAAACCAGCGAAAAAGAAGTAAAGAAATGTTAAACTGCACAATCTCTGCGGCCATTCCTCATCGCCTGTTTTGGAAATAAAGCGTCCTGAGAACCTTTCTTTCAACGATTGGAGGATACCATCGGATGCACTTTGCCCTATCTTGTTGGAATCACATGTCGTACTGTCCATGTGATCCATTTGAATGGCTACAAAAATTCAGTTATCATTTTCCAATGCTTTTGAAAGACCCCACTTGGCCATTCTCATTTAGAAAAATGTAAGTATAGCCCAATCTCGCAGCCTGCCCCAAATACACATCAAACAGTAAGCTTTCCTATATGCAATGGAGACTCTTGTTACTGCTGCGAATTATTCTCTTTCCAAATGTGGTAATTTCATTTGATCATGATGCCGTTCAACCTAAAAGGGGTTTCGCCAATTTTTTCTTGGCCACATTTTGGATCCTTTTCCAACTGCTTTAGAGCCGAATCAATAAACTAGCTTGGTGATCTTGAGATTTTAGTTCAAGTACCGATTGCCAAGTTCCAAGCCAACTTTTCGTGGAAGTAAGAAAGGAGGGTCACCTGACTGCTTGCTCCGGCTGCTTGCTATCGAACCGGATTTCTCGCTCGGTTTTTCGTTTCTCCTGAAAATGTTGGCGTAGATAAAACGAGTTTTTATAATATTTTTAAACAATTTTGAGTGTAGAGCTCAAAGGTAAAATAGTGTAATAGTCTTATCACTTTAATCGTCAGATAAATAAAATGTCAAGGCTTGGGCATAGCTATTGAAAAACTCTTTATTTTAGTATAGAGTGTCCTAGAATGCGAGCGGGTTCATTAGGCTATGGCATAAGTCACATTCCATTGATCGAGTTTGTGGTATAAAATTTGAACTTGTATGCTACTTAAGCCCTTAGTTATACACAAGATTTAATAAATGTATTCCTATATTGATCCTTAATGTCTTTTTCTCCACAGGCTTTTGCTGCAAAGCATTCAGACTCAGAGGCATTGCTTAGTAGTATGAATAGTAAATATTACTATTATACCAGGACAAGAGGTCTATTTAGGATATGTTATCCAAAGGAGCGACCGCCAGCCTCCGCAGGTAAGAATGTAAAAAGACACTATTTCAGATTTGAGATGCGAGGAATGCCATTCATCCAAAAATTAAGTTAGAGAGAGTTAGAGATTAGAGAATCTTGGGTTTGGGATAAGTAGACGGAAATTTTGAGAACTCAGTCCTCTTTCACAGGAATGAGGTTGAACGATTTTATGGCATTGAGGTGAAAGTAGGAGTTCAAACGCAGGCACCTAGGCCTGTGCATGTTATGTCAGTAATTAAATGCGTGCACGTTGTAAGGCGTCTCCTCGGTGCATGTGAGGCGTCATGATCGTCGATTTAAAAACTCATTAACGTACATTTGTAAAAAATATAAAATATACGGAAGTAAGGCGATCAATAATTAGATATTTAAAAACCTTCACTAACGACCTATTATACAACAACTGCCTAAATCAATATTTCTTGCTTACTTCATTAGTGCCAACATATTTATCGCCCGTCGAAACGCATTGCTCCAATGTCGATTATTTCCCCAGTAATGACGAAGAGAAAATACCGAACGACGATGCGACATCAAGATTACATTTGGCACGGTCATGTGTCGCACTCTTCATAATAAGGTCGGTAGAGCACACAGTGCAAGTAGTTTAGTGGGCGACAGATTTCACTTTTTTTTAAAAAACAACTTTTCCTGATTTATTTAGTTTTGTTACCATATTCTGTGCTTTCTGGACTGGCCTGTCGGGGTGCTGGAAACGATCAGCGGGTGCAATTACAGCGACGGCGATCTTATTGTTGGCCGCGTGTCTCTTGGCTGCCGGTGCCATGGGTCTGTGGCATACGGTGGAATTCTTTGAAAAAGAGAAAGTCGTTGGTGATGATTACTATCAACAATGGAATACCGTAAGATAATGAAATACCTACATGTGATTATGCCTTAAGATTTAATTAATTTTCTTTTATGTATCTTTTTGTAGGTTCTCAGGGATAACACGAAAGTGTCTTATGACTGGTCATATATTGTTGCATGGGCTGGAGTTGGGACGTGTCTTTTGGCCGCTATACTTTTGTCGGGTGCTGCCGTATGCTTAAAAAGCGAACGCGAGAAAGAAGAACAACTTAATCTGCAATACTTGATGCCAGGTAATTATGAGACGCAGTCAATTTGGGATTTATAGGAATTTGTTGGGAATGAGGAGTAACCCTAAATGATCTTGTGTGCATAGCGATCATATGTCTTATCCTGTCTCATATCAACATAAGCCCTTTCGAATCAACTTGCTTTATCCTTATTTCGACAAAATTTTCTTAACATTAGTGGATAGTTGGTAAAATTCTCAAAATCTGATGGAATGATAATCTAATTGATGTACGAGTACGTAGTGGTGAGTCCGATCTACCCAAAAACAATGTTGGATAATGTGATCGTTCAAAGTCTGTCTCCTTGATATTGAGATTTGTTTATTGTACCATGACTAATAGTAAGCGTAAACATTCATCCTACTCTTCTGGCTTCTTCCCGAGTAAATGGAAATCAGGGCGAATATTTATCTGCTCCACCTATCGACCCATGGCACTAATGAAGGGATTCTTTCTAACGTCATGAAAAGGCTAATAAATCGTCAGCTTATGAAACATCTTATAACTTGCAGTATGGCTTCCGCAGCAACAGGGCCACTGGTGATTTGATGGTATATCTCACCAAAAAAATGGAATCAACTTTGCCAACCTCGGTGAAAGCAAAATCGTTGCGATTGATATTTCTAAAGCAATTGACAGAGCTTAGCATCAGACTCTTTTGCTGTAAATGCGTGCTTGTGGTATGGATTAGAAATTGCCTTTCAGGCCTTTCGATTAAAGTTGTTCTGGATCTAAGTGTGATATTCAGCTAATAAATGCCGGTGCTCCGTAAGACTCCGACGATCTTCCTCATTTCTTTAATGATCCGCTGACTACTGCTTCTAATCCAATCCACTCCGTCTCTGATCACAGTACTTTCAGCTTTTCATATGTGTTCCAAGTCCCTGCTCTTTGGCCGTAGAATTGGAACGGCGATGTATATTAAGCACATTAAATTCCGACCCCGACAGCATAATTAAGTAAGGTATTAGTCGTTGAGTGGAATTTAATGATTCTAAAACTCAGTGCTGTCTACTGTCACTGAAGCTAACCCTCATCAGCCATTATCTATGAATGGCGTTTGTGTCGTTGAAACCGAACAACTTTCCATCTTTCGTATGTACGTTAATATAGGGCTTAATTGGGTCATTCCATAATCGAGGACGCCAAAAATGCTGCGAAATGTCCAGATTTCCTTGAACGACACTGATTTGACTTCAATCAATAAGGCTTATATTCGCTTCAGGCTAGTACAACATTCATATCTGGTCTGGTACTCTCAAGACCTCTTGACACCTACTAGGGAGTACTCAAAAACGGGCGGTAAAACTTAAAGGAGACATTGATATTGCGAATCGCTTGAACTTAGGTCCAATATTTGCTTGTTATCATTGTTTTATCGCTACTTCAACAAACAATGCTGAAGCGAGCCAGCCAATTGCATTCCTTCCCTTCAAGAATTCAACCGCAATACTCGTCTCGCTAGGAATGCCCATCAATTTACACTTAGTACTTTCTTCGAACGTACTTAGGAGGGTCTAATTAGCTAATCCATGAGCATTTAAAACTAATGAGCATTGGTTTTTTTTTTTTTTTGTTGGAGGCTTCTACTATCTGCTGGAGCACTCAGACACAAGTACTGGTCCATTGTACTACCAGACAGACACCTTGTCTTTATTGTATTTTCCCCGTTGTCCGGAGAAAAGTGAGGAGGGGCTTCAGTGATGTTGAGCTAAGAGATTCGGCACCCACCACGTCGGCCCCAAGGGTGCGCCACCGTGCCCGAGCGAAGGCGGGACAGTCGCAGAGAAAGTGTTCCGCTGTGTCGTCCTCCTCGCAACAAGCAGCACAGGTAGGCGTCTCACTGATGCCAAGCACGTAGAGATGCCTGGCAAAAGTGTAATGGCCCGTAATGACGCCCGTTAGCCTTCTGCAGTCATTTCTCCTTAAGGATAAGAAGAATGTTGCGGACTTTTTACAGACGTCAGAGCGTATGCGCTTAGTCATCCTGCATCCTGGATATTCCCTCCATCTGCGACTGTGGACGTTAGAGACCCAGTCATTGATGTCAGATTTAACCGTTGAAGCTGGTAGACCTAAGGCGGGTTCAGGCCCTGAGAAACTCTCCTCTGAGCCTTTTCTAGCGAGTTCATCGGAGATGTCATTTCCTTGGATCCCAGAGTAACCTGGGACCCATACAAGCCTGAGTGAATTTAGTCTTCCGACTTTGTTCAAAAAGGTCTTGAGTTCATGCACTAGTTTGGAGTTGGACAGAGGATTGGATACAGCTTTGAGTGTAGCTTGGCTGTCACTGCAGACACATATGCTCTTTCCCCTCCATCTGTGTTTCACAACATAGTGCATGGCCATTAGGATTGCGTAAATCTCCGCCTGAAAGACAGACGCATATTTTCCTAGCGAGAAGTGCAGTCGAATGTTTTCGCGCTCGAAGAAAACTCCAGCGCCGGATCCCTGACCAGTCCTGGAGCCATCTGTGAAGATGCGAAGACATTCTATTCCAGGTTCAGTGTCTGGCCAAAACCAGTCCTGACGCCAAGGAAATGTGACTGTGTAGTTACAGCGCAGTAGGAGGGCAGGTGTCATTGCGTAAGAGGGCATATCCATGAGACAGTGGTCGTAGGATATTTCTCTCTCAAGTACACTTTCACTCCACTGCGAGTTGTACCAAAGACCATTCCTCTTTAGGCGAGAAATAGTTTTCAGTGCACACCCTCTGATATATATGTCAAGGGGTGGAAGGTTCATCATAGCATCTAAAGCAGCTCCCGGTGTGCTGGGGAAAGCCCCCGTGTAACTGAGGCAGACCGCTCTTTGGAGTCTGGTGAGTGAAGCCACAGCGTGTTTTCGTGTCAGCCTGCCTCACCAAACAACCGATGCATATGAGATTATCGGTCTTACCATTGCCGTGTAGATCCAAAGGACCTTTTTCGGCGATAAGCCCCATGTTTTGCCAAAGGCACCTTTGCATTGCCAGAAAGCTGACAGCGCTTTGGTGGTTTTGGACTCAACATGATTTGACCAGAGAAGTTTGCTATCTAGAATGACTCCCAGATACTTAGCTTCCTTGGATATAGGGATGGGAATGCCTTTTAGCACCAGCTGAGTAATGCCAGTTGTTTTCCTCCTTCTCGTGAAGAGAACGACATCGGTCGTAAGAGGATTAACCGACAGCCCATTTCTCGTGCACCAGCCTTCGATCACGTTTAGCGCCGCCTGCGCTTTGAGACAGACATTCGCTACACATGAGCCGACAGAGAGAACAGCAACATCATCCGCATAGGCCTGGGCATAGATTCCAGAGGCATTGAGAGCATCTAGCAGAGAGTCGACCATTGTCGACATTGGTACTCCCTCTTCCTTTCTTTCATTGTATCCACGGCTTACAAGATCACTTAAGAGAATTCATAAACCCATAAAAAGCCATAAAAAAATTGAAAATGGTGAAATTGATGAAATTTATGAAATTGCAGTTTTTTCAAGCTGGTGTTATGGGAGCTAAACCAAGGGGTTTCTAAACAAATACAAGGTGGAGAACTTTGCTTCCGCCGTTTTTCCCCCAACATTTGAGGCTTTAATGAAACAAATATTTTCCATCCCTGGCCACTACTTTCTCCCATCTTTCGGGCAGTGTACGAATCCCGTGTCGAAAAAATTGTTCATCTTTTGAAGCAATCCACGAATCGATCGAATTTGTGACTTCTTTATGAGATCGGAAGTGTTGGTCAGCCAGGCCATGCGCCATTAATTAAATCAATTAAGTTAGGTGATAGTCAGAGGGAGCAATATCTGGAGAATACGGCGGATGGGGTAGGACTTCCCATTTTAATTTTTCCAAGTACGTTTTGACCTCTTTTGCAACGTGGGGTCGGGCGTTGTCCTGCTGCAAAATCACTTTATCGTGCCTCTCGCTGTATTGTGGTCGTTTGTCTTTTAATGCTCTGCTCAAACGCATTAATTGCGTTCGATAACGAGCACCTGTGATTGTTTTACTTGGTTTCAACACCTCATAGTACACGACGCCGAGCTGGTCCCACCAAATGCAGAGCATGATCTGCATGTCGTGGCTATTCGGTTCGGCCGTCGACGTGGAAGCATGACCGGGATATCACGATGATTTTTTGCGTTTAGAGTTATCGTAATGAACCCATTTTTCTTCCCCGGTCTTAATGCGATGCAGAAATCCCTTCCGTTTTTGCCTCTGAAGTAACTCTTCGCAAACACACAAACGTCAACGTCTCTTGGTTTCAACTCATACGGGACCCAAGTTCTTTCTTTCTGAATCATGCACATGGCCTTGAGACGATTTGAAATGGCTTGCTGTGTCACTCCCATTGATCATGCCAATTCTTCTTGAGTTTGACGCGAGTCTTCACTCAGCAATGTCTCCAATTCTGCATCTTCGAAAACTTTCTCACTTCCACCACTATGCCGGTCTTCGGCGTTAAAATCACCGTTCTTGAACCGTTTAAACCACTCACGACACGTTCTTTCAGTAATAGCGCCCTCGTACGTATCTGAGAGCATTCGATGAGACTCAGCTGCTGTTTTCTTCATATTGAAACAAAAGAGTAACACCTCCCGCAAATGACGAGAATTTGGCTCGTAAACTGACATTTTCCATCGAGAACAACTTTATAATGCAGACACAAATCGATCGATAATGTTTGAATGGTGTTCTGTTGACCGAGGTCCAAGCCAACTGTCTGATGTCTGCGATCGGTTTTTTTTCGACCGCTACTTACCGTTATCGCCACATATCGGCAAACAGCGGAAGCAAAGTTGTCCACCTTATAATTTTTGGTAGATCGTTTAGAAACAGGCCTTACTAATTTGGGAAAAATATGATCACTTTTGGATGAGTCGCTACCAAAAAAGTTATTCCTCCAGGACAGTTATCCTGTCCACTGCTGTCCACATTATAGTCCCTTGCAACAAAACCAAGAACTTCATAATTCGATCAGGTGTACCAGGCACAAAGGTTCCTTTGCGGTTAGTTTGCTGTTCTCGTTGTAACCAGGCATCTTCATTATCAGACAATAGAAATTAAACATGCCATCGGTGGTGCCAAAGCATGTACTTAGCCATAAACATAATGAATGCTGACTGAGTGCAGTCTAAAATTAAATCGTCCAGACAATGAGTCGAAAATGTTTTTAAAATTTCCACAACTTTGCATCGTTTTTTCGACCGACGGCTTTGTAATGATTTCCATCAAAAAAAAAATTAACGACACAGTCAAAAATATTACGATTCGTAGCAAATGTACCACAAATACAGTCCTGGCCACGTAAACCGTAACAAGGTTTTCGCAGTAGTAATTTCAACTTTCAAAGGTCAAATATGAAAAAAATATTTCATCAATGTTTTCAAATGTTTTATTATATGAAATTTATAATACTTAATTCTTAATCCAGGTATTTTTTTACAAAAATAAATTATTTAGGAAAATAAAATGAGGATATAATTAAAAAAGGGGGGAGAAAAAGCGTGATTGTAGAAAAGTTGTCGATATGTTATAAAAGAAAATGGAGAGTTTTAAATGAAAAAAAATTGTGAATTAGTTTTTAAATTTTTACAGTATATATAAATGAAAAAAAAAGTAAGAAATTAATATTTTGTAGATCCACCTTTTGCATTGATGACGGCTTTGAGTCTTCTAGGCATTGATTCCACCAATTTTTTCAAAAAGTCTTCGGATATTTCGGTTTCCCAGACCTTTTTTATTATTGTTTTTAACTCATTTTTATTGCAGGGCTTCTCTTTTGAAATTTTCTTTTTCATTTGGCCCCACAAATGCTCTATGGGATTTAGATCGGGGCTATTTCCAGGCCATTCCATTTCAAAAATCCCATTATCAAGCATAAATTGCCGCACCTACCAAGTGTTAAATGATTTTAATTCAATAAAATGTTTTTTTTTTGAGTTACATGTGGAGGTAAATAAAACCACGGCTAAAATTCAATTTGCAGTTTATTTCCTTATCCCAAAAAAAGAACAAAACTCTGCACGCGGAATCCCAAAACGTCTGAGGCGATGGAGGGACTTGACTGCTTGATACGGATGTCGGACGATGAGTGAGTAAAAAGAAAGCACAGCGGCGATGCAACGGAACTTTCCCTGGTTCATCGAGCTTTTTGGGTGGCGTGATGCGTCGACGATGGGCTGACCGGAGCTGTCAGTTGTTGCTTACTCTAAAGCTGCCGTCACACCGCCACATGGGCCCCCCAGAAGCCTTCCGCACTTTAACGCAATCTCCTTGGAATTTGTGTGTTGCGCCCAGAGCGGGTGCGGAATGGCTGAGACTCTGAACGTTGTGGCGGTGGTTGTTCGGCTGCCGAAGAGGAGGAAGCTGTTGGCTCCTCGTCTCCCGCCGGCTCCAAGTGTGCTGGTTTAAGTCGGTCAATAGGAATTTTGGTGTAGCGGCCTCGGGCCTCGAGGGTGAAGTATTTGTCGTGGCGCTCGACAATCCGGAATGGCCCCTCATATGGGGGAACTATAGACGCTTTTACGGAATCGTTTCGGATGAATGCATGTGTTGAACTAGCTAGATCCTTATGTACGAACGGGCGCTGCTGCGAGTGCCAGGCTGTCTGCTGAGGTCTGATTTGCTGCATCCTCCGACGGAGGTCCGAAACGAAGTCCGTTTGTGAGCGATTATCCTGCGTGGAAGTTACCAAATCGGCTGGGAGTCGAAGTGTTGTACCGTAGACCAATTCAGCGGGGGTAGCTCCGATGTCTTCTTTTAATGTTGATCGCAAACCTAACATGATGAGAGGGAGATGCTTCGTCCAGTGCGCAGAGTCAGTGCAGTTGATCGCCGCTTTCAGGGTCCTATGGAGTCGTTCGACGATTCCGTTGGACTGTGGATGATACGATGTTGTCATGGAGTGGTTTGTGCCTGTGCGCCTGCACAGTTCACTGAAGATGGACGAAGTGAACTGCCTACCTTGATCGGACGAAATCCGGGAGGGTGTTCCGAAACGGGCGATCCATCCTGTAATTAGGGCGTTTGCGCAACTAGTGGCGGTCATGTCTACTAACGGTATCGCCTCTGGCCACCTAGTGAAACGGTCTATGATAGTCAACAAATAACGATAGCCCTCCGATGGGGGAAAGGGTCCGAGCACGTCGATATTGATATCGGCAAAACGCTGATCGGGGACTTGGTAGTGCTGTAGCTTAGCTCTGGAATGGCGGTGTACTTTAGTTCGTTGGCAGGGAACGCATGTTCTTGCGAATCTAGCACAGTCCTGGCGGATGTTCGGCCAGATAAAACGTTCTGTCATCAAGCGCACTGAAGCACGCCGACCTGGGTGTGAGAGGTTGTGTGTGGCATCGAAAAACGGTTTGCGCAGGACCTTCGTGATGAATGGACGAACCCGGCCGTGTGAAACGTCACATATGATGGGCTTTGCTAAGTGGGGGAAAGAAAGCGAGGTTAGCTGCAGCGAATGCGAAGGTTTACCTGACAGTAATTGCCGGAGTTCGGTGTCAGCCTCTTGCGATTCAGCGAGCTGACTGTACAAGTCCCTTGCCTCGACCGCCCCAATCCGTGACAGCAAGTCTGCGGCGGGGTTGTCCTCACCCCTGATGTGACGGATGTCGGTGGTGAACTCAGCTATAAATGATAAATAATTTGTCTGTCTTGGCGATGATTTTTCTGGGCGCTGTTTGAAGGCAAAAATGAGCGGTTTGTGATCGGTTTGGATGTGAAAAACCCGCCCCTCTAGCAAGTCACGGAAGTGACGCACCGCCATGTACATCGCGGTGAGCTCGCGATCGTATGTCGAGTAGCGTTGCTGAGTGGTGGAAAACTTTTTCGAAAAGTATCCCAGCGGCTCCGCTACGTTGTCGACCATTTGATGTAGGACCGCTCCCGCGGCCAGATTCGACGCGTCGGTTACTAGGCATAGTTCTGCGCTCGGCATAGGATGTGCGAGCTGCACCGCGTCAGCCAGGAGTTGGCGACAGTCGTCAAAGGCCTTGCTAGCTGTCTCCGTCCAAGACAGCGGAGTTTTGTCGTTCTTCCGACTGCCAGGTGCCATCTTCAACAAGGGGATTTGCACCTCTGCTGCATGGGGAATGAATTTCCGATAGAAGTTGATGGCCGCAATAAATCCTTTTAACTGCTTTATTGTTTCGGGGCGCTTGATCTGCTGGATTGCTTCAACTCGGGAACGGAGAGGAGATATTCCATGACGAGTGATGAGGTGGCCTAAGAATTCGAGTTCTGGTTGGCCGAATCTGCATTTAGCGGCGTTGATGGCCAGGTTGTGGTTTGCCAGTCGCTCAAAAACTTCCCGCAGGTGTTGCCGGTGTTGGTCGATGTTCTCCGAAGCGACGCAAATATCGTCCATGTATGAAAATACAAAGTCGAGCCCGCGTAGGACCTCGTGTACCAAGCGCTGGAGAGTTTGTGCCGCGTTGCGAAGCCCAAACGTCATGTGGGTGAACTCGTACAACCCGAACGGTGTAATGATGGCGGTCTTGGGGACGTCGTCCGGGTTGATGGGCACCTGATGAAAAGCTTTTTGTAAATCGATTTTTGAAAATATAGTCTTACCCCGCAGTATGTTGGCGAAATCGTGCAGGTATGGGAGCGGATAACGATCTGGTAGAGTGAGTGCGTTGAGGTTTCTGTAGTCTCCGCATGGTCGCCAAGAACCGTCAGCTTTTTGAACCATGTGAAGAGGGCTTGACCAGTTAGACTTCGATGGGCGACAAATCCCGGCCCGCATTAATGAGTCGAATTCTTGTCTAGCTGCCTGCAGTTTGTCGGGGGGTAACCGCCTGGCCCGCGCTGTACACGGTGGTGCGTTTGTTTCAATGAAGTGTAACGCGTTCGAATTGGTTGACGCCCCAGGAGGCGCGAGGCGCGTGATTTTGGGGAACGATAAAATGATGTCTGCGAAAGGTGCATTGCGGTCGATGAGCTGAGGGGTCGGTACGTGGCTGGAGATTGCGGAGAGTTCCTGAAAATGGGAGTTTGATCGGACATCGATTAGGCGGGATCGTTTGACGTCGACCATCAGGTCATGGTGTTGCAGAAAATCCGCCCCGATGATTGGAGATGTGACGTCAGCGACCACAAATGTCCAGGCAAACGGGCGACGGAGGCCAAGGTCAATTTCGTGTGCGACTTCTCCGTAAACTTTGATGGGAGTGCCGTTGACGGCGAATAACTGCAGTGATGTTGGTCGGAGGTTGCTGGGTGACGGTGATGGGGGGATGCAGGAGATCTCGGCTCCAGTGTCGATAAGGAACGGGGTGTTCGTTGTTTGTTCGCGAATGCACAGGCGGTTGATAGCAGCTGATGGCGAGGCGCGTACTGCTTCGGTCTTCTGGCGTCATTGTACCTGGGCTGTTGATGAAGGTTGGCGGAACTTGCAGGGCGGGCGGCAGTTGAGTGCCCTGTTGCCGAAAGTTCGGTGGAACCAGCAGTCGTCGAATTGTTCGATGGAGTTTTCTCTTCTACGTTCGCCGGACGGTCGGGCCTGGGCGGGGCGCAGCGATGTGCGGGAGCGCATTCGCGTTGGGCACGGTTGGGCTTGTCGCGACAGCATCCTGGAGAACTCGGAGATTAGATGGGCGGTATCGGCCGTCGCTGGGGAGGCGCTGATGTGCGTTTCGCCCTGGCGGCTGCTGTTGCTTGACGGCACCGGTGGGGCTATACCACTCAGCTGGCGAAGCTCAACATTTTCCATCACCGTGTCTGCAATCCTGGCCTTGTCGATTGCGTTACCCTTTTCCGTTATGACGACGCCCTGCACGTGTGGAGGGAGGCGGGCAGCCCACAGGTCGAGGAGGACTTCTTCGCTTAGTGCGCCTTTCGCAAGGCGAACCATCTCGAAATAGAGTTGACTGGGCTTCCTGTCACCCAGAGGCATTTCGTGTATGATGCGTCGAATTCGCCTTTGTTGACTGTCTGCGAAATAGTTGATCAACTGAGATTGAATATAATCATACTTATCTCTGGGTGGAGCAGCGTCAATGATGGGCCTCAGTTCGGTTATGCGGGAGGCCGGCAGCTGTGAGCAGACCGTATCGAATTTCCGGCCATCCTGGATTATTCCCGAAGCACGGAAGAAAAAATTCAGGAGGTAGAACCAGCTGTCGACATCTGACTCCATAAATGGTGGCATCTGAAGGCGGGCTTGAAAGCTTGCTGCGACCTCGGGCTGGCTATTGTTAGTCGCTGTTGGAGCAGTTGAACCTGCGATGGGACTCGGTTGCTTCTCTTCGTTCATCACGTCGGGGTCACCACTGTGGAGGTAAATAAAACCACGGCTAAAATTCAATTTGCAGTTTATTTCCTTATCCCAAAAAAAGAACAAAACTCTGCACGCGGAATCCCAAAACGTCTGAGGCGATGGAGGGACTTGACTGCTTGATACGGATGTCGGACGATGAGTGAGTAAAAAGAAAGCACAGCGGCGATGCAACGGAACTTTCCCTGGTTCATCGAGCTTTTTGGGTGGCGTGATGCGTCGACGATGGGCTGACCGGAGCTGTCAGTTGTTGCTTACTCTAAAGCTGCCGTCACACCGCCACATACATGTTAGAATCTTTCAAAAACAAACAAAAACAAAGAGATTTTTACCGTTTTAGCAGTGTGGCAAGGAGCGTTGTCCTGTTGAAATATAAAATCTTCATTTCCGGGAAATAGCTCCTCTATGGTTGGAAATAGAGAATTTTGAAGTATCTCAATGTACTTTTTTGCGTTTACATTTCCTTCAATAAACTCTAAGCGTCCTAAATCCGGCCCGCAAAAACATCCCCACACCATTATACTAGCTGGGTACTTAGCGCTAATCAAAACGCAATTTTTGTTAAAGTCTTCCCCTTTTGCTCTCCGTACAAACTGCATTCCGTCATTTCCAAACACGTTAAATTTGGACTCGTCGGACCAAATTACGTTCATCCATTCGTTATAACCCCAATTAGCATAAGTTCTCGCAAATTTCAGCCGCTTTGCACGCATGGTTTTCGTCAAAAGTGGTTTTTTACGTGGGCGGCGAGCCGTAAGCCCAGCATTTAAGAGACGCCTTCGTACAGTTCTTGCTGAGATATTTACTCCAGTCTTCTCTGTGAACAATGTTTGAAGCTCCCTAGATGTTCTGAATCGGTCTTGTAGAGAAAGATTAATAAGTTTTCGATCTTGGGCTTCAGTTGTAAGGTTTTTTGGGTAATTCCTTTTCCTTGGCTCCAAACTTTTATAAACTTTATAGTTTTTAAAAAAATTGCTGACCGTTGTGGCTGAACACTTTACTAAAACCGCCATTTCACGATAAGTATACGAATACTTTTTTAAATTTAGCAAAATTTTTTTTTGCTCAACGTTTAGCTGCTTATATGCCATGGTAACACAATGTAAATCACTACTCAAATGAGAACTATTCGGAAATAAAAATATTTGTACCGACTTATCCTCCATAAATGAATATTTTGGACGTTAATTATATAAGCATTAATTGTTGAAATAAATTTTTGGGAAAATTCGACAAGATAGATACAGAATATCGTCTAAATGATTGACTTTCGACTATGTTCGAGTCTTTATGCCATAGAGGAGGACTGGAATGATCAAGGTCTTGGAAAGAGTTACATTGGTTTTTCGAAAGAATGTTCTACTTTTTAAGTGTCATCTGAGTCCAAAGAAGCACAGGCTTACAAGAGTTATTTTACGTCTGTACGACCACTGGAGTCGTTACAGCCCTTTACTGGTAAGCCAAGGAAGTTATAATTGCCAAGATGTCGTTGTTGCGCGTTTTCCCTTGATGAAAGGATATACATACAGAGTGCGCCATCTCATATGGATCGATGTAAACTTCGAATAACTTCAACAATTGTCAACCGATTTTCATATGTCATAGCATTTTGGAAACGTCAATTCAGTACAATTTTAACCATGGATCGCTTCACACCAAAAGAATGCGCGGAAATAGTTTCAATGTTAATTAAAAATGAACGCTCGATTGTGCTAACTCAATGTTCGTATCGTGCAAAATATCGTGATCGCGTTGCGGCCAAAAAAGATACAATTCGTCGTTGGGCCTCGAATTTTTTTCAATTTGGTTCTGGGGCAAGCCCTCGAGAGCAACCTGGGCCATGTCCGCGCCGTTCAAACTCATCTATTCGGTCTGTGAAGGCCAATGTTCAAGAAGACCCAAGTTTGTCATATCGGCGTCGTTCGCAGCAGTTAGGCATCAGTGGGACCACTTTGCGGAGATTTTTAAAGGATGATCTTCACTTATTTCCATACAAAGTGCAGATAGCTCAAAGAATTTTGCCACAAGATGAGCCATGGCACTTGGCATACGCACAAAATGTCGTTGCAATGATTAATGCTGAGCCGGTGTTCTGGCAGCAAATTTTGATGACCGATGAGGTACATTTTACGCTCTCTGGCTCAGTTAATAAACAATATTGTCGCTTCTGGGGCACCGAAAATTCTCACATTATTCACGAAGAGCCGCTATATGATCAAAAAGTTACTGTTTGGGCCGGTGTATGCGCTAAAACTATCATTGGACCGTATTTCTTCAAAGTTGGCGATACAGTGGATGGCGATCGATATCGGTGGATGTTGGCCCATTATGTGGTCCCAGAATGCGTAAAAAAGGCTTATTTCACTTTTGGTTTCAACAAGACGCGACATGCCATACTGCGGACAAAACAATGAACCTTTTGCGTAAGAAGTTCCCTGGAAGATTGATGTCAAAAAAGGGCGATATTGACTGGCCTCCGAGATCGCCGGATTTGACTCCTCCCGACTTTTTTCAAAGCAAGGTGTATGCGAACGGCCCGAAGACAATAGAACAGCTCAAAAGAAACATTCGTGCGGAAATCGCAAAAATTTCGACCGAAATTCTCGTAAATGTCATGGAGAATGGACAAACACGAGCCCATTTTTTCATCGGCAATAAAGGCGATAATTTAATTGATATTGTTTCCAAAAATTAATCAAAATAAATGGTAAAGGTCTAAATTGAATAAAAGTTTTTGAATTTCCAAAATCGGTCGGGAATTGTTGAAGTTATTTGAAATTTACATCGACCCATATGAGATGGCGCACCCTGTATTTGGTAAAGATATTGATTTAATTAATTATATGCAGGTAATTGTGCACAGACTTGAAACAGATCGAGTCTCTTGTGTTGGCCAGCGACCTTCGCACAATCTTTTCAAGGATGATACTTCAGAAATCACATGACAATGGTCGTCGGTTTATTAAGGTACCCTCGACTTTTCAGGTATCCCCTCAAGAAAAAAATTGCAAGGTGTAAGGTCCGGGCTTCTCGGAGGCCATGGGAGACCATAGGATGTCGCCTCTGTGAGAAATCAATTTGTTAGGAAACATTTCTTTGACCACCGGTAAAGTCACATTTGATGTATGGCGAGTTGCTCCATCTTGTTCCATCCAAGCCCAGCACAATCTGACACGTCATAGTCCGTATTCAATTCTAAATAGGCGTCGTACAGTAACGTAGGAATCGTTGTTTTTGTAAAATTGTTTTACACAAAAAGAACAGAAAGAAGTTGTCCCGTGAAGTGCTCCATCGTGACTAAAATTGCATGAAGCGACCACAATTCCTCGATACTCGCGAAATCAAGTGTTGCTTTTGCAAAAATGTATGGCCCATCCTGTATAACACCGAGTTTTGGTTAGTTAATAGCCGACTCTAAGACGTCTTTAACAGGGTATTGACATATGAAATGGCCCTATATAGCTCGTCTCTATAAATAACACAAAAAGGTGATATGACTCGACCTGAAATTAGAGTGTACACGAACGGTTCCAGGCTTTTGCATAGTACGGCAGAGAATATCTTATAAGTGATGTCCCCATGGTTATCGCAGTTATGGGCATCCCTTATTGATTGGCACGTTCTCCGACCGCACCGTACAGATAAGTTGGTGCACGTTCCCAACCAAATCATCTCCAATTGTTCAGCAGGCAATTTCGCTACATACATTGGGGGGACGGCCCTCCCGGTGGCGTTTAGCGCTATTGCAATAGTTCTTGGGGGAGTTTGAAAGGGCCATGATTGGCAAAGTTTCTAGCAAAATTTTGGTGAACTTACGAGTATTCGATGACTCGGACTAGGGCAGTGTCTAACGTCAATCTCAAGTGATCAATTTGACTGATTGTTAGTTGATTAGGCGACGACCAGGATGGAGCAGTGCAGTGGCAATGTGTAGTATATGCTTTTCTGTATCCTCCTTACTCAGTTAAAATCTCCTTAAACGAGTTTGGTGCTGGCGTTCTGTCTACGTGATCATAGGAATAATCGTTATTTTCTACAGTGGCGTGAATGAACATTAAGCTTAAGTGATATTGAGCTGAGGTATTCGACACACCGATGTGCCAAAAAGCACGTCCAAGTTATGGTTTATTTAAAAAAAAAATGTTGAATTGCTCGTAACCGGAATAAATTGTCTGCAAACTTTCATTGTCATCGGAATTGTTGTCGTCTGCAGTTTCGTTTTCACCGAAGTGAAAGACATTTTTTCTGACCCGATAAAGCATCGGCATTTGACTTATTCTTACGACCTACTAAAGAGTTCAACTCTTCTCAGCGCAATCACCATCGTATGAATTTCAAGCTTTAACCTTTGACGGCGAGAAGACGGCTAATGGTCGGTAAAAATGTTGCGTTTCTCTAGTCTGTTGTCATTAATGGCAAGAGAAAAATCACAGACTTCCACCTTCATCACTTTCAAATCACTCGATACCATCCCACGAAAAATCTTTTTCGAATCACTCAAACATTACCGATTTGGATTTCCCAGCCATAAGACTCATTCGGAAGTACCTTGGAGATCGCAGCCAAGCTGTATATGCTAATGGTGATTTCTCCACCTTTCTCAAAAACAGAACAGGAGTCCCTGAAGGATGCAACCTGGGGAATTTACTGGTCTCGCTGCTTAACAACAACACTTAATTGTTGAAAAGGTATAAAACAAGACGTTTGTGAGGTATTAACAAAATTCCTTTTTATTCGAAAGCCATGGTTCAAATGCCCTCCTCGGATTCTTTCAATGGCTCTTCCGCACACATCTGGCGAAATTTGAGCGATAGCCTCTGTTATATTCATCTTAAGGGCATCGGTCGATTGTGGTTTATTCGCATAGATCCGCGACTTCAGGAATCCCCAGAAGAAAAAGTCACGTCATCTCTGCGATAGATAACCGTGCCCTCAAATCGTTCATGTTAATCGTGGTGTCCGCTGTGTGGCACGTAGCGCCGTCCTACTGGAACCACGTCGTCTAGGTCCATATGGTTCAATTTGGGTCGTAAGAAATTGGTTGTGATCTTTCTGTAGCGCTCGCCGTTGTCGGTGACCGCCACACCAGCGTCGTTTACGAAAAAGTACGGACCAATGACGCCGCCGACTCAAAATCCACACCAAAAAACCAGGTGAACCTCGTGTGAGTTTGTATTATCTCATATACGGCAATTTTGCTTGTTAACCATACATCCAGAAATGCGCCTCGTCGCTAAAGATGATTTTACGGCCATAATTAGGGTCCTCTTCGAAGCCCAGTTAGCGAACAAACGGCGTTGTTTATGGTGATGAATTTTGAGCTCCTGGGGTAGTTGGACCTTGTACGGGTTATACGGCCCAAGTCCCGACTCAAAATTCGCCAACTTGAAGTCTACTAAAGACAAGTTCATATGCACGGCGTGGAATCAACTGTCTCGGGTTCTGCTGAACATTTGCATGGGCCGCGGCGATGTTTTCGGCCAATCTTGCATTCGTTTGGAGTACGAATGTTGGCTGGTTGATCACCAAACTGATCGTCTCAAATTTGACCATCAAATGTTGAAAAATTGACGGAAAAGAGCCACCACGTCTACCGTAAAATGGACGAAACCTCCGCAACGTTTGCGCTAACGAACTTTCATTTTGATACGGACGTGCTGTTCAATTGTGTAGTCTACCATCATGATTTGGCATCAGTAACTGAATAATAAACAACAGATTTGACAGATGTCACCAAGGCAACATGGCCGGTACAGGCCGCCAAAATCTACCCGCGCCAATTGAAAAATTGAAAAAATATCAGCGACACATTTCACCTAGAGGTAGACGCAACTGCACAGTTGTATGAGGATCTCCAAGCCGTTGAAAGATTGTGACATAAAAACAAACTTATGCTCAAGTTCACCAAGAGCCAAGCCATTTTCATAGATAATACTACCATAGACTTAAGCAACTTCCCACCAATCTAAGCCTACGGAAGCAACATCGTCTAAGTAAAGACTGTTACAAAAAGCTTACGCAGGTGGATCACATCACCAACTTAACAGGTAGAGTTTACGGCGTCATGCCTATATTATGCTGCTCTGAAAAGTGTCTCCCAGTTAGTATTGAATAAAAGCTCTTCAAGACGCTACTGAGCCTTATTTTAACGTACGCACTCGCAGTCTTCTGCGATCCCGATAGTTATAGGTCACGCAAGCTAACAGTTGCGTTTAACAGCACAGTGCGCTTCATACACTTGTACATATTACGGTGACGGGATCACATCTCGTCATTTGTTAAGACCCTGCTTGGCATGGACTTTCAAAGCTTCTTTAAGGCAAAGCTCCAACATACCTTTACCAAAGACTTGGGTCGCAGCATCTGAGAGAAGTGGAGCACTGATATTGCCTTAATTTTATTTTAGTTATACGGTGACCAAAAAACTGTTTTTCATTTACGCCTTAAGGCTATGGTCTTTGCTCCCAATAAACACGAGAAGATTTCATAGCACCGGCAACTTCGGCAACATTTTAGCGTATGACTTTAGGATATTTTTCAATGGCTTAAGAACATTCCAGATCATTAGGTTAATTGGGGATCTATAAATGTGATCGAATGTGAAGGTCATGCTCACTGTGGTCTTCGAAATTAATGACATTGGCACCGCCAAGGCCAGACAAATTCAAAGACTATTGCACCACATCTTCTTGCTGTACTGTCCTAGCCTTCACATCCGTCAGACAAGCCTTCGTGCGATTTTTATCTGTTCCCACAAATAATGAGAATAAAATGCGCTTTGTTGAAGGAGCTCAATGCTCTCCCAGGAATGTGTTTCGAAGATCGATGCTAGCCTTGATATAAATTTGTAGCGACTAAAGGGTAGGCTAAATACGAGTTTCTTTTTAAAAATGCAATAAAATGAATAAAATTAATTTTTTTCAATATATTGTGGCTTTATTAGTAAGAACAAATATGCCCATTAATTACGAAATACAACGTCGTTCAAGTGGCTGCCTTGGCTGGTTTCGCAGTAGCGCATTCTGTCACCCCAATTTTCCAGGACCTTGTTGATGGTTTCGAGCTGTAGCTCATGGATTGCTTGGATGATATTGGCCTTAAGTGCTTGAATCGTCTCCGGATTGTTGGCATAACATCGGTCCTTCAGGATTCCCCACAAAAAAAAAGTCCAAAATGGTCAAATCGCAACTCTGAGGCGAGGACATCGACAAGATGGCTGATAACACGATTTTGGAATTTGGTGCGTAAAAGATCGATTGTGGCATCGACTGTGTGGCATGGCGCGCCATTCTGCATGAACCAGAGGTCGTCCAAATCTATGTCTTCAATTTCAGTAAAAAAAAAAGTCGGTTCTCATTGGCCGAAATGTTGTTTCCAGCCTCATTTTCGAAGAAAAATGGTCCAATGATCCACTCCACAATCCGCACCAAACTGTCACTCTCTGTGGATGCGTTGGCTTCTCGACATTAACGTGCGGGTTTTCCGAGCCCCAGAAGTGATGAAAATGCGCCTCGTCAGAAAGGATGATTCTTCGCCCAAAATCGTTGTCCAATTCAAGTCGCTCTAAGGCTCAAACTGCGAAGCGATAACGTCGGGCGTCTTCAATTGCGGGGTGGTCGTGGTGCAATGGTAATCATCACCGACTGTTGAACTGAAGGTCTGTAGTTCAAGACCCTAGTCAAGAACAATTCCTGTATGGAAAAAACTGTGCAACAACATCAGTTGTGAATGAGAGATGATCAAAAAGTGCTGACGAAGGGGTAACACTCGCAGCATAAGATCACTTCAAAATTCATACTCTGTGTGTGCATTTCCAATGTAACACCTTAATAACATGGAAAACAAAATAGTTACTGTGAACTACAACCAACGCAAATTCAGTTGAATCTTTCAAATCATATCTAGGACAACCACCCCCGGAGAGTAGTGAACGAACATCTGCGACACAAACCATCTGCACCCCGTCCAGGTTGTGCGACAAACACCATAAGAGCGCATAAAATTGCTGAGTCAATTGGACCTTGTAAGCGAATAATTCGAGATCTTTGTGCAGAATTCTCCTCAGGCTAGTGCGTGAAATGTTGAGCTGTTGAGATCGATGGCGAGTTGATGTGCGAATTGAGTCTCACACTCTCGGCCACAGCAGCCACATTCGCATCTCTGCGCACCGTACGACAACGGGGATCATGAGTGTTGTCCACTAGCATACCAGTCTCACGAACTCTTTGCACAAGGTTAGGTTAGGTTAGGTTAAAGAAGGGGCGTGTGATGGTTAAGCATCACTTCCACTCGGAGGCCAAAAGGCCCATTGTGATTTCCTTCATTTGTGGGGGTACACATATAATTAACCTGTCCTATCACTTGGTGGCTGAAACCACCCCGTGCTCTTCATGAATTTTAGAAGATCCGATATACATATCTGTATTTGCCACATCCGCAATCTCTGTAAAGAATCTTTGGCCCAGCGACGCTAGGCGTCGATTCTGGAGAGCTCGGCAGTGGCTAAGCAGATGTTGGATCGTCTCAGTTTCTTCCTCATCGCCGCATCTCCGGCAGAGATCGCTGGATCCCGAGTCCCATTTCCGGAGCATTGCTCCAATGGGACAGTGTCCTGTGATCACTCCGACGAGCATACCAATCGAGTTTCGGTCCAGCGCCAAGAGCTTCTTTGTTTTTCCGATATTGAACTCTGGCCACGATTATCTTGTCGTGTAGCTGTCGTTTCTTGTAAGCCAAGACCAGTTGGCTTCTTTGATGATTGTGTCATATATGATCCGGTATAATGCGCTGATCGGTGGTTGCAATGACGTGTCCGCTGCGCTGATGGCCAATTCAGACCCTTGCCTGGCCAATTCGTCTGCTCTTTCGTTCTCTGCGATTGAGCTGTGACCCGGGACCCAGCAGAGTTTGACTTTATGGTGTATGATGGACTTCAGTGAGTCGCGACATTTCATGACAGCCTTAGGTCTCGTTATACAGGATTCTATTGACTTCAGTGCGGTCTGGCTGTGTACAATACGAAGATAGAAGATCCGATGGTGGGATATCGGTTATCTGTAGGTGTTTGGCTGCTTTCTCTATTGCCAGGATTTATGCTTGAAAAACGCTGCACAGATCAGGGAGTCTGAATGATTCCTGTTTGTGGAGGGTATAAGAGTAGAACTCGGCCCCAGTGCCTGTGTCCATTTTCGATCCGTCGGCGAAGAGAGTGATCTCGTGGTCGTTAATCACAGCGTTTGATAGCCACTCTTCTCTGTCGGGGAAAAGGATTGGTATTCTGAGAGAGAAGTCATTTTGGGGGTAAATATAGTCGGTCCTAGCTGCGAGGCTACTAAAACCATGTTTCTTTCCCAGGTCGTCTATTATTCTAAGTATGGCCGCATATCCATAGTTGGCTTGCTTCATCTGAGAAGCGAGCGCTCTTTGCAGCGCAGCCTTTTATGAATAGATCCAGGGGGAGGAGATGAAGTATCATGTCCAACCCTGCCTGCGGCGTGCTTCTCATGGCTCCCGTTGTACAAACAGCTGCTGACCTTTGTACTTTGTTGAGCATGTTCATATAGCTTTTCGTGCAGACTAGGGCCCCATAAGTTAAAATGGATCTGATGATTGCTGTGTACATCCAATGAATGCAAGCCCCATCTTTTGCCGAAGTTCTTTTTGTATGCATAAAAAGCATTCAATCCTTTCCTCCAGGTTCCTTTTCCAGGAGAGTTTTGAATCAAGAATGATGCCTAGATATTTGGCTCCCGCTTTGAGTTTGAGTGGAGTACCCTCTAACTTTGGGGGAGCAAATATCGGAATTTTCCTTTTCCTGGTGAACAAGACCAGCTCGGTTTTCGTGGGGTTTATTTTCAGACCGTTCTGTCTTGCCCACGAGGAGAGTTCCCCCAACGCAGATTCCATTAGTTCACTGATAGTTGGTAGAAATTTACCTTTTATCCAGATAACCAGGTCATCCGCGTACGCTATTGTCTTTGTGTCTTTCTCCATAAAGAATTTGAGGATTTTGTTAACTGTAAGAAGCCACAGTAGGGGGGAGAGATCTCCCCCCTGTGGTGTGCCTCTAGTTGTCACTTTCCTTATAGAGCTGTGTCCAATGTCTGCATTGATAATTCTGTTCTTCAACATATTTTCAATCCAGATTACAATAGATTTGTCTACTTTTATGTCCTCTAGAGCTGTTATTATGGCCTCTGTGTTTACATTGTTGAAGGCCCCCTCTATATCGAGGAAGGCTGCCATTGTAAACTCTTTTAGGTTCAACGAGCTCTCAATTTCACGGACAACACTATGCAAAGCACTTTCCACTGATCAACTCTTTGCACAAACTGCTTCATGTCGGCCAAAACTTATTTTTAAAAAACGCACTGCTTGGGCCACACAGCACTCACTTTGGAAATAAGTTTTCAATATTTCCTAACGTTGTATGATACTGACTTTCTGTCAAGATTTTGGGCGAGAAACGGCTGTTAGGGTCAAAATAACCTATGATTTAAGAAAACACTAGATGGCCAGCCCTTTACTTTGACCAAGAAGATAGTGAAACCAGCGAAAACCAAAAATTCCTGTAACTTTTTGAACACAACATGTAAATACCTTTTCAGTTCAAAAATCACCTACAATACAAAGCTAATTCTTTAAATATATTCGATTTTCTCTTTCCAGTATACTCTCAAAAGCAGCCACCTTATCCACCCTATGCCGGTTATCCACAACCGCAAATATACCCGGCTCCCTACTACCATGGCTCGCAGTATGGACCGTACAACTATTAAAAATTCCGACCATTGACTTAAGTACAATAAAATAAATCGAACAATTCTTCAAAATCCAACGGTACGAAGAAAACCATTAGACTAAGATGCTTACAACAATGCAAATATATATCTACTCATTTATCTTAAATGGTTTTAAGGTAAACGTGTGTGCCTTAACCGATCATTTGTTTTTGTTTTACATTAATACACATCCAGATAGTGCAGATATGTAACGAAGGAAATAGTAAATACATGAATATGTATTTGTGCATGTAAATATACATACAAATAATAGTTTTTTTTTTTTCATTTAACATTTATATAAAATGGTTAAATCCGCAAGAACTTAATAATTTCTAGTTGCATTGTAGTCAAATTTGAAAAATTGTTTTAAGTAAGTAAGTCACAAAACGAAGTAGGACCGAAGCACTGGATAGGTTTTGCATAAGTCAGTTGTTACATCACGGATCAGAACGAAAGGACAACGTGATCCAACTCAGAACAGGACTCGAACCAATACTGCAATAAATAAATCAAGGATCAAGGATATAATCATATAGTTAAGTGTCTTCCATGAAATCAAGAGAAATATTAAGGCAAACTTAAATGGTTCTTTACTTGTAGTCGTATACCCATACATACATATATATTTATCGTTTATTTTTTTTTTTTTATATATCCACTAGCTTAGACGAGTATGTTATTGTGTTCCAATATACGCAAGCCTGTCGAGCTTGTACCAATTACATTTCGATTTATTATTATTTTAATTTTTTTTTATATGATAACCTAGGCTTGTACCAATATAGTGACTAGTTAAAAAGACTGGATGATTATGAAAAACGATCGATCACAGTTGTACGTGCAAGAATTTAAGCTAAAGAAGGGGGATTCCCGAAATAGAACTTTCAAGTTTTCAGCTTGTATCTATCATAAGCAAACAATATGACATAATTCTGTTTTGTGTATGCAAATTTAATTATGTTTTTCATTTTTTTAAATGTAAATAGATTTTTGTTATTGTCTAATAAAAGAATAAAAAACTTAAATACACGTTTGCGTTGTTTTTCTTTTACTCACGACGGCGTCCTCGCGGGGCACTATATAGGAAGTTGTAGTGTTCGCGTGGGCGTCTGGATATTCAATTGCTTTTGATAAAATTTCCTCCTACGCGATATTTCTGGTTTCTTGAATTACTGGTCGGTACCAACACTACTTAGCTCGTGGGTGAATTTTACGAGCAAGCTGTGGAGAATTGACAGTGAAGAAACTATTTTCCCTTAACGCTTTCAATGCCAAGCCATAGTCATTTTCGTTTGACTTATTTAATTATTTAGACAGCGCTACAGTAAGAGGTAAACCTGAACTTCGATCAACAAACCTCTTCAGCTGGCTCGACCTCTAGCCCGTCCCGTTGGTATTGTCCGTCTTTCATTGATGATTTAATTTTGGTGTGGGCTTAATTCAAGCTATAGCACAACCACTTAATTTACCTTAGAAACTATGATTGGGAGAAGGAAAGGCTATTGAAAAGACGGAGCTTTAGGCATAGAGTACTGAGGATGAAATCGAGGTTAATATTCGAATTAACATACGGGAAGAGACGACGTTTACGTGTATCATGAAGGTTGGTGCTAAGAGATGCATATAATGGAGTTATAAAGGGTGACGCAGTCAATGGTACCTCTTAGTAGTCTATGAATGAAGAGGATGTCAGATACCCTTCTTCTTTCCTTCAACGTACTCAAATTGAAGATAGGGTGGCAAGAGCAAAGGATTGTTCCAGGGGAAAACTCGAAGTGCAAAACGTAGGAACCGGCGTTGGATGCTCTCGATTCTAGAAATGTGAATTTGTTGATAAGGAGACCACACTTGAGAGGCGTGTACAAGAAGGGGCCGGATAAAGATTATGTAGAGAGATCGGGTAACGTAAGGGTTCGAGAATTCTTTATACCATCGCTTCATCGATGTGTGGGCGAAAATTTAGCTCCTGGTCACATAGTATGCCAAGATCACGAATGGCCTGAGCGGTGGAGATGGGTTGATTATTGAGGAAGTAGAGACGAGGGGGAGGTTTGATTCGTTTACGTGAAAAGGTGATTGATTGGTATTTGGAAATGTTAAGCTCCAAGCAATTTTTTGAACACAAGATGGAAACATTTTTGAGATCAGATTGAATAGGGGAAGAGTCATGACTGGAGGAAATGGGCTTGAATAACTTGGTGTCGTCGGCATATAATGAGATGTGGGAATGTTTGATCTCCATTTCAATATCGTTTATGATAAGAACGAAAAGAAGTGGACCTAAGTGGCTGCCTTGGAGGACGCCAGAGGAAGCTACAAAGGGGTTAGAGAAGGCAGATCTAATATGAACACTGTAATAGCGATTTTCCAGGTAAGAAGATATCCACTTCAAGGAAATGAGCCAAGGGAGAACAATTTGAAGAGTATCAGTCTGTGGAAGAAATAACGTCGACTTCTTTGCCATTCCCTAAGACTGATAGGACGTAAATTCAACCAGGTTAGTGGTTGTAGATCTGCATTTGAGGAAACCGTGTTGTCTAGGGGAGATTAAGGACTTGCAGCGAAAACTAAATACTCTCGAAGAGTTTGAATATATGAGGGTGGTCCGATAAGTACTTAGCCTCACCGTCAGATGGCGCCAGTATCGCAAGAGCAATAGTGTAGTACATTCTGTTAGACGGCTACTGTCAAAATTTCAGCCGGATCGGACTCGTAGTTTTGTTTTGACCGCGTGTGGAAGCGGGAGTGTCCGTGGATTTTAGAAAAATGGAAAAAGAGCAATATCGGTCGGTGATTCGATTCTTGTCTTTGGAAGGGAAATCACGCAGCGAAATCAAAGAGCGTTTGGATGCTGTGTACGGTGACTATTCTCCTTCGATGGCGACCATCAAAAATTGGTTTAACAAGTTTCAACGTGGTCGCATGTCGGTTTTTGATGAGCCACGTCCATGTGCCCCGAAAACGGCTACCATGGAGGATAACGTGACAAAAATCCACGATCTCGTATTGGCAAACCGCCGATTGAAGGTGCGCGAGATAGCTGAGACAGTAGGCATTTCAAAAGATCGCATGGGTCATATCCTGCATGAAATTTTGGGCATGAGAAAGCTGTCGGCGCGATGGGTGCCGCGTTTGCTCACTCCGGACAACAATCGCAACCGTGAGACCACTTCAGAGCAGTGTTTGATGCTGTTGAAGCGCAATCCGAAGGAGTTTCTGGGTCGTTTCGTGACAATCGACTAAATATGGATCCACTGGTACACACCAGAGACCAAGGAACAGTGGAAACAGTGGATTTCACCCGGCGAACGTGCTCCGAAGAAGGCGCAGACTGTCCCATCGGCCGGAAAGGTGATGGCCACCGTTTTCTGGGATTCACAAGGTGTGATCCACATCGACTACCTGGATAAGGGCAAAACGGTCACAGGGCTATACTATGCCAAATTATTGGGCCGATTCGACGCCGAATTGAAGAAAAAACGGCCCCACTTGGCGAAGAAAAAAGTGCTCTTCCACCATGATAACGCACCGGCTCACACCTCCGCCCTCGCCACGGCCAAATTGCTCTAATTGGGCTACGAACTGCTGCCCCATCCACCGTATTCTCCAGATTTGGGCCTGTGCGACTTCTTTCAAAGTCCAAGTGAGAAATTCGGTAAATAATCGAAATAAGCGAAGTCCGAAGCAAAGGAGTCGTCGGCGAAAGGTGGCGAAAAATTTGGCGATAATATTGGGGTCATTCGAGGTTTGATCATGGAAGGTAGGGTAGCTATCAGATTTTCTTTTGTAGTTAACAAACTTAAAGAAGGACTTAGGATCACTTATAAGATTCGCTTGCGTTTCAGCTTAATAGCGTTGATAGAGGGAGTAGTGAAGGGCGGTAGAGTGGAGATAGCTGCCCATGTAAAGGGTGTTTTTTATAGAGTTACAGAACTTTGAAATGGAATAAAACAAAGATGATTTTTTTAAATTGACATGAAATTGACTTTATTCGAAAGATAATCTTCTGACATTATAATTTAAATATAATTTCTGGCATATGACCGCCACGGCTGGCGGTGAATGGGCCCAAAACAAGATTGCCGTTGATACCAATTTTCATAAGCGAATTTTGTTTAGCGATGAAGCTCACTTTTGGTTGAATGGATACGTCAATAAACAAAACTGCCATATTTGGAGTGATGATAATCCTCAAGTGTATGTTGAGGCACCGTTACATCCACAAAAACTGACTGTTTGGTGTGCTTTATGGGTTGGTGGAATAATTGGTCCGTACTTCTTTAAAAACCATGCTGGCCAGAACGTTACAGTCAATGGTGACCGCTATAGAGCCATGATTACTGACTTTTTCGTTCATCAATTGAACAACCACGACGTGCAGGAGCTGTGGTTTCAATAAGACGGCGCAACATGTCACACAGCTCGTGCCACAATTGATTTATTGAAGGAAACGTTTGGTAACCGCATAATATCACGTTACGGACAAGATTGTGCGATTTAACGCCGCTTGACTATTTTATATGGGGATATGTAAAGTCGCTAGTCTACGCCGATAAACCCGAAACGATTGACCACTTGGAGGACAACATTCGCCGCGTTATTGCCGATATACGGCCACAAATGTTGGAAAAATCATTGAAAATTGGACATCCAGATTAGACTACGTCCGAGCCAGCCGTGGCGGTCATATGCCAGCAATTATATTTAAATTATAATGTCGGAAGATTATCTTTCGAATAAAGTCAATTTCATGTCAATTTAAAAAAATCATCTTTGTTTTATTCCATTTCAAAGTTCTATACCTCTATAAAAAACACCCTTTAGTTAAAAAAGTTATTTAGGGATTGAGTACGAAGGAGGATTGTCCACTGCTTATTTCTTTAGTTTCTTAGAAAACAGAGCCTGCAATTATACAAGGGTGGGTAGGTGGACAAAGTTTTACGTTATGAAATGGGAATGTAAAGAGAGATAGAATTAAATATTTTCCTGTAAGACGTGGATATTGCAGGTTATTCAAATTGAGAGGGGCTTTAAGGTATTCATTGATTAGGTGAAATTTTGCTTTGTGGAAATCGTGAGAGTTCAGAACTGCAGGAGGATTGTTCTGTAATGGAGAATCGTGAAAAAAGGAAAGGAGGAGGGGAGGATGAAAGTTATCGGTGGTTGAAAGGGAAATGGGACAAAGAGAAACAGAAGAGTTGAGAGGATCGGTTGTGAATATGAGGTCTAGTTGCCTACCCATGTAGTTTAGGACGCCACTAACTTGGCTAAGGTTTGAAATTGCTAGGCGATCCAAGAAAATACATTCTTTGGTAGTAGTGGGATTAGTGGCAGTATAAAACGATTGATCGTCTGATTGGGTTCATTTAAGATGAGGAAGGTTGAAGTCACCGAAAAGAGGGTTTCTTAAATCTGTTATTTGGTCAATTGTGTTAATGGCGAGTTGATAGCATTCAATAGGTTGTGAGGGCAAGATGTAGAGACAAATGATGTATAGTGTCTTCTGAGGTAGATCAATCTTAATTGAAAGAAAGTCGAGAAGTGGGGTGATATTGCAATAAGGAAAGAGTCAATTGTATTAAGGACGGCTGTCTACTGCCTTGACAAGGGCAACCATGTGGGTCGTCTGAGTTCGTCTGGGGATCAGATTTGTTTCGGTCAGAGCAAAGATTTCAAAAGGTAGAGCATGGGGTTGGAAGACAGCTTGGGTTCTTAAACGAAGACCTCTTACATTCCGATAATAGAATAGATGGCAGAGTGAGAGGGTTGCTGGAAGAGAGAGACAATTAGGGACGGAAAAACTTGTCATGGTCAGCTTTACTTCGCTGAAGGTGCGATATACGTTTTGAATGAATGTATTGGCGTCTGGCGGAAGGTATCAAGATGACACTTTTTGGGGCCAAATATTGAAGAATTCATGGTATTTGATGAAGAGACTCTTGAGGTTAGCAAAATCCTTAGGGAGACCTTCCTGTTGAACGCAGACCATGCCGCTTGTGCTTGTTTTACCTTCATAACAATCGGAGTCTGATTTATCGTGAAGGTAAGCCAGAAAGAGATGAGTGTTCTCATACGTCTTTTAATCTTTTAGTCGAGAGAGAGCGTAGCGACTTTAGGTGGGGTCAGCAGTTAGCTGGGAAGATCAACGAAAGATTGCGGGTGGCAGAGGATTGAACAAATGGGGCAGAAGTTGTTGGTACTGGGACAGACGAAGAGTTGGGTGAATGGGTGGGATTTGGGTTGGAGATGTTGGAGAGACCGGATTGTGAGGGTTGACGTATATGGGAGCTACGGAAATTAAGATACTTGGCTTCGGAGGTGAGGTCAAAGTTGGGAAATAAATTCGGGGCAGGTGATTGGAATGCAGGCGTAGGGCTTGTTGTTGGACTTAGATTAAACGAAACCGGTTGATGTTGGGGTTTTGGCGAGCTGTGGGAGACAGATCTAGGTGAGAAATGGATAGTTGTATAAAAGTTGGAAAGAGAATTGTTTTATAACTCCAGTTATGGTGGAATTTGGGGATGAACTTTGAGATGCTTATTGAAATTAGGTTGAAAATTGTTAGGTCGCTTATTGTAAAAGGAGGGCAGGATATTGGATAATCTTATTTTTTACGCTTATCTTATGTGTAGGTCTAGTCTTAGCTGATCGGGTGATTACCATTTAGATATTTTAAGGTTACCGATGATGAGGACAGTATCGAAGGAATTATAGAAGAGCCTTGCATACTTCGATTGGATGAAAAATTTGGAGCGGCGTGGGCTATTCGGTTTATTATGCTTAAGTTCGACGCACTCCACATCGGCTATTGAATAGTGTTGGCGGAAGTAATTCTTTAGTCAAGAGACGTTGGCGTGTGGAGGGATTCATTTTAGGAAGAAGAGACGTTAGTGTTTTTGAGGCCACTTGCCCATCCGTGTTCAGTCCATGAAGTTCAAAACTGTTTGATCAATTTCGGGGGGCGGCAGAGATTGAAAGGGGTTCGTGGTTCTGAGAGTCCTTTTTACTGGTTTCGACATATACCGAGCGAGTTATCACGAGTGATGTCTGAAGTTCTTCGAGGAGAGATGTGTTACCGGGAGGATGCGGTAGTGTTATATCCGACGAGAAGGGGTCGAGATTCGTTGAAGTGATTTTAAATTCGGCAGTGATGTTACAAATGGTGTTTAGAGTTGTTGCCAGATCTTCACTGAAGTCACTTAGCTTAGTTGTAAGTTCAACGATTAATGGGGAGTAGTCAAACTGGGCGTTATTCTGAGGTGGCGACAATTTTGTGGAGGAAGATTGTAGGAGATTGTAGGAGCCTTCGACGAAAAATTTATCGAATCCACAGATAATTTCAAATCGAATTGCTGATTAATTTGCTGGCTCTTTTCTCCTTCACAAAGATTGCACACCGCGAATTATATACCCTGACAACGGAACGAGCGCATTTTGAAAGCAGGAACTAAACCAAGTTTCTGAGAAACATAGAATATACAGGGTGTCCCACGAGCAGTGTGCCAAAAAGCTAGAGCGTGTAGGTCTGGTCAAGACAAGAAAAAAATCGTATGGGAGGGGGGTCTATTCCCCCCGTTTAGCCGGGAGGGGCAATTTTCAAAAAATTGACTTAATTTGGAAAAAAAATTATTAAAAATCAACAGTTAGGGTCAAGGGGGGTAATTGTAAACTCATTTTATTCTCCAAAAGCCGGTTTTGCATCGAGGCATGCCATGCTATTATTTGAAAATACGATATATTCCCGTTATGTTGACACGTGCCAGACGCAATCTGTAAATGGGTTATTCGCATCTGATCGTTGACGTGATTTACTCATTTTTCGGTGTTTTCAAGTTTTTTGGTGATAAGTAAAATTGTTTTAAAACATAAAATAAGTGATCAAAGTAAGTAACTGTTTATTTATAATTATGTTAAATATAATTGTTAATGTATGTATGTGATGTGTTTTTTAATTCATTGTGACATATTATAAAAGTTATTGGCTGTTTACAATTACCCCATTTTTTTACATCATGGGTAAATGTGAACACCGAAATGGGGTAAAAGTAAACATTTTGGGGTAATTGTAAACATGCGTTTTAAGTGAACTGAGCATTGATCTAATATAATTTTAATTCAAAAAGATGCCACGTATTTATAAACGAAAAACGACACCTCCATCTTATACATCAGAAGATATCGTACATCGTATCGGAAGACGTCAACAACAAAATTAAGACATACCGACAAGCCGAAGAAACTTACGGGGTCCCAAAGTCAGTTATTTTTAATCGAATTGGTGGTAGGAAAAATGTTCTTGCCATTGTATCACGAGGAAGAAAGCCTGCACTATCGTCAAACGTAGAAGACACCATCGCAAGGTGTCTAATTTCAAGATCTCGGGCTGGTTACCCTTGTGATAAGGAGGATCTCCTTAATTTAGTGGGTTCCTACGTGAAAATAAAGAACTTGGCTACCCCTTTCAATAGTGGTAAGCCAGGAGATGACTGGTATCGTAGTTTTATGTCAAGACATCCAAATCTCTCCCTGAAAAACCCGGAACACTTGCAGAAAGCGCGCCAAGATGCTCGAAAAGCTGATATAATTTTTGACTTTTATGGAAAACTTACCAAAGTCTACGATGATTTTAATTTACTAAACCCCAACAAGGCAGCTTTTATTTTAAACGCGGATGAAAGTGGCTTCGGCAGTGATCCAAGTCGCTTGAGAGCCATTGGAGGAAAAGGTGTACCTTTAAGCCGCGTTTCTGGTGGTTCTGGCAGGGAGTCAACAACCGTCTTGGCTTGTGTATCTGCCAGTGGAGATAAGCTACCACCACTAATTGTTTTTAAAGGCGGCGCTGTTCAGGCACGATGGACTTCAATAGATTGCTTCCCAGGAACTCTTTATGCTGCTTCGAGGGAAGGTTGGATGGAAGAGCCTCAATTTTATCATTGGATTACAAACGGACTCATTCCTCACGTCCAAAAAGTTCGTATTGAAAAATGCAATTCGGACCAAACTGCTGTTCTTCTCTACGATGGTCACTCTAGCCATATCAGTGTTAGGATCGTTGAAGAAGCTCTTAAAAATAATATTCAACTAATTCGTTTCCCTAGTTATTTAACCGATAAATTACAACCACTCGACAAATGCGTTTTTGGTCCAGTTAAAACAGCGTGGGACAAATCTCTTGTCAATTATGGCAAAAAGATGATGGGACAAGGGAGTTGCCGGCTTCCTAAAAGTGAATTTGCTGCACTTCTGAAACCGATTTGGGAAAATAATTTTACGTCTGCAAATATTGTATCAGGATTTAAATCCACCGGAATTTTCCCATTTGATCCGACGAAATTTAATGCTTTCAGCGTAAAGGAGCAAGCTATTTATAACGAACTATGTAAAGTCTGGTCAACCAGTTCACCAGAACAGGTAACCACATCTATTGCAGTGACTCAACAAGAACCAACACCATCCATTCCACTTGACGTTGTAGAAGCTATTAGAGGAACACTAGATATTCCTAAAATGTGTGTCAGCTCTCCCGTTCCTCTTCCAGGTACAGCCCAGATTGGGATGCCATCCACCTCAAAAGGTAAATAAACCTGCTGATTGATGTACTCTTCATTGTCTACTAATTTTGTGTCTAGGTACTTCCCAAACTTTCGAGAATACCAGAAACGCAAGTACAGTGCAGACTGAATTAGCTTTGCCTTCACAATCTATGATGTCATCTCCTCAAGGTAGGTTATTAATCAAGTATTTATCTTTTAACTTATCTGCTTAAATTAAACTTTATATTCTTTATTATGTTCCTTTTTAAAGAACTTTTGGAAAATATCTTCGGCTTACAAAATTCGTCTCCATCATCTATAACTAAACCAGAAATTACCAAGAAGGTGGTTTCACGCTTAAAGCAAATGAAATACGGAGAAGTCCTAACCACAGATGAAGTGCTAACCCGTTTAAAACAAGCTGACGAGCTTAAAGCTGAAAAGCTGTCAAAAAGGCGACATAAGAAAAAAAAACCTGTGCTTCAGGAGAGAATAAAAAGCTCAAAATCAAAAAAAGTAAGGACCAGGAAGACAAATGTGAGCTCATCTTCAGATGAAGACGATGTATCTATACCAAGCATTGAATCCGTGTGGAATGAAGGGATAGAAGAAGCAGAAGAGGTAGAATGTCAGGATATTGAGGGCATAAACAACTTAAGGGCAGGCCAGTTTGTCGTTGTCTATTTTAAGGGTGGAAAACGGCTTGCTACCACGTATAAGTACGTTTGCGAGATTTGCAGGGTCCTGGAAGAAGAAGAAGAGATCGAAGTAGTTGGGACTTTAAGTATTGGTTCCTCAAAAACAGCGTTTCAAATTGTCGAAAGTGATAAAAGTTTTGTTTCTATTAAACAAGTTCTTGGATTGTTGCCAGATCCAATAAAAACTGTTGTCGAAGGAAATATTATCGTAGAATTTAATGCAAAAGTTCCAGTTTTTGAATTTTAATGTTTAAACTTAAATTTACAAGAATTTTCTTTTTAATTTTATAATTTAAAAATCTTTGCGTCCTTCATTTTCAGGTAAAACGTCGAAATAAAATATTTTTAAACAATTAACTCTGAATTTTGTTCCTTATTAAATTTTCTTTGGGGTAATTGTGAACATTGCATTTTCGATTTATTTTCTTCATCAAATGTTTTCATTTTGATTTAGTTTTTATTCTATAACCTTTAGAGGCTGAGTTCTTTGTTTTCATTTACCCCATTTTTCTCATTTTCATAAAAAACGGTGGGGGTAAATGTAAACACGAATTTTTATTAAAACTATTAAGCCTACACACTTACAGTTATTTTTTTCTAAAAGATGAAAGAATTTAAATGTAAGTTCAACCAATACCAATTTCCAATATGTAATAGTTAAGCTGGATGAAAAACTACAAATTTAGAAAAAAAACGAAAATACAAAATCATTTACAATTACCCCCTTTGACCCTACATCCACAATGCTGTAATATAATTTTTTGTAAAGCCAGAAGCCTCTTCTTTCATCTTGTTTTTAAACGAAGCTGTTTTAAGGAATAGTTTTCGAGAAATTAATTTTCAAACTCAAAATTTTGAAAAAAAAATTTCGAACTATTTTTTTCCAAAATTGTATGTAATTAAGTACTAATTTTTTTCAAAAATTCAATTCTCTTATTAGTTTTTAGTTAAAAACAGAAAACCGGATGCAAAAATCTCTTGTAGTTTTTGAGAAATTAAAAAAAAAAACCCGAACCACTTTTTTTCTAAGAAAAACCTTTTTTTTTTGTTTTAACGCGGCTGGACTTGTAGGCAAATTAATGTATGAAATATTGACCTCTTTTTATTATTTTTAAAAAATTCGTAGTTTTATTATAATATATTTTCAATATGATCCCCATTTTTTAGAAGGCAAAGATTATATCTCCTAATGGCTGCACATAAGCCTATGCTTGAAAAATTTTCCTGCAATTTGACTCCAGCGACTTCAATCCGTTCTTTCAGTTGTTCCAAAGATACTATTTCCACTTCGTAAACATAATTCTTCATGAATCCCCACACATAAAAATCTAGAGGAGTTAAGTCTGGTGATCTAGGTGGCCATTCCGTGGGGCCCCTTCTTCCGATCCAACGGTCACTAAAATGATCATTCAGACAGTTTCTAACGCGTAAGCTGTAGTGTGCTGGTAGATTAAATTATCTGCTATGGCCAAAGGAACGTTGTCCATCAAATCGGGCAAAAGGTCTCGTAGGAACTGCAGGTATGATTCTCCATTAATAATGGCATTCAAAAACCGGGGCCCGATTACAGTTTGTCCAACAATACCAAGCCAAACATTACAGCTAAAGCGGTGTTGTGATTTATTTTGTTTTTTGTTGTGCTACTCCAATGATGCAAATTGTGGAATTACCATCTCTGGTAAACTGTGCTTCATCCGTCCAGAATATCCTTGCAAAATAGTTTCGTTCAGTTTCATCTCGAAGCAGTAATGATCGACAAAATTCTGCTCTCAAAAACTTGTCGTTTGAGGTGAGTTCCTGAACTGGCCTAAAATGGTACGGGTGTAAGTTTTCGGTATGAAGCACTCTCCATACTCTAGATTTGGGCACTCCAAGCATAATAGCTATCCTCCTTGTACTAAGGGAGGGATTACGTAGGACCAAAGCCAAAATTCTTTCATCTAAGATTCCTGATCCATCTGTAACTGATCTCTAGCACTCCGTGCTCTCGCAGACGTTGGTGGATTCTTGAAAACATGCTACGACTGGGACACCTCCGATTGGGATATCTTTCACGGTAGAGTCTTTCGGCTTCACGATCTCGACCATTAGCTAAACCGTAGCAGAAGTGCATGTCCGTTAATTCTTCTCGAGAGTATGAGTTTGACATCGTAATGTGTTGATGAGTTAACATCCAATTTGGAAATGTTTTTTTATTAAAAATGCGATGCCTTTTAATTACATTTGGGTTGCAAATATTTTGTTTTTCAATAAAGAAAAATTGCGGTTTTATTGTCTTAAGGTCCTAGCGGGTAGAACCCATCGGCGGTGGGCTGACGCAGACGAAATTGGCAGGTCAGTTTTCAGGCGTTATCAATGAAAAAAAAGGATTAATCCAGGGTTATTCCAATACTGTGTCACTTTATTGTAGCCTCATAAAGCTCCGCATTTTTTAAAAATAATAAAAAAAGAGGTCAATGTTTCATACATTAATTTGCCTACAAGTCCAGCCGCGTTAACCCTAGAGTACTACTCTACGTCGTAAAGGCGCCACCGCAATTCAAAAATTATCGTCTCTTTTTCGTTCTCGCGCGCATCGCTTTATCCTTTTCGCACATCTCAGTCGTTATAAATACGGCCAGTGTGGCGGCTGTGACGAGGCGGGAGGTTTATTCGTTTTACTAATATAACCAGTCTTTGCGCTCCGGAGCCGTATGAGTAGTTTCTCTGTACCTCCCAACATGAGTAGTTCTCTAGGGTTAAAACCAAAAAAAAAGGTTTTTCTTAAAAAAAAGTGGTTCGGGTTTTTTTTTAATTTCTCAAAAACTACAAGACATTTTTGCATCCGGTTTTCTGTTTTTAACTAAAAACTAATAAGAGAATTGAATTTTTGAAAAAAAATTAGTACTTAATTACATACAATTTTGGGAAAAAATAGTTGGAAATTTTTTTTTTTTCATTTTTTTTTTCAAAATTTTGAGTTTGAAAATTAATTTCTCGAAAACTATTCCTTAAAACAGCTTCGTTTAAGAACAAGATGAAAGAAGAGGTTTCTGGCTTTACAAAAAATTATATCACGGCATTGTGGTTGTAACTGTTGATTTTTAATATTTTTTTTTCCAAATTAAGTCAATTTTTTAGAAAATTGCCCCTCCCGGCTAAACGGGGGGGAATAGACCCCCCGCCCATACGATTTTTTTCTTGTCTTGACCAGACCTACACGCTCTAGCTTTTTGGCACACTGCTCGTGGGACACCCTGTATATTGATATTTTCCCCATCGAAAGTGAGATATTTTTTGTCAAATCTGACTGCGGGAAAAATGGCAATTGATCCCGTATGTGACCTTTCATATTTGACCGGGCTTGATGGAGAAGCAGGAGAGCAATCTTGATTGCATTAATAAGATAACGATAACGAGTTAGTAACTACTTGTTGTAGGTAAGCGATATTAACACTAAAAACGCAATTAAATTATTTTTCTTTTATATAATTGTTTATTTATCAATGACTGTTGTTAACGTTTATTGCGTAACGTGGTATTCTAAAATAGACACGAATCCAGCATGCTTTCTGTATATTCTTTCTGATTTTCACCGTTACATTAATTTGTTTGTCTTTCGTTTACGTTTATCGATTTATTGGTTTCATCTTTTTTGTTTTGTTTGCATTTCGATTAAGTTTAAATAATGAAAATGAATTAAAGCAAAACAGAAATAATACTTTTCAAGTATCCTATTCGTATTCGTCACATGTCCCATGTATATACTGAATCAGAGTCTTACAACATTTATCATTATCGTTATTATTGTTATTTCTATGGTATAAATTATCTTATTATTCACTTACAGTATAGCACCGAGTACAAATGTTTAAGTATTAATAGTACTTTACTACGTTTGTTTCTTCTGCATCTTATTAAAAAAATTAAATCATATTTACTTGTATAAATAATAATATAAAATCACTGCTAACAGCCTAAAAGCAAAATTGACTTTCCTATGGCGTTTGAAGGTGTTTCCTCTTAAACTCGACCGTCTCCAGACATCTGAAATTTATAATGATCAGTTAGAAGAGGATGGAAAAGTGGTATGTTTGTATTCTACCTGAGATTGGGAACTATCACTCTCGACCTGTTCAGAATAACAGTGTTTGTAGTTTAGATAATCCAAAAGTCTTCGTGGCAATGGCAATGTCTGTATTAAATCCTTTCGAACTACTGCTTTTAATATAACAAATCTTGTGAAAATAAAAAGAAAACAAATTCGGGAGTCAATTAAGCCGATATCGATATTGATGTACCTGCACATGTGCTGTAGACTTTGAATATGTTTAAACCTAGAAACAGGATTGGTTAGTTGTACTCGCATAGGCCCATGCTCTGGTCTTCGGTGTAAGAAAAACAAATATCTAAACAGAAAGGGTTGATGTTAGTGGCTTGGCTTAAGCAGGCTATCAGCGGTGAATTTGTTCGTCGAACAAAGATGTATTTGTCCAATAACTATGCGGACATTGCTCACAAACATTACATTTCAGTGAAGTGAAGATTAAAAAATGGACAATGGAGAGTGACACTGTTGTGCCCTTGATGTCTACAAATTTGCTTAGAGAGAAAAAAAAAAAGGGAAAGCAAACAGCACAGTATGTGGATGAAAGAATGGTACGCCAAACGAGAGACTACTTCCACACTAAATGGAAGTAATGTTTGAGTTTTTTCGAGAGAGATTTCATGTGGGACAGATTTGATTTGATTTCGCACTTTGCGAGGGTTGGTGTTAAGGAGAATAGAGTTGTAAAGGGTCGGGCAGTCAATGGAACCTGTAAGGAGTCGATGAATAAAAAGAATGTCAGATACCCGTCTTCGTTCTTCCAAGGTCTTCAAGTTGATTAATTTAAGGCGATCATGGTAGAAAGGTAAGATCAAGGGATTGTTCCAGGACATACCTCGAAGGGGAAACGTAGAAAACGACGTTGAATGCTCTCTATTCTGGAGGTGTGAATACGTTGGTAAGGAGACCACACTTGAGAGGCGTATTCAAGAAGAGGACGAACGAAGGTTAAGTAGAGGGATCGGGTTACGTAGGGGTCGAAGAATTCCTTAGACCAGCGCTTAATAAAACCGAGTGCTGAGTTGGCTTTATTTATTATGTCACTATAATGAGAAAGAAAATTGAGCTCCTGGTCACATAATATGCCAATGTCACGGATAACTTGGACGGTGGGAATGGGTTGATTGCGAAGAAAGTAAAGACGGGGAGGAGATTTGCTGCGTTTACGAGAGAAGGTTATTGATTGGCACTTAGAAATGTTGAATTCCAAACAGTTTTTGGAGCACCCGGTGGAGAAACTGTTGAGATCGGATTGGATAAGGGAAGAGTCGTGTGTCGAGGAGACAGTCTTGAACATTTTGGTGTCATCGGCATATAGAGAGAGAATGGGGAATGTTTGATGACCAATTCAGCATTGTTTATGGTAAGAATAAAGAGAAGTGGACCTAAATGGCTGCCTTGGGGGACACCGGAAGGGGCTAGAAAAGGCAGATCTGAAACGAACGCTATAATAGCGGTTTTCCAGGTAAGAGGATATCCATTTCAATAAAATGGGTTCAAAATCAAGGACAGACAATTTGTAGAGTATAAGATTGTGGGAAATCTTGTCAAAGGCCTTACTGAAATCCGTTGAGATACAGTCGACTTCATTACCGTTCTCTTACGCAGCAAGGGTGGAAGGTACAAATTCAATGAGGTTTGTGGTTGTAGACCTGCATTTGAGGAAGCCGTGTTGTCTTGAGGACATTAGAGATTTGAACTTAGGTTATCGTACAGAATGCTTTCGAAGATTTTGGGTATGTGTGACAGTTTAGCAATGGGTGTGATAAAAGAGCTTTTCCATATTTGAGGAAATTCACCACGAGATAAGGATAGGTTGAAGGTTTTAGAGAGGGGTAAAGAAATGGTGGAGGAGCATTCTTTTAGCAATATGGAGGAGAGACCGTCGGGACCAGGAATGAATCCATCATTGAGTTGATTTAGTTTGTTTTCGATGATGTGGGATTCGACAGTACGGAGGAGAAATGGACCAAGGGAAGTATTTGATAAGTAGTTGAAATAGGCCGGATCAGGTACATCTTCGGCGAAAGATTCTTTGAAAAAGGTTGGCGATGGTGTCGGGATCGATTGAAGTTTCACTATTGAAGGAGAGGGAGTTTGGGTAGCCATCCGATTTTCTTTTGTAGTTGATAAACTGAAAGAAAGATTTAGGATCGTTTATAAGGTTGGTTTGAATGTCGGTTAAATAGCTTTAATAAAGAAAGTTGTAAAGCTCGGTGAAATGTAGATATGCATCAAGATAATTAGAAAAGTCGCAAGGGGAGTGAGTATGAAGGAAAGTTACCCACAGCTTGTTTCTCAGCGAACGGAGCCTCCGTTTATACCAAGGAGGAGAGGTATACGAGGTTTTGTGTCGGGAGAACGGGACACAAAGGGCGATGAAGTTGAATATTTCGCTGTAAAACCTTGATATGGCAGCGTTTAGAGTTAGGTTGTCAAAATTAAAGGGGGCTCTGTTGAGATATTCGTTGATTTGACGGAAATTGGCTTTGTGGAAGTCGTAAGAGGATAGAATTGTAGGGATATTGTTTTGTGTGGGGGGAATTGTGAAAGAATGAGAGGAGAAGGGGAGGATGGAAATTGTCGATGGTGGTTAGGGAAAGGGGGCAAAGAGAAACTGAGGAATTGAGGGAATCAGTAGAGAAAATTAGGTCTAATTGTCTACACATGAAATTTGAAATGCCACTGACTTGGCATAGGTTTGAATCGGTTAGGCGATCAAGGAAGAGAAACTCTTTGGTGGTGGTGGGATTAGAAGTGACAAAGAAAGATTGGTCATCGGAAGAAGTCCATGTGAGGTGGGGAAGATTGAAATCACCAAATATGTATAAGGATTTCATCAAGGGGGTCCCGTAAATCGATTATTTGATCGATAGAGTTGATGGCGAATTCGTAGGATTCAATAGGTTGTGAGGGCAAGATGTAGAAGCAAATAACGTAAACCGACTTTTGGGGTAATAGGATCCTGACTGAAACGAAGTCGAAGTGCGGGGAAGAGGATATTGCAACAAGGGATGAGTCTATTGAGTTTAGGACGGCTGGAAGGACGCCTCGACAAGGGCGGCTGTCAGTAGGTCGATTGAGATCATCATCACGGTAAACGTTAAAATTAGAGGGGAACAATTCGAGGTTGTTTATGCTGGGGATCAGGTTCGATCAGTATCGAAGTCTAATAGTACCAACGATGGATCGAATGGTTGTTAACAATTTTACAACGAAAGTCTTTTTAAATCTCTAATAGCGTGGAAATGCAGCAATTTTGTGGTCTGAAACCTGACTGAAACGGTGAAAGGAGCTCGTGTTCGTAAGAACGACTTCACTAAGCTATGGAATCTATAGAAGCTATGGAAGGAGCTGAAAGAAGCTTCTCCGCGGATTTGAAGAATTTTCTTCGTATGGACAGCCGAGCATATAGAGTTATTAAGATTAGTAGCTCCCGAAATTACGAGAAAGGACACTGTAATGAGAATTGCAATAACGCCAAATGAAAGGCTTTTAGCTACTTTGCGCCCCTGACTTTTCGCTCCTTTCATGTTATGACGCTCACTTTTGTATGAAGCAGTGAATTTACGTCTTCTTCAATTTCTTGGTACTTTTTAAGAAGTACGGTTTGCGCCGTCTTATATAAGTCGATGTAAACTTCGAATAACTTCAATAATTGTCAACCGATATTCATGTCATAGCATTTTGGAAACGTCAATTCAGTACAATTTTAACCATGAATCGCTTCATACCAAAAGAACGCGCGGAAAAAGTTTCAATGTTCATTAAAAATGAACGCTCGATTGTGCTAACTCACGTGCAAAATATCGTGATCGTGTTGCGCCCAAAAAAGATACAATTCGTCATTGGGCCTCGAATTTTTTTCAATTTGGTTCTGTGGCAACCCTCGTGAGCAACCTAGGCCACGTCCGTGGCGTTCAAACTCATCTATTCAGTCTGTGAAGGCCAGTGTTCAAGAAGACCCAAGTTTGTCATATCGGCGCCGTTCGCAGCAGTTAGGCATCAGTGGGACCACTTTGCGGAGATTTTTAAAGGATGATCTTCACTTATTTCCATACAAAGTGCAGATAACTCAAAGAATTTTGCCACAAGATGAGCCACAGCGCTTGGCATACGCACAAAATGTCGTTGCAGTGATTAATGCTGAGCCGGTATTCTGGCAGCAAATTTTGATGACCGATGAGGCACATTTTACGCTCTCTGGTTCAGTTAATAAACAAAATTGTATCTTCTGGGGCACCGAAAATCCACACATTATTCAAGAAGAGCCGCTATATGATCAAAAAGTTATTGTTTGGGCCGGTGTATGCGCTAAAACCACCATTGGACCGTATTTCTTCAAAGTTGGCGATACAGTGGATGGCGATCGATATCGGTGGATATTGGCCCATTATGCTTTTTTCACTTTTGGTTTCAACAAGACGGCGCGATATGCCATACTGCGGATAAAACAATGAACTTTTTGCGTAAGAAGTTCCCTGGAAGATTGGTGTCAAAAAAGGGCGATATTGACTGGCCTCCGAGATCGCCGGATTTGACTCCTACAGACTTTTTTCTCTGGGGATACTTGAAGAGCAAGGTGTATGCTAACGACCCGAAGACAATAGAACAGCTCAAAAGAAACATTCGTGCGGAAATCGCAGAAATTTCGACCGAAATGCTCGAAAATGTCATGAATGCGCGAAAACGAGCCCATTTTTTCATCGGCAATAAAGGCGATCATTTAATTGATGTGGTTTTCAAAAATTAATCAGGATACATTTTAAAGGTCTATATTGAATAAAAGTTTTTGAATTTCCAAAATCGGTTGAGAGTTGTTGAACTTATTCGAAATTTACATCGACCCATATGAGATGGCGCACGCTGTATTTCCCTAGATTTGTTGCGTAAATGTTTATTTTTATATGCCTCGCTTTTATTTTGCCACAATGCTGGCTCATTTTGCAGACATGCAATAAATTATTCCAAGAATTTCTTGTTCATTTTGGTACGTGCTCATCCCACAAATATTTTTTAAAAATTATGTTCTTGCAACCAGGCAAGAAAAACTCCTGGTTATATCAGAATGTTAGAGAAAAGATTTTCTAGTGTCGCATAATCAAAATTTAAGAGCCACTGTTTTAAACGATTCACAAGCCTGCTGGAAAATGCTATTGATCTGATTGAAGGTGGTAGTCCATTCACAGTCCATTAAATTAATGCAGTAATTCGAAAAGTTGGAGCAGATACAACATTTGAGAAGTTTCTACGTAAATTGTAATCTGAAATTAGTCTACAATTAAGATTACCCGGTCTTAAATAGTGTACAAATAAGTTTTGAGAGACTTACAATAGATGGCCTCGCTCGTATTAAACGCACCGGACCACCCTTTAACTATATTCACATGAAAGCGTCATCATTTTCTCTACTAATCGGTGTGTGTCTTTTTGTTGAAGTTTTTTGTGTTTTAAACATGTCAACTTATGTGCCAACAAAACAACATTTGCGGGAAGCGCTGCTTTTTTCCTTCAATTGGAAGAAAAGTGCAGCTGAAGGGCATCGATTACTATGTGAAGCATATGAGGAACATGCTCTATCAACAAAAACATGTGAGTACTGGTTCCGGCGTTATTACTAAAAAAATGGCGATTTTGACACCAGTGACAAAGAACGTGAAGGGAGGCCAGTAGAGTTTGAAGACGCTGAGCTGGAGACATTATTGGACCAAACTCAAGAGGAGCTCGCTGATACCTTAGGGGTGACTAAACAAGCGATTTCAAACCGTCTCAAGGCCATTGGTATGGTGCAAAAACAAGGACATTAGGTCCCGCACGAACTTATGCCGAGAGACGTCGAACGCCGTTTTTTTCACGTGCGAACAAGTGCTCAAAAGATAAGATCGGAAAAATTATTTGCATCGAATAAATGACAGTGGATCCACTACGACAATCCAAAGTGCAGAAAATCACAGGGTTAGCCCGGCCACGCGTCAACTTCAATAGCCAAACCCAATACGCATAGCAAGAAGCTGAGTTTGTGCACCTGGTGGGATCAGCTCGGAGTGATCTACTATGAGTTACTCCATCTCAATCATCACCGCGGATCGTTACCAGGAACAATTGATGCAATCAAGCCGAGCTTTGAAGCTTAAACGCCTCCAATATGCCAAAAGACATGACAAAGTGATTTTTCTGCACGACAACGCTCGACCACATGTTGCTAAAGTCGTCCGGAAAACTTTGGAAGCACTTAACTGGGATGTCCTACCCCACCCGCCGTATTCTCCAGACATTGCTCCTTCCGATTACCACTTGTTCCGGTCGATGGCTCATGACCTGGCCGAGTATCATTTCACTTCTTACGAAGAAGCCAAAAATTGGGTAGATTTTTGGATCGCCTCAAAAGATGAGGAATTTTTTTAAACGCGGAATCCGTATGCTGCGTGACATATGGTTAAAGGTAGTAGAAAACGATGGGCAATATTTTGAATAACGTACATTGTACCAATGATTGTGAAAAAATCTTCAAAATTACAAAAAAAAAAACCCTCAAGACTTATTTGTACTTTAAAACAATATAAATGGCGAACAGGATGAATATTCATATCACGAAACAAAGGATAACTTGGATGACAATGATTTTTACGACATATTTTTGTTCAAACTTTCTTTCGCAGAATTAAAAGAAGCATCATTTTATACAAATTTGTACCTCCCCAGCACGTAATACCATATTGGAGCTTAGAACGGAAGATAACATAATAAATTACTTTAAGTAGTTTTGTAGAAAATGCAGGTGCTCCGATAAGTACTTAGCCTCACCGTCAGATGGCGCGAGTATCGCAAGAGCAACTTACTATCGTGTAGTACATTCTAGTAGACGGCTACTGTCGAAATCGGATCGGACTTGTAGTTCTGTTGGAAGTGGGAGGGTTTGCGGATTTTGGATTTTAGAAAAATGGAAAAAGAGCAATATCGGTCGGTGATTCGATTTTTATTTTTGGAAGGGAAATCGCGCGGCGAAATCAAAGAACGTTTGGATGCTGTGTACGGTGACTCTTCTCCTTCGATGACGACTAGCAAAAATTGGATTAACGTGGTCGCACGTCGGTTTTTGATGAGCCACGTCCAGGTGCCCCGAAAACGGCTACCACGGAGGATAACGTGACAAAAATCCACGATCTCGTATTGGCAGACCGCCGAGATAGCTGAGAGAGTAGGCATTTCAAAAGATCGCGTGGGTCATATCCTGCATGAAATTTTGGGCATGAGAAAGCTGTCGGCGCGATGGGTGCCGCATTTGCTCACTCCGGACAACAAGCGCAACCGTGAGACCACTTCAGAGCAGTGTTTGACGCTGTTTAAGCGCAATCCGAAGGAGTTTCTGCGTCGTTTCGTGACAGTCGACGAAACATGGATCCACCAAAAAAAAAACGGCCCCACTTGGCGAAGAAAAAGTGCTCTTCTACCATGATAACGCACCTCCGCTCACACCTCCGCCCTCGCCACGGCCAAATTGGTCGAATTGGGCTACGAACTGCTGCCCCATCTACCGTATTCTCCAGATTTGGCCCCGTGCGACTCCTTTTTGTTTCCAAACTTGAAAAAGTCACTCGCCGGGCGGAAATTTCAGTCGAATGAGGAGGTCACCGCCGCCACGGAGGCCTACTTTGCAGACCTCGAGAAAACGTATTTTTCAGACGGGTTAAAGAAGTTGGAGCATCGCTGGGTCAAGTGTATCGAGCTAAAAGGAGACTGTATTAAAAAATAAATCGCCATTTCTCAAAAATTTTTGTTTTTCTTTTGTAGGCAAAGGTCTTATCGGACCACCCGTATAGCATAACGGCGAGAGTTCCGCAGGGATCAGTCCTTGGACCCCTACTGTGGAACATTATGTCTGATGACGTTCTACGACTGGCGCTTCATGTTTGGAGTACAAATCACCGGCTATGCTGACGACATTGCCATTGTCATAGTGGCCAAACATATAGAGGAAGTAGAGGTTGCCACGAACACATCCATCTCTAAGGTGAATTGATTGGCTGATAAGTGCCGGCCTGTAAATAGCGGCCCACAAAACAGAGGCTGTGCTCATAACCAGCCGCGAGAAGGTGGAACATGCGAGCTTTTTAGTTGGCGATCAGACGATTAGGTCTAAGAAATTCTATGAAGTACCTAGGGATTATGCTTGATAACAGGCTCTCCTTTAGAGAACACATAAGGTAAACCAGCGCGAAGGTACCACTTACACAAGGAGCGCTCTCACGAATGCTCCCGGATATGCGCGCAGTTTTACTCTCAAAGGTAGCCAGTTCAGTTCTACCGGGCGCTGCTCTAATATGGGCCGGTGCACTCGCAGGCAGACGACTGAAACTGATGATGACGTCAGTTTATAGACTTTGCGCGATAAGAACAATCAGTGGATTCAGGACCATCTCAGATGATGCAGATTCGTCATAGCAGGAATGCTACCCATCGACATCCTGGCAGACGAGCTCATAAAAGAAGAAGAACGGACAGCATCCATAGTAATGTGGCAAACTAGATGGGATGTCTCCACAAAAGGAAGATGGATGCACAGGCTTATTCCCGTTATCAAAACTTGGACATCAAGATCAGCAGGAGACTGTAATTACCACCTTTCGCAGTTCCTGTCTGGACACGGCGGATACAGAAAGTATCTGTACAAATTTGGACATGATTGTTCTCCACTGTGTCCACAATGCCCAAATGCTGAGGAGGACAGGCAGTTTTTGACTGTAGTCGTTTCGCGCGGAAGCGGTAAACTTACCAAGCCCCGAAAACCTGGTCGCCTGCATGATGGACTGGATAGATAACTGAAACGAGCTATGTTCGTACATTGCGTTTATACAAACGAGGGTACGTCAGGCCGAAGCAGAAAGAAAAGCAAAATAGCTCGCTGCCCGAAATACAGCATAAACGCTAACCCGCACCGCGAAGTAATACCTAGCGGCAGTCCCGCGGGGAGAGTGGTTGAAAAGTGCAGAGGTATGGTTTAGTACGTAGGCGCGTATATAGACCAGTATCTTGATCGAAGATTACACATCTCTTGGCGTAAGTACTCCTCTTTGATGAAGCAACCGACACCACCTGAAGCATTGACTAACACAGCCAAGTTAGAAACATTTCTATTCTTCACAAACAAAACATCGAACACTGAAATCTATTCTCGAACATTTTGTCGAATCGAACAAATTCCCCGTGGATGGCCTGCTTTAGTTGGGGGTAAGGAATATCAGTACCTTCCACTTCTCGAATGTTCTACAGCCTTTTCAATGAACTCAGTTATGGTTTGCGATTTAAATTTCGCATACGAACCGAATGAAAATGTCCCTGTAACAAAAAAACAAATCGTATTAATCAAACAGTGATGAGTGAACGCTCTCCCACCTTGGTCTTGTTCTATTCTCACGTGACGGACGCAGTTATTCAATTTGAAACTTAAGGAAAAGATATAATGATCATCAGAGCTATCACGAACAATAAAACTACCATCCGGCTCGTTTGATAGTACTTTTTCGGCAGCTTCACTGGATAATGGACCCCAATACCATCCATACTAGGGAAGAGAAAAATCATTCAATCATGATTGATGGCAATTACGTGGTATAACTTACGTCCTTGACCTTCTCTATACTCGATGTAAATTGAAATGCTCGTAGTTCGGTTTTCTTTCGATCCTTATCCTCCAGATCCGATAAGCTCTCCCGCGTTTCAACATCAGCTGAAACATACACTTGTTGTTAACTACCTTACGGCTTTAAGGCAGGAAACTTACATTTCTTCGGCAACGGCGGCAGTGCCCTGGATTGAAACTTTCTCCGCTTATCATCGGCCGACTCGGGCTGCTGATTCGTTGTAACCGATTGTTCCTTATTCGATATATATTCAGCCGAATCGGTTGAATTGGCTCGACATCGATTGTGATTCTTTCGAAAACGAAATATACTACAAAACTTCTGCTTTAAATTCAACGTAAACTGTGACTTTTTCTCCGTCTGAATACCGCCAATCTTTGAGATATTATTATTGTTTATATTATTATTGTTCGACACGTCACTGGTAGTGGTTTTATCACCTACAACTAGTTTGGCACTTTTGATACTAGTCGCATTGGGGATGATACCTTTTGTTTGATTGCTAATTGACAATTGTTTAAGTGTAGATTGCTTGGGGCGAGGTGTTATTGTCGAACCGAATGCGCCATTCGATGATCGATTCATCGTATTGGTATGGGTTGGTGTTTTATTCAAAACTAAAGGTTTATGTGATAGGCTTGAGTTGCTCTTCAATGGTATATCCTTGGTGTCCGAGTATAAAGTGTGATAGAATTGTTTGACTTCGTCCAGTGTCATGTGGAGCGGTTCGATTGGATTCTCCGGCACACTATGTCGTTTATCTTCGACTTTGTTTGTTTTAATTTTAAATTTGTCAGGATCGGGCTTATCAATTCCAGATATGTTGTCGTCGGTACTTGTATTATTGTTATTCAAATTGTTGATGTTATTATTGTTGTTTCGTTTCCGTCGTTTATTATTCCGCGAATATTTTAAGCGATTTTTTTGGTTCGATTTCATTGTGTCCTTATACTTACTAATAATCGTATCTTTGGTATCTGGCTTAATCATATCAATTGGAAACGCATAAATATCGGAATCTATTGGCACATTGTAGAAATCTGATATCTCTCTCGTGAGTAGAGCATCGTGGGACATTGCCTGGGTGATAAATATCGAGTCGTCTGCCTTATTGGCATTCGATACACTGAGGGAGTTATGTGAACTGGATAGTCGACTGTTGAGTGAATTACGTGAATTTGGTCGATTACCACTACCAGTGGAATGATAATGGTACTGATGCTGATAATGATGATGCAAAGGGCTGTACAAAAGTCTTCGTTGCAAACTACTGTCATTCTGATATGCACTGCGTTTTAAACCGTAATAAAGATCATAATCATGTATATCGGAATGACCGGATAAATTGAATTTTTGCAATTGCAACTGCTGAGTATGGGTGGCGACATCCTGTTCCGATGGGATTGCACGAAAGTAACGCGTGTGATCTTGAAAATGCGGACACAATGTCACCTTTTGCTGATCCACAACGTCGATACTATTCCCAACGGACGAACTTAAAATATCGTTTGGCTCATCGTATATATTATCAACGTGGCTGGTATTTAAAATAGAATCACTCGAGTAGATATGTTGCTTGGAATATGAATCTTTTAGGCAGCTATCGACACTTACAACTATTGGGTTCAGTTCTACGATCATATTTGGCATGGCCTTCTCCGTCAGATCTTTGACCTGAAGCGAAGATTGTGACGACCATCGAGGAATGTTGGTTAGCAGGCTTTTCGATACAGACCGCGTCAGTGTCGTATGTGGTGAGTCCTTAAATGCACATTTTTATTACAACATTCAATATGAACGATTCTTTAAAACAAAAAAACTTACTTGAAACTCCGGAGGTGGGTCTATAGGGGCTAACGGACCTTTCTTCAATGTATTAAAATTCTCTGCACTCATTCCCCCTTCCGAACAGTTGTCAAGCGAATCGAATTGCGAAACTTCGCCATCACTTTCTGCTAACTACATAATTACAGATTAACCAAGGAATTTGCTTTGCTTTTCGAGAATAGATCGCATTACCTCCATTTCAAATTTACAAATACCCAAACGGTATGAATCACCGCTGGATATTGAACTGTTGGTGGTTAATGGAACACCAGAATCATCACTAAGGGAGGTGGCAGCATTTAATTCTATACTATTGGCGCTGATTAGCTCATGATTAGGTGCAATCATTCCGAAGCTATCACAATTGCAGAGATTAATGATGGCCGTGGTGGAATTTAATATGACGGATGGCACCAAAGATTCATTGCAATTGGGATCTTTAGCCTTTGTTATTAGGGATTCCATTGCTTGCTCTCTCTCCCTCCCCTCGTTCGAATTTATTTGGTTGTATTACAGTCTGAAAATTAGATATGTATGTGGGTATAGTTGATGAATGAATCTCCTTTTCGAGTGAAGAAAATGTTGGTATACAGACAAGTGGACAGTGTGTCTAGGATATTAAGGGTGGGTCACTAGTGATCAATTGATTTCGACGAATGAAATCTTGGCCTATCGACGCAAAACTCGATTGATGATTACAAATAACATTTATCTCGTCTCAAGTTTCCTTCATGGACACAGAAGACATTTAATCCTACGCACATAAATGTATACGAAGCTTGAAACCGCAGCATCACCACGGTCAAGTGCTATCGATACCCGACAATATACGATATTATCCACATTATTCAAAACCTTTCGTCTTGAAGTTCAACGATGACATCACGCTCAGGTTTGACTTTAATCACTCAATTTAACCAACAGTGCGAAACGCTATTACTTTGACTCAAGTCAAACCCCAATGACTGCCAAATACAACCGTGGCTTAAATTTATTGATTTCTTTAAATCGACCACGACCGTTTCAGACAACCATGTCCAACAATAAACTTGAAATATTCGAATACATTTACAATTGAACATATTTTACACATAGTCCATTCACTTATTTAAGGACGAATACTCAACTCAAGTCTGGCATACCTTTTTTCTTATAATTTCCTTCTTTTTTTTCAGATCATGTTTTATCCAAAATTTCCAGTCAGAACATGCAGAAAGAAATTCATATGACAGGCTATGCTAATTGGTGTGTTTTATTGTTGATTAATCATTATTAGATTGATTGCAAGTGCTTTGAAATTTACAATATGATAAAAAACTATGTTTTTTTCTATACAAAAGTGGTGATACGAAGACTTTTCACAAATTTACTATACGTCTGGGCGGCCATATTTACTACAATTTGTTTAGTTTAATTTTTTTTTGACACTTGGGCGAGAGTTCGAAAAATATACTTTCTCGGGATGTCAACATGGGGAGAGGTACACCCAGGGTGAGTTCACAGGCTATATAATTCTTTTAACCACAATGATAATTTATTATTATGCCGTGTGGCACCAAGAAATCGGTAATGGTCTTAAATTGTCTCATTTCTCAGCGGTTGCGACAGCAGTATTAGCAAGATTTCGCTGAAATAAGCCCAAAATATAAAGCCTAGTCTAGGAGATACCGAAGTATAAAAAAAATCTCACGGGATTTCTGGTAAATTCTATAACTTTCTTGCGTCGAGTAAGAATTTAGAGAAGTTAGAGTTGGAATAAGGAGTGCTCAAACCGATTAATGTAAATAAAAATTAGGCATGGCCTTTACAAAATATAAAATTCCGTCCTTCACAAATATAGATAACTCCACTGCGTTGTGGACTACCAATGAAGGTGGAAAATTAGCGAAAAAATCGATAGAAGTGTTCCATGAAAGGATTGAAAAACATTTTTTGATGACGACTGCTGTCACCTCAAAACAAGTCTTGTATTGGCTATTATTGTATGAATCTTCGCGAAAATAGATCATCCTGCCGAGTGCGGAGGGTTAGTACAGGTAATGACTCTCGAGACCTGCCTCTAGAGGAACCCGAAGTCACGAAGCAATTACTGACCTTTTCTTACCTTTCCTTGGGACAGCAGACGCCCTCTTAACCATGAGGGCGCTTAGCTATTAGTATTACCGGCGACCTCCGAATTCACTCCAACATTCCTGCAGAGTCTCGGGCTCCGCTGTAGGTGACCGTTCTTTCCCGTGTACTCGCCCCCAATTAAAAAAAAAAGTACGAATACTCGATACCATGAATACACCTACGTATTAAACCATGCACTTCAACCACTCTCGCTGCGGAACTGCCGTTAGCAACTTATGCGATGTGCTCTGTATCCGCCGTTTCAGCTCTTCTTAATCTTTCGAGTCTTCTTAGCTCGCTCCCCATGCTCGTTATGAAGGGGCAGATCTCCAGCCAGTAATCCCCTGAGCTTATCATGTGGCTTACTAGAAGCTCCGGGATCGGCCGGTCCATTCTGGCGTCTGCAGTGGAATATTGCATGCTCTGCGTTTTCCTCTGGACATTCTGGCCAGACTAGGCTAATGTCATAAAGTGGTAATTGCAATCCTTATGTTTCCCTTTCTTCTGCTTTCATCCTCCGGATAACATTGGTCTCTTGACGAACTGTACTTCGTCTAAGATAAACTCTACGAATCTCGTCAGCGAGGATATCGATAGAGGCCACAGGCTGCTTCATCCGAAATTCAGACGAAAGCTTCTTTTTTATCTCCTTTGTAAGAGCTCCCGCCCAGACTGGCGCAGCGATAGGAATATTGAGCTCCTCAATCTGGAAAGCAGAAATCTTCTGGCTCTTCTCCACCGATGTTTGGCAGTATTCTGGAAAGTGCTGCCTGCATTTGTGATGTCTTTTTACTGCAATATATGGCATGTGGGTCTTATTTTTTTTATAGGGTTCGTGCAGGTTCAAGAATGTACGATCTTATAGTATTTGTCACACAACCTGGGCGGGGTGTAAATGGTTTGTATCGAAGATGTTCGCTCGCTACTCTCCGGGGGTGGTTGTCGTAGATAGGACGAGAGATTCGGCTGAATTTGTCGCATTAGGAGACCTCCCAATAGCTTCAACTGAGTGAGGCGTGCGAGTGCATCTTCCACGTTTCGATGTTCTATCTTTCTCTATCCATCCTTATATTGTCATCCCCTCTCTCCACCTGTTGCATCGTTCTTACTGGTGATTTGCTATGTACCTAGTTGAAACTCAATCCCTTTTTCAGCTAATAAAACCATTTCTTAGTTTCCATGGTCCGCCATCAATCCCTGCACTCGTCTCATGATTCGGTAGAGTTTCCGGTGCACCTCTGCTAAATCTCTAGGGGTGATAGCTGCCCCGATGTCATCTGCGAACCATATGAGAAAGGTGTGTTCTGGCATCTCTGAATCTGTGGAAGATTCCGTCGTAGGAGATATTTCAAAGCTCCGGTCCCAGTATTGATCCCTGTGCTGCCTCGGCTGTGATGTCCTTTCTGCGGCGTCCCTCTGTGGTATCGTAGAATAAGTCCCGACCTTTCAGGTAGTTACTCGAACCGGAGCAGGAATTGTGGGTTTCTGTCCGATCCCACATATCTACCCAGCTTACTTGGTCTAACGCATTACTTTCATTCCTGCCATTATTAAATTTTCTACATTTTTCTTAACTGTTCGACCATGTGACGCAAGGCACGCGCCAAACATCCTGAATGTACCAACATTTAGGGGCGCAAACATCGACTCTGACCATCACCTGGTAACAGCATGACTCAGAGCACGACTGTCCAATGTCAGAAAGCTGCAACCACCAACAAAACGGAGGTTAAACACTGGGCGACTGCACGCACCGAAAGACTCTCCATTCAAGCGCTGCTACACTGCCATCGAGGAAGTAAATGAAACCACCTTAGGCTACCGACCACGTTCGATCAGAAACCCGTAGTACGATGGCAAATGTGCAGAAAAGAAGCGAGCAATCAATGAAGCATATCAGAAGGCGCTACAACGGAAAACAAGAGCAGCGCGGGAAGAGTACAGAGCCAGAAGAAGGGAGAAAAAGAAAGGAACCTTCGTAGTCTTCCAGCTCCAAAGGGGCTCAGCTCAAGGATATCGAAGAGGTCCCGGGTAGACATAAGGCTAAAGCCTTCTACAAAAAAAAAGACAAACCCCTTGCATCCGGCTTTTGAACGGGCGCCCAGGCTTTACGAATTTGTGAAGGTAATCTGGTCACCGACTCGCAGAAATAGTGAATGTGTAGCTTAGCGAGCATGACCAAGAGAGAGTGATAGGATCAGAAGGAAGAGCTAGTCCTCCCACCCAGTTTAGTAGAAGTCGGATCAGCTACACATAAGCTGAAATCCATCAATGGTCTTCAGGCAGAGCTCTTTAAAACTGACGGTGATGTTCTGGAACAAACACCAGATCATCTATCAAATTTAGGAGGATGAAAGCATGCCCGACGACTGCTCTACTAGCTCTATCTAATATTATTAAAAAATCTGAACATTTAAATAAAAAAAACGATCCAATGCCTTGAGCCAACTAACGAGGGCTTTTTAAGACGTTTTGCGCAGGCACTTACTGGTGGGAATTCCGACCTGGCAGATCGACTATAGACCAGATCTTCACATTACGCCAGATGCTGGAAAAAATCAACGAGTTCCAAGTCGACACTCACTACTTTTTATCGACTTTAAAGCCGCATACGACAGCATTTATCATCAAGAGTTGTACAGGACGATGGCCGATTGGGACTCTAAGGAAATTTGGTTCGGATGTGCTGCGCCAAACTGAAAGAGTCGCGATGGACTGTGCATACATTCGAACCTATCCAAACATGCACTGGGTTTCGCTGTCGTGTCAGGCAGGCAGGCGTCACCACGGAAGGCACTATCTCTTCAAGGGCGTCCATCTGCTGGGATACGCGGACGGCAGTGACATCATTGCAAGCTTTCAGCGCGCCGTAGTAGAGGCATTCACAGAATTTGAAGAAAAGCAGGCCTCATTGCTCTATCGAACACCGCCTTGGGCAGAACATAGACATCGACATAAAGGAGTTTAGTGGAGATTCGACGAAAAATCAACCTGGGCAACCAGTGCTACTTCGGTTTGTCAAAACAGTCTAACAAGCAAGTCCAGAATGACTCTCTACAGAACTCTGATCTCACCTGTCCTGCTTTGCAGAGCTAAGTGTTGGACGATAAGCAAGAAAGCAGAGACGGCTATAGGATTCGTCTGAAGGAACCGACACAACCTCGAACTCTACGAGCTTTGCCGGAAGGCAAAGATCTGTCGACTATATTGGCTCGGCCACGTCGAGCGCATGGACGACTGCACTCCAGAAAGAGGGTCCTTGAATCCCAGCCACCTGTTTCGAGAAGGCGAGAGTCCGAGCCTTAGGTTCAGAGGCCAAGTGATCACGGACATCAGGAAACTTGGACTCTCCAATTTTAAGTATAGTACTTCCATACTAAGTCCCGCATAAAAATCTGCTGGGCCATTAAGCCTTTTAAGGGTTAAGGGGCTACCTTAAGCTTAAGGCTGCCTCAAACAACAATCTGATCTAAATAGGCGTTATTTGTTCTCCCTATAGCGATTTCCGTAATAGATCTTATCGCTCATTATCGGGTTTTTATAGCAGTTTAACCCCTTCGAACCTATTTTAATACAACAGATCATTAAAAATATTTTTAATATTTTTTGATGTAAATAGGATCTAATTGAACAATATATACGGAAAAATTAATTTTATTACTTATAGATTTTCGGAAAATTCGATGTCCACTCACATGGACATGAGGTCTATAGTGTTGGTTTTCATACGAGTTTCAATTACCTACCGTAGTAGTAGTAATAATAGTTAATCAATCGTAAATAAATACACAAACACTGGTGTCACCTTTTTTTAAGGAAAAAACAAATGTTTTTATCATTACTCGTATATTTGAAGATACACGTATACATATCTCAGGTGTTATTATAAAAAAAATTAATGTTTTTGGTGGAATGTTCGAAAACAATTCCTCTCGCTAGTGAAACATAGATGTATTTTGCATTTTAGACAGTAGACATGTGTTTTTCCTGTGCATTCTGGTTTTTTGCATCTTGTAGCTTCCTTCTTTTTGTCATATTCTGGCAGATGATCGACAGTGTCATACTGGATCTCACTTGCTGGTCTTATTTCAGTACCGCAACGACGTCGCTTTGTAGCTTGTGTATTGGCTGGATTACCAGAAGAAGGACGTCCTTTTTTCCTGGTTAATGGTTGTCCCATTTTCATAAGAGTATCAGCAATACGCTGCCGAAAGTGCAACAGATCTAATACATCTTTACTTGGTACATCACAGGTCTTGCAATCTTCCTGGTATTCTAGCCAGCTGTTGGTTAATGCTATGTCAATGGCATGAAAAATCATTGGCAAAGTCCATTTTCGTGATCTGATAAAGATACGGTACAAGCTAATAAGATGATCAGTTTTGTCTACACCACCCATTCCATTATTATACAATCGTACAAGTTCGGGACGCGGTATCGATATATATTCTTTGGATCTTTTGTCCCATCTTCGCACTTCATCTTGTTCCCCGATTCCAACAAAATTCGAAGCAAGAAGTACACCTTTGTTGTCCATCCATTTAATAACCACCACGTCTTTGGTGTTGTTCGTAACTTGATCAATATACCCCCTTTCCTTTTTTGCTCCTTCCTTGTCCGTTATGAGTGGAGGTTTTCCAAATCTATTTATTCTGATAGTCCCTCCAGCATATATTTCTCTTTCACGAAGATCTTTCAACAAATTGTAGTTGGAAAAGTAATTGTCGTAAAAAAGGTAATGACCAGACCCATTTATTCTTTTAGACAATAGATTTACATAAGCAGCAGATACACCATATTTCAAAACGTCATTTTTGTCTAAGTTTGTAGTAGCACCTTGATAAATAATAAAATCATAAACTATTCCGCTTTTACCACAAATCATAAATATTTTTATGCCCCATGGCTCTGGTTTTCCTTTCACATATTGCTTGATTTCAAGTTTTCCTCGAAAGGGTACAATCTGTTCATCGACACTCAGTATTCGTTCTAAATTTAATTCTAAACATCGTTTTCTGACTGAGTCATAAAACGGCCGGACTTTGATAAGGCGATCAGAGTTATCGTGTGCAATAGAGTTGTTATCAATTACATGTAAATTATTTCTCAACTGAAGAAATCGATCTCTACTCATGTTCTCCAAAAATATTTTCATATCTAGACTGGAATCCCAATACAAACGAATACGGGGAAACTTTAGATTTCCCATTATGATATGAAGACCCAAAAATATTCTCATTTCTGTTGCAGTACACGGTTTGAAGTTACTAACATCTTTTCTGATAGCATACAAATTTGTATTGAAAACTAAATCGTCAATTAGGGTTTCCGTGATGTATTTCGAAAAATATTCGATCGGTGCAAGTGGTGAATCTATTTCAGAAGGTAATGGAGGCGACCAGGCGAATTGTGGTGATTCAAACTGCAAATGTTTTCTCCATAATATCTCATGTTTAGGCTTACTTGATTCGGCTTTTGGCTCTTCCTCCTCCGCATTTTCTTGTTCCTCTTCAATATCATTAGTACCCACTGGAGTTTCATTCGGATGCACAATATCACTACCTATACGAACTGTTTTTTCTGGAATAGTCTGTATAATGTCATCGTCTGTTTCCTCATCGAGGTCTGATATAGCTCCATTATCTAATATACAGAGTATTCTGTCAACATCTTGACGTTTGGAGAGATCAAATGCTACAACGAAATATAAACATAATATATTTTCCATAAATAATTCATATTAAACGTCCACGTATTTATGACTATTGAGACCTGAAGTCCACTGAAATGGACAATGGACAATGATTGAACATTTCGATTACTATAGGGAAATTGTGTTTGTTTATGTGTAAATTAACCATAATAAATACTATTTTTTCACGAAAAAAAAATATTCGGTACAAAAAAATGATTTCATCATAAAGAAAATAAAATAAAACTGACGACTTACTTGCTTGGTGCCTATCCATGGCTAAGGTTAAGACTTTACTCTATTTTTCGACTAACGCTCAAAAGACCCAATCACGTTTTGCTTGAAATGGCATTCTTAGACAAAGCACGATTACAGCAAAATGTGTACAGTTAGCTTTTATTAATACTGTCTCATTTTACACGAGTTAGTAAAGTTTGTCCATTGAGATGTACACCAGGAACGAAGGGGCGATCAGAGAACCTTGGTTTTACAAGATTCAATGAAGATTTCATGGCAAACAATGTCATCGCCAATGTGGGGGTTAATACCCTGTTCATATCGACGGAGGATCTTCAGATGATCTTCGAGTCATTGAGGAAGAAAAAATCCGCGGGAGTCGACGGTATATCCAATGTTGTGCTTAGGCACCTTCCGCCAGTGGCTGTAGAGAGGTACACCATCATGTTCAACAATGCACTGAATAATGCATATTATCCAGTGCACTGGAAGACAGCGGTGGTGCAACCAATTCCCAAGAGGGGTAAAGACACATCTAACCCGGAAAATCTCCGGTCAATAAGTCTCCTTCCGAGTATCAGCAAGGTTTTCGAGAAGGTGATCCATAGGGCTCTGTCTAAATGGGTTGAGGACAATAAAATCATCCCGGATAACCAATTCGGTTTCAGAGCGGGGCATGACACTATTCATGCCGCGTCGAAGCTTGTGTCGGATGTCCAATGGAATAAATGCAAGAACCAATGCACGGGTGCCTGTCTGATTGACTTGGAAAAAGCCTTCGATACCGTATGGTTAGAAGGTCTTTATTACAAGCTCAGTCGGCTGGGCATAAGTAAACCATTGCTATATATGATTTTTGACATGTTAACAGGTAGAAAGTTCGTAGTGAAAATTGCCAACGTGACTTCTACCCAAACATTTGAAATCAAAAATGGACTGCAACAGGGTACGGTAAATTCGCCGATCCTTTTCAGCATTTACCTAAGCGATCTGCTAGTTTCTCTTCACCATTCAATAGCGTACGCAGACGACCTAATCGCGTACAGATCAGGTCCAACGATCGACGTCATTGTTACTCTTCTGCAGCGTGACTTCGAAAAAATTCAGCAGTATTGTGATGACTGGAAGTTGAAAATCAACTTCCAGAAATCAGAATCTATATTGTTCAGAACGCCTTTGTCTAGGGCCTCTCGGGACACTAGAAAAAACTGGCGCAGGTTCTTAATATTAGGACCGGACGGGCGTCCACTGGCGAAACAAAGTGTGGTCAGATATCTTGGGATCGTGCTGGATCAGTATCTATATTTTGACAAACATGTAGATGCTGCTCTGGCAAGGGCCCGGGGCGCTTTCGCTCTGACAAGATGGCTGTTTCATAGCAGCCAACTTGATTCTAGGGTGAAGGTAATCTGCTACATGGCCTTAATCAGGCCCATGGTTGCCTATGGATGTCCCGTCTGGTTCAATGTGAGAGCCAGCTTAATGGAAAGGATTCGGGTGTTTGAGAGACAATGTCTCAGGACGTGTCTGGGGCTACATAGGACACCCGAATCTGAGTACATGAAATTTTACCCGAACGAGGTCCTATACAATAGGGCCAGGATTGTACGGATAGATAATTTTTTGATCAAACTGATTCGAAGCCACGTTGCGAGAGCAATGACTTTGGTCAATAGCCTGATCTTCGGGGCTTACTACCCCAACGATTTATATCACGAGAGAGTGCGCCTTAATGGCTTTGTGCCGCCAGAAGCATTCCTCTATTTAGATAGATGTGGGCTGATCCAGGATAGATTGGCGGTACCGCTAATCTTCCACGTGGGTCGCAAGTCCGTGGAACGGCGATTCCTCTACGAACCCGATGTCGCGCTCCGTGAGCCCGAGCGCCTCAGGTTCTGTAGATCGGTCTCACGCCGGGATCGAGGAGACGTAGTCCGACAGCATCAACGCTTTTGGTGGCTGGAGAGAGCTACGTCAGTGGACACTTTGAGAGCTTCAGCCTCTTCAAGGCATCGCCTGCCTAACACCAATGGCAGGCTTACATAGGCTAAGGTAGGGTAAGGTGGGGTAGGGTAGGTAGTAGTAGGGTATATATGTATATTGTATATAAAACAAAAAAAAAACAAAAAAAAAGATATATATATTAAATATATATATTATGTATATAATTTATATATATATATTTTAGTTAAGGTAGAATAAGTTAGGTTTAGTTACATTAAGGTAGGCTTAAGTTTTATATATAATACAAATGATCATATGCTAAGTTTTTAATAAAAAAAACATTTTTCTTAGCTTAAGCTAGATATAGTAATGTTAGTGGTAAGTTGATATAGTAGTCGAAAGACATAGATTTAAGTTGTTACGTCTATTTTAGAGTGTCCGCCTAGGGCCAGTAAGATATCTAGATTGTTAAGATAGTTAAGCTAGTTTTTAAGCATTTTTGTCTAGGGTAAGATAGATCTAAGAAGTTAAGAATAAAAATGAATTAAAAACTAAAAAAAAACTAAACTAAAACAGGAACGAAGGGGTTAAGGCTTTTCCCTGGCCTGTTAGATGACCAGGATCTCATCCGAAACTAGTATCCATTAAGATGTTTGCCATGTCGTCAACATGCAATCCGTCTGTATCTTAGTGGACCAAGTTTCTGTTTGCCCCGAATGACGGCGCTATTCCCTTCCGACCTGAGTTCGACATAAGCGACAGTATCCCGGATCAGTTCTTTTCACTCGAAACGTGGACGCCAATGTTAATTCCACCTTAAGAGCTATTCCGCCGCCGTTCCGAAGAAGGGGCCCAGTAAGCAGACCTTTGTCGCTTTCTCGCTACAGCTTAAAACCTCAGTGACCGCCGCGTCGAGTTGAGGTAATAGGTACACGGAAACTTAACTGACAAATCGACGTCAATGCTTCTACAAGGTGGCGCAAAATTAATCATCCAAATTTGGTCTTGAATTACCTTTTTACTAAATAAAAAATAATAATCTTGACGAATGGAAATCTTTATTTGGAGCTTTACAATTTATTTTGTTAAGTGAAAAAGATGATATCGCTCAAGTGGCTGCCACCAATGTTGATATACGTTTGTACCCGTTTTATCGCATTTTCCATGACTTTCTGCAAGACTTGCGGCGGTGATAACTGTTTGCATTTCTGTCGAATATTCTTCTTAAGGGCTGCGATTGTCTGAGGCTTGTTGGTATACATCATGTAGCCCCAAAGAAAGAAGTCTGTGATGGTTAAATCGGGCGATATTGCTGCATGTTCACCAAGCTCCGCTCATCCAATTCTGGCAGTAAGAAGTCGTTAGCCAGCAATAGTGACTGTATTGCCGATGGCGTCATAAAAAAAATTCGGTCCAATCACTCCTCCCACGGGAAAGCCGCACCACACAGTGGCTTTGAGTCGATGCAATGGCTCTTCGTGCATCACACGCGGATTTTCAGTGCCCTAGAAACGAAGATTTTGCTTAATGACGTAACCGCTTAAAGGGAAATGGGCCTCGTCGCTTATGATGATTTTCGACATAAAATCGTCATCTTCGTTGTTGAGATTATGGATGGCTTGACAGTAAATCACACACGACTGACGATCAGCAGGCATAAACTGGTGCACTGTTTGCACTTTGTACGGAAACATGTGTATATCTGTGACTAAAATTCGCTGTAGGGTCCGTCTGGTGATGCCCAATTTGCTTGATGTTTCTTGGTTCTCAGCGACATCGGCAGCCAGACGACAGACGTGATATTCTACGAATATCGAGAATGACGAATGACAAGTCTGGTGGCGCCCACACCCAGCATGATCTCCTGTGGTTCGAGTTTGTTCGAGTTGTGTAGCTAATCGCCAGAATGTTTGCGCGACACGATTAGAAAATCGACGTCAGAATTCACACTGTGTTAACGCCAGCAACCGATTATTGGTAAAAAAAAAAAATCGACACAATATTCCACGTTTTTGCGGAGTATAGCGTTCCATTGCTTGTCTGTATACTGCAGCTGTCTATTTCACAAATATCAAATATGATTGACGTACGACGCCAATATTATAACATCCTCCGGTAAGGTGATTAAATTTGCGCCACCTTGTAGTACCTTCTACTTAGCATCTTTATTGTCAAAATGAACAAACGGACATCTGCTGACGTTTTCCTCTTTTTTAAATATCTCTGACTGATTTTTGTTGACCCTTAAAGGAAATTAGAATCAAGCATCAAAGTGTCGAAAATGCCTAACCTAAATGATAAAATATAAAAAAACAAAACTGCACTACCTTACCTAACACAGCATTACCGACTTGTTAAACATATATCCCCCAAACCAATCACAATGAATAATTCCTAATCCGGCTAACAGCGCGGTCCGAATTCGAACACGAAAATTCAGGTATTATTTTTCGTACACTGAGCCGGCCATGTTGTTATTGTATTGCCCAACGCGAGTGAAGCGAGACATTTCTAGACACGTGTTTAACTTGTAATTCCAGTGCAGAAAAGCAATAAAATCTCATCCAAAATATTTCAAAAAACACCGAATTGAATTCATTAAAATATAAAACAAAGTCCAATCAATAGCGATTGCACCATCACATTATATTGCTGTTAATTATTCGCAAAGGTAAGTCAAAATATTTTGATTTCAGCCACATAACCTATTCGACTTGCGATTTGGTAGTGATTATGTAGAGTAATTTTTCTTCTCGTTTAATTGCTTTAAAGTAAGCATCGGTTGTTGCTTTTGTGTGATATATTACTTATTTTCGAAAGGTAGTGTTGGTTTTTTAAATATGATATAAAAACAATGCAGCGGCTTGTATGGTCTGTGTTATGGTGTGCTGAGAGGCACCCACCCGCTCGAGTAAAATTGCCAACAATTGACCACATTGCATTAAAATAATATTTCAAATTGATTGCTAGTCGTTTAGAATTGTTTCTTGGTGGATTATAAACATGTCGTCATTGAAATTTGTTATGAATCAGACGCACTTGCATTGAATTATACGCAAATACGCATTGTTCCGGGTGTGGAGTCGGCAAAGCAACTTTTTTTTTATTACCAATTTCCCGTCTATTATGTGTCTGGCTGGATGAGATAATGGTGTGAGGGTTTGGAGAAATTTCGATTTATGAATGAAAGGACTACGGATGAGGGTATAATTGTCGACTTTTGCGAAATTCGTTGTACATTAGACGGGAATTACATCAGCATCAGGTATTTCCCATACTCTGGGTGTGCAGGTATCATCGAATTGTCTGATAATTCAGGGCATCCCTTAACTGTTACATGTTCTGGTCGATATTTCACAGAACTCGCGGCTGTCTTTTATACTCTGGCTCGAATGCAAAAGGGGAGGGAAGTTGGCGAATTTCGCAGTTTCATTTTGTATTCCATATTTCTGACGCTCATGTTTTGAAATTTCACCATCGCTTGTAACATGCAACACTGTAATTATTCTAGTTACGAGCCTGTGAAATGAAGCAAGATTTTCTAATCTAAACCTGGTAACATCGATTGAAGTTTTGTGCTTATTCTTAAAACTCGTTTGAAAACTCCACCGCCTCAGGCCACTCAAAGTCGTGCTACAGCATCACCATCCAATTCGACAAGCTCTGTCGTACAATTGGTACATAATTTCAAATTACCTTTGCGCATACAAACCTCGTATCTTTATTTTTATCGAAGAGGAAACACATAGAGATCACTCTCGCGTTGAGAAGGTAAAGCTCTCGCGTTAGCCCCGTATGTGGCGCTGAATAAGAATAAAAGCAAATCAACAACTTGCGAACGATTAGCATTTCAGTAGATAAGCGATCGTTAAGCCATAAACATTGAACCCGAAATATCGTCTCCGAAAAACTCGAAAATAATCGACATCCACACACTACCGTAACGTTTTCAACCTATCTATTACCGGATTAAAGGGAGAATCAAAGTGCAACCGCGTTTTAAACGATCTTTACAAATTTATTTTCTGTCGGAATACAGAAATACGAGCATATAAAAAAAGGTGGAATACGTATTTCATAATCGAAATCAACGCCAGTCTAAAAATATTTGACTATGCGCAAAATAGAATTACGCGATCGAGGAGAATAATGGAAAGACATATGTACATGAAGGGAGACAAAAGAGTCGAACACTTTGTGCGATACGTGCTTTGAGTAGTTTTGCCAAAAAATGTTTGTAAACACGTGATTGCGGCTATTCTTGTTCGTTTTAATGTTTTGTGAAGGTGAAAGGTAGCGTATGTTAATTATTTATCCGTCGTGTATCTGCATATACGGACATCGTGGGTGATAGAATGAAATCATCTGTGATATCGTATCGATATTGAGAGCATATCAAGCTTGTTAGCGTGTTTACCAAATAAATTTACCAAGCGCCCTTATGAATAGGCACACCTTAACTATTTTCCCAATGCTCTATTACCTTCAGTGTGCTGAATTTGATCAATGGCAGTATGTGTTTCACTCTAAATAGGGCGCCAGACAGATAGAGTGTTACATAACCGGTATAAATAACCCCCAAGGCATAAACAAATAATAATATTAGAATGTAAACAAAAAAAGCCGTGTTTGCATGCTGTTCTTCATTTTTTTTGTGGGGGAAAAGTTGACAGCGTTACGTCGCATTTGGTCAGAAGTTATATAGAATTGATGCGCAAATACAGTCCGCGAAAGCAATGATCGAAAAGATACAAAATTCCAGTTTCAATTTCGCTACTTAAGTCAATTTCTTATCTAAGTCGGGTGGGTAGAATTCACCTCTGTTATCGTTATCCAGGGGGAATGGTTCGTCTTGCTTGATAACGCGCTTTTATCTATCGCCGTCGTTACATATTCTACCGAAGTGGTTTCCTCGAATTCTCGTCATTGATTCAGATTTATTGGATTTTGTAAATATGTATTCAAGTCTGGCAACCAGTCGTGTTTACCTTTTTAAACGGTTTGTAAAAAAAAAAGGTTTTTCCAACTGGTCTACCCAAACTTTTCAGGTATACAAATAGAAGTCCGCTGTTTTCCAGTTAAAAAGAGGCGACTTTTGAATTTCACGAGTTAAGCACATTCGATTTTTCATTTTTTTCTTTTCGTTATGTTGGTACGCACGTGCCTATCATGTCAGCTAAGGTGCGTCCCAAAATGTTAGTCCCATTCTCCAAATGGTCTGTGTAAATAATGAGACACAAGTAATCGGGAAAAAAATTACTCAGTTCTTCGAAGCATACTCAAAAACGTAAAATACGAGTATACTCAAAATCCCAACTATTTCGAAGTACAGTAGAACTTCGATTTGGGAATCCTGTCGAAATTAGATAAGGGTGCAAGTAACGCATCTCTAGCACTTCTTTATGGTGTTGCAACAATCACCGATTTAAAAAAAATCGAGAGGCTCTGACAGCTTTTGCGTCTACGATGGATAGTGGTGACGGAGTGAAGAAAAGAAAAGCAAAAAGATGGTGTTTCAACGTGGTTCATACAACGGCGTATCTTGCGAGAACCGATTTCTGGCCCACTCTTGTGTGAGAAATCTCTTGAGTTGAATAAACAATTCGGTGGATCAGAGAATTTCAAGGCCAGCGCTGGTTGGCTTCACAATTTCAAGTTGCGGCATGGAAAACGTGAACTACAAATTCAGGGTGAAACACTATCATCGAATTCAAGTGCGGTTGAGCAATTCAAGAAGACATTTCAGTCGTTTTTGGAAGAAGAAGGACTTACTCGCGATGATGTCTACAATGCAGATGAGACCGGTCTTAACTGGAAATCACTGCCAAGCAAGTCGCTTGCATCTCGCTTAGGAATCTGCCGCACGGGCCTTCAAGGTGTCCAAAGAAAGGGTGACAGCTATCACCTGTGCTTATGCCTCTGGAACTCATCGATTGCCATTGCTGCTTATTGGGACATCCAAGAAACCGGGGTGTTTCAAGAACGCCACAAACTTACCTGTGACCTATAAAGCGCAAAAGAACGCTTGGATGGACGCAACATTATTCCTCGAATGGTATACAAGCGCTTTTATACAAACCCTTGAAAAATGGCGAAGGATCGTAACAAAACTTAGATCTTAGATAATGCACCGTCACACCCATTCACTGAAGCTCTAAATTCGCTCGATCGGACTTTCAAGTGATGTATCTCCCCCTAAACGTTATATCTTTAATCCAACCTATGGACCAGGGTGTCGAAAAACTGCAAATAATGTACCGGAAGCAAGTTCTAATGCGACTTCTGTTAGATGGTGCACTGAAGGTAGCGTCATTGCGTTCTCGAAGGCGCTAAACCTGAAGCACTACTGCTATATGATAGCCGATGCCTGGGATTCTTTGACCGAAGAGAAACTACGAAATGCTCGGAAGAAATTGTGGACCTTTCTTGAAGAGCCGGATGATGAAAAAGAGTGTTAACTCGGAGAAAAATGATCTTGACGGTTTCGTTTACTTATTCGACAGTATTCCAGGATTCACAGACTGCGATAAAGACGATGCCGTGTATTAGTTAAACCACAATTCTTATGATTTTGGGTTTGGGACTCAAATTGTAGACGACGATGAAATTATTTCATCAATAAAAAATCAAGATGATTACGACCACGACAACAGTAGTGAAAGAGTGGATGCACCGAACAAACCTTCACATGCGGAGGCATTTGCCGCTTTTGAGACATATCTCGAGACAAGCAGAGTATTGCCCAACGCAATTTCTCTTTCTCAAACGGCTGCGAGGCAGCCGCTCGAAAACGCAGCCTTTCGTCAATTAAAGATTGGGGATTTTATAAAAAAAGGATCTGAATTTTTTTTAGGTGTTTTCTATTTCAACGTTAATATGTACGAGGGTGGTCCGATAAGTACTTAGCCTCACCGCCAGATGGCACCAGTATCGCAAGAGCAAGTTACTATCGTGTAGTACATTCTAGTAGACGGCTACTGTCTACAGCCGGATCGGACTCGTAGTTTTGTTTTGACCGCATGTGGAAGCGGGAGTGTCCGCGGATTTTAGAAAAATGGAAAAAGCAATATCGGTCGGTGATTCGCTTCTTGTTTTTGGAAGGGAAATCGCGCAGCGAAATCAAAGAGCGTTTGGATGCTGTGTACGGTGAACTCTTCTCATTCGATGGCGACCATCAAAAATTGGTTTAACGGGTTTCAACGTGGTCGCACGTCGGTTTTTGATGAGCCACGTCCAGGTGCCCCGAAAACGGCTACCACGGAGGATACCGTGACAAAAATCCACAATCTCGTATTGGCAGACCGCCGATTGAAGGTGCGCGAGATAGTTGAGACAATAGGCATTTCAAAAGATCGCGTGGGTCATATCCTGCATTAAATTTTGGGCATGAGAAAGCTCTCGGCGCCATGGGTGTCGCGTTTCATCACTCCGGACAACAAGCGCAACCGTGAGACCACTTCAGAGCAGTGTTTGGCGCTGTTTAAGCGTAATCCGAACGAGTTTCTGCGTCGTTTCGTGACAGTCGACGATACATGGATCCACTGATACACACCAGATACCAAGGAACAGTCGAAACAGTAGATTTCGACCGGCGAACGTGGTCCGAAGAAGGCGAAGACTGTCCCATCGGCCGGGAAGGTGATGGCCATCGTTTTCTGGGATTCACAAGGTGTGATCCACATCTACTACCTGGAGAAGGGCAAAACGGTCACAGGGCGTATTCACGTATTTTTCAGACGGGTTAAAGAAGTTGGGGCATCGCAGGGTCAAGTGAATCAAGTGAAGTGAAAAAATAAATCGCCATTTCTCCAAAATTTTCGTTTTTCTTTTGTAGGCAAAGTACTTATCGGACCACCCTCGTACGAACATATGTATGTCAAATTTTAATAGACTACTGTTTATGTACGAACCCACATTTCGATTATCCAAACTAGTCTCGGTCAATTTTTGGGCAAACACACACAAATTTAGTGCCAAACTCCGATCGCAGATGTAACGGTATAATTTTAACATGTTTTATAATGTGTATTCCGTGGCTTCATGAATAGCGATTATTTGCTCTAGATCATTGTCGAGCATTTCGCGTTTGAATAGACATTGTCAAGATGGGAAAAGGAAAGTCGTTGAGTGAATTCGAAAAAGGTCAAATAAATTAATTATTGGAAAGTGGCAAATCTACGCGTGAAATTAGAAGGCGGTTAAATCGCTTCCATCGCTGCATTCAAAATTTTAACAAATTGGGGACTCTTTATGGCACAAAAGGCCGTCCACCGGCATTACCTAATCACCAGAAAGGGCGCATTTAAAGGGAATTGACCAATTCCCCAAACAGTATTCGACATGATCTGAAAAACAAGTCCACCGTTCACAGATTTGTAAAGGCTTACAGTCGGCTGCAATCGAAAAGAATGAAGTCGCAACCACTTCTTATTATACAGCATAGGACGGCCAGATTGGACTGGGTTCGAAAGCGCACGACCTATGATGGATAATAGCTGTGTGGAGTGACGAAAAAAAACGGACGAATGGGTACACAACTGCCATGATTTAAAATAAGAGAAAATTTCGTTCTCCAAACGTCAGCATGGCGCAGATAGAGTAATGAAATGGGGCGCCTTTAGTTGGTGTGGGATATCCCGTTTAGCAATTGTTCCTAATAGGATGAATGCGGAGAAGTAACAAGACATGTTGAAGGAAACCCTTTTACCATTTCTTGGAGAACTGGACCAAAATTCCATGGAATTTCAACAGAATAATAGCTTCAATTCCCGTGGTGGCTATTTCTAAAACGTGGTTTTCCGACAGATATATTCCAATTATGCCACGGCCAGCACGTTCGCCAGACTTGAACCCAATCGAAAACTTATGAGGCATATTTGCAAGACTGGTGTATCTCGGGGGACGGCAATTTAACAACGTTCTTGAGCTAAAGAGCGTAATTATAGACAGTTGACGAAAAATAAAAAAATAAACAATCGAAAAAATTATTAACAGGGTCTACGACACAATTTCAAAAAAAAAGAGGATCCATCGGACGTTAACTGCGCGCAAAATACAGATACAACCAGTGGCACTATCATTTTGGGACATCCAAATTAATTAATTTTTTTTTAAATACTGTGCACTATTTAATTTGTAAAGAATCTTGGAGAAGAAGTACATTTTTTCTAGATAATCGGGACATAATAATTTATATTATTATTAATTCTATTGATTTAAGATAAGTTTTTCGATGATTTTGGGGCATACCTTATGGTCCCCATTATTTTCTACAATTGTCTCCCAATGTTTTACAAGCTTGTGGATCCTTTTTTGTTTTTTTTCCAAAAAATGGGGTAAGCTAGTTTTCGACAACTTCGGGGGAATCAAATTTCTTTCCATTCAAACCGTTCTGAAGGAACAAGGACTGTGGGTGCTGAAAGATGGCATTATCGTGATGAAGATGCCCCCTTTTCGATATGCCAAAACCGAATAATTTTTTCAAATTTCTCATTAAGCTTAGAGAGTCGCTCACAGTACTTATTCGCGGATTTTTTCGCTAGGTGAAAGAAGGTTTGAAAAATGTATACAACTGGAATCCCACCAAACAGATAATAGTACCAGCAAACCAGCTTTTCCTTCGGGTTCTGCACCTTCATCTGCTTGTTTCCAGCTTCTTTTTCGCTGCAAGTTGTTGTACAGAATCCACCTGTCACCTGTTGCGACTCGATCGAAGAAAGGTTCGTTTTCAAGACGTTTAAGCAGAGATATGACCGCGGTTCAGCTTATTTTTCCCGTCAAACAATACTGCACCCACGTACCGAGCTTGGAAGTGAATCCAAGCTTCTTTAAATGACAAAATGCTGACGAATGATCAATATTAAGCCTCTTTCAGCATTCTCCCAAGTTAAAATCTTCGTGCTATGTTTTTACTAGGGTTCGCAGAATGTCGTCATCAATTTCGGAGGACCGTCCAGAACCGTTACGAAATCTACCAAATCCCTTTTTAATGGTCCTAAGAGCAGGAGCACGATCCGAATAAACGCTCTGATTGTTTTTCGTTGCAGTTCCAACATTCACTGCTTTTCGAAACTCGTACCCAGTTACATGGCGAAGGTGTAACTTTTCGTTATCCATTTTAGAATTTTTTCTTCACACAAAATTTGCCTTAACTTAATGGGGTCTAACGATAAAATGACTTCTTTTTGGATATTCAGTCTGTTTTTCACATACTTCCATTCATATTGGTCCTGGGCACGCTGCCTCCAGTTGGAGAGTCTTGATGTCCGCGAATCTCCGGTTCGGTAGCCCTCGAACCAGGTGGCTGGAATCGTAGACCCTCTTTCCTGGAATCCATGCGATCAATGTGGCCGATCTAATGTAGTCGCCGGATTTTTACCTTCCTACAGCTCGCAGAGTTCACGGTTGCGTCTTCTCATCCATTTGACTGCCTCGCAGACAGGACCATATATCTGACGGAGAATTCTTCCTTTCAAAAGAGCCTAGAATGCTTTCTTCTTCTGTCTTCTGCTTGCTTATCGTTCAATATTCGGCTTCAAAACAGGACTGGCAAAATCAGTGTTCTGTAGAGAGTAATTTTGGACTTTCTTGTTAGGAGCTTTGACTCGCGTTGTTTTGGCAAACCGAAGTAGCACCGGTTGCCCAACGAGGCCTGCCTTTTTCTCAAACGCCGTGAATGTCCCTACTACGGCGCGCTGAGAGATTGCAGTGATGTCAATGCCGTCCGCGTATCCCAACATTTGGACGCTCTTGAAAAAGATAGTGCCTTCCGTGTTGACACCTGCCTACCCCGCTATCCTTTCAAGGTCTAAATTTAAGAAATCACACCACAGCGCGTCTCCTTGACAAAATGCGGTGCATGCTTGGGAAGGTTCGGATGATGTGTGGGGTCCAAACTCCACAGTGCATAGCGAGTCTTCCAGTGTGGCGCGACACATCCGAATCAATTTTCTGGGATTCTGAAATTGGCCAACGTCTTGTAGAGCTCTTGACGATGAATGCAGTCTGCGGCCTTAAAGTCGATAAAAAGACTTGGAACTCGTTGGTTTGTTTCTAGGATCTGGCGTAATGTAATGGATCTTATCCATATATGTACATATCTGGACTTTGGCGAGTTTATTCTGAGCAAAAAAAAATGGAACGAGCTCTGACTAAATACCGAGAAAATGTCAATAACGAGCACCACCATGTACAGTCCAGCACGTAAACAAGGGATGAAACGCAGTGAGAAAAATTGGTTTGGAAATTGTCGAATTACTGTCAGAGAAGTTGCTGAAGATACTGGCATATATACATAGGTTGCCATGAACATTTTTCAGTTCAGGCAGGAAATGTGTGTTAGTAAAATTTGCTTCGAAATTTTTAAATGTTGACCAAAAGAACCGTGAACTTTCAGGGGCTATTGAGTGACGATTGAGATTTGCTGAAAAGGCTCATCACTGCTGAGGAAAGATGGGTATATGGTTATGAAATTGAAACCAAAGCCCTATCTTCCCAATGAAAGTGACGAGTAGAGCCAAGACCGAAAAAAAGCCGCCAAGTTGGGTCAAACGTGAATGCGTAGTTCATCATAAGTTCTTACCGGAAGGTCATACGATCAATAAGGTATATCACCTTAAATTTGTGCGCAGAAAAAAATCATGGCTATTCCATCACAATAATGCACCTATCGTCATCGTTGCTTGTGCGTTTGGCAAAAACTATACCGGAAACATGCCTCATCCACCGGACTTGGCTCCAAGCGACTTTTTTCTTTTCTCATAACTGGAAGAGTTCAAGGCTACATCAAATAGCTTATATGTATTATATCTTATCACTTTATACCTCGTGCGCTTAGCAGAAAGCCTGCGTTTACTACAGACGACCATTTCACATCACTTTTAAGTCGTTATTGTAATTACGGACAAACATCAAGGCCAAATTCGACTAAGCCCTTACATACCAGTATGTGCCGATGCTCCAGGGAAATAGAGTTAATTTCAAGATGAAATCGGTTAAAGCAGATTCATTGGAAAAGCAAGGAAATTGAGTCCGTCACGAGTGTCGCACAACGTTTTTTCACGAGCAAAATGCTGCACCAGCAGAAATAATGGAAGATTTTTCTGTAACGAATTATGACAATGGAAACTGCATTCATTACAATAATCAAAAGTTAATGAATTCATGGGGACCACGCGACCAAGCGCCAACATCGACAGCCAAGCCAAACATCCATGCATCGAAGCTCATACTTTGTATTTGATGGGACCGGCTCGACGGGGTATATTGTGAGTTATTGCAACCGAATGATATCACCCGACTAATGCGTTTGAGTCGAGAATTTAAAGAAAAATAGTCGCAGTCGTAGACAGGGCGGAGTAATTTTGCGGTACAAAAACGTTCAGTTACACGGTGCCCAGGTCGTCTATACCTACCTGAAAACCCTGAAATGGGACGTTTTTCCCCACCACCACCTGTTCCGATCGATGACGCATGGCCTGGTTAAGCAGCATTTTCGATTTTGCGAAGAAGCCAAACAATAAGTGTCGTATGCAACACCTGAAAAGGCGTGTAGTTTGAAATACCGGCAAAACATTCCAGCCAAACACCAATAATATTTGGCAATTCTGCAAACTTGTCTGAAGTCTGGTTTTATCATTACTTATTGATAGATTCCATACACTTTCTTCCGGCTTCTGTCTTTGTCTTTGTTGTCTGGCAGTAACAGATAGTGTACTATTCCCTCCCTATGCCACCAAATGCAGATCATAATCTCCTTCAGATGTTCGAGTAAACCGGCCTTCGATGTGGTCAATGCCGGTACAGCTCGCCTGTTTCTCAACGTTATAAATTATCGACTCCTTGTCGCCTGTTATGATTCGTTTAAAAAGTGGATCGTATTCGTTGCGTTTGTATAACAAGTCGCTGACGAAAATGAAATCAAAACAATATTTTCAGTTTAATCGTTTGGACCCAATCATAGAGCTTTTTAATCGTTTGAAGTTTGTTATAAAAGTTTTACTTTACTGCGATCTCCCGAACTATGATTTGCTGTTCGAAATCGATTAACCGTGTTATGGTCGACGAAAATGGTAACTGGGCGACCAAAATGAGGAGCATTTTCAATTCTTGTTTCTTCTGAAGGCAATTTAGCAAACCACTTCTGGCTAGCATCCTTTTCGTATATGGCATATAAAAAAATAATGTGCCGCGAAAATTGGTTATTTCCTTTCATTTTCAAACCGATTTCAAAGGAAATGTCTTTATTGGGATAACTAATATCACTAAATATGAGTCGAAGGGTCACAAAGCCTTCTCAAATGTTGCTTTTGAACGCCATTTGTCGAGAAATCCTCACGGACTTCCTGGTCAAACCAATAACTTGACGGGTTGATGCGTTGTCGTTCTTGATAGGGTCGATGCATGACCGGTTTCAAATCTGTCATACAAAGATGACATTGACATAGTTGACAAACATACATACATAGATGAACTCAGTGAGATGTGAAGCGTTAATGAGCATTAAAGCAGATGCGATTAAAATGATGACAAAACGAAATATGTTCTCCCATACAGCGACATCGGTTAAGACAGGCCTTTACGGGTCAGTTAGTTACCACAGTTTATCATCTACGTTTGTTAGAGGTTAGTGTTGTCTTCCGAAGCCGATAACGCGGGGTTGGAAACCTAATGCAGCCAAGTCATTGAGATGTGAAGCGTTAATGAGCATTAAAGCAGATGCGATTAAAATGATGACAAAACGAAATATGTTCTCCCATACAGCGACATCGGTTAAGACAGGCCTTTAGTCAGTTAGGGTCAGTTAGTTACCACAGTTTATCATCTACGTTTGTTAGAGGTTAGTGTTGTCTTCCGAAGCCGATAACGCGGGGTTGGAAACCTAAAACAGCCAAGTCATTGAAATCGTATAAAGCAGTGTTTCTCTTCAACGAAATTCGCCGTTTAGAGTGATTAGTAAACAACAGGTTCTTTAATTGATTAAAATAAAGCAAATCACACACAACGTGGCTAATTGAGAGAAGCTTCGATTGTTTCCTCCTCTAAGGCTGTTCCTCGACTCTGGAGCTGTTACCCTTAAACGCAACATCAAGCTTGGAAACAAAAGGCAATCAGCAAAAAAAAAAACAACTAAAGTAGTTCTACTCAGTCGGAATTGTAGTCTGAACGCATTTGGTCCTTCGATTCTGCTGCTTTCGGTAGTCTATGCCAATAAACCAGAGACGTTTCAATGTTTAGAAGTAACGTACACCGAGTTATTGCTTATACAGGGTGTCCCACGAGCGGTGTGCCAAAAAGCTAGAGCGTGTAGGTCTGGTCAAGACAAGAAAAAAATCGTATGGGAGGGGGGGTCTATTCCCCCCCGTTTAACCGGGAGGGGCAATTTTCTAAAAAACTGACTTAATTTGGAAAAAAAAATATTAAAAATCAACAGTTACATCCACAATGCCGTGATATACTTTTTTGTAAAGCCAGAAACCTCTACTTTCATCCTGTTTTTAAACAAAGCTGTTTTAGGGAATAGTTTTTGAAAAATTAATTTTCAAACTCAAAATTTTGCAAAAAAAATTTAAAAAAAAATTTCGAACTATTTTTTTTTCCAAATTGTATGTAATTAAGTACTAATTTTTTTTCAAAAATTCAATTCTCTTATTAGTTTTTAGTTAAAAACAGAAAACCGGATGCAAAAATGTCTTGTAGTTTTTGAGAAATTAAAAAAAAACCCGAACCATTTTTTTCTAAGAAGAACCTTTTTTTTGGTTTTGACGCGGCTGGACTTGTAGACAAATTAAAGTATGAAACATTGACCTCTTTTTTATTATTTTTAAAAACTTCGGAGTTTTATTATAATTGATCGAGCGGAGCGTAGCGGAGCGAGAGCAATCACCCACTTTTTGGCCTAGCGCGTGCATGTACGGGGAATATAGTGGTCCGAAAACGATTTCGGACTAATCTTGTACGCACTAAATGTAGACATCGGCTATAACCACACATGTGTGCAGCATGTCATTCGATAGATCTAGGTCTGTAGATGAGCCATAAATTATCAAATGAAATTGTTTGATTGAAAAATAGTGAGAAATAACGAAGTAAAGTTTAGAAAACAACAAATTTGCTCGCTCGATCAAAAATTTTCAGTAGCGGAGTTAAGCCCGCGCATACTGATCTGCCTAGTAAATTTTCAATATGATCCCCATTTTTTAGAAGGCAAAGATTATATCTCCTTCTTCTCCTAATGGCTGCACATATCTATGCTTGACAAATTTTCCTGCAATTTGACTCCAGCGACTTCAATCCGTTCTTTCAGTTGTTCCAAAGATACTATTTCCACTTCGTAAACATAATTCTTCATGAATACCCACACATAAAAATCTAGAGGAGTTAAATCTGGTGATCTAGGTCGTCATTCTGGGGCCCCTTCTTCCGATCCAACGGTCACTAAAATTATCATTCAGCCAGTTTCTAACCCGTAAGCTCTAGTATGCTGGTGCTCCATCTTGCTGGTAGATTAAATTATCTGCTATGGTCAAAGGAACGTTGTCCATCAAATCGGGCAAAAGGTCTCGTAGGAATTGCAGGTATGATTCTCCATTAATAAAGGCATTCAAAAACCGGGGCCCGATTACAGTTTGTCCAACAATACCAAGCCAAACATTACATGTTGTGATTTATTTTGTTTCTTGTTGTGTGGATTGGTGCTATTCCAATGATGCAAATTAGTAACTTAGTGGAAGTAGTAGTAGTAGTAAATTAGTGGAAGTTAGTAACCCCATTTCTGGTAAACTGTGCTTCATCCGTCCAGAATATCCTTGCAAAATAGTTTCGTTCAGTTTCATCTCGAAGCAGTAATGATCGACAAAATTCCGCTCTCAAAAACGTGTCGTTTGAGGTGAGTCCCTGAACTGGCCTAAAATGGTACGGGTGTAAGTTTTCGGTATGAAGCACTCTCCATACTCTAGATTTGGGCACTCCAAGCATAATAGCCATCCTCCTTGTACTAAGGGAGGGATTGCGTCGGACCAAATCCAAAATTCAGGTAGAACCCATCGGCGGCGGGCGGACCCAGACGAAATTCGCAGGTCAGTTTTCAGGCGTTATCAATGAAAAAAAAAATTAATCCAGGGTTATTCCAATACTGTATCACTTTATTGTATCCTCATAAAACTCCGAATTTTTTAAAAATAATAAAAAAGAGGTCAATGTTTCATACATTAATTTGTCTACAAGTCCAGCCGCGTCAAAACCAAAAAAAAGGTTCTTCTTAGAAAAAAATGGTTCGGTTTTTTTTTTAATTTCTCAAAAACTACAAGACATTTTTGCATCCGGTTTTCTGCTTTTAACTAAAAACTAATGAGAGCATCGAATTTTTGAAAAAAAATTACTACTTAATTACATACAATTTTGAAAAAAAATAGTTCGAATTTTTTTTTTTTCAATTTTTTTTCAAAATTTTGAGTTTGAAAATTTATTTCTCAAAAACTACTCCTTAAAACAGCTTCATTTAAAATCAACATGAAAGAAGAGGTTTCTGGCTTTACGAAAAGGTATATCGTGGCATTGTGGATGTTACTGTTGATTTTTAATATTTTTTTTTCCAAATTAAGTCAGTTTTTTAGAAAATTGCCCCTCCCGGCTAAACGGGGGGGAATAGACCCCCCCCTCCCATACGATTTTTTTCTTGTCTTGACTAGACCTACACGCTGCAGCTTTTTGGCACACTGCTCGTGGGACACCCTGTATATGGCTCAGCTGCTCCATAGAGTTTTCGAAAATTTGACTTCACAATTGCACTTTATTCGAGCTAGTCGTGGCGCGCATATGCCCGAAATCATATTTTGATAATGACGTACAATTATGTATCTATTAAATGAAGCTAATACAGGGTGCGCAGTCTTATATGGGTCGATGTAAATTTCGAATAACTTCAACAATTCTCAACGGATTTTGGAAATTCAAAAACTTTTATTCAATTTAGACCTTTACATTTTATTTTGATTAATTTTTGAAAAAAATATCAATTAAATGACCGCCTTTATTGTCGATACAAAAATGGGCTCGTTTTCGCGCATTCTCCATGACATTTTCGAGCATTTCGGTCAAAATTTTTGCGATTTCCGCACGAATGTTTCTTGCTGTTCTGTTGTCTTCCGGCCGTTAGCATACACCTTGCTATTCAAGTCAGGAGGAGTCAAATCCGGCGATCTCGAAAGCCAGTCAATATCGGCCTTCTTTGACAACAATCCTCCAGGGAACTTCTTACGCAAAAGGTTCATTGTTTTGTCCGCAGTATGGCATGTCGCGCCGTCTTGTTGAAACGAAAAGTGAAATAAGCCTTTTTTTATGCATTTCTGGGACCACATAATGGGCCAACATCCACCGATATCGATCGCCGTCCACTGTATCGCCAACTTTGAAGAAATACGGTCCAATGATGGTTTTAGTGCATACACCGGCCCAAACAGTAACTTGTTGACCAGATAGCGGCTTTTCGTCAATAATGTGAGGATTTTCGGTGCCTCAGAAGCGACAATTTTGTTTATTAACTGATCCAGAGAGCGTAAAATGTGCCTCATCGGTCATCAAAATTTGCTGCCAGAACTCCGGCTCAGCATTAATCATTGCAACGACATCATCTTGTGGCAAAATTCTTTGAGTTATCTGCACTTTATATGGAAATAAGTGAAGATCATAAAATTCTCCGCAAAGTGGTCCCACTGGTGCCTAACTACTGCGAACGGCGCCGATGTGACAATCTTGGGTCTTCCTGAACACTGGCCTTCACAGACTGAATAGATGAGTTTGAACGCCGCGGACGTGACCTAGGTTGCTCACGAGGGCTTGCCACAGAATCAAATTGAAAGAAATTCGAGGCCCAACGACAAATTGTATCTTTTTTGGGCGTGACACGATCACGATATTTTGCACGAAACGCTCGTTGAGTTAGCACAATCGAGCGTTCATTTTTAATGAACATTGAAACTATTTCCGCGCGTTCTTTTGGTGTGAAGCGATTCATGGTAAAATTGTACTGAATTAACGTTTCCAAAATGCTATGACATATGAAAATCGGTTGACAATTGTTGAAGTTATTCGAAGTTTACATTGGCTCATATGAGATGGCGTACCCTGTATTTGGCATGAAACCAGGTTTTGACAGGTTTGACATAGCATCTCTTTTTTAGTGAAAGTAAACATTCCAATTTTCCTTCTTGTTCTTCTCAGGCCAGCGACCCATTGCGGGTCTGAGACTGAACTAAAACTAACTTCTACCCTTGACGGTCCCGTCCATGCTGCTTCCAGTTATCTTCCTATTTTTAAGATGTTTAAATATCGAAAACTATACATTGGCAGATTTCTTCCACCAAAATTGACTGTTGGGTTGTCATATTTCGGATCTATCCTTTTCTATTCTGGTGATGCCATCTGCGGTTGAATAAATGGGATTGCGCGGCTCTTCTAATTGTTCTGGTATAAACTGGCTAATGCAAATCCTTTACTTCGAGGAGATTGTTGGATCTGTTAGAATTGCTCTTCATATGAAAGTTATAATTTGCATTCGTTTTCCAAGGTCTTTCCCTGGGTGTTGTAATGGCAATCATCTACGACTGTTGAACGGAAAGTCTGTAGTTCAAGTCTGTCCATAGCCAAAAACAATTCCTATACGGAAAAAATGGGCAACAACATCATATGAGAATGAGAGATGATCAAAAAATGCCGACGAAATCATAACACTCGCAGCATAAGATCACTTCGAAATGTATACTCTGTGTGTGCATTTTCGATATAACACCTTAATGACAAGGACAGAAAAATAAGTTGCTGTGAACTACAACCAATGCGACAAATTCAATCGAATCTCTCGAATCATATCTAGGACAACCATCCCCGGAGAGTAGTGGACGAAAGTCTTCGACACAAACCATCTGCACCCCGTCCATGTTGTGTGTGACATGCACTATAACTCTTGAACCTGCCCGAACCCTATAAAATAGAAAGAATGTTTGGGGAAGGTGGCATTAAATGTGGTTTCAAACCACCGTTTTAATCGCTTCGTGATAAAGGAAATGGAGGCATAGAAACAAAATTGTAGAGAAGTGCTTTAGCTTCATCCAATACTGTATATCATTCTGCATGGTACACTCTGTATTGGTACCACCGCGTTTTCTTCATTTTTCAGGATAAGTTTTATCATATCGCCGTGGTTTTAAAGCTGCATTCATCGCCATTGGTCAAGTAATATCGTTCACTTTTTGCCTCTTGATCAACCTGTGTATAGAATGTTCAGCAGCATTCTCATTCTCGTGCATAGCATTAGATAACTGAATCGTTGGTTTAAAATAACATTAACTGCCTATTTGTAGATATCAATCCGGTTTAACTTGACAAAAATAAAATATCGCTCTCGTAACAAGAACAAATCAATCGAAAATATTCACACAATAAGTATACAAATGTACGTCTCCTTTAAAATAAAAATTGTAAAAATATGTAAACATGGTCCCATTCGTTCCAGAACTTTTTCAAAATTCCTGCAAAATGGCATTCAGTCGACCGCTCTTATACCTATCACCCATTGCAATACTTATCACTGGCCTCTTCTGGTTACGACGTCGAAATAAAAACCACGGCGGAGATAATGACAAGGGTGAGAAGAAAGTTGAATCCCAAATAGAAGAAGCTAAACAGCCAGTCCCGAATAATAATCCAAAAAGATCTGCATCTATGAACATAAACGGTACCATTAATACCGACGACGAAAATCCAGTTGCGAAAATGTTCGGAAAATCGGCTCCAATTCAAATCATTCAAAACAACAATAGACCTTCTCCCAATAAACAGCTGCCAATCGATTCAGAAATATTAAGCTCAAGAATCCAAGTCGCCGAGAACAAAACTTTACGATCAATTGATGAAGACTACGAGAATCTATCGTCTCCCGTTGATTTGCCCGACTCTGTACACAGGCGTATACCATTTTATGTGCGAAGTAATTCCCGAAACAAACAAGAGCCGGTTATCATCAAAGCCACTGCTAGCCCAAAAATCTCGCCAGAAAATTCATTCCTGGAAACCAAGTACACTGCTGCCGTTAATACTGAAGAAAACAATAACAAGTCCGAGAAAAATAGCACCCCTCCTCCCCAAGCTAGCCCTACCACTGCCAGTAATAACAACAATGTAAGTAGTAGCGATGAGAAACCACATGTTGCTGAATGCAAGGAAGAGGAAGCGATCACCGATAAAACCGAATCAGTTCTATCACCCGAGCCGGTTATTATGATCGACACGAATGAAAATGAAAAGAATGAATTGCATAGCGAGAGGGCAGACACGAAACGAAAAGTTGATGCTTCTAGTCCATCGTTGAGTGTTTGTAGTACACAATCGGGCGATTCCGGCAAGGGTTCAAGTCTACCACGATCTGAAGCAAATCGTAAAAAGACCATTTATGAGTTTCTTTTACCCGTTAGCCTGGTCGGACAATTATACGGACGTAAGCGTAATTTCATAAATCAAATCAAGGCAAAGACATCGGCCAATGTGTCGTTGCGAAAGGATACTATATCGCCAAAACTTAAAATATGCGTAATCGAAGGAACAGAGAGTGAGATAGACGCCGCGTTAGCGCTTATTCGTGATCGTCTACCAAAGAAACGTTATCCTAACTTTTCAATGAACAGGATTCATTATGCTCTACCACAGTCTATTGTTCCTTTAGCTACTGAAACTAGGTTAAATTTACAGGTAAGAATGGATAGCCCCTTCTATAGATTTATTCAATAAAATTTGCTTTCTTTTTAGTTGAGTCTGATTGAGGGCATTAATAATGATGTCGTCGTAAGTGTAGTGATCTCGGGTGGACATATATTTGTACAACAACCTCTGCATCCATCACATCCATCATTAGCAGTGTTACAAAGGTGCCTATTTGATAGCTATAATGCATGTGAGGCTCCAATGCTTCCTGGAATTGAACTGAATGCCGTTTGCGTGCTACCAGTAAACAATGTATGGTATCGAGTTGAAATTGTTGAGACTGATGTCGAGGATGAGCAACGATGTATAGTAAAATTCTTGGACTTTGGAGGCTTCATGAATGTTCATTTGAATGAATTAAGGCAAATTAGGGCCGACTTTATGGGAATTCCATTTCAAGCAACCGAATGTATTCTATCTAATTTGGAACCAATCGGTATAGTAATGATGCATTGAATGTGTTAAAATGTTTAAAATAAATTGTCTTTGCAGGCGATACTTGGTCAGCGGAAGCAGGAGACATTTTATGTAAATTAACAAAAGGAATAGTCTTACAGGCTCAAGTAGCTGGTTATAATAGTCATAATATACCAGAAATTTATTTATTCGCTTGCTTAGGACCTAATGTAAGTATATTGTTTGAAACTAATTACAAATTTTTCTAAGTTGGTTCACATCGTTTCGAGCATCTAGACTCGAACGATATGTGGTCAAAATGAGACGGAAATTCTATGTATTTAGGCATGTACTGTCAGCTGTCACAAAGGTAATGGTAATCATCACCGACTGTTGAGTGGAAGGTCTGTAGTTCAAGTCTGTACATAGTCAAGAACAATTTCTAAACTGGAAAAAACTGTGCAACAATATCAGTTGTGAATGAGAGATGATAAAAAAAAATGCTGACGAAAGCATAACACTCGCGATATAAGATTACTTCAAAATGTGTACTCTGTATATGCATTTCCAACACAACACCTTAATGACATGGAAACAGAAAAAGTTGCTATGAATTACAACCAACGCGAAAAATTCAGTCGAATCTCTCGAATCCTATCTAGGACAACCACCCTCAGGAGAGTAGTGATCGAACATCTTCGACACCATCTTCTTCGACCATCTGCACCCCGTCCAGATTGTGGGACAAACACCATTAAATGTTTACGGAATGAAGTAGAGAATTTGCTGTGAGAATAGAACAGAAAAGTCTTAGAGATTGAAGCCTGCCTTTGCTGATTTTGCACTAAGCAAAACGAAGGTGGCCGGCGGCATAAAATACTCGTTCACCTTGGCGTGCTTATGCTGAACGTCGTGTTCACATTGGTAGAAGCAAACAAGCATTTTTGACAAGTAGAACATTTATCTATTTGGTTCACAGTGTAGGCAAGACAATGTAATATGATAAATCGCTCCTAAGACTGCGTTTCCATTTACAAAAAAACTTCTGCAAGAAATGTCTGACAATGACTTGCAAGTGGAAATTGCGAAGCAAGTTCGATCGGAAATCAACTGCGGTCATACGAGTGAAATTGAAGTATATTGTTGAGCGTCAATTATATTTAGCTCATTTAATAAATTACAGAAGGCATCCAATCGCAATTCGCAATCCAATCGCGAACCCAAGTGTTTTTCCTTTTTTAACAATAAATCTTGCGACATAAATGACTTTTCTGTAAATACCCTTACGCCTAACTTCCGCGAGTTTATTTGCAAATGGAAACGCGCCCTAAGGAGCACATAGCGGTAGCAAGCATTGTATGAAATTCCTCCACGTAACCCTATCTTGAGCTAGTCTTCTCATTTCTGCCACCTCGTCGGTGCTCTTTCTCCACAAATCTCCTTCATGTCATGCGAGGGCGACCACGTTTGTGGGCGCCTTACGGATTCCATGTGAGGGTCATCTTTGCGACATCCGTGTCCGGTTTACGCAGTGTGCCCAATCCAACTCCATTTCCTCTTGAGGATCTCCGTCGCTAGTGGTAGCTCGAAACTCTAGTTTTTCATTCCTTACCAGTATGCAAAGGAAGCCATTAAATACATGATGATAATAAAGTGTGCCATGCTCAGGCATCTAAAGTTACCTACAAATGAGGATAAAAATAGTTTGTTTCGCCCTAGAATTCAAGAAGAAGGAGGAAGCATCCCTCTCGTTGCCACTTTTTAAAAATCATTTCCTCTCTTTCGAACAATTAGCGTGCTCCCACCAATGTGAACAACAGGCACAAACTTTTTCAAGAGGCCCGGGAAGACGTTGAGAATGGTCTGCGCAGACCGATGGAAACCCAGAGAAAGTGAACGAAATATGTTTTAACCGATCGCTCAATAACACTCAGGGGAATCGCTGAAGATGCTGGTTATTTTTGGCTCATGGCTCGTGCCATGAATTGTTCTCGGAAGTTTTGGTTGCGAGACGGGCGGCAGCAAAATATATTCCAAAAATCAATTTTAGGGCATAAACTGAACCAAATATAAAGTCAGTGACTACTGAACCGTGTGATAAAATACTCAGGTTAAAAACACAGCGGGATCAGTCAGCACAAAATATAGTGGGTTGGGTTCGTCCTTATAATCAAAAACGGCTTCGTAATAGGTATATCGAAATAAGTGGTAATCGAATGGCGCAAGATCTGGACTATACTAGTTGTGGGGCAAAACTTCCCTTTCAACATTTTCCAAGTAATGGTCGAGCATTGACAAGGTGGAAAATCAATTGGTGTTGCCTACTCTCCCATTCCGTCCGTTTTTTCTTTATTGCTTGGTTCAAACTCATCAATTGTCGATAAATGGCCTCCATCGATTGTTTGACCACTTCTCAGCAGCTCATAATAGACCACTACCGTCCCAGTGCAGGAAAAACAACAATCGAAGTCCATCTATCGACGTGTTTTTTGTTTTGCTTTATGCGTTGTGTTTTGCGCCATAATTACGTGTGCAATAAGCGACAACGCCGCTGGTTTGGAAAATTTGTTTCATATTCGGTGTGCTGGTATGTGAAGCTATGTATTTTTGATAAACATTCGAGAATCACACCGAAACTATTGATGCTCTGTGTTTCAGCCAAATATTTAACCGCTAGGAAAGTCGAATTGCTGTATGAAAATTAATACTTTAAGGTAAATCGTAAAAGGCATGTCACTCAAAATATTGCCCACTTAGTCATCACCAACAACACGTCTTTGGAGGCTGTCCAAGAAATTATCAATTGGTTGTCATCTTCAGAAGAATGAAAGTGCTACTCAGCTAACCATGTGACAACGCACGAACAATGATAATGAACAGTGTTAATGGAAGGGGCAATGTCTAGTGAATATGGCAGGTGGATTAGGACTTCCCATTTACTAATTTTTTCACCGATTTCGCAACATGTGGCCGAGCATTGTTATGTAGCAAAATCGCCTTGTCGTGTCTGCTCCTATAGCGGTCGTTTTTTCTTCAATGCTGGACTCTAGCGCATCAGTTGCGGTACATAGCGGTCTTCAGTGAGGTGGTTTGAGAAGCACATAAAGAACTGCACCTACTGATCTCACCAGATATAGAGCAGAACTTTCGAGCCAAGAATATTTACATTTGTTGACGGCGATGATTCATGGCTCACCTTACCCCACGGTTTTTGCGCTTAGTATCTACCGTATGGCTACAGTATCTGCTTCCTTTGTGAGCAGCAGCTCACACGTGAATAAAAGCCGTTCGATGCCTCTCAGTTTTAATTCGTAAGGCACCCAATGTCGCAATGTGATTTTCAATGATCCTAATGCTTTCAAACGGAATAGAACTGTAGTGTCATCTACTGATTTAATTTATTGATATTTATTTATTAGCCAGTTCACCTAGCGTTTGATGTGGGTTCATGACGTGAACCCTGATAGCTTTGTTTTTGCGTAATTATTCCCTTTCCGCATAGCACTTTAACTTAAACGTAATGGTACATTGCGTTTTTCAATCGACGATGAAATATAAAGTTGAAATCTTCAATTCAAAATAGCAACTTTTAATGTTTCTTAAACAAAAACTGATCGTGATAACTGCGAAAAAAGTTCATGCTCAACGGCTGTCCCAAATAAATGAATAAACAGTCAAAAGAACAAAGATCGAATTCAAAGAAAAGGGTACGACGTTCAAAGGAGTGTTGTGATAAAATACAAAATGGTTTCGAAGGGGATAAAAAATAAAAATGTTTTTATTACTTGTCCCAGCCCTGAATGTGATTGAACAAATAGACTTGAAGAAACCTATCTCAAATAACTCAAATATTGATTACGAAGTTATAACTTTAACTGGGGATGATATTCTGGCTGATCTTTCGAGGGATTTGTTTTTTGATAATTACACAAATATGGAAAACCTTTCTCATTTTCACAATCCACACAAAGCACTCTCATATTCACCCAATCCACTTTGCAATTCATAGCCGCAGCAATCCCTTATTCTTTGAATTGTCAAACTCGGCTGATTCCAACTTTCCTGGTCTTAAATTCGTTCCAAAATCCACTTATTGTCATCAATTTGCTAAATAGCATTATTTTATTATCTATGGTGATTTTAACAGTCCTTATCTGAAATGGATTAAATTTGATAATGACTTTTATTAATTTGTCGCGACGACCCCTCCTAAATAAAGTAAGGAGTCTAAACCCCTGCTAAGGTAGACCGTATTGATTCGAGTCTTCTGCAGCTCTGCCATATCATTAACTTGGCCTCAACTTATCATTCTCTCTTCCTCTCTATCTTAAATTCACGACATCAACCCTATCGGGATCACTCACTTGCCAATCACTTCCCAATGTTCCACTTCGAAAAAATGTTCTGCTTCCATTCCGAAAAGCTGGGGGGTTATTTTGTATCACTTTCGGATTCGGAAATGTATCACTTTTGGATTTAGTTTTAATGCTGCCAACGAATTAGTAGTCATTTCCGTAAATTGTGCTTACAAAACAAAACAAATCAAAGTTGAAGGCAGTCAGCCAATAACAAATTAAAAATAAATGAAATAAAAACTCGAACTTTTTCCTTTGATACCGAGCAATATCCTTGGTAGATTTATTTATATCATATATCACTCGTGTGATTTTTTCATGGAACTTGCCCTGATTTCTTACTTGGGTTTGTAACAAAGATGTTTTTGATGTTGTTGGTCGATCATCATTACTACTGAATGAGCAGAGCATCTGTTTATTGTCCTTTGTCTGTGTTTGTTTCATGATATCCTCGTCCATTAGCTCCAAATCCTGGTGTGGCATTAAGGAAGCTATTCCAAGGTTCACGGCTACGTTGAGATCTAATACCTCAATTATTCTTTCCTCTAATGGCATAAGCGGCACACATTTGTTTTGACCATCGCCAGTTGCTTGCATACTGGTACGATTTGACTGCAGCTTGGACTTGGCATGGTTTTTAAAATCAGACCATACCTAGAAATACACAATTTGTAACAAAATCATAAAATATTTTTTTAAACATACCCTTTTCCAGCCATTCACATTGCGAATCGGTGGTCCATTTGAATTTAACTCTTCTGCTAATTTGGTCCAAAACCTTGCAGCTGGCGATGGGAGATAGCCTTTTGCAAGTTCCGAACGTTTACACATGAGATCCACTAAAACTTCAAACTGTTGGGGCTTTGTACTTCCCACCTTTGTGCTCTGCCTTTGAATAATTACAGTCAAGAGTATTTGTCAGAAAAAAAATGTACTTACATGTTTTAAATACAATACGTTGAATATGTTGAAAACGCCTGAAACCACTTCAAAATTTCTTTAACTGAAATTGTTAAAATCGCTTGTCACGTACAATCTGTTAACGAAATAGTTATCGAATGCAAAACCGGAAGAAATAAAGATTTTGACGGCGCTCTGGCTTGGTTGCTTCAAAATCCTTCGTCGATTCATTCTCACTCTCTTACACCAAGGAACTACGTTTCCTGCGCAATGAAAGAAAAAAAAAACGATGGGATTCTTGCCTTCAATGCTGTCCTGTATTGGGCTTTTCTAACCACCGAATTTGCAGAACTATATAAATCGCTTTGACTCCAACGTATAAATCGAATGCAATTCTCGGGTTTGAGCACGTAAAACTGTCCAAAGACACCTTTAGTCCCAGTGGATATGTGAAGTTTAATTTCACAGCGGCTTTTCATTCCACAAAAAAAAAAGATGAAAGAATGAGAATGAGTAAAACTCCCATGCATGCAAGCCGACATTTTTCCAAACCAAAAATCCGCTGCGAGCCAGAGTCAAATAATACATTGGAAAGGGAAGCAATTCGTGCAATTTTACCATTGGTGCTATCGACTTGTGACATGATGCATTCTCTTGATGATGGCACTCTATTTTCTTCATTTGGAGTGTTTTTTTTATTTCTTCCTTCAAACGCATCAATAATGTCATATGAAATTCCCTTTTAATAGTTCTTTCTTTGTCAATGTAATCAAGGCCAAAACCTTACCAGCTGGCATTTTCGTTTTAGTCGCTTTAACCGGTTTTCAACAATGTTCACTCAGCGATGTAGTGATGGATCCATGTTTACTGCATGAAAAAAAAAATCATTTTGTTGCTCTGAATGAGCCAGCACACATGGGAGTATTTCTACCGGCAGAAAACTGATTTTATGGGAGAGGGAGCTGAATTGTGTAGTATGAAACGGAGTAAAAGCTTCTCCCGCGTATCGAGTGGTAGAACAGGATAGAAAACTGAGCAATGCATAACAAAATGAAATGTCAGAAAGTCGGAAACACTTAGTCTGTTCAATGAGGCTGGACAGACAAGTATTATACACCTTTGCGTGAAAAATTTCTGTCCGAAAGTGTTCTGCTTTGTGTTCAGTGAGGGTGCTCTGGAAACTTTAGAACACGATTTTCTGCACATACTCTTGAGTCAGAACAAATTCGTGAAAAGTGTCAAAAGCAGCTCTCATTGAAAATACGATCAAGTCCTCGCTAAAACATACATATCATCACTGGAATCTGTTGTTGACGAGTCTCTAATTACACTAATTCCCCTATCAGTCCCCACCATAAATCTTAGAAAACATTTTTATTGCAATTAATTTTATTTTATTATTTAATTTCAAAATATATTTAATACAATGTGACAAATGTTTTTTTCGTTTTTTGACAACTGACATACGGCTGTACTTTTCTGTTCTAACTTGACTTGACCGTTTTCACGAATCTGTCCTGTTCTGTTCTGGTTTTTCCGTCATTGAATAAAACTACTAACACAATAAAATGAGGTTCGCATATACAATTTTTTCTGCTGGAGCGTGTGTGCTTCGGGTAGGGCACGAATTCTACGCTTTGTAGAATTACTCCCGTGTGTGCTTTCAATTGGCGCGGGTACCATCTGACAAATCTGTTGTTTATTACAGTAGAAGCTCGAAAATTGGAGAAAAAGTTTTGGCGAATTCTATTTTTCAATTGTTTTCAATTTCCAAGCGCAAATTGTATTTTACTGTTTGAAGAAGTCGGATATGATGGACTGCCTTTGCCTTTTGTTGCCAAAAGCTTAACTGCTTTATCATGGACATTTTGAATGGAAATAATTGCCGAAGTTAAAACGCTATTCCGCTGAACCCAAGTCAACAATCCGCTTGCAAATGTAATTTCATGCTTGTGGGAAATTTCTGTTCGAAGTCCATCTTCTTCGGAATCAGACACAATGTTGCTGGAATCGTACTTACATAATTGATTGAACGTCAGAGTTCCAGATTTCAAACTCACGAGCGGAGACAGGCTGCCCAAGAAGGTTTAACAGGTCAATTGTGTCCTGAACATGAATGTTGGGAATCAAGGGGTATATTGTCCTCTTCATCAAAATCCATCCCTAATAATGACTCAGTCAATTCAGAGTTGAAGGCATTTGAGCGATCAAATTTCTTATGCCAGCATTTCTTCAATTGTTCATTTGTTACCTTATCCCAAGCTGATTTCAAAAAGTGGATTGTCTCTCTTATTGTAACTTTCTTTAAAATCTCTGAAATTCCTTCGTTACCTTTAGCAACCACCATCGTTAATAAGCTTTGTCTGTAGTAAAGTTTAGTCAACTATGTAGCATTTTGGTCCATGGGTTGTAAAATGGGTTTCACATTTGGTGGAAGAAACATCACGTTTCTATCGTCGCTTTGTATTTCTTCATGGCTTGTTCCACTGTCGAGCAGTAGTAATGCTTTCAATGGAAGATTATGTTCATCCTGGGGTCAAGAAAAATGTAAACAAATTAAAAATCATGGATTTGGAGTTCAAAATTCAAACCTGTCGCACCCGTTTCATGTCAAATGACATACTTTTTTTTTTATTGTTTTCTATCCTTTGCTTTTTAGTGAGTCAATCGACCAAAGCTTTCTAAGAGACATATTCTATCGTTTTTTCTGCTCTTTCCGAATCCGGTGGCAGAATTGTTCTATCTGCCGCCATTTTTCAAATATCTGCTGAAAACAGAAAAAAATGTGAAATTAATTTTTTTTTTTCAAACAATTGTCAATTTGAACAAGAAGCCACTTACGATAGGAGGTAACACTTCGTATCTGGTGGCATAATCGATTTTCCTAAAAGATGGGACCGATAAAGAAAGGAAATTCAATATGGCGGACTTAAGATGACGGCCCGCCATGAAAAAATGACAATTTTCACAAAGTCAACCGATTTCTAACAAATTTATTATATGAGGGTTTGCGCTCAACGTTTGAAGGACAAAGTTGAGACCATCGGTTCGTTAATCAATCAGCCAACATATGTACGTCAAAGGAACGTAAGATCGGCCGAGAATATCGCCGCTGTAACCATCTGTCCTTTTCTGTGTATTGAAGATCAAGGAAAAAGTCAAGAATGTAACAGCAAAGAGCAAATTCATCTACTGATCAAAATGATTTGATTTAAAAGTTGAGTCAATGTACCTAAATGACACAAAACTTATCCACACGGCTACCAATTGGCCATAAGTCAATGTGCTTTGAAATAGAAACTTCTAATAGACGTTAGGTCAACACAATGATTTTATTAATTTTGCGCCGGTTCAATGAAGTTTAACCCCTTCGCCCCTGAGTTTTAGGATAACGTAGTCCTTTTCGTTATCCTGGGACATATAATCCCAATAATATTTTAAGTTGGGACATATGTACATATATGTCCCAATAATGACTTCACAAAAAAAGAAAAATAAATAAGACAAGGTTTATTAGAAAATACATTGAATCAAGATTTTATTTATTTTATATTTTTAAGTAAAGTTACTTGTGAAAAGGTGCAAAGCATAAGACATTGTTGCATCCAGAACATACGTACTTGGTCCGAGTTTCCTTTTTTTTGGAAAGTGCAATGGACGCACCGACGACGAGAAGGCTGTTCAATGATCACCAATATTCAAACGTTCTGTGCGTGATTTCTTTGCTGGCCTTCCACCAAATTGACGAGTTGTAAGTTTTTTGTGTTTTATTCCTTCAGCTATCAATGTTTCGGCCAGGGGTACTATAAATTGAATAAGACGTTGACATTGTGCGAATAAAATCCACGAGTTTACTACGGCTAGCATCAAAATTTTGAATAACACTTTTTTCCACCACTTTTGTGACTTTCGATTTATATCGTATATGGTTGGATGAGGTCGGTAATGAGGACAACAAGACATGTGTTATTCCCTACAACAATCTGGCCTGGAGAAAGCCAAATCACTGCTCGGAACATCTAAAGGCCCCTGCCAACACGCAAAAGAAACCTGGTGGTGGACAGACGAAGCCAAAGCAGTGATACACGAAAAGAAAATAGCTTTCCAAGCTTGGTCAAAGTGCTCTTCTACTAATAGAGAGGAAAAATCTCGCCGTGAAAAGGTATATAGATATTGCAAAGGTATCGCGAAGAAAAAGTGCGCCGAATTCAAAGCGAAAAGCATGGAAGGCCTCTATCAGGAGTTGGAAGAAATATCGTCTTCCGCGTCTGACAGGAACCAGGCTACCCAGGAGCTTCGACAAAACAATTTGAACAAAAGAGCAAATATCTTTAAGATAGCCGTCCAGAGAAGAAAAATGCTCAGGAGATTCGTTTTCCAAAGTTTATTAACAATGCTCCAACTCCTTGTGGAAGACGAAAAAATTCTCCACGGATGACGACAGAATTGCGAGGAACTTCTGAACGAACAGTTTCCCCGAGTGTACTTTCCAAGAGCCGCCCCGAATCATGCCGAAATATCCGACATCACAGTCGAAGAAGTTCGGTACGCGGTTAAAAACTCCAAGAAAAGAAAAGCTGTTGGGCCGGACGGGATACCCTCTGAGTTCTGGAAAAAGATGGGAGACATCGGGTCTAGATGGCTCATGGTTCTTATCTCCAAACTTATGAGAGGCGACACTATGCCTAATCAATGGAGGGAAAGCTATCTTCTTCCATTGCACAAAGGAAAGGGTGATACGCGAAATTGTGATAACTACCGTTCTGTCAAGCTGATGTCGCACACTATGAAGATCGTTGAACGGGTATTAGATAGCCGACTGCGAAAAATAATACGACTATCTGATGACCAGTGCGGGTTTGTCTCGGGTAAATCAACAACAGATGCAATCCAAAGTATAAGGGTCATGATGGAAAAGCATCGGATTCTTCAAAGGACTTGCATATGGTGTTGGTTGATTTCGAGAAGGCCTTTGACCGGCAACCAAGAGATCTTTTATGGGTAGCGCTAAGACAAAAAGGAGTTCCAGGAACCTACGTGCGAGTGATCATGGACATGTACAAGAGAGCAACGACAAGAGTAAGATGCACCGCAGGAGTCACCGAAGAGTTCGCAATCAAAGTCGGTGTACACCAAGGGAGCGTCCTCAGCCCACTGCTCTTTATAGCAGTAATTGATTGCTTGCTTGAAGGAAAAGTGACGGACCCCAATGTGCACCAGCTATTCTTTGCTGACGATTATAAGTGATGATCAGGCGTCCCTACAACGAGCACTTGATGTGTGGGTGGACATTTTTGAGGAACACGGGTATCGTATTAGTTCAAAGAAGACAGAGTATCTGTGCTGCCCGTTCTCTGACCCTCATCAGCCTATTCCAGACATTTACTTGAATGGAAGAGGGCTTCCCAAGTGTGAAAAGTTTAAATATTTGGGATCTATGAATAATAAAGAAGCAACTTGTGATGACGACATCAACCATCGCGTAAGCGTAGGGTGGATGAAGTGGCGGGAAAACTCCGCCATCTTCTGTGATCGAAAAATGCCCCCTAAGCTGAAAGGAAGGCTCTACACTTCAGTTGTACGTCCGGCGCTCACATACGGTTCACAATGCTGGACAATGTACAAAAAGTATGAGAGCAAATTAACGGCAGCTGAGATGAAGATGCTTCGCATGACAGCGGGAGTAATAAAGCGTGACAGAATTAGAAGTTCAAAGGTCCGAGGAAGCCTCCACGTAAAAGACACTATCACAAGAAAGATAGAGCGCGACCGACTCAGTTGGTATTGCCATGTTCAAAGGAGAGATCCTTTGAACCCCGTCCAAAAGGCGTTATCAATCAACGTTCCAATTTCAACACGCAAAAAAGGCAGGCCGAAAAACAATTGGTGCAAACAAATGCAAAAACACCAGCATTTGATTGGCCTCAGCGATGAAGTAATCCCAAACCGGGAAGCCTGCCGCTACTTTCTGAGGTCAAACGGGCGGACCCCACAAGCGGACCAGTAGGAATGCAGTTAAGTGGGAAGGTTATGGTCCTACACTTCTGACCATAACAACGCCGGAGAAAAAAGGAAAAGAAGAAGAAGATCGTATATGGTTGCCTTCTGATCTGCCAAATCGACGCCTCCCATGATACAGTTATAATCTGCAATAGCCAAAGGGCAATCAACTTCTAACTTTGAGCCATCTTTCTGCTTTCTTCGGACCTTTGTTATGGTAGGCATATGACAATTTGAAGCAAGAAGGACCTCTTTTGAATCCATCCAACCCGCGGCAATTATTCCGTCGGTCTGTATTTGAAATTAACTTTCTGAACGTTTCAAAGCACCATTGAACGCAGGAGTTCCTTTGCCAGTTCTTATGTATGTACCGATAGCCGGATACGATAAAGTTTTTAGCAATGTCATTTATGTGAAAAATCTATCGAATGCCAGGACAACATTTTCTTCTCGAATAGATGATGTTAAATACCGAATAATTCTTTCTCCAAGAGTGCCGAATGAACTCGGTGATGTCTCTTTACCAGTATAAACATTCAAATCATATGTATACCCTGTTTCGCCATCACAACGCAACCATAATTTAATATCTCGTTTGATTAGTTTCAGAGGCATATACTGCTTCAAACTCGAGCGACCTTTGAATTTTGCCATACATTCATCTATGGATTGGGCACTACTTTCACTTCGTCCTGCTGGAAATGTTTTTTTCATACATGACACAACTTCCGATATATGTATAGTAATCCTTTTGAGCATCATTGGGTTTATCGCAATCATTGAAATACATTTTCGATATCAATATAGTAAAACGATTACGAGAAATGCTTTTTTTTAGTCATCTCCAATCATTGCCCAACGATGATTGTTTACTCCAATAATCAGCAATCGATGGTAAATGGTTGTAATGCATTATCAAAGATACTCCAAGGACCACAAGAATTTCGTACTCATCGGTAAGGGCACGTTTCATTGATTTCTCTCGGTTTATTTTCTTTATTCTTTGATTCGACTCTGCAATTCGAATGCATAAACTTTTCGGTAAGATTTTTCGAAAAATATTAAACTTCGAAGCTCCGCGAGGAAGATCAAGAACAACCTCAGCCTCTTTCTTCAAGGGCATTTTGAATTTAGGTTCAAAATTTATATTTTCTGTATAATTAGTCCAAGCACAATAATTGTTACCTGTTATCCATTGTTATCCATTCTCCGCAATATTTTCCAATACAGATCCCTCGTCAATAGCAATAGCCTGATCAACTATGTCATCAATTTTCGATTCAGCAGAAGATTCATGAATAATTCCAGAAGTTATTAGTTCATCGGCTTCTATGGAATCGTCGTCATTATTCGATGTTTCATAGCTAGATTCTGAAGCACTAAAATCGTCGCCGTCGCTTTCATCATCCATCATATAGCCCAAAATCTCCTGTTCTCCCACTCTTTTTTCAGACATCTAAATGTAAAATGTAAATAATAGGACATATATATTTGCATATTGGGATTATTTATCCCAATTAAAATTATTGGGATTATAGGTCCCAGTGTAACAAAAAATTTATAAACTTAACTCTTCAGCTCCAATTTATCGAAGATTTACACAAAAATAACTTCCTTACTACAAAATATCTTGTAAAAAGCAACTATTCCCAAAAAAACCGAGCAAATTGTACTTATCGTGGCTAAATGTGATGCGCAACTGCCGAAAATTAACGACACGCACATGCAAAACAAGGATATACGGTATATTATTTCCGAAAAAAATAACGGGACACTTAAGAAAACCACCATTGAGAAGCATTTAAACTTTTATTGGGACTTTTTAGATTATAATTTTCATTTAAAATAAAATTTGCACACACTTCTCAGTTGTTCTGGGACGTATTGTCCCAGTAGGGGCGAAAGGGTTAAGTTCCAGCCAGTGGCAGTAATGCCTTGCAGAATCGACATATGATGTATCCTAATGCTTCGATCTGGCGATGTGGCACGAACTAAAGTCGTTTCGGAGATGACTTTCTATGTATTTTTGCTCCTTTTTTTTTTTTTTTTTTTTTTGTTCCTTTCAAGATTCTGCTCTCGTGTATTCCTCTTGATAATATTTTACTCTTGTTTTCGTTTCAGAATATAATATTTATTAATAGGGAGCTAGTGGCCCGGAATCTGGCAAAATGGGTTGTGCACGACTGATTTTATTCAACGTTTCTAGCATCACTATAAACACCAGCACCACATGCACGGTTTCGTTGCTGAAAAACAAAACAAGAAATGCATAGAAATCATGAACACAAACAATATGTAAAGTTTTACTGCTAAGATAACGTACTCATATAGTTAATTATTATTGAAGATGACAAAACAAAAAAAAAAAAATGCTTTTAAACAACAAACTAAAAGGATATAGGCATATTGTAAATAGTTAAGAATGTTAAGTGCTTAAAAACAAGACCGAGGAGAAGTATATAATCGGGAGAAGTTTGTTCGAATTAGAAGAGATAAGAACGAGACTCTGATGTATGTATATAACGTAACGATTTTCACTACACTATATTTACGTATTATTTCCTTCCTTGTTGACCTCTTAATTTATTTTTTTTTGTACTCAAAACAAGTATAATACCGCGTACTACTAGTTATCATATGGGTAAAAGGCATTTTGATATTTCACACGCTGAACTGAAACAAATATAATTAGTTTAGTAAGCTGCATAATCTACTAAATATAACGAGTTCGAATGCATATTTTTTAGACCTGCAATGGATAACGATAAAAACAAGGATATAATGGAATACGAGCAATGGTAGTGTGTTGCTTGTTTTCTGCTCTAATATGTAGACTAGAACTAGGTGAGATGCGCGTATATTGTGCACACATGTTACCAATAATACAAGAGAACTTACAAATATATTCATAACAAAGATATAAAACAGCCCTTCCTGTTATGCACAAAGCCAATTATGTCCTCAATCCACGATTTACCATTTTGTTTACCATATTAACCTTAGTTGATTGTGTGTTCTTCTTAGTTTAAACATCGCAAAAAGTGTTCGGGACCCTGTATATGCTACAAGTTATTTTTCCCTTCGGTTTTGTTCAAACAATTTTTTTATTTTTATTTTACTATTCTGAATTGTTGAATAATTCGTAGCGAATAAACGATTATTAGTTATTAGATTTCTGTACATCCTTCTCGTTAATATAATAAAACTGCAAAAAAAAAATATATTAAAATAAGAGTGAGGACCTTAATCATCATATATAACTCTCGAGTGTATTCAATTGTCTAAGATTAAACATCAAAATGCCTTTTTGTCGTTATTTCGTCAATTTTTCTTTTACTTTTTTTTCTAATGAATGTACAATTCACATTTATTTACAAGTGTTTTTGTTTTTTTTTTGCAATTTTTCTTTTCTACACGTTAATTTCATTCTAAACTATTTATTACAGAAAAGTAAGCTCACGTAATATAGTTTTCTTATAAAAGCGTATAAAATATTATTTCATTATATGAATAGTTAAAATTAATAAAAAATGGAAAATTTGAATATTTTATTAAATTAATATATTAAAATATATCTAGAATATAGTTCTTAAAGAAGAGAAGAATTAGTGATAAATAAAAAAAAAAAAAAAGATTTAAAATTCGTGAGAATTGCGGCTATGGTTTAGGGGCTTTCTACTGAAATAAGCTTCGCAGCTATTGTTTTTACATGGGGTGCGGGCGAATTTGAATTACACAATTTAGACAAGCTATGTGTACGTTTCTTGTCTTTTATTTTCATAATTTTTGTTTATTTTCTTTTTTCAAATATCACAAAGATGCTGGCCCGCACTGAATAAATAGCAAGAATCTTTACGAATAATACAATTTAAGTGTTGTATTTATTAATGAATAAAATATGTAAAAAAAAGAGCAAACAAATAAAATCCAACCGTTAAAACAGTAGTTTTTTTGTTTTTTATTTTTATTTTTATTTTGGAGTGGGGAGAGTAATTGGATCTCAATTTTACTACAGGGTGCGCCATCTCATATGGGTCGATGTAAACTTCGAATAACTTCAACAATTGTCAATCGATTTTCATATGTCATAGCATTTTGGAAACGTCAATTTAATACAGAATTTTTTTCAATTTGGCTCTGTGGCAAGCCCTCGTGAGCAACCTAGGCCCCGTCCGTGGCGTTCAAACTCATCTATTTAGTCTGTGAAGGCGAGTGTTCAAGAAGACCCAAGTTTGTCATATCGGCGCCGTTCGCAGCAGTTAGGCATCAGTGGGACCACTTTACGGAGAATTTTAAAGGATGATCTTCACTTATTTTCATACAAAGTGCAGATAACTCAAAGAATTTTGCCGCAAGATGAGCCACGGCGCTTGGCATACGCACAAAATGTCGTTGCAATGGGGCATATTTCTATAGTCGTTCGAATCGAACGTTCGATCCGCACATTCGATTCACTTTCGCACTCCCTTGCCATTCCTATATCCGCCGGGAGCACTACTTTATCGTTCCCGAATCGTTCGAACTCCCTTTCCTTATTTGACATTTAATTCGTATAAAATTTTAAATTACCGGAATTTTATTTGAGTTTGTGTGGATTTAGATTTGTGACCATAAACAAACGATTCGTTTTGTAGATGCGCGTTAGGAATTATACATGACTCCTTAATGAATGTGGAACAATTCGCCTGTTAGTACACAAGGTACATGAAAACAGTACAATTGAGCATGAAAACTGCTCCCGGTTACTTGTTTTTTTCCTGTAAAAAAATGGAATCCCTGAAAAAAACCACCAATCCATTTAAATATTACTTACATGCTAAAAAAAAAATTTGGCGCGATTGAATAGCAGCGGACAGAATATGACAGTTAAATTCGATTCGAACGACTACTGGAATCCCAATTTACATTACCGAACGTGAACGATTCACGTCGATTAGGAAGTTCATTTCACTGACGTTATTTATTCCCCCCGACGGGTATAGAAATGCGAACGTACGAAATGTTCCCCCCGGCGGGTATAGAAATATGCCCCAATGATGGCCCCTATTGCGAGTGTCGATCAGCGATCGACTCGACAACTGTCGATTGCGTCGATTGATTTTGGATTTGGTATTGCGTAACTCAATCGACGAATAAATGTGTTATCGTGAATAAACAGCACATTATTGTGAATGATATGAATTTGATATGCGTTTGACATATACATGACATTACATATTTCGTAAATAATAGCCGGTGTAGTTTTGATTTGTGAAATTTTCTGTAAATTTAATAAATACCAAATAATACGATTAAAATGACATCGGTTGAGTTATATATGAGTGATTCTGATTCCGAATCCAACCAGATGGAATTATTGGAAGCTCGCAGAAGGAGACAAATCAGAGATTCCTCAAACCCTTTTGACATGGAAAAAAAAATGTAAGCATTTGTTTCCCAACCGAATTACATATATATGTAGTTCATATCCTTAACACCTTCATTTTCAGGTTTCACAAAAATTTCCGATTGAGTAAAGCCGCGTTTCAGGATTTATTCTCGGAAATTCAACCGTTGCTGAAAAAGGGAGTGAGGAAAACATCTATCCCAGATGTCCTAAAGCTTGCTACAGCTTTGCGTTTCTGTGCCCATGGATCCTACCAGATAAGTGTGGGCAATGAAAATTGCCTTGGACTTGCACAATCCACAGTTTCCTTGGTTTTAAAAGAAGTTTTTCAGGTGCTGGAGACAAACATATGCCCGAAGTGGATTCAGTTCAACCAAACAGAAAGTGAAATGCGAAGGGCAAAGATGCATTTTTTTGAAAGGAGCCAAATTCCCGGCGTAATCGGTTGCATCGATGGAACCCACGTAAGAATCGCGTCTCCAGGGAAAGAGTTACAGCATCTATACTACAACCGGAAAGGGTTTTATAGCATCAATGCTATGATAGTAAGTTCGTTAGTAAGTGTGTTCTGTTTTTAATTCATTTGCGTTTCAGGTTTGTGATGACAAAATGGCAATACGTTACATAGACGCTATCCACGTTATCCTGGATCGGCACACGATTCTCATGTCTTTAACATGTCAACTTTAAAAACAATTTTGGAAGAAAAGTACCACAGGGGGGAAAGACAAACGTGGTTATTAGGTTGTCCAATTTTTCTGTTTTGTTTGTAATACCTAATTCTTATTTATTTTAGGAGATGCCGGGTACGCATTAAAACCCTATTAAATGACTCCATACAGGGATCCTGAGGCAGGTTCGCCACAAGCAATTTATAATACTAAACATGCCAGGGCCAGGAATATTGTTGAGCGGACAATTGGCGTTTTGAAAAATAGATTCAGATGCTTACTAGGAGCGCGCCAACTACATTACAGCCCGAGAAAAGCTGCTCAGATCACAAATGTCTGTGCAGCATTGCACAATATTTGTATGAAATAAAACATCCCTCACGAGGAAGAAGAGATGTATGAAGGAACGAATGGACCAAACTCCGATGATGTGCAGCATGAAGATTTTTCAGAAAGAGATGAAGCGGTACAAATAAGAAACAATATTCTTTTTTCTTTAACTTCGGCATAATTATTTGGTAATGTAAAAATTCTTACAACTAAAGCCTCTCAATTTATTTCAATCACATTTGTTTCAGGTTTAAATAAAAGAAAAAAATAAAAATATATAAATTCATTATTAAAAAAGGAGAGTCTTTCAATCACAATTGTATCATGTTTAAATAAAAGAAAATAAATTAAAATATGATATAATTTCATTGCTTTTTTACATATTGTTATTAATTTGGGCTCTCTGGAGCTCTAAAATTTGTTGCTTTAAATTCAGTTTAAGCCTCCTATCTCTTTGACTGCATTCCAGTTCGTTTTTCAATATTTTCAATTTCTCCTTTTTTATTGCTAAGCAGTCTCTCTGAAAATCTTTGCACATGTAGTACCTTTTTCTTGTGTAATCCTCAGTATTCTTACATCTTTCATTGATTTGCTGCATAGTATCTAAAAGGCTTTTGTAAAATCTTCCTTGGTTTTCCGTCTGAGCTCTTAACAAATCTAATCTATCTTCCTTGACTTTGGTTTGGTTAAATATTTGTTTTCTTGCCGGTGGTGTCTCCATCCAAATATCCGTTTCCAGTAACTCATGAATCGGTGTTTCTTTTTCCTCGCAAAATTCGTTCCCAGTTGGGTCTGGCTCTGGTAATCCTTGGCCCCCTAGACCAAATTCTCTTCCAGGCGGGTCCATATATATGTCCATTTCCAACAGGGATATAACACTTTCTTCTAGTTGGCTAAATGAGTGCAATTTGTTTGGTCTACCGCCGGTTGATCTCATTTCCAACTTGTTCTGCGCCTTCTTCTTTCGTGTTTTGAATTTGAAATCCGTCCAAACCTTATTATTAAATTCAAATTAGCACTAACATATAATTATGCATGTTTTCCCCCTACCTTTACCCATTTTTCCCAATTACGAACGGGAGGACCATGGCTATTTAGCTCAGTTGTTAGTAATTCCCACCGTTTTTTCGCCTGCGTTTTAACACAAATCCCTTTCGCCAAATCGGAGTTGTCTTCCATATATGACACCATTATTTCCATTTGTTTCTTGTTTGTCACTAGTTTTGCCCTAAAATATTCCTAATTTTATTATTCGCTCATTTAAATGATTCCATTAAAACACTTCACATTTTTCTTTTCAAAATCCCTTCAATTGTCAAAACACCAACCAACGACCACAAATTTCCAATCGTTTTTTCCTTTTTTTGTCCGCAACCTACTTTGACTTGTATTGAAATTGAAAAATAAATAAAGTAAATAAAATGGAAAATATATATACATATACATCATAAGTAAGTAAAATACTACGGTGTTTATTTAAATTATTTACATTTCGCACGCACACAAAATATTTGCAATCCTCTCCAACGAAGCAACGATCAGTATTTTCTGATCGACAACAAGCGATAGTGAATTTGACGTTTGTTGATCACAATCGACATTCACAATACCGAAATCTGCAATCGACGATCGATGATCGATAAATGTCGATCATCGATCGCTGATCGACACTCGCAATAGGGGCCGATTAATGCTGAGCCGGAGTTCTGGCAGCAAATTTTGATGACCGATGAGGCACATTTTACGCTCTCTGGCTCAGTATTAACAAATTGTATCTTCTGGGGCACCGAAAATCCTCAGATTATTCACCAAGAGTCGCTATATGATCAAAAAGTTACTGTTTGGGCCGGTGTATGCGCTAAAACCATCATTGGACCGTATTTCTTCATAGTTGGCGATACAGTGAATGGCGATCGATATCGGTGGATGTTGACCCATTATGTGGTCCCAGAAATGCGTAAAAAAGGCTATTTTCACTTTTAATTTCAACAAGACGGCGCGACATGTCATGCGGATAAAACAATGATCCTTTTGCGTAAGAAGTTCGTTGAAAGATTGGTGTGAAAAAAGGGCGGGATCGCCGGATTTGACTCCTCCAGACTTTTTTCTTTAGGAATACTTGAAAAGCAAGGTGTATGCTAACGACCCGAAGACAATAGAACAGCTCAAAATAAACGTTCGTGCGGAAATCGCAGAAATTTCGACCGAAATGCTCGAAAATGTCATGGAGAATGCGCGAAAACGAGCCAATTTTTCAAACATTAATCAAAATAAATTGTAAAGGTCTAAATTGAATAAAAGTTTTTGAATTTCCAAAATCGGTTGAGAATTTGAAGTTATTCGAAATTTACATCGACCCATATGAGATGGCGCACCATGTATTAGGTGTGCAACTAAGTTCTCGCTGTTTATCCGTTTATTGTAACGTATCCAAAACGTCCTGAATCAAGCTAGGACATATGGTAAACAAACATTTGGTTGTGTGAAAATGCCTGATTTTGTGCCAAATAATTGTCATTTGCAGAAAGTGTTGCTTTTCTTCTTTCATTCGCAGAAAATGGCGGCTGAAGCTCATCGAAATCTCTAAAAAGTTCACGGAGATGCTGCTCTAGGTGAAACAACGTGCCGTGATTGGTTCCGTCGCTTCAAAGGCGATGATTTCCATGTTGACGACCTTTCGCGTGAAGGAATGCCAAAAACCTTTGAAGACGCTAAAAAGTATTTGGAGTTACCCGCCAAGCTATTTCCAAGCGATTGCATGCGTTGGGAATGATTCAAAAGCAAGGAACTTGGGTTCCTTATGATTTGAAGCCAAGAGACGTTGATCGTCGTTTTTTTGGGTTTTCTTCATCGCATCATTACGGGTGATGAAAAATGGATTCATTAAGGCAACCTAAAGACAAAAAATCATGGAGACAGCCCGTCATTCTACGTCGCCGGCTCGGCTGAATATTCACGCTGCGAAGGTTATGCTGTGTATTTGGAGGGATCAGTGCGGTGTTATTTATTATGAGCTGTTGAAATCAAACGAAACCATCACTGGGGAACAGTATCGAACTCAATTGATGCGATTGAATCGAGCACTGCGCAAAAAGCGCCCACAATACGAGCAGCGGTACGAAAACCCAAACCCGTTAAAATCTGCTTAGAAACGCTCAAATGGGAAGTCCTACCCCACCCGCCATATTCCCCAGATATTGCGCCGTCTGATTATCACTTGTTCCGTTTGATGGCACGTGGTCTGGCATTCTGGTTGATCAGCAGTTACATTCATATGAAGACATCTCAAAATGGCTTGATTCGTGGATAGCCTCAAAAAAACGAACACTTTTACCGTGACGGTATGCGAGCTCTGCCAGAAAAATGGGGGAAAAAGTTATCGCTAGCGATGGTCAATATTTTGAATGATTCATTTGTAACCGTTTTTTCACAATACGAGGGTGGTCCGATAAGTATTTAGCCTCACCGCCAGATGGGCTCGTAGTTTTGTTTTGACAGCGTGTGGAAGCGGGAGTGTCCGCGGATTTTAGAAAAATGGGAAAAGAGCAATATCGGTCGGTGATTCGATTCTTGTTTTTGGTAGGGAAATCGCGCAGCGAAATCAAAGAGCGTTTGGATGCTGTGTACGGTGCATCATTCGATGGCGAACATCAAAAATTGGTTTAACGAGTTTCAACATGGTCGCTCGGTTTTTGATGAGCCACGTCCAAGTGCCCCGAAAACGGCCACCACGGAGGATAACGTGACAAAAATCCGCGATCTCGTATTGGCAGACGGCCGATTGAAGGTGCGCGAGATAGCTAAGACAGTAGGCATTTCAAAAGAGCCTGCATGAAATTTTGGGCATGAGAAAGTTGTCGGCGCGATGGGTGCCGCGTTTGCTCACTCCGGACAACAAGCGCTACCGTGAGACCCATTCAGAGCAGTGTTTGACGCTGTCTAAGCGCAATCCGAAGGAGTTTCTGCGTCGTTTCGTGACAGTCGACGAAACATGGATCCACTGGTACACACCAGAGACCATGGAACAGTCGAAACAGTGGACTTCACCCGGCGAACGTACTCCGAAAAAGGCGAAGACTGTCCCGTCGGGCGGAAAGGTGATGGCCAACGTATTCTGGGATTCACAATTTGAGATCCATATCGACTACCTGAGAAGGGCAAAACGGTCACAGGGCTGTACTATGCCAAATTATTTTGGCCGATTCGACGCCGAATTGAAGATAAAACGGCCCCACTTGGCGAAGAAAAAAGTGCTCTTCCACCATGATAACGCACCGGCTCACACCTCCGCCCTCGCCACGGCCAAATTGGTCGAATTGGGCTACGAACTGCTGCCCCATCAAAAGTCACTCGCCGGCAGAAATTTCAGTCAAATGAGGAGGTCATCGCCGCCACGGAGGCCTACTTTGTAGCCTCGAGAAAACGTATTTTTCAGACGAGTTAAAGAAGCTGGGTCAAGTATGTCGAGCTAAAAGGAGACTATATTGAAAAATAAATCGCCATTTCTCCGAAATTTTTGTTTTTCTTTTGTAGGCTAAGTACTATTGGAACCACCCTAGTACAAGTAGCTCTAGGGTGGACTGCAGTGTTGGCGCAGACATCTGCGCGTCTAGTGTTTTCCTACCACAGCTTCTCACGGAACAAGAACTCTTTCTTCTTTGAAATTATATACCATATAATACCCATCCCATGTGCCGATATCCAAATGGCTATCAGAGGGATTTAGCCGTTACCAACTCTTATGATAGACCATTTGGCACTTTTATAGCTCTATAGGTAGAGGAGACCTGTTGTTAAAAGAAAGTGTTTTCTAAGATATATCAAATAAGCCTAAAATTATGCTATATAGCATGGGTTATCCAGTATGAACTAGATCATCTGCTTATTATAGTGTCTGTTTTTTAAGTGTCAAATATTTGCTTAAACTAATTTACAAAAGTGTTTAATCACCGCTCCATATATCAAAGTTGTTAAATTCTGTACGAATTGGGTATGGTAATCATCCGACTCCGCATAATAGACGAAGCAAATTAAAGAAACTGGAAGTTAAAGCCGTGCGCGTTAGTGTGGCGCCCACTAAGCCCTCAAGATTTTTCAATAGGGACAGACCAACATATTATAGTTATGTTATAAATATGGATTTCGACATTGCGGGATAAGAGAGAATAGAAGACACAATTTCGCATGAATTGTGCATGAATAGAAGACACAATTTCTCTGCGAAAGATGCGTTTCCTAAAGTGGCAGAGTGCAACACACTCGCATAATATGAGCTCTGCAGTGTAAACGACCTTAAGACAAAGTGATATCCTAAACCGCTTACAAGTCTTTTGATTCGTCTCTCTTGAATATTTTTGGAGAATTAGTTTAAGAGCTGAATAGATCTTTGAGATTAACGAAGTTCTTGGGTCCTGTTTCTTTCAAATGAGATCTCACTGGCTCAGTCATTTCCCGAGGGGTATTCGCCCATCTACTTCCATGGACGCCACTTGTGGCTACGTGGCTCGCCAAATGTGATTGCGAAGAGTCTAATCTAAGATTCGTTAACTTTCAGATCATTGTCCCTGTTGGTCTTATAGTCAAATGTTTGGCCGGTCAGAGTGAGGGTGCATCCATTCCAATCACTTAAAAAACAAAACGAAAGTGATCTGTCGGTGTCCAAGTAAATTGAGAAATACCTACACACCGTCCGCTATGCTCACTCACCGATTGTCGAATGAGCGTTTATCCCTTATATTCTTTTACCAAAACACATGTGGAATAAGATCTTAGGTATATCATATATTCGCCGCTTCTTTCCTGCCAATGTATGATATTATCCTGGCTTAATGATGGTATATTTGATGATTAAAATGATAGATTTTGTAGATTTTTCATATTTTTTAAACCTTTTTCAAGAACCTATGCCTAGGCCTATGGGGATGATGTTGCCGTTTCCTCTGTTGGTTCATGTTTAGCGACGGTCTGTCTTAAAGCACGCTAAATGTGATCGATGACTGGTGCACGAGTATAGGACTATTGGTTAATCTTCTTAAGACTGACGCCGTTCTCTTCACGAGAAGAAGGAAACAAACTGACATGACTCAACTGGTGCTAAAAGACAATCCCATCCCAATATCCAAGGAAGCTAAGTACCTGGGAGTTATCTTAGATAGCAAGCTTCTTTGGTCAAAGCATGTTGAGTCAGAAATCACAAAAGTGCTGTCAGCTTTTTGGCAATGCAAAGGTGCGCTGAAATCGTCCTTTGGGTCTACACGGCAAAGAAAATACCGATAATCTCATATGCATCGGTTGTCTCGTGGAACAGACTAACACGGAATCACACTGTAGCCTCTTTCATTAAACTCGAAAGAGCAGTTTGTCTCAGCACGCCGGGCACTGCTCTAGATGCTATGATGAACCTTCCACCCCTTGATCAGAGGGTGCGCACTGAAAGCCATGCCTCGCCTGAAGAGAAATGGTTATTGGTACGACTCGCATTGGACTGACAATGAACTTGCGCATCAGGACTGGCTCTGGCTAGATTCTGAACCTGGAAATGACCGTCCTCGCATTTTTACAGATGGCTCCAGGTCTTGGCGGGCGGGGCCCGGCGCTGGGGTTTTCTTTGAACACGAAAACGTCGCATTTTGCATTAGGAAAATATGCGTCTGTCTTTAAATCAGAGATATACACCTAATGTCTCCTAATGTACTATGTTGTGAAGCACAAGTGGAAGGGAAAAAGAAAATGCGTCTGCAGTGACAGCCAAGCTGCATTCAAAGCTGTGCCCAATCCTATAACCAGCTCCAAATTAGTGCATGAACTCAAGACATTTTTGAACAAAGTTAATGAGATCTTAAGTTAATGAGACAAAGGAAATGAGATCTCTGATGTATTCGCTAGAATGGACTAAGAGTAGAGTTTCTCAGTACCTGAACCCGCTTTAAGTCTACCTGCTTCCACGGTTATATCCTACATCAACGAATGGGTCTTTAACGCACACAATCGTAGATGGAGGGATTATCCAGGATGCAAGATGTCTAAGCTCGTACATATGCCCTGGTGTGTGCAAGAAATCCTCAACATTCTTCTTATCCTTAAGGAGAGTTGATTGCAGAAGACTTGCTGGCGTCATTATGGGCCATTACACTCTTGCTAAGCATTTGTACTTTTTTGGCATCAGTGAGACGCCTACCTGTGCTGCATGCTGCGAGGAGGAATGGCACAGCAGAACACTTTCACGAATTTCTTGCATTCGCTCGCACCGTGGCGCACCCTTGGGCTGAATCTCTTATCTCTACTCGTACATCATTGCAACTCCTTTCCTTTCTCCGAAGAACGATAAAGTAACGCGTCTTACTGGCAGTAAAATGGACCAATATTTGCGTCTGAGTGCCCCAACACATAGCAGAAGCCTTCAACAAAAAAAAAATTAAATAAGTTAACACGATGTACTCGCATATATAATTAAATAAGCAGATTATTAGATCTTTTTTTGCTTTACGTAAAATAACTTAAAGTAAATTTATCTTACTGAATTATTTAACGATTCGATTCATCACATTCAAACTGATATTGCATTTGAATTTTACAATATTTTAAAGCCGGTACCACTGGTGCTTGTTACTATGACTATAAGTTAATTGGCATATCCGATTTAGATTCTTGTCAGAAGTAGTTTTTTTCGCAGGCAACCTTGCCTCCCTACACATGTCCTTAGTTTTACTTCGACTACTTACCAAATTTCTCCCTTGGACCATTTCTCCCACGTACTATTGACCTCCATACCATTGAAAATAAATTGAATCAACTGCATGACTAATTTACTTCTGGGCCCGATGGTCTCCCTGCCATATTACAAAAAAAAAATATTCCTCCCGCTTTCAAAAATATTCAATTTTTCCCTGTCCCTTGGAGAATTTCCCCAGATATGGAGAACCGCTTTTATAACTCCTTATCACAAAAAAGGTCCGAAGAATGTCGTTAACAACTACCGGCCCATCGCCAAACTGTCACACATACCCAAACTTTTCGAAAGTATCTTGTAAGACACTCTAAGTTTCCACTGCAAATCTCTAATCTCCTCCTAACAACATGGCTTCCTTAAATGCAGGTCTACATCCACAAGCCTTGTTGAATTTGTGTCCTTCACAAATGAGTGAGAATGGAAATGAGGTCGACGTTGTTTCAACGGATTTCAGTAAAGCTTTCGACAAAATCTCCCACAAAATAATACTCGGATATCTTCTTATTTAAAAAAACCATTACTACAGTATACGTTTCTGCCTTTTCCGACCCCTTCTTAGCTTCTTCCGGCGTTCTCCAAGGCAGCCACCTTGGTCCACTTCTTTTTATTCTTACTATAAACGACATTGAGTTTGTCATCAAACATTATCACTTCTCACTATACGCTGACGACACCAAGTTCTTCAGACTTCTCACGTAAACGAATCAAACCTCCCCCTCGTCCCTACTTCCTGAATAATCAGCCCATCTCCACCGTTCAGGTTATCAGCGATCTTGGCATACTACAATATGTGACCAAGAACTCAATTTTCGCGCACATATCGACGGTTTTGTGAAACGTTGGTCTAAAGAATTCTCCAATCCCTACGTCACTCGATCTCTCTATATTACCTTTGTTCGCCCCCTTCTCCAATTCGCATCTCAAGTGAGAGAAAACCCATATATCTAGAATCCAAAGCATCCAACGTCGGTTCCTACATTTCGCTCTTCGAGGTCTGCCCTGGAACAATCTCTTGTTCTTACCGCCCTATCAAGACCGTCTTAAACTAATCAAGTTGAGTACTTTTAAGGAAAGAAGAGTGTCTGACATCATCTTCATTCATAGACTTCTTACAGGTACCATTTACTGCGCCACCCTTTATAACTCCATATCTCTTAACACGAATCCCCATAATACACGCAATCCTCATCTCTTCTATCTATCCACCCCCCGCACCTCATACGGCTCCAATGAACCCATTTTCCGTATGCTGGCAAGTGTTAATTTGAATATTAACTTCGACTTCAACCCCAGCACTCCATGCCTAAAATTCCGCCTTTTTAACCACCCTTCCCTCTCTCCCGTTCTCCCTAGTTAGTAAGTGAGATTAGATTAAGATTAGATTAAGATAGCTTGAATTAAGCCCAATAAATGGGGGTTTTGCCCCCACGAAAATTAAATTAAATTTTTGTTGAGCTATTGATTCAAGATGATGTGTTCTACTGACTGAATATTGATTGCACTTTTTTCTTCCCGACCTTTTTTCCTTTACACTTGACCAATTTTACGAATCAAAAAAAAAAAAACTCAGCCTAAAATATGATAATGCTTTTTCGAGGTAAAGACATTTTAGCTTTTATCGATCAAGATATCCACGTAAAATAAATTCTTAAATGCCAATGTAATTATCTGCTTTTCAAAAGACGTTGAAAATGTTTGTATACGCGGCTGAGTTGGGTGAAGGTCATGCCTATCGTAGCAATCTTTGTACTGTTCTGATGTTTCTTTTATGGATTACCATCAAAAATCAAAAAGGAAAATGCTCGGTGAAACAATCTATTAAATATAAACAACATCAGTCAATGTCCGATGTTCATGTTTTCATGAAAATTTTGTCATTACCGAGGTTATAATTAATTAGGGTTTCGTTCATCGTTAAGGTAACTAGGTTCGTAATGGTCTGCTGAAAGGTCAAAGCTTGTTTCGATTTTAATGTACTCGTACTTGGCCGAAAAATATTTTACGAAGAATTAAAGGGTGTGAAAAATGTGATAAGCATGGTAGCTCTTCAATTTTACACGCGACAGCGTTGGTTAATAGAAGTTATACAGTCGATCTTTATTTCACAATTATAAGTCCCTATTCATCAGGTTTTTATCGTGGTATTCCCAGCAGAAGTGATCACCATTTTCACCATATTAGTATTAAATTTTATGGATGAAGTTATTCGAATATAACTAGGCAGATCAGTATGCGCGCGCTTAACTCCGCTACTGAAAATTTTTGATCGAGCGAGCAAATTTGTTGTTTTATCAACTTTGCTCTCGCTCCGCATGGCACTTTTCTAAACTTTACTTCGTTATTTCTCACTATTTTTCAATCAAACAATTTCATTTGATAATTTATGGCTCATCTACAGACCTAGATCTATCGAATGACATGCTGCACACATGTGTGGTTATAGCCGATATCTACATTTAGTGCGTACAAGATTAGTCCGAAATCTTTTCGGACCACTATATTCCCCGTACATGCACGCGCTAGGCCAAAAAGTGGGTGATTGCTCTCGCTCCGCTACGCTCCGCTCGATCAATTAGTAACTTGAAAATATGTCGGTTGGCCTTATTTTGTTTTCCAATTTTCATAAGCAAAAGAAAAAGATATTCAGCAATTGTACTACTGAAGCAATGCCGAATACCTGTTCAACGCCGACTGACTACCATCAGGAAAATGAACCAACAGCATGGCCCCTGCGCAAGTACGGCACTGAAAATCAGCATGTGATGTACAAAGAGCCATTCAGACATCCAAACGGCTTCTTACTGCCGGCATCGGATGAGCGGGGCTTGGTGAACATGCGGTTCCAATAAGTGGTGCATACAATGCACGAGCCACAATGATATTGTTAAGGAAACGTTTCCTGGTCGCGTAATCTCCCGTTGTGGTGACTTTTAACCATCCCAGACTTTTTTCTTTTGGGCTATTTGAAGTCGCGGATTTATGCTTATTTCTACGAAATCATTACAAGCTCGTTTGTTATCATTGTATAACAACATCTTCAACACATTCATATTTCAAGAAACCGAAAAATTTTCGAGCTTATTTTCTTATTACCTAAACCAAATAAAGACCATGCTTCCATTTCTGCTTGCGGAACAATCTCTCTTCTTCTTTTTAAACGTGAAATAAATAAAAAAACTGAAAATTGTAGGTTCATTTTGGAAAATAAAGTGTTTTTTAAAAATAATGTCTTCTAAATGACGCCCGTTTCTTTGCAGGCACTCTTGCAGCCTTACGCTGATATTTGCAATAACGCGTGAACAAAGAGCTGCTTCAATGGCGGCAGTTTCATGGCGAATATTCTCCTGTAGGGCCTGTTTGGTTCGAGAATAGTTATCGTAAACCATTGACTTTAGGTCACAAGAAAAAGTCGCATGGAGTGGGGTCTGGATAGCGAGGTATGTTTCCATACTTGCTGATCAATTCGTTCGGGAAAATAGCTCTCTGCTTCTCCATCGAGATTCTAGTCGTGTGTGGTTGAGTACCGTCTTGCTGAAAAGGCGTTCTATTGTTGTGCCAGGGAACAACTGCAGTTGCGGCAAGAAAAACACTTCAGCAGTGACTGTCTCTTGTTGGTTAAGGTATGGCACACCATACTGTTGTTTTGGGGCAATGTAAACGTTTTTGATGGCGTTTTCTAAAGTTGATTGGGCACCAGTAACGCAAGTTGTATTAGCCGTCGATATTAAATGTATCATCACTATCATCATCACATACAACATTTTGCCAAGCGTTCGTGCTGTTCGAAAACGTACGAGCGAAGGTTTCTCGCAAAGGATAGTCACTTGCCTTTAGACCTTGCTCGATTTGAATTTTGTGTGGTGAAACACTTTTTTTTTTCAAAATAACGTGCACAGTTGATTTTTTCATTGCCTTAGACACGGCAATCTTTATTATGGATTTACGTGGATATCTCATAATTTCGTGTTGAAGTTTTAGTTTAGTTTTATTGAATAACTTTAACAATTGTCAGCCGATTTTCATATGTCATAGCACTTTGGCAACGTCAATTCCATACAATTTTAACCATGAATCGCTTCACACCAAAAGAACGTGCGGAAATAGTTTTAATGTTCATTGAAAATGAACGCTCGATTGTGCTAGCTCAACGTGCGTATCGTGCAAAATATTGTGATTGTGTTGCGCCCAAAAAAGATACAATTCGTCGTTGGGCCTCGAATTTCTTTCAATTTGGTTCTGTGGCAAGCTCTGTGGCCACGTCCGGCATTCAAACTCACCTATTCCGTCTGTGAAGGCCAGTGTTCAAGAAGACCCAAGTTTGTCATATTGGCGCCGTTCGCAGCAGTTAGGCATCAGTGGGACCACTTTGCGGAGAATTTTTAAGGATGATCTTCACTTATTTCCATACAAAGTGCAGATAACTCAAAGAACTTTGCCACAAGATGAGCCACGGCGCTTGGCATACGCACAAAATGTCGTTGCAATGATTAATGCTGAGCCGGACTTCTGGCAGCAAATTTTGATTACCGATGAGGCACATTTTACGCTCTCTGGCTTGTCGCTTCTGGGGCACCGAAAATCCTCACATTATTCACGAAGAGCCGCTATATGATCAAAAAGATACTGTTTGGGCCGGTGTATGCGCTAAAACCATCATTGGACCGTATTTCTTCAAAGTTGGCGATACAGTGGATGCCGATCGATATCGGTGGATGTTGGCCCATTATGTGGTCCCAGAAATGTGTAAAAAAGACTTATTTCACTTTTGGTTTCAACAAGACGGCACGATATGCCATAATGTGAACAAAACAATGAACCTTTTGCATCAGAAGTTCCTTGGAAGATTGGTGTCAAAAAAGGGCGATATTGACTCGCCTCCGAGATCGCTGGATTCGACTCCTCCAGATCCAGAGACCAAACTACAGAACCTGAGGCGCTCGGGCTGATTCACCTTTCCCATTGCATGTCTTCAACATTGTCCGGGAGAAGCCTTGCTTCAGTTCTTAGTTTAGTCACTGATAAACTCTTTGACATAATCGGAGCACATGCAAATTTGAAACACATTCTCAAAGGGAAGGATCACCATCCAAAAGTAATGATATAATTGGTTATTTTCAATTTTTTTTCCGAATTTTTTTGGTTGATTACTCGTATATACATAGGTATTATACCCAAATAGATCACGATTCCCAAGAGGTACAACATATTCATTTGAATACGAACTGTCGAAAGGATAGCATCAGAGTAGAGAAAAACGAATTCACAGCTGTCGTTGAGTACCTCTGCTTGAAAAACTCCTACCACAGACATACACAGAGCCTTGGTAAAAATATTGGGAGACTCTGCTCCTCCATATTTCACAATAGCACTCTGCGCCAAGGAGTTTAAGCTGGGCAGAACATCTACTGAAGGTGAACATCGCGAAGGACGCCATTTCACGTCCCTCACTGAAGATGACGTGAAAAAAGGCGAGAATGTTGTGTTGACAGATCGAAGAGTGACCATCAGGCATAAAGCAGCGTTCAAGGAATCCTTGCGAACAAATACATGGCATATGAAAAAGGTCTCTGCGCGTTGAGAAGCGAGAATTTTAACCGACGATCAAAAGAACCGGCTCACAAAGCCAAATTTGCGATTCGAAATGCTCAAATATCCGCCCTATTCGCCAGATCCAGCTTCCAGCGCCGTCTCCCTTTTTCCCGGCTCAAGGAACGCATCCGAAAAAAATAAAAAATAATTAAAAACTTATCCCCAAAAATTTAAAATGCTCAAACTCTTCATATCGCGCTTTCGTCAGTATAATCTCAACTTATACCTACTTTTTAAAGCAGATCTGAAGCTTAAATCCAGGTGGTATTACAATACGCTTACGTTCTTTGGTTCAAGTGATGCCTGCACGCCTTTCAAATTGCTACAAAACCATGAAGAGGTTGTCTTAAAAATACTTTTTACAAATGTAAAAAAACCAAATCTTCATATTGCTTAAATGGTTTTGGTAAACAACAAGCGCATCAAAGATACGCGCTTATTTTTGCCTTTATATTGCTGTACTATACGTTAATTACATCATAAAGTACAATTTGTCACGATGGTGCTGATTTTGTTTGCTTAATTTATTATTTTTATAAAAGTTTATAGCAGAATAAGGGAATTCTTGTACGATAACGATTCTGTTGATTTTTATAAAGAAATAGTCATCAAGATAAATAAATCTAGGTAAATTGAAGAAGACTGTACTGCCTTCAGCGTTATATAGCTTAGCTTACTCAGTATGGCGAGGGCATGCCAATGAAGATTGTCAAAGTATTCCAAAGATAAGCAAGAGGAATGTGACACTTTGTTTTATTTTGATTAATAAACTACACATAAGAAAAATACTGGTGTCACTCGGCTCATTGAACTCGTGAATGCTCTCAGCAATTCCGTCTTGTGTGGACATTTCTTTTCTGAAACGGTAAAGAGGGAAATCCATACTTTTTATAGTCAAACCTAACTGGCTAACGTGCTCATATCTAACGCCGCTGATAAGGGGTTCGAATCCTGATAAAAGTTGTCACCTAAATTAAATTACAGAGTATTTCTCTCAAAGGAGTAGTATAATAGTGTATCCACTAGGCGATACTAGACAACCAGACCGAACTGCCATAACTATTTATGTACCAAGGTAGCTAAAGTTTGTTAAGGTGGACAAAGCTTGTCAGATGGCAATAGCGAATCAGACGTTTCCAGACGGACAACTTTAACATAGAAGCTCTTGAAGAGTTGGGCATATTTGGATATGAATAAATTTCAAAGATCAAGCCTACAAAAATTTGCAAATGCTTGAGCACGTATCCGAGATGGTCTAAAGTGATATTCAGCAATACATAAGGAAGGGAGGTATACTAAAGTCTCGCAATATAGGGTAGGTACTCTGTACGGATGTACTTTGAAAAGGAATACAGCAAGGTTTCAGGAATTTGACCAGCTATGGGGTGGTGATCACTATGAATTTCCAGTCGCCAAAGGAAAACGTTTTTTGCGTATGAAAACGTTTTACTGGCGATGAAGTGTTCTGTATAGTATGTACGTAAGTACTATTAAAAATGGTAGGATAAGCTCGGGCATGCATCAACATTTTCGGCAAAAATACATATCTATGGTTCGTGCGTTTAGAGGGACTGTTAGGATGTAGTTTATCATGAGCTATTCATACCGAAGGAAACCATCGTGGGAGTATGCTATCGACTACAATTGATGTGTTTGAACCGAATATTGAATGAAAAAAAAATGAATTTCACGATAAAATCGGTGAAAATCTACTTGGAAACGCTTAAATGGGAAGACCCACCAAACCCGCGATATTCACCAGACAATGCCCCTTTGATTATCACTTGTTCCGTTCCTGGGCTCATGGCCTGGTTTGTAAAATGTTCTTAAACTCACAGGGCCAGTAAGGTGATTTTAATTAGCTAAGGTAGTTAAGCTAGACTTTAGCATTTTAGTCTAAAGTAAGTTCGATATATGTATATGCTTAAAATAAGGAGCATTTTCATTTTGATAAGGGTGCCAAAAATCACATAGATTCTTAGATTGCCTCACAAATCGTGTTAAAGCATTTATTTTGACAAAAGTGACAATTTATTCAATGTCCTAATAGTTTTGGAAATAACCCTTTTTTGCTAAAATATAAGCAATTTTATTGCCACTGTGTTCAGGAGCCCCACGATTGAACTTTGGTTTTTTTTGCTAGGCCCCGAGGAGCATCATGGCAGTCCTTAGTGGATTTTGAATTAATGCTCAGGATTTTGAATGCTGCTCGGCTGTTGATAAATATAGGAGGTTTGTTCAAGAAATAAGGTAACTTATTATTTTTTTCGAAACTTATTTATTTAATCGTCAATATCTTTTTTGTCCCCGTTGGATCTAATATACTTGCACGCTAGCTCTTTTATCAATTCTCGAAGCACTTCTGATATGAGCTCTTTGGTATAGTCTTGAGCTCTTCGATCGATGCGGACTACACCTCCTCAATCGTGACAAATCTCCGACCCTTAATGGGTCTTTTCATTTTACGGAAAAGAAAAAAAATCGCAGGGAGCCGAATTCGGTGAATTCGGATGCTGAAGCATGACCACGATATTGTTTTCGCCGATACTTCGCGATATATTAAGTACAATGAGTGAGCATGTGCAATACAGTGATGTAACCGCCATGCATTTTTTCAAATAAATCCGGACATTTTCTTCGTATTGCTTCACGGAAACCTCGCATAACTCCAAGGTTATTGACTGTGCGAGCTTCCGCCATTGTAACGAAGACAGATCAGTGAGCAAAATTCCACATTTAACGGAACTTAGCGTGCTTTTTTCGGACTTGGTCGCTTCCATTGGGGTATGCTTTCGGAATCATAACGATATACCCATATTTCGCCACCAGTGATAAACCTTTTTACCAAATTTGGATCCTTGTTCACGTCATTCAACAGCTCCTGTCGATGCTCGATGCGACGGTTCTTTTAGTCAAAATTTAGCAATTTTGGAATAAACTTCCTGTTCCAGAACATTTCATGCCCAAATTATCTGATAAAAAAATCATGGCTTGAGCCAAACGATATGCCGATATCCTCAGCTATTTTTCTGAAAGCTATTCGATGATTCTTCCGTTGCTGGGGCGTTTAAAGTGGTAATTTTTTTTGCTCCGAATAGACCAGGTCAACATTTCAATTACGTTGGATTACTTAATTTTATTGTTCACAGAAAATTGGAGGTACCAACATAACATAAAAGAATTTAAAATCGAATGTACTTAATTTTAATTTCATGAAGTCACCTTATTTTTTGAACAAACCTCGTATCTACCTACATATATAGTTATACCTTGTAGCCAGACTCCAGATTTCTCTTATCATATTAATGGTGCCAATGCTTTAAAAGTTTTGCAGTTAAGCAAAACACCGGCGCTTGATTCCACCTTCAACTTATCTGCGTACCATAAAAGATCTTTGACTAGGTTAGGTTTAACACTACTGCACCAGGCAGCTATCGAGAGAAAATAGGAAGGTATTATTGATATTCCAGACCATTCAAATTTTTTCTACATATGCTTAATCTACACTAGGTATTAGATCGGTGTGGACTAGCTTTTAACCTCTGGACTTGAGGGACGGAACTTCTATCCGAAGTTAAATAAAGAAGACAGGTATGGTACTATATTGCATTTCGACCATTGTTCTCAGCGACATATCATATCGGTATGCTGGTTCAGCTTCCAGAATATTTCATTTCCGAAAATGGTGATTTGAAATGTGTCTTTTTTTCAAGACAGCCATGAATACCCCGTCTTTTTCTGTTTATTAAGCAAAAATGAATTAACACATCTAATTACCAGACTATTTTCGTAATAAAATTTATGAATCATTGTCCTTCATAAAGATAGATAACTTTGAACGATCACTAAACATACCCATCAAATTTCAGAGTTAATCATGAGCATACGAGTGTACCCATTTTATAGGCTGTTATCCGCCATTGCTTCTTTGTGTTAAATTTTTCAAATTCTACTGTTGACTAACAACTTATCATAAAAAAAAGATGATTCGCAAAGTAGTTATTTCAGGCAGTCTTTAAGTTCAATATTTACTTACGAGTATCTGTCACTTTGACAATTGCATTCCAAACCGGATGATACAAATTTCAATATATGTACAAGAACCATAAGTAAGATGTTCTACGTCGTATGAACGACAAACGTGCATTCTCGTTTACTACTGCTATTTTATACAATACTATTGCCTGATAAGCTGCCCAACCCTGACTGAATAAAAAGAGTTAATGACTAAGTGCCTTTAAGATAAAATACAATTTGAAGAAAAGTGAAATAAAAAAAAAGAAGCGAAAATCGTGCTTCATTCAAGAGATACAAACTTGCTCTACCTCACTGCGATGCTTAGCTTGGTTTGGCACTGAAAGTATATTTTTTGTTGTTTTTTTTTTTGCTGTCATTAGTGGAGGGCGGTATTTACCTATTTACCTCCAGACTGGTTCGCAAGGTTGTCAGAGTACATTCAGTCATATTTCAACGCTAGGCGGAAATGGTTGCAAAGTAACAGTTTTTTTTTCGCTTTTGCATTTTCACTAACGGTTAGACTATCGAAATATGGAGTTGCAGAATATACCGCCTGGTAGTAAAGTAAGTGGAAGCGGAGAGGATTTTTACAAGGGAGTTACTAGTTTACCAATTCGATTTCTTACCTTTAATTCTACTAAATTTCATGACTGGTAATTACTTAATGAAAAAGTTTAAGAAAGTTTAAAAGATTGTTGGATCCAAACGGGAATGAAGTGCGGTTTAGTCAAAGCTCTTAATTGCTCAATCATTATACCTTTAAGTGTTACGAGTTGTTTATTTTTTTTTTTACGTTGTGTTATAGTGAATAGTTAATATAGAAAATGACAATTATATTCAAAAAGACTTGACTATTGTGTATTTATCGTTAAATGGCAAGTTGTTGGAGAAATAAGGAAAAAATCCTTTTCGTTATAAACAGTTTATCTTCAACGTATTTCTATAAAGAGTGGAATATTAAATAAAAAAAAATGGAGGAGGTCATACACTCGACGGCCTTCCAAAAATCTCCAGCAGCGATTAGTGCTTAACGCGAATTTTCTCAAAATTCATTTGATTTTAAATGTTTACAATTAGGTGATGCATTATTTCGGTTAAATTCCATTGACATTTGCCAAGAAGTGTCCCACCGCTAGCGTGGACTAGACCATGACTAGAGAGAAGTGTTTAAAGATCACATCAAATTCTGCAAAATTGTTAAAAAAAAAAAAATTTACTTTCATGTCCCTAAGTTATGGTAAACGAAAAACCGATTTGGTTTAACCGCCTTAACCCTAGCCAATATGCAATTATATCACAATTAGTCGAGGCATGATAAGAGAGTAGATATCCAACACAAATATTTAGCAACCATTACCGTGATGTACTTATGAGAGTTCTCAATTAGAGTTACTATTTTCGGGTAGATGACAAGTGAGAATAACGTCATGTTGCTGTTCCGCATTGAAGTGTTTTAGATGAAAAAGGTGAACATTTCACTTAAGCCATCACGTATCGACATAAAGCGTATTATTTAAAAACAACTGGGAGTTATATGTATTTATACGTATAAAATGGCTGTTTTGTAATGAAGGTTGAGGTTTTAAGGTTTTTCATAAGCTTCTTATAAAACTATTCGTTAGCCGCATATAGGGATAACTTCTAATGAAAGTGGTCACTCCATACTACACGTGCAACTTATCTTAAAATTTAATGCAAGCTAATAAATTAAGCGCATTTCATTTTTTTTTGTAATTTAATTTTTTTAATAATTCATAAAGCTCACAAATATAAAAAAAATTACACCGAACAATTAAAAAAATCAATTTTATTTCATCAAGACCTGAACTCGAAGCAATATTTAGCGTAGTTAGAGAGTTAATTATAACAAAAAAAAAAAAATAAATATCTTGAACCACGGAAGCTTCTTAATGACCGGCAATACGATTTTCGCATCAACAGGTACACTGGTGATTTGATGGCATATCTCACCGAAAAGTGGAACCAATCTTTGCTCAATTTAGGTGACAGCATGTTGCGCTTGATACTTTAAACGCATTTGACAGAGTTTGGCATCAGGCTCTTATGTCGAAAATGTTGTCTTATGGCATCGATAAATCTATGCTTCTATGGATTACAAAATGCCTTTCGAACCGTTCAATTCAAGTTGTTTTACCCTGATATTGACCTTGCTGGTGTCCCTCAAGGCTCTGTTTTGTCTCTGACTCTTTCTCATTTTTATAAATGATCTCTTGTCTGTTACTTCTAATCCGATCCACTCCTTCGCTGATGACAGTACTCTTTCGTTCCAGGACTCATGTCCCTGCTCTTCTACCATAGAACTGGAACGGCAGCATATGTTAAGCACATTGACAGCATAATCAATTGGGGTAAAAATAATAGAGTATAATTCAATGCTTCTAAAACTCAATGCTGTCACTAAAGTGAACCCGAAATAATGAGCCATTATCCATGATTGGCGCTTGTGTCGACGAAACCGAAAAACTTTCCATATGTGTATCAATACCAAACTTAATTGGAATGATCACATATTTGAAGAAGTCGCTATAAATATGGCAAAATGTCTAGGTTTCCTCAAACGATGCAAGAAATATTTCACATCCGCTCCAAGCTTGAGTATAACGCTCATATCTGGTCTGGTGCCCCTAAGACCCCACTGCACCTACTATATAGAATAGAACAGCGAGCGATAAAACTTATAGGAGACAGTAATATCGCAAAGTCAATTGACTCGTTCGAACATCGACGTATTGTGTCTTCCTTGTCTGTTGCTCAAATGAGTTAGCCAATTGCATTCCTCACCTCCATGAATTCACCCGCAATACTCGTCTTGCCCGAAATGCTCATCAGTTCACCCTTAAGCCTGCTTTTGGACGTACAATTAAGTTCAGAGATTCGTTTTTCAGCCGCACAACACGATTATGGAATGCTCTTCCCAGTCCAATATTTCCCAATCACTACCATTCACAGACATTTAGGATCAATATGCAAAGGTACCTCCTCTCCCTTTCTCCCTCTATACCTTCGGTTCGTGCTGTGTCTTGATTCCGGACACTTAAGGGTAATCATAACCCCGTTTACGCGCTGGGTCTGTGCCACATATCATAAATTCTTATAGATCCCCGATTGCCATATGTATATTCATCTTGGGAATATAGAATTATTTCACTGTGGACTTTATCGTTACGATAAATTTATTATTGTTTACTTCTTTTTTAAATGCATTTTTATTTTATATTCTTCCATCGAACTTACTTTAAAAAAAAGCTTAAGCCTAGCTTAACTATTTAAAGTAATTAAAACGACCCTCCTGCCTTGCGGGCACTCTAGAGTAGACAGCACGTCCGTAGAACTATGTCTCATTTTTCATTTGACCGCACGTCCACTGTCCATTCGTTTTACCTGCCCTGCTCATCTTAGGCTTAGTAATGTCATTACTTAGACAATGCTTGGAGTTCCCTTTCCCTCTCCCTGTTATTTACCACAGCTTCTCCTTGAGATCTTGTTTTCAATGACCTGAAATCTATTTTCCTCCTTCTTGGTCAGAGAAGACATTATTATACGGATTTTGACATTGAAAAGAGTTATTTTAAATAGTTCTTTCTTCGCAAAGAAGCACGTGTTGTCCACATTTTTAAATCTATCTTAAAAATATTAACAGTTTGATGTGCATTACTTGTACTGTGCCTTCAATCTGTCTTACTATATTTCTTAATTACTAACGCCTTTCGACTTGAACCGATCTTTTTAATTTTATAAAACTATATTTTAATTTGGTTTTCTATGAAAACTTTATTAAAAAGCCCTAGCTTAGATGACGTTACAGCTCATGAAGAGTCAGAGCCAAGCTTCTCTCATTAATTTATGTTGTGTCCGATTTGTTTTTTACACAAGTGAATGGGACACAGTTTAATGCTGATTCCATACGGCGAGGACCGAGAAGCTTTTTGAAGGCAAGTGTACTGGGAGGGATTTAGTCAGTACCCCGCTGTGGAGAGAAGCCGCTAAATAAATATTCGATGGTGTTGAGTTATAGAGATCCGAATTCGCTCATCGCGTGTCAGCGGCCAACATACTACCCACTGCGCCACGGCGCTCTCATTAGAAAACCTAGATTAATTATTTTTTCTTAATAATTAATCAACCAGCTTAATCAGGTTGGCGCTAGCGCTCGTGTGTTTCGTTACGAGTGGTCATTCTCCTGATTGCGTTTTAAAGTGACTGGGCTTCGCCATCTCGCTCGCCCAGCACACCTGAGACCTCATTAAATCTAACATGCCTCAGATAATTCTCAAACGTACCTAAGCACGAAGACGCGCCAGGCTCTAAAAGATCCCCTAGCTAACCCTAATCTGACTTGCGAATTAAGGAGCGACAAGGATCTTACCGAATTAACGTACCAATCTGGAGAGTGCTTCCTCCCAACAACCACCAAAATTCGGTGGGTTGTTGAGCAGCATTGGTGAGATCCCCGTCTGCCATTGCATTACTAAAACGTGTAAGCTCTTGAGAACTTTCAACGTACTTGTCTCCCTTATGAACCGTTTGTCCATGACGCCTCGGGGGTGCTGGTAAATTACCGGGATACCATCTCTGTTTTGCGCAAATCTTATGGAGAAATGCTTTGAGGGAATAAAACCCGGTCGGAATGTGCTCTCGTAGTATCCATAGTTGGGATAGTAAGCCCCAAATATCGGGTTATTGTCGTCAGTCATAGTCCTTGCAATGTGCTTTCGAATAATTTTAAGAAGAAAATTGTCAATTCACAGGACATAATTGAAGTAATAATTAATAAAATGGGACCCTGGCATTCTGTAAATTTTTAGACAGATCCTAAGGCAGCACAAATGATGGCGCTACATCAGACAAATATACGTGATGATGCGCCTTATAAGGGCCACATAGCGTATGATTTTTACCCTACGATCAAGCTGTGAAACAGATTCCTTGTCATACCGGAAGCTTGCTTAGCTGTTGTATTAAAACATTTTTTTTTTATAGTGGCATAGAGCACTATGTAGGTCTATATGCCTGTTAGTCAATTAGACGAGGAGTTCCTCTGCCTTCTAAATGAAGTAGGAGCTGAGCTGATCCCCTCAGAAGTCATGACTTCTCTACGGACGCTTCCTAAAATACCAGAGGGAAGCATACTTGCATAGTATGTGCTCTGCAGTTTCCTCGGCCTCTAGACAGAACTGACAACCGGTTTTAGACGAGAGGTTAATTTTGTTAAGATGATATTCCAGACTGCAGTGCCCCCAAAGGTAGCCGACCAGTCTTCTGATATCGACTCTCTTATTTTTGACGATATTGATAGAGTGTTTGTTCAGGCGCCGTACGAATCTCTTCGAGTGTAGGAGTCCCTGAACGCTATTCTAAATCTAAAGGTGCAGGTGTTGCGATTTTGTCTAAAAAAATTAATCTTCGACTTGAGGATTCCGCAGAAAGGTTCGGCCTTTTGCTTGAACCTTTTGCCCTTGTGCCCTTGTGCCCTGGCACCCAGAAGAGTTTGACCTTATTTCTTTTGCCTAGGTTATGCAGGGCATCGTGGCATTCCTTGATGGATTTTGAGTTCGTACAATACTAGCCTAACGCTCTGTGCGCTGCCTGACTGTCTGGGAGTATATTAATGGTTATACCCTTATGCCAGTCTCTAAGTTTAGGTTGACGTATGTCAGGGTGGCGCCTAGTTCGGCTTGGAAGACAGTACGACTAGTTCCGATTAGTTCTAAACATTATAGTTTCCGACTTTTTGAATTTAATTTTTAACTTCCAATCAACGCAATATCTCTTTACATCATCGAAATCACACTGCAGTATTGCATTAATGACCCACATTTTTAGAACTGATCGAAATTAATTGAGAAAACTTATAAGATCGCTTGTGTAGATGTTAAACAGTGACAAAGAATTAACCGCTCACGGTTGTGAACCGTTTTTAATATCAAAGATCCTGCTTAAAGTTACGTTTAAGAACAAACTTCTTCCCCATAGTCATCATGTAAATCATGTACAGAAAGTGATTTGGCCTAGTCAGGTGACGACTAGACAAGCACCCGAACAATAGCCTTTTGCCTTATTCCACTGAATGTTGAAAACCAGTTTTGACGCAGCGTGAATAGTATAAGGCCTCGCCTTAAAACACATCTGTTTGTCCGGTTTAATTTTCTTTTCCTCAACCCATTTGATCAGATCTTCTCTTCTATTTCAAAAATCTTGCTAATACTCGGTAAACTAGTTTTAAGGAGATAAGCAGGGTTTATCCTGTCTCTGTTTAGTTTCGAGATAATGTGAACTAGGATTTTTCTTTTTAATCCAATTTTATTAATTTTACTTAAAGCTGTCCTAAGCTAGACAAAAATGAGTAACACAAGGTTAAATTACTTAACTAACTTAAAATACCTTACTGAAGTGTCCTTGTACACTATAAAATAAATAGAAGCATATAAAAGCAGAGTTTTCTGCCATTACCATTTGTTGTACCGTAGATTTTGAGACTGACTGTACATATTTTTCTCTATTGTACAAACAGTATGAATTCCAATTAACAGACAAGAACCATTCAATATTCTATAAGATAACAACTGAGTAAATAGTAAAACATCATTACTGAATGACAATAAAAAAAATCATATACTCCACCACTAATTGCTCATTAGCAGTGGCTTTCATATGATCTTTAGTGATATGATCAGGCATCTCCCGCTTGTGGCTGTAGGGATGAACAACAATACGCTGAATCCTGCATATTATCCTGTGCATTGGAAGACAGTGGTGGTTTCCTTCTCAATCCTTAAGAGGGGTAATGACACTTCCAGCCCGAGAAAGCTCCTATCAATAGGTCCCCTTTCGAGTATCAGCAAAGTCTTCGTAGAGGTAGTTCATAGAGCCCTGACTTAATGGGTTGAGGACAATAAAATCATTGCGGATAACCAATTTGGCCGTCGATATTCGATGGAACAACCGCACGGGAGCCTGTCTGATTGACTTGGAAAAGGCTTGCGACACTGTAGTGTTAGATGATCTTTATTACAAGCTCATCCCACTGGGCATAAGTAAACCATTCTATATATGATTTTTCAAACATTTGAAATTAACAACGGACTGCAACAGGGTACGGTGAACTCACCGATGCTTTTTAATATTTACCCGAGTGATCTGAAAGCTTCTCTTCTTCATTCAAAAGCGTTCGTGAATGATTTCATCGCGTATAGATCAAGCTCCACGATCGACAATACTGTCATTTTCTTGACGCGTGGCTTCGAAAAATTGAGTAGTATTGTGATGACTGGAGGATGAAAACAATTTTCAAAAGACAGATTCTAGGTAGGGACGTCAGAAAAAATGGGCGAAGGTTTTCAATTTTTGGAACGAAGAGGCATCAGATATCTTGGGATCTGGTTAGATTAGTGTCTACATATTTTTAACAAACATATAGGATCTGTTCAGGCGTGTTCAGGTCCTGAAAAACTCTCCTTTGCGCCCCTTCTAGCTAGTTCATCGGAGATCTCATTTCCTGGGATCCCAGGGTGACCTGGAACCCATACAAGCCTAAGTGAATTTAGCCTTCCGACTTTGTTCAAAAAGGTCTTGAGTTCATGCACTAATTTTGGGCTGCATAGAGGGGTGATACAGCTTTGAGTGCAGCTTGGCCATCACTGTAGACGTATATGCGTTTTCTCTTCCACTTGTGCTTCGCAACATCGTGCATGGCCATTAGGATTGCGTACATCTCTGATTGAAAGGCAGACGCATATTTTCCTAATAAAAATTGGCCGTATCCGCGTTTAACGAAAACCCCAGGGCCAGACCTCCACCCAGGCTTAGGCCATAAATGCGAAGACAGTTCTTTCTAGTTCCTGTATCTGGCCAGAACCAATCTTGACGCCATGGAAATTTGACTATGAAATAGGATAGCAGGTGTCATTGCGTCGAAGGGTATATCCATGAGATAGGATATTTCTCGCGCAAGTACACTTTCACTCCAATGCGAGTTGTACCAAAAACCATTGCTCTTAACGCGAGACATGGCTTTCAGTGCGCATCCTCTGATATATATGTCAAGCGGTGAAAGATTCATCATGGCATCTAAAGCAGCGACCGGGGAAAGCCACCGTACAGCTTAGAGGACCTGCTCGAGTTTGGTGAAAGAGGCCACCACTTGTTTGCGTGTTAGCCTGTTCCACCAGAAAAACGATGCATATTTATGAGACTATCGGTATATCATTGCCGTGCAGATCAAGAGGACCTTTTTCGGCGATAAGCCCCATGTGTTGCCAAAAAGCTGACAGCGCTTTGACTCAATATGCTTTCAATATGCTTTGAGAAAAGAAGCTTGCTATCTAAGATGACTCCCAGGTACTTAGCTTCCTATGACTAGTGCACCAGTCATCGATCACATTTAGAGCTGCCTCTGCTTTACGACAGACAGTCGCTAAACATCAGCCGACAGAGAGAACGGGGCCTAAACATAGATTCCACAGGCATTGATAGCATCGAGCAGAGAGTCGACCACCATGCACCATCATAGCGGGGTGGGTAGTGTGTCGGCCGCTGACGCAAGATGAACGAGTTCGGATCCCGATAACACAAACGCCATCGAATGATTATTTCGCGGCTTCCATCCTCGGCGGGGTACTGGCAAAACTTCCCGTTGTAACCTTGCCTTGAAAGGGCTTCTCGGCTCTCGCTGTTTGGAATCGGCATTAAGCTTTAAGTTCCAACATGAGTGAATAAGAAAGAAGCTTGGCTCTGGCTCTTCATGAGCATTAACGACATCTAGGGTGTCCGTCTGGTAGTACAATGGACCAGTATTTGTGTCTGAGTGCTCCAACAGATAGCAGAAACCTCCAAAAAAACTCACAGCGAAGAGAGGACCCCACCCTGCGGGCAGCCCGTGTTTACGCCAAATTTGACACATTGTTCGAGGCCGACATCAGCGATACATTTCTTGTGCCGTCTAGCAGCACGCTTATAAAACCCCAACTGCAAAGCATTAGAATGTTTAAATATCACATAACATCCACACTGAAATTGGTACTGATATCTTTCCACAAGCTGTAGTGAGCTCTGGAGTGCAGCCAGCCGATGCCAACCATTTGTCAGACAATCACTTACATCATTTTAAGATTTCAAGCATTTAACTGGACCAAATAATAACACTGAAACCAAAAGATGAATAAGCCTTTGACGATATGCTTTCATTAACACGTACTCTACATGCAAAAACAATAAAAAGAACGTTTTGATATTGATCTATCTAAAGGGCGGAGATATCTTGTATTTGTTTGATAGGTGGGCCTATCTTATGTGGCTTAATCACAAAACCAACACTAGCTTTTCCAGGAAATAAAATAGTTTATGGTTATAACCCCTTAGTAATGAGTTTCTAGGCTCTTTGATTTATTGTTTTATAGCTAACAAAATAGATTTGAGGTTGCTTTGTTGATTCTATGGCAGTGCTTTAATCGCTAAAATTACAAAAAAGAATTGTTTACCTTTCCGAAATGGCGTATGCCCTTATTGGCTTTGAATCGTCGAGTATTGAGTTTTGAATTTCAACGAGTAGAATTTGTTAGTCAAACTTAGAAGAATAAGAATAGTTGCTAGGAAAGTTCCCAAAACGGGGTTTTCCCAGAAAAACGAATTTGACAGTGTAGCCAATATCATGCGATCTAATGTGTCATTTTCTTCTGGCTCTACGTTAACAATAATTTACCTGGAGAGCAACATCACTCAAGCCAGTGGTGAGATCCAGTCCAGATTTACACACATTCAAAATTGGATCTCTGGGATTGAGTCCATCATTTTTAAAAAAAGGTCTTTTGTCAATCTGTGCATCCAATAAATTTTCAATGCGCTGTTTGCTTGATTGGTGCCCATTGAATTTCATTACATCGGCTACCTATAAATTGTCTTGGAAAATCAATACCCTTTAAGGTTTCGTATCTTACACACAACTCTTTGTATTCAATTTAAACGTCAAGACACGCGATTTATTCCTCTATAAAAAGAGCTCCAGTTCTGCCAGCTTATGATCCATCAAACTAAGACTCCCTCCGACTATTTAACCTACCCTAAGCTGCCTAATTCTAGTCTTAAATATGAAATGGCTAGCACTCGTGTCTTTCATTCTGAGTGGTAATTGAATTGAATTGAGGAACTCGAGGTATGTCACCTGAAGACACTGGTACTGCGACCATAAAGATCTATTCTTCTTTGATCTAGGATTTGAGTGCTGCTTTCAAAAATTTAACAACTTCTCTAGATGGGATTTCTTGGAAGTCTTTACCTGTTATGGTTGTATTACTTGTCATTTTTAGGATTGTGATTCTGTTCTATGAATATTCTTGAGTATTTAATACCTTCCTGTTTGTTCCAAAATTGGTTCACTTGTTTTATGATCTATTCGTGTATGTGTATGTCTGAACTGTCAAAACCATAAAGGGGAGGTGGCCCCGTAAAAGGTATCTGAGCATCTTTCTTGGCTTCTATGTTAGCCTTTTAATTGCCTTCATGGTTTTCATGACCTCGTAATCAGATCAACGTTAATCTGTTCTTTATACCCAGTTTGTTTAGTGTATTATGAAATTCCCAGACAGCTTTAGAGTTAAAGGTGTAACTCCTTAGCACTTTGAGAAGACTTGGCTGTCTGAGAATATATTTATCCTTGTGTTAGTGGGTCTCCTGTCGCTGATGCGACTGTGCTGCTTCATTGATTGCAAATAGCTCGGCCTGAAATATAGTTGACCCATTGCAGAGAGGAATGTATAGGCTATATTTTGATCCTATTACACCAGCCTCTACCTTGTTTCCAGATTTCGACCCATCTGTGTACCATTTCTGGGCTCCATCCTCCATCCAAGGGGGATTGTTGTTACATTCCTCTCTGCTTGGTATAAGTACTTCGTAGTACAGTGTGCGCCATCTCATATGGGTCGATGTAAATTTCGAATAACTTCAACAGTTCTCAACCGATTTTGGAAATTCAAAAACTTTTATTCAATTTAGACCTTTACAATTTATTTTTTGAAAACAATATCAATTAAATGACCGTCTTTATTGCCGATGCAAAAATGGGCTCGTTTTCGCGCATTCTCCATGACATTTTCGAGCATTTCGGTCGAAATTTCTGAGATTTCCGCACGAATGTTTCTTTTGTGCTGTTCTATTGTCTTCCGGCCGTTAGCATACCCTTGCTTTTCAAGTATCCCCAAAGAAAAAAGTCTGGAGAAGTCAAATCCGGCGATCTCGGAGACCAGTCAATATTGCCCTTTTTTGACACCAATCTTCCAGGGAACTTCTGACGCAAAAGGTTCATTGTTCTGTCCGCAGTATGGCATGTCGCGCCGTCTTGTTGAAACCAATTTTTTTACGCATTTCTGGGACCACATAATGGGCCAACATCCACCGATATCGATCGGCATCCGCTGTTTCGCCAACATTGAAAAAATACGGTCCAATGATGGTTTTAGCGCATACACCGGCCCAAACAGTAACTTTTTGATCATATAGCCGCTCTTCGTGAATGAAGTCAGGATTTTCGGTGCCCCAGAAACGACAATTTTGAAAAAAATTCGAGGCCTAACGACGAATTGTATCTTTCTTGGGCGCAACTGGATCATGATATTTTGCCCGATACGCGCGTTGAGTTGGCACGATCGAGCGTTAATTTTTAATTAGCATTGAAACTATTTCCGCGCGTTCTTTTGGTGTGAAGCGATTCATGGTTAAAATTGTGTGTATTCCAAAATGCTTTGACATATGAAAATCGGTTGACAATTGTTGAAGTTATTCGAAGTTTACATCGACCCATATGAGATGGCGCAGACTGTATTTTTTAAAGTTAAACTCAGGGGGCATCAGATCACTCACTCGGGTTAGTTCCCAGATGTTATCCACTTTTTTAAGAATTTCTAGATGTCCAACAATGTCTCGTTGTTTGTATTTATAGGTTCTCTGAGAGGTTAAAGCTTGTTTGGCAGCTTCAGCCTGTATGGCAGAAACTTTACCTCTTCCTTTAACGGAATGCAGTTTTCTTCGATTTTTAAAGTTTGAATATTATTTGTTCTTCTTTTAGTGAATCGAATTATGAGCGGTCACCCTCCAGATTGCGTCTGTCAGCGACTGGGCCTCGCCATCTCGCTCACTCTGCATGCCCGAGACATCAGCAAGATTAACAAGCCTCGGTCAGTTCTCAGGTTCATTTAACCATGATGGCGTGCCCAGTCTCTGAAAAATCTCATAACTAACCTTAATCTAACTTACGAGCTTACGAGTGAGAAGGATTTCACCGGAGTAACGCACTGTTCTGGGAAACGTTTCCACACGATAACCACCGAAAATCGGCATGCTTTTTAGCAACATCGGCGAGATCCCATTCCGCCATTGCTTTACTAAAACGTATGAGCTCATGAGCACTTTCAGCGTACCTGTCGCGAATGAACCGATTGTTCTTGGCGCCCCGGAGGCGGTTGTACCATCTCAATTTTGTACTAAGCTTTTGGAAACAATGTGAAGAAATGCTTCTTTGGGAATAAAGACCTATAGGAGTGTGCTCTCATGATGTATATAATTAGGGAAGTAAGGTCCGGAGTTAAGGTTTTTGCCATCAGTCATTGCCCTTGCGAGGCACTTTCAAGTCTCTTTAACAAGAAAATTGTCGATTCTACCTATATTTGGGCCTGCTCCGTCACAAAGCACCTTATCAGGGTAATGCTTAATGAACTGGGACTCTAGCGAACTATACTAAGACAGACCTTAAAGCATTGCCTTTCTAATAAACGAATCTTAACCTAGGTGAATTGACATCTAAACATAGGTGATGTTGGGCCTTAATAGGGCCACATAGCATATGATTTTTACGCTGCTGTTATGAAATTGATATCTTGTCATACCCAAGGCTTTCTTAGCCTCAGCAAGACAAGCGTACATGTATGTTTTGAAATATAGGTACTGGTCAAGCCAGATTCCAATATGTCTAAATGCGTCCATGTTGCCGAATGATGGTGAATTTCCTCCAGTTCTTTCTGGTATTTCTTGGGACCATATAGAACGGACCCTGAACGGAATTTTGGATGTGGATTTTTAATTTCCAAACGTGGATATGATCGAAGTCACAGCATTGTATTGACGAACTCTATTCGGACCTGATCTGCACTCTACTAAATCATTTGCATGGCTGTTGAGTGATTGAGAAAACCTATAAGTTAGCCGCTCCCTGTTGTATACCATTTTTGATATCAAACTAGCTTGAAGTAACTTTGTCATATTCAACAACAAACTTTTTCCTCAAGTTTCACTGTGTATCATGTATTGAAGGCGATTTAACCTAGCCTGGTTAAGCTTGTACAACAGACTCTCTAGCCATACGGTGTCCAAGCCGTCTTTAAAGTCGCCATACAAGCACCCATATATTTGTCATGCCTCGCCTTCTTCTTTTCCTCAACCTATTTATACAGAGATGCTTATTACTTTTTCAAAAACCTAGGTAACAAACCTTGCATCGGAACCAAACTAAGGGAGCGGAGATTGAGCTATGTTAGTGGATCGCCGTTGTTTTCCAATGCACTGGATAATGAATATTATTTAGAGCGTTGTAGAACAGCGTAGTGAGAATATCTATCGGTTTAAAAAGGCCGCGTCGTCAAGGTTGTAATTGTGGGGAGCAGAGTTGTTCACCGAATATAAAGACTCGAAAAAAATGCCGATCGAACTGACTTTCTCCTGTGGGTCTTATCTCTCTGGACTTATGTTCACGTTGTGTATTTTATTTTGGACTGTTATTATATATTATGTGCTCGGACTATTGAATTTTACAGAACGAACATTATTGCCCCAGTGTACACTTACAGCTTTCTTGTAATTTTCTTTTAATAACCGTTAGGGGCTTTTGTTCAGTGATTTTGATGTCCTTATTTCCAGATCGTGTGCGTCTGTACAACCTTCTATACAGATGTTTAAGCCTGGAGAGAACTCTACTTTTTTCCCTGTGAAGCTCGTTGATTGTTGGTGTTCTGCATATGTCGGTATGATCACTGGCCGTATTTTTTTTTTATAGGGTAGGTACGCGCAGTTTCAAGAGTTACGCTCTTTTGCTGGTTGTCACACAACCTGGACGGAGTGCAGATGGTTTGTGTCGAAAATGTTAGGGGGGTGGTTGTCCTAGATATGATTTTTTGAGAGATTCGACTAAATTTGTCGCGTTGGTTGTAGTTCACAGTAACTTTTTTGTTTCCATGCCATTAAGGTGTTAGAGTATGAATTTTGAAGTGATCTTATGCTGCGAGTGTTATGCCTGCGTCAGCGGCCTGAATGCACTCTGATTATTTTGCGTCTTCTTAGCGATATACTGAGCAATAAATTGCCTTAAAATTGTCATTGTGAAAGTGAAATTAAAGAAAAACATGGAACGAGTCAGTCATAAAGCAAAAAGAGATAGATGACGCTAAGATATTGTACTAGGTGTTAAACGTCTTACTAACATTTAGATAAGAAATTTAAGAGCAATTATCTCAACCAACTTGGTCGTAAATTACGATCGTTAATGTCTTTGTCATTATATCGTAATGTTATCCGTGAAGACAGACCATTAGCCATGAATGAGTGTAATAAATATAAAAAAAATAACATTTTAAGAGTCTAATCGAATCATAGAGAGCGCGCGTATGGCATTTAGATAACAATTTTTCTCAGTGGAATCCCTGAATACATTTTAAGTTATATGGAATTCTTCATGTGAATAAGGGTGACAGAAGGCAGGAACATTCAGTGTCACGTTTCGACACTGTTGTTAAAATCGTTCATTGCTCTTTTCTTATTCTCCTTATTATTTTTATTATTGGCCATTTGGAATTCAGAAGTTCAGAGCCTCGTTGACTACCCTGCGCCAAGCCTCCCTGTCATGATTGTGTTCCTTCTATGTATTACTGTTCTGTCCCAGCTCTTCTAGATCCATCCTTATATTGTCTTCCAATCTACGGTGCAGTCTTCCTAGCGGTATTTTTCCTACGAGCTTTCCACTCATTATTCCTTTGTCGTTTGTCGCTCTACGTGTCCTGCCAATCTTAGTCTTTGCGATTTAATTACTTGGGCAATGCTTGGGGCTGAATAGAGTTTCTGAAGTTCTTGATTGTGTAATTGTCACCAATCACCACCAAAGATTTTCCTTAAAATCTTGTTTACAAAGACTCGTAATTTAGTGTTCCTCATTATTTTCCTCATTATTTTATAAATACAGAGACAGTGCCTAAGAGTCTATCTTAGAATGTACGGATCGCCATGGTCCCAGTTTATGGTGTCCAATAAAGACTTGTATGACGAAGCAGGCTTAAACAGAATTGAAAATTTTCTCGTTAAAAAGACCCGAAAGCACATCACAAGATCTATCACCAATAGAGTTTCTCAAGTTCTTGATAACCTGACCTAGGGGGCCCTTATTCCTGCAAAAGCCTTTCTCCAGAAGATTCCGAAAGGTTAGTGCTAAATAGAGGTGCATTGAGAGCATTCGTTATTCAGTAGGCAAGATAAAGCTTAGAGTTAGACTTATCGAGGCACTAGTGAAGTTGGATTCAGCGGAATTTGACGATTTGAAGGGCAAGGAATCATAGCGGCTGTGGATTGCTAAGGAAATTCCGCTACTATCCATAGGGCGAATATATCGTAGGGTAAGTACTGCGGATCGTACAAGGATATGTTTTTGTAAGAAATATTCGATGGGTGGGGAGTTGTAGTGGATTAGAGCGGGTACTTTGCAAGTGTGCCATGCGCTTTGAACTGCCATGGGCGACGAAGGTGGATAAGTCTTTTTTACATCACTGGGGGGCTTACGTGAAACCGGATAAACGTCTCTTTTAATACTTGGGGGTCTGTGGGGAGGCCTTCTTGGTGGATTGAAACTAGGACGTTAGTTGGAGTCAGGTTTGTCGTGGAGGTGTGGATCTAAGAAAGAGAGGGAGGGGCTGGAGGGGGTGATGTAAGAAGTTGAGGAGTGGAGGTAGTTGGGTTCAGAGTGTGAGTAAGTTTGGGTATCGTTGATACGTGCGGCTTTATAAGAAACCTGGGGGTTGGAATTGGGTGTTGAACTAACAAGATTCGGTGAGGCAGATGAGGGTCGAGAGCCGAGTATATGGTTAAGGGATACGAGATTGGGGAATATTCCTGTCCTTAATTCCCATTTAGCTCCTAGATTGCGAGGAGGTTGAGAAGGAGGGGAAGGTCCAGGTTTGGGTGGGTTAGCAAATTTGGGAGTGTTGGGCTTAGACTTATATTTAGGTTAAAATTATTCTTAAGGCCCCTAATGGTAATCTGCATTTTGTCGACTTTGATTTCCGACAAGGCTCCGAAAAAGCCATTCGCATTGCGGAGGGATGCTAATTTCAAAGCAGTTCCTTGAGTTCTTGATTGTTTAGTATTCCCCATTCGACTGTGTCTTCTTAATTTTTTCCTGTATAGATTTAAGTATAACTGGGCTTTTTATAAATATTAATTTGAGTTGTTAACATTTTCTTTAGAACGAAAATGCAAGCGTTGCCCAAATGTACCCTTTTGCTTGGTAGTTGCCCAGATATTTGAAGTTTATTTGTCACTAGCGAACCGGCCGACGTGGTGGAATTACACTCCTAACTTGGATCAGACCGATTCGATCGAGATTCAAGCTGTTAAGGTAAAAGGCTCCAGAAATTAATGTGTTTTTCAAATTAATAGCTTTCGCAACGTTGAAGAGTACATTTGCGATTTCATTGTCATTGGTCGGTCTTAAAGTTTTATTTAAAAGAAGTTGATAACACACTCCTCCATAAGTTCGCAAGATGACTAACAGTCCACAAATTTATAGGCAAAATTTGGCTATAGTCTCCTTTACTAAAGCCGTGTGTGATACATTCACTTCAAAGCTTCTCCAACATTTCCATGCCCTTTTTGTAAAACGATTTAACGTTGACCACCAGTTTTGGCAATCACTTTTATTCTTTGGGAACCCAGTCTTTTTCCCAGGACCACTCTTTTTAGGTCTGCAAACAGGTGGTAGTCGCTGAAAAGCAATTCAAAGTCCAATTCGTACAATTTTGCCATTGTTGAGATCAACTTGGGACATGGGAAGTCTCTTGAAAAAGTATTTTGAGCCTTTTTTTTGGCGGCCATCGATGTTTGTACGACCGCGTTTAAAACCTCTAAAAAAAAAACTCTGTCATTCATTTCGATGGGACAGAGTCTAAATAAAATGGCTCAAGCCATTCCCTTGCTTGGACGGTTTTTTTTGTATTATTTTTTTTCCGTTGAGATAAAAATTACAAAAGTGGCTTCAGTAAAACCACTGTAACTTGTAACTGAAGGTGAATTACGAATATATTAAGAAATGGGTTATATTGAAAACCCCATTAAGTTGTGGCGAGGAAAATGAATGTATTTTATGTAAACCACAATGAAACAAACCAATAATATTACATTCCTAAAAGTTGAGATAATCAAGTCAGTAACATATAATCAACCAAGTAACATTTACACTTAAATCGAAATGCAATCTTACCTATTTGATATTACATGGTAAATTGTTCAAAGAACTTAAACTTCAGGATTTTCCCCCTTTCTTTTTAATAATCTTTACTTGATTTTATCTTGATCAAGATAAACATTCCTAAATTTAACTACTAATTCACTAACGTGCTGGCATGCGGGTACTTTACATTACATGTTACTAAAGAGGTTTCCCTGATCAAACAACAAGCATCTATGAATCGGTTATCTTCAGTATCGTACTAAAAATAATTTAAAGATCATTTTCATTTATGTTTGTTACTATTCCATTTAAAGCAGATAAGATTATAGACTGTCAGAGGAATTCTTCTATAATTTTAGACCGACATTTCCGCCCCATAAACTACGCTAGAAATAAACAAATTTTGGGCGCATCTATTGAAAGGCCTTGGTGATACAATAGCTTATGCATAGGCATATTGAATGGCTAATTTCGAGACTTTGTTTTTTTATTCATTTCATTTGGTGGGAGGTGCCAGTATATATCATACCGTGTCAGATATCGTATATCAAAATGTCAGAAGAACGATATTAACAACTATCGTCCCATTGCCACACTGTCACATTTTAAGTTTCCGTTGCAAGTCTTTGATCTCTCCTAGACAACACAGTTTCCTCAAATTCAGATCTACAATCAAAAACCTTTTGAATTTGTGTCTTTTACCCTCTCAACCTTAGAAGTTGGCAAAGAAATCGACGTTATTTCAGGCGATTTCAGTAAAACTTTTGATAAAAACTCCCATATACTGATACTCTTCAAATTGTCTTCCCTTGGCTTCGATCCCATTTCTTTGAATTGGATATTTTCTTACTTGGAAAATCCTTATTGCAGTGTTCGTTTCAGATCCGCCTTTTCTAACGCTTTTTTAGTTTCCTCTGGCATGCCCCAGGGCAGTCACTTGGGTCCACTTATTTTCGTTCTAACCTTTAAAGTTATTAAAATGGTGATTAAACATTTCCATATCCCACCATATGCTGACGACACCAAGTTCTTCAAGATCATTCCCTTCAGTCATGACTCTTCACTTATTCAATCGGATCTCAATAGTTTTTCCATCTGGTGATCAAAAATTGCTTGGAGCTTAACATTTCCAAATGCCAATCAATCACTTTTTCATGTAAACGAATCAAAACTCCTCCTCGTCTCTACTTTTTAATAACCAATCTATATCCACCGTTCAGGCTATTCGTGATCTTGGCATATTATGTAACCAGGAGCTAAATTTTCGTGCACATATCGGCGAGATAATCCTTAAAGCTAATTCAGCACTCGGTTTCGTTAAGCGTCTAAAGCATTCTCCAAACCTTAGTTATTATGTTACCCGATCTTTATACATCATGTTGTGGTATCCTTAAAAAACAAACCCACATTTCTAGAATTAAGACAATCCAACACCGGTTATTGTCTTCAGAACACAAGGCCGGTAATCCGATGATAGTTTTCGGCAAATTTCCTTCCTCTTAAGCGTTTCTGCCCAGACTAGTGCAGCAAACAGCATGACTGAGCTCACCACTCTACTAAGCAGAATCATCTTTGCATGTCGCAGCCCAACAACGTTTGGTAGTATTCTGGAGAGTGCCATTTGCAGTGTAGATGCATTTTTGCTCACATAGACTACGTGTGATTTGAACCGCAGTCTGTTGTCAATCATCATTTCTAGGTATTTAACTGCTTCCTTGAATTGGATATTCTGGTTGCCGACTCGAATATCGATGTATTCTGAGGTTTTCCTGCTTGTTGTAAGGACGGCTTCCGTCTTATAGTCTTCCAGTTCAAGGCCTGCAGACTCAAGCCACTGCTTTGTTTCGGCGACTGCAGCGTTTGTGGCTGACTCAACTTCGTGTGTATGCTTTGCAACAGCCACGATAGTTGTGTGATCTGCAAATCCAATGATGTTAGTTCATTGAAGAAACGTTAGTCGCAGAACTCCGACAACCATTAGGTTCCAAAGGAGAGGGCCCAGCACCGATCCCTGAGAAACCCCGACGGAGAAGTCATAACTTTTGATACCTCAATTTTCTATTTTTAAGGTAATGGGATACTTTTCTTAATGGGATGTCCACTCTAGCTAGCCACCTTCTTATCAGGGTCCAGTCGGCAGAATTTAACGCGTTTTTGACGTCTAGTATCACCACTGCGCAGTATGTTTTTGATCCTCGCCTGCACGAGTGTCTTGCTATGGCTTCAGATACAATATCCTCTACTTTTTGAATTGCATCAACAGTAGAGCGTGCCTATTTGAATCCGTACTGGTGGTTTGAGAACGCATCCTTCTCCTCTGCTGCAGTCAAAAGCCTGTCGTATATTACCCGCTTCAGAATCTTATCGGGCGATATGACTAAGATTCTCAGGGTGGTTTGTTTCACTTGGGTGGCAGTACTAAGTGCTGCAACTTCCATGTTTTTGGAAACACTACTTCATCTAAGTATTTCTGCATAACTGCTATGAACATCTCAGGTCTTATTTAAGCAGCAGCCTTCAATGCTTTGTTCGGAATTCCGTCGGGTCCAGTCGCCTTTTTGTTTCCTACTGTATCGAGGGCTCTTTGAAGTTCGTTAAGAGTGATGACTGGAGTATTGCGAACATCTATTTCCCGAACGATTGGTATCTGGCCTTTTGGGAAACTCTACAATTATTCTCCACAGTTTTGGACATGTTATTGGTGGGGACCTGTACACTTTTAATTTGGTCATCACTATTCTATAGGCCGTACCCATGGGTTGATAGCGGCTTCGAAAAGAAAACTGTATCTGACATTCTTTTGATCCATCGACTCTTCTTAGGTACTATGCACTGCGCGACAACTCTACAACTCTGTCTCTATTAACACTAACCCTCGCAATGTACGTAATCTCGGTGTCTTCCATCTACTTACCTCCCCTCTACGGCCTGTGGCTTCAATCTACCTATTTCTCGCATGGTGGGAAGTGTTCATTCAATTCCAACCTCAGCACTCCATGTTCTTATGGTGTTTGTCACACAACCGAAGAGGCACATATGGTTTGTGGCGAAGATGTTCGTTCACTACTCTCCGGGGGTGGTTGTCCTTGATAGTATTTGATAGATTCGACTGAATTTATCGCGTTGGTTGTAATTCACAGTAACTTATTATTTTTTCCATGTCATTAAGGTGCTATATTGCAAATGCACACACAGAGTATGAATTTTGAAGTGATCTTATACTGCGAGTGTTAAGCCTTAGTCAGCATTTTTGATGAAATTTCATTCACAACTGATGTTGTTGCACAGTTTTCCGTATAGGGATTGTTCTTGGCTATGGACATACTTGAACTACAGACCTTCCGTTCAATAGTCGGCAATGGTAATCGTCGTTGCACCACGATCACCCCTGTCATTTCTAAGTTAGATTAAGTTAGCTTGAATTAAGCTCGATAACTGGGTGTGTTTGCCCCCACAAAAAACTTCAATGATTCGAAAATCATGTGGAAATCCTCTTTGATTGTTCGATATTATTTTCAGGGCTCTGTTTGCAGGTCGTGGTTTGGGCGAATGCTGTCATTCACCTTATATACATACTTCCTGGAAGACAGTTCAGACTGTCGCCAACTTTTCCTGAGGATCCTCGATCGCGAAGAAATCGTGAAAGTGTTCATAAAAGACGTTCATTGTCTGAAATATTTAACTGTTGGAAATTTCTAATTAGCTACTTCAGTGTCCGAGTTTTGCCTGTCAGTAAGCTGCCTGTACAGGAGTTTGAGTTTTGCCATGAATCGAATTCGAGTACTTTATTGTTTGTGTACACGTTCATGATATCGTAATGTCGTTGGCGTGGTATTGTACTGTCCATTGTCTTCTAAATTATATTATCCGTTTTTTTGAGGAAGGAACGAAGAACTCGAAGTGAGCGCGCTCGTCAGGGAACTAGAAAAACGCATCGAGCCCTGCTGTAATCGTAGGGGTGTGTTTCAACATACTCTATCATCTCCGCGAATTCGTTTGGTATTTTGATTATGGCACTAAGTCCCCAACGGTCTCTGTCGAAGACGAAAGTCCATAGACAATTAGTGGACCATTCGTTCGTGTCAGCTAGTCTCAGTCGGGAGCCAAGCAGCGTGAGATCCGATAGGAATCGCTGCAAAGATGTGACGAACTATCCGTTGCGAGTAACTTGATTCTGTACTCTATCCTCTATATAGCGCCTGGAAACTTTTTAGCCCAACTGGTATAAGGCATTCGCTGTGATCAAAAGGAAAGATCAATGACTGACTATTAGGTACCTCATTCGAAGAATCATAACATCATGGAGATGAAACTTGGATTTCGCTCTGTATAACCTCTAACCATTCAATAAACGAAGAAGATCACTCCGGGGGCACCGTTTTAAGTTCCTAGAAAAGATTCTTTCTTGGGAAATGGAAAGATCGTTGGCGTAAATGTATTTTCTTGAAGGAGATTAATTTGAAGGGGCCAAATATTGTAGGTTTGAAAGACTGTAAATTGTTGCTGAGTTATCGCCACATAAGACAATTACCATGTCACTCCTTCGATCGCTTGCGGTTTTGCTGCTGTCTTGCTGCACCCAGTCTAGATATTGACGCCAAGAGATAACGAAGTGTTTCGCCTGTGTTCTGCTTTACAAGTGGGGTGCTAAGAACGAAAAGGTCACTTCGAGGTGTACAGAAGTTGCTAACTACACTTTCAAGTCAAGTTTTTCCATTTCTAAGAATGCAATCCCGTTTACAAAATGCAGGTGCACACTCCGTATTTGTACATAACATGTAAGAAGTAGAAATGGACAATTGGAATAATTAAAAACTCGTTTTTCATTTTGCATTCATAGAAACGACTTATCTATTCTTAAATAGAATCAGCTTGTGGGAAGTAATTTTATGAAAGTAATATACAAATGTAGATACTAACCTAGCAGGTATATTTGAAAGTAAGTTGTTGGGAAATACTCTGTACAAAAATCACACATGGGGGATAAGTATGACAGTATAACGTGAGTTACTGTCAGTAATGCTTTTAAGACATGCGGTCGTACAGGTTGGTTTTGTAACTGAATTAATGATTGTAGGGAAAGACAAGTAGTAGCGTTCTCGTTTTGAATTACATTGTGCATCAATCATATGACATCATCTGTTGGGAAAATTGTTATATAAACTACAATAATATCTGACTAAGTGAAAGGTTCTTTCAGATGCGGTGTCACCTAGTAGATGTTGGTTAGCCAAGAAGCCAGAGAATGTCAATGCTGATGAACATTTGACGTAACAACTCTATTAGTAAGTCATATTTCTCCCACCCCGCGGTTTTGTATAGGGTCTTATTTGGAGATCGGTTACAGAAAAATCGAATTACGAGTTCTCTTTGAGACAAAACAAGACCAACAAGGCCAACATAACCAGTTTTCTTAAGTCCACAGGCTGAATTTAAATGAACACATCTCTTATGTTTCACGAGTTTCGTGGCATCAAAACAATGTATTTCGCGAAGCATCTTTGACTCAGCTAGCTCAATGACGAGGACAGAAAGATATAAACCATTTAAGGTGCTAGCTTAGACCTCATGATCAAGAAATTGAAGAATTATTTTACAACTAGACTCTTTCTTATTTATTTAACACTTAACTACCAAAATCTGGGAAGAGATTAGGAAAGCTCCAAAGCATCGAAAATTCAAACCCGTATTTATAAGAGGAAATAAGAACGACGGACCATGTAAGAGACTTGACTATTTTTTATTGAAAACGCCGATCTGCATTTTGGCGTCAATCTAAATCCCAAATCCCTTCACTTTTTTCTTCTTCATTAGAAGAACCAAAGCGGTAGAAGAGCTTAACACATTTATAGAGTAAGTATGACATGCATAGTCCACTACTCTTCTTGTAAGACATTGGGTAAAAAATACGGCCCCAAACTTCATAATTATTCTTTGAAAACACACGGCTATAGAGTATGGCGATCAGTCCCTGCTAATAAATACAGCATGAAACGCCTCGGACAAGCGCAAAAATCTGTACTGTACTCTGGCACTTCAGACATAAAATTCTACCATTCGAAAATGAAGTCAGGTCCAGCTATCTCCGTTTTCGATGGAAATTCGAAGGCAATATGGCTTACATATGTTTCTATAATACTAAGGAAACAAATTTACTCCCAATAAAATGTCTGATCATTGTCAAACTGAGTGCGTCTTCACCGGACACCGACGAGAATGGTAAGCCCTAGCTTTGGTAGCCCACAAGACACAAATCAAATACGTCAGAATTGACTACAATCAAGGGAATAAAAGTGGCAGCGTATGCGGACGAAGTGATCGTTTTAGTATCAGGGATGTTCCTTGATATGTGATTAGTGAAATCACTGAGCGAGGTTTGGCCAGAGTTTACACTTGGGCGACAGGTTGTCGCCTAAGCGTAAACCCAGCGAAACCTGAGCTACTGCTATTTACCATCAAGACGAAAATTCCGACATTTAAACTTCCAGATCTAAACGGCTATGTATCTAGCCGTTATTCTAGATCCAAAGTTTAACTGGAAGTCCAATATAGAAAACCGAGTAAGAAAGCCAGTGTGGCTTTCTACGCCTGCAGCAAGAATTTCGATATACATAAGTGGGAAATTACATCTAAGCTAACTCTGTAGATGTGCAAAGCCGTTGTTCGCCCTATGGTTCCCTAGTTTGCTGGCCAGCCCTAAGCAAAGCTTATAACATCGACAAACTTAATAAGATCCAAAGATCATGAGAACATGACTCTTCAAAGCACTTAATATCTTACTGCATCTCCTCCGCTTGGTCGTTCACATCAGACACACAGCGGCGTGCGGCTTAATCAGACTTAAGGAAGCGGGCTTCTGGTCACCCAGACGGTATGGCCAAATCAGCGCTCTGTTACATCTGTCTCAGACTACATCATACCTTCTCTCGACTTCAATATTGTGGTGTACTCCTACTTTCCTTCCAGGCAAGAATGGAAAGCGTGCAACCTAGTCGCGAAATTCCAACTTCTGATTTTTAATGATGGCTCCAAGCTGGAGCACGGAGTTGGATCGGAAATATTCTCAGTCTCCCTGGTCACTTGAACATTTTTCAAACTGAAATGCTGGTGATCCGGGGAGCGTGTAAAATACTCAGTGCAGCCCGTCCCAATTACACGTCAACCGCTATTTTTAACGACATCCAAGCCGCTATTAAAGCTGTTTCGCCTGCTGCCGCCTTTTCTAAGCTGGTGGATCAAGGCAATAAAGAAATTAAACGAGCTGACAGATGGACTGATATCACGCTATTTTGGGTTTCACGACATAGCAACATAGAAAGGAATGAGAGGGCCGATGGGTTAGCTAAGCTTGGAACCACATCAAACTGCCCTATTGAAATTGCGAGCCTGTTGCTGGACGTGCTCAAGGCCAACACCCTGCAACACTTTTTCAACATAACCAATCGTAGGTGGGCTAAATCAACTAGATACAGGATATCAAGAAAAAGAAAAGAGACGATCCCCTCAGTAGACAACGCTCCAACATAGTTAGAATCGTGGTGGTCAGTACGGGTTATTGGTCTCTAGGAATTCACGCTGCCAGAATATGCATCCGGTCAAGAACCTAATGTTATAGAGGAAACCTTGCACCATTTTCACTGCGAATGCCCAGCACTATCAAGTTCTGGTTTTGCACCTTGAGCAAATGCTTCCTCGATGACCTCACAGAGGTAGCCAACCTCAGCTTGGTCAACATAACCAGTTTTCTAGACTCCATAGGCTGGGTTTACGAGTACATACGAGTATATTGACATCCTCTAGGTTTCACGAGTTTTGTGGCTTCAAAACGGCGTCAAAGCTCTGATTGTACCGTCACGCACAAAGTCGGGTAACCACCTTAACCTACCTACCTATCTGCCTACCATCAGGGAACTGATTAGCTTTATGCTTGTCCTGAAGAGTCAGTATTTTCCCCTCTAAATCTAGATTTGGTGTCTCTATCTATCAATCAAAATACTATTTAGTGGAAGTTAGAATTTTAAGGGTAGTCCAGGGAAATCATTCGAGTATCTTGCTTAGATGAGTGATTAATTATTTTTGGATATTGTACAGAGTTTTTCAATAATGACATGACAAAATTGTATTTATAAATCACAGAGTAATTACTCAGAGTAAAGGTATCAAGTTGAAATTTATTTCACATGTAGTCCACATGTTAATTTATACTTCCCCTTGAATAGATCAATTATTTTATCCGCTATTTGGCATGCGGCGCCATCATATATTACTAAAGGGAAGTCTATACGGTTCTGTCCAAAAACAGTCATCCAAGACGACAGGACGGCCAATTCAGCCATTGACGAATAATTATGGTCCAATTACATCTCCGGGAATTTATTCAAACTTTTTCAGAACCCAATCGGAAAAGTTAAGGCTTTTAAGTAGCTTCAGCTCTTGAGTTGATCTAATCTTGTAAAGGTAGGCCTAATTTCTTTCAACGGTGTGGAAACGACTTATTTGGTTCATTTTAAACAGAAGTGCTACGAATATTTTCGGTACTTCGATCGGCGTGTTGTCTCACTGGTTCCTTCACTAGTCATTCAGTAGTGAATATGAATATTCAGTAGTGAATATGTTGACTCGAATCTATATTGATGGCGTGGGCGTGATCGGGATCCGAAGTTGCTCATCGTGCGACAGCGGCCGACACACTATCTACTGCGCCACGGCGCTCTTCAAAACTGGATTTGCCCGAGCTTGAAGAAATTTCGCGTCGAAGAAATTATTCAAACAATCCTTTTGTCTCGCCAGTGACTTTTTACGGATGTGAAACTTGGTTTCTGACTAAGAAGAAGAAAATTAGATTTTGGGTCTTTGAAGAAAGATCTTAAATTCTCCTATGGTGGAAAAGAGGACGAAGAAACAGGCGAAGCATAATCAAGAACTCGAGCAACTTTTTTCTAAGATTAAGATGAGCCGTACACTCAGAACGAATGGACAGTGGACGAATAGTCAAGAGAACAAATAGTGAAAAACCCGAAATGACAAAATAAGGATAGATGCAGAAGAGATTGAACAGAACGGCGAAACCTGGAAGGCCACACTTATGACAGGGAGGCTTAGCTTAATGCTGTCAACAAGGCTTTAAACTTTCGAGTTCCAAACGGCCGAAAAAATTTAATTCTATTAAGACGGGAAATGACTCGCAGTATACTCGTATAGCCTATGGTAAAGTTATCAGAAGTTGAGAGATTTAGCATAGCATCCAAAACAGAGACAGACTGCCGCTCGGTATCTGGAGGACAAGGCCGAACACCTTTACGTATTTCATCAGCCAAAAGATTCGTATACGTATGTGATTATGGATATTATCAGAACTGCATGCCTTAAGTTGAAGGTACTTTTTGGATGACAAGTCCCACCTTTTGCCTCTCTGCATTGCTAGAATAATGATAAAGCCTTGGCTGTTTTGACTCACCATCTCGGATGACTAGTCTGTGAATGAAGGTTGTGGACAGTAGACTAATCTGATTTTGATTTTCCCATTTCTTTACCATGATACAAAAAAGTTTCTTTTTTTCCATAATTTTTTGAGGATGATATCGGTCAAATGGGGCCCAGCAATGTTTGGGTTCTTTTTACCCCATATTTATTAGTTTTGGGGGGAACTTCGGCAGCTCTTGTACTCTCGCCGGATATTCTCTCTGAAAGCCTCCAGAATGTTTGGTAGATCTCAAACCCAAAGAAAGAAGTCTGGAGCAGTCGAGTCGGACAATATTGCCCGTTACTGCAAATCGCCAAAAAACCATACAATATTCGACCCAGAAACACAATCAATTACCGTATAGTCCCATATTCCAAATTCGAAATAATTGAAAAATGATATACTGCGATGTCCCAAGGTCTAGGTGACAGTGCTTTATCAGAAACGATGTCTGGAGGTTAAGTTCCTCGGCTCTAAGACGATCGTTTTGAACTGAGTGACAAGAAGCGTCATCAACTGTAGGATTTTTTTAACGAGGACGATGCCCAATCGCAAAAAATGCTTGTTGAGCAATTGATTGTGATTGAGCAAGTCATTTCCATGGCATTTATATGCCAGAGCAAAGGCTGCTAGTTTTACTAATTTACTTCTTCCAGAACATACATACGATGACTAACCAATACTTCTACTTCCACAGGATGTTGAAAACAACAAAAAGAAAGAAGATGAGTCAGATCGACCGAATTGGTCCAACAGTGTCGAGTTCCTCATGTCCTGCATATCAATGTCAGTTGGCTTGGGAAATGTCTGGCGATTCCCATTCACCGCATACGAAAATGGAGGCGGAGCCTTCCTTATTCCTTACATCATAGTTCTGATACTCATTGGTAAAAATGGAGCATTTTGAAATAAAGGATAACCAAACACATATTTTTATGATAGGTAAGCCTATGTACTACTTAGAAATGATACTCGGACAGTTTACAAGCAGAGGGTCTGTAAAAGTGTGGGCAATATGCCCCGGATTCGTTGGTAAGTCTTGAATTATTTCAGTCCATGGCGTTACTAATTTAGTTTCATATTACAGGAGTGGGGATTGGGCAAGCTTATGGCACTATAGCCATCATAACTTACTACTCGTCTCTTCTGGCTTTGACGTTGTATTATTTCGTAGTATCATTTCAAGCCATATTGCCATGGACGTATTGCAGAGAAGAATGGGGACCATTATGTATATCATCTGATGGTAGTGGAAACACGTCGTTCGCTGCGGAGGGAAAGCTGCAAACTAGTTCGGAAATATACTTTCTGTAAGTCTGAAATGTTCATATTTTCATAATGTTTTTTGTGACCTTCCGGATTTTGTGGTTCGCGTCCGGAAAGCGATCTTTAGAAACCTGCTACTACTAAAGGACTAACAGCTTGTTAGTTCACGATAAGAAAAGGAAAATGGTTGGACTCCTATTATCTTGATATTGACATTCTAAATGACCAGGTTCCTCACAAGGTAGGTCATAAGCTCATACTGCCCAAAATCAGTTCTAAAAAGTGGGGGCATAAACCAATCACGGAAAAGGTTGAGACTGTTTCATACTTGCATGTACTGACTTTGTTGTCATATTCGTCCTAGCACGCTTTAATGCCACAAATGCTACAAGGTAACTTCACGGATCACAATTTCTTTAGCAAAAATTCCTTTCCTTACACACAACGTCTCTATTGAGGCTTAGGATTACTTAAGCGTCTTTTTTAAAGAGTTGTGGGCTGTTTGATTGACGAGGTCTTTAAAGTTTGTCCTATTGGACGGATATTGTAATTTCTCAGATTAGCCTTGGTTATTCCCTACCAGTGCAGGAACGGGTTAAGAATATCCCTGCAGCGATACCTCTCGCTTGTCGTAAAAGGCGACTAAAACAAAGGTAAACAAAAATCACATCTAGGCAATTTAGAAAACACTAAGGTGAGCCTAGGGACACATATACCACCATTAAACTGCCCTACAAGTGTACATGCAAATCAGTGGGTTGACACGACTGGATATCACCGGTGTTGTAAGAGTAAGATCAATCAAAAAAAAATAAAAATCTGGAGCATGCCCGTGTCAAAAAGGAGGGGAAGAAAGAAAATGGTCAAACCGTAGCATTATGGAAAAGAACGCTAAAAGGAAAAGTACTACCCCGTCAGGCACTACTAATGGTCGTGATCCTGGGACGAGCAGCAATGCTCGGGTCAGAGCTATAGGATTTCCAGGGGATAGCAAAGTAATGCAACGGCGTAAGCCACATTTAAGAATCGCGAGTTGGAACGTTGGAAGCATGAGCTTGAAGAAATGATGGTTAGAAGGCGAGTAGACATCCTGTGCGTAAAAGAGACGAAATGGCGAAACACCGGTAATCGGGCACGTTTCTTGGACGTTAAAACAAAAGCCTACAAGATGTTTTACTATGGATTGGAACAAGGAAAAACGGAATCGCCATCATCCTTGCGGCAGAGCTACTTGGCAACGTCTTAACCATTTCAAAGTCCAGTGACCGTTTGATGGCTCTCAAACTGGCGATGCATGGTGAGGTGTGGAACATCGTAAGCGCATATGCTCCTCAAGTAGGATGCGAACAAAAAGAAAAAGATGCATTCTGGCCAGATTTCCACAACCTTGTCAAAATCATCCCAAAGGAAGAGCTTTTGTTTGTTGGGGGAGATTTAAACGGACATGTCGGGAAGACAAGCGAAGACTATGAAGACTACCACCTAGGGCTGGGATACGGCACCAGGAACTCTTCAGGTGAAGATATCCTAAACATATGCAAGTCGTACGGTCTTATAGTGCTAAATACCATGTTCGTCAAACAAAGCCGGCACCTGATCACTTATAGCAGCGGCGGAAATGAAACTCAAATAGACTATCATTTGGTATCCAGTTTCATGAAGCCACGAGTTAAAGATTGCAAAGTGATCCTGGGAGACGCGATCGCCCCTCAACACCGTCTCCTCCTGACTGAATTTTTTATGGAGGCGAGTAAGAAGTCAAAGCAGCAAACGAAGGTGTCTGAGAGAATCAAGTGGTATAAGCTGGATAAAGGCGAAGCTTTTATTACCAACATGAAAAGTGCAGAGCACAAAACATGTGGATTCCCTACAACAATCTGGCCTGGAGAAAGCCAAATCACTGCTTGGAACATCTAAAGGCCCATGCCAACACGCAAAAAAAACCTGGAAGGCCTCTATCAGGAGTTGGAAGAAATATCGTCTTCCGCGTCTGACAGGAACCAGGCTACCCAGGAGCTTCGACAAAGCAATTTGAACAAAGGAGCAAATATCTTTAAGATAGCCGCCCAGAGAAGAAGAAATGCTCAGGAGATTCGTTTCTCAAAGTTTATTAACAATGCTGAAGGCCAACTCCTTGTGGAAGACGAAAAAATTCTCCACAGATGGCGACAGTATTGCGAGGAACTTCTGAACGAACAGTTTCCCCGAGTGTACTTTCCAAGAGCCGCCCCGAATCATGCCGAAATATCCGACATCACAGTCGAAGAAGTTCGGTACGCGGTTAAAAACTCCAAGAAAAGAAAAGCTGTAGGGCCGGACGGGATACCCTCTGAGTTCTGGAAAAAGATGAGAGACATCGGGTCTAGATGGCTCCAAACTTATGAGAGGCGACACTATGCCTAATCAATGGAGGGAACGCTATCTCCTTCCTTTGCACAAAGGAAAGGGTGATACGCGAAATTGTGATAACTACCGTTCTGTCAAGCTGAAGTCGCACACCATGAAGATCGTTGAACGGGTATTAGATAGCCGACTGCGGAAAATAATACGACTATCTGATGACTAGTGCTGGTTTGTCTCGGGTAAATCAACAACAGATGCAATCCAAAGTATAAGGGTCATGATGGAAAAGCATCGTGATTCGTCAAAGGACTTGCATATGGTGTTGGTTGATTTCGAGAAGGCCTTTGATCGGCAACCAAGAGATCTTTTATGGGTAGCGCTAAGACGAAAAGGAGTTCCAGAAACCTACGTGCGAGTGATCATGGACATGTACAATAGAGCAACGACAAGAGTAAGATGCACCGCAGGAGTCACCGAAGAGTTCGCAATCAAAGTCGGTGTACACCAAGGGAGCGTCCTCAGCCCACTGCTCTTTACAGCGGTCCTTGATTGCTTGCTTAAAGGAAAAGTGACGGACCCCAATGTGCACCAGCTATTCTTTGCTGACGTTGGAGCCATTATAAGTGATGATCAGGCGTCCCTACAACGAGCACTTGATGTGTGGGTGGACATTTTTGAGGGACACGGGTATCGTATTAGTTCAAAGAAGACGAGTATCTGTGCTGCCCGTTCTCTGACCCTCATCAGCCTATTCCAGACATTTACGTGAATGGAAGAGTGCTTCCCAAGTGTGAAAAGTTTAAATATCTGGGATCTATGTTTAATAAAGAAACAACTTGTGATGACGACATCAACCATCGCGTAAGCGTAGGGTGGATGAAGTGGCGGGAAAACTCCGCCATCTTCTGTGATCGAAAAATGCCCCCTAAGCTGAAAGGAAGGCTCTACACTTCAGTTGTACGTCCGGCGCTCACATACGGTTCACAATGCTGGACAATGCACAGTATGAGAGCAAATTAACGGCAGCTGAGATGAAGATGCTTCGCATGACAGCGGGAGTAACAAAGCGTGACAGAATTAGAAGTTCAAAGATCCGAGGAAGCCTCCACGTAAAAAAAACCATCACAAGAAAGATAGTGCGCGACCGACTCAGTTGGTTCAAACGAGAGATCCTTTGAACCCCGTCCAAAAGGCGATATCAATCAACGTTCCAATTTCAACACGCCAAAAAGGCAGGCCGAAAAACAATTGGTGCAAACAAATGCAAAAACACCAGCATTTGATTGGCCTCAGCGATGAAGTAGTCCCAAACCGGGAAGCCTGCCGCTACTTTCTGAGGTCAAACCGGCGGACCCCACAAGCGGACCAGTAGGAATGCAGTTAAGTGGGAAGGTTATGGTCCTACACTTCTGACCATAACGACGCCGGAAAAAAAAGGAAAAGAAGAAGAAGCCTTGGTTATTCCCAAACGCGGGATCAGAGATCAATCCTTGTATATAATAGCTTTCTACATAGTGACATAAGCTGCCGATTTCATTGCCACTGATCCCTCCTGAGTCCGATCCTGTTTTCCTTGGCAACATCTTGAAGTTGTTGTTTCAGCATTTGTTTTTGGAAAGCATTTCATCCTTTGTTAACAGTACCAAACTTTGTCCCTATTAACCGAATATGGCAAACCCTGTCCTCCGATGGGATCGAAATTGTCAGAGTGGCGTAGTTGTTCCTGCTGGTGTTGTGACCTTTTTTTTGTGTATTGCTGCTGTTGTTCTTCTTGATTTTACGGACATTTATCACCAGCAGCCCGATGTTGTGGATTTCCCGTTTCTGACTTAGCTTATGTCATTGTACGGCCCCTTTAGTTCTTGCTTATGTCTTCTCCCCCACTTTCTGTTAATACAGACAGGGCCAATGACTGTACGTAGGATTTTTTTCTCACCGCTTTTACCGCCTCTTCACCCATTGTCGATAGTATCCATGCCTTTGCACTCTAGAGGAGGATCGAGTTGATAAAGGTTTTGTAAAAAGCTACACTGACTTCTTGAAAGAGGGCTTCTTGAGCCCAAAGAAGTAGCTGTTGGCAAGAGCTATTCTACGCTTGATCAAAGCGTTGCTGTCTTTGGCGTTTATATTTGTGAGCCCAGATAGTCTTTTTTTGATGACCGGGCACGGCAATCGCACTAAACAATCTAATTTAATATAATATGTATTACTTGTGAGATGCATGTGATGGACAAGTCAATCTATTTATTTAAAACATAAAAGATTTTTAATATTAATATTGTCACTATAAGATGTTGTTAGGTTAGCTAATTACGTAATAATTTAAGACAGAAGGTCCCTTAAGTAGGGGCTGAATAAATTAACCGACTTGGTATTACATAGATCTCACAACTTTTTACGATAGAAGAACTGAGTTGCGAGACTTGGTTTTCTTTACAAGTTTTGTTTCTGATGGCTGTTTTATACTTGAGTTCACTGACCTCGTTCACACTAAGACGCTTTACACTAAGCCCCCAAATTCTGTTTACCATATGCGAGCAATTATGCAGACTTGAAATAAGTTGCACATATTGTATTGGTAAGTGGGTTCCGCTGATTTTTTCAAGGTTGAACCTATAACCTCAACTAAAGGCGCAATGATAGCATTAATATCATTCATTGAAGTTCAACAAGATGGAAAGCTCGCGAACATTTTTACAATCATTAGATGAACTGTTGTAAAGTACACTCAATCTTTAATAAAGATTGGACTGTATACACAACCAGATGCGGTGACACAAAAGGTTTTACCCAGGATTACAGCACCTTAATGGAACAGCGAGCATTTTTTATTGCCGCATAGTCTGACGTGTTTAGCAGAAATATTACAACCTGTTGTGGGTGTCTCTAGCTGGCCTACATAGACACGGCGACTTCAAAGTCGACCTGAAACTCATGTGTCTTCTATAAGATCCACCGTAGTATGAACGTTTGGACTAAGGAAATTTTCTTGGCGTGAAATCAATGTTACGAACGGTTTGGACGTTCATACAGCACGGCAGCGACGATTTTATGAGCGATGTTGATAGGCCATTTGGAGGTCGGAAGTTTGGAGCTTCGTTAACAGCCCTTCGCCAAGTCTCCCTGTTATAAGTGCGGCCCTTCCGTGTTTCGCCGTTCTGTTCCATCTCACCTAGGTTCAACCATATATTGTCCTCCCATCCTGGTGGCCGCCTTGGTGGTCTATTTCCCTCGGGCTTAATACTCATTTCTCTTTTCACTGTTTGTCCACTATACATTCGTTCTACTTATTTTGCCTATCTTAGTATTCTTAGTATTCTTGATTTTATTACTCGGACGATGCTTGAATAAAGTTCTTCGAATTCATGATAGCGAAAGGTGGTCAATGAGTCTTTGAACTTCTGAACTATAAAAGGCCGACAATAATACGAGTAGTAATAATGATCTTAATCAACCCATCTCTGGCTGCTATATTTTCTATATCGCCATTGATATATGATTGATAACGTCCCTGATTGTGCTTTGACAACGTCTTCATAGTTGTGATATGGTTTGTGCAGAGCACATCGGCTTTTAGTGGGAGGAGATATGATAGGCAAAGGTTCTAGCGGTCACTTTCGTCTTTAGCTTTCTAATGTCAAATTTTAGAAATCTTATCCGGCAGTACAGACATCCAGTGTCCTGAGCGTGTGTCTGTCATTTATAGCAGTGCTATCAACTTTCTTGACTGTCAATTGATCCGGGAATGACCAGGTTCTTTTATGGATGTTAAGATGCATGATGGTAACAAAAAAGTCTTTATTGACAGGACTCGCATTAAAATCTTCATGAACGATTTTGGTGTCATAGCTGGAGCATTGCACGTATGTCATCCTTAAGTCGGTCGTCTTTTACATCTGGGGGGGCGTGAACGCATATTAAACTTATTTTTTCGAAGGCAGCTTTCATGGAAAGATTGCTATGAAGCCCTCATCTAGATGTCGAAAGATTGGGACTTACTGCTTAAGTTTATCTCGAATAACCAATCCGCATCAAAGTAGGTGTGCTTTATTCTCTCTACATGTTTAGTTGTAGAAGTCACAGTTTTAAACCGGTTTTTACTGTCCACCATTTCCCACTTCTTGGAGTGCGCCAATCTCTGCTTTGTGACAGCTTAGCCTTTTATTAGTTGTTCGACCGCAACGAGTCCAACAGCAAGCAGATTCGTTATTTTTTAACAATGGGTGGTTTTCCGCTTTAGGTTACCTAAAGGGCAAATCACAGACTAGAGGAACACGTCCTTATCTACCTCAAGAACATGAGGTCACCCTCTGTCGCATGTAAGCGCCTTCACTAAGTTTTGTGTTTCTTCTCCCCCGGACATTAATTCCATCTTGGATATTTTTTCGCCGCCGTTCGCTGCTCTTGGTGGCAGCTCGGACTCCCCTTTCTCTCGTTTGCTGCAATCTAAAAATGAGGTCTTCCCAATCTGAGTGAAAGTACCGCGTTTGGTAGACATTGGCTTAAGCGTATACGCTAAGTGTCTTCATATGGATCACTGGTGTCGATTAGTGGAAGGGCTTTCAATATGTGGTCTGTGTTTGACTGATATTTTCTACATGTTTGAAAGTGTATATGCACGGATTGATTTTTTTTGACGTGACTATACGTCACAGAACGGGATCGCTGGTGAGGTGTCCGACCTTCAAACGCGCCAAGCATACGTCGTCTGCCAAGTTCAAAATGCTGTGAACGATTGGATAGCATTAAATTTTAATTGGACTCTGGAAATTGCGTACGAAGACGTTGGGAATGATTTGCCAAGTATTCAAGGACCAAAGCATGTCACAAACTTTAAAGGGACGAGAGAGTTTGAAGAATGAGCTCCATGCTGACTGTTGACATCAAGAACCAACGATAACGTGAAACGTGTACATAAAATGTTGATTACATACCGTCAGTGAATCGATTCCATTATGATCTGGCCGGCCACCGCCGTAAATAAAGGGTGTTTTTTTAGAGCTATACAAATTCAATATAAAATAAAATACTTAAAGCTAATGTTAATGTGTATGACATTCACTTTATTTAATATATCATTTTATGCCATTAGTGCTTAAATATAATTTTGGGCATATACGCGCCATGGCTAGCTCGATTGAAGCGTAATCGTGAAGTCCAATTTTCGACAATTTTATTGAGCAACTGAGGCCGTATACCAGCAATAAAACGGCGAATGTTAACTTCCAAATTATTCAACGTCTCTGGTTTATCGCCATAGACTAGTGACTTCACGAACTCCCAAAGAAAGGTGTGAGATCACAGGATTGAGGCCGTGCGCCGTGTGGCATGTTGCGGAATCTTTTCCAAAACCAAATCTCTGTCACGTCAATGCCATTCAACTGAGTTACGAAGAAGTCAGAAATCATGTTTCTATAGCGCCATTGACGGTAATAATCTGGCCGGCATCGTCCTTAAAGATATATGGGATTCCACCAGCACACTAATTTTGCTGGTATACGTGTCCATAAAACCTAAACGGGCCTCATCAGAGAAATAAATTTGGAGCTGAATCATGTTTTCGGCCCATTCACCAAGCCTAAGACGCGTATAATGGTTATGTGGTTTCAACTCTTGTACAAGCTAGATCATATAAGCTTTTAAACCAAGATCTTTCCGTAAAAACTTCCACATTTCCCATTGCTCTGCACGACGGCGAATCGACTCAATCGGACTCTCCTCGACACTGCGCTCCACAACGGCAATAACTTCCCTTCGCAGTGTTTGTCGTCTTTTGGGAAGGCGTATTATCCACTAGAGTGTACGTGGTGCGAAAACGATTTATCGTGTTGCGAATAATTTGCTCAGACGAATGATTATACCGACCGTAAAATTAACATAGCGCACGATAAGTTTGGCGAACCGAACCATGGTTTTCAAAATAAGTTTGTTGAAATTGCATACGTTGTTCTAGCGTTAAACTATTTACCGTGGAATGGCCTAGCGTACTAACCACAAATCAACTTTCAACTGTCAAATTGACAATCTGTAAAAACAGTTTTGCCAGTTTAGAAACCAAATCTCTAAAAAACACTCTCCACAAAAACTGCAATGTACATATATAACCTTTCCCCATGCTTTATGTATAATCCCTGTATAATACTTAAAAGTCCTCAAAAGTGTTCTCCGTTTACTTTCAGGCAGATTGTGCTGCATGAAAAAAATGACATTTCAGACGGAGTTGGTTATCCCGACCTCAAACTAACCGCAACGCTCTTAGTATCATGGATTATAATATTTTTAGTGATAGCAAGAGGTGTTAAAAGTTCGGGAAAGGCAGCATACTTCCTAGCCCTTTTTCCATACGTCGTATTAGTGGCTTTACTCATCAGAGCGGTTACTTTGGAAGGAGCTGCTAAAGGAATAATATTTTTCCTCAAGCCCAATTGGATGGAGTTGCTTAATCCGAAGGTTTGGAAGGAAGCTGTGGTACAATGCTTTTTCTCCTTGGCCGTTGGACTTGGCCCTATCATAATGTTTTCGTCATACAACAAGTTCGATCACGGTATTTATAGGTATGAAATGAGTTGTTAGTAATGATTTATGAAAATTGGAGTTTTGATTCCAGAGATGCCATGATTGTGACATCGTTGGATACCTTCACCAGTTTGCTAGCCGGAGTGACTATTTTCGGAATCCTCGGGAATTTGGCACACAACCTTAACATTGAGAATATCTCCGATGTGGTCAGAGGTGGGACTGGATTGGCTTTCATTTCTTATCCAGATGCCATTGCTAAATTTCAATTCATACCGCAGGTAAGATGTGATTAAGGTTACATGGTGGGAATGTGTCTTTCTAGATTTGGTTTGTTGATTCTTTACCATAACATCCTTAGTACTCATATGTACTATTGCAATTAGTGAAAAAAAAAGAACTGATGACGAAATCATTTTTGTTTTATAGTTATTCGCAGTCTTGTTTTTCTTTATGTTATTCGTCCTAGGAGTGGGATCCATTGTGGCTCTACAAAGTACGATCGTTACTATAATCTGCGATCGGTTCAGGTCTTTAAAATTCTTCTACGTGGCACTGTCTACTTGCGTCGTGGGATTTTTCTGTGGCCTTGTTTATGTTACACCAGTAAGTATACTGCTATTACCTGAAAACTTTTTGTCAGACTTGTACTTTGTTTAGGGCGGACAATGGATCCTTAATTTGGTGGACTTCTATGGAGGCACGTATGTCGTGTTTGCTTTGGCTATATTCGAAATGATCGGAATTATATGGATTTATGGTAAACATAGTCCACTTGGTAGTCAAATTTTGAGCTCATAATCCGTTCTATTCAAGGATTACAAAATTTCTGCGACGATACCGAGTTCATGTTGAGGAAACCCGTTTCATTATATTGGCGTCTATGTTGGACAATATTTACCCCCGGGTTGATGATAATTATCTTCATTTACTCGATTGCAACGCTGCAGCCTCTCAAATATAGCGGTTTTGATTACCCCGAATCAGCAAATAGTAAGGCTTCAAACATATTAAATTCAATATCGTAAATGATGATTGTTTTCTAGTTGCTGGATGGGTAGTTCTATGCATTGGATTGGTTCAGTTTCCGCTTTGGTTCTTATGGGTAGCGTGGAAAAAACGAGAAGCCAGTGTTTACGAGGTAAGAACAAAATACAAGTTTACATATACCTATAGCCTTCCTTTTGTAGACCTTGAGGACGATAACGCGACCAAGGGAAGAGTGGGGACCTCTCGATCCGGATATTAGAAACACGTGGATAATCTTTAAAGCAGATTTATATGAGAAGCGGAAAAAACAACATGATACCAATAAACTTAGCTTTTTCTGGCGGAAGGTTTATAATCTTTTTGGCCTATGAGTAATTAATGTAAACGCGCTTGTAAATAAACTTTTTATTTTTAAGGAAAATTGAAGGACAATATTATTTTACCCTATTTTAATCTATTTAAATGCCTCTCTTAGACCTTCGGAAAGACCAGCATAAAGTTATGAAGCTTCCAGGTTCCGATAAAATTGTTTCCCTCTTCTTAAACCAGAAATATTCCGAGCCCTAGTTTATTGCATTTTTTACAAGCGCGCTCTTTTGCTGGTTTCCTCTTTTCGACCTGGTTGGCGATTCCGGTATAAGGATATATGATTTATGACTAAATTTCTGTTTCTACTCTGTGTCAATGCAAGCGGTACCAAACAAGGTAGGTAGTTTAACATACGGTGATTATCTGGCTGTAGCTTAGTAGCTCAGTTTGACTTTTGTCGAACAACGCAACCTGCTAAGAATTTTATATTCAGGTATTGGATTATAAGCCTTATCCTCTTTCCTCTGATAGGATTTTGGTTTTGGTTCTAAGAAATATGCCAAGTCTGGTATACGATTCTGGCGATATCAAAACGGCATCTGCTAAAGGTACTGATTTCTCTCCTTCATATAGGTTGATGAAAGGAAGCAAAAAAAGCTTCACTTATTGTCTTAGCTGAGGTAAAAACTGGGAAAGCCAGGAGGAAAGATCGAAGAATGACTATCAGGCATATAGCTAAGATCACAGGGATCTCATATGGCAGTAATCAAAGAATCGGGCGAACGGCATATGAAAAAGTTATCTGCGCGTTGGGTATCATGAATGTTAACCAACGAGCAAAAGAACAAAACGTGTTGACATTTCGAGGGTGAATCTCGAGAAGTTCCAAGAAGATCAGGTAATGTTTTGTTACTTTTCTTGATCATGGGCGAGACCTAGATCCACCATTTTCACCCTGAAACCAAACATTAATCAATGACGGAAGCGAGCCTTCTCACCGCCGCACAGTGGGGCAGAATGACCCTATTGATGGCAATAAATCAGCCAACGGAGCTAGGAACCTGAAATTTTTTGGAAATGTTGATGGAACCACTCTATTAATATTTCCAAGCCCATCAATGACCACGCCCATCAAAACGCCCACTTTTTCGTACTTCAAAAAATTAATATACCTTCCGCTTTAGTTTATCAACATTTAGGGCAGTCAAATTTGGCCAAAAATACGTCTACAAACAAGTATATCTTTTGTACTTATGTCCTCTGTAAAAAATAAGTACAACACATTTAATTTTTTTCAGTAAAAACAAATTTTAATACAAAAACTTAAACATAATATAATTGATTTTTCAGTAGTTTAAAACAATATCATCGCTCTCTTCACCACTGCTATCTTCCTGAAGCTCAAAATTATTATTATCAACAGGGGAAGCTTTAAGCAAACCCAATGCTTCAATTGGCAGGTGTTGCCTCTTTTTTTCGGGTAGTTTCCTCATGCTTGTGATCACGGGATCAGAACTTAACAAAAAAGAGTTAAAAATAACTCGGTTGGTATTTTCTCAGCTGGATTTTCGAGAATGATGCTTTCTATAATTTTTGAAGTCCTTGTTTCTTGATTCTTGAGCTTCCTCAGTCAGTTGACCAATCGGTAACAGAGCATGGGCTATTATGTCCGGCCCATGAATGAAATATTTATGAAGTGTTGGTGACATGTAATACCAGGGATACTTTTCCCCATAATATCTGGCAGCATCAATTGCGAAATTTTTGAACTTCTCTACATCAACCTCATAGCCACTAGCCACAACAATCATAATAGTATGAATCTTTTTTATGAGTTGAACATAAATTGTTGTAATTTCTGCTGAAATTTCAGGATTTTGAAAAAAACGTCTGGCCGTATTACCATCATTTGAGTTCCCGAATCCGGCCTTTGGTTTGTCTATAATCAAGCCACAACAATCTTTAAACTCATTTTGTTTTCTGCAACAACTATCTTGTCCCCCTCTGCCCTTGTCAACATACTATCTATATCATTAAAGCCTCTATGTGGTGCGTCATCCATATATGAAACACTTTTGTGTTGATGATGTCTCCGTTATAGCATTATAAACTTTGCCATCAATCATTGTAAAAAGTAGAGTATGACTGACTTGAACTTGTCCTTCTTCAATTAACATTGTTGTCTTTTGCAAATTCTTCACCTCATTTTCAACTCTATTTTTTTCCGCAATAGAGATTTTTGTAGAATACTTTTTAAACTCTATTTTTGCAGTATCTTTTAGAACCTGGCCGTGGATTTTGCCGTACAACCTTGGAACTGGAAGAAAGTCTAAGCGGTACAACACAAGTAATAAAGACCGAAGAATCAGTTTCTTCAAGGCCATGGAAAGCTTGTTTGTAGGAGCTGTGTCCCGAACTTCCATCAAATCCCCCTTGCAAAATAAACTCAGATTATCCATTTCAACTGTTGTCAGCAGATTAATAACTTCCATCTGCGATTCCAACAAACGCTTTGTGGTTAAATCTAGCAGTGCCTGAAGGGTAACCACTACCAGCTTGTAGGACCTTATGGTGTATGCAGGACATTTTTCTAGTGCACTCATTCTGATAATGTTATATTGATGCCGAGATAGTTGCGGTTCAACTGCAACCCCTAGTGCTTCTTGGCCTGACATCTTACACCTGTTTGTTTTGAGTGATTCCCTATATGATTTCCTATATTTTTTTACTCGGTCGGGGGCAGTTGTTGTTATCTCCTTTAATACTTCAGAAGCATTAACCTGTCCATTAACCTGAGTAGGAAAACTCAACATAGAAAGTACAGTAGGTACTTTCATCAAATGAAACACTTGGTCGACCACGCTTAAGCCTTTCTTCAGAGCAACAAAGAAAAAAAAACAGATGTCTCAAGCCATGAATTGTTTGCTTTTGAAAACGTATCGAATTTTCGAAAAGCCTTTTCCCAACGAGATTTGTACTCAGATTTGAAGTATGAAAGTGTCTTAGTTAAACCTATGTTATCGAAGTTTCGTGTTCGTTTTTTTAACTCTTCTTCATTTCATTTTCAGCTGACTTCATCATATTAACAAGATCCCTTCAGGTTATAAAAATCGTATTTGAACTCGTACCTAAAAGTTAAAACAAATCTTAGAAATTCTCACATTTTTTTTGCCTTTTTTTTTGTCAGAAAGCAATTTTTCCAAAGAAACTTTTAATAAAAACCGCAAAAATCCGCAATTTTTCACAGTTCCATAGAATAGGTAAGACAAGCTACCAAAAACAACAAAAATTAAGCTTCGGACTGCTTCGGAACACAACTAAACCGATCAATGTTTTCACAAAGAAGCAAAAAAAAAGGGAATTTTTAAAGTTCTTTATGATAGTTACCGTTTTATATAATATAAAGCACTTTCTCACAAAAAAAAAACACTTAAATAGCTTAACACATACCAGAATTTGAAGGCTCCATACCAAACATTTTAATATTTTACAATCTCCACTTTTTTTATGCAATTAAAAACTCTTCTTAAATTTCTTCACAGCAAACTCCAGCTATCTGTGAACACGAATGGCTAGCGCCGATGCGTGTCATTCAAAATGTGTTTATGATAACGGTTTAAAATTTTCACAGAATTAACAGTGGGGTATTTGACTATTAAAAAAAATAAAAACGGCCCTATACGGGCAATTTAATTTTTCGATTTTTTGCCACCGATTAGGTCATTGTGCGCCGCCAAAGAAATTCAAAGTCTCAAGTTCGGCGGGGAAAGTTTATGGCATCCGTTTTTTGGGACACTGCAGGTATAATTATGGTGGAATATATAGAAAAGAGAGCCACTTTTTCTGGATCTTACTACGTAGACCAAATAAGAAGATTGCGGAAGGTTTCGAGTTGGAGTATTGTTTCACCAAGACAACGCACAAACAGTAGCTGCGATGGCTACCAGTCGAGAAATGGTATTCGAACAGCTCGAACAGCCACTCTATTTGCCAGATATAGCTCCCAGTGACTTCTACCCTTTTTCTCGGCTCAAGGAACGCATGCGAGTCAGCAAATTTGAAGACGAAAACGAAGTTATGGCCGCTGTTGAAGCGTTTCGAGAAGGGTCAAGATAAAGATTTTTTTTCTAAAGAAATCTTGGGATTAGAAAAAAAAATGGACTGAATGGATGGACTTAGGAGATTAAGAAGAAAAATAAACCTTTTTTTATTTTAGTTATCATTATTTTTGGATTGATATTTTTCCAACATTCCCCTAAAGCAAATATGCCTTTTGAAAATATCCTTACCCTTTTGGCCCTGCAAGTATTTAAAGTCCTGCCTAGATGCTATAGTATTAGGAATGGTATTTTTTTGGAAATGATTGCCCAAACTCGGATAACGCGGCAGTCATACCTTATGCGCCAACTTATGACTGTTGCGCTGTCTGTACGGTCCAAGAGTGGGACTACTTATCAGTGACGGCTCTTTTTGGCACGACTTGTTATGCATTGTGTCGACTCGGTCGTGACTGTTCCCCCAGTTCGAGAAACGGGGCCAATACTACCTTTTGGGGGTTCTGCATTGTCAAGTTGTTAAGGTGGCTTATACGTCTCCGTCCATTGGGTTAGCGAATATGGGAGTATTTCTACCGGCAGACAACTGATTTAATAGGAGAGGAAATTGAAGTGTGCAGTATGAAACGGAATAAAATCTTCTACCGAAATAGAGTGGGAGAACAGGGTAGAAAACTTACACATGCACAGCTCTTTATTTTCTGAGCCTGCACGTTTTTTGGTTGCGTGTTGCGCTTCAATAGAAATTCGTCACTAACCCAATGAAACGGGGTTCACATATGTATACAATTTTTTCTGCCGGGGTAATTCATTCCATGTGCGCTTAGGGTAGAGCATTAGACCAGTTTTCCTCCGGGTATTATAGAATTACTTCCGTGTGCGCGGACCCATTCTCCCGATCTTTTTCGATTATAATGTAGGACTCAGTTCTCGTTGTAGGTGATGACGGGATGCGATCTACATACATGCAGTCTGTTAGTTAATAATATTGCAACTTCCAAACGTTGCAGCACATGCGCTGGCTTTAGGAGGTGGGGCCCCATCTTTCTTGTTTTTTACTTTTCTGATGGCTGAAAGTTGACCGCTTATGGTGCAGTTGAGATTTCGAACCTTACAGCAATGCTAAGAGCAGTCATAGCTAGTTCTTCATAATCAATAACCTTCTCTAGATTACTACTTGGCCTATTTTTAACCCCCGACGAAAAAAGAGGGGTGTTATAAGTTTGACGTGTCTGTGTGCCTGTGGCATCGTAGCTCCAGAACGAATGGGTAGATTTTGATGTTTTTTTTTGTAACTTGTAACAGTTTCAAACTGTTTTCCTTCAACACTCGTAGTTTATTTTCTATCTCTCCACAACTTAACGACACAACAATTAACTTAAGCATGGTCAGTATATGAAAAGCTGAAATGGTATGATGGTTCCACCAGTTCGCCAATATGTTTTGATACAAAAACTCATTGGTTCCTGACTGAAGAACACCTCCCCAACAATTTGAACGAGACTGAGACATATATACGGTTTCAGTTACGGTGTTGAACTAGTGTCCTTTGAGCTATACCTGTAAGCTAAGTCTGTTGGTCTGTAGGGTTTAAGCCTTTGTGTTTCATCGTTTGAGGTCTTACGTAATTTAGGATTCTGTTTTGCGTGCGCTGGATTAGTTGAATGATTGAGGTTTTTGAAGATCCCCACAGTAGCTCGTATGTCGAGGGTGCACCTAAATATATTTCTAATGTAAATAATTCCATGGCCAAGCAATGCTTCTACAATTTTTCCGTCTGTCAAACCATTCCTGGACTTTTATTAGGTTCAATACTATGTTTTATGTGAAAGCAAATTTCCTCTTTAGCCACCGGTGTGATTGGCATGGTTTCGTTAGTATTTTGGAAGTGTAGATTAAATGGATTGTTGTCTTGTTCGTTTGTAAAGCATTTGGCTTAGACCATGTTTTGTTTTCGTTTAGTATTAGTGATTTATGTGAAATTGTCGGTTTAAGGTTTTATCGTAATTTCTATGGAAAGTCAGAATTATTTTTTTTTGTAATTTTGCAGCAGTTCCTTTAGTAGTTTTATTTAATTTGGTTCTTAGTTCAGGGTATCGATTCGATAGCCATAACTTTCGAATATTTTTTTTGTATCTAATTTTCTTTAGTATGTATTGATTTAATTTGACTTTGGTGGGGGCATACCCCATTTTAGTGCGCTTAATTCGAGCTACATACCTAATTTAACTTACAATCTAGGAAACTAAGAAAGAGGGCGATTGAGACGGAGTTTTAGACAAGGAGTCGAAACAGTTTTTCGCATTAAAATTCCTCAGTATATGGAAGATAGGTTCATTGGAGCCATAGGAATTACGAGAGGTGGGTACATAGAAGAGACTTGGATTTCGTGTATTACGAGGGTTAGTGTTAAAAAAAGATGAGTTATGTGTATAAAGGGTCGCGCAGTCGATGGTACCTGAAAGGAGTCGATGGATGAAAAGGATGTCGGATATCCTTCTTCGTTCTTCCAGCGAGTTCAAATTAAGTTTTAGGCGGTATTGATCAGAGGATTGTCCCAGGGTAAGCCGCGAAGGGCAAAACGGAGAAAACGACGTTGGATACTCTCGATTCTGGACATGTGTGAATGATAGTAAGGAGACCACGCTTGAGAGGCGTATTCGAGAAAAGGACGAACAAAGATTATGTAGAGAGACCGAGTGACGTAGGGATTGGAAAACTCTTTAGATCATCGAAGCCGAGTGCAGAATTGGCCTTAAGAATTATATCGCTGATATGTGCAAGGAAATTGAGTTCCTGGTTGCATAATACATCAAGATCACGGATCACCTGAACCGTAGAAAGGGGTTGATTATGGATAAAGTAGAGGCGGAGAGGAGAAAATAATAGATTGACACTTGAAAATGTTCAGGTCGAGGTAGTTCTTGGAGCACCAGGTGGAAAAGCTGTTGAGGTCCGATTGCATAAGGGAAGAGTCATGTTCTGAGGAAATGATCTTAAGGAATTTAGCATCGTCGGTATATAGAGAGATGTGGGAATGTTTGATAACCATTTCAATATCGTTAATGGTAAGGATAAAAAGAATCGGGCCTAAATGACTGCCTTGGGGGACACCGGAGGAAGCAAGGAAGGGGTTAGTGAGGGCAGATCTAAAGCGAACGCTGTAGTGGCGATATTCCAGGTAAGAGGAAATCCACTTTAATAAGACGGGTTCAAAGCCAAGGGACAGTTTGAAGAGTATTAATCTGTGTGAAATTTTATCAAAGGCCTTACTGAAGTGAGTTGAGATAAAATCGACTTCCTTGCCATTTTCTAATGCTGAAAGGGTGAAGGAAACGAATTCAATAAGGTTTGTGGTTGTAGACCTGCCTTTAAGGAAGCTGTCTGAGGGAGATTAAAGACTTGCATTGAAAACTTAAATTATCATACAAAATACTTTCGAAGATTTTGGGTATATGAGACAGTTTGACAATGGGATGGTAATTGTTAATGTCATTCCGCGGACCCTTATTGTGTATAGGTGTTATAAAAGAGGTTTTCCATATCCGGGGAAATTCAACTTGAGAAAGGGATAGGCTGAAGATTTTGGATAGAAGTAGAGAAAGGGAGGAGGAACATTTTTTTTTAAAAATATAGCAAGGAGGCCATCGGAGTAAGGGGTGAATTCATCATTAGGTTGCTTTAATCTTTCTTCGATGATATCGGAGTCGACACTACAAGGGAGAAATGGTCCAAAGGAGAAGTTTGGTAAATAGTTGAAATAAGTAGGATCGGATGTAAAGGAATCATGGATGAAAGATTGATTGAAGAAGGTGCCAAAAGATTGGCGATGTTATGAGGATCATTGGAAGTTTCATTATTGAAGGAGAGAGAGTTTGGGTAGCCATCAGATTTGATTTTGTAATTAACAAACTGAAAGAAGGACTTGGGATTATTTATAAGGTTTGTTTGCATCTCGACTAAGTAGTGTTGATAAAGAGAGTTATAAAGCTCTACAAAATGCAGGTAAGCACCGAAATAGTTAGAGAAGTCATTTGGGGATTGAGTACGAAGGAAAGTTATCCAGAGCTTGTTCTGTTTGCTTCTCAAAGAACGGAGCCTGCGATTATACAAAGGTGGGGAGGTGGAGGAGATTTTATGTCAGGAAAAGGGTACGTAAAGGGAGATAGAATTAAATATTTCTTTGTAGAATATACATAGATAAGGCATCATTGACGGTAAGGTTGTTGAAACTAAAAGGAAAACTATTGAGATATTCATTGATTTGACGGAACTTGGCTTTATGGAAATAGTGAGACATTCGAACAGTGTGGGGAGAGTTCTGTATAGGGGAGTTGTGAAAGAACGACAGAGGAAGGGGAGGGTGGTAGTAGTCGACGGTTGATGGGGACAGCGGATAAGCTGGAACTGAGGAGTTAAAAGGGTCGCTTGTGAAAATGAGATCGAGTTGTCTGCCCATGTAATTTAAAATGCCGCTGACTTGGTTAAGGCTGGAATCAGCTAGGCGATCAGAGAAGAGATATTCTTTGGCTGCAGTGGGATTAGAGGCAATGTAAAAGTATTGGTCATTTGAAGAGAGCCATTTAAGGTGAGAAAGTCACCAAAAACTATGATCTCGTCTTGGGGATCTCGTAAATCAATTAAATGATCGATTGTATCAATGGCCAAGTTATATGTTTCCATAGGTTGTGATGGCCAAATGTGAAACAGATGAAGTAGAGCGATTTCCGGGGTAGTACAATCTTAATAGAAACAAAGTCGAGACATGGCGAAGATGAAGTTGCTATGAGAGAGGAGTCAATTGAGTTTCGGACGGCTAGAAGAACACCGCGGCATGGACAACCATCAGTAGGTTAACATCATCGTCGCGATAAACGTTTGTTGGATGGGAATAGTTCAAGGTTGTTTATACTAGGGATTAGGTTCGTTTCGGTTAAGGCAAATATTTAAAAGGTAAGAGGAAGGTTTTGGGGGTGGCAGGGAGGGGAATATAAGATTTACGTTGTCCAGGGGTACGTTGGGGCTCGAATCTAATCAATGCATGCATTTGGTGTCACTGTGGTGAATGATTACATTGTCTAAGTTGTCTGGATATGTTATGGCAATATTGAATGGCAGGTCTTTGGTGAGGATTTCTTTAAAAGTTCTTTTGTTGTAAATAAGCTTGGTAGCTTTGGTCACATAGGTGGTAATAATGAGGGTGTGCATGGTTGAGAGTTCAAGACAAGTTTTTGCGGTCAAGGGTGTCCTCGGTATGCCTTTTTGTATACAGAAGTCTATGAGGTCAGGTTTCTTGCTCATGTGTGTGGGCCAGTATATTAGTTCCCCTGTGTTGAGAAATATACGTTTAAAGAATTAAGTGGACCTAGAAGGATGTTTCTTTTCTGTTCGCTACTCTCGAGCCCCAGTCTGTGTTTTTTGCATTAGAGTCATCTCCTGCATTGACTCTTTTTCCCACCGGGTTAATGTAGTTTTTGTACTGTTTTATCGATATTTTCAATTTGGGTGGACAGTAAATTGTGAGTGATCCTTATGCATCTCCAGGTTGTATGGCTGTAGCTTGGATAAATTCGGATTTGTAGGCTCCAAGTTCTATTGATTTAATGATCTGTCCCTAACAATGTTTTTGCTGTACCACCATGAGCTTTGTTGTCAGGATGATTTGTTTGACATATGTTTGAATTTCTGGCTGTAGTGTGTTTTTAAAATCAGGAGGATGTCTATGGAGCTAATCTTGGTAAAAAGTTTTAGTCCGTTTGCGTGCTGCTGGAGTTCGTTAGAGTTCTAAATAACAATTTTTGATCGATCCATATTCATTCATAATTACTAAGTTTTATTAGTCCAGTCCTTTATCATGTTAGTGTTTGTGTTACTAGTTGTTGTTAGTTCAGCAGCGTCATTTGGGAATGTGTTTGGCTTGGTGTGGTAGGTGTTATGGGAGTAAGTTGGTTAGATGTTGTGGCTTCAGTGATTGGAATTCTTTTGTCTGAGTTTGAATATTGGAAATTCGAGGAACAGACTTTGCGGCCTCTGAATATGAAGCATTTTTCTTGATGGCAGTAGTAACGTTAGAAATAGTTGTGGATGTAGAAGAAGGTTAGCTACTTGGGATCTCTTTATTTCTCAAATCTTTGTAGTTTTAGTACCTTGTAAATTTCACAGCCATTGTAATTTCCACAAAGGACACAACGTATTAGGTGTGGAACTAAGTTCTCGCTGTTTATCAAGAGATGGCATATAGACATATGGTAAACAAACCGCTTTGGCATATGATTGATTTTGCTTTGCGTCATATACTTTTGGCTGTGTGAAAATGTCTGATTTTGTGCCAAATAATCGTCAATTGCGGAAAGTCATTCGAAGAAAAGGGCGGCTGAAGCGCATCGAGAACTCCAAAAAGTTTACGGAGGTGCTGCTCTAAGTGAAACAACGTGCCGTGATTGGTTCCGTCGCTTCAAAGACGGTGATTTCGATGTTGACGACCGTTCGCGTGAAGGAAGGCCAAAAACCTTCGAAGACGCTGAATATGCCAAACGCAAAATGAGCTTGTTTCAGTATTAGGAGTTATCCGCCAAGCTATTTCCAAGCGATTGCATGCGTTGGGAATGATTCAAAAGCAAGGAACTTGGGTTGCTTATGATTTGAAGCCAAGATACGTTGAGCGTCGTTTTTTCGCCTGTGAACAAGTGCTCCAGCGGCAAAAAAGGAAGGTTGAAGAATCGTTACGGGTGAAGAAAAATGGATTCATTACTGCAACCCAAAAAGAAAAAAATTATGGGGACAGTCTGATCCGCCATATTCCCCAGATATTGCGCCGTCACTTGTTCCGTTGGATGGCACATGGTATGGCTGATCAGTAGTTCCATTCATATGAAGACATCTTAAAATGGCTTTGTGGATTCGTGGATAGCCTCAAAAGACGAACACTTTTATCGTGACGGTATGCGAGCTCTGCCCGAAAAATGGGAAAAAGTTATCGCTAGCGATCGACAATACTTTGAATAATTGATTTGTAACCGTTTTTTTAACAATAAAGTTGCATTTTCATCAGAAAACAGTGAGAACTGAGTTGCGTTATATTGTTCGTTTTTTTTTTTATTGGAGAGTCGATGGTCTTGTGGTTTTAAGCGCATTTGACACAAATTGGCAAAAACGTGCAGTAATTTCGTGTGTGACCATATATTAGCAGTTACTACATTGGGGGTTTTCCCTACTTTTATGAGGCGGTTCAAAAGTTACTTAGCAACGCAGGAACGTACATACGTACGCTCAATAAGTCTTTGTTGTTCTTGTTCTCTAATTCTAATACGAATATGTGTTGAGGCTCTCGGGAGTGTTTGTTATTAGGTTGTAAATGGTTTTTCAATAAGGGCGGTTAGATATTCAAAGCTCAAATGAAATAAAACAAGCTGTGTGTGAGGTATTAACAAAATTCCTTTTTCATTTGAAAGGTCCATGTATGCCATTATATACCTAGTCAAGTCGTATATACTGGTACACAGAAAAATCGACGCCAAATGAAAACGAATTAATATTTAAAAAAAAATTTTTTTGTTTTTATTTGGTGGCTACAAATCTTAGAACAACTTATTCGAAATGACTTCCATTTGCCTTCCAGCACGACTTGAGGCGATCTGGCCACTCATCGATCGCGAGACGCACTTCATGCATGGGGAAATTGTCCACTGCACGGTCAAGGCCCGCTTCACCGTTCAATAAAGAGAACGATGGTGTGTATACTCGGTCATCCAAAGAAGCATCCTAACTCATCCCGAGGGTTCAAAGAGGCCACCATCCCGCGTCTGTAATGGTATGGTGGGGAGTGAGCTACGATTTTTGCGAGAAAAGAGTGAAAACATCGGCCAAAGTATATCAATGGACCGACTTGGAACCCATTGTGAAGCCTCTCAACAAATCAATATTCGCCCACAAGCCGTGGACTCTCCAGCAAGGCTCTGCTCCAGCGCACAAAGCAAAAGCGACTCAACTTTTTCTTTTCCTTTTTTTCGGCGTCGTTATGGTCAGAAGTGTAGGACCATAACCTTCCCACTTAACTGCATTCCTACTGGTCCATTTGTGGGGTCCGCTGGTTTGACCTCAGAAAGTAGCGGCAGGCTTCTCGGTTTGGGATTACTTCATCGCTGAGACCAATCAAATGCTGGTGTTTTTGCATTTGTTTGCACCAATTGCTTTTCGGCCTGCCTTTTTTGCGTGTTGAAATTGTAACGTTGATAACGCCTTTTGGACGGGGTTCAAAAGATCTCTCCTTTGAATATAGCAATACCAACTGAGTCGGTCGCGCTCTATCTTTCTTGTGACGTGGAGGCTTCCTCGGATCTTTGAAAAGCAAAAGCGACTCAACTGTGGCTCAAAAACAACGTTCCGGACTTCATATCAACGGATGGTTGGCCAGCTGGTAGTCCAGACCTCAATCCGTTGGATTACAAGTTGTGGTCCGTATTAGAGGGCATGGCTTGCTCTACTCGACACCCAAATATTGAATCAAATATGACGTCGTTCAAATACCCCCTTCGGTGGTACGGTGGCATGGATCCGAGTGGCACGGATCCGAGTGGTCCAATTTTCAACGATTCTTCCGCATAGATCCGGGTGAATTTGAGCCATGGCCTGTTTTATGTTCATCTTAAGGGCGTCCGTCGATTGTGGTTTATCCGTATAAATCTGACTTCAGAAAACCTCACAAGAAAAAGTCTAACGGGGTTAAATCGCATAACCTTGGTATCAAATTCACGTCACCTCTGCGAGAGGTAACCTTATCTTCAAAGAAATAAGAAATTGATTATCATCGTTCTGTAGCGCTCGTCATTGATGGTGACCGCCTCACTAACGTCGTTTTCGACAAAGTACGGACCAATACGCCAAAAATCCACACCAAACCGTAACTTTTTGAGGATGCATTGTCACGTAGTGAACAACATATGGGTTGGTGTCGTCCCATATACGGTAATTTTGTTTGTTAACACAGCCATTTATCCAAAAATGCACCTCGTCGCTAAAAATGATTTTTCGGTCAAAATTGGGGTCCTCATCCAAACGCTCTGAAGCCCAGTCACCGAACAAACGGCGTTGTCTATGGTTATCAACTTTGAGCTCCTCGCCAAGTTGAAGTCTGCGAAAGGCCGAGTTCTTGTGCGCGGCGAGGAATCGACTCCCTTCGGTTCTGCTGTACACTTTCACGGATCGTGTCGACGTTCTGGGTCGATCTTTGACGTACGAATAATGGCTGATTGATAACCCAACCGGTTGTCTCAAATTTAGTCACCAAGTGTTGAAGAGTCGGCAGTAAAAGGCCAGCACATCTACTGTAAAATAAACGCAACGTGCGCAATAGGGTGGTCCTTATTTTTCGACTTTTGAATTATCCCCGGGGCACTTTCTGATTTGTTTATATACCTCTAAATATGAAATAAGTTTTTTTTTTTTTTTTTTTAGTTAAGATTTAGAGGTCGCTACCAGCTGTCAAAATTTTTACAAAAAGCGTTGAAGAACAGCTTAAATGATGGTTTTATTATTGTTTCATTTAGATGTTTATATCACATTTTACGTGTAAGTGAAACTGGCATAGACAATCGCTTCTTATCCCTTCCTCCCGTCGACCTCTCATCTATACGGACGCGTCAAAATTTAATTTATTCGTCCGTACGTGGTTGAGGATTCTTTGTATTGTACGCGTGCTGACGTCTATGTTGCATGTATCTCTGACTATTTGTTTAATGGTTGTGCAATTCGTTTTTGGGTTTTTTCTTATCGTATTCGTATCCTTTTTGCTAAAATTATAATCGTAAACAAAACAAAACCGGAAGATCAGCCTCCGTAAGATGAATTGTGTCATTTGGACTGCACCATATTTTATTACTAGATTAAAGGGAATAGAATGAGGGAAAGGATGTGGGTATTAAAAACATCATAAAACACAAATAATAAAAATAATAATAAAAATTATTCATATCTATACACATTGACCAGTGTACAATTTAAGACGTACGCGTGCGCACTAACATCATAATAAGTAAAAATTGATTTGTGCGCATGCGTAGGCGTACAGACACCCTTAGCTCGCCACGCACTTCAGTTCTAGTATTAACGAGAGCGGACGTGTTTTATTTTTAAAAGTCATAGTAACGCGTTTCAACTTGCTATGGCGTCCACAAGTAGCGGACTCAGTAAAAGTACTAGAAATCAAAGTAAAGTTTGGCTTATCGGTCAATTATTATCCGAATTAAACCATTCAACGTTGCCATCCATCGGTGAAGTTTTGCGTTTTTTTTTTTACTACAAAAATCAAGAAAAGAAAACCATACGTGAATCTGCGACTTTGACGGCTTGCGGAGTTATAAATTTGTGGGAAAAAACTAGTATACCAATTCAATTAAAAAAACATGTCATCAGTAAAATTGAAAAACTATTCAAAGAATGGCAGAATCTAAAAAAAATAAAGAAAACAAGAAAAAACGTTCAGAAACATTAAAGAAAAAAGAACAAAACTGGCAACAAAAATTAGAAGATTTATTTGATATTGCTCATCGTGATGCTTTAAATATTATGACATTAGAAGAAGACAAGCAGTTTTTATTAGCAGTGCGACAAAATCGGCGCCAACTTTTAATTGGTTCAGTGGACAGGAAAAGTTTAAACAAATGTAACAAAATGAAAGAGAAAGAAGAACGCCTTGAAAAATTGCGTGAGCGTGAAAACAAAGAAATCTCGGCTTTAACAGAAAAGTGCTCTTTTTCTTCATTATCATTTCTTTCGTCGTCCAGTAAAGAAACAACTTCATCTAGCTCCGAATGCATATCAGAATTGTCCGAAATGCAACCACCTCAGAAACGAGCTCGAAAAGACATTATTAACAGCCAATTAGCCACCAGTCTTGATGTCTCTAAATTGAGTGACAGAAAAGCAACTATGGTCGTGACATCTACTTTGAAAAGTGCAGGTTGTGATCCATCAGAATTTAATGTCAATAGATCTTCTATTCGTCGGCAGCGTGTGAAAAATCGCAAAGCTATTGTAGAGTCTCTCAAAAGCGAGTTTAAACCTAATTCGTCATTAACAATCCATTGGGACGGTAAACTTATAGAAGATATTACTGGACACGAAACTGTAGATCGGCTGCCAATTTTGGTATCAGGACATGGAGTTGATCAACTACTCGCAGTTCCAAAATTGGAACGTGGGACGAGCGAAGCATGTGCGTCAGCTGTCTACGAAGCTATAAATTCATGGAATTTGAGCGATAAGGTAAAATGTTTGTGTTTTGACACTACTGCTGTAAATACCGGCTTAAGAAGTGGAGTATGCGTTCTTTTGGAGCGGAAAATGGACAAAAATATGCTTTGGCTTGCTTGTCGTCACCACATAATGGAAATTATGTTGTCAGCTGTCGTGGATAAATTGCTTGCCCCATCTAGTGGTCCTGATATACAATTATTTAAAAGATTTAAGAACAAGTGGAACACTATTGACCAAAGCGACTTCAAAACCATAACAGATGATGCTGAGGCAAATATTCTCGCAGAAGTGGCCGCAGACAGGATTTTTTTTTGCCAAAAAGCAACTACAAGTACATCAACCTCGAGATGACTACAAAGAACTGTTGAATCTCACTATCATTTTCTTAGGAGGTGTTCCTGAAAAAGGCGTTTTATTTAGAAGACCTGGTGGTCTACATCGAGCTAGATGGATGGCAAGAAGCTTGTACTGTTTGAAAATCTATTTATTTAAGCATCAGTTTAAGCTAACGAAGAAGGACGAAAAGGCTGTGAGAGAAATATGCATTTTCAGGGTGATGATTTATGTAAAAAATGCCTCTACCGCATGGTCAGCACCAAGAAACGACTTGCAATTATTGAAAGACCTTAAAGCGTTTGAAAGTTTTAATAAAAATATAGCTACTTTGCGCTGAAAAAGATCCTAAATCATTTGTGGTATTTGTCGGAAGAGCTAGTTTCGCTTGCCTTTTTCGATGACGAACTTTCAGTTCAAGAGAAGAAAAAAATGATAGAAGCACTGAAAATTGAAGGCACAGAAGATTGCTTAAAAATAATAAACCTTGATATCACACATATTCACGAAAAAAATATAGAAAACTTCGTGAGTAGTAATTCCTTAAGATTCTTCCAGATCCTAGGTATCTCATCAAATTTTTTGAAAAAAGACGTGGAAACTTGGAACGAAGACACTGATTATGTAGCTGCCAAAAATATCGTTCATTCTTTGCGAGTAGTGAATGACATAGCTGAGCGCGGTGTTGCCTTAATGGAAGAATATAATAAATTAATTACAACCAATGAAGAACAAAAGCAATATTTGCTTCTATTGGTAAAAGAGTATAGGAAAAAGTATCCTAATATTAACAAATCAACCCTTGTATCTTAAAAATAAATGATTCAAATATTCTTAATTCATAAAAACAACAACAATTTTGTAATATTTTTTATGTCCTGGCTATAAAAATAAAAGAATCTAACAAATACAGATTTTGAGTTTTTATTAAAAATTCAAACCTTGGTAGCGACCTCTAAATGTCATTTAATAAATTCAAAAAAAAATACTGAAATACTTTCTTATGGTATATAACCAAACTACGTGGTGCCCCGCGAAATTAAAGAAAAAAAAAATTTTCTTAGTAATAAGGACCACCCTAGTGCGCAACGTTTATACTAACGAACACTAATTTTGATAATAAAGTTTTATCATTTGGACGGTGCTGTTCATTCGTGTACCTTGCCACTGTGATTTGGCATCAGTAACTGAATAATAAACAACAGACTTGACGGATGTCAGTAAAACAACATGGCCGCCATAGGCTTCCAAAATCTACCCGCGCCAATTGAGAAACCCTTCAGATCTTTCTTACGTTATGTAATTTTTTTTTTGATTTCGTCTATGTCAGCAGATGCTTTTTAGAATTACCTTGAACCCTCTTTGGTCTTTAGGCTTGTATCTAGTAGTATTTTTGAATGTAATGAGAAGACCATTTAAACTGTTATTTGGCACTATGAAAATGTATTTAAAAGCTGATGTTATATTTGATGTTTGGTAAATTGTATATAATAATAAGGATATTAAGCCGATTAAAAATGATTTAGTAACAATATTCGAACAAATCAACAAAACAGAATCACAACAAAAACACAAAAACACTTTTCAAACAACTTGTTATAGGTAGGGATCCCATCCGGGATACAGGCGGCATAAGTTGTGATCATTCATCGCTTCGTTTATCAACCGTTGGACTTGAACTTCTATACTTGATGTACCCACCTTACCCTCTTCTCTTCCTTCTAGCTTTTCTTGAACTCTAAGCAATGCCCTCTGTGCTGTAAGGTTCTTCTCTTCACCTGATGAATATTTAAACATCAAAGATCAATCGAATTCTTAGTATACGAATACCTACTACTTGGGTCTTCGGAGTTATCGAGTGATTTTTGTGATGCCAAACTCCACACATACAATGGATCGTACAACAGTACTTCCAGGATAGTGGTGAGGAAAACATGATTCTTACGTAGGATTTTCATAGTTTTCTCGCAGATTTTCTGGAAAACACCATCTGCTCCTGAAATCCCCATGGGAGCGACTATATCACGTGTTAAACGGAATGGAACTGTTTCCGGCGTTGGCATTATCTTTCCTTGCTCGAATGCGATGCCTAAAAATCAAGTTCCAATTAGGCTTTATTTCTCGCATCCGCATAGCATGACTTACCAAAATCAATGTGAATAATCTCGGCAGTTAGTTCATCAATTAAAATGTTCTGAACATGACGATCGCCTAGACCAAGTATAAAACCCACAATCGATGTTGTCGCGACGCTAAAGAAATATTCAATTTACAATTAATGTACGTGGAAAAGCAGTTAGAGCTTACCTTTTGGTATATGCTAAACGTCGTTCGAACCAGATTCCTGGTACTAAAAACTTCTCGAAGAAGAAATAGTGAAATACTGGTTTGATTCTCTCGCATATGTGGAGATAGGTCTTCAGACGATCATCAAAACCCTTCTTCTTTAGGGCCTCCTGTAAATGTTTAACAAATTTAAAAACATAGACAAAAAACTTTGACACCTCAGGTAGCTTAGACCTGAATGGACTTCTGAAGTCCTTAGAAGTAGTGGTAAATGAGTTGATAAGCAAAAGGCAGTTTTTCACTTCAGCATCTGATGCCAACCGCGAACTCCTCCAAAGATTTTGTTGGAACCTTTTGGAGGACCTAGTACCTAATGTTGTCTCCGTTTTCCAATAGATGGCGCTAGGGACCCCTGCGGGTCAATGATGCATGACTGAATCAAGATCCATGCTAAACGCAATTCATCGGCTTTAATTCAACGAATCATTTCCTATCGCTGTAAAGCGCTAACCATTGTTGGGTTTAAATATATAATATAATACAATATACAGGGTGTCCCACGAGCAGTGTGCCAAAAAGCTACAGCGTGTAGGTCTAGTCAAGACAAGAAAAAAATCGTATGGGAGGGGGGGGTCTATTTCCCCCCGTTTAGCCGGGAGGGGCAATTTTCTAAAAAATTGACTTAATTTGGAAAAAAAATTATCAAGAATCAACAGTTACATCCACAATGCCACGATATACCTTTATGTAAATCCAGAAACCTCTTCTTTCATACTGATTTTAAATGAAGCTGTTTTAAGGAGTAGTTTTTGAGAAATTAATTTTCAAACTCAAAATTTTGAAAAAAAATTTACAAAAATAAATTTCGAACTATTTTTTTTCAAAATTGTATGTAATTAAGTAGTAATTTTTTTTTCGAAAATTCAATGCTCTCATTAGTTTTTAGTTAAAAACAGAAAACCGGATGCAAAAATGTCTTGTAGTTTTTGAGAAATTAAAAAAAAACCCGAACCATTTTTTTCTAAGAAAAACCTTTTTTTTTTGGTTTTAACGCGGCTGGACTTGTAAGCAAAAACTTGTAAGCGTTAATGTCCTACGATAATAGGTTTACCGGATTGTGTCCGACTTGGCTTAGTAAAAAGAATTTGTGCAGTTGGCAATCTTAGGAAAAATTTATTAGCAAATGATCATGATTTATTTACCGGTTTAGGGTGTCTTGATTATACTTGCCAGTTAAAGATTAAGGAAAATTGCATGCCAGTGGTAGATTCACCATTATTCCTTATAAATTGCATGACAGGTTAAAAAAAGAACTAACACGTATGGAAAATTTAAAAGTTATTGAAAAAGTTGAGGGTACCACTCCATGGGTAAGTTCTATTGTTTTAGTCGAAAAAGCAAATAAATCGCTACGGATCTGTTTGGATCCAAGAAATCTTAATGAAGTATTGCTCAGATGTCACTATCCAATACCTGATATTGAATTAGTAAAATCTAAATTATCAGGGGCACGATTTTTTTCTGTATTAGATGCAAGTAATGGATTCTGGATGATTAAATTAGATGAGCCATCCTCCCTTTTATGTACATTTAACACTCCTTTTGGACGTCTACCATATGGTTTAAATGTTGCACCAGAAATATTCCACAGAACAATCACTGAACTATTCTGTGATTTGGAAGTGATAGTGTATATTGATGACATTTTGGTGTGGGGCAAAACGATTGAAGAACACGATAGGCGTCTGTCAGCGGTTTTAAATAGAGTTAGGCAAGTGAACCTCAAACTAAACAAGGATAAATGTCGTTTTGGTCTAAAGTAGGTGAAGTACTTCGGTCAAATTTTTAGCGAACATGGTATGAGTCCAGATCAGTCAAAACTTAAAGCTATTCGTGACATGCCACCTCCAAAGTCAGTCAAAGACCTTCAGAGATTCTTAGGAATGCTGAATTATTTAGGAATATATATTAAAAATTTATCAGCAGAAACAGCGACATTAAGAGCTCTTTTGAAAAAAGATAGTGTGTGGGAATGGAATGAAAGTCACCAGCAAGTTTTTGAGCATTTGAAAGGCCTTGTTATTTCTCCTCCGATTTTATCATATTATCGGGATAATGAACCATTGGTTTTGTCTACAGCTACTTCGAAATTTGCTGTTGGGGCAGTTTTATTTAAGAACAATAAACCCATAGCTTTCGCCTCAAAAACATTAACTAGCTGTCAACAACGATACGCTCAAATTGAAAAAGAATTGTATGCGGTTGTATTTGGGGCAACTAAGTTTCGACAATATATATACGGTCAAACTATAACGGCCGAAACTGACCACAAGCCCCTTGTATCCCTTTTTAAAAAGCCTTTAGCAGAAGTTCCATTACGATTACAACGTATGAGAATGTGTCTCCAAGCATACAGTATGAAAGTTGTATACAAGCAAGGTAAAGATTTACAGGTAGCAGATACACTTTCACGAGCTCCTTTGTCTGACACAGAGGAATTAGTTATAGATAGGGATATTCAGATCCATGTCGGATTTCTTAGGTCCTGTCTTCCAATTTCTAAAAGTAGATTACAACAGATACAAGTCGAGTCTGCTAAAGACACACAATTACTTAAATTTTATCTTGAAAATGGTTGGCTTGAGCCAAAAAATTTGGTTAGTTCAAATGTCAAGAATTTTTGGAGTTTTAAAGACGATATTTTTATCGAAAATAACCTGTTTTTTAAAGGTGAAAGTATTATTATACCGGAAAAGTTACGTCAGGAGATTTTAAAAATTACACATCAGGGACATCCAGGCATTGAAAAGAATAAAAACCGTGCCCGTGGTATAGTCTATTGGCCAAACATGTCAGAAGATATAGTAAGCATGGTAGAATCTTGCCCCACATGCGTTAATCATAGGAAAAGTAACTCAAAAGAGCCTTTACTTTTACACCCGATCCCTAATCTGCCATGGGAAACTATTGGTACAGATATTTTTGAATGGCAAAAGGATTTATTCGTTATTGTGGTGGATTATTACTCCAAATATATAGAGATAGCTAAATTAGCATCCAGTAAATCTGCCAATGTAATATTACAACTAAAATCAATACTTGCCCGTCATGGCATCCCAAACAAGATAATATCGGACAATCGTCCACCATTCAATTCGAAAGAATTTAGACAGTTTTTAAAAGAATGGGAGATCGAGCGCGTTACTAGTAGTCCATTTTATCCTCAATCAAACGGTTTGGCTGAGCGATCAATACAAACTATAAAAGCTCTTTTATCTAAATGCAAAGATTCTGGATCTGATCCTTACTTAGCACTTTTGAATTTACGAACTACACCAAATGGCAAGTATTCGCCATCGCAGTTACTGATGTCCAGAAAACTTCGAATTCAGTTACCTATTACTACAAACCTATTACCTATTACCTATTACTTACAAATAAAGAGCCACTAATCGAGACAGACGGTCTTTCAATAAACATTACAACCATAATAGGCAGAAGCTTATGTCAGAACGAAATTCTCCACTCTGTTTCAACGAAAAGTCAAGATACCCACAATAAACAGATGCAAGCAGAAGGAAGCACTTCTACCAGTTGCTTGGGCAATTCTGGCCCACACCTTGGCTTTTTCCTTTTTGTTGATATAAAGTCATCTGCTTTATCATAGAGGCACTTATTGTCCTGCACAATTTAAATCAATTGGTTAACAAAGTCGTACTCCATATTTATTTTTATCTTTTTTATCTTTCCTAACTTCAAATGTCACTTTTCAAAAATTCCGGCCGGAATGTCTTCTTTCATGAAGACCTTTAGTCTGCTCGCATCAGTTAACGAACATTAACCGAAACCTCGTATATTCCCATTGTGGGCATATCATATTGCATGTAAGAACACATTCTCCTCTGCTTGTTCCTGCCTATCATGGTTGGGCCTTAAGGCTGTAGTGATGCATTGCATTCCACACCGCCTCACATACGCGCCGCAATAGCACTCATATCATCGGTTTGTCGTCACTATAGGTCAATGATTTCCTCTTCATATGGCATTTCTAGTTCATGTAAACAATGACGAAGAAGAGAAAACTCCAAACAATGTGAAGTGCTGAGAATGCACTACACACAGTGGGCCTGCACACACGGGAGTAATCCAACCGGCTGAAAATTGATTTTATGGGAGAGGGAGCTGAAGTGTGAAGTATGAAACGGAGTAAAATCTTCAACCGCGTATCGAGTGGTTGAAGAGAGAGCAAAACTAATACATACACAACTCTTTACTTTTCGAGTCGGCACGTTTTTTGTCTCGTGTTGCGTCTCAATCGTAATTCGCCCTTCAAGCAGTGAACACTGTATAACCAAATGGAGAGGAGACGTCTTTTGCGAAATATCTCTGTCAAATTAAATGTCAGAAAGACGAAAACATTAACACAATGAAACGAGGTTCACATATACATTTTTTTCAGTTGGATTAGTTCATTCCGTATAAGCTTAGAGCAGAGCATTACACCAGTTTTACTCCTGATAAAATTACTCCCGTGTGTGCAGGCCCAGTGGGAGTAAAAGCGAATCATTAAACGAGGTGTGAATGACATCCATGACTTACAAATAGTGCAAGGCAGACGACGAATGTTCAGAGTGCGTATGCAGGATAAATAAGTACCTTTCGGCGCTTTGTGTGTTGGAGGGGATTGCGAATGAACCAGAATCCTTCTATAAAAGGGACGAAAATTCTGGTCAACAGCAGAGAAAGAAATAAGGAAGCAGACAACGAACGTTAGATAACAATAAAGAATTGCATCGTTAAATAACAATAAAGTAATTAAATTTAATAAAAACTCAAGAAACCCAAGTTATTCGTTTGGCACTCTTCTCTCCACTAATCGAGACGGGCTACGTGGAAGGCACTGTTTGTCATGAAATCGTCACTGAACCTGGTAAAGCTAAGGTTCTCTGACCATTAACGATCAATATCATTTTGAAGGTAGAAGCGATGAGGTAGGCTTCTGTTTTCCAGATCGTAGTTTGGGAGATTGCTGTCATCCATCTTATACACTTCCTGGAAGACTACTCCAACTATCGCCACGTTCTCCTGAGGATCGTCGATTTTGAAAAAGTCATCATTTAGGACGGCGCTCTTTGGATCGATCATTGATCAACTGTTGGAGATTTTAAATCAGTGTTCACTGTTCTGACCTCCCACGTTTGTCTGTCGGTGAACCGCTTGTGCAAGAGTTTGAGTCTTGTCATACACATTGTTTCGGTACACATTCGTGTATGGCGAATTGCACTGTCTATCGTTTGTTTAATTATATTATTCATTTGCTTGAGGTACCTGTCAATCAGTCTCAGTCGAAAGTCAAGCAGCATGAGGTGCAGATATGGGCCGCTTCTAGGATACGACGGGCTGTCTGTTGCAAGTAACTTGAATCTATACTCTATGTTGTTCATAACCCACCAATGCATTAGTGGGCTCTCCAAAATGTAGAAGTTTTCTACCGAGTTTAAGCGCAGAGTTCGTAAAAGTGTATCGAGCTCTGTGATGAGGTGGAGGTGCTTCAGGTGCATAGGCCACTGAAATGTAAATTCTTTGTCCATTATGGAGAGAAATGCCACTAATACAGACCTCTAGCACCTGGAATCTCCGCATTTCGCCGGTTTATATAATTTTATGCCTAAAAATGTTTCTAATGAAAATCGTAATTCCCTCGACTCAGGTAGCGTTTGATCGGACTCTTCCAATTACCTTATAAAAACTGTGTCGGATTTTGTGCTTTTGGTTTTAGCTTTGTTTATCGAACCAAAAGCACATCGGGACTTTCGTCCTGCAACAGGTTAAAAAGCATGGTCCTTCACTCATCGACAAGATTTTTAAGGGCTCTCTACCGTCGTATCCATTATGATTGTTGATGTGCTAGGCTTGGCAGAAGCGAGTAAATTCTATGCATTCGGGTGGCCTGATCCCCATTACTGTTGTTAGAGCTGGCCAATTTGCCATAGGCTTTTGCACCATCGGCATCAGGCTTGCAGCAATGTGACGGCTGGCGTTTGTAAGCGACCTACGGGACGTTTCTCCTCAGCCTTCTGTTTACGAGTCAGATTTGATTTTTTTGTCTTGGAATGTAAGACTTCCCCGATAGTTTGCAGGTTGTCCCCGGTTTCTACAGAGCACACACTCGAGCTGCTCCCTATCTCCCACTTCGTCTTGGATTAGGTTGCATTCCGGATCGAAGCTCAGGTTGTCTTTTTAGTGGGATCAGCGTAATGGTGCTACCGTTTAGGCAAGTCATCATTGGGGTCATGTGAATAGTAAAAACTAGGCTAATAACCCAAAAACGATTCGGGATCTCAATGATAATACTCGTATTCAAAAGGGCATTGTGGCCATTGGCCCATTTATTATTTTGACTACCCTTAAATGTCAAGAAGTCAAGACACAGCACGAGCCGAAGGTATAAAGGTATCGGTGCCCATTGATTTTAAATGCTTGTGGGTTGTAATGAGTAAGAAAAGTTGAGCTGAGAAGAGCCTTCCACATTCGTGTGGTTCGGCTAAAAAAACGAGTCTCTAAATTTAACTATGCTTCCGAAGACAGGCTTGAGGGCGAACTGATGAGCATTCCGGGCGAGACGTGTATAGCCGTTTTGAAGGGGAGGAATCCAATGCAAATGGTTTGTGTCGAAGATGTTCGTTCACTACTCTCCGGGGTGGTTGTCCGAGACAGGATTCGAGAGATTCGATTGAATTTGTCGCGTTGGTTGTAGTTCACAGTAACTCTTTTGTTTCCATGTCATTAAGGTGTTATACTGGAAATGCACACACATAGTATGAATTTTGAAGTGATCTTATGCTGCGAGTGTTATGATTTCGTCAACATTTTTTTATCATCTCTCATTCATAATTGATGTTGTTGCACAACTTTTCCGTATAGGAATTGTTCTTGGCTATGGACAGACTTGAACTACAGACCTTCCGCTCAACAGTTGATGATGATTATCATTGCCCGACGACCACTCCACGACCACCCCCGCTCACTTTTGTATTCTATCTAGCAGGTGCTGATAGGTCTTGGGAACACCAGACCAGATATGAGCGTTCTACTTAAGCTTGGGGCGGATGAAGTCATTGTAAATTGAAGCCAGATCAGAAGGGGTGAAGTATTCTTGCATAGTTTGAGGAAACCTCGACATTTCGCAGCGTTCTTGGCGACCTTGAATATGAGGTCATTCCAACTAAGAGTTTTTTTTTTTTTAACACATACTAATGATGGAAAGTCTTTCGGTTTCATCGACTGAGTATTGATGTTTAGCTCGAGTGATAGTAGACAGCATTGTGTTTTGGAAGCATTAAATTCCACTCTATTGGTTATAACCCATTTAATTATGCTATCAAGGTCGGCAGTTAATGTGCTTAACATGCGCTACCGTTCCAGTTTTTAGACCGAAGAGCAGGGACGTGAGTCTTGAAACGAATATAAAGAGCTTAGAGTGTATTGAAGCGAAGCGAAGGAGTGTTTAGGATTATAAGAATGAGGAAAAGTGTCGCTGACAGAACAGAGCCCTGGGGAACCCCAGCGTTTATTTGGTGAATATCAAACTTGAAACCGTCCAAAACAACTTGAATGAGAAAAGAGCTGATGATGCCAAACTCTGTCGAATGCTTTTGAAATATCAAGCGCAATAATCTTGCTTCCGCCGAGATGGTGCAAAGAATGGTTCCACTTTTCGGTGAGATATGCCATCAAATGAACAGTGGGCCTGTTGCTGCAGGAACCGTACTGCCGGACACTAAGAGGTTTCCGCGATTTAAGATATTTCATAAGCTGACGATTTATCAGCGTTTCTATGACCTTAGAAAGAAGGGACGTTAATTCCATGGGTCAATTGGATATTTTAGGGACGGGCTGGACAAATGCTTTTCTATCTATTCGGACGGAGGCCAGAAGAGTGGTTTTGCCAGCGTGAAGAGACAACTCTTCAGAAGTATTGGGGTTTGGGGGAATACCATCAGGGCCAGTGGAGTTGCCAAGCTTTTTTCTAATTCACTTATGTTGTGTGCGATTTGTTTTTCACACAAGTGAACGGAGCCTAAAGCTTAATGCCGATTCCGAACGGCGAGAGCAGAGAAGCTTTTTCAAGGTAAGTTTACAACGGGGGGTTTTGCCAGTACCCCGCCGAGGAGGGAAGCCGCGAAATAATCATTCGATGCCGTTAATGTTATAGGGATCCGAGTTCGCTCATCTTGCGTCAGCGAACGACACACTACCTACTGCGCCACGGCGGTCCCAGTTGTGCACGTTGAGATCCTTAAATCCTTCTTGCAACTATACGAGTGCAAAAGTGTATTTGTCTCATGGAAGATCCCACGCTTTCAAGTACGAGTACAGGCGGAGACAAAGTGCAATATGGGAACGTTAAGTTGGCTGCAAAATGTGCGGTTAGCAGATTGAAGAGCTGATAGCTGGGATTTCATTGTAAGTGAGCGCAGGGATTGAGGACGAGGCATAACTCTTTATGTTTTTCACAAATGACCATCAGTTTTTGCTACCTTTGCTACAATTTAGGACTTTTTGCCTCAACTTTTGGTCATAGTAGAATTTCCGGCTCGTTTAAACTTATTCCGGTTTTCTCAAAGGGGTTGGTTTTGTCAGTCCGGAAACTCAACTCTCTTAATCTGATAGCCTCTTTACAGCTTGCTTTGGGTTTGATATTCTTCACTCTATGTGGTATGAAGGATCTCATACCCAGTCGCAGTCGCATCAATGTCACTATCGAGGAAGCATGGTGACCAGTTAAAATTGCTAAAGAAGTTGTTGAGTCTGCTCCAATTGGCTTTCTCGTAGAGCCGTACTGTTCTTTCAGGAATTCGTTTCTCTAACTATGTGGTTTAAATACGAGAAATTAGCTGAAACGATACAGTGGTCTGACGAGCCTTGAGGTGACAATAGAATACCGCCAACAGAATCCTTATCAGGATGAGAGGTGAGGAACAAGACTAGGGTGTTGGTGGAAAATTCTGCAATGTTCAAGTCACCCGCAATAGCGATTTCAGTGCGTGGAATTGTATCCCTGCAATCCTTGTAATGGAGTCGGACAGCGCATCGCAATCCGTAAAAGTCGAGTTACTGTCCAAGTTGGACTTCTGTAATGAAACAGTAATGAATGCTTGCGGACCAATTGAAATCAAATTCCGGATTGGAACAGTGGCTATATTGAGGTTGAAGTTGGTAAGAAAGGATAATGGCATCAAGTTAATCCGCAAAGGTATTTTCGCCCACCAGTGTCTCATTTAGTGCCAAAACAGCTAGTGGACGTATACAGCCAGGAGATTGGCTCTTAGCCCAAGAACTTTAAAATATCGAACTCCGACGCAACTTACGGTAAGCGGAAGTGAGAATTCGGCGTTGGCTTCCGAACAGCAAATCGATGTAGGTATTAAGCTCATGCACTAATTTCCGTTGGTCTACCAACAAATTTGCTCTCTTAAATCTACTACGTCAGATGTTATGCACTCTCAGTCACTGCTCAACCCATGTGAATATATCAAGCGGGAGTTGCGATCGAGAGCGGAGAGTGCAAGGGGAGGACTGGCCGTTTGTGCTTGATTAAATTGTAATTCACTACACATCACCGTTGTTTTTTGAGTTGGGTGGACCACGTGGATTCTTGCAACAAAACGGCATTCGGTTGTACTCGTAATGACCGAAAGATGTGCTAAATGCTGTTTTTTCTCGATCATCTTTGTCAACTAATATTTGGTGGAAACCGTTTGCGAGATCAAGCGTACTGAAGTATTTGGCTTTTCCCAACTGGTCCAGAATATCATTGAGTCATCATCATCAGTGGGAATGCATCGCCAACTGTGACATCGTTTAAACGCCTGTAGTCTATAGTACTACTACTCTTCATTTCTTGTGCCCTTGCGCATCTGGTTTCTTAGGAACGAGTAATAAGGGCGAGTTCCATGGACCATAGCTTGGTCTTATGATATTACTTTCCAGCATCTCTTTCACTTGTTTGTGCATTTCGGCGTTGCTTTCAAGGTTTTCTAACCTTTTGTGAACCGGATCGTTTTCAGGGTGTGTCTTGATAAGATCAAACTCTTCTAAATCGTCCCATTCCAAATCCAGATCTTTTTATTTAATTTAACCCTTTCTTCATTTATATTCAATAATACAATTTTTGATCGGTTCTTGTTCGACTTCCCTATGGAAGAGGCCAAAAAGACCCCAGGAGAAATCTGTTCTTTCCGAAACACTAGCTATAACTAGCTTGCTTCTAGGTGATATGTGGATTTCGTCTGAAAATTCTTCTGTTTGAAATGATTCTGCGGTGATAGCTTCTGGATGTGGAATCGTGGATTCGGCCATTTCCCCATGGTTATCTGCGCGATTGAATCACTCTGTTCGGAGTGAACTACAGCTGAATTTATTTTCTGTTCTGTCTCTGTATTGACATATTCCGGTTGAAGAGGATTTTTCTCCCCAGACTTACGTATTGAATACACAGAGTTCTTTTCAGTGCAGGGACGAATTCCCAGAACATTGTCTTCGTAGTCAATAAAGCAGGAGTATTTCTTTAGAAAATCGTTACCAAAGATCCCGTCAAAATTGGGAAAAAAAAAATCTTTCTCAAGGAGATTTCCGCCCCTGTTAGGAAGGTTTTAATTACACCTATTTCGAAAGGATTGCGGATCATACTTAAATCGTTATGCGGGACGAGGGAAATTTGAATAGTATAAGTCAATTCTAATTTTGTTGTGGCCCGGCTTGGATGTTTACTCAGGCAGGGGCACCGGAATTTCCTTCTCGAGGTCGCTCGTTTCCCGAAAGATCAGTCGTGTTGTTTTGATTATGCAGACGATCTTGGTCTGGTAGCCGGTGTAAGTGTATTTGTCGGTTATCATTTATTTGGGGTTCTTGATCCAGGCGACCTATTGTTTCTACCCGATTGGTTTTGTCGTACCTGTGCTAACCGAGACCTGCAGTTTTGGTACCCGTGGTTGGGTTTTTGGCAGGACGTACACGTAAGCGACTGAACTTCCCTTTTTATAGGTGTTGTTATGTGGGGAAACCCGTGTTTCAATAGCATGTTTCGGCGGAATGTCCTACCTTACTGCATATCTGACAAGTGGGTCTCTGTGTGTTAGCATAAGAAGAGAGATATGTGGGACTCTTTTCTAGTCTAAATGATTGTTCAACGGCGTATGTTATCGCACTTCTGAGATCCTCGGCTTTGTAGGCTTTGACCAACATTTTTAGGCTGTGGTTTCTGAGGTTGTCTCAAACGTTTGCAGTGCTAACTTGCCATTTTCTCTGACTAAATAGTCTCGGACGGTTCTTACGGAGATACCAGTTTGTGTGGTTAAGTCCAGGACAGTGAGTAGTTGTGAAAGTCTATCACCAAATCACCAAAACTTCTCACACTCTGTTTTGGTCCTTGTTTGTTTTTTTTCGAAGGTAGGTGAAAATCTTCAAAAGACATTATGAGCAGAAACTCTCAGTTTACTGTTTCAGACCCATTTTCCTGGAAATCAGACTGTCATCGGCTCGTTGCACACTCCTTCATTGGAAACTGCGACTGAAACGATGAAAACGATGTTGCGCCACGCGTGGCAACTACTGAGGCCATTGAATTTGCTGTGGCATCCTTCGATGGCTTTAAGTCGCCGGGCACTGATGGGATATACCCCGTTATGCTGCAAAAAGGTATAAGACAACTGCTTCCTACTCTGAAAAGAATTTTCACTGCTAGCCTGGCACTTGCCTACATACCTATTGTTTGGCGCGCGGTAAAAGTGGTCTTTATTCCCAAAATAGGGAAAGAAGATTACTCGCTAGCCAAGAGTTTTAGACTAATAAGACTAACATCATTCCTGCTGAAAAGCATGGAAAGATTAGTAGAGTTGCACGTGCGCAAAGTTGCCCTTCGAATGCATCCTCTGTCGGACATGCAACATGCTTATCGTGGAAAATCCTGCGAGACTGCGCTTCAAAACCTAGTTGGGAGAATTGAATGCGCTCTCGAAAGGAAAGAGTACGTACTAGGCATTTTCGTCGACATTGAGGGAGCTTTTGATAACGCTACTTTCGACAGCATGTGTAACGCTGCCAGACGGCATGGCGTAGATGAAGCACTGGTTTTGTGGATCAAAGCAATGCTTGTGCACAGGACATTGATCGCTGATACAGGCCTCGAACAATGTGTCAAGTCTGGAGTAAACAGGGGCTGCCCGCAAGGTGGCGTCTTGTCTCCGCTGTTATGGTGCATGGTGGTCGACTGTCTGCTAGATGCTCTCAATGCCTCTGGATCTATGCCCAGGCCTATGCGGATGATGTTGCTGTTCTCTCTGTCGGCTCATGTTTAGCGAATGTCTGTCTCAAAGCTCAGGCGGCGCTAGACGTGATCGAAGACTGGTGCACGAGAAATGGGCTTTCGGTTAATCCTCTTAAGACCGATGTCGTTCTCTTCACGAGAAGGAGGAAAACAACTGGCATTACTCAGCTGGTGCTAAAAGGCATTCCCATCCCGATATCCAAGGAAGCTAAGTATCTGGGAGTCATTCTAGATAACAAACTTCTTTGGTCAAAACATGTTGAGTCCAAAACCTTCGGCTTATCGCCGAAAAAGGTCCTTTGGATCTACACGGCAATGGTAAGACCGATAATCTCATATGCATCGGTTGTTTGGTGGAGCAGGCTAACACGCAAACACGCTGTGGCTTCACTCACCAAACTCCAAAGAGCGGTCTGTCTCATCTGCACGGGGGCTTTCCCCAGCACACCGGGAGCTGCTCTAGATGCTATGATGAATCTTCCACCCCTTGAAATATACATATATCAGAGGGTATGCACTGAAAACTATTTCTCGCCTAAAGAGGAATGGTCTTTGGTACAACTCGCATTGGAGTGAAAGTGTACTTGCGGGAGAAATATCCTACGACCCCTGTCTCATGGATATGCCTTCTGACGCAATGACACCTGCCATCCTACTGCGCTGTAACTACACAGTCACATTTCCATGGCGTCAGGACTGGCTTTGGCCAGACACTGAACCTGGAATAGAATGTCTTCGCATCTTCACAGATGGCTCCAGGACTGGGCAGGGATCCGGCGCTGGAGTTTTCTTTGAGCGCGAAAACATTCGACTGCACTACTCGTTAGGAAAATATGCGTCTGTCTTCCAGGCGGAGATTTACGCAATCCTAATGGCCGTGCACTATGTTGTGAAACACAGATGGAGGGGAAAAAGCAGATGTGTCTGCAGTGACAGCCAAGCTGCACTCAAAGCTGTGTCCAACCCTCTATCCAACTCCAAATTAGTGCATGAAGTCAAGACCTTTTTGAACAAAGTCGGAAGACTAAATTCACTTAGGCTTGTATAGGTCCCAGGTCACTCTGGTATCCCAGGAAACGAGATCTCCGATGAACTCGCTAGAAGAGGCTCAGGGGAGAGTTTCTCAGGACCTGAACCCGCCTTAGGTCTACCTGCTTCCACGGTCAAATCTGACACCAATGACTGGGTCTTTAACGTACACAGTCGCAGATGGAGGGAATATCCAGGATGCAGGATGACTAAGCGCGTACGCCGTGACGTCTGCAAAAAGTCCGCAACGTTTTTCTTATCCTTAAGGAGAAATGACTGCAGAAGGCTAACGGGCGTCATTACGGGCCATTACACTTTTGCCAAGCATCTCTACGTGCTTGGCATCAGTGAGACGCCTACCTGTGCTGCATGTTGCGAGGAGGATGACACAGCGGAACACTTTCTCCGCGACTGTCCCGCCTTCGCTCGTGCACGGTGGCGCACCCTTGGGGCCGACGTGGTGAGTGCCGAATCTCTTAGCTCAACATCACTGAAGCCCCTCCTCACTTTTCTCCGGACAACGGGGAAAATACAATAAAGACAAGGTGTCTGTCTGGTAGTACAATGGACCAGTACTTGTGTCTGAGTGCTACAGCAGATAGTAGAAGCCTCCAACAAAAAAAAAAAAAAAAAAAACACAGCCTAAAACACTACCCTGCGGTACAACGGTCGTTATCGCTTTTAGCTCGAAATATTAATTTCCGTGCTTAACATGGAAGAGTCTGTACGATAGGTAAGATCTTAGAATATTATATAGCTGTCCTGGTAGAACAGGTCGTTGTTTGTACTCCAAGCCTTTGTACCATATCTTATCAAACGCTTGTGAGATGTCAAGAAAAACGGTTGAGCAAATTAACTTTAGTTCTAGCGCGTTTTCAATTACATCAGTTATTCGATGTACTTGATCTATGGTGGAATGCTTGCTTCTGAAACCAAACTGATGATGATCCGGTAGACTTTCAATAATTGGCTTAAGTCCATTAAGTAGAATTCTCTCGAATACCTTATAGATGATCGATAGAAGAGAAATAGGTCTATACGACGTAACTTAAGACGGCGGTTTCCCGGGTTTCGGAACCATGATATCTTCTATCTTGGCTTGGAACATGTTTTAATCTAAGAGCCGCATTTACGAGAAAGAGATGTTTAAGAAGCGCTTTCTCCGGCAATGCTTTAAGAATTTCTCCGGTGATTAAATCGTAACCAGGAGCTTTGTTCGACTTTAACGATTTTACTACTTTTTTAAGTTCCGAGAACGTTGCAGTTGGTACTCGGTAGTCCGTCCCTGTATTCAAGCGATTGTCGATGTCCTACACCGGTTGGCCCTGGAAGGGTTTAAAAGTATCTTCAAGGTAACCGGCGAAAATGTCTGCTTTTTCCTTATCTCCCCTTGCCCATCCGCCCTTTTCTTATTGGTGGTGCCTGAATTTGCGGCTTTTTAATACTTTTTACAGCTCTCCAAAGCGAGTAATTTGATTCTTTCTCTGAAGTCAAGTTTAGTAGGTAAATGCCGATACGCTCATTTTTGTAGTCTTTAATTGCCCTTTTGAGCGAATTACACAAATGGTTTAATCTGGTTTTATCCGGCGCGCAGGTTTGTTGCCACCGCTTCCGCACTTTCCGTTTTTCATTCACCATTTGTATTTCCGCCGGATACGATACATTTAGACTGACCGAAATTTGATCTTGGTGTGGAGTACTGTTCGATGCCGCGTATTGCACTGCTTGGACAAAACGATCAACTTCGACTTCTAATTCATTGTGTGTTTATAGCGGTACTCTGAGTTTAGTGCTCTCCTCAATGTAGATTCTGAATCTTTCCCAGTTTTTTCTCCTAGTAGTTAACCTAGGTGGTCTTTGTCTTTTAATTAATGCTGCGCACATCGTTAGTATAACTGGAGAATGGGCTGAGGAAAGGTCAAAACTCTCTTCGACTTTTAGGTAGTTTGCACTGATTCTATCGGTAACTCTTTCACTCGAGACCCAATTCACTATTCTTCCCTCCGAAAATACGTACTGTTTCAATTTCCGGAAAGCTGACTTCGTGAAACTAAATAATCTGCTCAACAATGTTAATTTTAACTTCCTTCTTAACCCTAACACACACATATCCTTAAACGAAACCCTTGCGCTATTTTACACCAAAACCCTCAGCTGCTTCATTCTTTCAGTCCCATACTCACCAAAAAAGAACTACACTTCATCTCCGCCCTGGTATACCAAGGAACTACGCTCTTTGCGCAATAAAAGAAACAAAATTGGCACGTCTATCTTAGATCCTCCTCTGCATCAGACCTTTCTAATTACATGCAGTCCTACACTAAATTTGCACAGCTATGTGAATCACTCTACCTCCGATACCTGAACAGAATGCAATCCTCCCTTATCTCTGATGCCAAGTGTTTCTACCACTTCATTAATACAAAAATAAAAACCGATAGCTACCCCACTACACTTAACTTTCTCAATAACTCTTCCAACGAACCCGAAGTAATCGCCAATTTCTTTGCTCATTTCTTCAGCCAATCATTCACTGACCAAGATCTTCAACCCGATCACGACTATTTTCGATATTTGAAAGACTGCCCCCAGACGTCTCTTGTTTCATTGAACATCACTCCCGACCTAATCGCCGAAAAAATACGCAACTTAAAGGACGACTACTCTTCCGGTCCCGACTGTCTGCCTGCCATAGTATTAAAAAAGTACGCGAACCATCTTATTTTACCCCTTACCGCTCTATTTCAAAGTTCTATCTCTCAAGGACTCTTTCCTAAGCTTTGGAAACATGCTTATATCATTCCAGTCCACAAAAAAGGACTGAAAAATGTGGTGTCCAACTATCGTCCCATTGCCAAGCTCTCATGCATACCCAAACTTTTCGAGAGCATCGTTTATGATGCACTATTCTTTCACTGCAAAGCCATATTTTCTCCTAACCAACATGGGTTCCTAAAAGGTCAATCGACAACCACTAATCTAGTCGAGTTTGTTTCACAGTGTTTGTGTGCACTCGAAGCTGGCAAAGAAGTAGACGTTCACTGCCCTCGGTTTCTCTCCCGGTTTTATCTCATGGATCAAATCTTATCTTGAAGATCGTCAATATAACGTTATCTTCAGATCTTCTATATGATATGAAAATATTTAAACACATATCTTCCCCTGTCGACTCCTGCTCTCTCCAATTGGACCTTAACAGGTTCACTACTTGGTGTCAAAAAAACCATCTCGAGCTCAATATCAGTAAATGCCAAACCATCACTTACTCCCGCAAGCGTTCTTCCTCACCACCCAGAACCTACATTATTCGTAATGAAACCGTTCCCCCTGTCAACTTCTTGGTTGACCTAGGGGTTATTTGTGACCGTGAACTCAACTTTCGCCTCCATATCGACAACATTATCAAACGTGCTAACTCTGCCCTCGGTTTCATGAAAGAATGAATGGTCCAAAGAATTCTCGAATCCTTACGTTACGAAATCATTATACATCATTATACATCACTTTCGTTAGGCCCCTTCTCGAATATGCTAGCCAAGTCTGGCCCCCCTCTTATGAATCCCATACTATGCGTATTGAAGCCATTCAACGCAGGTTTATCCGTTTTGCCCTTCGTGGCCTTCCTTGGGCCGACCCCCTTAATTTACCAACTTATACGGATCGCTTAAAATTAATCAACCTCCAACTCCTTAAAGAACGACGTGATGTTACAGACATTCTATTTATTCATGACCTTCTCAGTGGTAACATTGACAGCCCTTCATTATTGCACATGATTCCCCTTAACACCAACCCGCGTAACCTTCGGTCCACACCCCTTTTCCGTATAAGCACTCACCGCACAAATTATGGCTACCATGAACCAATGTCCAGAATGCTTCGCAAAGCTAACACCAATCTTTTCGACCTTCACCTTAATAAGTCCAGCCTTAGAATTGCCCTATACCACAACCCTTCTCACTCTCCTTAATCGTCTCCACCCCGCCACCTAGTTAATTGATCGAGCGGAGCGTAGCGGAGCGAGAGCAATCACCCACTTTTTGGCCTAGCGCGTGCATGTACGGGGAATATAGTGGTCCGAAAACGATTTCGGACTAATCTTGTACGCACTAAATGTAGATATCGGCTATAACCACACATGTGTGCAGCATGTCATTCGATAGATCTAGGTCTGTAGATGAGCCATAAATTATCAAATGAAATTGTTTGATTGAAAAATAGTGAGAAATAACGAAGTAAAGTTTAGAAAAGTGCCATGCGGAGCGAGAGCAAGGTTGATAAAACAACAAATTTGCTCGCTCGATCAAAAATTTTCAGTAGCGGAGTTAAGCCCGCGCATACTGATCTGCCTAGTAAGTTATAGTTAAGTTATAGATTTTTGTTAAGGCTTGCATAAAGCTAATAAAGTGCCCCTATGGGGCCGTCAAATCAAATCAAATCAAATCAGATTCCCTTCGTGATAAAGAAGTCAATTAGATCGGAGGTTTTTGCGACATCTCATGGCCAGTACGTCGGCTTTCCCATTGAATGAAACTCGCGGCTATTTTCCATACTAGCTTGGTAAAGTCCTCTAACTTTTTGCGAGCCATATCGTGAGCCCCAAAAGGTATGTTTAGAGCGTTAAAGTCGCCACCAATAATAAAGATCGGCCCAAGAGAATTAAACAAACTTAAAAATTCGCTTTTATCCAAATTGAAACGCGGTTGGCAATAGATTGATGAAATATTGAAGGAATAATTTCTATTTCTAACGTGTACCGAGCACATTTGCATCGTTTCAAGTTCTTAACTGATTTCGGTGGAGTGATCAATATTCTCTTTTATAAACAAGGTTGATCCGCCCCTTGCCGTTCCTGATGGGTGAAACGCGGGGTAGGCACAATAGCCTTTTAGTTTTATACGCGACTGCATCATCAGGTGGGTTTCAGAAATCAAGCATATGTCAATATTTTTTTCGCGAACAAAAATGTCTAGTTCATTAATTTTGTTTGTAAGTCCATTCGCGTTCCAGGAAAGAATTTTTAATATTTAGGTTAGGTTTTTCGAGGTTAAGTAGTCGCTCGAAAATAAGTCGATTCGTTTGGCTTTGTTCTTCGAGCCTCGCAAGAATAATCGAAAAAACGTTGCCACAGGGTCTGACTTTGCGACACATATGGTACGTGAGGGCGCCGTAATTTGGGCATAAGTTTTTGAACCTATATGTAGCGATTTTTCTTTTGTCAATGTTTTCTGACTGGTTCCCGATACAGCCAATTGCGCTTAGTTTCCGTCTTCTGCGAATCGGTTTCGAAACCGCAGCTTTTTTGTGATCTATTTCCCGACTGGTTGCAGTCGCCAGATCAGGAGTTTTTGTGTTCGCGGTTTGGGACTTATCCAGCCGTCTCTGTAGTTCTTTCGTTACTTCACATCCCCGATAATTGGCCGGGTGCCTTCCTTTACAGTCGATGCGTATGGTTAAAACCTTAGCAGCGCTTACACTGAACAATTAACGCCATATTCTGTCGAGGTGGTTCGATTTTAACCATAATATAGGGTCCGCCAAATAACTTTTTTTTTTTTTTGAAAATGCTATACAAAAAACTACTGAATATTTTCTCAAATTTCTTTTTTTATTTGAAAGTACAATCCTTCCGGTTAATAATGGAAAATAATTTCATTCAAATGGCTGCCTCGGCTGGCCATGCAGTAGCCTACACGATCGGTCCAATTTTTAAGCACATTATCGATTGTGCAGCTGTATTTCACCAATGGCTTCACGAATATTGTCCTTTAAAGCGTCAATTGTCTCTGGCTTGTCGGCGTAACACTTATCTTTGACGGCACCCCACAAATAATAGTCCAACGGTGTCAAATCGCAGCTCCGAGGTGGCCAAACGACATCACCTCTGCGGCTGATAATGCGATCTTCGCCGATCTAGCGCCGTCCTGTTGAAACCAAATGTTGCCAATATCCTCCTCTTCAATTTTTGTGAACAAAAATTCGTTCAACATGGCCCGATAACGATCGCCATTGACTGTAACGGCCACTCCTTGCTCATTTTCGAAGAAAAATGGCCCAATTATGCCTCTGGACCAAAATCCGCACCAAACAGTGGCTCGTTTTGGGTGCACCGGCTTTTCAATGTATGCGTGGGGGTTTTCTGTGCCCCAAATGCGACAATTTTGCTTGTTTACATACCCGCCAAGATCAAAATGAGCTTCATCTGAAAAGATGATTTTTTTGGCAAAATCGGCATCTTCTGTAAGTCGATCGCAGGCCCACTTAGCGAAGCGTTGTTCAGGCGTATACACAACCATATTTGTTCAGCGGAAGGATAAAACTAATTATCTGTCAAATCAGACATGAGCTAAGTGTTACCATTCACGAAATAAGCACTACTTGAAAAAAAAAACGTTAGATGGCGGACCCTTTATTTAATATCGTTTTTATGTCGTAAATTTTCTAAATTTTCGGCGGACCCCACAAGCGGACCAGTAGGAATGCAGTTAGGTTATGGTCCTACACTTCTGACCATAACGACGCCGGGATAAAAAGGAAAAGAAGAAGAAGATGCCGTAAATTTTCTCTCGATCTTCGGTTTTGTCGAACGTTAGTCTGAATAAGGGGAGCCCGCGTTTGACTACGGATTCTTCCCCGTTGATATGGTGCTTTTCACGCGCGATAATATTTACCGCATCTGTTATTTTGAATCCTTTGGTTTTCATGTCCGCGATAATGTCTTCCTTTGTGCAAGAGGGGTGCAAACCCCTAGTTACTACACGGATAGGTCGGTCAAGCTTATTTTCGTACGTGCACCATTGCACTTTCTCTGCATTAAGCTTTTGAGAAACGAGGCGATAGCTATCCGGCTCGCGACATTATTCGATAATTACTCGATGGTAGTGATTGCAAAATTGAGCGCAATTTATAATAATTCGCGATTCCGAACACATTTATCGGTGGCAACGGTTGATTTGCTTGGGAATTTGATTTTGGTGGGGGCTATACCCCCATTTTATTGTGCTTATGTAATTCAAGCTACATACTTAATTTAACCTACAATCTAGGAAACTGCCATAGGAGCCATAGGATGTACGAGAGGTGGGTACATTGAAGAGACGTGGATTTCGTGTATTACGAGGGTTAATGTTGAAAAAGATAGAGTTATAAAGGGACGCGCAGTCGATGGTACCTGAGAGGAGTCGGTGGATAAAAAGGATGTCGGATATCCTTCTTCGTTCTTCCAGCGAGTTCAAATTAATAAGTTTTAGGCGATCTTGATAGGGAGGTAGGATTAGAGGATTGTCCCAGGGTAAGCCGCGAAGAGCAAAACGGAGAAAACGGCGTTGGACACTCTCAATTCTGGAAATGTGTGAATGATAGTAAGGAGACCACACTTGAGAGGCGTATTCGAGAAAAGTACGAACAAAGGTTATATAGAGAGACCGAGTGACGTAGGGATTGGAAAATTCTTTAGACCATCGTTTCACGAAGGCGAGTGCAGAATTGGCCTTAAGAATTGTATCGCTGATATGTGCAAGGAAATTGAGACCAGGAAGCATAATACACCAAGATCACGGATCACCTGAACGATGGAAAGGGGTTGATTATGGAAAAAGTAGAGGCGGGGAGGAGGTTTGCTACGTTTGCGGGAGAAAGTAATAGATTGACACTTTGAAATGTTGAAGTGGGAAGGGTCATGTTCTGAGGAAATGATCTTAAGGAATTTAGCATCGTCGGTATATAGAGAGATGTGGGAATGTTTGAAAACCATTTCAATATCGTTAATGGTGAGGATAGAAAGAAGCGGGCCTAAATGACTGCCTTGGGGGATACCGGAGGAAGAAAGGAAGGGGTTAGAGAGGGCAGATCTAAAGCGAACGCTGTAGTTGCGATTTTCCAGGTAAGAGGAAATCCACTAAGGAAATCCTTTTCTAAGGATGAAAGGGTGAAGGAAACGAATTCAATAAGGTTTGTGGTTGTAGACCTCCCTTTAAGGAAGCTGCCTGAGGGAGATAAAAGACTTGCATTGAAAACTTAAATTATCATACAAAATACTTTCGAAGATTTTGGGTATATGAGACAGTTTGGCAATGGAACGGTAGTTCTTAAAGTCATTCTTCGGACCCTTTTTGTGTATAGCTGTTATAAAAGAGGTTTTCCATATCCGGGGAAATTCACATTGGGAAAGGGATAGGCTGAAGATTTTTGAGAGAGGTAGAGAAAGGGAGGAGAAACATTTTTTCAAAAATATACCTGGAAGGCCGTCGGGGCCAGGGGTTTGATCGCTGCACGTACCAGACGATGACGTAGGTTGTACTTCGCCGTTTGACACTGTTATTGAATTGCGTTCTTCCGTTCGTATAACTTCGGGCGATGACTTAGCCTTCCATTTTTTGCCCGCTCGTTTTTTTCTTAAAATCCAGTCCGTTTCACGACTTAGTTCTTCTTCGTCCGTGTGATAACTTGTGTTATTCGGACGGCTAGGAGGCGAAACTGACGTGGTCGCAATCCGCGATTTGAGCATATCTACGAGTAGCTCCTTCTTTAGTTCGGCGCAAAGTAGCTCCATGCAATCTGGCACGTAGGTTGCTGTTTTCCTCCTCGAGGCTTTCTAGTTTCGTCGAAGTTTGTTCATTGACCGGAATTGCCGATTCTGCAGTATTAGCGTCGCACGCTTTTATCGCTGATCCCGTCGGTGAGGATCTAGGTATTGTCTTACTTCTCTGAAAAGGGTCTTATACACTAAATTTATTGGAATTCATTATGTTCCCACGAGTAGCGGAGAAAGGGTGGTCCGTCTGTCCAGAGATCCGCAGTAGACAGATAAGGCTCGCTGATCCGGAAGTCGCCAGGTATCTGGATGCTCAGTTATTGATTGAGCTATTTTTTATACTGGGCCCCCAACCAAGTTGATTCTCGGCACGGGTCGCATTACACCTTAATCCAGCCCAGTTGTTAGCAAAACCGATGGATTTTAGTCGCCTCTTATGACAGGCATGCCCTACGTAGGGTATATTCTAACCCCTACCCGAAGGGGATAAATAAAATTGATAGTAACTAGTTTTGAGTGAAGGATCGGGATCTATCTTGCCTAAAGTGTCTCTCGAGCTCCTTTACTAGGTCCCTTCATTTGGCAAACGAGTCGAACCGTGTTAGTTCGAATGCACGTCCCAATAACCTTGTTTTTATAATTTCAAGATATGTTCGATGTTGATCTTTCGCAACGGAAGAGAAAAATGTGTTTCCACAAGCTGCTACTGTTGTGATTTCTTCTGCCTATTACTGTTTGTGACTTCTTCTGCTGCTACTGTTGTGACTGTTGTTTCCAGGTAGGCTTCACACCCTAAAGATGGTTCTTACCCCTGGTCTTTTTTTTTTTTAAACACTGCCCAAACTTTGCCTCAGACGTTCGCTTTGAAGTTTGCCAGGTCTGACGATCGTGGGCCTTTTTCACACTTTATACTGCTGGTGTTTTAGCCCCAGTACGTTGTCTTTTCCCTTTTACGCTTGGTAGTCGGGTCCTTTCAGGTATCCCACCGCCGCCACCAAATGTTACGATTGGCGCCGTGCTTCCCTGATATATCAAGGGAAGAGCGTCAGTCGGAGAGTTCAACAACTTATACACGTTTCAAAAGTTTTTATTAATGAACTTATCACTGTTCTCGTGAGTAACTCTGATAATTAACTCTGCCTACCCTCGATATCAACTGCCTTTTTATACAATATTTTGCGTACGCATTTTATCTCCTCTTCTTTCTTAATTCATACCCGCGTCAGAAATCGGTTTCTGCAGCTAGGTTAACCACTACGAAACTCGACTTTAATGCACTGACCCCACTTGAGTTTTTTTTTATACATACGCTGTACTTTGCTCCGACCCATTTACACTTTCATGCATGCAACCTGGCACTCATTCAAATTGTGTTTAATTGGCATAGAGAAGTGTGCATTCGCTGAGTGGACGATGCATGTGGTCCGTTGTGTAGATCACAACACCCTGTTGGTCCCAATGAAAGACATTCTATTTCATTACATAATTACCATAGAACGAACTTCATTGACCAATAAAGATCAACATTAATTTCACAAAAAGTTGGGGGTGTAACTCAACAAAAACTTTAATACTAGCTTCGCTTCGAAAGGAAGTATTTTTGGTAAGAAAGCATCATAAGCACGAGCTGGCGGTTCCTAGTGTGATAGTAAAAAAAAATTAAACCTACATTACTTGCCATTGCCAAGGTTCTGCACTTCGCTACAGTGTAATCACTGGGCCTGTACTTCTTATGGGCGCCTTCATTCTTCTTATCCCCACACAAATAGAGCCCGAACGGAACTGTGTTCTTACACCATTCCAAAATACCACTTCTCTGTAAAGACAATGTTGACGTTATTATTCTATCCTCAGTAAATAAAAAAAAATTTACCATAGAAAGTGGGACAATCCGATAAGTACGAAGTAATAAATTCTGCTCATTTGTCTCCGGGTCATTTTTAAGAAGATCATTAACCATTGTGAGAACATGCTGCATCACTTCGTCTTGTCGAAGATCGTCCTTACCTTTTAGCAGTTGTGGTCTTTTCACACCGTCCGAACAAACACACATCAGTTTCTTGGGCGCATTGATTCCTCCGACCAAGTCTACGCTATTCTCCCATTTGCGAATGTCTATTGTTCAAAAGGTTACCAATATAATTCGCTTCTTTTGAATATTTGTCATTGTCTTACAAATAATATCGTACTGTCTGCTAATAGAAACTGGCAGATCTATGGTGGGACAGTGAACATGTTCGAGATCCTTCAATGTCCTCATTTTATCACTTAGCACCAACGAGGAGTCCTTGCCAGCGTCCTTGTTCGCAAAATCAATGAGAGCTGAAATAATGGATATATCATGCTACAAGTGGCTTTTATTTTAAAAGATCCTCGCTTACCAGAAAACATCGATTCCATTTGGATAACACAATCGGGTTTCATAGCCTTTGCCGTGTGTACAATCTTCCTGGCAATAATGACCCGTTCAGGAGAAGATGTACTACTACTCCTATCGGGGTTATGTACTCGTAACATATAAAAAATGTCGATGAATTTCGATTGAAATGAACTTACTTTGGATTATCGGCATATGCAAAGGCTAAGGCCAGAAGCTTATACAACGTATGATGTGGATGATCTCCTACACATTTCACTGGAACAGATTTTTCTTACCAATAAAGCCGAATATATATTGTAAGTTTGATAATTACCCAGAAGTTCCTCCAGAATTTCGAGGAATTGCGGATTTTTGTCACTTAATCTGGCACTCATTTGGTTAAGAACGCAAATAAATTTAAAAGTAGGTATCTCATTGATGATGCTCTTCATAATTTTATTTAGCGCTGGATCAGATTTATGCGCAAACCAAAGGGCTATTATACGATATATAGATGAACTGGTAATAGTGTTATCAAGCTTGCTGAATTCCTTATAATTTCTAATCCAGGAGAAGAGAAAAGATCGGATAATTCCTACGTAATTTGTTTGCATTTTCTGACTTACTCCAGGGCAATGAATAAATTATCCAATCGTTTGGTTTCCATCAATTTGATCTCCCTGCCGTCGATTCCACAATTGCGAATCATCAAATTTTTACCAACGATTCTGTCTCGATCTGAAGATTTTTTATCGAACGATTCAACCTCTTCTTTATTCTTTTTCATTATGTGGACTTTTGTACGGAATGTCTCTGAATGCAGATACGTATTCAACTATTCATATGTAAAATGGGTCATGAAGTAAGAATTGATATTTGATTTCATTAATTAACACATCACTCAATAAGTTCGTAGGATGACATACAGATGGCGCCACTATTGACAAATCCATTCCCTTTGGGGGATTTTTTTTTTATGGGGTTCGTGCAGGTTCAAGGGTGCATGCTCTTATCGTGTTTGTCACCCAACCTGGACGGGGTGCAGATGGTTTGTATCGAAGTTGTTCGTTTACTACTCTCCGGTGGTGGTTGTCCTAGATAGGATTTTTTGAGAGATTCGACTGAATTTGTCGCGTTGGTTGTAGTTCACAGTAACTCTTTGTTTCCATGTCATTAAGGTGTTATATTGGAAATGCAACCACAGAATTTTGAATTCATGGGGGTTAGGCTTGGAGTGCCAGTCATAGAAGACGACTAAATTCCTAATGGATCTCTACTCCATGAAAAAAGATTGCAGAATTAGGCGCAGATCTGATGACTCTACACTACACCATGATAACACCACATTCAAGATAACATTAAAAAATCGTGCGATCGTCGACCCACCTGGGTCTTTAATTTGACTGGTTCTCCGATCGGATCTCCGGGTGTGAACCACACAAGGGAGAGCAAAAATAAGGGAAAGGAGCGTGGAACGTACGCGATTTTCCTGCGCCATAAAAAAGGATCAGTCGGTTGGGCTGCGGCGTAGTGAGCCGTATTCGTAAAAAAACCAAATCACTATGAAACAACCACAGGCCTCGAATAAGGATGAATACACTACTGACGACCCCGGCAAACGTAAAACAAAAAAGGACAATGAACTTCGGCTCTGCACGTGGAATGTGAGTCCCTTAACAGACTACGTGCAGCTGATGAACTCGCGGAGGCCCTTGACTGCTACAAAGCAGACATTACCGCAATCCAGGAAGTGCGGGGCAAAAGGAGGATGAAAAACTAGGACCTCTACCACGGCGATTGCTATATAGGGGGAAGACAGAGCTTATTCGGATGTGGTTTGGTTGGCTAAGGCAGACTTAGGCAAAAAGTCTTGAGTTTTAAATTCATAAGCGAGTGTCTCATAACAATCCGCATCAAAGCTAAATTCGGCAACATTAGCCTGTTTGCGCCCACGCTCCGACAAAGAACAGGGATGACGACAGCAAAGATGACTTCTATGATCTCCTAGAAAGAACATATAATCAATGCAGCAGCTACGGCAGGAAGATCGTTCTAGGAGATTTTAATGCACAGCTGGGAAAAGAAGGCATTTTTGCTAGAGTCATTGGAAAACACAGCCTACACGGCAACACATCCGGGCAAGGACTCAGGCTCGTGGAATTTGCCTCGGGACGGAACCTCTCTGTAGATAGTACGCGGTACCCTGATCAATCGATCGTCAACCAGATTGATCACATTGCGATTGATGTCAGACACTCCTCCAGTATTCTCGATGACCGAACCTTGCGAGGAGCCTACTCGGATCATTACCTTGTTGTAGCCAAGGTAAGAGCACGGATATCAAAAAAAAAAAAAAAAACCGTTTGATGTGAGAAAGTTACAATCGCAAACGACCGAACTTAGCCAACCGAGTCTCCCAAAAACTCTCTGAAAGTTCGCACTGACAGTAGAAGAAGACTGAAAACGTTGTCAAAAAGCCATCAAGTCAGCCGCTGATGTGCTGGGTTTTACCACACCACCCAGGAAAAACCCGTGGTTTAAGCGCTGCTCGTGAGCTCTACGAACAAAAAAGTAGGGAAGAGAACCGGCATCTCAGAAAGAAAAAGAAAGAGCACGAGAAGCGCGTGGTCGAGGAGATGGAAAGGTGCTTTAGCAGGAATGAAGTCCGAAAGTTTAACGCAACCTGCTAAGAATTTTATATTCAGGTATTGGATTATAAGCCTTATCCTCTTTCCTCTGATAGGATTTTGGTTTTGGTTCTAAGAAATATGCCAAGTCTGGTATACGATTCTGGCGATATCAAAACGGCATCTGCTAAAGGTACTGATTTCTCTCCTTCATATAGGTTGATGAAAGGAAGCAAAAAAAGCTTCACTTATTGTCTTAGCTGAGGTAAAAACTGGGAAAGCCAGGAGGAAAGATCGAAGAATGACTATCAGGCATATAGCTAAGATCACAGGGATCTCATATGGCAGTAATCAAAGAATCGGGCGAACGGCATATGAAAAAGTTATCTGCGCGTTGGGTATCATGAATGTTAACCAACGAGCAAAAGAACAAAACGTGTTGACATTTCGAGGGTGAATCTCGAGAAGTTCCAAGAAGATCAGGTAATGTTTTGTTACTTTTCTTGATCATGGGCGAGACCTAGATCCACCATTTTCACCCTGAAACCAAACATTAATCAATGACGGAAGCGAGCCTTCTCACCGCCGCACAGTGGGGCAGAATGACCCTATTGATGGCAATAAATCAGCCAACGGAGCTAGGAACCTGAAATTTTTTGGAAATGTTGATGGAACCACTCTATTAATATTTCCAAGCCCATCAATGACCACGCCCATCAAAACGCCCACTTTTTCGTACTTCAAAAAATTAATATACCTTCCGCTTTAGTTTATCAACATTTAGGGCAGTCAAATTTGGCCAAAAATACGTCTACAAACAAGTATATCTTTTGTACTTATGTCCTCTGTAAAAAATAAGTACAACACATTTAATTTTTTTCAGTAAAAACAAATTTTAATACAAAAACTTAAACATAATATAATTGATTTTTCAGTAGTTTAAAACAATATCATCGCTCTCTTCACCACTGCTATCTTCCTGAAGCTCAAAATTATTATTATCAACAGGGGAAGCTTTAAGCAAACCCAATGCTTCAATTGGCAGGTGTTGCCTCTTTTTTTCGGGTAGTTTCCTCATGCTTGTGATCACGGGATCAGAACTTAACAAAAAAGAGTTAAAAATAACTCGGTTGGTATTTTCTCAGCTGGATTTTCGAGAATGATGCTTTCTATAATTTTTGAAGTCCTTGTTTCTTGATTCTTGAGCTTCCTCAGTCAGTTGACCAATCGGTAACAGAGCATGGGCTATTATGTCCGGCCCATGAATGAAATATTTATGAAGTGTTGGTGACATGTAATACCAGGGATACTTTTCCCCATAATATCTGGCAGCATCAATTGCGAAATTTTTGAACTTCTCTACATCAATCTCATAGCCACTAGCCACAACAATCATAATAGTATGAATCTTTTTTATGAGTTGAACATAAATTGTTGTAATTTCTGCTGAAATTTCAGGATTTTGAAAAAAACGTCTGGCCGTATTACCATCATTTGAGTTCCCGAATCCGGCCTTTGGTTTGTCTATAATCAAGCCACAACAATCTTTAAACTCATTTTGTTTTCTGCAACAACTATCTTGTCCCCCTCTGCCCTTGTCAACATACTATCTATATCATTAAAGCCTCTATGTGGTGCGTCATCCATATATGAAACACTTTTGTGTTGATGATGTCTCCGTTATAGCATTATAAACTTTGCCATCAATCATTGTAAAAAGTAGAGTATGACTGACTTGAACTTGTCCTTCTTCAATTAACATTGTTGTCTTTTGCAAATTCTTCACCTCATTTTCAACTCTATTTTTTTCCGCAATAGAGATTTTTGTAGAATACTTTTTAAACTCTATTTTTGCAGTATCTTTTAGAACCTGGCCGTGGATTTTGCCGTACAACCTTGGAACTGGAAGAAAGTCTAAGCGGTACAACACAAGTAATAAAGACCGAAGAATCAGTTTCTTCAAGGCCATGGAAAGCTTGTTTGTAGGAGCTGTGTCCCGAACTTCCATCAAATCCCCCTTGCAAAATAAACTCAGATTATCCATTTCAACTGTTGTCAGCAGATTAATAACTTCCATCTGCGATTCCAACAAACGCTTTGTGGTTAAATCTAGCAGTGCCTGAAGGGTAACCACTACCAGCTTGTAGGACCTTATGGTGTATGCAGGACATTTTTCTAGTGCACTCATTCTGATAATGTTATATTGATGCCGAGATAGTTGCGGTTCAACTGCAACCCCTAGTGCTTCTTGGCCTGACATCTTACACCTGTTTGTTTTGAGTGATTCCCTATATGATTTCCTATATTTTTTTACTCGGTCGGGGGCAGTTGTTGTTATCTCCTTTAATACTTCAGAAGCATTAACCTGTCCATTAACCTGAGTAGGAAAACTCAACATAGAAAGTACAGTAGGTACTTTCATCAAATGAAACACTTGGTCGACCACGCTTAAGCCTTTCTTCAGAGCAACAAAGAAAAAAAAACAGATGTCTCAAGCCATGAATTGTTTGCTTTTGAAAACGTATCGAATTTTCGAAAAGCCTTTTCCCAACGAGATTTGTACTCAGATTTGAAGTATGAAAGTGTCTTAGTTAAACCTATGTTATCGAAGTTTCGTGTTCGTTTTTTTAACTCTTCTTCATTTCATTTTCAGCTGACTTCATCATATTAACAAGATCCCTTCAGGTTATAAAAATCGTATTTGAACTCGTACCTAAAAGTTAAAACAAATCTTAGAAATTCTCACATTTTTTTTGCCTTTTTTTTTGTCAGAAAGCAATTTTTCCAAAGAAACTTTTAATAAAAACCGCAAAAATCCGCAATTTTTCACAGTTCCATAGAATAGGTAAGACAAGCTACCAAAAACAACAAAAATTAAGCTTCGGACTGCTTCGGAACACAACTAAACCGATCAATGTTTTCACAAAGAAGCAAAAAAAAAGGGAATTTTTAAAGTTCTTTATGATAGTTACCGTTTTATATAATATAAAGCACTTTCTCACAAAAAAAAAACACTTAAATAGCTTAACACATACCAGAATTTGAAGGCTCCATACCAAACATTTTAATATTTTACAATCTCCACTTTTTTTATGCAATTAAAAACTCTTCTTAAATTTCTTCACAGCAAACTCCAGCTATCTGTGAACACGAATGGCTAGCGCCGATGCGTGTCATTCAAAATGTGTTTATGATAACGGTTTAAAATTTTCACAGAATTAACAGTGGGGTATTTGACTATTAAAAAAAATAAAAACGGCCCTATACGGGCAATTTAATTTTTCGATTTTTTGCCACCGATTAGGTCATTGTGCGCCGCCAAAGAAATTCAAAGTCTCAAGTTCGGCGGGGAAAGTTTATGGCATCCGTTTTTTGGGACACTGCAGGTATAATTATGGTGGAATATATAGAAAAGAGAGCCACTTTTTCTGGATCTTACTACGTAGACCAAATAAGAAGATTGCGGAAGGTTTCGAGTTGGAGTATTGTTTCACCAAGACAACGCACAAACAGTAGCTGCGATGGCTACCAGTCGAGAAATGGTATTCGAACAGCTCGAACAGCCACTCTATTTGCCAGATATAGCTCCCAGTGACTTCTACCCTTTTTCTCGGCTCAAGGAACGCATGCGAGTCAGCAAATTTGAAGACGAAAACGAAGTTATGGCCGCTGTTGAAGCGTTTCGAGAAGGGTCAAGATAAAGATTTTTTTTCTAAAGAAATCTTGGGATTAGAAAAAAAAATGGACTGAATGGATGGACTTAGGAGATTAAGAAGAAAAATAAACCTTTTTTTATTTTAGTTATCATTATTTTTGGATTGATATTTTTCCAACATTCCCCTAAAGCAAATATGCCTTTTGAAAATATCCTTACCCTTTTGGCCCTGCAAGTATTTAAAGTCCTGCCTAGATGCTATAGTATTAGGAATGGTATTTTTTTGGAAATGATTGCCCAAACTCGGATAACGCGGCAGTCATACCTTATGCGCCAACTTATGACTGTTGCGCTGTCTGTACGGTCCAAGAGTGGGACTACTTATCAGTGACGGCTCTTTTTGGCACGACTTGTTATGCATTGTGTCGACTCGGTCGTGACTGTTCCCCCAGTTCGAGAAACGGGGCCAATACTACCTTTTGGGGGTTCTGCATTGTCAAGTTGTTAAGGTGGCTTATACGTCTCCGTCCATTGGGTTAGCGAATATGGGAGTATTTCTACCGGCAGACAACTGATTTAATAGGAGAGGAAATTGAAGTGTGCAGTATGAAACGGAATAAAATCTTCTACCGAAATAGAGTGGGAGAACAGGGTAGAAAACTTACACATGCACAGCTCTTTATTTTCTGAGCCTGCACGTTTTTTGGTTGCGTGTTGCGCTTCAATAGAAATTCGTCACTAACCCAATGAAACGGGGTTCACATATGTATACAATTTTTTCTGCCGGGGTAATTCATTCCATGTGCGCTTAGGGTAGAGCATTAGACCAGTTTTCCTCCGGGTATTATAGAATTACTTCCGTGTGCGCGGACCCATTCTCCCGATCTTTTTCGATTATAATGTAGGACTCAGTTCTCGTTGTAGGTGATGACGGGATGCGATCTACATACATGCAGTCTGTTAGTTAATAATATTGCAACTTCCAAACGTTGCAGCACATGCGCTGGCTTTAGGAGGTGGGGCCCCATCTTTCTTGTTTTTTACTTTTCTGATGGCTGAAAGTTGACCGCTTATGGTGCAGTTGAGATTTCGAACCTTACAGCAATGCTAAGAGCAGTCATAGCTAGTTCTTCATAATCAATAACCTTCTCTAGATTACTACTTGGCCTATTTTTAACCCCCGACGAAAAAAGAGGGGTGTTATAAGTTTGACGTGTCTGTGTGCCTGTGGCATCGTAGCTCCAGAACGAATGGGTAGATTTTGATGTTTTTTTTTGTAACTTGTAACAGTTTCAAACTGTTTTCCTTCAACACTCGTAGTTTATTTTCTATCTCTCCACAACTTAACGACACAACAATTAACTTAAGCATGGTCAGTATATGAAAAGCTGAAATGGTATGATGGTTCCACCAGTTCGCCAATATGTTTTGATACAAAAACTCATTGGTTCCTGACTGAAGAACACCTCCCCAACAATTTGAACGAGACTGAGACATATATACGGTTTCAGTTACGGTGTTGAACTAGTGTCCTTTGAGCTATACCTGTAAGCTAAGTCTGTTGGTCTGTAGGGTTTAAGCCTTTGTGTTTCATCGTTTGAGGTCTTACGTAATTTAGGATTCTGTTTTGCGTGCGCTGGATTAGTTGAATGATTGAGGTTTTTGAAGATCCCCACAGTAGCTCGTATGTCGAGGGTGCACCTAAATATATTTCTAATGTAAATAATTCCATGGCCAAGCAATGCTTCTACAATTTTTCCGTCTGTCAAACCATTCCTGGACTTTTATTAGGTTCAATACTATGTTTTATGTGAAAGCAAATTTCCTCTTTAGCCACCGGTGTGATTGGCATGGTTTCGTTAGTATTTTGGAAGTGTAGATTAAATGGATTGTTGTCTTGTTCGTTTGTAAAGCATTTGGCTTAGACCATGTTTTGTTTTCGTTTAGTATTAGTGATTTATGTGAAATTGTCGGTTTAAGGTTTTATCGTAATTTCTATGGAAAGTCAGAATTATTTTTTTTTGTAATTTTGCAGCAGTTCCTTTAGTAGTTTTATTTAATTTGGTTCTTAGTTCAGGGTATCGATTCGATAGCCATAACTTTCGAATATTTTTTTTGTATCTAATTTTCTTTAGTATGTATTGATTTAATTTGACTTTGGTGGGGGCATACCCCATTTTAGTGCGCTTAATTCGAGCTACATACCTAATTTAACTTACAATCTAGGAAACTAAGAAAGAGGGCGATTGAGACGGAGTTTTAGACAAGGAGTCGAAACAGTTTTTCGCATTAAAATTCCTCAGTATATGGAAGATAGGTTCATTGGAGCCATAGGAATTACGAGAGGTGGGTACATAGAAGAGACTTGGATTTCGTGTATTACGAGGGTTAGTGTTAAAAAAAGATGAGTTATGTGTATAAAGGGTCGCGCAGTCGATGGTACCTGAAAGGAGTCGATGGATGAAAAGGATGTCGGATATCCTTCTTCGTTCTTCCAGCGAGTTCAAATTAAGTTTTAGGCGGTATTGATCAGAGGATTGTCCCAGGGTAAGCCGCGAAGGGCAAAACGGAGAAAACGACGTTGGATACTCTCGATTCTGGACATGTGTGAATGATAGTAAGGAGACCACGCTTGAGAGGCGTATTCGAGAAAAGGACGAACAAAGATTATGTAGAGAGACCGAGTGACGTAGGGATTGGAAAACTCTTTAGATCATCGAAGCCGAGTGCAGAATTGGCCTTAAGAATTATATCGCTGATATGTGCAAGGAAATTGAGTTCCTGGTTGCATAATACATCAAGATCACGGATCACCTGAACCGTAGAAAGGGGTTGATTATGGATAAAGTAGAGGCGGAGAGGAGAAAATAATAGATTGACACTTGAAAATGTTCAGGTCGAGGTAGTTCTTGGAGCACCAGGTGGAAAAGCTGTTGAGGTCCGATTGCATAAGGGAAGAGTCATGTTCTGAGGAAATGATCTTAAGGAATTTAGCATCGTCGGTATATAGAGAGATGTGGGAATGTTTGATAACCATTTCAATATCGTTAATGGTAAGGATAAAAAGAATCGGGCCTAAATGACTGCCTTGGGGGACACCGGAGGAAGCAAGGAAGGGGTTAGTGAGGGCAGATCTAAAGCGAACGCTGTAGTGGCGATATTCCAGGTAAGAGGAAATCCACTTTAATAAGACGGGTTCAAAGCCAAGGGACAGTTTGAAGAGTATTAATCTGTGTGAAATTTTATCAAAGGCCTTACTGAAGTGAGTTGAGATAAAATCGACTTCCTTGCCATTTTCTAATGCTGAAAGGGTGAAGGAAACGAATTCAATAAGGTTTGTGGTTGTAGACCTGCCTTTAAGGAAGCTGTCTGAGGGAGATTAAAGACTTGCATTGAAAACTTAAATTATCATACAAAATACTTTCGAAGATTTTGGGTATATGAGACAGTTTGACAATGGGATGGTAATTGTTAATGTCATTCCGCGGACCCTTATTGTGTATAGGTGTTATAAAAGAGGTTTTCCATATCCGGGGAAATTCAACTTGAGAAAGGGATAGGCTGAAGATTTTGGATAGAAGTAGAGAAAGGGAGGAGGAACATTTTTTTTTAAAAATATAGCAAGGAGGCCATCGGAGTAAGGGGTGAATTCATCATTAGGTTGCTTTAATCTTTCTTCGATGATATCGGAGTCGACACTACAAGGGAGAAATGGTCCAAAGGAGAAGTTTGGTAAATAGTTGAAATAAGTAGGATCGGATGTAAAGGAATCATGGATGAAAGATTGATTGAAGAAGGTGCCAAAAGATTGGCGATGTTATGAGGATCATTGGAAGTTTCATTATTGAAGGAGAGAGAGTTTGGGTAGCCATCAGATTTGATTTTGTAATTAACAAACTGAAAGAAGGACTTGGGATTATTTATAAGGTTTGTTTGCATCTCGACTAAGTAGTGTTGATAAAGAGAGTTATAAAGCTCTACAAAATGCAGGTAAGCACCGAAATAGTTAGAGAAGTCATTTGGGGATTGAGTACGAAGGAAAGTTATCCAGAGCTTGTTCTGTTTGCTTCTCAAAGAACGGAGCCTGCGATTATACAAAGGTGGGGAGGTGGAGGAGATTTTATGTCAGGAAAAGGGTACGTAAAGGGAGATAGAATTAAATATTTCTTTGTAGAATATACATAGATAAGGCATCATTGACGGTAAGGTTGTTGAAACTAAAAGGAAAACTATTGAGATATTCATTGATTTGACGGAACTTGGCTTTATGGAAATAGTGAGACATTCGAACAGTGTGGGGAGAGTTCTGTATAGGGGAGTTGTGAAAGAACGACAGAGGAAGGGGAGGGTGGTAGTAGTCGACGGTTGATGGGGACAGCGGATAAGCTGGAACTGAGGAGTTAAAAGGGTCGCTTGTGAAAATGAGATCGAGTTGTCTGCCCATGTAATTTAAAATGCCGCTGACTTGGTTAAGGCTGGAATCAGCTAGGCGATCAGAGAAGAGATATTCTTTGGCTGCAGTGGGATTAGAGGCAATGTAAAAGTATTGGTCATTTGAAGAGAGCCATTTAAGGTGAGAAAGTCACCAAAAACTATGATCTCGTCTTGGGGATCTCGTAAATCAATTAAATGATCGATTGTATCAATGGCCAAGTTATATGTTTCCATAGGTTGTGATGGCCAAATGTGAAACAGATGAAGTAGAGCGATTTCCGGGGTAGTACAATCTTAATAGAAACAAAGTCGAGACATGGCGAAGATGAAGTTGCTATGAGAGAGGAGTCAATTGAGTTTCGGACGGCTAGAAGAACACCGCGGCATGGACAACCATCAGTAGGTTAACATCATCGTCGCGATAAACGTTTGTTGGATGGGAATAGTTCAAGGTTGTTTATACTAGGGATTAGGTTCGTTTCGGTTAAGGCAAATATTTAAAAGGTAAGAGGAAGGTTTTGGGGGTGGCAGGGAGGGGAATATAAGATTTACGTTGTCCAGGGGTACGTTGGGGCTCGAATCTAATCAATGCATGCATTTGGTGTCACTGTGGTGAATGATTACATTGTCTAAGTTGTCTGGATATGTTATGGCAATATTGAATGGCAGGTCTTTGGTGAGGATTTCTTTAAAAGTTCTTTTGTTGTAAATAAGCTTGGTAGCTTTGGTCACATAGGTGGTAATAATGAGGGTGTGCATGGTTGAGAGTTCAAGACAAGTTTTTGCGGTCAAGGGTGTCCTCGGTATGCCTTTTTGTATACAGAAGTCTATGAGGTCAGGTTTCTTGCTCATGTGTGTGGGCCAGTATATTAGTTCCCCTGTGTTGAGAAATATACGTTTAAAGAATTAAGTGGACCTAGAAGGATGTTTCTTTTCTGTTCGCTACTCTCGAGCCCCAGTCTGTGTTTTTTGCATTAGAGTCATCTCCTGCATTGACTCTTTTTCCCACCGGGTTAATGTAGTTTTTGTACTGTTTTATCGATATTTTCAATTTGGGTGGACAGTAAATTGTGAGTGATCCTTATGCATCTCCAGGTTGTATGGCTGTAGCTTGGATAAATTCGGATTTGTAGGCTCCAAGTTCTATTGATTTAATGATCTGTCCCTAACAATGTTTTTGCTGTACCACCATGAGCTTTGTTGTCAGGATGATTTGTTTGACATATGTTTGAATTTCTGGCTGTAGTGTGTTTTTAAAATCAGGAGGATGTCTATGGAGCTAATCTTGGTAAAAAGTTTTAGTCCGTTTGCGTGCTGCTGGAGTTCGTTAGAGTTCTAAATAACAATTTTTGATCGATCCATATTCATTCATAATTACTAAGTTTTATTAGTCCAGTCCTTTATCATGTTAGTGTTTGTGTTACTAGTTGTTGTTAGTTCAGCAGCGTCATTTGGGAATGTGTTTGGCTTGGTGTGGTAGGTGTTATGGGAGTAAGTTGGTTAGATGTTGTGGCTTCAGTGATTGGAATTCTTTTGTCTGAGTTTGAATATTGGAAATTCGAGGAACAGACTTTGCGGCCTCTGAATATGAAGCATTTTTCTTGATGGCAGTAGTAACGTTAGAAATAGTTGTGGATGTAGAAGAAGGTTAGCTACTTGGGATCTCTTTATTTCTCAAATCTTTGTAGTTTTAGTACCTTGTAAATTTCACAGCCATTGTAATTTCCACAAAGGACACAACGTATTAGGTGTGGAACTAAGTTCTCGCTGTTTATCAAGAGATGGCATATAGACATATGGTAAACAAACCGCTTTGGCATATGATTGATTTTGCTTTGCGTCATATACTTTTGGCTGTGTGAAAATGTCTGATTTTGTGCCAAATAATCGTCAATTGCGGAAAGTCATTCGAAGAAAAGGGCGGCTGAAGCGCATCGAGAACTCCAAAAAGTTTACGGAGGTGCTGCTCTAAGTGAAACAACGTGCCGTGATTGGTTCCGTCGCTTCAAAGACGGTGATTTCGATGTTGACGACCGTTCGCGTGAAGGAAGGCCAAAAACCTTCGAAGACGCTGAATATGCCAAACGCAAAATGAGCTTGTTTCAGTATTAGGAGTTATCCGCCAAGCTATTTCCAAGCGATTGCATGCGTTGGGAATGATTCAAAAGCAAGGAACTTGGGTTGCTTATGATTTGAAGCCAAGATACGTTGAGCGTCGTTTTTTCGCCTGTGAACAAGTGCTCCAGCGGCAAAAAAGGAAGGTTGAAGAATCGTTACGGGTGAAGAAAAATGGATTCATTACTGCAACCCAAAAAGAAAAAAATTATGGGGACAGTCTGATCCGCCATATTCCCCAGATATTGCGCCGTCACTTGTTCCGTTGGATGGCACATGGTATGGCTGATCAGTAGTTCCATTCATATGAAGACATCTTAAAATGGCTTTGTGGATTCGTGGATAGCCTCAAAAGACGAACACTTTTATCGTGACGGTATGCGAGCTCTGCCCGAAAAATGGGAAAAAGTTATCGCTAGCGATCGACAATACTTTGAATAATTGATTTGTAACCGTTTTTTTAACAATAAAGTTGCATTTTCATCAGAAAACAGTGAGAACTGAGTTGCGTTATATTGTTCGTTTTTTTTTTTATTGGAGAGTCGATGGTCTTGTGGTTTTAAGCGCATTTGACACAAATTGGCAAAAACGTGCAGTAATTTCGTGTGTGACCATATATTAGCAGTTACTACATTGGGGGTTTTCCCTACTTTTATGAGGCGGTTCAAAAGTTACTTAGCAACGCAGGAACGTACATACGTACGCTCAATAAGTCTTTGTTGTTCTTGTTCTCTAATTCTAATACGAATATGTGTTGAGGCTCTCGGGAGTGTTTGTTATTAGGTTGTAAATGGTTTTTCAATAAGGGCGGTTAGATATTCAAAGCTCAAATGAAATAAAACAAGCTGTGTGTGAGGTATTAACAAAATTCCTTTTTCATTTGAAAGGTCCATGTATGCCATTATATACCTAGTCAAGTCGTATATACTGGTACACAGAAAAATCGACGCCAAATGAAAACGAATTAATATTTAAAAAAAAATTTTTTTGTTTTTATTTGGTGGCTACAAATCTTAGAACAACTTATTCGAAATGACTTCCATTTGCCTTCCAGCACGACTTGAGGCGATCTGGCCACTCATCGATCGCGAGACGCACTTCATGCATGGGGAAATTGTCCACTGCACGGTCAAGGCCCGCTTCACCGTTCAATAAAGAGAACGATGGTGTGTATACTCGGTCATCCAAAGAAGCATCCTAACTCATCCCGAGGGTTCAAAGAGGCCACCATCCCGCGTCTGTAATGGTATGGTGGGGAGTGAGCTACGATTTTTGCGAGAAAAGAGTAATAACATCGGCCAAAGTATATCAATGGACCGACTTGGAACCCATTGTGAAGCCTCTCAACAAATCAATATTCGCCCACAAGCCGTGGACTCTCCAGCAAGGCTCTGCTCCAGCGCACAAAGCAAAAGCGACTCAACTTTTTCTTTTCCTTTTTTTCGGCGTCGTTATGGTCAGAAGTGTAGGACCATAACCTTCCCACTTAACTGCATTCCTACTGGTCCATTTGTGGGGTCCGCTGGTTTGACCTCAGAAAGTAGCGGCAGGCTTCTCGGTTTGGGATTACTTCATCGCTGAGACCAATCAAATGCTGGTGTTTTTGCATTTGTTTGCACCAATTGCTTTTCGGCCTGCCTTTTTTGCGTGTTGAAATTGTAACGTTGATAACGCCTTTTGGACGGGGTTCAAAAGATCTCTCCTTTGAATATAGCAATACCAACTGAGTCGGTCGCGCTCTATCTTTCTTGTGACGTGGAGGCTTCCTCGGATCTTTGAAAAGCAAAAGCGACTCAACTGTGGCTCAAAAATAACGTTCCGGACTTCATATCAACGGATGGTTGGCCAGCTGGTAGTCCAGACCTCAATCCGTTGGATTACAAGTTGTGGTCCGTATTAGAGGGCATGGCTTGCTCTACTCGACACCCAAATATTGAATCAAATATGACGTCGTTCAAATACCCCCTTCGGTGGTACGGTGGCATGGATCCGAGTGGCACGGATCCGAGTGGTCCAATTTTCAACGATTCTTCCGCATAGATCCGGGTGAATTTGAGCCATGGCCTGTTTTATGTTCATCTTAAGGGCGTCCGTCGATTGTGGTTTATCCGTATAAATCTGACTTCAGAAAACCTCACAAGAAAAAGTCTAACGGGGTTAAATCGCATAACCTTGGTATCAAATTCACGTCACCTCTGCGAGAGGTAACCTTATCTTCAAAGAAATAAGAAATTGATTATCATCGTTCTGTAGCGCTCGTCATTGATGGTGACCGCCTCACTAACGTCGTTTTCGACAAAGTACGGACCAATACGCCAAAAATCCACACCAAACCGTAACTTTTTGAGGATGCATTGTCACGTAGTGAACAACATATGGGTTGGTGTCGTCCCATATACGGTAATTTTGTTTGTTAACACAGCCATTTATCCAAAAATGCACCTCGTCGCTAAAAATGATTTTTCGGTCAAAATTGGGGTCCTCATCCAAACGCTCTGAAGCCCAGTCACCGAACAAACGGCGTTGTCTATGGTTATCAACTTTGAGCTCCTCGCCAAGTTGAAGTCTGCGAAAGGCCGAGTTCTTGTGCGCGGCGAGGAATCGACTCCCTTCGGTTCTGCTGTACACTTTCACGGATCGTGTCGACGTTCTGGGTCGATCTTTGACGTACGAATAATGGCTGATTGATAACCCAACCGGTTGTCTCAAATTTAGTCACCAAGTGTTGAAGAGTCGGCAGTAAAAGGCCAGCACATCTACTGTAAAATAAACGCAACGTGCGCAATAGGGTGGTCCTTATTTTTCGACTTTTGAATTATCCCCGGGGCACTTTCTGATTTGTTTATATACCTCTAAATATGAAATAAGTTTTTTTTTTTTTTTTTTTAGTTAAGATTTAGAGGTCGCTACCAGCTGTCAAAATTTTTACAAAAAGCGTTGAAGAACAGCTTAAATGATGGTTTTATTATTGTTTCATTTAGATGTTTATATCACATTTTACGTGTAAGTGAAACTGGCATAGACAATCGCTTCTTATCCCTTCCTCCCGTCGACCTCTCATCTATACGGACGCGTCAAAATTTAATTTATTCGTCCGTACGTGGTTGAGGATTCTTTGTATTGTACGCGTGCTGACGTCTATGTTGCATGTATCCCTGACTATTTGTTTAATGGTTGTGCAATTCGTTTTTGGGTTTTTTCTTATCGTATTCGTATCCTTTTTGCTAAAATTATAATCGTAAACAAAACAAAACCGGAAGATCAGCCTCCGTAAGATGAATTGTGTCATTTGGACTGCACCATATTTTATTACTAGATTAAAGGGAATAGAATGAGGGAAAGGATGTGGGTATTAAAAACATCATAAAACACAAATAATAAAAATAATAATAAAAATTATTCATATCTATACACATTGACCAGTGTACAATTTAAGACGTACGCGTGCGCACTAACATCATAATAAGTAAAAATTGATTTGTGCGCATGCGTAGGCGTACAGACACCCTTAGCTCGCCACGCACTTCAGTTCTAGTATTAACGAGAGCGGACGTGTTTTATTTTTAAAAGTCATAGTAACGCGTTTCAACTTGCTATGGCGTCCACAAGTAGCGGACTCAGTAAAAGTACTAGAAATCAAAGTAAAGTTTGGCTTATCGGTCAATTATTATCCGAATTAAACCATTCAACGTTGCCATCCATCGGTGAAGTTTTGCGTTTTTTTTTTTACTACAAAAATCAAGAAAAGAAAACCATACGTGAATCTGCGACTTTGACGGCTTGCGGAGTTATAAATTTGTGGGAAAAAACTAGTATACCAATTCAATTAAAAAAACATGTCATCAGTAAAATTGAAAAACTATTCAAAGAATGGCAGAATCTAAAAAAAATAAAGAAAACAAGAAAAAACGTTCAGAAACATTAAAGAAAAAAGAACAAAACTGGCAACAAAAATTAGAAGATTTATTTGATATTGCTCATCGTGATGCTTTAAATATTATGACATTAGAAGAAGACAAGCAGTTTTTATTAGCAGTGCGACAAAATCGGCGCCAACTTTTAATTGGTTCAGTGGACAGGAAAAGTTTAAACAAATGTAACAAAATGAAAGAGAAAGAAGAACGCCTTGAAAAATTGCGTGAGCGTGAAAACAAAGAAATCTCGGCTTTAACAGAAAAGTGCTCTTTTTCTTCATTATCATTTCTTTCGTCGTCCAGTAAAGAAACAACTTCATCTAGCTCCGAATGCATATCAGAATTGTCCGAAATGCAACCACCTCAGAAACGAGCTCGAAAAGACATTATTAACAGCCAATTAGCCACCAGTCTTGATGTCTCTAAATTGAGTGACAGAAAAGCAACTATGGTCGTGACATCTACTTTGAAAAGTGCAGGTTGTGATCCATCAGAATTTAATGTCAATAGATCTTCTATTCGTCGGCAGCGTGTGAAAAATCGCAAAGCTATTGTAGAGTCTCTCAAAAGCGAGTTTAAACCTAATTCGTCATTAACAATCCATTGGGACGGTAAACTTATAGAAGATATTACTGGACACGAAACTGTAGATCGGCTGCCAATTTTGGTATCAGGACATGGAGTTGATCAACTACTCGCAGTTCCAAAATTGGAACGTGGGACGAGCGAAGCATGTGCGTCAGCTGTCTACGAAGCTATAAATTCATGGAATTTGAGCGATAAGGTAAAATGTTTGTGTTTTGACACTACTGCTGTAAATACCGGCTTAAGAAGTGGAGTATGCGTTCTTTTGGAGCGGAAAATGGACAAAAATATGCTTTGGCTTGCTTGTCGTCACCACATAATGGAAATTATGTTGTCAGCTGTCGTGGATAAATTGCTTGCCCCATCTAGTGGTCCTGATATACAATTATTTAAAAGATTTAAGAACAAGTGGAACACTATTGACCAAAGCGACTTCAAAACCATAACAGATGATGCTGAGGCAAATATTCTCGCAGAAGTGGCCGCAGACAGGATTTTTTTTTGCCAAAAAGCAACTACAAGTACATCAACCTCGAGATGACTACAAAGAACTGTTGAATCTCACTATCATTTTCTTAGGAGGTGTTCCTGAAAAAGGCGTTTTATTTAGAAGACCTGGTGGTCTACATCGAGCTAGATGGATGGCAAGAAGCTTGTACTGTTTGAAAATCTATTTATTTAAGCATCAGTTTAAGCTAACGAAGAAGGACGAAAAGGCTGTGAGAGAAATATGCATTTTCAGGGTGATGATTTATGTAAAAAATGCCTCTACCGCATGGTCAGCACCAAGAAACGACTTGCAATTATTGAAAGACCTTAAAGCGTTTGAAAGTTTTAATAAAAATATAGCTACTTTGCGCTGAAAAAGATCCTAAATCATTTGTGGTATTTGTCGGAAGAGCTAGTTTCGCTTGCCTTTTTCGATGACGAACTTTCAGTTCAAGAGAAGAAAAAAATGATAGAAGCACTGAAAATTGAAGGCACAGAAGATTGCTTAAAAATAATAAACCTTGATATCACACATATTCACGAAAAAAATATAGAAAACTTCGTGAGTAGTAATTCCTTAAGATTCTTCCAGATCCTAGGTATCTCATCAAATTTTTTGAAAAAAGACGTGGAAACTTGGAACGAAGACACTGATTATGTAGCTGCCAAAAATATCGTTCATTCTTTGCGAGTAGTGAATGACATAGCTGAGCGCGGTGTTGCCTTAATGGAAGAATATAATAAATTAATTACAACCAATGAAGAACAAAAGCAATATTTGCTTCTATTGGTAAAAGAGTATAGGAAAAAGTATCCTAATATTAACAAATCAACCCTTGTATCTTAAAAATAAATGATTCAAATATTCTTAATTCATAAAAACAACAACAATTTTGTAATATTTTTTATGTCCTGGCTATAAAAATAAAAGAATCTAACAAATACAGATTTTGAGTTTTTATTAAAAATTCAAACCTTGGTAGCGACCTCTAAATGTCATTTAATAAATTCAAAAAAAAATACTGAAATACTTTCTTATGGTATATAACCAAACTACGTGGTGCCCCGCGAAATTAAAGAAAAAAAAAATTTTCTTAGTAATAAGGACCACCCTAGTGCGCAACGTTTATACTAACGAACACTAATTTTGATAATAAAGTTTTATCATTTGGACGGTGCTGTTCATTCGTGTACCTTGCCACTGTGATTTGGCATCAGTAACTGAATAATAAACAACAGACTTGACGGATGTCAGTAAAACAACATGGCCGCCATAGGCTTCCAAAATCTACCCGCGCCAATTGAGAAACCCTTCAGATCTTTCTTACGTTATGTAATTTTTTTTTTGATTTCGTCTATGTCAGCAGATGCTTTTTAGAATTACCTTGAACCCTCTTTGGTCTTTAGGCTTGTATCTAGTAGTATTTTTGAATGTAATGAGAAGACCATTTAAACTGTTATTTGGCACTATGAAAATGTATTTAAAAGCTGATGTTATATTTGATGTTTGGTAAATTGTATATAATAATAAGGATATTAAGCCGATTAAAAATGATTTAGTAACAATATTCGAACAAATCAACAAAACAGAATCACAACAAAAACACAAAAACACTTTTCAAACAACTTGTTATAGGTAGGGATCCCATCCGGGATACAGGCGGCATAAGTTGTGATCATTCATCGCTTCGTTTATCAACCGTTGGACTTGAACTTCTATACTTGATGTACCCACCTTACCCTCTTCTCTTCCTTCTAGCTTTTCTTGAACTCTAAGCAATGCCCTCTGTGCTGTAAGGTTCTTCTCTTCACCTGATGAATATTTAAACATCAAAGATCAATCGAATTCTTAGTATACGAATACCTACTACTTGGGTCTTCGGAGTTATCGAGTGATTTTTGTGATGCCAAACTCCACACATACAATGGATCGTACAACAGTACTTCCAGGATAGTGGTGAGGAAAACATGATTCTTACGTAGGATTTTCATAGTTTTCTCGCAGATTTTCTGGAAAACACCATCTGCTCCTGAAATCCCCATGGGAGCGACTATATCACGTGTTAAACGGAATGGAACTGTTTCCGGCGTTGGCATTATCTTTCCTTGCTCGAATGCGATGCCTAAAAATCAAGTTCCAATTAGGCTTTATTTCTCGCATCCGCATAGCATGACTTACCAAAATCAATGTGAATAATCTCGGCAGTTAGTTCATCAATTAAAATGTTCTGAACATGACGATCGCCTAGACCAAGTATAAAACCCACAATCGATGTTGTCGCGACGCTAAAGAAATATTCAATTTACAATTAATGTACGTGGAAAAGCAGTTAGAGCTTACCTTTTGGTATATGCTAAACGTCGTTCGAACCAGATTCCTGGTACTAAAAACTTCTCGAAGAAGAAATAGTGAAATACTGGTTTGATTCTCTCGCATATGTGGAGATAGGTCTTCAGACGATCATCAAAACCCTTCTTCTTTAGGGCCTCCTGTAAATGTTTAACAAATTTAAAAACATAGACAAAAAACTTTGACACCTCAGGTAGCTTAGACCTGAATGGACTTCTGAAGTCCTTAGAAGTAGTGGTAAATGAGTTGATAAGCAAAAGGCAGTTTTTCACTTCAGCATCTGATGCCAACCGCGAACTCCTCCAAAGATTTTGTTGGAACCTTTTGGAGGACCTAGTACCTAATGTTGTCTCCGTTTTCCAATAGATGGCGCTAGGGACCCCTGCGGGTCAATGATGCATGACTGAATCAAGATCCATGCTAAACGCAATTCATCGGCTTTAATTCAACGAATCATTTCCTATCGCTGTAAAGCGCTAACCATTGTTGGGTTTAAATATATAATATAATACAATATACAGGGTGTCCCACGAGCAGTGTGCCAAAAAGCTACAGCGTGTAGGTCTAGTCAAGACAAGAAAAAAATCGTATGGGAGGGGGGGGTCTATTTCCCCCCGTTTAGCCGGGAGGGGCAATTTTCTAAAAAATTGACTTAATTTGGAAAAAAAATTATCAAGAATCAACAGTTACATCCACAATGCCACGATATACCTTTATGTAAATCCAGAAACCTCTTCTTTCATACTGATTTTAAATGAAGCTGTTTTAAGGAGTAGTTTTTGAGAAATTAATTTTCAAACTCAAAATTTTGAAAAAAAATTTACAAAAATAAATTTCGAACTATTTTTTTTCAAAATTGTATGTAATTAAGTAGTAATTTTTTTTTCGAAAATTCAATGCTCTCATTAGTTTTTAGTTAAAAACAGAAAACCGGATGCAAAAATGTCTTGTAGTTTTTGAGAAATTAAAAAAAAACCCGAACCATTTTTTTCTAAGAAAAACCTTTTTTTTTTGGTTTTAACGCGGCTGGACTTGTAAGCAAAAACTTGTAAGCGTTAATGTCCTACGATAATAGGTTTACCGGATTGTGTCCGACTTGGCTTAGTAAAAAGAATTTGTGCAGTTGGCAATCTTAGGAAAAATTTATTAGCAAATGATCATGATTTATTTACCGGTTTAGGGTGTCTTGATTATACTTGCCAGTTAAAGATTAAGGAAAATTGCATGCCAGTGGTAGATTCACCATTATTCCTTATAAATTGCATGACAGGTTAAAAAAAGAACTAACACGTATGGAAAATTTAAAAGTTATTGAAAAAGTTGAGGGTACCACTCCATGGGTAAGTTCTATTGTTTTAGTCGAAAAAGCAAATAAATCGCTACGGATCTGTTTGGATCCAAGAAATCTTAATGAAGTATTGCTCAGATGTCACTATCCAATACCTGATATTGAATTAGTAAAATCTAAATTATCAGGGGCACGATTTTTTTCTGTATTAGATGCAAGTAATGGATTCTGGATGATTAAATTAGATGAGCCATCCTCCCTTTTATGTACATTTAACACTCCTTTTGGACGTCTACCATATGGTTTAAATGTTGCACCAGAAATATTCCACAGAACAATCACTGAACTATTCTGTGATTTGGAAGTGATAGTGTATATTGATGACATTTTGGTGTGGGGCAAAACGATTGAAGAACACGATAGGCGTCTGTCAGCGGTTTTAAATAGAGTTAGGCAAGTGAACCTCAAACTAAACAAGGATAAATGTCGTTTTGGTCTAAAGTAGGTGAAGTACTTCGGTCAAATTTTTAGCGAACATGGTATGAGTCCAGATCAGTCAAAACTTAAAGCTATTCGTGACATGCCACCTCCAAAGTCAGTCAAAGACCTTCAGAGATTCTTAGGAATGCTGAATTATTTAGGAATATATATTAAAAATTTATCAGCAGAAACAGCGTCATTAAGAGCTCTTTTGAAAAAAGATAGTGTGTGGGAATGGAATGAAAGTCACCAGCAAGTTTTTGAGCATTTGAAAGGCCTTGTTATTTCTCCTCCGATTTTATCATATTATCGGGATAATGAACCATTGGTTTTGTCTACAGCTACTTCGAAATTTGCTGTTGGGGCAGTTTTATTTAAGAACAATAAACCCATAGCTTTCGCCTCAAAAACATTAACTAGCTGTCAACAACGATACGCTCAAATTGAAAAAGAATTGTATGCGGTTGTATTTGGGGCAACTAAGTTTCGACAATATATATACGGTCAAACTATAACGGCCGAAACTGACCACAAGCCCCTTGTATCCCTTTTTAAAAAGCCTTTAGCAGAAGTTCCATTACGATTACAACGTATGAGAATGTGTCTCCAAGCATACAGTATGAAAGTTGTATACAAGCAAGGTAAAGATTTACAGGTAGCAGATACACTTTCACGAGCTCCTTTGTCTGACACAGAGGAATTAGTTATAGATAGGGATATTCAGATCCATGTCGGATTTCTTAGGTCCTGTCTTCCAATTTCTAAAAGTAGATTACAACAGATACAAGTCGAGTCTGCTAAAGACACACAATTACTTAAATTTTATCTTGAAAATGGTTGGCTTGAGCCAAAAAATTTGGTTAGTTCAAATGTCAAGAATTTTTGGAGTTTTAAAGACGATATTTTTATCGAAAATAACCTGTTTTTTAAAGGTGAAAGTATTATTATACCGGAAAAGTTACGTCAGGAGATTTTAAAAATTACACATCAGGGACATCCAGGCATTGAAAAGAATAAAAACCGTGCCCGTGGTATAGTCTATTGGCCAAACATGTCAGAAGATATAGTAAGCATGGTAGAATCTTGCCCCACATGCGTTAATCATAGGAAAAGTAACTCAAAAGAGCCTTTACTTTTACACCCGATCCCTAATCTGCCATGGGAAACTATTGGTACAGATATTTTTGAATGGCAAAAGGATTTATTCGTTATTGTGGTGGATTATTACTCCAAATATATAGAGATAGCTAAATTAGCATCCAGTAAATCTGCCAATGTAATATTACAACTAAAATCAATACTTGCCCGTCATGGCATCCCAAACAAGATAATATCGGACAATCGTCCACCATTCAATTCGAAAGAATTTAGACAGTTTTTAAAAGAATGGGAGATCGAGCGCGTTACTAGTAGTCCATTTTATCCTCAATCAAACGGTTTGGCTGAGCGATCAATACAAACTATAAAAGCTCTTTTATCTAAATGCAAAGATTCTGGATCTGATCCTTACTTAGCACTTTTGAATTTACGAACTACACCAAATGGCAAGTATTCGCCATCGCAGTTACTGATGTCCAGAAAACTTCGAATTCAGTTACCTATTACTACAAACCTATTACCTATTACCTATTACTTACAAATAAAGAGCCACTAATCGAGACAGACGGTCTTTCAATAAACATTACAACCATAATAGGCAGAAGCTTATGTCAGAACGAAATTCTCCACTCTGTTTCAACGAAAAGTCAAGATACCCACAATAAACAGATGCAAGCAGAAGGAAGCACTTCTACCAGTTGCTTGGGCAATTCTGGCCCACACCTTGGCTTTTTCCTTTTTGTTGATATAAAGTCATCTGCTTTATCATAGAGGCACTTATTGTCCTGCACAATTTAAATCAATTGGTTAACAAAGTCGTACTCCATATTTATTTTTATCTTTTTTATCTTTCCTAACTTCAAATGTCACTTTTCAAAAATTCCGGCCGGAATGTCTTCTTTCATGAAGACCTTTAGTCTGCTCGCATCAGTTAACGAACATTAACCGAAACCTCGTATATTCCCATTGTGGGCATATCATATTGCATGTAAGAACACATTCTCCTCTGCTTGTTCCTGCCTATCATGGTTGGGCCTTAAGGCTGTAGTGATGCATTGCATTCCACACCGCCTCACATACGCGCCGCAATAGCACTCATATCATCGGTTTGTCGTCACTATAGGTCAATGATTTCCTCTTCATATGGCATTTCTAGTTCATGTAAACAATGACGAAGAAGAGAAAACTCCAAACAATGTGAAGTGCTGAGAATGCACTACACACAGTGGGCCTGCACACACGGGAGTAATCCAACCGGCTGAAAATTGATTTTATGGGAGAGGGAGCTGAAGTGTGAAGTATGAAACGGAGTAAAATCTTCAACCGCGTATCGAGTGGTTGAAGAGAGAGCAAAACTAATACATACACAACTCTTTACTTTTCGAGTCGGCACGTTTTTTGTCTCGTGTTGCGTCTCAATCGTAATTCGCCCTTCAAGCAGTGAACACTGTATAACCAAATGGAGAGGAGACGTCTTTTGCGAAATATCTCTGTCAAATTAAATGTCAGAAAGACGAAAACATTAACACAATGAAACGAGGTTCACATATACATTTTTTTCAGTTGGATTAGTTCATTCCGTATAAGCTTAGAGCAGAGCATTACACCAGTTTTACTCCTGATAAAATTACTCCCGTGTGTGCAGGCCCAGTGGGAGTAAAAGCGAATCATTAAACGAGGTGTGAATGACATCCATGACTTACAAATAGTGCAAGGCAGACGACGAATGTTCAGAGTGCGTATGCAGGATAAATAAGTACCTTTCGGCGCTTTGTGTGTTGGAGGGGATTGCGAATGAACCAGAATCCTTCTATAAAAGGGACGAAAATTCTGGTCAACAGCAGAGAAAGAAATAAGGAAGCAGACAACGAACGTTAGATAACAATAAAGAATTGCATCGTTAAATAACAATAAAGTAATTAAATTTAATAAAAACTCAAGAAACCCAAGTTATTCGTTTGGCACTCTTCTCTCCACTAATCGAGACGGGCTACGTGGAAGGCACTGTTTGTCATGAAATCGTCACTGAACCTGGTAAAGCTAAGGTTCTCTGACCATTAACGATCAATATCATTTTGAAGGTAGAAGCGATGAGGTAGGCTTCTGTTTTCCAGATCGTAGTTTGGGAGATTGCTGTCATCCATCTTATACACTTCCTGGAAGACTACTCCAACTATCGCCACGTTCTCCTGAGGATCGTCGATTTTGAAAAAGTCATCATTTAGGACGGCGCTCTTTGGATCGATCATTGATCAACTGTTGGAGATTTTAAATCAGTGTTCACTGTTCTGACCTCCCACGTTTGTCTGTCGGTGAACCGCTTGTGCAAGAGTTTGAGTCTTGTCATACACATTGTTTCGGTACACATTCGTGTATGGCGAATTGCACTGTCTATCGTTTGTTTAATTATATTATTCATTTGCTTGAGGTACCTGTCAATCAGTCTCAGTCGAAAGTCAAGCAGCATGAGGTGCAGATATGGGCCGCTTCTAGGATACGACGGGCTGTCTGTTGCAAGTAACTTGAATCTATACTCTATGTTGTTCATAACCCACCAATGCATTAGTGGGCTCTCCAAAATGTAGAAGTTTTCTACCGAGTTTAAGCGCAGAGTTCGTAAAAGTGTATCGAGCTCTGTGATGAGGTGGAGGTGCTTCAGGTGCATAGGCCACTGAAATGTAAATTCTTTGTCCATTATGGAGAGAAATGCCACTAATACAGACCTCTAGCACCTGGAATCTCCGCATTTCGCCGGTTTATATAATTTTATGCCTAAAAATGTTTCTAATGAAAATCGTAATTCCCTCGACTCAGGTAGCGTTTGATCGGACTCTTCCAATTACCTTATAAAAACTGTGTCGGATTTTGTGCTTTTGGTTTTAGCTTTGTTTATCGAACCAAAAGCACATCGGGACTTTCGTCCTGCAACAGGTTAAAAAGCATGGTCCTTCACTCATCGACAAGATTTTTAAGGGCTCTCTACCGTCGTATCCATTATGATTGTTGATGTGCTAGGCTTGGCAGAAGCGAGTAAATTCTATGCATTCGGGTGGCCTGATCCCCATTACTGTTGTTAGAGCTGGCCAATTTGCCATAGGCTTTTGCACCATCGGCATCAGGCTTGCAGCAATGTGACGGCTGGCGTTTGTAAGCGACCTACGGGACGTTTCTCCTCAGCCTTCTGTTTACGAGTCAGATTTGATTTTTTTGTCTTGGAATGTAAGACTTCCCCGATAGTTTGCAGGTTGTCCCCGGTTTCTACAGAGCACACACTCGAGCTGCTCCCTATCTCCCACTTCGTCTTGGATTAGGTTGCATTCCGGATCGAAGCTCAGGTTGTCTTTTTAGTGGGATCAGCGTAATGGTGCTACCGTTTAGGCAAGTCATCATTGGGGTCATGTGAATAGTAAAAACTAGGCTAATAACCCAAAAACGATTCGGGATCTCAATGATAATACTCGTATTCAAAAGGGCATTGTGGCCATTGGCCCATTTATTATTTTGACTACCCTTAAATGTCAAGAAGTCAAGACACAGCACGAGCCGAAGGTATAAAGGTATCGGTGCCCATTGATTTTAAATGCTTGTGGGTTGTAATGAGTAAGAAAAGTTGAGCTGAGAAGAGCCTTCCACATTCGTGTGGTTCGGCTAAAAAAACGAGTCTCTAAATTTAACTATGCTTCCGAAGACAGGCTTGAGGGCGAACTGATGAGCATTCCGGGCGAGACGTGTATAGCCGTTTTGAAGGGGAGGAATCCAATGCAAATGGTTTGTGTCGAAGATGTTCGTTCACTACTCTCCGGGGTGGTTGTCCGAGACAGGATTCGAGAGATTCGATTGAATTTGTCGCGTTGGTTGTAGTTCACAGTAACTCTTTTGTTTCCATGTCATTAAGGTGTTATACTGGAAATGCACACACATAGTATGAATTTTGAAGTGATCTTATGCTGCGAGTGTTATGATTTCGTCAACATTTTTTTATCATCTCTCATTCATAATTGATGTTGTTGCACAACTTTTCCGTATAGGAATTGTTCTTGGCTATGGACAGACTTGAACTACAGACCTTCCGCTCAACAGTTGATGATGATTATCATTGCCCGACGACCACTCCACGACCACCCCCGCTCACTTTTGTATTCTATCTAGCAGGTGCTGATAGGTCTTGGGAACACCAGACCAGATATGAGCGTTCTACTTAAGCTTGGGGCGGATGAAGTCATTGTAAATTGAAGCCAGATCAGAAGGGGTGAAGTATTCTTGCATAGTTTGAGGAAACCTCGACATTTCGCAGCGTTCTTGGCGACCTTGAATATGAGGTCATTCCAACTAAGAGTTTTTTTTTTTTTAACACATACTAATGATGGAAAGTCTTTCGGTTTCATCGACTGAGTATTGATGTTTAGCTCGAGTGATAGTAGACAGCATTGTGTTTTGGAAGCATTAAATTCCACTCTATTGGTTATAACCCATTTAATTATGCTATCAAGGTCGGCAGTTAATGTGCTTAACATGCGCTACCGTTCCAGTTTTTAGACCGAAGAGCAGGGACGTGAGTCTTGAAACGAATATAAAGAGCTTAGAGTGTATTGAAGCGAAGCGAAGGAGTGTTTAGGATTATAAGAATGAGGAAAAGTGTCGCTGACAGAACAGAGCCCTGGGGAACCCCAGCGTTTATTTGGTGAATATCAAACTTGAAACCGTCCAAAACAACTTGAATGAGAAAAGAGCTGATGATGCCAAACTCTGTCGAATGCTTTTGAAATATCAAGCGCAATAATCTTGCTTCCGCCGAGATGGTGCAAAGAATGGTTCCACTTTTCGGTGAGATATGCCATCAAATGAACAGTGGGCCTGTTGCTGCAGGAACCGTACTGCCGGACACTAAGAGGTTTCCGCGATTTAAGATATTTCATAAGCTGACGATTTATCAGCGTTTCTATGACCTTAGAAAGAAGGGACGTTAATTCCATGGGTCAATTGGATATTTTAGGGACGGGCTGGACAAATGCTTTTCTATCTATTCGGACGGAGGCCAGAAGAGTGGTTTTGCCAGCGTGAAGAGACAACTCTTCAGAAGTATTGGGGTTTGGGGGAATACCATCAGGGCCAGTGGAGTTGCCAAGCTTTTTTCTAATTCACTTATGTTGTGTGCGATTTGTTTTTCACACAAGTGAACGGAGCCTAAAGCTTAATGCCGATTCCGAACGGCGAGAGCAGAGAAGCTTTTTCAAGGTAAGTTTACAACGGGGGGTTTTGCCAGTACCCCGCCGAGGAGGGAAGCCGCGAAATAATCATTCGATGCCGTTAATGTTATAGGGATCCGAGTTCGCTCATCTTGCGTCAGCGAACGACACACTACCTACTGCGCCACGGCGGTCCCAGTTGTGCACGTTGAGATCCTTAAATCCTTCTTGCAACTATACGAGTGCAAAAGTGTATTTGTCTCATGGAAGATCCCACGCTTTCAAGTACGAGTACAGGCGGAGACAAAGTGCAATATGGGAACGTTAAGTTGGCTGCAAAATGTGCGGTTAGCAGATTGAAGAGCTGATAGCTGGGATTTCATTGTAAGTGAGCGCAGGGATTGAGGACGAGGCATAACTCTTTATGTTTTTCACAAATGACCATCAGTTTTTGCTACCTTTGCTACAATTTAGGACTTTTTGCCTCAACTTTTGGTCATAGTAGAATTTCCGGCTCGTTTAAACTTATTCCGGTTTTCTCAAAGGGGTTGGTTTTGTCAGTCCGGAAACTCAACTCTCTTAATCTGATAGCCTCTTTACAGCTTGCTTTGGGTTTGATATTCTTCACTCTATGTGGTATGAAGGATCTCATACCCAGTCGCAGTCGCATCAATGTCACTATCGAGGAAGCATGGTGACCAGTTAAAATTGCTAAAGAAGTTGTTGAGTCTGCTCCAATTGGCTTTCTCGTAGAGCCGTACTGTTCTTTCAGGAATTCGTTTCTCTAACTATGTGGTTTAAATACGAGAAATTAGCTGAAACGATACAGTGGTCTGACGAGCCTTGAGGTGACAATAGAATACCGCCAACAGAATCCTTATCAGGATGAGAGGTGAGGAACAAGACTAGGGTGTTGGTGGAAAATTCTGCAATGTTCAAGTCACCCGCAATAGCGATTTCAGTGCGTGGAATTGTATCCCTGCAATCCTTGTAATGGAGTCGGACAGCGCATCGCAATCCGTAAAAGTCGAGTTACTGTCCAAGTTGGACTTCTGTAATGAAACAGTAATGAATGCTTGCGGACCAATTGAAATCAAATTCCGGATTGGAACAGTGGCTATATTGAGGTTGAAGTTGGTAAGAAAGGATAATGGCATCAAGTTAATCCGCAAAGGTATTTTCGCCCACCAGTGTCTCATTTAGTGCCAAAACAGCTGGTGGACGTATACAGCCAGGAGATTGGCTCTTAGCCCAAGAACTTTAAAATATCGAACTCCGACGCAACTTACGGTAAGCGGAAGTGAGAATTCGGCGTTGGCTTCCGAACAGCAAATCGATGTAGGTATTAAGCTCATGCACTAATTTCCGTTGGTCTACCAACAAATTTGCTCTCTTAAATCTACTACGTCAGATGTTATGCACTCTCAGTCACTGCTCAACCCATGTGAATATATCAAGCGGGAGTTGCGATCGAGAGCGGAGAGTGCAAGGGGAGGACTGGCCGTTTGTGCTTGATTAAATTGTAATTCACTACACATCACCGTTGTTTTTTGAGTTGGGTGGACCACGTGGATTCTTGCAACAAAACGGCATTCGGTTGTACTCGTAATGACCGAAAGATGTGCTAAATGCTGTTTTTTCTCGATCATCTTTGTCAACTAATATTTGGTGGAAACCGTTTGCGAGATCAAGCGTACTGAAGTATTTGGCTTTTCCCAACTGGTCCAGAATATCATTGAGTCATCATCATCAGTGGGAATGCATCGCCAACTGTGACATCGTTTAAACGCCTGTAGTCTATAGTACTACTACTCTTCATTTCTTGTGCCCTTGCGCATCTGGTTTCTTAGGAACGAGTAATAAGGGCGAGTTCCATGGACCATAGCTTGGTCTTATGATATTACTTTCCAGCATCTCTTTCACTTGTTTGTGCATTTCGGCGTTGCTTTCAAGGTTTTCTAACCTTTTGTGAACCGGATCGTTTTCAGGGTGTGTCTTGATAAGATCAAACTCTTCTAAATCGTCCCATTCCAAATCCAGATCTTTTTATTTAATTTAACCCTTTCTTCATTTATATTCAATAATACAATTTTTGATCGGTTCTTGTTCGACTTCCCTATGGAAGAGGCCAAAAAGACCCCAGGAGAAATCTGTTCTTTCCGAAACACTAGCTATAACTAGCTTGCTTCTAGGTGATATGTGGATTTCGTCTGAAAATTCTTCTGTTTGAAATGATTCTGCGGTGATAGCTTCTGGATGTGGAATCGTGGATTCGGCCATTTCCCCATGGTTATCTGCGCGATTGAATCACTCTGTTCGGAGTGAACTACAGCTGAATTTATTTTCTGTTCTGTCTCTGTATTGACATATTCCGGTTGAAGAGGATTTTTCTCCCCAGACTTACGTATTGAATACACAGAGTTCTTTTCAGTGCAGGGACGAATTCCCAGAACATTGTCTTCGTAGTCAATAAAGCAGGAGTATTTCTTTAGAAAATCGTTACCAAAGATCCCGTCAAAATTGGGAAAAAAAAAATCTTTCTCAAGGAGATTTCCGCCCCTGTTAGGAAGGTTTTAATTACACCTATTTCGAAAGGATTGCGGATCATACTTAAATCGTTATGCGGGACGAGGGAAATTTGAATAGTATAAGTCAATTCTAATTTTGTTGTGGCCCGGCTTGGATGTTTACTCAGGCAGGGGCACCGGAATTTCCTTCTCGAGGTCGCTCGTTTCCCGAAAGATCAGTCGTGTTGTTTTGATTATGCAGACGATCTTGGTCTGGTAGCCGGTGTAAGTGTATTTGTCGGTTATCATTTATTTGGGGTTCTTGATCCAGGCGACCTATTGTTTCTACCCGATTGGTTTTGTCGTACCTGTGCTAACCGAGACCTGCAGTTTTGGTACCCGTGGTTGGGTTTTTGGCAGGACGTACACGTAAGCGACTGAACTTCCCTTTTTATAGGTGTTGTTATGTGGGGAAACCCGTGTTTCAATAGCATGTTTCGGCGGAATGTCCTACCTTACTGCATATCTGACAAGTGGGTCTCTGTGTGTTAGCATAAGAAGAGAGATATGTGGGACTCTTTTCTAGTCTAAATGATTGTTCAACGGCGTATGTTATCGCACTTCTGAGATCCTCGGCTTTGTAGGCTTTGACCAACATTTTTAGGCTGTGGTTTCTGAGGTTGTCTCAAACGTTTGCAGTGCTAACTTGCCATTTTCTCTGACTAAATAGTCTCGGACGGTTCTTACGGAGATACCAGTTTGTGTGGTTAAGTCCAGGACAGTGAGTAGTTGTGAAAGTCTATCACCAAATCACCAAAACTTCTCACACTCTGTTTTGGTCCTTGTTTGTTTTTTTTCGAAGGTAGGTGAAAATCTTCAAAAGACATTATGAGCAGAAACTCTCAGTTTACTGTTTCAGACCCATTTTCCTGGAAATCAGACTGTCATCGGCTCGTTGCACACTCCTTCATTGGAAACTGCGACTGAAACGATGAAAACGATGTTGCGCCACGCGTGGCAACTACTGAGGCCATTGAATTTGCTGTGGCATCCTTCGATGGCTTTAAGTCGCCGGGCACTGATGGGATATACCCCGTTATGCTGCAAAAAGGTATAAGACAACTGCTTCCTACTCTGAAAAGAATTTTCACTGCTAGCCTGGCACTTGCCTACATACCTATTGTTTGGCGCGCGGTAAAAGTGGTCTTTATTCCCAAAATAGGGAAAGAAGATTACTCGCTAGCCAAGAGTTTTAGACTAATAAGACTAACATCATTCCTGCTGAAAAGCATGGAAAGATTAGTAGAGTTGCACGTGCGCAAAGTTGCCCTTCGAATGCATCCTCTGTCGGACATGCAACATGCTTATCGTGGAAAATCCTGCGAGACTGCGCTTCAAAACCTAGTTGGGAGAATTGAATGCGCTCTCGAAAGGAAAGAGTACGTACTAGGCATTTTCGTCGACATTGAGGGAGCTTTTGATAACGCTACTTTCGACAGCATGTGTAACGCTGCCAGACGGCATGGCGTAGATGAAGCACTGGTTTTGTGGATCAAAGCAATGCTTGTGCACAGGACATTGATCGCTGATACAGGCCTCGAACAATGTGTCAAGTCTGGAGTAAACAGGGGCTGCCCGCAAGGTGGCGTCTTGTCTCCGCTGTTATGGTGCATGGTGGTCGACTGTCTGCTAGATGCTCTCAATGCCTCTGGATCTATGCCCAGGCCTATGCGGATGATGTTGCTGTTCTCTCTGTCGGCTCATGTTTAGCGAATGTCTGTCTCAAAGCTCAGGCGGCGCTAGACGTGATCGAAGACTGGTGCACGAGAAATGGGCTTTCGGTTAATCCTCTTAAGACCGATGTCGTTCTCTTCACGAGAAGGAGGAAAACAACTGGCATTACTCAGCTGGTGCTAAAAGGCATTCCCATCCCGATATCCAAGGAAGCTAAGTATCTGGGAGTCATTCTAGATAACAAACTTCTTTGGTCAAAACATGTTGAGTCCAAAACCTTCGGCTTATCGCCGAAAAAGGTCCTTTGGATCTACACGGCAATGGTAAGACCGATAATCTCATATGCATCGGTTGTTTGGTGGAGCAGGCTAACACGCAAACACGCTGTGGCTTCACTCACCAAACTCCAAAGAGCGGTCTGTCTCATCTGCACGGGGGCTTTCCCCAGCACACCGGGAGCTGCTCTAGATGCTATGATGAATCTTCCACCCCTTGAAATATACATATATCAGAGGGTATGCACTGAAAACTATTTCTCGCCTAAAGAGGAATGGTCTTTGGTACAACTCGCATTGGAGTGAAAGTGTACTTGCGGGAGAAATATCCTACGACCCCTGTCTCATGGATATGCCTTCTGACGCAATGACACCTGCCATCCTACTGCGCTGTAACTACACAGTCACATTTCCATGGCGTCAGGACTGGCTTTGGCCAGACACTGAACCTGGAATAGAATGTCTTCGCATCTTCACAGATGGCTCCAGGACTGGGCAGGGATCCGGCGCTGGAGTTTTCTTTGAGCGCGAAAACATTCGACTGCACTACTCGTTAGGAAAATATGCGTCTGTCTTCCAGGCGGAGATTTACGCAATCCTAATGGCCGTGCACTATGTTGTGAAACACAGATGGAGGGGAAAAAGCAGATGTGTCTGCAGTGACAGCCAAGCTGCACTCAAAGCTGTGTCCAACCCTCTATCCAACTCCAAATTAGTGCATGAAGTCAAGACCTTTTTGAACAAAGTCGGAAGACTAAATTCACTTAGGCTTGTATAGGTCCCAGGTCACTCTGGTATCCCAGGAAACGAGATCTCCGATGAACTCGCTAGAAGAGGCTCAGGGGAGAGTTTCTCAGGACCTGAACCCGCCTTAGGTCTACCTGCTTCCACGGTCAAATCTGACACCAATGACTGGGTCTTTAACGTACACAGTCGCAGATGGAGGGAATATCCAGGATGCAGGATGACTAAGCGCGTACGCCGTGACGTCTGCAAAAAGTCCGCAACGTTTTTCTTATCCTTAAGGAGAAATGACTGCAGAAGGCTAACGGGCGTCATTACGGGCCATTACACTTTTGCCAAGCATCTCTACGTGCTTGGCATCAGTGAGACGCCTACCTGTGCTGCATGTTGCGAGGAGGATGACACAGCGGAACACTTTCTCCGCGACTGTCCCGCCTTCGCTCGTGCACGGTGGCGCACCCTTGGGGCCGACGTGGTGAGTGCCGAATCTCTTAGCTCAACATCACTGAAGCCCCTCCTCACTTTTCTCCGGACAACGGGGAAAATACAATAAAGACAAGGTGTCTGTCTGGTAGTACAATGGACCAGTACTTGTGTCTGAGTGCTACAGCAGATAGTAGAAGCCTCCAACAAAAAAAAAAAAAAAAAAAACACAGCCTAAAACACTACCCTGCGGTACAACGGTCGTTATCGCTTTTAGCTCGAAATATTAATTTCCGTGCTTAACATGGAAGAGTCTGTACGATAGGTAAGATCTTAGAATATTATATAGCTGTCCTGGTAGAACAGGTCGTTGTTTGTACTCCAAGCCTTTGTACCATATCTTATCAAACGCTTGTGAGATGTCAAGAAAAACGGTTGAGCAAATTAACTTTAGTTCTAGCGCGTTTTCAATTACATCAGTTATTCGATGTACTTGATCTATGGTGGAATGCTTGCTTCTGAAACCAAACTGATGATGATCCGGTAGACTTTCAATAATTGGCTTAAGTCCATTAAGTAGAATTCTCTCGAATACCTTATAGATGATCGATAGAAGAGAAATAGGTCTATACGACGTAACTTAAGACGGCGGTTTCCCGGGTTTCGGAACCATGATATCTTCTATCTTGGCTTGGAACATGTTTTAATCTAAGAGCCGCATTTACGAGAAAGAGATGTTTAAGAAGCGCTTTCTCCGGCAATGCTTTAAGAATTTCTCCGGTGATTAAATCGTAACCAGGAGCTTTGTTCGACTTTAACGATTTTACTACTTTTTTAAGTTCCGAGAACGTTGCAGTTGGTACTCGGTAGTCCGTCCCTGTATTCAAGCGATTGTCGATGTCCTACACCGGTTGGCCCTGGAAGGGTTTAAAAGTATCTTCAAGGTAACCGGCGAAAATGTCTGCTTTTTCCTTATCTCCCCTTGCCCATCCGCCCTTTTCTTATTGGTGGTGCCTGAATTTGCGGCTTTTTAATACTTTTTACAGCTCTCCAAAGCGAGTAATTTGATTCTTTCTCTGAAGTCAAGTTTAGTAGGTAAATGCCGATACGCTCATTTTTGTAGTCTTTAATTGCCCTTTTGAGCGAATTACACAAATGGTTTAATCTGGTTTTATCCGGCGCGCAGGTTTGTTGCCACCGCTTCCGCACTTTCCGTTTTTCATTCACCATTTGTATTTCCGCCGGATACGATACATTTAGACTGACCGAAATTTGATCTTGGTGTGGAGTACTGTTCGATGCCGCGTATTGCACTGCTTGGACAAAACGATCAACTTCGACTTCTAATTCATTGTGTGTTTATAGCGGTACTCTGAGTTTAGTGCTCTCCTCAATGTAGATTCTGAATCTTTCCCAGTTTTTTCTCCTAGTAGTTAACCTAGGTGGTCTTTGTCTTTTAATTAATGCTGCGCACATCGTTAGTATAACTGGAGAATGGGCTGAGGAAAGGTCAAAACTCTCTTCGACTTTTAGGTAGTTTGCACTGATTCTATCGGTAACTCTTTCACTCGAGACCCAATTCACTATTCTTCCCTCCGAAAATACGTACTGTTTCAATTTCCGGAAAGCTGACTTCGTGAAACTAAATAATCTGCTCAACAATGTTAATTTTAACTTCCTTCTTAACCCTAACACACACATATCCTTAAACGAAACCCTTGCGCTATTTTACACCAAAACCCTCAGCTGCTTCATTCTTTCAGTCCCATACTCACCAAAAAAGAACTACACTTCATCTCCGCCCTGGTATACCAAGGAACTACGCTCTTTGCGCAATAAAAGAAACAAAATTGGCACGTCTATCTTAGATCCTCCTCTGCATCAGACCTTTCTAATTACATGCAGTCCTACACTAAATTTGCACAGCTATGTGAATCACTCTACCTCCGATACCTGAACAGAATGCAATCCTCCCTTATCTCTGATGCCAAGTGTTTCTACCACTTCATTAATACAAAAATAAAAACCGATAGCTACCCCACTACACTTAACTTTCTCAATAACTCTTCCAACGAACCCGAAGTAATCGCCAATTTCTTTGCTCATTTCTTCAGCCAATCATTCACTGACCAAGATCTTCAACCCGATCACGACTATTTTCGATATTTGAAAGACTGCCCCCAGACGTCTCTTGTTTCATTGAACATCACTCCCGACCTAATCGCCGAAAAAATACGCAACTTAAAGGACGACTACTCTTCCGGTCCCGACTGTCTGCCTGCCATAGTATTAAAAAAGTACGCGAACCATCTTATTTTACCCCTTACCGCTCTATTTCAAAGTTCTATCTCTCAAGGACTCTTTCCTAAGCTTTGGAAACATGCTTATATCATTCCAGTCCACAAAAAAGGACTGAAAAATGTGGTGTCCAACTATCGTCCCATTGCCAAGCTCTCATGCATACCCAAACTTTTCGAGAGCATCGTTTATGATGCACTATTCTTTCACTGCAAAGCCATATTTTCTCCTAACCAACATGGGTTCCTAAAAGGTCAATCGACAACCACTAATCTAGTCGAGTTTGTTTCACAGTGTTTGTGTGCACTCGAAGCTGGCAAAGAAGTAGACGTTCACTGCCCTCGGTTTCTCTCCCGGTTTTATCTCATGGATCAAATCTTATCTTGAAGATCGTCAATATAACGTTATCTTCAGATCTTCTATATGATATGAAAATATTTAAACACATATCTTCCCCTGTCGACTCCTGCTCTCTCCAATTGGACCTTAACAGGTTCACTACTTGGTGTCAAAAAAACCATCTCGAGCTCAATATCAGTAAATGCCAAACCATCACTTACTCCCGCAAGCGTTCTTCCTCACCACCCAGAACCTACATTATTCGTAATGAAACCGTTCCCCCTGTCAACTTCTTGGTTGACCTAGGGGTTATTTGTGACCGTGAACTCAACTTTCGCCTCCATATCGACAACATTATCAAACGTGCTAACTCTGCCCTCGGTTTCATGAAAGAATGAATGGTCCAAAGAATTCTCGAATCCTTACGTTACGAAATCATTATACATCATTATACATCACTTTCGTTAGGCCCCTTCTCGAATATGCTAGCCAAGTCTGGCCCCCCTCTTATGAATCCCATACTATGCGTATTGAAGCCATTCAACGCAGGTTTATCCGTTTTGCCCTTCGTGGCCTTCCTTGGGCCGACCCCCTTAATTTACCAACTTATACGGATCGCTTAAAATTAATCAACCTCCAACTCCTTAAAGAACGACGTGATGTTACAGACATTCTATTTATTCATGACCTTCTCAGTGGTAACATTGACAGCCCTTCATTATTGCACATGATTCCCCTTAACACCAACCCGCGTAACCTTCGGTCCACACCCCTTTTCCGTATAAGCACTCACCGCACAAATTATGGCTACCATGAACCAATGTCCAGAATGCTTCGCAAAGCTAACACCAATCTTTTCGACCTTCACCTTAATAAGTCCAGCCTTAGAATTGCCCTATACCACAACCCTTCTCACTCTCCTTAATCGTCTCCACCCCGCCACCTAGTTAATTGATCGAGCGGAGCGTAGCGGAGCGAGAGCAATCACCCACTTTTTGGCCTAGCGCGTGCATGTACGGGGAATATAGTGGTCCGAAAACGATTTCGGACTAATCTTGTACGCACTAAATGTAGATATCGGCTATAACCACACATGTGTGCAGCATGTCATTCGATAGATCTAGGTCTGTAGATGAGCCATAAATTATCAAATGAAATTGTTTGATTGAAAAATAGTGAGAAATAACGAAGTAAAGTTTAGAAAAGTGCCATGCGGAGCGAGAGCAAGGTTGATAAAACAACAAATTTGCTCGCTCGATCAAAAATTTTCAGTAGCGGAGTTAAGCCCGCGCATACTGATCTGCCTAGTAAGTTATAGTTAAGTTATAGATTTTTGTTAAGGCTTGCATAAAGCTAATAAAGTGCCCCTATGGGGCCGTCAAATCAAATCAAATCAAATCAGATTCCCTTCGTGATAAAGAAGTCAATTAGATCGGAGGTTTTTGCGACATCTCATGGCCAGTACGTCGGCTTTCCCATTGAATGAAACTCGCGGCTATTTTCCATACTAGCTTGGTAAAGTCCTCTAACTTTTTGCGAGCCATATCGTGAGCCCCAAAAGGTATGTTTAGAGCGTTAAAGTCGCCACCAATAATAAAGATCGGCCCAAGAGAATTAAACAAACTTAAAAATTCGCTTTTATCCAAATTGAAACGCGGTTGGCAATAGATTGATGAAATATTGAAGGAATAATTTCTATTTCTAACGTGTACCGAGCACATTTGCATCGTTTCAAGTTCTTAACTGATTTCGGTGGAGTGATCAATATTCTCTTTTATAAACAAGGTTGATCCGCCCCTTGCCGTTCCTGATGGGTGAAACGCGGGGTAGGCACAATAGCCTTTTAGTTTTATACGCGACTGCATCATCAGGTGGGTTTCAGAAATCAAGCATATGTCAATATTTTTTTCGCGAACAAAAATGTCTAGTTCATTAATTTTGTTTGTAAGTCCATTCGCGTTCCAGGAAAGAATTTTTAATATTTAGGTTAGGTTTTTCGAGGTTAAGTAGTCGCTCGAAAATAAGTCGATTCGTTTGGCTTTGTTCTTCGAGCCTCGCAAGAATAATCGAAAAAACGTTGCCACAGGGTCTGACTTTGCGACACATATGGTACGTGAGGGCGCCGTAATTTGGGCATAAGTTTTTGAACCTATATGTAGCGATTTTTCTTTTGTCAATGTTTTCTGACTGGTTCCCGATACAGCCAATTGCGCTTAGTTTCCGTCTTCTGCGAATCGGTTTCGAAACCGCAGCTTTTTTGTGATCTATTTCCCGACTGGTTGCAGTCGCCAGATCAGGAGTTTTTGTGTTCGCGGTTTGGGACTTATCCAGCCGTCTCTGTAGTTCTTTCGTTACTTCACATCCCCGATAATTGGCCGGGTGCCTTCCTTTACAGTCGATGCGTATGGTTAAAACCTTAGCAGCGCTTACACTGAACAATTAACGCCATATTCTGTCGAGGTGGTTCGATTTTAACCATAATATAGGGTCCGCCAAATAACTTTTTTTTTTTTTTGAAAATGCTATACAAAAAACTACTGAATATTTTCTCAAATTTCTTTTTTTATTTGAAAGTACAATCCTTCCGGTTAATAATGGAAAATAATTTCATTCAAATGGCTGCCTCGGCTGGCCATGCAGTAGCCTACACGATCGGTCCAATTTTTAAGCACATTATCGATTGTGCAGCTGTATTTCACCAATGGCTTCACGAATATTGTCCTTTAAAGCGTCAATTGTCTCTGGCTTGTCGGCGTAACACTTATCTTTGACGGCACCCCACAAATAATAGTCCAACGGTGTCAAATCGCAGCTCCGAGGTGGCCAAACGACATCACCTCTGCGGCTGATAATGCGATCTTCGCCGATCTAGCGCCGTCCTGTTGAAACCAAATGTTGCCAATATCCTCCTCTTCAATTTTTGTGAACAAAAATTCGTTCAACATGGCCCGATAACGATCGCCATTGACTGTAACGGCCACTCCTTGCTCATTTTCGAAGAAAAATGGCCCAATTATGCCTCTGGACCAAAATCCGCACCAAACAGTGGCTCGTTTTGGGTGCACCGGCTTTTCAATGTATGCGTGGGGGTTTTCTGTGCCCCAAATGCGACAATTTTGCTTGTTTACATACCCGCCAAGATCAAAATGAGCTTCATCTGAAAAGATGATTTTTTTGGCAAAATCGGCATCTTCTGTAAGTCGATCGCAGGCCCACTTAGCGAAGCGTTGTTCAGGCGTATACACAACCATATTTGTTCAGCGGAAGGATAAAACTAATTATCTGTCAAATCAGACATGAGCTAAGTGTTACCATTCACGAAATAAGCACTACTTGAAAAAAAAAACGTTAGATGGCGGACCCTTTATTTAATATCGTTTTTATGTCGTAAATTTTCTAAATTTTCGGCGGACCCCACAAGCGGACCAGTAGGAATGCAGTTAGGTTATGGTCCTACACTTCTGACCATAACGACGCCGGGATAAAAAGGAAAAGAAGAAGAAGATGCCGTAAATTTTCTCTCGATCTTCGGTTTTGTCGAACGTTAGTCTGAATAAGGGGAGCCCGCGTTTGACTACGGATTCTTCCCCGTTGATATGGTGCTTTTCACGCGCGATAATATTTACCGCATCTGTTATTTTGAATCCTTTGGTTTTCATGTCCGCGATAATGTCTTCCTTTGTGCAAGAGGGGTGCAAACCCCTAGTTACTACACGGATAGGTCGGTCAAGCTTATTTTCGTACGTGCACCATTGCACTTTCTCTGCATTAAGCTTTTGAGAAACGAGGCGATAGCTATCCGGCTCGCGACATTATTCGATAATTACTCGATGGTAGTGATTGCAAAATTGAGCGCAATTTATAATAATTCGCGATTCCGAACACATTTATCGGTGGCAACGGTTGATTTGCTTGGGAATTTGATTTTGGTGGGGGCTATACCCCCATTTTATTGTGCTTATGTAATTCAAGCTACATACTTAATTTAACCTACAATCTAGGAAACTGCCATAGGAGCCATAGGATGTACGAGAGGTGGGTACATTGAAGAGACGTGGATTTCGTGTATTACGAGGGTTAATGTTGAAAAAGATAGAGTTATAAAGGGACGCGCAGTCGATGGTACCTGAGAGGAGTCGGTGGATAAAAAGGATGTCGGATATCCTTCTTCGTTCTTCCAGCGAGTTCAAATTAATAAGTTTTAGGCGATCTTGATAGGGAGGTAGGATTAGAGGATTGTCCCAGGGTAAGCCGCGAAGAGCAAAACGGAGAAAACGGCGTTGGACACTCTCAATTCTGGAAATGTGTGAATGATAGTAAGGAGACCACACTTGAGAGGCGTATTCGAGAAAAGTACGAACAAAGGTTATATAGAGAGACCGAGTGACGTAGGGATTGGAAAATTCTTTAGACCATCGTTTCACGAAGGCGAGTGCAGAATTGGCCTTAAGAATTGTATCGCTGATATGTGCAAGGAAATTGAGACCAGGAAGCATAATACACCAAGATCACGGATCACCTGAACGATGGAAAGGGGTTGATTATGGAAAAAGTAGAGGCGGGGAGGAGGTTTGCTACGTTTGCGGGAGAAAGTAATAGATTGACACTTTGAAATGTTGAAGTGGGAAGGGTCATGTTCTGAGGAAATGATCTTAAGGAATTTAGCATCGTCGGTATATAGAGAGATGTGGGAATGTTTGAAAACCATTTCAATATCGTTAATGGTGAGGATAGAAAGAAGCGGGCCTAAATGACTGCCTTGGGGGATACCGGAGGAAGAAAGGAAGGGGTTAGAGAGGGCAGATCTAAAGCGAACGCTGTAGTTGCGATTTTCCAGGTAAGAGGAAATCCACTAAGGAAATCCTTTTCTAAGGATGAAAGGGTGAAGGAAACGAATTCAATAAGGTTTGTGGTTGTAGACCTCCCTTTAAGGAAGCTGCCTGAGGGAGATAAAAGACTTGCATTGAAAACTTAAATTATCATACAAAATACTTTCGAAGATTTTGGGTATATGAGACAGTTTGGCAATGGAACGGTAGTTCTTAAAGTCATTCTTCGGACCCTTTTTGTGTATAGCTGTTATAAAAGAGGTTTTCCATATCCGGGGAAATTCACATTGGGAAAGGGATAGGCTGAAGATTTTTGAGAGAGGTAGAGAAAGGGAGGAGAAACATTTTTTCAAAAATATACCTGGAAGGCCGTCGGGGCCAGGGGTTTGATCGCTGCACGTACCAGACGATGACGTAGGTTGTACTTCGCCGTTTGACACTGTTATTGAATTGCGTTCTTCCGTTCGTATAACTTCGGGCGATGACTTAGCCTTCCATTTTTTGCCCGCTCGTTTTTTTCTTAAAATCCAGTCCGTTTCACGACTTAGTTCTTCTTCGTCCGTGTGATAACTTGTGTTATTCGGACGGCTAGGAGGCGAAACTGACGTGGTCGCAATCCGCGATTTGAGCATATCTACGAGTAGCTCCTTCTTTAGTTCGGCGCAAAGTAGCTCCATGCAATCTGGCACGTAGGTTGCTGTTTTCCTCCTCGAGGCTTTCTAGTTTCGTCGAAGTTTGTTCATTGACCGGAATTGCCGATTCTGCAGTATTAGCGTCGCACGCTTTTATCGCTGATCCCGTCGGTGAGGATCTAGGTATTGTCTTACTTCTCTGAAAAGGGTCTTATACACTAAATTTATTGGAATTCATTATGTTCCCACGAGTAGCGGAGAAAGGGTGGTCCGTCTGTCCAGAGATCCGCAGTAGACAGATAAGGCTCGCTGATCCGGAAGTCGCCAGGTATCTGGATGCTCAGTTATTGATTGAGCTATTTTTTATACTGGGCCCCCAACCAAGTTGATTCTCGGCACGGGTCGCATTACACCTTAATCCAGCCCAGTTGTTAGCAAAACCGATGGATTTTAGTCGCCTCTTATGACAGGCATGCCCTACGTAGGGTATATTCTAACCCCTACCCGAAGGGGATAAATAAAATTGATAGTAACTAGTTTTGAGTGAAGGATCGGGATCTATCTTGCCTAAAGTGTCTCTCGAGCTCCTTTACTAGGTCCCTTCATTTGGCAAACGAGTCGAACCGTGTTAGTTCGAATGCACGTCCCAATAACCTTGTTTTTATAATTTCAAGATATGTTCGATGTTGATCTTTCGCAACGGAAGAGAAAAATGTGTTTCCACAAGCTGCTACTGTTGTGATTTCTTCTGCCTATTACTGTTTGTGACTTCTTCTGCTGCTACTGTTGTGACTGTTGTTTCCAGGTAGGCTTCACACCCTAAAGATGGTTCTTACCCCTGGTCTTTTTTTTTTTTAAACACTGCCCAAACTTTGCCTCAGACGTTCGCTTTGAAGTTTGCCAGGTCTGACGATCGTGGGCCTTTTTCACACTTTATACTGCTGGTGTTTTAGCCCCAGTACGTTGTCTTTTCCCTTTTACGCTTGGTAGTCGGGTCCTTTCAGGTATCCCACCGCCGCCACCAAATGTTACGATTGGCGCCGTGCTTCCCTGATATATCAAGGGAAGAGCGTCAGTCGGAGAGTTCAACAACTTATACACGTTTCAAAAGTTTTTATTAATGAACTTATCACTGTTCTCGTGAGTAACTCTGATAATTAACTCTGCCTACCCTCGATATCAACTGCCTTTTTATACAATATTTTGCGTACGCATTTTATCTCCTCTTCTTTCTTAATTCATACCCGCGTCAGAAATCGGTTTCTGCAGCTAGGTTAACCACTACGAAACTCGACTTTAATGCACTGACCCCACTTGAGTTTTTTTTTATACATACGCTGTACTTTGCTCCGACCCATTTACACTTTCATGCATGCAACCTGGCACTCATTCAAATTGTGTTTAATTGGCATAGAGAAGTGTGCATTCGCTGAGTGGACGATGCATGTGGTCCGTTGTGTAGATCACAACACCCTGTTGGTCCCAATGAAAGACATTCTATTTCATTACATAATTACCATAGAACGAACTTCATTGACCAATAAAGATCAACATTAATTTCACAAAAAGTTGGGGGTGTAACTCAACAAAAACTTTAATACTAGCTTCGCTTCGAAAGGAAGTATTTTTGGTAAGAAAGCATCATAAGCACGAGCTGGCGGTTCCTAGTGTGATAGTAAAAAAAAATTAAACCTACATTACTTGCCATTGCCAAGGTTCTGCACTTCGCTACAGTGTAATCACTGGGCCTGTACTTCTTATGGGCGCCTTCATTCTTCTTATCCCCACACAAATAGAGCCCGAACGGAACTGTGTTCTTACACCATTCCAAAATACCACTTCTCTGTAAAGACAATGTTGACGTTATTATTCTATCCTCAGTAAATAAAAAAAAATTTACCATAGAAAGTGGGACAATCCGATAAGTACGAAGTAATAAATTCTGCTCATTTGTCTCCGGGTCATTTTTAAGAAGATCATTAACCATTGTGAGAACTTGCTGCATCACTTCGTCTTGTCGAAGATCGTCCTTACCTTTTAGCAGTTGTGGTCTTTTCACACCGTCCGAACAAACACACATCAGTTTCTTGGGCGCATTGATTCCTCCGACCAAGTCTACGCTATTCTCCCATTTGCGAATGTCTATTGTTCAAAAGGTTACCAATATAATTCGCTTCTTTTGAATATTTGTCATTGTCTTACAAATAATATCGTACTGTCTGCTAATAGAAACTGGCAGATCTATGGTGGGACAGTGAACATGTTCGAGATCCTTCAATGTCCTCATTTTATCACTTAGCACCAACGAGGAGTCCTTGCCAGCGTCCTTGTTCGCAAAATCAATGAGAGCTGAAATAATGGATATATCATGCTACAAGTGGCTTTTATTTTAAAAGATCCTCGCTTACCAGAAAACATCGATTCCATTTGGATAACACAATCGGGTTTCATAGCCTTTGCCGTGTGTACAATCTTCCTGGCAATAATGACCCGTTCAGGAGAAGATGTACTACTACTCCTATCGGGGTTATGTACTCGTAACATATAAAAAATGTCGATGAATTTCGATTGAAATGAACTTACTTTGGATTATCGGCATATGCAAAGGCTAAGGCCAGAAGCTTATACAACGTATGATGTGGATGATCTCCTACACATTTCACTGGAACAGATTTTTCTTACCAATAAAGCCGAATATATATTGTAAGTTTGATAATTACCCAGAAGTTCCTCCAGAATTTCGAGGAATTGCGGATTTTTGTCACTTAATCTGGCACTCATTTGGTTAAGAACGCAAATAAATTTAAAAGTAGGTATCTCATTGATGATGCTCTTCATAATTTTATTTAGCGCTGGATCAGATTTATGCGCAAACCAAAGGGCTATTATACGATATATAGATGAACTGGTAATAGTGTTATCAAGCTTGCTGAATTCCTTATAATTTCTAATCCAGGAGAAGAGAAAAGATCGGATAATTCCTACGTAATTTGTTTGCATTTTCTGACTTACTCCAGGGCAATGAATAAATTATCCAATCGTTTGGTTTCCATCAATTTGATCTCCCTGCCGTCGATTCCACAATTGCGAATCATCAAATTTTTACCAACGATTCTGTCTCGATCTGAAGATTTTTTATCGAACGATTCAACCTCTTCTTTATTCTTTTTCATTATGTGGACTTTTGTACGGAATGTCTCTGAATGCAGATACGTATTCAACTATTCATATGTAAAATGGGTCATGAAGTAAGAATTGATATTTGATTTCATTAATTAACACATCACTCAATAAGTTCGTAGGATGACATACAGATGGCGCCACTATTGACAAATCCATTCCCTTTGGGGGATTTTTTTTTTATGGGGTTCGTGCAGGTTCAAGGGTGCATGCTCTTATCGTGTTTGTCACCCAACCTGGACGGGGTGCAGATGGTTTGTATCGAAGTTGTTCGTTTACTACTCTCCGGTGGTGGTTGTCCTAGATAGGATTTTTTGAGAGATTCGACTGAATTTGTCGCGTTGGTTGTAGTTCACAGTAACTCTTTGTTTCCATGTCATTAAGGTGTTATATTGGAAATGCAACCACAGAATTTTGAATTCATGGGGGTTAGGCTTGGAGTGCCAGTCATAGAAGACGACTAAATTCCTAATGGATCTCTACTCCATGAAAAAAGATTGCAGAATTAGGCGCAGATCTGATGACTCTACACTACACCATGATAACACCACATTCAAGATAACATTAAAAAATCGTGCGATCGTCGACCCACCTGGGTCTTTAATTTGACTGGTTCTCCGATCGGATCTCCGGGTGTGAACCACACAAGGGAGAGCAAAAATAAGGGAAAGGAGCGTGGAACGTACGCGATTTTCCTGCGCCATAAAAAAGGATCAGTCGGTTGGGCTGCGGCGTAGTGAGCCGTATTCGTAAAAAAACCAAATCACTATGAAACAACCACAGGCCTCGAATAAGGATGAATACACTACTGACGACCCCGGCAAACGTAAAACAAAAAAGGACAATGAACTTCGGCTCTGCACGTGGAATGTGAGTCCCTTAACAGACTACGTGCAGCTGATGAACTCGCGGAGGCCCTTGACTGCTACAAAGCAGACATTACCGCAATCCAGGAAGTGCGGGGCAAAAGGAGGATGAAAAACTAGGACCTCTACCACGGCGATTGCTATATAGGGGGAAGACAGAGCTTATTCGGATGTGGTTTGGTTGGCTAAGGCAGACTTAGGCAAAAAGTCTTGAGTTTTAAATTCATAAGCGAGTGTCTCATAACAATCCGCATCAAAGCTAAATTCGGCAACATTAGCCTGTTTGCGCCCACGCTCCGACAAAGAACAGGGATGACGACAGCAAAGATGACTTCTATGATCTCCTAGAAAGAACATATAATCAATGCAGCAGCTACGGCAGGAAGATCGTTCTAGGAGATTTTAATGCACAGCTGGGAAAAGAAGGCATTTTTGCTAGAGTCATTGGAAAACACAGCCTACACGGCAACACATCCGGGCAAGGACTCAGGCTCGTGGAATTTGCCTCGGGACGGAACCTCTCTGTAGATAGTACGCGGTACCCTGATCAATCGATCGTCAACCAGATTGATCACATTGCGATTGATGTCAGACACTCCTCCAGTATTCTCGATGACCGAACCTTGCGAGGAGCCTACTCGGATCATTACCTTGTTGTAGCCAAGGTAAGAGCACGGATATCAAAAAAAAAAAAAAAAACCGTTTGATGTGAGAAAGTTACAATCGCAAACGACCGAACTTAGCCAACCGAGTCTCCCAAAAACTCTCTGAAAGTTCGCACTGACAGTAGAAGAAGACTGAAAACGTTGTCAAAAAGCCATCAAGTCAGCCGCTGATGTGCTGGGTTTTACCACACCACCCAGGAAAAACCCGTGGTTTAAGCGCTGCTCGTGAGCTCTACGAACAAAAAAGTAGGGAAGAGAACCGGCATCTCAGAAAGAAAAAGAAAGAGCACGAGAAGCGCGTGGTCGAGGAGATGGAAAGGTGCTTTAGCAGGAATGAAGTCCGAAAGTTTAACCAGAAAGTAAAACATTTATCCAGTGGACATAAATTTCAGACTGAACCCTGTCGGGACAAAAATGGATGACTAGTAATAGAATTGCAGTCGATGCTGAGAATTTGGAAGAATCATTTCTGCAGACTGTTAAACGACGACGAGGACCCAAATACCGCTGTCAGGCAGAATACCTCACTAAATCTGGACGACGATAGACAAGAATTCCGTCCCCCCGACTCTGACGAAGTCAAGAAGTTGAACAAAGCTGTTGGAACGGACGGACTGTCCGCGAACCGATCTGGGAGGACACATGCACCAGCTCATCTGTTAAATATGTTATCTTTATCAGCATGCCCGTTGAGTAGAATCTCAGTGTCGTTTGCCCGATCCATAAGAAAGGAGACCCCTTTGACTGCGCCAACTATATACGTATAGATAAGACACCTTAAGATCGCCTACAAAATCTTTTCTGCGGTTTCGTGTGAACGCCTGAGACGGTTCGTCAACAACCTGATAGGTCCATATCAGTGTGGTTTCAGGCCGGGGAAGTCCACAGTGGACCATATCTTAACACTGCAGCAGATCCTGGAAAAGACACAAGAGATGCAGATCGACACTCACCATCTATTCTTCGACTTTAAGCCCGCATATGGCAGCGTGCATAGAGAAGAGCTATACAAAGCCATGTCTAGTTTTGACTTCCCTACCAAGCTTGTCGGATTGTGTAGGATGACGATGGAGAACTTTCGCTGCTCCATCAAGGTTGGCAACGAATTTACCGAGACCTTCAATGTCAAAAAAGTATTTAGGCAAGGCGACGCGCTGTCATGTGATTTCTTCAACTTAATACTCGAGAAGATCGTGCGAAACTCACAAGTCACCACCAGAGGCACGATCTTCCAAAAGTCCGTTCAACTGCTATCTTACGCGGATTATATTGACGTGGTTGGTCGGTGGTGACGAGCCGTCAATGAGACGTTTGCTAGCATTGAAGCAGAAGCGGCTAAAATTGGTCTAGCGGTAAATGAGGGCAAAACAAAGTACAAGTTGTCATCAAGAAAGGACGCGCAACATCGACGTCTCGGACAGAACGTTACAATGGGCAGCATGAACTTCGAGGTAGTCAAGGACTCCGTCTACCTCGGCTCCGCAGTAAATAAGGACAACAACATCGGTACCGAGATCAAACGCAGAATCACTTTTGCCAATCGCTGTTTCTTTGGGCGATTGAGTAATAGAACTCTCTCTCGAAGGATCAAGTTGGCTATATACATCGTGCGCCATCTCATATGGGTCGATGTAAACTTCGACTAACTTCAACAATTCTCAACCGATTTTGAAAATTCCAAAACTTTTATTCAATTTAGACCTTTGCAATTTATTTTGATTAATTTTTGAAAACAATATCAATTAAATGACCGCCTTTATTGCCAATGTAAAAATGGGCTCGTTTTCGCGCATTCGAGCCTTTTCGAGCATTGCGGTCGAAATTTCTGCGATTTTCGCACGAATGTTTCTTGGAGGCCAGTCAATATCGCCCTTTTTTGACACCAATCTTCCAGGGAACTTCTTACCCAAAAGGTTCATTGTTTTGTCCGCAGTGTGGTATGTCGCGCCGTCTTGTTGAAACCAAATTGAAATAAGCCCTTTTTACGCATTTCTGGGACCATATAATGGGCCAACATCCACCGATATCGATCACCATCCACTGTATCGTCTATGTCTCAGTAAAAACAATAATATCATATTGCTGCTCAGAGATAGTAACAAAAACCTCTTTAAGTTAACTTCTCATTCCACCAATATTCTGATAATATCCGTCTATTACATTATTGCAACGGAGGTGTTTTGCTGAAGCAGCTGAGGCAATAAAGCGCGTGTGTAAATTTCTTCCGGCAGACTTATTTTAAAATGTATGTAACTTAATTTGGTTAAGTCAGCGGTTGATTTAATCAATTTAAAACATTTCACCTTATCAACCGGTATATCCTGCCTACCTGTGCAGGGACGGGTTAAGAATATCCCTGCAGCGATACCTCTCGCTTGTCGTAAAAGGCGACTAAAACAAAGGTAAACAAAAATCACATCTAGGCAATTTAGAAAACACCAAAGTGAGCCTAGGGACACATATACCGCCATTAAACTGCCCCACAAATGTGCATGCAAATCAGTGGGTTGACACGACTGGAGATCACCGGTGTTGTAAAAGTAAGATCAAACAAAAAAAAATAATCTGGAGCATGCCCGTGTCAAAAAAAAGAGGGAGAAGAAAGAAAACGGTCAAACCGTAGCATTATGGAAAAGAACGCTAAAAGGAAAAGCACTACCCCCCCAGGGGTGATCGTGATCCTGGGACGAGCAGCAATGCTCGGGTCAGAGCTATAGGATTTCCGGGGGATAGCAAAGTAATGCAACGGCGTAAGCCACACTTAAGAATCGCGAGTTGGAACGTTGGAAGCATGAGTGGTCGCAGCTATGAGCTTGAAGAAATTATGGTTAGAAGGCGAGTAGACATCCTAGGCGTACAAGAGACGAAATGGCAAAACACCGGTAATCGGGCACGTTTCTTGGACGTTAAAACAAAAGCCTACAAGATGTTTTACTATGGATTGGAACAAGGAAAAAACGGAATCGCCATCATCCTTGCGGAAGAGCTACTTGGCAACGTCTTAACCATTTCAAAGTCTAGTGATCGTTTGATGGCTCTCAAATTGGTGATGCATGGTGAGGTGTGGAACAGATGCATTCTGGCTAGATTTCCACAACCTTGTCAAAATCATCCCAAAGGAAGAGCTTTTGTTTGTTGGGGGAGATCTAAACGGACATGTCGGGAAGACAAGCGAAGACTATGAAGACTACCACGGAGGGGTGGGATACGGCACCAGGAACTCTTGAGGTGAAGATATCCTAAACATGTGCAAGTCGTACGGTCTTATAGTGCTAAATACCATGTTCGTTAAACAAAGCCGGCACCTGATCACTTATAGCAGCGGCGGAAATGAAACTCAAATAGACTATCATTTGGTATCCAGTTTCATGAAGCCACGAGCTAAAGATTGCAAAGTGATCCTGGGAGACGCGATCGCCCCTCAACACCGTCTCCTCCTGACTGAATTTTTTATGGAGGCGAGTAAGAAGTCAAAACAGCAAAACGAAGGTGTCTGAGAGAATCAAGTGGTATAAGCTGGATAAAGGAAAAGGCGAAGCTTTTATTACCAACATGAAAAACTACCTCTTTTCCATTATCGATGAGGTCGGTAATGAGGAGTGCAGAGCACAAGACATGTGGGATTCCCTACAACAATCTGGCCTAGAGAAAGCCAAATCACTGCTCGGAACATCTAAAGGCCCCTGCCAACACGCAAAAGAAACCTGGTGGTGGACAGACGAAGCCAAAGCAGTGATACACGAAAAGAAAATAGCTTTCCAAGCTTGGTCAAAGTGCTCTTCTACTAATAGAGAGGAAAAAGCTCGCCGTGAAGAGGTATATAGATATAGATATAGCGAAGGAAAAGTGTGCCCAATTCAAAGTGAAAAGCATGGAAGGCCTCTATCAGGAGTTGGAAGAAATATCGTCTTCCGCGTCTGACGGGAACCAGGCTACCCAGGAGCAGAGGAGCAAATATCTTTAAGATAGCCGCCCAGAGAAGAAGAAATGCTCAGGAGATTCGTTTCCCAAAGTTTATTAACAATGCTGAAGGCCAACTCCTTGTGGAAGACGAAAAAATTCTCCACAGATGGCGACAGTATTGCGAGGAACTTCTGAACGAACAGTTTTCCCGAGGTTTACTTTCCAAGAATCATGCCGAAATATCCGACATCACAGTCGAAGAAGTTCGGTACGCGGTTAAAAACTCCAAGAAAAGAAAAGCTGTTGGGCCGGACGGGATACCCTCTGAGTTCTGGAAAAAGATGGGAGACATCGGGTCTAGATGGCTCATGGTTCTTATCTCCAAACTTATGAGAGGCGACACTATGCCTAATCAATGGAGGGAAAGCTATCTTCTTCCATTGCACAAAGGAAAGGGTGATACGTGAAATTGTGATAACTACCGTTCTGTCAAGCTGATGTCGCACACCATGAAGATCGTTGAACGGGTATTAGATAGCCGACTGCGGAAAATAATACGACTATCTGATGACCAGTGCGGGTTTGTCTCGGGTAAATCAACAACAGATGCAATCCAAAGTATAGGGGTCATGATGGAAAAGCATCGTGATTCTTCAAAGGACTTGCATATGGTGTTGGTTGATTTCGAGAAGGCCTTTGACAGGCAACCAAGAGATCTTTTATGGGTAGCGCTAAGACAAAAAGGAGTTCCAGAAACCTACGTGCGAGTGATTATGGACATGTACGAGAGAGCAACGACAAGAGTAAGATGCACCGCAGGAGTCACCGAAGAGTTCGCAATCAAAGTCGGTGTACACCAAGGGAGCGTCCTCAGCCCACTGCTTTTTATAGCAGCCCTTGACTGCTTGCTTGAAGGAAAAGTGACGGACCCCAATGTGCACCAGCTATTCTTTGCTGACGATGGGGCCATTATAAGTGATGATCAGGCGTCCCTACAACGAGCACTTGATGTGTGGGTGGACATTTTTGAGGGACATGGGTATCGTATTAGTTCAAAGAAGACAGAGTATCTGTGCTGCCCGTTCTCTGACCCTCATCAGCCTATTCCAGACATTTACTTGAATGGAAGAGTGCTTCCCAAGTGTGAAAAGTTTAAATATCTGGGATCTATGATTAATAGAGAAGCAACTTGTGATGACGACATCAACCATCGCGTAAGCGTAGGGTGGATGAAGTGGCGGGAAAACTCCGCCATCTTCTGTGATCGAAAAATGCCCCCTAAGCTGAAAGGAAGGCTCTACACTTCAGTTGTACGTCCGGCGCTCACATACGGTTCACAATGCTGGACAATGCACAAAAAGTATGAGAGCAAATTAACGGCAGCTGAGATGAAGATGCTTCGCATGACAGCGGGAGTAACAAAGCGTGACAGAATTAGAAGTTCAAAGATCCGAGGAAGCCTCCACGTAAAAGAAACCATCACAAGAAAGACAGAGCGCGACCGACTCAGTTGGTATTGCCATGTTCAAAGGAGAGATCCTTTGAACCCCGTCCAAAAGGCAATATCAATCTACGTTCCAATTTCAACACTTTCAACACGCAAAAAAGGCAGGCCGTAAAACAATTGGTGCAAACAAATGCAAAAACACCAGCATTTGATTGGCCTCAGCGATGAAGTAATCCCAAACCGGGAAGCCTGCCGCTACTGTCTGAGGTCAAACCGGCGGACCCCACAAGCGGACCAGTAGGAATGCAGTTAAGTGGGAAGGTTATGGTCCTACACTTCTGACCATAACGATGCCGGAAAAAAAAGGAAAAGAAGAAGAAGAAGATTATCTTGAGAAAAGAAGAACCATCCACAGCGAATATTATATGGCATGATTGATGCGTTTCGACAAGAGAATGTACCGCACCAGTTGTTTCCGTATTCACCGTTCACCTATCCATCTCCAGATTTGGTTCCCACCGACAACTAGCTGTTTGCACACCTAAAAAATCATCCAGGGAGAGAGATTCAATTCCAATGAGGAAGTAATTGCCGAAACCGAGGAGAATTTACTCGTACAAAAATGGCATCGAATGGTTAGAATAGCGTTGGGTGGATGTATCACTCTTGAAGAAGACTACGTTGATGAATACACTAGAATTTCGCCTAAAAGCTATTGTGTTATAAGCCATCCTACGAACTTATTGTGTGATGTGTTGGTCATACTTGGGTGTATTCTTTATCGGCGTATTTGGCGATTGTTAAAAATGTTGACTTGCGGCTTTCAGCATCATATGCCTCGAATTCATTGCTACCTAAAGCGATCCTATCTTTATGCTCCGAATATTTACTAAGCAGTTCCATAGAGCGAAGGAAGGATTCCTTATGGACAACATCGAAAGCTTCATCATTTGTTTCCAAAAGCATTTCTCCATACATTCTGTTACATTCAAAAAACGCTGTCGACATATGGTCTGAGCTTGAAAATAAATGGAATCACTTACCGATGAGCCTGAATCCTTTCAAGACAAAGTGCAAAATCACTGTTCATCATTATATTACGAAGAATTTCCTTTGCCATTCTGGTCTTTCCACTTTTCCAACTGATGTCTGCATCTTCCAGTAAAGCCTTTGCCTAGTGCATTATTGAATGTTAGGGATATAATCCATGTGAGTGCAGCTATTTACCTTAAATTGTTTCGAAGTCTCAAGCGTTTTCAAGAGCGCAACATTCCTTATAGCCAAATTGAGATTGCCGGCATTTTTGCACTCATCAATGCATTTCAGAATACACTCGCCTACAGCACTTCGTTCCTACAAGGTGAGGGGATGTAATATGGTTGAGAAAAAAATATTTCAAAAGCCAACTTTAAAAAATTCATCAATCTTCCTTCCCGCTCGTACGCCTGCCAGCTTGTATAACGTCATTTGGTGCGACAGTATGATCTCGGTGCATTGGAAATTGCCGTACTTTATGTTTTGCTCTAAATTCCATTTTTCCAAAATTCGTTCCGGTTGGGAGCTCAAACCAAATTGGATCTGTTAAGGAGAATGATAAGAAGTTTGAAAAAAAAAATTGTTCGGTCAAATACCTGGCAAAAGTCCTCCGTTTGTTGCAAGAGATGAAGCCATGTGATGTATTTGTATATGTTTTGCAGGTTCTCTATACTGATTTCTTGTAATATCGATATGACAGCCTTTTGTGCTTTATTTACAGCCGAGAGGCAATTGACTTCTTCTCGATTGAATATCGACTTAAGTGCGAGAAAATGATTTTTCTCGAATTCATACTCCAAATCGTTTAAACTTCCCGATCTCGTTACACTCTCAATGGGGGTGTCCCATTGACCCAGGCGCCAGCAACATTCATAATCAGGCCTTTCACGGACTTTCTCACAACTCGACAGAGCTAGCAGTCCATTCCTTAACAGAGACGCAAACAATTTGAATTACGCGCTTATTGATAGCATATCGCCTACCTTTTTAGGTTTTCAACACACAAACTTTTCTTCAACTCATTTGAAGAATCCAACTCCAATAGAACTTGTGCCCAATCACCTTCTAAGCTGAGGTATTCCAGTCTTGAGGTGAAAGGATTCAAGAAGCCTGATATCGCTTCGGTGCAGTTTATTGACTTATAAGCCTGTCATTTGGATTAAAAATAAAACTAAGACATTTAATGTTGAGGTATTGTCTCTTACTTGAGTGGCAACACCTTGGAAAGTTTCATTTCTCACGATGTCTCTCGTTTTAGACTTGTCCTTATCCTTTTCAACCATAGCCCATAGTTCCGAATAGAGGATTCCCATGAAATGAGCTTCGCAATATACACACGCTTCTGCGACGTGAAGCATATTGATCGGAACAACCCTGGAAGTTATTGTTTTAATACGAGTTTAAGACTATTTTCATATCTTTTGGTATATCGCAAGAGTCATGAGGCACTAATTCTCGAAGATTATCTACGAGGGTGGTCCGATAAGTACTTAGCCTACAAAAGAAAAACAACAATTTTGGAGAAATGGCGATTTATTTTTCAATATAATCTCCTTTTAGCTCGATACACTTGACCCAGCGATGCTCCAACTTCTTTAACCCGTCTGAAAAATACGTTTTCTCGAGGTCTACAAAGTAGGCCTCCGTGACGGCGATGACCTCCTCATTCGACTGAAAATTCTGCCCGGCGAGTGACTTTTTCAAGTTTGGCAACAAAAAGAAGTCGCACGGGGCCAAATCTGGAGAATACGGTGGATGGGGCAGCAGTTCGTGGCCCAATTCGACCGATTTGGCCGTGGCGAGGGCGGAGGTGTGAGCCGGTGCGTTATCATGGTGGAAGAGCACTTTTTTCTTCGCCAAGTGGGGCCGTTTTTTCTTCAATTCGGCGTCGAATCGGCCCAATAATAAAATTTGGCATAGTACAGCCCTGTGACCGTTTTGCTCTTCTCCAGGTAGCCGATGTGGATCACACCTTGTGAATCCCAGAAAACGGTGGCCATCACCTTTCCGGCCGATGGGACAGTCTTCGCCTTCTTTGGAGCAGGTTCGTCGGGTGAAGTCCACTGTTTCGACTGTTCCTTGGTCCCTGGTGTGTACCAGTGGATCCATGTTTCGTCGGCTGTTTCGAAACGACGCAGAAACTCCTTCGGATTGCGCTCAAACATCATCAAACACTGCTCTGAAGTGGTCTCACGGTTGCGCTTGTTGTCCGGAGTGAGCAAACGCGGCACCCATTGCGCCGACAGCTTTCTCATGCCCAAAATTTCATGCAGTATATGACCCACGCGATCTTTTGAAAGGCCTACTGTCTCAGCTATCTCGCGCACCTTCAATCGGCGGTCTGCCAATACGAGATCGTGGATTTTTGTCACGTTATCCTCCATGGTAGCCGTTTTCGGGGCACCTGGTCGTGGCTCATCAAAAACCGACGTGCGACCACGTTGAAACCAATTTTTGATGGTCGCCGTCGAAGGAGAAGAGTCACCGTACACAGCATCCAAACGCACTTTGATTTCGCTGCGCGATTTCCCTTCCAAAATCAAGAATCGAATCACCGACCGATATCGCCCTTTTTCCATTTTTCTAAAATCCGCGGACACTCCCGCTTCCACACGCGGTCAAAACAAAACTACGAGTCCGATCCGGCTGAAATATCGACAGTAGTCTACTAGAATGTACTACACGATAGTAAGTTGCTCTTGCGATACTGGCGCCATCTGGCGGTGAGGCTAAGTACTTATCGGACCACCCTCGGCATTTGGAAACGTTAAGTTTCGAACAATTTTTAGAGCACCAAACGGAAAAGCTGTTGAGATCCGATTGAGTAAGGGAAAAATCTTGTTGCGAGGAAATGGTCTGGAAGAACTTGGTGTCGTCGCCGTACAGTGAGAGGTGGGAATGTTTGATAACAAACTCAATGTCGTTTATGGTAAGAATAAAAAGAAGAGGACCTAGGTGGCTGCCTTGCGGAACGCCGGAAGAAGCTAAGAAGGGGTTGGAAAAGGCAGATTTGAAACGAACACTGTTGTAACGGTTCTTTAAATAAGAAGATATCCACTGCAACGCAGTGGGTTCAAAGCATAAGGAAGACATTTTGAAGAGTATTAGTTTGTGGGAGATTTTGTCGAGTTGAGATATTCATTATGATGATGATGATTAGGTTGAAATTTGCTTTGTAAAAGTCCTACGACTAAGCGGAGGGGAAGTATGTATTCAGAGTCGTGAAAAAATGAAAGAAGAAGGGGAGGATGGTAGTTGGCGATGGTTGATAAGGAAAGGGGACAAAATGAAACAGAGGAACTAAGGGAGTCTGTTGTGAAGATCAGGTCTAGCTGTCTACCCATGTAATTTGCGATGCCACCAACTTGCCTAAGGTTTGAATCAGCTAGGCGATCTAAGAAAAGACATTCTTTGGCAGCAGAGGGATTAGTGGCAATGTAAAATGATTGATCGTCTGATGGAGCCCATTTAAGGGGGTCTAGTCTTCGTTTTACCTTCATAGTAGACCGAGTCTGGTTTATCATGGAGATAGGCCAAAAAAAGACTAATGTTTTCATACGTCTTTTTATCCCTTAGACGAGGGAGAGCATACCGGCATTCAGTGGGGTTACTAACTTGCTGGGTAATTTTGACTGAAGGGGGCAGAAAGGAATCAATGAAAGATTGGTTAGAGTTAGGAAAAGACGTTGTTGAAGAAGGAGTTGAAACTGTTGGAAGAGAAGTGGAGTTGGCTATAGTGTGAGAGGGTTAGTATGGTGTGGGTGTATTAGAAAAGGCGGGGGCTGAGGGATTGAATACGTGGGAGTAGCTGGAGGTGTTTTGTGGTTACGCTGCCAAGAGCAGAGTTTAGGTCAATACTCGGAACAATATCGCTAAGCTAAAGGCGAACTGTCATCCGACACCGATTTCGTCCGAAATTCATCGTTTTGGACACATTTTGGTGACACATGCTCCAAACCAGATAACATCAAAGAATTTTAGAAACCTTTTGATAAAATTTGATAAGCCCAATCGACAATCGAGATTTTTAGTTTCCAAGACCAGTCCAGACTTATATGTCTGGCGCTTTTGAAGCCACGGGTCTATTAGAAAATGCCACAGAAGTTGAGTCTAGAAGCACTCAAAAACAAAGGCAGCGCCCACTTAACCGATATCATCTTCAAAAAGTTATGGAAAAAACTAAAAAATTCAATTACGCATTAAAAAAATATATGAAATAAGAAAAGACAACAATTAGTTGGAGTCTTTGGACCACTCCATATGTTACCTTATTCATAAAGTATTTTTTTTTAAAGGATAAATTGATATAAAAAGATTCTGCAGGTGATTTATATATCTATTATTGAATAGTTACCAATTATTGTGGATCCGTATACATTCGCAAATGTTCAGGAAATATTTGATAACCTTCTTATCGCTGTAAATAAGTCTGCTTGACCTCCATTCCTCCTAATGGCAAAAAAGAGTAAATTTCAAGAAAAAAGGCAAAAACTAAATAAATTGTTCACTCACATTCTTTATGGTTTCAAAAGTCCGCATAAAAAAGTGTTCCAGCTGCAAGTTAAGGGTCATTGATGAAAAGGTTCTTATAAATTATTTTTCGGCTTACCATCTTGACGATGTTGTTAAAATGAATTTCTTTGCTTGCAAGGAACATTTTGAACATTGGTATAATCGCCGATTCGCTGAAGGAAAACTAGATTTTTTCTTTGTTGTTAGAGAGATAGGCAAGAATTAAGGTCTACAATACTCACATTTATCTGACACAGCGTTCCAAAGGAATCCCATTTACACAGATTGAATATTTTAGAAGAGAATGCTTTCACCCACGTTTCGTAAGCTAATGCTTCATATTCTATCACGATATCTACGAAACTAAAGGGGGCAATTGAAGAGTAGTTGTCCAACCTGATCGGATTGTCTTTGTTCACAAAAACCTTAAACAACGAGAATGAGTCTGCAAAAAAACAAAACAACTGTGAATGTATTTTGTTTGGATAGGAATATGAAACATCGATTTTGGTTTGCTTCTCGTTTCTTGGCGCTAACCATTCTTCAAACAACAATCGGGGCAAGAAGTGATCAGGAAGTGCCAAGTCTGGCGAGGCGGGTGGGGTGAATGGAGGGTTTGTTCTTGTCGAGGTAGTGTTCGTGGGTAACTTTGGTGTGTCCAAGTCGTAGGTAATTATAGGTGATTATTTAGGTAAGGTCTGTCCTGGATGTGATTTGCTCTCGTGGATCGTTGGCGCAGTTTTTGACTGAGAGTCTGTCTTTGTTAATGGTCCGATACCAGTGGGATGATTTGTCGAAAAGGGATTGTTGTTCGGGGCAGTGAAGTGTTCTAATATATTTGTTTATGTCTTACGCGTTAAAATTCGGGGAGAGAATTGAGGGGGTGCGTAGGGTCCGTTTAGCGGCATTATCGGCAAATTCGTTGCCAGGGATTCAGATATGGCTTGGAATTCATATTAGTTTTGTTATAGGAAAGGATTAAGGAGGGGTAATAACTTTGGTTATTGGTGTTAATGATGGCTTCAATTGATGATAGGGAGTCGGTGCGAGGCTGTTAGGATGGCGATGATTTCGGCAGAGAAGGATGATGTATAGGAGGAAAAAGGAGAAAATGGTTTCGTTTTCTGTGGTGACCCTGAAATTGGCGTTGTCTTCTGTTTTGGAACCGTCAGTGTAGTCGGAGAAGAGGGTTCGGACATTTTCTGGGGCAGTGTGGGATTTCTTGTAGGAGCGTAAGGTTTGGTTTGGGGGTGATCGTGGTGGAATTGTAGTCATCACCGACTGTTGAGTTCAGTTTCCTGAAGTTCGCTTGTGAATTGAGAGATGATAAAAAAGTGCTGACGAAGGGATAACACTCGCAGCATAAGATCACTTTAAAAAATTCATACTCTGTGTGTGCATTTCCCATATAATACCTTAATGACATGGAAAACAAAGGAGTTACTGTGAACTACAATCAACGCGACAAATTCAATCAATTTCAAAAAATCCTATTAAGGACAACCACCCCCGGAGAGTGAACGAACATCTTCGACACAAACCATCTGCACCCCGTCCAGGTTGTGTGACAAGCACCATAAGAGCGTACATTGTTGAACCTGCACGAATTATAAAGGGTGGTCCAAACATAATGCACGATGTTAATTGTGAGTCACACCTTAACGTCAAGTTTTTTTGCCCAACTTAATTTGACATTTCTTTGTTTCAGTATTTGACAAATTCAACCATGGAGAGGTACACAATTGAGCAGCGCGTTAAGATTGTTAAAGCCTTTTACGAAAATGGGCGTTCAAATCAAAATGCATTTCGTGCACTTCGTAATTTTTTTGGTCAGCATAATCGACCAAACGTGTCCACAATCGGTAGAATTGTGCGCAAATTTCATCAAACCGGGTCTGTAGGAAATGTGAAAACACCTGTGCATGCTCGCCCAGTTCGTTCTGCGGAAAACATTGCTGTTGTTCGCGATAGTGTGGCAGAAGAGCCGTCAACCTCTACTCGTCGTCGTGCCCAACAATTAAACATCCCACGAACATCACTGATGCGAATTTTGAATAAAGATTTGAATTTACACGCTTACAAGGTTCAATTGACTTAAGAGCTGAAGCCTACTGACCATTTCAAGCGTCGTCAATACGCCGAATGGTTGGTAGAACAAACAGAAATGAATGGCGACTTTACAAAGAAAATCATCTTCAGCGACGAGGCATACTTTCACCTCAGTGGATTCGTTAACAAGCAGAATGGCCGCATTTGGGCAAATGAGAATCCACGAGTGATTGTTGAAAAGCCGATGCATCCACAAAGAGTGACTGCTTGGTGCGATTTATGGGCTGGCGGCGTCATCGGGCCGTACTTCTTCGAAAATGAGGTCGGCCAAGCGGTTACCGTGAATGGTGTACGCTATCGCGAGATGATAACGGACTTTTTGTGGCCAGAAATTGAGGATATGGACCTGGACGATATGTGCTTCCAACAAGATGGTGCCACTTGCCACACAGCTAACGAAACAATGGCTCTTTAGCGCGAGAAATTCAATGGCCGTGTTATCTCACGTCATGGCGATGTTAATTGGCCGTCACGATCATGTGATTTGACACCGTTGGACTTCTTTCATTGTGGATATTTAAAAGAAAAAGTGTACGTCAATAAGCCAAGAACAATTCAAGAGCTAAAGGATGAGATAATTCGACATATTAACGACATTGAACCTCAATTATGTCTCAGAGTCATTGAAAATATGGACCATCGGATAGAGGTATGCCACCGAAGCCGTGGCGGGCCTGTGGCCGATATTTTGTTTCACACATAATTGTCATAGATCCTTCTATCATAATAAAAAATATTAAGATAATTCTCTGAACATTTTTTGTTTTATTTACAATTATCATCGTGCGTTTTCGTTGGACCATCCTTTATAAAAAAATTTAAAAAAAACAAAACAGAGATGGGTGGGAAGAGCCAGGGGGATGGAAGCAGGTGGGTAAATGGTGAAGTTAGCAGGCGATGTGATTTTCGTTACAGAGGTTTCGTGCACGGTGTATGTAGGACGGTGGGTTTGTGTAAATGATCATATGCTAAGTTTTTTAATAAAAAAAAAAACATTTTTCTTAGCTTAAGTTAGTTAGTTATAATAATGTTAATTGTAAATTCATGTAGACGTCGAAAGACATAAGTATGTTTCAATTGTTCTGTTTGTTTTAGAGTGTCCGCCTAGGGCCAGTAAGATTAAGATAGTTACATTTGTTAGGATAGTTAAGCTAGTTTTAAGCATTTTTGACTAGGGTAAGATAGATATAAGTTAATATGAAATAAAAATGAATTGAAAAAAAAAAAAAAAAAAAAAAAAAAAAAAAAAAAAAAAAAAACGGTGGGTTTGTGTGTTTTTTTAGCTTGTTCGATTTTGTTATATTATAGAGGGGAGAGTCTTTGCACAGTAGGATGGGTTGGAATAATTTTAACGTGGATTGTAGGCGTATGTTTTCGATTATTGGCATGTTGACTTCGAGTAATAGATTGTTAATGGAAGCGGTAGGCATTAAGAGCTTCTCTTATAGCAGTGTTTGTGACGGTTTTGATTCTGTTTAAGTGGGACATTGGTAGCCGTATAGAAAGAGACCGTATCGGATTTTGCTGGTGATGATGGATTGGATAATGGTAGTTAAGGAAAGGGGATTGCAGTTGTACTTATTGCTGGAAAAGATTTTAATGATAATTAGTTATTTTTCTAGGGTTGAGCGTAGGTAATCAATGTGAGCGTTCTATCTGTGGTGGGAAGTTTTTTGTTGAGAGTTTTGAAGTCGTCAGCATATGCGCAGAAATGTATGTGTTTGTGGCGGGAGAGGGTTAGGCAAAGACTATTGTAGGCTATGAGAAACAGCGGTACAGAAAGTGGGGAACCTTGGGGGAACAACGGGGTGCCGTTAAAGAGGGGATATGGGGGAGACAGTGAACTGCCTACGCGGACGAATATTTTTCTGTTGCACATGAATTGGAAGATGTATCTGGTGATATTAGGGGCAAGTTTCCAGGTTCTATGGATACCTATTTTATGCTTTAGCAAAGTCAAGGGACACAAAGGAGACAGGAGACATGGCTTTATTATTTAGGGAATTTGTGACTTGCCTTTTTGTGATTTGCCTTTTTTGAATCCCATTCGGTGACTACTGAGGAGTTTGTTGTGGTTGATAAACCACCAGAGTTTATTGGCTATTATTTTGTCGAGCACTTTGGCACAGCAGGGGATAAGGGAGATGGATCTGTAAGAGTTGGTAAGGGTTTTTTAGACGGGTTTTAGGACGGGAACGATGGTGCTGTTTTTATATTGTTCTGGGATGTTTGGATGAAGGATGGTGCTATATAGATTGAGGAGTCTTGTTTTCAGGGGTTGGGATAGATTTGAGATCACGGGGTACGATATTCTGTCTGTGGTTGGTGTTTTTCCTATAAGTTTGTTTAATGCTATTTTTAATTCTATTAGAGTGATGTTATTTTCTATGGTTTTGGCGCTTTTGGATGGGATGCAGGAGACTAAAGGGGTCGTTGCACTTTTGATTTGGAGGAAGTTAGGAGGGAATTTAGAGTTGTGGGATTCATTGGACCAGAAGTTGGCAATTGGTTGGAAAGGTTGGTAGGGCCTGTGATGTTGAGGTCTTGTTGGTCTTCGGGGGTAATTGTGTAAACGGGGGGTTGGGATATTGTGTCGCAGAACTTTTTTATGGAGGACCAGATTTTGGTAGTGAAAGTGTTGGGGCAGATTTCGGAGGTGAGTTTGTGGATGGACTCGGATATTGCGGTTTTTATTTTTCTTTTATATTGAGCATTTGCTTTTTTGTAGTTAATGATGTCGATAGGACAAATTTTACGTTTTAGGAGTTGCCACATTCGGTTTTTTGTTCCTTTAGTTGTTCAAGTTCTCTATTCCACCACGGTACCCTGTGCTTACCTATTGATGGATGGGTTTGGGGGATGGATTGGTTTGCACTTTGGAGGATAATTTTGCTGATGTGGGCTGCTTCATTATTAGGTTTGTCCCTGATGAAGTGTTTGAGAGTATATTTGTCTACCAGGTTCTGGTAATATTAACATATTTGTCAGATGGTTTTTATTTGGTTTGCAACAAGTGGGCGAGCATTGTCATGATGGGGAATAACTGTTTTTGGGCATTTTTTGGTCGTCTTTGTTTTTATGCTTGATTGAATTTATCAGCTATTGACAGTTGCGATGCCCACTAATCGTTTCGCCAGATGTTAACAATTCATAGTTCGATAAACTGCTACACAATAAAAAGCATTGGAAGCGATGTTATCAACACAGTAGAAATTCAGGTAGAACTGCCAATTATCGATGAAGTAAAAGAAGCAATTCATTGATTTCACAGGGGTCGACCTAATACCATCGGATTTAGTAAAATATGCAATGTGACTTCAGGAAGAACCGCTCGACCAGTGACCAGATTTTAACAATACGACGGCTTCTAGAAAAGAAATGTGAATTCCAAGAAGCGATTCACAAACTATTCGTAGATTTTAAAAAGCCTTGTGACTCTGTAAAGCGATCGAAAATGTCCTTGTAAAGTTGGGAAACAAGGAGACACCTTGTCACCACTTCTTTTTAATTTGGTGCCAGAATACGTAATGAGATCGCTTCAGGAAAATGGGAGGAGAATTACCCATTTTCAGAGTGGAATCAGATCCACTCTAGTTTACGCTGACGATCTGGACCTTCTGGGCGATAGCGAAGGAACGTTATGAGAAAGCCTAATAAAGGCAAGAAAGGACTGACTGACTGTATTTAAGAAAGGTTTTGAGGAAGTGGACGAGTTCAAATGTCTGCGAATTGTATTATGGCTGCAAATGGGCGGCACTCTGAAAGTCTAGTCGTCGAAAATATCGATAAAATCATAGAAATCGTCGAGTCTGACCCATGTGATAAGCCACAACACAAAAACCATTTGAATAAGGTTGGAAACAAAAAGAAGCTCAATCTATGGACACCACATGAAAAAAAAAACACACCAACGACCGAATTTCCACTTGCGAACTGTGCTACATTAGGACAAAGCCAGGCTCACACACAAAATCGACCTATTTCTGAAAAAGATGATGGTTAGTTCTGAAAAGTGGATCACTTATAATAACTTTAAGGATCGGTCGTGGTCGACTGACGGTGAGCCGATGCATATGGTTGCCAAGCCAGAGTTGTCAGTTAGAAAGGTTTAGCTGTGTGTTTGGTGGGATTGGCAGGAATTTGTACTGTCAACAATTCGACGGTCTGGATGAAGTAATCGCAGCTAGTTTTGGCTAACAGGAGAGAAATTGTATAACGGCGACTCGTCAGAGGCTCCGGGAGTTTTTTTTTTTGAGGTTCTCATGCATCCACTTCATAGCTTGGAAGCTTACATCAAGTGATTACTGTTTCTGATGATGACGAACGATTTTGCTATGTGAAAATTTGCCTCAAAAGGCGCTTATGAAAAACCACTGTACCCAAGGGCTTCTGCGAGAGAGGCTTGGCAACAAGTTATCGAATAAAATGGCGCTTATTGGACCTGAATCGGATCATTTTAACTATGCTAAATAAAGCCTTATATTTCATGCAAAAATAATGGATTCCTTTTTTCTAAACCGCTTTATACGAGGAGTGATCCAAAAGTAATGATAATCAGTTATTTCTAGTCAGCAAAAAAATCAAAAAAAAAAACATTCTTGTCTTTGCGATCGTAAAAACACAATACATAAACAGACCACGATTTAATATCGTGAAGGTCGTTCATAAATATAAATAAAAATAAAAAGTGAATAAAGTCCAAAATGTTGTGTTAGCAGATCGAAGAGTTACTATCAGCCATATAGCTGAGGTCGCAGGGTTTTCATAAGACATGGTTCAAAGACTCTTTGCGAACGAATTGCATATGAAAGGAGTCACGGCGCGTTTTGTACCGAGAATGTTAACCGTGAACGAAAGGTAAAAACGGGGATTCAAAAAACGGAATTCGAACTGCTTGAACACCCACCCTATCCGCCAGATCTAGCTCTCAGTAACTTTAAGAGACATTTTTTCTAAGGGAATCCTGGACTGACTAAATGTCCATCACGTCCATAAGTTATTTCTTTAACCATAATCACGGTGTTTTATTTTCATTATCATTACTTTTGGATCACCTCTCACAGATTTCGGATCTTGGAAAACCAGGTCTTAAGGAGAATCTATGATGGAAAACAGGATGAAGACTCAGGCGAAGGTAGAAAACTACACAATCAAGAACTCAAGGAACTCTATTCAGCCCCAAGTCGCGGAAACTAAGATGGTCAGGATACGTAGAACGAATGGACAGTGGATGAACAGTCAAACGAATAATAAGTGGAACATCGGAAAAAAGATCGCAAAGCCGCACTGTAAATCGGAAGACAATATAAGGATGGATCTAGAAGAGATGGAACAGAATAGCGAAATATGGAAGGAACACACTCGTGACAGGAAGCCAGAGTTGTCAATGGAGCTCTGAACTTATAATAATATTCCATTTGTTTCTGTTTCTCTTGCATCAGCCGATCCAAGTTTTTGGAAGCTAAGCACAAAAGAGAAGGGAGAAAAATATTTTCGAACTCAAATGTTTCCGTAAAACAAAGTTCTTCACAACCGAAGTTGAACCAAGAAATTTCGCTCTCTTCTATGGCTTTCCGTCTCTCCCAGTCATGCGGCAGCGCCAAAAGCAATTTCTCAAAATGATCGAAATCAACCCCAGCAAGTTTGGACTAGTTGCAATCAAACAAATTTACTCAACAGTGATGGAACTCTGCCTTCCACCAACAACAATTCGCTGTTCTCTGCAGAGGAGTTAAATTCACTTGCGTTAGAAATGATCACAAAATTATCTAATTGTAAAACTAAAATTGATCAGTTTAATGTCATCGCACATTTAGCCACTAAATTCTTATATTCTAATGGCCAGCCATAGACAATTAAATATTGTTACTTGGAAGAGGCATACGCAACAAATTTTTAGAATTCAAATATTTTTTAAGAAACAACAATGTTGATGTTGCTCTTGTTACAGAAACATGGTTGACACCTGACTTCAATCTATCTAACTCAGATTATAAATGCTATCGTGTCGACAGAGTTGGTAGAAGAGGTGGGGGTGTGGCTATTCTCATCAGGAGATCAATTCAACATTCGCTCCTACCTTCAGCTCAAATTCTTTCTATTGAAAATGTTGGGATCGAAGTTCTACTTTCAAATCAAAGAAGAATTAAATTTTTTTGTGTGTATTTCCCGCTGGACGAGCTACAAACCAAAAAAAAAATACAATTTAGGCAAGATCTAAGAAAGTTTTTCTGTATTGGAGATGAATTTCTATTGGGTGGCGATCTCAAAAGCAGGCACAGAGATTGGGGTTGTGCACGCGCAAATGCCTTTGGAAATATTCTCTCTAATTTATCAGCAGTCCTTCCAGTCAATGTTCTGTTTCCATTAGAATCTACATATGTTCCCTCTTCTGTTCGTGCTAATCCTTCTGTATTAGACTTGTTCATTACAAATTCTCCTATAATCACGACTCCTGTCGCCGTAAACGATCTCGGGTCGGATCGTAACCCGGTTATTTGTCAAATTCGTTTGTCAGGAGTATCCAAAGTCCAATATTATTATGATATTAAGCAAGCAAATTGGTCTCGTTTTAAGAGAAATATAAATACATCACTTCGATACTCTAACGCGAATATAGAGAATGTTACATCGAAAGATGATATAGATAATGCAATAAATTGTTTCACTCAGATGGTACTAAATTCTGTAGATGATTGCATTCCTAAAGTACCACGTAAACAATTATGCAAAAAAACATCACCATTTCTTGTAAGCCTAATTAAAATAAGAAATGCTATCAAAAGGCTCTGGCAAAAGTTCCGACAACCTATTTATAAGGAAAATGTGAGCTCTTTAAATAAAACCATCTTCAAATATTTATCCTTTGAAAGAACTGAGGAATGGAACAAGAAGCTCTGTGAACTTGATGTGTTCGCAAAACCGTTCTGGAATTTAGTGCGTGTAATTAAAAATAAAAACAGAAAAATTCAAAGTATTGCCTTCCATAATACGACTTTCTATAAGGACGAAGACAAAGCCAATTTATTCGGTGAAATTTTCACGAATAACCATTTAATATCATCGAATATTGGTAGTCCTACAACCAATCTAGAGGCAAACACTAGGCTAAGAATCTTCGATATTGTGAACGTCGCATCTCTCCCAGATGTATTTATAACCGAAGAGGAAACCAAACGATTAATAAAATGTTTAAACCCCCGGAAAACTGATGGGGCTGATAAGATTAAAAACATAAAACCTAACCTGTATTTATAATGCCTGCTTAAAACTCCAATATTTTCCTTATATCTGGAGAGAAGCCAAAGTTATACCAATCATAAAGGCTGGCAAGCCCCCCGGAAATCCCTCTAGCTACAGACCTATGTTTACTCAGCAACATAGCCAAAATCTACGAAAGAATATTAAAAGTCAAAATATTGAAATTCATTGCGGACAATAACATCTATCCCAATGTGCAATTTGGTTTTAGGCATGGTCATAGTGCTATACACCAAATTGCTCGAATACAAAAAATTGTTAAGTCAAACCGCGTTCTTGGGAAATCTACTGGCATGGTGCTTTTAGATATTGAAAAAGCATTTGATACTGTCTGGCATGATGGCCTTCTTTTTAAACTGTTAAATTATAACCTTCCCGTTTATCTATGTAAAATCATTCAGTTTCTTGTCGCCTCGGTGTTTTAAGGTTTATGTAAATGGATGTGCTTCAAGATTATTCAACGTTCATTCGGGTGTTCCCCAGGGATCGGTTTTGGGGTCAATCTTATACAACATTTATACCTCAGACCTCCCAAATTTTCCTGACTGTGATAAAGCTATGTTTGCTGATGACATAGCTATACTTTCATCGCATGAAATTGCTCTCAATATTGAGACCAATCTTAAACATGCAATAGAAGTATTGGAAAACTACTTTATCAAGTGGAAAATCAAGCCAAATTATAATAAACTACAGGCGATATTCTTTACTAGGAAAAGAAAAGCTTGTTTTTTACCGAATTCCACTCTCCAAATCAGTCGAACATCTATCTCATGGGCCAACAGTGTTAAATATTTAGGGTTTTTTCTGGATCAAAAGCTAACTTTTAGCGAACACATCACTCGAACCATTGCCAAATTCAATCTTGCAATCAAGATGTTATATACATTTTTAAATAGAAAATCTTCTCTATACTTACAAAATAAAATCATAATATATAAGGTTATATTTCAAGCCATTCTTTTGTATGGCTGTCCTGTCTGGGGTTCTTGCGCAAAATGTCACATCAAAAGATTACAAGTCTCCCAAAACAAATTATTAAAAATGATGCTCAATCTTCCCTGGCATCATTCGACGGAAGATTTACATTGGCGAGCGAATGTTGAATTGATCTCTGATAGGATTCAAAAACTTAGCCAGAGTTTTATTAACAAGTGTGCCTTCGTTGATAATAGTTTGATTAGCAATTTATTTGATTAACATATTTATTTTGAATATATTTATAGCTTAAATTTGTTTTTTGTTATATATTTTGTTCTTTAGTTTATTTATTTATTAATTTTTGTTTTCGTGTTTATTTTTTTTTCTTTTCATTGTTACTTCTTTCTTTATTATTTATTTATATGAATTATTTATTATATTTATTTATTTATTATTTATTTAGTTATTACTTATTTATTTATTATTTATAATTTATTTATTTATTTTTCTATTTATTTATTAATATATATATACCTGTTATTTATTTACTACTAATTTGAATATTTATTTATTTATTTATTTATCTATTTATCTTCTGTATATTTCTATTTTAATTATTTATTTATTGCAAATTTTCTGATATTTTTTTTTTTATCTATATGTAATATATTGATTAATTTTGTATAGAAGGTTTTTTTTCGTTTTTTTCCTTCTAAGATATTCTTTTTCGTAACCGTAAAATGTTCGTCAAGGAGAATAATGTTTCAGTTGAAAGATAAAATACGTTATCATATCTCTGTACAATGTGCGATGTCATACTATGATAATGTAAAATACTTGTACGAAATAAAGTTCTATCTATCTATGTAAAAGTTCGATTTTTTTTTAATTGTTTTGTGTCAATCGTGCCTTTCGATGCCTCTTTCTTTCAACGTTTATAACTCCCTTGAGATATAGCAGAGTCACTATAAACATCCATTAACAATCGATGATTTCAAGCAGCAGTTTTACCCTGACCGCCCATGATCCTTATTTTTTCGACAGTTGCAAAGAGATAATCACAACAAACTAGAGATGTTTACTCCCTTAAATACTCCATTTGTTGTCGTGAACACTAACCATACTCGTATGTACTAGTTATGCGATTTGTTAGTTAAATGGACATTTCATATTCACATATTAACCCATTACCATACCGTGTTTAAGAACCCTTTTTCCAATGCGAGAGTTAACGAGATCCTTGCATACTTCAGACAGCGTCACTGAGGAAATCGGATCATAATTCAGTAACAATTTATCCAGCACCCTGTAAAAGCTTTCCGCGAAGAAGTCCATTTCGTTTTGATAAGCGCTTTCCTAAAAGCAAAAACACAATCAAATGTACATGAGATCAAATGAAAATGCCTCTAATTACCATATTATAGAAGGTTGTATCACATTCGAAATAGAAAGACACGTCCTTGATTCTAGTAGCACTTATTTCACCCAAGCACTTTGCTGCTTCCAACGCTAGAACTTGGTTATCGTCACGAACAACGTCAATAAGCTGTTTTAAAAGGTCGTACAGGAGATTTGTAGACATTTCGCCTTGGTTTGATAAGCTTTCTAATTCGCCTTTATGCTCGGCAATCTGCAAAAACCCAAGACAGACTATATGATAGAACCACAATCCGATTAGGTATGACACTTACACTCTTTTTTAAGGCCTTGATTCCAATCGAATCTTTCGTGTGGGACTTGAGAAAATCCAGGACGATCGCTCGAAGACCTGTCGCTCCATAACTTATTGTCTGCTGAGTGTTATACAACTTCCGATAGGGCTCGGCATCAGGGAATTTACCCAGAAGTTTTATTGCATCATAAAAATCTTCAGTGTGGTGACAAATTATTTTTTCTAATATCGATATCGCCTGTGACTCGATATCCGCGTTATTGTTCTCTGCAACTTTCATTAGAATGCATGTTATGTTGTTTAGGTATTTCTTGATGACATCTTTGAAGGTTTCGAGGTCCAGGATGTAGTTGATAAAATGAATACCCGCGGTTAAGACTTGACTATCAACTAAAAGAAGGATTGGTTGATTCGGCGATATAGTCGGTCGGATTACTGTGGATATACTGACCTTTTGGTTTACTGACGACACTAAGAAGGAAAAAGAGAATATCTCGGAGGAAGAACGTATGAGTGTTCGAAGCACTGAACGAAGGAACAAGACGAGAAACCGAATGTACTACGATATCAGCCAAGGAACAAAAGTAGTAGAATGATGTGAATTTATATGAAACATTTTGATATTGGCAGGAATCATATTTGAATGCAGTGAGTACACTCAGCAGGGTTATAGGATCCTTCCTTATCATCAATTGAAAGCACTCGTCGATCGTGCCACTGCGATCATAGCAACCATTCTAAACAAAACCAAAAATATTAACAAATCACCAAATTCACCTAAAGTCATTTACAAGGTAGAAGCGAAGATATTCGTGGATAACATCTTTTCCGACCGATAATGGTGGCGTTAGCAGGTACACGCTGAATCCGAATATATGATCGGAGTAAGTACCATCCCAAAGTTGTCTGATAATGCTCTGTAGAGTCTGCCAATGGGGCGCATGTGAATAAGACTTCAAGTCGATACTTAAGTCTTTTAGGTTGCCCAATAAATAATTAACTTCAGCTTTGTAATCGTCTGATGGATGTACTAGATTCCCCGATAAATGGTTCAATAAAAACGCATGGCACAGAGGTAGTGCTTTCTGTAAAGAACAAGTTAAAATGAGAATGACCAGCTAAGGTGAAACATCATATTAAATACCATAACCAATTCGTGTTTAGTGCCGTATTTCAGGTGCTCTAATTCACCAATACCAGTTATATAGAGTCTCAGATGATAGTAACTTAAAACCGCAAGATTGGTAGAAATGAACTTTTCTAGGCTTTCCGCGAACAAATAATAAGGAAATCTGCAATGAAACAAGACAATAAAGCTGAGTTAAAATGACGAAATGGGACGCTAAGGTGGTTGATAAGTCGAATGTATCTTCATGAAAACTGCCGACTTCTCGTGCTTCAACTGTCGTTGGGGCCAGCTAAGCAGAGAACCCAAGGCCGTTGGTGCGAGTGAGAACAACTGCTCATAAACACTTTATTTGGAAATCAGCCGGAGCGACACAGACCGACCAAACAAGAATTTGGTCCTTCAGGTTGGGGGTTGCGCTTACGAACCCGCTTATCATAAAAAATCCCAAAGAAACCGCTCTTCTCAGTAGCAGAATTGCATGCAGTAGTTCAAATCATCCCGTTCAGAAACCATGAGTACAGAATTTGGTAGCTGCCAGAGTAAACTACAAAGCGTACAGAGACACTTCGTCGCTGCGTCTGCTTACTTACCCTACGACTTGGTACTGCCCCGCCACCGAAGGCAGTTTCTGAACTCGTAGAGTATTGTGAAGCCAGAAAGATTGAACTCATCATTAGTTAGCAGGCCATCTTTTAAACTTTATTATGGTTAGCCCTGGTAAAGGTCTTCGCTAAGCCATCTACTTTGGACTCGATCCCCTAAATAAAGGAAAAAAAAATACGGGGAAGGTCAGTCCCGGTTATGGCGCTGATCGGTTACTTGGTACAGTAGCTTAGTCTGTAGCAACCATGCTCGCCGCCGAGAGCTTCGGGTTCGAAGGCTGACGGGAGCGCGAATTTTTCTTCTTTTCGTGTTATGTATTGGCTCCTTGGAATTTTTTTTAGGAATCTGAACGTGGTTGTCCAAGCGCGAGGTTGTGCGCGGTATTGGTGCCTTTGGAATGAGCTTGGTTTGGGAGTTGGATCGTGGTCGTCAAAGCGCGAGGTTGTGCGCGGTATTGGTTCTTGGACCGGTTTGGTTTTGTTTTTGGGGTTCTTTTTTTCGGAGCGTGAACGTGAAAGCGCAAGGTTGGGCGCGATATTGGTCCCCGGGTTGTTTTTTTTTTTTTTGAGTTTGAAATTTACGAACTAGTTTATTTCGGGTTAAAACGGAAATCGGAGAGAGAAAAAGAAAGTGCCAACTCGCGATTTGAAATCGCGATATTTAAAGTATAAAAAAAAAAAAAAAAAGGATATTCCGGGCGGTTATCCCGGTAACCCGCGTCTGACTTCCCTAAGGCCATTCCTTTTCCGTTGAGAAAAGAAAAAAAAAAAAAAGGCCAAGACTTGTGAGATAAGTGAAATCCCTCAAGAAACAAAACAAAAAAAGAGGAAAAATAATATTAATAAACGAGAGAAAGAAAACGATTGAATTCAAAATGAACTAGAAAAAAAAAAAAAAAGTTAAAAATACTAAAATAAGAGAGAAGAAAAGGTGTCGTTAGTGGGCAACGAAATATTGTATTAGCATTTCATCGAGGGACGAGGATGAAGGTGATCAAGCCGGCGACAGCAGAGTTCAGGCAGGTTCCGGGTTCGAGACCAGCAGCTGAGTGCAGTTCTGCGTTTGTTTCTTTTGTTTTTTTTTTTTCATTTTGTTTGTGAACTAAATATTGTTTTGTTTTTCTTTTTTTTTGTGTATCTTGCTGGAAGTTTTGTCACAATTATTATTTGGTTTTTATACTTACTTTAAGATTACTTGTGTGCCATAAGTTTAAGTTGGTTTGGGGTAGATAAAGGGTAGCTAGGATAGTTAAGATAGCCTAAGAATACTTAGCATTAAGCATTGAATGACCTATTTAGCATTAAACACGGAAAAGAAGGAAAGAACGGGTTTAATTTATTAGATTTTTTTTTGTTTTCATTATTTTCTCGACACGGTCCTGGGAATTAGGAGTGGGTCCAAAGCGGCCTCTAGTACCTCGTCGCGATTCCCGGTACTAGGGTAAATCGTTCATAAAGCCAAATCGCGTGGCGCCCTATTAACATCTAAACCTACGACCACTCTCGCAGAGTTGGTCGGGCGGCCTTGTGGACGATAGCGCGGAAGGGGGGGACGGGCGGTTGGTCGGTAACAACTTCACTCTTTCGCCTGACCTTATCATCATCAATATTGGCTCTCAACAAACTTTTGTCACAGCGAGACAACATGAAGTGATTGACCAAACCCTATCAAACAGGTATGTAGAGGCGATCACTGGAGAGTCTTACCAGATTTTACGTTGTCTGACCATAGATATATCGAATTTCAATTGAAGTGTGGGTTCTTCCCCTCGCAGCCCAAGTGGAATCAGAGAAAGATGGACTGGGTACAGTTTAGAAAGGGGCTTGAGAAATCCACTTAAGCCTTACCTAAACTGTCTGAGTAGCGCCATCACCAACAGTTTTGAACTCGCATGTCCTGTCAAAAAACCTCCCTGCAGGAAGTGGTTCCCTAGTGGAATGCTCAATGTCTTCGCAGGGAAGTCAGAAGTCTCTTGAATATATCGCTCAAATCGAACTCGGAAGGTGACTGGACTAAGTATCGCTCGAAGCAGAAGGACAAAAGCTTATTAGTAAATCAAAAAATGATTCTTACAAGACCTTCCGCGAAGAGATCAAATTCCTGTGCGCGACCAGCAATATGGTTAAAGTCCTCAAGCGAGGAAAAGCGACAAAGCTGGAAAATCTGATGGAACCTTTACTGAGTCTAAACTCAGTTTACTGACTCAGACAGCCTCAGACTTTACCTGAAACGATGAAAACGATTCGGTACCTGGTATATTTCGTCACGCGTGGCAACGACTGGGGCCATTGAATTCGCTGTGGCATCTTTTGATGGCTTTAAATCGCCAGGTACTGATGGGATATACTTTGCTATGCTACAAAAAGGTATAAGACAGCTGCTTCCTACTTTGAAAATAATGTTCACTGCTAGGTTGGCACTGGCCTACATACCTATTACTTGGCGTGCGGTGAAAGTGGTTTTAGTTCCCAAATTGCTGAAAAGCATGGAGAGAATGCATCCTCTCTCGGAGATGCAACATGCTTATCAACGCGGAAAATTCTGCGAGACTGCGCTTCAAAACCTAGTTGGGAGAATTGAATGCGCTCTCGAAAGGAAAGAGTACGTACTAGGCATTTTCGTCAACATTGAGGGACCTTTTGATAATACTACTTTCGACAGCATGTGTAATGCTGCTAGACGGCATGGCGTAGATGAAGCACTGGTTTTGTGGATCAAGGCAATGCTGGTGCACAGGACATTGATCGCTGATGCAGGCCTCGAGCAATGTGTCAAATCTGACGTAAACAGAGACAGTCCGCAAGGTGGTGTCCTGTCTCCGCTATCATAGTGCATGGTGGTCGACTCTCTGCTCAGTGCCTCTAGAATCTATGCCCATGCTTATGCGGATGAAGTTGCTGTTCTCACTGAAGGATCATGTGTAGCGACTGTCTGTCTCAAAGCGCAGGCGGCGCTTAATGTGATCGATGAGTAGTGCACGAGCAATGGGCTGTCAGTTAATCCTCTTAAGACTGATGCGGTTTTTTTCACGAGAAGGAGAAAAAATCCTGGCATTACTCAGCTGGTGCTAAAAAGCATTCCCATCCTGATATCCAAGGAAGCTAAGTTATCTAAGTTAGGAAGGGAGTTATCTTAGATAGCAAGCTTCTTTAGTCAAAGCATAATGAATCAGAAATCACCAAGGTGCTGTCAGCTTTTTGGCAATGCAAAGGTGGTTTTGGCATAACATGGGGCTTATCGTCGAAAAGGTCCTCTGGGTCTACACGGCAAAGATAAGACCGATAATCTCATATGCATCTGTTTAGTCTCGTGGAACAGACTAACACGGAAACACATTGTAGCCTCTTTCACCAAACTCTAAAGAGCAGTTTGTCTCAGCACGCCGGCACTGCTGTAGATGCTATGATGGACCTTCCACCCCTTGATATATTTATCAGAGGGTGCGCACTGAAAGCTATGTCTCGCGTCAAGAGCAATGGTTTTTTATACAAATCGGACTGGAGTAACAGTATACTTGCGCGAGAAACATCTAACGACCTCCGTCACATGGATATGCCTTCCGATGATATGACACCTGATATCCTCTTGCGCTATAATTTCACAGTCAATTTTTCATGACATCAGGACTAGCTCTGGCCAGATACTGAACCTGGAAAGGGCGCATCTTTACAAATGGCTTCAGGTCTGGTGGGGGTCTGGCGCTGGAGTTTTCTTTGAGCGCGAAAACATTCGACTGCACTTCTCGTTAGGAAATTATACGTCTGTCTGTCAATCGGAGATGTACGCAATCTTAATGGCCATGCACTATGTTGTGAAGCACAAGTGGAAGGAAAAAAGCATGTGCGTCTGCAGTGACAGCCAAGCTTCACTCGAAGCTGTGTCCAACCCTTTCACCAGCTCTAAATTCGTGCATGAAATCAAGACCTTTTTGAACAAAGTCGGAAGACTAAATTCACTTATGATTGTATGAGTCCCAGGTCACTCTGGGATCCCTGGAAACGAGATCTCCGATGAACTCGTTAGAAGGGGCTCTGAGGAGATTCTACCTGCCATCAGCGACTGGATCTTTAATGCACATAGTCGTAGATGGAGGGAATATCCAGGATGTAGGATGATTAAGCGCGGACCGTGCAGGGACGGGTTAAGAATATCCCTGCAGCGATACCTCTCGCTTGTCGTAAAAGGCGACTAAAACAAAGGTAAACAAAAACCACATCTAGGCAATTTAGAAAACACTAAGGTGAGCCTAGGGACACATATACCACCATTAAACTGCCCTACAAGTGTACATGCAAATCAGTGGGTTGACACGACTGGAGATCACCGGTGTTGTAAGAGTCAGATCAAACAAAAAAAATCTGGAGCATGCCCGTGTCACAAAAAAAAAAAACAAAAAAAAAAGGCAGGCCGAAAAACAATTGGTGCAAACAAATGCAAAAACACCAGCATTTGATTGGCCTCAGCGATGAAGTAATCCCAAACCGGGAAACCTGTCGCTACTTTCTGAGGTCAAACCGGCGGACCCCACAAGTGGACCAGTAGGAATGCAGTTAAGTGGGAAGGTTATGGTCCTACACTTCTGACCATAACAACGCCGGAAAAAGGAAAAGAAGAAGAAGAAGGATGATTAAGCGCGTACGCCCTGATGTCTGCAAGAAGTCCGGAACCTTTTTCTTATTCTTAAGGAGAAATGATTGCAGAAGGCTTACGGACATCATTACGGGCCATTACACATCTCTACGTGCTTGGCATCAGTGAGACGTCCACCTGAGCTGCATTTTCCGGGGAGGATGACACAGCAGATTACTTTCACTGCGACTGTCCCGCTTTCGCTCGCGCATGGTGTCACATGCTTGGGACAAACGTGGTGTGTGCCGAACATCTTAGTTCTACGTCGCTGAAGCTGCTCCTCATTTTTGTCGGGACAAAGGAGAAAATACAATAAAGAAAGGTCTTTAGTGTCTGGTAGTACAATGGACCAGTATTTGCGTCTGAGTGCTCTAACAGATAGCAGAATGTTAAATGTTCGATAGTCTCGAATTCTAGAAGTTTATGGTAGTGTGAATGTCTGTAGTTCTTCAGAGTTGCATAGCATATTCATACGAGTATGATGACTAATCCTTCAATTTTTCTTTTCTTCAACAATTTTTTCATGTCCGTCTTTTTCTCTTAAGTTATGAGCATAATAGAACGACGACGAAACTGAACAGCTAAGCAAAGATATTAAACAATGAACACCTTTGCTTCCGTTGTCGCTTTGTCCGCGGCTCCAATATGTTTGTGGTCTTAGGATGATTATTAGCAAATAGCTTTGCAATTTCTATCCCAAGAGCGGCAGTAGTTTGCCGAGGAGCTTGACGAGGATTTTTTTCAATTAGGATCTTGAAGAAGTTCTCGCTGTTTTTTGTGCAAATGACTGACGAATATTTAAAAAGAGTCGTAAAATAAAGGGTTTTTAATTGGCGTCGGTAGATTTTGGCAGCCTGTGGCGGCCATGTTATTTTGGTGACATCTTTCAAATCTGTTCTTTATTATTCAGTTACTGACGTCAAATTACCATAGCAAGTTACATGATGCACGCCCAAATGATGAAACTTTATTATCAAAAGGAGTGCTCGTTAGCGCAAACATTGCGCGCGTTGCGCCCATTTTACGGTAGATGTGGTGGCCCTTCACAGCCGACTGTTCAATGTTTGGTAGTTAAATTTGAGGCCACCGGTTCGGTATTCAATCAGCTAACATTCGTACGTCAAAGGAATGCAAGGTCGGCCGAGAACGTCGACGCTCGAGAGCTCGGCCTTTCGCAGACTTCAATTTGGCGAATTTTGTGTCGCAATTTGGGCCAACACCCGTAACACCCGTCGAAATGACCCAGGAGCTCAAAGTTTATTACCATAGACAACGTCGTTTGCTTGTTGATTTAGCTTCGGAATGTTTGGAAGATTGGGCTTTGTGACCGAAAAATCATCTTTAGCGATAGGGGGAATTTGTGGATGAATAGCTGTGTTAACAAGCAAATTGCTCTATACGGGGTGACACCAACCCACACGAGGATCACCAAGTGATCTCAAGTGACCTCAAAAAGTTACCGTTTGGTGTGGAGTTTGGACTGGCGGCGCATTGGTCCTTGCTTTTTCGAAATTAACGTTGGTGAGGCGGTCACCATTAATGGCGAGCACTAAAGAACGATGATACATTTCTTATGGCCAAAACTGAATCATATGGACCTAAATGATATGTGGTTCCAGCAAGCCGGGGCTACGTGCCACACAGCGGACGCCACGTTAGATAGGAAGAATTATTAAAATTAGACCACTCGGATCCGTGCCACCGTAAGAAGTCGAGGCGGGCAATTAAAAGGAATTATATTCCATACATAATGGTATACATCGGCCTTTAAAATAAAAAAAGAATTTTGTTAATACCTCAAACACGTCTTGATTTATTCCAAATCTACCCGTCCTTATTGAAAAACCCTTTACATATCGCTCAAAATATCGCTTTTTACTACTTTTTCTCATATTACTGGCACTCCATGCCTTTTGAGGCTATCCAAGAATCGGCTAATTTTTTGCCATCTTTACGAGACTGGCGGGTGGGGTAACTTCCCATTTAAAGGTCTCCATCTAGGTTTTCACTGATTTAGGTTTTTTGATGGCCGAGCGTTGATACTTTATTCAAGGTGCCAGTAGATCCAATAGTTTTTTTGATTTTTGCCAGACAACTTCTTACGTCTTTGGCTGGACTTATATTGGGGTAAAGAGTATTGAAAAGTATCAGAATATTGGAAAATAAGTGGGCCTCGTTTACCTTCCATTCAATTAGCATCCAACATTCGTTAATAATGAACTATGTACAGTGGTGTGCAAAATAATAGGTCAAAAATCAAGAACATTTGTTATATACGAGAGTGGTCCGATAAGTACTTAGTCTACAAAAGAAAAACAAAAATTTTGGAGAAATGGCGATTTATTTTTCAATATAGTCTCCTTTAGCTCGATACACTTGACCCAGCGATGCTCCAACTTCTTTAACCCGTCTGTATAATACGTTTTCTCGAGGTCTGCAAAGTAGGCCTCCGTGGCGACGATAACCTCTTCATTCGACTGAAATTTCTGCGAGTGACTTTTTCAAGTTTGGAAACAAAAAGAAGTCGCATGGGGCCAAATCTGGAGAATACGGTGGATGGGGCAGCAGTTCGTAGCCCAATTCGACCAATTTGGCCGTGGCGAGGGCGGAGGTGTGAGCCGGTGCGTTATCATGGTGGAAGAGCACTTTTTTCTTCGCCAAGTGGGGCCGTTTCCGTATTGCGCTTAAACAGCGTCAAACACTGCTCTGAAGTGGTCTCACGGTTGCGCTTGTTGGCCGGAGTGAGCAAATGCGGCACCCATCGCGCCGACAACTTTCTCATGCCCAAAATTTCATGCAGGATATGACCCACGCGATCTTTTGAAATGCCTACTGTCTCAGCTGTCTCGCACACCTTCAATCGGCAGTCTGCCTTTACGAGATCGTGGATTTTTGTCACGTTATCCTCCGTAGTAGCCGTTTTCGGGGCACCTGGACGTGGCTCATCAGTTTGTGGTCGTTGTCCTGCTAGAATGTCCAGTGTAACGGCATCTCTTCTTCGGCGAAAGGCGAATATACGTTTTCCAATATAATGATGTACCCTTCGGCCTTCATAATATTTTTTTATCCAGAATATTGGACCAACGCCGTACCAGGAGAAACATCCCCAAAACCATCACACTTCCGCTTCCATGTTTACCGGTTTTTAAAGTGCACCGAGGTGAATATCTTTGCCCCTGACATACGTTTTGCAACTATCTGCGCCAAACAAATTGATCTTGGATTCATCAGACCACAAAATATTTCGCCACTTTCCCTTTGACCAATCGAGATGATCCTGCCCAAATTTCTTTCTTTTTTGCACGTTGGGCTTCCTCAATAATAGGCATTTTCGTGGTCGTCTGGAAGTAAATTTGTGTTCAATCAACCTCCTTCGTATGGTCGAAGCATTTAAGTTCAATCCTAGATCTTTCTTTACTTCCGTAGAAGTGGCAAACAGCCGTACTTTGACCAGTCTCACTATTTGGCGATCGGTTTGTTGGGTTGTTTTTCGCGGTCTGCCTCTCGTTTCTTTGCTTTGGCGCCATTTTAGGGCATTTGTAACCATCTCGAGGCCAGAATGTGCAGTTTCGATTGAAAATATTTCGTAAGTTTCACAGAAAGCTCTTTAAAAGTATGTCTACTTACGTCTTCATTTCCTACCAATTTCTGGAGTAAGTCGTTTAACTAGTTTCCGCATGTGGATAGAAAATGCGCCTTCTTGAGCTTGTCGTCATCCAATGAATTCGCCGTGAAATGTTGCTGGAGCTGGAAAAGGTAGCTCTCCCAAGATTCTTTCTCCGAATTGAATGCGTGGAACTGAGGAATGGTCGCAGGTCGAACAGATGGATTCTGACTCAGCAGTTGTGCCATTGTAGCTTTATTCTCCGCCAATATTCGTTCAATCCACCGGTTTTGGGATGAAATTATTTGCTGCAACGCCTCTTCCATATTAAAAATACCTCGTCGCCACTTGATATAGTTCAGTATAAATTCAAAAAACAACTTCTTTATTCAACGTCTTACGAGCTAATGAATACAGGCTACCATTGAGGTTACAATTTTGAGCGGGATAAGTATGTACTGAGTTCCCGCCAGAATTGACTTCTAAATGACCTTATATTATTTGACAGATGTCCTTTAATTTTAAGGTATGATCACAAAGTTTGCTATAAACTACCGGATGTATCAGTGAACAGCCAATAGTAAAAGGATTTTATCAACTTTCTTCTTTCCTCGGAGCAATGTGCTTACGCCCCATGTCTAATCCGTTTGAGTTAAAAATTTAATCAATTCGAATAAACAAATCATAAACACTTAATTTTAAGGTAAAATACTTACGACTTTTACCAATCTATAAGAATTAATGCCACTTTACAATAATGCACCTATTATTTTGCACACTCAAATTTCGTGTCACACACAAGAATGAGCAAGGAAAAAGAAAAAATGATGACATTTATTAGAAATGATAATACGCCATGCAAAATTAACGGTTAAATACTTCATCACCGTTTTCGCAATAATTTTGCAGCTAACGTCGGCGAAAAATTATATTCATTTGACATACAGACTTCACACCTATTATATTGAAAAAAAATTATGCAAAACTCCAAAACTTACCTGATCATTGGCTGTTTCTTTTTACACCAAGCATAAACAAACGGCTCGACAAATGGTTTTGTGAAGGCTTTCAAAGAACAATTAAAAAATGCCGGAAGCCCCACGAACTGCTGGAAGTAGGTTCCCTCAATTTTCCAATCAGCACAATAGTATGCTAGGTTCTTGAAGGCTTCCGCTTGATGGAAAGCACTGAATGCAAATAACGAAACCAGCATCTGTACAACAATTCCGTATGTGTTACCCTGGACATCATCGTATTCCGTCTACGGAAAAACCAAAAATTTAGTCCCACATTATACTGCATATGTTATCATTAGGCAACTTACAGGCAAATCTTTTATGGCTAGACACACTTCGTCGTATAACTTCTTGCAGAAGGCAAAATATATCCTCATATTTGGTGGATCCATCGCCGTCCAATTCAAGTCCATTAACGCAGTTATTGTATTCACTGTCGCCATGGCGATTGGATCGTTCGGGGATTTAAGGAATATCGGCAAGTCTATAAAAATGTCTGCATAATCTTCATTAACAATAAGGTTCGGACAGCATCTGACGATATAACGTATGGCATCAATCAGCCTTGCTACGAAATAAACTGGATATTTCTTCTTTGACAATTTTAAATATGAACTTATAGCTACTATGACGGAGTGCAACAAATCAGGATAGGGCTCGACATATCGAGATATATCTGGAAAAGGCTAAATGAGTAATTTATTGGGTTTGTGTCGATAGTGGGTATACCTGGCAGCATTCTTATTATTTTGCTGCTTATTTCTATGTCCAGAGCGACACGTTTGCAAACGAATTCCATCATGGAGATTAGGTACTGACCAACATCGTTGTTTGAGTGTTGTTTGGTGAAGATCTATTCAACGAAATAGGACATTTGTAATGTGGTATAAGAGTATATGATATTCTGTCATCGCAGGTGTTCGTGCCTGAAAGTCAAAAAAGTGCAATAATTCCTGATCAAAATATTCGAGTATACAGAATGCGTATGGTATTTGAGGACGTCAATTTCCCAAAGTGATTTTTCTTCTTTTTGACCCTTATTAGATCATCATTACGAGGACTGTAACCTAACGAGAGAAATGAAAAGGAGCTGATGTGCGAAACACTCTGATTTAGAAAAATCCAATTTTTTGCATTGTTCTCGATTGTCCGTGCGGTTCGCCGCGAATTGGAAGCACAAGTCTACGATACAAAACATGAGTAACAGTTAGGCATTATTAGATCTACGCGATTTATTCAATAAGTGCAAAAGATCAATTCAATTTCAAAACAAACTTTATTTCGATTTTTCAATTTGAGTACAATTAAAACTTAAAATGTCTATACAAACTGTAATGTAGCAATTGAAAAACAAGAAATAGTTAAGTACATTCTGTTGCCCAAGTGGCAAGTGATGGATGTACTATTAATATCTACAGAAAAACAATTCATAATACATATATGTAACTATTATTGCTGAGGGGAGAATTCAATGTACAAGTAAACAACAAGGAATAAACTACTACTAAGCATTAAAAGAACAAAATTCATTAATGAACAGATTATTAATACTAGTATAGTCAAAGGACCAAAGCCAATTACTAATACCAGTCACAAATACATTTTTCACTCTCTCAAATCTTAGAGAATCAGGAAGTAAATTGAACAGACGGGGTGCTGAAACGAGGTAAAAACGACCAAAGTGTACTTTATGAACTGTAGGAACTGCTACAAAGTTTCTGGAATTCATTCGTAAATTATAGTTATCAGTGTTACGAACTGCATAAAAACCCGAATTTTGAAAAAATATTTTAAGTACCTTATAGCAGTAGAGATGTCTTAACGGAAGAGTTTTAAGGTTCCTGAACAGATTAAAGCTAGGAGTTCTGCGATTAGCCTTACATAGAATTCTAATTGCATGTTTCTGCTTTATCAATAAAGGCTCGGTTTTAGTAAAGTAAGCACCGCCCCAACAAGCGATACCATATTCCAATTTCGATTTTAATAAACCATTGTATACAAGTTTTAGCGCATTTTGGGGGCAATAAAGACCAAGATGATATAGTTGCTTTACTACTCTGTTAGAATATTGTCGTAGATAATGCGTATGATGATCCCAATTGAGCTTGTTATCCAAGATTATGCCGAGGTACTTAAAAATTTCAACACATTCTATCTTAAAACAATTATTGCAACATGAAGCTTGATAGTCGAATGAAGAAAAATCTGTAAAATTTGATAATCTAAACCGGGTACAGCTCTGAGAGTGATAATATAACGGTAAGTCGTCAAAATTTGCATTACTAGTATTAAATACCATAAATTTGGTTTTATTACTGATAATGAGCTTATGAACTGCAAACCATTTCCTCAGTAAATCTAGATCATGATTTACATCTAACAAAACATTAAAAAAACATTTGTTGGAATAAGAAATAGCAGTGTCATCAGCAAAAGCAGTGACTTTACCTTTAAATGGTAGAGCGAACAGGGAGTTCACATAGATCAAAAATAGAATGGGACCTAGAACTGATCCCTGTGGAACACCTTATACAATCTTTTTTGGAGAGCTATAAGTGTTTTTTAGTCTCACCATTTGCTGACGGTTATCTATATATGAAGCGAACCAGTTAAGTATATTACCACGAAAACCAGAAAGTGAAAGTTTATTTAATAATATTGCATGATCGACCATGTCAAAAGCTTTAGTGATATCTATAAACAGAGACGCTGGAATATCAGAAGAATTACAACTTTGATATAACTCTCCTGTTAGTTTTAATAGAGCACCTTCAGTAGACTTTCCACTTCTGAATCCAAATTGGCAGTCCCTAAGAAAGTTCTTTCTAGAAAAGATAACATTCTTGACTTAATACCTCTTTCAAAAATTTTTAAAAACACTGATAGCAGAGATATAGGTCGATAATTGTTCAAGATTGTCTTATCGCCCTTTTTATGAAGAGGAACTACTATAGCCATTTTAAGGGAATGAGGAAAAATTCCTTCTTGAATACTTGAATTAAAAATATGGCATAAGACGTCCGAAATATGGAAAGAAATTTTCTTTAGCAAACAACTTGTAATCTTGTCGAAGGATGTAGCCTTAGAACTTTTAAGAGAGCAAATTAAGTTATGTATCTCCAAAGGACTAAATGGATCGCAAAAAAAACTCTCTGATTGACTACCTAAATCAATTAAATCGCTTCCAGAAAGGGAAGGACAATAGATTGACTTCTGAAAGGAACTAATATTATAAAAAAATTCATTAAAGGAATTAACGATTTCCAAAGGATTAGAGACAGTTAAGTTGTTGATGTTCAAGACAATATCTGTTTCAGGGGTATTCCTATTGAGAATTTCATCAATAACTCGCCATTCTCTTTTAGGGTTACCAAGACTAGCTGTTATCTTCCTACGATAATAAGTATTTCGGCAATGAGAGATATTAGTCTTAAGCTCATTATTGAGTTTATTATAATATTGTTTCAGTCTGAAGTTATCCGGATGTTTTTTAATTAGAAGACTAAGTTTATGTTTCTTCCTAACCTTTTTCAGTAGTGCGGAAGTCATCCATGGCTTAATACAACTATTCTTGCTGTTCCTGCGTATTGCAGTCTGTTTACTATTCGCAATATGAGACTTTAATTTCGTTAAGAAAATGTCAAAGGCAGATGAAGGATCAGAGATACAAAAAACATCGTCCCAAAATTCAAAGTTCAAACTATTCCTTAGAACAGTGTAATTAATTTTATCGAGCATGTTTGATGCACTTGATACAGTTCGAGGAACATTGTTATCTACGAATTGAATACTTGTTAAACAATGATCTGTTACTTGGAGGTCAAGTGACATGGTTTTGAACATAGTTTTATTGTTGCGGTGAACCCTTACAAATATGTGGTCTAGACACGAACTAAAACGAGTAGGTTCAGTCAGTAAAGAATCGAAACCGAATGCAGATAACGTCGACAGGAAATTATCAACATCAATTGAGTTAGACAAAATATTAATGTTAAAATCACCAATTAGAATAATATTTTTACAATTTTGATGTTCTAGAAACTCATAAAACTCTTCCAAAAAATACTTAAATGTGCAACTATGAAGTCTGTAAACACAAATAAAACAATAATAATAACTAGAAATTACACAGTTTAAGGCGATTATGTCAACACTTTGCAAGTTAAACTTTTTGATTTCTATGCTAGTTAAACCGTTTTTAAAAAATACACCAACACCACCAGCTGCATATGAATCATTACATGTTGCATTAAATGAATAATTTGGAATACAAAAATCGGAAACTTCATTTTCAAAGATCCAGATTTCCGAAACAAAAATTAAGTCAGGTAAATGATCTAAAGATGAGAGATGAGTGAAAAATGTGTCAAAATTCTTTCGCATACTGCGAATGTTCTGATGGATAACTGAGAAACCAGAAGAATGTTCATTTTATGAATGATCTATACAATAACAATTGAAATGATCGGATTGAAAAGAAATGTTTATATCAATGTTATTAGAGCTAGGAGAAGAGAGTTATTTAAAATAGTTGGATTCGACATATTTAACAAATATAAATTATTTTACACTTCCTCAATCTTATGCAAATCTTCAAATGAATATATTTTTTTGCGTAATCACCTTCCTTAACCCGAATGAGAATAGTCGAATTTCGTACCCATACAAATTTACATTTATTCAGACGTTTAAGTTCAATTGCTTTATTTAAAAGGGAACGGTTAAACCTTGTGAGACAATCATTCATGTAAATCTTGTTGTAGGTGTCCGATTTTTTGCCATTTCCACTGTCGCACTTATTGGAGATCTGCCTACTGTGCAATCGCATTTTCTTCATTGCATCAATTTTCTTGTCCAGTGACGAAAACTTGACGCACACAATGCTGCTCTTTTTGTTGTGCCCCGTCTTAGCTCTCTTCACCACACATGAGACAATTGCAGCTGAAGTGGACCGCGCATCAATAGTCTCAAATAGCTCATTGCACTTTGCCACAACATTTGAAGAGTCAACCTCAGGAAGACCAACAATATCCACAGCACACTGTTTCTCCTTCTGCTCTAAGAAATTTATCTTACTTTCCAATGACAACACTTGTTTGGTAAGAGAGTCATTACTTGCTTCCAGAAATTTAATTTTCTCAAGAGCATTGAAGTTTACATGCTTCAGTTCCAGTATTTCCGTTAGAAGCATTTGCATGGTCACCTCTTTGTCTCCCACATTGTTGACATTGAGATTGGCCGTTGGTGGTGTAGCGCTGTCGTTGCTAATGCTGCTGACTGGAAGAGGGCAAGTAGTTGGACTCTTAGCCGCTTGCAGGTGCTGGAGAGGTATAATAGGAGATTCCACAAGAATAGATTTTCTTCGCAGAGAAACGCATAGAGAGCATTTGAAAGGTTGATTGCTCTTTGCGTAGAAGTCAATCTCTTTTTTGGTGATTTTGGCACACTTTGGGAAAATTCTTTGCATACCGCACACTGAATTTTTAGATCAACTCTATCAATTTTAACTAGGCACAAGTGACACTTCATAACTAATTGTTCTCTTAAAGTTTTCCTTTTAGTGAAATAAAAACTTATACGCACTGGTAGAATGATTTTAGGAGATCGTTGATGAAAGCTCTTCGAAGTCGATGAAAGCCATTGGGAGGAAGCTTAAAGTTTCGGAGTCCACCATGAATTTGACTATAAGTCATTCGCACAGGACACTTTATTATTATTTAATAACCGGCCATTTGGAACTCGGAAGCTCGTTAACCATCCTTCGCCAAACCTCCATGTTCCTTCCATTGTTCTGTTCCATCTCTTCTAGGTCAATTCTTATATTGACCCCTTGAATCTTACGGATTTTCCTTTTATTATTCTTTTGACTGTTCGTCCAACGTCCATTCGTTCTATTGTACGTTTCCTACAAATTTTACTCTTTACGATTTCATTACTCGGAAAATGCTTGTGGCTGAATGGAGTTCTTCGAGTTCACCTTAAGATCTTGTTTTCAGAGACCTGAAATCTATTTTCCCCTTTCTTAGTCAGAAGCCGGGGTTAGGTTAGGTTAGATTAGGTGGCTTCCCTCCGTAAAAGGTTGTGGGGATTACTTAGACTAAGATTGGTCCATTGTGCCACCACTCGATTCGGTTTAGTCACTGCTACTCTTGGAACCATTTTGAGTGCTGAAATTCGATATATTGTAAATCTCCGTTTCGGATAGATCCGTTAGTTCATTAAAGAAGTATTCTCCTAGAAATTGTCTTCTTGAGGAGACTAGGGCAAGGCAATTGCATAGGAGATTAGATGGAGAGTCTTCCTCTTCCTCACATGACACCTACTGCAGTAGTCGTTATGTGGCAGTCCTAATCTTGCGGCATGTTTTCCTAAAGCGCAATGTCCTGTTAGGACTCCAATTAGGCTGATATTTTTAGCAGGCTTGTGGTTTTACGTTGACAATAACTGGGCCAGGTTTGTTTCACGTAGTTCCATGTTGCACAACGTTACAGCGCATCTGCTCATTATCTTATTATTTGTGATTTGAGAGCTTTTATTGCCGCTTGGCTATCTGTGTAGATGACGATGTCTCTATTGTTCATCGATCTCACAGACAGCCAGTACACGAATTGCCGTTAGTTCAGCTTGGAATATGCTACTGTGGTTGGGTAGTCTAAAGGATTGACTGATTTATAGGGTTGGTGCATAGACAGTAGACACCGGCACCAACACCATTGCCTGTCCTGGACCCGTCTCTGTATATTTCCAGTGCAGTACCTTTTCTTGGACATTCATTCGCTTCCCATTGTCGTCGGTTGAGAATTGTTGTTTTATAAAGAGTCTTAAAGTCTAGGGTCGGGATTAAGTATTCCGTGACTTCACTTAGATCGTTGCTTTGATGTAAAATACCAGTAACGTTTGAAACTTTTTTTTTCATTTTTTTATTCGATATTTTGAATGTATGTATAACATCTCAAGAATATTGTATTAAGTTTTGAGGTCAATCGGAGCAAAATTGACGAATTTATGATAGTTTGAATGACCAATGCTCAAACTCAGTTTTGCGTACCTTTTAGCTATCTGCGCTGAGCGGTAAGAGGCAACTGCTTAGGTTTCTATCGTATTATGTGTATCCCCCACCCTTAGTCAAAATCTTTTCTTTGTGTATCTTCTTTGTGTATATTTCAGTTCAAAATTGTACGTTGTGAAGAGCAGTTGTGTGCATTATTTGATTTTAGCTTCGATTTCGTTTACTTTTTCGTCGTGATTTTGCATTTATTACCAAAAAAAATGTCGAAGAAAAGTGGCAGAGAAGGACGTAATACGGGTGGTCCAAGGTTAAGTCGACCAAGGAAAAGAGTAATGCCTCATGAATGTAAGGACTATGAAGTAAAGGTTTAAGTGCATCTGCCGAAAAAATTAAATTGAATGAATTTCTTGTTTTTTTCAACTGTTGCAACATTAGTGAAGTGTAAAACGTGTGATGGTGAAATATCTTTACAAACCTGCAGAAAAGTAGGTCTTGGCTTTAACATAAAAGTTACATGTGAAAAATGTAAAGTGCCTAAGTACGAGGGTGGTCCGATAAGTTTCAAGCCCCACCGGCAGATGGCGCCAGTATCGCAAGAACAACTTACTATCGTGTAGTACATTCTAGTAGACTGTCGAAATTTCAGCCGGATCGGACTCGTAGTTTTGTTTTGACCGCGTGTGGAAGCGGGAGTGTCCGCGGATTTTATTGTAGAAAAATGGAGAAAAAGAGCAATATCGGTCGGTGATTCGATTCTTGTTTCTGGAAGGGAAATCGCGCAGCGAAATCAAAGAGCGTTTGGATGCTGTGTACGGTGACTCTTCTCCTTCGATGGCGACCATCAAAAATTGGTTTAACGAGTTTCAACGTGGTCGCACGTCGGTTTTTGATGAGCCACGTCCAGGTGCCCCGAAAACGGCTACCACGGAGGATAACGTGACAAAAATCCACGATCTCGTATTGGCAGACCGCCGATTGAAGGTGCGCGAGATATGTAGCTGAGACAGTAGGCATTTCAAAAGATCGCGTGGGTTATATCCTGCATGAAATTTTGGGCATGAAAAAGCTGTCGGCGCGATGCTCACTCCGGACAACAAGCGCAACCGTGAGACCACTTCAGAGCAGTGTTTGACGCTGTTTAAGCGCAATCCGAAGGAGTTTCTGCGTCGTTTCATGACAGTCGACGAAACGTGGATCCACTGGTACACACCAGAGACCAAGGAACAGTCGAAACAGTGGACTTCACCCGGCGTACGTGCTTCGAAGAAGGCGAAGACTATCCACTCGGCCGGAAAGGTGATGGCCACCGTTTTCTGGGATTCACAAGGTGTGATCCACATTGACTACCTGGAGAAGGGCTGTACTATGCCAAATTATTGGGCCGATTCGACGCCGAATTGAAGAAAAAACGGCTCCACTTAGCGAAGAAAAAAGTGCACTTCCACCATGATAACGCACCGGCTCACACCTCCGCCCTCGCCACGGCCAAATTGGTCGAATTGGGCTACGAACTGCTGCCCCATCCACCGTATTCTCCCGTGCGACTTCTTTTTGTTTCCAAACTTGAAAAAGTCACTCGCCGGGCAGAAATTTCAGTCGAATGAGGAGGTCATCGCCGCCACGGAGGCCTCGAGAAAACGTATTTTTCAGACGGGTTAAAGAAGTTGGAGCATCGCTGGGTCAAGTGTATCGAGCTAAAAGGAGACTATATTGAAAAATAAATCGCCACTTCTCCAAAATTTTTGTTTTTCTTTCGTAGGCTAAGGACCATCATCGGACCACCCTCGTATGTTCCATCTAGTGAAAAAATTAAAGGTAACGCATACGAAGTAAATTATAGATTTGCATTTGTAATGCGAGTTTTAGGCCTCGGACTTGCTGGGTGTGAGAAATTTTGTGGATTAATGGACATCGCGGGTAAATTTATTTCAAAACCGGATTTTTTTTTTTTTTTTTATTTTTTTTATTTTTTTTTTTATTGCAATTTAGTCTTAAGACTAATAAGCAATTTTGTTTTATCTTAGATTTAAAAAAAAAATAACATTAAAAGTTTAACATCACAGCATTAAACATATATACTGGTTTACATTACATAATTACATATAGACTATAATACATTATATAACCTGTACAAGCTCAAAAGGTTTAGTTCTCTTTAGTCGCCTAAGAAGATTTGTTTGGTCCAAGAGCGGGGCGGTTTCAGGGTTCGTGTGGTGATGAAGTCGGTCCTGATGCTTCTTAGCGAATTTGTGTATTTCATCCTGTACGAATTCCACGTCGAGGTCTCGGTGAAGATCGGCGTTCCTGATGTAGTAAGGTGCGTTTACAATATTTCTCAGCACCTTGTTTTGGAATCGTTGTATTGTTTGGATGTTACTTTTTTTGGTACAACCCCAAAGCTGAATACCATAGGTCCATATGGGCTTTATGACTTGTTTGTAGAGTAGAACTTTGTTGTATGTTGATAGGCAAGATTGTCTACCTATAATCCAGTACATCTTTTTATAACGAATACCCATCTCCTCTCGTTTTTTCTTGACATGAGCTTTCCAACGGAGTTTTGCATCCAGGGTCATACCAAGATACTTTGCATGATTTGCGTACGGTATGACTTGGTTGTTAATGAATACTGGCAAGTACTTTATTTTTCTGTTTGTAAAATCAACATGTACAGATTTAGCTTCGTTTAATCGTATTCTCCATTTTTTTGTCCAATTCTGAATGTGCAGTATCGCCTCTTGAAGTTTATGAGTTGAGTCCTCATTACTTTCCGCAACTGCCAGTAAAGCCGTGTCATCAGCGAATGTTGCCATCATGTTACATTCTAGGGTTAGTGAGTAGAGTAGTGGCCCAAGAATACTTCCTTGGGGTACACCCGCTTTGATTTCTTTAAGTTCTGAATATGTGTCCTTTTCTTTTATGCGAAAGTATCTGTCCGAAATATAAGACCTAAGGATTTTAGCATATGCATTAGGTAATATCTGTTTTAGTTTGTAGATCAAGCCCTCATGCCAAACTTTATCAAATGCTTGTGCTACATCAAGAAAGACTGTAGAACAAACTTTTTTTTCTTCAAGTGCTTTTTCAATAGTATTTGTTAGTCGGTGTACTTGTTCAATGGTTGAATGTTTCACTCGAAAGCCAAACTGATGATCAGGAATTATATGTTTTCTTTCTATAATAGGTAGCAGTCTTTTTAATAGTAGCCTTTCGAATAGTTTGGACATGATTGGTAGCAGGGATATTGGCCTGTATGACGAAGCTTCCTGCGGTGGTTTTCCGGGTTTGGCTATCATGATAACTTCAGCTACTTTCCATAACTGAGGAACGTATTTCAGTTTGAATGCGGTGTTGATAATGCACGTTAGTTTTAAGAGTGCTTTTCTTGGGAGCTGCTTCAGGATTTGACCCGTTATCAGTTCAAATCCTGGCGCTTTTTTCATTTTTAAGGCTTTTATGTAGGTACTCTTTCACCTCTGAAGGCGACGTGCTGGATATATCCTCATTTTCTTCTAGTAATAATTCTCGAGTGGGCAGATCACTCTCCGCTGGGTTTGGTTGAAAAATTTCCTCTAAGTACTCTGCAAATCTTTCAGCTTTTTGCTTGTCGCTTTTAGCCCACCTTCCATCCTTTCTTTTTGATGGTGGAAGGTGAGTGATTGGTCTTTTTAACTTTCTAGTAGCTTTCCAGAGGGAGTACTCCGTATTTTTGTTGTTGTTGAGATTTAGGAGGAAGGAATTAATTTCAGAATCTTTAAGATCCTTAATTGCTCGTCTAACTCTTTGTGCTAAATTATTGAACCGTTTTTTATCCCGAGGAGCTCTGGATTGGTGCCATTTCTTCCTCGCTCTCCGCTTTTCGGCAATTAACTCTCTAATTTGTTGGGGGTAGTAATTGCCCTTTAATCTTTTTTTGGTACTAGGAGTGTTTTCCCAGGCTGAGACTTGAATGTCTTTGATAAATTTTTCCACCTCTGAATCAAGTTGGTCTTTAGATAGTATTGGTGTAAGTGTTTCTATCTTCTCTTCAAGACTTGATTTGAAGCTTACCCAGTCTGTTCGCTTATTAGTAAGAGCTGGATTACTTTCGTTGTGTGGAAAGTTCGAACTCATAGTGAGAATAATAGGTGAGTGGTCTGAGCTTAGGTCGTGACTTTCATCAATTCTCAGAAGGTTACTCGAGATGTTTTTCACTATGAAGAAGTCAATGAGATCTGGGATTTTTTCTGGATCGGTAGGCCAGTAAGTCGGCTTTCCAGTAGATAAGACATCGCACCTATTGTCATTGATTGCGTTTAGGAGCTCTCTTCCCTTAGTTGTCGTTAGTCTTGATCCCCAATGCGTGTTTTTCGCATTGAAGTCACCTCCGATAATAAACTTTTGTCCCAATTGGTCAAAAAGTTGAGTATATTCGTTTTTTTGGATTGAACATTTTGGAGGACAGTAAATACTAGCAACAACTATGGGGTAATTTGTTGCCTTTATAACTACAGCTGATAATTGTATTTTGTTTGTTTGAATTTTTAGCTCCTCGTAATGCTTTATATTTTCTTTTACAATAACAGCGCTTCCCGCCCTAGCAAAATTATCCGGGTGAATGGTATGATAGACTTTGTAACCTCTGAATTTAATAAATGATTCTTTAGTGAAGTGAGTTTCTGAAACAAGGCAAACGTCTATTTGATTTATATCTAGGATTATCTGTAACTCTTTTTGGTGTTTTAATAATCCATTTGCATTCCATGACATTATTTTTAGGGATTTATTCATTAGGTTACTTAGATTTTAGGGCAACTCCTTTGGCGCTGCTCTCAATTTGACTTACTCTTGTATCGAGGTTGGAAACGGATCTCTCTACATTAGTTATTTTCGACAAGATGCTCTCTAAGGTTTGTTTCAAATCGTCATGTCTCTCTGTAGGAGTGGTAGTAGTACTCAAGGATCGAGCAACTTCGGCATATGATGTTCTATTATTTTTCTTTTGAGTATTGGTTGCTGTAGCATCTGAGTTAGCTTGATTTTTTTGATGTTCGGTATCGTCCTTAGGGATACTCTTTTCAACTGTTTTTTTTGTGTTCTTTGCTCTTATCTTTTGTATCTCCTTAGCTACTATGCATCCCCTATAGCTGGCTGGATGTGCCTGCTCACAGTGTATGCATTTTGGTGGTTCATTGGGTGGTTTGTTACAGTCTTTAGTATGGTGATTTCCTGTGCATTTAACACATCTCGGATCTTTACCACAGTATTTCTGAGTATGCCCATACGATTGACAATTTTTACATTGTGGGATCAGCTTATTTTTTCGCAGTGGCTCTATTTGTACCTTGCCGTGCATGATACTACTGATTTCGTAAATTTTGTTTATATTTTCTTCAGGGCTGAATGTGAGCATGAACATGTCTAGCGGCTCCTTACTTTTCCATTTCAGTTTATTTTACTGCATCAACTATATGGAAACCGTGACTTTTTAAATCATCTATTATACTTTGCGGTTTACATGAGTGATGTAGATTTTTAGCCATAACTCTTATTGGTCTTAATTGCTTGTTTTCATAGGAGTACCAACTCAGTTTCTTTTCATTTAATGTTCTTGTTAGGACCTTATATGCATCGACATCCGTAACATTAATCTTTAAGGTGTTTTTATTCACTAGTTTGGTGTTAAATTGATTTTCTGATATAATTGTTTTAACTTCTTTGCAGAATGAATCATAATCTGCAATATTATCTAGCATTATTGGTGGTGGTGGAGGTAATTTGTTTGTTTCCTCGAATAGTTTATTTTCAGAAAATAAGTTTTTGAGTTTACTAGGTGTTTTTTTTGAAGTTTGGGAATTGGTTTGGGAAGTGGTTGGGGAGACAGTTTCTGGAGAGTTTTTAGCTTTTCTCTTCTTACTCGCTCTAACTCCTTTTTTAGTTGCCCAATCAGTTTCTCGGAGTAACTCATCTTCGTCTGTTGAGTAACTCTGAGGCGGTTGAAGCTCCCTTTCACTTCTATGGCTATTTTCAGATATTTTAGCTTCTGATAGTTTTTTATTTTCGATTTTCAGATTATTCAATTCAGCTTTTAGCTGGTTGCAAAGCAACTCTAGACTATGAATCTTATTCTGCAGATTAAAATTTTCTTCTTGCAATAGACGAAATTTTTGATCTGATTCATTTTGGTTTGACTTAATTTTTGTGTTTCCTCCTCCTCCCGGCGGAGGGGTTCGATCTATACCCATTTTATTTTATTATGATATTATTATTATTATTTTTTGTTTTTTTTTTATTTGGCAATACTATTGAGCTTTTAACCGGAATATAATAATTATATGAAGAAAATGAGCACTAACATACAAACTGTTGCGAATAAATATTTTGCCTCTGCCGTTCAAGAAGGGAAAGAAGAAACTTGTAAGCAAAATAATCTCCAAGATACAACAGAATTAACAGTATCGGGCGATGGAACGTGGATAAAAACGAGGATTTTCCTCGCTCTTTGGTGTATCGTCTTTGATTGGCTATTGGACGGGAAAATTGTCTATATATTTGTCAAAAGTTCGTACTGACATCAATGTGCAACTTGGAGTAATAAACTAGATACTGCAGAATACGAAGAGTTGTACAAAGAGCACGTAGAAAAAGGACAATGTCTTTCAAATAACAATGGGCCGTCAGGTAACATGGAAGTCGAAGCTATCGTGAAAATGTTTCAACGCTCGATGAACTTTTTCAAAGTTAAATACCGTAATTATATTGGCCACGATGACTCGAAGACCTACATCGGAGATATCAATGCTAAATCTTATGGTGAAAGCTTTATGATAAATAAGGAGTGCATTGGTCACGTGCAGAAGAGGATGGGCAAACGTCTGCGTGACTTGGTGAAATCGAGTGTAGTTGATATAGAAACTAAAAACGGTAAAACAGTAAAGCGAAAAACTCTTTCTGGAAAAGGTGTAAACTTACTGGAACTATGATAGATAAGTTAACAACATATTATGGGCTTGCTATTCGAAGAAACCATGATTCTGTGGAAAAAATTAATAAAGCTCTAAATCCTTCGACTGACGCAAAACCTCAGCACGAAAAGTGCGCATGGAAAAAAGCTGAAATTGCAAGGACCTTGCCGTCTTTTAAATACAGTTACTCTGCCCTTCCAGATGATGTTTTAGAAGCCATGAAGCCTGTGTACGAAGAATTGAGTAAAGACACACTGCTGGAACGTTGTCTCGGTGGTTTCACCCAAAACAACAACGAAAGTTATCTACAAGTAGCAGCGTGTATTTTTCATGGAGGCAGCACCGCTTTTCTGACCTTCGTGCAAGAAATGGGCATCACTTCAGGACCAAGTGCTCATGAATGGGGGCACGCAACAGACGATTTACGGATCAACGGAGAAACCAATTAACTAATCAAAACAATTTGTTTTTTTGGTTTCAGATAATCCAGTGCTGAGGAATCGCCGCCACCGCAAAAGACAATGTTTTCAAGGCACCAGCGGAGAACTGCAATAAATCGGTTATTTCTTTATATTTTTGTACCAGTTTTTTTTTTAAATTTTGTTCAAATTTGTATTATAACATACTAATTTTCAAAATAAATCGATAGTAACAATATGTTTTAAAATAATGAAAAAAAAACCCTTTTTTTTACCGAACAAACTTTACCCCATTTACGCAATTCCTCTCAGGTCACGGCGGCTATTGGAAATATCTTCACAGATTTGGACACGATAGCTCACCCTTCTGCCCAGAATGCACAGAGGAAGAGGAAGACGCAGAGCAGGCAATATTCTTCTGCAGACGCTTTGCAGAGGCACGAATGGACCTGCAGATCCCAAAGCTTCTAGTAAGCCACATGATAAGCTCAGGGGACTGCTGGTTGGAATTCTGCTCCTTCATAACGATCGTGCAGAATGAGCTAAGAAGACTCGAAGTAATAACTAAAAGCAATCCGCGAGATGAGTTGTTGAAGGGTGATCAGGGTGTGGTTTAGTATATACGCGTATTCCTGGCATCGAGTATTCGGGTTTGCGAATCGTGTATACCAGTAGCCCGGGCTACAGGGCTACTCTCTCGAAGGTTACACATCCTTTGGCGCAACATCATAAAAAAAAAAGAGAGTTTGTGCAAATATTACCCGATTTTTAGGCTTCAAATCGAAGATTTGTGGAAGATATTTGGTTTCAACAAGCAAATCTCACCGAACTCATAGTCGAGGTCTGTCGTGTTTTGGTTGGATTTATTTTTCTGGACCTATATATGTAGATATACGAGGTGGATAATGAAAATAAAATACCGGGATAAGTTAAAAAAGGATTTATTTTTCTATTGTACATAGTATCCTAATAAGTCGATACATTTAATTCGCCTTTTTTTCTAGACCAAAACGCCTCAACAGTGGCTATGACTTGGCTATCTTCAAATTTCTTGCATCTGATTTGTTGCTTGGGCCATGGAAAGAGGTAGAAGTTACAGTAAGCTAAATTTGCCGAATAGGGCGAGTGTTTGAGGATTTCGAATCCTGTTTCTTAAATGGAAGCCTTCATAACTGCGGCCTTGTGAACTGCTGCGTTGCCTTGGTGAAACAGCACTCCAGTTCTCAGTTGCCGCGTATTTTTTTTTTAGTGACCTCCCGCGATCTTCTTATTTTGGTGGTAGTAGGGCGTAGTAGAATCCTGAGGCTCCCATATACCATAATAATTATTTCTTCAACGTCCCAAAAGATGGACGCCATAACCTTTCCCCCTAACTTGAAACTGTGACATCGGCTATATGCCTGATGGTCACTCTTCGATCTGCCAGCACAACATTTTCGATTTCTTCGACTTCAGTGGGGAACGTGAATGGACGTCCTTCGCGTTGTTCATTTTCAGTGGACGTTCTGGCCAGCTTAAACTTTTTGGCTTAGCTTGCAGAGTCCCCCAATGTTTTCACGAATTCGCTGTGTTTGTTTTCGGTAGACAGTCTTTTTTTCCCTTATCCCTTCGACGGATCGTATTCAAATGAATGTACTTCCTGAGAATCGTGGTCTATTTATAAGATTTATACCCTAAGCTAGTGGGTATATAAGATTTGTATGCGGACTGGAAATAACCGATTAACACCCCTTTTGTATATCGAAAAATCATCGGAAATTAGCTTGTTCGCATCGAGTCCTGCAAGAACTTCCATGGAAGATACATATTTGAATCATATTATATCATACTGCATTCGTAATGGTACGATCCAAACAACATATTGGAATAAAAATATGATCGAAATCCAAATCATAAATATTTTTTTGATTAAATTTACTTTCGGAACCACAAATTGGATAACCATATATTTCAATAAAATCGATTTCAAGAGAAAACAATAAGTCGCTTTGAAAAATAAAAGTTCAATTGGACCACCCTGTATAATCGATTAACAAAATTGAGATTTTTCAAGTTTTTCATTTTTAAATCGGCAACGAACGTTTGCAATCATCCAATATAAAAAAAGCAAAACAAATTTAAGAATTTACCTCAATTATTTGAAGAATTTCCACTGCGTCAAGCTTTGCAATCAGGTCGTATTGTTCAAGATGAGGTAGGACTTCTATCGCATGACTGGAACATAATGTAGAGAGAAGATTCAGTGCTGCCAGGGATATGTGTTTATACCCATTCTTGTCTAACATTTCTGAGTAAGAGAGCAATTGAAAAAAGTGAAAGATGTGGATTGTATAGACGTACCATAATATTTTAAAACCTTCACGATAAAGTCAATTGTACCAGGGAGACGGCGCTTTGAGAGGAAATCAAGAAACGGAGGGGATGAGGACATGGTGGTAAATATTTCCAACATCAAGTCCAAGACTTCCGAAACGTCCGATTTCGGCGAAGTCAGAAACATGTTGGTGAGCTGGAACTGTAGATTTAAAATAATAGGGTATAGGTGTATAGTTTTTAGTAACAAGAATACTTACATCGATATTGTCCAAGAAAAGTCCAATTCGTTTGACCAGCGGACAGGTCTCATACGACTCCTGATCGAAAATATTGTAATCAAATAATTTTCTCATTGAATATACCATTTTAATCAGACGCAACAGGTCTGTGTGGATATCTTTAAAACTCTGTATCGCGGTTATTTCGAAATTAAGTAGACGCATAAGCAGATTGTAATTGCTTTGAATCAAACATTTCGAAGGTTCGATCTTGTTTTCAGGCTTTGCTTCCCTTAGTTCCTTCCCATACACTTCGATGCAAGTATACTTGCGACAGTATCGATAGTTTATTTGCTTGCACTCTTCCTCCTCCTCTGGTTGGAACAGTTCTTCAGCCTTGGGCGCTGGAAGCCACGTATATGTGTCTACAAAATTGATTACCATCAGAGCACTTGTATCGGCAACAAGTTCTTGATTCAGCGGATCAATGTCCAATAGCAGGCCCCTTCCGTCGATTCTATTGCTCTCGTTGTAGAGCCAGTTTAAAAGCTTTTCCATCATTTCAGGCGTTTTTTCTAGGCCACATGCCACGTGATATCGCATGATCTCACGTAGTGTTGCTACGTATTCATTACGTCTCATTGAGTTGGATACGAAAAGAAAATTGAGAAAAGTCGAACAATCTTGCTGAGAGAGTTTGTTGTATCGAACCAGCAGCTGAACTAGCATATGTTTCTCTCTCACCATCTCGGAGGCGTTCATTGATCGGGTTACTAAAATCTCCACGATCTTTGCCCATTTCTCGCTTTCGACTTTAACCACGGTAAAAAGTTTGCTCTCAACATGAAGAAGCGTACTAATACCTAGCCTAAGGCATCGTAAGTTCTCCCAGCAATTCGGCATGAGGAAGAATTGTTGATACGCATTCACGACCGAGACGTAGTTCGACAAATTGATCAGATGTGGTTGCATGATGATCAATTGCGTGAAGATTTCCAACCTAAACCAATGCATTCCAATACTAATTGACCTACAAAAGCTTATACGAAACTTACCGGACGTAGAGTATTGTTGTATTGTCTTTCGTTGTTGTTGCCAGTACTGTTTCTAAGTAATCGGTGGTTCGTGGAATTTTTGGTCTTGTTGCTCCTTCTTTTGAAAAATCACAATTTCCCCAATGAATCTTGAAAATCATATTACAAAATCTCTGACAAACCAGGATAGAGCAGATCACTTACAATATAGAGGGCCATGGCGGCAACTTTTATAAAATATTCATGACAAAGACTCTTGTCGCAATTAGCTGATGTTTGAATCTGCATGCTACGTTCCTTGGCCTCTACTTCAATGGTCGCCATCACTTTATGCAGAGTATCAATCCAGTCACCTCTTAGGCTAGTTCCGACTGGATTACAATCTCCCTTGCTTATATTCGGATAGATGGCTTTAAGTGCCCAATATGTGCCCATGAAGAAGTTTGTCTAGGATTGATGGAATAGATTATTAACTACGATGGGATGGAGGTGATTATATACTTTTATATCCGTCCTCATATGGAATGAGTAGTAGGCACAAAGCAGCGGCAGTATTTGTTGGATTAACTTGCATACCATTATATTGTAGTCTACAAGGAGCTTGGGGAAATCATAAAAGCTGGTTAGGTATATGATTAATTCTGTATAAATTTTAGATTAGTCAAATCAATTAGATGGGGTTTATCAGAAAAAAAAATGTAAAAACGGGGATTAGGCATTTTTTTTCCAAAATTTGGAGCTTTATTTCGACTAAAATTGTTAAATGTTTATTCTAAAAATGCACATTTCCCTATCTTTCTCGCAGGCTGCTGTTGATCCACAAATCGGCCTATTTGTTGGCTTCTTCAAAAAATCAGAAGTGCTGCTCAGCCAGTCCATCCGTCAACGATAGGTAGGTGGTAGTCGGAAGAGACGATGTCTGGAGAGTATGGCGCGAGTTATGGAATAAAAACACAACCGTAGTGTTTTGGTTCGGTCTTAAGACTGTCTTTATTTTATTATTATTTGACAATGAAATTTCTTATGACCTAATTAAAAATACTTAGTAGCTAGCTCAGCACAGAAGGTTCATTACTTCGATTACGAAATTTGGACAACGGAAATTACGGCCGAAAGAGAATGAAAATATGCCAAAGCGCATCGAACTTAATTTTGTCGATCAAGCAATAAACCTTTGTGCGGAAGTAGCGAGCTCCGGGGTTCGGTCAATGCCTTTGAATGCATTGTAGGCATTGACGTAACACTTCCCCCCCTAGCTGTGAGATACTCCTGGATCTCACTGTCACTATATACTTACATACATATTAGTTATTATTTTCTTCTGTATTAAAAAAAAATATTTTTTTTGTTCTTATATGTATTCTATTTTATTCCATAGCTTTCTTTAATCTTATTGATAGAACAAATATGTACGTCGTGAGGAATGATTCCATTTTCCTTAATCTCATTAACACTAGTATTTAACTGTAATTTTAATCTAGTTTGCCTTTGGCGTATTATTTTTATTACTACAATAATGACAATCAATATAAGAATGGTTACACATTTACAAAGCTATAATTTAAACTTTTGTGGAAATTTAATTCATCGATGGCTTTAATATTACTTTCTTGTTTCAGAACTATGTCGTCAAATGTCAGTATTTTTTCAATAGGGAGCGTTTGGTTTTTATTTGGAATAATAAAACTATCTTTATATTCGAATACAGTATTGGAAAATTGTATATTATTAAATGAGATTGTGCAATTGTTAAAGGAAAACAAATAATTTCCATTGAGTGCAAAATTTCTTTCGTCACAATTGCTTTGAAACCGTTTGTTTTTCATGTTTTTTTAAAATTAATGTTGTGCTATCGATTTCTATTATTTGCTCTAAAGCATTTGTATTTTTAAGGGGACAATTTTGTTGAAAAATGCAGTTTTTACTCTTTTTTAATTCCTTTAAGGATTTATTTTCCTCGAATGTATAGGCTATTCCTTCTATTTCAACTATAATTTCGAAATCAGAAACTATCTCAATGTTGTTCTTGTTCGGCATGGGCATTAAAATTTTTTTATTAGTGATCGTAAAATTGGCTGGTAGCTTAATGGCAAAAATTATTTTATTATTATTAAAAGTAGCGACGCCTGTTCGAATATTTGAGAGTTTCCTAAAATCAATATTGTGGGTTACGATTTCTTCATAACTTAGCAGGTTAGGATGTAGAACACCTAATCTTGCTGAAGCTATATTTTGTTGTAAGATTTCAACCTTTTCCTTGAGAGCCCCAAGCTTAAACATTTGTTCGATGAAAAAGGTTTCAGCGTGAAGCCTTGCAGAGAGACCTTCGATTTGGTTAAACTTTTCTAAAATTCTTTGTCTATCTGTTTCGATTGTCTGTATCAATTTTGAAATGCTCTCGTTATAATTTTCATTTATTTTAATCTGTTGGTTTACGGTTCTTATGATCTCATGGTTATTTTCATCTGTAACCGAAAAATGTTTTTCTATATTTTGTTTATCCTCATCGTCGAGTGTTCCAAAAAGCCATTTGAAGACGCTGCCTATGAAATTAAAGGGACCTATACCTATGTATAGGGATATGTGGGATTATGGTTAAAACTTTACCCTTAATATTTTCTACATCTCCTACTAACAAGTTTTTTCGGTCCTTGTCTATGTCAATATGGTCTAGAATTTTAGTGAATTGTTTGAGTGTATCTAGTATTTCGTCAGGGTCTATTATATGTAAAATTATGTCATAGTTACAAACTATTTCTACTTTACCAATATTTATCTCTGAGTATCCGAGGTGCGAATCGATTTTTTCAATTTGCAAGGTTTGGAGTGACATGTGTATCAGAGCCAGTAGTAACAGATGAGGAAGTACCACTTGGAAATTTAAAGGGACGTTTAATATTTGACTCGTGAACGTTGCTCAAAGGGTATTTTCTAAACTTCGGTTGTTCCTTATGTCTAACACTTGTATAATTCTTTATGAACCCATCTTGGCGAACTTCATTATATTCTTCTCGAGACCTGTTCCTAGTGGTAATGACCTTTCTTTTGTAATTATTTAACCTATCGCTTATTATATTCTTATCAATTCTATTATTTTGAACTTCAAGGGGTGTGGTCTGGATAGAAGAGTGAAAAGAACGGTTGTAAAGTTCTACGGCTTTAAACATTTGTTCTTTAATTGGTATCTTATTCTCTAAATTCAAAACACGTATTCGCTCCGTTAGTGTGTTATTAAGTCGTTCGACGTCGCCGTTTCCGGTGTGGCTGTTTGGTTTTACAAAATGAACCTCTATGTTTTCTTCTTTAAAGAAGTTCTTCAAATTGACATTGTTGAACTCGTTATCGCAAACTACTTTTGTCATTTTTCCTTTGATGGAAATGTATTGGCGTATTTTTTCAATTAAGGTCCTACTGTTTCTATCTTCAAGGTAAAAGCTGACCGCATGTTTAGAAAACTTATCTATGAAATTTAGGAATGAATGCTTAGAATTAACATAAGTATCTATATGAATTATTTGGTTAAGATCAGTAGGTGTTTCGCTTAACTGGAATTTCTTTTTAATAGGGTTTCTGTCGTATTTTGCAGCTGTACAAATGTCACAATTATTTATTACTTTGTTGATTAAAATCTTAAGTTTTGGATAAAAGATTTTGTGCTTCATACCTTCATAGTTAGCGATTATACCAGAATGTCCATACTTTGTGGTAGAGAGAAATTTGTTTAATAGCTTCATCCTCATTAGTTAGATCTTTTGCGAAGTGGCAACATTTAACGAATCTTATACCAGAATTAGCTGGGAATATCTCTAGCAATTTTCGCTGTGCTTGATTGAACATAAAACTATTTAATTGTGAATAAATTCCAACTTTTCCCTTACTGACATGCCTTCGGACGATATCAGCAATATTGTTTGGTATGTCATTCTTTTCAATAAATATCCTTTTGTTGTTGAATAGATTTGTAGATTCTCTTTCCTTTGTTTCACATAGTATCAATTGTGTTTTGAACCGATTCACTATTGTGTCTAGTATAGGGATCTGGTCGTATGTATTTGTTTCCAACAGGTTAATTTCGTTAGTACTCGCATCAATTCTGCTAAGAAAATCAGCCAATTTATTTTCTTTGCCTCTTACATAATCGATTTTAGCTTCGTATTCTCCTAACTGTACAAGCCAACGTTGGAGTCGTGGATTTAAATCTCTTCCTATATTCTTTATATGTAACCAGCGTATTGGTTGATGGTCAGTACACAAATCGAATTCTTTCCCAAAGAGATATGGCCTGAAGTATTTAACTCCCCAAACTATTGCAAGCAGTTCCTTTTCGATCGTGGAATAATGCTTTTCGTGATCGTTAAGAGTACGAGAAGCAAACGAAACTGGGTGTCCATCTTGCATTAAGGCGGCACCCAATGCAAAATTGCTTGCATCAGTTACTAATTTGAAGCGTTTTTTAAAATCGGGATATTTTAATATTGGGAGGTCAGTAGTAACGTCTTTTAGTTTCTCAAATGCGGAAATATAATTGGGATCATTAACGTTTACTTTAGAATTTTTTTTCAAGTATTTCACCATTGGGTATGCGATTTTGGCATAATCTTTGATGAATTTCCTATAGTAACCAGTTAACCCGAGAAAAGATTAAATTTGTTTTTGGGTTTTTGGAAGCTTAAGGTTTCGGATGACGACAATTTTGTCAGGGTTAGGCTTTACCCCTTCTGAAGTAAGTATGTGCCCCAAATATTCCGTTTCTTTAGCCAAGAAATTGCATTTGTTAATCTGAATTTTAAGTCCCGCTTTCTTAAGTGTTTCAAACATTTTTCTAATATTAGTTAAGTGTTCTTGGAGTGATGTGCTAAGAGAGTTGCTTTCCGTTATAATGCCCTGCTGTAGCATCTCGTTTATTTGGTGCTGTATTTCTGTTTCGTGTACTCTTGGATATCGATATATTTTAGAATATATTGGATTACTTGTTGTAGTAATAATCTCATGAGTAATTTCGTGAGTGAATGTTAAGTTATCGCCTTCTTTATAAAAGAGATTCTTATATTCGCTAAGTAGTTTCTTAATTCCAATCTTTTCTTCTCCATTAAGGTGATCGACATTAACGTGATCTAACAAAGGATCTATAGGTTCTAGAGAGCAAACACTATTGGGGTCAATGGGATAATTATTTGTAATAAATTCGAATTGTTTTCCTTTAATTTCAACACATTTCTGATTCAAATAAATATTGACTTGATATGGGACAAGAATGTTTAGACCTAAAATTGCGTCATACTCCTTACTATTTATATTGAAAACGTTCCAATTTATAGTACCCGAACTTCCAAATTCGGAAGGGGCAGGAGTTTTAATTCTTACGGTAATTACAGTTCGACCATTAAGAGTTAAATAGTGCTTAGGTTTGGGTAATGTTTCCTGCTTATAGTTACGTAATATATTTGGCTTTATTATGCTAGTTGTTGATCCTGTGTCAATTAAACATTTTATGGTTTGGTTTCCTAATGTTACCCTGACTATCGGTAGGTCTTGTTTTGAGGCGGTATTTGAAAATTTTCATTGGATTCCCTTGGTTTGTTAGTACTATGGGGTGGTTGATCTAAGTTAAAATAGTTGCATTGGTTTGCATTTGAAAATTGATTTCGAACAGAGGGACTGGCTCCCGAAAATCTTTGGTTGGGGTTTCCATAGTGAGTGCGAAAGTTATCTTGTAGTGAATGTCGTTGTTCACCTTCATTTGACATGTTCTTACTAGGAATATTATTATCTGATCGAGTTGAATTATAATTCCAATTACAAGGAAAAGTTTTATTCTGCTGTATTATATTTCTACTGTTAATTTTTTTGTGCCTTATATCTATTGTTCTCCGTCATCTAATAACTTTAATTTTGAGTATTTATTATAAATATCTATCATACTATGATCTAGTTCAATATGTAATCTAATAATGCCATCTATTTTCTCTAAGAGGATCTCTTTGAGATCTCTTTCTATACGACTAGGATTATATAAAGCTGGCTTTAGTTCATCATAGTCGTAAATTTCGTTTAACTCAAGATTGGCATTATTAAATATATTAAAAAGTTCTCTTAAATTACTAACCTTAACATATCGCAAATAATTGAAGACTTCCGAGTAGGTCCTCGTTGGTCGAAAATGTTGTCGCAATTGGTCCTTCACCGCTGTCCATGTAGCATGGTGTCCCAGTAGTCGAATGCACACTGCAGCTTTCCCTGATATTTTCTCAGTTGTAACTATATTTACAGCATAATTGTAGAGCTCCTCATTATTGCCACATAACTGTAGTGTTGCCTCCACAGATTTGAAGAAGGATGCAAGACTGTAATCATCCATTCCATTGTAGGGCTTAAGTTGCCGGAACTCATTCAGGACTTTATCTGGGCTCATCCCGAACTGGCAGTGGTAACTTGCTGGACGGGGGTCTGACTGCTGCATCCTTTCTTCCTGTGCCTGGATTATCGCCGTGAGGGTTGATATCTGCACCCTCAGTGCTTCCTCTGTTGTCGGTGTTGAGCTGGTTGCCATTGTTTAAATCTTCTTTGTTTTTTTTTTTTTTTTTTTTTTTTATAAGCGCTTATGATTCGTTTTTCACTTTTCAGTCACTTCACTGCTAGCCAACTTATTTTTGTTATATATTCTTCGCGATTCGAACTTAGATATCTTTTGATAACAAATTAAGCGACTGCGCCAGTTATGGAATAAAAACACAACCGTAGTGTTTTGGTTCGGTCTTAAGACTGTCTTTATTTTATTATTATTTGACAATGAAATTTCTTATGACCTAATTAAAAATACTTAGTAGCTAGCTCAGCACAGAAGGTTCATTACTTCGATTACGAAATTTGGACAACGGAAATTACGGCCGAAAGAGAATGAAAATATGCCAAAGCGCATCGAACTTAATTTTGTCGATCAAGCAATAAACCTTTTGTGCGGAAGTAGCGAGCTCCGGGGTTCGGTCAATGCCTTTGAATGCATTGTAGGCATTGACGTAACACGTGTGTGGAGCGCTATCCGATTTCAGTGCTTCTAGGTTATAAAGACTTGAGCAATATGTGGCTGAGTGCTGTCGTGCCACAATAACTTTGAAGTGCTATTTCTTGTATGACGCCATTTTATATTTCATAGTGAGCTTCTATTATGCTTTCATCTGGTGGCAACAACTTTTAATGTTCCACGCCGAGTTGTTCCTACCAAGCGTGAGCTTTGATCCATTGATATTTGGCTTGGTCGTCGATGTTGATGGATGCCAGCGACGCTCTCATGGTTTCTTTCATTTTGGATTGTCGTAATGAATTTTTCATCGCTAGTCATACTGCAATGTAGAAAACCCCTCCTGTTCTCAATCTTGGAATAGAAGTCGGCTCGTGAAAAACATCTTTCGGCGTCTTTCGTCTTCAACTAGTATTGTTCCCAATTTCCTTGCTTCTGACAAACTCAAAGACTTTCAAACTGCAGGAAATGGCTTGTTCAGCTAACGAACCCAGAACTTATTATCATGTTTGATATGGACTCTGGTCCAGTTCGTAATTTTTCTTACATTTCATTTCGAATTCACCACTTTCGTAGCGTTGAACCATTGCTCTGCGCCGCCACCAGGGCTCACCTCTTTTTCGGGACGGCGGCGGAAGAATTCCCAAGATGGAGTCAACGGCGTCGGCCACGGTTCGAGCGAGAAGAACTACCTGGTGAACACCCACACCACACAGCACAGCCGGCCCTTTCTTCTTAGGGTAAGCAAGAACCTGATCCTCCAGGTTGAGGGTTAACATCCCTATCGCGTAAAATAAACATTTGCTCAGAGACAACCAATAGCCTCGGATACGGATGGATTACATGTTGACGACCTCCGCAAACGTCGAAAAGGAAACGAGTTCCGGATCTGCACTTGGAACGTTAGGTCCCAACAGACCAGGTGCGGCCGTCAAATCTCTAGAGTGCTATAAGGCAGACATTACCGCACTCCAAAAAGTGCGATGGGAAGGGCCAGGTAAAAAGCGGATGAAAAACTGTGATACCTACTATGGAAACTGCTACAGAGAAAATAAACAACGGTCATTCGGAAGCGGATTTGTTATTCGAGGCAGACTCAGGCAAAAAGTCTTAAGCTTCCGGCATGTCAGCGAACGCCTCATAACTATCCGCATTAAGGCTAATTTCGACAATATAAGCTTAATATGTGTCCACGCCCCCACAGAGGAGAAAGACGACCGACATAAAGATGACTTCTATGATCTCCTAGACAGAACATATGCCCAATGTCCTAGCTACGAGTATGATACCAAAATCGTTCTAGGAGATTTCAATGCGAAGCTGGGTAAGGAATCTATCTTTGAACGAGTCGTAGGAAAGCACAGCCTACATAACACCATGTCAGAAAACGAACTAGGCTAGTGGACCTTATGGCGGCACGTAATCTCGTAGTAGCAAGTACACGCTTCCCACACCACAACGTCCATAGGGGGACTTAGCGGTCTCCCGATCAATCGACAGCCAATCAAATTGATCTCATTGCGATCGACGGCAGACACTCCTTCAGCATCCTAGATGTCCGAACCATTCGAGGAGCCAACATTGACTGCGAATTTCTCGGAATCAACGGAGTCGAGTAAGAACACCAAAATTTGACGTCGGAAAGCTGCAATCGCAAGAGACCGCCAAGACCTTCGCCGATCAAGTCTCCCTCAAGCTTACTCAAGACCCGATGCAATCTGCACAAACCACAGAACAGCAATGGAGACGTTGTCAGAACGCTATCAGAGAGGCCGACTAAGATGTACCACCTTCGAGAAACCCCTGGGTTGGTGACGACTGCAGACATGCCCATGCAGAGAAACAGAATGCATACATGGCTACACTGCATCGACGGACCAGAGCTGCCCGCGAGCTCTATGAATAGAAAATGAGGAAGGAGCATGCGCTTCTGAGAAGAATAAAAAAAGAGCACGAGAAGCGCGAGATCGAGGAGATGGATAGACGGAGAAACGACAAAAGTTTTACCAAAAAGTAAAACAAACATGCCAAGGCTATAAAGCCAGAGCTGAAGCCTGCAGGGATGAACACGGACAACTATCAGTTGAGCCACAGTCGATGCTGAGACTGTGAAAAAACCACTTTTGCAGACTGCATAACGGCGATGATATTCAAAATGTCGCCGTCAGGCAGAACGAACCTTTCATAATGGACAAAGGCGAAAGAAAATCCCATCCACTCGACTAAGACGATGTTAAGATAGCGATCTCGAAACTTAAGTCTTATAAAGCTGCTGGAGCAAACGGACTTCCCGCCGAACTATTAAAAGCAGCTGGCGACGAGCTGGTCAGGAACATGCACCAATTCATCTGCAAGATATGGTCGGAAGAAAGCATGCCCAATGAATAGAATCTCAACATCGTTTGCCCGGTCCATAAGAAAGAAGATCCCTATGATTGCACCAATTACAGAGGGATGTCTTCTGAACATTGCGAACAAGATTCTCTCTGAAGTACTGTGTAAGCGCCTGAAACCATTCGTGGACAATCTGGAAGGTCCCAACCAGTGTGGTTTCAGGCTAGAAAAATCCACGATAGACCAAATATTTACACTACGGCAGATCTTGGAGAAGACCCACGAATTTCAGGTCGACACGCACCACCTCTTAGTCGGCTTTCATGTTTTAAGATCCCTGCTAAGCTCGTCAGATTGTGCAGGTGACTATGGTGAATTCTCGCTGCTCCATTAAGGTCGGATGTGAACTAACCGAGACCTTCGATGTTAAACAAGAATTTAGACAGGGTGACGCATTGTCATGTGATTTCTTTTACTTGAAAATATCGTGCGGGACTCTGCGGCCAATACAAGAGGTACCATCTACTTCAAGTCTACACAATGTAGTAGACAATGCTTGTCTACGCAAATAACATTGACGTTATTGGACGGACAAAGCAAGACGTCAATGAGGCGTTTGCAAGCATTGAAGCAGAAGCGGCTAAAGTGGGCCTAAGGGTAAATGGGGACAAGACCAAATATACCTATATGCTGTCATCAAAGAAAGACGCGCAACACCGACATCTTGGCCAGAACGTCACCTTCGGCAGCTATTTTTTTTTGAAGTAGTCAAGGACTTCGTCTACCTTGGCCCGATAGTGACAAGCAGCAACGACACCAGCTCTGAGATAAAACGCAGAATTAATCGTGCCAACCGCTGCTTTTTTTGGCCTCAAGAGGCAATTGAGTAGTAGATAACAAAACCTTAATCATCCCGGACTTCCTCTATGACGCTGAGGCTTGGACGTTATCAAAAACGGTTGAAGAGGCTTTTGGCCGTTTCGAGAGGAAAATTTTGCGTGCAATCTTTGGTCCCGTTTGTGTAAACGGAGAGTGGAGGAGAAGATTCAACCAAGAACGGTACGGGCTGTACAGCGACATCGGCCTAGTTAGACGTCTACGGATCCAACGTCCAAGATGGCTGGGCCATGTAGAGTGAATGGACATTACCGCTCCGGCCCGAAGAGTCTTCGACTCCAATCTCAGCCAATTGGGCGTGCGGCACTGGAAGCGGCTGGTCAAAGATCGTGCCCGATTGAAAGTTCCTTGCTGCGGAATGTGGGCATCGTGGAAACGGCGGACAGAAAACTGCTCTAATCAAACTAATCATATTCCCTTTAAGCTTTCTTAAAGGACACAATCTGAGAACTGCAGGGAGAATATTGTCAACACGCCTCTGCTGCATCTGATACACTATATTTCGGAACTCGACTATGCTAAAGGGTGTCTCAGTAAGAGTGCACTTTTTAAAATTGGCATATTTTTTTTTTCATGCAAGTGGCAACTCTGAAATTTGACAGCTGTCACCTCTGTTTATTCCGATTATTAAAAATGAAGCGCCTTTCGAAAGAACAACGCGTTATAATTGTGAAAACTCATTACAATGGAGCAAAGTGAAGTCGATGCCAATTTTTCGAAAAAAGTCATTTTCTCCGATGAAGCGCATTTCCATATGAATGGCTTCGTGAATACACAAAATTGTCGAATTTGGGACTCAGAAAATCCTCATGCAATCCATGATAAACAAATGCACCCACAACGAGTAACTGTCTGGTGCGGATTTTGGTCAGGCGGCGTGATTGGACCTTACTTTCTTGAAAATGAGGCCGAAATTGCAGTGACTGTGAACGGCATTCGTTACAGGAATATGATAACGGACTTCTTGTGGCCTCAACTGGACGGCATTAATCTGGACAACATGTGGTTTCAGCAGGACGGCGCAACCTGCCACACCGCGCATGAAACAATCGACTTATTACAGCAACGATTTCCAGAACACATTATCTCACGAAATTCTGATGTCAACTGGCCACCAAGATCGTGCGATTTAACGCCGTGCGATTTTTTTCTTTGGGGTTTTGTGAAATCTCGGGTTTATGCGAATAAACCCGAAACAATTCCTGAGCTCAAATCGGAAATCCAACGCGTCATCGGTGAGATACAGCCACATCTCTGTGCAAAAGTCATCGAAAATTTCATGAAAAGAGTAATGGCCTGTCATCGGAGCCGTGGGGGTCATTTGCCGGATATTTTATTCCATACTTAATCGGAACATGTCTTCTTTACAATACAATAAAAATATCACAACTCTGTCATAAAATACTTGTTTTTATTTTAAAATGAAAAAGTGCACTCTTACTGAGACACCCTGTATATCAAAAACGAAGGTTTTAGAAAAAAACAATAAAGAAAACGAGAAGCGTTATATTGCATATTGCATATAGTCAGATGCAAAACAAAAGTGGAAGCCTGAAAGAATGAATATGATCATATCCGTAGATTGAATACCGTCGGTTAAGTTCAGAATACTGATTTTAGTCAGAACGAATATATTATGCTAAACAAAAACGAGAGAGAAGTGCGTCCTCCGTCTAAGAAAGCAACTGGCGCAAGATTGTGGTTAGTCGTAATGTCTCAATATATTACGACTAGTTTTGGAGAGGACTCATATATAACAGGTTGACGTTCAGCATATTTTTGGTCGTCTTTAGATTCTAAATTTGACATCTCATTGAGAATGATCGAAGTAGACGTATTGACTACTACAACATCATCATGGGTAGTCCCGAATTACTTAAGTGGTATGATGACGGATGAACAGACTTATTACCCCCATTGCATTTGCCGTATCCAAAAGTTTCTTAATCTATTCATTTACCTTAGATGCATTAGGGTAAGATCGGCTTGGTCATTTCAGCAAAAGTTCTTTTTTTTTATTTTAGCTGAATCAATTTATTTTCTATAGACTGGAACCTCAGTATCATTTGGCGGACCCCTAAGAAAGACCCTTATTACTGTGACAAATTACAAAAGCATCATTCTTCTGAGGATCGCGATGGCCTAAAACCGTTTTATATATTTTAAGTAAATAAATCAGATAGACGCTAACTACCTTTTCGTCGACATACGATTCTGCAAGATAACGTTGGAGAATTATCGATGCTGCGGGCAGTGAATTAACCATGATTTTCTTAACGTCCAAAAAGTCCTGAGGCAAAGCCGTATAATTGCTCTTGAAATAGGAATCGTCAATACAAGAGTCATGTCTGTTTAACGTTTACTTACGCGAACGACGTAATTGGCAGAACGCAGAGAGGCGTTTGTGGACAAGGAAACAAGAATGGGTTCGGAATGCCAGTCGTACGAGGCGACTAAATTCCTAATGATTCTCTGCCCTATGGAAAAATGGCAGAGGTAGGCGCAGAGTTGATGACTGCACTTCTCACATTGTGACCCACCGTGGTGTTAGTTGGGTAGTCTCATGTGAAAGAATAAATTTTACCTCTTTTTAAGGAATTTTTTTATAAGAAAATAAAATTCAATCATTTTAATTTTTTTATATGTTTTTATGTATTTGTATTTTAAACTGTATAAATTTTTTTTTTTCTTATTTTTTGTTCAGTAGGTCTGTCGCTATCGACCCTACCAAAACTAATAAATTTCATTGAACTGGACTGTAGAAAAAAATCTTGTTTTTTTCATTAAAAATCGTTTAAAAAAAATAAGAAAATATGTTCGAAAATAAGCAACTTTGGTACGGCCGATAACCATTGATGAGTAGAAGAACATATACAGGGTGTCCCACGAGTAGTGTGCCAAAAAGCTAGAGCGTGTAGGTCTGGTCAAGACAAGAAAAAAATCATATGGGAGGGGGTGGGGGGGGAGGGAGTCCCCCCCGTTTAGCCGGGAGGGGCAATTTTCTATAAAATTTACTTAATTTGGAAAAAAAATTATTAAAAATCAACAGTTACATCCACAATGCCCTGATATACCTTTTTGTAAAGCCAGAAACATGTTCTTTCATTTTGTTTTTAAGCGAAGCTGTTTTAAGGAATAGTTTTTGAGAAATTAATTTTCAAACTCAAAATTTTGAAAAAAAAAAATGAATTTTTTTTTAATTTCTCAAAAACTACAAGACATTTTGGCATCCGGTTTTCTGTTTTTAATTAAAAACTAATAAGAGAATTGAATTTTTGAAAAAAAAATAGTACTTAATTACATACAATTTTGAAAAAAAATATGTAGTTGGAATTTTTTTTTTTCATTTTATTTTCAAAATTTTGAGTTTGAAAATTAATTTCTCAAAAACTATTCCTTAAAACAGCTTTGTTTAAAAACAAGATGAAAGGAGAGGTTTCTGGCTTTACAAAAAAACTATATCACGGCATTATGGATGTAACTGTTGATTTTTAATAATTTTTTTTCCAAATTAAGTCAATCTTTTAGAAAATTGGCCCTCCCGGCTAAACCGGGGGGAATAGACCCCCCCTTCCCATACGATTTTTATCTTGTCTTGACCAGACCTACACGATCTAGCTTTTTGGCACACTGCTCGTGGGACACCCTGTATACGTTTCAAAGCAATCGGTTGAATAGTTTGACATGACAGTTGTAGAAAATGATATTTCGAAAAAATGCGTTTAAAGTTTCAAGAGCAGAATTTTCGTGAAAAATTTATACTTACACTACTGTGCTATGCCTGGACCATACAATAACCCTTCGGTGCTTCATACGCATCATTTTCTGACAGTTTTTGTGACCTGAGGGAAGCCCTTGTCTTTTTGAATGCCTCGGGCGTGGATCGCTCTGCACGGGTTATTCGTCGTTCATCGTACTCCTCAGCATACGAGTAGGCGTTTCGGCCAATTGACGTACCAAAAATCTCCATTATTTTAAGGATGGGTGAAAATCCTTCATTAAACATACACGCAGCTGCCCATGAAGCAATTTCTAGCGTCTTTTTTCCAACAGAATTGTATTGGAGCCAAGTTTCAGATGCAACTTTTAAACGACTCGTTGTTTTATATTTTTATACACTATTCCACATAAACATAGGTAGATCATGTACTAAAGTTTACCGTTAGAAACTCTGTACGCAGGAATAAAAAATCGATGACAACAATAGAAAGGTAGCAGCTGCAGACCTGGCGCGCGGCAGACAAGTCGCTTACGGCGCGTCGGCGACTAAGAGTTGTTACTTATCTAATACTAGGAATTTCGGTCTGAATTTTTCCACAGCATATTTTCGATAGGTTTTACTATCGAAATATGAAAAAAAAATCAATTTTTCGAAGTGGTCACATGAGACTACCCACTTAAATATGGCTGGTCCTCCTTGAGTAAAATATTCCGGAGGTAAAACAGTTCCCTGAAATTCAATTCAATGCATCGCAGCGGTACAAGGAGTTCGACTTTCAAACGGAACAACCGTTAAGAGCGGATATAATTTCCTTTGTAGCGATACGGATACACATCATTTTGGAACAGGATTTTTCTAATGGACGTGGTATGACGCATTTCTGAACGAACACCGTCCTACCGAAGATAGAGATAAACAGGTAAAGGACGCGTTTTTAGAAATGTTTGATAATTTCTCAATATTCTGATGGGTAGATTCTGATAGATAGAAGACACCATATTAATGTACTAGCCGTTAAAGCATGCAGAAGAGCGGATTGCGATTCAGACCTTTTAAAGTTGAAAAGTCAAAGGACTCTCGTATGAACCGTCGATATCAGGACAAAATTATCAATAACAGGTTCTATTAGATTGTACAGAAAAACCAAGAAAGGTAGAAGCAGTATGGTCGAAAATAAAAAGCGTTGTAAAGAAAGCAGTGGAAAAATTACGCTATCACAAGGCCCCTAAAAGAAAGCCTCGGTTCCATGAAGATTGTGAGGAAAAAGTAAAAAGAAAAAACTACTTAATCAAGAACTCGAGGAACTCTATTCGGCCTCAATCATTGTCCGAGTAAAAATCAAACCGTCGTATCAGACAGCCACTAAGGCCGCGCGTAGATAGAGGAGAATATAAGATTGGACCTACAAGTCAGAACAGTGGAAGGAAAAACTCATGGAGGAGCTCAGCGAAGGGTTGTCAACGGGGCTCTGTACATCACCGGTAGGAGGAGGAAGTTTTGCAGGCATAGAAATAAATAATAATTTGTAGGTGTAAGGTGCTATTCTCCGCCAAGCACTCTCGTGATGGAAGACATGCCTTTTCTACTGATCAATTTTGGAAGAGGTTTTTTTCTAAGTTTCTCCCTGAATTCTGGTAAATTGCTTACCCGGTTGTATTACCTCATAATGTACGATTCCCATCCAATCCTGCTATACACAAAACAGAACCTTAATCGAGGCGTAATTCCGTCTTCGAATTTTTCGATGTTGGTTCACATCGCTTTTTTATGACCGAACTTACCCAATTTTTGTCGCTTCTCATTAGAATCATCAGAAATGGATAATGTTATTTCGTTTCAATAACGTTTGGTCTAATGTTTAGTTCATTAGCAATATCACGAGGGCTATGACGATCTCCATGGATTTTTTTATAATTTCGTCAACATTTTCCACAGTAGATCGATCAGAGCGAAGGCATGTTACAAATGTTACATCAAAATTTTCAGCACGAAGGCGATCTAGTGATAGATATATTTCAATACTTTTTTCCCCAAACCAACATCTCGTCAGTGGTCGCATATCGGTTTTTGATGAGCCACGTCCAGGTACCCCGAAAACGGCTACCATGGAGGATAACGTGACAAAAATGCACGATCTCGTATTGCCAGACCGCCGTGGGTCGCGTGGGTCATATCATGCATGAAATTTTGGGCTTGAGAAAGCTGTCGGCGCGATGGGTGCCGCGTGTGCTCACTCCGGACAACAAGCGCAACCGTGAGACCACTTCAAAGCAGTGTTTGACGCTGTTTGAGCGCAATCCGAAGGAGTTTCTGCGTCGTTTCGTGACAGTCGACGAAACATGGATCCACTGGTACACACCAGGGACCAAGCAACAGTCGAAACAGTGATGTTCACCCGGTGAACGTACTCCGAAGAAGGCGAAGACTGTCCCATCGGCCGGAAAGGTGATGGCCACCGTTTCCTGGGATTCACAAGGTGCGATTCACATCGACTACCTGGAGAAGGGTAAAACGGTCACAGGGCTGTACTATGCCAAATTATTGGCCGAATTGGGCTACGAACTGCTGCCCCATCCACCGTATTCTCCAGATTTGGCCCCGTGCGACTTCTTTTTGTTTCCTTCTTCTTCTTTTCCTTTTTATCCAGGCGTCGTTATGGTCAGAAGTGTAGGACCATAACCTTCCCACTTAACTGCATTCCTACTGGTCCGCTTGTGGGTTCCGTCGGTTTGACCTCAGAAAGTAGCGGCAGGCTTCCCGGTTTGGGATTACTTCATCGCTGAGGCCAATCAAATGCTGGTGTTTTTGCATTTGTTTGCACCAATTGTTTTTCGGCCTGCCTTTTTTGCGTGTTGAAATTGGAATGTTGATTGATAACGCCTTTTGGACGGGGTTCAAAGGATCTCTCCTTTGAACATGGCAATACCAACTGAGTCGGTCGCGCTCTATATTTCTTGTGATGGTTTCTTTTACGTGGAGGCTTCCTCGGATCTTTGAACTTCTAATTCTGTCACGCTTTGTTACTCCCGCTGTCATGCGAAGCATCTTCATCTCAGTTGCCGTTAATTTGCTCTCATACTTTTTGTGCATTGTCCAGCATTGTGAACCGTATGTGAGCGCCGGACGTACAACTGAAGTGTAGAGCCTTCCTTTCAGCTTAGGGGGCATTTTTCGATCACAGAAGATGGCGGAGTTTTCCCGCCACTTCATCCACCCTACGCTTACGCGATGTTTGATGTCGTCATCACAAGTTGCTTCTCTATTAATCATAGATCCCAGATATTTAAACTTTTCACACTTGGGAAGCACTCTTCCATTCAAGTAAATGTCTGGAATAGGCTGATGAGGGTCAGAGAACGGGCAGCACAGATACTCTGTCTTCTTTGAACTAATACGATACCCGTGTCCCTCAAAAATGTCCACTCTCACAACAAGTGCTCGTTGTAGGGACGCCTGATCATCACTTATAATGGCCCCATCGTCAGCAAAGAATAGCTGGTGCACATTGGGATCCGTCACTTTTCCTTCAAGCAAGCAATCAAGGACTGCTATAAAAAGCAGTGGGCTAAGGACGCTCCCTTGGTGTACACCGACTTTGATTGCGAACTCTTCGGTGACTCCTGCGATGCATCTTACTCTTGTCGTTGCTCTCTTGTACATGTCCATGATCACTCGCACGTAGGTTTCTGGAACTCCTTTTTGTCTTAGCGCTACCCATAAAAGATCTCTTGGTTGCCGGTCAAAGGCCTTCTCGAAATCAACCAACACCATATGCAAGTCCTTTGAAGAATCACGATGCTTTTCCATCATGACCCCTATACTTTGGATTGCATCTGTCGTTGATTTACCCGAGACAAACCCGCACTGGTCATCAGATAGTCGTATTATTTTCCGCAGTCGGCTATCTAATACCCGTTCAACGATCTTCATGGTGTGCGACATCAGCTTGACAGAACGGTAGTTATCACAATTTCGCGTATCACCCTTTCCTTTGTGCAATGGAAGAAGATAGCTTTCCTTCCATTGATTAGGCATAGTGTCGCCTCTCATAAGTTTGGAGATAAGAACCATGAGCCATCTAGACCCGATGTCTCCCATCTTTTTCCAGAACTCAGAGGGTATCCCGTCCGGCCCAACAGCTTTTCTTTTCTTGGAGTTTTTAACCGCGTACCGAACTGATGTCGGATATTTCGGCATGATTCGGGGCGGCTCTTGGAAAGTACACTCGGGGAAACTGTTCGTTCAGAAGTTCCTCGCAATACTGTCGCCATCTGTTGAGAATTGTTTCGTCTTCCACAAGGAGTTGGCCTTCAGCATTGTTAATAAACTTTGGAAAACGAATCTCCTGAGCATTTCTTCTTCTCTGGGCGGCTATCTTAAAGATATTTGCTCCTTTGTTCAAATTGTTTTGTCGAAGCTCCTGGGTAGCCTGGTTCCTGTCAGACGCGGAAGACGATATTTCTTCCAACTCCTGATAGAGGCCTTCCATGCTTTTCGCTTTGAATTCGGCGCACTTTTTCTTCGCGATATCTTTGCAGTATCTACATACCTTTTCACGGCGAGCTTTTTCCTCTCTATTATTAGAAGAGCACTTTGACCAAGCTTGGAAAGCCATTTATTTTCTTTTCGTGTATCACTGCTTTGGCTTCGTCTGTCCACCACCAGGTTTCTTTTGCGTGTTGGCATGGGCCTTTAGATGTTCCAAGCAGTGATTTGGCTTTCTCCAGGCCAGATTGTTGTAGGGAATCCCACATGTCTTGTGCACTGCACTCCTCATTACCGACCTCATCGATAATGGAAAAGATGTAGTTTTTTATGTTGGTAATAAAAGCTTCGCCTTTTCCCTAATCCAGCTTATACCACTTGATTCTCTCAGACACCTTCGTTTGCTGCTTTGACTTCTTTCTCGCATCCATAAGAAATTCAGTCAGGAGGAGACGGTGTTGAGGGGCGATCGCGTCTCCCAGGATCACTTTGCAATCTTTAGCTCGTGGCTTCATGAAACTGGATACCAAATGATAGTCTATTTGAGTTTCATTTCCGCCGCTGCTATAAGTGATCAGGTGCCGGCTTTGTTTGACGAACATGGTATTTAGCACTATAAGACCGTACGACTTGCACATGTTTATAGGATATCTTCACCTGAAGAGTTCCTGGTGCCGTATCCCAGCCCTCCGTGGTAGCCTTCATAGTCTTCTTTTTGTTTCCAAACTTGAAAAAGTCACTCGCTGGGCAGAAATTTCAGGCGAATGAGTAGGTCATCGCCGCCACGGATGTCTCATTTGCAGACCTCGAGAAAACGTATTTTTCAGACGGGTTAAAGAAGTTGGAGCATCGCTGGGTCAAGTGTATTGAGCTAAAAGGAGACTATATTGAAAAATAAATCGCCATTTCTCCAAAACTTTTGTTTTTCTTTTGTAGACTAAGTACTTATCGGACCACCCTCGTACATTGATCAGAAATGGGTGGTAAATTCGTTTCAATAACGTTTAAATGTTTCGATTAGTCAGTTAATGCGGCATCCGTACATTGAGCGTCTTTGTGTATCCAGCCCTACGCAAGTGATTCAAAACTGTTTTGTCATCAATTTTTAGTTCATTTTTTTAACATCACGAGTGCTTATACGACGATCAACATGGATTTTTTGTAACATTTCGTCAACACCTTCCACAGTAGATCGATCGGAGCGAGGACTCCGCACATGTAACATTGAAATTTTCAGAACGAAGGCGACTTCTTTGCCCCAAACCAATATATGACGTCGTTAAGAAATTATTCACAACACCAGCATCTCGACCAGAACGGAAGTATTGGATTTCGCCTAATCTGGCTTGGCGGCAACCTGTATCAATTATTAAAAATATTGTAGATCCCCAAAGGCTAATTCTTTCCAAAATCTTAATTATGCCGATCTTCCTCTACGTCTCCGAGTCTTAAACATTAACAGAAGTGGGTGAAATGTCCTTAGCCGATTCGACAGGAAAATTCGGAGTGAAATCTTTGGTCCCGTTTGTGCTGACGGAGAGTGGAGGAAAACAGTGACCTATACAGCGATATCGGCTTAGTCAAGCTTCTACATCTCCGCTCCGAAGGGTGTTCGATTCCAAGTCTAAAGAACAATGAGAGCGATAACATTTAAATTAGCGCAAGCAGGTCTAACTAGCCGAGTGTGTGGCATGGGGGCAGCTGGCGGCGTTAGAGGCTTGTATGTTGAGGCCTTTCTAAGGAAAAAAAACTAAGCGGTTTTGCAGAACTATAGACTAAGTTGAATAAAGTTTTGAGAGAGTCGTACATCATCTCTAACAACCTCGAAATAGATCTTCCAACAAAAAGAGATCGACTGCTAACGAGGAATACACGTGTTGCAGCTAATTTTAAAGCCTTAGCATTCCATTCTTACCTCTTTGGTAAACAGATAAAACATCTTTACAACTTCAGCCTCAATTGCTTCATCCTCAGCATCCTCAGCGAATATTTTTACTTTTTCAAAATAGTCCTTATAGTCACAGGAAACCTGCAGCCTCTGTTGACTAATCTCCAATGTTCTGTTGATCATTCGCATAACTGCCAACTGATCCTCCACTTCCACCGGCTCGTTGAATTCAAAAAGCGAAAGGAGAATCTCTAATGAAAAACGACACAGGCTTTAGGCGAACGAGGTACTTCAACACTAAGCACTTACCACTTATGTCTCCATAATCCAATAGTTTCAAGTTATCCGGCACGTCGAAAACAGCTCTTTCTAAGATTTGTAGAGACAACCTTCGGAAGTTGAACACCACCACCTGGTTCCTGTACAGATTCTTGAACGACTGTACGACAGTGGTCTTGCCGATAATCATATTTTTCACTGAAAATACAAATTCATTTCCTGCGATCATGATAGGAATTTCGTATTACCTTCTGCACCGTAGTCCACTATCGACTGAGCGACTGCTGTATACGCATAGTTTAGATTCTGCAGTGTCGAATACGTTTTGGTTCCTTGAGCCTGAAACACTTTTAAGGAATGCTGCAAAATCAACGTGTAAGATAAACCAGATTCGCAGGGAAATGCTAAGGACTTACTGCTGCAATTGCACTGACGACGCTTTCGAATACATTGTCCCAAGGGAACGACGGCTTATCGGTGTTCGAATAAAGTCTTATTATATCCGTCTTGGCAATGCTCAGAAGATCGTTTAATTTCTTGACAGCTCGAGATCTTAATTGAACCTTACCCGAAGCTAAGTCTTCGCACGCATCCTTGAGTTCCTTTAAAGGATACGGCATGTTGGATTCAAGATCGAATTTTATTCTCAGCCAACGAAAGGGATACCGCCAAACTTAACACCAAATTACTTCAAAAAATTGAAATTTCAGACAGTGCATCTGTCAAAACAACAGCAAGTTCCGTTCGTTATTGCGGACAAATCAACAAGTGCGCTCGTAAGTCTATGGGTAAACCAAACAGACAAGTCCGCAAATACAGGACAACCGACGTCGTTCTGGAGAAAATAGTAAATAAAATTTCTATCACAGTACCTATATAGCTTTGAATTGAATAATTGCTTTTTTTAAATGTTGGAAAAAATCCAATTTGGCTTCAACTTTATATGCGGTGCAACATGTTGCATTGAAAATGGAATGTCACCCGTTTTCACCTGATCTGAAACTTGTCATTTTATATAAATTCAATTAGTGAAAGCAAATGTCCGACATTTTCAAACCATCTGAAAAAATAAAATTGGACCAATTGTATTGGTATTACCTATTAAACTAAAACATACTAATTACCGGCTGTACGCTTCCACTGGGCATGTTCAAATCGATTCAACTGACAGCAAGCTGCTATCACCTAACCTCAACTTGTCAGCCGTCAAAATCTGTAATTAAACCGGCGTTGAAACGTTTATCCGTCTATATCCTCTAAAACATTTCACGCTAGTTACTAGTTTTATTCTATTTCCATTTAAAACAAAGAAAAAAAAACTAAAAACATTCATCATGTCTGCTGCTATGCCAATAAACCCAAAACCATTTCTAAATGGTTTAACCGGCAAAGCTGTTCTAATCAAGCTCAAATGGGGACATGAATACAAGGGATATTTGGTCTCTGTGGATGGATATATGAACATGCAGCTGGCGAATACTGAAGAACACATTGATGGACAAGTCACAGGTAATATCTCGGCATCATTTGGCATATCTGGTATTAAATACGTTTCCGATATGTTCCAGGCAATTTGGGAGAAGTGCTGATTAGGTGTAACAATGTTCTGTATATCAAGGGAATGGACGACGACGACGAGGAAGGCGAAATGAGGGACTGAGACTAGCGATGATCCCGATAATTTAGTTTTTAATTAAAATTTAGCTTAAAAGTATGCGAGACGTAGAGTCGCAAATAGAAATGAAAACACGAAAACCATATTTGTATTGTTTTTGTTCGAGTTCTGCTTTCAGGAAGCCGACTATGAGTTCAGCTCCAGGTCAAGAGTGATCTACAGAGCAGCGCAGTAGGCTCACCAATGAGGGCGCAGTGTTCTGGAATCATTTGCGCCTATACAAGTTGGCATAGCAAATAGGAAGTCGTATTAATTCATATACTAAAGCAAGCATCAGATCCTACTTATGAAGAGGTGTGTTATTGATCCTCCAGCCACACTAACCAACAGATGATCATCTACGAAATGACAAACGGAAGAAATGCATGGCCCTATAATAACAAGCACAGTCTGTTCGACAGGAATGTGTTCAAAGAGATGCTGAACAGCTCTAACCTAGGACTAACGGACCCGTTGGAAATTGGCGCATCAACTTATAGAAAGCGTCATTGTAGTCTGTGATTCGGCAATGCATAGAGAAGCAGCAACTCAAAGAGCCGCCCACTGCTACTAGTGCGACTATGAAATTAGAAACATTGAGAACAAAATGCCATAAGATCTGATGAAAAGGCCAAAAGTCCAGATGAGACATGCGAGACAGGGATAGCGAAACTTGGGCAAGATCGTGTCGACGAGGTGGACATCAACTCATGGGACAATATCTACAGAGAATATTTGTGGAGCATCTGTTTCTCCAAAGGCATCATAAAGTGTGTTTTTTTAGAGGTTTGGTTTCTAAACTGGCAAAACTGTTCCTACAGATTGTCAATTTGACAGTTGAAAGTTGATTTGTGGTTACTATGCTAGGGCATTCCACGATAAATAGTTTAACGCTAGAACAACGTATGCAATTTGAACAAACTTATTTTGAAAACCATGGTTCGGTTCGCCAAACTTGTCGTGCGTTACGTCCATTTTACGGTCGTCATAATCGTCAATCTGAACAAGTTATTCGGAACACAATGAGCGTTTTCGCACCATGTACACTCTACTGAAGAATAGGAATCCTATAATCAAACAATGTGCTTTGACCGAGATCAACAATGCGAATGAAATTTTATTTAATGAACATACATAAAAAGAGACAACAACAGAATGATTTGATTTCAGAGTTTACTACAAGATGGCGTTAGTGGTGTCTATATTTTGATATTTACAACACTCCCACTCAAAATAGAGACAATTTTCAAAAAATACATGGAATAATTACACTTTAGCAATTCCTAAAGCATTCAAATGTTTGTAATGTTTTACAGAGCCTAAGCTTTTAGTGAGCAAATCTGCAGGCATATCTGATGTACATAGATAATTAACACTAACAATGTTTTCATTTATCGTTTCTCTGCAATAGTGATATACAGGGTGTCCCACGAGCAGTGTGCCAAAAAGCTAGAGCGTGTAGGTCTGGTCAAGACCAGAAAAAAATCGTATGGGAGGAGGGGGTCTATTCCCCCCCGTTTAGCCGGGAGGGGCAATTTTCTAAAAAAAATTGACTTAATTTGGAAAAAAAATTATTAAAAATCAACAGTTAAAGCCACAATGCCGTGATATACTTTTTTGAAAAGCCAGAAACCTCTTCTTTCGTCCTGTTTTTAAATGAAGCTGTTTTAGGGAATAGTTTTTGAGAAATTAATTTTCAAACTCAAAATTTTGGAAAAAAAATGAAAAAAAAAATGTTCGAACTATTTTTTTTCAAAATTTTATGTAATTAAGTGGTAATCTTTTTTCAAACATTCAATTCTGTTATTAGTTTTTAGTTAAAAACAGAAAACCGGATGCAAAAATGTGTTGTAGTTTTTGAGAAATTAAAAAAAAACCCGAACCACTTTTTTCTAAGAAAACCCTTTTTTTTGGTTTTAACGCGGCTGGACTTGTAGGCAAATTGATGTATGCAACATTGACCTCCTTTTTATTATTTTTAAAAAATTTGTAGTTTTATGAGGATTCAATAAACTGACACAGTATTGAAATAACCCTGGATTAATCCTTTTTTTTCATTGATAACGCCTGAAAACTGACCTGCCAATTTCGTCTGGGTCCGCCCGCCGCCAATGGGTTCAACCGGCTAGGACCTTAAGACAATAAAACCGCAATTTTTGGATTTGGTCTGACGTAATCCCTCCCTTAGTACAAGGAGGATAGCTATTATGCTTGGAGTGCCCAAATCTAGAGTACGGAGAGTGCTTCATACCGAAAACTTACACCCGTACCATTTTAGGACAGTTCAGGAACTCACCTCAAACGACAAGTTTTTGAGAGCAGAATTTTGTCGATCATTACTGCTTCGAAATGAAACTGAACGAAACAATTTTGGAAGGATATTCTGGACGGATGAAGCACAGTTTACCAGAGATGGGGTTACTAACTTCCACAATTTGCATCATTGGAGTAGCACCAATCCACACAACAAAAAACAAAATAAATCACAACACCGCTTTAGCTGTAATCGGGCCCCGGTTTTTGAATGCCGTTATTAATGGAGAATCATACCTGCAGTTCCTACGAGACCTTTTGCCCGATTTGATGGACAACGTTCCTTTGGCCATAGCAGATAATTTAGTCTACCAGCAAGATGGAGCACCAGCACACTACAGCTTACGGGTTAGAAACTGGCTGGATGATCATTTTAGTGACCGTTGGATTGGAAGAAAGGGCCCCACGGAATGGCCACCTAGATCACCAGATTTAACTCCTCTAGATTTTTATGTATAGTATCTTTGGAACGACTGAAAGCACGGATTGAAGTCGCTGGAGTCAAATTGTTTGACTTATGTGCAGCCATTAGAAGGAGATATAATCTTTGCCTTCTAAAAAATGGGGATCATATTGAAAATTGATTATAATAAATCTCCAATTTTTTTAAAAATAATAAAAGAGATGTCAATGTTTCATACATTAATTTGCCTACAAGTCCAGCCGCGTTAAAACCAAAAAAAGGTTTTTCTTAGAAAAAAATGGTTCGGGTTTTTTTTTAATTTCTCGAAAACTACAAAACATTTTTGCATCCGGTTTTCTGTTTTTAACTAAAAACTAATAAGAGAATTGAATTTTGGACAAAAAATTAGTACTTAATTACATACAATTTTGAAAAAAAATAGTTCGAATTTTTTTTTTTTCATTTTCTTTTCAAAATTTTGAGTTTGAAAATTAATTTCTCAAAAACTATTCCTTAAAACAGCTTCGTTTAGAAACAAGATGAAAGAAGAGGTTTCTGGCTTTACAAAAAAGTATATCACGGCATTGTGGATGTAACTGTTGATTTTTAATAATTTTTTTTCCAAATTAAGTCAATTTTTTAGAAAATTGCCCCTCCCGGCTAAACGGGGGGGAATAGACCCCCCCCCCTCCCATACGATTTTTTTCTTGTCTTGACCAGACCTACACGCTCTAGCTTTTTGGCACACTGCTCGTGGGAAACCCTGTATAACATCAATATGCTTAGTTTTAATATGGAATACAGGATTAAGTAATAGTTTCTGCGCACTCATACTGTCATTATACAAAGTAATAGTATATAATTTCTTAGTTACTTCATATTGCAAGTTTCTTAAATATACTGCCTCTTTGCAGGCTTCTGAAATTGATACATATTCAGCTTCTGTACTAGAGAGTGCAATACATTTTTGTTTACTACAACTCCAAGATATAACACATCCAGATAATATATAACAAAATCCTGAATATGATCGCCTATCGTTAATATCATTGCTCCAGTCTGCATCAACATAACCTTCAATATTCATATTTTTGCTTTTACTATATTTCAAACCCAAATTTTTTGTAATTTTTAAATATCGTTTTTTTTTTTTTTTTTTTTTTTTTTTTGTTGGAGGCTTCTACTATCTGCTGGAGCACTCAGACACAAGTACTGGTCCATTGTACTACCAGACAGACACCTTGTCTTTATTGTATTTTCCCCGTTATCCGGAGAAAAATGAGGAGGGGCTTAGGTGATGTTGAGCTAAGAGATTCGGCACCCACCACGTCGGCCCCAAGGGTGCGCCACCGTGCACGAGCGAAGGCGGGACAGTCGCAGAGAAAGTGTTCCGCTGTGTCGTCCTCCTCGCAACAAGCAGCACAGGTAGGCGTCTCACTGATGCCAAGCACGTAAAGATGCCTGGCAAAAGTGTAATGGCCCGTAATGACGCCCGTTAGCCTTCTGCAGTCATTTCTTCTTAAGGATAAGAAGAATGTTGCGGACTTTTTACAGACGTCAGGGCGTACGCGCTTAGTCATCCTGCATCCTGGATATTCCTTCCATCTGCGACTGTGTACGTTAAATACCCAGTCATTGATGTCAGATTTAACCGTTGAAGCTGGTAGACCTAAGGCGGGTTCAGGCCCTGAGAAACTCTCCTCTGAGCCTTTTCTAGCGAGTTCATCGGAGATCTCGTTTCCTGGGATTCCAGAGTGACCTGGAACCCATACAAGCCTAAGTGAATTAAGTCTTCCGACTTTGTTCAAGAAGGTCTTGAGTTCATGCACTAGTTTGGAGTTGGACAGAGGATTGGATACAGCTTTGAGTGCAGCTTGGCTGTCACTGCAGACACATATGCTCTTTCCCCTCCATCTGTGTTTCACAACATAGTGCATGGCCATTAGGATTGCGTAAATCTCCGCCTGGAAGACGGACGCATATTTTCCTAACGAGAAGTGCAGTCGAATGTTTTCGCGCTCGAAGAAAACTCCGGCGCCGGATCCCTGATCAGTCCTGGAGCCATCTGTGAAGATGCGAAGACATTCTATTCCAGGTTCAGTGTCTGGCCAAAGCCAGTCTTGACGCCAAGGAAATGTGACTGTGTAGTTACAGCGCAGTAGGATGGCAGGTGTCATTGCGTCAGAGGGCATATCCATGAGACAGTGATCGTAGGATATTTCTCTCTCAAGTACACTTTCACTCCACTGCGAGTTGTACCAAAGACCATTCCTCTTTAAGCGAGAAATAGTTTTCAGTGCACACCCTCTGATATATATGTCAAGGGGTGGAAGGTTCATCATAGCATCCAAAGCAGCTCCCGGTGTGCTGGGGAAAGCCCCCGTGCAACTGAGGCAGACCGCTCTTTGGAGTTTGGTGAGTGAAGCCACAACGTGTTTTCGTGTCAGCCTGCTCCACCAAACAACCGATGCATATGAGATTATCGGTCTTACCATTGCCGTGTAGATCCAAAGGACCTTTTTCGGCGATAAGCCCCATGTTTTGCCAAAGGCACCTTTGCATTTAAATATCTTAATACTCTTTTAGCGTAGAGCCACTGCTCTTCTGTATTGCAGTTATTGAATTGACGTAGATATGATACTGCATAAGCTATATCGGGTCGTGTAAGGACAGCTAAATACATTAAGCTTCCAATAAGCTGTTGGTATGGATTCTGAGTTTTACAATTACTTTTTAAATTTGCCTCCATTGGTGTGTTAATTGTCTTACAATCGGTCATATTGAACTTACACAGCAATTTGTCAACATATTTCTCTTGACTTAAAGTAACAGTACAATTTTGTTTATCAAAACTAATTGACATGCCAAGACATTCTTTTATAATCCCTAAGTCTTTCAACTCAAAATTTTTACTTAACATGCTTTTAAGATGATTAGTTTCAATTTTATCATTTGAGAAAACAAAAAAATCATCGACATATAATGTCACGATAGTTTTACTACTACCCACAGTTTTTATGTATAAACACGGTTCTATTTTAGATTTAAAATAACCATAAGCTAACATACAATCATCTACCTTCTTATGCCATGCTCGGGATGCCTATTTAAGACCATATATTGCCTTGTTTAATTTGAGAATCTTTTTATTGTCTGTACAAACATAACCTATAGGTGGCATATATATAGTCTCAGACAGGTCACCATTCAAAAAGGCTGTTTTCACATCAAGGTGGGTTACATCGAGATTCAAATGTACTGATATTGCAAATAATAACCTAAGTGTTGTATGCCGCACTACAGGAGAAAAAGTTTCACTATAGTCTACACCATATTTTTGAGAACATCCTTTTGCTACAAGTCTGGCTCGATAACTGACTTTACTTTCAGAATCATACTTTTTTTTAAGAACCCATCTGCACTTCACTATATTTCCACTTACCGGAATATCAACAACTTCCCATGCATTGTTATCTTCAAAGCTTTTTAGTTCTTCTTTGACTGCCTGTTCCCAATGCTTCTTCTCTGGTCCTTGTAGAGCTTCTTCTAATGTCAATTCACCGCAGAAAGATTCATTACACTCTTCTGTGCACATAAAACCATATCTCTCCGGTTGTCGTTTCTGTCTTGGTGGTAGTGTTTTTATTTGTATGTCTTGCTGCGACTCTTCTTTCGAAATCATGGACTCCTCATCCGGTATACAGGTCTCATCTTTATCAAGAACACTTTCCATAGAAATGGATGAATCCTCGCTACTGTTGTTTAATGAATCTCCCACTGAAGATTGACGGGCTCTGCTCCCTTCTGATTCGTCACCTATTCCTTCTATTAAAATTATATTCTCCTCATTCGAGTTGTTTTCATTTACAATGATGACATCTCGACTTGTCGTGTTAATGGCTTCAGCCCAAAAATCCTTAACGAGTTTAGCGTCGAACAAAAGACATCTAGCTTAGTGTTGGGTTACTCATACAAGATGCACTACAAATGTCCCATACATCACTACAAAAATGTCGCAACACCTCAAAAAAATTATTTGTCCCACTTCAATTCTTGTCATAGTCAGAAGCACCTCACATCCTCATGTCCCATACACCAGTACAAAAATATCCCAACACCTCAAAAAATAATATTTTTCCCACTTCAATTCTTGTCATAGTCAAGGCACCTCAAATCCTCATGCCCCATACACCAGTACAAAAATATCCCAACACCTCAAAAAATAATATTTTTCCCACTTCAATTCTTGTCATAGTCAGAGCACCTCACATCCTCATGTCCCATACACCAGTACAAAAATATCCCAACACCTCAAAAAATAATATTTTTCCCACTTCAATTCTTGTCATAGTCAAGGCACCTCAAATCCTCATGCCCCATACACCAGTACAAAAATATCCCAACACCTCAAAAAATAATATTTTTCCCACTTCAATTCTTGTCATAGTCAGAGCACCTCACATCCTCATGTCCCATACACCAGTACAAAAATATCCCAACACCTCAAAAAAAATATTTTTCCCACTTCAATTCTTGTCATAGTCAGAGCACCTCAAATCTTCATGTCCCATACACCAGTACAAAAATATCCCAATACCTCAAAAAAAATATTTTTCCCACTTCAATTCTTGTCATAGCCAGAGCATCTCACATCCTCATGTCCCATACACCAGTACAAAAATATCCCAACACCTCAAAAAAATAATTTGTACCACTTCAATTCTTGTCATAGTCAGAAGCACCTCACTTCCTCATGTCCCATACACCAGTACAAAAATATCCCAACACCTCAAATTTGTACCACTTCAATTCTTGTCATAGTCAGAGGCACCTCACGACTTTTGCATTAGTACATATTGCAAGCTATCAATGGGACATGTGACAAGATGTAAAGGGTGTATTTTATAGAGGTATAGAACTTTGAAATGGAATGAAACAAAGATGATTTTTTTAAATTGACATGAAATTGACTTTATTCGAAAGATAATCTTCTGACATTATAATTTAAATATAATTTCTGGCATATGACTGCCCAAAACAAGATTGCCATTGATCCCAATTTTCATAAGCGAATTTTGTTTAGCGATGAAGCTCACTTTAGATTGAATGGATACGTCAATAAACAAAACTGCCGCATATGGAGGGATGATAATCCTCAAGTGTATGTTGAGGCACCGTTACATCCACAAAAAATGACTTTTTGGTGTGCTTTATGGGCTGGTCCGTACTTCTTTATAAACGATGCTGGCCAGAACGTTACAGTCAATGGTGACCGCTATAGAGCGATGATTACTGAGTTCTCCGTTTATTAATTGAACAACCATGATGTGCAGGAGCTGAGGTTTCAACAAGACGGCGCAACATGTCACACAGCTCGTGCCACAATTGATTTATTGAAGGAAACGTTTGGTAACCGCATAATTTCACGTTACGGACCCGTGAATTGGCCTCCAAGATCCTGCGATTTAACGCCGCTTGACTATTTTCTCTGAGGATATGTGAAGTCGCTAGTCTACGCCGATAAATCCGAAACGATTGACCACTTGGAGGACAACATTCGCCGCGTTATTGCCGATATACGGCCACAAATGTTGGAAAAAATCATTGAAAATTGGACCTCCAGATTAGACTACTTTCGAACCAGCCGTGGCGCTCGTATACCAGAAATTATATTTAAATTATAATGGTAGAAGATTATCTTTCGAATAAAGTCAATTTCATGACAATTTAAAAAAATCATCTTTGTTTCATTCCATTTCAAAGTTCTATACTTCTATAAGAAACATCCTTTACCTCAAATGAGGTGGGACAATGTACCACTTCACTTCCCCAAATGAGTACCTCATACAAACTCAATAAAAATGCGTGTCCTACCCAACACTTTCTAGCTTTTTCTATTACAGTTCTGTTCATACGTTCGCAAAGTCCGTTTTGTTCAGGTGTATAGGGATTTGATTTCTGGTGAATAATACCCACTTTCTTTAAATAACTGTCAAAATCTCTATTACAAAATTCTGTGCCATTATCACTTCTGAGAATTTTAATTTTATTTGATGTTGAATTTTCAACTTTTGCTTTATACTCTTTAAAATTTTGTAAATTTTTTACTTTTCAAAAAATAAACATGTGCCATGCGACTGTGATCATCAACAAAAATTAAGAAGTATCTAGATCCTCCTAGGATACATTCTCCATCGGACCACAAATGTCACAGTGTACTATGCCCAACAGCTCCGTACTCCTATTACCTTTATAAGCAAAAGGCAATCGACTTTGCTTTCCCTCGCAGCACACTATACAGTTGGATTTGCTGATGTTGGCCGTCTCGGTGAATTTAACTCCCTCCACAGCATCCTGCATTTTATTCATGTTGAAGCTGTTGACATGCCCCAATCTGCGATGCCAAGTTTCTGGAGACTCAGCCACTGCTGCCACCATACAAGAAGAAGTATTCAATTTATAAACACCATTCACAAGTGAAGCAGTAGCTACTAAGGTGTCTTGTTTATTAAGTATTTCACATCCTTTGCTTGTGAAATGCACCTTGTTGCCCTGTTTTATCAACTGGCTCACTGACAAAAGGTTAGTGGATAACTCGGGAACACATAAAACTTTTTCAACAATTATGTGAATATCGCATTGTTCAGTAGACGTTGATATGTTCACATTTCCACAACATACCACCGGGATTTTATTCTGATTAGCAACCATGATTTCTTTGGTGAATCCAGAATAACTCACATCGATCATCCAATTTTGATTGCCTGTCAAATGCGAACTGGCACCAGAGTCGACATACCAGTCGCTCTTTTCAAATATTCTATTAAAAAACACGGCACTAAACGCATTAGTTGGTTTTACTGATTTATTTTCTGAACTCTGCGTATTTTTGGAAGATATATCCATATTAGTGCACTGATTACGATAATGCCCATGGATTGTTTACAACCATAACATTTGACGTTTTGCTTTCCTTTGACAGACGTCACTTGTGCACTGCCGCCAACTTTATTGACTACAGATTTTACATTCTTTGAACGTTGGTAAGTCTTATTGCGGAAACATGCAAATGCATTGTTGACATCACTGTCTTCCGGTTCCATATCCATCAACTTCCCTTTAATGGCGTCAGATGTAATTGTCATGTCAGAATGTTCAATCGCCATTATCATGGGCATATATTTTTCGGTTAGACCAGCCAACATGATAGAACCAATCCACTCGTCATTAATACCAAATCCCGTCCCTTGTAGTTTCTGACTCGCTTCAACTATTTGAGTTACGTATGATGTCATCGAGGTGCAATTTTCTAATCGAATCGATATTAGATTTCTTAGAAGGCTGATTTTTCTAGTAAATCCTGAGTCTTCGAATAGCATCTTCAATTTATCCCACAATTCTTTCGATGTATTGACGTTTTTAATGTGAACGTAAAGAGCCGGGTCAATTGTTAAAATCAGCTTGGCTTTTGTTTTCGCATCATCTGCAGCTGCTGGCGGCTGATCGGGTTCAGATTTTACACACCCAACCATTCCTTCTAATACCAGAAAATTCTCTGCTGCGAAACACCACTCGCCATAGTTTTCTCGCCCTTTTAATTTCGGTACGCTAACCAAATAGTTCGAGCTAGACGCCATGACAATCACACACGTTTTTAACTGATAATTCTAACAATAAACACAATTACTAGCTAATATATGGGTCTGGGCCCATAACCTATAATCAAACAATGTGCTTTGACCGAGATCAACAATGCGAATGAAATTTTATTTAATGAACATACATAAAAAGAGACAACAACAGAATGATTTGATTTCAGAGTTTACTACAAGATGGCGTTAGTGGTGTCTATATTTTGATATTTACAACAAATCCCCACAGATGACAAATAGTACTAAGGGAAGAAGTTGTTGCCGTTTGGGGTGCAGTGTTGAGGAGAATCCGAAGAGTCCACCCATCTTGTAAAAGACTTTACGGAAAGGTTTTGGCTTACCATAAAAGCTTATACGACTCAGTTTGTGCAAGAGTTGAAACCGCGTGATCATTATACCAATCGTAGGTTCGGTGAATGATTGACCATGATCCTCATTTTTAACGCAAAATTTTGCTCTCCAATTTTTTTCTCATAATTCGTGCAAGTTCAAGAGTGTACGCTCTTATGGTGTTTGTCACACAACCTGGACGGGGTTTTTGACTATGGACAAACTTGAACTACAGATCTTCTGGTCAACAGTCGGTGATGATTACCATTGCACCACAACACAACCAACAACAACATAACGGACAAGAACTGCTTAGTGCAATAAATTAATTTGATTTTGGTTTTGATTTTGGTGGGGGCTATACCCCTATTTTATTGTGCTTAATTCAAGCTACATACTTAATTTAACTTATAATCTAGGAAACTAAGAAAGAGGGCGATTGGGTCGGAGTTTTAGACAAGGAGTGCTGATGTTAAAGTCGCATTAACATTCTGCAGCACGAGAGGTGGGTACATAGAAGAGACGTGGATTTCGTGTATTACGAGGGTTAGTGTTAAAAGATATTTAGTTATAAAGAGTCGCGCAGTACCTGAGAGGATTCGATGGATGAAACGGATGTCGGATATTCTCCTTCGTTCTTCCAGCGAGTTCAAATTAATAAGTTTTAGGCGGTCCAGATAGGGGGGTAGGATCAGAGGATTGTCCCAGGGTAAGCCACGAAGAGCTGTTGAGGTCCGATTGAATAAGGGAAGAGTCATGTTCTGAGGAAATGATCTTAAAGAGCTTAGCATCATCAGCATATAGAGAGATGTGGGAATTTTTGCTAACCATTTCAACATCGTTAATGGTAAGGATAAAAAGAATCGGGCCTAAATGACTGCCTTGGGGGACACCGGAGGAAGCAAGGAAGGGGTTAGTGAGGGCAGATCTAAAGCGAACGCTGTAGTGGCGATATTCCAGGTAAGAGGAAATCCACTTTAATAAGATGGGTTTAAAGCCAAGAGACAGTTTGAAGAGTATTAATCTGTGTGAAATTTTATCGAAGGCCTTACTGAAGTGAGTTGAGATAAAATCGACTTCCTTGCCATTTTCTAATGCTGAAAGGGTGAAGGAAACGAATTCGATAAGGTTTGTGGTTGTCGACCTTCCTTTGAGGAAGCCGTGTTGTCCGGGGAAAATTAAAGACTTGTATTGAATAGTTAAATTATCATACAAAATACTTGCGAAGATTTTGGGTATATGAGACAGTTTGACAATGGGACGGTAGTTGTTAATGTCATTCTTCGGACCCTTTCTGTGTATAGGTGTTATAATAGAGGTTTTCCATATCCGGGGAAATTCACCTTGGGAAAGGGGTAGGCTGAAGATTTTTGAGCGAGGTAGAGAAAGGGTGGAGGAACATTTTTTTAAAAATGTAGCTGGAAGGCAGTCGGGGCCAGAGGTGAATTCATCATTAAGTTGCTTTAATCTTTCTTCGATGATAACGGGGTCGACATTACGGGGGAGAAATGGTCCAAAGGAGAAGTTTGTTAAATAGTTGAAATAAGCAGGATCGGATGCAAGGGAATCATGGATGAAAGATTGATTGAAGAAGGTGGCAAAAAGGTTAGCGATGTTATGAGGATCATTGGAAGTTTCATTATTGAAGGAGAGAGAGTTTGGGTAGCCATCAGATTTTCTTTTGTAATTAACAAACTGAAAGAAGGAAGGTTTGTTTGCATCTCGACTACGTAGTGTTGATAGAGCGAGTTATAAAGCTCTAGAAAATACAGGTAAGTACCGAAATAGTTAGGGAAGTCATTTGGGGATTGAGTACGAAGGAAAGTTGTCCAGAGCTTGTTCCGTTTGCTTCTCAAAGAACGGAGCCTGCGATTATACCATGGTGGAGTAGTGGAGGAGGTTTTATGTCGAGAAAAGGGTACATAAAGGGAGAAGGAATTAAATATTTCTTTGTAGAATATACATACATAGATGTGGCATCATTTACGGTAAGGTTGTTGAAATTAAAAGGCGCATTATTGAGATATTCATTGATTTGACGGAAGTTGGATTTGTGAAAATCGTGAGAGATTTGAACAGTGGGGTGCAGCGGCGGACTAAGGCTAAAGCGGGCCCCAGGCAACATTGTAATTTCGGGCCTATTTTCCAGTCATGACACATACTTTGCGTTTGGTAGTTTGATTTTAAAGCATATAGTATGTAGTTCTATTTAATTATCGGATTCCAAGAAAAAAAAAGGAATAAAATAATATACATGTACAATACAAAAATTAAATAAACATAATTTATTAAAACAAACAATAATACTTAAACAAATATTCCCAGATTTATTAGCTATATTGCCTTTTTTCTCTCTTTTAATTCTGCAAAGTCGTCAATTAGTTGTCATAATTAATAGAGTTATTTAATAAAAAAAACTCTTTTTCTAGATAATTTGATTAAATTTTATTATTATTAAATATTAAATCTTCAGAATTATGTTTAAATTAGGGAATGTTGTATTAATACTATTTTCCTGAATAAATGACCAGATGAATACAGGCGAAGTAATATTTTCTTAACTTAAAAATCTTAAATTAAACTTAAATTAAACCGGAAGCATTTCTGTGATATATTATTTGAGTAATTGTATAAATATTCTAGATGTAAGGTAATGGAAACCAAATCTCTGTAAAACGAATATTGCATTTTATTAATTGTATAATTTCTGCCACAATAAATAAATAAATATTCTAAATTGTAATACTTAATTTTTCAGTTTTGCTAGGTTTATATTTTGTTCATAACATTTTAATTCCTCTATTAAGAAGTCACTAACATCACTATCATGAAAAATTGTTTTGAATTTATTGTTAATAGTTTTATATCCCTCAGATCTTTTTTTAATGTTTATATTATTATGATATTAACTTTAAAATGTTCTTTGCCACTAAATCTTATTTCATGTTCTGGAATTTCATCATGAAATAGTTTTCGTATTTTCTGCCGTTTTTTATCATTAGTATATGCAATATCTTTAACATTTTCTGTTTCTTTTTCTAAATTATCAATTTTATCTCTAACAGTTTGTATGAAATCTATCAATGAATCATATATTAAAACTGCTTAATTTAGGGATTCGTCTTTTTGTTGAAGAGTCTTGTTCGAAACATCTATTCTCTCTATCTTTTTCCATATAGTAAGCAACAGTACAAACTCAAATGTATCAAGTTTTTTATGTATGTAAATTGGCAGCTTCGGACCTTGTTAATGGTTTTTCATCTTTGTTTGAGGAAAAATTACGTAAACAATGTTTAATTTCTTCATAATTTTCCTTTAAGGATCCCACAGCATCGGAACGAGCATACCACCTGCTGTTACAAATAGGTTTAATACTCAAGTGTTTGCTCTTACACAATTTTTGTAATGCATTCCACCTATGTGTAGAACTTGAAAAAAATACGCACAATTCCAGAACGATATTGAAAAAAGTGGTCATTTCCATGCAACTTTCGACAGCAGCATTTCCAACTAAATTTAATGAATGATTTGCGCATGGTATAAAATGGGCAGAAAAAAATATGATGTTTTATTCTGGATTGGAGTCCCTTATATTTACCTGACATATTGAACGCGTTATCATAACTCTGTCTCCGACAGTTAGTGATGTCTAAATCTATTTTATTTCAAAATTCTAAAATAACTTTCTCCAAGTTTTCACCAGTATGAGAAAATATAGGTAGAAATCCCAAAAATCTTTCTTTTATACCACTTGGAAGAACATAGCGAATAATGACGGCCAGCTGAGCTACGTAAGATATATCAGGTGTTGAATCAATAATTAGAGAGTAAAATTTGGCTTCTTTTATTTCGTTCACTATTGTGAGTTGTAAATCTTTCGATATAATAGAAATAAATTCATCACATATTGTAGGCGACAAATACGAGGATGGTCCGATAAGTACTTAGCCTACAAAAGAAAAACAAAAATTTTGGAGAAATGGCGATTTATTTTCCAATAAAGTCTCCTTTTAGCTCAATACACTTGACCCAGCGATGCTCCAACTTCTTTAACCCGTCTGAAAAATACGTTTTCTCGAGGTCTGCAAAGTAGGCTTCCGTGGCGGCGATGACCTCCCATTCGACTGAAATTGCTGCCCGGCGAGTGGCTTTTTCAAGTTTGGAAACAAAAAGAAGTCGCACGGGGCCACATCTGGAGAATACGGTGGATGGGGCAGCAGTTCGTAACCCAATTCGACCAATTTGGCCGTGGCGAGGGCGGAGGTGTGAGCCGGTGCATTATCATGATGGAAGAGCACTTTTTTCTTCGCCAAGTGGGGCCGTTTTTTTTTCAATTCGGCATCGAATCGGCCCAATAACTGTTTTTTAGTTTTAAATTCATTTTTATTTCATATTATCTTATATCTATCTTACCCTAGTCAAAAATGCTTAAAACTGGCTTAACTATCTTAACAAATGTAACTATCTTACTGGCCCTAGGTGGGCACTCTAAAACAAACAGTAAAATTGAAACATATGTACATGTATGTGTTTCGACGACTACATAAATTTACTATTAACATTATAACTACTCGCAACTTAAGTTAAGAAAACTTTTTCTTTTATTAAAAAACTTAGCATATGATCATTCTTTTTTTAAATATTTTATATAAAACTTAATCCTACCTTAAACTAATTAAAACTAACTAAACCTATCAACGAAGTCCACTGTTTCGACTTTTCCTTGGTCTCTGGTGTGTACCAGTGGATCCATGTTTCGTCGACTGTCACGAAACGACGCAGAAACTTTTTCGGATTGCACTTAAACAGCGTCAAACACTGCTCTGAAGTGATCTCACGGTTGCGCTTGTTGTCCGGAGTGAGCAAACGCGGCACCCATCTTTCTCATGCCTAAAATTTCATGCAGGATATGACCCACGCGATCCTTTGAGATGCCTACTTTCCCAGCTATCTCGCGCACCTTCAATCGGCGGTCCGCCAATACGAGATCGTGGATTTTTGTCACGTTAACCTCCGTGGTAGCCGTTTTCGGGGCACCTGGACGTACATAGCTCATCAAAAACCGACGTACGACCACGTTGAAACTCGTTGAACCAATTTTTGATGGTCGCCATCGAAGGAGAAGAGTCACCGTACACAGCATCCAAACGCTCTTTGATTTCGCTGCGCGATTTCCCTTCTAAAAACAAGAATCGAATCACCGAAATATATTGCTCTTTTTCCATTTTTCTAAAATCCGCGGACACTCCCGCTTCCAGTAGTAGTTTATAGTACCGGTGCCGCAGTTTGCATATTTTTGCATGTGTTCCCGCAAAAGTAGATCGAAATCGGATAAATATTCCAAAGCACCTATATAATTACCATTATTTTCACTAAAAAACACTTCATTTTTACCACGAAACGCTAAAGAGTATGAAGAAATAAATTTGATTGTCGCTACCACACGTTTAAATACTTCCCTCCAATATTTTTTTTTCATTTACAATTTGTTTTTCCAGTTCAATGCGTCCGGTAATTTTAGATCGCGTTATAAAAATTAAAATGGCGTTAATGTGGTGACTGGAGTTTTCATGCTCTTCAGTCTTTCAACGCTCTTTTATGGGTTGTTAGCTTGGAACATAATTTACAAACGTAACAGTACAATAAGTTGTTGGTTTCAGTAAAAGCCAACCAATCTCTTTTAACTTTTTCCTCGCCATTAATTGTTCTGAAAAAGGAGGCAATAGTTAATTTTCTTGTGATTTGTTTTGACCCTTCGTTGCATACGTTCAGAAGACACTGATTTTAAATAGCTACGTTTGACTTTTTAAACACGTGCATAGTAAAGGCTCGACAGGCGCGAGGCTCGATCGAATTTACACACATCGACACTCACGGGCGTGGATGCATGAGCACGGGAACGCTCGTCCACACTTGTCGACTTTATCAATCATCGATTCGGCATAATTTGGATACGTTTCAGAAATAATTACGAATATCATGTTTTTCTGTTAAATAAAAAAAAAAAATTATTTATTAAAAAACTAAAAACCTATTTTTCGGGCCCCAAAAATGACGGGCCCTAGGCACGTGCCTAGGTTGCCTAGGCCTTAGTCCGCCCCTGGGGGGAGAGAGTTCTGTATAGGGGAGTTGTGAAAGAACGAGAGAAGAAGGGGAGGGTGGTAGTTTGATAGGGTCAGCGAAGCTGAAACTGAGGAGTTGAAGGGGTCACTTGTCAAAATGAGGTCGAGTTGTCTGCCCATGTAATTCAAAATGCCGCTGACTTGGTTAAGGCTGGAATCAGCTAGGCGATCAGAGAGGAGGCATTCTTTGGCTGCAGTGGGATTAGAGGCAATGTAAAACGATTGGTCGTCTGAAGAGATCCAGTTAAGGAAGGTTGAAGTCACCGAAAACTAGGATCTCGTCTTGGGGATCTCGTAAATCAATTAAATTTTCGATTGTATCAATAGCCAAGTTATATGCTTCAATATGGTAAATGCTTCAATAGTAAAAGCAGATGACGTACAGTGGTTTCCGGGGTAGTACAATCTTAATAGAAACAAAGTCGAGACAAGGCGAAGATGAAGTCGCTATGGGGGAGGAGACAATTGAATTTCGGACGGCTAGAAGAACACCGTGGCATGGACAACCATCAGTAGGTCGGTTAACATCATCGTCGCGATCAAGTTGGATGGGAATAGTTCAAGGTTGTTTATACTAGGGATTAGCTTCGTTTCGGTTAAGGCAACGATTTCAAAAGGTAAGGCATGTGATTGCTGCAGGACTGCTTGAGTTTTAGAGCGCATACCTCTTACATTCTGATAATAAAAGGTAAGAGGAAGGTTTTCGGGGAGCGTTAGACTGGCAGGGAGGGGAAGATTTTTAGGGACGAAGAAACATATCATGGTCAGCTTTGCTACGCTGAAGGTGTGATATGCGCTTTGGGTGTATATATTGTCTGAAGGTATCAAGATCGTTTGATACTTTTTTGGGTGAGATATTGAAAAACTCGTGATGTTTAATGAAAAGGTTCTTGAGGGTAGTGAAATCGGTTGGGAGACCTTCCTGTTGTATTGAGACCATTACGCTGGTGTTTGTGTTACCTTCATACTTCATAGCAACCCGAGTCTGATTTGTCATGAAGATAAGCTAAGAAGGGTCGAATGTTCTCATAGACTTTTCATGCTTGTTTGAAATAAGGAATAAAAAAAAAAAAAAAAAAAAAGACTTTTTTTGTCTTTTAACCTGGAGAGAGCGTATCGAGATTCGTTGGGGTCAATAGCTTGCTGAGTAAGTTTGACTGAAGGTGGCAGTAGGGGATCAACGAAAGTTTTGGCGGGGACTGATGTTGATGAAAATTGGTTTGTAGATGGTGGGAGAGATGAGGATATGGCTGTAGCTGAGGTATTAGATAGGGCGAGTGTTGAGGGATTAAGGATGTGGGCTTCGAAAATTAGGATACTTGGCTCCGGACTTAAGTTCGAAATTTGGAAATGAGTTTGGATCCGGGTCGTGTGCTAGGGTTGGAGGTGATACGGTTTTATTGGCAGAAGAACTAGTTGGGTTCAAATTAAAGCTGACCCTGAAAAGGATGTGAAGCAGTATCAACAGGTAGACCTACATATTGGCCAACCGGCCCAGGAAAAATGCCTGATCGCATCGACTTTTTCACAGTCAAAAATGTAGCAAGGAACTCCATGCAAGTTAATGAAAGTCAAGATCTAATCTCAGACCACTAACCCATGCTATTGAGCCTAGGGGCTAACTTTCTGCCAAGCGACTCTACAAACTAACGTACGGAAAAAATTGGTCGACATACACTTATATAATCTAAAGACCAACTTGACTCTGAGCTTGAGCAATTTATCCAAGTTACTCAAGCCTCAGCCTGGGAAAATACACCCAGTATCAAAAAGAGGCTGAACAACAAATGCTACCGTCCCCATATAAGAGAGTTAATTGCTGCAAAGCGAAGAGTAAGTAAGAAGTGCCCGTCAGGATTAAAATACATTTAACAATCTTATGCAACAAGTTAGAAGAACAATAAAAGAATATAAAAACTCTGAAATTAGCTCCTTTCTGCAGAATCTAACTAACATATAAACACAGAAGTCACAAGAAAACTAAAGAACCCAATCGCTCACACTTCACCAATAAAAAAACGGATGCTAAGTGGGCCAAAAAGCGAGAAGGAAAAACCAGGAGGATTTGCTGAGTATCTTGAAAATATTTTTCAACCAAACCCAGGTGTAAATGATTTACCCAGCGAAGATCTTATTGATTACAATGAGGACATTTGCATCACAACATCTGACAACGAGCCAAATTCTCAAAAGCCTGCCAGGAAAAGCAATTACTAAATTAACTTCTATCATCAATGCTGCTATTAAATTAAAACACGTACCACAGCTGAAGTAGGTGAAGTCATTATGATAGGGAGGCCTCCCCAAGAAGCTTCATCTTATGGGCCATTATCTCTGCTGCCAACTATGTCCAAAAATGTTGAAAGATTACTTTTAAAAAGAATGCTGCTCATTATAGATGGAAAAAATATAACTCCAGACCATCAATTCGGCTTTCGCATGAAACATTCAACGATTGATCAAGTTCATCGAATAACAAACGTAACCGATAAAGCACTTGAAGAGAGAAATTTATGTTCCACCGTTTTCCTCAATGTAGCACAAGCATTCGATAAAGTTTGCCACGAGGAATTAATCCACAAACTTAAAAAGATACTGCCTTTTGAGTTAGCTGAGATTTTAAAGTCATACATATTCGATAGATACTTTCGCATAAAAGAAAAAGATACTAACTCAGAGCTAAAGAAAATCAAAGCGGGTGTACCTCAAGGAAGTGCTTTTGGGCCAATTCTCTACCTCCTTTACACTCATGATATACCAATCCTAGAATACAACACGATAGCTATGTTCGCCGACGACACATCTATAATGGCAGTCGCAAACAATAATTAGGACTCACCTCGCAAACTGCAAGAGGCAATCTTCCACATCCAAAATTGGACAATAAAATGGAAAACTCGTTTAAATAAATAAATCGAAATCCATTCATTTGTACCACTATATGTAAACAATCTAACCATAACTTGAGCAGTGCCATCACCAACTGTTTCGAACTCGCATGTCCTGTCAAGAAACCTCCCAGCAGGAAGCCGGATCCCTGGTGGAACGCTAAGCTCCAATGTCTTCGCAGGGAAGCCAGAAGTCTCCTGAATAGATCGCTTAAATCGAATTCAGAAGATGACTGGAATAAATATCGATCGAAGCAGAAGGAATGTAAGAAGCTTATTCGTAAATCGAAGAATGATTCTTATGAGTCCTTCTGCGAAGAGATCAAATCCCTGAGCACGACCAGCAAGTTGGTTAACGTCCTCATACGAGGAAAATCGACAAAGCTGGATGTACTCAGAAAGTCTGATGGTACCTTCACCGAGTCTAAAGCAGAACCTCTTAGTTTACTGTTGCAGACCCATTTTCCGGGAAATCAGACTGTCATCGGCTCGTTGCACACTCCCTCATTGGAAGCTGCGACTGAAACGATGAAAACAACTCGGCGTAGCTGGTATGTTGCGCCACGCGTGGCAACTACTGAGGCCATTGAATTTGCTGTGGCATCCTTCGATAGCTTTAAGTCGCCGGGCACTGATGGGATATACCCCGTTATGCTGCAAAAAGGTATAAGACATCTGCTTCCTACTCTGAAAAGAATTTTCACTGCTAGCCTGGCACTTGCCTACATACCTATTGTTTGGCGCGCGGTAAAAGTGGTCTTTATTCCCAAAATAGGGAAAGAAGATTACTCACTCGCCAAGAGTTTTAGACCAATCAGTCTAACATCCTTCTTGCTGAAAAGCATGGAAAGATTAGTAGAGTTGCACGTGCGCAAAGTTGCCTTTCGAATGCATGCTCTCTCGCACATGCAACATGCTTATCAGCGCGGAAAATCCTGCGAGACTGCGCTTCAAAACCTAGTTGGGAGAATTGAATGCGCTCTCGAAAGGAAAGAGTACGTACTAGGCATTTTCGTCGACATTGAGGGAGCTTTTGATAACGCTACTTTCGACAGCATGTGTAACGCTGCTAGACGGCATGGCGTAGATGAAGCACTGGTTCTGTGGATCAAAGCAATGCTTGTGCACAGGACATTGTTCGCTGATACAGGCCTCGAACAATGTGTCAAGTCTGGAATAAACAGGGGCTGCCCGCAAGGTGGCGTCTTGTCTCCGCTGTTATGGTGCATGGTGGTCGACTGTCTGCTAGATGCTCTCAATGCCTCTGGAATCTATGCCCAGGCCTATGCGGATGATGTTGCTGTTCTCTCTGTCGGCTCATGTTTAGCGAATGTCTGTCTCAAAGCGCAGGCGGCGGTAGACGTGATCGAAGACTGGTACACGAGAAATGGTCTGTCGGTTAATCCTCTTAAGACTGATGTCGTTCTCTTCACGAGGAGGAAAAATACTGGCATTACTCAGGTGTAGCAAAAGGCATTCCCATCCCGATATCCAAGGAAGCTAAGTATCTGGGAGTCATCCTGGATAGCAAACTTCTTTGGTCAAAACATGTCCAGTCCAAAACCACTAAAGCGCTGTCAGCTTTTTGGCAATGCAAAAGTGGCTTTGGCAAAACATGGGGCTTATCGCCGAATAAGATCATTGGTCACGGCAATGATAAGACGGATAATCTCATATGCATCGGTTGTTTGGAGCAGGCTAACACGCAAACACGCTGTGGCTTCACTCACCAAACTCCATAGAGCGGTCTGTCTCAGCTGCACGGAGCCTTTCCCCAGCACACCGGGAGCTGATCTAGATGCTATGATGAATCTTCCACCCCTTGACATATATATCAGAGGGTGTGCATTGAAAGCCATTTCTCGTCTAAAGAGAAATGGTCTTTGGTACAACTCGCATTGGAGTGAAAGTGTACTTGCAGGAGAAATATCCTACGACCCCTGTCTCATGGATATGCTTTCTGACGCAATGACACCTGCCATCCTGTAACTTCACAGTCACATTTCCATGGCGTCAGGACTGGCTTTGGCCAGACACTGAACCTGGAATGGAATGTCTTTGCATTTTCACAGATGGCTCTGGGCATGGATCCGGCGCTGGAGTTTTCTTTGAGCGCAAAAACATTCGACTGCACTTCTCGTTAGGAAAATATGCGTCTGTCTTCCAAGCGGAGATTTACGCAATCCTAATGGCTATGCACTATGTTGTGAAACACAGGTGGAGGGGAAAAAGCATATGTGTCTGCAGTGACAGCCAAGCTGCACTCAAAGCTGTGTCCAACCCTCTATCCAACTCCAAATTAGTGCATGAAGTCAAGACCTTTTTGAACAAAGTCGGAAGACTAAATTCACTTAGGCTTATATGGGTCCCAGGTCACTCTGGAATCCCAGGAAACGAATCCCCGATTAACACGCTAGAAGAGGCTCAGAGGAGAGTTTCTCAGGACCTGAACCCGCCTTAGGTCTACCTGCTTTCACGGTCAAATCTGACATCAATGACTGAGTCTTTAACCTACACAGTCTTAGGAATATCCAGGATGCAGGATGACTTAGCGCGTACGCCCTGATGTCTGCAAGAAGTCCGCAACATTTTTCTTATCCTTAAGGTAAAATGATTGCAGAAGGCTAACGGGCGACATCACGGGCCATTACACTTTTGCCAAGCATCTCTACGTGCTTGGCATCAGTGAGACGCCTACCTGTGCTGCATGTTGCGAGGAGGATGACAGAGCAGAACACTTTCTCTGCGACTGTCCCGCCTTCGCTCGCGGTGGCGCACCCTTGGGGCCGACGTGATGGGTGCCGAATCTCTTAGCTCTACATCACTGAAGCCCCTCCTCACTTTTCTCCGGACAACGGGGAAAATACAATAAAGACAAGGTGTCTGTTTGGTAGTACAATGGATCAGTATTTGTGTCTGAGTGCTCCAACAGATGGTAGAAGCCTGACATTCTGCGTGAACGATTTGAGGATAAGGTTATCTCTCGTAGAGGTGACATGAATTGGCCACCAAGGACATGCGATTTGGCCTTGTGAATAAAATACAATCGATCGATGCATTTAAGATGAACATAACGCAGGCCAACGCTCAATCGCTGTACGGTACAGTCCTTGAAAATTAAACCACTTGTATGAAGCTGAAGCGGGCTATTGAACGATATCATATTTCATAACAATGGCATACATGGTCCCTTCAAACAAAGAAAGAGTTTTGTTAATACCTCACACTCGGCTTGTTTTGTTCCATATCAACGTCTATCCGTTCTTATTGGAAAACCCTATAGTCAGGCGTCCATAGCTAGTTAGTCGGGTGATCATAGTTAGTTAGCTCGGTTCCCATAGTTACCTAGGTGAACGACCATACGTCACTAGCAATACTGTGACTAATCATAATCAATTCACGTCCTCTCGCCGATACATTGCCCCCATTGAATATGTAAAAATCTCGAAGGATAATCAATACTGTCGCCGGTGGAAATGGAATAAACAATACGAGTAGACCGACTGCGTCTAGTTGGTTTTAACTAATGAGCTTTACGTTAATTATTCGTTCCACTTCAGATTAGCTATCAGATGAGTAATTGCACAGCAGATGTCATACGTATGTGTGCGATGATGTGTAGCGAATAAAAAGCATTTATCCAAAGGTACATAGGTGTGTCAACGTAAGTGGTTCTCATACGTCGAACGCCGGCTTCTTATTAATATTAATGGAAGCAGTCTGATGACGGTATTCGTCAACCCTCGTCACCGGTAATTCACATGCATATATAACATAACTAGAGAACGGCGTAATTCTACTTAAATTCGTCTTTATCCAAATCGTGCGATGCCGATTTGATCCTGATTGATAGGTACATATAAGATATTTAGCAGTCCTCGAACCTTGCACTAGTCCCCTGCCCAGTGTGTTGCTTGTCACATCTTACCGCTTTCCAAAAATGTTAATACAGACAAGGATTCGCTCACGTATTCACTTTGTACATGTGACAATTAAAAGAGACATTCACGTTGAAGCTGGCCGACCGACAGTGTGTCGTATAGTACGCAGGAAGGGGCCAGTTTACCGACTTGGTTACGCCCTCACAAACGAATGGGGAAAACAACTAGGAACACGATATAATTATTCCTCTAGCGTCCCATAAACTACAATTAATAGATGAAGTTACAACATAGCTTAATGATAGCCTTCAATGAATAGTTTCAAATAACTTTGGTTTTTTTTGTAGCTAGCGGTAGATTCTATAGCATATATACCGGTGATTGATTCCGCCGGAAGTACCTTCTGATTTTTGTTAGCTTTTCCGCCGAATAAGTTAAGGAAACTTTTAAAGAATTTTGTGTCATAGCTAGCATGCGTGAGACAGCAGATGTTGGGCGAGCTAGGTACCTTTGGTGTCCAAATATTTATAATACGTATGTCGTATGAGTACATATCCCGCGTACATAGCGCATTGCGTGTTTTCATTAGACACTAATTTAATTGTATTTTTACTTTGAAGGAAAGCTTGTATCCCCCGTTCCTTATTTCTTACCTATTGAAGGTTATTTTTCTTTTTCTTAGAAGGCGTTGCATTCTGGCTTTACCCTTGGCCTCAATCACTTGGATGCATATAGCTTTTGTTTGAGGTCCCATTTGACCCGTGTAGGCCTTAAAGGCTGTCTTTCTCTGCTGCATTGTCCCTAGGTGTTGGAGTTAATGACTTTTTGAGCTGGAGCTTTGATGGTTTCGAAAAGTCGCTGCAAAGCACCGAAAGGATAAGACGACATTTTCCTCTCCATTTTGTCAAAAGCTTGTTCATGAGAAAGGGCCATAGTTATGAGTCGTTTAGAAGGTCCACAAGAAAACGTGGCTGGCAGTGATTACACGCTCAATCGCTACAGTGATGTGCGGCCGAGATAGGCGAGCTCTTAGACTGTCCAAAGTTACATCTGCTTCTCAGTTAAATTTTGCGCTCGTTGATTGCCTCACCTATTTTGACTGCTTGCGCCACAATGCTTCAATACTTATGGTAAGCATGCTTTGTTGATGTCCTGTTTCGTTCGTCCAATCACGTTAATATTGTCCGCCTGTGCAGGATGTCTTAAGGGCTTAAAAGAGATGTTGACTATTAAGCCTGGCACTGTCTTTTCAAGAATGATGTTAAGAAAATCATGATAGCCCACCACCATTCTGACATTGAAGGTCTCCGTTACCCGGTTATATCTCCTCCCAGACGAGCTTGGCATGGATGACGAAACTAGACATCGATCTCCATATTTGTGAGGGTATACTCGAATGAATAACCTTCTTCACGAGCTTTTTTCCTCGTATATCTATTTATTTATTTATTTATTTATCATCAAGCAGAGCACAAGGTCTCTTATAGACTACTTAATAACCATTGTTGGATAATAATTACAATAATAACTGAATAAACTTAATAACTTAATAACTAACCACCAGTGTTCAATAAAGATAATAGGGATAATAATTTTTTCTTAAAGCAATCTCTACTTTTTTTTTATTTATTTATTTATTTATTTACGTCAGGTAGAGAACTTAAATTTACAGCAAGACTACCGAAAGCTAATTAAAGAGTCGAATGAAAGTTTAAAAAGTATAAAAGTAAATTACTCTTTAAAGTTGATCTGCTCATATGAAAATTAACATCAATATGATAAGAGATGAGATTAGCTTCTTTAAGACAACGAGTAATTGGTTCATTGAGCGCGTAATTCACCCTATGTTGATTTACTCGGAACAAACAACGTTCCCTTAATTGTCTAGATGGAGCGTACAGGCCGATCAATGATAAAAGAGAGGGGCATTTGATATGATATGATAATATATCATTAATGAACATTACTGAAAATATTTTTCTTCTATTTTCCAAAGATTGGATTCCTAAAAGTTGGCACCTGGTAGAATACAACGGAATTTCGATATTCCAACCTAATTTGAGAATAGTATATTTAGTGAATTTCTTTTGGATCTTTTCGATTCTGTCAGAATAAGAGTTGTAATATGGATTCCAAATTACACAACAGTATTCTAAAATTGACCTGACATAAGAGTTATATAGAGCTTTAAGGGTAAAAGGGTCCTTGAAGTCTCTAGAGTTGCGTTTGATAAAACCTAGCATAGAATTAGCTTTAGCTACTATATATTCTACATGTCTAACGAAATTCAATTTTCAAAAATCAAAAATGACTCCTAGATCTTTTTTCTCTGATACTCTTTTAAGGACAGAGTCCTCAATTTTATATTCGAAGGAGATTTGAGATACGTTGCGACAATAAGAAAAATATTGACATTTAGAAACGTTTAGAGAAAGCTGGTTGACTCTACACCAATCGCTTAACTTTAGGAGGTCATCTTGTAGAAGATGGCAATCATTTATAGATTTAATGCATCTGAAGAATTTTAAGTCATCTGCAAATAAAAGACGATTAGAGTTCAGGAAAATATCGGGCATATCGTTTATGAAAATAAGAAAAAGAAGGGGCCCAAGATGGCTTCCTTGGGGGACTCCTGATGTTACTATAATTGGTCTTGAAAGTTCAAGATCAATGCGTACAAATTGTGTCCGATCCATAAGGTAAGATACCAACCATTTCAGCATGTTAGAGTGAAAGCCAAATAGTTTTAATTTTTCAATTAAGATAGTATGACTAACTCTGTCAAAAGCTTTAGCGAAATCGGTGTAGATGACGTCAATCTGATAACCTTTTTCAAGCTTGTTAAGAACGTAATTAGTAAAAATGGAGAGATTTGTAGTTGTGGATCTCCCCGCAACAAAGCCATGTTGAAAAGGTGAAATATGCTCCTTTAGAAGGAATGTTAGTTTATCACATACAATTTTCTCGAAGAGTTTCGGTATGCATGATAATTTGCAAATCGGACGGTAATTGGATACCTCTTGTTTAGGACCTGTTTTATGAATAGGAGACAAAAATGATTTTTTCCATTCGGAAAGGAATTCGCCATTAGTGAGGGAACCATTGAAGATGTAAAAAATAGGCTCAGAGACAGCAGCTGAGCATTTTTGGAGAATGATTGGAGGAATATCATCTGGACCCGAGTTTGTGTCACTGTTTAAATTCGAAATGCTAACTTCGATTTCAGAGAGATTTAATTCTAAAAAACCAATATCAACTTTGCTATATTGAAAAAATAGATTATCTTCTCTTAAAATTTCTTCACTAGATTTGGTATAATTGGACTCGAAATATTCAGCAAATGAATTACAAATTTTTGAAAGGTCCGAACTGGTAGTACCCAGGTAATTCATACAATTGGGGATCCCAGTGGTCATTTTTTTGCTTTTAATAAATGACCAGAAACCTTTACTATTTGACTTTAGGTTGGATTCAATGGACAAAATGTAATTTTTATAAAGAAATTTGTTTAAAACATCGAATTCACGTTGTAAACGAATGTAAATATTCTTTAAAGCAATATCGTTGCCGCAAATGCGTAACCTTTTGTAAGCCTTGTTCTTTTTATTACTTAAGTTACAGAGCCTCTTGTTGAACCAAGGAGGCCTGGAATTTTTTCTTACTTTGACTTTAGGTACATACATATCAATTGCCGCTTTCAGATTATCGTAGAAGAAATTATAAAATTGCGATAAATTAGAAGATCTATACATTGTACGCCATGGTATATCCGACAAAAAATTAGCTATACTTTCAAAATTAGCTTTCGAGTAGTTGAACTTAAAATTATTACATGTTTTAAATCTCAAGTAACAATGAAAGGAAAAACTGATATCAAGAGCATAATGGTGAACAGAGTTTGGGAAAATTGGGTAAGGTGATTTAACAGTAGAAATTGTTAATTCTCTGTCAACAAATATAAGATCGAGTATACGACTGTGTTTATTCATACAGCCATTAATTTGAATTAAGTCAAAGCTTGTAAAAGAATCAATTAATTCACATTCAAATTCAGCATTTACATTAAATGGTAACAGTTGAAGCTCTACTGAATCATAAACCCATTCAATATTAGTAAGATTAAAATCACCAAGAATGATTACATGATCATTACTTTCTAGTTTAGATAAATAGAATTTGCAATTGTTTACATGTATTTTATATAGATCTAATGAACTTCTTGGGGGAATATAACTAACAACAATTAATACATAATTATTATTATTACATTTGATTTTAACTATAATTTGATCAATGTCATAAGGGCAAGAAGAAGCTGATGGCAACTCCATTTCCATGAAAGTGTAACAAGAGCGAATCGCGAGTAAAACACCTCCCCCTCTTTCTCGTCCACTAGTTTGAGAGCACCGATCTTTGCGAAAAAGAACATAACAATTGTTGTTACAAATTTCAGCATTGAGATGTTTACTCGTCAGCCATGTTTCCGTGAGTGCAACGAAATCATAAAGAATGGAAGACGAAGACAGGAATAATTGTTGAAGTTTTGTACGCATTCCTCCGACGTTCTGGTAGTAGCCAAAGAGCTGATTGCCATTACTTGAAGATTGATGTGAGTGTGAAGGAAAGGAAAATAGAGAAGGTAATGTTGGTTGTCAATTGAGAGGCGGCTGTGGAGAGGGCTGTAATGGAATTGAAGGAGCAGTGGGGGAGGATGGGGGTTGCGGTAATTGAGGTGACGGATTTAAGGATGATGACGTTTCAGTATGCTGAAGGATGATGACGTTTCAGTATCCCGAGAATATATAATGATACCGACTCCGGATCAATTTCAGTCGACGTATAATTACATAATGAACATTTGACATGCTTTGAGAAAAGTTAGGAATTAACATATATTGGGGTGAAGGGAAATTGCATCTGAGGGTATGCCAGGTGTTTGCCGCTGGTACACGGTTCGAGGGGGTGACATGTTAAATGGATGCTGTCATTCGGGCTGGATGTTACGCCTGAAGTAACCTTGCCTTGGAGCCTTTTTTTTTTGTAATGACAATTATTGCATAGAGAATTTTGTGGAGCTGGTGGTAATACAAAGGTTGTTCAAAAATGTTGAATTTCGCCAACTAAGTACATTCGTTTTTTTTTTGTTATGTTGATGAACTTGTTCCCTCACATATGTATGTAGACATTGTCAGCCATTTTCTATATTTAATTGGTTTTCCCCAGCTATGAAGATTAGACTTAGATTAGATTAGATAACTGCTAAATTTTGACCCAAGAAACAATCGTATGAGCATGGCTTAGGATCTATTGATCGACGTTAATGGCGAGCCGAATTTACTGAAATTTAATTTATTTTTTAATTTTCGTGGGCGCAAACGGCCCCATTTATTGGGCTTAATTCAAGCTATCTTAATCTAATCTTAATCTAATCTCACTTACTAACTAGGGAGAACGGGAGAGAAGGGAGGGTGGTTAAAAAGGCGGAATTTTAGGCATCGAGTGCTGAGGTTGAAATCGAAGTAAGGATTCGAATTAATACTCCCAGCATACGAGAAATGGGTTCATTGGAGCCATAGGCAGTACGGGGGGTGGGTAGATAGAAGAGATGGGGATTTCGTACATTGCGGGGGTTAGTGTTGATAGAGACAGAGTTGTAGAGGGTCGCGCAGTCAATGGTATCTGAAAGGAGCCGATGGATGAAGAGAATGTCAGATACAGTTCTTCTTTTTTCCAACGTGTTCATCTTGATTAGTTTAAGGCGGTCTTGGTAGGGTGGTAAAATCAAAGGATTGCTTCAGCGGAGACCTCGAATAGCAAAGCGTAGGAATCGGCGTTGGATGCTCTCGATTCTAAAAATGCGGGTTTGTTGGTATGGAGACAATACTCGAGAGGCCAGACAAAGGTTAGGTAAAGAGATCGGGTAACGTAAGGGTCCGAGAATTTTTTAGACCATCGCTTCACGAAACCGAGTGCAGAATTAGCTTTAAGGATTATCTCATCGATGTGTGCGCGAAAATTTAGCTCCTGGTCACATAATATGCCAAGATCGCGAATGACTTGAATCGTGGAGATGGGTTGATTATTGAGGAAGTAGAGACGAGGAGGAGGTTTGATTCGTTTACGTGAAAAGGTAATTGATTGGCATTTGGATATGTTAAGCTCCAAGCAATTTTTGGAACACCAGATGGAAAAACTATTGAGATCAGATTGAATCAGGCAAGAGTCATGACTGGAGGAAATGATCTTGAAGAACTTGGTGTCGTCGGCATATAATGAGATGTGGGAATGTTTGATCACCATTTCAACATCGTTTATGGTAAGAACGAAAAGAACTGGACCTAAGTGGCTGCCTTAAGGGACGCCGGAGGACGCTAAGAAGGGTTTACAGAAGGCAGATCTAAAACGAACACTGTAATAGCGATTTCCAGGTAAGAAGATATCCACTTCAAAGAAATGGGGTCGAAGCCTAGGGAGGACAATTTGAAGAGTATCAGTCTGTGGGAGATTTTATCGAAGGCTTTACTGAAATCGGTTGAGATAACGTCGACTTCTTTGCCGTTCTCTAAGGCTGATAGGGTAAAGGACACCAATTCAACAAGGTTAGTGGTTGTGGATTTGAGGAAACCATGTTGTCTAGCGGAGATTAAAGACTTGCAGCGAAAACTTAGAGTTTCGTACAAAATACTCTCGAAGAGTTTGGGTATATGTGACAGTTTTGCAATGGGACGATAGTTGTTAACAACGTTCTTCGGACCTTGTTTGTGTATAGGGGTGATAAATGAGAAAAGTCATTAGATGATTGAGTACGAAGGAAGATTGTCCACTGCTTATTTCGTTTGTTTCTTATAGATCGGAGCCTGCGATTGTACCAGGGTGGTGGACAAAGTTTTGCGTTGTGAAACGGGAACGTAAAGAGAGATAGCGTAAAATGTTTGGATAAATAAATGTTTGGATAAATAAAATGTTTGGATATTGCATTATTTACGGTTAGGTTATCAAAATTGAGAGGGGCTTTTTTAAGGTATTCATTGATTAGGTGAAATTTTGCTTTGTGGAAATCGTAAGAGGCCAGAATTGTGGGGGGTTTATTCTGTAACGGAGAATCGTGAAAGAAGGAAAGGAGGAGGGGGGGATGGAAGTTATCGATGGTTGAAAGGGTAAGGGGACAAAGTGAAACAGAAGAGTTGAGAGGATCGGTTGTGAATATGAGGTCGAGTTGTCTACCCATGCAGTTTAGGACGCCACTAACTTGGCTAAGGTCTGAATATGTTAGGCGATCCAAGAAAAGACATTCTTTGGCAGTAGTGGGATTGGTGGCAGTGTAAATCGATTGATCGTCTGATTGGGTCCATTTAAGATGAGGAAGGTTGAAGTCACCGAAAACAAGGATTTCATCCTGCGGGTTTCTGAAATCGGTTATTTGGTCGATTGTGTTAATGGCGAGTTGATACGATTCAATAGGTTGTGAAGGCAAGATGATCAAATGATGTATAGTGACTTCTGGGGTAGAGCAATCTTAATTGAAACAAAATTGAGAAGTGGGGAAGATGATATTGCAATAAGGGAAGAGTCAATTGTATTAAGGACGTCTAGTAGAACGCCTCGACAAGGGCAACCATCAGTGGGTCGGCTGAGTTCGTCATCGCGATAAACATTAAAATTTGATGGGAACAGTTCGAGGTTATTTATGCTGGGGATCAGATTAGTTTCGGTCAGAGCAAATATCTCAAATGGTAGAGCATGTGACTGTTGGAAGATGGTTTGGGTTTTTGAGCGAAGACTTCTTATTTTCTGATAATAGAAGGTAAGACGGACATTTTGGCAGAGTGATCGGTTTGCTGGGAGAGAGAGATAATTAGGGACGAAAAAACTTGTCGTGGTCAGCTCTACTACGCTGAAGGTGCGATATAAGTTTTGAGTGAATGTATTGGCGAAATGTATCAAGATCCTTTGACACTTTTTGGGGCGAGATATTGAAAAATTCATGATATTTTATGAAGAGGCTCTTGAGGCTAGCGAAATCCGTGAGGAGACCTTCCTGTTGAGTGGATACCATGACGCTTGTGTTTGTTTTACCTTCATAACAAACCGAGTCTGATTTATCGTTAGTCGAGAAAGGGCGTAGCGACTTTGGGTGGGGTCAACAGTTAGCTGAGTAAGTTTAACGGAAGGGGGCAAAAGAGGATCAACAAAAGATTGAGAGGTAGCAGAGGATTGAGGAAAGGGGTCATCACTGTTGACGAAACTTGGGACATGGGTGTTATGACGTCGAAATCGTCCCAATGGAAGCTACCAGAAGAGTTAATACCGAAGAAAAAACACTCCAATTTCGGTAAAAGTGAACGTTTCGCTCATTGTTGTCTTCGATAGCGTGATACACCATAAGTTCTTGCTGGAAGGTCGTGCGGACAAAAAGTTATGCTCCGCTTGCCTGAAGCAATACCAAGTAAACGTCCAAATTTGTGAGAAAAAATTCATGGCTGTTGCATCACGATAATGCGCACTAATCGTTGCTTGTCCGTAATTTTTTTTACCAAAAACGGTATTGTAATCATGTCTCAGTCACCATATTCACCTTGGCCATCTGCGACTTTCCTCGCAAGAAGATCCACGCAGCAATATAGCGGTCTCCAGATGGTCGAACTGCGACCCAAATGCTCATAGGCGCAAGAAAAACGTCAAACATCTTGGATGTTAGAACGTTCAGATGAACAAACGTCGGCTCTGACTATTTCCTAGTGGCAACAAGACTCAGAGCCCGACTTTCCAATGTGAGCTGCAACAGCCCACCGAAAGGAGTTTCAACATTCGAAGCCTGAGCACCTCAGAGATCGCCAGAGACTACAAAGAGCAACTGAATGGACTACTCGCAAGTATGACTACGTCGGACACAAATGCTAACAATAGGTGGCTCCAATGCCGATCAGATATCAAGGCAGCAGCTGAAATTACAATAGTCTACGCGCCATCACCGACAAGATACCCGTGGTATGATGGCGAGTGTGAGCAGAAAATGTGAGCCACTAACGAGACGTATCAAAAGGTGTTGCAAAGGAGAAGACGAGCAGCGGGAGAGGAATACCGAGTCAGAAGGAGGGAGGAAAAGAAGCTGTTGCAAAAAAAGAAGAGAGGCTTCGCAGACTTTCAGCTCCAGTGTGACTCAGCTCAGAGATATCGAAGAGGTCCCAGGTAGACAGAAGGTTAGAGCTTTCTACAAAAGAAGCAAAGCTCTTGCATCCGGCTTTAAAGCGGGTGCCCAGGCTCTTCGAAATTGTAAAGGTAATCTTGCCACTGACTCGCAGGAAATAGTGAATGTGTTAAGCAGCAGCTCCAACAGTTGCTTAGCGGGCATGATCAAGAGAGAGTGGAGTGGATCAGAAGAAAACCCAGCGCCTGCCTAAGAACTAATCCTCCGACCCAGTTTAGAAGAAGTCAGCTCAGCTATACATAAGCTGAAATCCAACAATGGTTTCAGGCTGAGCTCTTTAAAACTGGAGGTGATGTTCTGAATTATACACCAGACCATCTATCAAATTTGGGAGGATGAAAGCATGCCCGACGACTGGCACACCAGTTCCATCTGCCCCATTTCCAAAAAAGACGATGCTATTTCTTGCGCTAATCATCGAGACGTGTTGTCGTGCGATTTCTTCAACTTAGTTCTTGAAAGGATAGTGGGGCAGGCAGATGTTAACACGGAAGGCACTATCTCCTTCAAGAGCCTCCAACTGCTGGGATACGCGAACGACATTGACATCATAGCAAGCTCCCAGCGTGCCGCAGTAAAGGCACTCACAGAAATTGAAGAAAAGGCAGGTCTTGGACAGAACGTAGCCATTGAGGTAGCCAATTTTGAGGTAATTAAGGAGTTTGTCTACCTCGGCAAATGTTGACTTTACAAAAGTCAACTTAGTGGAGATCCGTCGAAGAATGACCCTGGGCAATCGGTGCTACTTCGATTTGTCAGATCAGCCTAACAAGGAAGTCCAAAATTACCCTCTACAGAACCATGATCTCGCCAATCCTGCTTTCGAGAGCTAAGTGTTGGACGATAAGCAAGAAAGCAGAGTCCATTCTGGGCTCTTTTGAAAGAAAAATTCTCCGTCGGTTATATGGACGACACAACCATGAACTCTACGAGTTGTATAATGATGTGGACGTAGTCCGCAAGACAAAAATCTGTCGACTACATTGGCTCGGCCACATTGAGTGTGTGGACACTAAGAAAGGGGGAGCGAACTTCCGGTATAAAGGCCAAGTGATCGTAGACGTAAGACAACATGGTCTCGACACGACTAGAACAACGTGGCTGGGACCGCCAAGGATGGAGTGCTGTAATAACTCAGGCCAAGACCTTCCATGGGTTGCTGTAAGTACCTGTGGCTTTTTTCTCTTCCCTAAACTAGAAAGATTGAGGATATAAAAACCGCGTCGTTAGACGAACTCAAGGCTTTACAAGAAAGCGCAAAATTAATAGCCGGTACGTCCTACTAGATGACATAGAAACTAACGACGAAACAAAAGAGGTATAAGCTTTACAATAAAAGGTATTGTAAAGACGGCAGCGGAAAGCTAAGTAGGATATTGCAAAGTCCCCAATGCGAGGAAAAAATGAAAGCCCATAACATTCTAAAACTTCAAGCCCTGGAAAATAGCGAAGAGGTCACGCGTACAAGCTATCAAACCAAACGAAAGGAAGTCAGCCTTCTCCTACGAGATAAAAAACGACAATGTCAAAGGCAAAAGTTTGCTAACATTGAAGAATGTTCGGCTAAAAACACGAGGGTAATGTATAAAGTGCTAAATGCTGTGCGAAAAGTATCAGATCAGATCAGGTATAGGACAACGAAAGACTTGCGGCCAAATTGGGGTGATATTTTGATAAACTTTTTAATGTACATGGACAGTAAGTAGCAATGGAAAACTGTTATCTGCATAGTGGAGATTCAGGTAGAACTACTATCCATTGAGGAGGTAAAAGAATCTATCTATCACCTTAAAAAAAACACAAGACCGCAGGAATCGAGCCAATACTATCGAAATGGATGAAATATGCAGGAGAAAAAATAACAGAGAAGTTACATGGGCTCATCACAATTATATGGAACAATGAAACCAACCCTGAAGAATGGAAAAATTCGGCGAAAAGCATGGAAGGCCTCTATCAGGAGTTGGAAGAAATATCGTCTTCCGCGTCTGACAGGAACCAGGCTACCCAGGAGCTTCGACAAAACAATTTGAACAAAGGAGCAAATATCTTTAAGATAGCCGCCCAGAGAAGAAGAAATGCTCAGGAGATTCGTTTTTCAAAGTTTATTAACAATGCTGAAGGCAAACTCCTTGTGGAAGACGAAAAAATTCTCCACAGATGGCGACAGTATTGCGAGGAACTTCTGAACGAACAGTTTCCCCGAGTGTACTTTCCAAGAGCCGCCCTGAATCATGCCGAAATATCCGACATCACAGTCGAAGAAGTTCGGTACGCGGTTAAAAACTCCAAGAAAAGAAAAGCTGTTGGGCCGGACGGGATACCCTCTGAGTTCTGGAAAAAGATGGGAGACATCGGGTCTAGATGGCTCATGGTTCTTATCTCCAAACTTATGAGAGGCGACACTATGCCTAATCAATGGAGGGAAAGCTATCTTCTTCCATTGCACAAAGGAAAGGGTGATACGCGAAATTGTGATAACTACCGTTCTGTCAAGCTGATGTCGCACACCATGAAGATCGTTGAACGGGTATTAGATAGCCGACTGCGGAAAATAATACGACTATCTGATGACCAGTGCGGGTTTGTCTCGGGTAAATCAACAACAGATGCAATCCAAAGTATAAGGATCATGATGGAAAAGCATCGTGATTCTTCAAAGGACTTGCATATGGTGTTGGTTGATTTCGAGAAGGCCTTTGACAGGCAACCAAGAGATCTTTTATGGGTAGCGCTAAGACAAAAAGGAGTTCCAGAAACCTACGTGCGAGTGATTATGGACATGTACGAGAGAGCAACGACAAGAGTAAGATGCACCGCAGGAGTCACCGAAGAGTTCGCAATCAAAGTCGGTGTACACCAAGGGAGCGACCTCAGCCCACTGCTTTTTATAGCAGTTCTTGATTGCTTGCTTGAAGGAAAAGTGACGGACCCCAGTGTGCACCAGCTATTCTTTGCTGACGATGGGGCCATTATAAGTGATGATCAGGCGTCCCTACAACGAGCACTTGATGTGGGTGGACATTTTTGAGGGACACGGGTATCGTATTAGTTCAAAGAAGACAGAGTATCTGTGCTGCCCGTTCTCTGACCCTCATCAGCCTATTCCAGACATTTACTTGAATGGAAGAGTGCTTCCCAAGTGTGAAAAGTTTAAATATCTGGGATCTATGATTAATAGAGAAGCAACTTGTGATGACGACATCAACCATCGCGTACGCGTAGTGGCGGGAAAACTCCGCTATTTTCTGTGATCGAAAAATGCCCCCTAAGCTGAAAGGAAGGCTCTACACTTCAGTTGTACGTCCGGCGCTCACATACGGTTCACAATGCTGGACAATGCACAAAAATTATGAGAGCAAATTAACGGCAGCTGAGATGAAGATGCTTCGCATGACAGCGGGAGTAATAAAGCGTGACAGAATTAGAAGTTCAAAGATCCGAGGAAGCCTCCACGTAAAAGAAACCATCACAAGAAATATAGAGCGCGACCGACTCAGTTGGTATTGCCATGTTCAAAGGAGAGATCCTTCGAACCCCGTCCAAAAGGCGATATCAATCAACATTCCAATTTCAACACGCAAAAAAGGCAGGCCGAAAAACAATTGGTGCAAACAAATGCAAAAACACCAGCATTTGATTGGCCTCAGCGATGAAGTAATCCCAAACCGGGAAGCCTGCCGCTACTTTCTGAGGTCAAACCGGCGGACCCCACAAGCGGACCAGTAGGAATGCAGTTAAGTGGGAAGGTTGTGGTCTTACACTTCTGACCATAACGACGCCGGGATAAAAAGGAAAAGAAGAAGAAGACCAGTGCGGCTTCTAGAGGAATAGCTTGACGAGTGACCACATTCTCGCTATACGACAGCCCACCAAATATTAGTAGATCTTAAAAAGGCATATGACGCTCTATCACGTCTTTGTAAGGCTGCGAATCCCGATAAAGTTGGTGAAACTGAAACACGTATGCCTAAAGGGAAACAAAGGACAAGTGAAAGTAGAGATACGAAGGTTATTCAAAAACTACTGTCAGTAAAGCTAGGAAAAATTGAAAAATGCATATATTTGAACTCGTTTGAAAAAATGTTGTTTTCAAGTTGCTTGAAAATCGCTTCCACAGCTCTTATAATCCCGAGGTTTTGGGTAAAACGACGGCCTCGAAGGCGTTTTTTCATCTCAGGAAATAGCGAAAAATCACAAGGAGCCAAGTCAGGCGAGTACGAGTAGGAAGGCTGCGGCACAACTGGAATCCCGTGATTGTCTAGAAACTCGAGCCGTATGTGGTGTCGCATTTTCGTGGTGCAGGATTCAGTTGTTCGCAATCTTGGGTCGTTTCTTCCTTACCTGACGGCGCAATTGTTTCAGTACTTGATGTGATAATTGGTATTTACAGTAGTCTTAGGAGGCGCATGGTGCTGGTAGACAAGGCCACGATAATCGAAGATGGCAATAATCATCACCTTCCCAGCTGACTCTAACGAGCTGACGAACTTTCGTTGTACGCGGAGAATCAACATGCTTCCACGGGGATGACTTAGCTTTCGTATTCGGATCCCAATGATAAGTCCAAGTCTCGTCGGCACTGATAACTCTTTCTAATAAAAATTGGGTCATCTCGCAGCATTTGTTTCCATTCTTGACATTTTTCGACACGCCTCTCCATTTGTTCTTTAGTCTGGAAATGCGACACCCACTTCGCGAACACGCGCCTAAGCTTTAATTCTTTTTTCATAATGTTGTGTGCAGAACCTACCGAAATATTCATTACGTCGGCTAATTGATCTACAGTTATATCTTCTTGCACAAGTGCCCATACGGTGTTGGCAGTCATTTTAATAACGGCCTTCCTCCGTGAGGAATTAGTTCGGCCGACTCTCGGCCCTTTTTAAAGCTCAAATACCATTGAGAAATTGTTCTTTCCACCATACCCAGATTACCGTATGCTTCTCTCATCATTTTAACAGTTTCGTGCGCGGGTTTGCCCAAACAAGTTATCGTTTTTCAGAGCGGTGTCACGCATTGTTAAAAACGTGGAAGGCAAAACGCAACACGATTTCAAAACCGCTACCTTAAATCAATACAAACGAGTATTAAGACTAGTTTGACGGCTGCTATGGATACAAAACATTCTAATCTACACTATTCTGCTGTCGTTTTACCCGTAGGCAGTGTTGCCACTTCAAAAAAAAATCACTGACAGCAGTTTTTGAATGACCCTCGTATTCGAGATATGTGAGGGATTAAGAGAAAGAGACGCCTCGTCACCATTTCTTTTTAATTTGGAATTTCCTTCAGGAAAATGAGAGGGAAACAACCCTTAATGGAATCACATCCGTCCCAGATTATGCTGACGATCTGAACCTGCTGGGTGAAACAGAAAGAGAAAACCAAATATATGATCACTGACCGACTTGGATCGATCCAAACCTCGCACCTGATTGTACTCTATAAACGCTTTGAGAAAGTGGACAAATTCAAATATCTGCGGACCGTATTGACTACCAAAAACGACTTAAATATCGAAATACATAAAAGGCATGGGGAACGAGTGCTTTTTCACGAGGAAAGAATTATTCAAAACAACCCTTTTGTCTCGCAATGTCATAATCCGCATGTGACACTTTACGAATGGAAAACTTGGTGTCTGCTTCAGAAAGAAAATGTATTTTGGGTCACTGAAAACAAGATCTTATGGAGAATCTATGCTGGAAAGAAATAGGCGAATCGAGAAAGATACACAATCAAGGACTTGAGGAACTCTATTCAGCCCGAGACATTTGAACGCCGCGCCGATAGAAAATGCAACTTCCAAAAGTTGGTGGCGACCACATTGCACTTTATTGAAGTTGGACTATCTATACTAAATCTTCATGTGATTCTTAAGGCTAAACTGCTTACTCTGGAAAGTTTAAAATTAAATCTTGGTCTTGTAAAGATTCTCATCTCTGGTAATCGGCTCATACTTCGTTGACTATGAATTTTGTTTTGATATTATGTCGAGTTTGTAATTGACTTTTGCCAAGCTTAACACACGTGGTCAATGAATTAATTTTTATTGATGTATGTAGAGTTTAATAGTAACTTTGTTGCAATTTGAATCTGACTTTCGCTCTGGTAAAATTTCACACTTAATTGATTTTGTTCGGGGGGAGCCTAATTCTGAGCCAAAATGCCTCTGCATCTACCCCACCACCAGTTGGTTGAGATTCTCTTCCAGCTGTGAACGCCACCTTAGGGACGGCCGTAATCTACTCCGCCTTTTTCCGGGTTTGGATTCGAAGACTCTATTGGCTGGAGCTATGGTGTCCATTCGCTTTATATGGCCCAGTCATCTTAGGCGTTGAATCCATAGACACCTGACTTGGCTCATTTCGCTGTATAGCCCGTATAGTTCGTGGTTGAATCTTTTGGTCCTGTATTTACGGGGGTGATCCGATAAGTACTTAGCCTACAAAAGAAAAACAAAAATTTTGGAGAAATGGCGATTTATTTTTCATACACTAATCTCATTCGACTGAAATTTCTGCCCGGCGAGTGACTTTTTCAAGTTTGGAAACAAAAAGAAGTCGCACGGGGCCAAATCTGGAGAATGCAGTGGTGGGGCAGCAGTTCGTAGCTCAATTTGGCCGTGGTGAGGGCGGAAATGTGAACCGGTGCGTTACCATGGTGGAAAGGCACTTTTTTCTTCGCCAAATAGGGCCGCTTTTTCTTGAATTCGGCGTCGAATCGACCCAATAATTTGGCATAGTACAGCCCTGTGACCGTTTTGTCATTCTCCAGGTAGTCGATGTGGATCACACCATGTGAATCCCAGAAAACGGTGGCCATCAACTTTCCGGCCGATGGGACAGTCTTCGCCTTCTTCGGAGCACGTTCGCCGGGTGAAGTCCACTATTTCGACTATTCCTTGGCCTCTGGTGTGTACCAGTGGATTTATGTTTCGTCAACTGTCACGAAACGACGCAGAAACTCTTTCGGTTTGCGCTTAAACAGCGTCAAGCACTGCTCTGAAGTGGTCTCATAGTTGCGCTTGTCGTCCGGAGTGAGCAAACGCAGCACTCATCGCGTCGACAGCTTTCTCATGAACAAAATTTCATGCAGAATATGACATACGCGATCTTTGAATGCCTACTGTCTCAGCTATCTCGCGCACCTGTCATGGATAACACGAGACTTGAGTTACAACTGAACTATGTTTATTGGAGCAACGTATTATATATGTTTCGAACAGTGTTATATATAATATATGTGGAATAGTATATGTGTATATAATACAAGTACAATACATACCTATATGTATGTATGTGACATCTGCCTTTTTTTTTTTTTTTTTTTTTTTTTTTTTTAATTCATTAATTCCATAATTTCAATAAATCAATAATTCAATAATTTAATTAAGTAGTACAATGCGTATTAATTGGGCTGGAATCGATCGGGTTTTTTCAAAATTCGTCCAAATCTCGATACTTTGAGGCATGAATTTAGTGGATCTGGTGATGATGGCTTTGTGGTTGGTGTTGTAGGAGTAATCGCTGGTGATGCATGTGGCGGTGTTGGTGTACGATTAATAGTACACGGTACCGACGATGACGACTTTGTAGTTGCTGATGTAGGAGTAATCGCTGGTGATTCGTGTGTCAATGTTGGTGTAGTACCTGGTTCTGGATGTGTTAAGGATGATTTATGAGAAGTGGTCGGAGTTTCAGAATTAGGATCCGAAGTATTATTTGGGACAACTGTTCTGTTTGCTTTTATTAGTGCTTTCGTAGGTTGGATGTGGAAGGTGTTGCGTCTCAACAATTTTCCTTCGTCTGTTCGTACAGTCATTGATCTTTGTAATGGATCCTTCGAGTCTTCGATAGTCCCATTAATCCAATCCCGGTGACCTCTTTTAATACGTACTCGGTCACCTTCTTTGAACAAATTAGAAGCTTTAGCTCTCTGGTCAAAAGTCGATTTGAAGGTTTGCCTTGTCTGAAGTATATTTTCTTTTACGTCTGGTATGACAGCAGGTGTCAGGACGGCGTTGCTCGTTGGAAGGGTGGTCCTGGTGGTTCTGCTCATTAGTCGCTGGTTAGGGGATTGTATGCGGTCATTTCTTGGTGTGTTTCTGTAATTTAAGAGTGCTAGGTGTACATCTGAGCCGTCTCTATAACATTTTTTCAACATGGCCTTCGCTGTTTGGACGTATCTCTCTGCCAATCCGTTTGATCTTGGATAATTTGGGCTAGATGTTTGATGTGTAATATCCCAAAGGCTGGTGAATGCTTGAAATTCTTTTGATGCGAACTGAGGTCCGTTATCAGATTCTAGAACTACCGGTATGCCGTGAGTGGAAAACCATCGTTTTAAAACTTGTATTACTTCCGTTGATGTTGACTGTTTTAATTTTTCAAAGTCGAAGAATCCTGAATAACTATCTGCAATGAGTAAAAAATTATTATCGTGAAAGTGAAATATGTCAATTGCTACTATCTCCCAGGGAAGACTAGGGATCCTTTTTAGTATGAGAGGCTCTTTTGGTTTGGCTGCCTGATATGATTGGCATATACCGCAACGTTCTATAAAGTTTTCTATATCTTTGTGCATACCTAACCAGAACACTGCCGTACGTGCTCTTTGCAAACTTCTTTGTATACCAAGATGACCCGCATGAATTTTAGACATGATTTGCATTTTCATAGAATCTGGAATAACTATTTTCGTGGCTTTGTAAATCATTCCTCCGCTGAAGTTTAGTTCCTCTCTAAAATTCCAGTAATTCCTTATTTGTCTTTCTAGGTCTGTGATGTTTGGCGGCCAGCCGTTTATTATGTGATTTTTCAATAGCTTAAGTCCAGGATCTTGCGCAGTTTCCGTTATAATTTTTGTTTTAGTTGCAGGTAGGATTTTTTCTATTGTGTGAATTTCGATTTCGTCGTCAGGTGAGTTGTCCTTTTTGTTTTTACAATTTCTACTGAGTGTGTCTGCTAATTTTATGTCGGTTCCTTTTCTATAGATAACTTTTGGTGCATATGGTAGAATGTATATTAAAATTTTTTGTAGTCGTGGGGATGTGGAATGTATTGGTTTTTTAAAAATGGTCTCTAGTGGCTTGTGGTCCGATTCTATTGTAAGTTTCCTGCCATAAATAAATTCGTGAAATTTTTGGCATCCGAAGCGTATTGCCAGGGCTTCTTTTTCGATTTGAGCGCAGTTTTGCTGTCCAGTTGTCAAGGATTTTGATGCATAAGCAACTGGTTGATTATTTTGCAGAAGAACTGCGCCAATGCTTGATTTGCTCGCGTCAACTTGAAGTGTCACGTCTAGGGTGGGATCATAAAATCGTAGGATAGGTGTGGAGGACAAGGCTTTTTTCAGTGTTTGGAATGAGTGTTCTTGATTATCCGACCAGTACCAGACAACGTCTTTCTTTAGTAGGGCCCGCATGGGTTGTGTTATTTGCGACAAGTTCGGTATGAATTTTGCTAGGTAGGTGGCCATGCCGAGGATTCGTTGTAGGTCTTTGCGATTGTTTGGTCGTTGCAGGTTTTTTATTGCTGTGGTTTTATCGGGGTCTGCACCAACCCCTTCCGATGACAAAACATGCCCTAAAAATTTTACTTTATTAGCATTGAAGACGCATTTATCTTTGTTTAGTTTAAGGCCAGCATCTGAGATAATTTTGATTACCTTTTTAGTTTTTTCTTTTAGCTTTTCCTCATCCTCCGCGTGTATTAGAATGTCATCCATGGATACCTCTGTACCCTCACAGTTTTCTAACAATTGGGACATCATGGCCTGGTACACTTCTGGTGCAGATGCTAAGCCGAATGGTAAACGCTTATAAGAATATCTTCCCCAGGGAGTAGCCATTGTTAAGTATTTGCTTGTTCTGTCTGTCACTTCGATCTGCCAAAACCCTTTTTTGCAGTCTAGGAGTGTGAAAATTTTTGATTTTTTGATGTTTGCTAGGATCTCATCCATCGTTTTAAGAGGATGATATCTTCGGCGAATGTTTTTGTTAACATCCGTTGGGTCTATACAAACCCTTATATTACCTTTTTTCTTCACAATCACCATTGGGGATACGGCGGGGGTGACCTCGCTTGTTCTTACCAGTACGCCTAATTGGACCATTTCGTCGATTTTGGATTTTACTTCATTGCGGATTGCATGTGGAATTCTCCTAGGAGCATAATGCTGGAATGACGGATTTTCGATTAAGTCGATGTCGTAAATGAAATTTTTAACTTTTCCCAATCCTTCGAAGATATTGTTACTTACATTGAGCTCATGCACACGCTTGATAAGCGAAAGTTTTTCACAATCGTTTTTCCCCAGGATTGGTTCACAATTGGGGAATTTATTTACTAAGATAAACTTTATTCTATGTTTTGCATTTCGCACGACACATTTGAGGATCACTTCTCCGCAGACATCCACCTTTGTACCCCCGAAAGCTACTAATTTAATGTTTGTTTTCTGTATTTTATGTATGTTATCGTCGTTTATTAAATTTAAGGGCAAAATATTGCATTGTGCTGCCGAGTCGAGTTTTACTTTTAATTTCTTGCCACCGATAATAATCTCTTCGTACCAGTTGTTGTTTTCGTCTTTGTTTGTTGCCGATTTCTCTACTGACAAGACAAAAAGTTCATTTGGACCGTCACTACTAATGCTGTCGCTTTCACTCTCGGAACTGTGCGAGTTTTTTTCTATGGCATCAATTTTTTGTCTTGGTGTTTGCTTGCTTCTTCGTTTGTAGCATAACTCCTTGAAATGACCTTTATTTTTGCAATACTGACAACGACTCTTAAAAGCTGGGCAGTTATTCCTTGCATGTTCGGTTCCACAACGATTGCATTTGTATGTGTAGTTGTGTGTGTTTTTCCTACGTGATGTATACTTTTTTATGACATCTACCTTTTTATCATCCGTATCGTGGAGCTCTTTCAATTGTTGTGATGCCATTTCACTCACTCGGCATATCTTGATCGCTTTTTCTAAGCTTACTTCATCTTCTGACAAGAGCTTTTCGCGAATGCTATCATTCTTGATGCCGACTATGATTTTATCTCTTAATAGCGACTCTTCTAGTTTTTCGAATGAACATTTTTTTGCTTGATTTTTTATTTTAGTTAAAAAATCATCAAAACTCTCGCCTTCATTTTGCCGAATTCTGTTAAAAGTATATCTTTCAAAGGTTATGCTTACCTTTGGTGAAAAGTACTCATCAAATTTTGATTGTATGAAGGTAATGTTCAGCCGCTGGGCATCTGTTAAGGCAAATGACTCAAATATAGTTGCAGCGTCCTCGCCAATGCAGGACATGAATGTGGCAACTTGTATGTTTGGTGATTTTATGTCCAATTGTGCCGCTATGCTAAACCATTTGTACTGCTGTAGCCATGATTTCCAAGTCGCCGACATGTTACTCCCTGATATTTGAAGAGCTTTCGGAGGTTTCACAAAACTAACACTAGAAAGTGAACTCACAGCTTCCTGCCCGTCCGGCATATTGGTATTGTGTATTCTGTTTTGATGTTTTACTATTACTTTTGTTTAATTATGTTTAATTTATTTATTTATTTGTTTATTTTTATTTTTATTTTTAATTTTTTTTTTTTTTTTTTTTGAGTTACACTTCTGACACCATGTCATGGATAACACGAGACTTGAGTTACAACTGAACTATGTTTATTGGAGCAACGTATTATATATGTTTCGAACAGTGTTATATATAATATATGTGGAATAGTATATGTGTATATAATACAAGTACAATACATACCTATATGTATGTATGTGACACACCTTCAATTGGCGATCTCTCAATACGAGATCGTGGATTTTTGTCACGTTATCCTTCGTGGTAGCCGTTTTCGAGGCACCTGGACGTGGCTCATCAAAAACTGACGTGCGACCACGTTGAAACTCGTTAAACCAATTTTTGATGGTCGCCATCGAAGGAGAAGAGTCACCGTACACATCATCCAACGCTCTTTGATTTCGCTGCGCAATTTCCCTTCCAAAAACAAGAATCGAATCACCGACCGATATTGCTCTTTTTCCATTTTTCTAAAATCCGCGGACACTCCCGCGTCCACACGCGATCAAAACAAAACTACGTTTACTAGAATGTACTACACGATAGTGGATTGCTCTTGCGATACTGGCACCATCTGGCGGTAAGACTAAGTACTTATCGGACCACCCGATAGGACCAAAAATCACATTCAGAATCTTTAGAAGCAGCCAAGGGCCCCTTCATACAAGGGCGCTATACAGTAGGACCGGGATAATAAGGGTCTTATATAGAGTCAACTTGGTCGTACGGGAGGGGGCTCTATTACTCAATTGCCTCCTGAACCCCAAGAAGCAGCGATCGGCAAGAGTGATCCTGCGATTGATTTCGGAACTGATGTCATTGTCCCAGGTAACTGCGGAGCCAAGATAATCAAAGTCCTTGGCCACCTCGAAATTACAGCTACCAATGTTGACGTTCTAGCAAAGACATCGGTGGTGAGCGTCCTTTTTTGATGACTCTTCCCCTCATTTACCACCAAACCAATTTTCGCTGTTTCCGCCATGGCGTTGTATAGTTCGTCTCCAATTGCCCTGTTGTATGCGGCTTTGAAATCGACAAATAGGCGGTGAGTGTCGACTTGAAAATCATTGCTTTTCTCCAGGATTTGAAGATTTTGTATACGATTTTTAGGAGACTTATCCCTCTGTAATTGGCGCAGTCAAAAGGGCCTCCTTTTTCTGTGGATCGGACAAACGATGCTTAGATTCCATTCGTCGGGAATGCTTACCTCTGACCATATCTTACCGATGAAATGGTGCAAGTTCCCAACCAGTGCGTCTAGGGTTTTGAAGAGATCAGCAGGTAGTCCGTCTGCGCCAACTTTGCTAGACTTTAGTTTAGATATGGCAATCTTCACTTCGACTAGGTCTGGGGGACAGAATGCTCTACGATCTTCATAGTAAAGAATTGAAAGATTCTGCTTGCAAACCATACAGTCTGCAGAATTTGTTTTTCCATACTCCCAGCATCGACTCTAAGGACCTCTGTTCTAGCTGTATAGCCTTAGCATGATTGTTTTATTTTTGATAAAACTTTCGAAGGTGCCAAAAGGGGTAGATCATGCGAACATATGTCGACACCAGCGTCAACACTTGTCTACCAACCTCTACCTCTACCAGCCTCTGTCTACCAACTCCTAGTCTCACCTCCCCGCGAGTTACATGCATGCAACATACTATAGAGACACTGTACCGATGCTCTAAAATCCAAGCCAAGCCAAGTCATACCATCAGATGATTATAAATCAGGCCATACTCACGCTGTTTTTTTTTCAAACCACCAAGATCGTATGACATGTATACAGCAGAAACAAACAAGCCAAACTACCAAACCCAAGCTTCAAGCTAACGGCTTTATAAATCAGCTCACACATCGGATGTCACAACACACATAATAGGGGAAGGCCTTTTACTAAAGGATTGGTCACCTCCCCAAATTGTTCATGCATGTAAACAAGCCAGCGCGTTATCTCTCTCCCTCTCTCTTTCCCTCTTATACCTTTTTACTCATTTAAGTTAAGATATATAAATTGGTAAGCTAGTTTTAAGAGGCACTTCTGTTCGAGATTTACGAGAATAAAGATTAAATAAAGAATTTGGTGATTGTTTGGCTCCCTTTTATTACTCGCGGTGGCTCCCGGGTGCCTAGTACCTCAACTGTAGATTGGGGTTAGAATCCCCTTTGTAAGGTTGTTGGGGGCTGCAAACGAGAAAGGGGGGGGAGGCCTTGAGCTACCATCAAGGCTCGGCTCCTGCAACATGGCGGCGGCGGAGGAATTTCCAGGATGGAATAAACGGCGGCACCTACAGTTCGAGTGAGTAGAACTACTTGATGAACACCAAACCGGCCTACTCCTACATATTGGGAGCTCAGGCCGGTTAGGAACGGCATATGCCGACCACACGTTCCTGGGGAAAAAGGAACCTGGCCTTCCAGGTTAGGGGTTGTGCTTAGGGCTAACATCCCTATCACGGAAAAAACCAGTTGTTACGAAGCAACCAGCCTCGGATACGGACGGATACCATGTTGACGACCCCCATAAACGAAAGGACAACCTACGAGTTTGCACCTGGAATGTAAGGTCCCTTAACAGACCAGGTGCAGGCCAACAACTGGAAAAAACCCTCGACTGCTATAAAGCAGATATAACGGCACTCCAAGAAATGCGATGGGATGGACCAGGCAAAAAGCGGATGAGAAACTGTGATATATGTATACTACGGTGACTGCTACAAGGAAAATAGGCAACGCTTATTTGGATGCGGATTTGTTATTCGAGGTAGACTTAGGCAAAAAGTCTTAAGCTTTCGACATGTAAGCTAACGCCTTATAACCAGCCGCATCAAAGGCATTTTCAACAACATTAGCCTCATATGCGTTCATGCCCCTACGGAAGAAAAAGATGATCGACTCAAAGATGATTTCTATGACCTCCTAGACCGAACGTACGCACAATGCCCCAGTTACGACACCAAAATCGTACTAGGAGATTTTAACGCAAAACTGGGCAAAGAGGACATCTTTGAGTCAATCATAGGAAAGCATAGCCTACATAACACGACGTCCGATAATGGACTCAGGCTAATTGATTTTCTAGCAGGGCATAATCTCATTGTAGCAAGTACAATATTCCACATCTCAACATTCACAAGGGAACCAGGCGGTCCCCTGATCAATCGACTACCAACCAGATTGATCATATTGTCATCGACGCCAGACACTCCTCCAGCATTCTCGACGTGCGAACTTTCCGAGGAGCCAACATCGACTCAGATCACTACCTTGTTGTAGCCAGGGTACGAATGAGGATATCGAGAATGCTACGGAGTCGAGTAGGACAAGGCAAGTTTGACGTCGGAAAGCTACAATCGCAAGAGACCGCTAGAATCTTTGCTGATCGCGTTTCCCTCAAGCTCTCTCAAACCCCAACAACGACGACACTATCCACAGACCAGCAGTGGGAGCATTGCCAGAACGCAATCAGAGACGTTGCCTCTGATGTTCTGGGTTTCAAATCGAGACCGCCTAGAAACCCCTGGTTTGCCCTGCAATGCGAACGAGCCCATGCAGCAAAGCAAGATGCATACAAAGCCATGCTGCATAGACGGACGAGAACTACTTGCGAGCTCTACAAGCAGAAAAGAAGGGAAGAACATGCGCTTTTCAGAAAGAAAAAAAAGGAGCACGAAAAGCGTGAGATCGAGGAAATGGAGAGATGTCTAACAGGAAAGTTAGTAAGTTAGCTCGAAAGTTTTACCAAAAAGTAAAACGAACATGTCAGGGCTACAAAGCCAGAGCCGGGATGAAAACGGCGATGATAGACAAGATACCGCTGTCAGGCAGAATGATCCATTCACCACGGACGATGACGTAAGAGAATTCCGTCCACCCGACATAGACGAAGTCAAAATAGCGATATCGAGACTTAAGTCTAATAAAGCCGCTGGCGCGGACGGTCTGTCAGCTGAGCTGTTCAAGGCGGCTGGAGATGTGTTGGTAAGGCGCATGCACCAACTTATCTGTAAAATATGGTTGGAGGAAAGCATGCCCGACGAATGGAATCTCAGCATCGATTGCCCGGTCCACAAGAAAGGAGACCTATATAATTGCGCCAATTATAGGGGAATAAGTCTCCTCAACATACAAGATCTTCTCTGCCGTATTGTGTGAACGCCTTAAGCCTTTTGTGGATAACCTGATCGGCTCTTATCAGTGTGGCTTCAGGCCAGGCAAATCCACAATAGACCAAGTATTCACACTGCGGCAGATTGGAGATGACCCAAGAATTTCAAATCGATACGCACCACCCTTCATCGATTTTAAAGCCGCGTATGACGGTGTGCATAGAGACGAGCTATACGGTGCCATGTCTAGTTTTAACATCCCTGCCAAACTCGTCCGATTGTACAGGTCGACAATGGAGAATTCTCGCTGCTCCGTTAAGGTCGGTAATGAGCTAACTCAGACCTTTGGTGTTAAAAAAGGATTTAGACAAGGCGACGCACTGTCATGCAATGTCTTTAACATTATACTTGAGAAGATCGTACAAGAGTCACTGGCCAACACAAGAGGTACGATTTATTTCAAGTCCTCCCAACTGCTTGCATACGCAGATGACATTGGCGTCAATGAGGCATTCATAAGCATTGAGACGGAAGCGGCCAAAGTGGGTCTTAGCGTTAACGAGGGTAAGACCAAATATATGCTGTCATCGAAAAAAGACACACAACACCGACGTCTGGGCCAGAACGTCATGCTTGGCAGCTATAATTTCGAAGTAGTCAAGGACTTCGTCTACTTGGCTCAATTATGACAACAACACCAGCGTTGAGATTAAACGCAGAATAACTCTTGCCAACCGCTGCTTCTTTGGGCTCAAGAGGCAATTGAGAAAGACCAAGATAACGTTGTACAAAACCTTAATCATCCCAGTCCTCCTTTACGGCGTGGAGGCTTGGACTTTAACTAAAGCGGATGAGGACGCTCTTGGTCGTTTCGAGAGGAAAATTCTGCGTTTAATCTATGGACCCGTTTATACTAGCGGTGTATGGAGGAGAAGATACAACGAAGAACTGTACGGGCTGTATAGCGACATGGACCTGGTACGACGTCTCCGGATCCAACGTCTAAGATGGCTGGGCCATGTAGAGCGGATGGACAACACGGCTTCGGCCCGAAGAGTCTTCGAATCCAACCCGGAGGGACGACGCAACAGGGGACGGCCGAATCTTCGGTGGCGCACGCAGGTGGAAGGGGACCTCAACCGTCTGGGCGCTGGAAACAGCTGACGAAAGATCGTGCCAGCTGGAAACGCTTGTTGGTTGAGGCCCAGGTCCACCGCGTACTGTAGCGCCATATAATGTAATGTAATGTAAAACTTTCAAAGGTAATACTTGCAGTAGCACCTCTCCAAGTCTTCAATCGCGTGCTTCTCGTATTCCTAAGAAACCTATGGTTATTTCTTTCTTTTTAGCTCATAGAACTCACGAGCAGGTCTTGTCCTTCTTTGCAGCGAGGCTTTATATGCCTCCTGCTTCGCTGCCTGTATTTCCCTGCACTCGTCATCCTTGTTGCCAAGAACTTCGGGCTCGCCTACAAAGGTTGTTTTATTGACTGGGTGATGGACGGAGGTGCATAAGAGAGCTGAAGGGAAACGCGATTGGCAAAAGCACTTGCTGTTTCTGGCGATGGTAGCTTTCCGACGTCATGACTTTGTGTTCTGGCTCCACTTTGCCTTTGTGTATTATGAGGTGCGGAAATGTCCATGTCCATGGACCGCCACTAATGGTTCAATGATAGCGGTGCTGTTTTGTCATTAGCAATCTTGATCCTGTTTTTAATGGCGCATTCATTACGATGGTGCCATTTAGGTTACTGTAACAGGGATGAAAAGTTCCAGACCATTTTTACACTTGGTGGTAAACCAACCAATCAACTTCTCAACTAGACTTTATTTGACTACATTGACTACATTGGAAAGGAAAATTGAGCTGCCTCCTAAACAGGCCATATGTCGAGGTCATGAAGAAGTTAGAATAATGGCAGCAAGTCGTACCCCGCCATGCTCAAATGAAAAATCCGAGTTTTTCCCTATTTTCAAGTATGAACCTAGGCTGTGAATTAGTTTTTCCTGTAGACACAAACACAAAAAACAGATCCTTAGATGATACCAAGCAGATATATGACGTGTAGGTTCTCCAAACCGTTTATCATAGGTATTATGCCCATATGATAATCTGATTTGGTCCACCAATAAAAACAAACATTTACATATCGCTATACATCAGATGTTGAATGTGCTTACACTTTGCCACTGTGATAACGAAAAAGTAAATCGCACGGCAGCTGCAATAACCAAGCCCACGCAACCGTGAAAGATTTTGCGAGAAGGCTAAAGGGAGACCCGACGCTGGTGTATGATTACAGTACGCGCATTGCACACTTACTTTAATGTTTATTTTATTGCTCTTTCCGTTCTTCTCCTTCTTTTATATTTATTTATAAGTCAAATAACGGAAGATGAGCAATAAACTGATGGCAATATGCTGCCATATACAATTTAAAGTCGGCAAGTAGATGAGGTGTGTCGAGTTAAAATATTTGTTTTCTTTTCCCGGAGGCTTCTCTGGTCTGAAGGCTACCTGGTTTGTTAACATATGCGTTAACATTGCTTCTCATCACCGCATGTACTTAAGACCGTAGGGCTACACCCATTCCTCACATCAGTAGCGTGTATCAATAAAGTAAATGATGTGAAAGACATCTACGAACTAGACGAGAGATTGATAATGATGGCATCTACATCAAAACTAGGTAGAATTAGAGTAACAGCGCGACACACACAACACTGGGAGAATTCTTGCAGTACCTTGCAGACAATTTCCCTACAACCGACCATGGGGCAGACCTTCACCAATTGTCCCGACAATGAAAACGAAAGCCTCATGGGGATATAGAGAAGTTTATCTTCGACATGAAAAGTATTTCGTGAAGAGGGAAGATTGAGGAAGCATACTTTATTTATTTATTTATTTATTTATATTCATTTCATCAAGCAGAGATAAACAATTCTCTTACAGACTACTTGCAAAATATTTACACTATAAATTATATAATAAACATTAGTAGTAACTAATTGTATTATATTAACAAGATTTTTCGAAATATGAATCCATCGAGACTAGGATAACAAACCAGTAAATAACTTAATTAGACATTATAAACTATCTATCTTGACTAGTTACTAGACTATCTATGTTTTAGTATATTAATTTATTCATCAAGTAGATTACATCTATAAGACTTATAACAATTCAGATTGGGTTAATTATCGATATTTGCAAGATAGAGAAATATTGCTCTTTTAAATATATCTCTTGTGACATTATCAAAAAAATCCAGATCGTTATGGGCTAAGTTAGCTTCGCGCATACAGCGAGATATAGGCTCATTTAGTGCATAATTTGTACGTTGGATTTTAATACGGAAAAGCATACGATAACGAGTATGCAAAGGGTGAACACAAAAGTTAAGTTGACTTAGAAGAAAGGGGCAATCGATTCGAGAGCTAAGGATATCACGAATGAACATCAAGGAGAAGTATCTACGACGTATATGCAGTGGACTTATATTAAATAAAAGACATCTTGTTTTGTAGGGTGGCATTTCAATGTTCCAATTTAGTTTAAAAAACAGGTACCTTGTAAATTTGCGTTGAATTGTTTCAATCCTGTTAATAGCATTAGAATAGTAAGGATTCCAGATTATGGAGCAATATTCCAGTGATGATCTAACTAATCCGAAGTAAAGATTTCTTAGGGCAAATGTATCATAAATCTCATTTGTATTCCTTCTAATAAAACCGAGCATTCGGTTAGCCTTACTTATGACAAAGTCAGTGTGACTAGAAAAGGTTAACTTTGAGTCTAATATCACTCCTAGGTCTTTTATTTGAAACGCCCTTCTCAAACCAATCCCATTTAGGGAATAGTCAAATTGTATAGGATTATTTGATCGATAACATGAGAACTGAACACACTTTGAGACATTTAGCTCCAAGGAGTTTAAGTTACACCAATGTATTAACCGGTTAAGATCGTTCTGCAATTGGTGACAGTCCGATATGGATGTTACTTTCCTATAAATTTTTAGATCATCTGCGTAAAGTAGACACTTAGATGATTGAAATATTGAAGGGATGTCATTAATAAATATGAGAAATAAAAGTGGGCCTAAATGACTACCTTGTGGGACGCCCGAAGATACAAATATACTTTCGGATATGTAGTTTTCAATTTTCACTTTTTGAGTCCGATTAATCAAATAGGACTCGATCCAGTTTAAGAGGAGTGAATAAATACCTAATTGGGATAGTTTACAGATGAGTATTCTGTGATTGACCCTGTCAAAAGCTTTCGCAAAGTCAGTAAATATTACATCTGTTTGAGAGCTGTTTTCTATATTTGAGATTAAGGTATTTAAAAAAACCGAAAGATTAGTGGTGGTGGATCTACCAGACATAAATCCATGTTGAAAAGGTGTAATGAACTTCGAAACTTGAAAGAATAGTTTTTCATAAACTATTTTTTCAAAGATTTTGGGAATATGTGATATCTTACAGATGGGCCTGTAATTTTTTATATCACATTTGGAACCGGATTTAAAAATAGGCGTTATATAAGATAGTTTCCATTCTTCCAAGAAATAACCAGTACTTAGAGACATGTTAAAAATCAATGTTAATGGCTCAGCTAATGAGGCTGCACATTTTTTTAAAAGAGTAGCTGGTAGCCCATCAGGACCAGGAGATGTTTCAGTATCAATATTAGAACACGCTTTGTACACTTCGCACTTGTTAATTTGAATGAAACCAATTTGAAATAATTCAGCAGTCCTGGGTAACACTAGCTGATACGAATCCGGACAATAAATAGATTCAAAATAATTAGCAAACATCTTGCAGGTAGTGGACATATCATTCAATGTAACTCCTGAGTGTTTCATACATTTGGGGATTCCACAGGACTTTCGTCTTAGATTAATATATCTCCAAAAGTGTTTACTACTATGCCTCAAATTAGATTGAATAGAAAGTATATGTTGATTATATAAGAAGCGATTAAGATAATCACATTTTTTTTGAAGTTTCGTATACAGCGAACGATATTCAACACGGGTCAAATTGGTTTTCAATCTCTTGAAGGCTTTGTTCTTTTGATTCTTAAGACAAGATAGTCTCTTATTAAACCAAATAGGATTTGAATTAATCAATGCCAATTTCTTAGGAACAAATCTCTCAATGCAGGAATTAAGATTTTCTGTAAAAGATTTATACATTTCCGTTAAGTTACTAGGGTTAAGTATGTTCTTCCATATTACTTTATCCAAACAGGAATTCAAATCGCTATAATTCGCTCTACCGAAACAATACTTATATACGGGAGTTGAACTGAACCCATAGGATCTAGAATAATTATAAAAATCTAATTTAATATCTAGCCCAGAATGAAACACGGAATTACGAAACATTGGTAACTGAGATTTTTCGACAGAGACTGAGCATTCGCTATCCACAAAAACAAGATCAAGTGTATTGTCGAATTCATTTAAGATATCATTAAATTGAATTAAATTAAATTGACTAAAAAAATCAGTTAGCAGTATTTCAGTGTCTGAGTTAATGTTCGTAGGAATAAGACATTGTTCATCTGGGTCGAATTGCCATTTAACATTCCTTAAGTTAAAATCTCCTGTGTAAATTATGCGTTCGGAATTGGATAGGTTATCAAAGATATTCAAACAGTTGTTAAAATGCAAATTATAAAGATCAATATGACTATTAGGAGGAATATAACTAACGATAAGATATAATCTTAAATTAAGTGAGAAATTAATCTTAATAATTAATTGGTCTACGTCCAATTTTGAGAGCGATAGTAGGTTGACAGGAGGAAGATCTAGTTCATGACATGGATAGGAGGATCTGACTGCAATTAATACCCCACCACCTCTCTCAAAACCGGTAGTAAGCTTACATCTATCTTTTCTAAATATGGTATAGTTGTTCAAATTAGCAAATTCGGAAGTTGTTTCAGTTACCATGTTTCAGTTAGAAATATAAAATCGTACCATACCATAATCGTATCATTACAGAGGGCGTTCCCATGGCGTATGTGTTTCCCGCTGAAGTAGGAGACAGCGACGATGGATTGGGGCGAACAGGGCATCGATCGCTATGGATTGATTTACGCCTGGAGCGAAGGCAATTTTCACAGCGAAAGATTTGTTTTTCTTTTTCCATAAAGTCAATGTCGGTTTGCATTAATTTAACACAGGCACCGTGAAAAAAATTCTGACAGTCTGAACATTTCACTTTAAGATCGCGGCGATCGACTTTTGCATTACATATATAGCACTTCATTTTAGTTCTTGAGAGTTAATTTAAAAGAAATTTAAAAGAAAATTAAAAGAAAATTTGGAAATTAAAAAAAAATTGAATGGTAGATTAAATGTGGATATGAATGAAAAATACTTTGAGCGCGTTACATACATGTCCACTCGCGGCGAAAGCTAATGCTAACTCGTATCATATATGGAGCCTTCGGGGCAATACATCCCGATCCAGTCCAAGACATCCTTAAACGGTGCGATCTCGGATTTCAACTCACCAATCCCCCTGATAAAGAAAAAAGACGGTGGAGAACGATTTTGTGTGGACAACCATAAGCTGAATAAAGTAACAGTGAAGCATAAATTTCCAATGTCGGTCATTGATGAAGTATTAGCATCATTGGCTTATTACTTATTTTTTAACACTCAATCTAGCCTCTGGGTACCACCAAATCGCTATAGCAGAAAGTACACGGCGTTTTCTACGGATGAGGGCACATAAGAGCTTAATAGGATACCTTTCGGTATTGCTATTTATCTGGACGACATAATTATACCGAGCACAGCCATTGAGCAGGGAATCAAAAAATCCGAAGGCTGCTGCAAGTCTTACGGCAGTCGGGGCTTCCTCTCAACTTGGGTAAATGCAGATTTTTAGAGACCAACATAGAATTCCTCGGATATAAAGCGCTTGAGGAGGAAGTAAAAGCAAAACTGCAGCCATCCAACTGTTTTCAATGCCAAGAGATGCCCACACCGTACGTCAGTTTTTTGGGCTGACCGGATTCTTCCGAAAGTTTATGGAGCAGTATGCTTATCTGATTGCTGCCCTTACGAAATTAACCAAAACAAATGGCAAGTTTGAGTGAACCGGGCGACAGGAGACGGCTTTCCAGTGACTAAAGAAGATACTAGCGAATCCACCTGTGCTAGCGTTGTTCGATCCAAAATGCAAGCACGAAGTACACACGGATGCAACAGGAGTTGGGGTATCAGGTATCTGACTTCAAAGAAGCACGGAAGACAGCAGATTTCGTCCGGTACTTTACTTCAGCCACAAACTGACTGTAACAGAAAAGAAGTACCATTTCTAAGAACTGGAAGTCCTAGCTATTGGGGAAAGCTTGGATCGGTTCCGACTGTATCTGCTTGGGAGGGAATTAACAGAGATCGAACTAAAAACGAAAGTTGGTATGTGGTGGTTGAAGTTGCAGGAGTTTAACTTTAAAACAAAAAACCAACCGACGGGCCGGATATGAAGATGCTCTTAGTCGCCAGCCTATAGAAGACGAAAGTAAGTGGAAGAGACGTCTTCGTTCGCTCTGAGCATCAGACACAAGACTGCGTCAGACACAACCGCAGTAAGCACAAAAGCCTTGATACCAACATATGGGTTAACGACAAAACAAAGCACGCTTCAAATGGAAACCAAGCATTCCAAGACATCGACGAGAATGAAGAAGGTTTCATGCGTGCAAAGATTAATGGCATCACATTCCACAGCTGTTACGCCAGACCTAGCTGGACAACTAGCCAATACGAAGCAAAGCTGGACAGGATAATGGTGGACGCCCTGCAAATAACCAGAGTTATCATTGGGGGAAACTTCAATACATGGGCGACGGAATGGGGCAGTAGGCTTACCAACTGTAGAAGAGAAGAAGGGAGCCCCCTCAAATCATCAATACGGATTCCGAAAGTCACGTACTACTACCGACGCAATCCAAAAAGTGCTCGGTATTGCGTCCGAAGCCATAGCAGGACTCATGGAGACGGGGTCGAAGAAGTACTGTGCAGTAGTGACTTTATACGTTAAGAATGCGTTCAACTCTTCCGACTGGACCCTGATAAGAAGGTCGTTGGCGAGAATGGTCTCACTACCTGCAAAGGATAGTGTCCGACTACCTCAAGGACAGAAAACTGAGGTATGTCACGGAGGAAGGAACTAAATATTACGACAACACCGCCGGGGTTCCTCAGGGTTCGGTGTTGGGTCCACTTCTTTGGAACTTAATGTATGACAGTGTCCTGAGACTAAGGTTTCTCCAAGGAGTAAACATCATCGGATTTGCAGATGATTTACGAGTAGCTATCGTGGTGGTTGCAAAGCACACACACGAAGTAGAATCAGCCACAAATACAGCAGTTGTGCAGATAAAGCAGGGGCTAGAATCTGCAGGCCTCGAACTGGCAGACCATAAGACGGAGGCCGTACTCATAACTGTAGAATACATCGATATTCGAGTGGGCTACCAGAATACCCGGTCCAAGGAAGCGGTCAAATACCTAGGAGTGATGCTTGACAATAGGCTGGGGTTCAAATTACACGTGGACTATGTGAGCAAAAAAGCATCCTCACTACAAACGGCTCTCTCCAGGATACTGCCAAACGTGGGTGGATCCGGACATGCGAAGAGGATTCTGCTGGGCAGAGTGGTGAGTTCAGTCATGCTCTATGCTGCACCAGTGTGGGCAGAAGCGCTTAAGAGGAAGGAAACATGCCGAAAACTGTCATCGGTATATCGACTCTGTGCTGGGCAATAAGCGGCTACCGGACGATTTCGGACAAAACCGCATTTGTCATTGCTGCGATGATCCCCATTGACATTCTCGCCGAGGAGATGAAAATAGTCCAGCGGAGAAAACTCTCAAGGCCAACCATTGCCAGAGAAGTAAGAAAAATCAAGGAGGAATAGAGGTCGCGCTCGATGGCCTAATGGCTATCTAGGGATAACCACAAAGGGAAGATGGACTCATACCCTGATTCCATCAATCGATATATGGTTAAATCGAATACAAGGAAACTGCAACTACCATCTCACGCAGTTCCTCTCTGGTCACGGTGGTTACCGCAAATACCTATATCGGTTCGGGCACGACACCTCTCCTCTTTGTCCAGACTGTTCAAGTGGAAGACGTGAGGCACGCAATCTTTGAATGTAGACGCTTCACAGATTGATATAATATAATTCAGCGAATTGTGGAGTCGAAGGAATACTGACTGACGATCTGCACACTAATCAATAATGTGCAGACAGAGCTGAGGAGAGTAAGAGTGGCAAGGACAGCGGAAGAGTCCGCAAGAACAATAGAAGCAGGTGGAAGTAGACAAACTCGGGAGTAGCATGAATTGCTTGCCAGCCCGGCGAATTAATACCTAGCGGTAGTTCCGCTAGGAGAGTGGCAGATAAGTGCAGGGTGTGGTTTAGTACGTAGGCGCAGGCTTGAACAAATAGGCAGACCCTGCGAATCGTGCATGCTAGCGGCACGGGTCTCTAGTATCTATGAAGATTCTACATCCGTTGGCGCATCCAAAAAAAAAAAAAAAACCGCAGCAAGGAGGCAACTACAGGACAAATACTCACTTAAGCAAAACTGAATATTCTGAAGGGTGGACCGTGCCGAAAGATGGGTTGTACCGAGAGCTGAGCGATGGAGAATTCTGAAGCTATGCCAAGACGACAGCGGGCATATGGCTGAGGGGAAGACGCTGGAAAGAATCAAGAAAACACTCTGGTTCCCGAGGATGAGGAATTTTACGAAAAGCTACTTCAAAACATGAGTGGACTGCGCATACGCTAAGACTCGTATATTAAGAGTATACTTCTAGCAACAAAGACGACAAATGCCGCAGGCGCTTAACGACATCTGTGGCTATTTTGATATTCCGCGACGCATTATTATTTCGGGCACCGCATTCACCTTAGTAGTCTTCACGAGATTCTGTTCAGGGAACGGTATTAAACATATACAAACGGCAGTCGGAACACCCAGGGCTAATGGACGGACAGAGCGGGCTAACCGCACAATATTGGATCACTGAAATGTGACTACGCAGCTGGTAAAAATTGGACCGGGCATTAGAGGAACCTGCAATGCTGGTGACTCCTCAGCGATTTTGTGCCAGTCGTTCGTGCCCGCCTTTAAGCGACAACCTAGCTCGGCCTCTGCACCGACGAAATTTGTACTGCAGTCGCTGTAGGCTACCCGTCGTCGCTGCAAACTACCCTTTTCGATGGGAAGCCCAGAAATGCGGCTAAAAATGCTTGTGTCGTTAGATCACTTACCACCTCCAGATGATTGCCTTTGTTGCGAGACAAACAAATTCGCAAATAAAGGGTGTCTCAGTAAGAGTGCACTTTTTCATTTTAAAATAAAAACAAGTATTTTATGACAGAGTTGTGATATTTTTATTGTATTGTAAAGAAGACATGTTCCGATTAAGTATGGAATAAAATATCTGGCAAATGACCCCCACGGGTCCGATGACAGGCCATTACTCTTTTCATGAAATTTTCGATGACTTTTGCACAGAGATGTGGCTGTATCTCACCGATGACGCATTGGATTTCCGATTTGAGCTCAGGAATTGTTTCGGGTTTATTCGCATAAACCCGAGATTTCACAAAACTCCAAAGAAAAAAATCGCACGATCTTGGTGGCCAGTTGACATCAGAATTTCGTGAGATAATGTGTTCTGGAAATCGTTGCTGCAATAAGTCGATTGTTTCATGCGCGGTATGGCAGGTTGCGCCGTCCTGCTGAAACCACATGTTGTCCAGATTCATGTCGTCCAGTTGAGGCTACAAGAAGTCCGTTATCATATTCCTGTAACGAATGCCGTTCACAGTCACTGCAATTTCGGCCTCATTTTCAAGAAAGTAAGGTCCAATCACGCCGCCTGACCAAAATCCGCACCAGACAGTTACTTGTTGTGGGTGCATTTGTTTCTCATGGATTGCATGAGGATTTTCTGAGTCCAAAATTCGACAATTTTGTGTATTCACGAAGCCATTCATATGGAAATGCGCTTCATCGGAGAAAATGACTTTTTTCGAAAAATTGGCACCGGCTTCACCTTGCTCCATTACCCATTGAACGAATTGCCGGCGCTTTCCGTGGTCTGCTGGTTTGAGCTCCTGAGTTAACTGAATCTTGTACGCATAAAGGTGGAGGTCTTTAGTCAAAATTCGCTGCGTAGTGCTTCGTGAAATTTGCAGTTGTTGAGAACGATGTCGAATTGATGTTTTCGGGTTTTCGGCGACACTCTCGTTTACAGCAGCAATGTTTTCAAGAGACCGACCGGTATGTTGACGCAAAGGATTCTTATTATCCATAATTGACCCAGTTTTTTCAAAATTTTTCACCACTCTTCGAATGGTTGGCACATTAGGTGCACTTTCTCGGCTGAAAATTTGGCGAAGTTTGCGAGCGGTTTCAGCGTAACTTTCCCCATTTTTGTAATGAGTTTTCACAATTATAACGTGTTGTTCTTTCGAAAAGCGCTCCATTTTTAATAATCGGAATAAACAGAAGTGACAGCTGTCAAATTTCAGAGTTGCCACTTGCATGAAAAAAAAAATATTCCAATTTTAAAAAGTGCACTCTTACTGAGACACCCTTTACATATATCCTGTCAGACATTTGGCCCCGTGACCTTTCCAGATTTTGTGTGATCTGGCCGGCGAGGTCAATTCCAACATGAGTAAAAGTTTGGAAACTCTGACTCTTGGCGCCGGAAGCTCTCCCATCAGTTGCTGGAATCGGTGACAAATTGTACAATTGTGTACGAGTATGTATTTTTTGATTGCACGTTTGACTTGCAGTATCCAATACCTTGTTCTTAGCCAGCATACCATTTGTTGTAAGCCGCCGTGCAATGTTTTCTCGTGTGCGAGTTTGAGGGGTAACTGGGACATGTGGTGTCCAGGGTTTAAAATGATAGGGTGTCTTCAATTGTACGGAAGCTGTGCGTATTTAAGCCTTCCACCCACTCTAAAAATCCCATCCTTGTCCTTGAAGGGGTTAAGAGCTCCCATGCCTCTGCCCTACAGATCCTCTCGAGACATATCTGTTTTTGAACGCATCGGATAAGAGTATTGTGCGCTTCGGCGGTTTCCTCCGGACATAAGGAGCCACAGATTCTGGAACCACGGGGCCTCTGAGCGTTCTGGATGAACCTCGTATAGAAGCCTATGGTCTGATAACTTGATGTGATTAACTGTCACTGCCGATATTTCTTCCTCTGTGTTGTTGTTTGTTGGTTGTGAAGGGATTTCGGAGTTCCATTTTTGTCGAAGAAATTCCGGGCCATACCACCATAAGGTTTCAGCGATGATTGGTGTCGGCAGCATACATCTTGACACCAAATCAGCTGGATTGAGTTTTATGGGTATGTGCTTCCATATATGAGTCTCGGTTAAACGCTGTATTTCGCCTACTCGATTTTTAACGAATGTGTAACGGGTGTAGTTGGTCCCTTTGAGCTCGAGGGTGTGCGCCGCATAGTGCAGTAATTTGGCTAACATCACTGCACCGCAAACTTATTGGCTGGACACCTGCTGGCCTTGCCACCTTAGACTTTAAAATTAAAATATGCATATGTACCTTACCATCTTCATCCCTTGTTCGAAGAAAAACAGCTGCTCCGTATGCCTTCTCTGATGCGTCGCTGAACCCGTGCAGTTCCTTGCGACTTCTTCCGCCTATACGAGTAGTATGAATCCATTTTGGAACGTTCCATTCTTTTAACAGCTCTCCTTTGAGGGTGTCATCCCAGGCTACTTTGCATTACCATAGCGGCTGCAAAATGAGTTTAGCTTTGAATATGCATGCGCATCCATCCCATGGGGTCAAACAGTCGAGCTGTCGTTGAAAGAATGAAGCGTTTTGTTGGCTGCGGGTCATCTGGTGAGGTGAAGCGAAAGCAGAAGTGATCCTCGATAGGAAGCTAGTGAATGCCTAATATTTTTACAGGTCTGTTGATTCGAATGGGACGAATAAAGATGATTCGCGATCCTTTGCAGGTGTTCCTTCCAAAAGCTCTTCTGCACTAGCTGTCCATTTTCGTAAGTAGAAAGCTGCTCTTTCTAAAACTACCTTCACATCCTGTCTTTTTCTTTTAGCTTCAGCAATGGTATCTGCTCCGGACAGCAAATCGTCAACAAACATGTCTTAACGGATCATCTTCAAAGCCTTTGGATATGAGACTTCTTCGGGCTTTGCTACTTCCAACAGTGTTCTTATTGCTAAATATGGTGCTGATGCCGTTCCAAAAGTTATCGTTTTCAGCCGGATTTTTAATTTGTCAGCTGGATTCTTGCGCTAATAAATGAGCTGGTAGTTGGAGTCCAACTCTGATACCCAAATTTGCCGGTACATTCTTTCAACGTCAGCTGAAAGTTAGAACTGGTATAGCCTCCATCGCAATATAATGTCCGTCACGTTGTATTGTAACGAAGGGCCTGTTCTCAGGTGGTCATTTAACGACGTTCCGTCCGATGTCTTGTAAGACGCATCGAAAACAATCCTTAATTTTGTTGTAGAGCTGCTTTTCTTTACTACCGCATGATGTGGAAGAAAATAGTGATCTCTCCCGGTCGACCCGGTCTTCGTGGTCGACATCGTGCATGTGACCAAGTTGGATATACTCTTCCATGCAGGAAACGTATTGGTCGTGTAGTTGGGGATCTGCTGCCATTCCTCTTTCCAAGGCCTTGAATCGAAGAAGAGCTCCTTCAAGGGATTTATCAAGTATTGGAATCAAGTATAGGAATGTCCTCCTTGAATGGAAGTGCTACTTGGTGGTGTCCATCTGCAAGACGTTTCACGTTTTTGACGAAATATTCTTCGCAGGCTGTCTCTTCCGTATTTAATGTGGGCTGGAAAGGAGTTTCTTCGACTTCCCAAAACTTTCTCAAGAAATTGTCGATATCTGCATGCTGAAAGAAATTCCTGACTCTTTGTGCATCGACCGTAGACCTCCCGAACAATATCCATACCAACATGGTATGGGAATGTGTTTGCTGTCATGTCGCACCAGCTTTCGCAACATTATTTCTGCTAGAATATCGCTGCCTAGTAGAAGATCGATCTTGGCTGGCTTATAAAATGTTGGATCCGCTAATTGTAGACCGGAAAGGTGGCTCCAATTGTCAACGCAGAGGGTCCGAGCTGGAAGATGGCTGACTTGGATACTAGGGCCTCGGTAGTGGTTTCGAAGGTGCTGTTGTAGGAGCCGATATTGATTTCGACCACTCAATACAATGAGTAACGCAACTACAGAAGTAAGCCCACACCAACTATTATTTTTCTATACGCCAAGAGATATTCAAGGGAGTAAGCTATTTATGGAACTTAAAACCAAAGAATCGAGCACACTTGGAGGAATGGCAACGCGGAACCAGCAACGACAAAAGGAGCAGTATGATCGGAACCAAGGAGAACCGACGAAATACAAGGAAAACGATTTGGTGCTGATTGAGAAGGAGCATTCGCTGACCGAAATGCAGCTTAAACGCAGGCAAACCCACTATTTACGCTCTTCTTTTGTCATACTTATGGATAGCATTGCCTGATTTATACCAAAAAGTTAAGCTTTTATACCCTTTATTTATGGACCCACTTCCTGAATTTCCCTCCATTTCAAGCTTGAGCTCAAGTTAGCTATTTTGGTATAAATGCACGTTTTTATAATGTCTCCCAATTCATTCATGTCCCATTCATTGTAGATCGCGCAGACCTCTTTGCAAAGTTGTTAGGGATAGAAAACGAGAGAAGTGGAACCCGAGCTGCCATCGGATCCTTCTTTGAAACGGCGACGAATGAGTGCCCCCCGTAGGTAAATGGTAGCGTCCATGGGTCTAGTTAGAAGAACTAGTTAGGGAACAGCTCTTTTCGTGCTACTAAAACGTATTTGATGTTGAGGGAAGGAACGAATAGGAACTTCGTCCTCAAGGTTGCGGCTTGCACTCAGGGGTAATCGCGTAAAATCTTTTTTGTTCAAAGACAGTCAATAGCTTTGGATACGGACACGTTACATGTTGATGACCCCCGCAAGCATTTAAAAAGAAATGAGTTTTGAAGGACAGGATACTGCCGCACAATTGGGAAACGCGGTAACCTGGTATCGACCGATGAATAGCGGATGGAAAGCTGTGATATTTAATATGGAAAGAGTTACCCAACCCCTATTTAGATGCCGATCTGTTATTTAAGGTAGACAAGTCGACCGACTACAGGGTGACTTTTACGACTTTCTAAATACAACGTAGGCTCAGTGCGCCAGCTTGATGCGGTAATCATTCTAGGAAATTTGAATGCAATGCAATGATTATGAGAATCGTTGGAAAACATAGTCTACACAGCACCACATTAAAAAACGTATTAAGGTTGGTGGACTTTATGACGGGTCTCCATAGGGGGACGTTAACCAAATTGATCACTCTTCTAGCATCTTGGATGTCCGAACTTTTCAATGAGTCAATATACATTTTGGATTTTGCGAAGCAAATGGAATCGAGTGAAATTGCCAAAATTCAATGTCCTAAAGCTACAGTTGCAGCAGAGCGCATGAAACCTTTCCGATCATGTTTTCTTCAAACTCTCTCAAGACCTGTCGCAGTCGGCACAAGCTATAGAACAGCTCTGGAGACGTTGTTCAAGCGCCATCAGCCATGCTCCCTTGGATGTGTCTGGTCTATGTAGACAGGCCGGCCTATGTAGAAAAACAGAATCCATACTAGGCTAGCGTGAATCGGAGGACAAGAGCTGCTCTTGATCTTTACGAACCGAAAAGAATTACGGACCATGCGCTTCTGAGAAGGAAAAAGACAGATGACGAGAACCGCAAAGTCGAAGAGATGCTGAGGGAACGACATTTGAAAGTTTAACCAAAACAAGACGAACTTGTCAAGGCTATAAAGCCAGAGCGTACAGAAATGAACATGGACAACTTGTAGTGAAGGCATGGTCAATGCTGAGACTATGGTAAGGGCACTTTAACACACTGTATAGGGTTGATGATAGTCAAAACGCTGGAAGAAGACGAAATGGAACTCCGTCCGCCCCATTTAGACATTATGAAGGTAGCAATATCGGAGTCAGAGTCCAATGAAGCTGCTGGCACTTACGGAGTACTTGTTGATTTCTTTAAAGTAGCTGAAGATGAGTTGGTTGGGAATATGCACAAACCTCTCTGTAACATATGGTCGGGGGAAAACATGCCCAATAAATGGAATTTGAGCATCGTTTACCAGGTTCTTAAGCTTCCTAAGCGGAGCTTACCGTGCTCTGTGAAGGCTTGAAACTTTTCGCAAATCGTCGAGAAGATTTTAGGTCGACCCAAACCAGCTTTTTGTGGTCTTTAAAGCCGCATATCAGAGGTGAGTAGAAATGTGTTATAGGACGTCAAAACTCTGCCAAATTCTTCAGGTTGATAGTGAAGAATCTCGATTGTATCGTTAGAGTGGATAATGAGCTAGCCAAGATATTCAACACCCTTCTTGATGTTATGTTATGATGTTACGAGTATTAACGTATTTGTGTGAACCGACCGCGACGTCAGGGACCCGTTGGAAAGCACTGAAAGATTGAAGCTCAGCTGTCTCAGGGTACATGAGGGCAAAAACAAATATCTTGTCTTGATACGCAACACCAATATCATACCTTTGGAGAAGTCTAGGATTATGTATGCTTTTGCTCATTAATGATAAAGAGCAGCGCGTGTTTTCAAAAAGAAAAATGGCAAACTATGTTACCTGACCTCTTTAAAGCTTTAAAACAGTAACATTTTTCCTGTGCTGCTTAGGAACCTCATTAAGGCAGACAAATATTCTTCAACTGTCAACTAATAATTGTTTCGATTGAATTACATTTTTTAATAAATCAATTAGGTGAACCTACCCAAATAACCTTGCTTATAATTTGAAATATGAGTATGAAAAAAAGAATCTGAAAATGACATCGCGTATCTCTAACGATGGCGTAGCACTGTATTTAAAATTAAATCTTCTTCATGTTTCCATTGTCCGAAACCGAAACCGAAACCTCGTTATGGATGTCTGCGAAATAATAAAATTTGGCATTAGCCTCACAAAGCATACGAACATTGTGGTGCTTGACATTTCATCTGATTGAAATGGGGGACACCCACATGAATGGTATTATTGGAAAGGACATAATAGACGTAACAATCGACGACTATGAATGTCAGCAAGCTTAAAGCCTAGTGTATGGGTTCTTGCTTCGGAGTTAAAAATGTTGACTGATTGCCTAAGACGGAATGTGCAGCTTCGACCTCTGAAAATCATCCGCCTTATTATCGATCTCAATATGTTTTATATTAGACATGAGATATATCTGGAAGCACGCTACCTAAAAGGTCTGCGTATTAATGGCGCAAATTAATGATTCAAGCTTCTTCGACATTTATTTTCCGGAGATTTGCCCTCTTCTGCTTGTTTTCATTCTAATCTACTGTAGCAATAGGCAGGTGTTGTCAGCGCTACACGTGACATTAGTATCAACTCGTCACTTGTCAGTTTGTAACAAAATAAAAGGTTGAGAAGGGTAACCCTTGCGCAATTATACATAAAAGTAAAAAAGTATAAAATAGTGAAGAAGATGTGACGAGTTTTTTTTTTTTATTACAACGACATCATTGACATCTTTCATGCGAATTTGGCTAAAAGCATGTGTCACGTCTGCATGTCAGCATTGCATGTCACTATCCAAAGCTTCGAGGGTTATGCTGGTAAAGGGGGAAAATGTCAAGGTAATCTGTTCTTTGATAACTGTCAAGTAGAGACAAGTATTCACGAAATTAATAAATTTATGGGCTTAGAACCTCAAAAGGGATTGAGTTATAGGGAGAATAGGAATTAGTAAAAGGATCTTAGTGCGTGGTTTGATCAGAAGGGCTTATATACATTAATGTGATTGTAATACAGGCTCAATCATAATAAATGTTAGAGGACTGGGAATTCGAAAGCGAAACTCATTATTTGATTGCCGGCCCAAAGCTACGTAATGTCAACAAATTCATGTAATTTTTTTGGCAGGTGACTAATCAAACCTATGGACCTGAATGGCGTTGACATATGATTAACTGTCGTTGATATGATAACTGCCTGTCGTGTGACTTGTAGGCAAACAGAAATAAAACAACTTTTCGAACAATTTCTCTTTTCCGACTGTCAAGTACCAGAAGACCATATTTCACATCCTATTTGCGTTTTTAGAGTGAATTCTATACCTTGGTACCTTCATTATACTGATTCCACTGGGAGAGTAAAAATTTACCATATTTGGTGGTAGAGTAGTGCAAGGGCCGCTTGCTTGAATGGCATGTATGAAATTAAGGCGCTACTGACGCTTTCCCGCCATCACCTAAAAGAAAAGCAATCACTGTCAAAGATATGAGGCCTGCCCATCAAGCTCAAATGAGCTTGCATGACACATTTATATGGCATGTGGAAGGAGAGAATGGACGCGAACTGGATATATAATAACAATCAACATCAGTCTCAGTCAAATTGGGAACCACAGTGGCTGTGTTCATACTTCGAAAAAATTCCAGAAAATCATCGGTTACCAACGGACTGGGGGAAGGAAAAAATAGCGGGCTTACGTTGTTTGTGCCATATAGCTAGAAAACTATTCCAGCGATCAAGAGGATTACACCCACCACCCATCTACGAATTTCAGGAAATTTGATAAATCTGTAGAATAGGCGCCTGGCAGATAGGGTGTTCCCAGATAAATGAAAAACAATACTCACTTCTCTTCCTTAAAGAGAGTCAGCCATTAAGAGCTCTCGTTATACCTTGTTGTAACCCTATAGTAAACTACTAGAGCAGATCGTATGCGACCGATTAGGGGTAGCACTTGAGGAGGAGGAGGAAGCAGTATGGACCCAGGTTTGACAATATATTCCATACAGAGGCCAACCAATGTGTCGTTCCACAAGAGATGACTTTTGATAAACTATGACATGATGTGCAAAATGTGAACATTTACTATGAAAGTTAACAAAATGCCAAGAAAACATGTGAAGACACCCACTTGTGTTCACCCGGCTTAAAATATTGCCTATTTCAATGGGTTTGTATAAAAATCTTGATCCGTATAACAATCTTCTTCTTCTTGGTCTTGTAGGACCATAACCTTCCCACTTAATTGCATTCCTACTGGTCCAGCATGTGGGGTCCGCCGGTTTGACCTCAGAAAGTTGCGGCAGGCTTCCCGGTTTGGGATTTCTTCATCGCTGAGGCCAATCAAATGCTGGTGTTTTTGCATTTGTTTGCACCAATTGTTTTTCGGCCTGCCTTTTTTGCGTGTTGAAATTGAAATGTTGATTGATAACGCCTTTTGGACGGGGCTCAAAGGATCTCTCCTTTGAACATGGCAATACCAACTCTATCTTTCTTGTGATGGTATCTTTTACGTGGGGGCTTCCTCGGATCTTTGAACTTCTAATTCTGTCACGCTTTGTTACTCCCGCTGTCATGCGAAGCATCTTCATCCCATCTGCCGTTAATTTGCTCTCATACTTTTTGTGCATTGTCCAGCATTGTGAACCGTATGTGAGCGCCGAACGTACAACTGAAATGTAGACCCTTCCTTTCAGCTTAGGAGGCATTTTTCGATCACAGAAGATGGCGGAGTTTTCCCGCCACTTCATCCACCCTACGCTTACGCGATGGTTGATGTCGTCATCACAAGTTGTTTCTTTATTAATCATAGATCCCAGATATTTAAACTTTTCACACTTGGGAAGCACTCTTCCATTCAAGTAAATGTCTGGAATAGGCTGATGAGGGTCAGAGAACGGGCAGCACAGATACTCTGTCTTCTTTGAACTAATACGATACCCGTGTCCCTCAAAAATGTCCACCCACACATCAAGTGCTCGTTGTAGGGACGCCTGATCATCACTTATAATGACTCCATCGTCAGCAAAGAATAGCCGGTGCACATTGGGGTCCGTCACTTTTCCTTCAAGCAAGCAATCAAGGACTGCTATAAAGAGCAGTGGGCTGTGGACGCTCCCTTGGTGTTCACCGACTTTGATTGCGATCTCTTCGGTGAGTCCTGCGGTGCATCTTACTCTTGTCGTTGCTCTCTTGTTCATGTCCATGATCACTCGTATGTAGGTTTCTGGAACTCCTTTTTGTCTTAGCGCTACCCATAAAAGATCTCTTGGTTGCCGGTCAAAGGCCTTCTCGAAATCAACCAACACCATATGCAAGTCCTTTAAAGAATCACTATGCTTTTCCATCATGACCCTTATACTTTGTATTGCATCTGTTGTTGATTTAACCGAGACAAACCCGTCTCAGTTTCTTCCTCATCGCCGCAGCTCCGGCAGAGATCGCTGGATCCCGAGTCCCATTTCCGGAGCATTGCTTCAATTGGACACTCTGATCACTCCGACGAGCATACGGATCGAGTTACGGTCCAGCGCCAGGAGCTTCTTTGTTTTTCCGACATTGAGCTCTGGCCACGATGATCTTGTCGTGCAGCTGTCGTTTCTTGAAAGCCAAGACGAGTTGGCCTCTTTGATGATTGTGTCGTTTATGATCCTGTATAATGCGCTGATCGGTGGTTGCAATGACGTGTCCGCTTCGCTGATGTCCATTTCAGAACCTTGCTTGGCCAGTTCGTCTGCTCTTTCATTCCCTGCGATTGAGCTGTGGCCCGGGACCCAGCAGAGTTTAACTTTATGGTGTCTGATGGACTTCAGTGAGTCGCGACATTTCTTGACAGCCTTTGATCTCGTTATACAGGATTCTATTGACTTCAGTGCAGCCTGGCTATCTACGAAAATGGTGATATCAGATGGTGGGATATCGGCTACCTGTAGGTGTTTAGCTGCTTTCTCTATTGCCAGGATTTCTGTTTGGAACACGCTACACAGATCAGGAAGTCTGAATGATTCCTGTATGTGTAGGGTATCAGAGTATAATCTGGCCCCAGTGCCTGTGTCCTTTTTCGATCCGTCGGTGAAGAGGGCGATCTCATGGTCGTTGATTACGGCGTTTTACTCTTCTCTGTCGGGGAAAAGGATAGGTATACTGAGAGAGAAGTCATTTTGGGGGGGAATATAGTCGGTCGTAGCTGCGAGGCTACTAAAACCATGTTTCCTTCCCAGGTCGTCTATTATCTTAAGTATGGCCTCATGTCCATAGTTATCTTTCTTCCACAGAGAGGACTCTCTTAGTCTGAGAGCGCTCTTTGCAGCGTAGCCTTTTATGAATAGATCCAGGGGGAGGAGATGAAGAATCATGTCCAACCCTGCTTGCGCCGTGCTTCTCATGGCTCCCGTTGTACAAACAGCTGCTAACCTTTGTACTTTGTTGAGCATGTTCATATAGCTTTTTGTGCTGCTAGCAGTCCACCAGACTAGCGCCTCATAAGTTAAAATGGGTCTGATGATTGCTGTGTACATCCAATGAATGATGTACGGTTGCAAGCCCCATCTTTTTCCGAAGGTCTTTTTGCATGCATAAAAAGCGTTCAATCCTTTTTTTATCCTTTCCTCCAGGTTCCTTTTCCAGGAGAGTTTGGAGTCAAGAATGATGCCTAGATATTTTGCTTCCGCTTTGAGTTTGAGTGGAGTACCCTTTAACTTTGGGGGAGCAAATATCGGAATTTTCCTTTTCCTGGTGAACAAGACCAGCTCGGTTTTCTGGGGGTTTATTCTCAGACCGTTCTGTCTTGCCCGCGAGGAGAGTTCACTAAGCGCAGATTCCATTAGTTCACTGATAGTTGGTAGAAATTTACCTTTTATCAAAATAACCAGGTCATCCGCGTACGCCAAGATCTTTGTGTCTTTTTCCATAAAGAATTTGAGGATCTTGTTGACTGTAAGAAGCCACAGTAGGGGAGATTATCTTGACTAGAAAACGGCGAATTGTACGAAATGTAACTTTTCCATATAGCTCATTTTCTCGATCTCTGGATATGATTACGTTGCCACGTGTAGCAACCCACTCCACACGTTAAGACACAAATTTCGGATCTTCATGTTCAATGCCTTGCGATCTAGGTGGTATCAGTGGTTGCTTATTTCATATTATTTACATATGTCAATCTAACCCACCATGTTATGCAGAGATGTATTATCCATACAACCACGGCGCCTTTACAACAAATATTATCGATGTCGCTAGTTGTTTATTACATGCCTTATACATTCCCCTCATGTTTTATTGACCAAACAGCAGTAAATCGATAGCAAAGCAAATTCGTCACAAATACAACTTTAGTTGCCTAAACCTTCCGTAAATCTTTTACGGAAAATACACACTAGGCACCTAATTTTGTTAAGCAAATAAATAATCCAGAACAGATAGCGACTTTGGTTGATGAATATGACTTGTGTTTATACTATAGACTTCTGACACAAGAGCTCTTAACGACCTCCTTCACCGGCATCCACTCTAGAGGTTGTCCCTAATGTTTGCGAGTATTTCAATCACAAACCCTGTTTCAAATCGAATGGTGCTGTCTGTCACACACTACTAGCAAAACTGTTGTCCTTGACATTAACCTACTTCTTGTCAAGGTAACAATGAATTTTTGGCCACACCATTACCTTTAGCAAACCTATTTCTCGCAATCAAAATGCTGTTTCCGGAATTATGAAAACATAAAGGTGCGCATGTAACCCCAATTTATCAAGCCGTAATATGTACATACATACATACATATGCTGCTGCTGGTATTGAGAACGGAAATATGTGGTTTCGGATTAATTACGTTTAAGATACAACATAAAAGGGAAATGGACTTTTACCTTGCCTTGTGGCAGTCTAGCGCGAACTCCGTTTCGTGATTTAATATTCCTTGAGTACATTTAACATTCCATAGATATTACCGTGATTTCCTTTTACCATAAGCGCACGTTCTTTTTCAATTCATTCCCTTCCTTCCTCGTTTATTTCCTTGTAATGTATTAGAATTAGCTACAGGATTACGTGCTTACTTGGTTGAATTTCCGCTCATTCGGTTCAATTACATTGATTTGGTTTTAAGCGGTGTTATACGTTACTCTGAATATCTTATCATCGGTTTATTAATTTCCAAGCCATTGGACAGGGACTCTTCAAGCTCATTTCATTTACTCGTTCTTAGATGGAAGCCTCTCCAGCTGTCACAATTTTTAGCCATCTGCTTCCAGAGCTGCACGTCTAGTCGACTGAATTCCTTTTATACCTATATGAGTCATTTTAGATGTTGGTTGTCATCGGGGTTGGTTTCTCCCCACCTAAGGGTTTGGTTTCTAACACCCAGTTAACACCGACGGGACCAAAACCTCTTCGTCGTTGAGGAGGATCGGGATGATTAAGTTGTATGAAGGAGAGGGCTCTACAACCCAATTCCATATTGTGCCCAAAGAAGCAAAGCATACAACAAATAAGCCCCAAATGAGGCACGGCATACGGAGGCTATAGCTGGCAAAGGTGGCATTTTGGCTAAGACTTAAGAGGGTTTATAAGAGTTTTTTTTATTACAGTTTTTTATTAATTAATTAATTTTTATTTGTTTTAAGTCGCGAAAAGAACAAAAGAACGAACGCCACGCTCACTGTAGCGGCTTTTTTTATAGCCAATCTCCGCAGCCAATCTATATCTGTTGAAGGCTGGATTTTGACTTTCGCACTCTTTTCCAAGTCATTCTGGTGCTCTCGTTTAGACAATTAACTGTTGGACACCTGTCATTTCTGTCAGAGCAGCAACTACTGGACACAACAATATATTTAGTTTTTACCCTCATTTACCCTCAGACTTCCTTTAGCTGTTTTTGCTTCAGTACTCTCGTAAACCTCATTAACGTCTTGCTGTGTTCATCGAATTAAGTCGATGACGACTGTATATGCAGGCAAATAATGATATGCATAACTCTTGCATTGATAATCGGTCTCGCCCGAACTTTTCAAGGATGATGTCAGAAGACAATGGTTCACCCCGTCCGAATGGCTTTTTTAGCATCGAAAGTCTCGGTTGATGGAGTGAGAATTCTCAATTGTCAACAGTCCGCCGACTTTGGCGGGGATATCAAAAGATGTGGCCTATATATTATACTTCGTAAACGGCTTTAAAGCCGTCTAAAAGATAGTGGATCTTCTCCAAGATGTGCCGTAGTATGACTATTTGGTCTATCATGGACTTTAATGGCCTGTTTCAGAACTGTTCAGTTCAGCATGACAGAACATATTTGAAAAGCGTTGCTTAGCTCCCGTAGTTAAAGAGTTTTCTTTATGGATCAGGTAAACGATTCCATTCATCGGACATGTTTTTCTCCGCTATATCTCCAACCAATTCATTTTCAGCTGCTTCAAATAATTTATCAAGCAGTCTGCGCCGATAGATTTATATCAATGAAAATATTGTTATTTTAACTTCTTGTAAGTCGGGTGGTAATTCTTTCTGTCAGCTATATTTTGACTATCACCGCCATGATAATTTGACCAAGCCTGCAGAAGTGGCCTTTCAATATTCCCAATATCGATCGTGGTTCCACTTCAAGTTATACGTTTTCTTCTCTGTAAGCTTCCGTTCTGGCATTATATTCTGCGAAGACGCCGGCTTAGTCGTGCTCTTCCTATTTCCTTCCTAGAAGCATATGTTCCTCCCTTCTCTTCTACTCGTAGCGCTTAATTTTCGTCCGTCGATGCAAAGTAGGGCCTGTTTGCATTCTTCATCAAACCAGGCTTTTATTGTAGAAAGTGTCTCGAACTGGTCGTACCATGGCTGTAACTGAAGCTTTCCATCGTTGTATAATATTTCGGTGATCTTACTTGACTTTGATGACTCCGTGAAATCCGCATCCGTACCTTGGCTGCAATTAGGTTATAATCCCTGCCGTCATTGCCTCCTCGGAAGTCTTGGATACTGAATGAGTATTTGGCATCGATATCAATTTTCCGACGTGGCGTTATGTAAGCTAATTGCTTACTCAGCCCAGCGTTGAAATTGAGTCGGTCGTTTTTTCTTCTGTGGGCGTGAATACATGTAACGCTTTGGTCTCCGAGTGCTCGCTCATACGCTGAAAGCTTAGGACTTTTTGCCTAAGTTTTCTATGTATAATAACAGGTCTATTAGATAGCCGACTGCGGAAAATAATACGACTATCTGATGACCAGTGCGAGTAAATCAACGACAGATGCAATCCAAAGTCATGTGGAAAAGCATCGTGATTCTTCAAAGGACTTGCATATGGTGTTGGTTGATTTCGAGAAGGCCTTTGACCGGCAACCAAGAGATCTTTTATGGGTAGCGCTAAGACAAAAAGGAGTTCCAGAAACCTACGTGCGAGTGATCATGGACATGTACAAGAGAGCAACGACAAGAGTAAGATGCACCGCAGGAGTCACCGAAGAGTTCGCAATCAAAGTCGGTGTACACCAAGGGAGCGTCCTCAGCCCACTGCTCTTTATAGCAGTAATTGATTGCTTGCTTGAAGGAAAAGTGACGGACCCCAATGTGCACCAGCTATTCTTTGCTGACGATGGAGCCATTATAAGTGATGATCAGGCGTCCCTACAACGAGCACTTGATGTGTGGGTGGACATTTTTGAGGGACACGGGTATCGTATTAGTTCAAAGAAGACAGAGTATCTGTGCTGCCCGTTCTCTGACCCTCATCAGCCTAATGTCTGGATTTACTTGAATGGAAGAGTGCTTCCCAAGTGAAAAAAGTTTAAATATCTGGGATCTATGATTAACTAGCTGACCCGGCGAATTTCGTACCGCCTAACAGTCGATTCATAAATTTTTTATTTTTTTTTTAATACTTATTCTGCTATTCGGGAAACCGGGTCAGTTAGTAAGATAAAAAAAGAAAAAGGAAAGTTGATAAGTCAACAATTACATTATGTCAAAAAATAAAAATTATAAAACACTTAAAATTCTTTTAATAGTCACTAAAAAATCACACTGAAAATTAAAATTTCTGATTTCTTATTATATTTCATTTTATTTTTACTTATTCTAAATTAAGTTAAATTTTTATTGTAGTACTTTATGGTATACGATATTTTTTGTTTGATTACCTGCCGCGTAAACAAACAGAGCAGATGGTTTTCCAACACGGGAACAGGCATCATACAATTGACCATGCGAGAAACATGGGGTTTGTAGATTAATACCACAAAAACTTAATGACTGCCCCTGGGATTTGTTTGTAGTCATAGCGAAAGCAAGCCGTACTGGAAACTGTAGTTGTTCAAACTCGAATGGTACGTCAGTCGGAATCATTGGGATGCGAGGTATCAAAACGTCATCTCCTTTGTACTTTCCTTTCAGTATGATTGCTTCTATTACGTTATTCAGTAATTTTTTTATCGCTGATCGTGTGCCGTTACAAAGTTGCGATTGGTTAATATTTCGCAACATTATAACTACAGATCCAACCTTTAATTGAAGATTGTGAGGCCGCAATCCTGGCAAATCAAGTGAGTTTGAAAATTCCGGTGGATAGTTCACGACATCATCTTCAATAGTTGCCGTATCAACTGATTTATATGTCCTCATTTCGCCAGGAATGTCATCTTGAATTTTGAAATTTAATTCATTTACATCAGTGTTTTTGGCAGCCAGTATAGCTCGTTCGCTCAACCAATCATGGAATAAGTAATTTTGAGCAACATTTGGAAACACTTTTTGAATGAGTTCAGCTTTTGATTGCGTTAACTGACAAAAACTGTCAGGAAAGGTGATGCAGCTAGTCAGCACATCTATAGGAAATTTGCCATTACCAATATCAATGAGTTGTTTAGAGAATATGTCTCCAGATTGATCTTGCTTATATTATCATATTCTTGCTCAAATGTAATACCTTGACATGTTTCCACAAATTGGAGGACTTTAAATATGCATTCAGCTCATCAGCTTGCGTTGAACGTGGAACCACTGGCAATGTTTGGCGACAATCTCCTAATAATAAAATCATTTGGTTGTTCCGTACATCTTTTAAGGTTCTATCTAAAACTTTAATTTTTATGCGCCATCGTGCATTCATCCCACACTATTAGTTTACATTGCAGCAAAACCTTTGTTTCATTGCTTTGCACATTCAATGGCAGTTTTAGAGCTGAATGTGCTGTTCGACCGCCTTCAAGCAAAGTTGCTGCAATGCCTGACGAAGCAAGAGCTAGAGCAATTTCCTTTTTTGAGCGAATTGTTACCAATATTAAAGTAATCAAAAAAAAAAAGAAGTTTTTTCTGTACCACCAGGAGCGTCCAAGAAGTAAATCCCTCCAGTTCCATCATTTATTACTTACATAAGAATATCAATACTTCTGTTCTTTGTTCAATAGTGGAAGATTTATTTGAATCGATTCTTTCAAAGTATTAAGATCATACGATTTTTCACGTTGTAACTGTTGATGAATATTTTACATTTACATTTTTATTTCATTCCTTTTACATCATTTCATTTTACATCACGAATTACAATAATATTATATAATGTAAAGAAGTAAATGTAACATTCAGTAACTAGGAAGTTAGTGCGGAATGTTACTTCAGATAGAGAATAATTATTGTAAATTAAACTGAAGTGGGGTGAATAATAGATATCATACATAAAATTCATACAGTTGGAAGAAAAGTTGGAAAATACAATATTTAAAAGAAACATAAATTGAATAAAGCAATTGAACGGTATTATTTTTAAAACTTCAATATTGATATTATTCTGTGCTGTTGCTTAAGATATTAAACTATGTTCCTCAAAAGAACTTCAACATTAACATAGTCGAACGTGAATAACCATTCTTTAACTTTCGATGAGAATGAATGAAAATTGTACGTGGTTTTTACACGAAGTGGTAACTTATTGAAAGCGGTGGGAGCTGTTACGGTGTAGAAATTGGAAAAATGGGTTCTAAAAGCGAAAGGAACGTTCACAAGATGCATATTATTTACACGTAAGCTATAATGTTGAGAGTTTCTGCTCGGTATATTACCACTTCTTTTAAAGAAATCTCTCAGGACTTTAAAAACGTAAAGGTATCTTAAAGGAAGAATATGCAAATCTTTGAATAGGGGCCAACTCTGAGTGAAGCGATTTTTACGGCAAATTATCCGAATTAGATGTTTTTGTGCCAATAGCAATGGTCTGAGAGTGCTTGTATAACAGCCACCCCAACTTGCAATCCCATATTGTAGTTTAGATTGGGCCAGTCCAAAATAAATTGTTTTAAGAACTTTTTTGGAGCAATATTGATCTATCAGATACATTTTCCTCGTCACTAACAACATATGCGATTTAATATTTTGTATGTGGTCTTTCCAGTTTAAATTACAATCGATCACTACACCAAGATATTTATATTTTTGCACTGACTCAATATTAAAACATTTTGACGAACAAGTACGATTAGATAAGTAATTGTTTTTACCACAGCTATGGACAGGTAGACAAAATTTAGTGCAATCATAGGCGTGAAAACATATATTGTAGTCGTGTATGACCTTACTGCTGATATTAAAAGACATTAACTTTGTTTTCTCGCTAATAATTAATTTATGCGCAGTAAACCAGAGTCTCAAGGTTTCTAGAATCTCCGAAATCTTGGTAATACAATCAAATTCAGTCTGAGATTGTACAACGAAAACAATATCGTCCGCAAAAGCAGTAGACATACCTCCAAAGTTAATATCAAGGAGTGAGTTAATATATATTAAAAATAACAGAGATCCCAAAACTGAACCTTGAGGTACACCATTTTTTAAAGTAGAAGATTCACTAAAAGTGTCACCAATTTTAACTTTCTGTTCCCTGCCTTTTAAGTACGAACAGAGCCATTTGTGTATTACCCCCCTAAATCCAGCATTATAAAGCTTTCCAAGCAGTATGTCATGATCGACCATGTCAAAAGCTTTAGTCATATCAATGAAGAGGGCCATCGCCGAATTATTTTGGTTAATATTCTCGTACAGCTGACAACATACTCTGAGAATAGCATCCTCAGTTGAAATACCTGTTCTAAATCCGAATTGACTGTTACTAAAAAAGTTGTTTCTATCTAAAAAGGACACAATGCGAGTTTTAATGACCTTTTCGAAGACTTTGGCAAAGGTTGGCAGAAGCGAAATGGGCCTGTAGTTGGATACAGAATTTCTACTACCTTTTTTAAATAGGGGAATGACTTCAGCACATTTGAGATGACGAGGAAAACTGCCATTTAGAACGCTTAGATTAAACAGATATGTTAGTACGTCAACCACATATAAACATATGTTTTTTAATAAACCGCTTGATATGTATGCCATCACTTGTACGCGAGTTTTTATTTCTTAAGGATAAAATAAAAAAAAAAAGCATCGTGCATTGAGCGATTGGGCGCGGCCATCCCCAATTGACATAATAGCTTGTTTGACATCATCAAGCACATATCCTCAATGGAAACCAATGCCTGATTGTAAATTTTTTCACTTATTTGTAAATTCAGATTCCCTGTTCTATTGCGTATATTAATTAAAAAATGTATGGAATCTGGTATCAATCAATCAAATCACAATATTGGCAAACTGAGTTCATAGGTCCAATAGCAACACAGTTGTAGGCACTGTAATCAATTGACATATCGTAATAGAAAGCAGCTCATTCAAACTTGCACCATTATTAGTCGAATGTCTCGTTTCACGGGTCTGTCTTAACCGAATTCTTTCACGTTCATTGCGAACTTCACCTTCCTCGGCAGTACGATTAGATTGATAATTAATTTGATTTCGTTACATTTCGGGTTCTTCTGTCTACATTTTTCCGCCACCTTATAGGAGGTATATTTAGTAAGTCAAAAAAACATAACACTTTTTTATAGAAATTTATGGCTTTCAGATTTAGTAATATTATAGATGCACAGCAAAGAGACGTTTACATTTCAAGTGACATTTTACCACAGACAATTTACATTTTACCATAGACAATTTGTTTTTGAGTAATGTTACCATCGTATAAATATTGACAAATATTGGCATTAATATTTATACGATACTAACTTCACTCAATTGTTTTGCCTTCCCGTAACCCCTCCACTAACACTTTAACTTTATGGTACGGTATTAAAGTTCAAATTGACTTTTATTATTACGATTTGTATGGGAATATAGAAAAGTGTTTGTTTTTAGATTTTTTCAGCATTTTTTTCAATTTTTCACTTCGTAAGAACCATCCTCGTACTTCAAGGAATATTATAAAAAAAGAATTAGCGAAATCGGTTCAGCTGCTCTCGAGATTTGCGCTTAGCAACACATTCAGCGATTCATTTTTATATTATAGAAGATAAAGAAGCAACTTGTGATGACGACATCAACCATCGCGTAAGCGTAGGGTGATTGAAAAATGCCCCCTACGCTGAAAGGAAGGCTCTGCACTTCAGTTGTACGTCCGGCGTTCACATACGGTTCACAATGCTGGACAATGCACAAAAAGTATGAGAGCAAATTAACGGCAGCTGAGATGAAGATGCTTCGCATGACAGCGGGAGTAACAAAGCGTGACAGAATTAGAAGTTCAAAGATCCGAGGAAGCCTCCACGTAAAAGAAACCATCACAAGAAAGATAGAGCGCGACCAACTCAGTTGGTATTGTCATGTTCAAAGGAGAGATCCTTTGAACCCCGTCCAAAAGGCGATATCAATCAACGTTCCAATTTCAACACGTAAAAAAGGCAGGCCGAAAAACAATTGGTGCAAACAAATGCAAAAATCCCAAACCGGGAAGCCTGCCGCTACTTTCTGAGGTCAAACCGGCGGACCCCACAAACGGACCAGTAGGAATGCAGTTAAGTGGGAAGGTTATGGTCCTACACTTCTGACCATAACGACGCCGGAAAAAAAAAAGAAGAAGAAGAAGAAGAAGAAGAATAACAGGTCTACTAGGAGGAAGACCAAATAGATATTGTTTGTTCTTTCTGTAGCAATTTGAGATGTCACATTTTTCCTTTGCTTTTTACCGGTTCTTACCGATATGATACTGTCTGTTAGGGTTTTTGCCAATTGCCTAGCCACATTTGGTCTATTGAAGAACATAGCATTACAGAGGCAAGACCGGAACTTGTTTCCTTTTAGGCGTTTGCGGTAGCCGTACGTATCCGAGGCCGTTTGTTGCCTCTGAACATAATAACATTTCCGCAATAAGGGTGTTAATCCACCAGCTGTATTTCATAATGGGTATTGAATGCGGTTTATGCAGACACTGGGTGAATAACAAATTGATAAATTGCAATATCTGTAATAACAATAACTATGTTTAGTTCGTAAGCTATAATACCAACATTCGATGGCCACACCGCCAGATGGCGTCTACATTCTAGTAGACGGCTACTGTCGAAATTTCAGCCTGATCGGACTCGTAGTTTTGTTTTGACCGCGTGTGGAAGCAGGAGTGTCCGCGGATTTTAGAAAAAGAGCAATATCGGTCGGTGATTCGATTCTTGTTTTTGGAAGGGAAATCGCGCAGCGAAATCAAAGAGCGATTGGATGCTGTGTACGGTGACTCTTCTCCTTCGATGGCGACCATCAGACATTTTCACGTCGGTTTTTGATGAGCCACGTCCAAGTGCCCCGAAAATGGCTACCACGGAGGATAACGTGACAAAAATCCATGATCTCGTATTAGCAGACCGCCGATTGAAGGTGCGCGAGATAGCTGAGACAGTAGGCATTTCAAAAGATCGCGTGGGTCATGTCCTGCATTAAATTTTGGGCATGAGAAAGCTGTCGGCGCGATGGGTGCCGTATTTGCTCACTCCGGACAACAAGCGCAACGGTGAGACCACTTCAGAGCAGTGTCGTTTCGTGACAGTCGACGAAACATGGATCCACTGGTACACACCAGAGACTAACGAACAGTCGAAACAGTGAACTTCACCCGGCGAACGTGTTCCGAAGAAGGCGAAGACTGTCCCATCGGCCGGAAAGGTGATGGCCACCGTTTTCTGGGATTCACAAGGTGTGATCCACATTGACTAAGTGGATTTGGCCGATTCGACGCCGAATTGAAGAAAAAACGGCCCCAGTTGGCGAAGAAAAAGTGCTCTTCCACCATGATAACGCACCGGCTCTCACCTCCGCCCTCGCCACGGCCAAATTGGTCTAATTTGGCTACGAACTGCTTCCCCATCCACCGTATTCTCCAGATTTGGCCCCGTGCGACTTCTTTTTGTTTCCAAACTTGAAAAAGTCACTCGCCGGGCAGAAATTTCAGTCGAATGAGGAGGTCATCCCCGCCACGGAGGCCTACTTTACAGACCTCGGGAAAACGTATTTTTCAGACGGGTTAAAGAAGTTGGAGCATCGCTGGGTCAAGTGTATCGAGCTAAAAGGAGACTATATTGAAAAATAAATCGCCATTTCTCCAAATTTCTTGTTTTTCTTTTGTAGGCTAAGTACTTATCGAACCACCCTCGTATACCCAACATTTTTTTCTTCTGCTGCAATCTTAACTAAATCGTTGGGTTGTAGAAATAATCTAGAAACTGACACACCGATCCCCTAGTTCGCAATTACACTAATAAGATGGTGTAATTAGGACGACAAATGATACAAATCATATAGTTCCAATTTCATTGACAAAATAATTTTAAATAATATGCTTGTAAATTAGAGTATCGAAACATAGAGGTCGGTAAGAGCGGCAAAATATAAAGAGCTTATTGGCGGAAAATGTGTAAAGCCGCCACTGGCCAAATATGACATAATATGACTGCAGGCATCTAAGCGCGATTTTGAAGGACTCTATACAACTTGTGAAATTACAAAATTCTCGTTACTATTTAAACACGCGGGAAAGAGTCCAAACTTCTCTTAGTGAATGGTGTTGCCGAAAATCTTTTCCATAACAAGCATACTACTCTGAATGAAATTTTTATTATCAAAACAGCATTTCTAAACTGTCCCTGCCGTACACATTGTTAACCTTGGAAGTGACTATTCCCCTTATTTGCCAAAACGAGAAGGAACTCATTATATCCAATTCAGTGGTACAACGAATTTCCGATCAATTATTAACAATTCATAAATTCAGTAAACGTAAAAGCCATAGTATTCGTTTTGCTTTCAGCTTTACTTTGCTTACATTTTGATTCCTTTGGTATTCTATCTTCTGACGAAGTTCGTAACTCATTTATGGAACATGCGCACTCCCCCCAGTATCCACAGTCACAGCCAAAATTGCCATTGTCACTCACTTCCCCTTTCCAATATGATATTTACTGAATTCTTTGGAAAACGAGGCCATATAGTACTAAACCTACATACGGTTTTGGACCTTTTCTATCTGATTCGGATGCATGATAACACTGCCCAAGCAGTAAGGTCGAATTGTTTAATTTGTAATCGGTCTTAAATGAAAAGCTTGTTGGTGATTTCAGGAAGTACGAGTATGTCGGTCTTATATTTCCTCCTTTTTGGATAAATTTTTGTTTTTTTTTATTCCTGAATTGAAACGTTTGATGACGAACCACGATGAACAGCAACACACGGTAGAGAACGAAGAGTGATACCATCCAATTCTTTTGTTTTCTCCTCCTGGCCAGTCGATTCGTTCGTTCCACGATTTCCTCCGCGCTCTGTGTGTGTACGATACATTTTTCCTGCTCTATTCAGGTGGTATCGTTCGTAGGCACTGGATAATATTGTATGTATTTCGGGGAACAGTTTATATTTGGACGCGCGTATCGAAAAGTGGATTTCGTTTCTGGCGACTTGCACTGAATTCCTTCATTTTTTGTGTTGCATCTTTTTTTTTTGATTAATTAAGAAAATTATATATAAAAATTAAAAAAAAAGAATTTTTCTTCTCTGTTTTTTGTTTTTTTTTTTTAATTTAAAATGGAACGCATCAGATAAGTGGAATAAAAACTCAATAAATACGATAAGAATGTGAGAATACGAGCATAAACATTCAGTGCCGCGCTGGAAGACAGTCACGAAGGGATACCAACAACGAGTATGAATTTGGACTTAAAAAAAAAAAATTAAAAATAAAATTAAAGGAAAATAGCGTGTTTGACGATCATGACAACATTATGTTTTCGTTAAATTTCTCTCATCAAATTATACTATATCTCGTGCGCCATATCTAGAATGTACGTGCATACATACGTACAAATTTATCTACAACAACATACATTTACCGACCAATATCGTTCACATGCATATCAAGGAATTTTATTCGAATTTTCTATATAACGTGTCGCAGTGTCTCGTTTATAGTGTTACACCTAAGCATAGTGACAAAAGTGTAAAAGATACAAATACAAATATGCCCGCTTCGACCATTATTGGTAAAAGAGTGGAGTGCAAGTGCAAGTGCAGTTGCATATAAAATCGTGGCATAAAAAGGGAGAAAACCCCAAAAAAAAAAAAAAAAAAAAAAACAAAAAAAAAAAAAAAAAAATGGTAGTGTTTGGATAACAAAGCTTCCGGGACATCCTCAGCCGTGAAGGACACCTCTAAGTCAATTTAATATTCGCATTTATAAACTGCAATAAGGTATTTATCAATTTTTGTTTTGTTTTTCATTTTACGTGTATTATGGCCGGTTTCGATAGCGGCTATATTTGCGTGCTAAAAAAGAGAAAAAAAGTTTTCCAGAATGTAAATACTTCCCTGCGATCATCTATTTTTAAACACCTTCCATAGATATTTACAATATACCATACATCCAAAATAAGAGAAACAAAACTGCATTCGTTGGCTTTTTGATTCGATCTCTCGTCCTTCTTTTGCGTATGTAGTTTGATGACATTCAGTCTCGTTTACAAGCACACAGTAGACACCCTCCTAGGAATACCCTATTCCATATGGTAGACGTCCAATTTCATTATTGTTTACCAAAATAATAAAAACATAAAACGAAATTATTTACTTTGGAATGGAAACTTTTATTTGAAGTGCAGCGGGTGCCAGTTTATTATTTATCGGAAAAAGCATAACAAACTGATTGGTAACGGCTGCGGTTAGGGCAAATGTAGAATAGACCGTCCTAGGTACATATGGATCATATCTATAAATAATCTAGCTTCGGGTGTAAACACTACTCGTATATGCCTCAACCATACAATTTAATTTAATATTTTTATTCCTTTAATACATGTTCGCCGTGTGACATTGTTGTATTGGGCTTGGTGTTTGCCTTAGTATTGGTAGTGGTGGTGGTCCTTTGACTTTTTGTTGTAAAAGAGAAAAAGGGAATAAAGTGAAGCCGGACAAGTGTCGAACAGACGCAATGTTTTTTTATCTATTGTCCATATTTCAACTTTTTTTTTCTGTTTTGGGCTGCTTGTGCTTTCCTTAAGGTATCGTAGCTTCCGTCTAGCACGTCAGCAATTCGACTTTGACCATGTTGAATAATTTGGGGTAGGCAAAGTTGAAATCAATTGATAAAGCTCAGTTAGGCTACCTTTGTTATATTAAGTATTTTCTTTTTGAATTAATTAGCTGGTTTTACAGGTAGTAATGAAAGGGCATGGCGACCTACAGAGAGGGCTGACCCTGCATGAATAGGGGCAGCCACACTTTTTCAAAGGAAAGGTTAATTTTGTAAGGCAGTTATCCTAGATAGCCGTGACCTTTATCATCTTTAATGATGTTTAGGATATTTGTGGAGTGCTTATTCAAGGGTCGCATGATTTTTTATTTTGGTTGGCGGTCTCCTTGAACTCTGTGTCAATAGGACTGATGTTGTGATTTTACCTAAAAGCATATTTAGTCTAGCCCTAGGAATACCATAGAAGGATGAATACCTTTTGGATGATAAGTATTAGGTTGACGCCCCTGCCATTGAACCCTTCGTGCCTCGGTTGTACACAACAAGAAAGGGAAAATGGCCTGGGACAAGATATAGCTCTGTCGCGTGACTTCTATAACATCGTCCTTAAAATATCGTGCGGGAATCACTGGTCAACACAAGGGGCACGATATATTTCAATAGTCGGCTTAGGCGGACGTCAGTGACGTTATTAGGAGAATGCGATGAGACATTTATGAAGGGCTTGTGAGCATTGAAATGGAAGCAGCTGAAAAGAGACAATATGATGGCGTGAATATGCGTATTGACAGATATAACTTCGGTGTGGTCGGTTTTCGTATACATTAACTTTGCTACAACGACGCAAGGGCGGAAAACCGCTATTCCTCCGGGCACAGGGGACAATTGATTAGTAGACCCTCATGAAAATCCAAGGTAACTTTGCATAAGATGGCGCAAAATTAATCATCTAATTTTGTTTTTGAATTACTTTTTTACTAAATAAAAAAAAAATATTTTGAATGATGGAAATCTTTCATTGGACCCTTATAATTTTTATTGTTAAGCGGAGAAGTTGATATCCGTAAAGTGCCTGCCGCCAGTGGTGATACACATTTGTACCCGTTTTATCGCATTTTCCATGACAAGATTTTCTGTGATAACTATCGCATTCCTGTCGAATATTCTCCTTAAGAGCTGCGATTGTCTGAGACTTGTTGGCATAAGCCCGCGAAAGAAGTCTGGGTTGGTTAAATCGGGCGATCTTGCTGGCCATGTCAAATCGCCAAAAAGGGAGATTACACGACGAGGAAACGCTTCCTTCACAATATCCATTGTGGCTCATCCTCTGTGTGCGTTTGCACTGTCTTGTTGAAACCACATGCAGCGTTCCCCAGTAACAGTGACTGTATTGCGGATAGAGTCCTCAAAAAAATACGGCCCAATCACTCCTCCCATGTGAACGTCGCACCACACAGTGTCTTTGAGTGGATCCAATGGCTCTTCGCGCATCACACGCGGATTTTCAGTGCCACAGAAGCGAAGATGTTGCTTGTTGACGTAACCCCTTAAGTGGATATGCGCCTCCCCGCTCCTGATGATATTCGGCACCAAATCGTCCCCTTCGTTGTTGAGATTAAGAATGGCTTGACGCGCGACTGACGGTCAGCAGACATTAACTGATGCACGCGTATGGGAATATGGGTATATGTAATACGTTCACTAAAATTCGCTGTAGGGTCCCTCTAGTGATGCCCAATTGCGTGGCCTGTCATCTGGTTCATGTTTCTTCGTTTTCAGCGACATCGGCAGCCACAGGCTCGATATTCTCGGGCGATCGACCAGTCCGATGGCGGCAACGCCCTGCATGGCCTCCTGTGTTCCAGTCTGTTCGAGTCGAGTAGCTAAGCGCCGGAATGTTTGCCAGTTAGCGTGACGCGATTAGGAAATCGACGTCGAAATTCACGCTGCACTAAAATCACCGACCGATTATTGGTAAAAAAAATCGACACAATTTTCCACGCTCTTGCAAAGTATAGCACTCTATTGCTTGTCCGTTCGTATATTGCAGCTGTCTAGTTCATAGAAGTTAAATATGATAGACTTACGGCCGCATTTGCAAAAATTGTAACATCTTCCGATAGGAAGATTTATTTTGCGCCACCACCTTGGTGCATATATCTTGTCAAAGGTGGATGAAGAAGCCCTTGGTCGTTTCGAGAAGAAAATTTGTGAAAATGTGAAATGGCGGAGCAGACACAAACAAGAACCATTCTTCAATCAACAGGGCGTGCGATAGTGAAGACGGCTTGTTCAAGTTGGAACTAGCTGGGGAGGCATGTGTTTTGAAGCCCCAATCACCCCTGACTGTAACGCAATCTAAGTATGTAAGAAAGTATAACTTGCAGAGCATGGTGCAGAGCGACGAGTTTCGAGTATGGTTAGGCTAGGCTAGAGCATGTGTACATGATATTTAGCCCAGGTTCGGAAACTAGATTGCCAAGTGCCTTTTGAACTTTGTGGCGCCAATACCTGGTTCAATTTTCCAGCCTTTTTGCATTTATTTATGGCAAAGATGTACGTATGTGGAAAGGCACCTGACATCGTGGTTAACATAGTTAACAAAGATGGTTTGTGAAGGATAGGCATTGATATGATACTTTTAGCATGTAGCTGGCTTAGTTTATTGGCGAAGGAATTTTTTTAGGACATATGACGGCGAATTGTTGCTTTTTTATGAACAAATGGATTAAGCCCAACCAGTGCTTCTTTAGTAGAAATGCATGACGCCTGATGCTCTGACATGTCAACATTTTTCTTTTTCCTTTCACACTAGTAGCTTTAGGCTAATATTATTTTTACGACATCATGCGAGCTTGAATCTCTTGAACCTAGAACGGTAGCAATTCAGGTATATGAGTAATGATCGATAAACGCCAAAATGTTGTCGCCTAACATTACTCCTGCAATATGAATTTAAATCAATTTAAATTGAATTGAAATTAAAGAACTCAGGGTTTGTCACACGAAAGCATTAGTACTGTGACCATAAAGACAAGTTCTCTAGACAGGATTTGGAAGTTTTCCCTGTTTTCATTGTGATGCTTATCACTTTGAATCTTTCTTGGACAAGGCTTGGGCAGACGGTCAGTATGTGTTCGATAGTTTCCCTAGCCTGCCTACATCGCCTTCAAATTTCTGTGCTGCTGAGACCCATTTTATAAAAAATGGTAGTTGCAAGCCTCGTGTCCTGTTAGTGCCTCACACTAAGGTCGGCTTTATTTAGTTCTAAAGCCTCTTTGCTACGTTTAGGATTGTGATACTGTTCCATGAACGTTCTTGAGTATATAAAACCCTGCTGTTTGTTCCAGAACTGGTTCTTTTGTTTGTTTAATGATCCATTTGTGTAAACCTTTATGTCTGAATTATCAAAACCATAAAGGAGAGGTAGCCCCGTAAAAGTTATCTGAGTAGCTTTCTTGGTTTGTATATCAGCTTTTTCATTGCCTTCAGGGTTTTCGTGAACTGGCACCCAGATTAGCTTCAATCTGTTATTCTCAGCCAGTTAACTTGAAGTACATATATCTTATTACTTCTCTCTTCCAGTGACTTTATTATTGATTTTTTTACTGAGAGCACCAACATAGCGGATGGCCGGATGAGCCCTTCTTCTTCTTTTCCTTTTTTCTCCGGCGTTGTTATGGTCAGAAGTGTAGGACCATAACCTTCCCACTTAACTGCATTCCTACTGATCCGCTAGTAAGGTCCGCCGGTTTGACCTCAGAAAGTAGCGGCCAATCAAATGCTGGTGTTTTTGCATTTGTTTGCACCAATTGTTTTTCGGCCTGCCTTTTTTGCGTGTTGAAATTGAAATGTTGATTGATAACGCCTTTTGGACGGGGTTCAAAGGATCTCTCCTTTGAACATGGCAATACCAACTGAGTCGGTCGCGTCCTATATTTCTTGTGATGGTTTCTTTTACGTGGAGGCTTCCTCGGATCTTTCAACTTCTAATTCTGTCACGCTTTGTTACTCCCGCTCTCATGCGAAGCATCTTCATCTCAGTTGCCGTTAATTTGCTCTCATACTTTTTGTGCATTGTCCAGCATTGTGAACCGTATGTGAGCGCCGGACGTACAACTGAAGTGTAGAGCCTTCCTTTCAGCTTAGGGGGCATTTTTCGATCACAGAAGATGGCGGAGTTTTCCCGCCACTTCATCCACCCTACGCTTACGCGATGTTTGATGTCGTCATCACAAGTTGCTTCTCTATTAATCATAGATCCCAGATATTTAAACTTTTCACACTTGGGAAGCACTCTTCCATTCAAGTAAATGTCTGGAATAGGCTGATGAGGGTCAGAGAACGGGCAGCACAGATACTCTGTCTTCTTTGAACTAATACGATACCCGTGTCCCTCAAAAATGTCCACCCACACATCAAGTGCTCGTTGTAGGGACGCCTGATCATCACTTATAATGGCTCCATCGTCAGCAAAGAATAGCTGGTGCACATTGGGGTCCGTCACTTTTCCTTCAAGCAAGCAATCAAGGACTGCTATAAAAAGCAATGGGCTGAGGACGCTCCCTTGGTGTACACCGACTTTGATTGCGAACTCTTCGGTGACTCCTGCGGTGCATTTTACTCTTGTCGTTGCTCTCTTGTACATGTCCATGATCACTCGCACGTAGGTTTCTGGAACTCCTTTTTGTCTAAGCGCTACCCATAAAAGATCTCTTGGTTGCCGGTCAAAGGCCTTCTCGAAATCAACCAACACCATATGCAAGTCCTTTGAAGAATCACGATGGTTTTCCATCATGACCCTTATACTTTGGATTGCATCTGTCGTTGATTTACCCGAGACAAACCCGCACTGGTCATCAGATAGTCGTATTATTTTCCGCAGTCGGCTATCTAATACCCGTTCAACGATCTTCATGGTGTGCGACATCAGCTTGACTGAACGGTAGTTATCACAATTTCGCGTATCACCCTTTCCTTTGTGCAATGGAAGAAGATAGCTTTCCTTCAATTGATTAGGCATAGTGTCACCTCTCATAAGTTTGGAGATAAGAACCATGAGCCATCTAGACCCGATGTCTCCCATCTTTTTCCAGAACTCAGAGGGTATCCCGTCCGGCCCAACAGCTTTTCTTTTCTTGGAGTTTTTAACCGCGTACCGAACTGATGTCGGATATTTCGGCATGATTCGGGGCGGCTCTTGGAAAGTACACTCGGGGAAACTGTTCGTTCAGAAGTTCCTCGCAATACTGTCGCCATCTGTGGAGAATTTTTTCGTCTTCCACAAGGAGTTGGCCTTCAGCATTGTTAATAAACTTTGGGAAACGAATCTCCTGAGCATTTCCTCTTCTCTGGGCGGCTATCTTAAAGATATTTGCTCCTTTGTTCAAATTGTTTTGTCGAAGCTCCTGGGTAGCCTGGTTCCTGTCAGACGCGGAAGACGATATTTCTTCCAACTCCTGATAGAGGCCTTCCATGCTTTTCGCTTTGAATTCGGATATCTTTGCAGTATCTACATACCTTTTCACGGCGAGCTTTTTCCTCTCTATTAGTAGAAGAGCACTTTGACCAAGCTTGGAAAGCCATTTATTTTCTTTTCGTGTATCACTGCTTTGGCTTCGTCTGTCCACCACCAGGTTTCTTTTGCGTGTTGGCATGGGCCTTTAGATATTCCAAGCAGTGATTTGGCTTTCTCCAGGCCAGATTGTTGTAGGGTATCCCACATGTCTTGTGCACTGCACTCCTCATTACCGACCTCATCGATAATGGAAGAGAGGTAGTTTTTCATGATGGTAATAAAAGCTTTGCCTTTTCCTTAATCCAGCTTATACCACTTGATTCTCTCAGACACCTTCGTTTGCTGCTTTGACTTCTTACTCGCCTCCATAAAAAATTCAGTCAGGAGGAGACGGTGTTGAGGGGCGATCGCGTCTCCCAGGATCACTTTGCAATCTTTAGCTCGTGGCTTCATGAAACTGGATACCAAATGATAGTCTATTTGAGTTTCATTTCCGCCGCTGCTATAAGTGATCAGGTGCCGGCTTTGTTTGACGAACATGGTATTTAGCACTATAAGACCGTACGACTTGCACATGTTTAGGATATCTTCACCTGAAGAGTTCCTGGTGCCGTATCCCAGCCCTCCGTGGTAGTCTTCATAGTCTTCGCCTGTCTTCCCGACATGTCCGTTTAAATCTCCCCCAACAAACAAAAGCTCTTCATTTGGGATGATTTTGACAAGGTTGTGGAAATCTATCCAGAATGCATCTTTTTCTTTTTGTTCGCATCCTACTTGAGGGGCATATGCGCTTACGATGTTCCACACCTCACCATGCATCACCAATTTGAGAGCCATCAAACGGTCACTGGACTTTGAAATGGTTAAGGTGTTGCCAAGTAGCTCTGCCGCAAGGATGATGGCGATTCCGTTTTTTCCTTGTTCCAATCCATAGTAAAACATCTTGTAGGCTTTTGTTTTAACGTCCAAGAAACGTGCCCGATTACCGGTGTTTCGCCATTTCGTCTCTTGTACGCACAGGATGTCTACTCGCCTTCTAACCATCATTTCTTCAAGCTCATAGCTGCGACCACTCATGCTTCCAACGTTCCAACTCGCGACTCTAAAGTGTGGCTTACGCCGTTGCATTACTTTGCTATCCCCCGGAAATCCTATAGCTCCAGGATCACGACCATTAGTAGTGCCTGGCGAGGTAGTGCTTTTCCTTTTAGAGTTCTTTTCCATAATGCTACGGTTTGACCGTTTTCTTTCTTCTCCTCCTTTTTTTTTTGTTTGATCTTACTCTTACAACACCGGTGATCTCCAGTCGTGTCAACCCACTGATTTGCATGCACACTTGTGGGGCAGTTTAATGGTGGTATATGTGTCCCTAGGCTCACCTTGGTGTTTTCTAAATTGCCTAGATGTGATTTTTGTTTACCTTTGTTTAGTCGCCTTTTACGACAAGCGATAGGTATCGCTGCAGGGATATTCTTAACCCGTCCCTGCACGAGGAGGCCGGATGAGCCCTTGTTGACTCTTTTTAGGGTCCTCCACGAATCTGATTTCAAACCAGCATTCTTTGATTGGTTGGGGTCAAGTATCTTTTTATTAGGCGGGTTGAGGAATAGATTTCTTATTTCTTCCCCACAACTCGGCTCCTTTCCAAGGCTTCAGTTGCGATGTGATGATTTTCAGTCACTTCACTTTACTCTCTGTCATATAATTCAGGGTGATGAACCCTGCCATGAACATGCGATTCGAGAATTGAGGCATCATTTGTGTGGTAGTGAAAGTGGTGTTAGGGTAGTCCTTGGCTAGAACAGGCATTATCCACACATGCCTCCTTGCATGTACACAAGGTACTATTGATCCCAACATGTTGATGCAGCGTCTGTTTTTGTTTAACAGTTCTGGAGGCGTTTTCTCTGATCTGCGTCTTTTAGGAGTCGATTTTGCAGCTCCTGATATCGGTTTCAGTGTCTCTACTTTGGCTTGCTCTAAGCTCGTACCTTTTTTTAGGAGGTAGGCGAGCCTTTTCCTAGTACCTCCGCTAAGACTCTTTTGCTTGGACACTTGATTTGTACATTTCATCTTGGATGACTAGGTGTCTTAAGCAGAGATACCGGGTACCTCTACGTTCTTCGACTTACTGCTACATAAGGTTCCTTCAGTCTTTTTGTTGTTGGGACTCTTAGGGCAGTCGAATCAATATGTCATTCGAACCAGAGTTCCCGAATAGCTCGATTGGATATTTATTGAAATGCGACCTCGCCAGGGCATCCCAAGTTCGCATATTAGCCACCCATCCAATCTACGGAATATACCGTCCCACCTTGGATTTAAGAAGTTAACCTTCTCCTGGCCCAATTAGATTTACCTGTCAGCAGAGACATGAGCCTGCTGAGATGGTTATTACCCGCTACCACCGCCGCGAGGTACGTTGCACTATACTCAATAATTTGATTTTTTTAAGATTTACGGGATCGTACCGTCCTGTTTAAATCACAGATCCTCTAAACCGTTGAATATGTTCGATTGTGGGATCAACAGAATTAAACACCCCATTCACTGCAACTGCCTCTCCAGGCTTATCTTCGCAAAAATATAGACCAATGATGCCACCAACCGATAATACGTTCCACATAGTGACTTTTTTGGAAATCGTTTTCTTTTCGTGAATATCGTGTGAGTTTTTCAGTATCCAGATGCCATCATATTTTTTACTTATGCATCCCTCCATTCAAAAATTTGCTTCGTTAGATAATAATAAATTTGATGATCAATTGTCTTCGCCATAGGTGAGGACCAATTGTTGTTTTCGGCAACACATTGATGTGCCTGGCCGGTTTCGACAATTTTCTCTCACAGCGATGATGTTTTGGTCTAATTCTGAATGAGTATCTTCGAAACCCTTCACCACTGCATGAATCTTGGTCTCACTAGGTTTTAGGAAAAGTAAGTCTGACGATAACGCCCACTTTTTTAATAAGTTGTTGCGTGGTAATGACTTATTTACTTACTACAGTCTTCAATGCTTGGCGGTCCCGGTCAGTCGGAAAGACTGAGTTAGCCCGCGATCAATTATTGAACCAGTAGGCTCGGATTCAAAGACCCCCTTAGTTGGCGCGTTGGTTTCCATTCCGAGCCATTGTAGTCGACAGATTTCAGCATTCCGGACAATATTCACATCTTTGTAAAGCTCATAGAGTTCGCGGTTATGTCTTCTCCTCCATTCGCCTTCTTCGCAGCAGTTAGGACCCCAGCTGTTTTGACAAGCCGAAGTAGCAGCGGTTGCCGAGGTAGATTCTGCGTCAGATCTCCACTATGATCTCATTCGTGGCGTTTAAGTTTGCCCCAAGTCATGTGAACTCAATCACCACCTCGAAACTATAACTGTCGACCGTTATATTTTGTCCTAGGTAACGGTTGGCGGACCGCTTTTTGGTTGACAGCATATATTTCGTCTTCACTTCATTAATGTGAAGAAAAGCGCGATTCGCCTGATCTTCAATCGTCGTGAAGGCTTCCGCAATGGAACTTGGAACAATATCAATATCGACTGCGTAGCCCAGCTACTGGACGATAGTGCCTTCCGTTCTGCACTATTTGTTCCAAAACGAAATTGAAGTAGTCGTATGACAGCGCATCTTCTTGCCGCAATCCGGTGCACGTTTCAAAAGGCTCGGAGGTTCTGGAGCCGAACCGCACGGTGCATTGAGCATTTGCTAGCGTAATTCGTCACACCCAGATCACTTTTCCCGAATTCGGCCTTCGCATTAAATAAGTCTTTGCGATGAATGTTGTCATGTGCGGCTTTAACATCGATAAAGAGGTGGTGGGTATCGATTTGAAACTCCCTGGTCTTCCTCGACCTGTTGCAGCGTGAAGACATGGTCTATAGTCGCTATGCCGAGCCGGAAGCCGCAATGGTATGTGCCGATTAGTGCGATGCAAAACGGTTTTAGATATTCACATAATACACTGGATAGGATCTTGTAATATCCTATTGAGTAAGGATATATCTCTGTAGTTCTTGCAAGAGGTAGGATCGCCTTTTTTAGGATGGAGCATATAGAACTGATATTTCAATCGTCGGACATGCATTGGTCCTCTTAAATTCTACAGATGCTGCGAGGTTTTTGGCTTTTTAGTAAAAGACTCTTGTCGTATTTTTGTCCCTGGACTTTTCCACATCCTTGAGCTGAGTAGAGCCTGGGCATGTAGGACAAAGTTGCTGTTTGTAATCAATATGGCGAGACCGCAACGACGATCCTTGCTAATGATCAGGTAAAGTTGACATACAGCCTCCTCGCGGCACCCTCTGGGTAGCTTTCTCGACACCCATTGAGAGGTGAACTGATGTAGGCAGCTACTGTTCTAGGCAAGAGGACCCAACTAACAATCCGCAAATGTGAAAGAAAAAACCCTTTTATGAACGAGAACATGGTAAAGGACTCCACGAAAAATTGCCAAAGACTGCGCTAGATATCTGTCAAAAGGATATTGAAATTCAGTAAATGACAGTGATTGGCAGCCAACATCTACCATCTGGCTTGTCGATCGGACATTGCGTTCTATCTTGATTTTTGGGACACGAATATATTTAGGTTTGCTTGCATGGCTGATATCTATTCCCAATTTTATTTTTAGAGACTGATGATATAATCAAAAAGCACCTGGAAAGTCTTATTTGAATCAATCTTTTCGAGATATTGTCGTCATTATTTTCTCTAGGTTGGCACACTTGTCAGTTGTTACATGTCTGTCTGTCTCTCAAATAGTTTGTGCAAGCAAGTCATGCTTTTGTGTATTCTGCGAATTTTACTATTTCGAATTCAGTTGAATGAAACGTCTGCACTGTCGTGTTACTGGTACTACTAGCCATCAATTTCGTATTTATGGCTCGATAGCACTCTTGGTTCGGTATTTCGATGAACATCAAGGAAACACAATGACCTAGTAACCTTTACAGATGTATTACCACACCAGACACCCACTTTTTTATTACAGGGATACTCTTTATGTATTGAGTGTTTGAGGATTATCTCCAGGGTACAAGCGATGGCTCAGGCTAGAAAGCGTGAAATGTGCTTCATGTAATACACTGGCGGAATACCAGATTGCATTCCGCAGCGACCTTTGCGATGAACATTTTCATATATTTTATGTGGTTGGCGTAAATATCTGCCAATGACCGTACAGACGTCGCCGAATCATGGTAATGACATTAAGTTGTCAAGTTGTTTCCGCCGTTAATCTCAGTTTTGGTTATTTTGAGTACCTTCTATTCCAAGCAGGAAATCATAAATCCGCTTTATGGCATTTACAGATTATGCATTCGATGCCATGGTCCTGTAAAGTTATAGCAAACTCTTTTAGATCACACATAAATGCACTTCATTACCGCGTTGTGTAGTGATGACTATTTGAAATCAATATCGCGGAGGTATAGAACTCATTTCAGATCTAACTCTTCCATTTATTCAATTGGATGTCATAAACTTATTTGAATGCATAATGAAAATTTGATCTGCGGCCTTAAAATCTGCAATTCTTTATTGACCACAAACCAATTTATTTGCGCTCTCCTATGAATCTTTACGGCAACTGTACTGTTAATTCTAGCTCTTATTCTGACTCTACCTGGAAATTGTTAAACGTAGTTTTGGAATTAGTTTTGAATTTGTGTAATGCAGTTTCAAATAACTTGAACTTATATTACCTGAGGTAACCTATTCCTATTGAACAACTACGTTGGTAATGAAGGTTTTATTGAAGGAAAATTGTACAATACAATAAATATGGATGTGCTTCCAAAGCATTTTATTGTCTCGACTTTTGAATCGCGTATTGTATCCACGAATTTGTTTACCGTTTATGTAATATGGTGATTTGTTTACCATTTGGTCATTCAGTGCTCTATATTCGAAAGCTCACGGTTGACTGGGAATATGTGTCAAAGTCAATCGTGTTCTGTTGACATTGCCATTTTATCATGGAAAAATTTTCACCCAAACAACGTATACAGTTTATTGGATTTCAAAATTCGCGCCCTGTGAAAAATATTTTTCGCACACCTTGACCATTTTACGGCCGTTGCAATTCATGCCAAAGTTATCTACTTCCTAATAGCTCTAGAGGACATAAAAGTGGACAAATCCATTGTAATCTGGATTGAAAATATGTTGAAGAACAGAATTATCAATGCAGACATTGGACACAGCTCTATAAGGAAAGTGACAACTAGAGGCATACCACAAGCAGGAGTTCTCTCACCCCCACTGTGGCTTCTTACAGTTAACAAGATCCTCAAATTCTTTATGGAGAAAGGTATCTTGATAAAAAGTAAATTTCTACCAACTATCAGTGAACTAATGGAATCTGCGTTGAAGGAACTCTCCTCGTGGGCAACACAGAACGGTCGGAGAATAAACCCCCAGAAAACCGAGCTGGTCTTGTTCACCAGGAAAAGGAAAATTCCGATATTTGCTCCCCCAAAGTTGAAGGGTACTCCAACTGAAAGCGGTAGCCAAATATCTAGGCATCATTCTTGACTCCAAACTCTCCTGGAAAAGGAACCTGGAGGATGGAAAAAGGATTGAATGCTTTTTATGAATGCAAAAAGACCTTCGGAAAAAGATGGGGCTTGCAACCGTTCATTGGATGTACACAGCAATCATCAGACCCATTTTAACTTATGGGGCCCTAGTCTGGTGGACTGCTAGCAGCCCGAAAAGCTATATGAATATGCTCAAGAAAGTACAAAGGTCAGCTGCTGTTCGACCCGTATTCTCGTCGGAGTGATCACAGGACACTGTCCCATTGGAGCAATGCTCCGGAAATGGGACTCGGGATATAGCGATCTCTGCCGGAGCTGCGGCGATGAGGAAGAAACTGAGACGGTCCAATATCTGCTTTGCCACTGCCCAGCTCTCCAGAGATTGCGGACGTAACAAATGTAGATATATTGGATCTTCTAAAATTCATAAAGAGCATAGGGTGGTTTCAGCCACCACGTGATAGGACAGGTTAATTATATGTGTACCCCCACAAATGAAGGATGTTATCCCCCGAGTGGAAGTGATGCTTAACCATCACACTCCCCTTCTTTAACCTAACCTAACTAACCTAAGTTATCTACTCGTATGCGTATAATCCGTACCGAAGAAGATATTGCTGCTGTGTCCGCCAGTGCTAATGAAGACCGTCATTTGTCCATTCCTTGCGGTTCGCAATTGAGATTGTGTTCCTCGACTATGTGGAAGATTCTATGCAAGGATCTTAGTCTAAGACCCTATAAAATACAGCTTGTGCATTAACTGAAACCGAGCATCCTGCCACATTTTCGATTAGTGGGCCTTACAAAACTGGAGGAAGCACATTTCTGGTTGAAGGGGTATGAACCCGAAAAAATGGGCGTTTTGGTCTGGTTTATTGTCCAGCGAATCATTGGCGCATATTTTTTAAAGATGACCGTGAGAACAACATAACCATGCCGCCTGCTATCATTTAATGATTTTGAACTTTTTTCTTGCTCTAAATTAAAATGGTTCCATCAAGATGTTGCTACATGCCACAAAGCGCGCGAATCGATGGACTAATTAAAAAATGAGTTCTGTATGCGATTGATATCTCATTTTGGACCGCTAAATCGGACGGCTAGATCGTGCAATTTGACCTTTTAGACTATTTAATAAGGTATACATCAACTCACTCGTCTATGCCAATAAACCAGCGTCAAATGCAGCCTTGAAACATAACATTACACGTGTTAGTAGCAAGATATTATCCAACTTGCTCGAAAAAGTGATTCACAATTGGAGAGTCCAATGTGTATGGACCACTTCAAACATAGTCATGGTCAACACTTACACAAAATAATCTTCAGAAAAATAAATGGCAGTAGCGTTGGTTTGTATATCTAAGGAAAATTTGTAAACACTTCTGTAATTTTCTCGGGTTTGTTTGACTCTTAAAAAACAGATACTTAAAAAATCAAATATTTTAAAAAATTAATTATTTGAGCTTTATTTTGATGATCTCTGACTGCTGCTAATATGACTGGGACTCGCATAAAGTTTCAATGCAAAGAGTAAAGGCATTTCGACGCACAACTGACCAAATGACTGCTGTCCCGCAACATCATTTTTTGTCCATTCCATCATATAAGACGACGGTGTTGATCGGTGCTTACTGATCTTGATTGAACAGTGCGCTTTGTTTTTTATCATCCTGTCCAATGTATTGTACATAGATGTTCTTTTGCAAATTTTAAACGATTTTTTCGATGCTTTTTAGTATACTTTGGGACTTCTTTGGAAAAGATGTTCGAGTCTTCTTCCGTCCGAGAGTACACTGGCAAGTCCAATTCGTTTTTAATGTCAGCAGCTCAATTAAAAGGATTTTTTTCGATAGACATTTTATTTGGCGTCATCTTTCACAAATGTTTATGCGGTCCACCAGTTAGCATGCGAAATGTTGGTGGCTCAGATTTTCTGACAAATATTCATAAATCCAGATTTGTTCCTTAATTTTTAATGCAAAATTTGGTGGTCTCTGCTTTTGAAGCCTCTGAAAAGAAGACAATTGCTCCTTGTTCTATATACTTGAGGGGTTCGCGCCTTTGTTGGAGATTACAAATTTTCCTTTAGTTACTAGTGCAGAACAAAAAGCATTAGACAGGCAAAATATGTAGAAAGCTGACTGCTCTGAAGTCGGTAGATTCATGATTGGTAATTAAGACGGGGTCTTGGGTGACGTAACGAACGACTTGAGTTGATTTCACGTTTATGATCTCCTAGTTCTGATGCGGATTAAGAAAGCGGAGGAGTTTGGAATTCGCTTTTGCGGTGCTGTTGCTATACATAGATGGTGTGGATAAGTAACTTGTTGGGCGTTGAGAAGGTTATATTGTATAAAGACTGAGCCAACAATTGGTGAGGATGTTGATTGTCAATTTTTTTTTTTTGTATAGGGTTCGTGCAGGTTCAAGAGTATATACTCTTATGATGTTTGTCACACAATTGTGTCGATTTATTTGACCAACCTTTCTGTGGTGGACGTTAATCTGGGTTATATACAGCATTGGAAGCCAGATGCCTCTGTCACAGAGGTATCGGATTCCTGCCGAGTTCATAAGGAGGTTGTGAGAATCATGGCCGTTGCCTGCCACTCGTCCTGTTCGTATATTTCAACCTGATGGTTTTAAGGCCTTATCGAACTTTACCTTCCTTCGCTTTTAATAGAGGGGGAAAATCTTTGTTCAGCAACAGGGTAACTGTTCTGTCCGATTTGTTTTCGACCCCCATCTTAATGACGTTCTCCCAATCTAGTCGGAAGATTGGGATTTTGTCTCTGTAGCAGAGGTCATATCCTCCGGCTTGGCAACTTTCTACAACCTTGTCCACCGCGGCGACAGTGGTCCTAAGAAAGGATGCAGCGCTACTGCAGGTAAGTTTCTAGTACCGATGGAGACAGCCCCTATCGGTGAAATCAGGAAGTTTCTTTATTACGCTATTTTTGAACATGGAGAGAAGGCTGAGGTTAATCTTATCTTCAAGAATTTTCCGCTCATGTGTGATGTGGCCCTCCTCATGGCTTCGATCTATGATCCCTCACCACCTCATTGAGAGTGGGCCCCATAGCGGACCTCCTATGCGTCTTTGAGGTGGGTGAGGTTTCACCGTGAGATTGGGGCCTATTAGATGCCCACCCACTCCTTTTGGCTGTGAAAGCGGAGGCGGAAGGTTCTTTTTTTAGGTCGACTCTTCTGCTCCGAGGCTGTTACCTTCTCGTCCAATTGGCCTTGCCCTTTTTTACTAGTCGGCTAGACCGCAGTACTTATGTGTGGGGCCGATGTCGTTGCCTGGGAAGCGTTAATGTTTTCCTAAAGCGCACAAACTGCCTGCATATTTTTAGCAGGTTTGTGGTTTTACGTTGACAATACCTGGGTCAGGTTTATCTCTCGTGGTTGCATTTTTCAAGGTTGCGCCATCTTTCATTTGCCTCTTGTAGTACTTGTTTCGTGGTTTTATATTTATGCGTTTCCATTGGTAAGTGGATTTCGCATTTAACTGTCCAGAGCTCCTGTGTGGTGCCTTTTTTGGCTAGTTCGTATGCCTGAGTTACCTGATATATCACTATGCCCATATACCCAGCACAACGTTATAGTGCATCTACTCGATATCTCATTTAGAGACGTGCGGCAGTGCCTGCCAAATTTTGATCTTGTTATTGGTGATTCGGGTGCCTTTATTGCCGCTTGGTAGATGACGATGTATCTATTGTTGATCGATTTCACAGGCAGCCAGTCGCTGGCCTTGCGAATTGCCATCAGTTCAGTTTGGAATATGCTACAGTGGTTCGATAATCGAAAGGATCTGCTGATTTTTAGGGTCGGTGCATAGACACCGGCACACACACCGTTGCCTATTCTGGACCGGTCCGTGTATATTTTCTTTTTCTTGGAAATTCATTCCCCTCCCATTGTTGTTGGTTGGGAATCGTTGTTTTATAAGGAATCTTGAAGTCTAGGATCGGGATTAAGTCGTTCGTGACTTCACTTACTGCTTTGGCGTAGAATACCAGCAGGTCCTATTTTGGAGAACTTCCAATAAGCTGATTCCTTAAGTCGCAATGCCTTTTCCTTGCCGAAAAGATCCCAGGGAAGTAGCTGAAGCATCGTTTTGAGGGCTGCAGTGGGGGCTGTCTGCAGTGACCGGTTATAGTGCTGCACGCCATCTTTTGAACTCTACTTAGAAGTTTGGTATAGTTATTATAGAGTCAGAGTTGGCAGCCGTACATTAATATAGGTCTAACAACCGCGGTATACAGCCAGTGTGTGATATGGGGTTTGATACATAAGTTAGTCCCATTGAGTTTTTGAGTGATTAGAGGAATCTGCCGTTTTCTTGTAGGGATAGGAGTATTTCGTTTACAACTAGCACCTACACTTGCGGTGATAGTACTCCTACTTGTTGTGTGCTAAGTTTTAATGCCTTTTTATGTAAGGTAGCAACTCAATTTGAATCAATCAACCTGCTTGAAAACATTTGTCTGATCCAAAGTATTATATTATCATTAACCTCTGACACTTGCAGCAACATTTTCGCCTGTACGCACTCTACGCATACAGGTAGGTGCCTTGATGTTCAGCTTAGCATGAAATTGGTGCAAAATTTGGTCACTTTGGCTTGAATTGTTTGCTCAGTAGGCCGGTTATGTGTGCGAAAAACAGTTTTCACAGTGCACTTGGAACAAAATCATACGCGCCCATCAGGAAGAGTAGCGATCACTCTCACGGACCTCTCACGGTTTTTTACGGGACCCTAATCAAAAAAACCTTTAATGGAGGATAGGGAAGATGATGCAATTACGAACTGTCCAGGCTGTACAACAACATAGGTTTAGTCTAGTAAGGCGTTTTCGAATCCACCGTCTAAAATACCTGGGCGATGTTAAGCAATGGATGCCGTAACTTCGATTCGAAGAATGCTAAGGAATCTTTTACTTCCACTTTAAGGGAGACACAGCGAGGGACCAAGCATTTGAGGTTGCGCAAAGAAGTGAAATTCGATTTTTCTGGTTAAGATCCAAATTCACCTTTTGACAAAGCAGGCGATCTTGGGGGACTCTTAAGAATTTCTATAGAAATACTCTCAAGGTTCATGTGACCCTTTAGGGTATTGGTTCTTTATTTTTTTTTAAACATGGACGTTACCCTCTTTCTCGATTTAATAGGGAAGATCTCTCAATTTCGACTTATGACTTAACAAGGGGATGGTCGTGGTGCAATGATAGATAATCATCATCGACTGTTGATCAGACGGTCTGTAGTTCAAGTCTGTCCATAGCCCAGAACAATTCATATACGGAAAAACTGTGCAACAGCATCAGTTGTGAATGAGAGATGATAAAAAAAAAATGCTGAGGAAGGCATAACACTCGCACAATAATATCACTTCAATACGTTTATGATATGGAAACAAAAAAAGTTACTGTGAACTACAACCAACGCGAAAAATTTAGTTGAATCTCTCGAATACTATCCAGGACAACCACCCCCGGAGAGTAGTGAACGAACATCTTCGACACAAACCATCTGCACCACATCCAGGTTGTGTGACAAACACCATAGAGCCTAAAAAAAAAAGGTATCATCTGTAGTCCCGCAGTTTTCTAGGACTGAGGAAAAATGTACGTAGTTATGCATCAGTGAGTGAGCGGTAAAATAATTTTAATTAAACGTATCCCTTTAGAATGTCATTTTCACTTATGTGTTATATCTTCAGTGGCAACCACAATATCTCTCAGGTTTAGCATACTTATATAGTATATTTATAGCGAGGAAGAGGCACAACACAAGTCAGCTATAATAAAAAATTGTCATCTCAATCCCAATAGTTGTGGTCGAATACGGTGCTTTGGCGTCACACAACCTACGATAATACTTTCTGTTTTATTTCTATGCAAAATATAAAAATATTCACATTTTTCTCCCATTGGCCTTCATTCGAATTAGCCAAAGGAAGCTAGTTCCCACCGCGAATATAATGAATTATTGCAGCAGTTTTAATGAAATCCTTCTTTCTTCCCTACATGTTACGAGTTCGCGAGTTTATGATGCAGTCACATTTTAATTCTAAAATATGTTAAATACCTATATACCAAAGTAACAAAATTTAATCTTTATTTATATTCTTTTATAATTAGAAATCTAGAAAACGTCCTTCGATAAATGGGTAGGGCCTTGGAAAAGACCGAAAAAATATATGAAGCAGAGGTGAGCAATACAAATGGCGATAATGGTGTAATAAAAAGGAACATAACGAGAGTAATATGATTTAAATTGACTTGCTCACAAATTTGGTTTTATTGGTCATAAGGCGAAATGGAACTTGCGATATGTACCTAACCTTCGTTGTCACGTGTCAAGAATATATTCGCACATATTCCATTCTGTTAATATGCTCAAAACTAATCAATCTAAAGTTCCTGCACTGAAATCTAATCGAAAGCTCAAGGCTGCTAAGATGCCATATATATCTATACGGGCTTAACATTTCCAAATCTAGATTACAACTGAGCGCCCAACTGTTCTGAGGGCTTATGAGACTATGTAATGACCTCAGTGTACAATATTCTTTGAATCCCCAAGGAAATCATATAAATCAATAGCACACTACAATGGTACACAACTGTCTGTCTTCCCCCGGTATACCTACATACCACCGAACAACGCGAAGGATATAACACGTAACTTCCTTCGCTCTAACTCCAGCAGCCAAATAACTGTGGATTATGAATGTCCTTCGAATGGGCTTTTGCACTCTCACATACCATCGTGTTTAAATATTTCATATACGTGGGCCGTATACCTGCATTCATAAACAGCGACTTCTTATGTGAATTTTTTTAATGAAAATGTAAATCGAATAAAAATGAAACCGAGGATGTGGATTTTTTAACACTGCGATAATAATGTCCTTTCGAGAGTACCTTCATTTCGCATCCCTATCGGAAATGCTTACTTTTGATGAGGTGATTCATAATTTTTTATTCATTATCCTGGCGCGTTATATGGCTAGCCTTACCTCATTGTCTGTATAAATCATAAAACATGTAGCTACGAATACAAGCTTATATCCCCTGTTGCCCGCTTTCAATGTTTGCTTTAACGGACAATAAATCTTTTACCAAATTATCCTTTCGAACGAAATAAGATACCGACCATCAATTTTTTCCTCTGTTGTCTGTTTTTGCTTTTGATCTTTCCTTGTCTGTACGTTGGTTTGGCAGCCACCCAGAAGTTTGTACATAGTTTTTCGTCCTTTCTTTCATGTTTTCCTATTTTTTTTTTGTTGTTTGCTTTCTCTCACTTATAAATAATAACACGTGTTTGGTGGTGTTGGAATTGTTCGATTTCTTGGCAGTTGCTTTAACTGCCTGTTGCCTGCTCAATTATGATTTGATTGTTACACGCTTCTCGAAGGAGGCCATCTACATACGAGTATGTAAGTTGCTGATTCTTTTGGCAAAATAATGAGTTGTGCGACTAATGATGGAATCCTTATAATCTCGAAGGTAATTGGACAAAAAATGCTTTGAAATATACCAATAAAAGACTGTAGCTATGAAACGTCAGATTTTCTGACGAACGTGCATAAAAAGAGGTTTTAATTTACTTTCTTTGATCTTTTTTTCAATGTGTAAAATACGAGGTTTGTTCAAAAAATAAGATTACTTTTTGAATTTCGTGAGCGAAGCACATTCGATTTTCGAATTTCCTATTTGTTATGTTGGTACACAACATGTCTCCTAATATATACTAACAATGTCAGCCATTCTTTATATTTCGTTTATTTTTCGCAGATATAAAGGTTAGACATATTTTGATGTATTGTACTTGGTGACTTCCAAAGATCAAAGAATCCGTATTCAATTCTATGTGAAAAATAAGTCAAGTGCCCCCGCATACTTGAAATGTTGACTGTGGCATTTAGCGAGTCTACTTTGAAGGCCGAAAAGGTGTTAATGACGAGCAGTGACCAAAATTGTTATGGAGAATTGTCTGATAACTTTCAAAGAAGTTGCTGAGGATATAGGCATATGGTTGCCTCATGCCAATATTTTGGGTATGAAACATGTGAAAGAATCGTCGCATGATCATCGTTCAGTAGCTATTGAATGACGTGAATGACGATCCAATTGCTAACAATGAAACATACGTATGCAGTTATGACCTTCAGCAAAATCTAATCATCCCCATGGAAGCGACCAGAAGAGCCAAGACCGAAAAATCACTTCATGTTTGGTAAAACGTGATATTTTTGCTCAACATATTCTTCGATATGTTGGTGTGGTTCATCATGAGTTCTTGGTGGAAGGTCATATGGTCAGAAAATTATGCTGTTTGGGTGAAGCAATACCAAGAAAACTCCCGAATTTGTTGAAGAAAAAAAATTGTGGGGAAAAGAAATCATGGTCGCTCACTCATCGTTGCTTGTGCGTAATTTTTTGATCAAGGACAATACAGAAATCATGTCCCGGCCACCAGGCTTGGCTCCTGCGATTTTTTCCCAAAATTGAAAAGACCCATGAAAGGAGGGAGATTTGCCACGATTGAGGAAATAAAAACCACATCGCCAGAAGAGCTCAAGGCTATACCAAAAATTGCATGTCAGAAGCGCTTGGAGGATGGGAAAAAGCGCTGGCGCAAGTGTAATATATCGGGGGTGGATTGCTTTCAAGGGAACCAAATAGCTATTGATGAATAAATAAACACAAGGTGCGCCATCTCATATGGGTCGATGTAAACTTCGAATAACTTCAAGAATTGTCAACCGATTTTCATATGTCATAGCAAACGTCAATTCAGTGCAATTTTAACCATGCTCGCATTAACAATGAACGCTTGATTGTGCTAACTCAACGTGCGTATCGTGCAAAATATAGTGATCGTGTTGCGCCCAAAAAAGATGCAATTCGTCGTTGGGCCACGATTTTTTTTCAAATTGGTTCTGTGGCAAGCCCTCGTGAGCAACCTAGACCACGTTCGCGGCGTTCAAGCTCATCTATTCAGTTTGTGAAGGTCAGTGTTCAAGAAGACCAAAGTTTCTCATATCGGCACCGTTCGCAGCAGTTAGGCATCAGTGGGACCACTTTGCGGATAATTTTTAAGGATGATCTTCACTTATTTCCATACAAAGTGCAGGTAACTCAAAGAATTTTGCTACAAGATGAGCCACGGGGCTTGGCATACGCACAAAATGTTGTAGCAACGATTAATCCTGAGCCGGAGATCGGGCAGCAAATTTTGATGACCGATGAGGCAAATTGTACGCTCTCTGGCCGAAAATCCTCACTTTATTCACGAAGAGCCGCTATATGATCAAAGAGTTACTTTTTGGGCCGGTGTAAAACCATCATTGGACCGTATTTCTTCAAAGTTGGCGATACAGTGGATGGCGATCGATATCGGTGGATGTTGGCCCATTATGTGGTCCCAGAAATGCGTAAAAAAGGCTTATTTCACTTTTGGTTTCAACAAGACGGCGCGACATGCCATACTGCGGACAAAATAATGAACTTTTTGCGTAAGAAGTTCCCTGGAGGATTGGTGTCAAAAAAGGGCGATATTGACAGCCCTCCGAGATCGCCGGATTTGACTCCTCCAGACTTTTTTCTTTCGGGATACGTGGAAAGCAACAACGTGTATGTTGACAATAGAACAGCTCAAAAGAAACATTCGTGCGGAAATCGCAGAAATTTCGACCGAAATGCTCGAGAATGTCATGGAGAATGCGCGAAAACGAGCCCATATGTGCATCGGCAATAAAGGCGGTCATTTTATTGATATTGTTTTCAAAAATTAATCAAAATAAATTCTAAAGGTCTAGATTGAGTTTTTGAATTTCCAAAATCGGTTAAGAATTCTTGAAGTTATTCGAAGTTTACATCGACCCATATGAGATGGCGCACCCTGTATTTTTCGAAAAATATTAAAAGCCATCTTATTTTGTGAACAAACGTCTACGATAGTCTTCCTCCGACAATACTCTAGCTCTGTGTCGGGCGAATATGGTGGTTATGAAACTGTATGGATTGTGCTTTTGTGAGAGTCGTACTTTTTCACAATGAGATGTTCAGATGGCCTTCCAAAATTGTTTGGATTTATCCAATATTGATTTGGATTTGTTTTTTGAGTACCAAACCTATGATTTTCTTGACATATCGTTTATCATTTTATCTTTTCGGCCAATTGGCTATGTTTTTTCAATACTTTCTCGTCTCTTTTGGAATTGTTTGTACCTAGACGAAACATGCAGCAAACTAAATTTAATCCAACTTCTTTGCTGAATAAGATCGAACATTGTAAAATCGACTAAATTCAATTTTCACTAATCACAGGCTATGAAATCAATAGATGAAAGTACTATCCATCTGCTTAAAAGAATCTTTCTCCAAATCGATGAGCCCCCAAAGTTTAAATTGGCACTCTCCTTTCCATTTGACCACAGTAGTATATTGGGACCTTTGGTCCTTTCATACGGCGCTATACACGGGTATAGGAGAAACTAAACTAGTTTTAAATGAACATCAGTCACACTCAGCTCATTGTTTCATGGAGCCAACGTTTCTATAAGGAACATTTTGAGGCAATTGAATTTTGGAATATATGGGTCGCATATAAACAAGTAGATAAAGGACGCGTATAGTCCTAAAGTAAATCATTAGGGCAATCGGCTTGTTCAAATCTTATAAAGCCCCTGGTAAAGATGGTATTTTTCCTGTTTCTTTAAAAAGAAAAGATCTGGACTTAATGACGCCTCTGACAATCATATGCGGGTCTTAATTCCGTCAAAAATATATGCCTACATTTTATAGGGATATAGTGGAGGCCAGATTTTATTGACTGATCAGACTGACATCGTTTTAAGATCTATGGAAAAAAACTTATCATACCTTATATTCATAAATAAGTCACTCTTGCAAAAACCAATCAATTGAAAATGACCTGCCTTATTTAATTGGACACGTAGAAGAATAAGAGCTGCCATTTTGCGAATTCCTCGATGTCGCAGATTGGTAATACTGACTGTGATACCATCATAAAGGCGTTATCTCGTAGAATTGTCGATTATCCCAATAACTTAGGATGGGAGTAATAGCCAAAATCATCGACCGTATTGGCTGGAGCACCGTGACTCAATGGTTGGTCACCTGGCCTCTAATGTCGATGAAATGCAGTGCGCCGCCACAACCAAATCATTTAAATTGTGTTTCACAGTCTTTTCCCGTCAGTGGGGTCTCTGCTTGACAGTACAATGAAGCAGTTGATATGTTTCAGTGCTCTAGCAGATAGAAGCCTCTAAAGAGGGAAGGAAAAGCTTAAGGCTGCTCGTACGGCAGAGATTTGTCACCACTCTTGCGGCCGATAGTTATTGATGACCTACTCGTATTCTGTCGGATTCGTCGACGACCATGGTACGACAGAGAGGGATTTTATGTATTAACCCAATTAAGACTGTCGTTGTCCATTCCACAGTAAAGGAATCATAAAGGTAAAGGTCGCATTCCTATCCTTCATGAACTTCCTTACATCTAAGCCCAGTCAGTGTGAATTCCAAATCTGAAGGAGACATAGGTCCCTTACCTTTCTGTGGTATTCCTAAATCCAAAATTTGTCAGAATACCTTTTTGGAAGGACACTGCGAGCTGACATAACATACAATTATCCACTCTGTCTTCAGGATGGTAAAAATGCAGGCCACATACTATGTGAGTGTGTTATTTCTGCCACCTTAGAAAGCGAGAAGTCAGGTGTTTTCTTTTTTCCTTAATTATAAGCTACGACAACCATATCTTTCGATCTTATGTATCATATTAGGTGAATTAATGAACTAGATAAATTTAACTGGACTAAAATCTTGTCTCTTTGTATTCTTCGTTGAGGACCTCCCTGCCTAATTGTCTTTTTGACACAACAGATATCGCAGTGTCTTTCATAAAAGCAGGCCGTGACTTCATAAAGAAAGTAATCGATGGGAATGAATGTATAAATTCTGTGAACCCTAGGCTGATAGAGATTTCTACAGCATCCGGGGATGCACCAAACGATCACCATCTTCATTACTAAACCCTTTGTGAATCACGTTTCTCTTAAACCCTTTTAAATCCTAACTGCATGCACTAAACATAGGGCCGGAAGACAGCATTGTCATAGTGCCATCGGAGCGACGTCACTGATGTACATACTTGATTTCAATTCCATATAGGAAAATGTAGATCTTTGGTGTTAATAAAATTTGATGCATTATAGATAAACTAGAACAAGTCAAGCTGTAGTGTATTGAATCATGTGAGCTCTACGGATAGAAATAAAAAGCAGCACGGAAAGTATCAAAAGCGGGCGAGTAGGCAATAACTCAAAGGATAAAAAAGCGTGCTATATAAAACTATAAAAGATGATATGGATCAACACGGTTAACCTGAAGTCAACTATAGTCGGAGCTGTAATCGCACTGGCAACCCAGAATTTAACATACTCGTACTCATATTTATTTTTTATGGTTTCTTCAAAGGATATGGAATGCTTATAGATACCAGTCGTCCGGGCTGTTCGTAGCTTGCTCAATTTACGAGGCAGCACCGAACCTACGGCACAGCATCTTAGCATATTTTTATCACCCTTCCTGCTGACTTGCCTTAAGACATTAATTTGCGGAGCTGTTTAGCGTATATGCTTCTTCTACCGCTATTGCTGGGATTATCTCAGTTGTCTTGAGGTTTCTTCAATTTGCGAAATGACTGCAAGACAGTAAAGCGTATTCCACTTCCTCTTTTTATCATGTTTACGGTGACAAAGGTATTTGTGCTAACCTCTGCAGCGGTAACGACGGTTTTCAATCTTGTCTGGTTTATTGACAGGTCTATAGATGGGATTAGTTTGTTGGTTTTCCGCGATTTAGATATATGTTTCTACAGGGTTTCTGAAGTAGCTCTTAATTTTTATTCTTGCTACCTCGCCTTCTTTCTGGACAGCTTAAAGCGAACTTGGTGTGGATTTTTAATATACTGGGGCACCACCAACAACGTTCACTACTCCGTCTAAGATCAACCTATTGATGGTCCTCAAAGTGTACCATTTGGGGATTGACAAACACTTTTTCCTTGCTCTGTGACATTTCTCGTATTCTCAGATCCATAAACATTTCGAAGTGGACGCCTTTTCGCTGTCATATTGATCATGCACCGTGATAGTGGCTTAACTTCCTTTAAGTTTTCGTGTCTCAGGGAAAACTCTAAGCACTTTTGAAACAATGCAACAGACAACAGCTCCTTCCATAGCCTGAACCTTCAGGTCAAGTTTTTGTTATGGCCAGATTTTCAGTAAGACTTGGGAACTTCGTATATTTTATCCTCGATACATATGCATAAATAATTTGTACGATATTATTCACAGTAATTGAACTTTGTCAGAAAAATTGTTCTTTTTTTTTTTTCATAGGGTTCGCGCAGGTTCAAGAGTTACGCTCTTACCGTGTTTGTCTCACAACCTGGATGGTGTACCGATGGTTTGTGTCGAAGATGTTCTTTCACTACTCTCCGGGGTGGTTGTCCTAGATAGGATTTGAGATATTCGAATGAATTTGTCGCGTTGGTTGTAGTTCACAGTAACTTTTTTTGTTTCCATGTCACTAAGGTGTCGCACACACACAGAGTGCGATTGTTATGCCCAAAGGGAAAACACTTTATTATAGCCTGTGGTCAATCTGTTATAACTTCCGAAATCGAGTAAAGATCAGCTCGGGACAGCAATCGTTAAAGTTTTAATCAACCATTCTCTTGAATTTTTGATTTTGGTGGGAGTGTAACCCCTATTTATTTGGCTTATTCCAAGCTACATCTCTAACTTAACGCTAAGGGGTAACTTAACACTAAGTAACTTAATACAAAGGGGGAAGAATTGGGGTCAAGGGAGGTGATTGAGAAGGCGGAGTTTTAAGCAGGGGGTACTGAGATTGAAGTCAAAATGGGTAGTCGACTTAACACTCCGGACCATACGCGTGATAAGTTCGTTGGAGCCATATGTGGTAGGGGGGGTAGATAGAAGAGAGGTGGATTTCGCACGTTGCGAAGGTTGGTGTTAAGGAGAATAGAGTTGTAAAAAGTCGGGCAGTCAATGGAACCTGTAAGGAGTCGGTGAATAAAAAGAATGTCAGATAAACCTCTTAGTTCTTCCAAGGTGTTAAAGTTGATTAATTTAAGGCGGTCATGGAGGTAAGATCAAGGGATTGTTCCAGGACATACCTCGAAGGGCGAAACGTAGAAAACAACGTTGAATGCTCTCTATTCTGGAGGTGTGAATACGTTGGTAAGGAGACCACACTTGAGAGGCGTATTCAAGAAGAGGACGAACGAAGGTTAAGTAGAGGGATCGGGTTACGTAGGGCTCGGAGAATTCCTTAGACGAGCGCTTAATAAAACCGAATGTTGAGTTGGCTTTATTTATTATGTCACTATAATGAGAAAGAAAATTGAGCTCCTGGTCACATAATATGCCAAGGTCACGGATAACTTGGACGGTGGGAATGGGTTGATTGTGAAGAAAGTAAAGGCGGGGAGGAGATTTGACGCGTTTACGGGAGAAGGTTTGATTGATTGGCACTTAGAAATGTTGAGATCCAAACAGTTTTTGGAGCACCATGTGGAGAAACTGTTGAGATCGGATTAGATAAGGGAAGAGTCGTGTGTCGAGGAGACAGTCTTGAAAATTTTGGTGTCATCATGTTTGATGACCAATTCAGCAGCATCGTTGATGGTAAGGATGAAGAGAAGTGAACCTAAATGGCTGCCTTGGGGGACACCGGAAGGACCTAGGAAGGGGCTAGAAAAGGCAGATCTGAAACAAACGCTATAATAGCGTTCCAGGTCCAGGTAAGAAGATATCCATTTCAATAAAATGGGTTCAAAGCCAAGGACAGACAATTTGTAGAGTCTAAGATTGTGGGAAATCTTGTGAAAGGCCTTACTGAAATCCGTTGAGATACAGTCGACTTCATTGCCGTTCTCTAACGCAGCAAGGGTGGAAGATACAAATTCAATGAAGTTTGTGGTTGTAGACCTGCATTTGAGGAAGCCGTGTTGTCTGGAGGAGATTAGAGATTTGGAATGAAAACTTAGGTTATCGTAAGATTGACGTTCTGAAGTTTTTTCTGTGATAAGTCCTGCAGGGTGTCAGGGAGGTGGGTAAGAATGATGCAAGACTCGAGATTTATGTTGGCGCATGTAGATGTCTCACAACTTTAAGCCTTTATAGTTTGGACCAAAACACGCCAAGTCTAACTGCAACGATTCTTGGATCACTGAACATAGGATTTTCATGGTGAATTTGATAATGGACAGGTTTTGCTTTTTACAACTTTCCTGATCTTCCACTTAGAAAATTCTGGAGTTAACAGAGAGCCAGTAAGTCAGAAATATTCAGATAGGTCGAGAAAAGATCTTTATCGAGCTCCATCTTCGAGCCATCAGTGTAGGCCAGGAGTTAATGATTTGAAAACAGCGTACGAACCTTCCTTTCATCCCTGAATGGAAAGAGGCAAGGCACTCTACTGGTAAAATCAATAATTGGAGTAGAGTCTGATGAGACCAATGTAAGATTCGCGGCAGGATTATTAGTAGTCAGTGGCCCGCTTGCTTAGGCGTTATGGTGCCATAGGCGTTTTTAATGTAAAGATCCACGGTTAGGATGTATAGCATGATGTTAAGTGCTTTGGTGGTTCATGATGTTGAGTTTGCCTGTATCTTACGAGGTATCTTCAAAAAGCATCGAACCAGTTTTTTTTCTCTCGTAAACCAATAGAGCTTGGGAGACTACTTAGATGTACAGGAAACACTTTGTGATTTTTTTTTCCGTTCGCAGACAGGATCAGTTAAGGAAGCGTGCGATATTGCATCGGTGGAAAGCATTCGCAAGATTCTACAGCCTTCTGGGAGTGATGCCATGAGCACCTCCTCACGCGTAAAGTAGTGGTGCAAGCGCTTTAAAGACGCTTTAAAGACAATGGACAGTGAACTATGTTCAGATAGGGGTTGAAAACGCCGTTATAACAATGTCATAGAGTCTTGCACGACCGTCGTAACACAGTCCGAGAAAGGAAGCAAAACCTTGACTCCTCCAACATGATAGCACACCTGCCCCTCCTACGCATTTGATGTAGGCTTTTCTGGCCAACCATGAGATTTCGGTGGTTCAGCAGGCTTCGTACGACTTTAACTTGTTTTCCAAGCTAAAATACCGCTAAAAGCGACCCGATTTGAATCGAAGAACGACACACCTAATAAGCTTTGCTCAAGTAAGCAGTAGCGCTGCGGAATACTCTCCCAAGTAATTTTAATTCTTAGCTTCCTATTTAGGAGATGCTATAAATTCTTAATTGGATTGCGCTCAGGGCTATAGAACGACCAGTCCAAAACGATCACCATTTGTTTTTAAAGGCATTTTTATTGTATAAGCCGCTGTGTGCTTCAGTTCATTGTCCTGGAGCAAGGTCCAAATAACGGGCAAATGTTCATCAGTATATGGCAGCACTGAGTTTTTCAATATCTCACGAATTTAAAATTGTCCATTCAACCTTAAATCTTATGTTTTGGACTGACGCTGCGCTAAGACATTGTAGTCCATGATAATACTGCCACCTTTATGTTTGACCGTTTTTCAGGTGTACTTGGGTTCGAATTCGTTAGACTTGAGACTACTATACATACTTTAGTGTGGAGGAAGTTCTAGGAGTATCGAGAGAAATTTTAGGGACGACGGCCATTTGACTATATTTGTGGGCAAAATCTGCCTTTTTTTGCGGTTTGGTCAGTAAGAAGTGGCTTTTTTCGAACAATGTATCCAAAATGTTCTGCTCCACGTGACCACTTAACAGTGCTTATACATCTTTTTTTTTTTTAGGCTGCTGCTATCTGTTGGAGCACTCTGACACAAATACTGGTCCATTGTACTGCCAGACAGATACCTTAGATGTCGTTACAACTCATGAAGAGCCGGAGCCAAGCTTCCTTTTATTCACTCATGTTGTGTGCGATTTGTTTTTCACACAAGTGAACGGAACCTTAAGCTTAATGCCCATTCCGAAGAGCCGAGAAGCTCTTTCAAGGCAAGTGTACAACGGGGGGTTTTGCCAGTACCCCGCCGAGGAGAGAAGCCGCGAAATAATCATTCGATGTTGGTGTTATCGGGATCCGAACTCGCTCATCTTGCGTCAGCGGCCGACACACTACCCATTGCGCTATGGTACTCTCTGTGTTTACAGATGATCCACTATCGTTATCGCAAAGAATTTCTCCCCCCTTTTTGTGATGTCGCACACAAAGTTTTTCCTCGCGAGTTGATGGTATTCTTGGCTTAGGCTTCCGGTTGACTTCTTGTACCGCGCCATTCTTTTCCATAATGAAGAACATTGAACACTATCTTCTTTGAGTTAATGAATTGTTATAAAAGTGGTAAAGCGCTCAATCGCTGTATCCAATACTCCTCGACAATTCCAACTTAGTAAGTCAAGAACACTCTAGGAAATGTTATGTCGTTAACAACTCTTATTTTTGTACTAGTATGGATTGATATCTTATTAAGTAACGGAAAAATCTTCACTGATATCAAATATTTCAATTTTTTATTTGTTTAAAAATATAAACAAAAGAACTCCATCTTCGAGCCGCCCACCACTCGCATCGTCAGCTTCAATTGAAAGAACAATAATTTCGAGATGGCTCGTTTTAATGTTGAGGTTTGAGTCCGAATGACCGCTATTCTGACGATACCACCCTCTCCGGCATTCACTTCCACGACTCGTCCCAACAGCCACTGAGTTGGAACAGTCTGTTTATCTCGAATCAAAACTAAATCGCTAACTTGTACATTTCGATTTGCTTGATGCCATTTGTTTCGAACCTGCAGCTCGTGGAGATATTCCCGATGCCACCTTTTCCAAAAATTTTGCTGCATCAGTTGTGACTGTTTCCACCTGTTAAGCTTCCTGTGCGAGATGTTCAAGATGTTTGGTTCAGGTACTGTCACCAAAGGGCGACCAGCAAGAAAGTGCCCCGGAGTCAGCGCTACCAAATCGATTGAATTACCCGACATAGCTGACAAAGCCCTGGAGTTTGTCAAAACTAATGAAAACTTTATTAAGCATCTCCACAGGCAGTAGTAAAGCGATATTTCGCTTTTCATACTCCAAATGCAATTTAATTCATTCTACATTTCACTTTATTAAAAATGTGGAGAAAGAAAGTAGAAAGAAACAAGGAACATATCAGGTAACAAGTATGAGTGAACAGACATGGATAGCCTTTGGACATTTAGTGTTGAATGCGCTACTGATTCTTCACAAAGGAAATCGAGACCAATGAAATGCCCTTTATAATGGTAAATTGCCATTGTTATTGACTAATTAATCGCCCGTGGAATCTTTTATCAACGTTATCAACTCTTCATTACACAATTAACATTCGAAAAAGAACTGGTTCTCAAAAGGAATAAATATGTCAATATTTTTAATTCGAAAATTTCCATCCATTAAGTAGTATGGCATTAAAAATACCTCAAGCCGTTATAACCAGTTGCCTGTAATCTGCAATTCATGGATAGCAGATGTCCTTTGATTCTCTTTGGGCAGTTCTTTTCATCTTCCCGACTGAACAATTTAACAATTTTATTTAACGTTTTTATTATCTCTGCTGCAATATAAGTAACGTGTCTTTGGACCGATTTTTTTTCTAACGAATTCCCTTTAAAGCACCTCTTTAAATGACCTTTTTGTACTTATTTGCTCACCACTTTCTGAATACCTCAAGGAAGGAAATCACTTAAATAAATTAAACTGTAAGACTAACAGAAATTTACTTAGAAAATACTCTGATATTTAAGCTAATGGTAGGACTACTTATGATACCTCAATCTCATTCTTCTTTCTTAGATAAACCCTGTTCGTAGAGATTGAGATTAGCATATCTCCCACTTCTATCTAAATGTCGCTGAAGACACACATAATAATGAATTTTTTTCCCTTTTTTGATGGATATCTTTGAGCGTATTTTAATGTGACTTATTTTTAATGTCCTGTTGTGGGATGAGAAATAAGGACTAAATAAGAAAATGGCAGAGTGGGCCGTTTAAATTTTCAAGAAGCTTTTTAGGTAATAATGACAAAAAGGCTGTGAGTAGTATTTGCTGTGAACTGCTTTTTCAATAACAATATCTTGAGTTTTATTTTTTTTGCATTTTCGATCACTTTTCCAATTGTTTCAGGCTGAATATTCCGGTATTGTCTTTTAAGGTTTCTAGGGTTTGTGTCTTGTTAACAAACAAGATGAGATCAGGCCGCCGGGAGCCAAGCTACAATTCCAGGTCTTTTAGCTTGTATTTTGCGAACTTTTACCTGGATCTCAGGAACCACAGTAGCTAGGTCGCTACGAGCTCAAAATCATGTATTCTATAGCACACCCAAGTTACAGACTCATAGCTATTCGGGAAGTTTAGTTTGATATATGCGTACAGACGGACAGATGGACAGACTGGGAAGTCTTATCATAAGTTTTCGCTACTCCAGCTTTGCAAGGTAGAAAAATAAAATTTTGAACTTTCAGGAGGCTTTAGGAGGACGCAAACAAGCGATCGCAAACAGCTGTATGCACTGTGATGGTGTCTTGTTGGAACCAAAATTTCTCCCTGCCCTTATCAGTCGAAATCGGCATAAAAAATTAGTTGTCATCACCCTCCATGAAGTTGGTTAAAGTCCTCAAAGGAGGAAAATCGGCAAAGCTGGATGTACTCAGAAATTCTGATGGTACCTTTACTGAGTCTTAAGTGAAAATTCTCAGTTCACTGTTTCAGACCCATTTCTTGGGAAACTGTCATCGGCTCGTTGCAACTCGGCGTAGCTGGTATGTTGCGTCATGCGTGGCGACTACTGTAGTCACTGAATTTGCTGTGGCATCTTTCGATGCCTTCAAATCGCCGGGCGCCGATGGGATGCTCCAAAAAGGTATAAGGCAGCTGCTTCCTACTCTGAAAAGAATTTTCACCTGGCATCTGCCTACATACCTATTCCTTGGCGCGGTGAAAGTGGTCTTTATTCCCAAATAGGGAACGAAGATTACTCACTCGCCAAGAGTTTTAGGCCAATCAGTATAACATCCTTCTTGCTGAAAAGCATGGAAGACTAGTAGATTTACAGGTGCGCAAAGTTGCCCTTCGAATGCATCCTGTTTTGGAGATGCAACATGTGTCAAATCTGGTGTAAACAGGGTCTGGTCGCAAGATCGTATCCTGTCTCCGCTGTAATGGTGCATGGTGGTCGACTCTCTATACCCATGCCTATGCGGATGATGTTGATGACGCGGGCTTTCAACAGCACACCCGGCGCTGCTGTAGATCATATGATGGATCTTACACCCCTTCACATATATATCAGATGATGCGCATTGAAAGCCATGTCTCGCCTTAAGAGTTTTTGGCACAACTCGCACTGGAGTGACAGTCTACTTGCGCGAGAAATATCCTACGACCTCTGTCTCATGGATATACCCTCCGACGCAATGACAACTGCTTTCCTATTGCGCTATAATTTCACAGTCAAATTTTCATGGCGTCAGGGTTGGCTCTGGCCAGATACTGAACCTGAAAAGGACTGTATTCGCATTTTTACAAATGGCTCCAGGTCTGGGCGAAGGTCCGGCGCTGGGGTTTTGTTTGAGCCCGAAAACGTCCGATTACACTTCTCGTAAGTAAAATATTCGTCTGTCTTTCAATCAGAGATATACGTAATCCCATGGCCATGGACTATGTTGTGAAGCATAAGTCTAAGGGAAAAAGCAAATGCGTCTGCAGTGACAGTAAAGTTGCACTTGAAGCTGCGTCAAACCCTTTAACCAGCTCCAAATTAATGCATGAACTCAATACCTTTTTGAAACTTTTGACTAAATTCTCTAAGGAAGAGGGAATATCCAGATGCAGGATGACTAGGCGCATACGCCATGATGTCTGCAAGAAATTCGCAACATTCTTCTTATCCTTAAGGCGAGTTTATTGCAGAAGACTTGTAGGCGTCACTACGGGCTATTATACTTTTGCTAAGCACCTTTGCGTGCTTGGCATCAGTATGACGTCCACCGGTGCTGCATATTATGAAGAGGATGACACAGCAGAGCATTTTTTCTGCGACTGTCTCGCCTTCGCTAGCGCACGTTGGTGCACCATTTGGGCCAACATGGTGTGTGCCGAATCTCTAAAGTTCTTCTTAATTTTTTCATGATCAGAATTTGCGTATGAGTGCTCCAACAGACAGCAGAAGCCTCAAAAAAAAAAAAAAAAAACGGTCCTAATGCACCGTTTAGGAACAAGACAGTCATGATTCTTTCCGTAAAAATTCCAACCCAAACAGTCTCGCGTTGGTTGTGAGAAGGTTCCTTGTGGGAACCCACAATTTCCTACAGTCCGGTGTGAACCTGGGCCTCAACCAACAAGCGTCTTCAATTGGCACGAAAGATCGCCAGATGTCAGTCCCGCACTCCTAGTGCTCTACAAGGCATAGCCATCTTAGAAATTGGATCCAAAAATGTTGTATTAGACCGATGAATCTGTACAGTCCTTACATTCCATCGTCGTATCTTCTCCTCCACTCTCCGTTTATACAAACAGGACCACAGATTGAACGCAGAATTTTCCTGACCAAAGGTATACTCATCCGTTTTCGTCAAGGTCCAGGCTTCTCTGTCGTAAAGGAGGACCGAGATGATTAAAGATTTTTATAGTGCTACCTTGGTTTTTTCGAGAGAGGGGTCAATTACCTCTTGAGTCCAAAGAAAAAAGGTAGCGATTGGCACTAGTGAGCCAAGGTAGACGCACTCCTTGACCACTTCAAATTTGTAGCCGTCAATTGTGACGTTCTGGTGTTACGAGTATGCGTCTTTTATGATAGCATATATTTGGTTTTACCCTCGTTCGCCGAAAGACCCATTTTTGAACACTTCATTGACGTTTTGCTGTGCTCGCCCCATTACGTCAATGTTATACGCGTACGCAAGCAATTGTGCTGGCTGACTTGAAAAATATTGTACCAATGTGGTGGCCTGTGAGTCTCGCATGAACTTATCAAGCACGATGTTGTGGAAGTTACATGACAGTTCCTTGCCTAAATCCCATTTTAACATCGAAGCTCTCGGTAAATCCGCTACCGACCTTAATGGAGCAGCGAGAATTCTCCATTGTCATCCTGCACAATCGGACGAGTTTGGCAGGGATGTTAAAACTACACATGGTTCGTCCCTATGCACACTATCATATGCGACTTTAAAATTGACAAAAAGATGGTGCGTGCCCTTTTAGAATTCCCAGGTGTTTTTCAAGATCTGCCACAGTGTGAAAATTTGGTCTATTGTCGATTTAGCTGGCCTGAAACCACACTGATAGGAACCTATCAAATTTTCCACATAGGCTTTCAGGCGTTAACACAGTACGGCAGAGAAGATCTTGTAGGCGATGTTAAGGAGACTTATTCCTCTATAGTTGGCGCAGACTGGGCAAACGATGCTGAAATTCTATTCGTCGGGCATGCTTTCCTCCGACCATATTCTACACATAAGCTGGTGCATGCGCCATACCAACCCATCTCCAGCCCCTTTAAATAGCTCAGCAGAAAGGCCGTCTGCCTCCGCGCCTTTATTAGTTTTAAGCTTCGAAATAATAAGCTTAATTTCAACTAGGTCGGGTGAATGGAATTTTCTTGCACCTTCGTCTGTTGCAAATGGAACATTCTGTCTGACGGCGGTATCAGACGTTATACAATCTACAGCTAACAGCGGAGAACGGTAACGATTCGATGTTTTCGATGATCGCTCAACATTGGGGTGGTCGTGGTGCAATGGTAATTATTGCCGACTGTTGAGCCAAAGGTCTGTAGTTCAAGTCCTTCCATAGTCAGGAACAATACCTATATCAAAAACTGTGCAACAACATCAGTTCTGAATGAGAGATGATCAAAAAGGCACTCGCAGCACAAGATCACTCCAAAATTCATACTCTGTGTGTGCATTTTCAATATAACACCTTAATGATATGCAAACAAAAAGAGTTACTGTGAACTACAATCAACGCAAATTCAGTCGAATCTCTCAAAACCTATCTAGGGCAACCACCCCCGGAGAGTAGTGAACGAACATCTTCGACACAAACCATCTACACCCCGTTTAGGTTGTGCGACAAACTCCATAAGAGCGTACACTCTTGCACGAACTATAAAAAAAAAAAAATCTGCCTTACATGATCTCTTCAGACCACGACGCGAAGTCGGCCTTGATGCCTGGCATCAATCATCAAGATAGCCGGTGGTGATACGTTTTTTTTGTTCACTCCATATTACGATATACATATATCTACCTTGCGTTTTCACGACTCAGAACATGTTCGAATGTAAGGCTGCACGACAACAGCACGTTGTTCATCTCCATGTTACAAATTCGAAAGCTAGAGAGTTGCCAGATGCCGAAAGTTCAATGGCCCACCCTGTATCTACTTACAGAGACGAAAGGAAAAGGCAGAAAGATTCCTCGTTCGATTCCTTTTTTGAACATATAGTATGGCGCACGCGAATTTTAAGGCGAAATGTTTGCCCAACCCTTAAATTAAGTCGCTTTGATGACTTCGTCATACTTAATTCGCGAGGTGTGGTCCACGAAATCGCGCTTTTTACACCAATAAATTTCTTATTCGTTATTCATAAGCAAGATATTGGAACTCTGAATACAACAAGGACTCTAATCAGAGACGAACATAGCATAAACAAAATCGTTTAGAAAAAAACTAATTCACACAGGCCTCGTGGAAGTGGAAAACACGCATTCGGTAAGCTTAAGGAATGGAATATATAGACGCAGAAGTGAGTCGTAGTTCGTGCATACCTCTTTATTGGTTTTTTGGGGTTTCCCAAGCATTTAATCATCTAGCTTTGATGGGTAGGGGGTCTCCAAATATTTTGTTGTATTTCTTGTTTTCCTTTTTCTTTCTTTTGGTAGTACAATGGCGAAATTGTATCTTCATTTTCTTTACGACATTCTTCTTCTACACTGTGAGACTAATATATAGGTATACATCGGATAGGTGTAGAGCTATAGGCTTGAATGCAATGAATTCGCTCGTGTAGTCCTGATTTGATCTGATAAAACTGATTGTGAGTTGGCTATAAAGATGTGGACCATGTGGGATAATGCTCCTGAAATTCACACAGCACTTGTCTAGGATAGTAGCCCGGAATTTGTAATTTTATAATTTTCTTGAAGCCATTTAGGTTAGAAGGCTGGTCGGCATCTGTGAGTGGGAATAATCCACGGTTAGATTCCATTTAAATGCAACGGCCTGTAGGATTTCATATCAACCCGTTGAATCTAGGTGTTTTCCTATGCAAATAACTCGTCACATTCACCTTTGAGCACTTTTGTTATATAGGTTAGGAAGCTCCACGAAAATACACATCCACGACGGGCCCAATTTGCGTCGTAACTGAAGACCTCAGTCACGTTACTAAGGTCACAATCACCCAATTTAAATATATTTAATGCCGTAACCTTAGACATCCTTCCCATAAACTGTCAGATGAACATAGCCATGAACCCTGGCAATTCCCAAATAGCAGCTATACCCACAAAAGTATCTTGCCTTATCGGTAAATACAGTCAAGTACGGATAAGAATAAAAGAAAATCTTTATTTCAAATCAAATTTTATTGTTTTTATTCGCACAAAATCGTTTATCACCAGGGCACGTTAGCAATTCCAAAAAAAACTGCCGTGTTCCCCCCATTATACTCGTATCGGTTTGCTAAGAAAATTCGAAAAAGCCATGGGAATAGGTCGTATGTACTTCAGTGCAGAGTGCGGATTCTATTTTTGAGTTCACTTACATATATGACATGGTACATCAATCCATATGGACTGGTATAGTGCATGCGTGCGCTTAAAATATAGAAGTGAACAAAAGGAAGAGCAACCTTAAGGGAGTATTGTATTTGAAGTCTAAAAATAGTCGGTCTGCATTAAAAAAAAACATTCGAACACAAAAGTTTGAAGTTTTTTAGATTGTTTTTATAGATTTTTTGTTACTACTAACCTGGTTCGAAGTCCAAAGGACTATTCTGCTATTGGTGTTGGGTGTAGGGTGGCAAATTGTTAGAACAATGGATTATATCGTCGGTTGAATGCGGTGCCATGTAATGGAAGTTGTTGTTCCCAATTCTGAATGTAATTTATTATCAAGTGTCAGAGTGTTTTGCACAGACTGAAAAATATTGTGGCAAATGCTAGTTAACTGCGTTCTAGATTAAGGAACGTTCTTTATGGTTAGGTCGTATTTTATTGCTTGTTATGCGGGGATCTGAAAGGTTAAAGTTTTCGCATTCTTTTAATAATTGCGTTGAATATATTTTATTTTAAAGGTAGAAGACAGCTAAAGTGTGCCAAGTGACCATTATCAACTAGACACCTACAGCGTACCGGGTGGCCGCAACTACCTAGGCAGGTATATACTACTAGAACCAGCCAATGTAGGTCAACCAAGAGAGAGTGATCAGTTGCCCAGGTGGCCATGATAAGCTAGGCAAGGCAGCTAGAATTAATAAATCGATGGTCATCTTAGAGAATACAATCGTGGCAGGCAGGTTTGGCGAAGGGCTGCCAACGAGGCTCTGAAATTCCGAGTTCCAAATGGCCGGCAACAATAATAATAACAACTGATCATTATCAGTTTAGGAGCCAAAGTAAAAGCATCTTTGAATCTCAAGTTTTGCTTGCATCGGTGGAATAAATGACAAAGAGGCTTAGATCGTCTTCGTTTCCTTTTTTCCGGCGTTGTTATGGTCAGAAGTATAGGACCATAACCTTCCCACTTAACTGCATTCCTACTGGTCCGCTTGTGGGGTCCGCCGCGCCGGTTTGACCTCAAAAAGTAGCGGCAGGCTTCCCGGTTTGGGATTACTTCATCGCTGAGGCCAACCAAATGCTGGTGGACAAAGAGGCTTAGATAAGACTCAAAAACTCCCTAATAAATCGGAATCTGCTTTCAAATCGGACTTGAAAGGTATATAACAATGCGAGAGTGTCGCGTAAACCTAAGAGGGCATGAGCGCCGCAAATCGTCGTATTGCATTTTTCAAAACTAGTTTTACCCTACTGTGGTTTCTTCCAGCTTACAAAATCCTTAACATTTTCATGGAGAAAGGCACAAAGACGACAGCATATGTGGATGACCTAATTATCTTGATAAAAGGTAAATTTTTGTCAACTATCAACGAACTAATGGAATCTGCGTTGAAGGCAAGACAGAACGGTCTGAGAATAAACCCCCAGAAAACTGCTGGTTTTGTTCACCAGAAAAAGGAAAATCCCCATATTTGCTCCCCCAAAGTTAGAGGGTACTCCACTGATACTCAAAATGGAAGCTAGCTATCTAGGCATCATTCTTGCCTCCACACTTTCCTGGAAAAGGAACTTGGTGGAAAGGATGAAAAAGGAATTGAATGCCTGCAAAAAGACCTTCGGCAAGAGATGGGGCTTGCAACCGCACATCATTCCCATTCCCAGCAATCCCATTTTAATTTATGGAGCCGTGACTGGTGGACTGCTAGCAGCACGAAAAGCTATATGAGCATGCTCAACAGAGTAACAAGGTCAACTGCTGCTTTATTCAACGGGAGCTATAAGAAGCACGCCGCTAGCAGGGTTGGACATGATACTTCGTCTCCTTCCTCTGGATTTATTCATAAAAGGCTGCGCTGTAAAAAGCGCACTCAGACTAAGGGAGTCCTAAGCCAACTATGGACACGCAGCCATACTCAAAATAATAGATGACCTGGGAAAGATACATGGTTCTAGTAGCCTCGTAGCTATGACCGACTGTAATCCCCCCAAAATAACTTTTCTTTGAAAATACCTATTCCCCGAAAGAGGCGAGTGGCTATCGAACGCCGTTATCAACGATCACGAGATTACAAGTACTGATGCCACTGTGCAGGGTGTCAGCACAAACAGGACTAATTTAGACTCCCTAATTTGTGCAGCGTCTTCCAAGCAGAGATCCTGGCAATAGAGAAAGCAACCAAACACTTACAAGTAACCTATATCCCACCCAGGCCGCACTGACGTCAATAGGATCATGAACAACGAGATCGAAGGCTGTCATGAAATGCCGCGACTTACTGAAGTCCATCAGACACTACAAGGTCAAACTCTGCTGGGTCCAGACCAGACCCAATTGCAGGGAATGAAAGAGCGGACGAATTGGCCAGATAAGGGTCTGAAATAGACATCAGCGAAGCGGACACGTCACTGCAACCACCGATCAGCGCATTACACCGGATCATAGATGACACAATAATAAAAGAAGCCAACTCATCTTGGCTTGCAAGAAACGACAGTCACACGACAAGATCATCGTGGCCAGAGCTTAATATCGGCGCTGAACCGAAACTCGATCCGTATGCTCGTCGGAGTGATCACAGGACACTGTCCCATCGGAGCAATACTCCGGAGCAATACTCCCGCGATCCAGCGATCTCTGCTGGAGCTGCGGCAAAGAGGAAGAAACCGAGACGATCAAACATCTGCTTTGCCACTGCACAGCTCTCCAGAATCGGCGCCTAGCTTCGCTGGGCCATAGATTCTTCACAGAGACTAAGAACGTAGCAAACGCAGATATATCGGATCTTCTAAAATTCATAAAGAGCACGGGGTGGTTTTCAGCCACCACGTGATAGGACAGGTTAAAAGAATGAAGGGATTCACAATGTGCCCATTGACTTCTGAGTGGAAGCGATGTTCAACCATCACACTCCCCTTCCTTAACCTAACTTAACCTAACCTAAAATTAGTTCTCAAATATAAGGATCAGCCTGGACAGCCGTTAAAGTTCGTAGATGAAGAATTGGAAGAACTGCTCGAAGTTAAACCCTTCAAACACTTTCTTAATCGTTGGGAGGTGTTTTGTCAATGGTAGGAACAGGCCCTAAGACATAAAAGCGCAAGAAAACTGGGTCTCATTGAAACCATTGAACGTTGAAAGGCGTTTTACACCTGTGGACAGCTACATATGTTAACAGCAAAATAGAAGGGAAAAAAGCATGAAGCGCTCGGGTTCGCCTCGAATGATAATGACGTTGATCGCTTGACCTGATCTGTACTCGATTAAATTGTCCACCTACGCTATATAGCGGCTAGGTAAATGCTGAAAAGGATCGGGTAGTTCATCACGGCCTATTGCAGTTCATTTTTCATTTCAAACGTTGGGGTACAAGTGATATTTGCAATTTTTACAACGAACGTCAAAACTCATATATAGCAGTGGTTTACTTATGCCCGTCGACTGGGCTTGTCCCTATACGGTGTCGAAAGCTTTTTGCAAGTCAAACAGGCAGATGCACGTCACCTTTTCCTGATGATCTTCAAGCACGAAAAAATCGCGCTCTCTGGATCGATCCATTTTCTGACGTCCTCGAAAGCTTCAGAACCTGAATGTCATTTTAATTATTTCTCCGAAATATTTTATTTAGTTACAGGAGCATAATCGGGATGTTCGAACACGAACTCTATTGTTCCAATACAAACTTACAGATATTCTGTAATTTTTCTTGATCATCTGTTGGAGATTTTTAATCAGTGACTTCAGGGTCTTGACTCCCGGGTTTTGTATGGCAGTAAAATGCCTGTACAAAAGTTTGAGCCTTATCGGAAGTCTACTTTTTGCCTGTGCAGTGTGTCGATTATCGCGTTTGTATATTATCTATTTGTTTGAGGTATCTGTCAATCTTGTAGTTTGACAGGTTTTTATTAGACGATGGAAATTAGGCGCTCAAAGTAAGTGGAAACCGAGGCCAACGCGATCTACTGTAATCGAAGGGTACGTTTGGACATACTCTACCATCTCCGCGAACTCGTCAGGTACAATATCACGGCACATAATCCGCAAAGATCACTGTCGCATACATCGGTTTGTGGCCAGTTAATAGACCATTCGTTCGTTCCAGCCAGGCTCAGTCGAGAGTCTATCAGAATAAGATGCAGGTAGGAGCCGCCTCTAGGATACGGCGGACTATCAGTTGGGATCAACTTGACTTTATGTTCAGTGTTGCGTAGAACCTACCAATACCTTAGTAGGCGGTAGGTATGTTGTTTCCCCAGAAAATATTACTTTGAGGTGCTTCAGATGCCACTAAAATGCACATTATCTGGCCATTACGGAGAAGAAAACGCACAATGCAGACTTCTAGCACCTGGAACCTCTGCACTTTACCGCAAATAAATAATTTTGCGTTTTATATTATTTTTTATATAAATCGCAACTCCGCCACCTTCAATAGCGACGGGTCGGCCTCTTCTAATTATTTTATAAGAACTGTGAGGAATTTTGTACTTCTGGTTTAGCTTTGTTTCGCTCGTCACTCAATTCTAATCAGTGAATTGACATTCACCGAAAGGATTTTCAACGGACTCTCTATTGGCGTACCCCGACTGTAGGTGCGGTAAGCATGGCAGAAGCTAGCAGATATTGTTAGTCTGTTGTTAGAGCTGGCCCGTCTGTCCTTGGATTGCGAGTAAGACCCCACGGACATTCACCTTAAAATGGGAAGGAATTTTTGCATCGAATTGTCACTGGTGATAACAAATAGATATATTACGATCATTCAAAACCAAAGTATAGTGGAGACGTCAGGGTCAAATAATATTTGCTGGGATCAGAGCCTTCATCAAATCAAACCATCGTTGTTTGAGTCGTGTATAGAAGCAAAATCTGTCGAAATATTCTGAAAGACACGTCAAACCAATTATGTATACAGCACCAAAATGCCTCTCCTCTTGCAAAACCGGTTAAAAAAGACCTGAAAACGCACATACAGTTCAAGGACTCATGGAATGTCTGAGCAGAAACTTCCTTGAAAAAAAAAGTCGATTGCATGCAAAGATGAGGCGTTCTTCCGATATTGTCTTTATTTCCTGCCTGAAAGATGAGGAAAAGTGGCGCTTACCAATACACATTGCGACGGATGTCTTCTCGTCGAGAGTCGAATTTATAATTATTTGCTAAAATTCATCAAGATCTTCTTCAGCTATACTTACATGCACCTAGGCGTTGGGCTTTTGGGATTATTCACATGGGCGTCGATGTCAAGACAGAAAGCCCATGTAATTTTTCAACACGAAAGGAAGCCTTTACGGGTAAAATTATTTCTCAAAATTATCCTTTTCATGACTGTTTCCAAATAAGAAATATTATCGTATCTCCCCGGACAGTTCCAAGTCTCCGAGAGGGGTAAATATATGTGTGTATTTCTAGCACAACTGGCTGGAAAGGTTTCCTCGCAAATGTAAAAGGTGATCCAACATCTACTGTAGAATATTTCGTTAAATTACACCGATTTTTTTTGTGAAATCAATGTTAGTCTTTATTGGGAAAGGATAACGTGGTTCATGTGATCATCACGGCTTCTCTTGCAACCGATCATCCCACGGTCAAAATTATTTATGAGTTTTTGAAGAATCCATGGTCAATTGTTGCAATATCGTTTTGGTACATACCTTGCTCTTCCACTAAAAGTGTCAAATCTCATAACTTCGGAGTCTCAAAATTCGTGTGCAATAAATTTATTATTTGAAGACTTGTTTGGGTGCCATCCTGGTGAAACCAGAGATCGTCTAAACTCAGTTTATTCAATTTTGGAAATAAAATAGTCGGTCAATATGTTACGATAACGCTCTTTATTCACTGTAATAGCTGCTTCAGCCTCATCTTCGAAAAAGTAGAGGCCAATTACGCGGCCAAATCCGCACCAAACAGTTAATTTTAAGGGTGCATTCTATTCTCGTGAGCCTCGTGTAGGTTTTCCGGTCCCCTAATCTGACAAATTTATTTATTTATGTTCATCCACCTGAAAATGTGATCAGATTTGATGACGAATTTTTGGCGATCTAACATCCACTTAACGAATCAGCGCATAGAACTGGTTCAGAATACAACACCACGGTGATGTTTGGCATGAACGTGCTGCCCGAGCATGTTGATATATAGTTTGGCCTGATATTGAACCAGTTTTTTTCCAAACAATTTAGCATTGCATTAGGTCGACTATGTTGAGCAAAGAAATTGTGAATGATAAAAAATATAACTTCTACTTACAGAGAGTCCATTTTCATAACAAGTTTGAATAATAAAAATTTGGTATTCTAAGTCCAATATAAAAAACCGAATGAAAAAAGCTAGTGTGGATTTCTACGCTTGCAGCAAAACTTTCAGTAAATGGTGAGGATTCAGACCTAAGCTGACCCTGTGGATTTAAACATTCGTTGTCCGTCCTATCCTCATCAATTGCTCCCTAGTTTGGTGGTCAGTCCAAAGTAAAGCTAATAACATCGACAAACTTAATAAGATCCAAAGAACAGCAGGAATCGGAACCACGGCAGCCATGAGAACATGCTCCTCCGAAGCACTTAAAACCCTACTGCATCTCCTTCCCTTATACCTTCACATCACAAGGAAGCGGGCTTCTTGTTATCCAGATCGTATGGCTACGGCACTTTCCTTCCAGAGAAAAATTGTAAGCGGGCAACCCAGTGGCTACAAGCTGGAGCACGGTGTAGGATCGGGAATATTCTCGACATAATTGAATATTTCGTTTTCCCGATCACTCGGGCATCTTTAAAACTGAAGTGCTAACGATCCGGAAAGCGTGCAAAATACTCAGCACAGCCCGCCCCAATTACACATCCACAGCTATTTGTTGCGACAGCTATAGCTTCCTAAACTGGTGCATTAAAGCAAAAAAAGAAATTGAACGAGCTGGTGGCTAGATGATATTAGGCTCCTTAAGGTTCCAAGACACAGTAATATAAAGGATCGATAAGTTGCCAATCTTGGGGCCACCTTAGACTCCCCCACTGAAATTATGGGCTCGTCGCTGAACCTTCTTGAAGGCAACATCCTGCAACACTTAGCACGTCGAAGGTATGCCAAGACAACTAGATCCAGAATATCAAGAAAAACCTGGCCCTCCTATTCAAAAAACAAAACAAACTACCTTCTCAATAGACACCGCTATAACATACCTAGAATAGTGGCGGTCGGTACGGGGCATTGGCCTATAGAAACTCACCCTGCCAAAATAGGCATCCGGTCTAACACAACCCTGCACCATTTTCTCTCGCAGGTTCTACGCCTTTGCAAATACTTCCTTGATGACTTCTCAGAGGTGGCCAACCTCAGCTTGACCAACATAACCAGCTAGTTTTAAATGATCATTCCCCTTCAAATCCCTTAGGCTTCACAAGTTTCCTGGCATCAAAACGGCGCCTAAGCGCCAATTGTACCTTGACGCGTAAAACCGGGTAGCCACCTCAACCTACCTATCTATCTAGGAACTTTTTCAGGGCCCTAACCCCTTTCGAGGTCTGCTACGACTGGTTTGATCAAATACAAAATTGTAGATAGTGAAACCTCTCTGAACGTGGGCAGCGTTAACTTCGCGGCTTTCTTCTTATCCCGAAGGAAAATTTAAAACGGAAGGACAGGCCTTAGTGCTTTGCTGAAAGGTGTCCGTCTGGTAACGTAAAGTAACACAAGTGTCTATATAGAACTAGTATAGTACAATACTTATTTTTCAGGCCAGCAATTCATGGAGGGTCTGGACCTGAGTTAATACAGCCTTTCATTCTTGGACGCCTGCACGCTGCTTCCAGTCGGAGATACAAAGTTGTGTTGGGTCCGCGTTCATTTCGTCTTTATGCCGGAGGTTCGGTGTCCCCCTTCTTCTCGAACCAGGAGGCTTGAATTCGAGGACTTTCTTAGCTGGAGCGTTCCAAGCACAAGAGCCATTGTAGTCGACGGATTTCAACTTTCCAGACTATATCCACACCTTATAGAGTTCGCGGTCATGTGTTTCTCTTTCAGTCGCCTTCTTTGCAGGCATCTCTGAATGTCCGTCGCATAATTCTTCTTTCGAAGGCGCCAAGGATCAGCTCTGCTGTCCTGCTTACCATCCTTCATATAGTAGGCCTGGCAGGATAAGAGTCTTATAGAGCACAAACTTGGCTCTTCGGGACAGACGTTTGAACCCTAGCTGTTTTGACAAGCCGAAGTAGCAGCGGTTGCCGAGGGAGATTCTGCGGCGGATTTCCACTCTGATGTCATTTGTGAATTCCTTCGAAATTATAGCTGTCGATCGTTATATTTTGTCCTAGGTGATGGTTGACGGACCGCTTTTGGTAGACAGCATATACTTCGTCTTCTGTGCATTGATGTGAAGACCAGCTCCTTTCGCCTGATCTTGAATCGCCGTGAACGCGATTGGCCCGCCATAGTCTTTCTTCCAAAACGAAATTGAAGAAGTCGCATGACAGCGTATCATCTTGCCGAAATCCGGTGCACGTTTCAAAAGGCCCGGAGGTTCTGGAGCCGGACTGCATGGTGCATCGAGTGTTTGTTAGCATTCGACACATCAGTTTCGCCGGGATCCCGAATTCGGCCATCGCGTTACTTTGCGATGAATGCTGTCATATGCGACTTTCAAATCGATAAAGAGGTGGTGGGTCTTTAGTCGAATTGTCGGACTGGATGAATTACTGGTATGTGCCGATTAGTGCAGTGCAAAAGGGGGGTTTTAGGGCTTCACACAATGGATAAAATCTTGTAAGCGACATTGAGCAAGGATATATCTCAGTAGTTTTTGCAAGAGGTAGGATCGCCTTTTTGTTCTTAGTAGGACCCTAAAAAAATCACGTCATGCCATATGCATAGCTTTCACAGCCTGAGTTAAACAGCACTCACTACCGCTTCTAAATCATTAATATCTTTAAATTGTGTAAAAATGTGACAACTTTCTTCATGCGCTTTCACGATCAAAGGATTATTTGTCCTCAATTTCAACAACCGTACTTGAATGCTTGAGACTATTTAATAAAATGCACACTTACTATGGCACATTTAAGAAAACTGTGATAATGAGCTGCCTCATTCGTATTGTTAATTTCATTCGGCGCCAGTCGTATGGATATACGCTCACAGACAGTTGCCATGCATTTCTCTGGCTTTTATTTTCACTCGATTACCCGTATGCATAACTTATATGAATGAGTTGTCTTCGAAGAACAAAAGTGACTTGCAAATTACCAGTCCAAGACTAAGGAAAGATACCTTCCCCATTCTGTGACGGGTATATCCAACGAAAGTGCTCGTAAAAATAATTAAATATTCCGATACGCTATCCGCGAATTATTCGTATATACAGTATTATCAAGCACGAGGCAGCTGGATGAGAAACATCTGAAATAAGAAAAACATTATATTTATGAATATGCCGAGCAAATGTTTGTTTATGCAGATACATTATGGGCCGCCATATAAGAGCTCAAAGCACTGACAGACATTTATTCAGAAGTAAAAAGAAAACAAAATCGCTGTGAAAATTATTCACTGATGTCAGGTAAAACAATTAGTTACTTTTGTTTTTTTATCTTTTCCAAAAGAAGGAAAAATTTATAAACACCAATAAACGCTTTGATGTTGGATAATTACTGAGAAAGTCTCTTTGTTTGGTTTCGGCGATTTGGCATTTTGATTTTGCTAGAAGTTTAACCGCATGCTTCCATGTATAACTTACCTATAAATAAGCATACCATAGAGTTGAGATGTATAATGCAGATGGGTTGACCTTGCCACTTTTCCAGAATTCTGGCCTTGCCGTCAGTATCTAATTAAAGAACAGCTCTTAAACAATGGAACAAAGAAGTGATGCTGAGAAGTTTTTTTTTTTTTTTCAAAAAGTTCGCACGTGTCTTTGGGCTGTTTGGATCATTTGTAATCAATTTTAGTGGTCAACGCGTGGACTTTTTGTTATTAAAATGAAATACAAAATCGTCCCAAATTGATCGATCATCGGCACTGACTTAAATCAACGTGTCCCATGCCGCCCTATAGAATGCATGATAAATCTGAGTACTTTGGCTTGAGTTTGACAATTTTGAGTAATGATTAGAACTGGAAGGCGAATCCACTTTTGGGTTGAAGGGTTGTCTTCGATCCAATGGATGTTGACACAAAATTTCAACATCGATCACACATTGGCCACAATGTATATGGGGTCAACGTCTTCGTTGTGCGTGGCAATCAGGGACCGCAAATCACAATACGTCTTTCGTTTTGGATTGCGGCGTAGATATTTTTTTAACCAAGGTTGTAGGCATTAGGCGTTATCTTGATGTCACACTATTTTTGACTCAGAAATCGTTGGGTGTTCCAATACAGTTTGTGCAGTTGAGCAAGTTGGTCTAGGCTGAGGATGGCGATCTTAGACTAGTCATTAAGGAAATCTCTTCCGGATGCGAGCAATCCGATTATCCCCTTATTGGGCATTGCTAGCAGTGACAGTTTTCCGGTTTGTCAGTGAAGTGACTGTCTTTAATCCAGTGGTCTGTATTCATAAGTGGTCTGTTCATAATTCTGGCGACATCGGAATGACGTCTGTTTAAGAGGTTTTGCCACATAACCATACAGTCAGGCTTAGGAAGTTCTGGAGGATGTTTAATTTGAGGTGCTTCAAGCGCAGATCCATATTTTTGATGACCCGAGCCAGGCTAGTTTGTTGGCCTTCTCATTTCCCTCTACATTAGTTTCACTTAGAACCCAGTAAGGAGTGATCTTGGTCCTAAGGCTAGCCCGTTTGATTTCCGCCTTGCATTGCAATACTAACCTGGAGAAGGTACATAACTGTTGACTTTTTTTTTTATAGGGTTCGTGTAGGTTCAAGAGTGTACGCTCTTATGATGTTTGTCACATAACCTGGTGGTTTGTGTCGAAGATGTTCGTTCACTACTCTCCGGGGGTGGTTGTCATAGATAGGATTTGAGAGATTCGACTAAATTTTCGTTGGTTGTAGTTCACAGTAACTCTTTTGTTCCCATGTCATTAAGGTGTTATATTGGAAATGCACATACAGAGTATGATATGAATTTTGAAGTGATCTTATGCTGCAAGTGTTATGCCTTCATCAGCATTTTTTGATCATCTCTCATTCACAACTGATGTTGTTGCACAATTTTTCCGTACAGGAATTGTTCTTGGCTATTCTTGTTAAACTCTTTCTTCGAGCTTCCGGTGTAAGCGTGGTAATCTGAAGTCAACAAGCGAGCCATCCATTTCTCCGTGAATCCGAAGCAGCAATGCGTTTTTTTGATGAAATCATAGTAGTAGCGCAGTATGAGTGGCAGAGCGATGCTATGGGCACATGGGACCCATGTGTGTTGTTGAGTGTGACGATAGCACATGGTACTGTGCGTTTGATATAAAGATCCAAGAGCAGGATGTGCAACCTTATGTTAAGTGCCTCCCAGACGATTTTATAAACTGGTTAAGTTCATCTATTTTATTAGTTTCACCAAAATAACGAGCCATGGGTCTGGACGGGGCGGATAATGGCGGTTTACATTCACAAAGTCAACCTAGGCTTAAGTCCCAACCTTTCGCTGGAAGTCTTGCTGCAGACATAGAACCCGGTTTTCTACATTGATTTTTAAACTTATTAGCTTTGGCCTTAGATGACACCCAAATATTTTGCGTTGGAAGTTAGGGTACATTTTAAGTCGTAGGACTTGAAATGGCAGTATTTTGGCCCGGCCTTGGCAGTTTATGGCCTAAACGTGCACTCTGGCCAAAGACATCTGCATGTCTGTGATGAGTAACACAGACAGAGAAAATCCTGACGCTGGGTTAGCCATATTTTTCTCGTATACTCGCGGTCTTATCACTTTGCTGTTCAACTCGACTAGCAAACTGTGAACCATAAAAAGAGTCTTTCCGAGAGAATCAGTTTAGGGATTTGGTAAGGAGACTTTCTGTTTTCGTGCATGGATACCATCCAATAATGGTGAAACCTTCTACACCCGAGGCAGCTGAGAATTTCTCGATAGTTTTGATAAAAAACATTGTTCTCAGTACCTTCTATGTAAAGGGTATTTTTCTAAGCTGGCAACACTGTTTTTGCAGATTGCCAATTTGACAGTTGAAGGTTGATTTATGGTTGGTAAAAATCTAGCTTGCGCAAAAGTTGAAACCGATCGACCATTATAGGCATCGTAGGTTCCGTGAAGGGCCGAGAACATGATTTTTGGTTATTTGGATATGTAAACAAGCCAAATTTGCCTTTGGACTCGGAGCTCTGCTACTGATCTGCATGTGCATACCGCGCGAGGGACTTCCGTTAATGTTTTGGTTTTGATCTGAATTGGTTGCAAATGACTCCTAATAGACATGTTATGTTTCATTCGGCAGAATTAACAGACCTTGGCGACAGGGCTGGTTGAGATCTTGGCGGCTGCAGTCGACTAGACCTTGGCGACCGGACTGGTTAAGATCTTGGTGGCTGGAGTCGATGACATCTTCGGGACAGGACTGGTTGAGATCTTGGTGGCTGGAGTCGATGAGATCTAGGTGACAGGACTGGTTGAGATCTTGGTGGTTGGGCTCGATGAGACCTTGATGGCTGGGCTCGTGGAGACCTTGGCGATGAAATCTTGGTAATAGGATTGGTTGAGATGTTGGTGGCTAGACTCGTTGAGACCTTGGCGACAGGGCTGGTTGAGATCTTGGCTGGACTCTATGAGACCTTGGTGGCTGGATTCGTTGAGACCTTGGCGACAGGGCTAGTTGAGATGTTGGTGCTTGGGCTCGATGAGATCTTGGCGGCAGGGTTGGTTGAGATCTTGGTGGCTGGACTCGATGAGATCTTGGTGGCTGGACTCGTTGAGACCTTGGCGACAGGGCTAGTTGAGTTGTTGGTGGTTGGGCTCGATGAGATCTTGGTGACAGGGCTGGTTGCGATCTTGGTGCCTGGACTCGATGAAACTTTGATGGCAGGGCTGGTTGAGATCTTGGTGCCTGGACTCGATGAAACCTTTATGACAGGACTGGTTGAGATCTTGATGGCTGGACTCGTTGAGGACTCGTCGTTGGCTGGACTCATTGAGACTTTGGCGACAGGGCTGGTTGTGATCTTCTTGGCCTGGCTCGATGAAATCTTGGTGACAGGACTGGTTGAGATCTTGGTGGCTGGACTCGTTGGGATTTTGGTGGCTGGACTCGTTGAGACCTTGGCGACAGGACTCGAGGCAATCATATCGGTTTTTGTTAAGTGGCGTATTGTGATGGGCACTTCGAAGTTTTGGTACCATTTATTAGAGCAGGACTCGAAGCAGTTTTGTTTAGTCGAAGTGGATTCATTTCGAACCGTACTCGATGGTATAGCCTCATTCGTTGTTACAGCCTTGAAATTTATAGACTTCTGTGCGATTTACTCTTGAGGTAGTAGTCTTGTGAATTCGAAACGAGATTGGTTCTTAGAAACTCGCGAAAGTACAGATCTGGTACAGTACACACGTCTTTAGTGAAAAGGATGGCAGACTGATGGGGCGAAATCCATGGCTGATTCGTGGCTTCTTTTTCTAGCCTTGAAAATGAAAACCTTATGAACAGTCCCCCAAGACTCAGAAGCGTAATTAAAGACCAGATAGCTTTGAAAAATCACCTTGCGGGTAGTTACTACCTGCTTCAAATGCTTTTGTAGCATGATGTTGATGACGCGGTCGGGGCCCGGTGAATTATATGGAGAAAAGGTGCTTTTTGCCCGAAAGGATATTCGTCAAAGATAATTGTTTAATTGTTCCAAATTATTTCATGAGCAGGTCCATGCTTAGGGTCTGAGAAGTACCAAGGGCTGTTCGTTCATGAAAGTGACTATTAGGCAGGAGAGTTAAGGATTTTCTTGATTAGTTGGTATTCTGTTTGTGGGCAAGTTGAATAAACTATCGCAATATTATCATGACGGATCTCTTGTGATACGCAGAGTACCCCAAATTAGACTGATTATAGCTGACAGTTTAGACATAGATTTTGCGTAGCTTGAATCAATGAGGAGCAAATACTATCTTATGGTAGCTACAGTTATATTTTTGTATTTGACTGATTATAGAAAACATCGCAAGGTACAGTACTGACGAACTACAGGATCCTGCAATTTCGGTGGAAAGAATCTACAATTAAAGTCGACCTGTTTAAAATTAGTTCATAATCGAAGCACAGAAGAAGAAGTGGAGAGAAACCTTAACTGAAAGCCAAGTGTTAAGGCATTAAGGCAGGCTATAGAAAATGTAGCTCGAAGAAAACATTTCGTAAAAAATGTAAATGGTTCTCTATCTATGTATATACAACATGTATTCGATAAGTGAATACACTGAGCATCGGAGTACCAAGGGAAGAACTCCCACTGAATCATTATCATTCTGTTAAAATCCATCACAATTAACGACTGAAAAAAGGGTTTTTTCTCCCAAGGATTGAAAGAAGGCCAAATGACGGTAATAAATATATGGAATACTTACGCGATATGGGTGTTGCTCGCAGCAGCTAAGAGACCAGAATCAAAGAATCAAAGACTCTCCTCTGGATTTTGAACTAGAATCAACCCCTACGTACCATCAAAGAGGTACGTATTGACTAAAAGCTTCCACTTTACCTGCGGTTTATCAATATCGAAAAGGCTTTTGATGGAATAAATTGGGGTTTCATATTAATGTTATTCCAGCACCTTTGGTGGAAGGTAGAGGAGTTTAATGGGCAATAACAACCCTCAAATGAGTATGGACCTTGAACTTAAAGCCAGCAAAGTGGAACTTAAAATAAATGCGGCCTTTTTTCCTTTCAAATTGCTGTAGGTAAGATTGAGGAGGTTTATTGCTTTCATTTCTCAGGTAAAAAACAACTGACGGCACCGAAGTGGTCATAACCCACAGGTTTGGGTTACTTGATGTTACTTAAGACGAGGAACTGCACATTGACCACATGATTTTGTAAACCATTTGCTAACAACTGATTATCGCATATATTTTCAGGCCAAGATTTATGACGTACTTTATTCCAGCTGTCTATGCCAAACATTTCCTTGCTGGATTGCAAGGTCATCAGACTGGTTGCATTATAGCTTCGCCTCAATATTCGCCGATCTTATCAAAACATTTTCAGCCCGGCCGTTTGCAGCATGCTTATTTGCTTATTAACCACACGGTAAAAAGTTCGCGAAATTATGTATTTCCCATGCATCAAATCGAGAAATGGATCAGAAGTAGATGGCGCGTCCTGCATTTTAAATATAAAATGAAGAACTTGTTCGTCTCATAGTAAGTAGACCATGTTCCATCTCATGAAACATTTATCGGGAATTCATCAATTTCGTTGACCTAATGTCATTGTTTTAAATCGCCATTACCAACGACCAACCAGACCCTCCTCTTTAGACAACCTCTCTAATTCTAAAAATACTTTTTTCTGCAAGTAACATTGAAACCCTTTTACGGAATTACCTTAAAAAGATATAAACAATATAAAATGAGGGGTTCATGATGGACATTGCGCTTCACAAATTATCAGCTAAGTATAAGGTCCATCAATTATCCCTTAACCAAACTTATCTCTAAATTTATCCACTTGACCATCCCAATCTCCAATTACATTTTAATGCCAATTGCCATTTCACAGCTGCTATCGAAATCGATATTCTGGTAAATCTGGTAGCAGGTCTCACGAGAAGCTTAATTGATATGTCATCAACGGCTGATGTAGTCGTAATTGATTTTCCTGGTACAAAGCATTATGCCATATCGGGCAGCTTTTTCAAGAGTACAGTAGATGCTTGATCCCTTTTGATGTTTAGAATTTGTTTTCATTGAATTGAAATACACACAAGTGGCTTACGCGATTTGTTATTCGACTATGCTCAGTCAAGCATGTACTTGTGATTCTAGTTGAAATGTTTAAAGCGTTATTGATTGGTCTTTGAAATAGAAGCAGGTAATTCGCATTTGTGTTAGTTTGAGTGGAAGGAGGGTATCCGAGCTGAGTCAAAAAAGTTGCTAATTCAAGCTGTTGTAACAGTCGGCGATCGAATTAAGAAAAGAGCCTTCTGTTTATCGCTGATTTCGAAAGACGAAGTTCGACAAGCTTTTCCTACAGGTATATTATAATAATTTGCTGAGAGAAAACCCGAACAAACCCGCGACATGTAACTTTCCAACAAGATAATGCTCGGACACATGATGCTCAGATCTTAATAATCTACCTGGAAATCCTGAAAGGGGTCATCCTACCCCAACCGTCGAATTTTCCACACATCACCTCTACGCGTGGCCTAACTAAGCAGAACTTTCGATTTTTTTAAGAAGCTGAAAATTGTGTCCATTCTTATACTGCCTTAAAAGCTTTCCAACGCCGAACTCAAATGCTTTCCGAAAGTATGTTGTTCGTTGAATCGGTTATCATTCTGATAGTGTTGCATTAGCTTCTTACTCATGGTGTACGCATTAAATATTTCGGTTCACAAATGAAGTTACAGCTCTATGGCATCAATTTCTATTTAAATTTAATTAACCCTGTCAAATCGATAATATCCAAATTCCCTCGTTGAATGTACAGGGTCTTTTCAAAGTCGATCCTAAACGTCAGTTTATGAATAATTTCTGAACGCTATCTGCGGCATATCTTTCTTTCTTTGACTTATGTGAAAAACCAAATCATACAAAACATAAGCGAATGAAAGAAGCTTTGGCTCTTCATGAGTTGTAACGTCATCTAAGGAAAGTGTGAATAATCGTCCAAGTGTTGTCAACAATTCAAAGTTTGGGACCCGGGCAGAGAGTGAAATAATGCCAAAGCTATCTTAAGAGTTGTTAATGCGAGATGGGAGATGAATAAAGGATTGTCACAACTTTCACCCATCATGTCTTCCTCAAGCTTTCTCAAAATACGATGTGCACAAACAACCTTCCAAAGCGATCAGGGATGCCGCAACTGCAGGTGCAGGTTCAAGAGTGTACGGTCTTAGGGTGTTTCCTAGACGGGGTGCAGATGGTTTGTGTCGAAGATGTTCGTTCACTAGGATTTGAGAGAATCGACTAAATTTGCGTTGGTTGTAGTTCACAGTAACTCCTTTGTTTCGTGATCTTATGCTGCGAATGCTATGCCTTCGTCAGCACTTTTTTGATCATTCCTCATTCACACATGATGTTTTTGTACAATTTTTCCGTATAGGAATTATTCTTGGCTATGGACAGACTTGGGATGGTAAGGGCTAACAAAGGCCTCGTAGGGGTAACATTTATCCGACGGATGTTAGTTCCACAAAAAAACGAGAAAAGCCACCGCAGACGAACACCTACCGGCTCTCTTAGCAAGTCCTATCTCCACCTCCTCGAGGTGTCACCTGGAGACTCCCTTTGGGGAGTCTCTAACGGAGAAGGGTGAATGGCGAGTATCCTGCGCCAGAAAACAGGATTAGTCGGTTGGGCTATGGCCTAGTGAGCCGTATCTGTAAAAAAATTACTCACTACGAACCAACCACAAGACCCCGACAAACGTATAATTAAGGACTATGAACTTCGGATCTGCACGTGGAATGTGAGGTCCTTTAACAGACCACGTGCAGCTGATGAACTCGCGGAGGCCCTTGACTGCTACAAAGCAGACATTACCGCAATCCAGGAAGTGCGGTGGAATGGGCCGTGCAAAAAGAAGATGAAAAACTGCGACCTCTACTACGGCGATTGCTACAGAGGGGGAAGGCAGCGCTTATTTGAATGTGGATTTGTTGTTCAAGGCAGACTAAGGCAAAAAGTCTTGAGCTTCAAATTCATAAGCGAGCGCCTCATAACAATCCGCATCAAGGCTAAATTCGGTAACATTAACTTGATTTGCGCCCACGCTCCGACTGAAGACATGATGACAACAGCAAAGATGACTTCTATGACCAATGTCCCAGCTACGACACGAAGATCGTTCTAGGAGATATCAAAACAACTAGGGAGTCGAGAAAGAACACCACGGTTTGATGTCAGAAAGCTACAATCGCAAACGATCGCTAGGAACTTTGCCGACCGAGTCTCCCAAAAATTCTCTGGAAGTTTGACATCACCTGCAGTGACCATAGAAGAAGACTGGAAACGTTGTCAAAAAGCCATCAAGAAAGCTGCCACTGATGTGCTGGGTTTTACAACACCACCCAGGTTTGACGACGAGTGCAGACAGGCCCATGCAGCCAAGCAAGACGTCTACAACGCAATGCTGCATCGAACAACGAGAGCTGTTCGTGAGCTCTACGAACAGAAGAGGAGGGAAGAGAACCGGCTTCTCAAAAAGAAAAAGAAAGCGCATAAGAAGCGCGCGGTCGAGGAGATGGAAAGGTGCTACAGCAGGAACGAAGTCCGAAAGTTTTACCAGAAAGTAAAACAATTATCCAGTGGACATAAATTTCGGACTGAAGCCTGTCGGGACGAAAATGGACAACTGGTAGTAGAATCGCTTCCGTTGATGCTGAGAATTTGGAAGGATCATTTCTGCAGACTGTTAAACGGCGACGAGGACCCAAATACCGCTGTCAGGCAGAATGTTCCACTCAATTTGGACGACGATACATACGAATTCCGTCCCCCCGACTTTGACGAAGTCAAGATAGCAATTTCGAGACTTAAGTCAAATAAAGCTGCTGGGGCGGACGGATTGTCCGCGGAACTGTTTAAAGCAGTTAGGGATGATCTGGTAGGGAGGATGCACCAGCTCATCTGTAAGATATGGTCGGAGGAAAGCATGCCCGATGAGTGGAATTTCAGTGTCGTTTGCCCGATCTACAAGAAAGGAGACCCCTTTGACTGCACCAACTATAGAGGAATAAGTCTCCTTAACATCGCCTACAAGATCTTCTCTGCCGTTTTGTGTGAACGACTGAAATCGTTCGTCAACAACCTGATAGGTCCATATCAGTGTGGTTTCAGGGCAGGGAAGTCCACAATAGACCAAATCTTCACACTGCGGCAGATCCTGGAAAAGACCCAAGAGATGCAGATCGACACTCACTACCTATTCGTCGACTTCAAAGCCGCATATGACAGCGTGCATAGAGACGAGATATACAAAGCCATTTTGACATCGCTACCAAACTCTCTGGATTGTCTAAGATGACAAGGATCAAGGTCGGTAACGAACTTACTGAGACCTTTAATGTCAAAAAAGGTTTTAGGCAAGGCGACGCGCTATCATATGACTTCTTCAACTTACACAAGTCACCACCAGAGGCACGATCTTCCAGAAGTCCGTTCAACTGCTGGCTTACGCGGATGATATTGACGTGATTGGTCGAACACAGCGAGCCGTCAATGAGGCGTTTGCTGGCATTGAAACGGAGACGGTTAAAATGGGTCTAATGGTAAATGAGGGCAAAACGAAGTACATGTTGTCATCAAGAAAGGACACACAACATCGACGTCTCGAACAGAGCGTCACAATGGGCAGCATGAACTTCGAGGTAGTCAAGGACTTCGTCTACCTCGGCTCTGCAATAAATAGGGACAATTGCCAACCGCTGTTTCTTTAGGCTCAAGAGGCAATTGAGTAATAGAGCCCTCTCTCGAAGGACCAAGTTGGCTTTATACAATACCTTAATCATCCCAGTCCTGCTTTATGGTGCAGAAGCATGGACGCTGTTGAAAGCGGATGAGGAAGCCCTTGGTCTTTTCGAGAGAAAAGTTCTGCGTGCGATCTTTGGTCCTGTTTGCGTTGAAGGCATCTGGAGGAGAAGATTCAATCACGAACTATATGGGCTGTACGGCGGCATGTGCCTGGTTAAGCGTCTACGGATACAACGCTTAAGATGGCTAGGCCATGTAGAGCGTATGGACAACACAGCTCCGGCCCGAAGAGTCTTTGAATCCGAGCCATTGGGACAACGCAACAGAGGACGTCCTCGACTCAAATGGCGCACACAAGTGGAAAAGGACCTCAACCAACTTGGTGTGCGTAACTGAAGAAGGCTGGCAGGAGATCGCGCTGGCTGGAGACGCTTGTTGGTTGAGGCCGAAGCCCACACCGGGCTTTAGCGCCACTGAAAGAAGAAGAAGAAGAAGATGGACAGACTTGAACTACAGACCTTCCGCTCAACAGTCGATGATGCACTATTGCACCACGACCACTATTCTTGAAAAGAGGACTCACTAACCAATATAAGAGACACGACCTATTACAAGTCTGTACAATTACTAGACCATATTGACGTGGTTGGATAATTATAGCGAGACGTCAGTGAAGCGTTTGAGAGCATTGTGGCGGAATAACACTGATGTCTTAGCCAGAACGTTACTTTTGGTAGTTATAATATTGAGATTGTCTACCTTGGCTCATTAGTGACATGTGGCAACAAAACCAGCAGTGAGGCTTGAGAGACCATCGAATAGTAGAGCCTTCTCTCAAAAACCCTACACACCTTAATCATCTCGGTCTTCCTCCAAGCTTAAAGTTTTAGACTATATAAAGGGTGAGCCAAGTACAAGTTTCTTTTTAAAAATGCAATAAAATAAACAAAATTAATTTTTTTCCGTGTATTGTGGCTTTATTAGTAAGAATCAGTATTCCCATCAATTATGAAATACAACGTAGTTCAAGTGGCTGCCTCGACCGGCTTCGCAGTAGGACATTCTGTCACCCAAATTTTCCAGGACCTTGTTGATAGTTTCGGGCTGTAGCTCACGGATTGCTTGGATGATATTGGCCTTTAGTGCTTGAATCGTTTCCAGATTGTTGGCATAACATTGGTTCGCACCAAAAAAAAGTCCAAATGAGTCAAATCGCAGCTCCGAGGAGGCCAATTGACATCGCCAAGACGGCTGGTTTTGGAAATTCGGTGCGAAAAATATCGATTGTGGCATGGGCTGTGTGGCGTGGCGCGCCATCCCAGAGGTCTTCCAAATCCATGTCTTCAATTTCAGTAAAAAAAAAGTCGGTTAACGTGCGGGTTTTCCGAGTTTGTAAGCGTAACCGTAGGGATGAAAATGCGCCTCGTCAGAAAAGATGATTTTTCGCCCAAAACCGTCTTCAATTCAAGCTGCTCTAAGGCCCAAACTGCGACGCGATAACGAAGGCATGCGACTGCCTTTGAATTGCTGTCGGTTGGACCTTGTAAGCGAATAATCCGAGAACTTTGTGCAAAATTCTCCTCAGTGAAATGTTGAGCTGTTGAGGTCGATGGCGAGTTGATGTTCGTGAATTGAGTCTCACACTCTCGGCCCCAGCAGCCACACTCTCATCTGTGCGCACCGTACGACATTGGGGACAATGAGTATTGTCCACTAGCATACCAGTCTCACTTTTGCACAACTTTTTGCACAAACTTGCGTACAGCAGTCACGGAGGGTTCTTCATTTCGGCCAAAACTTCTTTTTAAAAAACGCATTGTTTGGGCTACACAGCACTGATTTTGGAAATAAGTTTTCAATATTTTCCAACGTTGTTCAAGTGTAAAGCGATTCATTTCGTTCCGTGGAGGTATGATACTGACTTTCTGTTAAGATTTCGAGCGAGAAACAGCCGTCAGTGTCAAAATAACCTATGATTAAAAAAAAACCACTAGATGGTCCAACCTTTAATACAGGTCTGCCCAATTGTTGGACGATATTTATGTGTTGGACGATCATAACGAGACGTCAATGAAGGGTTTGAGGGCATTGTGGCAGAGCAACACCGATTTTTAGCCAGAACGTTACCTTTGGCAGCTATAATTTTGAGATTGTCAAGGACTTCGTCTACATTGTCTCATTAGTAATGTGTGGCAACGAGACGAGCACTAAGATCAGATGCAATCAAACTCTTCCCAATCGCTACTTCTTTGGGCTCAAGACGCATCGAAAAGGAGAGCTCTTTCTCGGAAAACCAAGGTAACCTTCTACAAACCTTAGCCCTACGGGTGCTCCTCTAGAGCTCAGAGTTCTTGACAATATAGAAAGTAGATGGAAGGGTCCTTGAAAACAAAATTCCTCGTGCAATCATTGCATTGGTGGACATTGGCATTGGCTTAGTCAGTCAAAGAAAGCTGGGCGGTCTTGAACATATGAACTGCCCGAAGAATCTACGATTCCAATCCTGAGGAATGACGCAGCAGAAAAATACCACATCTAAGGCAGCGCATACAAGCGAAAACTGACCCCAACTCAATGGACGTGTAGCAATGAAAGCAGCACAAGTTCACTCCAAACTGTAGCACAATTTAAATGCATTAGCAAATACCACAGTGCTGGCAACTTCTACGGCTTCTTTTGAAAATGGGCGCCTAACGAATAAAAAAATTTAATATTCCAGACATTCGTAGACATTCGATTTCTCGACCAACCTTTATGTCAGGCCTTTGTTTCTTTAGATTGTGAATAACCTTTAGAAAAGAAGAATAATTAAGTTGGTCTATTTCTGATTAATGAGCCAGCTGACTGACAATTTCTTGTAGTTAATCAATCAACTGTAGTCTTAACAATAAATATCTCATTCGTCCAAACAATAATCTTAATTAACCATAATCCATTCATACTACATATATAAGGGTGTTTCTCACTCACTTTCAACCAGCATTTTAGTTAATTATCTTACATCTTACTCGATAGGTATATATAGAGAGCTAGCAAAACCAAAACTGTCCTAGAAAATCGTGTTAGAAGTGCAGCGCCTACCCGTTGGTTAAGCCATCTGATTAGCTCAACTTAGTATCAAAGTTTTAGGGAGCTTTAGAAAGAGGAAAACCTGACCATATATTTTAAAATGTTGCGGTAATGTGGTTCTGATGTTGCACGCAGAAAATAAAATAAATGTCACAACCAGTCAAACTGTGCATTACATTAAATGACCATTAGAAGGACACTTCCCAAAACTCAAACATTTGAAAGATGTGGGCGATTTCCAATGCATTCTTGAGGAATGAAACAATGCAGAAGAAAAATTATTTTGTGGAAAAAAAGGTTCCAAACTTAAATATCTTGGTAGTTCGAAATTTTGGTTTCCATTTTGATAGGCCAAAACAGGCTTGAGTTCGTAATTGGTTAATAAACCTTAATTTGTATTGTACTCGATGAAGCACTGTTTGATAAAACCCATTCCTACGGCTAAGGTGCAACCAATAAACTTACAATTCGCGTTATTTTTTAGCGATAAACATCATTCTGCTCAGTTGTCCTAATAACTCATATTTTTAAAAAAAATTTGCACCAAAAGTAATGTCATGTTGAAAAACAAAACGTAAACACTTAGATAAAGTTGGATTTATTTATCATTTATCATTTGGCAACAGATGGCAAAGTTAGATTAAGACAGGGAAAAATGTGCGAGGCCTAGGCTTTACTCATACTTGAACGCTAAAATTCTATTGAAAGTTCCTTCATAGTTAGAAACACAAATTTATGGTTTAACATTTCAACAGATCCCTAATTGCTGCGTCTTTAATTCCCACCGAAAATGTGTACCCTAGTGATTTTTGACTGTGATTCTGGAGAGCTATACAGCAGCGAGTACGAATATATGTTGGATTGATTCGCCAAAAGACGCTGGACTTCGTGTCTTATTTTTGAACCAGTGTTTATGGAAAATGTTTCCACATTTTCACATTCAAGGCCTCTGGCATTTTAGAAAGTTATCTGTGTGTATGTTTGTATGTCCATGAGCTTTCCTTGGCCTCCAATATCTCAAGACTGAATATTGATATCGATTCGGGTCCAATTGTATATGCCTCATGGTTACATGGCGAATAATCGATGAGGTTTGCAAAAATTTGGAAATGGCGTTTTGTCCTTTATAACGAAAGTCGCTACAATAGGTAGGCGGTAGTTTTTTTATTGTAACTATGCCTTGGCCACAAGGATTTAGTGTTGCTGTAATTGTTCCTCGTGAGCCAGTATGAGCTGATCTCTTCTAGTTCTAACTAGTCCATAAACTTTGCGCTTATCAGTGACAGTATTGATGTGGTGGCCTTAGTGATAAACATTACCAAACCACCGTCTGTCCAATATGTCTGTTATCTCATACCTCGTTATCATTAGTCTTTAATTATTGTACATTGTATTGGATTTTATTTATTCTAGAGCAGGTTGACTGCCTACACAAATTGTGATATCCGCCGGTGGAATGTCTGCAACATGTGTGTTCCCGAAAAACCCTAAATACAATAATTATTGTTGCGTTTCTGGACAGATCCCAATCTCCATATCTGTCTCCATTTTCATATCTCTTTCCCAATTGTTATTTATTATATTTTAATGGAAGAAATGATTCCACCAAGCCTACGCCAAGTCTACGCTGTTGTAAAAATTGTCCATGAACAGGTGATGTCCGCGGTCTAAATACGGCTCCATAAGACCGAAAATAAGCGTTTCAAGCTTTGACTTGCCCTCAGTAACGGACGTTTTACCTTTGTATATTGTCGAATTTAGCACATATCCACCAGGAGTACAGAGGGTATAGAATTTAATACCGTATTTAGCTTTTTTTCCCTTTAATGTACTGCCGAAAGCTTAGACGTCCTCGAAATAAAAGTAAAGACCCATCTAAAGAAAGCTATTCCTGAGGGTAATATGCGTTTCTGAAATTGATGAGCAATTTGTTCAGCAATGGTGTGACTTTGCCCAACTTGTCGAACTGGTTCGTTTGTCCTCCCGGACATTGTATGGTGAAAAACTGGAGCATAGTACAGTGGGTCCATGGAAAATATTTTTCTTACCGACGGATATTTTGTCTGACCTTGCAAAATACTTATTCCAAGAAATTGATCCAGCTCCTGCATAGTAAATGCCTTAACACTAGAGTATCTGCTGAATTTCCTTGCTGGCCGACCAGAGTTTGACAACTGAAGAGCATAATTGTTCATTGAGTTAAGAATCATACTCATTATTTCTTCGTTCCATAATTTACTGAAACATTGTCTAGCCGTTGGAGGATTGTCGCCGAAATCAATTTTTAGGCCACTTTGCGTTTGATCAAATTTAAAATCAGGAATATCTTCAACAATGTCATACCATTGGTCATCTGACCCATTACCTGTATCTTCCGTACCATGAACTTCTTCAAGCACCTCTTGCAATATTTCTTCTGCGCCGTCGTCAACTTGCAAAAAACGTTTCAGGTTCACTGTCAGAAGATTCTTGTTCGGAAGATTCTTCATAATTAGGATCTCCATCATCATCATCGCTATCAAAGTCATCACCAAATTCTGATTCATCAGTACAACTGTACAGCAACGGTGAGGGCAGCAGGACACTTTGGTAGCGAAAATTGGAATACTACAGAGTCGAGTCAGTTGTGGGTGTGTGAAGACAGAAGTGTGTACCATAAAGTTATGACCGTGAATAGGCAATCATTCGAGGCTTTCATAGGCCTGCGCAGCGAATGCGTTACCCTGCAAGTGTCCGTCGCCATTGCCAACAATCTTCCGTACTACAAGGTTACGAGGAAACTGAATGGGTTCGGCGAAGGGGGATGCCGAACTGTAGGAAAGTTTTATGCTGAAGTCAAAGTGGATGCTCTACGAAGTTGATGCGAAGTATCAGTTGTCCCAAATGTAAACTTTTGTTTGACCAACCTCAGGTTAAGATCGTGAAGACTACCACAAGCTTAAAATAATGCCATTCGGCTTAATTTTATTTACTCTATTTTTATTGATATACAATTCAGAATTGGATTGTAACATTTATAAAAAACCTAGATTGAGCCTACTTTGAGCTGCTCAATTCTAGTTTTAAATATAATCAAGATGGCTAGCAATCATGTGCTTCGTTCCAAGTAGACAGCCTCCTGATTGTATCGTTTCGCAACTGGACAGCGCCATCTAACTCACTGTGCATGTCCGAGACTTCACCAAGGCTAACAGGTTTCAGTCAATTCTCAAGTTCATCTAAGCACGATGATAGACTTAGCCTCCCTTAGTTCAACAATGCACTGAATAATGCATATTATCCGGTGCACTGGAAGACAGCGGTGGTGCAACCAATCCCCAAGAGGGGTAAGAACACCTCTAACCCAGCAAATCTCCGGTCGATAAGTCTCCTTCCGGGCATCAGCAAGGTCTTCGAGAAGGTGGTCCATAGGGCCCTGTCTAAATGGGTTGAGGACAATGAAATCATCCCGGATAACCAATTCGGTTTCAGAGCGGGGCATGACACTATTCATGCCGCGTCGAAACTCGTGTCGGATGTCCAATGGAATAAATGCAAGAACCAATGCACGGGTGCCTGTCTGATTGACTTGGAAAAAGCCTTTGACACCGTATGGCTTGAAATTCTTTACTACAAGCTCAGTCGGCTGGGCATAAGTAAACCACTGCTATATATGATTTTTGACATGTTAACAGGAAAATTGCCAACGTGACTTCTACCCAAACATTTGATATTAACAACGGACTGCAACAGGGTACGGTGAACTCAACGATCCTTTTCAACATTTACTTCAGTGATTTGATAGCTTTTCTTCACCATTCAATAGCGTATGCACGATTTAATCGCGTACAGATCAGGTCCAACGATCGACGTCATTGTCACTCGTTTGCAGCGTGACTTCGAAAAAATTCAGCAGTTGTGATGACTGGAAGTTGACAATCAACTGCCAGAAATCAGAAACTATTTTGTTCAGAACGCCTTTGTCTAGGGCCTCTCGGTACACTAGAAAAAAACTGGCGCAGATTCTTAATTTTAGGACCGGACGGGCGTCCACTGGCGAGACAAAGTGTAGTCAGATACCTTGGGATCGTGCTGGACCAGTATCTATATTTTGACAAACATGTAGATGCTGCTCTGGCGAGGGCCCGGGGCGCTTTCGCTCTGACAAGATGGCTGTTTCATAGCAGCCAACTTGATTCCAGGGTGAAGGTAATCTGCTACATGGCCTTAATCAGGCCCATGGTTGCCTATGGATGTCCCGTCTGGTTCAATGTGAGAGCCAGTATAATGGAAAGTATTCGGGTGTTTGAAAGCCAATGTCTCAGGACTTGTCTCGGGTTACATAGGCCACCCGAATCTGATTACACGAAATTTTACCCGAACGAGGTCCTATACAATAGGGCCATGATTGTACGGGTGGATAACTTTCTGATCAAACAGATTCGAAACCACGTTGCGAGAGCAATGGGTTTGGTCGATAGCCTTATCTCCGGGGCTTACTACCCCAATGATTTATATCACGAGAGAGTGCGCCTTAACGACTTTGTCCCGCCAGAAGCATTCCTCTATTTAGATAGATGTGGGCTGATCCAGGATAGATTGGCGGTGCCGCTAATCTTCCACGTGGGGCGCGATTCCGCTACGGACCCGATGTTGCGCTCAGTGAGCCCGAGCGCCTCAGGTTCTGTAGATCGGTCTCACGCCGGGATCGAGGAGACGTAGTCCGCCAACATTAACGCTTTTGGTGGCTGGGGCGAGCTGCGTCAGTGGACACTTCAATAGCTTCAGCCTCTTCAAGGCAGGGCTTGCCTAACACCAATGGCAGGCTTATATACGCTAGGGTAGGGTAGGTTAGGGTAGGATAAAACAAAAGAAAAATAAAAACCAAAAAAAAAAAAGTATAAATAAATATATATGTATGTATATACGGTTTTTAAGGCTTATATAAATATATATAAAAAATGATCATATGCTAAGTTTTTTGAAAAAAAAAAAAAAAAAATTTCTTAGCTTAAGTTAATTATAATAATGTTAAATTATTCAGTTTGTTTTAGAGTGTCCGCCTAGGGCCAGTAAGATTCCTAAATTTGTAAAGATAGTTAAGCTAGTTTTTGTCTAGGATAAGATAGATCTAAGAAACTATAAATAAAAATGAATTAAAAAAAAATAGACTTAGCCTTCAAAAGATCCTTTAGCTAAGCCTAATTCAACTTACGGACGATCTCAGCGGAGTAATGCACCGCTCTAGAAAGCATTTTCACTCCAAAACCATAAAAAATCAGCTTGTTGATTATCAAAATCGGCGAGATCTCAATCAGCCATTCCGGTACAAAAACGCATGAGCTCATGACAGTGTACCCGTGGTTTAGCTGTTAGTTGCTGGCGTCCCGATTTGCACTAATCTCAACATGAATCAACATGGAGCTTTTAGGGCAATAAAGCCTGATCGAAGTGTGCTCTCGTGGTGCCTATAATTGGGGTAGTAGGCCCCGGAGATAAGGTTTGTGACGTTAGTCATAGCTCCTGCGGTGTGATTTTGTGTTCTTTTAACAAGAAATTTTTCGATTCTGTTTAGGCCTGCCTCGTTATATGGGACCTTATTGGGGTAATATTTAACTGGGACTCTGGCATTCTGTACATTCTAAGACGGACTCTAGGCACTGCCTCTCGAATACAGGAACTGTTTTCGACATCGTTTTCGCTAGAAAACCTTACGCGATGATGGGCCTTATTAGGGCACGTAGCATAAGATTTTTACCTTGCGGTCAAGTTGATTGTTGTGAAACAGGCTTCTTGTCATACCCAAGGCTTTCTTGGCTCCAGCAAGACAAGCATCTATTGAAATATAGATACTGGTCAAGCCGGATACAAAGATCTCTAACTGCGTTTCTCACCGCTAATGGTTGTCTATGTTGCCCGATGATCGCGGATTTCCTCCAGTTTTTGATGGAGGCCTACAACGGGGTTCTAAACTAGATCGTTTCCGACTTTTGGGAGTTTATTCATTTCTAACTTCCTGGCCTCAATTTTTTGACCTGATCTGTGTGCCACGAAATCAATGGCATTGAGTGGCTGAGGAAATCAATTCAATAACAAACTTCTTCCCCATAGTCAGGTGATACATATAGAAGGTGATTTGACATGCCTAGACTTGTGAGCTTGTACCTATAGAACAGACTCTCACGACTACATAAACACATATACATTGGATAGTGTCATGCCAACCAAGCTGGTTGTCGGGTATTATTTTCTTTTCCTCAACCCATTTGATCAGAGCTCTGTTTACTAGTGATGAGACTGCTCTTGCGATCGCTGCTACTCGGAACTATGTTATTCACAAAAGCAGGGAGCAACTGTGATTGCTCTTTGTTAAATGCTCCTGGAGGGAGCAGTTTACGGAGCAGTTAACGGAGCAGGAACTGCTACCTTATCTGTTCTTCTGCTCTTAAACATAGCAATAGCATGGTAGAGAACATGAGAGAAGAACAGTGTTCTGATTACTTTTATGTGAAAATCTATAGAGCGAAAGAGAAAACAATGGACATTATTCCAAATGATTTCTGAGATGCGTTCACTTGGATAGTGGTGATTGATTTCTGTATATAAAATGAAATATTATTTAAGATGTACAGATTTGTTATTTCTTTTGCAATTCTTCACATACTAGATACATTTGAATGCCTATGGGGAAATTGGGAATTTATTATTATACTCTCAGAATGAATTTATTTCAAAGTTATTAACATTTTAAGTTTAAATTTGATGATACAAATATTAGATAGCGAAATTACATTTGCTACTGAACGCTGCTAAGTTGTAAAATTGACAATCGAAAGTAACTGATAGAATACAAAGAAAACGATAATATACTGTTGTCTGCTTTGTTCTTTTTGTGCGTACTTTTGAAAGTAGCAATTTAGGTGTGTGAAATTAAAAGTTTTAAAGTTATCATTATTTGAAATGGAGCGAAAAAAGACCAGTGACATTTGGATGCATTTTACACAAACCGTTGGTAAGATGGCTGTTTGTAAAATTTGCAAGCAGTCGTTATCCTTCAAAACGTCAATAACCAATTTGAAAAAACATATGAACGTTCGTCATCCCACAATTGTTACGAGAACAAATTCTCCCATGGACGTGGAAAACATCATACCATCTGCAGAAGATATGTCCGTCAGTGAGATCATCCCAGCCCATCGAAGTCCACCTCAGCATTCAACGCAAGTTTTAAGACAACAGGTACTCCAATTCATTCCATCAAAAATGTCAATTACACAGAAAGAAAAAATCAACAGGTTGGTAATGAATTTATTTATAAAAGACTATCAACCTTTTAACATTATTAAGGATGACGGTTTTAGAGAATTAATGAAAACATTGGCTCCTACATACTGTCTTCCAAGTAGGAAATTTCTTTCAAATACTTTATTAGACAATATGTACAATGAGCAACTCGTTTTGTTAAGATCAAAACTCAATAATGTAAGGAGTGTTTGCATAGCTACTGACCAGTGGACTTCCATAAACAATGAAAATTACATTGGTATAACCGCTCATTATATCGATGATAATTTTGTGTTTCAAAATACCATGCTAGAGTGCATTTAGTTTGAAGGACCACACACCGCAGCTTCCATTGCAACCGAAATCAATCGCGTTCTGACGTTATGGGCATTAAAGGACAAGGAGAGCTCAGGACAAGATTTAATAATCTCGAAACGAGTTTAACCATCTCTTCGAACTCATTTTTGGACCCTCGGTTTAAACAACATGTCTTCGAAAACAAAACTGCTCTCAACGCCGTCCAAAAAGACATAACCAACTGGGTGCCCACGAATTTTAACAACAACAGAAGAAATCAGGAGTCGATAGCGAGTACATCGCAGGGCATCGTAAAGACTGCAGGAGACTATTCTTACTGGAGTTTATTCGACAATAAAATTTCCAGTATGGAACCCAGCACTAGTGGAATGTCGAATGCAGTACTTGAAGTGCAGCTATATCTCAACGATAAGGTGGTCGAAAGGGCGGACAATCCCTTGCAATGGTGGAACATGAACAAAAATTTATATCCAAATCTAAGTGCATTGGTAAAAATAAGATGTTGCATGGTGGCTACAATTGTTCCGTGCGAAAGACTTTTTTCTAAGGCTGGGATGATGATCACTGAGCGTCGATCGAGGCTTTCTCACAAGAAAGTAAACAAACTGTTGTTTTTAAAATATAATATGAAATAATTTTTTTGATATTAATATTCGTTTGTTTGCTTAGTATTTGTTGTTTGTTTCTGGCATTTTCGCTGTATATACATACATATATAAATTTCATGCATTTTTTTTCTTTTTTTGTGTTATCTTTCTAATATATTTTTTTCATATTCATACATTACTGCTTATAATTAATATTTTCGTTTTTTTTTTGTATTCTGATAACATGAAATATATGTAATTTTGTTGTTCTTATGCAGTCATTTTATTGCATTATACATATTTCAATAAGTATGTACTTTAACTTTTGCTTTGTATAGTATAATATATATCATATTATGTACATACCAAACCCAAGTTTTCCCTGTTTGTTAAGTCCTAGTATTTTTGCTGCATATACATATGTACATAAACAAAATTCATGTATTTTTTTTCTTTTTTTTGCGTCATTTGACAAATATTTATATTCATGCATATATTATAGTTTTTATATTATATAATTCCTATTCTTTTTTTGCAATAACATGAAATAAATGTAATTTTATTTTAATTTACTACTCTACTTGTTATTTATTTACTTTCCTATCTCATTAAATTAATTCACTATTTAATTTGCGATGCCAAGAGCAGAATCCATATTCAAATCATTAGATCATAAATGCTACCAAATCACAGCTTCGCTTAACTGCTCCTCCCCATAACTGCTTGTTGCGATCGCTGCTACCCTAAAAAAGCAGACAAGCCCACCACTACTGTTTACTACTTTTTTAAAAATCTTGCTAACATACAGAAACAAAGTAATTGATCAGAGATAAGCTGGGTCTGCTCTATCTCAATCCGTTTCTGTTTTCCAATGTGCTGGAAATATTATTCAGAGGATTGTTAAACACCATAGTCAGAATACTCGTAATAGTCTTCAATTGGCAGGTGTCTTAAAACGACGATTGGGATACCTTCTATTCCCGTTGACTTTTTATTTTTAAGCGAATCCAGGATGCACAGGAGTCTTTGGCGACTTGGTTGATAAGGTTTTCGTCATAGAATGCTATTTCTGGTTTAAAAAGGCTGTATTGTCAAGCTTATGATTGTGGTGAGCAGAATCAATGGTTTGATGATGGCTTTGTACTTCCAGTGATTGCTCAGTCATTCTGCCCGCATATAAAGAACCTTTATCATCCCTTCTGTTATGTTTCCTTTTAATTTCGGAATGATAATAAATTACTTCGGTACCGCAGCCAATTTAAGTGTGGCATGTTCAAGCGTGGTTGCAACAAAGTTGCAAAATACAACCTATATTTGAGAAGACTTGCTGTGAAATAATATTTACCATCATTCTCTTCTTGATATATGTACTCGTACTTCATGATATATGAGTAATGATTTGAGTAAAAATACGCTTCTATATTTAGATTGCTCCATACTATTGATATCATCCCACTAAATCCCTAGGTCGAGAAGCACAGGTATTTAGAAGCTATTTTAATACTAGAAAGCATTTGCTTTTGGAATTGTAATTTATATCGTTTTAATTGCTGAAGTTATTTTAAGTGAATGACGCAGTATACTTTTTCCTCAGACATATATACTGTTCATTGCCACAGCAAATCTTTTTGGGATCAGTTTGACAGGCTTTCAATTGTTGCACCAGACGGGAATACACTGGCGAAACAAAGTGTAGTCAGATACCTGGGGATTTGGCTAGAATAGGATCTATGGTTTGGCACACATATGCGGTGCTGCTCTGGCAAGTTTCCTGGATGCTTTTGGTCCGACAAGATGGCTGTTTTATAGCAGCTAACTGAAGGTAGTCTGCTATACGGCCTATGGATGCCCCGTGTGGCTCAATGTGGAAGCCAGCTTAATGGAAGGAATTGACAGTGTCCCGGGACTTAACTCTAATAACATAGAACAGTCGCATCTGATTAGACATTTTATTGGGAGTACAATTAGTTCGGTCCATGTTCAAAAGATTGCTGTGGTTTCTGTGGTTTCTGTTGGTTTTTTTTTATTGTGTTGAATATGCCAATTTTTTTGTCAGTTAAGTTACATTTTTTGCCTTAATTTAAATGAGAGTGAAGTAAAAGCGCTGAAGCGCATCGAATGTTTGAGGAAGCTCATTGTAACACTACAGTGTTCTGATAAATATGGTAGAAAATGGGTTCGACCTCGACTCGACTGGGTTCGACTCGAAAGGATACAACTGAAAGGTTACAACTGATTTCTTTGAGTCATGCACTACGAGAAAAAAAAAACGAAACTTTTTTTAGGATTTTACGGGTGGACAATTTTCTGCTTAAACATATTCGAAGGCACATTTCAAGGGCAATGACTTCTGCCAATAACCAGATCTCCGGGGCTTACTACATTCAAATGTACAATATTACGAGAAGGTAGGCCTTAACGGCTTTATTCAAAGGCTTTCTTCTTTTTGATCAATGTAGGCTGATCCAGGATAGATCAGTAGTACCAGTAATCATCGGCCCACAATTCCGTGGGGAAGCTGCTCCTCTACAAACATGATACTGCGCCCCGCGAGCCCGAGCGTCGCAGGTTGAGTAGATCGGTTTCATGTAGAGATCAATGAGACGTCGTGCGACAGCCTCAGTTGCTTCGATAGTGGTACCATTGGTTCCAGTTGAAGAGGTTTCACTTCAAGGCAAAGACTGCCGACCATCGATGTCAGGCTAATATAGGCTAGAGCAGGTTAGGGTAGATTAGACCAGTTTAGCGTAAGTTAAGGTAGGCTAGGATGACGTATCCGAATAAGGTATTTTGAGCTTGTTAATTTATTTAAGCTAGTTTTTTCTAGTCTAAGAAAATAAAATTGAAAACGGACAACTGAAGAACTAAGATCTATTAACAATTTTGTATTTGAATGAAACACAAAATAATGAGATATCGGGCTGAAATTTGTTCCACCAGGGGTGGTCGTGGTATAATGGTTATTATCACCGACTGTTGAGCGAAAGGTCATAATAACATGGAAACAAAATACTCGTAAGTTACTGTGAACGCAGTTGGTCTCGATTCGAATCTCTCGAATCCTATCTAGGATAACAACCCCCGGTGAGTAGTGAGCGAACATTTTCGACACAAACCATCTACAATCCGTTCAGGTTATGTGACAAACACTATAAGTGCGTAACTCTTGAACCTGCGTGAACCCTATATAAAAAAGAAAACATGTTAAACTGGAGTGATAAATTCAATTCCGCGAACACTTTGGCGACCCTTCATTCTTTGGAGCCAATTCTCCACTCTTCCACACATACATATCAGCCAGAGCATTGGTAATTGAGCGTTTGATTTTATTCCTGAGCTTTTTTAACGTTGTTAGCTTGTTGGTTTAACGCAACCTCATAAAATGGAAACCATGAGCGTTAAGTCGAACGAGCGATTGTCGAACTTCCCCTTCAATAGACCAATTATTTGGCTAGCTGCGTGGCATATATAGGGTCCGCCAAATAACTTCTTTTTTTTTTTGAAAATGCTACAAAAAAAAACTACTGAATATTTTCTCAAATTTCTTTTTTTATTTAAAAGTACAATCCTTCCGGTTAATAATGGAAAATAATTTCATTCAAATGGCTGCCTCGGCTGGCCATGCAGTAGCCTACACGATCGGTCCAATTTTTAAGCACATTATCGATTGTGTGCAGCTGTATTTCACCAATAGCTTCACGAATATTGTCCTTTAAAGCGTCAATTGTCTCTGGCTTGTCGGCGTAACACTTATCTTTGACGGCACCCCACAAATAATAGTCCAACGGTGTCAAATCGCAGCTCCGAGGTGGCCAAACGACATCAGCTCTGTGGCTGATAAAGCGATCTTCAAAAACAGGGCGCAAAACATCGAGTGTAGCTTCGGCTATGTGGCACGTAGCGCCGTCCTGTTGAAACCAAATGTTGCCAATATCCTCCTCTTCAATTTTTGTGAACAAAAATTCGTTCAACATGGCCCGATAACGATCGCCATTGACTGTAACGGCCACTCCTTGCTCATTTTCGAAGAAAAATGGCCCAATTATGCCTCTGGACCAAAATCCGCACCAAACAGTGGCTCGTTTTGGGTGCACCGGCTTTTCAATGTATGCGTGCGGGTTTTCTGTGCCCCAAATGCGACAATTTTGCTTGTTTACATACCCGCCAAGATCAAAATGAGCTTCATCTGAAAAGATGATTTTTTTGGTAAAATCGGCATCTTCTGTAAGTCGATGATTTTCAAAGTAATGTCGCAATATTTCCCAGCGTTGTTCAAGCGTATACACAACCATATTCGTTCAGCGGAAGGATAAAACTAATTATCTGTCAAATCAGACATGAGCTAAGTGTTACCATTCACGAAATAAGCACTACTTGAAAAAAAAAACGTTAGATGGCGGACCCTTTAGTACCACCTACATATCTAGAACCGCAAATATTGAACGATGGTGAACTCCATTGACGGTAATATGGCGATCATTATCATCAACGGAAAAATACGATCCAATCACACGTACGACAGGAAATCCACGTCATACACTTACTTTTTGTAGATGTAATGCAGTCCCTTGATTACTAAGGGATTAGAGGTTCTTTTGATTGGCGTGTTATAAACTTCGAGTAATATGGCTTATTTTAAACTTAAGCATTTACGGCTGCGCAATTAAGAAGATGGGTTTTTAAGCATGGAGTGCTGAGGTTGAAATCGAAGTAAGGATTCGAATTAGCACTTCCCAGCGTACGAGAAATGGGTTCATTGAGCCTTAGTGGGGTGGATACATTAGACAGGGATTTCGTACATTGTGAGGGTTAGTGTTGATAGAGACAGAGTTGTAGAAGGTCACGCAGTCAATGGTGCCTGAAAAGAGACGACGTATGAAAAGAATGTCAGATACAGTTCTCCTTTTCTCCACGTGGTCATGTTAATTAGTTTAAGACGGTCTTGATAAGGTGGTATGTTCCAGGGGAGACCTCGAAGAGCAAAACGTAGGAAACGTAGGAACCGGCGTTGTTTGTAAGAAGACCACACTTAAGAGGCGTATTCTAGAAGGGACCGGACAAAGGTTATGTAGAGAGATCGAGTAACGTAGGGGTTTGAGAATTTCTTAAGTCATCGCTTAACGAATCCGGGTGCTGAATCAGCTTTAAAGATTATCTCGTCGATATATGCGAGAAAATTTAGCTCCTGGTAACATAATATGCCAAGATCGCAAACGGTGGAGATGGCTTGATTATTGAAGAAGTTGAGTATTGAGGAAGTAGAGCAGGTTTGATTCGTTTACGTGAAGAGTAATTGATTGGCATTTGGAAATGTTAAGCTACAGGCAATTTTTGGAACATCATATGTTAAGATCTGATTGAATAAGGAAAGAGTCAGGGTTGGAGGAAACTTGATGTCATGGGCATATATTGATATGTGGAAATGTTAATCAGCATTTCAATATCATTAATGGTAAGATCGAAAAGAAGTGGACCTAAAGGGAGGTTTGGACTTAAACTGGCAACACTGTTTTTATTGATTGTCGATTGGAAAGCTGAAAGTCGATTTATAGTTAGCACGTTTTACCATTTTACGATGAACAGATTAATGCCAGAACAACACAGGCAAATTGTGGAAATTTATTTTGAAACCATTATTTGGTTTGCCAAACTTATCGTGCGTATATCGTCAATCTGAGCAAGTTATTCGGAATACAATGAGCGTTTTCGCACCACGTACACTCTATTGAAGAATAGACACCCCCAAAGACGACAAAAAGTTGTAGAAGAAGAAGTTATTGCCATTGTGAAGCGTAGTGTTGAGGAGATTCCGAATGAGTTGATTCGCTATCGTGCAAAGCGATTAAAGCAATTGGAGCTATGCCCATCCAAGAAAGGTCTTGGCTTTTATGGTAATGCTTATAAGACTCAGTTTGTGCAAGAGTCGAAACCGGGTGATCATTATACGTGTCGTAGGTTCGGTGAATTAAGATCTGATTGAATAAGGGAAGTGTCATGACTGGAAGAAATGGAAATGGCATGATCCTCATTTTTAACACAAAATTTTGTTCTCCAATTTTTTTTTCATAATTCGTGCAGGTACAAGAGTGTACGCTCTTATGGTGTTTGTCACCCAAACTGGATGGGGTGCAGATGGTTTGTGTCGAAGACGTTCACTGCTCTCCGGAGGTGGTTGTCCCCGATAGGATTTGAAAGATTCGACTGAATTTGCATTGGTTGTAGTTCACAGAAACTCTTTTTGTTTCCATGTCAATAAGGTATTATATTGAAAATGCACACACAGAGCATGAATTTTAAAATGATCTTATGCTGCTGGTGTTATGCCTTCGTCAGCACTTTTTTGATCATCTTTCATTCAGAATTTATGTTGTTGCACAGTTTTTCCGAATAAGAATTGTTCTTGACTATGGATGGACTTGAACTACAGAGCTTCCGCTCAACAGTCGGCTCTGATTACCATTGCTTCACGATCACTAAAAAAATGAGACCAATTTTTAGCTAAATGGATATGTAAACAGCAAATTTGTCAAGACGTTCTTACACTCACTGAAACTCGCTTTTTGGTGTGCTTTTTGGGCTGGTGGAATCATCGGCCAATGTTTCTTGAAGGACTATGCCAACCAGAATATTACCGTCTATGGAGAGCGCTATAGAAACATGATTTCTAACTTCTTCGTTCCTCACTTTAATGACATTGACGTGACAGAGTTTTTGCTTCAACAAGATGGCGCAATATGCCATACGGCGTGTGACACCATCAATTTGTGAACTGTCCTCCACGATCCTGTGATCTCACACCTTTAAATTACTTTCTTTGGGGGTATGTGAAGTCACTAGTCTATGCCGATAAACCGGAGACGTTGGACGATTTGAAAGTCAACATTCGCTGTGCTATTGCTGATACGAGTATATGGCACTAGTTGCTCGATAAAGTTGTGGAAAATTGGACTTCACTTCCGAAATGATACTTAAGCACTAATGGCATAAAATTTTTTATTAAATAAAGCTAATGTCATAGATATTAACATTAGGTTCAAGTATTTTATTTCATATTGAATTTGTACACCTCTAAAAAAACACCTTTTAAACGCGCAACCAAAGTTTCGGTCCAAAGTTTGCTCGTTTCTGAACTTATCTATAATAACGTGATAGATAATAACTTGGCAGACTATTTGGCACCGACATTTATGTCCCTATCGAAAACAACTCGACATACCATGCATACTCGTATTTCCAACAACAACTGTCACCAGCCTTGTCCCGCAACTCTGTTTCCTTTACTTACATCATGAAATGTGGATTGCAGCTCGTCAAATAATCAAAATGAGAAAAGTCATTTCCTACAAGCAATTTTTTTATTCTTATCTACATTTATACATATATTATGACATGAACATGTTCACAGACATATTTGTTGTATTCCACACTTGGCCTTTTGTAAGCTCAAGCATGTCATGTGACAGCTGTAATAAATATCAAAAAATTGCTACTCATCTCTGTTGAATCTCCACTATATGTTACTTGTAATCCTAGTTTTATTTAACCTGCATCGCCATGGGAATTTAGGACTAATAGCTTAGATTTCCATTACATGTGTACATATGTACTTGTAGATAGGCATCTAAGTATATATGAATGGTTGCTTTGTAGGTCATGCAGCTAGGCAATACCCCCAGGTAATAAGGTATAAGAGCAATCGTGTACACTATGCTTCCTCTATATATGTACGAAAAGACAATCGTCCATTTCACATGTAGGATAAAAAAATCGATTCCACTTAGTAAGTAAGGTACGCAATTTTGCACGAGTTCAACGCTTTACATTCCTTACTCCTTGCGTTTCAGATGAAAGTGAATAATTGTGCACTTTTCAGCATAAAGCGATATTGCTTTGTAAATCGCGCACAAGTGAGAATACAGAATGCGTTTCTGCTCGACAGACATGCAATTCGTTTTCATTGTTCGAGAGTGTATGTTCGATGTCGGAAGTGGCTCATATTTCAACTTGATTCATACTATCTTTTCAACTCGGAAATAGAAGGCAGACATAGATACACCTACTTCCCGAGCAGATAGAACGGCACGAATAGTACTATATATATCACACAAACCGCTATTGTCCGATTAATGCTCCTTAAGTTACACAATCAGTCACCATTCCTAGCCCTGCTATTGTTCACGGGATAATAAATCATGCATTCTTCCAAAAACTTAACCCTTCCAGCAAGTAAAAGTTATATACGCACTGGCTGCCCACCCATCTATACCTGGCAATGATACGTAAGTGATCAAAAATACAAGACCCACAAGCCCCTTACGATAGAAGCTTATCCTTTTATTTAGCAGCTGTCATGAAATTAATTTTTTTTTTTTTTTAATATGATGGATGTCTGTAGCTTTCGTGGGGAAAAGCTCTATTATCCGTTCGATTATTTATCGATTTTTTTTTCATGCTTTGCTCCTTTTTTTAGAAATTGACAATATTCTGAAATCATTAGTTGTCCAGTGCCGGCCATGTGCTTATTGTAAAAGTATGCATGCACGTGACGTGCCTTATCTCTACGAAAGGTTGTGTATAACCCAGGTATATAAAGGAGTTACAGGAAGGCAACTTTAATCGGAATGGGGCAACTAAAGTACTGATATTGTCGATGCCCATCAGTTGGTTCAACCAATTGGATTAACTATTTTGAGACATCAGGCGAGGAATATGAAATGAATTAAAACCTATTTGTCTTTTATTTTTAGTTTATTGAACCTTCCCTTTACTATCGCAATGTTGGTCGTACGTGCAGATAAATGTCGAAGACAATAAAGTTTGATTGTATTTTTAGAAATCCAATTAAATAAAAGCAAATGTCGAACGATAGATGACGAGGTGAGATTTGTTTGCTAAAATGTCAAAGTCCCTAAGCGCCAGAAAGAAAAACTCAGCTGAGATACATGACAACGGCTACCATTGGATACTTTACGTTTGTCGTCATCATTATTGTTCGGAAATAGGTCTCGTAAATCAATCTGTTTAATTTATAACTTATTGCGATTTATTACATAAATAGGGGGAGATAGTATAACAAGTCGGTGATTTATTGTCAATTAGGTTTGATATTGATTTGGTACTCCACTTCCGCCAGAAATCACTGGTTGGAAGGTATTTCAATCGACTTAGGGGAGGAATTCTTTAGTATATGTACAACATTAGCATGTGTGTATGCGAGGTATGTTTTCACACTTTGTGATATAAATCTTGTTTAGGTTCGATTTCAATGTTTAAGATCAATTTATGTGAATTTTTGAACCTTCGAAACTGTTGTTATAACTGGCGTACAGTCCAAAGCAGAAGATACCCTGAAATTACAATACCTACCTTGTTTGGGATTCATTCCTCCTACATGCACATACCTCTTGTTGTTGACTCCAACGGAGAAGCTTTTTCCACAGAAGTATGGTGAGGGCGAAACACCGCGAAAAACAATTTCGATGGCTTAGCTGTTGTGGGATGTAAACGCCTATGTCACCTGCGTCAATGGCCAACACCCCAACCAGGCACAGTGACCCTGGTATTATTGCAAGCAATGTGTTAATATTATTCTGATAGTTTTCAGTAGATTTAAATTAGTATTTGATTCGCTATTGAGTGATTGCATAGGTTCCTGCCCAACAAAAACAAATTTATTTATTTTTTTTTTTTTATAGTGTTCGTGCAGGTTCAAAAGTGTACCTGGACGGGGTCAGATGGTTTGTGTCGAAGATGTTCGTTCACGACTTTCCGGGGGTGGTTATCCTAGATAGGATTCGAGATATTCGACTGAATTTGTCGCGTTGGTTGTAGTTCACAGTAACTTCTTTTGCTTTCATGTCATTAAGGTGTTATACTGGAAGTATTTCCAGTATAACACACAGAGTATGAATTTTGAAGCGATCTTATGCTGTGAGTGTTATATAGGGTCCGCCAAATAACTTTTTTTTTTTTGAAAATGCTATAAAAAAAACTACTGAATATTTTCTCAAATTTCTTTTTTTATTTGAAAGTACAATCCTTTCGGTTAATAATGGAAAATAATTTCATTCAAATGGCTACCTCGGCTGGCCATGCAGTAGCCTACACGATCGGTCCAATTTTTAAGCACATTATCGATTGTGTGCAGCTGTATTTCACCAATGGCTTCACGAATATTGTCCTTTAAAGCGTCAATTGTCTCTGGCTTGTCGGCGTAACACTTATCTTTGACGGCACCCCACAAATAATAGTCCAACGGTGTCAAATCGCAGCTCCGAGTTGGCCAAACGACATCAGCTCTGCGGCTGATAATGCGATCTTCAAAAACAGGGCGCAAAACATCGAGTGTAGCTTCGGCTGTGTGGCACGTAGCGCTTTCCTGTTGAAATCAAATGTTGCCAATATCCTCCTCTTCAATTTTTGTGAACAAAAATTCGTTCAGCATGGCCCGATAACGATCGCCATTGACTGTAACGGCCACTCCTTGCTCATTTTCGAGGAAAAATGGCCCAATTATGCCTCTGGACCAAAATCCGCACCAAACAGTGGCTCGTTTTGGGTGCACCGGCTTTTCAATGTATGCGTGCGGGTTTTCTGTGCCCCGACAATTTTGCTTGTTTACATACCCGCCAAGATCAAAATGAGCTTTATCTGAAAAGATGATTTTTTTTGGCAAAATCGGCATCTTCTGTAAGTCGATCGCAGGCCCACTTAGCGAAGCGTTGTTCGAGCGTATACACAACCATATTCGTTCAGCGGAAGGATAAAACTAATTATCTGTCAAATCAGACATGAGCTAAGTGTTACCATTCACGAAATAAGCACTACTTGAAAAAAAAAACGTTAGATGGCGGACCCTTTACTTTCGTCAGCATTTTTTGATCATCTCTCATTCACAACTGATGTTGTTGCACAATTTTTCCGTATAATTGTTCTTGGCTATGGACAGTCTTGAACTACAGACCTTCCGCTCAATGGTTAATGATGATTACCATTGCACCACACCGCTATTCGAGTTTTTTAGTCTTCAACTGTAGAGTTGAATCGCCTATCAGATCTTTTCTGCCATGCTATGAAATAATCTGGAATCGTTCTTCAACAATCTGATAAGTTCGTATTAGTGTGGTCTCAGGCCAGAGATATCTACGATTCTGATCATGAGATATCCCATTTGTTCAATAAATAAAGTGACTTTTATTTTTTCTTGATAAATATTTCTTTATTCCTCAATATCTTTTTTCCCTTTAAATAATCTCCCTTAGATATAATACACTAACGAAAAAGTTTTTTTCAATACTCTATGATTTTTTGATATGAACTTTTTGGTATAGGTATACGAGTCTTTATCCCCGTACATTAGCGTAACACAAGAGCCTTAAATTATTTTCCTACAAATGCCGACATGGAGAGAGAAGGAATTCTCGGCCTTCTGTGAGGAGCTTTTTCCATTTATAAACTTTTTTTTTTTGCTCAAAGTAGACTTGCCAAATACCTCATTCAACATGTCAAGGACGTTGGAGGGCTTGATTTTATTTTACTCAGTTCCTTTGACCCCTCTTTTTCATAGCAAAAAATTGTCAAGTACACCAAATGACGTCTAATCTTTATATATGTGGAAAACAAATTAAATATCTAAAATGGCTGATAATGCCAGCAAATGTATGTACTCAACATGCGAAATTCAAAAAGTCACCTTAATTTTTGAACGAACTTTGTATTCTGTCACCAAAGGAAGACGCGCAACACCGACATTTTAACTAGAACTTCACCTTTCGCATATATAACCTTGAGGCACTCAAGAACTTCATGTAGCTTACGTCACTAGTTTAATGCGGGTAAGACACCAGCGTGAAATTAAACGCAGTGTACAGCTGCCAATCGCTGTTTCTTTGAGCTCCAATAGAGCAATAGAGAAATAGGGCCTCTTTAGAAAAACCAAGATAACTCTTTACAAAACCTTAATCATTTTGTTTTGTCGTAAGATTCTGATGAGACCGAAAAAAGTCCAAAGCCATGGTGGTTGCTGAAGGATTTCAGTTATTGTTTTGCCAAGTTAAAGAAGCTCAAAAAAAGTATGACCTTAGAACCCAACTAAACTGATAGCAGTATTTTCATTGAATACAATCTAGCTTTAGCTACGGCTTCAGCACCTCCACCTGCTTGTTTCCAACTAGCTAATATTTTATTTCTTCGAAAAAGATTCGGAGACGGGTCCCAGCTTATTTTCTTGGCCTGGCCTGGTAGTACATACCTTTCGTTGATGAAAGGTTGGGAGTTGAGTTTTTATGTATCCACCAATTATAACATGACTAAGAATCATTTCCCAAGCTACACCATTTGTAATGCTAAATATCAATGGTTCATTAGTCGTATTGAAAAATTAATTATAAATCGAGCAAGACTTACAAAAGATAGAAGAAGTTTAAACTTCGTGAGTTCCTCTGCAATTTCAAACGCCATAGGAAACTTGTTAACAAGGAAATCTGAAGATTAAAAACTAAGTTTCTTACATCTAAATCTAAGCCGTCATTCAGATGCTAGGCAAATCGACGCTAAGACGTTCGGAATCGGCATTAAACTGTAGGTCCCGTTAATTTGTGCGAAAAACAAATCGCACACAATATTCTAAGGTTTTCGGAAAGCTGCTGAGTACGTACATAGTTGAGCGCGTTCTTAATCCTATATGAACACTTTTCACGATTTCAGTCAGGCCACAAAACGAATTTCCGCGTTACTGGAGATTATTGATGGGGATCATGTAATAGTATTTTGTTGGTCTTTTCTAAAGCATTCGATACTGTCCCAAATGAAATCCTTCTCAAAAACCAAACATTACTTCAATTTGGATTCCTCAGTGTTAAGACTAATAAGGAATCACATTGAAGATCGCATTCAAGCTATAATATATATCCTCGTATTTTTTAAAGCTGAGGCGGAGTCTCTTAAAGACCTCGTGGGAGATCTTAAAGTAAATTTAAGCTCAACCCAAGCCATTGTCATAAGTCGGACTATTCTAGACTAAAGTAACTTCCCACCAATCCAAGTCAACCGAAGTGACTACAACCTACGTAACCAACCTTGATCCCATCACAAACTTAGCAGGTAGGGCTTACGTCGTCTGGCGGGTACACTGGAAACTGTACTCCAGGGGACAAGTCAAATGCTCTTGATCTTTATTTTAATGTAAGGTTCTTTAGTCCTTTTCCACCTCGATAGCCACATTTCACGCATTTAACAACACAGTGCGCTTTATTTTAAGCTTACTACGACGGGATCAAGTCTCAATATTCGCTTAAAAGTTTAGGATACTAACCTTCCTTCTTCGACTCGAAGAGATCAGAGCACCACCATAACATTATCACAGTCTTCGGCTCAATACTACATATAAATTACCTAATTTAAATTACAGGGTAACAGAAAAACTTTATTTAGATCTTATCGGCAACTTTAAGGGGCAAATTAGGCAGCATTTTAGCATATCTTCTTAGGATCTTTTTAGAGGCATCCAATGTTAGCTTATTCTTGTTCATTGTGCGAGTAAAATTGATTCGAAATCAATATCATTATTGTTTCTCGAGATATAGGTGAGTATGTATATTTCTCTAAAAACAATTCAAGTTCTACTACTGTCACGTCCAAACAAAAAGAAAAAAAGACTCACGAATTAAAGCTATTCATAAACCAGTTAGCTGAAGAGCTCACTGTGCCATTGGTTGAATACCGATTTCAAAATTTAGAAATTGTGTAGAACCATACACGCAAGTCGGCTTATTCTTATTACACGAGTTTTGCATCTACACGTAATGCCGTCTGGGCTTCAGTCCTTGTATGATCAAATAGCCAAAGTAGAAGCAACAGGATTGTGAAAAAAGGCTGTGCGTCTTGTGAAAATTCTGTGTGCGATGACTATGCCGTGATTAAATATCGTGTGGTCCACTTTTAGAAGGCTACCTAAGTAGTTAGTAAGATCGAGTCAACGTTTCGCCGAATGAGAGTTGAGTTTATTACAAGAGTGCAGAAGCATTTGCATCTCTGTGCAACTTAAAGGTAATAATGTGATAAAACTAAGTCAAAATTGATATCATTAGAGTCAGCCTTAGTGTTAATAATTCTCTCATCGCTCAAACCATAGTACAATTACAACACCTGTAGGCAGTATTGCAAACGCTGTGGTGGTGGCCAACATCAAAGTCAGAAGTGGTTCTTATGCTTCAAAAAAAGTTTTTCGGTAGAACAAAGCAGCTGTTGGGCTTGTTCCCCTAATTAGCCATCAAAAGTCAAGTGCCACTGCTTGACTCGGTTTGGGCTTTGGGCTGTGACAGTCGATGGGTATTCGTCGCTTATGATTTTGAACTTGGGCGTCAAGGTGAATACTAATATTGACCGAGATTTGGAGAGTTCTTTGAAGCATTGGTCAATCAATCATTTCAGTGGGTGTGGTCGATGTTCCACCAAAAGTCGGTATCAGTACACGAACCACGCGCCAACCAAGAGTCATTTCGTCTACACATGTCCTATGCAGTCACCAGATGCAAATTTTAAGACCAGACACTAAAAGGTATGAAAGTGTCATTGCGCCAAAAAAGCCATAAATGAAGAAGGAAAAAATATAAAGAAATATTGGATGAAACCCACTAATATTTAAGAAAATTGCTATTGGTTGGCAGCAAGAGTTTTTAATCTGAGCGTGTCCACTCACTCAAATGACCTATCTACAGCTTGCCCAGAAGGATTCAACATGAAATTTTGGTTTCTAGAAGCTAGGTAAAAGGCCAGTCATTCCGTTTTCAAGTGGACTTTAACTAGACAAACCCACTATTTAATCTTTTCATGAAACTGGAATTTTAAATCTTTGCAAGCGCTTATGACATATCTGGTCTGAGACTTTTCTACTGGATCATTTTGATCCACTCGTGGTTTGAATTTGGTATCTCTGATTTAACCACATATGTCCAACCGAACTCTCCTATGGGTCTTCAAATGTATAGTTCAAGACTTACCATTTTATAATATTAATAGGCAAGTAATATAAAAAATTAATAGGAAAAGAGAAATTCCCTTGTAGATCTATTGATTTTACAGCGAGTACATCATTGGGGCTTGTCGTACGTTACATTATGCCATATTGCCATAAGTTTTTTAAAGGGTGCTAGTGCCAACATGTAGCACGGGACACTGCGTCAAATGTAGATCTATTGCGCGTGCTTAGACAAAGAGTTCCTCTACTTTCTTAATAAAATTTAGGATGTCTCTCGTAGGAGCTGAGATGATCCCCTCAAGAGGCATCATTTCTCTGAGGAGGATACGCTTCCTAAGGTGGCAGAGAGCCTCACATTCACATAGTACATATGTGCTCTGCAGTTTCCTCGTCCCCAAGAGAGAGTCGACACTCGGTATCAGGGGGTTAATTTTGTTGAAATGATATCTCAGACTACAGTGTCTCGAACGGTAGCAGTCTTCTGATATTGAATCTATTATATTTTAGGATATTAATAGAATGTTTGTTCAGGGTTCGATTGTTCGAGGTGCAGGTGTTGTGATTTTTGTTTGCCAAGAGAAAATGATCTTCAACTTGGGAATTCCATAGAAAGGTTTTGCACCTCCATGTGTACCTTTCGCTGGAACCTTTTCTAGCGAGTTGGTCGGCAATTTCATTGCCCCTAATGCCCTAATTGCCCTACATTTGGAGGCGCTAGGTGGGATCCCATTTTGTGATCTAAGGAAATGAAACTCCATTTATTATATTACATATGATGGCAACATTTTCGTCAAACGCCCAAAAATGCGGAGAAACATGGAGAAGGTTCGACAATGATATGGGGCTGGTTTTCAACGACTGAGTTGGACCAATTCGGCAGCTAAAATATAAAATGCATGCTGCGGATTATACCAATATTAACTCCAAAATGACGTCTTATATAGAAGAAGGAATGCTTTTGAAATGCACGACAATTGCCCCAAACATTCATCAAAACTGAATACAGGCTTGGATAGAACACAACAATATCAGCATTATGTATTGGCCTTCTCGGTCAATGGACATCAAACCTACGGAGCATGTATAGGTCTTAAAAACAACTACAACTTGTGAGCAATAATCCCAAAAAGGTTGGTACTTGATACCTGTGGAATCGTTCACAACACTTGTAGAGTCTATGCTTCGCAGAAATCAGTATGCGTTGACCAGGAAGCAACGTGGCACAGTGGGAAGTGTGTCGGCCGCTGACGCAAGATGAGCGAGTTCGGTTCCCGACAACACCAACGCCATCGAATGATTATTTCGCGGCTTAAGGAAGAAGCTTGGTTCTTCATGAGCATTAACGCCATATAAGGTGTCTGTCTGGCAGGACGATGATGCGAAACGGCATCGTATTCAAGCCACGTCATCTAGCCTCAGCTTGTGGTATGTAACCATTTGTCAATGTGTGAACAATATTTTTTTTTTGATCTGCGAATATGTCAATATACGATTATGTGCCAAAGAAAGAGCTTAAATTCGAAGGTAAGTCATCAATTGTTATTGGAAGCTTATAGCTATCATACTCAATCGATTTCCACCTGTGAGTACTGGTTTCGTGGCTATGAAAGTAGTGATCTTGAAATAAAGTTTGAAAATGTAAAATTCGAAGCAATACTTGAAGAAGATCCGTGTCAAACGCAAGCAGAACTAAAGCCTTGGGACGTTGAAATGCGATTTTGCATGTCCGAAATGGTGCTTGATTGTTATAAAAAAAAAGCCTTTTTTGCATCGCATTATTACTGGCCACGATAGTGAATCTATTAAGTGGATCCCAAACGCAGAAAATGTAAATGTAAAAGATAGGAAAAAGTTATAGCTAGCAATGGGTGTTAAATTTTTAGGAAAATCTTCATATAATAAAGGGATTTATTCGAAAACTGAGAAAAATCATTTCAACTCTATTATTTTTGCGCTCACTGTATATTAAAACACGAAGAGCAAATGGTTAAGTACAAGTAAACATTTATATGTAGGTAAAGCAATAATGATAAAAAAAATTGTTTTTCGCTAAGCCGAAATCCGAAACGTTTGCCCGACCCACAAGAAAGGAGACTTTTTTGTCTGCGCCTATTACAGAGGTATAAGTCTCCTGAACATCGCTTACAAGATCTTCTCTGCTACTTTGTGTGAAAGCCTGAAACCGTACGTTAATAAACTGATTGGTCCACATCCGTGTGGTTTTAGGCCCGGGAAGTTCGCCATCGATCAAATATTCACACTACGGCAGATCCTGGAAAAACCAACGAGTTCCAGATCGACACACACCATCTATTTGTCGACTTTAAGGCCGCATACGATAGCGATAGAGACGAGCTACGCAGCTCCATATCTAGTTTCGACATCCCTGCCAAACTCGCCAGGTTGTGCAGGACTACATTGGAGAATTCTCGCTGCTCCATCAGGGTTGGAAGCGACCTAATCGAGTATTTTATTGTCAAAATGTATGTCAAAAAAGATTTTAGACAGGGCGACTTTTTCAACATCGTCCTTGAAAGAATTGTGCAAAACTTATTGGTCAACACGAGGTGCACGATCTTTTTCAAGTCCGTACAACTGCTCGCTTATGCCGACGACATGGACTTAATTGGTCGAACTCAGCGAGTTGTCAATGAGGCATAAGAAATCATTGACACGAAAGTGGCTACAATGGAACGGGCGGTAAATGAGAGCAAGACGAAATATATGCTGTCGTCGAAAAAGAACACCAGCGTCTTGGCCAGGACACACCTATTGGCAAGCATAATTTCGAGGTTTACAAGGACTTCGTCTACCTTGGCTTCGCAGTAACATGAAGCACTGACATCAGTGCCGAAATCAAGTGCAGAATAACTCTTGCCAACCGCTGTTTTTTTTCTCGGAGAACCAAGGTGAACATATACAAGACCCTTATCATCCCGGTCCTTCTTTATTGCGCAGAGGCATGCACCTTATTGAAAGCGGAGGAGGAGGCCCTAGGTCGTAGAAAAAGTCTGCGCTGTCCGGTCTGCGTAAATGGGGAATGGAGGAGAAGATTACACAGTAAATTGTACAGATTGTACAGTGAAATGAGCGTAGCATGGCGTCTACAGATCCAACGCCTAAGATGGGTAGGCCATGTAGAGCGCATGGACACCACAGCTCCGGCCCAAAAAGTCTTTGAATCCAACCCTGAGGGGCGACGCGATCGAGGCCGAATTTAAGGTGGCGCACATAAGTGGAAAGAGATCTCAACCAACTAGGTGTGCGGCGCTGGAGACTGCGAAAGATCGTGCCAGTTGCAGAGACGTTTTAAAGGAGTCCCAGGCTCGCCACGAGCTGTAGCGCCCAAGAAGAAAGGAAGTCCCAAGTTCAGCTCAATGCGGATGAAAACCACATAGAGCAAAAGGGCAAATGCTAACTTGATTTCGGTGTTCAGTACACACAAAGACAGCAAGAGCTTTTGGTTTTAAAGAGTTTTTAACAAGAGTTGTCAGACAAATTTCCATAGGGATAACTGGCTTGTGGCGGCCAAGCGTTCATAATGATCCTTCGATGTCGGCTTGTTTATCATTGTGAAGCAAAATTCACCAAGCGTTGGTTTGTTCACCTTTGCAAGGGAACGTGAACTGGGCTTAGGCCGCCATGAGAAAGGTTAGTTTTACTCTGCTGATGACGATTGTTGTTGCGACCAGTACAAACCAATGGCACAATACTTGTTCGTGCGAACATGTATCATAGTACCACGTCTTTTGGGTTATTCTTGAGCGTCTCTAAGGTCGTATATATTAAAATGAAAACTTGGCCAAAATCTACATCATAAATGAGTTTTATTCAAATTTACTTTTGGAACGACAAATTGGATGCCCCTCTATAATGCATCCACATTGATCACATTGGCCTCAGACAGATACAACGCTTCCAAAGTGGTACTTATGGTACATTTCTAATAACATTCACGTCATGGTGAGTGAAATTTTAATAATTTAATCCGTTCGTTTTGGTATGACCAATACATGTGACAATGGCAATGGCCATCTACACTAAAGTATCAATTTCGTTTAGGAAAATTCATTATGTCCCACAACGCTAAATGTATAAATGCCATATGCCCCTGTTCATTTATGTTTGCTATCAATCTCATACTTAAAAATGTAGAAATATTTAATTCTCAACCCGCCAATGGACTTTATTGAATTGCCATTGGTGCAATATCTCCACAAACCATAATTTGGTAATGGCAATATGTGAAGCGATAAATCGTCATATATATTGCCCGTGGAGACGCTGGGCAAGTGACAATTTGCACACATGAGCACATGTCTTCATCAGTCAAAAACTTAAACGAGGACATTCAGGATACTATGTATTCCTATGTATGCCAGCGCCCAATTTATACTAACTCTACGAGTCACAGGTCGGTTGTGGCAACACCCGAGATCGATATTAGATTTCAGTTCTGATGAAGAACTACCAGAAACGAAAAGGTTGTATAATAAGCAATTATGTGTGTTTAAGTTCGCGTGAGATTCAGTAGATATGATGGTATCTTGAGTTCAATGCAATCATCTGTGCGCGTTCCCATGGACATATTGTATTTATGTAAACAAGAAAGAGGAAGGCGGAGGTTGAACAAACCCTTAAAGGAAGGGTAAAACATAAGTCAGTCCCTAATTTAAAAACTAAAAATAGTTTCTTTGAGTTTCGAAATGTAAAGAGAAAAAAAAGTGAATAAACGGATAAGGAAAGACGTATTCAAAGGAATGCTTCTTGTAACCTATTTTCGTTGTATTCATATTCGTTGGTAAAGGAAAAAGCCATGAAGGGTTACACCCAACGGAAGGAAGGAAGGTATGAACAACAGAAAGCTAGAAGGGAAGGATAGAACCCTGTCACGTGAATGAGCGCTTTTGGGAAAAAAAATATTTGAGCTTTCCCCACTATTTCGTGTGGTTTTCCAAATGAAAGTGTTGCTTTCCAAACCCTTCATTTCCTGCGATTCAAGACAAATGACTGCGCATAATTTAGCTACAAAACAGTCGATTCGGAAGTTGGCCGTAAAGACAGGTTGTTTATAGCCCTCTCATCGTCCCTATTACAACGAGTTCGGATTGCAAAATGTGTGTATTACATTTGTATAAAGTCAGGGCTTTCCCATGGCACAAAGTATATGATGACAACATCCCGAACGTTTCACATTTCATAGACAATGATCTGGCACACAACCGCGCTAATTTTAGTTGTACGTGTATTACGTATTAGTGAGTGTGATTAGTTATATTGGGTTGACCTACAGAAGAAATGGGGCACAGTCTACATGGATGCCCCTCCCCATTAGGGTCATTAATAGAAGCTTTATCGTGAATTGGAAATTTGACAACCGACGGGGCTTGATTGTCATGAATCAGGTTTGCATGACTTATACATAGGCAAGTAGGTTTTTTCGTTATAGCGTACCATGGTGCCTGTCATAGTCGTACTGTCATGCACGATATGAATTTATGAAAAATCGAGAAATAAATTGAAATAGATTGAGTTACGACTTATGATGGTTACAGGACACGAATATTAAAAATGTTATAAAAGCAGCTCGACGAAATCAGTGTTCCGGGAGAGAAGTGATGCACGTGCCTAGGAAGCAAACAACTTGCTTTTTAGTGCATTCAAGGGCTGTAGCGAAGGACGAGTATAGCAAAGAACATTGGTTTAACGGAGATCAGGAGGTTGTCTCTTAAGAACTTTTTTTTCGTTTAATTTCTTTGAGAAATTAACTCGTCGAAAGCTATTGGTCTTGCTTTATTATTCGATTAGTTTAAAAAGGGATGTTTTCAGAATGAATTTGTGGCATGAATTTGCATAATGTTAAGGCTTTACTATTTAAGTGCACCAAAAGGGTTTTTTTACAATTTATATGACATTCGAAATGAAGCATTAAAGCCAAAGACCGGAGATTGGTAAGGGCTATTTCCGTCTTATGTTTTAATTGGCCATGTACATATTCAGGGTCATTTAACAAGAGATGTCATTTTAAATTCCACGACATTGTGGAACTGCCGACATTCATTCAAGTTAAAGCTAGAGGTATTGAGGATAGATCAATAAAAACTCGCACATAGTAAAAGTCGCTATAAAAACCACTCGTTTCGGACAACGAAAGGACTCCATCTAAATGTCGATAAACTGCTTAATGTACTTGGAGAGCAAGCATCAATGAAAACGGTGTTATCCACACAGCAGACATTTAAGTAGAATTGCCAGCCACCGAGGAAGCGAAGGATGCAATCCATCGACTTAAAAATAACAAGATCGCAGGAGTCGACATATTACCATTGGAATTAATAAAAAATGTAGGAGAAGAACTAACAGGGACGTAACATGGTCTCATTAAAATTATATGGAGCGATGAAACCATCCCCGAGGAATGGAAAAACTCGGTCATCATTCTGATACTTAAAAAGGGGAACCGTTAACACTGCCACAATTACGAAGAATTATTCCTGTTATAAGGCCTTACAAGGTGTTGTCAAATATTCTTTTAAAGAAATTGAGTCAGGCAATAACCGGAGACTACCAGTGTGGCTTCAGGAGGAACCGGTCGATTATACGACAACTTTTAAAAAACCGTGGGAGTTCCATGAAACCGCGAAATTATTTGCAACCTTTAAAAAGCCATGTGACTCTATAAACCGATCGCAAATGTATTATGTCCTTGGAAGACTGGGAATGGGAAGTTGGTGGAATTAATACAAGTATACCTATGTCAAAAGAAATACCTTATTTGAAACATTTGAAATACGTGAATGATTAAAACAAAGAGATGCCTTGTCACTACATTTAATTTTGTGTCTTAATTCGTAATGAAATCTCTTCAGGAAAATGAGAGGAGAATAGCCTAAGTCTAACTTAGGAGTCATTGAGACCAGATTTAAGGAGAATCTATGGTGCAAAACAGGATAAATAAAAAGGCAAATGGAGAAAATGACCGATTAAGAACTAAAGAAACTTTAGTCAGTTTCAAGTTAAGATGGGCAGGAAACGTAGAATGAGTAGGCAGGTGACGAACAATTAAACGAATAATGAGTAGAAATCCCACAGGAAAAAGACCGACGGAAAGGCCACACCGTATTAGTGAGACAATTAAGGATGAACCTAGAAGAGATGGAACAGAACAGCGATTCATGGAAGAAACACATCCTTGGCGAAAACAGCGAAAATATCGCGGAAACTTTTCGAACAATTCATTCTGCTTTGGTCATTATTAACTACCATTGTCACGACGTAAGCTACCTTGTATTTTCTTCACTTTCATGCTATATAATAACCTTAAATCGCTTGAGGACTAGTACTCGCCCTCATCTATCGAAATTATCCTACATAATCCTAGGATATCTAGCGTATGGCGCATGAGTAAATCTGTAGTTCCGAAACGGAGAACGCCTCACATACTAAACTCATACCTTTATACGGGTAAGGTACGCTAAAGTTAGCCACGTGTAATAGTCCTTATCAGAGGTGAAATGTCGGTTTTAATAACATTATACCTATATACTCAATAACGCAGGTTGCTGGCTCTCGTTACTTTAACTGGTATTAAGTCTAGAAACCTTAAACGGCTTTGTTGGTTCTTTTTCTATTTTTGCGGCATACATGTCGGTGGTAATGACAACAACCATGGCAAGACGACAAGTTGTAAAGAGAGTTAGGATGAATAAGGAGATAATTAGGAGAAGAAAAGAGCTGAGTAAGAAAAGAAGTCAAGTGGTGAGTCGAAAAGTAGATTCGGAGAAGAACGGACGAATAGGAGCTAGGAATTAATTTAGTTGAACCAAGTTGTGTTTAATTTATCAAATCGACTCATTTCCTCAAACAAAAATACATTTATTTTTATCCACGGTGTGTTTTGTTCCTTTTCCCTTTTCTTTCTCTGCTGGCTGAAATTCCTAACATATGTCAGTTGGACTTCGCCGGGAATCCGCCGTTTTTTAATAGATGGAGCTAGCAGTACATGTTGGTCATGTCAGTACATGTCAGCTAGTAAACTTTCGTATCTGTCAATGAGTTTTCATCGTTGTCAACATTTTTTTTTGTTCGTGAAATATTGTCTTCCGGGCCAAATAAGAGCTATTTATGGAGAGTTTTTGCTTTTCGCCGAACAGAACAGAACAGCTCTTGTTAGATGCAACAAGAATTTGCTGATTTATTGCTAGTTACCTAACCATTTCCAATCTTTTGAAAGCCTTGGGAATGGTCCAAAGTGAACGAAAGTAAGAGCTACAAATGTTGAACCCGAGTGACATAGAACGACGTTGTCTTATGAGCGAACTTCTGTTCCAGCGAAGGCTTTTCTTATCTTATAATGATCCATACGATAATCCGAAGATTATCGTACGCATCAACATCAACGGCCAGGCCAAATATCCAGAGGTTAAAGATCATTGTATGTATATTGGGGGGAACCAAATCGAGGTGGTACCATACGTTATGGGATGTTGCAGCTGGGTGAAACCATCACAGGAACTTACTTAGCACAATTAAAGTGTTAAAGTCTAGCATTGAAGGAAAAACAGACAATAAAGACCCGATACGAAAGTAATTTTGTATCACAACAGGGAGGGGCCACATGTTTCTCAGCTCGTTAAAACCTAACTGAAATAAGGAGATGTGGCTTCCTACCCTACACACCGTATTCTTCAGACATCGTTCCAAGCGTTTACTACGTGTTCCGATCGCTGATACATACCATAGTTGAGCAGCACTTACGATCTTTTGAAGAAGCAAGAAGTTTGGTTTATTCGTGGTTCGCCTTAAAAGACGTGCAGTTTTCGCATAATGACGATGACGATTTAACAGACCGGCGCATAGTGGGACAGGCGTACAAAAAAATCCCCAAATTTTGTTTTTATTTTTACCGTATTTGATAGGCTTTTTTTTCAATATAAGTGGGGGAAAACAGTTCTGATTCGTTTTTAGTCTTCTACCTTGCAGAGCTGAGGTTGGCAAGACTTATGCAAAGGCTTTCTTGTCTGTCCAACCGTCGGTACATATATATCAAACCAAACGAGTTGCTATGAGTATGAAACATGACTGAGTTATAGAGTACATGATTCAGACGATTATGAGCTCAAAGCGACACTGTGGTTCCTGAGTTCCAGGTATAAGTTTGCAAAATTCGACCTGGAATTGTAGATTGGCTCTTGGCGAGCTAATCCCATCTTGTTTTCATTTTATGTCTGCTTATGACACCGGGAGACTGGGGAAGTTTGACGTTATTATTTCATCCAAAAAAGGTATTTGTTTTTCATAAAAGTTTGTCTTTTTTTTTCTCTTTTATTTTTGAAGATAAAACCATGAAATTCACCAGATTTTCATTTAATGTTTTAAAGAAAAGAAAAAAAGTCACCTCCAAGCTTATTATCAATATCACATAAAAAATATAATGTTGTAACTAAACCATACGAATTTGTCTAATCTCTCAATAAAAAGCCTGAGCTCCAGTTAAAGCTTGCCAACATTCCTGACAACCAAAGACCACTGATAAAATAAAGCCATAATAAAAATAAAATTAAAAATTTGAAGTAACTCCTGACTCAGAAAAGCTTTAAAAAGTAAAAAATTAAATATTTCTCTCGGTACTTTGACTTCAATTTTATATTATGTATATTGTAAAATGAAAATATTTTTAAGATAAGCGTCGCCGGGTCGGGAGACTGCTAAATGAAGAAGGGTAATTAGTTGTATCTATATAGATGTAATGTATAAAAAATTATCTACTAATTTCAAAATGTACTTATGAACTTAGATTTGTACATCAATTTATCTTACAAGGTCTACAAAGTTCCTGCAGTGTTTCGATATTGTACCACTTCTATATTGGGCGTTCGCTTGAGAGCCGTGTGCGTTGCGTGAAAATATTGGCTTTCTCGCCCGAATGACCAGTCCAATGGCGGCCACGTCCTGCATGGTCTCTTATGGTTCCAGTCTGTTCAAGTCGAGTGGCTAAGTGAAATGTTGCCCAGTAAGACGCGACACGAATAGGAAATCGATTTCGAAATTCACGAAATTCCAACGACCGATTATTGGTCAAAAAAATCGACACAATTATTCCACGCTCTTGCAAAGTATAGCGCTCCATTGCTTATCTATTTATTTATTGCAGCTGTCTAGTTTACTAATGTGAAATATGATTGAGGTACGACGCCATTTGCAAAAATTATAACATCTTCCGATGTTTAATTTTGCGCCACTTAAAATAGCTGGAAGCCTTAAAACGCCCGAACAGATTTTCATAATGTAGCTAAGAACCATCCCGATCACGGTAGCTTTCAAACAAAACAAATCATCAAAATTGGTCCAATCGTTCAGGAGCTACGATGCCAGAGACAGACACAAGGACACACAGACACAGACAAACGGACACGTCAAACTTATAACACCCCTTTTTATAAATAAGTTTTTTGAGTGGCTGAAGGGTGAATCTATTTTTACTTTACCCGATCATCCGACTGATTGTGAAAACCTGGAAAAAAAATATTTTGATCAGTGCTGTGATCCTCATTCTCAGGACCTAATCGATGCTGCTGCTTCCTCTTACCAGCCAATTAGCTAAGCCGAAGCTTTCAGCGCTTATTTTGCACTATCAATTTTTACACAGGCAACATTTTTTAGATTCTAATATGAAGTCATCAGAGCAGCTACACAGAAGGTTGGTCATAAGAGCATCCAAGAAGCAAAGGAAGAATGTTACCCAAATTTTACAGAATCCTCTGCCGAAAAACCGTTCCAGAGTTTAGTTGACCACACAGTAAAAAGAATTTTCAAAACCAAACAGACGATGAATTGGATACATTGGAAAACAGTGAACTTATTTTACATATTCAATTTTGCCCGGCCAGAATGAGTTCTCTCAACCATTTTTTGACGACAGTAGACAAGAAGTGACTTAAATTCCTGACGCAAATCCAGACGAAAACATTTTGGGTTAACCCCCGACCATCCTCCACTCGATATAGTAGACGTATAAGGTTTCAATTTCTAAAAGAAACTGCTGAATTGATAACATCTGAATTAGACCGTGTTCAAAATGAAATAAATAACTTGCGACCAACAATCCTACAGTACGAGAATAATACCACCACGTTGAGGCATGTTTTCATTTCACAATGTTTGACGAAAAAGTAGCTCGAGATGTTACCAACATCATCAAGCAACTGCTTCGTTTGTGGTGCTCATCCATCTGAGATGAACGATATACCAGAACTCGAATTAAAGCTTGGCAATGAAGAAGCAATTCAGTTGGGTATTTTTTGACTTCACGCCAGAATAAAATTTGTGGAGTATATTCTAGGCTATAACCTACAATTCCAGGGTTGGAGGACAACGAAAACTACTTCGCCAATAAACGAAGTAGAAAAAAACGTATATAAAAATGGTTCGTTACTGAATTGGAGATAAAGGGTGATTTCGTAAAGCAGGGATACGGTTCCAGTAATACCGAAAATACAACGAGAGAACTCCTGACCTACCTCTAATGGTTTCCGAACAAGAAGTCTGAAGGATCATGGAAATAAATAGTAAGCGCCTCATTTCCTTTATCGCCATTTTTACGTTAAACTCATGACTCCTTTAACAAGCTTTCATTAGCTTAAGCTGCATGTAAGAATATTTCCTTAAAAAGTGTGGCCTAATTATCTTTCGCATTCACATAGACAACCTACATTTATGGCTCCCTGCTATAAAACTATAATTTTAAACTCAAATTTTAAGTTTCAATATCTCATTTGTGCTAATTGCTTTGCAAAGTAAATTGAATTAATCACTCATTTCAAAATCCCTCTTGTAAGGTGTTCACCTATGTGCTCATAACTAACCAAAATTCTGCAGGATAATTGCTAGTAACAGTATCAAACTAACTTCTTACGATTTATTCATTGGATCACAATAAATTCGTGTCTGCTCATGGCACATTCAGGTAATCGATTTAGCGAAAGTTTTCCGGATAACTTATAGAAATAAGAGCAAACACGATAAAAAAAGAATTTTGAAAACTCAATAATAAGTAAGAGGTGAACTTTTGTGTGAAAGAAGGTCGATACACCCACGCCTTACAGGAGATGAGTGGCGTGGTTCTATGCTGAACGAGTGTTATTTGTGACCACTTAAATTGAAAAGAACCACAACTTATAAATAAATTAACAGCACTTTTTGAGCCAGCCACGAATTGTTCTATGGTGGGAGCTCGGAAGTATAAGGGGAAAATTGAAGGATATGAGGTCGGTCGATACCTAATTGACGTCTCCTGCACTTGTTTAATCAAAGAAGGGAGAATGCAACCAGAGATAAATGAAATACTCGTATAATTAAACTGAAAGCTATGAGGGTGTAAGTGAGGAGGACTAGAAATGGGATAAGGTCAAATTTGTATAATACGGCAAATCAATTATCTGAGTGCAAAGGGAATTGCTGATGACGGCAATGCACAGCTCAGATGGTAGAGTGATTTCGACGCGTCGAAGGGGATCAGCGGTGATGTTAAATGCCATTTCAGTACAAGCAGTAGAAGTGGGTGACCAATAAGAAACAAAAGAGAACCGATGTATGAAAGCACAGATAGCTAAAAGAATTTTGTTTCTTTTTATAAAAAAAGAAGAGAATTTAATGAAAATCCAAATTTGAAAATAATTCTCGTTTTTCTCCATTATGATCTATAATAACGCTATACGAAGTTGTACTAATCGTTGAGAGAGCCCTTCAAATTAGGTTATACACATTAGCGATCTTCAAGGACATCAAAGGCGCTTCCAACTATGTTTTTACCAAAACCATTAATAAATTCCTAAGTCGGGGTTGAAGCTTTTGTCGGGTACTGGAGAGTGTCGACGTTTGAAACCAGGTTCACCCAATCCAATTAAGTAACAGTCCCTGCATCAAGTCTTTTACGGCTCATCATCAATCAAAATCGATTTGGGAATGTAGGTGATCGGGTATGTGAATGACTTGGTCAAAAGTAAAATATAGACAGAGATTTAGTTAGGACCGGAATTTGCACGGCTTGCAGTTTAGAAAAACAAAATTGATGCTATCCACCGCCGAGCTTAGGAATCTGTATTTGTATCTTCTAGCCCTAAATATCTAGGACCGATATTATTGAATTTAATTTAATTGAATCATTCGGCACTGTGATCATCGAAGGACTAAACATTTTTCTCCCTTACAATCCTTGCATTAAGAATATCTTTCAAGCTGAAAGATTATCATCTCTTCTAATGAGTCTAAGTTAAACCTGAAACCTTCAGATGTAAAGACCATAGTTCGACATCAATTTGGGGGACGGTTGAAGAAAGAATGTATTGCAGCTCACCCGAAAATATGTATGTAAAGGTGGGGCTGAAAAGCTTTGATATGTAAAAGTTCCATAAACGATTTAATTATATGGGGTTTTCCAAAAAGGACTTGACAATTTTTTTTTAAAATAAAACGCAAACCATTTGAGATATTTCAAAAACTTTATTATCGGCTTGAATTACAATCAAAACATTTATGAATGGAACTCGACTTCATGCATATGGCCACCGCGAGCACGTTTGCAGTGGTCGATTCGTTGGACCCAATTTTCGACGACTCGGCCACACATTTCGGCCGAAACGGCCGCTATTTCGTGTTCAATGTTGGCTCTGAGCTTTTCCAACGTCGTCGGCTTGTTGGCATAAGCCAATGACTTAACGTAGCCCCAAAGAAAATAGTCTAGAGGCGTTAAATCGCACGAACGAGGCGTTCAATCGACTGGCCCATTTCTTGAGATAACGCGCTCATCAAACTTACTCTTCAATAAATCAATTGTAACGTCTGCTGTGTGAATGTGGCACCATCCTGTTGAAACCACATGTCGTCCAAGTCCATATATTCCAATTCGGGCCAAAAATAATCGGTAATCATGGCGCGATAACGCCGGCCATTCACAGTAACGTGACGATCGTCATCGTCGACGAAAAAATATGGCCCAATAACGCCGCCGGCATGCAAACCGCACCAAACAGTTATTTTTTTGTGGATGAAGTGGTGATTCATGAAGCACATGTGGATTTTCACCCGACCAATAACGCATATTTTGCTTATTGACGAACCCATCGAGCCAAAAATGAGCTTCGTCACTGAAGATGATTTTGCGATGAAATTCATCATCTTGGCGCATCTTCTGCAGAGCCCAATCGGAGAACGTACGTCGCTTCAAATGGTCCATCGGCCTCAATTCTTGAGTCAGCTTGATCTTGATCTTGTATGACTGATTTGGATCGTTTGCTACGGACGCCTGAACGGCAGCGATATTTTCGACACTTCGACCAACCCGTTGTCGCATGCTCATTGCATCGGTCATAGGCAGATATCAAATGGGCTGTCATTTAATGCACTTTTCCGGATGATATCAGAGTGTAAGGACATCAACCTCCTTACGTTACAGTAGGCCTTGGTGCAGTCTACGAGGGTGGTCCGATAACTACTTAGCCTACAAAAGAAAGCAAACATTTTGGAGAAATGGCGATTTATTTTTCAATATAGTCTTCTTTTAGATCGATACACTTGACCCAGCGATGCTCCAACTTCTTTAACCCGTCTGAAAAATACGTTTTCTCGAGGTCTGCAAAGTAGGCCTCCGTGGCGGTGACCTCCTCATTCGACTGAAATTTCTGCCCGGCGAGTGATCTTTTCAAGTTTGGAAACCAAAAGAAGTCGCACGGGGCCAAATATTAATTGGGTTTTTGATCCAGATGAAGGCTATCTGGTTCCATATAATGTAAATAATGAATATGAATCTCTGTTTATTGATTCTTTAACAACTTCCAATTTAATTCAGTTGAATAACTTCAAAAATAGCCTAAACAGAACTCTTGACTTATTATTTGCGGATAAAGACTTATATCTTTCTGTTAATAAATCTCTATGTCCAATATTCCCAAACTCTACTCACCACAATGCTCTAGTTTTCGGTTTTAAGTTATTGAATTGTTTTAATTCCGAAAATATTGCTAATTATAAATACAATTTTCAAAAAGCTAATTTCAATGGCATTGCGAATCTTATAGATAATATTACAGTGCCGCCAGTTTTTACCGATAGGAGCGATTTATCCACTTTTTACGTAAGCTTTCTTAGGTCTCTGAAGGCAGCTTTTGATCAATATGTTCCCACATCAAAAACGAAGAATGCTTCTAAGCCTGTGTGGTATAATAAAAGATTAATAAATTTGTGCAACAAAAAAAACAAAGCTTATAAGTCTTTACAAAAGTTTCCGTCCAATAATAATCTGCGTAGTATTTACTTAGTACTTGAAAAAAATTTCAATGTTCTAAACAACTTTTTATACAGAAACTATATTCACTCAATGGAATCGAAGTTAAAAACAAATAGTAAATATTTCTGGAGTTTTATTAAAAATAAAAGAAAATCATACGGAATCCCCTTAACTATGCAATATCTAGGTTCAACGTTTAATAGCTTACCATCAATTTGTAATGCCTTTGCTGAATTCTTTAAATCCAATTACTTGGATTTAAATAATATATCAAACTTCCCGCCAAACTCAGCAGAAAATAATATTAATATAGGACACTTAAGTATTTCCTCTTCGGAAATAAAATCCGCGCTCTCTGGCCTTAAAGAAGACAATAATATGGGCCCTGATGGTATTCCACCTATAGTTTTAAAGAAATGTGCTAATGCCTTCACGAGAGTGTTGGATTGTATCTTTAACAGCTCCCTAACAATTGGAGTATTTCTTCCAGAATGGAAAACATCTTTTATAACTCCAATTCATAAAAACGGGTCGAAACAAGATATATCCAACTACCGTCCTATTAGTAAGTTATCCTCAATACCCAAATTATTTGAGAAGATAATTTCTGGCAAACTAAACTTTTTATTAAAAGAGATAATATCTCCAGTCCAGCATGGTTTTGTGTCAGGCAGATCTACTTCAACTAACCTTATTATATTTACAAACTATATACTTAATTCAGTTGAAAAGGGTTACCAGGTAGATGTTATCTACACGGACTTTGCTAAAGCCTTTGACAGAGTTCACCATAAACTCTTATTGAAAAAAATTGAAAATTTCGGATTTCATTCAAACATGTTAGAATGGTTGAAGACATACCTTGTTGGTCGTAACCAATATGTAAAGATAAACTCCGTTATGTCTAACCCTATTTTAGTAACATCAGGCGTTCCACAAGGTAGCCACTTAGGACCCTTGTTATTTCTATTATTTATAAATGATCTACCCGATACTCTAACCAATTCAATGCAACTAATGTTCGCGGATGACCTCAAGTTTTTCAAAAGCATAAAATCACAAACCGATTGCATTGATCTCCAAAACGATGTCATTAGTCTGACAAACTGGTGTAAAGTAAACCACTTAAGCCTAAATACCAAAAAATGTGAATGTATCACCATTTCTCGAAGCTTATTTCCCCTTAAGTACGACTATAGAATCGTAAATTGCTTTCTTCAAAGAGTTTTTGAAAAAAAAGACCTAGGGGTTATCTTTGACACCAAACTTAGCTTTGTCAATCACTTTGATTTTATGATAAATAAAGCCAATTCTATGCTAGGTTTTATATCTCGCAATTCATTCGATTTAAGGGATCCCTATACAATAAAATCTCTATATACTGCTTATGTTAGGTCCATCCTCGAATATTGCTGCATAGTGTGGAATCCGATTTACTATAGTCACATTAATAGAATTGAAAATGTCCAAAAAAAGTTTACAAGACTGGTGATAAAAAAATTAAATTGGAACATAGAAATGCCTACGTATCGTGTCAGATGCCAGCTCATTGGAATTCAGACTTTAGAAAACCGACGCAAGATGTTTGCTTTACTCTTTATTAAAGATATATTATCTTATAGAATCAATTGTCCATATCTTTTGGAACATGTTCATCTATATGCTCCCTCTAGAGACCTCAGAATTCGATCATTATTCAGAGAAAATAGTCATAGAGTTAATTACGCCTATATTGAACCGATAACTCGCAGTGTCAGAGAAATTAATTTGCTATCTAACATTATCGAATTTGACTTTCATCTTTCGAGAAAAGCATTTAAAAATATTTTAAGCTCATTCTTTTTAGTTAATTAAGCGATATTTTTTTTGTATTTTTGTTTTTTTTTTTTGGATTTTGTATTGTCAGTCTAACTAAGTTTGTTAACTCAAATTGATGAAGTAAATAAATAAATAAATAAATCCGGAGAATACGGTGGATGGGGCAGCAGTTCGTAGCCCAATTCGACCAATTTGGCCGTGGCGAGGGCGGAGGTGTGAGCCGGTGCGTTATCATGGTGGACGAGCACTTTTTTCTTCGCCAAGTGGGGCCGTTTTTTTCTTCAATTCCGCGTCGAATCATCCCAATAATTTGGCAGTGTACAGCCCTGTGACCGTTTTGCCCTTCTACAGGTAGTCGATGTGGATCATACCTTGTGAATCCCAGAAAACGGTGGCCATCACCTTTCCGGCTGATGGGACCGTCTTCGCCTTCTTCGGGGCACGTTCGCCGGGTGAAATCCACTGTTTCGACTGTTCCTTGGTCTCTGGTGTTTACCAGTGGATCCATGTTTTGTCGACTGTCATGAAACGACACAGAAACTTCTTCGGATTGTGCTTAAACAGCGTCAAACACTGCTCTGAAATGGTCTTACGGTTGCGCTTGTTGTCTGGAGTGAGCAAACGCGGCACCCATCGCGCCAACAGGTTTCTCATGCCCAAAATATTATGCAGGATATGACCCACGCGATCTTTTGAAATGCCTACTGCCTCAGCTATCTCCCGCACCTTCAATCGGCGGTCTGCCAATACGAGATTGTGGATTTTTGTCACGTTATCCTCCGTGGCAGCCGTTTTCGGTGCACCTGGACGTGGCTCATCAAAAACCGACGTGCGACCACGTTGAAACTCGTTAAACCAATTTTTGATGGTCACCATCGAAGGAGAAGAGTCACCGTATACAGCATCCAAACGCTCTTTGATTTCGCTGCGCCATTTCCCTTCCAAAAACAAGAGTCGAATCACCGACCGATATTGCTCTTTTTCCATTTTTCGAAAATCCGCGGACACTCCCGCTTCCACACGCGGTCAAAACAAAACTACGGGTCTGATCCGGCTCAGACAGTAGCTATCTACTAGAATGTACTACACGATAGTAAGTTGCTGTTGCGATACTGGCGCCATCTGGCGTTGAGGCTAAGTACTTATCGGACCATCCTCGTACATGAACACAAATAATTAAAAGGTAATATAAATGTTAACAAAGGGGTAAGATTTAAGGTGAACGGGTTATGGCCTAACAGTCAAAGTCTGCAATTGACAAATAATTTAATTTTTGACCATAATCTCTCTTGAATTCAAGAGGCTTGGTCTTGAAATTTCTTCAAGTTTGAAAACAGGTAGAAGTCTGAATGTGCCAAATCAACAAAATTGGGGGATGGCCGAGCAAATCATATCCCAATTTTTGCACTTGTCTTATCAGTCATGGTGAAGTATGATGTTTTTTCTTTTTGAACCAGGCTTATATAATTTTGTCATCCAGCTGGTCAAGAAGGATGTAGTAATAGATAATCAATTACATATATAAGGATTCCTTTCGTATCCCAAAACACGCTGGTCATAACCTCTTCGGCAGGTGTGATCGACTTCACATTTTATGACGCTAAACCATCGGCTTCCACCACTGCTTCGACACCCGTTTCGTTTCTGAGGCTTACTGGTGCACCCATGTCTCATACATGATGACAAACTGCAGCACAAAGTCGGGCGGGTTTCTATAGAATCGGTCAGAAGATTACTTCGAAAATCGGCATTCAGTAAATGCGGCACCCATCTTGTGCAGCGCTTTTGCGTCCCTAATTCTGTGTGCAAGCTGCTTCGCACCTTTCCTTTCGATATACCCACAGCCGTAGCTATCTCACTTATCTTCACATGCCTCTTGTTTAAAGCGGTATCAAGTACTTCTTCGATGGTTTCGATGGTGTGGTTGCAATTTTTGGCCGTCCTTCACGTGGATCATTTTCGAGGGATGTGCGACCACGTTTAAATTCAATTTCTCACCTTTTTGACGATTAACATCGAAGAAGCAGAGCCTTCGTAAGCTTTTGTCAAGTTGGAATGAATTTCCTCAGGATTTTATGACCGTTTAGAAATTTTAATGAAAAACATAGAAGACGTCTGTCACGCGAACTACTGCCACGTGCATCCAGGCTTAAGCATGCATTTTTGCTAATTTGAATGCGAAACCCATCTTTGCAACATTTCGGCGAAAGCAGGATTTGACAGAGTTTGGCATCAGGCTCTTTTATCGAAAATGTGGACGTTGATTAGGAATTACCTTTAAGGCCGTTCAATTCATGTTGTTTTCGTTGGTTTCATGACTGATATTCACCAAATAATCGGTGGTGTTCCTCACGGCTGTGTTCTGTTACCGATACTCTTCCGCCCCAAACTTGAGTACAACACTCAAAGCAAGTCTCGTGCTTTCAAGACCTCCCTGCATCTGCTAGATAGAATACAGAAGCGAAGAGAAAACAAAAGTTCACCCTCAAGACTGTTTTCGGACGCACAGTCAAATTTAGAGACTGGTCTTTTTGTTTTTTTTTTTTGCCGGATAATTAATTAATGCTCTTCCAAGCTTAACTTCTCCACTTATTACCATCCAAAAACATTTATAACCAAGATGCACCGGTACCTCCTTTCCCTCTCTCATTCTATACCTTCAGCCCGTGCTGTGTCTTGACTCCATGACACTTAAGGGTAGTCATAACCACTTGTACAGAAAACAAACAAAAAAAAACGATTGAATTTCAGACAATCAACCAAGTAAAATACATAAAACATAAAGCACTGATGTAACACATTGGGAACTCAAATCCGTCAAGGAAAACTATGATTTTCTATAGAACCTAGCCACGACTAGCAAGTTCAAATCTTGTTACGAACCGGGACACAAAGGTGTACGTTTTTATGAAATTGATGATGTATTAGACAGAAAGGGTGCCTTTGAAACACACAAAGGTGCTGTACTTTTCTGTGGTTTCCAAATCTAAAAACAATTTTTTTAAAGTGGCAAAATCACAATATCCGTCCCAAACCGTTTAACCCTTGAACAAATACCCCTAAAATATATCCTTAAATTCTTCACAGAAACTTTTAGATAATTTATCAACTTAATATCCTCACCTCCACAAAATGAGCCTTACTTATGAGAAGGAGTGCAGACAGGAAAACACTGTAAAACGTATAAGACATCACTCCATAAGTTCATCGCGACTTTTAGGCATAACTCATCAACATAGTTTCCTTTGAAAGTCATAACTTTGTTTTGTTCCCCTCTTTGCAAAACGATTTATATTTCGTCCCGAAATACTCTTCAGTTTTAGCAAGTACTTATTCATTAAAGTGAAGTCTCTTTCTCCGGAGCATTATTTTTAGGTCTGCAAACAGGTAGTAGTCGTTGTGAGCCAAATCTAGAAAATACAATGAAATCAGAGATGTTCTCGCGTCGTTGAGCACCATAGATATCTGGCACAGCAATCATACGCCTTGTGATTCAAGTTGAAAAAAAACTGGCAACCGTACAGAATGATGGGTAGAACGACCGATGTTCTGCAAGAATTTGATATTTAGACTAAAGTCTTTAAGATCATCGTGCACCTCAGACATCACATTATTTACTTACCAATTCTAGCAGAGACTTGGTTCGAAAAGTAAACAATAGGAGAATTCAAATATTCAAATTTCAACTTATTCTTTGCCGACCAATGGTAAACACGCTATGGTTCATATGAAACCAAATTCATGGCCGAGGTACAACACGAATTGGAGAACATTGAGTAGACATGAATATTATCAGCGTATATTTGCATATTGCACGTCGGGAAACATTTACATACATATATAATCATCATTTATGAAACATAGGTGGACCGAAGACACAACCTTGCGGCACATCAGAATTTACAAAGAGATGCGAAAAACGTTCATTATTATGGGGAGGTTTGGGAAGGTGACATACGGCGACATAAAGATCCTTCACAGAAAATTTGGTGTTGTAATGCTCGCATGAATAAGTATGATTCACCCAGTCCAAGGCTTTAGAGAAATCTTAACAAAATCATTAATCCGTGCATATCGCTGTCCGTAACTACGTGGATATGTTCACAAATTTTTAATACTGCCGTTGTGAAATTATGCACGAAAGTCGGATTGGGACTTAGTAATAGGCTTGTTGTTGTCAAGTGGCTGTTTCAGTTGCACACTCACCAAATTTTCAGAATCCATGCTTAGATATGGGGGTAAGGTTATTGGGCTCACCGATACCATCATATTTTCTGTAAGGACGATTTTGACAATTTTCCGGCACTCATTATATGAGTAAGTTGATGCAGGGTACAGAGAAGAGGAGTTTTGATGAAAACTGAATAAACTTCATCCGAGCCCACAGCTTTCAATTGCTTTCTTATAATTTGAAGCTAGTCGATATCCCATGCAACTTCAACTTGTTTTGTGGTTTTCTATGTTTCCTGGAACAACTGAAAACTTTGGGCAACCAGAAGGTTCAGAATCGTTGGTATTTGTTCGGCCTGGCTTAAAACAAGCAAACCACTCTCTTATCATTTATCTCGATAGAGCAGGGTCCGAATAACCCTTGTCAAGCCATTGCTTTGGTCATTTTTTCGTTAGTAAAATCAGTATAGGTTAGGTTAGGTTAGGTTAGAGAAGGGGAGTGTGATGGTTAGACATCACTTCCACTCGGAGGCCAAGAGGCCCATTGTGATTCCCTTCATTTGTGTGGGTACACATAAAATTAACCTGTCCTATCACGTGGTGGCTGAAACCACCCCGTGCTCTTAATGAATTTTAGAAGATCCGATATATCTGCATTAGCCACGTCCGCAATCTCTGTAAAGAATCTTTGGCCTAGCGACACTAGGCATCGATTCTGGAGAGCTGGACAGTGGCAAAGCAGATGTTGGATCGTCTCAGTTTCTTCCTCATCGCCGCAGCTCCGGCAGAGATCGCTGGGTCCCGAGACCCATTTCCGGAGCATTGCTCCAATTGGACAGTGTCCTGTGATCACTCCGACGAGCATACGGATCGAGTTACGGTCCAGCGCCAGGAGCTTCTTTGTTTTTCCGATATTGAGCTCTAGCCACGATGATCTTGTCGTGTAGCTGTCGTTTCTTGTAAGCCAAGACGAGTTGGCCTCTTTGATGATTGTGTCGTTTATGATCCGGTATAATGCGCTGATCGGTGGTTGCAATGACGTGTCCGCTTCGCTGATGTCCATTTCCGAACCTTGCCTGGCCAGTTCGTCTACTCTTTCGTTCTCTGCGATTGAGCTGTGACCCGGGAACCAGCAGAGTTTAACTTTGTGGTGTCTCACGGACTTCAGTGAGTCGCGACATTTAATGACAGCCTTTGATCTCGTTATACAGGATTCTATTGACTTCAGTGCAGCCTGGCTGACTACGAAGATAGTGATATCAGATGGTGGGATATCGGCTACCTGTAGGTGTTTGGCTGCTTTCTCTATTGCCAGGATTTCTACTTGAAAAACGCTGCACAGATCAGGGAGTCTGAATAATTCCTGTTTGTGGAGGGTATCAGAGTAGAACCCGGCCCCAGTGCCTGTGGCCATTTTTGATCCGTCGGTGAAGAGGGTGATCTCGTGGTCGTTGATTACGGCGTTTGATAGCCACTCTTCTCTGTCGGGGAAAAGGATAGGTATACTGAGAGAGAAGTCATTTTGAGGGGAAATATAGTCGGTCGTAGCTGCGAGGCTACTAAAACCATGTTTCCTTCCCAGGTCGTCTATTATCTTAAGTATGGCCGCATGTCCATAGTTGGCTTGCTTCCACAGAGAGGAATCCCTTAGTCTGAGAGCGCTCTTTGCAGCGCAGCCTTTTATGAATAGATCCATGGGGAGGAGATGGAGAATTATGTCTAACCCTGCTTGCGGCGTGCTTCTCATGGCTCCCGTTGTACAAATAGCGGCTGACCTTTGTACTCTGTTGAGCATGCTTTCTAGCTTTTCGTGCTGCTAACAGTCCACCAGACTATGGCCCCATAAGTTAAAATGGGTCTGATGATTCAGATTTTTCCGAAGGTTTTTTGAATGCATTAAAAGCGTTCAGTCCTTTTTTCATCCTTTCCTAGAGGTTCCTTTTCCAGGAGAGTTTGGAGTCTAGATACTTGGCTTCCGCTTTGAGTTTGAGTGGAGTACCCTCTAACTTTGGGGGAGCAAATATCGGGATTTTCCTATTGAGTGGTGAACAAGACCAGCTTGGTTTTCTGGGGGTTTATTCTCAGACCGTTCTGTCTTGCCCACGACGAGAGTTCCCTCAACGCAGATTCCATTAGTTCACTGATAGTTGGTAGAAATTTACCTTTTATCAAGATAACCAGGTCATCCGCGTACGCTATTGTCTTTGTGTCTTTCTCCATCAAGAATTTGAGGGTTTTGTTAACCGTAAGAAGCCACAGTAGGGGGGAGAGAACTCCCCCCTGTGGTGTGCCTCTAGTTGTCACTTTCCTTACAAAGCTGTGTCCAATGTCTGCATTGATAATTCTGTTCTTCAACATATTTTCAATCCAGCTTACAACGGATTTGTCTACTTTTATGTTCTCAAGAGCTGTTATTATGGCCTCTGTGTTTACATTGTTGGAGGCCCCCTCTATGTCGAGGAAGGCTGCCATTGTAAACTCTTTTAGGTTCAGCGAGCTCTCAGTTTCACGCACAACACTATGCAGAGCACTTTCCACTGATCTGCCTTTAAGGTAGGCGTGTTGAGTGTTGCATAAGTTGTGTGAGTTGATGAGTCCTCTGATGTATAGGTCAAGGAGTCTTTCCAAGGTTTTTAATAGAAACGACAAATTTATTGCCCATGATAATCTTGTTTATTACTTCTTCGGTTGTGTGAACTGTAGGAACCGTCGTCTCGAAGGAGACGGTGGTTTCAAGGGTTTTACAGCCTGGGAAGTGGGTTTCTGTCAGCAGTTCTAGAGATTCCTGACTGGATTCTGTCCAAGAACCATCTGGTTTAAGGATGAATCCCGGGACGCAGGGGTCCTTGGATAGGATCTTCCTGAGCCTTGCGGCTTCGTTGAGATCCTCTATTGATTCGCAGAACTCCCGCCAGGATTTAGATTTTGCTGCTCTTGTTTTGCTCTTGTATTCGTTGAAGCTGGATTTGTAATTATCCCAATCTTCGGTTATCTTTGAGATCTTTGCTCTATTGAATATAGTTCGGGTCCTAGTCCTGAGTTGCTTTAGCTCTGTGGTCCACCAGCCTGTGCTGGTCTTCCTGCGAGCACGTTGCAAAGGACAGGATTTGTTGAAAGCCGCTTTCAGAATTCTCACAAGATTTTCGACTGAATTCTCAATGTAAGTTGATCAGGATTAGTGGTGGCTTGTGGCGGTACTAACCTGTTGGCAACTAGGTTTGAGAAAAGATTCCAGTCTGTCTTCTGAGGGTTTCTGAAGGGTTTCGGTTTTTCTTTATTAACGTTAAGGTTGAAGAGTATCCGGCTGTGGTCCGAAAAGGAACAGTTAGTGGACAATCTAAAATTCTCTACTCTAAAATCAGTATAACTGGTGACCTTAATGTCCGATTGCCATAAGATGTTGACGTGTATCACTTAAAGGTGGGTCTTTCCCAAAAATTCATTTGTTTGTACATACATATACTAAACTTATTGGGTAATGTGTTGCTGTGCTGCCCTCTATCACTTTATGAAACTTATTTTTCTCAGAAAAACCGTGTATTCTGAAGAAGTTGTCGCTATTACTGAGAGGTCAATTCGCCTCTTCCTCAGGAAGGTCTTCATATTTTGTGTGTGCATTTCCAATATAACAATTCAATGACATAGAAACCCGAAAAAGTTACTGTGAACTACTATCAACGCGACAAATTCAGTTGAATCTCTCGAATCCTATTTAGGACAACCACTCCCGGAGAGTAGTGAACGTACATCTTCGACACAAACCATTTTGTGACAAACACCATAAGAGCGTAACTCTCAAACCTGCGCGAACCCTATTTTGTAGAGCTCTGAGTCTAGGATGATCCTAAAGAGCGTATTCTTCACTTTTTAAAACAAGAATTCCTACAAATTTGGCAATCCGCCCTGATAAAAAGGTTCAATATCGAAAGGTGTTGTTAGGGCTCGTGGAAATACAATATTAAACAATTTTGCGTCTTATGAAATATATATCAGTGGCTGCCAATCGATATGCCCCTCGATAGAAGAAAGTTCCATAATTGCGGAACGTACTTACCAAGTTCCGCCTTTAATATAAAATTAAGGTGGGACTCGTAAAACATTTTCATTGCACTCAACCTCTGTGCATATCCTTCTAGCTAGACATGTTAACCTAAATTAAATTGACAATCTTCCAATTCCTTTTCTTTGCTAATTTATTTTTGATTAATCAAATTATGAAAAGTTTGTTGAACCTATATAGAGCTAAAGTCTTATTGTCATCGCCTCCACTTTAATTCATTATGTTATCAGCCGTTGTGCTTGGCATATACAAACGTACGAGTACGTACTCGTAAGTGTATGCGATTTAAGTAGACTTACCTCAGCTAGTGGCCAGTGAAATCTATGAAAAACGAACGCAGCGCAACTAATCATCTTAAAATAGAACTCACTTGCACCATATGGGACATGAGCACTTACTCATACGAGTACGTCGTAGCCGACCCCAAGTCCTACAGCTTATAATATTTGTTCAGTATGAAACGTAGAAACGATGACATCATTACATGCGGTGATGTTGCGTCGAATGTTTTTCCTTGTGCATCCACATGCAGTGTGGTAGGTTGATTCAACTGTAGCTATTGTCGAAATTCCCTGGCGGCTAGCCATTGCCTTTTAGTTCAGCTAGGTTAGGTAGTATTCTCTAAAGACGACGCGGGCAAATGAAATTGTTTTGAATGCTGTTTTCAAAATGCAGGCATTTTGTGGTCTTCAATTAGTTTGGGCATTGCGACTACTCGGGGCATCAACTTTTTTTGTGTACGTTGCGTCGCGTCGTCGTCGCCATTGTGGTATTTTGGATTTAATAATTTATTTATAGTAATAAAGAGGTTTGCAAATTTTTCTAGCAATCTTTGCGTTGATCAATTGATTTGTTGTGGTTAAAATATTTATGTGTACATGAGCGTAATATAGTTGATATCAACAATATAGACGGACAATACAGACTTGTGGTGTTATTCAAGTCGTCTCGTTCATTTTATTGGTAAGCGAATTTATAGAATGAATTTTTTTAAATTACCAATAATTCTTTGGCGCTCATAGATTTTATTTTGTTTTATTTTATTTTGAGAGGGCTCGTGGAAATAAAATATTCACCAGACACTTTGAGAATCGACAGATTACGTTAAGATTTTTCCTCAACGAAAATATATGTTTTAAAAAAAATTAATTTTTATAGTAAAATTGTCTCAATTGAAACCTTTGCAAAAGACGGAGTTATTTAATATATATGCGTGTACGATATAATAGAGTTGCATTTGCTGAGAGAATACTTCCTATCTCCGACCCACCTAGACTTCGAAGATCGAGTTTTATAAATTCCTCAATAGGGACGTTCGATTGTTTTTTTTTTTGTTGCTAACGGTCATGTTGTTACAGTATCAGGGGTATAGTTTGCAATCCGTCATTTTCCAACAGGTGGTCCTAGCTGCATTTTCTGGTCAGAAATCTCAGATTAGAAGCAACACATGGTAAGCTTGGGTATCTGTCGGCTCAACGCGCTAAACATCGATCTTGAAATATATCAGAAATGCAAATTTAGCTTAAAATTTTAATCATGACAAGAAGATCGTGTTTTTTTACCTTAAATTAATACTTAGTTACGTGACCTTTATTGGAGATAAATGCGCTACAACGCCGTTACATGGAGTTGACCAGGTTTTTGACACCTTTCAACCGATATCGACATTCAGGATTGCTGCACAGCTTCCCAAAGGTCATTTCTGTTAGATGGTTTATAACAAGCAGCAGCCTTCTTAAAGTCAAACCAAAGGTTCTCAACCGAGTTGAGGTCTGTTAACTGTGCGAGCCATTTCATTACATTCACTCTGTTCGCAAGTACCCAGCGCTTAGCAAGTTTGGGAGTATGCTTCAAGTGATTGTCTTGCTGATAGATCTATATCAGTGGCATTTCCTCCTCAGCTAGATAGATGTTGATCCATCATTTATTTGATACGGTAGATGGGACCAACACCATAAAAAGAAAAGAATGCCCAAACCATAATGCTGGATCCTCCATGTTTTATGATCTTTGCTGTACACTGAAGATTAAATTCGTTTTTTTGGAAGCCTTCTGACATAAAGACTTGGACCCTTTTCGCCATATAAAACCTTTTAGCCTAATTTAGCTTCAGAATAATAGTAGTGGAACCAAAAGAGTAGTCTTCAATTCGAAAAGAAACAGCAGTTGAGGCAAAAAAACAGCATGAGTGACGATTTTATTAGTGAATGTGAACACGAATGGTTTCAATGATTTTAATGTACGTTCTCCTTTTCCGATCAAAACATTTATCTACTACCCCCCCTTGGTATGATCGCAGGCTCCGTTTACTAAGAAACATAAGAAACAAACTGTAACCGTTCAGGTTACCCGCGACCTTGGCATACTGCGTGAACAAGAGCTCAATTTACGCTCGCAAATCGACGATATAATTCATAAAGCCAACTCTGCACCTGGTTTTGTGAAACGTTGGTCTAAAGAATTCTCCAATCCCTACGTGACTCGATCCCTCTATATTACCTTCGTTCGGCCCCTTCTGATGGTCTGATAGTCTTCTAACCATTTCGGTTTCTGTAAGGAGCCTAAAATCGCCTCAAAAGACATGCGGTTTTTCCCAATGCGGGATTCGTATCCCGCCAGAAAGATTAACAAAAGTATAAGTTGGAAATGGAAAAGTTTATTAAAGACAAACACAGACATGCAACCATGTTTTCGGAATAAGGCTCCAAACTAAAAGGAAAACATCGGAGGATCTCTATTCATTATACTGATAACATCTGTTGAATTTATTGTAAAGCAAAGTGGTGTATGACAGATCACCACGGAAGGTTATAGCGTCAAACAGAAGGTCCAAATTATTAAATTCTATTTTTACAATCAATGTTTTATTTGCCAAATTTTTCGCCAGATTTTATCTTCGTCACAACCGACTTACTGCATATATGTTTGGTGGCCAAATTTGAGTCGATGAAATAATCAATCACCCGCACGTGACCGAATCCCTGTTGTGCGTGAGAGTATACGGGAAAACCCGAAGCAGTCGATTCCCCTCATCGTTCATGAGAACTGAGTCTTTCTGCGACTTAAAAAATTAAAAAAAACCCTACAAATTCAGTCTTACATTGGAAATTTTTTGTTGAAAGATTCTCTATTGTAGTCGCCAGAATTCTGTTGAGAATAAGGCCCTGACACAAGAACTTGTCTGGAACCATTCGACATTAGTACCAGTAATTCTCTTGCATTTAAGCTTTGTAAGTTTGACCTCTAAGCAAACCCACTCTTTGCCAGTAACTAAATAGAAACAATTCAAGTTTAAAAAATGTCCGAGACCCATTCAATGGTAGAGCCAAACATCACGTAAAGACCGCCATACTCAAAAAAACATCAAAAATCGTTGACTCACCTTTTTTTAAATATGGTTGGTCTTCCTTAGGTAAAATATTCCGAAAATGAAGTTGTTAGAGAAGAGGTTTTTGACCTTAAAACCTCTAGCCCTTTTGACTTAAACACATTTTGTGACGGGGTCGTCTCAAATGAGGCCACACTATATGACCACCAATACATAAGACTTAACATCACTGGTGAGGTTGAAAAGCTGGCGATAGATTTCAACCCAAATCAACCTACTGGGTTATCTTCTAAGCTCAAAGAAGATATGCTTCTTAAATCTCTTGCATCGACAGATGATATTGAAGAAGCGGCTTCAATGTTGCTAATGAAGTACACAGCTTACCTTTCAAAAACAGCTATGTACCCAATATAGATACACACAAGCGGTGCGTACCTTGCTGGAACGAATAGCTTGAATCTATGAGGAAACAGGTGAGATCTTTGTTCAACAGACCTTAACGAACAAATAATTGGAATGATTAGAGATCTGCTCTAACAAAATACAAAATATTCCTCAAATGGAGGAAATCCAAGAGAAGATCTTGGAGAAAACACTGAGAATGTAAAAACTCGTTACCAAAAAATTATCGAAGAGTAATTTTCTCCCAGATAACTGAGAAAAATCGTAACACCTGTACTTTTGGGTTCAAAGTCTCCGACAACCGAAAAAATGTAGACGATCTTTGTACACTCACCCCATTAATATTTATAAATATGGCTCGCATCATAAGACTGGTCAGTGCTGCTCGCTCACAACAAAATTAGACTCTCGTCTGAAACCGTGTGGCAACTCTGCCTTGAAAACGATTTAACTGCAGAGCACATACTATGTGAGTCTGCTGCCCTCTGCCACCTTACGAAACGTATCCTCCTCAAATTTTTTTTCGGCAAGGGGCTTATCAGCAAAGTGTTTTTTGGAAAATGCTATTCGGCTATGTGTTTTATTTTTTATTTTTGGAGAGCCACTGCACTCTTTGCGGAATAAGTTCTCTATTCTGTTATTCTATAGTCGATGGCCTAAGACGAACTTCTTCTTCTTCTTCTTTTCCTTTTTCCGGCGTTGTTATGGTCAGAAGTGTAGGACCATAACCTTCCCACTTAACTGCATTCCTACTGGTCCGCTTATGGGGTCCGCCGGTTTGACCTCAGAAGGTAGCGGCAGGCTTCCAGGTTTGGGATTACTTCATCGCTGAGGCCAATCAAATGCTGGTGTTTTTGCTTTTGTTTGCACCAATTGTTTTTCGGCCTTTTTTTTTTTTTTTTGTGGCATGGGCATGCTCCAGAGTGGTGGTATATGTGTCCCTAGGCTCACCTTGGTGTTTTCTAAATTGCCTAGATGTGATTTTCGTTTACCTTTGTTTTAGTCGCCTTTTACGACAAGCGAGAGGTATCGCCTAAGATGAACTGAGTTCCGTAATCTTGGTTTAAATGCACACGAACGGGGCAGAGAGTCTATCTATCCTACCTACCTACCTAATACTTACCTTCTTCTCTAAACCCTATCTACCTAACCCTCCCTACCATCCCTAACATTCCCTACCATCCCTACCATCCCTACCATCCCTACCATCCCTACCATCCCTACCATCCCTACCATCCCTACCATCCCTACATCCTTATCACCCCTACCACCCCTACGATCACTACTATCCCTACCACCCCTACGATCACTACTATCCCTACCATCCCTACCATCCCTACCATCCCTACCATCCCCAACCAACCTACCCACTCCAGCTCCTCACCGCTACTAGAGTCTAATTTTTCAATATTTATTAAAAAAAAAAAAGCAACTCCACGAAATATTTTCCGCAAAGTGTTTTTGATAGTGTTTTTGGAGAAGTGTTTTATTGTATCGAATCCTAACCGGTCCGGTTTGATATGACCACCAATACTTATATGTAGTTGTCTTGTCAAACTTTACGACTTGATGCTCTTAGAATAAAACATTACATACGATATGGTGCACAGGGGCTGAAATATTTAGTCTCAAATTCTACGTCTAGAGTATAACAGTAATGTGCCCAATCAACACTTTTGGGTAACTCTTGCTCATGCCCCCCATGTTTATAGCCTAACAAGGTTCATGACGATTGAGATATCGATGACGTGCCATTTGATTGTTGTAATTATGAAAACTCTAACCCAGATCATCCTGGTAATAAATCTACTTTCATCAAATAATAATAGGCAATGTTATAACACAGCCACCAGACTTTAAGATGGCTACACGGGAGCAAGTTAAATATTCCTGATCTTATACGATTCTAAAAGTCGTACCCTATATTAAGAGACTGAGAGAGAGAGAGATAGAGAAGGATTTACTTACCCCTGTCTACAAATATCATGACACTAATCACCTATTAATGGCACAATCATGCAATCAGTCTTTCAGTTGGGACTGGTCCAATATGCCAATGTCCTAGCCAATCCTATTAGACAAATATGCGTCAGCCTCTTAAACAGAAATATTTGCAATTTAAAATGGATATGCACTGTGAAGCACAGATAGAAGGAGCTGTCTAAATCTGGGCTCAACTTTATTACTAAGTCCAACGTAGTGATTGCGTAATTAGAATAGATCTCCGATGAGAATCTAGAATCTGCTCGAGGGAAGATTTTTTAGTTTTAGATATGCAATGGAGGAAGTGAGAAACGACCTTGTCAAGAACGGAAATTTAAATAAACGGTTTTTAAATTGGCGCGGGCAGATTCTGGCGGCCTGTAGCGACGATGACATTTGGCAAATCTGCCAAATCACTATGGCAATTTATACGATTGAACAGCACGTCCAAATAATAAAACTTTATTATCAAAATGAATGCTGGGCACATTACGGTAGACATGGTTGCCCTTCATAGCCGACTCTTCAACGTTTTATGGCCATATTTGAGATGACCGGTTCGGTAATCAATCAGTCGACATTCATACGTCAAAAGAACGCCAGATTGGCCGAGAATATCACTGCTTGTATAGAAGAATCTGAGGCAGACGATTCCTCGCTGTGCATAAGAACTCGGCCTTTCGCAGACTTCAAATAGGCGAATTTTGTGTCGAGACTTGGGCCTACACCCGTACAAAATCCAACTGACATTTGTTCGCTGTCTGGGCTTCAGAGCTTTTAAAGCGGACCCCAATTTTAGCCTAAAAATCATATTTAGGGACGTTGCGCTGTCATCTTTTGGATGAATGGCTGTGTTAACAAACACAATTGCCGTATATGGGACGCCACCAACCCACAGAGCTCACCAGATGACAATGCATTCTCAAAAAGTTAACGTTTGGTGAGGCGGCCACCATCAATGGCGAGCTCTACACAACGATGATAACCAATTTCTGGTTCCCGCAGGACGGCGCTACGTGCCACACAGCGGACGCAACGATTGACATTCTGCATTAACGGTTTGAGGGTGGGTTAGATTAGGTTAGGTGACTTCCCTCCGTAAAAAGCGGTGGTGATCACTTAGACCAATATCGGTCCATTGTGCTACCACTTGAGTCGGCTTGGTCATCGCTACTCTTGAAACCATTTTGAGTACTGAATAAAATTCGATATTTTGTAGATCTCCGTAGATCTTCTTGGGGAGGCTAGGGCAGGGCAATTACATAGGAGACGGGAAGAAGATTCTTCCTCTTCCTCATTATGACAGTCGTTATATGGCAGTCCTAATCTTGCGGCATGTTTTCCTTAAGCGCAATGTCCTGTTAGGGCTCCGATTAGACTGCTTTTAAACTGCAGGTTTGCGATTTTAACTTGACAAGGTTTTGTCTCGCGTAGTTGCATGTTTCAAGGACACGCCATCTCCCATTTGCATGTTGCACTGCATTTTTCAAGATTTTATGTTTCTGCATTTCCTTTGGTGGGTGGATTTCCCCTTTAGTCCATTCGAAAGCTCTAGTGTGGTGCCTATTTTGACTAGTTCATCTGTTTCACAGTCACCTGGTACATATATCACTATACCCAGGTATCCAGCACAACGTTACCGCGCATCTGCTTGATATCTCATTTAGAGACGTGCGGCAGTGCTTGACCAATTTTGATTTTATTATTGGTGATTTGAGTGCTTTTATTGCCACTTGGCTATCTATGTAGACGACGATGTTCTGTTGTTCATCGATCTCGCAGACAGCAAGTCGGCGGCCTCACGAATTACCATTAGTTCAGCTTGGAATATACGAGGGTGGTCCGATAAGTACTTAGCCTACAAAAGAAAAACAAAAATTTTGGAGAAATGCCGATTTATTTTTCAGTATAGTCTCCTTTTAGCTCGATACACTTGACCCAGCGATGCTTCAACTTCTTTTACCCGTCTGAAAAATACGTTTTCTCGAGGTCTGCAAAGTAGGCCTCCGTGGCGGCAATGACCTCCTCATTCGACTGAAATTTCTGCCCGGTGAGTGACTTTTTCAAGTTTGGAAACAAAGAACTCGCACGGGGTCAAATCTGGAGAATATGGTGGATGGGGCAGCAGTTCGTAGCCCAATTCGACCAATTTGGCCGTGGCGAGGGAGGAGGTGTGAGCCGGTGCGTTATCATGGTGGAAGAGCACTTTTTGCTTGGGGCCGTTTTTTCTTCAATTCGGCGTCGAATCGGCCCAATAATTTGGCATAGTACAGCCCTGTGACCGTTTTGCCCTTCTCCAGATAGTCGATGTGGGTCACACCTTGTGAATCCCAGAAAACCTTTCCGGCCGATGGGACAGTTTTCGCCTTCTTCGGAGCACGTTCGCCGGGTGAAATCCAATGTTTCGACTGTTCCTTGGCCTCTGGTGTATACCAGTGGATCCATGTTTCGTAGACTGTCACGAAACGACACAGAAACTCCTTCGGATTGCGTTTAAATAGCGCCAGACACTGCTCTGAAGTGGTCTCACGGTTGCGCTTGTTGTTCGGAGTGAGCAAACGCGGCACCCATCGCGCCGACAGCTTTCTCATGCCCAAAATTTCATGCAGGATATGACCCACGCGATCTTTTGAAATGCCTCGAAATGTCTCAGCTATCTCGCGCACCTTCAATCGGCGGTCTGCCAATACGAGATCGTGGATTTTTGTCACGTTATCCTCCGTGGTATCCGTTTTCGGGGCACCTGGACGTGGCTCATGAAAAACCGACATGCCACCACCTTGAAACTCGTTAAACCAATTTTTGGTGGTCGCCATCGAAGGGGAAGAGTCACCGAACACAGCGTCCAAACGCTCTTTGATTTCGCTGCGCGATTTCCCTTCCAAAAATAAGAATTGAATCACCGACCGATATTGTTCTTTTTCCATTCTTCTAAAATCCGCGGACACTCCCGCTTCCACGAGGGGTCAAAACAAAACTACGAGTCCGATCCGGCTGAAATTTCGACAGTAGCCGTCTACTAGAATGTACAATACGATAGTAAGTTGGTCTTGCGATACTGGCGCCATCTGGCGGTGAGGCTAAGTACTTATCTTGTTTTATTCAATTTCAACTTATGTATACCCGCTCTTATTGGAAAATGTTTTTCAATTAGTCTTCTTCACATATGTATAGTCTTTGAGACTATAGATTCCGATAATGGAAAGGCCATTGGCGAATATTTTAATATGAAGTATTCTTTGAGAATTTTTCAACTTAATACTGGCATGTTAGGTACCTTGCATCAGGAAGATGCACTAAATTAAGACGCAGGACAGCTGTAAGTACAAGAATCTACTAGTACTGTACGTCCGGGACTCTACGTTTGACGTGTTTATTACATCACAACCGTGGCGCTAAAATCTAGAGAAAAATGCTAATGAAGCGTACAAGACCTAGAGAAGCGCAGTGATGCAGTGGGTAGTATGCTACTTCTGCCTGTTGACATCACTACTCTCAGAAATCTCTCCAAGTTCCCGTCTTCTGTGTATGAAAACATTAGTTTGGCACAGGGCCAGCAAATGGCTTTCTTTATATTGGTGATGGGGAGAAGACAGGTGACGCCCGGTTGTTGACTTTTAGCGAAAACTTGCTTGGAAAAGTTCAATTGTTTTGGTATCTTTGGAAAGGATAATTTTAAGCCTCATTCCATGTAGTGACTGTCATAATTCGTAAGGGACAAGGCTTCTAAAAATACCTTTCTGGACGGGGTTCATAATATGGGATAACATTCAACTGAAACAACATTTTTTGTAATGTGTATAAGTCCCTATGGAACCCAGTTAAATTCCCCAATGGTACGAGTACATGCTTATCATATCCTACATTATCACACAACCTGACCACAACTTATGTATGTATGTATTTTACGTGTCTCGTTACTTATTAGCTGAACATGCCAACAAACTCCATCCAACTACTGGTTTGTGGTAAATGTACACCCACCTATCCCTTGTTATAATTGACATGCACGAGAATTCAATAACGAATAATTTATCTTTCCGACGTCCATCAAATAAGTAACAACACCCCCTCGTCCTTGCGACCTACTCGTAAATAAACTTCCTGAAATCATGATTTTATTTTTATATTTACATTCAATTAATTAAATCGGGAACACCATAAATCTTCAGAGGCAGTCCTTCAGTAAGTACTAAAGAGCAGTGGAAGCCCAGGAAACGACTTAAGCAGACATACACACAGTTCGCAGAAAGTAAACTTTTTTGATCCTTTTTTTTTTATTTACAAATATGAGCAAGCGGTTGGTCGTAGTTCAACTTCTTCACGTCCTCCACCCGCTCTTACAACGAATTCAATGATGCTATGAGGCGAAGTAAACCCTTTTCAGTCTTTTATTCTTTTATAGTTGCACAAAAGTACGTCTTGGGTGCTTATAATGACTACGGCTTAGTTGGGTGTAATTAGAAATGTCTACAGTTGGTATATGAAAAGCCTGAGTAGTGCTTGAAGCTGTGTGGTTAAGGGAACAAAGATTGTTTTGAGCCTTTTCTCTAAATCGTTCAACTAGCTGAAAGGGGTATAAACAGGACGAAAGAGTGATGATGAGACACCACATAATTCGAGGATAATTTTGCCTGCGAGTTTCGCGTAAATGACAGGAATTACGAGTAGACGAGGGTTGTCGTGAAGAAAAGCCTTTAAATATTAGGGATTAAATTGTCTGAGGATTATATTACATACTTAAGATAGTATATTCCTTTCCCATTAAGGCTCTTCTTAGGTTCCTGTTTTATTTGACTGTTTATTTAAGGTCTATTGAACCTAGCAAGGCATTTAACTTCTGCTTTTACATGCCATTTCGTTTGTGTAATCCTCGGAATATCAAATAAAATTAACGAAGCAGCCCACAAACCCACAATCGCGGAATTTTGAATTATAGCATTGTATAGAGCTATAGACAGCTTCGCATTCTTCTAAACTTGGCACAGTATAAGATGAAACTGCCAAAGTGTCATCTTTACTTTTCATCTGTAAGTGTGTTTATCGAAATGTCGGGTGTGATAAAGTGAGTGGTCTCGGTGGAACGCATAAGGAAGGAATTTCATATTGAAAATTTTGGAAATGTAAATGGAATTTTCTGACTTAAGCAGACTGTGCCTGGCAATCAGATATTGAAATTGCGTATATTGGATAAGATGAAGAGGAATGTTTACAATCTGCTTGTGACAAAGCTGTTGGTTTCTACGTAATATATGCAGGGAATGTATATTTCCCGATTTCTGTCGGGTATTCCGACTACGTTCAAAGGATTTTATTTCTATCCCCTTCAGATTAAACCCCTTTTAATGCTTATGTTAACGTTTTTTCAATCTCCGACACTTCTGACATGCGATTCATGTTATAGGCTTTTATTCTTATCGAAACCACGACTTTTTTTCGGTTTTTGGGAACTGAAAAAAGTCACAAGGAACCATGTCCGGAGGCAGTGTTGCTTTTGATAAAATATTTGCCAATATGTAATGTAATGTCATAATCGTGGTTCAAAAGTCGTGAGTGGTTTCGCTAAACTCTCAGCGTTTTGTAAGGTAGGATTAATCATTTGACTTTGAGGTAAGGGGGCATGGGGCATAATGCGGGCGTAGCCTTAACTGTTTACGGAATTGACGATCCAGATTGCGTTTCGATTAGACTTTAGTTCCATCACTACATCCGTTAACCCATGTTACAACTATGACACGTTTAGTAGTTCTTACAAAACGAATGCATGTTACTGTTTTGGTTCAAAATTTAGCTGTTTAGGAACCTTACTGCCACAAGTGTCATACACAATATGTACATCCAAGTAAATTGTATGGCACGAACATTTGTTAACTTTTTGCTTGTACTTAAGAATTTATAGCGCGCGTCATTCCTAATATCTTACTGGCCTTTTGAAATTCGGAATTTCAAAGACTTGCTGACAACTCTTCGCCAAGTCTTCCTGTCATGACTGTGATTTTACATGTTTCGCTGTTGTGTTCCATCCTCCAGGTAAATCCGTATATTATTCACCCAGGCCGGGTGATATACGGTATTGTGTACCGTAACCTTCCTGGCGGTATTATGTTGTACGGGTCTTCCAATCATTATTCTTTTGATTATTTGTCCACTGTCCATTTGTTCTACATGTCTTTATCATCTTAATTTCGCATTTTTATTACTCGGACATTGCTTGGGGCTGAATAGAGATCTTGGAGTTCTTGATTGTATTTCTTCACATGAAATATGTGATTTTGTAGTAAAAATTCAAAAAACCAATATTATTTTTTCATAAATTTTTATTCAATCAAAATAGGATTATTTGGTGTCTATGACATTCTCCCAGCGTGATGGAAGGACTCATATTCCTTTTTCGAAGAAGTGCTGAATTTTTGAGGCAATGAAATCTTCAAATGCTGACCTCTGCTCGGTTCCGAAAAACCTTCTGCCGGCAAAATTAACCCAGATTGCGGAAACAACACGGTAGTTCTTCGGAGAAATATCAGGAGAGTACGGTGGATGCGGGAGAATTTAAAATCCCAACTGCAACAGTTTTTGCATCTTTATTCCTGAGGTATGGGGCCTAACATTGTCATGCAAAATACCCGGTTCGTACCTATTGACCAATGCAGGTTGCTTGCGAATTTGGCATGCAATATGTAGATTTCGTCACAGCATTTGATAGCGTTTATGGTTTTTCTGGTTAAAGAAATTCAAAGTGGATTGGTCCTTTCGCAGATGCGCAGATTTTCCGGCGTCATAGTTTTTGGGTGTCGACTTTTTGCATTGAGGATACTCCCACGCTTAGTGCGATCTCCAACGACGATGGGTCCGCATCCACCGTAGCTCTTAAAACATTGTCCTCAACTAAGGTTTCCGGCTTCCCACGTGGGTCATTTTCGAGTCTGAACGGAACTTTCCAAACCAACGTCGTATAGTGCGTTAATTTTCCACTACATCCTTAATTATTAATTAATGTTTTTCATTGTCAATCACGCATTATGCCCCATTTTAAATTTATAAAGGAAGAGGGTTCGAATCTGAACTGCCGACAGCATGGTAAGCAATTCGGTAAAAAAAGAAACTGTACTTAATAAAAATTCTTCAACGTCAAGCACAAGAGAATTTAACGTTCTGGCACAGGTGTTTGCTCGAGAAGTTCTTATTTCCGACTGAACGAAAATCGGACATTTCATATGGTAGAACCACAGAATAAATAGTATACAGAAGTCGCATCTCGGCCTGCGATGATTTTTCACTTTATGGTGCGGGCGGAACAACTGAAGGGAAGATCAAGCAACGAGAGAGCAAGCATGATCAGAGAGTAACAACCAGAGAGCAGCCACGATCAGAGAGAATCAACGAGAGAGCAATCTTAAAATGTTTATGTGTGGGTGTGTATTGTGTTGCTATCCAACGTCGTGAATGCACGTGGTGTTGACAAAATTTTGTTTCAAGTTTTAGATTTCTATATTTAGTTTTCTTCAGTTGAAAGTTGAGCTTGGTATTCGTACGCGTACTTTTTCGATGTAAACTAAAAGGGCCGGGTAACACCAATTAACGTTATTCCATTATTTGGGATTTTTGTGCAAATTTCAATCTGATATATGTATGTAGGGAAGAATAACCCAAAAACTTTAGTGCGACAGGATTTTAAGTTTGCGGGCTTTAGTATTTTTTTTTCTCTGAAGCCCACGAGCAATGCTTCTTCAAGAGTACTAAGATCATGAAGTCCAATATTATTTCCTTATGATTAGAACATGTTGAAAACCATTGCGGTGTGGCATTTTTGCATTTGGATTTTATCAAATTTTTTATACCAACAGTTTGTGGTTGTGTGTCAAAAATATTGCTAAACACTGTAATATGTTTCTTGCTAATTTCCAAGAAAATTTGTGAAGGAGCAACGAGGTTACCAAAATCTTTAAGAGAATTGTAATTTTTATGAAATATGAAAAGTTCACTAGGAACTGTTAATACTTCGTCTTCTTTTCTCAATATAGAAACACAAATATCGCAGTTAATTTTCGGTATCACTTTGTAGACGATATAACCTATGAAGTATCTTAAAGACGCCAAATCGATACTAAATTCCGAACAATTCTGAAAGTCATCATTTAATACGAAATCATCAATGATTTCTATGTAAATATCTATTTCAGAGTTTTCGTTTCGACTGAGTTCTTCATTATTTGTATCAGCTAAGTCCATATTTGACAAAATATTTGAAAGCGTTTCAAATGTGGTATCACTCAGCTCTTCACAGTTACTATAAAAACTCAACTGCACTATATTTGCAGACATTAAGCGTGCTAATAGAGTGTTTATATCAGCAACTGAGGGGTTAATATTATTTCCACCCCTTTGTCTTAGAACCGAGAACATATTTTCGAGCTTATCTTGGTTTAATGCTCTTGTCATTAAAAAAAATATTTGGGTTTTTTTTTTAAATAGCTCGTCTACTAATTGTAATACAGCGTTTAAGGTAAATTTCATTCCATCTAAAAAAAAATACTTTTTTCTTTTTGTCAACAAATGAGATTTCATTGAGGTATTCAAGGAAGAATTTTATATATTCGTGTGATGGACTGTTAAGTTGAACTGCAGACTTATAACAATTCTTTGAAGATGGCGAACCACTATTTTATTTTGTCAATATTTCCTATGAAGCATGCCGTAGATAAACAAACTTCTTTTGAGCAACTTTTAAAGCCTACTGTCTCAATAACAGTTTTAATTGCTGCTTGAACAGTCCTACTAAAAATTTGGGTGGCTAGTTTTACTTTCATTTTTTCGAAAGAGTTCGGAAATACTTGCTGGCTTGTAAGCTTAAGACACATTTTTGTATTAGATTTGCACTCCATTTCCCATAGTTCCTTAACTACTTTAAAACTAGCAACTCCATTTGGTGTTGTAAGGTCACATTGAAGCCAACCATTTCTTAATGGTTTGATTAGATGTGGAAAATCATAAGTCGATGGTTTGAAATACGCTTGATTTTGTTGCTATTTGTTTGCGGCTTTGGAGATTTTTATATTTTGCTACCATGTCGTAATTTTTTTTTCTGTAAAAATTAGCTGATTTCAGATATTTTTCACAGTCATTACAACATCCATCTACGGAGTCAGTTGTTCGCCTCTTTTTAGCTGGACAATCAAGCTCCAACGACTTGTAATCTTCCTCAATAACTTCTAAGTTAAATACCAGAACAACTCCGAATTTCAACTTTTTTTTACCAATGTCAGAACTTGAGAAGTGATTGGGGCAAATCAACAATTTTTTTGTGTAATCTTTTGTTGGAATATTACATTTTTCTCGCCAAATTTGACCCATAGCTGAGTCATAGGGAGGAAACTTAAACATTCTTATCTTTTCACCATATCGCCTAGATCGCCTAGCATCGAATGCCGGACTTTTGGAAAATTTTACCAACAGCCGGTACAGAATCCATTTTTCCTATTCAAAATCGTATGACAACCCCTCAACAATCAATATATAATAATAAGTCCAAGGAATAATCCAAATCGTATGCAAAGTTGTCAACAATTATAAAAGCAACAATTCAAAATCAAAAATAGAGTTAAATATCAAAATACAAAGTAAAAATGGAGTCGATATATAAGCGCAGGAAAACACAACCATTCGCATGAAAGTACAATTCCCAAGTGATTTCGAAGCCAACCCACACAATCGAAAACAAGAGAAGCAATACAACACCATGCAAGCTTACGATAGAAGAAGCTATCAATGCATACACACGCACACACACTTGCATACACATCGTAAGCTGCTTTGCTCTCGTAAAAACAAAACCACCGAAAACGCACATGCTACTCTCTTTCGCTCGCACCAGCTTCTCAATTTTTTGTATACTCTCTTGCATGTTCTCATGCTTGTACTCTCTGTTCAATAGGGTGCCAATATTGGAACCCTTGAACAAAATTAGCTTTGTATGAGATGCAACTTCTGTATACTATTTATTCTGTGGTAGAATCCAATATTTGCCTCCTTCTTAAGAGCCCGTCCCATAGAATCCGTCGATCCGTTACAATTTTATACTTGGCGTTTGACGATGGCTAAGAAAAACAAAAGAGGACCACCTACCCTGGTTGACTGCCGTCGAACGAATGGTCTGTGTTGTTCTGCGTGTTCGTCTTCGTCGTGCGCTGTGTGTGTCGTTTGTGTTATGCGATGAATCGTTCGATCGTTTTACCGTAGCTTTGTCACCTGATTGTTACTCCTGTGGCTCCTCGCCCACATTCATTCACATATTAAAGCTTACATATTTACATTTTGAAGTTTCAATTGATGGATGCATTGAGAGGATGTTTAGGAACTCTCTTGTACTGAGAGAAACTTCAAATTCGGTTGACAATTTACCTCTCATATATCAACGAACTGACGGATTCTATGGGCCAATGCTTGCCTGCTCTATCCGCCAACGCGCTAGCTGTCAGTTGAAATCCACGGATCGACGGATTCTATGGGACGGGCCCTTTAGTCAGAGACTATTGAGAGATTATGGTTTTATAAATACGGGACAAAAGAGTTCTTTTGAATAGTTCCTTCATTGCAAATAAGCACGCGTTCTCCATATACAGCCTTTTATTTATTTCGATCTTTATGTCGTTTCTGACAGCTAATATTAACATTTTCATAGCGTTTATCGAGTACTAAGTCGTCCCAAATCGATCAGTGCCCATATCTTTGGTTTTCTCTTCACTCACCTCTAAGCCGACATACTTTCCTGCCATTATTAGATTTTCTGCGTTGCTCTTAGTTATGTGTTCCCTATCTTCCAGAGGGTCCAGATCGCTAGCGTTAGCTAGATTAGGTGTGATTCCGATTAAGCTTATTCCCTTATCATCTCCAGCATAAAAGTAAAAAGAAGTGGTGACAAGGGGTCTCCATGTGTTGAACCCTAACGCATCTCGATAAGACAATTAGTTCGTGTTTGCGTTAACTAAAGTGTGTCTTCATCTACGAAGTGAGTAAAAATAGATTTGACGCGCCTTAGAGGCACTTTATTAGCTTAATGGAAGCCTTAACAAAAAACCATAACTTAACTATAACTTATTAACTAGGTGGCAGGGTGGAAACGATGAAGGAGAGTGTGAAGGGTTGTGGTATAGGAAATTCTAAGGCTCACTTTTTGAGGTGAAAGTCGAAAAAATTGGTGTTAGCTTTGCGAAGCATTCTGGACATTGGTTCGTGGTAGCCATAATTTGTACGGTGAGTGTTTATACGGAAAAGGGGCGTGACCGGAGGTTATGTGGGTTGGTGTTAAGGGGAATCATGTGGAGCTGTCAATGTTACCGCTGAGAAGGTCGTGAATAAATAGAATGTCTGCAACATCACGTCGTTCTTTAAGTGGTTGGAGGTTGATTAATTTTAGGCGATCCGTATAAGGTAGTAAATTAAGGGGGTCGGCCAAGGGAAGGCCACGAAGGGCAAAACGGATAAACCTACGTTGAATGGCTTCAATACGCGTAGTGTGGGACTTGTAAGAGGGGCCCAGACTTGACCAGCATATTCGAGAAGTAACCTAACGAAAGTAATGTATAATGATTTTGTAACGTAAGGATTCGAGAATTCTTTGGACCAACGTTTCACGAAAGGGCAGAGTTAGCACGTTTGATAATGTTATCGATATGGAGGCGGAAGTTGAGTTCACGGTCACAAATAACACCTAGATCAACCAAGAAGTTGACAGGGGGAACGGTTTCATTACGAATAATGTAGGTTCTGGGTGGTGAGGAAGAGCGCTTGCGGGAGTAAGTGATGGTTTGGCATTTATTGACATTGAGCTCGAGATAGTTTTTTTGACACCAAGTAATGAACCTGTTAAGGTCCAGAGAGCAAGAGTTGACAGGGGAAGATATGTGTTTAAATATTTTCATATCATCAGCTGAAAGTTCAGAATAATACTGTCAACATCATTAATGGTTAGAATAAATATTAGTGGGCCGAGATGACTACCTTGCGGGACACCGGAGGTATGTAGCATTAATTGGATCGGAGATAGAAGATCTGAAGATAAAGTTATATTGACGATCTTCAAGATAAGATTTGATCCGTGAGCGTGAGGAGAATAATTTGGTGAGACATTTTGTCAAAGGCTTTGCTGATGTCGGTGGCGACAACGTCTATTTCTTTGCCAGCCTCGAGTGCACACAAACATTATGAAACAAACTCGACTAGATTAGTGGTTGTCGATCTACCTTTTATGAACCCATGTTGGTTAAGAGAAAATATGGGTTTGCAGTGAAAGAATAGTGCATCATGCTCTCGAAGAGTTTGGGTATGCATAAGAGCTTGGCAATGGGACGATGGTTGGACACCTCATTTTTCAGTCAGTGTAGACTGGAATGATAGAAGTAAATTTCCAAAGCTAAGGAAAGAGTCCTTGAGAGATATAGCTTTGAGAAAAAGCGGTAAGAGGTAAAATAAAATGGTTCGCGCACTTTTTTAAAGTCGGGAGTGGGAGAGTAGTCGTCCTTTAAGTTGCGTATTTTTTCGGGGATTTTTTCAGTGGAACAAGAGACGTCTGGGGGCAGTCTTTCAAATATCGAAAATAGTCGTGATCGGGTCGAAGATCCTGGTCGGTGAATGATTGGCTTAAAACATGAGCAAAGAAGTTGTCGATTACTTCGGGTTCGTTGGAAGAGTTACTGAGAAAATTAAATGTAGCGGGGTAACTATCGGTTTTTCTTTTTGTATTAATGGAGTGGAAGAAACACTTGGGGTCAGAGATAAGGGAGGATTGCATTCTGTTTAGGTATCGGAGGTAGAGTGATTCATATAGCTGGTAAAAGGTGTAAAATAGAGCAAGGGCTTCGTTTAAGGATATGTGTGAGTTAGGGTTAAAGAGGAAGTTAAAATTAACATTGTTGAGCAGATTATTTAGTTTCGCGAAGTTAGCTTTCCGGAAATTGAAACAGTACGTATTTTCGGAGGGAAGAGGAGTGAATTGGGTCTCAAGTGAAAGAGTTACCGATAGAGGTGGATGAAGGGGGTCTAAAGTAGAGAGAAAATGGTTGCTCGTAACAACGCAGTTTACGGCATCAGATGAGAAAATCGGATCGAGTTGCCTGTCCATGTTATTGGTGATGTTACTGAGTTGCAGGATTTCTTTACCTGAGAAGGGGTTAGCGGCGATATAATGGGTCTCATCATCGGATTGAACCCATTTCAGGTGTGGGAGATTGAAATCGCCACCGATGATGATGATGATGTCATTGGGTTCGGCGATAGCAAATATGGAGTCGACGAGATCAACGGCGAGTTGGTAGCAATGTGTGGGCTATGAGGGTCTTAAGTAACTGCAGGCAAGTTTAGGGAGACTTATTGAGGCACTGTGCTTTACTTCCATTTAGGCATACTTGCCTCACTGGTAGTATCCGATTATTTCCCTAGCGTCAGTCTATTAAAGAGAATATTTGACAGTACTGTGAAACAGCTTGATAGCAGTGATATTCTTCAGTAACATTGTGTTCGGTCACCTTTTAGTCTTCTATCTTGCAAAGCTTGGGTAGGTTAGACCTATGTATACAAAGACTTCCTGTCCGATCGTCAGTACGCATATCAAACCGAACTTGCCGAGTAGTTATGTCTGAAATGAGGCTTTTCGTGTTGAAGTCCCACGTCGAGGGTGAGATATTGTCAAATATTTCATACGTTGTTTCGTAAAACGTGATAACATTTTCGCTTTTATTTTCCATAGAACTATATACGTTCAGGCGGACATAGTTATAGCCAAAATATCAGATTTCATCATTGTAAAATACTATTTCCTTTATGTTATGTACAATTTAATCTCCGGTCCTGTTTCAAGAACCTGGCTATCCGTACCGCGACAAAAGAAAGTGTAGCTATGATAAATGATTTATGTTTACTTACTACATTTCCTTTGAAATGCCTGGAAGTTTCTTTTCCACATGGCTGTTGCTTTGAGGACAAGAATGAGTATTGGATCTTCAAGAATGAACGTGCAGATTTTCGACTGCATCCTAGGTACATATTCGTATATTTATAGTAAAATAGCACGTACAACTCAGTAAGCGTATATCATGAAAGTTAAAATTATTATAATCGGCGTTGGATCCCATTGAAAACCAGAGCCCAAATGTCTGTTATGGTACTGCCTGATAAAAGTCCAATCTTGATACTTCGATGCCAGAAGCTTGGAACTAGTGGAATATGACACTTAAGCTCGTATTCAGTATGACTATTTCTTAATAATCATCCATTATATGCTGAACATAAATCTCTTCCAAATGGACGGTAGAATTGCTTGTTTTTGTATTTATTGTCTTATGGTGAACGCTCATAGCCTGTAAATTATTTGAGCCTTGGAGGTCAGTATTCAGCAATATTATTGTTGAAATAAATTTCTTTCGTTTTAGCGAGTACGGTAAGGGCAGCTGGCATAAATTACGTTCAAGGTACAAGGCCATTTTTCTTGCAATGATATTTACTCCAGATCACCATAGCATAAGGTTTCTAATTATTCATGCCTTGGTCTTTCTCTTAAGTGTTTTTTTTTTTGACAATGAAATATCCCGTCAGTTCTATACCATATAGGCTTGATATTTAACGTTTTACCTACTTCTTCTAAGTCGACATCGTTGTTTTTGAATATTCAACCGCATCTACAACTACGGGCATATCAGACTGGCTGTCAGACACTGCCAAGTTGTGATGCTATCCTTATTTTTAAATCGACCAAGGTACACTGAGTTTTGGAACTAACTAACCAGCTAACATGTCCCCCTTTTTCGTTATTATATACCAGTATTATCAGTGAATAACTCTCTTGTATAACAGTGTAGACGGAGAATAATCCTAAGTAAACTGGGCAACAATGATACTCCTCTGACAAAGTTACACATAAGAAAGATAAATAATGCACTCTAGTCAATACAATCATTAAGAGCTATAACTCAGCATCCACATGCGGCCTTAGAGACAGTATACATTGAATAAGAGAAAACTATAGATGATTACGATATCCAATTTCACATCAGGCTTATGTCCAGAAGAAGTCAACCATAATGAGTCATTTTTGTTATAGAGAATCCACAGGAGAAGGCAAATACGAACAAGAATGCATTGGAAAGTATGCATTATTCATTTTATACTTAGGAAAATATTTAAATAGCGATATGGTTGGTTGGCAGGTTTCCCCCATCCAGTATAATCAAAATAAAAATAAGTTCCGCTAATCACTTTTTGAAAAGTTTTCAACAGCATCTGGTTGGAAGGACTTTTAGGTTTGGCTAGACTCGGTATAAATAAACCTCCATTATAAATGATATATTTACCATAAATTAAACGGTCGTTGTCAGTTAGGGTCATTAGAAATACCTTACGCCAGGTGGTGTTCAGGGTTCTACTCCTATTTAATTTTTAGGCATTGGAAACTGGTTTGAAGTATGTTGGTTTGATGAATCATAAATTATTCTATTCCAGAAAACTTTTTACCCAGCCAAAAGTAAACGTAATTGAAGGAAAATGGCCGTGGAAACGAACAAGTAAAATTGTCGAAAAGTATCTCGAAATCTGAACACTACTGTGACCTATCAGCGCCTATGCCTCTGTCATAATGCAGAACATGATCGAGTAAAAACTATAATGGCCAAACCACGACGTCACCAAAGACATACTTATATGAGCTTAACAAGCACTGTAGCACCATACTCAATGAAAAAAGGGTACAAAAATGAGAGAGTCTTGAAGTAGCATTACGTTTTCTGCTACATGTTATATATTATTGGTGTTCCTCAGCACTTTTTGATCATCTCTCATTCATGACTGAATGTACAGTTTTTCCGTACAGGGTCTGTTCTTGACTATGGACGGTCTTGAACTACAGACCTTCGGCTCAAGAGTCGACCACAATGACCACCCTCTTTTAAAACAATAAAATGCGCCAATCATTTCATTCTTCCCTTTAAGACCTTATTTCAAAGTTCCTTTTCACAGGAATTCTTTCTCCATTTCAGGCAAATGCTTACATCATTCCAATCCACAAAAAGGGCCTTGTATTCTCAATTTCTTTAAGAGTATCGCCTGCGGTACAATATTCTTTTACTACAAGTCCATCTCTTCCTCAGATCGACGTGGATTCGATCGACAACCACGTAAAAAATTAGACGCTATTGCTTTCGACTACAACAAGGCTTTCGACAAAATTTTGCATCAAATTACACTCCCTAAAATCACCGTTCTTGGTTTCTTCCCATTTTATAAGGATCAAATTTTATTAACAGTATAATGTTATTATTAGATCGTCTATTTCTGATCCAAATAATGCCATTTCCGGACTCCCTCAAGGTAGCCATCTCGTCCCATTGACATTTATGTAATAATTTCAATCATGTCATCAACAACTTTTACCTTTCACCTTTCCGCGTACGCTAGTGATATGAAAATCTACAAATACTCGTATTCTATGCTCGCCCACTGATTTGTGCTTCCTCTAATCCGGCCTTAACAGGTTCACTATTTGGTGTCAAAAAAACTATTCCGTTCTCAACGTTAGCAAGAATTAAAGCGCAACTAAATTGATCATATTCTGATAGACAAAAGTCCCCATATCAACGTAGTAGATGTCAAAGTAAATAGAAGAGCGCATTGCGATTCTAGCCTCATTCTAATTATCTCGACTATTAGAAGCCTTACGCTGACGATCTGGACCTGCTGATAGACAGTGAGGGAATAGTTAAGAGAAATATAGAAAGTCTAATAATGGCAGGAAAGGAAGTAGTCTTAGAAGTAAATGAAACCAAATTTGGATCAATTCAAAATTCGAACCTGACTGTACTTTATAAACGCTTTGAGAAAGTGACCGAGTTCAAATATCTTGGTACCATATTGACTGACAAAAATAACATACAGATCGCAGTATATTGGCAACAAGTGCTTATATACGGTGAGGAGACTATTCAAAAAAGGATCTTTCGTTCCACAATGTCAAAATCTGTATTTATTTAACTATATAACTATGTAAAGAAACAGGCGAATGGAGAAAACTACCCAAAACTTTATTCAGTACCAATATCCAGTATCAATATATAAGGAACGATCGACAAAGGTTCGGAAAGCGATTAAAGAAATAAAGGAAACATGCAGAACTTCTTGTTGACTTATTTATTCTGCATTTTAAATAAGTTTTGCGACCTGCTTATAGCTGCTATTAGTTGCTGGCTTGGCGAAATCGCATCTTCCTTTTCTTCTTGCAGACTCTGTCATATGCGCTTTGCTGTCATGTTGAGTAAGCTGATCTGCCTCCAGGGTTACTGTTGACACTTCGGTTTTAACATGCAACGATTGCACTTGTAACGATAGGGATTCGGATTCTTTGTTTGTTCTTACAACAAACAATAAAATCGCGAAGACTAAGATGGGCAAGTCACGTAGAACAAGTAGACAGTGGACGAAGCTAAAAATGAACTTCCAAAAGTCGAAAGCGATACTGTTTAGGAGTCTTATAGGGCCTCAATGGATACCCGAAAGAACTGGAAATTCGCCATCATTGGGCAACATGTACGACCATTAGCGGTTAGAAACGTGTTATAAAAGCCAACGCGTAAAAAAGCCTTCGGTATGGCAAGGAGTCTATTATACAAGGGTCAACTTAATCGCAGAGTTAAAATCATATTCTACGGGGCCCTTATAAGGTCCATCTTCACGTGCGGTTGTCCGGTGTGGTTGAATATATGGAAAAGATTAGTGTGTTTGAGAGACAGTGCCTAAGGGCCTGTCTTAGAATGTACAGAGCAGCAATGTCCCAGTTCTTTGAGTATTACCCTAATAAGGTCCTGTATGATGGAGCAGGCAATTTTCTCGTAAAAATTATCCACATCGTAAGAGCTATGCCCAACGGCAATAACGTGATCTCCGCGGCTTACTACCCCAATTTTAGATACCATAAGAGCACACTCCGATCGGGCTATATTCCCCAAGAATCATTTTTCGACATTGATTCTGAAAAGTGCAAAATGGAAATGTTATCACGGAAATTTACGACCGCCACCGGAAAGCTGGGAAGTCGGGGACAAACGGCTCATCCACCATAGGTACGTTAAAAAAGCTCAACAGCTCATTTGTTTTAGTAACGCAATGGCGGACTTGGATCTCGTCAGTGTTGCTAAAGAGCGCGTCGATTTTTGGTAGTTGTCGGGTGAAAACGCTCCCCAGTGTGTTACTCCGATAAGATTCCTTTCGCTCCTTAGTTAATAAGTTAGGTAGGAGTTATCTAGGGAATTTTCGGAAGCTGGATACGTCATCATGCTTAGATGAGGTTGAGAGTTTACTGAGACGAGATGGCGAAGTCAAGTCGCTGAATGATGCAAACAGAAGGGTAATCTCTCAGAACGAAAGACACAAGTGCTAGCCAACCTGATTATATTGTATTTAAGACTAGAATTAAGCAGCTTGGGATAGGTTAAGCTCTAAAATAAGAAAAAAAATTAATCAAGATATTTTAATAGATTTAATAGAAAAAGCAATTTAGCAAATTAATTGAAAATAGAGTAGGTAAATATAGTTAGACTTTGAGTACCTGTGAAGGGCCAGTAAAACACCATTAATATTAAGACATTTTTAGGTTAGATTTAAAAAAAAAATTGTCTAGTAATTAAAAATAGATGAAGACCAATAAAAAACGATAAAAAAAAGAAGCAAATAATGAATACTTTGAGAGGAAAAAAACCCAGCTGGTGGAGTGACGGTCTTTAATAGGAGTGATATAGTTTGTGATGTGTTAAAACCCATTCTTTCAAGTGCTGACTTAATTTGCTTACATTTTAAATTATCTTGCGTTCAATACAGTTTTGTTGGAGTATACAGATTGCACTTATTTACTACGAATGCTTTTCTGGTTGAATTTTCTGAGTTTTTAGATTCCTCTATATGTAAAAACCAAGTTCTTATAGGCTACTTTAATATTGATATTTTATCTAACAATTCTGATGCCGATCATTTCTTCGCGATGTTATCTTCCTTCGGCTTTAGCTCCATGGCTAACAAACCTACCAGAAAATCAGTATGCTTAGATCACATATTTATTCGACTACATAGGAACAATGCCATTACTTGTGAAACAGAAGTATGTATATGATGTTAAGATTACTGATCATAAATTAACTACCATTCAACTTGATAGTCGCATATCGAGGCTTAAGCTGATTTGTGGGAACTCAGTCAACAAAGTTGATTTTTGTGCGCTTAATTCTGACTTAAGTTTCGAGTTTTGGGAAGAAGTGTATAATACAGATGATCCTTCAGCTACTTTTGATATCTTTTTGAAGAAACTTCAATTATATATTTCAAACAACAGTCAATGTATTTATAATAAAAAACGTGTCTGCTTAAAAGAGTGGATGAACGTGCATTTACTCAAGAAAGTTAATTTAAAAAACAAATTCATGCTTAATTGAGAAACCATCCGTTAAATACCAGGCTTAAAAAATGCTACGACAAATTTTGTAATGAGCTAAAAGCTGATATTCCGCGATGCAAAGAAAAACAAAGTTTGCGAAGAGCTTAGGTAACTCCAAAGAGGAATGTGGCACAGTAAATCAGATCCTTAATGGAAAAAAACATGCGACTGATATTTCTATAATACATGGTATAGTTCCTTAATTAATGATCCTACATCTGTGGCCAATCTATTTATCAATCATTTTTAAATTAAAATTAAAAATATAGATGCCAATATTAACTATACGTCTCCACGAACCTCATGTCAATGTTCAGATGGTATTATTGAAGATTGCTTTAACGCCCAAAGCTTTTTCTTTGAAGATTTTACTTCATTGGAAATTCATAATATTATAATGTCACTAAAAACATCTAGTTCCAGCTCAAATGATATGATTTTCAATAATATTTTAAAGAAGATTTCGTATAAAGTTTCTGATATCCTAGTGTACATTTTCAACCTTAGCATCCAGAAAGGTATATTTCCAGCTGCACTTAAACTAGCCGCTGTCGTTCCACTGTTCAAAAAAGGTGAAACCACGAGTCTCAACAACTATCGTCCTATTTCTCTTCTTTCTGTTTTTGCCAAAGTTTATGAGAAGTCCATGAAAACAAGTATGTTGTCCTTTTTAGACAAAATTAATTTCTTAAGTGATTCTCAATATAGTTTCAGAAAAGAAAGGTCCACTGAAGACGCTGTTTTGAAACTTTGTAGTGAGTTATATGAAACTTTAAACAACTCCGGGATAGCAGCCACTTTATTTATTGATATAACTAAAGCATTCGATATGGTGAATCATAGCAAGTTACTTCAAAAATTATATAGAATAGGCTTCCGAGGCTAAGTATACGACTAGTTTGCTTCTTATCTAAGAGATCGTAAACTGTTGGTAAAAATTAAAAGCAGCTGTAGTTCGGAAAAAGTTATAAATTTAGGCGTTCCACAAGGATCTGTTTTGGGTCCTATCGTATTTCTTATTTATGTTAATTCCCTTTTCGCCCAACCTCAGCTTTTGCTGATGACACATCGAATTCCGAATTAAATCTGTTTAATTTGTATGCGTCTGTTAACTATGATTTAGAAATCCTTCGAAAATGGTATTATTCTCATAAGCTCATTATAAGTGAAAAAACCAAGTTTATGATCTTCAACATTTCTGGCGCCCCATCTGAAGTCATAGACTTAACATATCATTCGACCTAGTTGCACTAAGTACAATCTGTATACTTGTATTCATCAACTTCATAACATCTCTTACAATGCTATTAATAACTGTTCGGCTAGTTGCTTTAATATAGAAAAAGTTGAAAGTTTCAAATATTTGGGGATAATTTTGGATTGCAAATTAAGTTGGAAAGATTACAGCTCACATCTGTCCAAATACCTAAATTATCATCTTAGTCTATATTGTACCCTACCCATCTTAAAGCTAGTTTATAATGGACTATTTAAATCAAAGATGCAATATGGACTAACTTGGTGGTACCCATTGCCTTAATTGTTAAGCAAACGTCCGTTTAAAGTTAATCGTAGAACTCATAGTTTTGAGCTGTTCAAGAAACTTAACACTCTTCCTCTAAAACATTTATATTTTTAATTACGGCAACCAATTACTGCTATAAAGAGCAGTGGGCTGAGGACGCTCCCTTGGTGTACACCGACTTTGATTGCGAACTCTTCGGTGACTCCTGCGGTGCATCTTACTCTTGTCGTTGCTCTCTTGTACATGTCCATGATCACTCGCACGTAGGTTTCTGGAACTCCTTTTTGTCTTAGCGCTACCCATAAAAGATCTCTTGGTTGCCGGCCAAAGGCCTTCTCGAAATCAACCAACACCATATGCAAGTCCTTTGAAGAATCACGATGGTTTTCCATCATGACCCTTATACTTTGGATTGCATCTGTTGTTGATTTACCCGAGACAAACCCGCACTGGTCATCAGATAGTCGTATTATTTTCCGCAGTCGGCCGTTCAACGATCTTCATGGTGTCCGACATCAGCTTGACAGAACGGTAATAATCACAATTTCGCGTATCACCCTTTCCTTTGTGCAAAGGAAGCTTTCCCTCCATTGATTAGGCATAGTGTCGCCTCTCATAAGTTTGGAGATAAGAACCATGAGCCATCTAGACCCGATGTCTCCCATCTTTTTCCAGAACTCAGAGGGTACCCCGTCCGGCCCAACAGCTTTTCTTTTCTTGGAGTTTTTAACCGCGTACCGAACTTCTTCGACTGTGATGTCGGATATTTCGGCATGATTCGGGGCTGCTCTTGGAAAGTACACTCGGGGAAACTGTTCGTTCAGAAGTTCCTCGCAATACTGTCGCCATCTGTGGAGAATTTTTTCGTCTTCCACAAGGAGTTGGCCTTCAGCATTGTCAATAAACTTTGGAAAACGAATCTCCTGAGCATTTCTTCTTCTCTGGGCGGCTATCTTAAAGATATTTGCTCCTTTGTTCAAATTGCTTTGTCGAAGCTCCTGGGTAGCCTGGTTCCTGTCAGACGCGGAAGACGATATTTCTTCCAACTCCTGATATAGGCCTTCCATGCTTTTCGCTTTGAATTCGGCGCACTTTTTCTTCGCGATACCTTTGCAATATCTATATACGTTTTCACGGCGAGCTTTTTCCTCTCTATTAGTAGAAGAGCACTTTGACCAAGCTTCGAAAGCCATTTTCTTTTCGTGTATCACTGCTTTGGCTTCGTCTGTCCCCCACCAGGTTTCTTTTGCGTGTTGGCAGGGGCCTTTAGATGTTCCGAGCAGTGATTTGGCTTTCTCCAGGCCAGATTGTTGTAGGGAATCCCACATGTCTTGTGCTCTGCACTCCTCATTACCGACCTCATCGATAATGGAAGAGAGGTAGTTTTCCATGTTGGTAATAAAAGCTTCGCCTTTTCCTTTATCCAGCTTATACCACTTGATTCTCTCAGACACCTTCGTTTGCTGCTTTGACTTCTTTCTCGCATCCATAAAAAATTCAGTCAGGAGGAGACGGTGTTGAGGGGCGATCGCGTCTCCCAGGATCACTTTGAAATCTTTAGCTCGTGGCTTCATGAAACTGGATACAAAATGATAGTCTATTTGAGTTTCATTTCCGCCGCTGCTATAAGTGATCAGGTGCCGGCTTTGTTTGACGAACATGGTATTTAGCACTATAAGACCGTACGACTTGCACATGTTTAGGATATCTTCACCTGAAGAGTTCCTGGTGCCGTATCCCAGCCCTCCGTGGTAGTCTTCATAGTCTTCGCTTGTCTTCCCGACATGTCCGTTTAAATCTCCCCCAACAAACAAAAGCTCTTCCTTTGGGATGATTTTGACAAGGTTGTGGAAATCTAGCCAGAATGCATCTTTTTCTTTTTGTTCGCATCCTACTTGAGGGGCATATGCGCTTACGATTTTCCACACCTCACCATGCATCATCAATTTGAGAGCCATCAAACGGTCACTGGACTTTGAAATGGTTAAGACGTTGCCAAGTAACTCTGCCGCAAGGATGATGGCGATTCCGTTTTTTCCTTGTTCCAATCCATAGTAAAACATCTTGTAGGCTTTTGTTTTAACGTCCAAGAAACGTGCCCGATTACCGGTGTTTCGCCATTTCGTCTCTTGGACGCACAGGATGTCTACTCGCCTTCTAACCATCATTTCTTCAAGCTCATAGCTGCGCCCACTCATGCTTCCAACGTTCCAACTCGCGACTCTTAAATGTGGCTTACGCCGTTGCATTACTTTGCTATCCCCCGGAAATCCTCTAGCTCTGACCCGAGCATTGCTGCTCGTCACAGGATCACGACCATTAGTAGTGCCTGGCGGGGTAGTGCTTTTCCTTTTAGCGTTCTTTTCCATAATGCTACGGTTTGACCGTTTTCTTTCTTCCCCTCCTTTTTGACACGGGCATGCTCCAGATTTTTATTTTTTTTTGATTGATCTTACTCTTACAACACCGGTGATCTCCAGTCGTGTCAACCCACTGATTTGCATGCACACTTGTGGGGCAGTTTAATGGTGGTATATGTGTCCCTAGGCTCACCTTGGTGTTTTCTAAAGTACCTAGATGTGATTTTTGTTTACCTTTGTTTAGTCGCCTTTTACGACAAGCTATAGGTATCGCTGCAGGGATATTCTTAACCCGTCCCTGCACGAGAATACATGTCCTACTTACCAGTGTTATTGACTTCCTATACTGCTTCAAATGAATAGGGTGGGAATTCCTTCTTCCGACGTACGCCTTATTAAACACAGACTTAAATACGTCTTCTTCAACCATTCACCCTATCCTTGATAGAATTACTTTTTTATAATAGACATTAGGTTTGTTGAAAGTTTAAATTGTTTAAGCATTTTTTTTTTTTGTTAAGTATGTGCAGTAAGTTTAATATACAGGGTGCCCCACGAGCAGTGTGCCAAAAAGCTAGAGCGTGTAGGTCTGGTCTAGACACGAAAAAAATCGTATGGGAGGGGGGGTCTAATCCCCCCCGTTTAGCCGGGAGGGGCAATTTTCTAAAAAAATTTACTTAATTTGGAAAAAAAATTATTAAAAATCAACAGTTACATCCACAATGCCACGATATACCTTTTTGTAAAGCCAGAAACCTCTTCTTTCATACTGATTTTAAATGAAGCTGTTTCAAGGAGTAGTTTTTGAGAAATTAATTTTCAAACCAAAAATTTTGAAAAAAAATTAAAAAAAAAAACTTTCGAACTATTTTTTTTCAAAATTGTATGTACTTAAGTAGTAATTTTTTTTCAAAAATTCAATGCTCTCATTAGTTTTTAGTTAAAAGCAGAAAACCGGATAAAAAATGTCTTGTAGTTTTTGAGAAATTAAAAAAAACCCGAACCATTTTTTTCTAAGAAAAACCTTTTTTTTTGGTTTTAACGCGGCTGAACTTGTAAGCAAATTAATGTATGAAACATTGACCTCTTTTTTTATTATTTTTAAAAAAAATCGGAGTTTTATGAGGATACAACAAAGTGACACAGTATTGGAATAACCCTGGATTAATTCTTTTTTTCATTGATAACGCCTGAAAACTGACCAGCGAATTTCGTCTGGGTCCGCCCGCCGCCGATGGGTTCTACCCGAATTTTTGATTTGGTCCGACGCAATCCCTCCCTTAGTACAAGGAGGATGGCTATTATGCTTGGAGTGCCCAAATCTAGAGTATGGAGAGTGCTTCATACCGAAAACTTACACCCGTACCATTTTAGGCCAGTTCAGGGACTCACCTCAAACGACAAGTTTTTGAGAGCAGAATTTTGTCGATCATTACTGCTGCGAGATGAAACTGAACGAAACTATTTTGCAAGGATATTCTGTACGGATGAAGCACAGTTTACGAGAGATGAGGTTACTAACTTCCACAATTTGCATCATTGGAATAGCACCAATCCACACAACAAGAAACAAAATAAATCACAACACCGCTTTAGCTGTAATGTTTGGCTTGGTATTGTTGGACAAACTGTAATCGGGGCCCGGTTTTTGAATGCCGTTATTAATGGAGAATCATACCTGCAGTTCCTACGAGACCTTTTGCCCGATTTGATGGACAACGTTCCTTTGGCCATAGCAGATAATTTAATCTACCAGCAAGATGGAGCACCAGCACACTAGAGCTTCAGGTTAGAAACTGGCCGAATGATCATTTTAGTGACCGTTGGATCGGAAGAAGGGGCCCCACGGAATGGCCACCTACATCACCAGATTTAACTCCTCTAGATTTTTATGTGTTTATGTTTACGAAGTGGAAATAGTATCTTTGGAACAACGGATTGAAGTCGCTGTATTCAAATTGCAGGAAAATTTGTCAAGCATAGACTTATGTGCAGCCATTAGAAGGAGATATAATCCTTGCCTTCTAAAAAATGGGAATCATATTGAAAATTTATTAAAATAAAACTACGAATTTTTTAAAACTAATAAAAAAGAGGTCAATGTTTCATACATTAATTTGCCTACAAGTCCAGCCGCGTTAAAACAAAAAAAAAGGTTTTTCTTAGAAAAAAATGGGCCGGGTTTTTTTTAATTTCTCAAAAACTACAAAACATTTTTGCATCCGGTTTTCGGCTTTTAACTAGAAACTAATAAGAGCATTGAATTTTTGAAAAAAAATACTACTTAATTACATACAATTTTGAAAAAAAATAGTTCGAAATTTTTTTTTTTCAAAATTTTGAGTTTGAAAATTAATTTTTCAAAGACTACTAATTAAAACAGCTTCGTTTAAAATCAAGATGAAAGAAGAGGTTCTGGCCGTGATATACCTTCACGGCATTATGGATGTAACTGTTGATTTTTAATAATTTTTTTTCCAAATTAAGTAAATTTTTTAGAAAATTGCCCCTCCCGGCTAAACGGGGGGATTAGACCCCCCCTCGCATACGATTTTTTTCTTGTCTAGACCAGACCTACACGCTCTAGCTTTTTGGCACACTGCTCGTGGGACACCCTGTATATCCCTGTGGGGGCATCAAATTAAAAATGAAAGGCACCTACATAGTGCATACTAATTATAACTATTTACATCTCTACCATATCAACCGTATATTTAAAGATCGAGCAAGCTATTACTCCTTTTGACGTACGACTAATAAAAAAAGTAGAGAGGCTAATGGCTCCACTTTGTACTTTAAAGAAAACATTTTTTCAAAACCTATTAAAACTTTAGCAGGGTCTAAAGGAAACATATATACATATAATTTATGACATCGGTCACTGAACCACACTAAAACATGGCAGGCACCGGAAGCCCACATCGCAATATTTCCCTTCCTTCCTTTTTCAAATCGGAAGATGATTAATGGATGCATGGAAACCATACGTTCCACGTTCCGTCCGATAAACGAACATTTTTCAACATTATGTCACCCCTCAGTCTACTGACCTACAATAATAACAACCAGAACCCGACCAGAAAGAACTCATTCCCTCTAAGGAAAAGAAACATTTCGTGCGCGACGCGATTGTGCAAACCGAAGTTTGAATCAATCTTCGTAATTCGCAGCTTGCACCGTTCTTGTAATTAAATGCAAATGTATGCCTGCACGTAAATTCCTATGCAAATTTATTGAGCACTCTCTAGGTTCAACACACTCTTCATGAGCTCGTAATTGCATTTCGACTTTCATTCTGCTTGCTCAGTTGAACGTGAATAGGGTGTCGGCAAATCTACGTTCGTTTCAGGATTTACATATGTTTTAGAGTTGCGCGAACGACGTAACAAATCCGAATTCGAAGGAGTCACGCAAACACTCTATCTACATATGTATGTATGTACGTGTACGTCGTAAATCGCGAGGAGGAAAATCCATCAAATATAATGAATTCTGGATTCCCAAACATAAATTCAAGGATTTGAGGACATAAATGTGTTACAATACATACTTATGGTCATAATTAAAAGGGCGTCAAAGTTACTGGTGGCTTTGTAATGTCCTTTGTCATGCAACATGTATCTACGTCTTATAAAATAAACTTTTCTAATCACTACGAGGATGTAGACACCCTGTAATGAAATGCAAGAAACGTTTACTTGGATATATTCCTTTCCATGTTCATAGTGCACTTACATAGTGTGCATTGTGAAGAGGTCAACAACCACGTCTGTTCGTCCGTACGTTCGGTATGTAAGTAGAATGCTCCTTCCGCATGTCCTTCAATGTACGTTTCGAAACGTTGTACGAGTAATTTGAAAATGGGTCAATACTTAATGTCGGCAATAAAACAAAGTGAAACATAATGGCTCTGAAATGTGGCTGTGCATGCAAGTGACTTTGCCAAAAGCTATCGAACTAAAATGTTAAATTAATGAGTTGAGTCAGCAACGAAAGGACGAGGGTGCAAAGGAAAATGGGATGTGTTATTCAATGTGTGTAAGAGACAGGGAGTTTTGGTAAAGTTTTAAACGACAGAAACCTGCCTGTATACTTGATTAAACTTGTGAAGCATGTGTAAGAGGTGTCAGAGGTATCGCTCATATAGGAGTAGCCATCCATCATTAAAGATGACAGAAGACATAATCATTAGGTGTAAAAGCGTCGTCTTAAGGACATTCTGTTAAATCGTACATTTTATGCCTTTTGACAGGTGCCAGGAGGACTTAGCCTCTACATTCCTACCTTTATACAGAGTATTACAACTCTCATGGGTCATCATCGGTTACTGAAGGTTTCGATCAACAGCGCACATTTCTTCCGTACGATGGTAGAATATTTTAGTGGAATTAGGAGATTAAAAGGCATAAATGATAAATTGTTTATTAATAAGGACTTTTTGAATGTAAATAAAACAAGTGTGTTTGATGTATCCACTCAATTTGATAATCACGCTAAATAAGTTGCAGACTAAGATATCGACACATAATTAGCAAGTTGAGGACGCAGGCAGGCCAAGATCTTGTGAACGACAAGAATTGACTGGTACAATCTCGTTTTGGTAACTTCCGATTCTTGACTGATTATATATCAAATCGGTTGACCTGAATTTGTCCATCAAACTCTACTCGTCAGGTTGTGACGAGTATAAAAGTAGTCTTTTTACCGATCCTAAGAGCTTCTTCCACCTTATACATTTTTAAGTTTTTCTATACTTTCTCGAATGGTCGAAAAATTAGTGACAAGTTTTTGCCCATGCCATGAGACGTCTCTAGCGTCAGTTATATTATTATAGTAGCAAATAGCGACAACCGCGAGTCTTCTGCAATCAATTCTTCTTAAGTGTAAAAAGAATGTTGCGGATTTCTTGCAGACATCCGTGCTTATTCATCCTGCATCCTTGATTTTCCCATTAAAGATCTAATCGTTGATATACGATTCGACCGCGAAAGCAGATATACCTTCAGGTCCTGAGAAACTCTCCTCTGAGGCCCTCGAGTTCAACAGAGATCTTATTTCCTGGGATCCCAGAGTGACCTGCGACCCATACAAGCTTTAGTGAATTTAGTCTTCCGACGTTGTTCAAAAAGGTCTTGAGTTTAGGTACGTATTTGGTTAAAGGATTGTACACAGCCTTGAGTGCAGCTTGGCTGTCGCTGCAGGTGCATATACTTTTTCCCTTCCACCTGTGCTTCACAACATGGCCACTAGGATTCCGTATGTCTCTGATTGAAAGACAAGTTGAAAGAAATAAGAAGTGTAGTAGAATGTTTTCGCGCTCAAGGAAAACCCTAGCGCCGTACCCCCGCCCAGACCTGGAGCCATCTGTAAAAATGCGAAGACAGTCCTATCCAGATTCAGTATCTGGCCAGGGCCAGTTCTGACGCCATGGAAATTAGCGCAATAATCATGAGACAGGAGTCGGAGGATAACTCTAGCTCCAGTGCGAGTTGTACCCGAAACCCATTGAGGCGTGGCATGGCTTTTAGTGCGCATCCTCTGATAAATACGTCAATGGTGTGGAAGATTCATCATAGGGCAGCTTCCGCTGTGCTGGGGAAAGCCCCCGTATAGCTGAGGCAAACCGCACTTTGGAGTTTGATGAAAGAGGCCAAGACGTGCTTGCGTGTTAGCCTGTTCCACCATACAACCGATGTATATGATATTATCGGTCTTATTATTGCCGTGAAGATCCAGAGGACATTCTTCGGTCATAAGTGCTACGTTTTGCCAATGGCACCTTTGCATTGACAGCGTTTTGTTGGTTTTTCACTCAACATACTTTGACCAAAGAAGCTTGCTATCTGGGATGACTCCCAGGTACCTAGCATCCTAGGATATCGTAATGAGAGTGCTTTTTAGCACCAGCTGAGTAATGCCAGTATTTATCCTCCTTCTTGTGATGAAAGCGACATCAGTCTTAAGAGGATTAACCGACAGCCCATTACTCGTGCACGAGTCCTCGATCACATTTAGCGCCGCCTCTGCTTTGACAGACAGACAGTCGCCAAATATAAGCCGGCAGAGAGAACAGCAACATCATCCGCATAGGCCTGGGCATTGATTCCGAAAATACTGAGAGCGTCGAGAAAATATAATATCAGAATGGGCATCGACCAAAGAGTCGACCACTATGCACCATAATAGTGGAAACAGGATGCCACCTTGCGGGCAGCCCTTGCTTACGACAGACGTGACACATTGTTCGAGGCCTGCATCAGCGATCAATGTCCTGTACACAAGTATTGCTTTCATCCACAAAACCAGTGTTTCATCTACGCCATGGCGTCTAGCAGCGTTACACATGCTGCCGAAAGTAGCACTATCAAAAGTTCTCTCAATATCGACGAAAATGTATTACTCTTTCTTTTCGAGAGCGCACCTGGTCTCCCAACTAGGTTTTGAAGCGCAGTCTCGCAGGATTTTCCGCGCTGATAAGCACGTTGCATGTCCGAGAGAGGATGTATTCGAAGGGCAACTTTCCGCACATGCAACTCTACTAGTCTCTCCATGCTTTTCAACAAGAAGTATGTTAGACTGATTGGTCTAAAACTCTTGGCGAGTTTTCCCTACTTTAGGACTAAAGACCACTTTCACCGCACGCCAAGGAATAGGTATGTAGGTAAGTGCCAGGCTAGCAGTGAAAATTCTTTTCAGAGTAGGAAACAGCTGTCTAATACCTTTTGCAGCATAACAGGGTATATCCCATCAGTGCCCGGCGACTTGAAGCCATTAAAAAATGCCACAGCAAATTCAATGGCCTCAATAGTTGCCACGCGTGACGCAAAATACCAGCTACGCCGAGTTGTTTTCATCGCTTCAGTTGCAGTTTCCAATGAGGGAGTGTGCAACGAGCTGATGACAGTCTGATTTCCCGGGAAATAGGTCTGAAACAGTAAACTAAGAGTTTCTGCTTTAGACTCGGTGAAGATACTATCAGACTTTCTGAGTTTATCCAGCTGTGTCCATTTTCCTCGTTGAGAACATTTACCAACTTGCTGGTCGCGCTCAGGGATTTGATCTCTTCGCAGAAGGACTCATAAGAATCATTCTTCGATTTACGAATAAGCTTCTTATACTTCTTCTGCTTCAATCGATATTTATTCCACTCATCTTCCGAGTTCGATTTAAGTGATCTATTCAGGAGACTTGTTGCTTCCCTGCAAAGACATTGGAACTCGGCATTCCACCAGGGAACCGACTTTCTGCTGGGAGGTTTTTGGCAGAACATGCGAGTTCGAAATAGTTGGTGATCGCGCTGCTCAGGTTGTGAACGGCATCCTCCATCAATTGCTTTGTTCTAAGTTTAGGCAGAGCTTGAGATCCCACACTTCAATTGGAATTCAATATATCTATGGTCTCACAGCGTAACATCTGATAAGACTCTCCAGTTAGTGATGGCCTTCACATGCCTATAAGATGGGGTTATGTCAATCACTTCTTGTCGTCTCGCCGTCACAAAGGTTGGTTGAGAGCCAACATTGTTGATGATAAGGTCAGACGAAATAGTGAAGTTTAAAAAATGGTCTCCTCTCCGGTTGCATTTGCTGCTGCCCCAAACAATATTTTGAGCGTTAGCATCGCAACAGATGATGAGTCCAATCCATCTGGCTTCACAGTACTCTACGAGCTCAGAAACCGCCTTCGGGGGCAGTACCGAGTCGTAGGGGAAGTAAGGAGACGCCACGATGAAGTGATCAATTTCTCCGTGTGCTTTGTACCATCAGATCTTGCCCACAGAATTGACCAAGTTTGATTGCCGATACCATGGTCGATATGATGAGGTAGACCCTAGGCCCCTCGGATCGCCCATCATGAAAAATCGTAGCATCACGTATACCACCAAGACCACACATGCGTTTATTCCACACTAATGGTTCTTGAATGGAATTTAAAATGACTTACTAGCCATATACAGACACTCTAAAGCAAACAGAGAACTTAAAGCTATGCCTTTGACCTTACGATTAATTCATAATATTTAAGAAAATTAAGGCTAAGAAATTTTATATTTAAAAAAACCGCCAATTCTGGTGGTACATGAAGTTGATAGTAAGCCTCACCTATCGTAATGGCGTGACTCCAAATCAGGCTTATCAGAAAATCGTCCACACGTAAAAACCCCGCCATATCGCATAAAACCTTATTGGTGCACTCAGATTCGGGTGGTCCATGTAATCCGGGAAAAGTCTTGAGACATTGTCTCTCAAACACTCGAATCCTTTCCATTAAACTGACTCTCACATTAAACCACACGAGATACGGGACTAAGGCCATGTAGGAATCAAGTTGGCTGTTGTGAAACAGCTGTCAGAGCGAAAGCGTCCCAAGTTAGTGTCAGATCAGCACCTAAGGTATCTGACTACATTTTGTTTTACCAGTGGACGCCCGTCCAGTCCTAGAATTGAGAATCTACCCCGATTTCCAGACAGCCTAAGTCCACGAAGTGATATGTGCAAAATGACGAAATCCGAAGGAAGAAACGGCCCGACTTTAGGTTTAAACTCTAGATCCAAAAATAGCGAACTAAGTTTAACTTCCGCCTTTTTTTTTATTAATTCATCAACAACTTGGGCACCAATAGTAAGAACCTAGTCTTTAAGACTAGGTCGCCTCCCAGGTACTACTTAATGGAACATAATTCTTCACTAGTCTTATGGTGGTAGCCTTGACTTTATAGGATCTAGCTCAACAGCTGCCATTGGTCTGACCTTTACTAAGTTTCTTAACAAAGCTCTCGTAAATGAGTACTTGGATATGACTGGTCTCCCATTTAGTATTCTAATAATAAGAATTTATGAAACTGAGACTGATCTTCATTCTGCAATTATACTCGCACGTCGAAGAAAACTGGTCTTATGTGTTCTCTTGATATACCATATGAGAATAAAAAAATTTCACATACTCGTACGTCCAAATGTACACGCAAGCATCCCTCTTAAAGTGAAGGGTTTGAACTTAAGAGATCCTCAAACAACAACTTCTAAATGGGAACTTAATATTGTAATATTTATAGGCTATGCTTTTGGTCTGGATAATCCCTTAACAAAGGTTTTCGCTGTTCTTAAGACAACTGATAGTACTGTATCAGAACCTTTGTAAGTCTTGAAGTTTTCTTATAATCTATAATCATAATCTTCTACTATTTGACAGTTCAGATATGTTGACAATCTCTTCTGCGAAGAATTCTGCGATATTCCCAGAAGTTTATTATTAGCTCATTTTCAATCATTCTTAATGGAGGTCAGAGCTTACCTAGTCGACTGATACCTTAAAACCTAATCTATATAGAAAGCATCTGGTAGCTTCCTAGACCTTATTTCTACTATACATACATTCATAATAGACCACACTCGAATTTTAGATAAACGAAGAAAATACATTTTCTTCGGCATGCAAAAAAAACCTCCAGGCAACCGGAAGTAGACTAAAGTAAATGTAGATTGTCATGTCATTTGAAGAGCATTTTTAATAGTGGATAATAATCATCTTTGAATGGCTTCAAAACCTCTAACACATTTCCTTTCTAACAATTTTCTCCGCGATGATAACCGAATTCAAAAGCTCCTTAAGACATGCCCATATCCGTTTACGAACTCAGGATATGAGCGGAAGTTCTTGTACGTTTGTTCTATTTATACTTTCTTAGAATTCAGCTTCCTGAAACAAGGATTCAGGCCATTTGCTATTTCTACCCAAGTACATCCTACCGGAAATAATAATGGCTATTTACACAGAACAAAACTTAAGGGTATTATCAAAAGCGATAATGACGTACGAGTTCCACGTAGAAAAGCGATTAGGACTGCAGTAAAATGGTGTACGGCTTCCAAGCTATTCGAAATATTAACTCATTTGTGCCGGGGTCTAAATGTCAATCCGGTATTTAAGAATTTCTCTCAATATTGGTCTCGCACGAAATTAGATGCTTGCGAGCCAGTCTGCCACTATCTATTCCACCGGGATCCAATGTGGAATAACTACTTAGCCAAAAAACCTCGATAAGAGGTTCCGAAGATTTTCGGTTCGTCATAAAAAAAAATTTCCTCGTCCAGCATCGTTTGTTCGTTTCTTTCTGTCTGTCTTCTACGAGTACCTTGCAAAGCTGGGGTAGGGAAGTCTTATGCAAACATTTTCCTACCTGTCCGTCTGTCTGTACGCAAGCCAAACTTGCCGAGTAGCTATCAGTCTGAAACTTGGCTGTGTTATAGAGTATATGATTTTGAGTTCACAGCGACCGGTTTTAGAACCCTAGCTACTGTGGTTCCCGAGATCCAGCTAAAAGTTTGCAAAATTCAAGGTATAATACCTAAAATTGTAGCTTGGCTCCCGGCGAGCTGATTCCATCTTGTTCTTGTCCTCACATAGATTTAAGGATTTTCTGTTGTAAACGGTGACCTTCTAGACCTTGTAGGATGTAGTCTCGATAATTATCTGATTTTGGAGTAGAACTCCCGTACGTTGCTAACCTTTTTCATTTCTTTTCTTTTTTTACAGATGTCTGGACAAAATATTTTGGAAACGAACAACTCTGGCTACGTTAGCTCTGAGGAAACCGATTCCCTTCTAGTATCAAACACACCAAAATGCAAACCATCCGTTTTGCGTCAAATTAAAATGAGCTCAGCTAATGGCCCAACAAATATGTCATCAAGTAGCAAGCCAACACTTATACGTCAAGATCGAACGTCTACATATCTAACTAGCCCACAATTGTCCTCACAAACACAAGCCGGCTCCGAGGAAAGCGTCCGGGGACCAGACGAAGACGTCGAACAGGGATTACGTCCATCAGCCGTACCCGATATCGAGGTCCATCCGCACGAGGACTCAAAACCGACCATATCAATAACGAATCTTAATAATTATCATGACCAATTACAACCACATCAGACTTCTTCATATCAAAACATTTCATCGACAACGACGCCGAATAGGTGTAGGGCGTGTCGTAATTGTAGTCGACGTGCATCAGCCACACCAATTACGACATCCAAAATGGACCGCTCGGCCTCTAGGGATAGCGTTAAAAGTGCCTTTCATCAGGGAAACCTTAGCAGCTCGGCTGTCATATGTGCATCTACCATGACCGTACAACAACAACAGCAGCAACAGCAACAACACCAACAAGTTCCACCGGTACTAGTCACCTGCTCACCGGCTAATGGTTCGCGGATTATCCGCCAGAGCTCACAACCGGAGGCTAGTAACATTATCTGTTGCGGCAGTCACAATACATGCGGTCACTCCCACACCGTTCCCAACGTATCACTCAAACAATTACGCGATAACTCAACGGACGGCATAGCCGGCATTGCCGCGGACTCATTGCGTATCAACGGCGGAATGAGGCCGTTTAAACAGGTAAGTTGTGTTACATGTGGAACACGTTCGAAAAACAAATATTGTGTCTTGGTGTAAACACCGTCTCCCTTATATAGTATATGTGAGTACCCAAACCCAAAATTCACGTTGCGAATAGATGTGCTAGCCCAGACGACAATTATCGTTAATATTCAAATTAATTATCGTTATTTTTCGTTTTTTGCCTTCTCACACGCAAATGATAAGCTGTTTGTCACTTTCATAACATATGTAGGCGCCTTCTGGCCTCCTTCGTCCACCTTTATTTGGCTTTATTTCGGTATCCAAGAGCTTTTTAGTGCTTACGGCTTTTTCTGTTTCTTTTTTCAATCTTATGCGCATATGAATATCAAGACTTAGGATAACATTTAGATGACCTTTGAATCGTTTTCGTAATGGCATATCCGACGAAAACCTACATAAATATTGGATCAAGTTTGTAAATTATGGTAACTCATTAACAACTCGGTCAATTGATTACAGTAACTAAGCATAGTTGATGGCTTGTACACAAAGCTGAAGTATGCGTGTTTGTAAAGCCTCGCACCTAAGCGACCTTGTGACTTGTCTCATCAACGATTTGCAATGCAATGACCGGCAATTTGTATATAATTGTTTAAAAGCACTCTAATAGACAGCACATGTTACTAGTATGTTCACGCAAGCCACGAGTCAATTGTGTAGCTAATGACTGCGGTCATGTCGAATTGAATTTAATACATTCTTGTGAGCTACAGTGCCGAACCGTGTCGTTGGGTCCTCTCGGAATTCATTAAATCACATTTGTTTCCAAAATATTGACAATAGCCGCGGTACTCAAAATCGATTTGTTTCTATTTATTTTCGAAGCGTGACACTTCATTGATATTCTAAAGCACATTTCCGGTTAAAGTGGAAAATGGTTACGAGTGCAAGCAACGTTTCGCCGTTTGCTTTTAAGCTTAAATGAAACTCATAAAAGGTAACGTGATATTTATTTGGGGATTTTACCACCATACCGTTAATTTTTATACTTCCGTCCGTAATCTGCACGCGCTTCTGACCTGAAACATTAATAGATTCACATTACAGTGCTTTTTATTTTTGTTTTTAAGTTGTATATGCTCAAACGGTGCACTCATCACTCAACTGATAATGTATTGAATTATTATAGCGTTGATGACAGGAGTTCCGGTGTTGAAAAGGACGAATTCTTCATTCGTCAGCGAGTAGAGTTCCCCCATTATAAATTTTATTTCGATAAATAATTTAGTTTAGTCAGGAGAAGGATTGGAGAGTAAACTTCCTTGTTCACTTCCACGGAGATGATGGTATCGTAATTGTATTGAAATAGCAATAATGCTATTTGACAAGTCGACAATCATCAAGGGCCGAAATTATAAGTCAGTTTGTGCAGAACAACCAACGTTTGCATTTTTCATAGATAGTAATCGCGCGATTTTAATTTACAGGAAACAAGTTTATTTTTAGCCTGTAGCCTTTTATGGTGGTTGTTGTTGGTTTCATTCGCGACTTGTGATTTTATTGTCGTGCTGTCATCGATTTAACGTCCATCCATTTTAGGCAAGCCATTTGTTCGTCCCTAGTTTTGTTATTCCCTCGAGAAGTAGTGCACTCAGTGGAAATACGATTTCTGCGAGTTCTCTAAAGTTTTTTTTAAAGGGAAGAGTATAGTGCATCAGATTTTAACGCACGCAACATCTTCCTTTATTTATCTTCTACAGCTCTTTCATCGGCATGATCTCTGTTCAACTGTAAATAATTTTATGCCAGTAGTGTTTAAATATGATTCCGGGCATATGCGCCCCAAGGCTATCTCGAATGAAGCGCAATCGTGAGGTCCAGTTTTCGATAACTTTATCGGGCAACTTGGGCCGTATATCAGGAATAACAAAAATCGTCCAACCTCTCTGGTTTATAGACTAGTGACTTCACATTCCCCAAAAGAAAGTAATCTAAAGGTGTGAGATCACAGAATCGTGGAGGCCAGTCCACAGGTCCATTACGCGAAACTATATGCTCAGCAAAGGTTTCCCGCAATAAATTGATATTGTCGCACGTTGCGTAGCATGTTGCGCCATCTTGTTAAAATCAAAGCTCTGTCATGTCAATGCCCTTCAACTGAGGAATCAAGAAGTCAGAAATCATGTTCCTGTAGCGCTCTCAACTGTCGGTAAAATTCTGGCCGGCATCGTCCTTAAAGAAATACAGGGTGCGCCATCTGGTATGGGTCGATGTAAATTGAATAACTTCAACAATTTTCAACCGATTTTGGAAATTCAAAAACTTTTATTCAACTTAAACCATTACAATTTATTGTGATTAATTTTTGGAAACAATATCAATCAAATGACCGCCCTTGTTGCCGATGCATAAATGGGCTCGTTTTCGCGCTTTCTCTATGACATTTTTGAGCATTTCGGTCGAAATTTCTGCGATTCCCGCACGAATGTTTCTTTTGAGCTGTTCTATTGTCTTCGGACCTTTAGCATACACCTTGCTTTTCTAGTATCCCCAAAGAAAAAAGTCTGGAGGAGTCAAATCCGGCGATCGCGGAGGCCAGTCAATATCGCCCTTTTCTGACACCAACCTTCCAGAGACTACTTACGCAAAATGTTCATTGTTTTGTCCGCAGTATGGCTTTCTTGTTGAAACCAAAAGTGAAATAAGCATTTTTTACGCATTTCTGGGACCACATAATGGGCCAACATCCACCGATATCGATCGCCATCCACTGTATCGCCAACTTTGAAGAAATACGGTCCAATGATGGTTTTAGCGCATACACCGGCCCAAACAGTAACTTTTTGATCATATAGCGGCTCTTCGTAAATAATGTGATGATTTTCGGTGCCCCAGAAGCGACAATTTCGTTTATTAACTGACCCAGAGAGCGTAAAATGTGCCTCATCGGTCATCAAAATTTTTGCCAGATTTCCGGCTCAGCATTGTATCATTGCAACGACATTTTGTGCGTATGCCAAGCGCCATAGCTCATCTTGTGGCAAAATTCTTTGAGTTATCTGCACTTTGTAGGGAAATAAGTGAAGATCATCCTCCGCAAAGTGGTCCCACTGATGCCCAACTGCTGCGAACGGCGCCGATATGACAAACTTGGGTCTTCTTGAACACTGGCCTTTACAGACTGAATAGATGAGTTTGAATGCCGCGGACGTGGCCTAGGTCGCTCACGAGGGCTTGCCACAGAACCAAATTGAAAAAGATTTGAGGCCCAACGACGAATTGTATCTTTTTTGGGCGCAACACGATCATGATATTTTACACGATACACACGTTGAGTAAGCACAATCGAGCGTTCATTTTTAATGAACATTGAAACTATTTCCGCGCGTTCTTTTGGTGTGAAGCGATTCATGGTTAAAATTGTTCTGAATTGACGTTTCCAAAATGCTATGACATATGAAATCGGTTGAAGTTATTCGAAGTTTAAATCGACCCATATGAGATGGCCACTAGCGCATAAAACACACCAAATAGTCAGTTTTATTGGTTTTAAGGGCGTCTCAACAAAGGCTTCTGGGTTTTCTCCACTCCAAACTGGGCAATTTTGCTTGTTCACATATCCACTTAACCGAAAATGGGCCTCATCGGAGAACAACATTTTGCGTTGAAAATGAGGATCAGGCTATCAAATTTTCGACCCATTCACCTTACGGCGCGTATAGTGGTCCCGGTCTAAACTTTTGCAAAAGCTGGACCTTATAAGCTTTAAAGCCAAGATCTTTCCGTAAAATCTTGGGCAAAGTGGATGGGCATAGTTCCAATTGCTGTACACGGTGGCGAATCAACCCATCGCAGCTTCGAGGCGGCTTATTGATATCGCCAAGACGGCTGATAACGCGATTTGGGAATTTGGTCCGCAAAAGATCGATTGTGACATGGGCTGTGTGGCATGGCGCGCCATCCTGCATGAACCAGAGGTCGCCCAAATACATGTCTTCAATTTCAGTAAAAAAAAGTCGGTTAATGTGACTGCAACGCCCACCGTTGACCGAAACGTTGTTCCCAGCCTCATTTTCGAAGATACTTGGTCCAGTGATGCCACCACTCCACAATCTGCACCAAACTGTCACTCTCTGTAGATGCATTGGCTTCTCGGCAATAACGTGCGAGTTTTCCGAGCCCCAGATCAATTTTTTTTGTTAACGCAGCCGCCGAGATGAAAATGCGACTTGTCAGAAAAGATGATTTTTCGCCCAAAATCGTTGTACAATTCAAGCTGCTCTAAGGCCCAAACTGCGAAGCGATATCGACGCGGATGGTCGTGCGCCTTCAATTGCTGAGTCAAATGGACCTTGTAAGCGAATAATCCGACGTCTTTGTGCAAAATTCTCCTTAGGCTAGTGCATGAAACGTTAAGTTGTTGAGATGGATGGCGAGTTGATGTTCGTGAATTGGGTCTCACACTCTCGGCCACAGCTGCCATATTCTCTTCTGTGCGCACCGTACGACGACGGGGACCATGAGTTTTGTCCACTAGCACAGCAGTCTCATAAACTTTTTTCACAAACTTGCTTAATGTTGGCCAAAATTTCTTTTTAAAAAAACGCTCTGTTTGGGCTACACAGACTCACTTTGGAAATAAGTTTTCAATATTTCCCAACATTGTTCAAGCGTAAAGCGACTCATTTCATTCCGCGGAGGTATGATACTGACTTTCTGTCAAGATTTCAAGCGGGAAACAGCTGTCAGTCTCAAAATAACCTATGTTTAAAAAAAAACACTAGATGGCCCACCCTTTATACATAGATTTAAAATTAACATTATTATACGAGGGTGATCCGATAAGTACTTAGCCTCACCGCCAGATGGCTCCAGTATCGCACGAGCAATTTACTATCGTTTAGTACATTCTAGTAGACGGCTACTGTCGATTTCAGCTGTCATATCGGACTCGTAGTTTTGTTTTGACCGCGTGTGGAAGCGGGAGTGTCCGCGGATTTTAGAAAAATGGAAAAAGTGCAATATCGGTAGGTGATTCGATTCTTGTTTTTGGAAGATAAATCCCGCAGCGAAATCAAATAGCGTTTGGATGCTGTGTACGGTGACTCTTCTCCTTCGATGGCGACCATCAAAAATTGGTTTAACGAATTTCAACGTGGTCGCACGTGAGTTTTTGATGAGTCACGTCCAGGTGCCCCGAAAACGACTACCACGGAGGATAACGTGACAAAAACCCACGATCTCGTATCAGCAGACCGCCGATTGAAGGTGCGCGAGATAGCTGAGACAGTAGGCATTTCAAAAGATCGCGTATGTCATATCCGGCATGAAATTTTGGGCATGAGAAAGCTGTCGGCGCGATGGGTGCCGCGTTTGCTCACTCCGGACAACAACATTGTGCTCCACAACGGCAATAATTACTTCCCTTCGCACTGTTTGTTGTTTTTGGGGATGCTTATTATCCATTAGAGAGAGGTGAAATGATTCATCGTATTTCGAATAATTTTCTCAGATAGACGATTGTGATGGCCGTAAAATAGACGTAGCGGACGATAAGTTTGGTGAACCGAACCATGGTATTCAAAATACATTTTTGCAATTCTGCATTCTTTACTCTGGCGTTTAATAAAATTATTAATTATACCTTAAAATGGCAAAACGTACTAACTCTAAATTAATTGCTAAACTTGCTGCTAACTTAAAAACCCAAACTTTAAGAAAAACCCCCTTTATATGAACCCTCTTTGCTACACTGCATATCGGTGTTCGAGTCGACCACGACGTGAGCTAGCATGCCCAAACTATACATATTTTGTACTTAGTCTAGTCACAAGGACTGATACCAAGAAAAATATTGCCAAATGAAAACGCGCTGATATTTTTAGAAACTAATTTATATAATATATTTGTCAAAACAAGTTATGAGAAACTTCATTCACAATTGCCAGCATTTGCCTTAAAGCATAATCTGAGACACATTGGCGATATGAAGTCGGCAAAATTTTGTTTTTATTTTTGATTTTCGCCTTGGAAGCAAGAGCAGAACGTCCAGTGTTTGTTTGCGAACATTGTTTGGCTTAGAGGCTTATAGACATCCTCCAAACTTTTTTGGTAAGCTTTCGCTGAAATCTCGACACCTTTTTCATAAAAATTAAGGTTATACCATGGTAACTCACGCCTCACCTTAACATTACATTTGAAGGATGGTGGCTTCTAACTCTTGGAATGAGTTTGGCAATTTTCTTTTTTTGGCCGAGCACGCACTCTTCGAACCTAAACAGAATTGGCCTGTAAGCATTTATAGCGTACCGTCTCAAGAGGGATTTTGGTAGTTGGCAGGTATCTACTGTACCTTTTGTAGGCGCTTAAACCTAAGTCTTCTTTGCTGATGGGAGATATGAATTTTTGCGAAATATTCATTTCCAGCGCTAAGACCTTCTGGTTTCATGGTGTTTTGCATATTTTTCGAGCTTTTACGGCTTTGAAGGTTCCCGGAGTGTATGGACAAAACAGCGAGTGTTTCCAAACGGTCGCAGGGTCAGAGAGTAATCATATCACAATTGTAAAGAGTTTTTCAATTGGCGCGGGTAGATTTTGACGGCCTGTGGCGGACATCTTGTTCTGGTAACATCTGTCATATTGGTTGCTTATTATTCAGTTACTGATACAAAATCATTAAAGCAAGTTGCACGGTTGAATAACCCGGCCAAATGATAAAACTTTATTATCAAAATTAATGTTCGTTATTGCAAATGTTGCGCGCGTTACATCCATTTTACGGTAGACATGGTGGCCCTGCACAGTCGACTCTCCAACGTTTGTTGGCAAAATTTGAGACGACTGGTTTCGTTATCAATCAGCCAACATTCGTACGTTAAAGGAAAGCAAGATCAGCCATCAATGCGGTTCGTGAAAGTGTGCAGCAGTACCCGAGGTAGTCGATCCCTCACCGTGCACAAGAAGTCGGCCTTTCGTAGACTTCAACTTTGCGAATCTTGCATCGGAATTTGGGTCAGCACCCGAACAGGATCCAACTGACATCAAAATTCATGACCATAGACAACGCCCTTTTTTCGCTTGATCGTCTTCTTCGCAGAGGCGCAATTTTGGATGAGTGGCTTTGTTAACAAGCAAAATTGGTTCACCAAGTGACAATGTATACTCAAAATTTTAGTGTGGATTTTAGGGTAGTGCACAGTGGTTTCATATATATGTGACGTTGGTAAGGCGGTTACCGTCAATGGCGGGCGCCACGATGATAACCAATTTCTTACGGCCCAATTTGATTATATAGACCTATGGACGACATGTGGTTCTGGATGGCACACACAGCGGACGCCACCATTGACATTCTGCATCAACGATTTGAGGGTAAGGCTATCTCTCGAAGAGGTGACGTGAATTGGCCACCACGGTCATGCGATTTGATCCCGCTAAACTTTTTCTTGTGCGGTTTCCTGAACTCGCAGTTCTATGCGAATAAACCAAAACCCAACAATGCCCTTAAGTTGAACATAACATAGGTCATCGCTTAAATTCAGTCGGATCTATGCGTCACTGAAAATTGGACCACTGCTATCCGAGCCAGGAGGGCATTTGAACGATATTATATCGCATATTTGACTCCTTTCAAACGAGTAAAGAATTTTCTTAATACCTCACACGCAAATTGTTTTATTCCAATTCAATATCTACCCGCCATTACCCTTTATATAGCAGATCACAACGACAAGATTTTTAATACCTGCCCCTTCTGTGACTATAAACGACTATATTTTATTTAAAATAATTGCAGGAAAACTGTATCAATATATGTAGGTATTGTAAATGACTAGACTCGGTGTAGGGAAATACGAAGATGGCACACATAATTCTGCTTTTGTTGCATGCATCTGCCGTGAAAAGTAGGACTAGGATGATAAAGAGGGGAGCTTAGAAAATCGTTTAAGTCATGATTAGAAGACTTACTCCTACTCAAGTGACGTTGTCAAAGATGTCTATTTTCTTGTTTACTCTGTAAACAACGCAACAACACTGGCACTTCAACCATCGAGCGTACTTTCCCCTAACTTATATACATACATACGAGCTGGGGCATACTACTACGGAAAAAGTTAAAGGCGACTTTTCTATTCCTCCAAATCCACCTGGTCTCCCTCAAAGTAGTCCCCTTTCGACAAAATAAGCGGTTTTTTCCCAATTCTCGAAATTTGATTTCCCCTTTTATGCTCACGAAACAGGTCCCCAAGCTAAATCAGGGAAATATGGTGGTTGTGGAGCTGGGACGATCTTCTGACCAAATGGTCATGAAAACTTAATGTAGTGATAGACGCTATTTCTCAAAGAAAGCGAGAATTTTTTGGAACCAGGCGAGATAAGTTTCGGCTGAGATCAAAATGGTCATTCAAAGTTATTTTAATTGATCCATACGAAGAACTCGGGGTGTGTCACATGAAGCCATTAGTACTGCAATCATAAAGATCTTTTGTACCCCTTCTTTGGTCTAAGATTTGAATGCTGTCTTCCCAAACTTGACAACTTCTTTAGATGGGATTTCTTGGAAGTCTTTCCCTGTTATCGAAAACAAATTAAATCTACTTAATGATGAATGCACTCCTGGACCTGACGGTCTCCCTGCCATACTTCTAAAAAAATGCTCCTCAACCATCTCTCTCCCTCTCTCGAAAACCTTCACTCTATCCCTATCCCAAGGTGAATTGCTCCGCTTATGGAAAACCTCATTTATCACCCCTATACACAAACAAGGTCCAAAGAACCTTGTTAACTGTCACATATACCCAAACTCTTCGAGAGTATTTTATACGAAACTCTAAGTTTTCGCTGCAAGTCTTTAATCTCCGCTAGACAACACGGTTTCCTCAAATGCAGATCCACAACCACTAACCTTGTTGAATTTGTGTCCTTTACCCTATCAGCCTTAGAGAACGGCAAAGAAGTCGACGTTATCTCAACCGATTTCAGTAAAGCGTTCGATAAAATCTCCCACAGACTGATACTCTTCAAATTGTCCTCCCTTGGCTTCGACCCCATTTCTTTGAAGTGGATATCTTCTTACCTGGAAAACCGCTATTACAGTGTTCGTTTTAGATCTGCCTTCTCTAACCCCTTCTTAGCTTCCCCCGGCGTCCCCGAAGGCAGCCACTTAGGTCCACTTCTTTTCGTTCTTACCATAAACGATGGTGATCAAACATTCCCACATCTCATTATATGCCGACGATACCAAGTTCTTCAAGATCATTTCCTCCAGTCATGACTCTTGCCTTATTCAATCTGATCTCAATAGTTTTTCCACCTGGTGTTCCAAAAATTGCTTGGAGCTTAACATTTCCAAATGCCAATCAATTACCTTTTCACGTAAACGAATCAAACCTCCTCCTCGTCTCTACTTCCTCAATAATCAACCCATCTCCACGGTTCAAGTCATTCGCGATCTTGGCATATTATGTGACCAGGAGCTAAATTTTCGCGCACACATCGATGAGATAATCCTTAAAGCTAATTCTGCACTCGGTTTCGTGAAGCGATGGTCTAAAGAATTCTCGGACCCTTACGTTACCCGATCTCTTTACATAACCTTTGTCCGGCCCCTTCTTGAATACGCCTCTCAAGTGTGGTCTCCATACCAACAAACCCACATTTCTAGAATCGAGAAATAGCTCCTATAGCTCTGAGCTATGCTGCTCGTCCCAGGATCACGACCATTAGAAGTGCCTGGCGGGGTAGTGCTTTTCCTTTTAGCGTTCTTTTCCATAATGCTACGGTTTGACCGTTTTCTTTCTTCCCCTCCTTTTTGACACGGGCATGCTCCAGATTTTTATTTTTTTTTGATTGATCTTACTCTTACAACACCGGTGATCTCCAGTCGTGTCAACCCACTGATTTGCATGCATACTTGTGGGGCAGTTTAATGGTGGTATATGTGACCCTAGGCTCACCTTGGTGTTTTCTAAATTGCCTAGATGTGATTTTTGTTTACCTTTGTTTTAGTCGCCTTTTACGACAAGCGAGAGTTATCGCTGCAGGGATATTCTTAACCCGTTCCTGCACAGGCGATAGCCCAGACATGAATATAAGAATCAATATGAATCATGTGACATGCCCTCGGATTAGTTGATTTCCTGCAAAAAATAGCAATATCATTGTAATAACGGAAGATTAGTAAGGTTTGTTCGCTAATTCCAAACAGATGCTTGGCAAGGGGTTTTCGTGAAATTAATCGTAGTAGTGGGTAGAAGCAGGGAAGCAGCTTAGAAATAATTAAAGTCACTGTCATTATTCAGCAATATTGCAATGTCTGGGAAAAGTTTCAACTGAACAAGAGGTCCTTGACGACTAAGCTTAGGTGAGAAAAACTCTAGTGTCTGAGCACATCGAGCTTTTACTATTAAAAGTGAGAACAATATAGTGGCAAACTTATAAAGAAGCCAATTTGTGATAATATTAATTCGGAGCCAAATTGCGACTTCCAATACAATGAAAGTGTATGTAATACCGGTTTCATTCCCTAAAGGCTTTATGTTTAACATCAATCTCAAATGTCCCCCACACAGCTTTTCATAGATGACACGAATACAATGAAAATATTCATCAGAGCGCAATAGTTTTGGTGATTCTACCAAAGATAAATAGTATTTTAAGGCCATCCCTCCGTCATTAATTGAGTTATGTCCCCTTTCAACCTAAGATTCTTTTCTCGTCCATGTAATATCATTTTTTATTTTATCTTGACATTCAGTTGACCATCATTCTCTGGTGTGCGACGCTAACACGTTATTCAGGTTAAATGACAAGTCTCCTTGAAAATAATGGTTCATTTCGTTTCGATTTTATGAAAGGTAAAGAATCTGTTCGCCTGACAATGTAGAATGGATTCGTAAGTGGTAGTGCCAGCAAGACAAAGTATTTCCAGGAAGGATGACTAACATCCACCTTATGTAAAGGATACACACAAGAACACGTAAGCTTAGTTGCAATGAAATTCTAAAGCTTTGTCACGCGTCCTGTCATCCCAATTTCAATGCTTGATCTCGGAATGAAAATAGATTGTGAATACTTTTGAAATGTATGAAGCAAAATGGTTTTAAAGATAATTAAATAGAAGGTAGAAACACAGCCTGGACTAGGTCAGAGGAACTTTATTATTTGTTCTGCAATCAGAAATGTTGTTTTCAAAAGAAAAAGTTTTTTACCTAAACAATACCTACAACTGACCGGGTTTAAGAGTACAAAAAAAAAACACTCAAGTAAAACGTAAGAATGAAAAGTCCAATAACCATCCCCAGTGTGAGTTTTTTGTTTTCCTCTGCCTATGTTTCTGCCACACGTGTTGGCGAGGTTTACAAATTATGTACATGGCCCTAAGGGATCAGCAATCCTCTACACTGTTGCCATCAACATTTTTGCCTTGAGTGGTGGTGTCAGGTGCTTTAAGTCTTAAATTATGGGCGAAGAGACATTTTTGTTTTAAGGCCGCATATTTTAAGGTAATGGCTATGGAATCGATAGGATACGTTCAATACGTTCAATCGATAAATAACTTAAGTCAACAAAAATGTTGATATTAAATTAAAATGCTCAGTAGGAAACGCCCGATAGCAAAATAACTTTTTTTTAATAAATATCGTCCTGCATAATTCATGGTGTATATACAAATAAACTTTAATGGCTTATTGCGTCTCTCAATGGTCAATTTGGTAGGAATTACTCATGGACATGCGAGCAAAGCAGTATAGGTGACACCAAGGATAATGACAATATTTTAGGTTGCGGATGGATACATTATACGAACTTGACAATGGGAATCGCCCAGGTATAATAAACAAGAGCAATTTAAGTTGTGGTCACTATCCAGTTTTCCCTCGGGACAGGACTGACTATCAAATGAAGTATTTCTCTCAAGGCGTCCAAGTGTTCTGTTATTCACCTTTGATAGTGTAAAGGCCCCCACAGAGGGTAACGGGGTTAATACATAGGAATCCAAGCTCTGGAGTGAGTAGTGTACCCGTCACTGATGCCGATGGGAAGGGTCTAGTTTGGAATCTTTAATGTATAAACACACACAAAATGGGTGGTGAAGATGCGTCGACTTAGATAACTATACACATGAGGTTTCTTCTAGAGTTTCTTTAAATTTCCCAAGCACTTTTAGAACTTGATTCTTCGGATAGTATTTGCCTTTCTCAACGATTTGTTTTTAGTTTCATCTGTCCAGCCTTTTAACTTCGTAGAATGGCACCTCACTCATGGTGCGCAGTGAGTATTATCTTAATATTCAATCACATTTGATGGATTTTTTCAGTTTTGGCGCTCTAGACTGTCTTGATATTTCTAGTTTTTACAGTTCCGTATTTTTATTGAATTTACTTCGCCATTCCTGAGCAATCTGGATCCGCCACTGCTTTTATTTTAAACTGAACAGTTTTGGAGGAAATGTTGCTGCTGTATGTATGCCTCATGCCATTGTTCTGATTTCGATTTCTCAGAACTATCTCTACAAGGTTCATTCATTCTGGTCAAAGACCTCCTAATGCAGGACCAGTTTGCGGAGTTGAAAGCAACGTCCAGAGCAGTATTTCTTTGTGCCCCCTACGTGATCTTTATCCTTGTATCGTTTCAGCTAAATGAGGCAAGAGAGTGTACCTTCCACGTTTCACTTTTCTATCTTTCTCTGTCCATTCTTATATTGTACTCCCCTCTACGGCACGGCCATCCCGAGAGTATATATCCTACGGGTTTTTCCATCCTATTTTCTTTGACTGTTCGTCCGCCGTCTTCTGGACCACTTACTCCATCTGAAATATGGTTATAAGCAGTATCCACTTACTCATCACAGGGACTCTGTTGTTCACCATAACCCTACTGAGAGACGTTGTAAATTTTGCCGCTCTAGTTCCACTCCCTATCCAAGTATGCGACAGCGCTCTGACTGGTGATTTGCTCTGTGCCTAGTTGAAAGTCAATCCGTTTTTCAGCTAATAAAACTATCTTGATCGTCTTAGTTGCCAGTCTTAGGTCATGGTCCGTCATTAATCCCTGCATTCGTCTCATATTCCCGTTGAGCTTCCGCTGCGTCTCTGCTAGATCTCTAGCGTTGATAATTGCCCCGACGTCATCTGCGTACCATATGAATAGGAGATATTTCAAAGGTCCGGTTCCAGTATTGAACCCTGTGCTACCTCGACAGTGATGTCCTTTCTGTGGCGTCCCTTTGTGGTGTCGTAGAAAAATTCCCTGTCTTTAAGATACATATGTAGTTACTCAATGTCGGGAGCAGAAACCGTGGGATCTTGAATGTGTTTTTCAAGGGCCCCACAATATCTGCCCAGCTTACTGAGCTTGATGCATTCCTTGCATCTAGGGCTGCCTGCACGACCACTCTTCTCGAGTAGTGTAGTTTCCTCTAATCGCCTGTTTTTACGTCCTGTTTCCTATATTTCTCTTAAGTGTATCCTCACTATTTCCCAGCAGGTCTAAATCATCAGCGTAAAAAGAAGTGGCGGCAAGGCCTTTCCTTATTGTAATCCTTCCCGTATCTCGAATGTTTCCGATATGACGTTTCCTACTTTAATTTGTCCTTTAGGCAAACTTGTATCAGTTCACCTACTTTTTCGGGATTGCTAGCCTTACAAGGACTTGATACATTTTCAATGAGATTATAGAGTCAAACGCCTTCTTAAAATCTACGAACAGTTGATGAACGTTTGGTGGAATACCCATTTTTTTGAAAGCTGTCGTATAGTGAACAACTGGTTGCACGCCGAGCGGCTCCTCCTGAAGCCTCACTGGTAGTCTCCGATTATTTCCCTAACGTATTATGTCAGTCTCTTTAAGAGAAGATTTGATATTACAGCGAATTGGGTGATGTTCGAGCAATTTTCATTCCGCAACTGCGGCTTTGTGAGCCGGGTCTTTCGCTCTTTGGTTAATCATGTCTATTTTCATATACATTTCTTTCGCAAGGATTCTTTGAGCGCTGCCATATGAAATCCCTGTGACCTCAGCTACATGTATGCTTGATAGTAACTCTTCGATTTGCCAACACAACATTTTCGAATTTTTTCAGGCTTTCTTCGTTCGGAGACGTGGATGGGCATGCTTCGAGATGTTCATCTTAGGTGGATGTTCTTGAACTCCTTGGCCTAGAGTCTGCTGTACAATATAGAGGAGCACAGAATCCCAATGATTTCAAGTCTCTGGGTATTGTATGGCTTTGGTTCATGGATTTTTCAGGCAGAGGTACTTGATGACAGCTCTAAATTCGATATTCTCCATTTTGATCCCTTCGATGGTTCGGGAGGGATTATATAATTTCTTACGCTAGCCTAGCAAGCAAAAAAATGTATAAATGCTCGAAGTAGATGCAGAGCTGATGACTCTGCTAACGGTTAAGATGTCAAAAATTATATAAAGTATATGGCCATCCGGCTGAATTTATAATAAAGCCTTTCTATGGTGTGTCGAAAGCTTTTATCAAGTCTATCAGACAGGCACATGTGGATAGCTTCTTACATACAAGTTTCGACACGGTATGAATAACGTCGTGCTCAGTTATGAAACCGAATTGGTTCTTTTTAATTGCCAATGATGGACATAATTTCGAAGGTATTCTTCATATCGTGGTTCGGAATGCTGTCATTCATCTTTCACTATTTCTGGAAGACAATTTCCATTGTTACCATCTTCTGAAAATCCTCGATCACGAAGAAATCGTCACCCAAGGATTGAAAGGAAATTGGTAAAGCATGGCCATCCCCGCGAACTTGTTAGGCGCTGTGATCAAGGCACTAAGTCCGCAAAGGTCACTATCGTACACGAATGCTGTAGACAATCGGGAGTCAAGCAGCATGAGATTCAGATGAGCCGCTTCTAGGATACGATGTAACTTGAGCCTGTACTTTATGCTCTGCAGAACCCACGAGCCCAAGAGCTCTCCGCATTGTTAAAGCGCGTTGATCGGAAAAGTGTCTCAAGCACTGCGATAAAAATATTGGATTGAGTTGCTTCAGGTGCATAGGCCGCCTAAATGTACATTCTCTTTCCATTTCCGAGACTTGTCCAATGTAAGCCTACAGGCTAGAAGCCTCTAGCATCTAAAACTTCCACACTTCACCACGTTTTCATTAGTTGTTGATATGCCGATGTATTTCGGACGTCTAAAGTCGGAAGAATTTTTGTTATAAAAAAAAGAACAGCATTCTGAAACTCGGAAGTTCAGAGCCTCGTTGACAGCCCTACGCCAAGCCTTCCTGTTATGAGTGTGCTCCTTCCATGTTTCGCTGTTCTGTTCCATCTCTTCTAGGTCCATCTTTATAAAGCCCTCGCATTTACGGCGTGGCCTTTCTGGGGGTCCTTTGTCTATGGGTTTTCAACTCGTTGTTCTCTCGGCTGTTCGTTTACTGTCCTGCCCACCTAAGCTTTCCAGATTTTATTACTCATATTAATTCGATTTTCAAATTCGAAAACAATATCGGCGAGATCTCAGTTGGCCATTGCGATACTAAAACATATGAGCTCATGAGTACTGCCAACAGTCATCGGTGGTGGCGGTACATGTCCAGGACACGTTTCTATTGTGCACTAACCTTTCGGAATCAATAAGTAAATAGTAGGGCCACGGGGCATATGATTTTTAACTTGCGGCCAAGTTAATTGCTGTGATACAAATTCCTCGTCATATCGAAGGCCTTGTTAGCTCCATCAAGGCAAACATCTATACGTTAATTGGAATATAGATAATGCTTAAACGAGTTACCAAGATATCTAACCGCGTTTCTCATCGCTAATGGTGTCCATGTTACCTAATAATCGCGAATTTCTTTAAATGTTTCCTGGTATCCTTTGATGCCTTATACGAGTACAGCGGCGTATAGGCTTCCCGGCTTCTGAAAGTTGATTTTTAACTTCCAATAGACTACTTTTGGTAGCCTAAGGTGCATACTTGTTCGTACTATTTCAGTTGCGAAAGTTCGTAATGGTCACTATCGTACTTGATGGTTCACAGACAATTTCGACTGTCGTGATTAGTCTGTTCAAGTCGTATGACAGTTGGTGCTTAATCCAAGAAAGAGCCGGCTCTTGGATAGGATGGGGTGTGCACCGCGTGCAGCTCAAGTCTGTATTCGTATAACATTTCGACACTACCAGTTGAACAGTTGGTTGCCCTTAGTATTTACAGAAGGTAGCGCAAAATTAATATCCGATTTTGTTTTTGAATTACATTTTTACTAAACAAAAGAAAATTCTTTTGGGTGATGGAAATCTTTATTTGGACCTTTACAATTTTTTTCTATTGAGTGGAAAAGATGATATTCGTCAAGTGACGATGATTTCTATGACTTTCCGCAAAATTTCCAGTGATAGCTGTTAGCTATTAAATATTCTCCTTAAGGGCTGCGATTATCTGAGGCATATTGGCATAAGCTCGCGACTTCAAGTAGCCAAAGAAAGAAGTCTTGGATGGTTAAATCGGTTTTTTTTTTTTTTTTATTATAGTTTCTTAGATCTACCTTATCCTATACAAAAATGCTTAAAACGGGTTATCTTGCTGGCCATGCCAAATCGCCAAGACGGGAGATTACGCAACCAGGAAACGCTTCTTCATAATATTCATTGTGACTCGTGTTGTGTGCGGTTGCTCTGTCTTGTTGAAACCACATGTTCACCAAACCCCGCTCATCCGATTCCGGCAGTAAGAAGTCGTTTATCATGGCCCTGTAGCGTTCGTCAGTAACAGTGACCGTATTGCCGATGTCCTAAAAAAAATACGGCCTCACCACAGGGTGGCTTTGAGTGGAGTAATGGTTCCTCGTGCATTATACGTGGATTTTCAGTGCCCCAGAAAGGAAGATTTTGCTTGTAACCGCTCAAGGGGACAACGACAACGACACTAAATCGTGGTTCGATTCATCATCATCATATGAATTGCTGTGTTCCTCACTATACCCATCGTCCGTCGTAGCCGCCACTCTATCATCAGCTATTTTCTTCACTTTTAACTTCATGGTCAGTTTCGGCTTCCTTTTTCCTTGGCAACACCATAGGGAACTGCAAACATTGTTGTTATTTCCGTTTGTTTCTTGACCAGGTAAAGTAGATGTTGGATCGCTTTGCATTGTCCTCATATCCAAGGCTCTTACCGAAATGTTGGACTCTGAGTCCTTGTTTAGATGCACTGTTCTAATGTAGCTAGTGCAATGTGATTACAATGTTAATAGCATTTTTTTACAGATTAGCACTGGCCAAGGTAACCTGATGTTTTCACAATTATTTCTTATGAGCTTTTATAAGTTGAATTCTTTAAGAAATAGAGGGTTTGAACAATCTTTTTCTGACTTCTTTGTACTTCCTCAAGAACTTTTGCACTGAGTGGGTTCGGTGGTGGGGGATCTGACCTTCAAAGTGCCAAGCGTCAATTATCTGCAAGCGTCTGTTCAGACTAGATGCAAGTTCAAAATCTAGCGTATGATTGAACGGCGTTTCGCCATAACATTTTGTGGTGGGCTTAATTCGCCAAGTGCTTGAGGCTGAAAGTATGCCATAAGCTGCAATTTGTAAGTGACATAAGTCGTTCAAAAATGATGGCGCTCGACGATCATCGATATCAAAAATTATTGGAAATATGCAACATGCGTTGAATTCAGTCCAACATTTAGGTGTTGGGCTAGAGATTAAATTGGCATTGATAAAATGAGAGAAATCGAAAATTGTAAATTGAGAATTTCATAACAACAATAGATCTAGAAACATCTACTCCAAGGCAACCGACTAGTTGATGAAAAACGGCGTCATCACCATTCCCTATTCTCCTTACAGTCCCAACTAAGCCCCAGCAAACTTTTTCTATTCTTTAAAGTGAAATCCTCTCTTAAACGACACCACCATAGGATCCTTAGCGCTGTCAAAGAAACTTGCACGTGTTCCCTTAAATTCATTTAGAAATATACCTATCAGGGATCCTTCTGTTCGTGGAAAAGCCGATGACAAGAGTGTGTCAAGGAATGTACTTTGAAGAATTTTAAGGTCGGATAGCAGTATATGAGACAAATATATTTTTCCGAAACTTTTTCCAATTCTTTTTATACAAACTTTGTTTGTCGTCTATGATCCAATATAATGCGCTTATACTCGTATTATATTATTGAACATAATTATAACCTTTTACAAAATTCTCTGTTGAAGAATCGTATATTGTTTGATTGTGTAAGGAATGTAGTGATTAATTTCGTTAATAATATTTATAGCTTTTATGACAGAGAGGACCCTCTTAATCTATGGGCGATTGGACGGCATAATCTTTTATGGACAAAGTATCACGACCATGATCAGTCTTGATTTCAGTGTTCTTATGTGCAGTGTACATACTGCAGCTAGTCTATTAACTTTGGCAAATATATATAGCTCTTTACTATGTATTGCTCGCAGTCCACAAGACTAGACTGTGTTGGGTATGGTGAACTCTGTCCAGATCCGTGCGTGATCCCCTTTTGGAAGCACAATCAAAGGCTGAATCTTTTATTCATTCCTTCCATATGTTCCGTTTCCTAAATAATTTGAAGTCAATGCTGCTAGTCTGGGTATAACACCTTCAAATTAGGGCAGCGTAAAAAAAAAGGGATAGCTAAGGTTTGAAATCAGGTTTCATAACATATTATGAGACCTCTAAAGCTGCTTAGGTTAGTTAATCTGTTTTTTCTTCACAATCTCCTGGAGTATTGGAATAATGGTCTGATTTCGAGGTTGTTTAGTCAACTTTTAGACTTCCTAAGCCTAACTACATCACTTTTGGTAATCGTACTCATAGAGTATACGATATCGTATATTTGTGACCAGTAATATACATGTAACAAGTCTTAACAAAAAACTTCAAGCTATTCGTAAAATAAATTACATTTAAGTCCCAAATTAAGATATATTTAACGCCGTATAAGTGCATTTTTGCCATCCCCCGGATATGGCTATTTTTCGGCTTTTGTCACAAAACTTTGTTCCCTAAAGTCGTGTGAACTCTGAATAGTAATGGAAAACCACTAACTTACCCCCAAAATATACCCAAAGTTCATCAACAGCTTTATCATGTAAAGTGCCAATAAGCCCCTGGCGAAATCGTGGTAAATAGTGACAAGTTTGCCCAACTAACATTAACGCATTCCTTAGGTCTACATTTCCATACCCTACATATTGGAATTCCCTCTAAAACTCAACCCACAAGAAACATGCAGGAATCGACACAAAAGGATACAGTTTTCTACCCAACACAAAAGGAAGCAATTTTCGTCCAGGTCCTTGGGAGATATTCCCAAGCATACAATAAGAACAACTTCAGATATTCCTATACACACCACGCGAACTGGAAGAGAAAACGAACGAATAAACGTACACCATCGAGAGCAATAAACGATTACACTATGCTTAACAAATGCGCAAGGATACCATTGTAACCGACGAACAGCTTGACTAAGAAATATGTGTACAATAAGCGAAAGATGTCCCTGCTCCATAGTTTGTTTCGATTCGAATGGATCTGTCGAACAAGTAAACCGATAAAGTACGGCTACGGTTACGGGCAGAATGGAAAGTATCCTTCTATGCCATAGTCTCCTTGAAAAAAAAACTTATTATTCACAACGACCTTAAATGGGGCTTATTTTTGTGGATGCGAATTGAATTTTTATCTCTATCTATTATATTATATTTACAAACATAAGTAAGGGCATATGCGTATTAGGTTTTATGCTTGAAGAAGTCGGGACTAATGAATATTTGAAAGGGTTCTATTCCATGCTTCATATTTAATAGTTCAACACTAATTTAACGAATGTGATTTTGGGCAGTTGTGAAAGGTTTTCCTTTCACTGATGGGAATATAAAGATAAAAAGGAATAACCAGAAAGTATCGTAGGAATAAAATCGACAAGTGATGACCGTTTTAGGATGGTTTTAAACTTATTAGTTGTTATCCAACAGTTTAGTTTAGTTAAGTGGGTTGCGAAGTTTCTTTTTATTTATTGCTTGAATTTTAATTGGGAACCCTGATTTCGAGGATACGAATGATAAACTGACCTGTGTACAACGCTCTAACCCTTAGATTACCTTGTCCTAAATATTTAAATATCACATATTTTGCCAATATTACTCAGATATTCAAAACGAAATCAAAGGCCTTTGAGAGACTTATTCTATTGCAAGAAGGACACTTGATTGCTATTGGACTCCTTCAAAATAGAGCTATGCTGACCTAGCTCTCTATCAAAGTTGTCGCAGTAGTTGTACCTACATATATGCCATAAAACCACGACATAAATTGAGGATGTCGTCTTTTGCCTTGCACTTCCCTTCGCCTTTGAAGTCTTCCTATTTACTAATAGGAAGACAATAATCAGGTTGTCAAAAGAAGTTTCGGCCCTGATTCTCCACTATATGTACGATACTTCGAAGCTCTTGTTGGCAAAGTTTTTTACTTCGAAAAAATGGCAATCTAAGCATATACTCGTAATTCGTCGACAGCTTATGGTAGATTCAAAAGGCTTTAAGCCTTCGTCTTAACATTTTATTAACCATTTTTATTTTTCAATTGACTGTATGTTTTGAACACATACTGTGCTGGTCTCTTTCGGGAAAGACGAATTACTTACGATCCGCTATGAAGACAAGAATATTGGATCAAAAAACTGAAGGGATTCCTTTAATAAGGGATATGTACAAAGAAAAAAGGGTAAAGCGATACTTCACCGGTGAATGCCTTCGACATTTTCGTCCATTTTCGCAGTTTCTGAATTCTTTCTCATTTTGTCTTCGTATGTTCTTTTGGTATTTTTTTATTTTCTCCCTCTCTCCTTCTCTTATTCGCCTCCCTCTTTGATTTTTGTTTTATTTTTCTTCCTTTTTTTCTGATAGCCACTATCCGCCATGGTTGATTGTCGTCTAAAAACTGACTTCTTGAGTCATGCCCATTCCCACACAAGTCCTTATGCTCGAATACGCATACATATTGACAAAATATTTGCCTATTGGAACAATGGGAATGACGTCCAAGATCCCAAAGCCTCCATAATGAACGCTTCGACATTCGTCAAGTTATATTGGTATTGTTGTCTCCTATCCGTTGACCACAATCACCGCCATTCTTCTTCTTCTTTTCCTTTTTCCGGCGTTGTTATGGTCAGAAGTGTACGACCATAACCTTCCCACTTAACTGCATTCCTACTGGTCCACTTGTGGAGTCCGCCGGTTTGACCTCAGAAAGTAGCGGCAGGCTTCCCGGTTTGGGATTACTTCATCGCTGAGGCCAATCAAATGCTGGTGTTTTTGCATTTGTTTGCACCAATTGTTTTTCGGCCTGCCTTTTTTTTTTTTGTTTTGTGACACGGGCATGCGCCAGATTTTTTTTGTTTGATCTTACTCTTACAACACCGGTGATCTCCAGTCGTGTCAACCCACTGATTTGCATGTACACTTGTGGGGCAGTTTAATGGTGGTATATGTGTCTCTAGGCTCACTTTGGTGTTTTCTAAATTGCCTAGATGTGATTTTTGTTTACCTTTGTTTTAGTCGCCTTTTACGACAAGCGAGAGGTATCGCTGCAGGGATATTCTTAACCCGTCCCAGCACGGAAAGAATATCCACATTCACCGCCCTACCCCAACTAAATTTGCCATTTACTCGTATAATATAATTTTCATTAGAAAAGGTCTTATCCCTCGGTTAGATGGCTATTCCCATAAAAAAAATGTGAGGTCCTTAAAGAATATTGGGCTACTATGGTATAAACGTTGGCTCCCATTTTGTTGGGGCCATCTGCCCATCGTTTAAGGGCTGTCTGTCGATTCTCTTTGGACCGCCCGTCTATTACACCGTATCGTATCGGATCAAACAGTGCCATAGTTCTTCTCTTCGTCATGGGAACAGCTGCAAGTTCCTTACTCCTACGGCGTAAAAACCGTAGGAGAGTAGAGACAGATCAGGCCTTTGTGCGTGTTTTGCAAATAATATATTTCAAACGTCCGATTTCTAACTCTGCAAAATATCGTAATTGCACCATTTGCTAGTGATTACCAATTGAGTAGGGACTATGGATGATCACTAAAGTCACAAAGATAAAAGCTGCAGTCCTACGAGACTGGCAGGTTTATTGCGGAACCTAAAGCTCTTCCAAGACCCCATTTTTCTGCTATTTGTTGCAGCATTCAGACCGAAATACTGGTCAACTGGACTACTAGGCAGTCTCCTTTCTTTATTGTGTTTTCCCCGTTGTCCGGAGAAGCTTCAGAGATGTAGAGATGTAGAGTACACACCACGTCGGCCTAAGGGGGGCGCCACAGTGGGCGAGCGAAGGCGGGACAATGGCAGAGAAAATGTTCTGCTGTGTCAGCACAGGTAGGCGTCTCACTGACGCGCGTAATGACGCGCGCAAGCCTTCAGCAAACATTTTTCCTTAAGGATAAAAATAATGTTGCGGACTTCTTGTAGACACCAGGGCGTACGCGCTCAGTCATTCTGGATATTCCCTCCATCGGATTTGACCGTGGAAGCAGGTAGATATAAGGCGGGTTCAGGTCCTGAGAAACTCTCCTCTGAGCCCCTTCTAGCGAGTTCATCGGAGATCTCATTTTCTGGGATCCCAGAGTAACCTGGGACCCATACAAGCCTAAGTGAATTTAGTCTTCCAGTTTGTTCGAAAAGGTCTTGAGTACTAATTTCAAGCTGGATAGGGGGTTGAACATAACTTTGAGTGCAGCTTGCCTGTCGCTGCAGACGCATATGCTTTTTCCCTTCCATTTTACAAAATAGTGCATGGCCTTAAAGATTGCACACATCTCTGATTGAAAGACATACGCATGTTTTCCTAACGAGAAGTCGAATGTTTTCGCGCTAAAAGAACACCCCAGCGTCGGACACCCGTCCAGTCCTAGAGCCATCTGTAAAAATGCGAAGACAGTCCATCCCAGGTTCAGTGTCTGGCCGGGGCCAGTCCTGACGCCATGGAAATTTGACTGTGGAATTATAGCGCAATAGGATGGCAGGTGTCATTGTGTTGGGTCATATCCATGAGACAGAGGTCGTAGAATATTTCTCCCCAAGCAAACTGTCACTCCCGTGTGAGTTGCACCAAAAACCATTGCGTTTGAGGCGAGACATGGCTTTCAGTATACACCCTCTGCTATATATGTCAAGGGGTGGAATATTCATCATAGCATCCAGAACAGCACCCGGTATGCTGGGGAGATCCCCGTAGAGCTGAGACAAACTGCTCTTTAAAGTTTGGCGAAGGAGCCCACGACGTGTTTGCATAGAGATTATCGGTCTTTTTATTGCCGTATAGGTCCAGAGGACCTTTTTCCATGTTTTGCCAAAAGCACTTTTGCATCGCCGAAAGCTGAGTTTGTTTGAGTGGTTTTTGACCCCACATGCTTTAACCAAAGAAGCTTGCTGTCTTAGCTTCCTTGGATAGCGGGATGGGAATGACTTTTAGCACCAGCTGAGTCATGCCAGTATTTATCCCAATTCTTGTGAAGAAAACGACATCAGTCTTAAGAGGTTTAACTGACAGCCCATTACTCATGAACTCGATCACTCGTGCTTTGAGACAAACAGACGCTAAACAGGAGCCGACAGAGAGAACGGCAACATCATCCGCATAGGCCTGAGCATAGATTTCAGAGGCATTGAGAGCATCGAGCAGATTGTCGACCACCATACAGCAACAGCAGAGACCTAAGATCCCATACCATATGAACAAACCATAGAATAGCAATGGAGACATTGTCAAAACGCCATCAGAGTGATCGCTTCTAATACGGTCACTTTTGAGCCAGCGCATATAAGAAACCTCAGGCTTGATGAAGTGGGCAGATCTATGGCTAGGCTGTATCGGCGGGCGCGAGCTTCTCGTCAGCTCTATGAACAGAAAAGAAGGCAGGACCACTCACTGGACGAAGAACATTCACTTCTGAGAAAGAAAAAGAAAGAGCACAAAAGAACACAAGTAAGGAATGCCAAGACTATAAAACCAGAGTGCGATGAACATTATCTACGTTCAGTCGAGTCTTAGTCAATCTTGGGACCATGGAGAGATCGCACTGCACACAGTTAAGGTAGCTAGTGCAACAAAGCATATGTCGCATAAACAGTGCCTATAGAACTTCATAAGTGAGCTAGGTATGAGCTGGCTGGGAAATGCATTAATTTATCTATTAGCTATGGTCTAACGAGAACATGCCGGTTGCATGAAAAAGAAAGGGATGGCAAACATCTCAAGCATCACTTTTAATCACTTTTTGTCGTTTTTAAAACCATAAAAGACAGTGTTTAGAGAGCTATACGAAGCCTTGAAATGTTTGAATATTCTTGCTAAACTCTTTAGGGTGTGTAGGATAACAATGAAGAATTCTTTCTATTCCATCAACAACAGTCAAAATCTAATTCATGAGACATAAGCGCAAGTGGTTAAGAAGGGGCTGAGAGCAAACCCCAACTATTTGCTGCCAGATGCGCAACTTTCAAATTTCATATACTTTGGCTCACTAGTGATAATCGGCAACGATACCGCTGAGATCGGATCCAGAGTAACTTTTGTCAACCAATTTACCAAATCAACCCTAATCACCCCAGTCCTTTTCTATAGCGCACAGACTGAAGAGAATTCTATGGGCTACATGGCGCCATTGGCTTCATCCAGATTGAAGGAATTGAAAGTCTAAAACGCTAAGATCGCATGCAGAGCGATTAGGTACCACTGCTATGGTCCGAAGAGTGTTCGATTCCAACCCCGAGGAACGACGCAGTAGAAGACGAGGATATCTAATATGGGGCAGGTGGTACTAGACAAACTAGAAACTAGCTGGATTAATATTGTTTCGGTTGGTGAGGTTTTTTATTTTAGGCTCGGGCTTGTACCGCCATTGTCACTGCATGTGCATGTTGCTTCTTTCCATCCATGATCACTAACTTTTGGTCTGCTTAAAAGTAGATATTTGGGCTTAAAGTGGTCTATAATACAATAATACAAAAATTGTGCAAAATCGGAAAAGATTCGATGTCAGAAGAATACCAGTCTTAATGTCACAAAAAATTTACTGCAGAAAATCCAGGAGACTCCCCTTAAGGCCATCCAAAAGTGCGAGTTCCCCAGTATCCTCGAGGTACCCCAGTAAAAGGTACATTATCTTCTGCGACACAAGCCAGAAGAGTTAAACCTGTGACTTATTTTTTCAATACGAGGACATAAAAGGGTACCTCGTGTTTGTTGAAAACGGCGAATCACAGAGTTTAATAATATTTTTCTCATTACTACCTCGTTGAAGTAAAAATCCCTTGATTCGGATGGTTTGTGTCAAAGATGTTCGTTCACTGCTCTCTGGGGTGGTTGTCCTAGATAGGATTTGAGAGATTCCACTGAATTTGCGTTGGTTATATTGTAGTTCACAGCAACTCTTTTGTTTCCATGTCATTAAGGTGTTATATTGGAAATGAATTTTGAAGCGTTATGCCTTCGTCAGCGCTTTTTGATCATCTCTCATTCACAACTGATGTTGTTGCATAGTTTTCCATATAGGTACTGTTCTTGACTATGGACGCACTCTAACTACAGACCTTCGGCTCGACAGTCGTTGATAATTACCATAGTACCACGACCATTCCCGTCATATCCATAGACATAACTCACTAAGCCTTCTTATTACCAGATTTGTTCAAGAAATAAAGTGGCTTTTTGAATTTCGCAAGCTAACTAGTACATACATTCGGTTTTGGTTATTTTTTTTTATTGCGTTGGGCCACATGTTTCCTAACATATGTTGACGTTATCAGCTGTGTTGGATATTTGGTTTGCTTGGCATAGATATAAAGGTTAGATGCTATTGAAAAATATGGATTAAGGAACTAATTTTGCTCCAACATACTTGAAATGTTGACTCTGGCACTTGATGAGTCTACTCTGAGCAAAAAAATGTTTATAAGTAGTATAAACTCTTCACAGAAGGCCCAGAAAGTGTAAGTGACGATGTCCACCCAGTGAAGAAAATTGTCATGGAGACTCGTCGAATCACTATCAGGGAAGTTGCTGAGGATATCGGTTGGCTCATGCTATGATGTTTTCTTCTGATATATTGGGCATGAAACGTGTGAGCGAAGTTTGTTCCGAAATTGCTAGATTTTGACCAAAACAACCGTCAAATTCCTTAGGAGCTGTTGAATGACGTGAACGACGATCTAGATTTGGAAAGTGTCTTAACTAGTGACGAAACATGGGTATATTGTTATGACACCGAAATAAATGCTCAATCATACCAATAGAAGCGTCCAGAAGAGCCAAGACCAGCTCGGTCAAATGTGAAAGTGTTGCTCACGGTTTTCTTCGATAACAATAGCGTGGCTCATTATGAGTTCCTGCCGAAGGAATATTACTTTAAAGTATATGCTATTACCCGTCCTGATTTGTGGGACGCTGATGTATAACGATAATGTACCTGTTGGCCTTTTGCAAATTTTTCCTCTCCCCACAACTGAAAAGTCTATGAAAAGATAAAGAACGCATCGCTGGAAGAGTATACCAAAAGAGAAGAAGTGAATTCCAAAACTATTTCAAAAATATTTGACAATAAAATTGTTAAGTGAGCAACATTTTGCAAAAGGTTTTTCAGGGCCGGGTGAAGTAGTTGGGTTTGCAACATCGGAAACCGTATTGGAATTTTACTTATATGTATAAACGATACATATGTAGGTTATTGATGAACGCATTTATATGTATGAGATATTAAACTAAAATCAAGAACTTTTATGAAAGGTCTTCAGTTCCTCTATCTTTATTTCATGGCATCCTAGAGTAACCGCCGATGCCTAGTCCGTTGTTCGCACTTCAAATTGAAAGTCGATTTGAAATGTATATTTGGAAACTTTCCTGTTCAAAACCAAGAACCATTTTTCAAGTTGTTTAAAATGCACGTTACGTACGCTGTGGTTTTTCTGTCTTCACAACCACATAGGGCAAAGAAAATTCATTTAAGCGTCTTCCAACTTTACTCATTAGGATTGGTTGCGGCCACAATGACTGGAACACTCATTGTGGTATGGCAAATAAACAAGTTTTCCCATCAACAGAGACGGAAGTCTTTCTGCACCTGACACGTTTAATCATCTGCCGCTTTCGTAAGTCAAATTGATTGAATTTTCTACAGCATTGTAAATATTTCCTCTATCTCGATATTGTATAGTCATTCATTGGCTATTTTAATAATTTTGGCTTGTTTGACAGTTTCGTGATGGATGTCGATGAATTTTGAATTTGCTGCCAATTCTATCAAATAGATGTACACACATGTGTCTGAAAATATTAGGGGAATAGGAATAATGTCAAGGTGTAGTCTGTTCCTAATTTTTCTTTAGTTTTCTCTGAAATGAGTTTAAGTCTTTTTGTGTGTACGAATAATGTTTTTGTTCGTTATTTAACATCTGCATAATGTTTGGCCGGCACAAGGGTGTGCAAAAAATGATCGAAAACAGAAAATGTATTTTCAAATTGAGAGGAACGTTTGTTTTGCATTTTGCTTTTATAACAAATCTTTCAAATAAGCCGACAATTATTTCGGATAATCGATTAGAAACGAGACGAATATAACAGCTATGGCTGCGTACTGAACAGAAAGTGTGGCTGTTGGCATGTGATTGTTGGCTACGTAACTCTTTCGAAACTCGTTTATAAGAGAAATTAATATTCAAAAAGTAAAGGGAATCTTGTAAATCATTTTTTCGTTGATGTGCTGCTTTATCTACCTGAAAGATATGATATTACTAAAAAAACTCATCATTTAATTTAGAGTCTTTAAATGTCTTGTAGATTGTACCGATGAGATTTTTCTGGGTGCAGTTTTGCAACATTCGTAGGTTGCGGAAGAATTTCTTTGCCACGTATGTCCACGCTTCCGTCCATAAACCGGCTGTTTTGGTCGATGGAAAATCCGATCCCTCGGATTTCAGTCTTCCTGGATATAGCTTAGTGTCATTGTTCGTACTTCATCACGGTCTCGCTGCTTACGTCCGCAGTGACGTCGCTTACCAATTTCTACCACAATATAGCCATTTGTCGTCCACGGAATTTAATGTTATATGGCTAAAATTCTAAAAATTTAGAAGCCCCAATTTAGACAGGAATGCAACATTTAATGCATTCGATGCACTGTCTGGTTCCATTCAAAGAATTGTTTCCCTGTTCCCTTGCACTGAAATCGTTTTATCGAGCGGTTTCAATGTACTAGGCTCGTCCAATCACTCCGTGATATCAGCTAAACTCTTGAGCTGTCACCACCCAGTTAAAGAAAAAGCTCCTAAAAGAACAGTATGGCTGTACGAGAAAGGCTACTGGTGAGGCCTTAACTTTTTTCGAATCTTTAACTGGTCACGGGGATTGGCAAATTTTATTTGTAGTAGCACCAGGCCAAAGGATAAAACGTAGTTTCACTTGAGCTCCAAGGACTGAGCTTTCGGGCCTATACGACGTACAGTTCTGAGGATACCGAAAGCAGTACATACGAACCAGAAATGACTGCAACACCCACATTCGACGGGTTAAAATTTCAATCTGTCCAAAACTTGAGGCGTAAAATTCTTCAATGTCTCAAAGGTAGCAAAAGTTTCGGGTTGTTTGTAAAAACATTCAATTACGTCGTCTATACCAACGCTCATCCACAATGAAATTCCAGCTATCACACCCTTAGACGAAGCTAACCTACTTGCTGCACACTTCATAGCCAGTTTCCAGCTTCCAGCTTGTACTTTGTCTCTTCCTGTACCAGAGTGCGTCAATTCCACCATGGGACAAATTCACTTCCGCACTCGTAAAGTCGTAAGGGTTCTCAAAGACCTCAACATACACAAATTCGCTGGTCCAGATGCTATTGCCCCAATAATTCTGAAGAGGTGTACTGCTATGCAAAACCACTACGTTGGCAAAACCATTGCGTAAACTTTTCACTTTTCCTACTCTTCTGGACTCTTTCCGAGTAGGTGGAAAACAGTTTTTGTCCAACCCATTCCCAAGAAAGACGAATCTTCTTCTCTCTCGAACTACCGACGCATTGCACTAACGTCCCTTCTTTCCAAGATCATGGAAACACTGATTAACTGTCAGCTTAAAAAAAAACTTTAATCACGGAAACTCTTCAATGGAATGGTTTCCAATGGTTTCCAGTGGTTAGTGTAGTAAGTGAAAGCAAAATAGTTGCACTGGATATTTCGAAAGCATTTAACAGGGTTTGGCATGAAGTCCTTTTGTTGAAAATGTGTGCTTTTGGGATCGATGACTCTCTTCTTCATTGGATTAGAAACTACCTTTCGATTCGTTCAATTCAAGCTGTTTTGGACGGATTCAAGTCTGACATCCATTTCTTAAATGCTGATCTTCCCCAGGGCTCCGTCTTGTCTCCGACACTCTTTCTTTTTCATTTTCATAACTGATCTCTTGCGTGTCACATCTAATCCAATTCACTCCTTCGCCGACGAGAGTATCCTTAGCTTCTCATATTCGTTAAGTACTTTACGACCCTGCTCTTTAGCTGTAAACAATGAGCGGTAAGGTATGTTAAGCTCATTAAATTCCAATATTGACAGCATCATTGCATGGGGGGTCGTTAAAGCGTATCACTAACCCGCAGCCATTTTCCATGATTGGCACTTGCATCTCAGAAACCGAAAAGCTTTCCACACTGGGTTTGTGTCTCTCTAACAATCTTAATTGCAACGACCACATATTCAGTGTCGCAAAGAATGCTGCGAAATGCCTACATAGACTTCTTATACAGATGCAAGAAATATTTCTCATCCTTAGGCTCTTAGAGTTTAACGTTCACGTCTGGTCCGGCGCATTCAAGACCTCATTAAACCTACTAGACAGAATATAAAATCGCGCGTTAAAATTTACAGGTAATTCCAGCATTACCAAAATATTAGATTCGCAGGAACATCGCAGGAATATTTCTCGCCTTTCCCTGTTTTATCGTTACTTCCACAAAAAATGCTCTCTGGACATTCTTACAAATGTACTCTGAAGCCCACTTTCGGAGTATAGAGAATCCTTCTTTAACCGAAGCACACGAATCTGGAATTCCCTGCCGGATTCGGTCTTCCCCCCTCGGTACAATGTTCAAATATTTAAGACCAATGTCCATCGGCATCTTCTCTATCCCGCTTCCCTTTTGCCTTCTGCGCATACTGTGTCGCCGTTGCTGTCGCCGACATCATAATCATAATCACCACTGCGCGCATAATATAAAAAAAAAGTTAAATGTCAGAGTATTGATACGATCGGAAATTGTTTATTTGTTAAAAATGCTTTATTATTATTATTATTATTACGAGTATTACCGGCCATTTGGAGCTCGTAAGTTCAAAGCCTTCTAATGAGTATGTTCCTTCCATGTGTCGCTGTTCTGCCCCATCTCTTCCTTCGCGCCACGGTTTTCCTGGTGGTCTTTCTCCTGCGGGTTTTCCATTCATTATTCGTTTGACTGTTGGTCCACTGGTCATTCATTCTACTTGTCGTGCCTATCTTTGGAGCTGAATAAAGTTCGTCAAGTTCTAAATCGAGTAGTATTCTCCATTCGCCTTTGACCTGCCTTCCACCATAGATTCTCCGTAGGACCTTAATATAATAGCTCCAATAGTGGGTATACCGTTTCGTGGAGTTCATATTTCTTTTCTAAAAGCTGCCGTATAGTGAGCATTTATTCACTCATCGAGCGATACCTCTTAAGCCTCCGGTTATTTCCTAAGCGTATGATGTAAGTATCTTTGAGAGAATATTTGACAGCACCTCGTAATGAATGATTACCGAGTTTTTTATATTCCTTGGGGTTTCATTGTTCCATATATTTGTGATGAGCCCATGTAACTTCTCAGTTAATTTTTCTCGAGCGGATAATTGATTGATTCCGGTGGCTTTGATATTCTTATGCCGCAGGATTACTTCTTTTACTTTCTCAATGGTTGGCAGTTCTACCTGAACCTCTGCTGTGTGCATAACACTATTTTCCATTGGCTCTCCACGTACATTTAGCAGTTCCTCTTTTTAGCCCAACATTCTTTTTGAATTTGAGCAAACTTTTTCCTCTGCCATTGTCTTTCTCTATCCCCAAGGGGATGGCTGACTTCATTTCGTAGGGTTTGATATATTGTACGCGTGATCTGTTTGCTATTTTTCAGGGCTTGAAGTCTTAGAACATTATGGGCTTTTACTTTTTTCTTGCATTCTTCGTCGAACCAATGCCTTCTTTTGGGGGCTTTGCAATAGCCTAGTTTGCTTTTCAAAGACACACTTTTCATTGTTTACCGTACTGCTTTTACCTATCTTGTTTCATCGTTAGTTTTTATGCCATCTAGGAGGGCGAACCGGTTATTAATTTGGTCCTGGTATTGACATGCGAGGGTCGCTTAACTTTTCAACCTTAAATTTTGCTATACGGGTACATTGCTGTGATCGGCTTCTGTGAATTAGTATTCCGCTTTTAATTTTGGCGATTATTAGGATGTGGTCTGAATAACAATCCGTTCCTCTGTATGCTTTAAGGTCTGATACTTCCGGTTATCAGAAAATTGTCAATTGCTTATTCTCTTGGGTTTGAATTGTGTGGTTGGCAAAATCATATTTTATGAGTTGGCAAAACCTATTGTCTTTAGAACATTATCGTTGGATGAGACTTGGAAATTTTCTTCTCCTATTGGTGGCCTATATATCACTTTTTTTCCTATTCACCAGTTATAGTCTTTGAGATTTTCACATCGAAGGATGAGAAATTGTCAAATATTTCATATATTGTTTCATAAAATGCGGCCTTTACCTCTTAATCTTTATCTTCCGTGGGATATCGTACACTCAGAACTAAAGGTTGATTCATTAAGACCTTTTGTAAAACAGGTAAAATGAATTTGGATGGTAGGAACTTTATTGTGGACTGAAGGAACAATTGTGTGATATTTTCCTTTTAAATATTATTTCGTGTAAATGTTGCCCGCAACTACGCCGGGCATGGTCAATTCTGAGGGTCTAATTTTGGATCACTGCTTCCAACGTTGCGCCCGGTATTTGCTGAATTACGCGAGTAATGTTGCCTTCGAAATCCTGGTGAGTAGCTGGCTCATTGGCGAAGTCTTTCGAATTCACATAATCTCAAAGAAAAAGGTCTAAAAGTTGCCATCACCCAATCTAGGCGGCCGATTTACAGGTGGTCCGAAACGCGAATTGCTGGCCACCAAAGTTGTTTTTCTATTTTGAGAAACGTAGCCCCGTCTTGTTGGAACCGAATGTTGTCGACATCACGGCCTACTTTTAAAGACATACTGACCTATGATCCCACCAGCTCATAAACCACACCAAACAGTGCATTTTTTTATGGTTTTTAGCGGTAATTCGACATCACTTTCAGGTTGCTCGTCTGCCCAAATGCGCCAATTGTGTTTATTTACACAACCGTTGAGCCAGAAATTGGCCTCATCACTGAACAAAATTCGATGCGAAAATCACATATCTTCATTGAACTGAAGATGCAGAGCCCATTGACTGAAATGTAAGTGTAAATTCAAGTCTAACGGCTTCAATTCTTGAACGAATTAGATTTTGTAATTTTTTTTAAACATTCATTACATTCATGCGAGTAGTTAGTTCGGGGACCTCGGACTTTGGCCATCGACACTCGGTCGTGGCAAAATACTGCGTTCATTTCGTTCTGCTCAATTTTGTTGCTGTTGAAGAACCCCGTTCCGAGATTGCAGGACTCCATACCGCCACAAGCGAACGCAGACCTGCGATGATAATTTCAGTCTTCTACCTTGCAAAGCTGGGGTAGAGAGGACTTATGCAAAGGCTTTCCTGTCCGTCCATCTATGCGTACGCATATATCAAACCAAACTTGCGAATAGCTACGAGTCTGAAACTTGGCTGTGTTATAGAGTACATGATGAGCTCATAGCGACCGGCTTTAGAACCCTAGCTACTGTGCTTCCTGAGATCCATGTAAAAGTTAGCAAAATTCAAGCTAGAAGGCCTGGAATTTCATTGAGTGCTGTTTGGAAAGCAGCCGGTCTGTAGAAGCCGCGAACGTTCGACGTACCTTTCTTTAATTTTTGTCCCTTTCTTTAATGGATGCTCTTTCTTGGATGGTTCCCACCCGGAGATCCGATCGGGGAACTAGATTACCTCCAGAATATTTTACCTCAAGAAGATCGCGGTGGGTCAAATATTTTTGATATTGTATTGAATGTGGTGTTGTTATATAAGTGTATCTAGTGCAGAGTCATTAGCTTTTCGCCTACCTCTGCGACTTTTTCCATGGTGCAAGGATCCATGAGGAATTTAGTTGCCTCTTACGACTGGCACTCCGAGGTTCAGGTAAAGGGTGGGCCAAGTACAAGTTTCTTTTTAAAAATGCAATAAAATGAACAAAATTAATTTTTTTCAATGTATTATGGTTTTGTTAGTCAGAACAAACATTCTCATTAATTATGAAATACAATGTTGTTAAAATGGATGCCTTGGCTGGCTTCGCAGTAGCGCATTCTGTCACCCAAATTTTCCAGGACCTTGTTGATGGTTTCGAGCTTTAGCTCATGGATTGCTTGGATGATATTGGCCTTAAGTGCTTGAATCATTGTTGGCATAAAGCCGGTCCTTAACGGTCCCCACAAAAAAAAAGTCCAAAGGGGTCAAATCGCAGTTCCGAGGCGGCCAATTGACATCGCCAAGACGGCTGATAATACAATTTGGGAATTTGGTGCGCAAAATATCGATTGTGGCATGGGTTGTGTGATATGGCGAGCCATCCTGCATGAACTACAGGTCGTCCAAATCTATGTCTTCAATTTCAGTAAAAAAAAAAGTCGGCTAACATGACTTTGTAACACTCACCGTTGACCGAAACGTTGTTCCCAGTCTCATTTTCGAAGAAAAATGATCCAATGATGCCACCACTCCACAATCCGCACCAAACTGTCACTCTCTGTGGATGCATTGGCTTCTCGACAATAACGTGCGAGTTTTCCAAAGCCCAGACGCGGCAATTTTGTGTGTAGCCATCGGGATGAAAATGCGCCTCGTCAGAAAAGATGATATTTTCGTCCAAAATCGTTGTCTAATTTAAACTGCTCTAAGGGCAGAACTGCGAAATAACAAACTGGGTGGTCGTGCACCTTCAATTGCTTAGTCAATTGGTCCCTTGTGCAGAATTCTCCTCAGGCTAGTGCGTGAAATGTTGAGATCGATAGCGAGTTGATGTTCGTGAATTGAGTCTCACATTCTGGGCCACAGCAGCCACATCTTCATCTGTGCGCACCGTACGACGACGGACACCATGAGTTTTGTCCACAAGCATACCAGTCTTACTAACTTTTTGCACAAACTTGCGTACAGCAGTCGTGTTAGGTGCTTCATTTCGGCCAAAATATATTTAAACAAAAAAAAGCACTGTTTGGGCTACACAGCACTCACTTTGCAAATAAGTTTTCAATATTTTCCAACGTTGTTCAAGCGTAAAGCGACTCATTTCGTTCCGCGGAGGTATGATATTGACTTTCTGTCAAGATTTCGAGCGGGGAACGGCTGTCAGTGTCAAAATAGCCTATGATTTAAAAAAAAAACACTAGATGGCCCACCCTTTATTCTAACCTCTATCCCGCAGAGGGAACATTGCTTCACACACTTTAAATATCGTTTCCTTTGAGGCTTTTATATGTTAAATTAAACAAAGTGATTATGATCAATCTCCGATTCACAGGCAGAGAACTGGCTGGGATGTTGGCTATCAACAACAAAAATCTGTCGAATTTTGTAAATGTCAGCATAGCTGAGTAAGTTAGATGCCGTTTCTTAGAACTGGTTATAGAAGTATTCACTCTCCATTCATCTGAGTTGTGTTTTGTTTCAACTGCGTTATTTTTCGTATACAAGGCTATATGTTAACCAGTCTTATTGGCGTTGTTCAGGTTGTCTGGATTGTTTTTAAAACACATAAATATTGTATTTTTCTCGCGGAAAGCCATACGTTTTTTTGAATAAATATCGGCGCCTTCTAATAATTACTGAACAAAAACAGGATGTCTGCAATAATTTTTAGCTCAAATTACCATTAACTCTGAATAATAACCTAGAGCGGTATTTAGGTAAAAAACAATTTTCTAATACTTATGGATAAAAACTTTCAGCGGCGTTCGATATTTATAATGTTTAAAAAAAATAGGTACGTACTTGAATTGCAAGTTATGAGATCCATTAACTTATCATCGCAGTCTGATTTTTTTAAGTTCTTTCACTTTCTTCAGTGAAGTAGTGCAGAACATGATCTCTTTATAAAAAGATGGAACAGATGGGCGCATTTTATTAAATAGATGCCTTAATGGCTCACATTAATACTAAAGACGTAAGTAGAAAAGTAAATTAAATATTCAAACTAACTACCTGAAGGAATTTGTTATTTATTTTCCTGAATCCTTATTTTTTCATTCTGAGAATATTTTCACATCATCAAATGATTTCCATTCGGGAGTCAAATATTTTTTAAATGAATTTATTTTATGTTGTCTGGGCAGTGCTGATTGCAACGTCTGATCTTATTCTCCCTCACACTTTATAGGAAGACTAAATAAATAAATATATGTTTTCAGTTTTATAGGAACAATCTATATTATATTTTCCACTAGGTATATATACAATTAAAAAACAAGCAAAACATTAAAAAAAATCATTCGCACTCTAAACAAATTTTTCTTCAGGGTGTTCTCCTTATGCCTCGAACCTTGTCTGAGTGTAGGAAGATGCGACTTCGAAGGGCTCTCACAGAGGCAACTAATGATACTTTGGCATACTCGAAAATGGTATTTTACACTCATTATCAGACAAAACAAACAAAAACCAAACAAAAATAATTAATTCAAACGTAGAAACAATAATTTTATCAGTTCGATAGCACCTGTAGCTTAGATAAGTAGTGAGCATATCCCTGTGGCATCAAAACAATTCAAACACAAACATATTCTCGAAACAACAACCACTTTAAACTAGTGAGGACAGATAAAAAAGCTTATTTTATTTATTGTACTATTTTTGTTTATTTAAATATGGCATTCGCAATTGTTTTCATTTCCAACTGTCTAGAAATAGGTTTATGTAAAACATCTGTCAGTTGTTTTCCTATGTACTCGATAACGAATACAGGAAAGTTAGTTAAAAGTCGTGTTTGTGTAGTCGTATTGTTGGACAAGAACACATAAACAACATATGAACATGTTCAAACAAACAACAACATCCTTCATTTATTAATTATTTTGTTTTTTATTACTTTCTTGGTATGTTGGTTCACCTGTGCTACTTATATTTTATTTTATGAACTTCTGTTTTTTTTTTAGTTCTAGGAAATACAAACAGGTTGTGAACTTTAGGTGGGAATAAATGAAATGAATCAAAGAAAATTAATTTATTCAAATTTAACAAATATGGCATCACTTTTTTCGTTTTTATTAAAAAAAAACTTTTTTAAAAATTGCAGAAAAAATCATTCGAACACCTATCCAAACTAAATTTAATCAAATAACACGATAATCGTCTGTAGTTCAAATTTTATAGCCGTGCTTACAAAATAACAAATTAAAGCAAAAGAAAAGTTTTTAATATACCGATCCAGTATGGTAGCCTCTTGAGGAGACCCAATCCTTCGGATCTGCGGCTATTTAACGCAAGTTTATAGGATTTGCTTTAACTGGTGTCCCGTCTGAATATCTTCCTTAATTACCTGACATGTAAACCCTTACCTGACCCATCAGCCATTTGCAAGAAGCGTTTATGGCCCTGTCCTACTACAATTCTCTTCTGCACTCCTATTCCGCCTGATATGTCCCCGCCACAGTTGTGGCTATAAAAAAACTTCTATTTAGAATCCTGCTGTGGCCAAAAACTCATACTTCGCTGGTTTTAAATGGAGTTAAGCAAACCCTACGAAAATCTTAATTACATCTCTTTCCCCTTCTTCTTAGTTTTTGTAATCAGTTATAAGCTCAGTTCAAGCCTAGTCTAAGTCTAGTCTAAATTTATTGTAAGCTATTGGATCTATTAGGAAAATGAGAGATTTTTTTCTGTTCATTTTCAATCCAATGCAGATGCCTTCAGACGTTGTGAACCGTATTCCTGAAATAACATTCTGCATAGCTCGAAATAAGTGTTTCCACAGTCTTGTAAATACATAGTTTTTAACCGGTGTAGCAGCATGAAGAGTACGTACTGGGTATTTTCGTCGACATTGAAGAAGCAATTGGTAACGCTATTTTCGACAGCATGTGTAACACTGCTAGACGGCATGGCGTTGATGAAGCTCTGGTTTTGTGGATCAAAGCAATACTTGTGCACAGGACATGATCGCTGATGCAGGCCGCGAATAATGTATCAAATCTGGCGTAAACCGGGGTTGGCCACAAGGTGGCCTCTTGTCCTCTATGGTGCATGATAGTCTGCTCAATAGTCTGCTCGATGCTCTCAATGCCTATGAAATCTAAGCCCAGGCCTATGCGGATGATGCTGCCGTACTCTCTGTCGTCTCATGTTTAGCGACTGTCTGTCTCAAAGCATAGGCGGTGATAAGTGATCGATGATTGGTGTACGAGTAATGGGATGTCGATTAATCCTCTTAAGACTAATATCGTTCTCTTTACGAGAAGAAGGAAAAATACTGGCATTACTAAGCTGGTGCTAAAAGGCATTCCCATCCCGATATCTAAGGAACCTGGGATTCATCTTAGATAGCAAACTGTTTTGGCTAAAGCATGTTGAGTCAAAAACCACCAAAGCGCTGTCAGCTTTTCGACAATGTAAATGAGCTTTTGACAAAACGTAGGGCTTATCGCCGGAAAAGGTCCTCTGAATCTACACGGCAATAAAAGGACCGATTATCTTATATCTGTTGTCTGGTGGAACAGGCCAACACGCAAAAACACATCGTGGCCTCTTTCACCAAACTCCAAAGAGCGTTTTGTCTCAGCTGTACGGAACCTTTCTCCAGAACACTGGGCGCTGCTCTAGATTATATTATGAACCTTCCACCCTTTCACATATGTACATATATATTAGAGGGCGCGCACTGAAAGCCATGTCTCGCTTAAAGAGAAATGGTTTTTGGTACAACTCGCACTGGAGTGAAAGTGTACTTGCGCGAGAAATATCTTACGATCCCTGTCTCAAGAATGTGCCTTCTGACGCAATGACACCTGCCATGCTACTGCGCTGGCATTTCACAGTCACATTTCCATGGCATCAGGACTGGCTTTGGGCAGACATTTAACCTGGATTGGACTGTCTTCGCGTATTTATAGATGGATTCAGGTCTGGGTGGGGGTCCGGCGCTGGAGTTTTCTTCGAACGCGAAAACATCCGACTGCACTTCTCGTTAGGAAAATATGCGTCTGTCTTTCAATCAAAGATATACGCAATCTTAATGACCATTCACTAAGTTGTGAAGCATAAGTCGAAGGGAAAACGCGTCTGCAGTGACAAACAAGCGGCAGTTCAAGCTGTGTTCAACCCTTTAACCTACCGAATTAGTGCAAGAAATCAAGACCTTTTTCAGCTAGGTCGGAAGACTTAATTTATTAAGGCCTGTATGGGTCCCAGGTCACTCTGGGATCCCAGAAAATGAGGTCTCTGATGAACTCGCTAGAAGTTACTCGGAGGAGATATTTTCAGGACCTGAACCAGCATTAGGTCTACGGTCACGGTCAAATCCGACATCAACCATTGGGTTTTTAATGCACACAGTCGTAGATGGACGGAATATCCAGGACGCAGGATGACTAAGCCCTGATATTTGCAAGAAGTCCGCAACATTTTTCTTATCCTTAAGGAGAAATGATTGCAGAAGGCTTGCGGGCGTGAATTCGGGCCATTACACTTTTGCTTAGCATCTCTACGTGCTTGGCATCAGTGAGACGCCTACGTGTGCTGCATGTTGCGAGGAGTATGACAGAGCAAAACACTTTCTCTGCGACTGTCTCGCCTTCGCTCGCGCACGATGGGCACCCTTGAGGCCGACGTGGTGTGTGCCGAATCTCTAAGCTCTACATCACTGAAGCTCCTCTTCACTTTTCTCCGGACAACGGCGAAAATACAGTAAAAAAAGAAATAAAGAAAGAAAAATCGTCTGTCTGCTAATACAATGGGCCAGTATTTGATTCTGAGTGCTCCAACAGGTAGTAGAAGCCTCCAAAAAAAAAAAAAACATGAAAACAGACTTTACCTACGCACTCATGCCTAGATGTGTATTCTAGTCATTTTTCTGCCAAGGTTCTCTTCAGATGAATCAACTGTTGACGATAGAATTACCTCATGATAATTTAGCTAGGATCTAGCAGCCCGTAGCCATAAGTGATTTTTTAAGTCCTTGGCTTTTCATTAAAAAAAAATACAAGAAAATTACAACAAAGTAAAACTTTTTTTTATTTGAGGTAATGAAATTGCTTGCTATTTAGTTTTTAAAAAGTGTTTTATGTAAATATTTATCAGTATTAAATTTTAAGTTATCCATAACGAGAGTCCAATTTTAGTCGAGCATATTGGCCGGTATCCCGTTAATAACCTTTCAAAGGCTTTAATTGACCCTGGCTTAATTGCGTAGACGAGTGATTTGACGTCCCTAGATAAGTTACTCACCGAACTCAATTGGTCTATCGATACTCGTGTTGTGTGGCACGTAGTGCCGTCTTGCTGAAACCACATAAGCTTCATAAATATATTCGAAATCATTGAGTGGTAGCAGCCGCTATTGACGGAAAAGGTATTCTCATTGTCATCTTGGAAAAATACGAGGCCATTATTTGGCCGGGCCATAAACTATACCAAATAGTACATTTTCTCCGGATAAATTGGCAGCTCTTGTATTGCCTGTATCTGCTTATATACGGCAGTTTTGTTTATTTACATGTCCGCTCGACCACAAATGGGCTCCGTCACTCAAGATCATTTTTCGATTGTGGGTTTTTCTCCAGTTTTTTCAAGGCCTCCTGGCCGAAAATTCAACGCTGTGGCAGGTGGTTCGGCTTCAATTCTTGCACGAACTGTATTTTGTAAAGTTTAATACCAAGATCATTGCGTAAAATCTGCCACTTCCAACTCCAATGAATAAATGAACAAATGACAGTCTTCAACACTGGCGGATGCAGCAGCAATATTTTTCTCTTAATACACGCACTCTGTACACGGCTAGGTTGAGGTCCAATATCGTCAAGCGGCTTGAATTACTTGTTCAGTAGGTAGATTATAACGACTGTGGAATGGTCGAGGTGCGTGAAAAACATTTTTCAAAAAGCATTAATTTTGATAATAAAATTTAATAATTTGCAAGCACTGTTAGGGCTTTTCCTAATGAAAGGGCAATGCTAACAGTTTATGTCTAACTTTAGCATACTCGTGTGTCACGAATCACAAAAGTGAGCTGTCAAAAATTAGTATTTTAAAAATACACCCTTTATATCGCTCCCTTCTGGTTCCATCAAAAACACAACATCACCTTCGGACCATGATTATTCGTCTTCGGAGTCGATGTGCCACAGTGGTTAGGCTTCACGTATAATTTTCGGTGTTTTGGGTTATTTTTTTGGTTAATTTTTTTCGTCCCCAATTACCAATTATCACTAGAAGTACGTCGCGAGGCTAATGGCAACCAGTTTTCTTGCTTTTGTGTGTATCCTAATGCTTTCAGAAAATTGGAAATCGGTGCTGGTTTCACCTCCATTAATTCTGCATGTTCTTCTTGGCATGAATCTTCAGTTATTAGATCCTCTAGATTTAGCTTGACTAGGCACTTTCTTGTCTGTAAGTCACACATTATGAAGTTAATATAAACGAGTTGATAGAGCTACGACATAATCGCATATTTAAATATGAAAAACCATAAAAAGACCAAAACCTAATTGGTGTTACTATACTTTGCTACTTTTTTTATTATTGGAATTGGAGTTACAGATTGAGAAGGGCCAGAGCCGAAGCGGTTTTGCCTCAGTTGACTAAGTGACTTATTTTGAATTCGGAGAATCTCCTTGCAGACAAATATACTGCATGCCTGATCGCGATTGCCTATAACCCTATTACAACACTACGGACCAGTATCTAATGACACCGTAGCCAAACTGCGGAAAAGGTGATAATCCATTGGAGAAATATCAGAAGAGTACGGTAGATGCCGAAGAATTCGAATCCCAACTGTAGCAGGTTTTGCACCGTTACGTGCGAGGTATGGGATCTGACATTTTCATGCAACAGTATCGGAATGCAGGTTGCTTTTTAGCCAATTTCGTATGCATTATGTTGATTTCCTCACAATATTTGACTGTATTTATGGTTTCCTCTGATTGAAGAAATGGGAGGTGAATTGGTCCTTTTAATGTCCACCAGATTGACAACCTTTTCTGGGTGAAGACCAAGTTTGGGGCTGTGCTTTGGGTTTTCGTCTGCATCCAACCACTGCCCATTTCTTTTATGGTTGTCATACAAAATCCACTTTTCATCACATACGGAGCAAAAACAGTGTATTTCGGTGCCTTAGACTCAGCGATGCACAGGTCTTTAAACGGCATAGCTTTTGGGCCTCATTCAATTCATGAGGTACTCACTTGCCGAGTTTTTTCACTTTTCCTATTTGAGATACATAGGTGCCGACCTATTGTCATGGGGGATGCTCCTATGGTGTGTGCAATGCCTTGTACCATTTTTGTTGGGTCTGCATCCACCATTTCTCGTAAAATGGCATCATCAGTTATCGTTTCCGGTTTCTCACACGGTTTGTTTTCGAGGCTTAGATCTCCCGAACGAAACTTACCAAACCAACGCCGAATGTTCGTTCACCGCTATATTTTCAAATGCTTCATTTATGTTTTTGGTTGCCAGAGACACATTATGTCCCAGTTTGAACTCGTAAAAGAGTACGAATTGGAACCGTCAACAGCATTATATAAAAAATCCTAGAAAAAAAAAAGACTGTACTTGCAACGGACCCTAAAAGCCGCACCCATCAAACACACATACCACTTTATCTCAGAAAAAAAATTACTGTGTTGTACTATGCAGATCGACAGCTTCTAATTTCGGTCGTGAAAAGTCGGTCATTATCGATCTGTAAGAGAGAGAATGAACTGGCTATGTAAATGGTGTTCTTTTAGAGCTATACAAATTTAATATAAAATAAAACATCTGAAGCCAATGTTAATGTCTATGATATTAACTTCATTTAATAAACAACTTCATTGACTAACTATAAATATAGTATACACTCGCCAGCTCGTATGAAGCACTATCGTGAAGTCCAATTACCGACAAGTTTAACGAGCAATTGGGACCCGTATATCAGCAATAATACGGCGAATGTCGACTCCAAATCCTCTAACGTTTTGGGTTTATCGGCATAGACTAGTGACTTTACATACCCCCAAAGAAAGTAATCTAAAGGTGTGAGATCACAGGATCGTGGAGGCAAATTCACAGGTTCTTTATGCGAATTTTTTTGCGAAATTTGAATTTTTTTTTCACAGCGTGCTTCATTGAAGGTAACATTTTGGCATGGCATTATCCTTAAAGAAATATGGGTCGATGATTCCACCAGCCCATAAAGCACACCAAGCTGCGACTTTAATGATTATAAGGGCGTCTCGACAAATGCTTCTGGGTTCTCTCCACTTCAAACGCTGCAATTTTACTTGTTTACATATCCATTTAACCAAAAATGGGCTTCATCGGAGAACAAAATTTTACTTTAAAAATGAATCATGTTTTTGGCCCTTGGAATCCCGAACGGTTCCCAAATGATAGTAATTGACCATTCCGCTTGGATAGAATAAAGCATCGCACTTTGGTCTTTTCGAGGACCAATCGCATTTCAGTTTTTGTCGGAATTCACCCCAGGACTGCAGCTCGAGGCCGGGTGTTAAAATCAGGAAACTCAACTGCTTTAACCCTAGTTCTATTATCATCTATTCCATAATATCTAATCTTGTCTATTATCAATAACCATAGGAGGGCATGACCTGGCTTTTAGCCATTAAAGCCTGTATACGTGTGTCTTAGAACATGGCATGAAGGATTCTTAATACGGGCTTCCAGATTTCCTTTCATGGTCTTCAAAATGAAAGACTTAAGGCCGATGGGTTTGAAGAAGGCTTAGCCAACCCACTTTGAGGATAAAAATCACTCAAACATGACTCAAGTAATTTCACCATCCACGGAATCACTATATTTTGCAAATTTTGTATTATATAGGTCAAAATACCATCAAGGCCTGAGGCTTTGTAAGGATAAAATGGTAAGGATTTAATAGATTTTATCCTTAACCTGCCGTCTCAACGTGCAGAAAATGTCAAGAATGCCCAATTTTTATGCATTTTGTTTAGGGGGTGATGGGCTCGTTCGACCTTTGGAGTACTTGCTCCACTCTACTCTATGCAAATAAATAGCACTTGTAGCGCTTTTATAGACCCGGAGGTAATCTTTATATTGTTGCTGTGGCAGATATTCGGCAGCTAGGCTTGGACAGATCTTCGGTCCATCAAACATTTAATGATCTTTCAAAGGAGTTTAGCATCGCGTCAGAATTATTGGGCGACATCACTCGAAATTTTGATTGCGACTTCTAGCCTAGACTTAGCTACTTGGTCAAATTTTCTCCAGTCCCTTCTGAGAAGGAAAATTCTTTTCTTTCGTGTTATTTCAATTAAAACTTTTCAATGTAAGCGAAGTTATTCTGGTGTTCTCACACTGGCATATTGTAAAAGGCGAACATTCCTTATTCAATTGGTTCACTCAGAAATGTGTTGAGTGGGCACACGGGCTTATATAAAGGATGCCAGGAAACCATCAAAAATAATAGCCAATATCAATTAAATGAAATAAATTTATACCTGTACTCAAAGCAAGTAGTTTCCGGGCAACTGTTTTGTCAAAGCAGCACTATCGATACAATTAAATTTTATGTTTATGAAGTCCTTTGACATCGTGTATTTAAGCCGAAAGCTATTACATCAACAAAAAGATTCGCATATCGTAAACCATCGAACCTTGCACCAATAAGCAATTTTGTTTATAGCAATAGGATTACTAGCATTATACTTATCCCGGTAGCCATTACGTGCCTGTCCCTTATCTCATATTGAAACTCATCTACCGAGGAAGGAAGAAGGGTTTTTCCACCAGTTTGGGATATTGGCCAATTTTGACCTTGTTGATCAAAAAGACGTAGATAATCGAAATGGCATTATCCTCTTCTGGGGCTAAGCCACATGAAGTGGCAACAAAGTGCCATTCAAATTTGCTGCCTCAAGGCCGTAATTATGATTGCTTATCACCTCGTTTCCAATACTTGCTGTATAGGACGGATTTCCTTTCCACATAAATATATAAACTTTTATTATAAACTTCCAAAGAGGGATTATAAAGTTCATCGTGTAAACTTGATCCTACTTCCTTCAAAGTTGATTCAGTTTATTAAATCTAATCAACTTCAGCTGGGGATATTTTTTTTTTCTTACTTTTAATACAACATTTCGTCCTTATTTGTATTCCATACGACGAACGACTGATGGAAGTAACATGTGCTGCTAAACGATAATGATTTGAGAGAAATTGACGAGATTAAGTAGTCGATGGGTGAATTATTGAAATTGTTCTTCCTACCCTGGGGGTTAGGATGCCATCAGCTGAAGCTGAACATGAGAAACAAATCGAAATATGCTGGAAAGGGTGGCTGGTTGATGGCATTTCTTTTCCATTCTTGAGCAACATGTGCTTTTGTTTATTGGCAGGATTTTTAGGTATTTCCTTCACCGGGAACGGATATTGTATAGCAATAGGAGGAGGAATGTATATTTTCACGGGATTCTTGTTCTTTTGGGAAAATTCGTGTAGCATTTTCAAGAGTTAGCTTAAGGTAATGGGTTTTTCAATAGCCATGTCTGCACTTTGCTAGTTTATTGCTCTAACATTTCAAAGCCCTCAGTTTTTGGTGCTTGTGTTCGCCATAGTCATTTGCCATGGAGCGCTACATTATTCATCACGGTGTCGAAATTGTTATATTTATTATAAAAAATCGTGTCCTGTTTGGCAAACAATTTGCGAGCTACGAGATACTCGTATTTGTAGGTGGACCTGCAGGCCTATGGCGCTGCTTGATCTGGGCAATGTTGCGCATGTGGAGGACTCGACTACTTGAATGAATGTTGTTGGCGAAATGAATGATATTGATTCCGTGTGATAAACTTAGTCGCAGGATATCATCGAGGACCTAGCACTTAACCTTGAGGTACTCCGGCGGGGACACAGTTTTTCTTAATTCCTCCTGTTCAATATCTTAGCTTCCTGTTGGTCTAGTAATTGAAGATAATCTTAATCAAACGAAGGATATTTGCATTCTTATGGGCGCTATTTTTATTTGGTACCCGTATCACCACTATGCAGTATAGTGTCCTTCAAAGGCTTCTGACGTAATGTCGACTTCTTTTTTAATGGAGCATACCAAAATGATTGTTTGAAAAAGCGAGATGGAATATTATTCTTTCTTGGACCTTTTCCATTGTATCTAGCACATACGAAGGGTGATCGAAAAGTAATGATAAAAAAAAATAAAAAACGGCGATAATAGTTAAAAAAATTATTTATCTTTGCATCGTAACAAGGCAATATATTTAGTCCATCTTTTTTCTAAACCTAGGATTCCCTTAGACAAAAAAATCTTTATCTTAACCCTCCAAACACGCCTCAACAGGGGTCATAATATCGTTATCGTCTTAAAATGTCTTGCCTCGGATGTGTTCCTTGAACTGAGGAAGAAGTCACTAAGAGCTAGATTTGGCGAATATCGTCCTAGCAGTTCCAATTCCGTTTCTTAAATGGCGACCATCCCAACTGCGGCTTTGTGAGTCGGTGCGTTGTTTTGGTGAAACCGCACTCCAGCTCGCAGTTTTTGCTTTTTTTTTTAAATAGGGGACTAGTGCTAACATATAGCCAATTAGTCAAAGGGTGCCTCTACCTTCTTAATAGAGTTGAGGATGTCCCTCGTAGGAGCTGAGCTGATCCCCTCAGGAGTCATCATTTCCCTGAGGAGGATACACTTCCTAAGATGGCAGAGGGCAGCACACTCACATAGTACATGCCCTGCAGTTTCCTCGTCCTTTAGACAGGGTCGACACTCGGTTCCAGATTAGAGGTTATTATTGTTAAGATGATATCGCAGGCTTCAGTGCCCCTACACTTTATGCCCTTGTGCACTGGCACCCACCAGAGTTTGACCTTCTTTTTTTTTTTGACTGGGTCCTGCAGGGTATCGTGGCATTCCTTAACGTATTCTGAGTTCCTACTATACGAACTCAATGCGCTGCTTGACTGCTTAAGAGTATATAGCAGGTTATACCTTTCAGGATGGCGTATAGTTCAGCTGGGAAGACACTAAGACTCGTTTCCATGGCCTTCGAAATTTTCCGATTTAATCCAAAGAAACCACCACCAAGAACATTACATCTTTTTAATAAAAACGTTCAGTGAGGTAATTCCGATCAGTGCTTTTTGGGCTGCCGTTGATTAAGTTGGAATGGCGCCTGTAATGCCGAGACATGCTAGTCTGGAAGGCGTTGAAGTATAACTATTGTAGTTTTTTGTTCAACTTTTGCCCACCATACAAGAGACGCGTAAGTGATGATATGTCTTACTATCGCAGTATATAACCAGTAGATTACCTTAGGTTTCAATCTCCAGGTTTTACCATAAGTGCGTCGATAGGCCCACAGCGCCCTAGTTCCCTTTGCAAGTTTATTCCACGCTCGCAGTCTGCCTCATCTTTTTTCTTTAACTACCTTCCGCAATCTCCTTATTTAGTAGGTACTTGTCATTTTGAATCTTTCTTGGTCAGTATATGTTCCATGGCTCAGATTTCTGTGCTACTAAAACCCATTTTATAAAGGTGGTAGTTGCTTACCCCGTGTCCTGTAAGTGCCTCACATAGCATTCTTAGCTAATCTTTATTTAGTGTTAGAGCTTCTTTGACACGTTTGGGATTGTGATTCTGTTCCATGAACGTTCTTGAGTGTTTTATATCCTCCTGTCTGTTCCAGAAGTTGTTCTTTTGTTTTATGATCTATTTGTGTTAATGTTTGAATTGTCAAAACAATAAATTGGGATGGTTCCGGTATCTGAGTACTTTTCTTGGCTTGAATGTTAGCCTTTTCATTGCCTTTATTGTTTTCATGACCTGGCACCCAGATTAACCTTAACCTGTTATTTACAGCCAGTTTGTTTAGTGTATTGTGACATTTTCAGACAGATTTAGAGTTAGAGGTGTACCTCTTTAGCGCTTTAAGATCCGTTTTTCTGTCTGAGAATATAGTGATCCTTGCGTTACTGGGTCTCCTAAAAACCTGGGTGGCAAAAAACAGATGCCATAACCATGAACTTGACACTTTGAATTTCCTTGACGTCAATGGAGAGGTTCGCTTCGAAATCATCGATTGTTTGGTGTCAGAATAAAATATGGTGGATCCAGGTGTCATCCATGGTCAGGAAATGTTGATTGAAAATTTCGAGATGCCAACTTGTCTCTTCTTTGGCTCGTCAGTTATCATTCTCGGTACCAACGCGCAGAGACCTTTTTCATATTCAGGACGTGGATGGGTGCCCTTCGCGATTTTTTTTTTGTTTGTATAGGTTCGTACAGGTTCAAGAGTTACGCTCTTATGATGTTTGTCACACAACCTGGACGGAGTGCAGATGGTTTGTGTCGAAGATGTTCGTTCACTACCTAGGGGTAGTTGTCTTATATAGAATTTGAGAGATTCGACTGAATTTGGTTGTAGTTCACAGTAATTTTATTAGTTTCCATGTCATTAAGATGTTATATTTGAAATGCACACGGAGAGTATCAATTTTGCAGTGATCTTACACTGCGAGTGTTATGCCTTCGTTAGCATTTTTTGGTCATCTCTCATTCACAACTGGTGTTGTTGGCGAGTTTTTTTCCGTATATTAATTGTTCTTTGGCTATGGTCAGACTTGAACTACAGACTTTCCGTTCAACAGTCGGTGATGATTACCATTGCGCCACTACCACTACCCAATGTTCATCTTCAATATATGTTCAAATGAATATACATACATCCTGGGAATCCTGATCTATTTATATGATTTTTCTACGCTAACCAAGGGCGGGTATAAGCAAACCAAAATGTATGCAGACTAGAAATAACCGATCATCATTACTTTTGGTTCACCCCTCAAATATGATGACGACATGACGATGGCTCTTCGTCGAGATATTATCAAAAATTCGCTTTAAATAAATCTTAAGAGCGCTTCTCGATCAGGAAGCAAAGAAATTTGATGCCAATTGCCGACAGTTAAACAGTTTGAAGGAATCCGTCCTCCAGATCCAAAGTTTGCTAGTCACAAAAGAGTTATGTCCCATCACAACATTTCTGACAACCAACTGTTATAAAAGTTGAAGTTTGCCACTCCCGCCATACTAGCCTGACCGTCTACCATCGGACTTCGACTTTTTTCATTCTCTTCAAAACTTCTTGTGTGAAAACGTATTAGATTCAGGTGAGACTGAATCAGCACATTCTCCGGGTCGATGCCCAGAAGGACCGGTAGTTCTTAGAACAACTAATTCAAAGAAAAACAAAACAGCAGTGTGTCATTGATTGATTTTTATTCTGCCCGTAAATAAATAGTCTTTGTTCCATGGCTTTTCCGACAACCCAATACATAAATCGAAATTAATGATCTGTCCCCAATTGTGATATGAATTATGTATTCAGCAGGGGGGAGAAGTGAAATGTTCTGTTTTTCGTTTTGAGGTCGCTCGCAGTATAATAGCTTCCAAAGGGCTTGATTCCATTATAGTGTAGCCGAGTACACATCATTTTTTTTTATTCAAGAAATGATTGCTAAGAAAAGGAATACAACTTGCCCTATTAATTTTCTGACCGAATGGCTAGCTATAAACACAATTGCTATAGAGAGTGCAGAATATTTCGACAATAAAAAAAATCCAGACAACTCAAACTCTACACATCTACTCGATTTAATAAGCATAAAAGCTTTTAGTTTTACAAGCCATATCTCGTAAAATACGACCATACCCCCTTAGAAGCTCTCAGATGTATAATACGTCTTTCCATATCAAGTCACGAACTTAAAGTCATAAAAAAAAATTATGTATTTCTATTTTCTCAACTGCAACCACATGTCTTCTCTAAATTAAGTGAGTAATTAATTCGGAAGGCACTAAAAACAGATCCCGCTGCTTCATCCATAAAGGTAAATCAAGTGAAATAAAACCAAGTGCGGAGCAATATACGAGTACTCGGACACAGGACATAAATCTACGGGGATCTTGTGTTATCCTTTACAATGGCATCGGTAGAACAGGGCTGATTTTAGACGAACAAGTATATACGAGTCTTTTACAAGGTTCTGGTACATATATGAAATGTAAAAATAGATAACTTGGACTTATAAATAAACTGGCAAGGGGTCGTAAAACATTGGACGCAAGTTGAAAATACCGAACGAAATTACTCGGTCGCGAAGGATATGACTTTACGGTGATGTGTACTCGCATTTGTCCGTCTTTACGTCATTTCTTGGAAACAATATTAAATTGATTTTTGAGATAATGAATATTATTTTATTATCTTGCCGCGTAGCCCACAGTCGTAAAATGGGGAGGTTGTTGTGCGCAGTCAATATCCTAATATATCAACGTTTCGACAGATTAATCTAGCACTCTCGGATTATCATAGAACTTTTTCTTATTTTCGCTGCTTTCATTTCTGCTCTGTATTGGCTTGTCAAAATATTTAATGAGCCTCCTTAAGGTACTTTTTAATTGATTGTTTGATGTGAAGTTTTTGAATAGAACCTTCGGAGACTTACGAATCCCATGGCGTACTCAGGGTATGACAATATTTCTAGCTTTTGTTTTATTTTCGTCTGGTTTTATAAACCTTTTAGCTTTCTCCATATCTCCTCTTCTTGACCTAGTAAAAAAGCCTTAACTTCTTAAAAGCCTTTGTACTTAATACTTATTCAGTACACTCCTTAGGGCGCCTCTTTTGCTTTTTAATTTATTTTTTATTAGAACAGATTACGTGCTAGAAAAAATGACTGAAATTAGTTTAACTTTTTAGGCTAACTTACTAGACCTCGACGGGTACTGTAACCTTAAATATATCTTTCAACTTATCTTATAACTTATCTTAACTTATATGCATGCCTTAAACCTCTGAAACCTATGTTAGTTCTATCCCGAATTGAAGGAGCTCCCTTTTTCAACCAACTTAATTTCTAGTGATCACGTCTTTAAGATCTCGGTCGAATACCGATTTAGCGGAGAAGCGCCTCAATACTCTGTGCAACGTTTCGGTTGTTAAGCTGCCTGTCACACAATTTTACCTAGGGCAGACCTAGGGCTTGGTCAAAATATAGAAATTCTTCTGAGAGGACGATGCCGTTCTGATGATGCCCTTGGAGAATGGGGCTCCGAATCATTTTTCTACCCGGATTCTGGTGTTCTGTAAAGCTAAAGTCAAGCTTTAAGACAAGCCCTCCCAAACATCCGAATCTTTCCCACCAAGCTCCCATAATAACAGCTACAGCATGTAACAGATTACCTTCACCCCTGCATTGAGTTGACTATTGCGCCCAGTTTTTTCTGTCAGCGAAAGTACCTCGGGCTCTGGTCAGATCAGCATCTACAATAATTGAACACGCTTCACATTTTTCGATGACTTTAACTCACCAGGAACTGACAGTATTTACTCTGACATGCTATCGGCGGGTACAGAGCAGATGTCAACTGTGATACGTTGTAGTACAAGGTGGCGCAAAATTAATCATCCAATTTTGTTTTTGAATTCCTTTTATATTGAATAAAAAAACAATTCTGAGTGATAGACAACTTTACTTGGACCTTTCACCCGTACCCGTTTCATCGCATTTTTCCATGACTTTCCGCAGGACTTATAGCTCGCACTTATGTCGAATATTCTTCTTAAGGGCTGCGATTGTCTGAGGCTTATTGGCATTAGCCCGCGACTTCAAGTAGCACCAAAGAAAGAAGTCCTTCATTCGACTTTATTTTCAATTTCATTTCGTTTCATAACTACCTGCTTTAAGGCTTAGGCAGATAATTGTCATTGTAAATGATTGATCCATGACCAATGGACTCTCAGGTAATCCTCTTAAAACCAAGGTAGTTTTTTTACGAGGAAGGAAAAATTATACGAATAACTCAGTTCGTCTTAAAAGAATTTTGTATATTGATATGCAAACAAGGGAGCCATCCTACTTTAATCAAAACGTGTTGGGTCAAAAACAGATAAGATGGTTTTATGGCAATGCAAGACTCCTCAACCAGAAACGTCTCTTGAATATACAGGGTAGTGGTAAAACCTATAATCTCATACACATTAATTGTCGGATGTCACTTTCGAGAGAACCAAAGGACGGTACGTCTCGGCGGCATTGGGGCAGTTCCCAGCACGCACGGTTTTGCCATGAACGCTCAATCCACCCTCTTGATAACTTTATCATGAGACGTACACTAAAAGCCATATCTCTTCCTAAGGGAGGTGGAATTTTAATGAATTTGCGCGAGAGTAATCCTATTATGGATTACCATCTGATGCAATGGCACTAGTTATCCAATTATGTTGCAAATACGGATTGGCTTCTGTGGCATCAGGACTGGCTCCTACCTGAGCCTGAGATGTTCCCGTATTATGGACGCCTTCAAATTCGGGGAGGGATCTAGTTCTGAGGTCTCCGTGGAGCGCGACAACGTTCGCCTGTACATTTCATTAGGCAAATACGCGTATTACGTATGGTTGTTAAACAGAGATATTCGCAATTCGAGCATGATTTATACGAGTATTGTGAAATAAAGATTGAGGGCACAAAGTTTTGCTTAGTCCTATCATCAAAGTAGTCCGCGAATTGAAGACCTTCCTAGCCAAAATTGGAAAACTGAATTTCCTGTTCTCAGGTCAAGTGAGAAAGAGGTCTTTGATGAGCTAGTCAGCATAGGCTTAGAGGAAGATTTTTGAAGACCTGAACCCGTTCTTTTTTTTTTATGGTTTTTAAAGAATGTGTAATCACCGAAAGATACCGAAAGAGCTCCTGGTATGCACGATTCAGGAATACGTCTGCGCACTTCAACCACTATCCCCACAGGACTGCCATTAAGTATTACTTCGCGGGGCTGGTTAGCAACTTATGCTATGTGCTCTGTATTTGCCGATTCAGCTCTTTTTAATCTTTCGAGTCTTTTTAGCTCGTTCTGCACTCTCGTTATGAAGGAGCAGGTCTTCAGGCAGTAGTCCTCTAAGCTTATTATGTGGCTTACTAGAAGCTCTGGGATCGACAGGTACATTCTTGCGTCCCTGCGTCTTCCTCTTCCTGAGGATATTCTGAGCAGAAGGGCGAGCTATCGTTTTCAAATGTGTTGTGAAGATATTTTGGATAGCCACCGTGACGTGATAGGAATTGCGTAAGGTGGTAATTGCAATCCCCGTATCTAAGCCTTAAAGCGTGGGGTTCAGCTTGTGGGTCCATCTGCCTTTTGCCGTATTATCCCACCTGGCTTGCCATAGTGCCACAAATATTGAACTTTCTTCTGCTATTATCCTCCGCATAGTGCTGGTCTCTTGACGGACTGTAGTTCGCCTAGGGTAAACCCTATGCATCTCGTCATCGAGGATATCGTTAGGGACCATAACCACTATAACAATTCATCCGAGATTGTCTAAAAACCGCATACTGTCTTTATTGCGTGAAACTCGGAAGTTTGCGTATCCCAAAGTCCTACGGCTGATTATGAAGACAGCCTCCGTCTTGTAGTTAGCTAGTTCGGCGGACTCCGGCTAAAATTTGATCTTGGCGATCGCTTCATCCATGGCGGACTCTCCTCGTGAATATGTTTCACTACAGTAACTACGGCGATGTTGTCAGCAAAACCGATAATCTTGACTCCTTGTGGTAGCGTTAATCGGAAAATTCCATTAGACATTATGTTCCACAGAAGAGGTCAAAGGACTGATCCCTGGGGGACTCTAGCGAAAACATTGTAATATTTAAAGCCATCGTCCGTCTGGTACCTCAGTTTCCTATTAGTGAAGCACTTAAGAATTATCTTAACAAGGTGCATCCATTCTGGTCAGAGACCTCCTAATGCATGACCAGTAGGCGGAATTGAAGGCATTTTTAACGTCCAGCGTTACTACTGCGCAGTATTTCTTCGTCATATTTTCCCCGTATCGCTTCAGTTGCTATATCTACTACCTCTTTTATGGCATCAACTGTACAAAGTGATTTTCTAAGACCATATTGGTGATCAGACAAAGTTCCTCTATCCTCCGCCACGGCAAATAGTCTGCCATATATGATACGTTCTAGCTAGGATCTTCCTGTTGCATGTAGCAGACTTATTAGCGGGTATGTCGAAGGTTCTCCAAGTATTAGTTCGTTTCTCTTGGATAGCAACACCAGATGTTGGAGTTTCCATGGTTTAGGGAAAGTTCCCTCCTTAACGTACATTTGCATCGTTGTTATAAAAATGCCTGGTCCCCTTTAAAGGGTTACTTTAATCGCTATTCTTGATTATTTCTTGACACCTATCTTCCCTCAGGCCTTGTACAGTTCATCCGTAGTTATTGGCGCGATCTGGTCCATGCTAGTATCCCTCGTAGCGGTGCACGGAGTAGATGGTCTATGGGTCAAAGGGCAGGATATTTGTGTGGACCTAGTGTTCCTTAGCTTTTTCGTCAGTATTCTATATGCCAGCCCCAGGGATGGGGGACTTCATTGCAGAGTTGCTTAAAGCATTTTGCTTTGCCTTTTTGAGGCCATTTCCAAGTTTCCGTCTCGCCAACCTGAAGATGTTTAGTTGTTCTTGGAACTCTGGTCTTCCACTAGAATGCTATGATTTACATCGAGCCTAGAGGCATTCTGCCCTGAGCGTTTTGACCTTATCATTCCACCAGTAGCAAGATTCACCCCTTCTGCTAGCTAATCTCCTGGACATCGCTGCATCGTAAGCTGGCCCGATTGTTTGAATCAGTTGGTACGATAGTTTGTCCCCTGGTCCGTTGTTGGATATAAAGTCGACATTTAACATTTCCTCGAAAGCCTCTTTGTCGAAGGATGCGTCTATCTATCTCTATGTGGCCTTCCTCTCCGTATTGCTTGGAACGATCATACTCGCTTTTGCAGTTCGCTGCAATGTGGCCGAATTCTAGACACCTAAAGCACTTCAGATACCCAGTCAATTTTTATCTTGCGCGACTTCAACATTAAGCCTCACATTGCTTGCCGGCAACCCAATCGTCGCGACTTGTATGCCTTCCTTAAGTTTTAGACGTTGCCTTCGCAGATCTCTTTTAATTGGTACTGGCGATATTATTACATCCCAGATATCCTTCTTGGTGGTGACCTCGCCGATGTCCTTGATTTACAATGTCGTTCTGTGTGCCAAAGTTCGAGCCTCTACGTCATCGCCCAGGGTTTCGCCGATTATGCCCTTAAACTTAAAAAATTTGTGTGTACATTTCCAATATAAATCATATCTAGGACAACCACCCCCGGAGAGTAGTGAACGGACATCATCGACACAAACCATCAGGACCCCGCCCGGGTTGTGTGATAAACACCATAAGTACGCACTTGAACCTGCATGAACCCTATAAAAAAAAAAAAAAAATGTTCAGCTTTCCCGCCTGTCTCGTCAAGTGTAGGAGAAATCGCAGGTCACTTTTCTGGGTCCGTCGAATCTTCGTCACCGAGATTGCTTTGACTCTGTGGAGTATTTCCGCATAGTATATATCCCCATTCGCTGCCACCAAGATAGCATGAGGCAGCCAGGATCATGCTAATTTAGCCTTTTTGCCCGAAACCAAAAACATCATCTTCCCAAAATGTAATACCACATGTTGAAAACAGCTGAAAACTGATGGCACATTTGTACCGTATAATAGATATCTGTACATCGAGGGTCATACCCTCGTATTATGTTTAAAACCCCAATTAATTTTTGTAGAAAAACGTCATACTCGCTGACTATCTACGTATTTGGTATCAGTTACCGTTATACAATACATACAACTAATTATACACAATATTTCTTAGCAACATTTTCCAGTGCCTCACTAGAACTTCTCCTATTTCGATTGGAAGGAAGGTAATGACATAACATCAGGGCAAAGGAGCTAAATTAGAAAAGGTTAATTATGTAATCCATCTCTTGGTGAAACTAGCTTGATTAAAGTTGCTGCATAGATGAAGGGAGTGATGATGACGTCAAGAATACATTTATCTCCGCACAATGGGAATTTATCCGGAATGTGGTTGCGAAGATTGGTTGTTGTTTCACGAAAAAAACGTAGTAATGCTCCAAATGAGCATAGTGGCAGTCATTACTGTCTTATTTTGAAAGTGGCACATGCAATCCTCTCGAGGAATGTGCTGATACAAATGCCTTCGAAGAGATTAAATTAATGTGGACACGTTTGTGGAAAGTATTGTTGGGTTTATAATGTTTTACAATTAGACACTATCATTCTAGTAAGCCAACATATGTACCTAAAACGAGTAAATTAAACAAAATAAAAAAGGTTTCCTGAAAATCCTTGGACCACTTTAGTCATTATAGTACACGCAGTGGAATCGTTGCTTAGAGAGTGCAGTGCTTGGGTTCAAACGCGGCACTCAAAATTCGAAAGTGTACCCCGTGATGATTTTTTCCAGCTAAGTTTGACGAAATTTCTGACAACTCCAAGTTCCAAGGCGTTATAATGGGCACACTATTTGCTAAATAGCAAAGCAATGCAATAGACGGGCCGTAAAACAATCATTAAAAATGTGTGGCTTCAATCTAAAATGATGAGGGCATATGCGGTTATCCAACAAGAGACGTCATTCTAGATCAATAGGAAGAGGGAGTTTGTGGGAAAGGGGTCAACATTTTTACTTTAGCATTTGTTCAAGAGCGAGGCGCTTGCTGTCAAGTCCATTTTCCCCAGCAATCGAGGTTCCCAACTTCAACGGCACGTTTCAGGAGTGGCCAGCTTTTAGAGCTTGGTTCACCACCTGTGTAATTCGGGATCATTCTCTCTCAAATGTACTATTTGAAGAGCTCAGTCCAAGCGGAAGCCAAGGTCCTCATCCGAAACATAGCAGTGACCGAAGCTAATTTTTAGACAGCGTGGGACATGCTGACCAATAGCTACGACAACACACAACGGTTGGTGAAAGCCTATTTGCGAGACTTTTTACATTTACCCTCAGTGAGTGAGGAATCAGCCAAGGGATTACGCAGACTTGTGAATGGAGCAACCGAAGCAGTAAGGGCGCTTCAACAATTTGGGCGTCCAATGGAACAATGGGACGACTGGTGGTCCTGTTAACCGACAAGTTGGACCCCGTCACTCTTAAAAATTGGGAAATATCATTGGAATCCCCAAACTTCCTTCCCACGTATGCAGAACAGAACAAATTCTTGAAATATCGACTTCAAGGTCCTGAAATCCAAGGAGATCGCTCAGACAAAGGTGAACAGTCGCCAAGCAACAGTCCCTCCGACTTGTCCCATCTGCGCTGGCAAACATCTTTTAATGTTTTGCACCGATTTCAAGCAAAAAACTTCGGTTCAACGTATGGAGATTGTGAAGAAAGTTAAGTTATGTTGGAATTGTTTGCGAGCTGATCATCGGTCTCACCAGTGTACGTCAGTATATATGTACATGTTCCAAATGCCAGCAAAAATACCACACGATGCTGCACGTGCAATCTACCATAGGCGAGGGAACCTCTTATCACATCTGTTCCACCAAATGTATCCAACGAGGACATTTCACATTCCACGCAATTGGAGCTCGTGTTACTTGCCACGGCTCTGGTGGGTGATCGATCTGCTACTGGCATTCTCTTCAGCTTCGAGCGCTTTTAGATAAAGGCTCACAAACATCGTATATAAGCGAATATGCGGTGCAGCAGTTGCATCTTCGACGAACTAGAATTTCGCTCCTGTGACTGGCATTGGAGGCGTTTTAGTAGGTCGTTCGACGAGTCTGGTTCAACTTGTTATAAGCTCTACTACGCATCCAGAGTTCCACATCGATTGTCCCGCGCTGGTACTTCCACGACTGGGACATTTACTGCCAGCAAGGCAGCTGGATTTAACGCAAGTTCGCCCGTTCTTAAATCTAGAACTTGCAGACTCCGACTTTCCTAAGCCTGGAGCAATCGATGTTATCTTGGGTGCTGATCTCTACGGCTCAATACTGCCAGAGGAGATCAAACAATTAAATCCAAGTGCTCCTGTAGCGCAAAATAGGTACCTAGGTGTGGTTTATGGGCGTTTGCCATCAAAAGCTTCTCTGGAACTTACCACCGCGACATCTGTGCTTGGCGTAGCTGACTTCGACGAATTAGTGCAAGATTTGTGGCAGTTCCATGAACAGGAAGACGTTCAGATTTCATCGAAAAATTGTATGAACAAACGGTTCGCCGCACTACATCTGGCCGATACGTCAATCGTTATCCATTCAAGTCTGTGCCAGAACAATTAGGCGATACAAAATCTGATGCATTCAAACTCTTTCGCTCTCTCGAAAGGCGTCTGGAGAAATATTAAAAGCTTAAAGGATTGTATGAAGACTTCATGGCTGAACATTTGGATCTTGGCCATATGCAACCGGTGAAATAAGAAATAGAGCCGAATTGTGTGTGCTATATTCCTCATCATGGGGTGTATAAGGACAGCAGCACAACAACAAAGTTGAGAACGGGGCTTAATGCATCGAGAAAGATCAAGTTAGGCATGTCACTCAATTATTGCTTGCATGTCGGACCTAAAATGCAGAATGACCTGTCCAGTATACTGCTAATGTAGCGCACTCATCGTATTGCTATTATTGCCGATATCGAGAAATGCTATCGTCAGATTCCTGTCGATCAGAGTGATACGGATATTCAGCGGATATTTTGGAAGAATAAGGATGGAGTTCCAACTGTTTATCGTTTGCTAACAGTGACATACGGATTGAATCGTTCTCCGTATCCCGCAATAAAAACGCTTCATACATTGGCCAAGAATGACGAAGCAGAGTTTATAGACGCAGCAAGGAGAATCGTTCTACATGGATGATTGTCTTCATGGGACGGATGCCGTAGATAGGGCTCTGGCTCTTCGAGAGCAGCTTCATCGGCTGCTTCAGCGAGATGGCCTTCCCCTACGAAAGTGTAACTCAAATTCGTCAATTTCTCTTTCAGACAACTTTCTAACTCTGAGACTAGCAATGGAATGCATTTTTGGAACATCGCAGGTCTTGGCTCTGCCTTAAAATAAAAAAAGTCTATGAATTTTTTCATCAAGCTTTGGGTCTGTATTTCGTATTTCTGTATTGTATTTTGTAAATTAAGGCCCTCGCTGTTAGCACTTCTAGCAATTCTATCTAACAATCAGCAAAACATTAAAAATCAATCATAAGATCAGACGGCTTGTTCTACAAGCTTACTAGGCTAGGTATGCCAACTCACATTCTAGACATGATTTACTACGGGGAAAAATATTTGTTATCAAATGTCACACGTTACTTTGGCAGGGTCTTTGACATTAAAAACGGTTTACAACAGGGAGTGGTTAATTGTCCAATATTGTTTAACATTTACGAGTACATAGGCGATTTAATAGGTTTTCTCAGCCACTCAAAAGCATATGCAGTTGCATACAGATCCGGACACAGTTCATTAAGTATTACTTTAGACGGAGCAGGCCTAAATAGAACTAACAATTCTTGTCAGAATGACCCGAAAGCACATCGCAAGGGCGACGGCTATAACAATAACCTGATTTCCAAGGCTTTCTAACTTAATTATAGACATCACGAGAGCATACCTCGATCGAGCTTCATTGCTTCAGAAGATATTCCTACGCAGCACGCCGATTTTTTGTGGTTGTCGTATGAAAACGCTTCCCAGAGAGGTATGTTTCTCCGGTGAGATCCTCCGCACTCCTTTGTTCGTAAGTTATATTAGGGTTAGCTTGCAGATATTTTGGCCCATTATCATGCTAAGATGACTTAAACGAGCCTAGGAAATGACTAAGCCTCTTAACTTTGGTGACATGCAGTGTGTTCGGAATGGCGAAGCCCGTACGCTAAAAAACGCAATCAGTAGGATGATCACTCAGAGTGATAGCCAACCTGATTATATTCAAAACTAGAAATAAGCTTTAAGATAAAAAAGAAGAATCTAAGCTTTGAATAAACTTTTTTTAGAATTTTGAAATTTTGAATCGTACGAAAATGGAATAGGTAGGTTTAAGACGAAAGACATTAGTAATTTAGAAATATAGCTAGACTTAGGGTACCTGCACAGGGTCAGTAAGGCACATTTAATATTAAAATATTTTTAAGTTAGACTTAAACCTGTTTTTCAATATACATGTACAATACTTCATCAGTAACACGCTTGACGCAAAATACATCATCGGTCTAATAGTAATCTTTGATAGTGATTGTGCAGTGAGTTTGTATCAATCTGATTTACTTTACTACATACAAATTCATTTTTTTCAAAAGGAACACAGCCTCTGCAATTTTTTTTTTGACTTTGATACTATAGTCTTCTATTACCTACTGTTTTAGGGAATGTTTCGTGCATATTTTGGTTGCTTATCGCCATTTATGCTTATTCGAACACGTTCAATTCCGATGCGAAGTGGAATCTGTTGAGAATCAACATTTCTCAGTCCACCCTACATATCTTCTGACTTAGACAAACTTTAACAAAACTTTACCTTTACTTGTAACCTCACTAGTCCAATCAGAACTATTTTTTTTAATTAATCGACATCAATTTGGTTGTAGTGGCAACAAAGGATAACTGGCCACCGAGGACAAGGTACCAAAGGCCAAGTTAGTACTTCGACCTGTACCACCATCATCCATCATCGTGAATAGATAGTGATTTTGATCCCTTGTCACTGTATCGTTTGATTTATACCCGATATACAAGGTGTGTTCCAAAAATAATGAAAATTTATTATTCGGTGATATCGGCGAGGATATCCCTCGCAGTTTTAGTAATTCGATTTTATGTGCTTATGCTAGGGTTTCTTTCAATCCCCGAAACACCTGAACAACCTGAACTTTGGGATAGATATAGAGGTTGGAGCATCTATACAGTTTTGTTGTTGGTCAAACATTCACGAAGAAGCAATGAAGTCTAAGCAGTCCGAAAAATTAATTGCTTTGCCACAAATTTGGTATTTTTTATAGACAGTTTCACCCCATAACAATGTTGCATATCTAGGTAGTACTCCTTATTGGTCGTTTGGCTTGGAGGCTGCGACTTATTGGACGAAGAACAAATTGAGTTACGACTTTCACATTCGATCTCATTTGAAGAGCTTTTCTCCTTCGTGTCGGTCCGGAATGACTCTATTTTCGACATCATATCCATTAACCTATGTTTCAGCACCTGTTGTGCCACTTCCCAGTAAAGGGTGAGCTAACATGTGATGCAGATGTTGGTTGTCAATTATTATCACTTACTGAATTCAATATTGTTGGTCTATTTAACTCATGTCAAGCACAGTTATCTGGCAATTTTTGTCCAAACGACTGCATTGGTTACAAGGTCAATGTAGCAAGATTGTCCACGCCAATCACAAAACGTCAAGATTTATGATCAAAATTGGAATAAGTTTAGAGACCAACTGATATTGATTGAAGTGCATATGCCGCTGGCTCGTACTTGTGAGTACAGACCTATAATAGCCAATATAAGGTTTCTATTCTGATGGCCAAATCTATAGTGGCATCATTGAAAAGGATAACTTTTTCTTGTCTGGAGTTGAAGGAGGCACTTTTTGCTTCAAAAGTAGTTGCCAAAGCCCTCGACACCTTGCGACTTTTGGCTGTTAGAGTTAACTGCTGGACGGACTCAAAAACTACTCTAAACTGGATATGGTCAAACCCCGGACAACACAAACAGTACGTTGCCAAGCGGCTTATAAAAATTGAAGAACGAACGTTGATATAATCCTGGAGATATGTCCCTTCTAAGAGCAACCCGGCTGACATGGCTCAACAGAACTCAACATCTGTTGGTCTAGTTCAACATGGCTACAGAAGGATGAAAGCTAATGGCGAAAGCAAATTAACATCACTCATAAAGAGCCTAAAAAAGCCCTAAAAGGGAGATGTTGCAAGATCTACTCCATAAGTACTACAACATTAATATCCTAATTGGATTTACATGCTGGCGTCGTCTATATATTGACGCAAGGCTGAAGCGACCACACGCCTTCACCACCTTGTGCACCTCTTCGGAGCGACGATAGGTATAACAGTTTTGGATCAGGTACACTTAACAAATATATTTTTCTAACAAATATTGTTAACTAAAAGCAAGCTTCTGAAGCTCAACCCGATGATCGGCGAGTGCGGTATTCTTCGATTGAATGGGCGATTGACGAATGCTTGGATATCAACATCCGAACGGTTCCCACTTATCCTGCCAAAGGAAAGCCACTGGTCCAGGTTGCTGATTGCTTCCGGCCATGAGTCCACTATGCATGACGGTAAATACAAAACTCTTAACCTTCTGCGAAGACAGTACTGAGTTATTGATGCTCGGTAGTCAATAAAGAGGTACATTCAACAATGCTTAACATGCCTCCGTCAGAAGCCTCAACCTACTAGTCAAATTATGGGAATCCTTCCAACTACTCATTGTGCCTCAGCCGTTGCATTTAAACACTCCGGTTAAGATTACGGTAGCCCATATGCGATCCGAACAACAAAAGGAAAGGCTATCGAAGTTACAAGGCGCTCTTCGTGTATCTTACCACTAGAGCAATATACCTTCAACTCGTGAGTGACATGACAACAGATACAGTCCTGGCTGCCTCGAAGCGCTTATTCGCTCAACGCGGCTACAGTTCTGATATATATAGCGACTGCGCAACGACATTTGTTAGCGCCAATGCTATTTTGAATAAAGACCTTGCAGCGTGTCGCCAACAAGTGGAAGAGAGTGCTCGTCATGGCGTTTCATGGCACTTTATACCTCCGGGCTCGCCGAACTTTGGAGGCATATGGGAGGCCGGAATAAAACGCATGAAGCACCATCTCAGACAGACTATTGGGGAAACAGCACTTTTCTTTCGGGAAACTTTACACCGTTTTAAAGCAAATAGAAGCGGTACTGAATTCAAGGCCTATCTCAGCGTTGTCAGATGATTCTACTGACACTGTCGCGCTGACCCCTGGACACTTTTTGGTGGGCGATGCCAGCACGGCTGTTACAGAACCTAACTTGCTCAACATCAAGACACCAAGAAGATGTGGAGCTGTGAGTACCTCCATGAACTTCAAATTAGAAGTAAGTGGAACTAGACGAAAGTCAACGTCAAAGTTGGGGATCTCGTTCTGATGAAAGATGAGCGCTCACCACCTACGCAATGGCCACTGGGTCGTGTAAGTGAAGTGCATGCAGGAGGAGATAACTTAACATATAACATCGATATCTAAACAGGCGATATACAAGTTAGTTGTGCTTCCAATTGAAATCGATTCTGGAGGTGAACACGGCGGGCGGCTCGAAACTGGGTATCTTAATTCGCCGCCAGAAAAATTGGTCCTCAATTATGGATCTTTAGAACGAATTCAAACTATACAACGATTGAAGTCTTTAGACCATCTACGACGTCGCCAATTCGTTTAATGGGTATCGTATTGCCAAAACAGCTTGTCATCAAATGTGATTTTTTCCAAAAAGTCTCATTTTTGAATGATAAGAAAATAAACAACATCATCGTAACTGGGTCGAACTGGTGCGGATTAGAGGTTGGTGGCATTTTTTTGAAAATATAACTGGAGAGTCTTACTGCAACCTGTTGACCAATTACTTGTTTTTCAAAAATGAAATGAACTGGGCTTGGAAGATCTCTGGCTTCAACAGAACAGCGTCACCGCTCATATAGTCCAGTCAAATAAGACTTTGAAGGTTACAATAATTCCCATAGAGCTAAAAATTGGTATGAATGTTCAGAATACCATTATAAATGAATTGTGAAAAGTCCCCATCAATCCCCCTTGTGCAAAAAATTTTATCGATGGTGAAAGTTTGCAAAAATAGGTTTTTCGCGTTTTTCAGCTTAACGGTGAGTTTTACAGCAAAAATAGTTCAGACAAAAATTGTAGATCATCCGATTCTCTACAAAAAATGTATCTACACTTTTTTTCATAAGTATTGCCATTTCCGTGATATAGCGGTTGAAAGAATTGAAAAAAATATTTTATTCGTAATATGCACACGTTTCCACACCACCTATGAGGTAGTGTGCTTGGCGCTTTTTTTTTTAACGTGGTTTCCCCGGTAGGCCTATTCCACGATCTATTATGATCCTATTGAATGCAAATGGAGTATTGAAAATGATGAAAGCTGCGTAAATTATGTAATACATAAATGAAAAAATAATTTGGAAAAATTATTCATCGGATTCATAATAATCCAATGGAACTTCTAGTATATTGTCTTCGTTTTCTTCTTCTTCTTTTTCTTCATCTTCTTTTTCCTCATCTTCCTGCTGGACACAAATATGTTCTAAAAGTGATGGATCATATGTCTCATCACTGATATCGTAATTATCCTCATCTAATATCGATTCAACATTGGAGCACGACTGTCCTTGACAATTGGTGCATGCTAAAGAACAAAACAGTCCAACCTTTTTACAGCCGCATTTAGCATTGCAACCTTTTTTGCAATTGCAAAAGATGGTGTTAAGGAGTTTTTCTGGTGCAGGTGGGAGTAACGTATGAATTGGTTCCAATGCATTGTCAACTAACTTCCAACCCCAGTCTTCTGGATCCATTTTATTACCAAGCCACACTTGAACTTGATAATATACCCGGAATAGATGTTGTTGAGCAGCAGCAGAGGTTGGGGGAAGACAAGCTAATTGCACTTGTTTTTTATTATAAGTTTTTTTTGCAAAAGATAAGTATCGGAGCTTATCCAAGCAGGTAATTTTTTTTGGAGCTCCGTACATAGAAAGAAGAAAGCGAATTCCATTAGTGATTATAACTTCTTCTTACTATCTTTAAAAACTTCAGCACAATTAATTAAATTTTGTTTCTCGAACAATTTCAAAACCGTTGTTTTGCCCCTCTTGAAAAATGCTGATGTTGTATCGCAGCCAGTTATTGCGTGTAGAAAAAGTATATGATTTTGGCATTTTGGAAAAGCACAGAGACTTTTTGATGAATATATTTCCGATTGCTGCTGAGTCTTTCCCGGTTTAAAAAAATAAATAATTTTTTCTGTTGGAGTTCGAGCAGTAAGTAATACTAATAAATCGACATCTTCACCAACAACAATAGTTGTATTTGTTGAGTTGAATTGTTCTATTGCTGTTTCAATGATCAGAACATCAGCATCATTTTCAGCTTGTTTTACAAGAATATTTTCAGTAGTAAATTTTTCTTTTAACATTAAAATAAACCGAGACTTGTTGTGGGTATTTGCAAGAAATTTTTGTTTGCTTGTGGGAACTGTCATAAATTCATCAAAAATAACATCAGAAGATGAAGATGTTGTTGTAGCTCGACGTCGTTGTTCTGCGGCTTTGATATTTTTTTTACAATCGGTGTAACCATCAAATACTACAGTCACTCTATGGCCAAAATGTCTACGTACATACTGAACATATTTGTCTAAAATATTATGAAATGTTTCTTCATGGTCCCAGACAACTCGGTGTAACAGAAATCCCCCGTCGATGATGAACGTAGAATTTATATTGTCAATATCTAATATTACTGTTTGAAAACAATCGTAAATGGCTGACTTTTGTGTTTTACGCATTCCAATTTCATCAAACATTGACAACGGGTAGGGAGCCAATTCATATTCGAAATATTTTTCAATTTCATCTTCCAAAGCAGTCGTAATACTCATACGTTGAAATAATAATACAGGGTCAACAGGAATCTTCTTATCGTGAACTTTGACAGTGCTACTCATAGCTAAAAGAGGGACTACTTTATCAGCACGTTTCAATTTAATGTTATCAAAAGTCAATCCTGTTATTTTTGACATGCAAGCAATCCCAACTTCACGAGCTTTATGACAATTAATTTTGTCATCACCAACAATTCCACTGGCAATAGATACAATTCTGTTGACTTCTGGAAAAGGATCATGTAAAGAAAACCACTCTAGGAGGCTTTGTATGTCTTGAGAATCTTTCTTCATTCGAGAATCACTTGCATCAACATGCTGATCTGTTGTGTCCATTTTAACATTAGCGAAATCTTCCAATCCTTCACAAATAGCATTCATTGCATGCATACCATATACCCATTTACTTATGACACTCTCTTTCGTACTTCTCCCTCGAGAAAGACCTCCATCTGTCTTCATTGCTTTCATCATTGACTGCTCGATCACCATGTCTGTTGAAGTTCCACAACTCAATTTATCTGAACGTCACTACGAAGGAATGCTTACGACTAACAGTATTTTGTTGAGTATGAGACCTTCGAAACGGAGCAGGTATACGAGCATCGCCACGCTGACAATTGAATGGAAGACAGATGTTACTCAAGGCCATGCGACTAAATGAAAATAGGGGAGGAGTTTTTGACGTTCATTTATATTCTAAGAATTTTATAATTTGTATGTATAAGACATAGGGACTCATGTATTTACTCATATAACGGTTCAAAAATGTATATAAAAGTACATTAACGTGCATATTACGAATAAAATATTTTTTTCAATTCTTTCAACCGCTATATCACGGAAATGGCAATACTTATGAAAAAAAGTGTAGATACATTTTTTGTAGAGAATCGGATGATCTACAATTTTTGTCTGAACTATTTTTGCTGTAAAACTCACCGTTAAGCTGAAAAACGCGAAAAACCTATTTTTGCAAACTTTCACCATCGATAAAATTTTTTACACAAGGGGGATTGATGGGGACTTTTCACAATTCATTTATAATGGTATTCTGAACATTCATACCAATTTTTAGCTCTATGGGAATTATTGTAACCTTACCTCTATTTTAAGGACTAATTTGACTGGACTAATATAAGTCTTCAATGTACGTCGTACGGAATTTTGAATAGAGAAGAAGCCTTCGAGGTCATGCGATTCGACCTTCAGACTTCTTTTGTGGCGTTATTTGAAGAGTAAACTACTAATAAGCCAAAAGCAATTTCGGATTTCAAACATAACATTCAAACTGAAATTTCGGTCCAGTCTTTAGAACGTCATTGTTCATTTTAATCGCCGGCGATAGTCACATAAGTGATATTGTATTACCATTATAGCTGCCATAGACCAAACATCATTATCAAATAAAGATCAACGGTTGGCTGATCCTGATTTCATTAATTTCATTTAGCAACTCATGAACGCTTACCATTTCACGCAGTTCTTTCAGGAAATGTAGCAGTTCTGAAACAAATTTTGCTGACAAATTGATATGTCAACATCTGTGGCGATCCCATTTTTTTTTTTCAAAATTTGATGATTTTTAACGTCCTTACGAGCTTTTACCACCCGTGAACCCCAATTCAAATGTTTTCCGACTCCCCGAAAGCAATATTTAACATTCCCCAGCTTCTTATTTCATTCTTTAAGCAATATTTACCAAAAATTCTTCAATCTAGTTTGTAAACAAATAAATAAAAACCACATGACGCGACCTAAACAACGCGACGGTAAACAACACAGACTAAACAACCGAGCAACGAACATACAGAGTTTTCAGATTCATAGGAAAATCGAGCAAATTTGATTCATACACAAGACGTGCTATGACCAAAATAACGGTATTCTTGTTTTTTTTTTACCACAAAAGAGAAAATTAAATAGGAAAAAACGTTTATAAGCGACGTTGTTTATTAAAATTTTATTCAACAGAAATGTACCCAAGAAAAAAGCTTTCAATATGCACTCATAACATATAGGGTTTTCCAAAAAGGACTTGACAATTTTTTTTTTAATTAAAACGCAAACCATTTGAGATATTTCAAAAACTTTATTATCGGCTTGAAGAACAATCAAAACATTTATAAATGAAATTCGACTTCGTTCATATGGCCACCGCGAGCACGTTTGCAGTGGTGGATTCGTTGGACCCAATTTTTGATGACTCGGCCACACATGTGTTCCGAAACGGCCATTATTTCGCGTTCAATCTTGGCTCTGAGCTCTTCCAACGTCGTCGGCTTGATGGCATAAACCAATGACTTAACGTAGCCCCAAAGAAAATAGTCTAGAGGCGTTAAATCGCACGAACGATAACACGCTCATCAAACTTACTCTTCAATAAATCGATTGTAACGTGTGCTGTGTGGCTTGTGGCATCATCCTGTTGAAACCACATGTCGTCCAAGTCCATATATTCCAATTCGGGTCAAAAATAATCGGTAATCATGGCGCGATAACGCTGGCCAGTCACAGTAACGTGACGATCGTTATCGTCGACGAAAAAATATGGCCCAATAACGCCGCCGGCATGCAGTTATTTTTTGTGGATGAAGTGGTGATTCATGAAGCACATGTGGAGTTTCACGCGACCAATAACGCATATTTTGCTTATTGACGAACCCATCGAGCCAAAAATGACCTTCGTCAACGAAGATGATTTTGCGATGAAATTCATCATCTTGGCGCATCTTCTCCAGAGCCCAATCGGAGAACGTACGTCGCTTTAAATGGTCCATCGGCTTCAATTCTTGAGTCAGCTTGATCTTGCATGGGTGTAAACCAAGATCCTTACGCAAAATACGCCATAATGTGGTCTGAGCGATGCCCAATTCTTGAGAACGTCGTGGAATTGACTGATTTGGATCGTTTGCTACGGACACCTGAACGGCAGCGATATTTTCGACACTTCGACCAACCCGTTGTCTCACTGACACGGCACCATCACACAACGAATATGTCGACTCAAATTTTTGCACTAAGCTTGTTATTGTCTGTCTACTAGGGCGAGAATTATGACCTAAAATTGGAGTTAACGCTCTTAAAGTTGCGGTCACCGACTCCGAATTTCGGTAGAAAATTTTTATAATTTGCAGACGTTGCTCGTCCTTGTACTTTACTATTATGAAAATGTTGAGCTTACTGAATAAATTGACAATAACAGTTCGATGATTAGTGAAAGGGTGCGTTCACAAATTAAATTTAAAACTGTCAAGTCTCCATTGGAAAACCCTTTAAAAAATAAATAGTGCATAGGGAATCGCAACATTATCTCCCATTTAGTTGGTAATCAATTTTGAAAATCGATTTGAACTAAGTTGTAGTTTCGCCGTCTAAAAGATTGATTTCAATCCATGGGGTTGGTTTACATATGTCAATAATTTGTTGAGAACTACCTGAGGTCGTCTATATTCTGTCTTATTCAGATTATACTGAGATGACCTAAGCCTGTCTGTCTGGGTAAACCGTGTTGCTAATTACTATTGCATTCAGCACAACAGCAAATATTTTGGCAACAGCGGTTGGCAGTAGAGTCAGTGTGCTCTTTCGAATCGGGTGCCATTTTCATTGGTCCCTGAATTTCGAGTTGAAGTTATGAAATTTTTATTGTAGTCGAGGCTACAGATGAACAGTGTTAGAATATTGTTGAAAATTAGCACCGGAATTCTGAGTCTATTTTCGGTTGTAATAATCGTCCCGCTAAACAGGCGATGCATCCAATAGTTCAATAATTATAAAAAAAAAAATTATTTTAAATTGTTTTATTTCTAATAACTATCTTACGCTAGACAAAATGGCTTAAAACTAGCTTAAATATCTTAACAAATCTATATATCTTACTTGCCCTAAGCGGACACTCTTAAGTAGACAGTACAACTGACACCTACATATGTATGTCTTTCGACTACTAAATACAAATTTAGAATTTTGGACGTCTCAAGCTAAAAAAATTGTTTTATTTGAAAAACTTAGCATACGAGTCAACATATTCACTATTAAATATTCCTATGTATCATATCGCAGCTTAAGTTCTTTAACTCAGAATGAACCAGAATCAGTAGATTTCACGCCATAAAATTTCTCGGTCCACATGATAGCGATTTTTGAAACTCGACAACTCAGGACTTCTTTGACAACCCCTCGTAAAGTCTGTCTCTCATGAGTGTGTTCTTTCTAAGTATAGACGTTCTTCTTCTAGGTTTACTCTTATATTGTCCACCCATCTACATCGCGGCCTTCCTTAAAACCTTGGGGTTTTCTACTCATTATTCTTTTGACTGTTCGCTCACTGTCTGTGGATTGCGATTTTCTAGGAAAACCTTTTATTCTTATTCTAAAGCGTATCCACCCCAAACTGCTTAATTATATATATAGTCTTTCGTTCTAAGTGGTCAACCATCTGATGGCGTCTTTCAACTTTCTGACGATGCGTGACCATCTGGCTCACTCTGCATAACTGTGACCTCTCCAAGGCTAATAGGCCTCAGTCAGTTCTCAGGCTCAACTAAGCATGATGACGTGCCCAGTTTATAAAAAATAACCCCAATCTAACTTATGAATACCGGAGTAGCTCACCGTTCTAGGAAACCACCAAAAATCAGCATGCTGTTAAGCAACATCGGTACTACAAATTATCGAAGTACTCCTCGCGAAAGAGTTGTTTGTCCCTTGCGCCCCGGTAGTGGTAGTAAATTACGCCTATCGTGCAATAACCTTTCCAAACCAATGTGAAGAAATTCTTCTGGGAGAATAAAGCTCGGTCAGGGTGTGCTCTCATGTTGTCTATAATTTAGTGTAGCTGTCTATAGTTTAGGCTTGCTCCGTAATAGACGACTTTATTAGGGCAAAACTTAATGAACTGAGACTCTGGCGTTCTGTACACTCTAAGACAAGTCCTAAGGCTCTCGAACACAGGAATCTTTTCCATATAAGACGGCACTACATTAAACCACACCAGACAACCCTAAGCGATATGGGCCTTATTAGACCCTGCGGTCAAGTTGACTGCTGTGAAACAAATTCCTTGTCGTACGAAGGTTTTTAAAGCTACAGCAAGACAAGAGTCTATATGTTTATTGAAATATAGATACTGATCAAGCTAGATACCATGATATCTAAAAACGTTTTTCACCGCTATTGGTTGTCCATGTTGCCCGGTAATCTAGTTCTTTCTGGTTTTCTTAACGGAGTCATCATTTCCGAAAATTAATTTTCAACTTCCAATCATCGCAATATCAATGATTGAAGTACATTGATTGGAGGAACATTGGAGCCGATCTGTACCAATAAGGTCGCTTATGTTGATGATAAATTGTATCGGAAAATGAACCTCACCCTATTGTTAACCCATTTTGAATATCAAAGATCCTGCTCAAAGTAACGTTGTCACTTTTAACAACAAACTTCTTTCCTATAGTCATTATGTAAGTCATGTATAGAAGCTGGTTTAGCATGCTTAGTCTGATGGGTTTGTAGAACAGACCTTCTACCCTTCTACCCGTAGAGCGTCGAAAGCCTTTTCAAAGTCGACCAGAGATGCCCCTACATTGTCTTTTTTTTTTTATCTTATTCCACTGAATGTCGGCAACGCGTTTTGACAGCACCGTGAATAGTGCCATGCCTCGATTGCCCAGTATTATTTCCTTTTCCTCATTCCATTTGATACCACTTTTTCAAAAACTAACAGAGAACAGAGATTAGCGGCACTGGTTCTACCCTTTTTTTCAAAGCGCTGGATAATGAATATTATTCAAAGCGTTGTTGAACAGCGTGGTCAGAATATCTACTGCTTTAATTGGCCGGTGTCTTAAGACAATGTTTGGGAGACGATTTTCTTTCAGCGACTGACTTTTTTTTTTAAATGTCTAGGGTGCACAGGAGTTCATCCCTTCCCACAAACAAACAAGTAAAGAAATCGGTCAATGGCCTAATTGCCATTCACAAGATTTTCATAATTAAGATAGGGTGATCTCAGATCGCCAATTCAAACAAGATGGGATCAGCTCACTGGGGGCCAAACTTCAATTCCAGGTTTTCTAGCTTGAATTTTGTATTTTACTTGGATGGCAGGAACCACAGTAGCTGGGGTTCTAATACCGGTCGCTATGACCTCAGAAATATGTACTCTATGACACAGACTCATAAGTACTCGGCAAGTTTGGTTTGGTATATGCGTATGGATGGACAGACAAGAAAGCCTTTGCATAAGTCTGCCCTTACCCAGCTTTGAAAGGTAGACGACTAAAAGGCCGCATTTTCAAGATCACGATTGTGTACACAGACTCCAAAAAGCGCAAATGGAGTTGACTTTCTCCTGTTGATCCCCAACTACAAAAAAGCCAATGTCGGACACCCTCTGGACGTATGCCCACGTTCCCCAGTGTCACTGTATTGTCTGTAATTCTAAAGGATATCGTTATGATCTTTTCTCCTGAATATTTTATTTATTTAAGCATTTTATAGCACGAATTCTGCCCCAAGACAAACTTACAGCTTTTCTGAGGTTTCGTCCTTATCTTCGGATCGTGTGGGTCTTAAATCTATCTCTAAAGTCGTTTAAGCCTGGAGGGAACTCCACTTTTTTTCTTTGTTCGGCGCGTCGGCTGTTCGTATTTTATATTTTTATATTTGTCAGTATGATCGCTGGTCTGATATCCGACCTGATATATGTATAAACACCAAATATACTTACCAAAAAAAAAAAAAAAACAAGAATTGGATCTCCGGAAGTTTTCCGACTGAGCTCTGCTGAAACGTGAAGAAAATTTTAAATTTCATCGAAAAATCGTTTCCAGCGATTGAGCTCATTTTTGGCTTATGCAAATTGGACAGTTATAAACCCACATGTGATTCAAGAGATTCCATTATATCCTCAAATTGCGATTAGTTTGTGTATTTTTTCGTCCATGAAAATAATCGTCACACTCATTAGTGTTTCGATATCATGCCATGTTGCAAGGTTATTTTTGCCCACTCTTGGATAAACTTTACATCAGTGAATTAAGCCCAAACAGGATGTCACACGTGCCACAAAGTTGATGAAGCAATTTACCTGTTGAAGGGGAAGTTCTACCATCTTGTCTGAACCTAGTGACTTAACGCTTTTATGGTGTTGCGTTCAGTCATTGGCTTATGCCAACAAATCAGTTATGTTATAGGAAGTCAGGAGCTATGTGTGAAGAAGTGGAAATTGGCTCAAAATTACCGATCGCTACAAACATGAAGGATATATGAACGAGATCGAATTCAATTCTTAAGCTTAACCTAAAATTAATTTTAGTAAAGTGTTTTCTATTTAAATGCCAAATTGTTATGTCCTTACTGAAAAACCCTGTAGATAGCAATACAGATACAAGAAAGATCGCGTCGATTAATTGCTCTATAACGGATTTGAATAAGACCTTCGACTATAAGCCGCCTGCAACTCAAGTAGGTCACTGTGCATCAGATCACGCATATCCTACGAACGGAACTATATATTTGAAACGACAGGTACAAACTGCTAATTAATTCATTCGGCGCGCCAGCTCACCACTGCCATGTGGCTATTGTCAATTCATTAACGACAATCTATTAATATGATTGTTTTCTTTATTTTTATCTCAAAGTATCAAAAGCTCCTCGACGAAAGAAAAACCAAGAAAACCAAAACAACTTACAACAAACACGATCGGGCCACATCCATTAAGGAGATGCACATGGCCATCTCGGATAATTCCGCTCCCAGCTGCTAGCTATCAGATTAGAAAATTGCTATTATACCTTACCGCAGCGCAGCAATTGCCCGGTAGTATTCATCGCTTGGACTTCTAATCGGCCGAGTCGATTTTGCTTCGACGAAATATCGAAATTGTCTTGCGACCAAAATCGAATATTTTTTTTCGAATGAGTTTCATCGGCAGTGGGGTGATAAATAATAATCTACAGTCGTGTCGCGAATTAGTGAACAACGTTCCGAAACATCCATCGCCATCGATGTGGATGACGTACCGATGCAGATACAAGCCGTAGGTGTAAGTGGTTGGCCTGGTTCCTTCCTATGATCTTGAATTTCTTGAATTTATGCATATTACTGTCAATCTAATTGCCTAACTATAAATAAACATAAAACGCGCGGAAGTGATTGTTTGTTTGCTGCGAAGTGAAATTTAAAATCCCGGAGTCAAGTTGGTGTTCCTTGCCACGTGGATTATAAGTTCATAGACAAACGAAGATATGAAAATGTTTATTTGTGAAGCTCGTTTAATTTTACGTCATTATGTGGGTGTTATGCGTTCTATGGGCTTACTCTCGGCGATTAATCAACCAAAATTTGTTTTTCTTTGTCGTTTTGTGTTTGTTTTTTCCATGGGAGTGAGTTCCCCTAGATGACAGCTACTTCAATCTATGAGTTCGGAAATTACTTTCATTTTTCTTCCAGACCACTAGTCTTACATTTTGTAATATAGTTTTTCGGTACACCCTAAAACCTGCACTCCACGCTAGTGTTGATCTTAAAATGTTGCAGCATAGCGCAGCAGGAAGAGATGAATCATCTTGAAATTTATAATGTTAATTAGTCATTGTGTGGTTGCACGATAATTGTCAAATTGTTTAGCGGTTCTGTGTCGTCATTATTGAGTGACTGAAAGTGGGAGTGGTAAGAATATATAACAAGTTCGCATGTCGACAGCAAAGTGGACGTTTTTTTTTGTCCTTATTTTGTCTTTATTTTGGGAAAGCAATATTCAAAATGGAAAACATATTATCGATGTCGTCATCGACAAATGCTGTGTCAAGAGTGACGTAAGTGATTGGAAAGCGACTGCTGAATGACGTAAACCCATTGAATCTGACATCTGATGTCAGGAGTAGTGTGAGGCCAACAGGGATATGTAAGAGTAATGATTTGTTTATGGAACACGCTTTAGTTATTCGAACGATTTTTTTTTCTATGGACATCATGTGCGAAGAATGACGGATAGATATACAGCTGCATTTGAATTTTACTCCGCATTTATTCGGAGTAGTAGGATATTGATTGACTTGATGTCAGTATAGTAATGAAGCTAATTTCTTGAGTGAATAGTTTCTAATGTATTTTTAACTTGGCCGTTAGGATGTTCCTTTCAAGAAACGTTTAAGCTTTATTTACAAATTTGCTTTTTTGTTATAGACTGTAAGCTATTTCTGAAGAATTTTAAATTTTTAGAATCGTTTGCCTTGGTTGACCTCGTTATTACATTTAAGAATGCAACTTTCAAATGCATTAACGAGCTCTTTACCCGAACCCCTTTCATACAATATCTTTATTATATATGTAAATTGCGTGGACATCTCATCACGACACCCTGAAGTTTATTCAAAAGGGCATATCTCCTATAAATGATTTAATAGCAGAATGTATACTTCAGGCAAATATAGTCTACTTGGAGCTCTCTTCGCTTTCGCTAAGCAATTGCGTCAGGATTTTGTCATATGAATAAGTCATCGTCATTCTTAATTATAACTAGGCTACAGCGATCAAAATACAATACAAAAACTAAGGATTAATATCAGGGAGGCTATACCTTTTTTTTCACAACCAAGACATGATTAACTATGGACAGGTTACTATACATGTTTTATAAAAGCGGAGATTTTGCGAAAAAATCGTGTGCTATGAGCTTACAAGATCTACCATCACGCTTAGCCCGTAGATCCTTATTTCGGATGATTGTGCGGGATTATCCAATTTGTGTCTCGGGAATCAAGTTTAAATAAAACACCATTAAATATTTTATTTTTATTTTGGTATACTGAATGAACCCTACCATTACGAATGCCTTATAATATATCATTCAAATGTCCTCCACGGGGTTCTTGCAAAATTCGGTTTTGACAAGGTAATTTTCGATAACATTTCGACACATAACGGACAATAGCTTGACCATAACTTAACCTACATTCCTTAACACATGGGCATGAGTACCTTAGCTCAGGCCATGTCGTATGCTTTTGTGCGCCGGTATAGAAGGTTTTATATAAATTTTGTATTGTGTAGCCTTTGCTGAACATTTTGGTCAAACTGCCGTGGCCGTGGGATGGCTTTTGAGATAAATTTCATGTTTTTTTTTGTTTTTCAGCATTTTTACTTCATTTTTCAAACTATTTATAACAAAATAAAAAACATAACAATATATAAAAGAGGAACTTAAAAATAGAAAAGAAAATACATTAGTTCAATATTACTTATTTAAAAAAAAAATAGTAGCTCCAGGAATACAAAAAAAATGTAAGCTTATTGTCTGTAAAGGAACCAGTTTGACTTTATTTATTTGAAAAGCAATAAGATCAAATTACCTTTTGGAATGTGAATATGTATTTATGAGAGCAAGAAATACATAGCTTGGGTTTGTTGGAACACTCTGGACAGTATGTTGTTGTGCCTTTTAAGTTGTTTCTTGCTGTTTCGTCTGATAACTTTACCATTAACATATTCCCTTTTTTCAATATAGTGCTTCCTTGAAGTAATTGACTGTGGGGACAGATGGCCGAGCAATTCTTCAACAACATCCTCTCTGCACTTTCTTATAATTATACCCCTTTTTGTGGTTTTTTGTAAACTAGGAACGCATTTACAATCGTCATACCCATAGGCCTGTTCTCAGTGTAGTTGCATAGGAAGCCATTTGATCAGAGAGATCAATGCCCGACTCTCTTTTGTTGTAGTCTTGGATAGCAAGGGGTTGCCTGACGTCGACTTGGTCTCTGGCCCTACTTGCAGATGGTAAGTTTGGGTCAGAGATCGGTTGGTTTGACAAGAAACCCATAATTGGCGCATTCTTTTCTTCCATGGCTATCATTTCTCTTCTCTTCAGATTTGCATGCATCACTTCTTTTGGCAACATTTTTTGTTGGCTCGAAGAGTTCCAACTACATGTGTTTTTTGGTCAAGCATAGACCAGTTCATAGCTTGTATAGTAAATGTCAACAAACTGAGTGCAACCTTCCCCTTTCAATAAGGTACTGAGTTATTCGCAAACGTTCTTCGCCAGACCAATTTCTCGAACACCGGTCGAACTTTTCTCGGAATAAAATTGTTGACCACGTGACCTTCCGTAGAGCAAAGTGTGAACAATTTTACACCATAAGGATGACCTTATGAGGAAGATACTGTCAAAAACTAGACGACCTCTCCAGGGAATAACAGTTTCATCGATAACCATGTTTTCCCCAGGTTTGACACTCTCTGAAACTTTCCCTGCAGCATGTCCAAAAGAGGTTTCAGTTTCCCAAGCCTATCTCCTGCTGCTATAGTGGTGTTTTCAACAAAATGAACAAAGTTTAGAAATAGTTGAAAACGGTTGTGAGACATGGTTTTTACAGGAATCCCAAAGTCTTATTTTTTTTTCGACCAATAATCTTCCAACGATCCCACCTTCACAAGGTCCATCTATAGCAAAAGTCCAAAGAATTTTTTTTGGAACCCAATTGTTTTTTTCTGGAGGCACAAGTTATTCTAACGCGACTAATTTGCTGCTGCGCGTATCTATTGGTTTCGAAAACAATAAGTATAACCTCCACATCGACGGAAAGGCTAAAAGCTTCCAAACAACTAATACTTTTGGGAACGTCTATAAGGAAATTTGACCTTCCCATTAAAAGAAAAGTTTTTTGGCAGAAGAAAACTCCGTCCAACTGTTCCTCTTCACTTTCTGGTGCTTCTACATCAACTGCATCGAAATCTTCAGGTCCTGATTTTGTTTCGGAGTTAGGGTCATCACTTGGAAGTCAATTATTATCGAAATCCAAATCATCGCTTGAAAAATCGTCTCTACTTTCTTCAATTTCTAGCTCTCTTACCATTTCACTATCAATAACCTATAACTCTTCAAAAAATATTATTGTCAATTTGAAATCACTTCAAATCACACTTACTAAAAACACATGAGATATCACGAGGAAACTACTGTCGTGCGCTTTCGTGCGGCACGGGATCAGTGGTACTTTTTTCTATCATGAGGCCATATCGTACAAAAGCATGCGACGCACAAAAACCGTTATAATTTCACAGTTATGACAAAAAAAAAATTGGAATATATTAGGAACTACTTTTTGGGTACTAATAAACAAAAAATTGGCAAAAAAATATTTTGACTTAGCGTAACCCAAAATGTTAAAGCGGCTTGGCAGTCAAAGTGTTAAAAGTTCGACGGTGATGAAAATAAACATGATGTTTCGCATAGTCTTATATACAGAAATCCAACGGCGACAAATTACATGATCACCCAAACGCGTAATAATTCAGCCAGAAAACTTTCCTCGCAATAAAGCCAAAGCAAGTCTTATTGTATGAGATTTTTCTTGTTGAAACCACATGCCGATCACATCTATATCTTCGAGTTGGAGCCAGTGAAATAGTTTAAATGGATCAAAATCCGATTTGGGGTATGTGCTTGAAATAGGGGTGTTAATCCAGACTGTGAATTGGATGACTCTGTTGCCGCTTTGGAATCAAGATAACCTTTAAGTCATTAATGAGGGGCCGTTCCTTACACAAACTTCTCGATAAAACAACGAAATAATTGGTTTATTCTTGAGCAAATGGTATTGCTATATCTATGACCAACACCTTTTATACAATGCGGTAAGTCTAGAAGGTACTTATAAGTTCCACAAATGGTAAGGAAGGAGAAATTGGAGGTTGGGGGCTGTTAAGCGGGAAGGTCTGTAGTTCAAGTCGGTTTATAGCCAAGAACAATTCCTATACGGATAACCACAAAATTAGTTGTAAAAGAGAGATGATCAAAAAATGTGAACGAAGGTATAACACTCCCAGTATAAGATCACTTCAAAATTCATACTCTGTATTTATAACACCTTTATGACATGGAAACAAAGAAAAGTTGCTGTGAACTACAATCAACGCAAAAAATTCAGTCGAATCTCTCGAATGCTACCTAGGACAATCACCCCCGGAGAGTAGTGAACGAACATCTTCGACACAAACCATCTGCACTCCGTCCAGGTTGTATGACAAACATCATCAGAGCGTAATTCCTAAGCCTGCACGAATTATAAAAAAAAAATGCGGATTTCCCATAATTTGGTGTCGAATTTGAACGACATTTTTCGGCGTTGCTGCTGATGTTGATGATCCCACTCACTCAGGCTGCGTAAATTGAAGTGAGTGTGAAAATTGACACGCGCTTGAACCAACGATTCTCGTTTTGGTCAACCGCGAATGTGCGGTGTGTTCCCAACCAACCACTCATCGCGATTAATAAATCCGCGTAAATGCGCATCGAACAAACCTCATCCCGCTCGTTTTCGAACATTCGAAGTTTGATGTTGAAAATTTTCCGCTGGACACCCTTTATTTTGAATTACAATGTCATAGTGGTTGGAAAAGCATCATGCATTCACTATCGAAGGGTGGCGATCTAATATTAGTGCGCCTAGCTCACGTTACAATATTCGGCGATTGATCGATTAACCAAATGTAAATTTAATTCGTTCGCACGTGCAAGAGTTCCGCCTAAATTCTTCGGCTCTTCTCCGCTAGGAATTAACCGAACATCAAGGACCACCGATAACATAAGAAAGATGGAATGAAACTTGGTAGAAACTCCAAGACCTTATTTTAGGAAGAAGGCTTTGGGCCTCCAAAAATCTATTGTTCTGGTAATTTTTAAGAACGATTTGGAATTTCACTCTTTTCAAATTCAATCGGTAATAGAACTAGGGTAATATATGTAACTTTAATTTACACATAAACTCTTTGCGGAACAATGTTGGAACCAAGTGTCCACTTTCACTTAAATGGGAAAGTTAATGAAGGAAACCGTGGGTACTTGACTCCACGAAGCGTCGCAACGGCCCTTTCATTGCCCTTTTGCATTTAGCATCATATTGGTGATATAAGCCAATAGCAATGCGTGGCATCAGACGCGATGACCGATTTCAACAATGTGCGCAGGGGCAGCTTTTGGATTTCCAAAAATTAAAACCACATACAATACTAATAAGCTAAGACGTAGGTAAAGGATGGGCCAAATACAAGTTTCTTTTTCAAAATGCAATACGAGGGTGGTCCGATAAGTATTTAGCCTTGCCACCAGATGGCGCCAAAGTGCAACTTACTATCGTATAGTACATTCTAGTAGACGGCTACTGTCGACATTTCAGCCGGATCGAACTCGTAGTTTTGTTTTGACCGCGTTTGGAAGCAGGAGTGTCCGCGGATTTTAGAAAAATGGAAAAAGAGCAATATCGAGAGCAATATCCAAAGAGCGTTTGGATGCTGTGTACGGTGATTCTTCTCCTTCGATGGCGACCATCAAAAATTGGTTTAACGAGTTTCAACGTGGTCGCACGTCGGTTTTTGATGAACCAAGTCCAGGTGTCCCGAAAACGGCTAGCACGGAGGATAACGTGACAAAAATCCACGAAATCGTATTGGCAGACCGCCGATTGAAGATGCGCGAGATAACTGAGACAGTAGGCATTTCAAAAGATCGCGTGGGTCATATCCTCCATGAAATTTTGGGCATGAGAAAGCTGTCGGCACGATGGGTGCCGCGTTTGCTCACTCCGGACAACAACCGCAACCGTGAGACCACTTCAGAGCAGTGTTTGACGCTGTTTAAGCGCAATCCGAAAGAGTTTCTGTGTCGTTTCGTGACAGGCGATGAAACATGGATCCACTGGTACACATCAGAGACCAAGGAACAATCGAAACAGTGGACTTCACCCGGCGAACGTGCTCCGAAGAAGGCAAAAACTTTCCCATCGGCCGGAAAGGTGATGGCCACCGTTTTCTGGGATTCACAAGGTGTGATCCACATCGACTACCTGGAGTAGGGCAAAACGGTCACAAGGCTGTACTATGCCAAATTATTGGGCCGATTAGACGCCAGATTGAAGAAAAAACAGCCCCACTTGGAGAATAAAAAAGTGCTCTTCCACCATGATAACGCACCGGCTCACACCTCCGCCCTCGCTACGGCCAAATTGGTCGAATTGGGCTACGAACTGCTGCCCCATCCATTTGGCCCCGTGCGACTTCTTTTTGTTTCCAAACTTGAAAAAGTCACTCGCCGGGCAGAAATTTCAGTCGAATGAGGAGGTCATCGCCGCCACGGAGGCCTACTTTGTAGACCTCGAGAAAACGTATTTTTCAGACGGGTTAAAGAAGTTGGAGCATCGCTGGGTCAAGCGTATCGAGCTAAAAGGAGACTATATTGAAAAATAAATTGCCATTTCTCCAAAATTTTTGTACTTCCTTTGTAGGCTAAGTACTTATCGGACCACCCTCGTAAAATGAATAAAATAATTTTTTTTCCATGTGTCATGGCTTTATTAGTAAGAAGAAACATTTCCATTAATTATGAAATACAAGTGACTGCCTCAGCTGGCTTTGCAGTAGCGCATTCTATCACCCTAATTTTCCAAGACCTTGTTGATGGATTCGGGCTGTAACTCACGGATTGTTTGTATGATATTGGACTTAAGTGCTTGAATCGTTTCCGGACTGTTGGCATAATATCGATCCTTCATGGTTCCCCATAAAAAAAAAGTCCAAAGGGGTCAAATCGCAATTCCTAGGTGGCCAATTGACTTCGCCAAGGCGGCTGATAACATGATTTCCCAGCCTCATTTTCGAAGAAAAATGGTCCAATGATGCCACCACTCCACAACCCGCACCAAACTGTCACTCTCTGTGGGTGCATTTGTTTCTCGGCAATAACGTGCGGGTTTTCCGAGCCCCAGATGCGGAAATTGTGTATGTTAACGTAGCCGCCGAGGTGAAAATGCCAGAAAAGATGATTTTTCGCCCAAAATCGTTGTCCCATTCAAGCTGCTAACATACCAGTCTCACGAACTTGTGTACAGCAGTCGCGGTGGGTGCTTCATTTCGGCCAAAACTTTTTTTAAAAAAAACGCACTGTTTGGGCTACAAATAAGTTTTCAATCTTTCCCAACGTTGTTCAAGAGTAAAGCGACTCATTTCATTCCGCGGAGGTATGATACTGACTTTCTGTAAAGATTTCGAGCGGGAAACAGCTGTCAGTGTCAAACTAACATAAGATTAAAAAAAAAACCACAAGATGGCTGAATCTTTAGCATTTTTACTGTGATTTAATCGAAATCAGCAACTTTATTCGAGCGGGTTGCCATATCAGCGACATCGTTCTCGGAAAACCATTTTTATCTTTCTCTATATATGTATTAAGAAAGGGTTTAATGTCTTATGAGCTTCTCGCTCCTCCTTAATGAGGGGCACTGAACGGATCAGCAATTAACTTCTATCTCTAAGGAAGAATACTTCCCGACGGATGACAACCGTGAGAGATATACACGCGATTACATCGGTAAGGGGTTTCAGAGAATTCCTAAGAAGGACTTTCAGCTCTACGGCTGGCAAGCTTTATTCTTCGAGCTTAGTAAAAATAATAGAAATTATGTTCGTGATAAGATTAAATTATAACCTTACCACCCGGTTGGTTGACTCTTTACTTTGAGTGCTTCTTGTTTTCAGTTGCCATAGGTGTCCGACTTCCTATGTTTTACTTCTCGGAATTTTCGCTCACTCTCGTGAGTTTTCAGAGTGAATGCAAGTAGATTTGTTGAGTGAAGGAGAGGCTTACCACCCTCTGAAGTAAAATGTTTCAAAATCAGAAATATTAAAAAAAAGTATCCAGCTAACAGGGTTATCCCTCATCTTTGTTTCCCATTTTCGTCGATATTGTCATACTTAAAAATAAATGTACGCTGACGTATGTGGAACCTTTTTGAGTGATTTTTATATATTTTTTTATTATTCAATCTCACTCAAGCCCTAAAGGACTAATCTGTTCCTTAAATCCATAGAATTGTGCTCCAATTAGTGCGTCATACCAATCGAAAAAACCAACGACATAAAAATCGATTCATTTTATACGTTCTCAATCGCCGATACTTTCCCTCCATTCAATTCGATACAACGGATGGAAACACCAAAGTCACGTACTTGTTAGTAGTGCAGTGAACGTGCTCCAAGTATGTAGTATCCCATTGAGAAAACACGAAAAACACTGGATTCATCAAGTATGCAAAACAATGAAAAAAAGGGTTGAAAACAATGAGTTTCCGAATTGCAAACTAACTTTCCTTCCATATCGGGCCACACGCCACTCATTGCCACTTAAAAAATATAACAAAAAAAGGAATAAACAAAGGACGATTTAGGCGAGTGCTTCATTAACGTAGGATGCTAGGCATGTCTGCTCGCTACTCGCAGTCAAGAGATTTTTAAATACGATAAACATGCGAGTGCAACGAGGCATGTAGATGCCACCTTTGTTCTATCAAGTAGCACTATGAACACTATGTAGGACGCAATATCAATTTGCCAGTAACTGTGACTAAATACGTTCATAATTCGCGTTCATTCATTGAATGAAGCTATTTTCCTTTCCAATGAGGATCAGGTAGCTTAATGCAAGCGAAATTCCAATTTAAGAAAATGGATAAATGATGTCCATTCATTCCAATCAATTACGCCTTGTTGTATTATGTATTATTCCGGCGTTTAAGCACTCCAGCCATTACAGTACATTAATTACATATAATACATATTCTATACATAATACATGCTTGTATCCACGAGGGTACATTCGCCCTCGAGCTAGTGGCGACAACAGTTCGAATTCGGGTTCATCTCGATGTCAGAGTATAAACAACAACACTACGCCGTAGTACAACGACACACCATGCTGGGAGAAACACATCCAGATATAAAACAACTTGCTTTCATCCATTTTCAGTGCGGATGGCTATCTTTATTTTCCGATGAGAGAAAAAGAGATCCGATGAACTCTATTAACCGAGCATAGGAAAAGCTCCTCTCTCCGGAGAAAGTACAAGTGCTCTCGAAAGTTTCTAGAGATATAAACAGATACGGGCTCTCTTCCAAATTATTATATCTCTCATCTGCTCCGTGCTCTGTGCGCCAGAGGTGAAGAAGAGCTTTTAACTTAATGTAGAGAAAAGTTCAAAGGCTCCGCTCAAACACCATGTAGACCCTAGATGCAGTGCCATATCCTGATACTCTCATTTGTAAGTGGTTTGTGTTTGAGGGAAATGTTGAAAATTACAAATTCGATGCAAACCGTCGCCCCATACTTTGCATATCTAAATGCAGTTCACAGCCGGAGGGTGTTTCGTGTGATAAGATGCTAATGACATTCACTGGAAATACTGCCAAACTGAGTACTTTCCGACGGATAATGATGATAATAAGACAGTTTCTGAAAACGAGTAGTAGGGTAAAGGTAGTTTATACCTTATCGATGGGTGTGTGGATAGTCATAAAAGACTTTAGATGGCTTACAGGGACTAACCAAACACATAGAAGTGCTGCTTAAGGGAAGAAGAATGGAGTGGAGTGCTTATGGTTACATGGGTAAATGGGTGATTAAAAGGGATACCATAAAACAGACATGCACCGTTGTTCCTTTGCACATTATATCATAGGTATTTCAAAATTGCTTTGCATATACCATAGAGGATCTGATCTAAAGCCTGATAACCTGTAGGTACTAGGTGTTTCTGCAAATTAATTTCTGAAAAAGCCCATTCGCATAGCTAGGCTTTTATGCCTTCTGTTATGCTGCATCAGATTAGATAAAACAGGCAGACACTGGTGTCTGACTCTAAAGTCGACCACTTCAAGAACCATTAGGAGCCCGTAATTAAGGCAAGCAGATGAGTGAATGAATGGGTTCCAAAATTTCTTTTATTCATATGGATAGCGTAAAGCTATCAAACTGTCACTTCTTCTCCTTGTCATTCAGGTTTTATGACTCCTTGCCTAAAAACTATCTCACTTGGCCATGAATATGGAGGCTGGGACGTCTTTATAGTACAGTAGTTGCCAAATATTGGTTTGGGGTACTGATTATCGAGAGATTTTTGGCTTTTTTGATTTTTGATTTGATACTGAAAATTAATCTTTTTTAAGTACTGAAAAGTCTTACGACTTAAGAAAGATACAAGACATTTTCTCTTAAAATTAATATTTATTTTCTAGTCTCCTTGTAACTCTACACACTTCTCCCAGTGATGCTACCATCTCTCTAACCCGTCCAAATAGTACTCGGCGTTATTCTCTGCAAAAAAAACTGCTCACGAAGGCGATTGCCTACTTATTTGACGAAAAACTCTGTCCTCCGAGCGCAATTTTTAGATTAGAAGCAGTCGCTTGGGACTAGATCTGCTGAATAAGGCAGATGGTCAAGCAGTTCAAGTCGTAATTCGTCGATTTTCGCCATGGCAACCGCTGAGGTGTGAGACGGCGCATTTTCTTGATAAGACAGGATTTTCTTTTTCTGCAAATGTGGCCGTTTTTGCGCGATTTCTGCCTTCACTTTGCCACGCCATGACGCGTAGTATGCTCGTGTAATGGTTTTTCGCTTTTGATGTTAATCGATTAAGATAACTCCATGACCATCTCAAAAAACAGTCGCCATCACTTTCCCAGCCGAAAAAAACATTTTTTGCAGTCCACTGTTTTGAACGTATAATGGTGTAGTTTCAACGACAGTAATTAATCGGCGCAAAAACTCGGATTTATTGCCCGTAAAGTGCGCCAACAGGGCGTTGGAAATGTTCATTCGAACTCGTTTTTGGCCTAACGTGAGCAAACGCGACACCCATCGTGCGGAAAGCTTTCTCATGCCTAAATCTCAATTTAATATGTGACGAACACGTTCTATGGACTTTTTTATATGTCTCGCTTTAATTGGGCGGTCGCCTAGCACCACTTGGTGAACTTTAGCGATGTTATCGTCAGTTTTTGCAGTGTTTCATCGTCTCCCAAGCTCTCACGGCCACGTTTAAATTTAGCTGCCCAAAATTTCACTGTTGTAAATGATGATTTGCGTAGGCGTTTTGCCTACAAAAATTTAAAGAGAGCTCCATTTTCACAAAATCACTCACAAACGACTGTCATACAAAAACTACGCCTCCAAAATGGCTAACACTTTTGTGAGTAATAGTCAAAAGATGCACACCTACATTAACTAGCTTTTATTGACAAAGGCTGCTATCTTCATTTTGAAGTCGGAAACTTTTCAGACCACCAACATTTGACATAACGGCATCTTGTAGTCAGTTCAATAATTCCATCTGTGCAAAAAGACTTGAAAATCTGCGAATCTTGGCAAAGAGACTGAAAAAAATCAAAATTTGTTTTTGATATGTTTTTGTTTTTGTTTTTTTTATTAGGGAAGTTTTTGAATAGATCGAATGACGGGGCGAGATCTGGGTCATATGGCGGATGCATCAAAACGTCCCAGCCAAAATGTCTTTTTGCTCTCATTAAATTTGTCATTTTATTCTCTTCAAAGTAATACCCCCAGATAAAATATACTTGAGCTAGCGCTGTATCCAGTCCTTGCATCATTTCTGATATGCGCTTCTTAGTATAGCCTTAAGCGGGTGGTCGTGGTGCAATGGTAATCATCAGAAAGTCTGTAGTTCAAGTCCGTCCATAGTCAAGAACAATTCCTATACGGCCAAACTGTGCAACAACATCAGTTGTGAATGAGAGATTATCAAAAAGTGCTGACGAAGCATAACACTTGCAGTATAAGATCACTTCAAAAATTCATACTCTCGAGGGTGATCCGATAAGTACTTATCCTACAAAAGAAAAACAAAAATTTTGGAGAAATGGCAATTTATTTTTCAATATAGTCTCCTTTTACCTCGATACACTTGACCCAGCGATGCTCCAACTTCTTTAACCCGTCTGAAAAATACGTTTTCTCGAGGTCTGCAAAGTAGGCCTCCGAGGCGGCGATGACCTCCTCATTCGACTGAAATTTCTGCCCGGCGAGTGACTTTTTCAAGTTTGGAAACAAAAAGAAGTCGCACGGGGCCAAATCTGGAGAATACGGTGGATGGGGCAGCAGTTCATAGCCCAATTCGACCAATTTGGCCGTGGCGAGGGCGGGATATGAGCCGGTGCGTTATCATGGTGGAAGAGCACTTTTTTCTTCGCCAAGTGGGACCGTTTTTTCTTCAATTCGGCGTCGAATCGGCCCAATAATTTGGCATAATACAGCCCCGTGACCGTTTTGCCCTTCTCCAGGTAGTCGATGTGTATCACACCTTGTGAATCCCAGAAAACGGAGGCCATCACCTTTACGGCCGATGGGACAGTCTTCGCCTTCTTCGGAGCACGTTCGCCGGGTGAAGTCCACTATTTCGACTGTTCCTTGGTCTCTGTTGTGTACCAGTGGATCCATGTTTCGTCGACTGTCACGAAACGACGCAGAAACTCCTTCGGATTGCGCTTAAACAGCGTCAAACACTGCTCTGGTCTCACGGTTGCGCTTGTTGTCCGGAGTGAGTAAACGCGGCACCCATCGCGCCGACAGCTTTCCCATGCCCAAAATTTCATGCAGGATATGACTCACGCGATCTTTTGAAATGCCTACTGTCTCAGCTATCTCGCGCACCACCAATCACCGGTCTGCCAATACGAGATCGTGGATTTTTGTCACGTTATCCTCCGTGGTAGCCTTTGTCGGGGCACATGGACTTGGCTCACCAAAAACCGACGTGCGACCACGTTGAAACTCGTTAAACCAATTTTTGATGGTCGCCATCGAAGGAGAAGAGTCACCGCACACAGCATCCAAACGCTCTTTGATTTGGCTGCGCGATTTCCCTTCCAAAAACAAGAATCGAATCACCGACCGATATTGCTCTTTTTCCATTTTTCTAAAATCCGCGGAAACTCCCGCTTCCACACGCGGTCAAAACAAAACTACGAGTCCTATCTGGCTGAAACGAGAAACTTACGATAGTAAGTTGCTCTTGCGATACTGGCGCCATCTGGCGGCGATGCTAAGTAATTATTGGACCACCCTCGTATGTGTGCATTTCCAATATAATACCTTAATGACATGGAAAACAAAAGAACCAACGCAAATTCAGTCGAATCTCTCAAAACCTATCTAGGACAACCACCCCCAGAGAGTAGTGAATGATCATCTTCGACACAAACCATCTGCACCCCGTCCAGGTTTTGTGACAAACACCATAAGAACGTAACTCTTGAACCTGCACGAATTATAAACAAAAAAAAAATGTGATGCGGTCTTTATTGCGTCAATCGTGGAAAACCATCGTCCTTTCATGGATCTCATCAGTTTTGAGAAGAGAAAAAAGTTACAGGGGCCAAATCCGGCGAAAGCGGTAGCTGAGGCATGATATAGTTTTGCATTTAATGGTTAAGCAAGGGTATTACCGAGATGCAACAACCATGCATTATTTTCCCACAAATCGGTGCATTTTCTTCGTATTGCTTTCACGCAAACGACACTTAATTTCACGGTAATATTCCTTATTAACCTTACGATCTTCCGGAAGAAAGCAGTGAGTAAAACTTTCACATTCGACCGAACGTTTTCCAAGATTGTTTGCAAGGAAATTGCCTTACTATTTACTGCGCATAGTTTCTAATAAACTTAACTTAAGTCGTCACAAGCCCAGCAATTGCCCAGATTGAACAGTGACTTCAACCTGTAGGCCTTGAACTAGACGACGGGGGCCGCCCCCATCACGAGTTGAAAAATTGTGTAAGCGATTGAATACTTAAAAGAGATGTCCAAAAACTGCCTAAGGTTTAAAACACGTGGGGACTACATGAGCGAGGAACCTTCATCGCCAGAGAATCCCACTAATCGAAACTGAATTCTAGATTGGTCTGATTTGTTCCCCTATGAGCTGCATCACTTTGGTAGAAAAAGAAAGACCCGGTGGAGGCTGTCAGGCCCTTGAGGGTTAAGTAAAAAAAGTTACTGTGAACTACAACCAACGCGACAAGTTCAGTCGAATTCTATATAGGACAACTACCCCTGAAGGGTAGTGAACGAATATCTTCGACACAAACCATCTGCACCCCGTCCAGATTGTCTGATAAACACCATAAGAGGGACACTCTTGAACGAGCGCGAACTCTAAAAAAATAAAAAGTAATAAATTCTTGGCAGGAGATTTTATGCGATTTCTAAAACAGTAACAAAACCGATAATGTTAAAGGCCGCCTCTTCGATAATCGCCTAGAATTTAAAATTACCATAAAAGCACCAGTTTTAAGCCCTAAGTCAGCATGTTTTTTTTTTAACAATATTCATCAACATTTTTTTATGGAAGATAATACTTCTCCTTTCTGTTTTTTTTCAGAAAGCAGCGAACCTGGCCGTTTCGCACAGTATCTTAAAGTATTCCTGTCTTTTATATTTATAAGGCAAACGCCGCTGAATTTATTAAACCTGCTTTTATTAATCAGTGAAGTGTGCGAGCTTCTGTGAATGAACCATATCCATGTATGAATGTTTATTTTTCGGGTATTTTAGGCATAGCCCGATTACTGCGGTTCTGTTAAACTGACTAAAACTCAGATATAACCCAGAAGGTTCGAATCCTGAACTCCCATTTCCTCTTTAACCATTTTGTTTTCATAATCCACCTTGACATCGCATTCTATATTTCATTCTTTCCATCAGTTTTTTTTTTTAAAACATCTTTCTTAACCTTGCACGTATTCAACAGAGGCACCTTACCTTTTACACAATAAATCGTCCTTAATAGGTTTACAGTCTACTTCTCTAATAGCAACTTAAAAACATAATCTGACGACGGTAATAGCCCAAAGGACATTCAGGACGCTCTTAATTGCTTAAAGATCTTTGGTTAAGGTTGGATTCTATATACTGTGTCTCCCGAAGCATTTGAGGAAATAAAAACCTGAATAAATGTATTCAGATATTTTCCATTCGGTTTCTCCTAATTGGGGACTTTTCTGTCCCATTTTACCTCCAACTCGAGAGTTCTTATTTGAAAACACCTTTCCCTTGACAATTTAAATGCGCTTTTCTTCAGATAATTGCTTCGCGCAAAGGTTGTATGCATGGGCATCATACAACCAAGACTTTTCTTTTTCACCGTGCCAACAGCAACACTTGATAACTGGCTTGCCAACCTCGTACAAACTTTTTTCTCACCGACTTGATGTGAAACCGTTTCACTCTTTGGTGTTAATTCGGAACAATTATGGTTAAAGTAGGCACTCGAGAAGTCCTGTCATCGCAGGTATTATACCTGTGCCGATTGTGTTGGTTACTGTTGGCTGTGTGGATCAAGTATACCTGGCGGCCGACGTTGAAATGGGCTCATTATTGTGATTAATTTAAAAGCTTTTGCCGCTTGGCTTAGTTCGGTGATGCCTGTTGAGTCCTTAATTTCGTCAACTTGTAACTAATAATGCCACGAGGGTCAAGTCAACTGTAATTGGGCGGGTAGACTAAAGGACACAGCGGTTGTATTGAGTTGAACTAGTTCAATCGATAAACTGAATGTATGTCACTTTTGTTTGTTTAAATCGATAGAACTTGTCCTATAAAAAAATGGACAAGAAAAGGTAGATGGAGAATGACATTCAAGAAAATAATTGTATCAGGACATATGTACATATATATCTAGATATTCATCAACCCGAAGGCTTTCGTGCATTATCCACGTAAAGGTTACTCATTTTTATTATGTGAATTCTAGATAAGTGCGACTTATTCGTGTCTAAAATGTATTATGAGCTAGAAAGTTGTTAGTAATTTGATGACCACTGACCCCGATGTGGGATCCTGACAACAACAAGGTCTTTTAATGTATCGTATATTTCAGGATGTTTACTCTGGGCAAAATGTTGATAAAAGTTCATCGTAAAAAAACAAGTTCATGGAGGCAACTGTCCAACTCAATATATCTTCCCTTGACTAGAAAACAGTTTGCATTTCCTTTTTTTTTTTTTGCTCAACATAGAAAAACAAATCAAAGTAATGAATAAAAAAAAAAAGAGGTCATGAGGGCGCATACACACCTACTCTCTCTGAAACCTAATTGTTCCGACTCTATATATAAAACCAATCACCAAGTGAAATGTCGTGCAGGTCTTATCAAGGGTTATTTATGAAATTGTGCGTCGAATGAAATTAGTCCAGAGTCAGTGCCATTATTTTTTATCTAGCTCAGATTTGTACATACACAGAGACAGCTCAGTAAAATCGATGGAATTGAGCTCTATGGAACCGGAAACGTGTAAATATGCTAAAGTTTTGAGTTCGAAATGTCTGTCCTTTACAAAAGCCAGCGAATGGGTAATATAACCACGTAAAACAATTCAACGGACGTTTGCTGGAACTTGAGGACCCCTTACAATATCTTCACTATACAACAGATCCTAGAAGTCGCTACTCATCACCTTTTTATCAATTTTTAGGGCCACATACGAAAGCATTCAACGTCAAAAGCTCTACGGGACGAACCCGGAAACACGGAAAAATTGATTCGGATGCGTCGCGCCACATCGACTCGCAATGTACTATGCAGTTTGGACCAAATACCTCCGAATCTTTCCAACATGCACCGAATTTCGGCAAGGAGACGCGCTGTCGTGTAATTTTTCAATTCAATCCTTGAAAGAATAGTGAGGTAGGAAGGTGTCACCACGAAAGGCACTATTTTTTTCAAGAGCGTCTAACTGCTGGGCTACGCAGACGACATTGACATCATTGCAAGCTCCCAGAGCGCCGTAGAGGAGGCATTCATGGCAATTGAAGAAAAAGCAAGCCCCGTTGGTTTAACCATCGCCAGAGGTAGCTAAGGATTTTGTCTACCTCGGGACAAATGTTGATTCCACAAATGACAACCTAGTGGAAATCCGACGAAGAATCGCCCTACTTCTACTACTGCGGTCTGTCAAAACAGCTAGGGCCAAGACCCTAAGCAAGGAAGTCCAAAATTACTCTCTACAGAAAACTGATCTTGCCAAACTTGCTTTACGGAGCCGAATTTTAAACGATAAGCAAGAAAGCAGAGACAATTCTTGCCTCTTTTTAAAGAAAAAAATTCCGTCGGATATATGGTCCGAGGAAGGCGAATGAAGGAGAAGACACAACCGCGAACTCTACGAGCTTTATAATGATGTGGACGTAATCCGTCGACTGCTTTGGCTCGGCCACATTGGGCGCATGGACGACCGCGCTCAAGCACAGAGGGTCTTTGAATCCCAGCCACCTGGTTCGAGAAGGCAAAACCTTCCAAGGGTCGCTAGCTTGATAAGTAAGTTAGTTGATGTGCTGAGGCATCATAGCCGTCGTCAACAATATCCCGATTTAACATTTCTTATTCTTTTCCGAACTTCAATCTTGTAAAAAAAAATATTGCCAATCATTATTATTACCGGCCATTTGGAACTCGGAAGTTCAGAGCCTCGTTGACAGTGCCTCGTAAACCTTCCTCTCGTGAGTGTGTTCCTTCGATGTTTCATTGTTTTTTACAATCTCTTCTAGGTCCATCCTTATATTTTCCTTCACTCTACGGCGCGGCCTTCCAGGAGGTCTAATTCTTTTGGGTTTTCCAGTCATTATTCGCTTGTCTCTTCGTCTACTGTCCATTCGTTCTACGTGTCCCTGTCCTCTGAGTCTTCGCGATTTCATTACTCGGACAATGTTTGGGGCTGAATAGAATTCCTCCAGTTGTCTCCACTCGCCTGTTTCTTCTTCTTATTTTCCATCATAGATTCTCCTTAAGATCTTGTTTTCAAAGATCAAAATCAATTTTCCACCTTCTTCGTCAGTAGGCAAGTTTCGGGAAACTTGCGGGAAGCGTCACTGGCATTATTATGGTTTTATAAATGCGCATTTTAACATTGCGGGACGAAAGAGTTATTTTGAAAAATTCTTCCATCACGAAGAAGCACGCGTTGCTCATATGCAGCCTTTTATTTATTTCGACCTTAATGTCGTTTCTGTCAGATCCGAGATTTTCTTGATTCCCAGCCTTACAAGGACATGATACATTTTCAATTGGTTTATAGAGTCATATGCCGTCTGAAAATCTATGAATAGTTAGTGCAGCATTTCCTGGAAATTCTATTTTTTTTTTTCTAAAAGTTGTGCACAATTTTGTTGATGGTAAAGAATCCTGTTTCAAGGTCATCTGAACCGCCACAAACAAAAGTATTATTTTAAAATGTCTATTTAGTTCACATATATACAGTGTAGACAACACAATACAATATAAGAAACCGTACCTAAGGAGCACATAGCGGTACCAAAGTTTGTACGAAATTCCTTCATGTGACCCTATCTTGAGCTAGTCCTTTCACTTTGGGCCAGGTTGTGACAGCACGTGGATGCTCTTTCTCCACTTATCCATGCAATGCGAGGGCGACCACGTTTGCGGGTGCCTTGTGGTTTCCATGTGAGGCAAACCTTTGCGACGTCCGTGTCCAGTTTACCTAAAGTATGCCTAATCCGACTCTATTTCTTCTTCAGGATCTCCACCGCCACTGGTAGCTGGGAACCTCTCTGTAGCAGATCCTGGTTCTCGTCCTCGGTTGATCCACTCGGGTAGCTTCCGGTTTATGCTGTCAGTCGTCTTCCACGTCTCACAGCCTTAGGGGAGGAAGAATTTGACATTGGAGTTGAAGATCCGGGGTTTTAGAGAGGAAGAAAGCTGGTTTTATCTCTATACAGTCCTCAATTCATAGTAGGCCTAGTCCGCCTTGTTGTTGCGCTTCGCGACCCTCCGTCTTTGTAGAGCATGTTGCCGAAGTAGCAGAACTTGTCAACACGTTCGATCGGTAACTCGTTGAAAGAGTAGATTGTTCACATCTCGTGCCGATTCTCATCAGCTTCGTTTTGGAGATGTTAATTACGACTCCAGCTTTGGAAGCGTTGATATTGAGCGCGTTCAATTTTTGCTGAATGCCAGGGGTCGAGTTGGACATGAGACAAATGTTGTCCGCGTATTCTAAGTCATGGAATTTCTCGGTCAGAGACCACTGGATTACATTGGGAGCATCCGAGTTAATGCGTATGAAGACAAGGTCGAGGACAGCGATGAAAAGTAAGGGAGATATAACGCACTTCAAAATTTATACTCTGTGTGCATTTCCAATATAACACCTTAATGACATAGAAACGAAAGAGTTACTGTGAACTGCAACCAACGCAAATTCAGTTGAATCTCTCAAATCCTATCTAGGACAGCCCCCCCCCGGAGAGTAGTGAACGAACATCTTCGACACAAACCATCTGCACCCCGTCCAGGATGTATGAATTATAAAAAAAAAAAAACCTCCTCTGCTGTGCTTTCTTTCTTTCTTTGCCATTGATGTGCACCGTGCAGCCTCTCGGTACAATTCGCGTACGAGGTAGATAGTGTTTGGGATCCCAATGTTCTTCAAGGCGTTCCAAATAGCATCTCTGCGGGCTGTTCCATTCAAGAGATTCTTCAATTATCATTCTCATTGTGTTTGTGTGGTTAACACAGGAACGATTAGCTCTAAATCCAGTCTGCTCACGTCGATGGTGCTCCGCGACGTGTTCTTGAATGGTGTTAAAAAGAGTGATGCCTCTCCAGTTTTTACATTCACTCTTTGAGATGGGGAATAAGAGGTCCTCCTTACAATTATCGGGTGTATGACGAGTAGATCAAGCCTCTGGGATGATGGGATGCAGGATCAGAGCCATTTGTGACGCAGCTGCTCTAAATATTTCCGTAGGCCGGGGCTTTGCCGCTCTTCAGTCTGCGAATCACGGCTTCGATTTCAGGTGCTTTTGGAGACGTCATCTGAATCGTTCTTCCAAGGAAGATAATTTATATTTAACACCATGATGTGTCAATGATTTTTGACGCTATTTTGAGAGTGGTTTTGTTGTGTTAGTACAACACTAGTGATGTGAGTTTGCGTAGTGCAGAGCCATCAGACCTACGCCTACCTCTGGCATTTTTTTCATGGGGTCCCTGAAGTCCCCTGGAGTCCCCTCGTAGATTCAATGAACATTTTCAAGCAAAAAAGTGTTGGTCTTCTTGCCGTATCAGTCAACATTAAGTGTAATGCAGACTCTTGCCCCCTTTTTTTGAAATACAAGGCAAATCGTGCGCCATGCCACATTTCACCATTACATACGAAGCGAAGGTCTGTGGTATGCCAAGATTGAATTAAACTTATTACGCCAATCGGGTCTTCAAAAATTCTTCCAAATTGTGGGCGATGGGTGGCCAAAGTAATAATTTATTCCAATCTTCACTTTCGCAATTAATGAAATGGACAAAGTACCGATGATAGCCAAACACTGAATTCATTTCTCTAAGTGCTTACTCTGTTGAGGAATTTTTTTTAGCTGATTTTATACCATCAACTACTTTTCCCACTTTCTCAAGTCGATGTTGGATCATTACAATTTGTTGATTGTCTTTGATCTTTCCCCATGATCTTTGATGTGTACGTAAATAAGCAGAAGCATCATAATAGGGTACTGGAAAACCCGCAAATGATTCGCAAGAAGCCAAATAGTCATTGTTTGGTGCGGTTTGTAGGTTCGCGACATTGGCCCGTACCTTTTTGAAGAAGAGGTTGGAGACGCAGTTACTGCATATGGGGCGCGTTATCGCAACATTTTGACCTATTATTGCTTTACAAAGTTTAATTAACTGTTTCTGGACGATCTCTGGTTTCAACGAGATGGCACTACCGCTCATACAAATCTTCAAAAATATACATAACTGCCATAGACCGAAACCCATTAACCAAAAAAATATCAAAATTGATTTCGCAGAAATGCGTTAATTTACCGACAACTTTCAAATTAGCTGTTGGACTTTTCAAACTAAAATTTTTGTCGAGATTTCGAATTCATAATTTCTAGAAAGCTTCTGTATTCGTATATGACTATACGACCCTATCTTCGCCTCGCATGTCTTGTGATCAAATCAATACATCAATCCTAGGCTAGTTTTAAAGCACTCGTATTTGGGTAGTGAAAAGCTGGCAAAGTTTTTACCAGTTTTGACTTAGGGTTTTTTTCATATCCTATTACAAAACTGCAAAAGAAGAATAATTTTAAAATTAGTGATAATTTTCCATTTTACGAAGGTGGATAAGTATTTAGTCTCACTGCCAGATGGCGCCAGTATCGCATGAGCAACTTACTATCGTACATACGTAGTACATTCTAGTAGACGGCTAATGTCGAAATTTCAGGCGGATCGAGCAATATCGGTCGGTGATTCGAATCTTGTTTTTGGAAGGGAAATCGCGCAGCGAAATCAAAGAGCGTTTGGATGCTGTGTACGGTGACTCTTCTTCTTCGATGGCGACCATCAACAATTGGTTTAACGAGTTTCAACGTGGTCGCACGTCGGTTTTTGGTGAGCCACTTCCAGGTGCCCCGAAAACGGCTACCACGGAGGATAACGTGACAAAAATCCACGATCTCGTATTAGCAAACCACCGATTGAAGATGCGTGAGATAGCTGAGACAGTAGGCATTTCAAAAGATTGCGTGGGTCATATCCTGCATGAAATTTTGGGCATGAGAAAGCTGTCGGCGCTATGGGTGCTGCGTTTGCTCACTCCGGAAAACAAGCGCAGCCGTGAGACCACTTCAGAGCAGTGTTTGACGCTGTTTAAGCGCAATCGGAAGGAGTTTCTGCGTCGTTTCGTGACAGTCGACGAAACATGGATCCACTGGTACACACCAGAGACCAAGGAACAGTCGAAACAGTGGACTTCACCCGGCGAACGTGCTCCGAAAAAGGCGAAGACTGCCCCATCGGCCGGAAAGGTGATGGCCACCGTTTTCTGGGATTCACAAGGTGTGATCCACATCCATTACCTGGAGAAGGGCAAAACGGTCACAGGGCTGTACTATGCCAAATTATTGGACCGAGTCGACGCCAAATTAAAGAAAAAACGGCCCTGTGCCGGATTTAGCCCCGTGCAACTTCTTTTTGTTTCCAAACTTGAAAAAGTCACTCTCCGGGCAGAAATTTCAGTCGAATGAGGAGGTCATTCCCGCCACTGAGGCCTACTTTGCAGACCTCGAGAGAACGTATTTTTTAAACCGGTAAAAGAAGTTGGAACATCGCTGGATCAAGTGCATCGAGCTAAAAGGAGACTATATTGAAAAAGAAATCGCCTTTTCTCTAAAATGTTTGTTTTTCTTTTGTAGGCTAAGTACTTACCGGACCACCCTCGTGGTCTTATACCTTGCAAAACTGGGGTAAGGAAGACTGATGTAAAGGCTTTCCTCACCGTCCGTCTGTCCGTACGCATATATCAAACAAAACTTGCCGAGTAGCTATGAGTCTAAAACTTGACTGTACATGATGTATAGAGCACATGATTCTGAGCTCACAGTGACCGGATCTAGAACCTAAGATCCAGATAAAAGTTTGGAAAATGTAAGGTAGAAGACCTGAAATTGTAGCCTGGCTTCTGCAGAGCCGATCCTGTCTTGTTTGTTTGTGCATTTGCATACTTTTGAGTGAATTAAAAAATAAGATGTTAACTCTAGACCCCATATTCGAGTCTTTAAAAATATCAAATCTAAAGTGGGAGTGGAGTGAGACTAAAGGCAATTTGTCGCCCAACCATAGGTTTTTTGGTTGGCCGTAATGTATCTGGATCATGGATCGTACCAATGTTGCCTTCGGAAGCTTACATCTGGTTGGATCTAGTGCCACTACCTAGTTATCGGAAAAATCTCATTAGAAATGGCTAGCCTAACTCTTCTCTCATGTTTTACTATATATGGTCTATTACAATCCAGACCGGCTGTAGCAAGGCATTCACGGCCGTTGGTCTATTAAGAGCTAGCTTGTTACCTTCTACATCGCTCTGCTACCCCATGACTCGAAGCGTTTACAAAGAAGTTGGTATTTTGAAGGAAGCGATTTAAATCCACCTAAATTATACACGCCGCCATTGACCAATATCCTCATGAAATTTGCATGAATGCAATTTTGTCCGAAAAAAATAAAATATTTTCTCGCTAACGACGATATAAATTCTTAAACGACTGAATGCCTTCAATCGATTAAGGCCACAAGAATGCCTCATGACCAAATTACAAAATCTTTAACACAGAAAATTAGCGCTTAATTGCATTACGACCTTCAAATTAGGTTAAAATATGGTTAATGACTTCGATCTTTTTATAACCACAAATAAATGTGACTCATTAAGTCAAGTTATATGTACATATACATGAGGCTACGGTGGTTCTTCGTGTCTGCACAATGTCTCGTATAATATCTATTAACAGAGTAATTGACTTTTTTATTAATTCCTAAAGAGCGCCTCATTGGATTCGCTGAACTTTTTGATTGTGATATCGATTTTAGTCAATTCAGGTTGTAGCCTCTAAAAGTTGCAAAAGTTCCGGGAGAGCCAAGATGAAGAGCAGGGAAATTCTTCCTTATCTAGTGAGTAGTTGGTTTGGACGATTGTTTCGATTAATTTAGGTGAAGAGACTGATGGCAAAAAGTTTTCTTTTAATGGGAAAAAAAATACAAAAACGTTTGAGGGACTTAAGTATGTTAGTAATTGTGTCTTGTAATTTATATTTATATTCTTTTGCTTTTAAACCAAAGGTACAATATCGATATAATGTATTGTGGTCCGTCACTGAAATTTATAAACGTCTTTCATATCATTAGCATAGTAATTTAATTTCCTACATCATATTTCAGAGCTATCTCTATTTCATACCATACCCGAGACTTAAGAAATAAGAAAAATTATTTCAAGTTAGGTCATACGGAGATTTCGTTTTTGTATAAAAAAGATGTAATAATTATAAAAGCTATGTACTTTGATCCTGTTTTAGTGAGGGAAATAATTTTTATTTCCTGTTTCGTAGTCACTCAGTGCTTCTAGAATGAATGCTGCTGTCTTATGATTTTACGATGGGGTTGTGCCAACATAAATAGTTTCCAGAAAGAGCTCTAGCACTACACAGATATCGTAGGTAGCTATTAAATGCTATGTCATTAATTTTATTTCAAATAATTATGAACAACGCAGATCGTATTTCACTGACTACGTAAATTTTTGATGACTTGGTGCAGCATTTTATGATTTTACTCGAAACTTTAATGAAACTTAGAGGATTATTTGCCATACACAACTCTATGTGTGAGTTATACATTATATAGTGTACAGTTGAGAAAATGGTACATGCACGAAATGGCTCTATTTTTCTTTCAGTTCTTGGAGTAAATTCGAAAATTTGTTTTTGTAAGCCTAAATAGTCTCACCAACGAAAGAAACAAATTTCTGGCCATTGGAAAAAGACACTGAAACCAGGTAAATTAGGAGAATGGCACCATATGATGGTCTGAGCCTATGTCTCAGAATGCTGTAACTCGAATTCAATGAAATTTATAAGCCTTTCCTTCCGATTCTGTTTTTGACAATTAACGTATTGTAATTGGCCGATATCGTATGAAAACATCATTCTTTAAGTTTAAGATGTTCTCAATGTACAAGTATTACCAAATTTCGCCTTAATTCAACCTACATTTCCATTAGTACGTCATGCCCAGCCTCGTTGTTTTCTAATGACAGTGATCCTAATCTAACACTTATCTTAAGACTAAAATCGTCGACTGAGAATTCCTTAGCTTCTTTCGTTATCCAAAAATTGTTTTCTTTTTTTTTTAAACTTGACGTTGCAGTTATATGGCTTTTGGTCGACCTGCAATGACTGATGTTCCGAATATGTGAAGTTGATTTCAGCGTGATCAGACTCGGCTTCTGAAGCTCAAGTACCAACTTACTTATTTACTTTGCAGGTCAGCAACCCATGAAGGGTCTGGGCCTGAATTAATACAGTCGGAGAGATCAAGTTGTCTTGCGTCCGAGATTACTTGGTCTTTATACCGAAGGTTCAGTCTCCCCCTTCTTTTCGAACCAGGAGGCTCGATTCAAAGACCCCCTTAGTTGGAGTGTTGGTGTCCATGCGCTCGATGTTGCCGATCCATTGAAGTCAACGGATTTTAGTTATGTGGACTATATCCACATCTTTGTACAGCTCATAGAGTTCGCGGTTATGTCTTCTCCTCCATTTGCCTTCCGTGCGGACAGCACCGAATATCCGTCGCAGAATTTATCTTTCGAAGGAGCCAAGGATCAACTCTGCTATCCTGCTTATCATCCAGTTCTCGCCTTGATATACCAGGACTGGAGGGGTAAGAGTTTTGAGAGCATAACCTTGGTTCTACGAGACAGGAGTTTAGACCCTAGCTATTTTGACAAGCTGAACCAGCAGCGGTTGCCTAGGGTGATTATGTGCCGGATCTCCACTATATGTCATTCGTGGAGTTTATGTATGCCTCGAGGTATGTGAACTCCTTCGCCACCTCGTAACTATAGCTGTCGATCCTTATATTTTGTCCCAGGTGACGAAATCGATCCGGTGCATCGAGTGTTTGTTAGCGTGGTTCGACACATTCGGATCAGAGATCCCTAATTCAGCCGTCGCGTATAAGACTTTCCGAAAAATGCTGTCATATAGGGCTTTAAAATCAATGAAGAGGTAGTGGGTATCGATTTGAAACTCGCTGGTCTTCTCCAGAAAGCTTGAAGATTTAGTCTATAGGCGATTTATCGAGCCGGGAGCGACACTGGTATATGCCGATTAGTGCAGTGAAAAATGATTTTAGACGTTCACACTGCATAGGATCTTGTATATCCTTGGGTAAGGATATACCTCTTTAGTTTTTGCAAGAGGTATGATTGCCTTTTATGGGGATGAGTCATATAGAGCTGATATTCCAGTCGTCGGGTATGCATTCGTCCTACCAAATTCTACAGCTGAACTGGTACATGCTCCCTACCAGAAAATCGTTTTCATCTTTGAAGAGCTCTAATGGGAATCCATCCGAGCCTGCGGCCTTGATATTGTTCAGCATGTTAATAGCTTAACAGCCTTCTACATGCTCGAAAACATCCACTCATCCCCGCGGATCAGAAGAGCTCACAACTTCGAAGAGCCTGGATACCATTTTTAACGGCCGCTGTAAGGCTTTTGGCTTTTTTGTAAAAAGCTCTTATCGTGTTTTTGTTCCTGGGCTCTTCGTTATCCTTGAGCAGGAAGGCTGCGAAAATTCTCTACTTTTTTCCTCCCTCCTTCTGACTCGGTATTGATCGAGCGCTGCTCGGGTTCAGGACCTTCTGGTACGCCTCGTCGGTCGCTCGCTTTTCCTGGTCGCACACGCCGTCGTACCACGGGTGTCTTTTGTAGCCTTTTGTAGTTTCAGCTGCTTCCTTGATGGCTGAGCGGCAACCGAGCCACATATCGTTGAGGTTTGTGTTCGACGTAGGTACCGCTCTGTTGAACCTCCTTTTGGTGGCCAAATGGAGCTTTCTAACATTGGAAAGTCGAGCTCTGAGTCTTACTGTCACTAGGAAATGGTCAAAGCAGACGTTTGCCCGTCTAAACGTTATAACATCCAGGATGTTTGACGTATGTCTTGTCGTTTGATTTGCAGTTCGACCATCTGGACACCGCCAGGTTGCTGCGTGGATCTTCTTGTGAGGAAATCTTGTGCTACTTATAACCATATTACGACTTGCCGCAAAGTCCGTAAGTCGGAAGCCGATGTCTGTTGCCATATCATGGAGGCGGTGCCTTTGGACTTCTTCACCAAAAATGTTCCACTTACCGATTTTCGTGTTGAAATCCCCGAGTACGACATTGATATCGTACTCTGAACCAGCTCCGTAGGCGTCGTCCAAGAGGTCGTATAAATCCTCTTTGATGAGTTCTTCAGCCTCGTCGATAGGGGTGCGTGCGCAGATGAATCTGCCTTGGACGCGGATCACAGCAAGGTGATCGTTTATTGGCTTAAAATCGATAACTTTCTTTCTTAGCCATTGTCCCACGATGAATCCGCGTCCCAATAAGTGCAGCCTTTTGTGGCAACTGCAATAAATACCACAATTCTTTTTCTTTACAATTCCTTGTCCTATCCAGCCTTCTTCTTCGATCGCAGTAATATACGCCTTATACAGCTTGAGGGTATTTTCTAGTTGATGAGTAGCTCTAGGGGTATAGAGAGTTCGCTCATTCCAGGAGCATACTCGCAAATCGTGGTTCATTTTTCTTTCCGTGTCGTCGTTGGGTATCTGTGCTTGTTTCCGAAGCCATATTCTCATTCATAACAGGGTTTTCTTTCATATGGGTGGATTGTTAGCCCTCCGCATAACCGCCATCTTGGCCGCTAGTTGCATACATCAGTTCACCTCTCAACGGGTGTCAATTGATCTGAACATTAGCAGGGATCATCGGTGGCGTCTCGCCATTTTGGGCGCAATCAGCAGCTTTACCCTACATGCCCAGGACCTACCTTCTGAAGCTATTGACTCTTGCTCCAAATGCTACTACAATCTTCATTTCCATTGATATTGCACCGTGGATCCGAAGTTAGTGTTATAACTTCTGGTTTCGAACTCACGGGCTTCGAATCTCGTAAGGGGCAAATCGTCAAAATGTTCCTGGAAAGTATAAATTAAAGATATTTGGCATGTTAGCTACCGCTATAATTATATCTAAAAAAATTGAAATATAATTTTAAAAAGTTAATATTAATTATGAATGGAATATGGAAAAGATCTTTGAGTTGCAACTCTTATTTACATTTTCTTCAATCTTCCTTAATGTTAGATAAAGATGCTGAAACTGAACTTAAATATATTAATTCATTAAAACAACCTTATTGGCCCTAAGTAGACACTTGAAGTTAAGAAGAAACTCTGTTTTAAATGAAACTAAGGCATATGAAGCATATGATTATACATATGTATATTTTTAATTTTATCCTATCCTCTGCCTAAAACTAGATTAATCTACTTAAATTAACTAACCTACGCTAAGCTTTGTAAGTCAGTCATTTGTGTTTATCTGGCTTGGACTGGAAGAAGTCCGAGTTTATCTCAGCCGGCAAAAGTTTTTATCTTGTCGGATAACCAAGACCTTGTTGATGGATTCGGGCTGTACCTCACGGATTGCTTGGATGATATTGGACTTAAGTGCTTGAATCGATTGTTGGCATAGCATCGGTCCTTCTCGGTTCTCCACAAAAAAAAGTCCAAAGGGGTCAAATCGCAGCTCGGAAGCAGCCAATTGATACCGCCAAAACGGCTGATAACACGATTTTGGAATTCGGTGCGCAAAAGATCGATTATGGCATGGGCTGTTTGACATGGCGTGCCATCCTGCAAATACTTGTCTTCCATTTCAGTTAAAAAAAAAATCGGTTAACATGGCTCTGTAACTTCGTTCCCAGCCTCATTTTCGAAGAAAAATGGTCCAATGATGCCACCACTCCACAATCCGCACCAAACTGTCACTCTCTGTGTGGATGCATTGGCTTCTCGACAATAACGAGCGGGTTTTCCGAGCCCCAGATGCGGCAATTTTGCTTGTTAACGTAGCCGCCGAGATGAAAATACACCTCAGAAAAGATGATTTTTCGCCCAAAATCGTTGTCCAATTCCAGCTGCTCTAAGGCCCAAACTGCGAAGCGATAACGAAGCTAATGGTCCCGCACCTGCAATTGCCGAGTCAATTGGACCTTGTAAGCGAATAATCCGATATCTTTGTGCAGAATTCTCCACAGGCTAGTGCGTGAAATATTGAGCTGTGAGATCGATTGCGAGTTGATGTTCGTGAACTGAGTCTCACACTCTCGGCCACAGGAGCCACATTCTCATCTGTGCGCACCGTATGACGACTGGGACCATGAGTGTTGTACACTAGCATACCAGTCTCTTGAACTTTTTGCACAAACTTGCGTACAGCAGTCGCGGTGGGTGCTTTATTTCGTTCAAAACTGCTTTAAAAAAAGCGCACTGTTTGGGCTACACAGCACTCACTTTGGAAGTAAGTTTTTAATATTTCCCAACGTTGTTCAAGCGTAAAGCTGACTTTCTATCAAGATTTCGAGCGGGAAACGGCTGTCCCTAGAAGGTCCACCCTTCAGAGTGCGACATCGCTTCACGGTTTTGTGAGCCACTTAATAAATTAATCATAATAATCTGTCCTGGATAAGCCCGTTTCTATCACCTTGAAGGACGGAAGCCGGTAAAACATATGTGTACATATCGTGCTACAAATTTATGCAATAATAATCGCTGAGATCACTGCTCTTGCTCGAGGCAATCAGTTTTATAATATTGGACAGTTGTTCATCCGTCTACCATCTAAGCCCTATTTATAGGACGTGGTTGAGATAGAATTTCCTCTACTCGGATTTAGTTATTTTAAAGGGTCCGCCATCTAACGTTTTTTTTTTCAAGTGGTGCTTATATCGTGAATGGTAACACTTAGCTCATGTCTGATTTGACAGATAATTAGTTTTATCCTTCCGCTGAACGAATATGGTTGTGTATACGCTTGAACAACGCTTCGCTAAGTGGGCCTGCGATCGACTTACAGAAGATGCCGATTTTGCCAAAAAAATCATCTTTTCAGATGAAGCTCATTTTGATCTTGGCGGGTATGTAAACAAGCAAAATTGTCGCATTTGGGGCACAGAAAACCCGCACGCATACATTGAAAAGCCGGTGCACCCAAAAAGAGCCACTGTTTGGTGCGGATTTTGGTCCAGAGGCATAATTGGGCCATTTTTCTTCGAAAATGAGCAAGGAGTGGCCGTTACAGTCAATGGCGATCGGTATCGGGCCATGTTGAACGAATTTTTGTTCACAAAAATTGAAGAGGAGGATATTGTCAACATTTGGTTTCAACATGACGGCGCTACGTGCCACACAGCCGAAGCTACACTCAATGTTTTGCGCCCTGTTTTTGAAGATCGCATTATCAGCCGCAGAGCTGATGTCGTTTGGCCACCCCGGAGCTGCGATTTGACACCGTTGGACTATTATTTGTGGGGTGCCGTCAAAGATAAGTGTTACGCCGACAAGCCAGAGACAATTGACGCTTTAAAGGGCTATATTCGTGAAGCCATTGGTGAAATACAGCTGTACACAATCGATAATGTGCTTAAAAATTGGACCGATCGTGTAGGCTACTGCATGGCCAGCCGAGGCAGCCATTTGAATGAAATTATTTTCCATTATTAACCGGAAGGATTGTACTTTCAAATAAAAAAAGAAATTTGAGAAAATATTCAGTAGTTTTTTTTATAGCATCTTCAAAAAAAAAAAAAGTTATTTGGCGGACCCTATATATAATCCGAAACAAGCCCTCAGACCGCACCCGAACCCTTCTCATTTGGCTGGAGCTCTTACTGAACCACATGGAACATGCATAGGCAACCATGAACCTCATCATGTAACCGATTTCTTTCGCTCTGATGTCAATACGCCTGTTTTGTAATAGTCATCTCCTAAGAGTGTGCAGCTCTGGCCAAAGAATGTTTATTGAAATATAGATAGAAGTTTGCTAGTGAAAGCTCATCTGGTGTTAAAACTCAGCACATATGCCATTTTTTAGTAGCGTCCCTTCAGAACCTAGGCAAAGCCTAGACAAAAGCGATTTGAAAATAATAACGTGGGATATCTGGAAGTTGATTTTGGTTTTGATTGCTAAAGTCACACAGCAAGAGAAATACTCTGACATCGTTCCTTGGAACTAATCTGTGCGCGACTAAATCGTCCACGTTCTCGTAGGAGCTGAGATGATCACTTAAGGAGTCATAATTTCTCTGAGAAGGATACGCGTCCACGCTCGGCACCTAAATTTGTACCTTTCGCTACAATCTTTTCTAGTGAGTTGGCGGACGATTTCGTTGCCCTTTTGCCATTGTGCCCTGGCACCCACCAGAGTTTGACCTTATTTCTTTTAACTAGATCCTGCAGGGCATTGTGGCATTCCTCGGATTTTGAGTTCGTGTTATACGAGCGTATATTGAGAGTATATTGATAGTTATACCTCTTATGCCAGTCTCTAAATTTGGGTTGACGCGCGTCAGGATGGCTTGTAATTGGGCTTTGAAGATATTATGACTCGTTCCCATTGTCAACCTTTCGATTGACTCTTATGTTGAGGAAAGCTAATTCGGCTTTGAAGTTGTTAAATATCATCAATATAAATCCATCTTAGAGTAAGGTGGAGCTATACTCATTTTTATTTATTTATTTTTTTTTTTGTAATTTATTTTTATTTATACATTGTTGATGCAGTTGATCTTCAACTTCCAGTCATCACAATACTGCTGAATTTTATCAAGTCACGCTGCAAGAGGGTGACAATGACGTCGATCGTTGGACCTGATCTGTACGCGATTAGATCGTACGCATACGCTATTGAATGGTGAAGAGAAGCTATTAAATCACTGAAGTAAATGCTGAAAAGGATCGGCGAGTTCACCGTACCCTGTTGCAGTCCGTTGTTAATATCAAATGTTTGGGTAGAAGTCACTTTGGCAATTTTCACTACGAACTTTCTACCTGTTAACATGTCAAAAATCATATATAGCAGTGGTTTACTTATGCTCAGCCGATTGAGCTTGTAATAAAGACCTTCTAGCCATACGGTGTCGAAGGCTTTTTCCAAGTCAATCAGACAGGCACCCGTGCATTGGTTCTTGCATTTATTCCATTGGATATCCGACACGAGTTTCGACGCGGCATGAATTGTGTCATGCCCCGCTCTGAAACCGAATTGGTTATCCGGGATGATTTTATGGACCACCTTCTCGAAGACCTTGCTGACACTCGGAAGGAGACTTATCGACCGGAGATTTGCCGGGTTAGAGGTGTCCTTACCCCTCTTGGAGATTGGTTGCACCACCGCTGTCTTCCAGTGCACTGGATAATACATATGCATTATTCAGTGCATTGTTGAACAGGATGGTGTACCTCTCTACAGCCACTGGCGGAAGGTGCCTAAGCACAACATTGGATATACCGTCGATACCCGCGGATTTTTTCCTTTTCAATGACCGAAAGATCATCTGGAAATCTTCCGTCGAAATGAACAGGGTATTAGCCCCTTCATTGGTGACGGCATTATTTGCCATGAAATCGTCATCGAACCTGGTAAAACCAAGATTCTCGGATCGCCAATGATCGATATCATTTCTAAGGTAAGAGTGATGAAGTAGAACTCTGTTTTTCAATTCGTGGTTTGGGCGAATGGTATCATTCACCTTATACACTTTCTGGAAAACAGCTCCCACTGCCGCCAACTTCTAATGAGGATCCTCGATCACGAAAAAGACGTCATCCAGGATGGCGCCCTCTGGATCGATGCTAACTGTTCGTAGCAAACGTTCATTTTCTGACGTTGTCGGAAGCTTTAGATCCTGAACAGCTATACTCATTCCAATAATTCGAATGGACAAATGTATACTCGGGTATGTGCTTCGTTTTTTTAAATACATATTTATGTCGAAGACATAGTCTTAAAAAGATGTTACAATTTTAGTTTGTTAACATATTAAGCTAGAGTTAAGCACTTTTGTCTGGAATGGAATGGATCTAGGAAAGGGAAGCTATGAATGTAAGCATGTAATTTTTTCGATCGGTCTAAATCAAGGACAATTCCCAATATCACAGTACTGCGGGGCTAAATAAATAATGGATAACAGAAATGTAATAAACCAGATTGAATTTAATACACTTAATGTCTCTAACAGGTACGCTTTATTATAGAAGTATATAATCACGCTTTTGTGGTTCCGTATTCATCACCATCCATCCAATACCACATTAAGTTCCATCGACTGGTCAGCATTATATTTATTTTGTGCTATTAATATGAAACGAGCGAAAAGAATTACATATTCCGTTTCGATCAATCATCCATAGTTGAACCTTCATTTCATCCATAATTCATCGAAGATTGTCATACAAATGATATCTCATTTGCCTTTTCTGCATAAAAAGGATAATTTTTATGCATTAAATCGTTTAGAAACTACGCATAACTGAACATTACAAACGGTCATAACTAAAAGGAGAATCTCCGACAAAGGATTCTCTCCTTAGAATTCTGTTTAAATTGACACGGAGAAAGGAGAATTTTTTAGAAAATCCCTACACAAAAGAATACAAAGGATGAGAAGGAAGACAGCTCTTTATACGTGTATAACTGTGGGTTTTTGCTGGTACTCCTTTTTAATTCCGAACGAGAGGAAGATTTGTTTATCCGGACGATTATAAGAATATATTTCTGACATCTGTTTGGCATCCATCTCCTAAATCTGTTGTTTAAATCAAGGTTTTTATTTTTTTTTTAATTTCATGATTGAAAATGAATGAGCAACGAAGATGGTGTTTGCTCAATAAATCCTTGTAATTTAATTAAATAAGAGAAATTAAGAAAAAAATAAATATCGAATTATGTACGAGTACAATGGCTCAAGATTAGAAGGGAACAAAACAAACAGAAAACATGGTAATTCAAAAATAATAACCAATTTTTCAGAAATTAGTGGGCAATCCATTTTGTTATCCTGCTACATGGGTTTATAAGCTCGCATAGGTTTAACGGGTTTTCGGCAGTAGCAAGGTTCAATATTTGGCCATTTTTCCATTAAAGCCTTTTTAAGTTGGTTTACTTATGAAATTTATTGTTTTCCAACTTTTCCTTAAATAATTTCATAAATGCTCGATAGCATGTTGTATAACACCCAACTTCGAACAGTGTTACTTTGTGTATCGTATCGTATCGTTACCTTGATAATTGTAAAATTCACCTTCGATTCTCAATTATGTGAATCCTTCCTGGACCTGCGCCTGACCTAGCACCCCATCACAGAAGCACTACCATGTTCTACGCAAGCTTTTTTCTTTTAAGTCCTCATTGACCCTTCCCTACACACATGATTTGAAAAATTTAATTTACTCTTATCGATAAATGTAACATGGTTCCGAAACCTAAAATCTTACCTTACCACTCTACCATTTAACTCGTGCTTTCTAAGAAAAATCCTCACAAATTCGGGATTTGCTTTTTTACCGAGATGTTTTTCGGCTAGTATACCAAGTTTTGATGATAATGGGAGTCTTGTTTTGCTTGACTTAATTATCAACATTTTCGCGAACTGGGATTATGTTTATTTTCGTATTCCGTAGAATTTTGGTAGCTCCTTCGATACATGTTCCATTTTAATCTTGAGCCACTGTATAAGTGCAGAAAAGGAATCCACAAAAGCTGTAGGGAAAAGTATTTAATTGAATAGAAAAGAGTGATTATGTCAAATAGCTGATAGTAAATCTTTCTGTTTAACTTCAGTTCAAAAGTATTCTTCAAGGGATCGCGACTTTTACTATATACAAGGTGGCGCAAGACTAATCACCCTATCGGAATATGTTATAATTTTTGTTAATGGCGTCGTACGTCAATCATATTTGACTCTTGTGATTTAGACACCTGCAGTATATAAATAAATAAGCAACGGAGTGCTATACTCCGCCGATTTTTTTTACCAATAATCGGTAGTGTTAGCGCAGAGTGAACTTCGACGTTGAGTTCCAATCGTTACGGGCCATAACCAGACGGACCCTACAGCGAATTTTAGTGAAAGACTTACACATGTTCCCGTACAAAGTGCAAATAGTGCATCAGTTAATGACCATCATTCGCGTGTGAACTACTGTCAACAACGAAGGGAACGATTTTGCGTCGAAAATCATCATGAGCGACGAGGCGCATTTGCACTTAAGCGGTTACGTCAATAAACAAAATCTTCATTTTTGGTTGATTGAAAATCCGCGTGTGTTGCACGAACAGCTATTACATCCACTCAAAGTCGCTGTGTGATGTGGCGTTGAGGCGGGAGATGTGATTGGGCCGAATTTTTTTGAGGACGCCATCGGCAATACGGTCACTGTTTCTGGCGAACGGTACAGGACCATGATAAGCGACTTGTTAATGCCGGAATTGAATGAGCGGAGTTTGGTGAAAATTTGGGTACAACAAGACGGAGAAACTGCAAACACAAGCCACAATGGATATTGTGTAGGAAGCACTTCCTGGTCGCCTTATCTCCCGTTTTGGCGAATTGGCATGGCCAGCAAGATTGGCCGATTTAACCATGCCAGACATCTTTCTTTGGGGCTACTTGAAGTCGCGGACTTATGCCAACAAGCCTCAGACAATCGCAGCCCTTAGGGAGAATATTCGACAGGGGTGCGAGCAGTTTGGAAATCTTGCGGAAAGTCATGGAAAATGCAATAAGATGGGTATAAATGTGGATCAATACTGCTGGCAACCACTTGACAGATATCATATTTTCTACTTAACGAAAAAAAAAATATAAGGATCCGAGTAAAGTTTTCCATCACTCGAAATCATCTTTTGTTATTTAGTTAAAAAGTAATCCAAAAACGAAATTGGATGATTAACTTTGCGCCAGCTTGTACTTCATTTTGCGGATTACTATCAGGGGTCATTTACCAGTTAAAATTAGTCCTTTTTATTCTTGAATGCAATGCACCGACGCGACGCGACGTCTCAATGAATTAATTGAATGAATACGATCTCCATTCTTCGAAAAACGATGGATGAATACTTTTAACCAAAATGTATTAGAAAATACAAAAAAATAGAAAATTCTTCTTATTTAGATCACTGGCCATATTGATTTTGATTTTTGATTTTGGTGGGGGCTATACCCTCATTTCATTGCGCTTAATTCAAGCTACATACTTAATTTAACTTACAATCTAGGAAACTAAGAAACAATGCGATTGAGACAGAGTTTTAAACAAGGAGTGCTGATGATATCCTTCTAGGTTCTTTTAGCGAGTTCAAATTAATAAGTTTTAGGCGGTTTTGATAGGGAGGTAGGATCAGCGGATTGTCCCAGGGTAAGCCACGAAGAGCAAATCGGAGAAAACGACGTTGGATACTCTCGATTCTGGAAATGTGTGAATGATAGTAAGGAGACCACACGTGAGAGACGTATTCGAGAAAAGGGCCAACAAAGATTATGTAGAGAGACCGAGTGACGTAGGGATTGGAAAACTCTTTAAGCCATCGTTACACGAAGCCGAGTGCAGAATTGGCCTTATGAATTATATCGCTGATAAGTGCAAGGAAATTGAGTTCATGGTAGCATAATACACCAAGATCACGGATCACTTGAACGGTAGAAAGGGGTTAATTATGGAGAAAGTAGAGGCGGGGAGGAGGAAGTAATAGATTGACACTTGGACATGTTTTAAGGTCCAGGCAGTTCATGGAGCACCAGGTGGAAAAACTATTGAGGTCCGATTGAATAAGGGAAGAGTCAAGAGAAAATGATCTTGAAGATCTTAGCATCGCCGGCGTATAGAGAGATGTGGGAATGTTTGATATCCATTTCAATATCGTTAATGGTAAGAATAAAAAGAAATGAACCTAAACGACTGCCTTGGGGGACACCGGAGAAAGCAAGGAAGGGCTTAGAGAGGGCAGATCTAAACGAACGCTGTAGTAGCTATTTTCCAGGTAAGAGGAAATCCACTTTAACAAGATGAGTTCAAAGCCAAGGGAAGACAATTTGAAGAGTATTAATCTGTGTGAAATTTTATCAAAAGACTGAAGTCAGTTGAGATAGCATCGACTTCCTTGCCATTTTCTAAGGCTGAAAGGGTGAAGGATACGAATTCAATGAGGTTTGTGGTTATAGACCTTCCTTTGAGGAAGCCGTCTTGTCTGGGGGAGATTAAAGACTTGCCTTGAAAACTTAAATTATCATACAAAATACTTTCGAAGATTTTGGGTATATGAGACAGTTTGGCAATGGGACGGTAGTTGTTAATGTCATTCTTCGGACCCTTTTTGTGTATAGGTGTTATAAAAGAGGTTTTCCATATCCGGAGAAATACACCTTGACAAAGGGATAGGCTGAAGATTTTTGAGAGGAATATAGAAAGGGGGAGGAACGTTTTTTTAAAAGTATAGCAGGAAGGCTGTCGGGGCCAGGGGTGGGGATGATATGCGGGTCGACATTACGAGGGAGAAATGGTCCAGAGGAGAAGTTAGGTAAATAGTTGAAATAAGTAGAATCGGATGCAAAGGAATAATGGATGAAAGATTGGTTGAAGAAGGTGGCAAAAAGGTTGACGATGTTGTGAGGATCATTGGAAGTTTCATTATTGAAGGAGAGAGAGTTTGGGTAGATTTTCAGATTTTCTTTTGTAATTAACAAACTGAAAGAAGGACTTGGGGTTATTTATAAGGTTGGTTTGCATCTCGACTAGGTAGTGTAGAGAGAGTTATAAAGCTCTACAAAATGCAGGTACTCGTAAATACCGAGCCTGCGATTATACCAAAGTGGAGAGGTGGAGGAATTTTTATGTCGAGAAAAGGGTACGCCATAAGTTAGTAGTATACTTCAACTTCAACTGGTCTGAAGCCTAATAATAAATATGACAAGGGGCGCAAGGATATAAAAACCGTCTTTGATTGCCTTGTGACATTTAAGGTATATAACAAACTCGTCTAGGACCTACCATCTTCTGACATTGTTATAAAATAACTTAAAAGATGGATGGATGGTCACAACAATTTAATGTGTTTTCTCCTATTACTCCTTGAATAATTGAAATTATGACAACCATCTTTATGGGCATATTTTTATTACCCTTTGGACGAACTTTTCAGTACCTCGCTTTCGGTGACTTAGCTTTTCAGGATTCTAACACGGTGTAATCGATATCAGAGGCCAAAACACTAACCAGTGCGCCACGGTTTTTATTATTTTTTTTTAATATTTTGTATTTTTCTCTTATCATTTCCCTACATCAACTTCCTTTGAGCAAAATAAATACCTCTGACATCGTTAAAATGTGACAAACAATGTCAGTGATCGATTGACTATTTGATATTCCGTTAATCTCAATATTTAAAAAAAATATATAAATTTCAAATATTTTTAATTGGTGAGTTTTTGGTTATTTTTAAACTAATATATAAATGCATTGATGAACACTCTATTCCAGACAGAGTTTTTTAGATGATCATTAGTACATAAATATTTATGAGTTCTTGCATCACACGCGGATTTTCAGTGCCCCAGAAATGAAGATTTTGCTTATTGACGTGGCCGCTTAGGTGGAAACGCTCATGATGACTTTCGGCACAAAATCGTCCCCTTCGTTGCTGAGATTAGGGCTTGACAGTAGTTCACACGCGACTGACGGTCATTAACTGATGCACTGTTTGTACTTTTTACGATCACTGCGTAAGTCTTTCACTAAAGTAGGAACCGTCTGGTGATGCCCAATTGCGTGGCCCGTCGTCTGGTCGATGTTTCTTCGATCTCAGGGACATCGGCAGCCCCAGCCACGATATTTTCGGCCGAACGACGAGTCCAATGAAGTCGGGTAGCAATTCGGCTTAGGTATAATTTCACGCTGCCCTAACACCACCGACCAATTATTGGTAAAAAAAAATTCGAAAAATTTGTCAAAAATTGGTCTTCATGACTGCGCTTCATTTGAGCTATTTGAGCTAGCCATGGCGATATGCCCGAAATCATATTTAAGCACTAATGGCATAAAATTATCTGTTAAATGAGGCTAACATCATAAACATCAATATAAGCTTCAATTATTTTATTTCCTATTTCTTATGGAATTTGTCTAACTCTAAAAAAACACCCTTTAGATGCTGGCCCTATAAAAGACCGGGGAGCTTTAGCTCCGCCAATATAACAATTTCATGGGAGTCAGCTAGAATTTAAAGTTAACCTATGATTGCCTATGTATGTCCCGAGTAGTTCTATGTAAAAGCCAGGTTGATGGAAAGGATTCAAAAGTTTGAAGGGCAAGGTCTCAGAATTATATACAATCGTATCTGTACGAGAAATTTTGCCCTGACTAGGTCTATAACATATGGCTAGGATTTCATGAGTAGATAATTTTCATGTTGCAAGGGCAATGACTTCCATCAATAACCCGATCTGCGAAGCGTACTACCCCAACTTATGTATACCACGAGAGGGTACGCCGTAATGGTTTTGTTCCTCCACCGACATTCTTCTATTTGGATCAATGTTGGCTGATTCAAGATATAATAGCGGTGCTGCTAATGTTCCACGGATCCCGCAATTCCGTGGAGCGGTGATTCCCCAAGTGCCTTATGTTCAGTAGGTTGGTATCACACAGACATCCAGGAGTCACTGTCCGACAGCGTCAACGCTGTTAGTGGCTGAAGGCTTACATTGGTTAGGGTAAGTTAGGGTGATGGGTAGTTTTAGTTTAGTTTGAGTTAAAAGAGATAGGAAACAATAAGAATAAGACACCAAATAAACAAAAAATCCACAAAATACTATGAATAAAAAAACGACGATTCAGAACGCTGTGTGATGCTGTTTCGGTGCAAAACAATATACATGTTTGTATGTTCCATGCGGTATGTGATAACGGAGGAAGGATATCACTATAATCCAGAATTAAATCAGCACCCTTCACTCATCTGGAAAGTTGAAAGGCATTCAAAGCCACCAAAAATGCAAATATCAGCTGGCAAGGTTGTGGCTTCTGAATTTTATTTATCGATTACCTAGAGAGAAGAAAAAAACCATCAACAACGAATATCACGAGTATACTGATACGTTTGATGTAAGTATTTGCGAAAAAATTATCCTAAATGAAGAGGAAAAACTGCCTTTGATTCAAGACAATACACCAAGTCACAAGTCGACCGAAACTTTGAATTGCTTCATCATCCTATTTGTGAACCTAAAAATAAAATTCCAGAGAAAGAGATTTGGATCTAATTCAGTGATTGCAGAAACTGAAGAGTTTTTTTGTCCCCCAAGGCAGCCATTTAGGTCCACTTCTTTTCATTCTTACCATAAACGATACTGAAAGAGTGATTAAACTCACTCACTCTTACTATACGAGGGTGATCCGATAAGTACCAACTTCTTTAACCCGTCTGAAAAATACGTTTTCTCGAGGTCTGCAAAGTAGGCCTCCGTGGCGGCGATGACCTTCCCATTCGACGGAAATTTCTGCCCGGCGAGTGACTTTTTCAAGTTTGGAAAAAAAAAAAGTCGCACGGGGCCAAATCTGGAGAATACGGTGGATGGGGGAGCAGTTCGTAGCCCAATTCGACCAATTTGGCCGTGACGAGGGCGGAGGTGTGAGCCGGTGCGTTATCATGGTGGAAGAGCACTTTTTTCTTCGCAAAGTGGGGTCGTTTTTTCTTCAATTCGCCATCGAATCGGCCCAATAATTTGGCATAGTACAGCCCTTTGACCGTTTTGCCCTTCTCCAGGTAGTCGATGTGGATCACACCTTGTGAATCCCAGAAAATGGTGGACATCACCTTTTCGGCCGATGGGACAGTCTTCGCCTTCTTCGGAGCACGTTCGCCGTGTGAAGTCTCCACTGTTTCGACTGTTCCTTGGTCTCTGGTGTGTACCAGTGGATCCATGTTTCGTCGACTGTCACGAAACGACACAGAAACTCCTTCGGATTGCGCTTAAACAGCGTCAAACACTGCTCGGAAGTGGTCTCACGGTTGCGCTTGTTGTCCGGAGTGAGCAAATGCGGCACCCATCGCGCCGACAGCTTTCTCATGCCCAAAAGTTCATGCAGGATTTGACCCACGCGATCTTTTGAAATGCCTACTGTCTCAGCTATCTCGCGAACCTTCAATCGGCGGTCTGCCAATACGAGATCGTGGATTTTTGTCACGTTTTCCTCCGTGGTAGTCGTGTTCGTCGTTCGGCACCTGGACGTGGCTCATCAAAAAACGACGTGCGACCACGTTGAAACTCGTTAAACCAATTCTTGATGGTCGCCATCGAAAGAGAAGAGTCACCGTACACAGCATCCAAACGCTCTTTGTTTTCGCTGCGCGATTTCCCTTCCAAAAACAAGAATCGAATCACCGACCGATATTGTTTTTTTTTCCATTTTTCTAAAATCCGCGGACACTCCCGCTGCGAGTCCGATCCGATCGACAGTAGCCGTCTACTAGAATGTACTATACGATAGTAAGTTGCTCTTGCGACACTGGCGCCATCTGGCGGCGAGGCTAAATACTTATCGGACCACCCTCGTATAGCGACGACACCAAATTCTTCAAGACCATTTCTCCAGTCATGACTCCCTTATTCAATCAGATCTCAATAGCTTTTCCCTTTGGTTTTCCAAAAATTGCTTGGAGCTTAACATTTCCAAATGCTAATTAATCACTTTTTCATGTAAAGGAAACAAACCTCCTCCTCGTCTCTACTTCCTCACTGATCAACCTATCTCCACCGTTCGCAATCTTGGCATATTATGTAACCAGGAGCTAAATCTTCGTGCACATATCTTTAAAGCGAATTCTGCAAGGTATCGTGAAGCAATGGTCTCCCTACATAACCTTTGTCCGGCCCCTTGCCAACAAACCTTCATTTCTAGAATCGAGAGCATCCAACGCCGGTTCCTAAGTTTTGCTCTTTGAGGCCTCCCCTGGGGCAATCCTTTGCTCTTACTATCCTATCAAAACTGTGTTAAACTAATCAATTTGAATACGTTGGAGTAGATCCTCTTCATCCAGGCACCATTGACTCTCTACAACTCTGTCTCTACCAAAACTAACCCTCGCAATGTACGTAATCCCCGTCTCTTCTATTTATCCAACCCCCGTAACGCCTATGGCTCCAATGAACCCACTTCTCGTATACTGGGAAGAGTTAATTCGAATTCTTATTTCAATTTCAATCTCAGCACTCCCTGCCTAAAAACCCGTCTTTTTAAGAACGCCTCCTATCCCGTTCTCCTTAGTTATTAAGTTTGATTAAGTTAGCTTGAATCAAGGTCAACAAATGAGGGTGTTTGCCCCATGAAAATTTGTGGCCAAAGATAAATTGTTGTTCAAGAATAAATTAATAATTTTTAAGGGAGACTGAATCCACTGGACATTTCCCTATGATTTGAAATACCAGACGAAGATGCTTTCATTTTGACATGTAAAATACAAACAAGAATCTGCTAGGTAATATTTATCTCCGCAACAAAACGCCTTTGTAGTAGACGTTAACATTTAAATCTTTAATATCCCTGAAATAATTTCCTGACGCGATTAAGGCAGCAATAATTCACACACTAATCTATAGTGTGTATAATAGAGATATACCTAAGCGTTATATCTCTATTTCCATCAAAACTATTGGTTATTTCTGTGAATGCCCAAAAACTAAATGTAATTGCCCAATAAAGCAAAGGAACTAAAGAGCATTAAATTGTAAATTCTAGAAACGAATAGCCAACACCTGCATATAAATGATTGCAACATTCCCTGCAAACTATTCACTCCGGAAAATCAATAAAAATAAAATTTAATATCAGTCTTCAATCATAATGAAAAACAACAACCAGATCTAGAACGCTTACATATTATACAAGCCTACAAGTCACATTTTAGAGAACAGTCTGACTGAAGCAGCAATTTTTTAATTAAACAATCAGACCATTCGCATAGGGTTGAGGACAGTGTTAATTAGTTCGTTAAATTGAGCTTGAATGAGGATATTTTCTTGACTAAGTTATATGGAAGAGGATTTAATTAAATCCAATCCAGGACTGCTACCTAATAAATGCATCAATAAGTATTCTTACTCGTAAATATACAGCGTGCGCCATTTCATATGGGTCGATGTAAATTTGGAATAACTTCAACAATCCTCAACCGATTTTGGAAATTCAAAAACTTTTATTCAACCTGGACCTTTATAATTTATTTTGATTAATTTTTGAAAACAATATCAATTAAATGAGTGCCTTTATTGCCGATGCAAAAATGGGCTCGTTTTCGCGCATTCTCCATGACATTTTCCAGTATTTCGGTCGAAATTTCTGCGATATCCGCACGAATGTTTCTTTTGATCTCTTCTATTATCTTCAGGCCGTTAGCATACACCTTGCTTTTCAAGTATTCCCAAAGAAAAAAGTCTGGAAGAATCAAATCCGGCGATCTCGGAGGCCAGTCAATATCGCCCTTTTTTGACACCAATCTTCCAGGGAACTTCTTACGCAAAAGGTTCAATGTTTTGTCCGCAGTATGGTATGTCGCGCCGTCTTGTTGAAACCAAAAGTGAAATAAGCCTTTTTTACGCACTTCTGGGACCACATAATCGCCGACTTTGAAGAAATACGGTCCAATCATGGTTTTAGCGCATACACCGGCCCAAACAATAACTTTTTGATCATAAAGCGGCTCTTCGTGAATAATGTGAGGATTTTCGGTGCCCCAGAAGCGACAATTTTGTTTATTAACTGAGTCAGAGAGCGAAAAATGTGCCTCATCGGTAATCAAAATTTGCTACCAGAACTCCGGCTCAGCATTAATCATTGCAACGACATTTTGTGCGTATGCCAAGCGCCGTGGCTCATCTTGTGTCAAAATTCTTTGAGTTATCTGCACTTTGAATGGAAAAAGTGAAGATCATCCTTTAAAATTCTCCGCAAAGTGGTCCCACTGATGCCTAACTGCTGCGAAAGGCGCCGATATGACAAACTTGGGTCTTCTTGAACATTAACCTTCACAGACTGAATAGATGAGTTTGAACGCCACAAACGTGGCCTAGGTTGCACACAAGGGCTTGCCACAGAACCAAATTGGAAAAAAAATCGAATCCTAACGATGAATTGTACCTGTTTTGGCCGCAACACCATCACGATGTTGCGCACAATCGAGCGTTCATTTTTAATGAACATTGAAACTATTTTCTCGCATTTTTTTTTGTGTGAAGCGATTCATGGTTAAAATTGCACTGAATTGACGTTTCCAAAATGCTATGACATATGAAAATCGATTGACAATTGTTGGAGTTATTTGAAGTTTACATCGACCCATATGAGATGGCGCACTCTGTATAAAGTGTTTTTTTTATAAAACTAACGAGAATGTCTATCCTGGAGACGCGAGCCCAGGTATAATTTTCTTAGCTACGGCTGAGTGGTTCTCGGCAGGAGTAGAGGAGTTGGACAGTTTGCTAATCTTTCTCCTTGCCTCCGCAATTAGAGATGTTTCCTTGTCTATTTATAGCTGATTTTTCAATGACCCATGTGGCAAATGGTAAAACTAGGCTTAGAGCTTGGTTAGCCGGCTTTGTGGTAAGATACCGCTTTGGATGTTAAGATTCATTTTAGCCAGGATATCGCCACTTTAACTGGCATGGAGTCTGACTGGACAATGCTATCGTGATTTGGGAGCCTTAGCTCAAGACTCCTTCATCAGATTTTTATCTCTCAATGATGAATGTTCACTCCTTTAATGTTTGACGAATATCCCATCAATCCCATCTCCTACCGGTTTAAAGAAAGTTACTCTTATAAACAAGGAAGGCCTGGAGTAGAATCTTAATCGGCTGTGATATTAATTCGGGAGAGGCTCCTTTACGACCCACGATAAAGTCTGTCTGTTTAGACGATACGGAAGGAAAAACATGACTTGAACTACACACTCACCATACAAGACTGAATTTCAGGACGCCTTTTCCCTAACAGGTCCTTATTTGATTTATTTTTTATTTTGTTTATCGAATATAAGATAATTCAAATTTCTTTTACGGAGTATCCTGCTGGAATTCGATGACCAATAACTCGACGATTATTTGTTTTCAAAACGTCTAGGATTCGCAGATTGTAGCTCCACAGAAAGAAATTCAACGGCGACAAACCACACGATCTTGGTGACCAGTTCACATCCCAGGACTTTTCTCTTGTAATAAAGCCAATTTGAAAAATGAGCACTCAATTTTGGTTTAATTGATCGAGCGGAGCGTAGCGGAGCGAGAGCAATCACCCACTTTTTGGCCTAGCGCGTGCATGTACGGGGAATATAGTGGTCCGAAAACGATTTCGGACTAATCTTGTACGCACTAAATGTAGATATCGGCTATAACCACACATGTGTGCAGCATGTCATTCGATAGATCTAGGTCTGTAGATGAGCCATAAATTATCAAATGAAATTGTTTGATTGAAAAATAGTGAGAAATAACGAGTTTAGAAAAGTGCCATGTGGAGCGAAAGCAAGGTTGATAAAACAACAAATTTGCTCGCTCGATCAAAAATTTTCAGTAGCGGAGTTAAGCCCGTGCATACTGATCTGCCTAGTTAAGTTTTGGTGGGGGCTGTACTCCCTATTTATTCCGCTTAATGTAAGCTATAGCATGAGTGCTGAGTTTAAAATCGAAGGTAATATTCGAATTAACACTTCCCAGCATACGAGAAATGGGTTCATTGGAGCCTTAGGAGGCGGATAGATAGAAGTGACGAAGATTGCGTGTATTACGAGGGTCAGTGTTAAGAGATACTCGTATGGAGTTGTAAAGGGTTTAAGACGGTCTTGATAGGGTGATTGTTTGTGGGCAGACTTCGTATAACGAAACGTAGGAACCGACGTTGGATACTCTCGATTCTAGAAATGCGGGGTTTGTTGATAAGGCGACACACTTAAGATGCGTATTCAAGAAGGAAGCGAACAGAAATAATATAGAGGCATCGCTTTAAGTAGGAATTGGAGAATTCTTTAGACCAACGCTTCACGAAGCCGAGTGCAGAGTTGTCTTTAAGAATTATGTATATCGTTGATATATGTGCGAAAATTGATCTCTTGGTCACATAGTGTGCCGAGATCACGGATAACCTGAACGGTGGAGATGGGTTGATTGTGGAGAAAGTAGAGACGAGGAGACGATTTGGCGCATTTTCCTGAAAAAGTTTTTGATTGGCATATGAAAATGTTCAGCTCCAACCAGTTACCGGACGGAAAAGCTGTTGGGATCCGATTGAATAAGGGCAGAATCTTGTTAGGAGGAAATGGTCTTAAGGAACTTGGTGTCGTTGGCGTACAGTAAGGGGTGAGAATGTTTGATGACTATCTCAATGTCGTTAATGGTAGGCATGAAAAGAAGTGGACTTAGGCGGCTACCTTGGGGAACGCCGGAGGAAGCTATAAAAGGGTTAGAAAGGGCAGATCTAAAACGAAAACTCAAGTGTTTTTTTTAATAGGAAGATATCCACTTCAATACAAGACAGTTCAAGAGTATTAGTTTGTGGGAGATTTTACCGAATATAATACTGAGAGGGTGAAGGATACAAATTCACTCTGCATTTGTGGAAATTTCGAATATCATGCAACGTACTTTCGAAAAGCCTGAGAGGCCTTAGAGTTTCAATGTGTACACAATGTCACACCTTGCTAAAACAAAAGTGAGTAGCCAATTGCCAGACGTCGTTTTCTCTGATAGAGCACTGCTTGTAATTGAATACCATTTCAACAGGCAAATGTATCGTGTTTACTTGCCAGAATTGATATGATAATTTCGACCAAAGTATGGCCACCAAAAGGTCAGCCCCACTGTTTTCGGTGGTTTGAGCCGCAGTGACTACTGATGGTCGGTCTCCGCTCATGCTTGGGACCGTGGCGTTAAGATAAACGTTTATCGTGAAACTATCATCTGGTTAGCTTTGTTAAAATTGTGGCTTGTAAAAATTACGACCAAAGACCCTGGACATTAATTTCCTCGACACAATGCAATGGTCCGATTCGAATCCATTCCACTTTTCTCTCTGGGGCATTTTGAAGGCCAAGGTTGGCACTGAAAAATACCAAACAACGGACACGCTAAAGTAAGTGCTTCGCTGGGAACGGAAGCGCATTTCGCAGACACGAGTACATGCAGCATGCGATGAATGCTTTATGGTAAATTGAGCGACTCAAGGAAATTCTTCATGGCCAAGATGGTGAAAATATTAATTAGATCATTAGGTTTGAATAAATTTCAAACACTTTTTCCTTAGATTCAATAAAAATATTGACAATATTCGCAAAATATTCACAGTTCATGTTAGCCACCTTGTATACTATATGTACGAGGTGTGTTCAAGAAATAAGGTGACTTTTTTACTTTCGCTAGCTAAATGCATTCGATTTTCAAATTCATTTTGATATGTAGGTACACATTCTTTCTTTTATAATTCGTGCAGGTTCAAGAGCTATGCTCTTATGCTGTTTGTCACACAACCTGGACGGGGTGCAGATGGTTTGTGGGGAAGATGTTCGTTCACTATTCTCCGGGGGTGGTTATCCTAGATAGTATTCGAGAGATTCGACTGAATTTGTCGTGTTGGTTGTAGTTCACAGTAACTTCTTTTGCTTCCATATCATTAAGGTGTTATACTGGAAATACACACACAGAGTATGAATTTTGAAGTGATCTTATGCTGCGAGTGTTATGCCTTCGTCAGCACTTTTGGATCATCTCTCACTCACAACTGATGATGAAGATGCTAATGCCTATAGTATGTCCGCCCGGTTCAGCACGTCAACAATGAATGAAAACGTTGACAGAGTGAAGAAAATTGTTATGGAGAATCACGATCAGAGAAGTCGCTGAGGATATTTACATATCGTTTGGCTCATGCCATGAAATTATTTCAGATATTTTGGGCATGAAACATGTTTCAGTAGTTTGCTCCAAATTTGCCAAATTTTGACCAAATGAACCGTCGCACCAGCATCGCTGATGAAACATGTGTACCAGGTGTATGCATAAGTTTTTTTTCCGGTTGAACTTAGAGATGGCGCCAGCGGAAAGAACGCATTAATGTGAAACATATGCCATTTTGTTCGTCTGAGAATTAACTAAACTAGCGTCTTTGTATTATCGTTCAGTGATCATGTCGAAAGAGAAACATTTGCGTCACCCATTGCTTTTCTCAGAAAATATCAAGTCGAGCAGTTACAGAAGTTATTACATGATGACTCAACTCAAACTCAACAACAATTAGCCGAAGCATTACATATGTCACAAGAAACAATTAGCAAACGTGTTGCGGGCAATGTAAATGTATCCCACACGAGTTGAATGCACGTCATATGGAAAATCAGTCACTTGTGAAATGCTGCTTCAACGCCACGAAAGAAAATCATTATCGCATCGAATTTTGACGGGTGGATGGATTTATTTTGAAAACCCGAAGCGGAAAAAATCGCTTCGGCAAAAATACCATGCTATGTGTCTGGTGGGACTAGAGCGGTATTGTGTATTTTGAACATTTGAAGCCCGGCGAAACCGTTAATACACAACGCTAACAACAAATGATTAAATGTCGAAAAGATTGGTGTTAGCTTTGCCCAGCATTCTGAACATTGGTTCTTGGTAACCATAATTTTTGCGGTGAGTGTTTATACGGAAAAGTGTCATGGACCGAAGGTTACGTGGCCTTGTGTTAAGGGCAATCATGTGCAATAATGTGGGGCTGTCAATGTTACCGCTGAGAAGGTCGTGAATAAAAATAATATCTGCAACATCGCGTCGTTCTTTAAGGGGTTGAAGGTTGTTTAATTGTAGGCGAACCGTATTAGTTGGTCAGCCCAGATAAACCCACGAAGGGCAAAACGGATAAACCTACGTTGAATGGCTTTAGTACGTGTGGGATTCGAAGAGGTGGACAAAACTTGAATGGCATATTCGAGAGGTGGCCTAACGAAGGTAATGTATAATGATTTTATAACGTAAGGATTCTAGAATTTTTGGACCAACGTTTCACGAAACCGAGAACAGAGTTAGCACGTTTGATTATGTTGTCGATATGGAGGTGAAAATTGAACTCACGGTCACAACACAGATCAACCAAAAAGTTGACAGGGGGAACGGTTTCATTACGAATAATGTAGGTTCTAGGTGGTGAAGAGGAGCGTTTGCGGGAGTAAGTGATGGCTTGGCATTTACTGACATTGAGCTTAAGATGGTTTTTTTAAACACCAAGTAGTGAACCTGTTAAGGTCCAATTGGAGAGAGCATGAGCCAACAAGGGAAGATATTATATTAGCATATATATGTTTAACAATATGCTTAAAGAATCAATGGGCCGAGATGACTACCTTGTGGGACACCAGAGGTAGCATTAATTGGACCAGAGATAGAAGATCTGAAGATGACGTTATATTAACGATAATCTAGATAAAAACTGGAGAGAAAAGGAGGGCAGTAGGCTTGATGAGAATAATTTGGTGAGACATTTTGTCAAAGACCTTGTTGAAGTCAGTGGCAACAACGTTTACTTCTTTGCCCGCTTCAATACAATGATTGTCAAACAAACTCGACTAGAATAGTGGTTGTCGATCGACCTTTTAAGAACCCATGTTGGTTAGGAGACAATATGGGTTTGCAGTGAAAGAATAGTGCAGCATACCCGATGCTCTCGAAAAGTTTGGATTGCTTGGCAATGAGACGATAGTTGGACACATAATTTTTCAGTCTTTTTTTGTGGGCTCGAATAATATACTCGTAAGTATAATTCCAAAGCTTAGGAAAAAGTCATTAAGTTCGCGCTCTTTTTTAAAACTATGACAGGCAGACAATCGAGACCAGAAGAGTAGTCGACCTTTAGGTTGCGTATTTTTTCAGTGATTAGATCGGGAGTTAAGTTCAGTGAGACAAGAGACGTCTTGGGGCAGTCTTTCAAATATCAAAAATAGTTGTGATCGGGTTGAAGATCCTGGTCGGTGAATGATTGGCTGAAGACATGGGCAAAGAAGTTGGCGATTAATTCGGGTTCGTTCAAGAGTTATTGATAAATTAAAATGTAGCAGGTAGTTATTGGTTTTTCATTTTGCATTAATGAAGTGGAAGAAACACTTGATGTCGGAGATAAGAGAGGCTTGGATTCGGTTCAGGTATCGGAGGTTGAGCGATTCACAGAGGTGCAATGTTTGTTTCTTTTATTGCGCAAAGAGCGTAGTTCCTTAGTATACTAGGGCGGAGATGAAGTGTAATTCTTTTTTGGTGAATATGGGACTGAAAGAATGAAGCAGCTGAGGATTTTGGTGTAAAATAGAGCAAGTGTTTCGTTTAAGGATGTGTGTGAGTTAGGGTTAAGGAGGAAGATAAAATTAACATTGTTGAGCAGATTATTTAGTTTCGCGAAGTTGGCTTTCCGGAAATTGAAACAGTACATATTTTCGGAGGGAAGAATAATGAATTGAATTTCGGGTGAAAGAGTTACCGATAGAGGTGGATGAAGGGGGTCTAAAATAGAGAGTTTACCGCAGTTACCGCAGTTTATGGTATCAGATGAGAAAATCTAGTCGAGTCCATGTTATTGGTGATGTTACTGAGTTGAAGAAGGCCGGAGCAGAGAAATGATCTGTTAAAAGGATTTATTTACCTGAGGGGGAGTTAGCGGCGATATAATGGGTCGGATTGAGCCCATTTCGGGTGTGGGAGATTGAAATCGCCATAGATGATGTTGATGTAATTGGGTTTGGCGATATTAAATATGGAGTCAACGGGATCAACGGCGAGTTGGTAGCAATGGGTGGGCTGTGAGGGTCTTAAGTAACAGTTCCGTTTGGGAAGACTTATTGAGGCACTAGTGAAGTTGAAGTCAGCGGAATTTGACGATTTGAAGGGCAAGGGATCATAGCAGTTGTGGAGAAGAGAACTCCGGAACTTGGAAAATGGCTCGACGAATGGTTGTCCGCGAAAGATAAACAGTTTTTCTGGCATGGTATTCATAAATTGCCTGAAAGATGGGCGAAATGTATAGAAGCCGACCGGAAAAAAAACTTATGCGTACCTACACCTGGTATATGGTTATGACGTCGATATCTCAGTCGAAGGGATAAGAAAAGCCAAGACCGAAACAAGCAGGCCAAGACCGAAAGTTTGCCCAAACGTGAAAGTTTTGCTCACCGTTTTCTTCGGTTACGTATGATAAGGTCGTACGGTCAATAAACAATATTATCTTGAAGTTATTCTCCTCTTGCATGAAGCAATATGAAGACAACGTCCGGATTGGTGAAAAAAAAATTCATTGCTGTTCTTCACGATAATGCAACTGCTCACTAATCGTTGCTTGTGCGAAATTTTCGCTTAAAAACAACAACAAATTATTCAGTGGACTTTTTCTTCTTCCCAAAAATTTGCCAAGATTGACGAGTTAAAAACCGCATCGCTGGAAGTGCTCAATACTAAAAAACGCATATTGAGGGATGTAAGTGTCTGAGCAGGTCTTCTTTAAATGGAACTAAGCAGATATTGATGAATTAAGAAATATTTTTCGAGAAAAATAAAATGTCACCTTACTTTTTGAACAAACCTTAAATAAAAAAAATTCTCAAATAAAAAAAAACAATTTTTGCAATAATTATATATACTTGAAAAAGTCTCCTTAAATTGATAATTTAATAATAATCAATCTAGTGACACCTTTGTATATATACATAAATGGCATTTATGAAAACCATTAAAAATCATTAAAAATATTCACAGTAAGTTTATTTCATAAAATTAAACATCAACCGACTTCTATAATTCCTCCATCACATGCCGAATGAAATTTATTCTCTCATATTAACAAATTAATTTTCATTAATTTAAAATTTATACTAATTTGACGGGCTGCTAAATGCTATGAGAAGGTATAAAATCCTAATAAGATTACCCGGAACCAGGCAGTGATAAATGAGTACAACTTTACTTGCCACAGCGCACAGAATCCTTCCCACCCAAAATCAAAAAAAAAAAAAAAAAACCGTCTACGAGCACTCGTAACCAGAATTCATATGCATTTCATCAGTCCATTTGAATATATGTGTGTTATCAGTTGCATCGAAGAGAACTGGCAAAAGCGCAATATCCTGTTTGTGCTTTTTATATTCCGATGAATGAATCTTGATATAATTTCACCCATTGTTATTATTCTCTTCTGGTTGGGATATTCCAGAGTCTAGTTATTGCTCAGAGAGGGAATGACAGTCGGAGTATCTCAGAGAGAGGAAGAGCTACGATGAGCACCTCTAAGCAACTGGAGCTTATGTGTGTAGATATAATATAATACAGATTTTTATAGGAAACAAAAGAGCTTTTTTCCCCATTTGAACGAATCGTCAGCGAGAAAAGCAAACTATCATACCCTGCCCAATGATAAGTTCCGAATAGTATATCCTGTGTTTACACCCCTATCTGTTCCGCGTGTTCGTCCTGTATAAAATAATTATTATCCTTTCCCTGAAAAAAAGAATTTTAATAAAAATAAAAATAAAAAGGGAAGGACAATGTTATAAAGATTAAGTAAAATTAAATAAAAATGGGAAAATACCATCTCGGAAACGTTTAAGTGGCGAAAAAAATGAGATGTATGAGATAGAAAAGAATTTATAAGATCCACTACCTTTAATGTTGATCTCATAACCTCATATTATCCAAAAAAAAACATAAAGTGTTAAACAAACATTTCGTGGTTATAAAAATTATCAATTTATAGAGGAAAAAATAGAGTTATCCACAACCTTACCGAAATGTAACCATCATTAGTAGGTGTGAAGAAAAAAAAATTAGAAAACATGTATGTGATTCATGGCAAAAGTATCGGGTTCTAGTCTCTTATACACATTTTACCACCAACCAACATGCAGAGTCGCCCTTTTCTCCGTTTCATCTTAAACATTTTATCTTCCTTCCCAATTGGTTGAGAGCCCGAACTGCGAACTGCGAACTACGAATTTACAATCGCTCTCGACCTGAGTCTTGTTTTCTTTCGATTACAATAGCTTTTTTCACCGTAACACCACCAAACAACTCTAATCATCTTCATGCACTTCGTGGGTGAAGCTATCGTGTTGGACGTTCGCTTTGTGTTTCCTTGTGTTCCCTCTTAATTCCGTGCAAGTGTAGTGAATAGAAAGAAAATCCTATAACTTGGTTTAACCATTTGACCAAAAAAACAAGCAGCAAGGAGTAGAAACAAGTCCTGTGAATATCACTCTAAACATCGTTTATCATTTTTATTTTTTGGTTTTATTTTTTTGGTTTTCAACGAGGCAAGAAAACAAATGTGGGTGTGTTCATACATGTGTTTACAATATACTCGTATGAATATACGAGTACCATAAAAAGTTTGTGTGCGAGTCATAGATAGTTGTTAGTTACTGTATTCGCCCACTTCATCGACTTCTTTTATTTCCCATCCGGTTCATATTTTTTTTTTATATTTTTCCTTTTGTCGGTGCGGTTTTGAAGAATACAAACCTTACAAGGATCGTTAGCAAGTCGAAAAATAAACTCCGAGTTGGGCGTGCACATGCATTATAGAGAACAGTTGAGTACAATAAGGGATACATGTGTGTAGTGCATGCACTAGGATCCACTATTCATCTTTAGACCACGCTAGACTGTGCAATATTTAATCAATTGAACAAGGCACTATCGTTCCCATTGTATATCGTGCACTAGAATGCATCTTTCAAAAGGCAACTATCGTAGATACATGTATGTATGACGAATCGACTAACTGCATCCGTATATTAAATGGATATTTTCATGAATGTATGTGACAAGTCGTTAAGAAAGTTGAATATTGATTTTCTATCATAAGTACTTGGCGACTGACAACGACTTCTGTGACGCCGACGATTGAGCTACCAAGAAAAAAACGACAAACACTAAAAACAAAAAATACATAAAGCTTCTGCATTTAAACCAAGGAAAAAAAAATTATTGACAAATAATTGATTACCCAGCGTAACAAAGGTCAAGGGACAATAGTCGATCGTGTCCTGCTGTTTGTTTTGTTTTATCCCCCCACGTCAGCCGGTCTATCGAAACTAATAATATACATTCGAACTCAACGCATGATAATTAGTATCATCGCACGCAAAAAGTATTTAAAAAAAGAATATATATAAAAAAAAAAAAAAATCAATAGACAGGAGTGACTACCATCCTTTAAGCTGGGACAGACAATACTCGGATCGGCGCTCTCCAGAAAATTGCTTGCGCGAAGCTACGACTATGTTTCTGTAAATAACAACACATTCGAAATAGGATTCCACCAAAGTCCATGTTTTCAGGTACGAATCCAATTAATTCCTTTTCAAATCAATAATCGTTTTAAGGATTTGTTTAATTATTTATTTCAACCACGAGTATATTATCCGAGCATGACTACGTATATAGGGGGAGGTGATTGTTTTTGTGGGGTGATGTTACACCATGCTATGAATCAGATGGCTATCGATGAGAGGATAGTTTTGTTGTCCGCTTAGTTTAAGCGATGCTTTTGCATATTTTCTTTAGTTCGGGGGTAGAAGAAAAGTTCAAGTAATGTCAAGTGGGTGATAAAAGTTAATTTGAAAAGTTTTTGTTTTGCGTTTTTTTTTTGCTTAGTGAGGGAGTAAGGCAAGTCATTAGCATTCGGTATGCCGTTCGTTCAGAATTATTTATTTGCATTTTAGTGTTTATTTGTTATGTAGATAAGTCGTGCTTTTAAACGATTCCGTTACGTAATATGATAATTTTGAGTAAGAATTATCATAGTCGTTCAGCAGCTAAAACGTGTACCCTTTGTGCTAGTTTATGACTACGTTTGTTCCATGTTTTTTTACAAATATTTAAAGCCTGTAAATCGTACATCACTGTACTGCAACTGATCCGCCAAATATGTTCATGCCAGATTATCGTTCTAAGCCGTCGTTGGATTATTCTTCAAAAACGAATGTGATTGAAAACCATTATTGCAACTATTCCCATCCTAGAACGCCAAATACATTATTTACAATATGACTGGGAAAGAGGTATCATACCAGCACTTAGTCGGGATTATTCCTTTTTATACATATCACATCGATTGTCAAACTCTCATTTTCCCTGACTTATGCCCTTTGTCCATTTTTATTCACAACCTTCTGTGTCCAGAGAACTGAGTAGGACTAGCCTGCTTTGAAACAGATATCATCGCAGTCCATCACGATAGGCATATTCATATTATGAATGTGAGCCAATAATGTCTTTTCCTTATTATTCAAAATTAATAACACATTAAGCGTAGTACGACTGCATCGAAAATTTTTTCTCATATGTACCCTTCATGTGTAGCCTTCAATTGTCAGGAATTGAAGTTAAATAATTCAAATACCGTGATTAGGAAAATATACTGATTCCTCGATTTTGAGTGCGATAACTCGTTCCATGTGTTGCTCAAGTGATCACAATAATTTCAAACTTTTTCCCCCATTAACGTTTAATTGTTAGAAAAAAATTCATAAACTTTTTTTTATCTGAGACCAAAGTGGCTTGGTATTATATATTGCTTTAGAGCTATATTCAGAACCCAAATACTAAGCTCTCCTCATGAAAAGTTTCAAATCTATGGGGGTGTTGATTGGGAGTTTTTGGTTTTTCAAAATAGTTTTAGTTGTACGATAACATGGATGCATCTTCTTGGAAATACTGTCGAAATTTAGAAACTTGCATTACAACTTTTTAATAATAGAAGTTGGAAGTTTTTTTTTTTTGAGAGCAGTACAGTGATTATGAAGTGATTAGTATCTTGTGTGGCCACTGCGGGTATGTTTGGTGCGGCTTGTCGACGAATCGCCGCAATCGCCGGGCCCTATTTTAAGAAAATTCCTTAGAAAAGTCCATAATTATAACAGATTTATTACCTGAACTTGCGAGCACCTTATGAAAATCTTATTTAAGATACACATGATTTCAAGACTCGTTTTTTAGCCGAATCACACCAATGTGGAATGCTCTTCCCAGCTCAACTTTCCCACTTATTACAATCCAATGTGCACCGGTACGTCTTTTCCCTCTCTCCCTCCATACCTTCGGCCCGTGCTGTGTCTTGGCCCCTTGTACACACGTTAATTATAAAAAATATATATATATATGTGGTGGCTGTCTGTACTTCTCTCTTGTGACTCCAAAACTTACCGGAAAACAGATCCAGCGTTTTGGAGACGCGCCTTGGTCACCGAGGTTTCTAGGCTTAACTTCACTGTTTTTTTTTTTTATAGGTTTAGCGCAGGTTCAAGAATTACACTCTTATGGTGTTTGTCACACAACCTGGACGGGCTGCAGATGGTTTGTGTCGCAGACGTTCGCTCACTACTCACCGGGGATGGTAGTCCCAGATAGGACTCGGGAGATTCGGCGGAATTTGTCGCGGTGGTTGCAGTTCATAGTGGCTTATTTTATTTCCATAGCTTTAGGGTGTTATATATGAAATGCACACAGAGTATGGATTTTGAAGTGATCTCATACTGCGAGTGTTATGAACTCGTAAGTATTTTTTTTTTAAAAGCTCTTATTCATAATGTGTGGATGGCATCCGATGTTCATTAAGCAGTTTATCGAAATATCTGCCCTAAAATCCTCTTCGTACATCGCTCATCTGTGCATACATTGCTCTCGAGTTCTCAGCTCCTTTCTTTATTCCTCCTCCTGAATGTTGGTAAACTTTATTCTTTCCCATTGTCGTTCTTTATCCCGAAGGAGGCGGCTAACTTCCTTCCTAAGGGTCCCATATGTACTCTTGAATTTTTTACTATTTTTTATACCTGACTACACTGCTTGCTTCTTTGGTAGTTTTCATGCCATCGAGTAGAGCAAACTCAGTTTGGATTCGGCTTTTAATTTTGGTGCTGATTAGAATGTTGCCAGTATTTATTGTAGTTCAGGGAGCGCCGTGGGCTAGTGGGTAGTGTGTCGGCCGCTGGCGCAAGATGAGCGAGTTCGGATCCCGATAACACCAACGCCATCGAATGATTATTTCGCGGCTTCCCTCCTCGGCGGGGTACTCGCAAGAAGATTGGCTTTGGCTCTTCGTGAGCATTAACGCCATCTAAGGTGTCTGTCTGGAAGTATAATGGATTAGTATTTGGGTCAGAGTGCTCCAACAGATAGCAGAAGCCTCAAAAAAAAAAAATCGATTGTAGTAGACTGGTATTGCGTCTTCCATTTATCCAGCTAATTCCAGCTAGCATTTTGTCCTGGGTTTGAATATTGTAATTCTCACGATCATACACTTATCGTCCTGAGAAAATTATTAATTGGTGAGACATGCAAACTTTCTTCTTCTATTGTTGGCCTATATACTCGTACTTCATTATCTATTTTCGACTTGAAATCCTCGAGTACGATTTTCACGTCGAGGATTAGAAATTGCCGAATTTTAATTCATTGTTTCGTAACATATGTACGTCTTTTACTTCTTTGTCTGAATCTTACCTTACAGTGGAAATGATGGATTTTTGCTGCTTTTGTTGCTGATACTCGTAAATAATCCCGTTCCAAGATGTGAATTTCTTTTACGGCTGTGGTATCCGATACATACTTATTTTGTTGAGTACTGTTTGGAAGGCATCCGGTCTGTGCCCGCTTTGTACGAACCAACCCATAATTTTCTTACATTCTGTTTCCTTTGGCAGCTTGGCCAGCCTCCATCCAAAGATGCGTACTAGTTTAACTCCGAAATATTTTACCCAAGAAAGACCACGACCTAACGTGTATTGTTGTAGTGATATGGGTGTACGCAGTGTACAGTGCTATTTTTTTTTTCATGGGGCAGAGATCTGTTAGGAAATTTGTCTCCTCTTACCACTAGTAAGTCCGGCGGCAGCCATATAAAATTTACAAGTAGGTAAATCTTTTGGTGAGCGCCTTCATTATTCTCTTCTTCTATCTATCAGATTTTCGCATTCGTTCCTGCGGGCTTCCGTTCTACTTTTATAGTTACGACATGTTCATTTGACCGACAAATAAAATTTACGAACTACCGTCATGAAATCTTATATTTTAATTTCTTTGATCCCACGCTTATTGCCCACTTCACCACAGAGAACCGTGGTTCTTCTCCTTTTAGTCTTCTGCCTCGCAAAGCTGGGGAAGACTTATGTAAAGGCTTTCCTGTCTGTCCGTCTGTCCTTCCGTTCATACGCATATATCATACAGGGTGGCGCATAATTAATCATTCAATTTTGTTTTTGAATTGCATTTTTACTAAATAAAAAAAAAGAATTTGAGTAATGGAATGACATAAACTCGCGACTTCAAGTAGCCCCAAAAAAATAAGTCTGGGAGTTAAATCGGGCGATCTTGCTGACTATGGAAACTCTTCCTTCACAATATCCATTGTGACTCCTGCTGTTTTTTCACCGTCTAGTTGAAGCCACCGCCACCATTCAATTCCAGCGGTAAAAAGTAGTTTATCATGGCCCTGTAGCGTTCGCCAGTAACAGTGATCGGATTGCCGATGGCGTCCTCAAAATAGTATGGCCCAATCAGTCCTCCCACGTGAACGCCGCACCACAAAGTGGCTCTTCGTGCATCACGAGCGGATTTTCAATTCCCCAAAACGAAGATTTTTCTTATTTTTCTTATTGAAGTGGAAATGAGCCCCGTCGTTCATGATGATTTTCGACACAAAATCGTCCTCTTTGTATTTGAGATTAAGAATGGCTTGACAGTAATTCGCACATGTAATACACATTGTACGGGAACATGTGTAACTGGTTCACTAAAATTCGCTGTTGAGTTCGTCTGGTGACCCGTCGTTTGGTTGATGTTTTTTCGCTCTCAGCAACATCGGCAGCCACAGCCGCGTTATTCTCGGGCGAACGACCATTCCGGTGGCGGTCACGCTCTACATGGTCTTTTGGTGGTTCTAGTCTGCCCGAGTCGAGTAGCTAAACGCCCGAATGTTGGCTCAGTTTGTGCGACACGATTAGGACATCGACATCGAAATTCACGTTGCGCTAACACCACCGATCGATTATTGGTCAAAAAAATCAACACAATTATTCCACGCTCTTGCGGAATATAGCGCTCCGTTGTTTGTTTATTTGTATACTGCAGCTGTCTAGTTCACAAATGTCAAATATGATTGACAATGCCATTTGCTAAAATTATAACATCTTCCGATAGGGTGATTCATTTTGCGCCAACTTGTACGAGTATTTATGCAAATATGCTGATTCCTCGATTGAGTGGGGTAACTCCTTCCATGTGTTGCTCAAGTGATCACAATAATTTCAAACTTTTTCCCCCATTGACCTTCAATTGTTAGAAAAAAAATCATAAAACTTTTTTTATCTGAGACCAAAGTGCCTTGGTATTATATGTTGCTTTAGAGCTATATTCAGAACTCAAATACTAAGCTCTCCTGATGAAAAGTTTCAAATCTTTGGGGGTGTTGATTGGGAGTTTTTGGTTTTTTGAAAATTGTTTTTGTTCTACGATAACATGGATGCATCCTCTTGGAAATATCGGAGATTTTTAGGAACTTACTATTATTTGAAACTTTTTATGATAGAAGTTGTAAGTTTTTTTTCATTTATTTGGGACGTTTCAACTTTTATATTTTGTGTGCATTACAGTGATTATGAAGAGATTAATATATTGTGTGGCTACCGTAATCCCTGGGGTAATTGCTTGGTTCGCCTTATCTACGAATCGCCGCAATTGCTGTGCCTTTTTTTTAACAAAATTCCTTAGAAGAGTCTATTATTATAGGCAGTGACCAAGAATTCTACCGATGGGGTAGATAAGTGGGTGGTCCGATAAGTACTTAGCCTCACCGCCAGATGGCGCCAGTATCGCAACTTACTATCGTGTAGTACATTTTACTAGACGTCTACTGTCGAAATTTCAGCCGGATCGGAGTCGTAGTATTGTTTTGACCACGTGTGGAAGCGGGAGTGTCCGCGGATTTTAAAAAAATGGAAAAAGAGCAATATCGGTCGGTGATTCGATTCTTGTTTTTGGAAGGGAAATCGCGCAGCGAAATCAAAGAGCGTTTGGATGCTGTGTACGGTGACTCTTCTCCTTCGATGGCGACCATCAAAAATTGGTTTAACGAGTTTCAACGTGGTCGCACGTCGTTTTTTGATGAGCCACGTCCAGGTGCCCCGAAAACGGCTACCACGGAGGAAAGCATGACGAAAATCCACGATCTCGTATTGGCAGACCGCCGATTGAAGGTGCGCGAGATAGCTGAGACAGTAGGCATTTCAAAAGATCGCGTGGGTCAAATCCTGCATGAACTTTTGGGCATGAGAAAGCTGTCGGCGCGATGGGTGCCGCGTTTGCTCACTCCGGACAACAAGCGCAACCGTGAGACCACTTCAGAGCAGTGTTTGACGCTGCTTAAGCACAATCCGAAGAAGTTTCTTCGTCGTTTCGTGACAGTCGGCGAAACATGGATCCACTGGTACACACCAGAGTCCAAGGAACAGTCGAAACAGTGGACTTCACCCGGCGAATCTGCTCCGAAGAAGGCGAAGACTGTCCCATCGGTCGGAAAGGTGATGACCACCGTTTTCTGGGATTCACAAGGTGTGATCCACATCGACTATCTGGAGAAGGGCAAAACGGTCAAAGGACTGTACTATGCCAAATTATTGGGCCGATTCGATGCCGAATTGACGAAAAAAGGGCCCCACTTGGAGAAGAAAAAAGTACTCTTTCACCATGATAATGCACCGGCTCACACCTCCGCCCTCGCCACGGCCAAATTGGTCGAATTGGGCTACGAACTGCTGTATTCTCCAGATTTGGCTCCGTGCGACTTCTTTTTGTTTCCAAACTTGAAAAAGTCACTCGCCGGGCAGAAATTTCAATCGAATGAGGAGGTCATCACCGGCACGGAGGCCTACTTTGCAGACCTCGAGAAAACGTATTTTTCAGACGGGTTAAAGAAGTTGGAGCATCGCTGGGTCAAGTGTATCGAGCTAAAAGGAGACTATATTGAAAAATAAATCTAGCCTAAGTACTTATCGGACCACCCTCGTATATTACCTGAATTTGCGAACACCTTACTAATCATACACATGGATTTAATATGGGGTGACTCCTTATACCTTTCTCTCTTGTGACTCCAAAACTTGTCAGAAAACTGATCAAGCGTTTTGGACACGTCCCTGGGTCTGCTCAAAGGTACAAGATGGCGCAAAATCATCCAATTTCGCTTTTGAATTACTTAAATAAAAAATAATAATTTTTTAATAATAAAACTTTGTGGAGATAAAGTAGTTTTTAGATGTTGTGAAAATTCTTTTATTATTTAACTTTTCCAGATTTCCTGAATTGCTGTTTCAAACTCTTTTTCTCCTTAGATGGGTTGAACTTAAAGGCTTAAACTTAGCCTTTTAAAGAGTTCGGTTTCCCGACCAATCTGCATTATAGAAATGATCGTATTTATTAGCTCGATGATACGGTGCAAAATCATACTGAATGATGGGATCAAGAGTGACTGAAGGTATTAGATGATCCCTTATGTAGCGTATCCGTTCATTGAAACTGTGCAAAATACTAATTCGCTTTGGCTAATGTATACATACAACTAAGAGGAAATTATTTTCTCGTTCGACTCGTATTTTTATTCAAATCTTCTTGGCGTAGTGGTTCAGCAAATGCATTTACTCTCATGAGTGAGATAATAGCCTTTCAGTCATGTTCGGTCCATGATGATTTTTTTACAAAATGCAACCTTGCGACTCTAATCTTTGAGGTCAAATGTGATTTATAAGGTCATCTGGCAAATAATCTGATTGATTCTGATTGAGCCTTCTGCCGATTTCTGCCCTCAGTTTGGTGATTTTCTTAGATTGGCTCGAAACTAAAAAGACGCCTGACATTATTTTTCAGTAACCTTCTTAGGCTGTGGCCACGCAATGAGCGACGAGCGATCGGATTTGAAATTGAAATTGAAAACCCAATCTGTAGTGTCTATTCGATCTATGTGGTTTGGTTGTGGACGTCTGTTAAGCTCGTATAGGCGGTCGTAGCCGACCATCTGTTTTTGAAAGGATTCAAATGCCAGTCTCAGCACCGTGGTGATTAAAGTTTTTATAAAAATTCTAACCAAATTACCTTGACCTTGCCTAACCTGCGCGGAAAAGAAATTGCCTCTAGGGTTCTAGTAAGAACAAATTGGGCGCCAGAGTTATTCTGCTTTCTTTACTTGAATTATTTTCGTTAGCTGAATTACGTCAATGCCATCAAGGTACGTAGGCAATTGTGTAAATTTAAAATAAGTCGTACTTCTTGTTTTAGCCAGTAAATTCCGCAGGATCTTTTGAATTATGATGTTCAAGAAATCAAACGTCAAAGCGTTGCCTCATATACCAAGCGTTGCCCCCTTACCAATGTAAATTATGAAACTTGGCCCTGTAAAATTATCAATTCTTGAGAAATTCTTAAAATCGTGAAAATCTGATTTATTGTGTATGATCTTGGGCTAAAACCACACTAATAAAAACCGTCAAAAAAATTTCAAGTGTATACGCAATAGACAGGAGGTATTGTAGGCGATCTTATGGAGGCTCATTTTTCTATAATGAGCTCTATTATAAGGCTAGATTCTAGATTCCATTCACTAAGTATGCTTTCTTCCGTCCATATCTTGAAGACTAATTATTATTGTGTATTAGTGGCCATTTCATACTCGGAAGTTCAGAACTTCGTTTACACCCTTTCGCCAAGCCTCACTCTCATGCGTGTGCCCCTTCCAAGTGTCACTGTTATGTTCCGTCTTTATGCTGTATTTTTCTTTCGGGTATTCTACTCATTATACTTTGGACTGTTCGTCCTCTGTCCATTCGTTCTACGAGTCCTTGCTCATTCTAATCTTCACTCGGACAACGCTTAGGGCTGAATAAAGTTCCTAGAGTTTTCATTGTAATTTCGTCCACCCACCTATTTCTTCACCGATTTTAAAGCTACGAGGGTAGTTTCACTATTTTTTTTTTATAGAGTCCGCGCAGGTTCGAGAGTTACGCTCATATGGTATTTGTCACACAACCTGGACGAGGTGCAGATGGTTTGTGTCCAAGGTGTTCATTTACTACTATTATAGGGTGGTTGTCTTAAATAATTTTCGAGAGATTCGACTGAATTTGTCGCGTTTGTTGTAGTTCACAGTAACTTATTCTTATATGTCATTAGTTGATGGACTGCTTCCTCGAGGGTAGGCAGCTCTACCTGAAAGTCTGAGGTGTGGATGGCATCGTTTTCCAATGATGCTGGCTCTCGATGCCCTGGCATCCTCTTCGTACATCGTTCATCTATGCACACATTGCTTTTCCTCCTGAATATTGATAAACTTTTTCCGTTACCATTGTCGTTCTTTATCCCGAAGGAGGCGGCTAACTTCCTAAGGATCTCATATGTTGTACTTTTGACTTGTTCACTATTTTCCATACCTGACCATACTGCTTCTACCTGTCTTGCTTCGTTAGTAGTTTCCATGATATCTAGTAGAGCAAACTGAGTTTCGATTCGGCTTTTAATTCTGGCGCTGATTAGGATGTTGTCATTATCTATTGTAGTAGACTGGTTCTATGTCTTCCAGGTATATCCAGCTAGCATTTTGTATTATCCTGGGTTTGAATATTGCAATTCTCACGATCATACATATTGGACTGGTGAAACTTATAGTCCTAATAAAATTATTAATTGGTGAGGCAATCAAACTTTCTTCTTCTATTGTCGGCTTATACATATATTGCTTCATTACCTATTTTGTACTTGAAATCCTCGAGTACGATTTTCACGTCGAAGGATTAGAAATTGCCGAATTTTCCGTCTGTTCTATGAGTCCGATATTTGGCTCTGCTATAGACTACATGATTCTGAGCTCATAGCGACCAGTTTTAAAACCCAAGCTACTGTGATTCCTAAGATCCAGGTAAGAATTTGCAAAATTCAAAGTAGAAGACCTGGAACTGTAGCTCGGCTCCCGGTGAGCTAATCCCATCTGGTTTATTTTTGTTCGTAGGACCGGCAATCCACTTTAGCGTAGCTTTATGCGGGTATATTTCTGGTTTCATTTTGTGAACAAGCCTGCCTGGTGGCCTTTTGCCTTTTGTGATTTTAGTTTATCGACGTCAAATTTTGACTATAATACCCGACTTATTACACCTTAATAGTAGGGTGTATCCCCAAGCTCGGTAAAGTCTATCGTTTTTCAATGCTTTTACATATATTGGTTAAAACTTAGCACTCAGCCCAGGCATATTAATCAAAATCCATGAATCACTATCAGCATCAGAGCCCAATGGATATTATGGCCGCCTCTTAAGCCGATGGGCAGGATTGGAAATTTGATATCAACAATTCATTGAAAACCTATTTCGCCATGTCTGCCTATAGTGCTAAATTCTTATGGAGCCTCTCAGCCTCCAGGTTCATCATCATTTTCGCTTTATGAAAAAAACATCCCACAACGGCTTAGTCCCGAAATCAATAATTATCTGCCAAGTAACGATACGTAAAGGTACTTTATAGCCTCTACATACGTACACATGCCCCTTTGCCATAAAGTATCGTTTCGTATAACGCATAGCCCGAAAGCAATTTCACTTGATATATTCCATTTCTCCCATCCATCGGAATTTCCTGGCGAGCAAATGCATCCACACAGCCAGCAGGAAATAAATTCCACACTAAACGTTATTATAGATTCAAATTACATCTCAGTCATCGACACTGGTACTTTAGTCCATATTGAAATTACTTTTCCCGAAATACCCTAGAGAATATTTATTCCCCGCACAAGAATCAATATCGTCAGTCGAATCAGCGGATGTACAACTTTAAAACCTTGCCAAAGCAACTCCTTTCGAATGGGCGTATGACTATGTGCAGATGGTGAGCTCGGGAGTGCGGTATGTACCCAATATGCCAACCCACAGCTCATGTAAGAACAGATAGGATCAAATGAAGTTGAAAAAAAAAGCTCGATGGACGTTCCGTGATGGGCGTATTCGCAGGACACTTTCGGCAAGGGACACATTGCATACAATCTTGTATGCAGCTCGCCAGGACATGTGACAGCGGGGGAGACACAAGAAAATAGAACACTCACTTGGATGTCCAAAGCCTCTGGGCATTATGATAGGTTCATTTAAAATGAAGGCAGCAAAAAGGGCAAACTAGGAAAAACGAGACATGAGGTTTCTTTTTAATTTAATCTAATTCAATCTAGAGAGGCAAGTGTGCAAATAGACAGGAGTAAAAGGGAAAAAGGCACTTGCAGTCGCAGGACACACATGCAGGATTTTAAAATCGATCAGATTGCTATAACGTTTTTCTTATTTAATGAAACAAAGAGAAAACTGATTGCAATTCCACTACATGCAGTAGGAACGATATTCATTCCATATAGGTAGAATCCTACCAGAGGGAGCTATATGGACGTCATATGATGACTCCTTTGCATTCCCAAACCCTGACATATTCATTTGATTTCAAACAGGTCAAGCTGCAACGTTACTCATCGAATTATCCAATGCAACCCTCTGATTATATTGTATAATATTGAAGTATACCTAATTCTCAAAAGCATATTCGCAATGTTAGGTTCAGGAAGATAAACTTCGTAGTGGATAGCCATTTTCGGTTTCCTACCGCATGACATGAATCCTAATATAAATGGAAATGCTATTACGCTGCGTCGAGTTCCTAAGGAAATTTGTCTTTCACGGTTTTATTTGAAACCATATTTTTGGGATGCATATCAGATGCAGCAGGTACGTTTTGGTAGAAGACCCAATTAATTTGTCTCAGTATCAGAAGACGTCTATCACTTTATAAATGAATTTTAAATTTATTTTGTGGCATAATCAAATTATAAATTGCCAAGACTACAAACTTTAATGACGGTTATGATAACTCTAGAAATTACTCGGTACCTTTCAGACTATAAAATTGTGAACACCAGATTTGTTTTGATTAATGAAGTGCGTTCAAAAAATACCAGGAATTTTTTAATTTCAAAACGTGGATTAGTCCGATTCGCATGAATGATGTCAGTTAACATGCTTCTGGAAATGTTGCCAACAAGCCGTCAGTATAACCACTTCCAATGTGGGAGGTTTCCAAGAAACTCTTGAATGAATGCAGCGAACACGAAGGTTATATGCCTGTGTTGCATCGTAAAATGAAGGCTGTACATGAGCTGTACAAACGGAAGAGAAGGAATGAATATATTTTTTCTGTGGAAAGAAAAGAAGAGTTCCTTCATCGCTCCTAGTTCCCAAAAGTTTTATCGTAGAATAAAGCAGGGATTTAAATTCAACACTGAAGTCTGCAGGAATGAAATGTGAGAACTACTATTGCAAAACAGTGGTGTATAATGTTGAGGACATGGAAAAAGTGATGAGCAAAATTCCGCGATCAAATAGAATGACCCATTCTTGGCAGAGGAAAGAATTCCGTCTCCCTGACGTTGACGAAGTCAACTTGGTGATACCGAAAAATCCTTAGAAGATCCTAGGTAAGGCGCACTTCATGCTGATCATTTAAATCATGAGGTCTTGAATAAGTTCTCGCTGTTTTTTATCGGATGACGTTACCAAAACTACGTGCATGTATCATAAGTTAAGATGGTAACCCATCTTGAGGGAATTGCTGTAGGCACTCTTGAACCTCAGTATATGTTAATTCGCCGAAGTGTAAACACTTTTCTTATTCATAACCTTAAACCTGACAATTTCAGCTGAAACGAAGATAAAGAAAACTTAGACGTGCCGAAAAAGTTTCAGAAATGTCAGACGCTATCTGAGTTTGAAAGTCGTTAGTAAATGATGTAACAAATTAGAAAGTTTTTAAAGCCTTGGGACACTCAGAAGCCATGACACACGAGTCGAAGCCGAGAAACCTCGAACACGTTTGAACTGCTGCTCCAACGACAGAAAAGTAAGATGCATCGTATCGTGAATATCGATGTAAAGTAGATACTGTACAAGTGCAAAAATCTTGAGTTAAGCCCAGCTCAACTAAGGTCAGGCCTGTGACTCGAACGTTCTCCTCTGCATTTGGTTGGATCAGCGGAGGGTACTTTATTATGAGCGAATCAAACTGAAAGAAACCATCACGGGAAATAGCCACCGACTGCAATGGAAACGATTAAGCCGAGCTTTGATTTTGCAATACGGTAACGTTTGGCTACATGTGGCTCAGGTTGTGGAACCTACTTGGAAGCACTGAAATGAGAGGTCCTATCTCACTTGCCATATTTTCCAGATATCACCCCTTTCGCCTACCACGTGTTCCGATCGATAACACGTGGTCTGGTTAAGCAGAACTTCCGATCTTCTGATGAAGCCAAAAATGATGCCATAGATCGCCTGATATGAAACTGCGAAATGGATGGAAAAAAGTTGTAGTTAGTGATATGTACGTTTTTTACGACTTGCTATAAATAGACAAGATCTTAATAGTTTTATGTATTCAAGGACTTCGTCTCTCGAAAAACTAACTTCAAGATTCACTTTAAGAGACGTGAGGCAGTATGAACCTTGCATGTAAGTAGAAAAGAACGCTTTAGGTTTCAATCCCCAGGCATTATCGTAGATGCATCGACAGTCCCACAGTGCCTTAGTCGCTTTTGCAAGTTTGCTTTTGATGTTGGGGCTGCAGTTACGTTTTCGATCAAGGTCAACACCTAGATTCTTGATTTTTTCTGAAAATCCAATGCTTGTACCGTTTAGGGAGACGGAACAAGGTTGTATTTCCGTCATTTTTGTAAAAGGGACTAAGGTTGTCTTATCAATAAATGGAAATAAATCCCTTCTACTACACCAGTCAGAGATTGTTGCTGAACCGCACGTTGCATGCGTCCACAGGCCGATATTTCGCTTTTACTTGACCTTATAAGTGACCTTATAAGTTAACTTGTAGAGTTGATGGTCGATGACACTCGACCACCTTGTGATCACCCTTTAGTTGCCGATACTGGCACAGGGACCTCTCCGGATGTAGCTGATATAATATGGCTCTCAAGCGTCGCTCTTACCCAATGGTTAGTGGGGTGGTCTACACCTCTCTGGAGCAGCGGTGATTGAGTTTTAGCCAGTATTACCAAATGCCACCTCAATATCGAGGAAGGCGCAAATTACGATCTCATTGCGTGTGAAACTATTTTGCACATGTGCTGCCAAGTGATGCAGCGCATCCTCAGTAGATCTTTCCTTGTGGTGTGCATATTAATTTGGATGTAGATTTGGAGTAGTTTGATTTTCTAAAATACCTCAAATATGAAGCTCTATTAATTTTGCATTGTTTTTAGTAAGAAAGATGTTAGGCTGATAGGACGATAGGATCTAGGTTGTTCACTTAGTTTTCCAATCTTAGGAACGAAAACCAGATTGACTTCTCTCTTGATGTACCCCAAGTTGAAACAGGACCTAACGAGAGCTATCAGTGGTGCTAGAATGATGTCTAGGCCTCTCTGAAGGATAGCAGGAAAGACACCGTCTTTACCTAAAGAGTCTAACAGAGAGACAATTTGTTCTACTAACGATGTAACTTGTGACGCTCATTAGAACATTGAGAGGTGTTAACTGGGTAGTAGAACCATGGAAATGTACCTTAAGCGAAGACGCCAGGGTTTATCTGCGATTGACAGTGATTTGCGAATCAACCCGAGTCCATTTGTGTGCTCCTGGGATAAGACTTTATAAGGTCGGGCCGAGGTTGGTAGTGAATCTAGATTATACAGTTTCGCAATGTTCTCCTCCTTCTCTTGGATTTCCTCAATTCGAGGTTACATTTTGTTAGAGCAGATCTATAATCAGTCCAAGTTTTCGTTCTTTTAGCTCTGTTGAACAGAGATCTCACCTGTTTCCTCAAAGTTTCGTTGTGCATTCCACCAAGGTACGCACCGCTTGTGTGTATCAATCTTGGGTGATCATTGATCCGTCATCCGTCGATTTGATAGATTTTAGAAGCGCGTATTCCTTGGCGCCTTAGCCTGGAATAGAAACGAGTTGGTTCTTTTGGGCTGATATCTATGGTCAGCTTCTCCAGCCTCACCAGTGATGTTAAATTTGGGATGTTGGTGATCAGATAGTGAGGCTTCATTGGAGACGTGTATATCACAAATTATATTTGTGACAGAAGGGCTAGAGATTGTAATGTGGGTTTGTTGCCCCTATTGGCAACGGCGTGGTTATTACTAAATAAATAATCAATAAGTCACTCACCTCTTTCGTTGCTGCTCCATTCCACATGGTGGAATCGTTTGCGCCGATGGCCACATCCAAAATCCACCAGGTCTTGTACCTCAGTAAGTGGAATTTGGTCGCCGTCTCTTGGGAAGTAAGCGGAGAAGCTCACGATCTCCCAAACTCCACCTTCTATGGGAACTTCCACGATGATGGCTGCCAAGTCTCTTGTTATAAATCCTGGAATGGGTAAGAAATTTATATAAGAACCTATTAAACGTGCGGCCCTAGGAGGATATTCTCCAGTAGCTCAAATTAATTAATAATCTTACCTCTTTGAACCCAGGCTTCATGCATGAGTCCGTGAAATATTTTGGCGCATTAGAAACGAAGGCTAAAGGTGTCGAAGGGACTTTTGCTATGGTGCAAGTTATCCTGCAGTACACGCAGCCCACTCATCTAATTACGACGATAGTCAAGGTCCTTCACGTAGTGATGCTTGCTATTTCCACGCCGGAAGTTTCCAATCCGATGGAAGTGATCCACTGATCTGCTTCCTATCGAAGATTTGCCGAGTTTGTTGGGGGAACGTTTTTTTGTTTTAGTTGGACGGGACTTGGTGGTTGCCACCTGTGGTATTGTGGTCGTTTTCGGGCCGCCACTGGTTGATGCAACGTATACGGTAGTAGGTGCAACCATAGTACTGCTATCTAATATTAAGTAAGTAGGTAACATCCTTAAAAAGTTATTAACCACGCCAGTTGATTGATTTTTTATCAATTGTTAAAGACCATGACTAGCGTTTCTAAGAATATGGTGGCGTGCAGTGGACGAAAACCTGGAAAAAATTAAGAAAATGATATTGAACAGTCGCCAAATCACCGCCACTGACGATTTTGAAATTTAAATTCCAGTCTTCATAGGATCAAAGCAAATCCCTGTTCAATCTTACTTAATATCTTAACGTTCAATACCAAATTTGACTACTTTGCTTTCGTATATTTAAAAAAATATTTATATAAATAGCCGAAATGTTCAGAAATACTCGTATCCGATATGCTCCAAAGATCAGAAATACTCGTATCCGATATGCTCCAAAGATCCAAGCCGCCCACAAATGTTTTATCTCCATATATCAATGAAATAGTAAACAATCTTATCACTTACCCGCGATAATCACTTCACTCTCTAGGAATAAATAAACACAAAATTTGAGATTCTGACCTTCATCCACATCCAAATGTGAAATAAAAAGAACAAGTAAAATGTGAATTCATAAAAAAAAATTTATTATTCGAATCAAGTACAATGGATTGTGTTTACGATGAAAACAAGCAATTTGCTTTTTTTTTAGATTCATCTAGATTTTTTCAATGCCTCCACCGTATAAAAAACTTAAAAGCTAAAGAATGTTTTGAATCCGAATACGAACTACCCAGCCGAATGGTAATGATATCCCCAGCCGAGAGTACTTAAGTCAAAATCAATTCCTATTATTTCCAACATTAAAATTTTAAAATTGTTCAATGTCCGTTAATAATACCGCCGTATTGGAAAGAAAAACGGTACCTTAAAAAACTCGTGAAGGGAAGGAAACAATGACACTACATTAAAAAGCTTTCATCTAATTCCAACCCTCAAAACGGATGCTCTCCAAACAAAGGCGTCTTTGGATCAACATTTTTATTCAGTTCTTCTTCCACTTATTGCACAACGGAATAGAATCAAAGCCCACTAACAAACCGCCTAAGCAAATCTTCCCTCGGGGGAAGGAAACGCAAAGCAAACAGAAATGGGGGGAGCATTTCACCACAAAAGGAAGAGATTATAGAATCGGAATTATTATACACAAAAGGTTTTTTTTATTTCGTCCTTGTTTTTAGCTCCTTTGTTGAAAAACAGCTAACAGTGGTACGGACAAAAGTGACAACTTTTTTGCCCCATCGACCACAACGTATGCTTTGCACACAATTCGTGCATATGGTGTGCCTAAAAAAACACAAGCCCATGAGTTTCTTATAAATATCAAGCAAATAGCCTGACACAACGAAACAGACAAATAAAATGAGAGGAAATGAAAATACACTTAGCGCTTATTATTATTTTTATTTCCTTTCGCCCATTCTGTTTTTAGGCCCCGAGGCGTGTGTCCAGCTACAATGGCTCTAAATGTTTGCTTGACATATGGTCACATGTCATCACTTTGAGGAGCTATTGTAACTGCATTCAATAAAATATTTATGAACAAAATACTAATAAACGGTCACATGGAGAAATATGGCGACTTTTTTGGTAGAGCTCAGAATGATTTATTTTTCGTCAGTATTGACAATTTTTCGATCTTTTTGAGGGAGAGGATGCGGTAGTATAATTACTGCTTTAAATTTGGCGCCAGAATGAGTCGAAACATTTTTTTCAGAAGAAGAAGTTTATTCGTCAGAAAGTAATACAATATTTACATTTAATCTTCTTCTTCTTTTCCTTTTTTCTCCGGCGTTGTTATGGTCAGTGTGACCATAACCTTCCCACTTAACTGCATTCCTACTGGTCCGCTTGTGGGGTCCGCCGGTTTGACCTCAGAAAGTAGCGGCAGGCTTCCCGGTTTGGGATTACTTCATCGCTGAGGCCAATCAAATGCTGGTGTTTTTGCATTTGTTTGCACCAATTGTTTTTCGGCCTGCCTTTTTTGCGTGTTGAAATTGGAATGTTGATTGATAACGCCTTTTGGACGGGGTTCAAAGGATCTCTCCTTTGAACATGGCAATACCAACTGTGTCGGTCGCGCTCTATATTTCTTGTGATGGTTTCTTTTACGTGGAGGCTTCCTCGGATCTTTGAACTTCTAATTCTGTCACGCTTTGTTACTCCCGCTGTCATGCGAAGCATCTTCATCTCAGTTGCCGTTAATTTGCTCTCATACTTTTTGTACATTGTCCAGCATTGCCAACCGTATGTGAGCGCCGGACGTACAACTGAAGTGTAGAGCCTTCCTTTCAGCTTAAGGGGCATTTTTCGATCACAGAAGATGGCGGAGTTTTCCCGCCACTTCATCCACCCTACGCTTACGCGATGTTTGATGTCGTCATCACAAGTTGCTTCTCTATTAATCATAGATCCCAGATATTTAAACTTTTCACACTTGGGAAGCACTCTTCCATTCAAGTAAATGTCTGGAATAGGCTGATGAGGGTCAGAGAACGGGCAGCACAGATACTCTGTCTTCTTTGAACTAATACGATACCCGTGTCCCTCAAAAATGTCCACCCACACATCAAGTGCTCGTTGTAGGGACGCATGATCATCACTTATAATGGCCCCATCGTCAGCAAAGAATAGCTGGTGCACATTGGGGTCCGTCACTTTTCCTTCCAGCAAGCAATCAAGGACTGCTATAAAAAGCAGTGGGCTGAGGACGCTCCCTTGGTGTACACCGACTTTGATTGCGAACTCTTCGGTGACTCCTGCGGTGCATCTTACTCTTGTCGTTGCTCTCTTGTACATGTCCATAATCACTCGCACGTAGGTTTCTGGAACTCCTTTTTGTCTTAGCACTCTCTTGGTTGCCGGTCAAAGGCCTTCTCGAAACCAACCAAGTCATTTGAAGAATCACGATGCTTTTCCATCATGATCCTTATACTTTGGATTGCATCTGTTGTTGATTTACCCGAGACAAACCCGCACTGGTCATCAGATAGTCGTATTATTTTCCGCAGTCGGCTATCTAATACCCGTTCAACGATCTTCATGGTATGCGACATCAGCTTGACAGAACGGTAGTTATCACAATTTCGCGTATCACCCTTTCCTTTGTGCAAAGGAAGCTTTCCCTCCATTGATTAGGCATAGTGTCGCCTCTCATAAGTTTGGAGATAAGAACCATGAGCCATCTAGACCCGATGTCTCCCATCTTTTTCCAGAACTCAGAGGGTATCCCGTCCGGCCCAACAGCTTTTCTTTTCTTGGAGTTTTTAACCGCTTACCGAACTTCTTCGACTGTGATGTCGGATATTTCGGCCTGATTCGGGGCGGCTCTTGGAAAGTACACTCGGGGAAACTGTTCGTTCAGAAGTTCCTCGCAATACTGTCGCCATCTGTGGAGAATTTTTTCGTCTTCCACAAGGAGTTGGCCTTCAGCATTGTTAATAAACTTTGGGAAACGAATCTCCTGAGCATTTCTTCTTCTCTGGGCGGCTATCTTAAAGATATTTGCTCCTTTGTTCAAATTGCTTTGTCGAAGCTCCTGGGTAGCCTGGTTCCTGTCAGACGCGGAAGACGATATTTCTTCCAACTCCTGATATAGGCCTTCCATGCTTTTCGCTTTGAATTCGGCGCACTTTTTCTTCGCGATACCTTTGCAATATCTATATACCTTTTCACGGCGAGCTTTTTCCTCTCTATTAGTAGAAGAGCACTTTGACCAAGCTTGGAAAGCCATTTTCTTTTCGTGTATCACTGCTTTGGCTTCGTCTGTCCACCACCAGGTTTCTTTTGCGTGTTGGCAGAGGCCTTTAGATGTTCCAAGCAGTGATTTGGCTTTCTCCAGGCCAGATTGTTGTAGGGAATCCCACTTGTCTTGTGCTCTGCACTCCTCATTACCGACCTCATCGATAATGGAAAAGAGGTAGTTTTTCATGCTGATAATAAAAGCTTCGCCTTTTTTTTTATCCAGCTTATACCACTTGATTCTCTCAGACACCTTCATTTGCTGCTTTGACTTCTTACTCGCCTCCATAAAAAATTCAGTCAGGAGGAGACGGTGTTGAGGAGCGATCGCGTCTCCCAGGATCACTTTGCAATCTTTAACTCGTGGCTTCATGAAACTGGATACCAAATGATAGTCTATTTGAGTTTCATTTCCGCCGCTGCTATAAGTGATCAGGTGCCGGCTTTGTTTGACGAACATGGTATTAGCACTATAAGACCGTGCGACTTGCACATGTTTAGGATATCTTCACCTGAAGAGTTCCTGGTGCCGTATCCCAGCCCTCCGTGGTAGTCCTCATAGTCTTCGCTTGTCTTCCCCACATGTCCGTTTAAATCTCCCCCAACAAACAAAAGCTGTTCCTTTGGCATGATTTTGACAAGGTTGTGGAAATCTAGCCAGAATGCATCTTTTTCTTTTTGTTCGCATCCTATTTGAGGGCATATGCGCTTACGATGTTCCCCACCTCACCATGCATCACCAATTTGAGAGCCATCAAACGGTCACTGGACTTTGAAATGGTTAAGACGTTGCCAAGTAACTCTGCCGCAAGGATGATGGCGATTCCGTTTTTTCCTTGTTCCAATCCATAGTAAAACATCTTGTAGGCTTTTGTTTTAACGTCCAAGAAACGTGCCCGATTACCGGTGTTTCGCCATTTCGTCTCTTGTACGCACAGGATGTCTACTCGCCTTCTAACCATAATTTCTTCAAGCTCATAGCTGCGACCACTCATGCTTCCAACGTTCCAACTCGCGACTCTTAAGAGTGGCTTACGCCGTTTCATTACTTTGCTATCCCCCGGAAATCCATCCTATAGCTCTGACCGGAGCATTGCTGCTCGTCCCAGGAGCACGACCATTAGTAGTGCCTGGCGGGGTAGTGCTTTTCCCTTTAGCGTTCTTTTCCATAATGCTACGGTTTGACCGTTTTCTTTCTTCTCCACCTTTTTTTTTTTTTTTTTTTTTACACGGGCATGCTCCAGATTTTTTTTTTTTTTTGTTTGATCTTACTCTTACAACAGCGTCGATCTCCAGTCGTGTCAACCCACTGATTTGCATGCACACTTGTGGGGCAGTTTAATGGTGGTATACATATGTGTCTCTAGGCTCACCTTGGTGTTTTCTAAATTGCCTAGATGTGATTTTTGTGTACCTTTGTTTAGTCGCCTTTTACGACAAGCGATAGGTATCGCTGCAGGGATATTCTTAACCCGTCCCTGCACAGGAAAATATTTACATTTAATATCTTATGTAATTACAGAGATACGGTTTAATTTAACCTTACTGCTGAAGTAATTATTATAAGTGTGTAAGAATAGAAAAAAGTAACATAATATTATCATTAAAGGAAAAATTTAGAAACGAAAAAAAAAACCTTCGTTGAACAACTAAACCATTATGAAAGGGAAGAGAGAAGTGAGGGAATTGTCAAAGATTTGATCTCTTTACAAAGTTAATCACAGATAAATATTTAAACATGTAATAAAGAGAATGATTATAAATAAATGAATAAATTAACAAGTGAATATGCATAATAGATAAATGTATAAAATTAAATATAATAAATAGTTGTAATGAGTAGATATAATAAAAAAATAAATTAATAATAGATAAAATGAATTAATATAATAAATAAATAAATATGTAAATAATCATGTTAAATAAAAGTAATAAATAATTATAATTAATAAATATAATAAGTAAATAAATAAATAAACAAGTAATTGATAATAAATAAATATATTCTCGCCGATTACATAGCGAGATATGAAATCAAATCGTCATCGTATGTTTGACAGGAAATGCTGTGCCGATGATTGAGTTGAATTATTCTGTCAGAGACTTTATCGATATTGGCCAATTGATGAAGCTCATCGGTGGAGAAATATAACGGTAAATTGTAAATAATTTTCAATATTTTATTTTGGACTATTTGAAGTATATGGATATGACTTTTCGCACATTTACCCCTGCACATTTACTGGGGACCCATAAAAGATTATAGCTTGAAAAATAGACTTAAATATGAGTACTTAGTTTTGATTTTCTGCATATGAATGGATATAGCGTTCTAATGGTAAGATTGACCTTTCTTATAGCATCGGTTATGTGCACATTAAATATTAGGCGCTTGTCTAGGTGTATTCCGAGATACTTGACACTAGGTTTCCACTCAATTGGTGTGCCATTTAATTGAAGATTATTTCTTGGAAGTAGGTAAGCTTTTCTTTTCCTTGTGAAAAAGAGAGCTTGCGTCTTAGAAGGATTTATTTTGATTCTTGACGTATTCTGCTATTGTGTTTAAGGCAGATTGCAGGTTGGTGTCGATGTTGAGACCCACTGCATCCGACGAATAGATACACGTATCATCTGCGAAAAGGACACAGTTTGTGTTTATAAAGTGTGGTAAATTGGATGTGTATAAGTTAAACAAAATTGGACCAAGCACTGATCCTTGAGGAACTCCAGCACTAAGGTGTACAGTTGAAAATGAATTGTATGAGTTAAACAAAATTGGACCAAGCACTGATCCTTGAGGAACTCCAGCACTAAGGTGTACAGTTGAAAATGAATTGTTAAGAGCGACATTAAAGTTGAGCTCCGTCAGAAAGGATTTGACGATTTTCACCGGATTAAGAGGGAAACTCAATCTTATCATTTTATGCAATAGTCCTTGGTGCCATACAGTGTCAAGGGCTTTTTCCACATCTAAAAGAACTAGACCGGTACTTCTGCCTGCAACTAGATTATATTTGATGTCTGTAGTTATACGATGGACTTGGTGAGTAGCGCTATAGAAGGCTCTAAAACCGAATTGTTCTTTGGGTAATATATTATTATCATCTATAAACTTTATTAGATTGATTTTAATAATGCTTTCTAAACATTTGCTGAGCGAGCTTAATAAACTTATCGATCTGTAACTTGAGGGTGTGCTAGCATTTTTTCCTGGCTTCAGTATTGGAATGACTTTAACAGCCTTCCACATCTTGGGAAAATATCCCATTTTAAGGCAGGCGTTGAAGAATGAGTCGAAAAATTATTTAGCACAGAAAATACCTTTGACGAAGTAACAGTGCACGTTTAGGATAGTTTTGCTCTTCTAACAGTTCCTCGCGCTCTCAACTCTCGTGCTATTATATTTTACTCCAAAATCCTCAGCTGCTTCATTCTTTCATTCCCATACTCACCAAAAATGAAATTACACTTCGTCTCCGCCCTGGTATGCCATGGAACTACGCTTTTTGCGTAATAAAAGAAACAAACATTGCAGCTCTGCATCTAACCTTTCTACATGCAGTCCTACACTGCATTTGCACGGCTATGTGAATCGCTCAATCTCCGATACCTGAACCGAATGCAAGCCTCTCTTATCTCCGACACCAAGTATTTCTTCCACTTCATCAATGCAAAATGAAAAACCAATAACTACCCTGCTACATTGTAATTTCTCAATAACTCTTGAACGAACCCGAATTGATTGCCAACTCCTGTGCTAATTTCTCCAGCCAATCATTCACCGACCAGGATCTTCAACCCGATCACGACTATTTTTGATACTTGAAAGACTGCCCCAAGACGTCTCTTATCCCACTGAACATAACTCCCGACCTAATCACTGATAAAATACGCAACCTAAAGGACGACTAATCTCCCAGTCCCGACTGTCTGCCTGTTATAGTTTTAAAAAAATGTGCGAACTTAAGGACTTTTTCCTCAGCTTTGGAATTATACTTACGAGTATATTATTCGAGCCCACAAAAAAAACTGAAAAATTATGTGTCCAACTATCGTCTCATTGCCAAGCTCTCCAAAGCAATCCAAACTTTTCGAGAGCGTCGTTAATGATTCACTATTCTTTCACTGCAAACCCATATTGTCTCCTTAGCAACATGGGTCCTAAAAGATCGATCGATAACCACTATTCTAGTCGAGTTTGTTTGACAATCATTGTGTGCACTCGAAGCGGGCAAAGAAGTAGACGTTGTTGGCACTGACTTCAGCAAGGCCTTTGGCAAAATGTCTCACCAAATTATTCTCATCAAGCCTACTACCCTCCGTTTCTCTCCAGGTTTTATTTAGCATATCGTCAATATAACGTCATCTTCAGATCTTCTATCTCTGATCCAATGAATGCTACCTCCGGTGTCCCACAAGGTAGTCATCTCGACCCATTGATATTAATTCTAACCATAAATGATGTTGACAGCGTTATTCTAAACTCTCAGCTCTCCATATATGCCGATGATAGGAAAATGTTCATATCTTCCCTTGTTGGCTCCTGCTCTCCCCAATCTGACATTAACAGGTTCACTACTTGGTGCCAAAAAAAACCATCACGAGCTCAATGTCAGTAAATGCCAATCCAGAACCTACATTATTCGTAATGAAACCATTTCGCGATTATGAAACTTTGGTCCAAAGAGTTCCCGAATCATTCCGTTACAAAATCATTATACACTAACTTCGTTAAGCCATTTCTTCAATATGCTAGTCAAGTCTGGTCCCCCTCTTACTAATCCCACACTAAACGTATTGAGGCCATTCAACGTAGGCTAATTCGTTTTTTAAGTGGCTGCCGTGTGGGACGCCGGAGGAAGCTAAGAAAGGGTTAGAAAAGGCAGACCTAAAACGAATACTGTAATAGGTAAGAAGATATCCACTTCAAAGAAGTGGGTCGCCGGCGAGAGATTGTTTTAAAAAGGTGGTGAAAAAATTGGCGATAATATTTGGGTCATTCGAGGTTTGATCATGGAAGTAGCCATAAGATTTTCTTTTGTAGTTAACACAGTTAAAGTAAGACTTAGGATCACTTATAAGATTGGTTTACATTTCAGCTAAACAGCGTTGATGGAGTTGTGGATGACGATACAGTGGAGATAGCTGAGTACGAAGGAAGATTGTCCACTATTTATTTCTTTTGATTTAAAATAAAAAAAAGTTTTGCATTGGGAAATGGGAACGTAAAAAGAGATAGAGTTAAATATTACCCTGTAAAACATGGATATAGCATCATTTAAGGTTAGATTATAGAAATTGAGGAAGACTTTTCAAAGGTATTCATTGATTTGGTGAAATTTTGCTCTGTAGAAATCGTGAGAGTCCAGATCTATAGGAGGATTGATCTGTAATTGAAAATCGTGAAAAAAGAAAAGGAGGAAGGGAGAATGGAAGTTATCGATGATTGAAAGGAAGAGGGGACAAAGTGAAGCAGAAGAGTTGAGGAGATCAATAGTGAATATGAGGTCTAGTTGTCTACCCAGGTAGTTTATGACGCCACTAACTTGGCTAAGGTTTGAATCTGCTATTCGATCCAAGAATATACATGCTTTGGCAGTAGTGGGATTACTGGCAATACAAAATTGGATCAATCGTCTGATTGAGCCATTTAAGATGAGGAAGGTTGAAGTCACCGAAAAGAAGGATTTCATCCTGAGGGTCTCTTAAATCAATTATTTGGTCAATTGTGTTAATGGCGAGTTGGGAGGGCAAGATGTAGAACCAAATGATCAATAATGTCTTCTGGGGTAGCACAATCTTAATTGAATCAAAGTCGCGATGGGGGGGGGGGGGGGGGGGGGAGATACGAACAACCATTAGCAATTGTAAACGCGGCTAGATATCCTGGGGTCTGGCTTGACCATGAAGCTAAGAACGCCTTGGGAGATACAACATGTATTCGGCAATATGTTACGTGGCCCTTATCAGGCCCATCATCGTATATGGTTTAATGTAGCGTCATCTTACATGAAAAAAAAAATTCGTGTGTACGAAAGGCAGTGCCTAAGGGTCAGTTTTTACAGAACGCCAGAGGCCCAGTTCATTAAGTATTACCCTAATAATGTCCTGTATGACGGAGCAGGCAAGGACTATAGCTAACGACAATAATTGGATCCCCGGGGGTTACTACACCAATTATAGATATCACGTGAGCACGCTCCGATCGGGCTTTTTCCCCCCAGAAGCAATTCTTCATATTGATTCCGAAAGGTCAGTGCAAAATAGAGATGGTACCACCGCCACTGGAGTGCTAGTGACAAACGGTTCATCGGCGACGGGTACGACAGTGCTCATGAGCTCATAAGTTATAATACTGCAATGGCGGAATGGGATCTCACTATACAGCACGCTGATTTTTGGTGATTGTCGGGTGAAAACGCTTCCTATAGCCGTGCGTTACTCCGATGAGATCTTCCTCATGCCCTAGTTCATAAGTTAGACTAGGGCTAACTGGAGGATCTTTTGGAGGCTGGGCGTGCCATTATGCTTAAATGAACCGGAGAACTGTGTAAGACCTATTAGCCTTGATGTGGTCTCGGAAACGTAGAGTGAGTAGCCCAAGGGCTAAAAGACGTAATCAGAAGGGTGACCACCAAGAACAAAATAAACGAGTGGTAGCCAACTGAAGAATATTAGGTTAAAAAGGTAGGTTAAGGTACTCGGAGGCCAAAGGGCCTTTTGTGATTCCCTTCGTTTGTGGAATACACATAAAATTAACCTGTCCTGTCACATGGTGGCTGAATCCACCCCGTGGTCTTTATGAATTTTAGAAGATCCGATATACTTATCTGCATTTGCTACGTCCGCAATATCTGTGAAGCTCAGCCCAGCGAAGGCACCGATTCTGGAGAGCTGTGAAATGGCAAAGCACAGGCTGGATCGTATCGGTTTCTTCCTCATCGCCGCAGCTCCGGAGGAGATCGCTGGATCCCGAGTTTCATTTCCGGAGCATCGTTCTAATAGGACAGTGTACTGTGATCACATCTTCGAGCATACGGATGGAGTTTCGGTCCAGCGCCAAGAACTTCTTTGCTTTTCCTATATTGAACTCTGGCCACGATGATTTTGTCATGTGGCTATCGTTTCTTGTAAGCCAAGACGAGTTGGTTTCTTTTATAAAGATGTCATTTATGATCCGGTCTAATGCACTGATCGGTGGTTACAGTGACCTGTCCGCTTCGCTGTTTTCTCTATTGCTATTATTTCTGCTTGGAAGACGCTGCACAAATCAGGAAGTATAAATGATTCCTGTTTGTGCAGGGTGTCAGAGTAGAACCCGGCCCCAGTGCCTGTGTCCATTTTCGATCCGACGGTGAAGAGGGTAATCTCGTGGCCGTTGATCACGGCATTTGATTGCCACTCGTCTCTGTCGGGGAAAAGGATTGGTATTCTGAGAAAGAAGTCATTGTGGGGGGAAATATAGTCGGTGGTAGTTGCGAGGCTACTAGAACCATGTTTCTTTCCCAGGTCATCTATTATTCTGAGTATGGCCGCATGTCCATAGTTGGCTTGTTTCCACAAAGAGGACTCCCTTAGTCTAAGTATCATGTCCAACCCTGCTTGTGGCGTGCTTCTCATAGCTCCCGTTGTACAAACAGCGGCTGACCTTTATACTTTGCTCATATAGCTTTTCGTGCTGCTAGCAGTCCACCAGACTAGGGCCTCATAAGTTATAATGGGTCTGATGATTGCTTTGTACATCTAATGAATGATGTACGTTTGCAAGCCTCATATTTTGCCTATGGCCTTTTTGCATGCATAAAAAGCATTCAATCCTTTTTTCATCCTTTCCTCTAAGTTCCTTTTCCAGGAAAGTGTACTAGGTTCTCTGTAAGGTTTAAACTTTTTTTGCAGCTTCAGCCTGTATGGCAATGTGTAATTCCGAGATGTTCAGTTTTGCTTCCATCCTGCAGTCGGAGTCGTTATCCATTTACTTCCTAAAGGGTCCGCCATCTAACGTCTTTTTTTTCAAGTAGTGCTTATTTCGTGAATGGTAACACTTCATGTCTGATTTGACAGATAATTAGTTTTATACTTCCGCTGAACGAATATGGTTGTGTATACGTTTCAACAACGCTTCCTTTTCGCTTCGCTAAGTGGGCCTGCGATCGACTTACAGAAGATGCCGATTTTGCCAAAAAAATCATCTTTTCAGATGAAGCTCATTTTGATCTTGGCGGGTATGTAAACAAGCAAAATTGTCGCATTTGGGGCACAGAAAGCGCGCACGCATACATTGAAAAGCCGGTGCACTCAAAACGAGCCACTGTTTGGTGCGGATTTCGGTCCAGAGGCATAATTGGGCCATTTTTCTTTGAAAATGAGCAAGGAGTGGGCGTTACAGTCAATGGCGATCGTTATCGGGCCATGTTGAACGAATTTTTGTTCACAAAAATTGAAGAGGAGGATATTGGCAACATTTGGTTTCAACAGGACGGCGCTACGTGCCACACAGCCGAAGCTACACTCGATGTTTGGCGCCCTGTTTTTGAAGATCGCATTATCAGCCGCAGAGCTGATGTCGTTTGGCCACCTCGGAGCTGCGATTTGACACCGTTGGACTATTATTTGTGGGGTGCCGTCAAAGATAAGTGTTACGCCGACAAGCCAGAGACAATTGACGCTTTAAAGGACAATATTCGTGAAGCCATTGGTGAAATACAGCTGCACACAATCGATAATGTGCTTAAAAATTGGACCGATCGTGTAGGCTACTGCATGGCCAGCCGAGGCAGCCATTTGAATGAAGTTATTTTCCATTATTAACCGGAAGGATTGTACTTTCAAATAAAAAAAGAAATTTGAGAAAATATTTAGTAGTTTTTTTTATAGCATTTTCAAAAAAAAAAAAAATTATTTGGCGGACCCTATATTTCATGCAGGCAAAGTGGGCTAGCGTGGCAATGAATTAGATTTCAAACGTAGATGGCCTGAAAAAGTCTTGAGGGTGTCGTAAGTCTTAGCTAGTAGTTAAGTTGTCCATAAAGTCCTGAACACGATGCCTAAGGATTTGTTTTTGTCTTCAATTAATTATACACAACTCACCGCTTCTTGACCAAATTCCCGACAAGCAGTGGTGTAGAAGCAGAAGGATGAATAGAAATTATGACAACCTATCATCATCAAAGCCATCCAGTTACTGTGTCATCTAGATTGGCGAAATAATGCCAATATACCTACAATGACTTTGAAGGTAGTGAGAGAGTAGACGACCTAGGAGGGGATCGACCCTCAACTTCTTTCTAGCAAAGGCAGTCCGTATAGTGAAAATAGTGTCTGGAGTAGTTAAAGTCAATATTTGGCAACAATTTCATTACACTTTCGGCATCCCGGGTGGTGGTCGTGGTGCAATGGTTCGACTGTTGAGCCGAAAGTCTGTAGTTCAAGTCGATCAAGAACAATTCCTATACAAAAAAATTGTGCAACAACATCAGTTGTGAATAAGAGATGATCAAAAAATGCTGACGAAAGCATAACACTCGCAGCATAAGGTCACTTCAAAATTCATACTCTGTGTGTACTAACACCTTAATGACATGGAAACAAAAGAGTTACTGTGAACTACAACCAACGCAAATTCAGTAGATTCTCTCAAATTGTATCTAGGACAACCACCCCCGGAGAGTAGTGGACGAGCATCTTCGACATAAACCATCTGCACCCCATCCAGGTTGTATGACAAACACCATAAGAGCGTACAGTCTTGAACCTGCAAAAAAATAAAAAAATAAAATCCCGAAACCTAAAGTGGTAAGCCTTTTGAATAGATCTAGATATGATTTGTCCTTGTTACCGGCCATTGACCGATCGGAGGCCATGCGCCTGAGATTGGCATCTCCCACAACCCGTTTAGTAGTAGTTTTCTTGCAGTTCCCCAAACAGTATGTTTTTGCAAAACAAAAGACCTCTGTGGCGAATGAATGAGTCGTACTTTCCGATCAAATTGTTCGTCTAACTGACACACTTCTACATCAGGCACATGAGTTTTGTGGTATCAAAACAGCAAACCAAAGTGGTAATTCGATCTTTCCTGTTTTTCCATACTATGCATCTCCATCCCTGCTATATTTCTCGAACTCTAAAGCACTTCGAAAAAAACAAAATAAAAATTAAACTCACTTTTACGGTGACCCACTGATAAGCCTAAAAAGTACTAAAACTTAAAATCAAAATTTAAGAGCATTGTACACATTTTTTCTTACCGCTATTATACGTGACCAAAAGCTTTATCCTGGTCATATGACTGCAACTTCGTTTTATGCTCATCCATTTTCATTCCATGCAAATCCTTTGCCTCCTTGCCCCCTTGTTGATGTGCAATTTCCCTTCTTCTTTTTCCATCCTCCCACTCGAAAGTCGAAAAACCCGAGCTATGCAAAAAAAAAAGCAAGCTCACGCTACTAAACGCCAACAAGAACATTGCTGTGGTTGCGAAAAGTTTTTAGATGATGATTTTGAATTTCAGAAAGACGGAAAAATGAAAGGACAAAAAATTCGACAAACTGGGTCACAATCTAAAGCCAAGTATTTTTTTATCGTTGTCCTTACGAATTAAAACCGACATTTTACATTTTTTTTCTTTTCTTTCGTTTTGTGGGGAACATTTTTCTTGCGTCATGGTTTCGAACTAAATGGGAAGAAACATTTCCGCAGACCGATGATGATAGGAGTGGAAGAAAAGCTGTATAAAAATATTCATTCAAATCGCAGACGTAACGTAGATTGTCAGATGGAATCTGGCAATGATTAGATTTGCTTGACGTTGTTCGCTTTATAACAGGGTGAACGATATGACGTGCCGTCATCCCCGGACTCGGAGAGTTCTGAAAAAGGAACTAAAAATATTCGGTGAAGCCAAATTTTTTCGCAAGCATAGAAAATCAAATGGCCCGACAAGGGATTCATCGGGGCAGAACGTAAGAGTATCTGCCAAGGAAACAAATGTTACATCATTCGGAAATCGATATATCCTTGGTCGCTGTATGAACTTAATGTAAACAACATTTATTCACATTTTTCTACCCTCCCTTTTGCCGTTCCATGAATCGGTCCCTTTTTTCTTGTTTGCAGATATACCATACTATACAATTCTCAACTCTATTGCCATCCAATTGAATACACTTGGTTATCTATCATTTGGATCGAGGTGGTGCTTAGACGGCGTCGGTCGTCAATAGGGTCGGGTTAAGGGATTTGTAGGACAATAGTCGTTCGTAAATCTCGCGAATATCCTTCGTCACTACTTATGTCACGTTCATCTGGTAATCCAAATCCAGATTTATAAGTATATACACATGTTTAAATCAAATACAGATAATTCGCATGTGGCGACCCAGTGTGAGGCCTTCGGTAAGTCGATTGAACAAAAGTTTCTCTCGCTCGAATGTGACGTCTTTGTACTATAAAAACCGAACAACAAAAAGAAAAACGAGAACAAAGTTTGTTTTCAAGTTTCGCCCATCGACATGTGTCAGAATATCGAAATCTTTCATTTCGAATGTAGCCCAACAGAGTATTAGTTAAATGGCCGGGCTTAACACTTTTTAACAGCGTCCAACTGTCATAATTCATCAAATTCGACGGAAATTTGTTATTGAAATGTGGTTCCTTCCCTCACCTATAATGAACGTGCTTTTCAATCGACAATCTAGATAATAGGTTTTATGACTTTTCACATTCGCTAGATATGGGACTTATTCTGTCTCGAAGCAAGGAGTTCTCAGGGGAAAGTGAGAATGAAGGAGGATTTACTCAGCTACTTCATGATATTGGGCGGGGGGACGCACGACACGCAGGCTGTGGTCTCCGGTGACTAATTTGTGTATAAAAACGTGGCAGCTTTATTCAAGGTGTCATGGGTGGCGGCAACAATATTGTGTTTATTCATAGTAGGACCGCCGTAGAGCTATGATTCCTTTAAAGCTTTACAAAATACCGGATCCGAAGAAGCATATATTCCTAGGTATATGTAAATACAATAGTAGTTATGGAATCCAGACGCCGTTTAAATGTTTCAAAAAAACAAGATATTCCCCCGACGCCGTTAATAGCCGAACTCATAATTTTGACTCTGAGCCTGAGGAAATTAAATTCAAACGAAATGGGTTAAATTTCCATATGTGAAATAACTTTTCCTACAGCAAGAGATGTAGAACGATAAAATCTCTTTCGTTGATTTCTACTTGTCGAAATGTTTTTCCCTTCCTTTCGTCCCGTTTTTATACAGCGTCACAAGACCACAAAAACCAACATGAAAATGTGGCAATATTCATTGGCAATATGTCTTCATACAAATAGTATCGATCGTCTCCAGAAGGAGTGTCCCTACGTATGTACTCATATATATTTGTCAAAAGAAACCTTCAATCTACCACCAAATGCTAGAGTTCACTCTCGGATATCGCTTTCGGTCAATAGGTTTCAATGAATTTTAATACTCGTAGATACATGCCCACCTATTAAACATGTACTGTCTTATAAATCTGTTTGCTTGTCGTAGTCCTAAATGGGGTCTTAACACTACCATCGCTTACCATAAGGATGACGGTGACGAACCGAGCGGGTGTGCACAGTGACGACAGACGATAGTGGTCGAGTAGACAGGCTATTTTTCACTTTACGAAATACATATTATATATAAATGTCCTGCTTCTCCTCCTTCATTTTACATACAGAATTTACTCATTGAATATTATGTTGTGTACATCCATCGCGTGCTGGCTGCTTTTGTTTTTTTCTTCGTTATTCAAATGAGTTTTTGGACCTAGGTCATTAACAGGGCACCTTGAGCCAGAGCTTTGAAACGTATATATTTTCACCTCTACCTTGTAGTGTTGGTTTTACTACCGAACCGGAAGTGGATGAACCTTCTTGGAATTCATAAAATCGCTTTCGTATACTACGATACCTTGGATTTTGGAGGTGTGGACGCACCTTATTAGTGTGCTCATTATAATAAATCCCTTTAATAGAAAATCCTAATATGCTTATTTTGCCAACGGTGAATATTTGAAATGAATGTGGTTAGCTGAAATAGGAAACAAATTTCTTTTACGACAGGGTATTGAGTTTGTGCTGACCTGGACCTAGCTTTGGTTGTGGATTTAACGATTTATGTTATATATTTTAGTTTAGTATCAGCGACGCCACGTGCTCGGAGTAGTGGGCGTAACACTATTACTTTTGCTTGAGGAGGACATTTCCGCTTATTCATTTCAAAGCCACTTGTCTACTGGCGGACATTTTCAAATTAAACGATTCTCTATAATCATGTTATATTTGTTAAACCTGCCACGTGGTTAGTCAGCACGATTTAGCCGACATCCCACGCATATTTACAACTATCCCTCGAGTAAAGGAAATTCACTCCGTGTACATGTTAATCCGGATTTTATTCTTCTATATCAATGAACCATAAACTTAAACCAGCGCTTTTTTCAATCTGCGAAACAGCTCTGGAACTTTATGTTTGTTCAGTTAAAACTCATAGAGATTCATAACTGGCGAATATAGAGACGGAGCCAAAAGTATAGTAGGTTTTTGCTTATAAAGATTATTTATTTTAGAGCTATAGAAATTCAATATGAAATAAAATACTTGAAGTTAATGTTAATGTCTATAATATTAGCGTTGATTAATAGATAATTTAATGCCATTAGTGCTTAATTGTAACTTTGGTTTTGGACGGCTAGCTCACATGAAGCACAATCATGAAGTCCAATTTCAGACAACTTTATAGAGCAACGGTCCATATTAGCAATAACACGGCGAACGTTGACTTCCAAATCGTCCAACGTCTCTGGTTTACTTCTTCTATGACTTCACAGGTTCATTACGCGAAATTATGCACTCAGCAAATGTGTCACGCGCCGTGTGGCATGCTGCTTCATCTTGTCGAAAAAAAAGCTCAGTCACATCAATGCCATTCAATTGATGAACGAATGTGACATGTGACATTTTGGCCGGCATCGAGCACACCAAACAGTGAGTTTTAATGAATGGTGGTAAGGGCGTCTCGACAAAGGCTTCTGAGTTTTCGGCAAATCTGCTTGTCTATTTAGCCAAAAATGGGCCTCATGGGAGAGCAACATTTTTCTGAATCATGTTTTTGGCCCATTCACCGAACTTACGACGCGCATAATAGTCACGCGGTTTCAACTCTTGCATGAGCTAGATCTTAGACGCTTTTAAGCCAAAATCTTCATCGAGTCTAAAGCAGAAACTCTTAGTTTACTCTTAGTTCACAGACTGTCATCGGTTCGTTGCACACTCCCTCATTGGAAACTGCGACTGAAACGATGAAAACAACTCGGCGTAGCTGGTATGTTGCGTCACGCAACTACTGAGGCCATTGAATGTGCTGTGGCATCTGGCTTTAAGTCGCCAGACACTGATGGGATATACCCTGTTATGCTGCAAAAATACTCTGAAAAGAATTTTCACTGTTAGCCTGAAAGTCGTCTTTATTCCCAAAATAGGGAAAGAAGATTACTCACTCGCCAAGAGTTTTAGACCAATCAGTTTAACATCCTTCTTGCTGAAAAGCATGGAGAGATAGTAGAGTTGCACGTGCGCACAGTTGCCCTTCGAATGCATCCTCTCTCGGACGTGCAACATGCTTTTTAGCGCGAGAATCCTGCGAGACTGCCCTTCAAAACCTAGTTGGGAGAATTGAATGCGCTCTCGAAAGGAAAGAGTACGTACTAGGCATTTTCGTCGACATTGAGGGAGCTTTTGATAACGGTACTTTCGCCAGCATGTGTAACGCTGCTAGACGGCATGGCGTAGATGAAGCACTGGTTTTGTGGATCAAAGCAATGCATATGCACAGGACATTGATCGCTGATGCAGGCCTCGAATAATGTGTCAAGTCTGGATTAAACTGGGGCTGCCCGCAAGGTCTCCGCTTTTATGGTGCATGGGGTCGACTCTCTGCTCGATGCTCTCAATGCCTCTGGAATCTACGCCCAGGACTATGCGGATGATGTTGCTGTTCTCTCCGTCGGCTCATGTTTAGCGAATGTCTGTCTCAAAGCGCAGGAGGCGCTAGAAGTGATCGAAGACTGGTGCACGAGAAATGGGCCTCTTAAGACTGATGTCGTTCTCTTCACGAGAAGGTGGAAAAATACTGGCATTACTCAGCTGGGGCTAAAAGGCATTCCCATCCCCATATCCAAGGAAGTCATCCTAGATAACAAGCTTCTTTGGTCAAAGCATGTTGAGTACAAAACCACCAAAGCGATGTCAGCTTTTTGGCAATGCAAAGGTGCCTTTGGCAAAACATGGGACCTATCGCCGAAAAAAGTCCTTTGGATCTACACGGCAATGATAAGACCGATAATCTCATAAACATCGGCTGTTTGGTGGAGCGCAAACACGCTGTGGCTTCACTCACCAAACTACAAAGAGCGGCCTGTCTCAGCTGCACGGGGGCTTTCCCCAGCACACCGGGAGCTGCTCTAGATGCTATGATGAAGAGGGTGTGCACACACATTGTAAAAGCGAATGTCAGTGGCGCATTTTCCTGAAGCCACAGAGACTCCATTGCTGGTGATCAATTTAGGCTGCTTAGCGAGCAGTTGGTTACAATACTTTTCAGTATTAATATTGTAGTTTCGCCACTTTTTAAGAAAGATACGGAAATACCTTCAAATTTTCACCATTTTTCCTATCTTCGTAGGGTGACTACTCAGTTTTGGCATATATTTCAGTACCTCATCAATATTTTGCAAATCTACAGATGGGCAACAATTATTGTAGAAGATCCAGAGAAAAGTAAACCTCCAGACAAGGCATCATACAGGTGGCGCAAAATTAATCATCCAATTTTGTTTTTCAATTATTTTTTTACTAGATAAAAAAGATTATTTTGAGTAATGGAAATCTTTACCTGAACCTTTGTAATTTTTTTCTATTAAGTGGAAAAGACGATATCCGTCAAATAGCTGCCGCTAGTGTTGATATACATTTGTACCCGTTTTATAGCATTTTCCATGACTTTCCGCAAGATTTCCGGTGATAACTGTTAGCATTCATGTCGAATAATTTCCTTAAGGGCTGCGATTGTCTGAGGCTTGTTGGGATAAACCCGCGACTTCAAGTAGCTCCAAAGAAAGTAATCTGGGTTGGTTAAATCTTTCAATCTTGCTGGTCATACCAAATCGCCAAAACGGGAAATAAGGCGACCAGGAAGCGCTTCCTTCACAATATCCATTGTGGCTCGTGCTGTGTGTGAGGTTGCACCGTCTTTTTGAAACCACATGTTCACCAAGCCTCGCTCATCAAATGCCGGCCGTAAGAAGTCGTTCATAATGGCTCTGTATCGTTCGCCAGTAACAGTGACCGAATTGTCGATGGCGTCGACCCAACCACTCCTTCCGGACCACAAAGTGGCTTTGAGTGGATCTTCTTCTTCTTCTTCTTCTTTTCCTTTTTTCCGGCGTTGTTTTGGTCAGAAGTGTAGGACCATAACCTTCCCACTTAACTGCATTCCTACTGGTCCGCTTGTGGGGTCCGCCGGTTTGACCTCAGAAAGTAGCGGCAGGCTTCCCGGTTTGGGATTACTTCATCGCTGAGGCCAATCAAATGCTGGTGTTTTTGCATTTGTTTGCACCAATTGTTTTTCGGCCTGCCTTTTGTTTTTTGTGACACGGGCATGCTCCAGATTTTTTTGTTTGATCTTACTCTTACAACACCGGTGATCTCCAGTCGTGTCAACCCACTGATTTGCATGTACACTTGTGGGGCAGTTTAATGGTGGTATATGTGTCCCTAGGCTCACCTTGGTGTTTTCTAAATTGCCTAGATGTGATTTTGGTTTACCTTTGTTTTAAGTCGCCTTTTACGACAAGCGAGAGGTATCGCTGCAGGGATATTCTAAACCTGTCCCTGCACGGACTGGCTTTGAGTGGATGCACGAGTTATGGCTTTTCGTGAATCACACGCGGATTTTCAGTGCCCCATAAACGAAGGTTTTGCTTATTGACGTTAGCGCTATATTGGAAATGCGCCTTATCGCTCATGATGATTTTCAATACAAAATCAGCCTCTTCGTTGTTGAGATTAAGGATGGTTTGACAGTAATTCACACGCGACTGACGGCTTCAGGCTTCAAGTTATGCACTATTTGCACTTTGTACGGGAACATGTGTAAGTCTTTCACTAAAACTCGCTGTAGGGTCCATCTGGTGATGTCCCGTCGTCTGGTTGATGTTTCTTCGTTCTCAGCGACATCAGCAGCCACAGCTGCGGTATTCTCGGCAAAACGACCAGTCCGGTGGCGGCCACATTTTACGTGGTCTTCTGGTGGTTCCAGTCTGTTCGAGTGGAGTAGCTAATCGCCGCAATGTTTGCCTAGTTGGCACGACGAGATTAGGAAATCGACGTCGAAATTCACCATGTTCTAACACCACCGACCGATTATTGGTCAAAAAAATCGACGCAATTATTCCTGATTATTCTGACTGGCTTTCTAGGGTCATGCCGACCGATCCGAATTTTTGGAAACTTAGGAATCTTTTTGTTTACTATGCAAAACCCACAAACACTTTTAATATATTTGGCTGCTTCTGCTGCGTTGTGATCAAATTTAGACTTGGAAATGACTCTCTGGCACTGAACTAATGTCGTTCGAACAAGGAGAAATACATCTACTACAAACATCAACACTATGTCTGGTTGGAACCGGTTTTTAGTACAAAAATCGCATCCATCTTTACCCCTAATATTGTTTTTTTTAGTCTTCTACCTTGCAAAGCTAGGGTAGAGAAAACTTATTCAAAGCCTTTCCTGTCTGTCCGTCTGTATGCATATATCAAACCAAACTTGCCGGGAAGCTACTCGTATGAGTCTGAAACTTAGATGTTCATGTTATAGAGTACATGATTCTACGCTCATAGCGACCGGTTTTAGAACCCTAGCTACTGTGGTTCCTGAGATTCATTTAAAAGTTTGCAAAATTCAAGGATCTGAAATTTTAGCTTGGCTCCCGGCGAGCTGATCCCATCTTTTTATCCATTGTTAATGTGCTGGGGCGTCCGGCGTCCATCGTCATTAGCATTTCCTCGACCGTCTATAAAGAGCTTGTTTAAAGCATTTGTTTCATCACAAATTCGAGTGGAAGTCCTTCGAGATCGTTTGATCTGGTGAGAAAGCACTTATGGTGAACTTCAATCGGAAAACACAATGAGCATGACTTCGATAATACATGTATTCGACCTGGCGATCTCGACGTGGTAAAATAAAATCGGAGCTTCGACATAAATTGATACTTCAGCATCTGTTTTCATCTAGCTTTGCTCAAGCCAAACTCACCAAAACAAAACTTAATATTTGTAAGGCTGCACCAAAGTCTCCATTCGATTCTTAGAACAAATATGAATGGGAGCTCTTAGATCTATTGCATAAACAAATAATTGATCGATTATCGTATCATCAACTTTTCGAAAGCAGCCTCTAAAAAATGGTTTGGTAAGCAATATACAAATATATTTATAATACTAAAATCCGGTAAGCTACGAAATTCCCAATACTTTTTGAACACCCCTCTCTAAAGTACAATGCTTATTTAGGGGGCATTTATGTGTTTTATTTTAGTCGTTTTTACCGGTGGCTAACGTCGTCTTATGGTCGTTACAATGTTTTTATTTCCACAGGTATAGTTTAGCAAATTTTCCTGGAAGTTCAAGCTTTATCATCTATAATTATGACAAAAAAAAAAAACGAAGTAAAAAAATGAAGAAAGAACCATTCTCGGAAAGTCACTTCCCCTCCAATGTTTGCTTTTTCATCGAAAATGCCTCGAGAGCCCCCATGAAATCACACTCGAGCTTAACATTCAGTACTCGTTCATATAATATTATCGTTTATTGTGGTTTGATTTAATTTGATTTCCTCTCCTGCGCAATAATTTAATGTCCAACCATCAATAAATTTCCGTTTAAACAGCCCACAGTCCGGAATTCCTCTTAACATTTTGAAATCATTGTTGGAGTTGGAATCATTTCGAATTAAAATGTTTATTTAAAATGAAATTGAATAACTATATTATCGAAAGTATTGATCATCGCTAGTGACTGCATTTTCCTATGTTTCGAGCAGGGTTTGAATACCACGTCGATGATATGATACCATGCCAAGTTTCAATCCATGGATCGAGCTATTGTTTGCCATTCTTATAAGAAGTAAATTTCTCGTCAAAAGGGTCAGAATTTCCTATTTGAGCGTTTCCAAGTATGGTATAACACTTTGTCGTGGCTTTTGGGGTATTCCGACCATCCACCAGTCAAGCGCATTAATTATAGTCGATAGCGATCTGCAGTGATGTTTCAACAGTTTGAGAAGCTCATGCTAGATCACATCCCTTTGATTCCACCAAATACCGGAAAAATGGATATTTGGCTTCACCGTTGATGTTGATGGTCTTAACACATGGTTTTCAGAGCTAGAGGATGGGTATTTTCAGCGCCAGTGACACTTTGATTCGAAAATCACTTCTTAGCTGTTGAAGTAGCTGTTTGCAAATGAAAAACGCCTTTCGACGCCCCGTGGTTTCAAAATTTAGGAAGTCCTCGAACAGCTATGAAATCAACTTCCAACGAATCAGAGAGTGCTTGACATCGCTCTTAATAGAACAGATCTTCCAATTCTTCATCTTCAAACTTTTGCAGCTGTCCAAGTCTGTCCAGACTTCTTGTCTTCAAGTTGAAACGTGTAAAACACTTTCAACACGTTTGGTCAGCTAGAGTATGAACGCCCTAAGCTTCCATGAAAATACAATGACTTTCGGTAGCACTTTTCGTAGCACAAAGTTCGTCATATTTAATTCAAGTAACAAGCGTTCTTATTCCCGTTTCAGCTAAATGAAACACATGTACTGAAACTAACGTCTAATAACAGCTCTTTTAACAATACACAAAGAGAATGCTACCAACTTTAGTATTGATGGTATGAGAAGCTCAATCACGATGCCACCGATTTTCACTTCAATTTGACTGATATTTGTCATGGATTATGATACCTTGGTAGTCAGTCTTCAAAAGGTAGTGTAAAAAAACGCATGACTCACAGGCCCTCCGGAATTTTGTGGGATTTTATATACACCTAAGAGTGAATATACACCCATTGAATCGGACATTGTTTAAACCAAGAGTGGATATTCACCAAACATAGCTTGAAGGAGCTCTCTAAGAAGGCTTATGAAGTTTTACAAACGAACAAAAGCGATGGGAAATGATCGATCCTATCCAGCGTACTATGTTTTATTTTTATTTTTTTTTTAAAGGGTTCGTGGAGGTTGAAGAGTGTACGCTCTTATGGTATTTGTCACACAACCGGACAGGGTGCAGGTGGTTTGTGTCGAAGATGTTCGTTCACTACTCTCCGGGGGTGCTTGTCAAAGATATGATTTTTTTGAGAGATTCTACTGAATTTGTCGCGATGGTTGTAGTTCACAGTAACTTTTTTGTTTTCATGTCATTAAGGTGTTATATTGGAAATGCACACACAAAGTGAATTTTGATGTGATCATATATTGCGAGTGTTAAGGCCCCGGCCCATAGAATCCGTTGATCCGTCACTCCGTTGATCTCAACTGAGTGAAAACGTGTTGGCGGATAGAGCAGGTAGGCATCGGCCCATAGAATCCGTCAATCCGTCTGAGTTATAAAATGGATGGCACGGGTGGCCTTTGATCGCCTCAATGAGTTCTTCCTCGAACATTTTAAAGGGTCCGCCATCTAACGTTTTTTTTTTCAAGTAGTGCTTATTTCGTGAATGGTAACACTTAGCTCATGTCTGATTTGACAGATAATTAGTTTTATCCTTCCGCTGAACGAATATGGTTGTGTATACGCTTGAACAACGCTTCGCCTGCGATCGACTTACAGAAGATGCCGATTTTGCCAAAAAAATCATCTTTTCAGATGAAGCTCATTTTGATCTTGGCGGGTATGCAAACAAGCAAAATTGTCGCATTTGGGGCACAGAAAACCCGCACGCATACATTGAAAAGCCGGTGCACTCAAAACGAGCCACTGTTTGGTGCGGATTTTGGTTCAGAGGCATAATTGGGCCATTTTTCTTCGAAAATGAGCAAGGAGTGGCCGTTACAGTCAATGGCGATCGTTATCGGGCCATGTTGAAAGAATTTTTGTTCACAAGAATTGAAGAGGGGGATATTGGCAACATTTGGTTTCAACAGGACGGCGCTACGTGCCACACAGCCGAAGCTACACTCGATGTTTTGCGCCCTGTTTTTGAAGATCGCATTATCAGCCACAGAGCTGATGCCGTTTGGCCACCTCGGAGCTGCGATTTGACACCGTTGGACTATTATTTGTGGGGTACCGTCAAAGATAAGTGTTAAGCCGACAAGCCAGAGACAATTGACGCTTTAAAGGACAATATTCGTGAAGCCATTGGTGAAATACAGCTGCACACAATCGATAATGTGCTTAAAAATTGGACCGATCGTGTAGGCTACTGCATGGCCAGCCGAGGCAGCCATTTGAATGAAATTATTTTCCATTGTTAACCGGAAGGATTGTACTTCCAAATAAAAAAAGAAATTTGAGAAAATATTCAGTAGTTTTTTTCATAGCGTTTTCAAAAAAAAAAAAAAGTTATTTGGCGGACCCTATATAACATTTTTCTCCGAGAATAATGTTCACTTTTCGCACACTAAACGACCCTCACCAACCGAATCGTATTTTGAATGTCAACCGAATTTGAAGTTTCTCTCAGTACGAGAGACTTCCTAAGCATTCTCTCAATGCATCCACCAATGAACGCACTTACTCTCAATTCGTGCATGCGTGAACCTCAGAATGTAAATGTGTAAGCTCCAATATGTGAATGTATAAACTGTCAACGGAGCCAAAAGTAGAAAGTAGCTCTACTTTGTCCGTTGAAGTTCATACATCCGTCGGCTATAGGCCACCTCCCATAGTACTTTGCACTCAGTTGAAATCAACGGAGTGACGGATCGACGGATTCTATGGGCCGGCGCCTTTAGGCCTTCGTCAGCACTTTTTGATTATCTCTTATTCACAAGTGATGTTGTTACACAGTTTTTCCGTATAGGAAGTATTCTTGGCTATGGGCAGACTTGAACTACAGAACTTCGGCTCAACAGTCGGTGATGATTACCATTGCACTACGACCACCCCCTGTACTATGTAAACGTCTTAAGCCGTTTTCACCATACTAATAGGCACGTACCAGTGTTGATTTCGGCCTGGCAAACCGATTATAGACCTTCACATTATCTTCATATTACACCAGAACCTGGAAAAAACCAATGAATTCCAAGTCGATATACACCATCTTTTTATCGACTTAAAGGCACCAGGCGACAGCATTAAACATCAAGAAGCCTACAGGATGATGGCTGATTTCGGAATCCCGGGAGAATTGATGCGGATGTGTCGCGCCACATTGGAAGACTCGCGATGGACCCCATACCTCCGAACCTTTCCAAACATACGCCGGATTTCGGCTGACGTCAGATGATTTCTTCAATTTAATCCTTGAAAGTATAGTGAGGCAGGCAGGTGTTGACACGGAAGCCACTATCTTTTTCAAGAGCATGCAATGGCTGGGATATGCGAACGACATTTCAAGACCCCAGCGCGCCGGAGTAGAGGCATTCACGGCAATTGAAAAAAAGGCAAGCCTCGTTGGTTTAAAAGTAAAACACCATCGAACACCATCTTGGGCAGAACGAAAGAGCTTATCTACCTCAGGGCAAATATTAACTCCACAAATGACAACTTAGTGGAGATCTGACGAAGAATCACCCTAGGCAACCGGTGCTACTTCGGTTTGTCAAAACAGGTACGGTCTAAACTTCTAATAAGAAAGTCCGAAATTCCCTCTACAGAACAAGGATCTTGCCAGTCTTGCTTTATGGAGCCGAATGTTGAACAATAAGCAAGAAAGCATAGAAAATTCTCCGTCGGATATATGGTCTTGTCTGCGAAGAAGGCGAATGGAGGGAAAGACACAACTGCGAACTCAACGAGCTGTATAATGATGTGGACGTAGCCCGAAAGGCAAAAATCCGTCGTGTGCAAGGAAACCGCGCAAAGAGGGTCTACGTATCCCAGCCACCTGGTCCGAGAAGGCAAGAACACTCTGATGCCAAGTGATCGCGGAGATCTGAAAACTTGGGCAGCGTGCCCGGGACGTTCACACCCCCCAGGGGTCGCCAGCCTGATAAGTAAATAAGTTCTTTTGGTTCTCTCCTATATTGAGTGGCCTATGAGCTTACCTATTCTGTTTATATTTGGCGGCTTCCAAGTCCAAAGCAAAACTATGGAAGAAAGGGCCTCGAAGGCATCATCGGTACAAAAGATTTTTCTTATTTTGTATCGAATCGTTGTCTGACGATGAAAAGTGGATCTATTTCGACAAAACCAAGCGTAGGCCAATGAGTCCAACATCCACCTGGCAACGGAAAGAAGTTTATTCTTTGTATTTGGTGGCAGCAGAAGGAAATAGTGTGCTATGAGCTGTTGAAGTCTGGTGATAATCGATTACCGGCGGTAGTTACCGTCAACACCTGATAAAATTAGACCAAAATCACGAATCAGTTATTTTCTATCATGACAAGCTGAATGTTGCAAACCAAATAAAAACCTTTTTTACGAATAAACTGGGAAGCTCTGTCCCACCCGCCCTAATCACCAGACCTGGCCTTCTCTCGCTACTATTTATTTTATATATGTTGCGATTTGTTCTGTAAGTCTAAAAGGCCTACTCACTTCAAATTTATAATCCAGCTCTCACTGCGAAAATAACACCAGTCAGCCATCAAACATATTTTCACCCTTAATGAACTTTATAATCTGAAAAGTTTTAAGAAAATTGATGAATATTCATAAGGCATAGGTACACTTTCCCAAAGCCTCTCTCATCTTTACGACATGGCAGCTTGAGACATCGCAAGTCCTAAAAATATGTTGAAACGACAATGCAGAGCACACAGGACTAACTAATTGCCTTCATGCGCGACACCCTTAAACTTATCAGATTATTTACATATAATTTCCAGTTGTTCTCGTGGTCTTGTTATACCGCAAAATGTTCAACGTCAATCTTCATATAAATAGACATATGCATGCATTTAGCACACAAGTGCATTAGTTTATCGGTGGAAAGGATGCAAACGCAGAAAATGCATTAAAACTTACGACAATGCACTTAAACCTGCATAGGAAACCGATGCCGGCTCTAGCGCTGGGTGCTCCCTATAGAATATGTACATATCCATCACATCACTCCATGAGAAGGAGCTGAATCCTTCTGAATGTACACGTATTCTATGTCTATCTGTGAGGTACTTTTGTATGGGAATAGTGTTTGAGGATACTTATATGTGGGTGGCGTAAGTTAAAAACGAAAAACAATATTCGGTAGTCCCCGAACATCGGTTGTAAGTGATACTATATTCACGGTGAAACTCGTCTATTGAATATGAACAAGTTCACTTGAAAACTGATGGGGTAGATATGGAACTTTGCACGTCATGTTAATTGCATCAGACACTTTGTCTAGCAACAAGACTTCATCCAGCATCTTATCTGAACCTACAACTGACTTCCTGGGGAACACTAACTAAATCATTTGAAGTTTTATTTTCTATCCACGATACTTGTACATTACGATCGTTGTTCAGTACTTTCTATTATGTTACGAGCTGTATGTAATTTCCTTGTGTTTCCTTATGGAAACGTGGCATGAAAGTCATGTAATTAGGTGGTCGCGAAGTTATCCATTGTATGTGGCAAAAAATTATGTTTATTAAAAAAAGATGCATACAACCACGGAAGGGCGCGTTCAATGCAAAGAAGTCGACACCATAAAGCGCAACGCTTTGAGGGTGGCTCCACCAGAAGCTTAAGAACGCTCTATTAGGCCTACTGCTTCCAGTCAGCGAAAGAGAAAGAAGCAGCCAAGACTCAGGCCGAAAGCCATCCTCAAGGGTCAGAAACCTACGCCGACATCCTACGCGAGATCGGGAGCAAGGTAAACCTGGAAGACATGGGAAAGATGATAAAGACTATTCGCCAAACGAAAGCAGGGCATACTCTTCTGGAACGGGCGCCAAATTCCAGGGTTCAGGTCTTCAATGAAGGATATCCTCGAAGAGAGTGTCCTGGCGGACCCCACAAGCGGACCAATAGGAATGCAGTTAAGTGGGAAGGTTATGGTCCTACTCTTCTGACCATAACAACGCCGGAAAAAGGAAAAGAAGAAGAAGAAGAGTGTGAAAGAGTGAAGAGATCAGGTACATGGATGAGCTTGCCACCAAGAAAGAAATTGAGGAAGCCACAAAATGAAAACTCAATGAACCCTTGCTGGAGATCCAGTTCACCCAGCTAAAGACGAACAGACGGTCGAAAAAGGCGGCGCTAATCCACTTGAGCGAACGATCGCCTAGAGAACTGCGAACAACTCAAAGGGAAAATATCGGCTGGCTATACTGCAGGATTCACCGTAAAAGGCTTAATAGAAACGATGTGGAGCTCTGTTTCGACTGTGGAGGGAGACGACACAAGACAACTGAGTGAAATCAAAGCGCAATTCTATGCAGAACTAGATCTAGGGCAAGATTAGCTATCCCAAGTGTCGGGAACGGCCCTAAGGAAATAAATAACCCCAAATTCTTCAAGCAAACTAGCACGAAAAGTTGACAATTGACAACCTACTCATGCAGCTCATAACAGAGTTGAAAGCGGATGTTCTCATAGGCGATCAACACCGAATAAGAGAAAAACCCTATTTCCTGACGGACCAACTTGACTCTGCTTCGCTACCTTACCCGGAATTCAGCCATCGCAGATTTTGACACTGCACGACAAATACGAGGGTCGGACATCATCGCTGAAGACCTCAACGACCAAAGACGGTCGAGAAGAGAATGCCTAGCACGAGCTCAAGAGGTAAACGAAAACTGAAAATGGCTTTCAGGTTAGGTCCCGATGGGGTGCACATGGTTTGTGTCGAAGATGTTCGTTCACTACTCTCCGGGGTGGTTGTCCTAGATAGGATTCGAGAAATTCGACTGAATTTGTCGCGTTGGTTGTAGTTCACAGTAACTTTTTTGTTTCCATGTCATTGAGGTATTATATTGGAAATGCACACACACAGAGTATGAATTTTTGCCTTGATCTTATACTGCGTGTGTTATGCCTTCGTCAGCATTTTTTTGATGGATCGAAACGTTTCGAGACGTAATAATCGCATCGGAGTCAATGGTTGGAAAAATTAAAAACTGGGAAGTCATCGGGGCCTACTGAAAGCGATGATCGTTTTGACCTGCAGACGGACCACCACACGTTGGAGGTGAGCCAAACACATAGGTGGAAAGTAGACAGGCTCAATGAAACTTTCTTCGCTAACACGATAAAAAATGGAGAGGACGAAGTCCTTGCGATGAACGGACCGGCAGAAGCAAAGGCGAAAGTCACTATGCGACTTATATACCGTGTATTGGAGGTACCAATTCCTCGATTTAGGAGCTTGGAAAATGAGATGTCTCCACCCGAAACACCGGGAAAAGAAGACGTCACACGGATTCCCACAAAACTGCTCCAACAGAGAAAAATCGCGCAGTTGTAGCTCAAGCGGGCCATCAAAAGTGAGAAGAACTTCACCAAGATATAAACGGCGAGCTTTGAGGGTTTAGCTACAAGGTGGTGATGCGTAAACTGGAGGCCCAGGCTAACAGCCTTCAAAAATAAAACATTATTCTCTATCCAACCGGCCAGACCACCTGACATCAGCACCATACAACCGGAGGAAGTCCTGCCGTTCATCAACTAGGAACTGGCCTTAGCCATGGCGTCTTTCTATAATAACTGGAAGAAACAGCGGTAAGTTTTAATCATCAAGGGAAAGGGAGACTGAGGATCCCCCTCAGCCTATCGACTATTGTACATAACGAGAAAACTTCTGCAAAAGATCATCAAGATCCGATTCACCGCGACAATCCAGAGCGTAGGTGACAAAGACACTACACTCAACAGTCAATGTGCCAATCACTTCTCGATAAAAGCGATCGTGCTGTCAGCCATAGACGTAAGCTGGCTCACAGTACCTGCTCCGAATGATGAGCAACTACTTTTAAGACCGGGAGCTACTCTATGACATAAAGAGACACCGCAGAAAGGACATGACATCCGGGGCAGCACAGGGTAGAATACTGGGATCGAAACTTTGGAATGTCTCCTATGATGGAGTCATCCGGACAGAGATGCCACAACAACATTTCTCATAGAGTACGCAGATGACATCGAGGCAGTTATTACCACTAGGGTTCAAGCAGAGGCACTCCGAAGCTCGCCCGCCATGAGACGAGTACAAGAACGAATGGCGGATCATAGACTAAGTCTGGCTTATAAGCTAACCGGATTATAAGCTAACCTATTGGAACCATATAAGATTGGCATTAGAGTGAGCGTAGAAGTTACGACGTCGCTCGATAGAATTATGGTGAACGTCGGAGACAAGCGGAGATTACTTACCTATATAGCTCTCACTCTATTCTCTTATGTGGTTGTGAAATAGGGGACCAGGTGGCAGTTCTAAAGACGAGGAGAATCACTAGCTCGTACCGCACCGCATCGCCGCAAGTAGTACTTGTTGCAGGTATGATCGATATCAATCTTGCTCAATAAAGAAAGACCAAGAAGAAGGGGCAAAGCCGGTGGAACGCAGAAGCCAGGGGAAGATAGACCAAGAAACTGTTTTTGATGGAGCAGAAATATGCTGAAGTTAACTACTACACCATATAATTCCTAACCGGAGCTGGGTACTTTATTGGCTACCTTTTAAAAATGGGGAAGGGACAGATTTCAGCTTGCCAGTACTGTGACTCAGAGATGGACGACGCCTATCATACAGAGGACTTAGCAAAGGTTCAGGCAGGAGATGAAGGTAGGCCCTATCTCTCCAGCAAAAGCGGTCCAGAATTTAGTACCGAGTGCCGCCGATTAGATAAAGATCAGAATTAAATATCGAATCCATCCTAAGGAAGGAAGAGAGAAAGGAAACAATCGCACTCTCCGCTCGATACTGCTTTAAAGCCGAAAACCTCACCGGCAAAAGCTCGTGATTAAAAGAAGACAAAATTAAAAAGCCGGCCCGCCATTGGGGAAAGATGACGGCACCACTCTAATGCAAAAGCTGTTGCGGAGTGGATGGTGTCAAGACGATGTGTTTTTGTCGGGCGTGAGTCCCACACTACTTGAAACAGAACGGGCCTATTTCTCGTGCTTCTTAGCACATTCCTCTAGTTAAAAAAAAAAACTTTTACCGGTCATTTGGAATATTGGACATATTGGTCTCGATGTATTAAAAATGGTGATTTCGAATAGGAAAACAAGGAATGAACTGGACAGCCGCAAAAGTTCGAGTACGAAGGATGTGATCTATTGAAGCCTTCGTTGCATATCACTGCCGAATGCAATGAATGAATGTGCGTACATTAAAGGAAACCCTTCCGAAAAACTCAAAAAATTGGGAGTCTTATCCCCCCAAAATGCAGTAATTCAATTTCATTTGAAAGAAACAAAGTCAAACGGCTCAAATTAATTCCAACTCTCAATAGCTGTTTAGATTATATCGATTGAAGGTACAAAATATTGTGAAAAACATTCGTAATTTCTTGGAAATCAGGATGCATCATAAACTAGCTCACTGACATGGTTATAGTGAAGTAATGCATCGTATACCCTAAAATCTGTGCCAAAATGTATTTTAAATGCACCCCAGACAACCAGTCTACATGAGTTTACCTTACGCCATATTTACATATAAACCACACCCGGCCCAATTCGAGCACTTTCACCCCAGAGACCCCGAGACTTCGCGGGGTTAGTTAGCAATATTTACATGAACATTGGGTTCAACATATGCCATTTCTTATCTCCTGGGAAATACAATGTGGAGTTGATTTTTCGGAGTTTTTTTTACCTCCAATTTCATTTTATTGCTACTGTGTGTGGTTCGAGTAAATGCTTCCCTATTATATTCATTAGGCCCAGGGGATGGAAACAAATGCTCGAGGCATTAAAGTCCAATCCAACCCAAGAGTTGAATAGTTTCTACCAAAATGTTAGCTCTCATCTTTAATGGTGTCCTTGCATGTAAGTTATTAGACTTCGTGGAATACGATAAAGGATATGACAAAGGGAATCGAGTTTCCTTTGTGTTACTGGATAGCTGGCGACTTTATTGGGGTGACCAATGACTCTTTGTTACGTATATTGTCACTTAAAAGCTTTTGTCAAAGAATTACAAAATGACTTAATGCCGCCCTCCATAACTGTCTTATACAGAGAGGCAAATATTGGGTTGTCAGGAAGGTCCGTGCAGATTTTAAAGTAAAATTTGAAAATATAAAATATTTGCAGTTAAAAGTTATTTTAATTTGTAGAAGTTTTCGTTTTTTGATGCTCTCAAACTATCCACGTAGTTCTTGAAGTGATTCAAAAAAGCAAAGTTCATAAGATTAAGGCATAACATATAGACTTTTCTGTGGTTTTATCTGGTTCCATTTACTGCTTTCGATAGGGCCATGTATCCCAACTGCCTAGACCATTCAGAGTTGCCTAAGATATTGTGAAACAGGTTCGGAACTATCGTTGGCAGTGTGTACTTTCGCATTGAAGTCAAATACTCTACCCAGAAACAGAAAGAATAAAGCAAATACAAAGTTCTGTATATGGAACGTGAGCAGCCTTTGTAAATTACATTTCACCGAATATCATGTAGCCAGGATGTCCAACAATCAAATGGACAATGAAATCGTATACCAACTGCGCTTGTTACGTCTGCTCGACTTTCTTACAATACCCACATCAGTTTTATAATTAAAATGCCAAGCAATGTATCGCAATCACTGCCGATATCCGCTTCGGCGCGTACCCGGACATCCGACCGAAGGTAATGTGTGCTAAAGAGAATGATTTCTCATGTTAGTTATCCGCTTTTGAAACGGATTACCATCACATTCGGGCTGCAACATACAAATCTACTCGGAATAAAGACCGGGATACAATCGTTCTCCATTAAAATAGTCGGTGTTGTGCTGATATGTATGTGGTGGGCTGTCAATAAGCAGTGAACCAGATTTAAAACATTTAAATGCACCCAATCAGTGAAAGGAAGCAAATTAACCAAAATCAAATCATTTGGCGGAAACTGATCTGAATTTCGTGAAATGGAAAAACACCATAAATAAATGACTAGGGGAAGGCGACATTTCACCTGTTTCTTAAGTCCAAGAAGCTCAGTCCAGACTGGGGTGCATCAGCAATAGCTTTTCCTTTCCATTCAGGGATATATCCGGATTCTAATAGCAAAATGAAAATAAAAATCCGAGGATATAGACTATGCTACTCTATCTCTTTTACGACCGAGCAGAACGACAATCAGTCTTCAGAGCTTTTTAGAACATCTTGTCTTGAATGAAAATTTTATTGGCTGAACATTTTTCTCATCATTCGATAAGAATGATAGCAGTCACTCGAGCTGATAGATAAAGTTTTATCAAACGTGTCAATTCTAAGAACGGATGACGGATAGTGTTGGCAATATATGTACATACATTGGGTGCTCTGAACTATAGTGATGCATTCACCAGGAAAAAAATATACTTTATAGGTATATTCAGCATCCTCCGGACATCCGAATAGTTTTCGAGGAAATGTCGGTTCTCTTGGAAGAAAAGCAAGGATCAAGACCTGAGAATCAGTGCTTTCACTATATATTGCCATTTCTCAGAATCAGAAATCATTCTTCGCAGTCTAAACTGTAATATGTAGGTTGATATGAAAGAAAGATAAACAATAATAGGTATCGTCAGATACCTCGAAATATGGCCTTGCCAATGTGATGAGCAGCGTTCCCGCTTAATTTTTTTTAAATTGTAGGGAATAGCTCCAAAAACCGTAATGTTTCACGGTAGGTTGAAGTGATAAGCGAAAATATTTCTTTTCAAAATTTAATGTTTAAAGTACATTTATGTATTACGTTCTTTTTGTGGCATTTTTAACGAATTCGCCATCAATAAATCGGTACTGGTTTACAAAAGATATTAATTTTGATGGCGGGTCAGACGTACTATTATTTTCCAAAAGTAAACCTTTAGAGAAAAGTAGGTTGTTTACTTTTAAATTGTTTCTTAATTTAGTCTCTATATTGTTAACTGTCGAAAAACATCTCTCGGCTGCTGCACTGCTATGCGGTAATATTGCTAAATTTACTATATACATATGTACATACATATGTTGATAAGTTCGTAAACATATACTTCCCTAAGCCATTCTTTTGAGACTTTAAATCCGACAAGAATTTAACAATGTCGTTCTCAAAATCTGCAACTACATCTCGGTTATAATTTAAAAAGAGCCTCCACTCTGCACTTAATTCACGAATACATCCACTGTAATATGGAAATGCGTCAACAATGCATGATACACCTTGAAGGGCAATATCATTTTGTATTTCTTTTGGATTCATATACAGTACTCCCCGGTTAACTACCTCTTATGTTTTTTTTTTTACTGTGTGAGTGAGCTTAGCAGACAGTTGAATTTTAAAAGTGCTCCATAGTTTTAATAATCTTATTTTCTTTTGTCCTAAGAAAAGTATTCAATTTTATTGCATTATAATACTATAAAAACTAATCAACACAGTGACTTAAAAAATAGACTTTCAGAAAGCTTTCGGTAAATTTTTTTTATTTTAAAAAAAAGTATAAAATGTTTACGTGTAGCCATTGCGGGGACAACCTCCCTCCTGAAGGGGAATTTGCGAGCTGCTTGAAATGCTCTCGTAAACTTCATTTCGGTTGCACAACCATAACCGAAAAATCGTGGAGAAATATGGGAATTAGAGGAAAGGATTGGAAATGCCAATTCTGTACAAACGGTGATGTACCAAATGTAGTTGCTGCAGGCACTAGTCCCGGTTCCAGACCTCTGACAACAGACGTTCAACCGCTAAAAAGAAATCGGGCCGAAATCACAAAGAGTCCCGATAACACAAACACCTCGGCAGACAACAGTGCAACTGTTTTGAACGAGCTTCAACTGATGAGAGCAGAAATGAAGGAAATTGCGTCCAGCTGTGATTTTGTGGCCAAAAAGTATGATGAACTAAACAATAACATAAAACAAAACAATAGCTTGATGGAAAGCATTATGAATGAAATTAAACAACTTTCGAATAATTTCAACAATTCTCAACCGAATTTGGAAATTCAAAAAAATTTATTCAATTCAGACCTTTACAATTTATTTTGATTAATTTGTGAAAACAATATCAATTAAATTGGCCTTTATTGTCGATGCAAAAATGGGCTCATTTTCGCGCATTCTCCATGACATTTTCGAGCATTTCGGTCGAAATTTCTGCGATTTCCACACGAATGTTTCTTTTGAGCCGTTAGCATACACCTTGATTTTCAAGTATCCCCAAAGAAAAAAGTCTGGTGGAGTCAAATCTGGCCATCTCGGAGGCCAGTCAATATCGCCCTTTTTTGTCACCAATCTTCCAGGGAACTTCTTACGCAAAAGGTTTATTGTTTTGTCCGCAGTATGGCATGTCGCGCCGTCTTGTTCAAATCAAAAGTAAAATAAGCCCTTTTTACGCATTTCTGGGATCACATAATGGGCCAACATCCACCAATATCCATCGCCAACTTTGAAGAAATACGGTCAAATGATGGTTTTAGTGCATGCACCGGCCCAAACACTAACTTTTTGATCATATAGCGGCTCTTCGTGTATAATGTGAGGATTTTCGGTGCCCCAGAAGCGACAATTTTGTTTATTAACTGAGCCAGAGAGCGTAAAATGTGCCTCATCGGTTATCAAAATTTGCTGCCAGAACTCCGGCTCAGCATTAATCATTGTAACGACCATTTGTGCGTATGCCAAGCGCCGTGGCTCATCTTGTGGCAAGATTCTTTGAGTTATCTGCACTTTGTATGGAAATAAGTGAAGATCATCCTTTAAAATTCTCCGCAAAGTGGTCCCACTGATGCCTAACTGCTGTGAACGTCGCCGATATGACAAACTTGGGTCTTCTTGAACACTGACCTTCACAGACTGAATAGATGAGTTTGAATGCCGAGCACGTGGCCTAGGTTGCTCACGAGTGCTTGCCACAGAACCAATTTGAAAAAAAAATCGAATCCTAACGACGAATTGTACTTTTTTTGGGCGCGACACGATCACGATATTTTGCACGATACGCACGTTGAGTTTGCACAATCGAGCGTTAATTTTTAATGAAAATTGAAACTATTCCCGCGCGTTCTTTTGGTGTAATGCGATTCATGGTTAAAATTGTACTGAATTGGCGTTTCCAAAATGATATGTCATACGAGGATGGTCCGATAAGTACGTAGCCTACAAAAGAAAAACAAAAATTTTGAAGAAATGGTGATTTATTTTTCCATATAGACTCTTTTAGCTCGATACTCTTGACCCAGCGATGCTCCAACTTCTTTAACCCGTCTGAAAAATACGAGGAAAAAGTAGGCCTCCGTGGCGGCGATGACCCCCTCATTCGACTGAAATTTCTGCCCGGCGAGTGACTTTTTCAAGTTTGGAAAAAAAAAGAAGTCGCACGGGGCCAAATGGCCGTGGCGAGGGCGGAGGTGTGAGCCGGTGCGTTATCATGGTGGAAGAGCACTTTTTTCTTCGCCAAGTGGGGCGGTTTTTTTTTTTCTATTCGGCATCGAATCGGCCCAATAATAATTTGGCATAGTACAGCCCTTTGACCGTTTTGCCCTTCTCCAGGTAGTCGATGTGGATCACACCTTGTGAATCCCAGAAAACGGTGGCCATCACCTTTCCGGCCGATGGGACAGTCTTCGCCTTTTTCGGAGTACGTTCGCCGGGTGAAGTTCACTGTTTCGACTGTTCCTTGGTCTCTGATGTGTACCAGTGCATCCATGTTTCGTCGACTGTCACGAAACGACGCAGAAACTCCTTCGAATTGCGCTTAAACAGCGTCAAACACTGCTCTGAAGTGGTCTCACGGTTGCGTTTGTTGTCCGGAGTGAGCAAACGCGGCATCCATCGCGCCGACAGCTTTCTCATGCCCAACATTTCATGCAGGATATGACCCACGCAATCTTTCGAAAGGCCTACTGTCTCAGCTATCTCGCACACCTTCAATCGGTGCTCTGCCAATACGAGATCGTGGATTTTTTCCTCCGTGGTAGCCGTTTTCGGGACACCTGGACGTGGCTCATCAGAAACCGACGTGCGACCACGTTGAAACTCGTTAAACCAATTTTTGATGGTCGCCATCGAAGGAGAAGAGTCACCGTACACAGTATCCAAACGCTCTTTGATTTCGCTGCACGATTTCCCTTCCAAAAACAAGAATCGAATCACCGACCGATATTGCTCTTTTTCCATTTTTCTAAAATCCGCGGTTACTCCCACTTCCACATGCGGTCAAAACAAAACTACGAGTCTGATCCGGCAGTCGTATACTAAAATGTACTACACGATAATAAGTTGCTCTTGCGATACTGGCGCCATCTGGCGGTGAGGCTAAGTACTTATCGGACCACTCTCTTTGGAAATCGATTGATAATTGTTGAAGTTATTCGAAGTTTATATCGACCCATATGAGATGGCGCACCCTGTACTTTTAAAAAATTAAATCAGCAACGTGACTGTATATTTTCCCAAAATAAAGTATTACCTACAATTTTCAGTTTTTTAGTTATTTTATAGCAAACTTAAAAAATGTCCACTGGACACCCTTCAGTTTTATGTTTAAAATTATTTCTAATTATGCGCAACTCACTGTCGGGTTAAGTCTCTTCGAATTACTTGTGCTGGATTCTTTTAGTTGCTTCTGGTTTAGCTCTATTTCGCTAACCAAAAGTATATTTACTTTCGTCCTGCAACGGGCTAAAAAGCACAGGTCTTCGCTCAATCCTAATCAGTGAATTAGCATTCACCTTCTCATTCTCTACATGCGTACCTATTACGAGCGCTAGGCTCGGTAGAAACGAATAGATTCTGTCCACTCGGGTTGCCTACACATGGATCTGCTGTTAGAGCTGGCCGATCTGCCATTGAATAACGAGCAGGATCGAATGCAGGTCCAATGCCCATCTTTGACAACGAATGCTCTGAATAAATACCATAAGATATATGGTAATTTAGCAGGCTGAGAATGGGAGCACCTACCTAAATCTCCTCTAATTTCTAAACGAGCTAATTATACGAGTATACCTATAATGAAAAGTGTAGAATTGAATTGAATGAGTCCCGTATATGCAATTTTCTGTCTCTGCTGAGTGAGCATTTTACAATTTTTAATTTGTTTTGAGTTTATGTTGTAGACAACCATAAAACCGATGAAAATATTTAAGTTTAATTTTTGTATATAATACATAAAATTCGACATAACACAACTCGAATACTACCAAAAACCACTAAAGACACTTTTATTATTGAAGAAAAACATTTGAAAAAAAGAACTCTTAGTTAGGTGGTAAAATTCTAACATAAAAGGATACCATTTTGCTCATGGAACTTGCATGTGTTGATAGTTTTGCCATGACTGACAGTCAAGTCAGATTTATGTGCGAGACCTCACTCCCGCTTTTCCTACCCCTCCAGGAATGTGACTTACGAATGAAGTCTTGAGAGAGATCATGCACTTGAAATGTGGAGAATTTTATTTTTTGATTGCTTAATTTTTTTTTGTCATGTCATATGTATGAAACGAAATGTGATGTTTTATATTGACCGTAAAATTAGTTCATCTCATTGCCCTAGTATAGGAGAGATAGAGAAAAATAAATTTTATTTTAATTTCGAGGTCCGTTTCAGTTTATGTTGTAACGTGCTTTAAGGTCAGTCCACCCAACCCCAACACCCCCTCAAACCTGCTTAGTTGTCCGTTTGCACTCAAGAAAAAAAAACTGAAACCAACTAGAACAAGTTCAAAATGCACTTGTTCTCGAACCACATTGTTACGAATGCACCTTTGTAATTAATATGTAAATGAGCACCGAGTTTCTATTGTAATTGTTCTGCTGTTAATCTCCTGTATTTGAGATGCCATGTGAATTATTTTTTGATTTAGTTGTTTGTGTTCTTTTTTTTTCATTTCATTTGGGTGAATAGCTCCGCAAGCCAGCATCTACACTTTCAATTCCTGGCTCGATGAAAACACCTTCCATTGCGAATCGGGAACAGATCTCATCTGGATGCAACGAAGAGGCTGCCGAAGCGCTAGTGGGCATCCACTCCGACTATCCAAGGTTTGTAATTAATCTCTGTTTTTAATTTCTTTATTTTATTTCTGTTTAATATAAGCCATTGGGTCATGCTAAATATGAAGTGAGGCGAAACAAAAGGATGTTGGCACTTTTCCAATGACACCTACCCAAGGTTGCAGTGTTGTATTGTATTAATGACGAAGATAGATAATAAGAAATTGAGTCATAACTCTTCGACCAGCTTTTATCGATTCCAAATGGCAAATCATAGCTTCCTGACATTTAAACTCATAAAAAAGCTCCTTGGTAGGGTGCCGCACGACTTAACTGTATTGATCGCATTTCCATCAAACGTTTGCGTTTAGCTATACAAACGAATTAAATACGATCCAATTTTGAAACGAACTGCAACAGGCCACAAGATGTTAATAATTTATAACAACGTCGAGCGGGAAAGGTTGTTGAGCAGGCGAGGTGAACCGAAATCGAAGGGCGTCTTACATTTGGTTAAAGGTTAGGCTTCGTGTTTGGTAGCATTGAAAGGAAAAGAATGTCATGAATTTCTACCAGACAACAAAACAATCAATTCAGACAGGTGCTGTCGCAGCTGAAAATCGACTTAAAGTGTCTGTCCACATTTTCCTTACACACGACATTTATTGGGATGTAGCCTTTATCATACAATTTTATTGGAATCTGAACCTAGGTCGATGCACGGGACAAGCTCTTGCTGTTTCCAATACATTCAACATATGTAGGATGGTCATCTGGTCTGTCTAGACTTGAACTCTATACGTACAGTTCCTTGTAGTATCGTCCTTTCTCTAGAGAAGACAAGCAGCTCCGTCATTCAGTTTCCATAAAACCGATAGAAAAATAATTGGTGTAAGGTTTGATGGCAATATACTATACACTTTGTTTCTCCTCGTTTGACTAGTAATGGTTCTCATATTGATATCTTCGTCTAATCTCAACATCGTCAGTATTCACTCCCGTCTAACTCTGTAGTCCTCATTACAGACTCGATTTCTTGCTTCCTTTCCTTTTACTAGATATTTTATAGGACTCTGTTGCATAAAATACATTTTTCTCCAATTGCTCAATAGATTTTGGTTTGTTGCCATAAACCAGTGACTTAACGCAACCCAACGAGTCTAAGTCAAAGAACGTTAAGTCTCACGATCTTGTCGGAAGTTCTACTATACTGAGCCTCTTCTGGAAATAACTTGTTTTTCGAACATTTCTTGCGACCACTCCTCCTGATTTTTGGCATGTTGTACTATATTTGTGGAACTGCAAATCGTCTAAGACCATGTCATCCAATTGATACTACGATGAGTGGTCTGACTCTGACCGATAACATTGCCAATTGACAGTCACCATCTGACATTTGTCGCTTCGGAAAGTACAATGTGGCGCAAAATTAATCATCCAATTTGTTTTTGAATTACTTTTTTACTAAATAAAAAAAAAAAGATTTTGGGTGATGGACATTTTTATTTGGACTTTTTCTTTTTTTTTTTGTTAAGTAGACAAGTTGATACCCGTCAAGTGGCTACCGCCAGTGTTGATACAAATTTGTACCCGTTTTATCGCATTTTTCATGACTTTCCGAAAGATTTCCGGTGACAACTGTTATATTCAACAAACAAATATTCTCTTTGTCTGAGGCTTGTGGGCATAAGCCCGCGACTTCAAGTAGTCTCAAAGAAAGAAGTCTGAGATGGTTAAGTCGGGCGATCTCACTGACCATGCCAAATCGCCAAAACGGGAGGTTACGCGATCAGGAAACGCTTCCTTCACAATATTCGGTTCGTACTGTGAGTGCGGTTGCACCGTTTTGTTGAAACCACATGTTCATCAAGCCCCGCTTATACAATTCCGGCAGTAAAAAGTCGTTTATCATGGCCATGTAGCCTTCGCCAGTAACAGTGACCGTACTGCCGATCACGTCCTCAAAAAAATACGGCCCAATACCTCCTCCCGCGTAAACCCCGCACCACATAGAGCTTCGAGTGCATGTAATTGGTTTTCGTGCATGACACGCCGATTTTTAGTGCCCCAGAAAACTAGATTTTGCTTATTGACGTAGCCGCTTAAATGGAAATGCGCCTCGTCGCTCATGATGATTTTCGACATAAAATCGTCCTCTTCGTTATTGAGATTAAGGATGGCTTGACAGTAATTCACACGCGACAGATGATCAGCAGGCATTGACTGATGTACCATTGTTTGCACCTTGTACGTGAATATGTGTAAGTCTTTCACTAAAATTAGCTGCAGGGTCTGTCTGGTGATGCCTAATTGCGTGGCTCATCGTCTGGTTGATGTTTCCTCGTTCTCAGCGACATCGGCAGCCACAGCCGCGATATTTTCGGCCGAACGACCAGTCCGGTAGTGGCCACGCTCTACATAGTCTTCTGGTAGTTCCACTTTGTTCAAGTCGAGTAGCTTAGTGCCGGAAGGTTTGAACATTTGGCGCATCGACGTCGAAATTCACGCTGCGCTAATACCACCGACCGATTATTGGTAAAAAAAATCGATACAATTATTCCACGCTCTTGCGGAGTATAGCGCTCCGTTGCTTGTCTATTTATATACTGCAGCTGTCTAGTTCACAAATGTCAAATATGATTGATGTACGACGCTATTTGCAAAAATTATAACATTTTCCGATAGGGTGATTAATTTTGCGTCACCTTGTATTATAGCTCACGAGCAACTCTCATCCTCCGCTGTACTGCAGCTAGCCTTATAAACTTGCCTGCATTTATGGTGGCCTTAAACCCTGCATATCAGAGGCCCTAATTTCGACAACACTATGAAAGGTTTTACGTTGTTGGTTTGTGCTTTGTACAGGATTTTTTTTTCAATAAAAAAAGGTTTCTATGACCCCGTTTACAAGGATTCGATCCCAGAAGTCTAATTTTTTAGGACTCTGTTGCATAAGTCGTTTTTGATATCATCAATGACTATAAATATGTTGTTCTCTAGTTGGTCAGTTGTTCTTGGTTTATTGCCATAAACCAGCGACTGAACGTAACCCCAGAGAAAGAATTTAAGAATGGTAGCCTATTCTGGAAGCAACTCGTTTTGGAACTCAACAACTCCCCTCGATTTATAGTATGTTACACTACCTTTTTATAATCACATTTCGTCCTAGACCTTGCCAACCAATTGATACCAGAAAAGTGGTCAGTTATCATGGCCCAATAGCCATGGCCACAATTTACCATTCAATCCAGGCAGTCACCATCTGACCATTGTCGTTTCCGAAGATATATGGCCCAATGACGCCGCCTGCCAAATAGTAGGTCTCTCTTCATGCTATGTAAGCCTTTGATATTGCTGTAAACTAATTACTCTCACTCCAAAAACGCAATTACAATTGTTCAGGAGCCGATTCAACCAAAAAGGTTTTTCAACAAAGAAGACCATTTTTTTCGTCAAATTTTGGACCAATTCCAAACTATTCCAGAGTTCAGTCAGCGAACGTTCGAATAGCTTAGTGATCTTTCTGCTCCAGTTCTAGTTTGATATACAATTGATACTTATGCCATTGTATACCCAAATCTTTTCGCTAAATTCACCAAGTTAATGTGACAGAAGGGAAAACTCCTTGTATAGTATGAGGAATCGAGAGGTTTGAGCCTCCAGCAACAGTAGCAATATTCTCAATAATTGCTCGATCAGCAACTTAACGGATTACATCGAATTTCGCGATCGATCGATTGGTTATACGATCTCGAAAGATACGCCCGTTTTATCCGGCTTTCCCATCATTCTTCCTAGAGTGCGTTGATATCTGCTTTACAGCAGTTTCTCCGAAAGTTGTTGGGCTTCACCAGGTGTATTAAGTACAAAACAGAAAATCGTTGTCACCATTAAATATTTGGGAAACCACGGCAAAAATATTTCTTCATACCAAACGCAGCAAGAAGTTTGAGAAAGTAATCCAGTGTCAGTGGCATCGCTGAGACTGTGAAAGTTGTTATCTCAACTTCGCAGGTTCTTTTAAATGTGATTTGTCCTAGAAACTCTAAATGAAATTTGGTACCAGCATTCACTTTCACATCACTATGATGTCAGACGTAGCCTTGATGCAAATTGTACAAAGCACGAAGCTGTTTGTATAATCCGCATTTAAGTAGGGGTAAACCTCAATTAAATACGAGTATTGTACTCTCAACCACTTTATAGCAACCTAGAGCCAACGAGAAACTTTCTATAGCATTAGTGTCCGTCGAATGGTTAAAGGAATATCACTATCACAAGTCTACATCCCAGATTATAATATTTGCAGTTGCGGAACACCTATTTGCCAAACACTAATTCCTCCGATCAGTCCGTATTTATCCAATATAGACGTATACCGTAATATATCTTGCAATGTATTTTAAAAGACTCTATAATCCAATCCACTTTTCCCATTTCAACCCCTTCTGAAATGACTTTTTCACTACCACCGATACATATAAGCAGATATCAAGGACTTCATAGACATTTATCTTTCATTCCGCAATATGAAGTCAACCATATTGTATAAAGCACGTGACAAGAATAGCTAGATTAAGGACAATCAGTCAAGTGGATGGGTTTCGTCATATGCATATAATATACGATTACATATGTACATATAAGTATAGCAATACGCCAACTTTCGACATCGGCCTGTTGCTGAAAGTTGTGAACAAGGGGATCAACCGAGATGTCGTTATTATAATCAGAGCTTATATGGTATCAATAGTTATTCGTTTAATGGCGCAGCTGCTACATGTGGTGTTGATATAAAGTGGTATCTTAAGCTTGAGCCGAAAAATGTGGTGTAGGTTGTGTTACTATGTGTCTTTTTAGGGTAAATAAATAAGTCAAGTTCGAATAGGACACAATACATAATTCGGTTTTTCTATTTCTGAGACTTCGACGGTTGTAATGGTGATCCAGATCGTCTTCCTATTATTGGTAATGAGGTAAATTAAGCACCTATCTGTGATAGAGTGATTTTAAAACAGCGCATTTACAAATTAGCGACTTATTCACTGCTCTTCGCAATTGCATTACTGAAGTAGCAGTGCTGTATGTCCTCATATCTGAATATAATGGCAACAGAGTGAAACCGAAAGCTTTGAACACCGGGTAAGGCATGTACAGCCAGGGCTATTACTACAGTGAATGGCAGCATGGTGGAAGACTCAGCCATTACTTACTTAGATGGCGCTACAGTTCGAGGTGAACCAAGGCCTCAACCAACAAGCCTCTCCAACCGTCACTTGGCCAGCTGCTTCCAGTGCCGCACGCCCAGTTGGTTGAGATCCATTTCGACCTGTGCGTGCCACCTTAGATACGAAGACTCTTCGGGCCGGAGCTGTCCATTCGCTCTACATGACCAAGCCATCTTAGACGTTGGATCCGTAGACGTCTAACTAGGCCGATGTCGCTGTAGGCCCCACAGTTCTTGGTTGAATCTTCTTCGCCACTCTCCATTTACATAAACGGGACCAAAGACTGCAAGAAATTTCCTCTCGAAACGCCCAAGAGTCTCTTCATCCGCTTTTGATAACGTTCAACCCCCAGCGCCCTAGAGGAGGACCGGGATGATTAAGGTTTTGTACAGGCATCCCTTAGTTTTTCGAGAGAGGGCTCTACTACTCAATTACCTCTTGAGTTCAAAGAAGCAGCGGTTGGCAAGAGTTATTCTGCGTTTTATCTCAGCGCTGGTGTCGTTGCTGTTTGCCACTATCAAGCCAAGGTGGACGAAGTCCTTGACTACTTCAAAAATATAGCTGCCGAAAGTGACGCTCTGACAAAGACGTCGGTATTGCGCGTCTTTTCTAGGTGACAGCATATATTTGGTCTTGTCCCCATTTACCCTTAGGCCCACTTTAGCCCCTTCTGCTTCAATGCTTGCAAACGCCTCGTTGACGTCTCGCTTTGTCCGTCCAATAACGTCAATGCGTAGGCAAGTAATTGTAGATCAAGTAGATCGTACCTCTTGTATTGGCCCAGAGTCCCACACGATCTTTTCAAGGATGATGTTAAAGAAATCACATGACAATGCGTTACCGTCTCTAAGTCCTTTTTTAACATCGAAGGTCTCAGTAAGTTCACATCCGACCTTAATGGAGCAGCGAGAATTCTCCATAGTCATCCTGCACAGTCTGATGAGTTTGAGAGGGCCCTGTATAGCTCGTCTCTATAAACACTGTCATATGCGGCTTTAAAGTCGACAAAGAGGTGGTGCGTGTCGACCTGAAATTCATGGGTCTTCTCCAAGATCTGCCGTAGTGTAAATATTTGGTCTGTCGTGGATTTTCCTGGCCTGAAACCGCACTGGAAGAAACCTACCAGATTGTCCACGAACGATTTCAGGCGCTTACACAGTACGGCAGGGAGGATCTTCTATGTACGAGGGTGGTCCGATTAGTACTTAGCCTCACCGCCAGATGGCGCCAGTATCGCAAGAGCTACTTACTATCGTGTAGTACATTCTAGTAGACGGCTACTGTCGAAATTTCAGCGGGATCGGACTCGTAGTTTTGTTTTGACTGCGTGGAGGGTCCGCGGATTTTTGAAAAATGGAAAAAGGGCAATATCGGTCGGTGATTCGATTCTTGATTTTGGAAGGGAAATTGCGCAGCGAAATCAAAGAGCGTTTGGATGCTGTGTACGGTGACTCTTCTCCTTCGATGGCGACCATCAAAAATTGGTTTAACGAGTTTCAACGTGGTCGCACGTCGGTTTTTGATGAGCCACGTCCAGGTGCCCCGAAAACGGCTACCACGAAGGATCTTGTATTGGCAGACCACCGATTGAAGGTGCGCGAGATAGCTGAGACAGTAGGCCTTTCAAAAGATCGCGTGGGTCATATCCTGCATGAAATGTTGGGCATGAGAAAGCTGTCGGCGCGATGGATGCGATGGATTGCTCACTCCGGACAACAAACGCAACCGTGAGACCACTTCAGAGCAGTGTTTGACGCTGTTTAAGCGCAATCCGAAGGAGTTTCCGCGTCGTTTCGTGACAGTCGACGAAACATGGGTCACACACACCAGAGACCAAGGAACAGTCGAAACAGTGAACTTCACCCGGCGAACGTGCTCCGAAGAAGGCGAAGACTGTCCCATCGGCCGGAAAGGTGATGGCCACCGTTTTCTGGGATTCACAAGGTGTGATCCACATCGACTACCTGGAGAAGGGCAAAACGGTCACAGTGCTGTACTATGCCAAATTATTGGGCTGATTCGACGCCGAATTGAAGAAAAAACGGCCCCACTTGGCGAAGAAAGAAGTGCTCTTCCACCATGACAACGCACCGGCTCACACCTTCGCCCTCGCCACGGCCAAATTAGTCGAACTGGGCTACGAACTGCTGCCCCATCCACCGTATTCTCCCGATTTGGCCTCGTGCGACTTCTTCCAAACTTTAAAAAGTCACTCGCCAGGCAGAAATTTCAGTCGAATGAGGAGGTCATCGCCGAGCTAAAAGGAGACTATATTGAAAAATAAATCGCCATTTCTCCCAAATTTTTGGTTTTCTTTTGTAGGCTAAGTACTTATCGGACCACCCTCGTAATGTTCAGGAGACTTATCCCTCTGTAATTGGCGCAGTCATAGGGATCTCGTTTATTATGAACCGGGCAAACGATGCTGAGATTCCATTAATCGGGCATGCTTTCTTCCGACCATATCATGCAGATGAGTTGGTGCATGTTCCTGGCCAGCTCAACGCCAGCTGCTTTAAATAGTTCAGCGGGGAGTCCGTTTGCTCCAGCAGCTTTATAAGACCTAAGTTTCGATATCGCTATAACTACAGACTACAGTCTGCAGAAGTGGTTTTTCCACCGTCTCAGCATCAACTGTGACTCCATTGTCCATGTTCATCCCTACAGGCTTCCGCTCGTTAGTTCGTTTTACTTTTTGGTGAAACTTTCGAACGTCGTTCTTGCAAAAGCATCTCTCCATCTCCTCGATCTGGCGCTTCACGTGCTCCTTTTTATTTCTTCTCAGAAGCGCATGTTCTGTATATTCAGTGTAGCCATGTATGCATTCGGTTTCTCTACATGGGCACTCATCTGTCTGTACTCGTCATTAAACCAGGGGTTTCTCGAAGGTGGTGGCTTGAAACCAAGTACATCATTGCGTCGGGTCTTGAGTGAGTTTGAAGGAGACTTGATCGGCGAAGGTCCTGGCGGCCTCTTGCGATTGCAGCTTTCCGACGTTAAATTTTAGTATTCTTACTCGACACCCTTGATTCCGCGAAATTCGCATCCGTACCTTGGCTACAACAAGGTAATGATCCGAGTCAATGTTGGCTTCTCGAAAGGTAAAGGTTCGGACATCTAGGATGCTGGAGGAATGTCTGCCGTCGATCGCAATGTGATCAATTTGGTTCCCCTTATGGATGTTGGGAATCGTGTACTTACTACAACGAGATTTCGTCCCGCCATAAAGTCTATTAGTCTTAGCCTTTTTCCTGACATGGTAAGCTATAGGCTGTAGGCTGTGCTTTCCTACGACTCGTTCAAAGATAGCTTCCTTACCCAGCTTCGCATTGAAATCTCCTACAACGATTTTGGTGTCATAGCTGGAACATTAGGCATTAGAGTATGCTCTGTCTAGGAGATCATAGAAGTCACCTTTATGTCGGTCGTCTTTCTCCTTTGTGGGGGCGTGGACACATATTAAGCTTATATTGCCGAAATTGGCCTTAATGCGGATAGTTACGGGGCGTTAGCTTACATGCTGGAAGCTTAAGACTTTTTGCCTGAGTCTGCTTCGAATAACAAATCCGCATCCGAATAAGCATTGTTTATTTTCTCTGTAACATTTTCATTCGCTTTTTAGGGATTTGACATGTTGTCAGGCCGCACCTGGTCTGTTAAGGGACCTAACGTTCCAGGTGCAGATCGGGAACTCGTTTCCTTTTAGACGTTTGCGGGAGTCGTCAACATGTAATCCGTCCGTATACGAGGCTATTGGTTGTCTCTGAACAAATGTTTATTTAACGGGATAGGGATGTTAACCCTAAGCGCAACCCACAACCTAGAGGACCAGATTTACCTGAAGAACAAAGGGCCAGCTATGCCGTTTCTTATCGGCCTGAGCTCCAAATCTGTTGAAGTAGCCCGAAATAAGTTGTTCACCAGGTAGTTTTTCTCTATCTTGGCAATTCTTCCACGGCCGTCCCGAGGAAGTAGCTGAGCCCTGGTGGCCCGTTTGCTGCCCCCAACAATCTTACAAAGGGGTCTACCCGATCTACAGTTGAGGTACTAGGCACCCAGGAGCCACCGCGTGGAGATGAGAGTAGGAGTTGGTAGAGGTTGGAGTGTCGGCGCTTGTGCCCCTTTAGCCCCTAGAGCAATTGATTGGTTTAAGATTTATTGTAGCTGTCCAAAAAGAGTAATTTGTTTGAAAAGACGAACTCGAATTTGTTAAATAGATGCTAAGACGTTTATTTTTGTTAAGTTGGTTTTGAATTCGGGGTGCTTATGTTTTTGACGGCAATGTTACGGAGATCTCATTGTTGATCCCATGCCCCCAGATCACAAATGCTTTACGGACTGCCTTCATTCCACTTTCGTGGCTTTTGGACAGAGTACATGTACTGAAAAATGAGTTCTTGATGTCCCTTGCCACTCTTGTGAACAAGGGCTATTCTCTATCAAAAGTCGAATATGCTAAGCATGCAGCCTATGATTTCGCCTACTTGTTTATGTCCTTGCCATTATTTGTTTCTTCCGCACCAGGCCTTGGTCTAAGACCTGGTAAACTGCCTGTGTACCAAAATTGGACGCAAAATTTGAAAGCCATTGAAGAGAAAAGTTTGGGTGTGACAGCATTGTTTTTATAATTGTGACTATTTGTAAAGTAAAGGCGTAAAGCAAAACATGCTATTTACTTTTTGAACGCTGATTTCATATTATAATGTTAAAACAAACATGAAGATCGAGTAGGGTCTAGTCCTCGCGCAGCGCATTGAATTTATCAACTCTTAAATCAACTGTTTAAATTTCTGACAAGGTTGTTGTCGAGCCTATTAGACATACGAGTACATACTCCAAGGGCAGATTAGCATCAGGGTGTCAGACAGAAGACGACAAATAAGATCTTGCAGATGACCTTTTAAGGCTGTACCATATAGTTTTCACTCTTGAAAGGTTATCTACAGTTTGACTGGCAAGTGGGTGACAAGTCATTAAATCTTGTCTGAAAGTCCACAGGCTTTACCCTTTTTTTGTTAGGCATACCTCGACAGATTCACAGCTCATAGCAAGATTCCATATTGCGTCGCCAGGAATATTTCGCGCGACATTAATAGTTTAATAATATAAAATAATATAATATGTCCAGTTTCTTCAGAATCATTTGATAGTGCTGCATTCAAATATCAGACATATTAATCACTTGCGGTTCTTTTCGATGGGCCACTGATGGTGATTGATGGGTACCACATCTATGACAACTACGAGGATAAGATGAAACGTTCTCGGCCCGACAATAAAATACTGTGATTCTCAGTTTAAAAAATGATTTTGGTTTTCTACATAATTGGCTTAAATACCAGTATTATTCCTTCTCTGAAGTGAGGGGCTTTAAGGCTGTGAAAATATTCTTCTACGGCCGTCTCAACTTCTACATTGGATACAAAGCGCTTCCGAGAAACAAATTTCTTCAAGTTTGGCAACAAGTGAAAGTCTGGGGATGCCAAATCAGGAGAATAGGGATGATCACCAAGCAAATCGTACCCCAATCGCTTTGATGAAAGAAGATTTTTTTTTCTTCTTCAAGCCAGGCCTTATTTCGCTAATTTTAGCATCTAGCTGGTTAAGAAGGTTGGAGTATTATTCATCTGTAATTGTTCTACATTTTCCCACGTAAATCACAGAATCCCTTTCGCATGCACACTGGCCATGACCTTTCCGCAGATGCGATCGCCTTTCGTTTTCTTGCGGTGAGCCACCGGCTTCCAACCACTGCATTTCATTTCTGGCCTGTAATAGTGAACCCATGTTTCATCCATATTGATAAATTGCCACAAAATATACGTCGGACCCCTATTGAATCGGTGGGAAATGCCTCACCCATCCTACGCAGAGCTTTCGTATCCCTAAAATTTCCTTCTGATATATCCACAGTCTCACCTATCTCATTCACCTCTCACTTGGGGGTGGTCGTGGTGCAATGCTAATTAATACCGACTGTTGAGCGAAAGGTCGGTATTTCAAGTCTGTCCAAAGTCCATTCTCATACGGGAAAACTGTGTAACAACATCAGTTGTGAATGAGAGATGATCAAGAAGTGGCTGACGAAGGCATAACACTCGCAGTATAAGATCATACTCTGTGTGCGCATTTCCAATATAACACCTTAAAGACATGGAAACAAAAAAGGTTACTGTTAACTACAACCAACGCGACAAATTCAGTCGAATCTCTCGAATCATATCTAGGACAATCACCCCCGGAGAGTAGTGAACGAACATCTTCGACTCAAACGATCTGCACCCCGTCCAGGTTGTGTGACAAACACCAATCCTATGAAAAAAAAACCTTAACTCGTCTACCGCCCAACACGATATCATGCTCTTTTTCGATGGTTTCCGATGTGTTTGCGGTTTTTCCGCAACGTGAGTCAGGCAGGAAACATAATTTTTGCTAATTGGAACGCCATCTCTGTGCCGGACCGTTCACCTTACCAACGTACGTAATATAATATATCCTGAACAAAACTCAAAAAGCTTTTGTGAAGTGTGCGGCGTTGTTCAATTTGTTTAAAGAGAACCTTAAAGAAGCATCGTTTCTTAAGAATAGATGATGGACCTAAAAATTCCTATTACTTTCTGAACACACATCATTGTCACTATTCGTCAAGGCAATCAACTATCTCGTAGCTATGTAGCATAGATGTAGCTCCATCTGTCGTTTGTTTTTGGTTCTAAGGTATCTAAAGACGATTTTTGTGTCGTGCCTGGTATTGTCCACGAGCCTCAATTAGCGACAATCCATGGGGGTTATTGGTGCCCATATCATCTTTTTAAAGGGGATAAGACTCCTAAACAGAATCAAGGCAGTTCTATAATGCCTGCACAGTCGTCAACCATTTCAACTTTAAGAAATCTCAGGAAAGCAGGTCGCCCGCTGGCAAACTATGAAAACCCGTCAAAATCTCCGCCCACTAGGGAATGCTTACAAATTAATCCATTTAATTCTCAAACGTCAGATGTTTAATTGCTAAAAAGATATAAATTACCCCAGCGCGATTATCTTTAATGCCAGCCTCATGTCGTGAAGACGTCCATGCTTCCTCAAGCACATTCAAGTACTTATACCCAATGGAGTCAGAAATTTTTCACACCATAAATCTTTAAACGAAAACAAGGCATCACATTCGTCATAAGAACAGCGTGTGCTTTATTTAATACCCGCCGTCGTGAGATGCTCGCCACACAAACGAATAGAAAAACAAATAGAGATGGTCCTGTACGTGCCTCCCCATGCCCATTGACTTGATTATATATCCGATGTTGTTGATGCCATACAGAGATGTTTCGGATGCTCGTCGTTGTTTATTCTCCTCTTCATAATTTTTCACTTCACATGACTACATCCGAAAAGATTGGTGAGCACTCGGAAAAGTTTTCCATTCAACTGGAGCAATAGTGGGTATCATTATGAAGTTTTTCAAAATCGGGTCAATCTTTCACATCTCAAGTCAGATATCCTTGAGCAGAACTTTTGTTTTAAATCTCTGGATATTATTGTCAATTGAATGCTGATAGCTTTGCCAAGCGTTCATCGTTGGCAGAACATGGATCAATGATTTCAGTTCAGCGTGACTACAGATGGTAGTGATTGCTTCGTTGTTCACGGTCAGAGGATCATGAGGACGATTGAAAACGTGCGAATTGCATATTTAATGGCACATCCTGTTTGAATAGTTTCTAAATGCAAGCACTCTTGACCAGTTGTCGTGCAGAATTCTACTTATGCATGCACGAGTATGCCCAGTGTGTCAAGCCCGACCTTGGTAGCCGGCTATCATCAAGGCATTCCTTTAATGTGAAATATCACTTGGTTGCCTTGAGCGCTACTCGGACCACGCCCTCCGCCACCCCATTATTGATTTCGCATTCACACAAAATATTCTCATAATTAGATTCAAGACGAAGGAACATCTGCAGCTGACCTATGGTCGCTTGAACTCTGGCACATCGCCAGAATGCTCGATCAAGATACGCAATATTGAAACATGTGACTGGACAATTAATCAAACATGATTTTTCCACGGCGACGACGGCGGCGCTGCTGACCTTTATTCTCGTTTGTCTGTCTGAATATAAGATATAGACAAACAAAAAAAAAAAGTAACTACAATAGGACGACTAATTAAAAGGATATTTGTCACCCGGTCAAAGTGGGTTCAAAAATTAATAAAACATTGTTCCATGAAGAATGACATGGTGAAGGATAGATATGTGGGTATGGTGGCCCCACTTGAAAAGGATTGTTTCGTTTCTTTGTGTTGAAACGTCTACAAGTGAAACGGAGAAAATTTAATATAACTACCACAGTGCGTGTCTAGAGGGTGGGAGTCGGGAATGTTTAATATCTTTCTTTTTATAATAAAATAAACAAAGAAAAATGAACAGAATTTGGGACGCTATTTACGCTCAAACAAAGTCTAGCTCTTAGATTAGAACGAACGTAAAATTGTTAAAGTTCTCGCAGTGTTGACAATTTACCATCAAAGCTAAGTCGGATACTAGCGGCGATGCACTCAAAACATCAAAGAAACTCAATTTTCTTATTATAATCAGTCAAGCGTCGAGCTTCAGTAATGTACCGGAATAGAAATGCTGTTCCAAAATATGGGTTAGTGATAAAATTGCAAAGGTCTTCGAAGAGTAATTAAAAATGTGATTTATTATGGCTTCGGGAATCGGGGCAAGTTAAGTTGGGTTCTTTGTCAACATTTGCAACCGCCAAAAACTTCTCTCTCGGTGATATCTTTTTATATTTTAAGTGCAATGCAAAAATGCGTTAGTGTACTACAAAATGTGAATTTAACAGAAAAAAAGTTAAGCTAGTGTATTTAGACTAGACAAGATGACAGTGCAGAATCACCTTGAAAAACACGATCTACGGTAGGCACTGAATGGTTCCATATGACTTTGATGTAGTTGTCTCCGGTGGTACTGAGCCGGTGGAAAATTCTTATTCGCCTTGTCCGGAGTATGAAGTACAGTTGGAATATATCATCTTCTGCATACAGTGTCTCTTTAGAATCTTCCGCTTTCAGACTTCTTCCTTTTCTAAGCTTGAATTCCCCGTAAGAGGCGACTACATTCCTAATGGATCTCTGCTCTATGAAAAAAAAAAATGACAGAGGTAGGCGCAGTGCTGATGACTTTGTACTACGCACACTCACAGCTCTACACACAATACACAATACTCAAAAAAAATCATTGATTGAATCGCACTAAAAATCAGTGGGCCACCCTTCCAACTGTGTTGGGAACTATCCAGGAGACAGCATCCATGAAAGGAAATTCACAAAAGAAAAACGGAACGTACATAGTGAAATTAGTAAGTATAAATAAGACAAAACTGCTGAACAAAACTTTCCAACGGAACAGTCTTTAAGGGCCATGGCCATGCAGGTACCCAGAATCTTGGAACAGGCTGCTTCATCAACAACAAAATCGTGCAGAACGTAATGGACTTAGTATTTTACAACGACCGAATGTCAATGGTTTAGATCTGGGGTCACTATTTCGGAGAAGATACGGATGAAGAGGTAAAGGGTTCGTATTATGAAACAATCGAAGAAATATTTGACAATTTATCATCCCTCGATGTGAAAATCGTACTCGGGGGCTTCAACGCAAAAGACGGAAAAGACGCGATAGGCTAACAATAGCATAAGAAAGTCTTCATGCCTCAACTAATGTTATGTATTAGGACAATAAGTTTCGCCAGCTCTGGTAATATGATCGTGAAAACTAAGTACAACATTCAAATACAAGAGAATTCACAAGGCTACATGGATATCATGGGATGGAGAAACGCGCAACCAAATTTATCATTTTCTGATAGATAGAAAACACCGTACCAATGAACTAAGTTTACAGCATCCCCATGGTGACTCTTTCTCTTTGTTGATTTCAATCTTCCTTTCCTTAAACGGACCAATAATCATTATACATTGCGACTACTCCCTCTGCTGCCGAAGAATGTCTTTTCTTAGGTCGCCTAACCGATTCAAACTAATTCAAAAGCCAAGTAGTGGCATCTCAAATTACATTGGTAGACAGCTAGACCTTATTTTTACAAAAAACCCTCTTAATTCCGATGTTTCTCTTCGTCCCATTTTCTTAACAACCATCGACAACTACCATGCTCCCCCTTCTTTTCTCATTTTTTCAAGACTCTCCGCCACGAAACAATTCCCCACCAGCGTTTAAGTCTTACGACTTTCACAAAGCAAACTTCATTCTAATCAATGAATATGTCAATAGCGCCACCTTCAATTTTGACAGCCTTAATATAAATGACGCCATATCTATTTTCTTCAGAGAAATATTTAATTCTATTTCTCTCTACGTTCTCCCCTTCCGATTCAAACATTTATCTTCTTCCCCTCTTGCTATAATCGAAGGCTCCGTTCTGAACAAACTGTGTGCAATCTTACTTCGTAATTAATCCCCAAAGAAGTTTTCTAACTACCATATATTGGTACTTATCTGCAATTTACCGAGCTTCATAACTAAGGACTAACGAGCTTCATAACTTGATCGAAATGCAAACCGATCTTTTAAACGATCCTAAGTCCTTCTTTAAGTCTGTCAATTGAAAAGAAAATCCGATGGCTACCCAACCTCACTCTCTTTCAATGGTGAAGCCTCAAATGATCCTAAAACTATCGAAAACTTTTTTTCAAACTTTTTTAAACAATCTTTTGCCGACGACTTCTTTGTACCGGACACTACTTACTCCGACTACTTACCAAATATCTCCCTTGGACTATTTCTTCTACGAAGTGTTGACCCTCATACCATCGAAAATAAATTGAATCAACTTAATGATGAATTCACTCCTGGGTCTGATGGTCCTCCTGCCATATGCCTGTCTGTCCCGCCCTCAAAAATATTCAACTTATCCCTGTCCCTTGAGAACCGCTTTTATAACACCTGTTCACAAAAAAGGTCCGAAGAGTGATGTTATCAACCACCGCCCCATCGCCAAACTGTCACATATACCCACACTTTTCGAAAGTACCTTGTATGACACTTTAAATGTCATGGCTTCCTTAAAGGAAGGTACTACCATAAACTCTGTCGAATTTGTGTCCTTCACCCTCTCAGCATTAGAAAATGGAAATGAAGACTACCTCATTTCAACTGATTTCAGTAAAACATTTTACAAAATCTCCCACAGACTAATACTCTTCAAACTATATTGCCTTGGCCATCTTCTTATTTAAAAAAAATTCCGATTTAGATCTACCCTTTCTGACCCTTTCTGTACCTCTCACTGTACGCCGACAACATCAAGTTCCTCAATACCATTTCCTCGCAACAAGATTCTTACCTTATTCAATTGGATCTCAACAGATTTTCTGTCTGGTGCTCCAAAAATTGCTTGGAGCTTAACATTTCCAAATGCCAAGCAATCACTTTTTCACATAAGCGCATAAATTCTTTTCCTTTTCTTAACTTTCTCCACAATCAACCCATTTCCACCATTCAAGTTATCCACGATCTTGCCATACTTTGTGACCAAGAGCTCAATTTTCGCACATATATCAACGATATAATTCTTAAAGCCAACTCTGCACTCGGTTTCGTGCGCGTAGGGTTTACCAATCCCTACGTGACTCGATCCCTCTATATTACCTTTGTGCGCCCCCTTCTTGAATACGTATCTGAAGTGTAGTCCACTTATCAACTAGCCCACATTTCTAGAATCTAGAGCATCCAACGTCAGTTCCTACGTTTCGCTCTTCGAGGTCTGCCCTAAAACAGTCCTTTTTTTCTTACTGCCTTATCAAGACCGTCTAAAACTAATCAATTTGAGTACATTCGAGGAAAAAAGAAGGGTACCTGACATCCTCTTCATTCATAGACTCTTAACAGGTACCATTGACTGCGTCACCCTTAATAACTCTATATCTCTTAACTAACCCTCGTAAAACACGCAATTCCCGTCTCTTCTATCTATCCACCCCCCGCATCGCATAGAGTTCCAATGAACCCATTCCCCGAATGCTGGCAAATGTTGATTTGAATATTTAAATCGAATTCAACTTTAGCACTCCATCTTTAAAACTCCGTCTTCTCAATAGCCTTCCGTTCTCTCAATCATATTGTAGTTTCTAAGGTAGATTAATAGCTTATGCTATAACTTGAATTAAGCCGAACAAATGGGGGTACAGCCCCCACCAAAATTTAATTAAAGCATACAGAGAAGCGGATTACGATCCAGACCACATCTTAATCATTGCCAAAATTTAAAGCAGAATCTAAATTCATAGAAGCGTAATACAAGAACGAATGATAAAAAATATGAAAAAGTTAAATGACCTTCGTATGAAGCGTCAATATCAGGAGGAAATGAATAACCGGTTTGCCCTACTAGACTAACGACGAAACAAGGCAAGTACAATAGAAGTAATATGGTCAATAATAAAACTGTTGTAAAGGAAGCAGCCGAAAATAAAGTAGGAAGAGTCCCCAAAGAAAAATCTTGGCTCAACGAAGAATGCGAGAAAAAAGTAAAGGCCCGTAATGTTCTCAAACTGTAAGCCCTGGAATCAACGCGAGAGCAACGAATGCAGGGCTAAAAGCGGTACGAAAAATATACCAGGCTGGACCAGGCCTTATCCGCCACGATAATTGGGAGCTCATTCCGGACAACGAAAGAGATGCAACCCACTGAAGGAGCTTTTTCGATAAACTGTTAAATGTACATGGGGAGCTAGCAGCAATGGAAAACGGTGTTATCAACACAGCAGAGATTCAAGTAGAACTGCCATCCATTGAAGAAGCAAAAGAAGCAATCCATCGACCACAGGAATTGACATAATACCATCGGACTTAGTAAAATATGCAGTAAAAAATTAACAGAGCAGTTACGAGTACATGGGTTCATCCTAACTATATGGAACAAGGAAACCCCGGGAAAGGGAAAAACTCGGTCACCATTACCACACTTAAAAAGGGTGAGCAAACAGTGCAACAATTACCGAGGAATATCTTTGCTACCAATTTGTTACAAAGTGTTGTCAAATATTCTCCTAAAGAGACTGATAGCATACGTATAGGAAATAATCGAAGTTTATACGCACGGCTGCAGGAGGAATCCCTCGATCCACGCTTTGAGACAGTGCATGAATTCAAATGCTTGTGTAACGTATTGACCGCCAAAAACGACATATAAATCGAATAAATAAAAGACATATGGGCCCCTTGCGCGCAATGAAGGAATTATTCAAAAAAAATCCTTTATCTCGCATTGCACAAATCCATATTTATAAAACCAGAATAATACCAGTGACATTTTACGGTTGTGAAACTTGGTCTCCGACAAAGAAGGAAGAAAATATATTTCGGGTGTTTGAAAACAAGATCTTAAAGAGAATCTATGGTGGAAAACAGGAGGACAATATACGAGGGTGGTCCGATAAGTACTTAGCCTCACCGCCAGATGGCACCAGTATCGCAAAGGCAACTTACTATCGTGTAGTACATTCTAGTAGACGGCTACTGTCGATCGGACTCGTAGTTTTGCTTTGACCGCGTGTGAAAGCGGGAGTGTCCGCGGATTTTAGAAAAATGGAAAAAGAGCAATATCGGTCTGTGATTCGATTCTTGTTTTTGGAAGGGAAATCGCTCAGCGAAATCAAAGAGCGTTTGGGTGCTGTGTACGGTGACCCTTCTTCTTCGATGACGACCATCAAAAATTAGTTTAACGAGTTTCAACGTGGTCGCACGTCGGATGACTGATGAGCCACGTCCAGGTGCCCTGAAAACGGCTACCACGGAGGATAACGTGACAAAAATCCACGATCTCGTATTGGCATACCGGTGATTGATGGTGTGCGAGATAGCTGAGACAGTAGGCATTTCAAAAGATCGCGTGGGTCATATCCTTCATGAAATTTTGGGCATGAGAAAGCTGTCGGCGCGTTGGTTCCGCGTTTGCTCACTCCGGACAACAAGCGCAACCGTGAGACCACTTCAGAGCAGTGTTTGACGCTGCTTAAGCGCAATCCGAAGGAGTTTTTGCGTCGTTTCGTGACAGTCGACGAAACATGGATCCACTGGTACACACCAGAGACCAAGGAACAGTCGAAACAGTGGACTTCACCCGGCGACCGTGCTTCGAAGGCGAAGACTGTCCCATCGGCCGTAAAGGTGATGGCATCCGTTTCCTGGGATTCACAAGGTGTGATCCACATCGACCTGGAGGAGGGCAAAACAGACACAGGGCTGTACTATGCCAAATTATTGGGCCGATTCGACGCCGAATTGAAGAAAAAACGGCCCCACTTGGCGAAGAAAAAAGTGCTCTTCCACCATGATAACGCACCGGCTCACACCTCCGCCCTCGCCACGGCCAAATTGTTCGAATTGGACTACGAACTGCTGCCCCATCCACCGTATTCTCCAGATTTGGCCTTGTGCTACTTTTTTTGTTTCCAAACTTGAAAAAGTCACTCGCCGAGCAGAAATTTCAGTCGAATGAGGAGGTCATCGCCGCCACGGAGGCGGAGGTGTATCGAGCTAAAAGGAAACTATGTACATTGAAAAACAAATCGCCATTTCTCCAAAATTTTTGTTTTTCTTTTGTAGGCTAAGTACTTATCGGACCACCCTCGTAAGGGTGGATATAAAAGAGATAAAACAGAACAGCAAAACATGGAAAGATCACACTTATGACAGGGGGGCTTGACGAAAGGTAGTCAAGGACGCTCTGAACTTCCGAGTTCACAAAATAAGGCACTCTCGCCACTTGTCCTTTGACAATAGACTGTACAAAGATATTCCTTCCAAAAATCATGTAATTTTATAAACTTTGTAACTTTTATTGTAAACTGTCATTATAAATGTTTTATTGACGAAAAGTGGATCTGTACGATAAATCTTATCATAAACGTACATGCAATAAGCCCGGGATATGCTGGCGGGATCAGCAGAGGGTAATTTATTATGAGCTGTTCAAACACACGAAAATATCACGGAAGATCGCTATCGACTACGGTTGAACCGAGAATTGAAGAAAAACGGCCGCTTTACGAGAACAAGGCAATTTTGTCGTGACAGCGCTCGGCCACATGTTGCAAATCCTTGAAATCTCGAAACGCTTAAAAGGAAAGTCCTTCGCTACCCGTCGTATTTACCACACATTGCCCCTTTCGATTATCGCTTGCTCCATTCGGTAGCTCGTAACCTGGCTAAGCAGCACTTCCATTCTTATGGAGTTGCCGAAAATCGTGCTGTTTTTCCGACATAAAATTAAAATGCTGCCAGAAAGATGGAAAAAATTAGTGGCTAGCAACGGGTAATACTTTAAGTGGTATGTTTTTTAAGACTGATTATCAATAAAGCATTAAATTTCACAGGAAAATAACAATAATTATTAAGGTCCTAACTATACCCTAGAAATATTACAGTTTAAAAGCCCTTCTTCGTTCGAAAACTCAATTACGACTTTTTGTTCAGTGAAAAGTCGTTTACCCACTTTAACTGCACTGCACTAAAAACGCAACCAAGATGAAATGATATTCAACTAATAGGAAAGGTCATGAAAATCTTGCGGTTTTTTTAACCCTTTAACTTCTATGGAAATGTATGCGAATATGTGTCATAAAGAGGATAAATTACGATCGTTACTTAATGGTTTTGGGAAATTTTAGGTGTTCATTATGGTAGTTAAATACATTTGGTATTTTTATTATTTTTATAAATACTTATGTATATGGCCCTTAACAATTAGATGTGAAAAATAATGTCATAAATGTTCACCGTGAGCACATCTACAGGGTTTCATACAACCATCAGTGATTTCAAGAACCCGGTTACATGCGAATGTTGTTGGTCTTTAAACATAGAGTTTACTTTTCAAAAAACCCCAAAGAAAGTAATCGCATGATTCTAGATCTAGTTGGTCAATTTACGTTACCACTACGTGAAATTAATCGACCTGGAGACATAAACCTAATTAGCTTTAAGTTTTGACGTACTGTCGCCTTGTTAATCCATCCTGTTGAAAATAAAACCAAATTCATATATTTCTTCTAGTTGAGTGCACAAAAAAATTCTTCGTTCCCCTTTTTTATAGCATCTTCCATTGAGAGTGGCAGTTCCTTAATTTGCATCTTCGATGAAAAATTGATCAAGGATTCCACCAGCCTGAAACCCACACCGAACAGTATAATTTTGAATATAATGATTTTTCTGAATTTATTCGAGGATACCAGAAGCGACAATTTTGTTTGTTGACGAATTCATCCACTGTGAAATGAGCTTCATCATTATAAATGATTTTGGACAAGAAAACAGCATCTTGTTCTAAGAACTGATAGGCATTGATTATGATCTGTTGATTTCCATTGTTTTGTTTATTGTAAGGATGCAAATCCAAATATTTATGCATACAGAAGTCTAATGCCTAAGAACGTCAGGCTATCGATGTTGAAGGTTCTTATACGACACCATGTTAATGAAATTCCACTTTTGGTCTGCCAAATTTTTTCTCACTCCTCGACATAAGCAGTTCTTTTCAAGTTTTTTCTCACTAATGTTTAAGTTGTTAAAATTAAATTTACGAGTTTTACGATACGCTTTTTTCAAACCTCGATCATTTTGATAACAAGTATTAATAACTTGAATGTGTACGTCTAGCGTGGCACTATCCGTGTTAAGGTTATAAATGTGTTTATTTTACAAACATTAAAGATGACACTAAAAATAGGTAGCATTCAGAAATGATTCATTACTGACATCTAGGCGCCACTTTTGAAAGGCTATATATTAATTATACATATAGCCCTCATCTATTGTATAAGGTTATTTGATAGGAACGCTCGAAATTTGTTGGGTAATAGCGGCCTGTTGTTTAAGTAACATCTGTCGAGCTTATTTCAAGTTGCTAGATAGCGCATGACAAGTCACCATTAAATATCGTTAAATAACTTGTGTAATTCAAAGTAAAGGGGCGCAAACCGCGCCGTGTGCTCGCTGATTGATCTCTAGAGCAATTTGAAGTTGACTCAAACAACTCATATTGTTGTTTGATTTTTGTTGATACCAATCCAATGGAATTGGCTTTACTATAGCTGTCAAAGGCGAGCAGTACAGATCGATGTTAAGCAACTTCTTAGGCTACAAGAAGTGGTTGATATGGATTCCACCGACATGTTGTTCTTGATTGAAAGACCCTCATGAATATTGGTCTAATGAAGCTTGGAACTCTCTCCAAATCTCCAGCAGCTCTCTAATTCCAAAGTGAAATGAATAAATGCAACATTTTTAACGTTTGTCCGTGTAATTCACGGTAAATCATATTTGGGGGGGTTTTTTTTTTTTTTTGGATCCTTCTGTTGGAGCACTCAGACACAAATACTGTGTCCATTGTACTGCCAGACAGACACCTTAGATAGCGTTAGAGCTCATGAAGAGCCAGAGCCAAGCTTCTTTTTATTCACTTATATTGTGTGCAACGGAAGTGAACGGAACCTAAAGCTTAATGCCGATTCCGAACGGCGAAAGCCGAGTAGCTTTTTAAGGGAAGTGTACAACGGAGGGTTTTGCCAGTACCCCGCCGAGAAAGAAAGCCGCGAAATAATCATTCTATGGCGTTGGTATTATCGTTAAGATGCAGCGTTTCCTTAAACTACCGAAGCTATGCATTTAATAATAGATTAAGGATTTTCATCACATTTTTGTTAACACCGTTATTACGATGTGTGGAAAAACTTATTTATTTTTGGTTTACTTTAGAACAGACGTTGAACAGAAGCTGGTTTTCGAATCTTTTAATTTAGTGTTTCTTTGAACTTATACCTTTGAACTTATATTCAAAAACCATAAAGATGGTCTTAATAATGTCTTTGTTAATAATTAATTTTGAACAGAACTCCTCCAACTTTATTTAATAGTTACTTATTTGTATTCAATCGAGAAAATAAATTCTGCAGTTAATATAACACAGCCTCGGGCATTTGGGCACCACAACTGGGTCTGATAAAAATGATCCCAAACATAAAATTTTGTACCAAAATGTCAAGCGTTTCTGCTCTTATGTCCCCAATAACACCAATAATGTTGGCTTCCATTGTTCTATTGTTGTCGGTTTGTCAGCGTAGATAGGCGAGTTTAAGTTTCAAAACAAAAAAAAAAAATAATCAAGAAGCGTCAAATCACTAGATCTTGGAGGCTTTTTGGTTTAAGTTTTCATTGATTTGTGAGTCTGACCAAAGCTTTTCTTGGTAAATTGTAAGATCCTAGCCATACATGCATATTCGAAAGGAAAGAGTACGTGCTTGGCATTTTCATCGACATTGAGGGAGCTTTTGATAACGCTTTGTTCGACAGCATGTGTAACGCTGGTAGATGAAGCACTGGCTTTATGGATTAAAGCAATGCTTGTGCACAGGATATTGATCGCTGATGCAGGCCTCGAACAATGTGTCAAATCTGGCGTAAACAGGGGCTGCCCGCAAGGAGGCGTCCTACCTCCGTATTTTTAGCGATTGTCTACAGTAAAGTGCAGGGGGCGCTAAATGTGGTCGATGATTGGTGCACAAGTAATGGGCTGTCGATTAATCCTCTTAAGACTGATGTCGTTCCCTTCACGAGAAGGAGGAAAAGTGGGGGTGGCCGTGATGAGGTCGTGGGTTGGTCGTGATGCAATGGTAATCATCACCGACTGTTGAGCCGAAGGTTTGTAGTTCAATTCCGGTCATAGTTAAGAACAAAAACTGTGCAATAACATCAGTTCTGAATGAGAGATGATCAAAAAGTGCTGACGAAGACATTACCCTCACAGCATAAGATCACTTCAAAAAAAAGTAACAAAAGAGTTACTGTGAACTATTGTACAACCAACGCAAATTCAGTCGAATCTCTCAAATCCTATCTAGGACAACCAACCCCGGAGAGTAGTGAACGAACATCTTCGACACAAACCATCTGCACCCCGTCCAGGTTGTGTGACAGATACCATAAGAGCGGACATTCTTGAATCTGAACGAATTACAATATAAAAAAAAAAAACTGGCATGACTCTGCTGGGTGCTAAGGGTGCTAAAAAACATTTCCATCCCGATATTTAAGGCAGCTAAGTACCTGGGAGTAATCTTAGATAGCAAGCTTCTTTGGACAAAGCTTTTTAAATCAAAAACCACCAAAGCGCTGTCAGCTTTTTGGCAATGCAAAGGTGCTTTTGGCAAAACATGGGGCATCGCCGATAAAGGTCCTCTGGATCTACAAGGCAATAATAAGACCGATAATCTCATATGCATCGGTAATCTAGCAGAACAGACTAACATGCCTCTTTTACCAAACTCCAAAGAGCGGCTTGCCTCAGTTGTACCGGGGCTTTCCCCATCACGTCGAGCGCTGCTCTAAATGATTGGGCCTTTAATACGCGCAATCGTAGATGGGGGGAATATCTAGGATACAGGATGACTATGCGCGTACGCCCTGATTTTTGGAAGAAAGCCGCAACCTGCAGAAGACTTGCGGGCGTCATTACGGACCATTACACTTTTGCTTAACAACTCTGTGAGCTTGCCATCAGTGAAACGCCTGACTGTACTGCATGTGCTCGCGCACGGTGGCACACCCTTGGGGCTGACGTGGTATGCCGAATCTCTTAGCTCTACTTCACTGAAGGTCCTCCTAACTTTTCTCCGAACAAAGGGGAAAATACAGTAAAGAAAGGTGTCTGTCTGCTAGTACAGTGAACCAGTATTTGCGTCTGAGTGCTCCAACAGCTAGTAATAGCTTCCAACAAGAAAGGGTCTTAGCCTGAGCCTTTTGTGTGCTCACTAAGTTAGCTCAAGAAAATCATGTACATTCATTTATATACGAATACGAACCGTCCAAGAATAACTTTTATAGCTGCCTAATTAGAGCTGCCATCAAGTACCTCTGCTTGAAAAAAACTGTCTACCAAAGATATACACAGCGGTTTAATGAAAACATTGGATGACTTGGAAGCGAGACCCTTCACCGAATTCAAAATGTCACATTCGGCTGAAAAGGTTATGGCATTCGTTTTTGGGGACGTTGAAGGAATAATTATGGTGGAATATTTGGAAAAGGGAGCTGCTATTTCAGGGTCTTACTACGCTGACCAAATAAGAAAATTATGGGAGGTCAAGAAAAAAAAAAGTGGGACACTGCAAGCTGGAGTGCTGTTTAACCAATACATCGTACTGGCTCAAAAGGCCCCGGTTGCGTTAGCTACTATTCAAGAAACGGAATTCGGGCTCGAACACCCACCTAACTCGCCAGATCTAGTTCCCTGTGACTTCTATCTCTTTCCTCAGCAAGGAACAGGAATTTGAGACGATAGCGAAGTTATGGCCGCTGTTGAGGAGGATCAGCAAGAAGAAGTTTTTTTTCTAAGTGAATCCCGGGTTTAGGAAAAAGAGGGACTGAATATATTGACTTGCTACAAGACTATGGAGAAAATAAATCATTTAATGAACTATAGTCTCCGTGTTTTATTTCCATTATCATTACTTTTGGATCACCCCTCGTATGTTGGTTGGACAATATTTTCTAGATTTCCAGCGATTGAATTAACTTTTTCTTCATCACTTTTGGCTAATTTTCTGTCAGCTGTTTTGTTGTTAAAAACGTTCATAACCAATTAAGCGTAAAAACAAAAATGGTCCGGGGCTAATATTTGTTCATAACGTACATACATCCAGACATATGTAAATGCTCTCTTAGCCATATAGACTGACTTAAGAAGTCCTTAAAAAGTAAACTGCTAATTGAATTTTCGGCGAAAAGCATTTTGTAAGCCTGTTACATTTTTTTTTTTTCGATTTAGAAACCGTATCGGGAATTCATTATGCAAATATTCGGCGGATGAAATTGTTGCTGAATCGATATTAATATTTTTTCTCAAGATAGACGAGACGAAAATAAGCTCTGGAACATACGTATGTTGATAATAAACATATAACGTCCCAAAACATGTCAAGGTTATTGAAAGGTGCTTGCAAACCACCCAAAACTTAGCCTTCAAGTACTGACTTAATCGGGCTACCGTTATTTTATACGAATCAACAAGAAAACAAATTATTTCAACCCGTAATAACCTATTATAAAGTACAAAGTATTCCTTTACAGCTTTCGCCGGGAGCAAAATGTAAAGGTTCTCGTCATCTAATTGTCTATAAACACTTTGCCTGAGTAAAAGATCTGAATAAGTTGTCGAGTAATATCCTCCATTAAGTAACATTTTAAATTACCCACAGCAAGCGCATGAAAAGTGCCACTTGAAGATTCCCCCATCTCTGCTAGTAACTTTTTGAACCCAATTCAATTGACACTTACCCTAAGGTAATGGAAACCCGAATTTTATTAAATCATTGAATAATTCATTGTATAGATCAACCTTACGATGTGTATGAAAAATATCGCTTAAAATTCTACGCTCCTTACATAAATTCATGGCAGTTGATAGCTCATACCATATATCCTGCCGTACGACAATTATCTCTTTAAGCAGCAGCTATCTTAAGCTGATATTCTTTAGCATGGGGTCAATATACCAGACGACACCATATCGAGACGTTGGTTGAGTCTTTTCTCCTCTATCTGTGTCGAAAATCTCTATTTCCTAAATCCGGTATATCCTCGTTAACTCCCCGCAAAGTGAAATGAAGATAACACCCTGTTTTCCTGCTTATTAAGCATGAAAACCAACGAACCCACAACTCAATTTATTTCAATTGATTACTTTCATGCGAACCCTCCTATCGGTACTATGACGAGAAACATACTTTTTTCTCTAACAGATACATTTTATGTTTTTTTTTTGTTTTACAGGTACATGGAGGAGCGGGCATTGACTGGCGGTAATACTTCCCGAAAACCTTCAACAAACTCAGCGAAGCACAAACCCAATGTAGGTTACAGATTAGGCCGAAGAAAAGCTTTATTCGAAAAACGAAAACGCATTAGTGACTACGCACTAGTCATGGGGATGTTCGGCATTGTTGTAATGGTAATCGAAAATGAACTAAGTAGTGCTGGAGTTTATACTAAGGTAACGTTGCTTATCTAGTTTGGGTCATAATTAAGTGATGACAAGAAAGGAATTTTGTTTTTTTTATTTTTCTAATTTTCAGGCTTCGTTTTATTCAACGGCGTTAAAAACATTAATATCTGTTTCGACTGTGATTCTTTTAGGACTTATTGTAGCTTATCACGCATTGGAAGTGCAGGTGAGAGTGAGTGATTTGAAATAATACTATCAGATGTACTATGTCGAAGTTTTTTGCTAAATATGTACTTGAGTTGATCGGCTTTATGCGTTAAAGACGTTTTATTGCGAACGCATTAATTTGTTTGGTAACTATGTGGTTATTCAAGTAAAGCTGTTTTTGTGAATCGGTGTCGTTGATTTATTTATTTTCGTCTTGTTTTTTGTTTTATCATAATTAGTTTTAAATTTTTTTTTTGATTTTGTGAATGAAACGCTATGGGGGATTGATAAATGGTACCAAATAAGCAATCTCTTCTGTGATAAATAAATTAAAATTCATAGAATTCTCAGAAATCAATAAATTACATTTTACAATAGAGGAAGACCATGGCTACTTACCTGACTTAGGGGAGGAAGGCATAAACCATAAACGCACGCCTTTGTGTTCTTTAAGGGATTCATTGCAAGGCATGTTAAGCAGGGAATACCCTTATTAGATGTCATTTTCTACAGTCTTTTGTCCCGTGCTCTGGTGAAATTATTCGTAAAATATATGAACGTTGAAACCAAGGAAAATAACCTCCAGTGGTATCTATCGTAGAAATATTTTGAAGCATTGGCAAATTGGATTTTATGCAGAGCAGCAGCCCGGTCATTATCTAACCCGTTCAGGCATGGTTGAACTGCTTTTAGACTTTTGTTTTCATACTGTCGTAAAATTTGTAAAGATTTTCGAATAATTCAAGAGATTAAGCCAACTATTGTTCGAGTAGAGTTATAACCTACTGCAATAAGTACATGAATAACAATACCATAGTTGTGACAGCAAATAAAAATTACATATCCTTCTCTGGATTCAACATCAGCCATTGCCTTTGTCCAAGTGACTTTGATCGGTGCCATGAGGTTCTCCCTACGAACAATAAAAGTTCACCTCCTAAGGCGTATGAAAAAAACTTTTATAAAGTTCAATAAGATGGCGGAAAAAACTTAGACCTTTTATGCTTAAATGTAAATTTAGTCTTACGAAATTCAATTTGTGAAAAGCTGGGAGCGTATATCGATGACGAAATCTCATTCACACATTGCCTCAATTTTATCGATATAAACTGTCGACTTCACATATTCCCGAAGAAAGTAACCAAATTCGCAGGTTCTTGATGCGAAGTTGTCCACATTTATGCCATTTAATTGAGAAACGTAAAAGACAGGGGTTTCCTTTAATTTCGTGGTCGTGGTGCAATGGTAATCATCACCGACTGTTGAGCCGAAGATTTGTAGTTCAAGTCCGCCCATAGTCAAGAACAATTCCTATATGGAAAAACTGTGCAATAACATCAGTTGTGAATGAGAGATGATCAAAAAATGCTGACGAAGGCATTAACCTTGCAGCATAAGATCACTTCAAAATTCATACTCTGTGTGTGCATTTCCTTAATGACATGGAAACAAAAGAGTTACTGTGAACTACAACCAATGCAAATTCAGTCGAATCTCTCAAATCCTATCTAGAACAACCACCCCCGAAAAATAATGAACGAACATCTCTGACACAAACCATCTGCACCCCGTCCAGGTTGTGTGACAAACAGCATAAGAGAGTATACTCTTGAACCTCCACGAATTATAAAAAACTTCGGTATTATGCTCTCATGCTTCTGTTAACATGTTATTAAGAATAATCTCCAGAGTGGGATAGTTCTTATTTATTTTGGTCAGATTTGATGGTTAAAGTGTAATTTTTGGTTTAAAAAAATTACTCAGTACTGTGGATGTACTAGGAGGAATATTGAAGACAACATTGAACCAGGTAAAAACCCCAGTTAATATACAATGGATGATCCAAAAGTAATGATAATGAAAACAAAAGACGCAGAAAAAAATTATTAATTTTCTACATAGCCAGGCCAATTTTCAAAAACCCAGGGTTCCCTTAGAAAAAAAATTCTTTGGCTTGACCCTCTCAAAACGTCTCAGCAGCCGTTTTCAAACTTTTTGCCTCGGATTTGTTCCTTGAACATATCTTGCAGCCAGCTCAACGCTCTCAGATTGCACTTTGTCCCCGCCTGTACTTGAGAGCGTAGAATCTTCCATGGGACAAATCCACTTTCGGACTCGTAGAGTTGCAAGAGTACTTAAGAATCTCTACGTGCATAAATCCTCTGGCCCTGATAATATTCACCCAATACTACTGAGGTTCTTCTGGTGATTTGATGACATATCTCACATAAAAGTGGAACCAATCTTGGCACCATTTCGGCGAAAGAAAGATTGTTGCGCTCGATGTTTCAAAAGTATTTGACAAAGTTTGGCATCAGGCTCTTTTATTAAAAATGCATACTTATGGTATCTATGAGTCTCTTCTACTATCGATCAGAAATTACCTTTCGGGCCGTTCAATTCAAGTTGTTTTCACCACGCTGGTGTTCCCTAGGGCCTGTCCTGTCACTGACACTCTTCAATATTTTTATAAATGATCTCTTATCTGCTACTTCTAATACAAAATACATGCTCTGTGTCTTCTCTGGCCTTTCGACAGTTTGGACAAATATTAAATTCACCAAGCTCAAACTTATTTAGATAAGCTCGCAAGCCGCTATATCCGGTTATGAACTGGGTGAGATAAGAAACCACTTTTCCGTGGTACTGGTTCATCCATTTTTGTACCTTCGGTATTCGGTATAAGTCGATAGGTCCACTGATTCCATCTCTCCTGCCATCTTTCATGCTTCACGGTCTCCCTTCCAGCTTAATATCTTGACTGAAGCCATTGGTTCCTCCATTTTAGCGTCGTAGGTCCTTTTTAGCTCGATAGGCAAGATATCCGCTGGTAGCATTCCTTCGATAACACATATACTCGTAACATCATCTGATATCGCAGAAAAGCGGAGCACACTCTCAGTCGGTTGACGGAATCAGCTCTTGTTAAGAGAGATTTAATTTTCACTATGCCCATAATGGTGTCGCATACATTATTGTTGACTGCGCTATTCTTGATGAAAACTAGTCTCTTATGTTGTCTGGGTCCTTCAATATTAATTATTATTTTGGATAAGGCCGCACACATCCGAGCATCTTTGTCCGCGTTATTTCAAGATGTTCCTTATAAGTGACCCTAGCGTCAATCATCACACCTACGAGTATATATCTAATCACCGGTTTTGACGTTATATTTTCATTGCCTACCCTGATAGTGATTGCTTCTCGTTTCTTACTTACATGTACTGCTTCCGTTTTATGTTCGGCGAGCTCTAACCTGACTGCTTACATCCATTGTCTCACTTTTCGGATACTTTCATTCCCAATGTCATCTGGTCCTTCCATGTGTTTCGCTCCCACTACAATTGCAATATCATCAGCAAAACCTATAATTTTTGTCTCGACGGGGACAGGATAGGCCCTTATACCGATCCTTGTGGTACTCCAACAGATATGTGATACTGTCCAACCCCTTCTTTGGTAGGAAGATGCCTGAGGAACCCAGGCATCATCATTTCCTTAAGCTAGTGCCCCCCGTTTGCAGAGATGAACGCATTTTTGACCTCCAGTGTTATAACAGCACCGACTTTCTTTGCGCCTCCTCTCCATCTTCTGCCCTGAAGAGCTTTTCCCAGAATTGGGATGAGCCTCCGTATAGCATCGATTGTAGAACGGGCTTGTTCTGCTCGTAATGAAGTCCCCTGGCTTCATTTATTGCCACTTCCAGCCGGTTGCCTTTAATTCTCTCCAGCATTTTACCCATTGCTCATCTGGTATCCCATTAAGCAGGAGCACCAGATATTATTTTTCTCCATTGGTCTGGAAAGACCCCCTCTATTAGACACTTATTATACATTTCTAGGAACGGTTTCGTGTTTGTTCTTATGCCTAGCTTAAGGGTTTTGATAGGTATGCCATATGATATCCCTGTGATCTCAGCTACATGCCTGATGATCACTCTTCGATCTGCCAACACAACATTTTTTTCACGTTATATTCAATAAGAGACGTGGATAGACATCCGTGCAGGGACGGGTTAAGAATATCCCTGCAGCGATACCTCTCGCTTGTCGTAAAAGGCGACTAAAACAAAGGTAAACAAAAATCACATCTAGGCAATTTAGAAAACACCAAGGTGAGCTTAGGGACACATATACCACCATTAAACTGCCCCACAAGTGTACATGCAAATCAGTGGGTTGACACGACTGGAGATCACCGGTGTTGTAAGAGTAAGATCAAACAAAAAAATCTGGAGCATGCCCGTGTCACAAAAAAAAAAAAAAAACCAAGGCAGGCCGAAAAACAATTGGTGCAAACAAATGCAAAAACACCAGCATTTGATTGGCCTCAGCGATGAAGTAATCCCAAACCGGGAAGCCTGCCGCTACTTTCTGAGGTCAAACCGGCGGACCCCACAAGCGGACCAGTAGGAATGCAGTTAAGTGGGAAAGTTATGGTTCTACACTTCTGACCATAACAACGCCGGAAAAAGGAAAAGAAGAAGAAGAGACGTGGATGGACGTCCTTCGCAATGTTCATCTTCAGTAGATGTCGCTTTTATGTCTTTTTCAAGCAGATGTACTTGATGAAAGCTCTAATTGACTACTTTAAAATTATAGCTGCCAACGGTGATGTTCTGGTCTAGAGCTCGGTGGTGCATGCTTTACTTTGACGCCAGTTGATATTGAGTTTTGCCCTTTCCTACCCTCAGATTCACTTAAAGCCCTTAAAATTTACTCATTGATCTAAATTCTAAAAAGCGGGAGCGATCAACACTAAATTGCTACTTCGGAAAGGTCATCTTTACTATATCTTTCAGATGAGAATATAGGCGTAAACGATCCGTGGTTATTAGAATTGCTTATTAGGATGGGTGGCCATCAAGTGGTCGGTTCATTTTCATTGGAACCAATATTTGGTAAGATGACAATAGGAATTTAGCAGAAAAGTAGGTATAAGGCAACCGCATGCAAAAATTATTACCGATTCGGATAAAAACCTCTGGCAAGCCCCAAGATGGCAGATATATGAGTAATGGTAGACCCCTTTTTGACAGTCCATGGCAAATTCAATTTTTGTTCGCAGAATGATCGCCTTGGTCCACCAGTCTCAACCACACATTCTTCTTGCTCAGCTTTTTGGTAATATTGTTAACCAATTTACTATCGTTTTTACTTGCCACGTTTTCAGTTTATGAGTCCAGTAAGAAGGCAACTGCCTTTACCTCTGTGACTGATGTAATTCGAACTCTTAGAGCTATACAAGCAACAAATTTGTATGTTTTTTTAGAGATATATAAATTAAATATGAAATAAAGTACTTGAAGCTAATTTTAATGTCTATGATATTAATTTCATTTAGTAGACAATTCCTTGCCATTTGGGCCTAAATATAATTTTGGGCATATGCATGCCACAGCTAGCTCGAACGAAGCACAATCGTAAAGTCCAATTTTCAGTAACTTTATCCAGCAACTGGGACCGCATATCAGCAACAACGCTGCGAATGTTGACGTCTCTGCTTTATCGGCTAGTGACTAGTGACTATACATACATACTCTCAAAGAATTTAATCTAAAGGTGTGAAATCACAGGATCGTGGAGACTAGTTCACAGGTTCATTACGCGAAATTATGAGCTTAGTAAATATTTCCCGCAATGACAATTCAACTGTTTACGCTTGTTTACATATGCATTTAACCAAAAATGAGCCTCGTCGTAGAACAAATTTTTGCTTTGAAAATAGGGATCATGTTTTCGGTCCATTCACCGAACCTACGACGCGTATCATGGTAACGCGGTTTCAACTTTTGCACTATCTGGATCTTGTAAGCCAAGATCTTTCCATAAATTTTCCACAAAGTGGATGGGCCTAGCTCCAATTGCTGTGCACGATGACAAATCGACTCATTCGGATTCTCTTTACCACTGAGCTCCACAACGGCAATAACTTCTTCCCACCGCACTGTTTGTCGTCTTTGGGGATGTGTATTATCCACTATAGGGTGCGTGGAAACGATTCATGATGTTCCAAATAATTTGCTCAGATGAACTACTATGTTGGCCGTAAAGTGGACGGCAAGGTTGGCGAACCAAGCCATGGTTTTCAAAATAATTTTAAACAATTTGCATGCGTTGTTTTCAAGTTGATTTATTTTTCGTAAAATGGCAAATCGTACACAGTATACTCGTAAATCATCTTTCAACTGTCAAACTGACAATCTGTGTCGACAATCTAAAAACCAAACCTCTAAAAAACAGTCTTTATAGATGTACATATCTTTTTTGTGCAAAGCCCGTACTATTCTCTTATCCTGTACTTGACCATGGCTTAGAAAGTGATCTTGTCAACCCTAAATAAAGGTAAAGCAACAAGCAACAAGGACTTGAGATCTTCGATAATAACATATTGAACTTACTTCTAACCTTTTGCTGAGTAGTCACCACGAAAAGGTAAATGCCTTATAATAAAAACATTCGACAACTCCATATCGTTGCAGTGGCCCCTTCCCTTTGATCCAGTCAGACATCTGGTCTTACTAAGTGTCTTTTAGCTAACGAAGCCTATGTAATCCAATTGCATGTCTAGTATGCCAGAGTTTCTTTTTTTATGGTTTTCCTTCAATCGAGAAATTCACTAAACCATAAAATCAATCTTCCTCATCCAATGATTCGAATCAATAGTTAAGTGCATTGATTCATGAATCAATTGTGGATTTGTACCTATTCACGGAAATCAGCGATCAATTACTGTGACAATGAGAAATCCGCAGTGGAAATTCTCTTCAAGTCCATAAAGTATAGAGGTAGAATTTACGTCAATATATATTAATTTTTATTAGCTCAGCCGTGATGAATAGTTCATCAGTGCTGTCTTTGTTCCATTAAAATGCATACTTATGAAAACATAAATTTTAGTTTATGTATTTCATAGTTAGAAATAAGTATAATTATTTTAAATAGTCAAGGAATTTAAAAACACATAAAAGCCCATACAGCCATATACATATATTTTTCTTTTGTTGTGTGACAGTCTACATCATTAACACATCTCGAATGTCAACATGTAATGCTTTCGTGATAGTTTTAATATTGTTTTATTTTTTCATATACCCAGCTATAGGTTAATTTGCTAACCGATTAAATGTAAAGCTTCAATTAATTAACGCGAATTTGTATACTTGGTGTGGAAAGCTATAATTAATTAATTAATTTCATTATTTTGCTTAACCCATTCTCTTACAAAACTTTTAATTTTTCTGTTATCTAGCAGCACATGAAACAGAACAATGCAGGAGATAAATAACTGACTGCAGAATATAAAGATTTAATTTTTTTTAATAATAACATTTGAAGTTGTATTCGTTACAGGACTATTCTGATTTGGAACATAACTCCTTAATATATATAAAACAAACAAAAAAATGCGCAATTACACAAATAAAAAATAAAAATCGTGGATCAAACAAAACCTTAAGTATTTAGTATCAAATAGAGTATTTGAATGTAGGTTTGAGAGATATTTAAAAAAAAAAAAAAAACAATTTTATATAATAACCATTATCTGTACTGATTGTAAGTACGATTAGATATATAATTTCTGGATTCACCAATGCCTTTGTGTAGATATGTCAATGTTTGTCGCTGTTCCTTTCATCATTTCACATTCATAGAAACTAATTTAATGAAAATATCTACTTTCAGCTATTTATGATTGATAACTGCGCGGATGATTGGAGGATCGCAATGACATGGCAACGAATTAGTCAAATAAGCTTAGAACTTTTTATATGTGCTATACATCCGATTCCTGGTGAATATTATTTCTTGTGGACAACAAAACTGGCGAATAAAAATAAAACAATTGGCACGGAACTGGTGCCATACGATGTAGCTTTATCATTACCCATGTTCCTTCGTTTGTATTTAATATGTCGTGTTATGTTATTACATTCGAAATTATTCACGGACGCATCATCGCGAAGCATAGGGGCGTTAAATCGAATTAACTTTAACACAAGGTTGGTAATAATCCGCGGCATAGAGGTTTTCTCATTTTTTTTTTATTATTCGCTTATTTTAGATTTGTGTTGAAAACACTAATGACAATATGCCCTGGTACGGTATTGCTAGTGTTTATGGTATCCCTATGGATCATCGCCTCGTGGACACTACGTCAATGCGAAAGGTACGATTTTGTATCATTATTTTATACAAAAAGCAAATAAAGCAACTTTTTTTGATTTTAACAACTGTACAAAGATTTCTTTTATAATTTATTTTTTTTTATTTATAAATTATATTTTCTCCCAATATTTTTCGTATAAACATGTTTAAAAAAAAAATACCAAAATCAATAGAAAAACAAAAAATACTACATTTGAATACAAATAGCACAGTTACACAAGATCGCATGCTGCAAACAGTTTTGAGTGTCCATATACATATGAGTAGAATGTGCATTTGTATTGATTTCTTAATTTCGAGTATTGGTATTGATGTGGCCAGTTTTTGGTTTGTTCGAATTTTTGTTTAGATTTTATAGTTTGATTGTATCTATTACCGATGTTGTATGTACGCACGTTTTGCTTAGAAACGTTCTTATGTACATGTAAATATAATAAGTACCCTAACCTTAATACTTTTCTGTATGGCTGCACTCATTTCTCTAGCTTTACCCTTCAATCATTTCTATTTTCTTTTCGACATTTTCTATCATTTCCCTTAAAAATATTAATTTTACTTCCTTTTTTTTAATTTTGTCTCACTCACTAATGTTTTTTTTTTTTCTAACTTTTTCATTTAAAACTTTCTTCAAAAAAAAAAAAAAAAGTATTGAAAAATGAGTAACAAAGGTCTAGACCAAGAGCAAGTAAATAGTGCATGGAAAAATTATTAATTACGTATTGAGAAAAAAAACAGAAAAACAAATAATGCCGCGGCAGACCCGTAGTTTCTAGCAATTGAAAATAAATAGCATAGTTCCATGGCATTGTAGTTAGGTTCGATAGCGATTTTTTTCAGTAGGTAGACATAGTTATTTTATTTAGAGCGGAATGTAAAATAACAAATATTTTAGCAGTTTTTGAAGAAAATGTTTCTGTCTTCAGTCAATACTACTCGTGTATATATTCCAAATCGTAGATCTTACAAACCCGTATTTTTTTCTCATCCAGAAACACACGATAAAAGATAATTCTTGATAATGCTGACCTGGAAATTTAAACTATACGTGCATCACCTAGTTGCAAGAGGTTGTAAAATGCGATTGTACTATTATAAGGAGTAAGCCATTGTGGTACATCTGGCAATTAGGATGCCAAGAGCAACTAACATAATCAGTGATTTCAAAACCTTTATACATTAAACTCTATTAACCATGCCAACCGAGAGAAGTACTTGCATACTCATATGCAAAATCCTTCACTTATTTTAAACCAAATCTTTCGAAGCGTTAAATGTGCACTATAAATTCCGGCATTCTTCATGGTACGGTCGTGATTCTTGCTTTTACTTTAATGTGTCTATAGCATTCCTTATTTCTTCCAAATAAAAATTGAATTTCACATACACTCTGCAAAAATAGGATCATAATGATATCGGAAAAAACTTCTTTGGTTATTGTTCGAAGAACTCTATGACTTTTACCGGCTAACGAGGTATGCTCAAATTAAAATGTGAATTTATCCCTTTCAAAATAACTCCAATTTAATTTTTTATACATATATACATACACTCAAAGGCGTTTCAGAATATGTTCAAAAAATAAGGTGACTTTATTTTTCTCGAAGAATATTTATTTATTCATCATATCTACAGGGTGGGCCAAATACAAGTCTATTTTTCAAAATGCAGTAAAATTAACAAAATTAACTTTTTTTTCATATATTATGGCTTTATTCCAAGCATTCCCATTAATTATGAAATACAACGTCGTTCAAGTGGCTGCACCGGCTGGCTTCGCATTAGCACCTTCTGTCACCCCAATTTCCCAAAACCCTGTTGATGGTTTCGGGCTGTAGCTTGGATGATATTGGCCTTAAGTGCTTGAATCGTTTCTGGATTGTTGGCATAACATCGGTCCTAAACGGTTACCCACAAAAAAAGTCCAAGAGGGTCAAATCGCAGCTCCAAGGCTGACATCTTGACATCGCCAACACGGCTGATAGCACGATTTGGGAATTTCGTGCGCAAAATCCTAAATGAACCAGAGGTCTTCCAAATCCATGTCTTCAATTTCAGTAAAAAAAACCGTCGGTTAACATGGCTCTGTAACGCCCACCGTTGACCGAAACGTTGCTCCCAGCCTCATTTTCGAAGAAAAATGGTCCAATGTTGCCACCACTTTACAATCCGTACCAAACTGTCACTCTTTGTGGATGCATTGGCTTCTCGACAATAACGTGCGGGTTTTCCGAGATGAAAATGCGCCTCGTCAGAAAAGATAATTTTTCGCCCAAAATCGTTGTCCAATTGTAACTGCCCTAAGGCCCAAATTGGGAAGCGATAACGAAGCGGATGGTCGCGCGCCTTCAATTGGACCATGTAAGCGAATAATCCGAGATCTTTGTGCGGAATTCTCCTCGGTGCGTGATATATTGAGCTGTTGAAATCGATGACGAGTCGAATTCAGTCTCGCACTCTCGGCCACAGCAGCCACATTCTCATCTGTGCGCACTGTACGACGACGAGGACCATGAGTGTTGTCCACTAGCATGCCAGTATCACGAACTTTTTGCACAAGCGAAATGGGTGCTTCATTTCGGTCCAAACTTAAAAAAACGCATTGTTTGGGCTACACAGCACTCTCTTTGAAAATAAATTTTCAATATTTCTCAACTTTGTTCAAGCTTTCGTGGTGCAATGGTAATCATCACCGACTGTTGAGCCGAAAGTCTGCAGTGCAACAACACGTTGTGAATGAGAGATGATAAAAAAAAAATGCTGACGAAGGCATAACACTAGCAGCCTAAGATCACCTCAAAATTCATATTCTGTGTGTGCATTTCCAATATAACACCTAAATGATATGGAAACAAACGAGTTACTGTGAACTACAACCAACGCAAAATTCAGTCAAATCTCTCAAATCCTATCTAGGACAACCACCCCCGGAGAGTTAACATCTTCGACACAAACCATCTGCATCCTGTCCAGGTTGTGTGACGAACACCATAAGAGCGTACACTCTTGAACCTTTTCATACACTTGCGCTAGCATTCTTTCTATCTTGAGCCTTGGGCTCTCAGAGCAATGCGGTCTTTATCTGCTCAATCGTGGCAAGCTCTCGTCCTTTCATGGATCTTTTCAGTTTTGGCAAGAGGCAGGTGACCAAGTCTGATGCATGCAGTGGCTGTTGCATGATTACGGTGTTGTTTTTGGCCAAAAAATTAAGCATAAGCAACAATGAGTGAATAAGTGTATTATTGTCCATGAACTTTTTCCCAAAAATTCGACGCATAACTTCAAGGTAATATTCTTTATTGACCGTACGATCTTCCGGCAAGAACTCACCATGAACCACGCCAGTGAGCAAAACGTTCACATTTGACCGAACTTGTGCTTTTATCAATCTTGGCCTTTTTTGTCGTTCTATTTGACATAACAATATTCCCATGTTTCACCAGCGATGACCGTTTTCAGAAAAACTGAATCGTTTTTGACGACAATCAGCAGCTCTTGAGCGATCCTCATGCGATGGTTCTTTCGGTAAAAATTTAAAAATTTCTGAACGAATTTCACTGACACACATTCCAGGCCAAAATATCTCAAAAAAAACCTTGGCACGACCCAACCGAATATGCCAATAACCTCAACGAATTCTTCGATAGTGATTCGATGCAATTTTCCATACCAATTTTCTTCACTGCTTCAACGTTGACGTGCTGAGGCGTCCAGGGCGGAAATCGTCGTTAACATCTTGTCGATCTTCTGTGTAGAGCTTGTGCTACTTATAAACAATTTTTTTTTGCTCAGAGTAGCCTCGCCAAAGTCAGTATTGAACATAGATCTAGCCCTTGTATCGGTGAAAAACAAACTCGGCTGATAATGTCAAGATATGTAAAGTACCAACTTAACAAATAAAAATTGGAAGTCGAAAATATTAGCTCAAGAAACCTTATTTTTTGAACAAATCTCGTATGTTGCGGGAAAGACTGCCATTTAAAACTCCTTTTTTTGGGTTTTTTTTTCGGATTATTGGTGGTAAAATTGAAAGAACTACAGGATTAAGACCTATACCTTTATCAACATTTGTCGAGCTTCTTTCAACCTTGGCCATTTGCTAGGAGGTTAGAACCTTAGTTTCGACGTTCATCACTTGACATAACGACCTGTCAGAAATTTTGCGTCGTTATTGACTCCATTTAGCAACTCCTAACCGACCCTATTATTCCGCTAGTTTTGTGGTTTTTGCTACCAGTAATAGTATCCAGAAATTCCAAGAAAATCTTCAAGATCTTCCGTCGCTTCTCTGACTGCGATTCGGCGATCGTCAATAGCCATGCTGCATTTTTTTTACAAGCTTTAGTGATAGTGATTCGGACGTCAAGATTATATATCATCGCTGCGGCTTTCTTGAAAGGTCAACTGAACTTGTAAACTTTATTTCATCCTTGTGACAAAATGTAATTTAAAAGAATGGAACATCGAGATCTCCTCTCTCTCCTCGGCCTACTTACCCCGCTACCCATGCTATATTTTAACATTGTAATGGTATTCATAACCCCTTAGTGAACGGGTGACTAAATGAAGAAAATCCGATAATCAGTTTGGAATAAACATTGCTGATCGTACCAAGCTCCTTGACAGTTGACATCCGACTAAAAGAGAGATTTAGCTAGCAACGCAAAGACGCTTTTAAAACGTGTTGACCGTGGTGACCAACGCAGCAAGAATGTACTCTGAGAACTTTTACGGCAATAAATGTTAATTGATCTCACAAACACCTCGTCCAGCATCAAATTTTAGTCCACATCGGCCTTGTATACCATATGCTGCACAAGAGCTAGATTAAAGCTAAATGTCCACTTCTTTAAAACTACACTGTTAGTTAGCTTTCTCAACTAATTTTCGGTGAAAAAAAGGGAATTACATTATGACACTACGAACTTCATGAAATTATAGCATATCAGTTCAAAGTCAATTTCAGTAACATTTTAAAAGTAAAGAGGATGGGATGAGCTAACTTACTTTGCATTAGTTGATTTCCATTTGTCTTTCTTTCCCATCTTACTGTGGCGGTTAGGCATGTAGATATAGGATCAAATGCTACAACGTTGCATGTCACAAACACGTTATTTGCATTATTAACCAGGGGCAGGATATTTTAATTGGTTGCGTGATACTGCCTAAGCTGTACCCGTAATGAGTATTTTGTTGTTCATCATTCGGTTTTACGATTACAATGCAAAAACAAAAAAGCCAGAGCTAGATAGCCACTGGACGTGTAAATAATTGATTTTTCTTTAATACTCTAATGATATGTAAAAATACTGGCCTAAATCAGCAGAAGCACGAGAGTGTTTGCAAAATGTAGAACTATCACCTCTTTCTAAGGATTCGTAACGTCTTTTATCTGTATAATATCACTGAAGTAGTAGGCACTAACGGATTTTCTCTTTTTTTATTCTTTTATCCTTCGGGAACCACAGTTCATTGTGCGCGGTCAATGATGAACATTTTTCACAGTTAAATAAGCATGAATCGTGTAAAATAACATTAAGTACAATACTTTCTATCCCGCTTGAACTTAGTAAATAGATACATATTGTAGTAGTTAGGTTGATTTATAACGGAACAAGGCATGAAATAGAGTATTCTTCCATTTTCAGAAGAAAAGGTTTTGACAAGTGTTCTGTGTCGTTCTAGACTCATTCTTTTCTGAATTTATGGAACTAGTGTAACATACATTAATAGTTAACCATTTACATTAAAAAAAAAATTTTCTTACTAATATTCTAACGATCTTGTCGAGATTTGACGCAGTTCACATAAAACATGCTTCGGATATTCTATCACCATATTGAAAGGACAAATCGAAAAAAAAGCAATTTAAATTATTTTTAAAAAATATATTTAAAAAATGTTATACAAAATTTTATTTTTGTTTAAATTTCTTTTCAATCTTCTTCTTAATCTTACCGTTAAATTTATACTTTTCACTAGAAATATCTTTCCTTTCTAGTTCTTCTTCGGTTTCGCAAGACTTTCTTTTACTTTATTATGACTATTTTTAAATATTTTCATTTTTCGTTTTCCCTTCTCTTCTCTTATACAAGTTGTCTTCTTCTTTGTTATTGTATTTTCCTTTATCTCATATATATACATATATATATAAAAACTGAAATTGCCTGCCAAAAATGTTGTACGATTTACCAAAACAAAAATATTTATACCTCTTATTGAACGAGAAAAGAAAAATATTTTTAACTGATTTCAAATTTATTAAGCTTGAAAATATGGATTGAACTACGCCTGCAACGTAAAAAACCAACCAAAGCATCTATATTTAATAAAAAAAAATAATATCTATAAATGGAGTTTAGCCAAAACACGTGCTCCAATATTTATGAATTATTATTGTATTTTCATATAAGTGTAATTATACTCTTAATTGATTGGTGTATTCTTATTTATTTATGTACTTTCTTTTAATTTAGTTTCATTTTAATTTAGCGAATTTAATTTATTATTTAGTTTGTGTACATCCTTGAATTGGATACCATTTTCGATAATTTCCTTTTATTGTTACTTGCATTCGACGTGTTTCTATGATTTGAGAATTTTTTTCTGTTTAGAGCTACCAAAATAAAAATATAATTTTTCATTTCCTTCATTTTACAAAATAATAGTATTTGTATATAAATATCTTTAAAAAAAAATGAAAGCAGAAATAATAATTTTTTTTTTGTCTGTTAATACAGAAAAAATATATATTTTGGTTGAATTTTGATTTCAATTTGGGCTTAAATATTTTATAGCATGGTCATTGTTGAAACATACCTCAAAGAACGTATAAGGAAAATTAAAAATAAATCAAAATTTAAAACTATATACAAATAAAAAGACAAAACCGCATTTGTTTTGTTATTTTCATTCAAATGTTCTATAATCATAAATTTTTCTACGTATTCAAGATGTGCTTAGTTCTCTTAGTTAAGCCATTACCAATGACGTAAACGTGTGGATCGTAGTTTTATCTTATTGTTTACTTTTTCTCTTACATAAATCATATATATCAAATACACTTAACAGAAAAAAAAGATACATTGATAAAAATATTCATATTTAGTAAAACATATGACTATTTCAGAATTATTTAGCTTTTTTGTATAATACAAAGCTTGTTTTCTAGATGATAGACCGAGAAGACTAAAACTCGTGCTCGTATATCAAACTTGACATTAAGTTGACCTCATATCTCAGTAAAAAAAAAAAAAAAACATTTAAAAAAAATAATAAATTCACTTCACCTGAAAATACACCCCTGAACACTTCATCCGTAGAGAGTCAAACCAAAAAAACACATGAATTTACATTTATTTGCGGAACATAAATACTATAATATTTATTAGATGAAAAGATATATAAAGAAATTAATAATAAATTCACAAATTAATTGATTTTTTTTTTTCAAATTCGTTCGGTTTAAATTATTTTTTGATTTTAATTCTGTGCCTTTTAATTAATTATATTTTTTGTTTCAATAATCAGAATAATAATATGATACTTCCTTTAAAGGATATTCCTTTCGATTTGATTTGATTTAGTTTTGCATTTGGAAAACAAAATTTTTCACATAATTTCACATGTTTATTTGTTTGTTCCACTTTTCACTATCCTTCCCGAATAAGGTTCCATGATGAGGAGCACGCGAATTTGCTAAACTCCATGTGGCTAACAGCCATCACCTTTTTATGTGTGGGCTATGGCGATATAGTTCCCAACACATATTGTGGACGTGGTATAACTCTAACCTGTGGTATGGTGGTGAGTATTAAAAAGAAAACAAAAAAAAAAAACATTTAAAAAAGGTTAAGTCCAGATCCTAGATTTTGTTTGCCTTCCTTTCAGTGTATGAAATTTTCCTTAAGATACCCCTAACCAGGTTTTTTATCAATTAAAATTACAAAAAGGGAAACACTTATAAACAGAATCGAGTGAACTGAAAGAAAAGTATTCAATAAATTCGGTTGGTTGGATTATATCTACGAGATTCCGTTCGCACAGTTCGATCCATATTTTCTACTCGACGAAATGTTTTTAAGACCACTAACAAAAAACAAAAAGACAAAAAAAAACAATAAAACTGTATCTCTTTCCAACCGTGTATCTTATGTTGTAACAGGTTTCATGACGAAGAACATGCAAATCTTTTGAATGCTATGTGGCTAATAGCGATCACTTTTTTAAGTGTCGGTTTTGGTGATATTGTCCCAAATACATACTGTGGTCGCGGTATCGCAGTCAGCACAGGAATTATGGTGAGTTTTTGATTTTCTTCTATTCCATTCAGCAAAGTCAACAAACAAAATACTGAGAAAGCTAATTCAAAAAGTGCACACGCTTTTCTAACAATTATGATGCAAAAAGTTTAAAAAAAAAATCATCTTTAACAAAAAAGCTGTAACTAATGGAATTATTCTGCTAATAAATTTCTTTATGATTTAAACGGGTTTAACTGTTCACTATTACTGATTTTTGGCCCCATATTAGGCAAAATAGACATTTATATTATGAAATAATAAGGAATTATCACGAAAAATATTTATCTCATCCTCTTCTTATTTATAATCAATTTAACAAGAGACTTTATTAAATAAATTGGTCAAACAAATTCACATTAAAAACCATTTGTTAATTATACAGGATATTGAAAGGAAGTTCGTTGGTGAACTTAAATACCTAAATTAAAAATACAATAATGTATTGCTAATAAAGGCTTTGGACTCACAATGGCGAATTTATTTCTATATTTTGATAAAATAATTCAAATACATCAACAAAAAACAAAATATACTGCTAATTATATTATTATAATTATTAGTATTATTAGCGGCCTTTTAAAGCTCCAAAGTTCAGTATACAAACAACAATAAAAACGGCTTTGTCTATGGAGATAATATCAGACTTGTATTAAAAAAAAAGCTGGCATTTTGAAATTAAAATGAAAAAATAAATAAGAAAAAACTGATAAACTCAAACCTTAAAAGATGGTTTACCCAAGTTAAACAGATTGAGCTTTTATCCGGTGTATGTATTAATTTTAAAGGAATTTTTAATGAAGAAAGCCTTTTTTCTAAATAAAATGGATATAGAATAATTCGTTCAAAAAACTTCCTCAGTAGAGCCAATTTACGACACCTTTGACTGAAGTGAAGCGTATTCCAGAAACGGCCTTCGAATGATTTAAAATCTGGACTATATGGCGGGCGGGGTTAAACTTCCCATCCGATATTTTCCAAGTTAGTTTTAACGGGTTGCACACATGTGGTCGAGCATTTGCGTGATGGAAAATCAATTAATCGTGCCTCGTCTCCCATTCCGGTAGTTTTTTTTTACTGCTTGGTTCAAACGCAAAAATTGTTGTCGGAAAAGAAGTCCATCGGCTGTTCGACCACTTCTAAGCAGCTCATAATAGACCACCCCTTTCTGATCCTATCAAATACACAGCTTTTCCTTGGCATATTTGGGTTGGAAGTCGATTTGGCTGGTTGGCTGGGTTTGGTATATGATTTTCTGCACTTGAGATTATCACCACAGATCTACTTTTCATCGCCAGTAATAATGCGGTACAAGAAAGATTTTTTTTTATGGCGATTAAGCAGCATTTCGGACATGCACAATCGCCTTCGACGTTTCTCGGTTTTAACTTGTATAGTACCCGATTCCGTTGCTTTTGAATCATTCTCACTGCCGTAAACCGTTTGGAAATTATTGCTAAGTCAATATTTAATGATTCTCCAAGTTCTTCCTGCGTTTGACACAGATGCTTCCAATTCTCCATTTTCAAACATTTTTGGCTCTTCCGGACGTCTCTCATCTTCCGTGTCCAAAACTGACGAAACCAGTACTCACAAGTCGAAATCGATAGAATACATATGATCACCATAAGTTTTAATCGAAGACTTTCAGTAACCCTTTACTTGGAAACCTTTAAAATGAATGCATATTATTTTTTACATTTGTTGCATTTGCAAACACATAAAAGAAATTATTATTATTTATTTAAAAATTATTTCCGTTCTCCTGCGCGTTTTAAATATTTGTATATCCTTGCGTAATTGAAGATTTACGAATCACTTGACACTTCGATGCTCAACGATCAGACAAACTTAAGCCCAACTCAGCTACCAGGTAAGAGTAAGCCACCAGGCATAATCAACCATGGTACACCTGATGGCCATCCAATAACGAAACATACATAGCCATCAGGCAAATTCGGTGGCCATGCATACTTAACGATCAAGCATACTTTCATCAGACGTATTCAGCCATCAGACATACTCCTACATCAGGTATACTAACCATAACCAACCATAAGGTATACTCAGCCATCGATCACACTTATCACTCCACCATCTCTAGCTATTTCGTCGACAAGTTCTGCGTATATGACGTAGTGCAGTATAGTTGAGATTTGGTGATGGGTACCTTCTGATTGTCATCTGGCTTTCCACGGATTTTCGCTCAGCTCCATTTTTAGCCTAAAACACTTACGAACATTTTCAATAATAAGATACGGGCCTTTCAGTCCCAAATCCCTCACTGTCGATTCTGTTCAAAAGCTTGAAGCAATTTATTGCAAATAATATTAAAATAATACAAAGATTATTAAAACGCATAAAAACGATGATGATAGCCAGGGACTTAGTGCTCCAATTGGTTTCCAAGTCGAAATAATTTTTAAAGAAAAATGGTATCAATGCCCACACAGCACATCAAGCAAAAACTTTCTGCAGATGAAACGTCGTCTCAATTAAGACTTGTGAGATGTGTTAGAATCAAGAGCAATCTCGTTTTTGACTTATTTACTACCCATTATAAACCCTTTGCCCGCACTGTAATAAAACGACATCGATCGCGTAAGCTAGTAAATTCATATTATTCCGCATAATCTTTAATTATTTGAATACATGTCAAATTGTTATCCTCAGTAGCTCATCCCTAATAACGCTCATAACTTTTCCGGCAGTTCGAAAATGACCAAATCTCGAACTTAAAAAACACTTTTCAATAGCTTACTCGTCGTTCTTAATTCTGAAAACCATCAGCTGTCGTTACCAAAACAGAAAACCTACTTTCCCTATCACACATGTGTGTGCATTTCTAATATAACATTTTAATGACATGGAAACGAAAGAATTACTGTGAACTACGAACTACCAACGCAAATTCAGTAGATTCTCTCAAATTGTATCTAGGACAACCACCCCCGGAGAGTAGTGGACGAGCATCTTCGACATAAACCATCTGCACCCCGTCCAGGTTATGTGACAAACACAAGAGCGTACACTCTTGAACCTGCACAAATTATTCAAAAAAAAAAAAACTAGTCTACCTATATATACCGTGTGGGTACCATCATTGGCAACTGTTCTTCGTCTAATATTATGTAATGTTATTAATACCCTCTCGATCATCCTAACACTTTTCGGCCTTATCAAGTGTCTACAAGTTCTATTTAATAAAGCACTAACTCAATTGTTTTCATCGAGCTAAAAAAGAGTGGCAATCCCTGTGTATCAAAGGCATCACGCAAATGTGGTCGTAATCTTATCTTTTAACAATCAGTCAGAAAATATGGCGTGCTACTTCGATATCAATAGAGCGCCAATTAAATAAATTAGTGGCTCATAGTTGATTAAGTGGGGTGATCCAAAAGTAATGATAATGGATATAAAACACGATGATTATAGTTACAAAAATGATTAATTTTTCTACATAGTCTCCTAGCAAGTCAATACATTCAGTTCCTCTTTTCTCTAAAATAATCTTTGTCTTGACCCTCCCAAAACACCATAACAGCGGCCATAACTTTGCTATTGTCAAAATTCTTGTTTCAGATGTATTCCTTGGGCCGAAGAAAGACATAGAAGTCAATGAGAGATTGATCTGGCGAATAGGGCGCGTTTCTTGAATGGTAGCCATCGCAACTGCGGCTTTGTCAGCCGGGCCGTTGCCTTTGTGAGACAGCGCTCAAGCTGGCAGTTTGTCGCGTCAATTTCTTTAACCTCCTGCAATCTTCTTAGTTGGTCTACGTAGTAAGATCCTGAAATAGTACGAGTAGCTCCCTTTTCCAAATATTCCACCACAATTATTCCTTCAGCGTCCGAAAACACTGATGCCATAACTTTTTCAGAATTTGACACTTTGAATTTCTTTGGCGACGGTGGTGATGCTCGCTTCCAAGTCATCGATTGTTTTTTGGTTTCAGGATCAAAAGGGTGGATCCAGGTCTCGTTCATAGTCACGTGACGTAACAAAAACCTTGTCTGATCTGATTGGAATTTCTCGAAAATCAGCCTCGAAATTTCGACTCGTTTTTTCTGTTGCTCGTCGATTAACATGCTCGGTACCTAATGCGCAAAGTCCTTTTTCATGCGCAAGTCGTTCTTTAAACCCTACCGTAGGAGAAACCTGTAACCACGGCTACATACATATATACATATGTCATCGAAAACAAATTAAATCAACCTAATGATGAAGTCACTCCTGGGCCTGACAGTCTCCTTGCCATATTTCTAAAAAAAATGGTCCTCAACCGTCTCTGTCCCTCTATCAAAAATTCTCAGTTTATCCCTATCTCTAGGTGAACTCCCCCAAACCTCTTTTATAACCCCTAGAGACAAAAAACATCCAAAGAACAATATTAACAATTATCGTCCAATTGCTAAACTGTCACATACGAGTATACCCAAACTCTGCCAGAGTACTTTGTACGAAATTTAAGGTTTTCGCTGCAAGTCTTTAATCTCCTCTAGACAACACGATTTGCTCAAACGCAGATCTTCAACCATAAACCTTGTTGAATTTGTGTCCTTTACACTCTCAGCCTTAGAGAATGGCAAAAAAGTCTCAATTATTTCAACCGATTTCAATAAAATATTTGATAAAATCTCCCACAGACTCATAGACAATACTATTACAGATGATAGACTATTACAGTATTCGTTTCAGACCTTCATGTTCTAACCTTTTTTAACTTCCCCGGGCGTCCCCAAAGGCAGTTACTTAGGTCCACATCTTTTCATTCTTACCATTAACGTTTGTAAATGGTGATTAAGCATTCCCACGTTTCACTATATGCCCAAGACACCAAATGCTTCAAAAGCCTTTCCTCCAGTCATGAAACTTCCCTTATTCAATCAGATCTCAATAGTTTTTCCATCTGGTGTTCCAAAAATTGCTTGAACATTTCCAAATGCCATTCAATCACTTTTCCACCTAAATGAATCAAACCTCCTCCGCATCTTTACTTCCTCAATAATCAGCCCATCTCCACCGTTCAGGCTATCCGAGATCTTAGCATTTTATGTGACCAGGAGCTAAATGTTCGTTCACATATCGATGAGATAATCCTTAAAACTAATTCAGTACGCGGTTTCGTGAAGCGATGGTCTAAAGAATTCTCCAACCCTTACGTTACCCGATCTCACTACATAACTTTTATCAGGCCCCTTCTTCTATGCCTCTCAAGTATGGTTTCCTTACCAACAAACCCACATTTCTAGAATCGAGAGCATCCAACGCCAGTTCCTATGTTTTGCACTTCGAGGTCTCACCTGGAACAATCCTTTGCTCTTAACACCCTATCAAGTTCGTCTTACTTTGTCTTAGTTCGATTTCAACCTCAACATTCCATGCCTAAAAATCGGTCTTTTTAATCACGTCGCACTCTCCGTTCTTCTTAGTTAATAAGTTAGATTAAGTTAGCTTGAACTACTATAAGTTCAATAAATGGGAGAGAAATTAAAAATTAAATTAAATAATTTACTTGATGGTCACTCTTCGATCTGCCAACACGGCTTTTTACCCTCAGAGAGGGACGTGGATGGGCGTCCTTCGCGATGTTCATCTTCAGTGGATGTCTTGCTCAGCAGCTTAAACTCCCTGCCCAGCGAACTACTATGATATATGGAATAGTTATGTGTCCAAAAATTGGATTTTTGTGCGGACTGGAAATAACAAATTATCATTACTTTTGAATCACCCCTATATATACGAGTAAATAACAATACATTATAGAAATAATACAAGCGACCGCCTAACAATTTATGATCAAGTTCGGAATTGTAAATTGCGAATTCTGTACTTAGCTTTAGAGTTACAAAAGAAGTTTATTGTTTACCTAAGATATGCTCAGCTTAATGCTCAATATTAAAGCATACATTTTGACCATATTTCATCAATTTCCAATAAGGTTTGATCCATTTCATATTTCCATACCTTCCCAAATATTATATATTACTCACCGGTGCTAGTTTAACTCCATGTTGTACATCACATCGAAATTTATTTTGAATATATATAAAAGGCCTATTTTCGGCTTAAACTTACCCGTAAATTGTAATAATAAAAAATGCGTAATTGCAGCCTCAACGAATCCCAAAACCATCAACCAAGCAACATGTATTTTCGAACTCATTTTAACTCACTTCTTTTTGATTTCAGGGCGCCGGTTGTACAGCTTTACTGGTCGCGGTGGTTTCAAGAAAACTCGAGCTGACGCGAGCTGAAAAACATGTGCACAATTTTATGATGGACACACAGTTAACAAAGCGGGTATTTAATTCTAAATAGTTTATGATTTCATTTGAGAAAAAAAAACGAAAAGAAAATATAAGCACAAAAAAAAAAACAAAACAAAAAAATCTGGCAAAGTCCAACGCTAATCCAATTAAACTTACTTTATTCCATTTTTTCATTTGTTTGTCTTCAATTAGCTGAAAAATGCTGCAGCGAATGTTCTTCGTGAAACTTGGCTCATTTACAAACATACAAGACTAGTAAAACGGGTTAATCCCGGTCGTGTAAGAACCCACCAAAGAAAGTTCCTTCTTGCAATATATGCGTGAGTATTTTTAATAATCGTCCACACCTCTATTCAGTTCAAAATCCCCCCAAAAAACAAAAAACAAAAAACAATTTAAACAAAGTCATGATAAAAAACAAAACAAAACAAAAAATTAATTAAACTAAACAAAGATCAGTTAAATAGAAATTACGTTTTTATAACAAACCCTGATTTTGTCCTCCCAAGCTCGTTTCCTCTGGCCTACAGAGTCGTCACTAAATGTTGTCATACTAACAACTTTATTGTTCACTTGATCGCACAATAGCTATTTTGTTCTATTCTCTCAATGACTTGTTTTTTATTCGTTTGTTTGTTGACCAAAAAAATAATTAAATTAACCGAATCCTTATTTTCATTGCACTTATATGCAACAGCAGTACAAAAATATATACAATATTTAAAAAAACTAAAAATAGATCAGACTTAACGATACTAATAGGCGCTTGAGGTAGAAAGATGTCATGTTAGCAACATGCGATAGGAGAGCATAACCTTTAAGGCTTCACAAGCATACATTCAACTAATTAGTCGGCTTACAACTTAGATTAAACTCGTTTTACTAGCCTGTAAATAGGTTGTAAAGCCCTGTTTACAATCATACAATCATGAATTGGTCGTCGTTTCTTCCAGAATCTCGTATCTCAAAATATGTGTGTGTGTTCTCGTACTTAAAACAACAATTGTGTATACTGTCTTACGTTTTAGTTCATGTAGTTGTTTGTTTGGTTATATATTGTTTATAAACGTTACTGAAATACTCCTTAATTCGAAACCAATCGTGAATCAGGGAAAAACAATTTTTTTTTTGTTAGTGTTGTTGGTGGTCTTACACTCGATGAATGTAAACTCCAATTTTCACTTTGAATATTAGTTTCCATATTTCGTTGTAGTTAAGATTGCAGAATTTAATTTGAACTCAAAAATCCAATAACTTATTTATACATATATTGTTGTGTCTTCCGTTGTTGCTGCGTATGGATGGATACGCTCACTCGTGCTCGTATGGTGTCCTTGCTTACCTCGATAAGAGTTACATAGATATTGCGGTAATTTTCAATAAGCTTCATAAGTGGTACTAAGTCATCGAATTAAGCAGGCCAAGATGTAGTTGTATCCTTATGGCAATTTCTTATTCCGTTTCGCCTTGAAACCCAATCCACCAAAGTCAATTACAACTCTGCATGAACAGACTAAAATCACTTCAGCGGCAGCACATAATATCCTCTGTGCTTGCACCCCTTCCATGGATTACCTCAAAGAGCACAAACACTCAACACTTAAATCCTTAAGATTTTCGTTTATTTATTTCTTTTTCTATCAATTTTCTTTCCTCCTACCACTTTTGAGAAGCAAAAACAAAAATCAAACAATTAAATAAGCAAATATTTCGAGATACGATTTTCTGCAATCTTAACGACGAAATGTTTATCATATATCATCGCAAAGTATTTTTCACGGATGGACTAATGGACTCAAAACATTTAAAAATTAACAAATCGAAATCATAACTATTAATAAATGTGTAAATATGAATTTATATTAATTTTTATATATTTTACTTATATTTTGTCTGTTTGTCGTTTGCAATGAAATTTTGTGTACGGAAAATCTTGGAAGAGTGCATAATATAATCAGAATCGAGAAATAAAATTCAATTATTTTTCCAAGATTTTTCAAAATTATTGTTCGTAGATATTTATAGAATTTGTACATATCAAACGCACTGGACCGATGTTAAAAATAAATATATCAAGGTGTCTAAAATATTTTCTGGTTAATAATTAAAAATTAATTTTATTTACGTATTCGTTTCGGTGCTATTTTAGTTTTTTTATAAAATATTATATTTCCTTAGGACTTACTGGCAGCATTATCAAGTTATTATATTAAAATATTCACTGCGGATCACTGTTTTCACAATGTTTTCCTACCATTTTTCGCTGTGCCATTGCATCTTTTCCATGGCGCGGCCTTACTGACGGGTTTGCATCTCCGCTTAACGAATCGCCGTCCACTGTCCACTCGTTCTACTTGTCCTGCCCATTGAGTACTGTTTAGAAAGCACCTGGTCTTTACAAGCTGCGAACGTTCTATGAGCCTATCCTTAATTTTGGATCATTTGTTTTCATGGATCGATCCGATCGAGGAACTAGTTTACCCCCGAAAATAAGGGAAGACCAGCTATATTTAACACCAAGGTGTGACAATGATTTTTAGTGCGGTTTGTGTTGTAATCGGGCATTCATTATTTATTATTTATCATTAATTAATAAATCGTTGTGCAGAGTCATTAGCTCTGTGCCTAACTTTATCAATTTTTTTCTTAATAAAGCTGAGGATGTCGCTCATTGCATCTGAGCTAATCCCGTAAAGAGTTATGATTTCTCTGAGGAGAATATGCGTTATAAGGTGGCAGAGGACAGCACATTCGCATAGTATATGCTTCGCAGTTTCCTCGTCCTCTAGACAGCGTCGACACTTGGTTTCAGACGAGAAATTAATTTTGTTAATATGATATCTCAAACTATAGTGTCCTGAAATGTGGCTGACCAGTCTTCTGATATCGACTCATATTTGAGAATATTGATAGACTGTTTATTCAGGGGCCGTATGAATTTCTTCGATTGTCGGAGTCCGTAAACTGTGTTCCTAAAGTGCAGGTATTGCGATTTTTCCCACTTGTCTAAGAGAAAATTAATCTTCGACATGATATGTACTTTTCACTGGGACCTTTTCTAGCGAATTGGTCGAGGATTGGGCCGTTATGCCAAGGCACCCGACAGAGTTTGACCGTGTTTCTTTTGGCTAAGTCCGCAGGCCACCGTAACATTCCTTAACGGATTTTGAGTTCGTGTTATACGAGCTCAACGGTTTGAGCGCTACCTGAGTATCTGAAAGTATATTAGTGGTTATACCTCTTATGCCAGTCTCTAAGTTTAGGTTGACGTACGATAGGATGGCATATAGTACGACTTGGAAGACACAAGGACTAGTTTCCAGGGCCTTCGATATTTAATAGATAATTTTATACCATCATTTTTGAAATATGATTTCGAGCATATGCGTGCCACGGCTAGCTTAAATTAAGCGCAATCTTGAAGTCCAATTTTTGACGAGCAACTAGGCCTCGATATCAGCAATAACACGGCGAATGTTGACTTCCAAATCGTCCAACGTCTCTTCTTTATCGGCATAGAGTGACTTCACATACCTACAAAGAAAGTAATTTAAAGATGTGAGTTCACAGATCCACTACGTGAAATTATGCGCTAAACAAATGCTTCCCCGCAATAAATTGATCTTGTTGAAACCAAAGCTCTGTCACGTCAATGCCATTCAACTGAGGAACGAAGAAGTCAGAAATCAGGTTTCTATACGCTCTCCATTGACGGTAATATTCTTAAAGAAATATGGGCCCATGACTCCACCAGCCCATAAAGCACAACATACTCTTACAGTGAGTTTTTATGGTTGTAAGGGCGTCTCGACAAAGACTTCTGGGATTCCTCGACTCCAAGTTCGGCATATCCATTTGACTAAACATAGGCCTCATCGGAGTACGAGCGTTGAAAATGAGGATCAAGCTGAATCATGTTTTTGGCCCATTCACCGAACATACGACGTGTATAATGGTCACGCGGTTTCAACTCTTACACGCATAGCTCCAATTGCTGTGCACTATGGCGAATCGAATCATTCGGAATCTCTGGCAAACCGATCAAACGGCAATAACTTCTTCTCCTCGCACTGTTTGTCGTCTTCGAGGATGCGTATTACGAACCTGGTACGAAAACAGTTCATCTTGTTCCGAATTACTTACAGATGGACGATTATATCAACCGTAATTAGAACCTAGCCATGGTGAACCGAACCATGGTTTTCAAAATAGGTTTGCACAATTTGCATGCGTTATTCTGGAATGGATCTATTCATTGTAAAATGGCAAAACATTAACCACAAATCAACTTTCAACTGCCAAACTTACAATATGTAGAAACAGAGTAGACAGTTTAATATCCAAACTTCTAAAAAAACACCCTTTAGAAGAGTATACCTATAATGAGATCGTGCTTGGAGAGGCCGGGAGCATTAAGTTGGAGAGTAAACAGGTCGATGTGCGTAGAGCTTGCAGGGCTAATGTGGGTGGTAGTTTTAAATTAAAAACTAAAACCTCCCGCAAAAGCTGCTTATTTAACACACATTTTGACATAAGTAAATATTCAAAACAATAAAAAACAAGTATTTTTCTATAAATTCAGAGTTAAGCTGAATGTTATTGACTGATGTCTCTGATACCACCGAGATTGGCTATCACTTATAACAGCTTGAGCCCTCTTTTAAAAACGCACCGAACTAATTTGTATACCCTATAATAGATTCGTTAATTTCCAAATCACTCGCTAATCCAATACTTTTTTTTCTACTTTACTTTCTGCATCGACTTTAACACAGCCCACTTTTCAAATCTAGAGACGTCGAATACTTTGCAAAATCCTTTAATTATATATTTTTTTTGTGATATCTACCTGGATTCAATGTAATGGGTGTCCAGTGTAAAATTTTCAAGTTTGAAAAAAAATAAATAAAACTCTGAAAATTGTAGGCTACACTTTATTTGGGAAAATGTACAGTCATGTTGCAGATTTTATTTTTTAAAAACAATATCTTCTAATTGATGCCCGTTTCTTTCCAGGCACTCTTGGAGCCGGACCCTCACATTTGTAATAACACGAGAACAAAGAGCTGGTTCAATGGCGGCAGTTTCTCTTGCAGGGCCTGAATTGTTCCAGGATTGCCATTGTTAACCCTTGACTTGATGTATCCTCATAGGAAAAGGTCGCATGGTGTGTGGTCCGGAGAGCGAAGTGGCCAGGGTATGTCTCCACACTTGCTGACCAATTTATCCGGGAAAATAGCCCCCAGCTTTTTCTTCGAAATCCTAGCCGCGTATGGTTTAGCACCGTCTTGCTCAAATAGTGTTCTGTTGCTGTGCCCGAGAAACAGGGATGGTCGGGGTAAATGGTAATCATCACCGACTGTTGAGCCGAAGTTGTAGTTCAAGTCGGTCCATAGTCAGGAACAATTCCTATACGGAAAAACGGTGCAATAACATCAGTTGTGAATGAGAGATGATACAGTGTTATGACGAAGGCATAACACTCGCAATATAAGATCACATCAAAATTCATACTCCGTGTGTGTATTTCCACTATAACATCTTAATGTCACGGAATCAAAAGAAGTTACTGTGAACTACAACCAACGTGACAAAATTCAGTCAAACCTCTCGAATGATATCTAGGACAACCACTCCCGGAGAATAGTGAACGAACATCTTTGACACAAACCATCTGCACCCCGTCCAGGTTGTGTGACAAACACACTCTACACTCCTACACTCTTGAACCTGCACGATTTATAAAAAAAGAAAAAGGTACAGCGACAGAAACTCGTGCATCATTCGACAATACAATTCAGCAGTGACTGTCTCTTGCTGGTTAAAAACATAAGGGCCAATTACCCTTCGGGCAGAAATGTCACGCCATACCGTCGTTTTGGGGCAATGTAATCTTTTTTGATGCCGTTCTCTAGAATTGTTTGGGCACAAGTAATGTAAATTCTGTTTATTTACGTAACCATCAATATGAAAATGTGCTATATCACTAAGCAATATATTGCCAATCATTCGTGCTGTTCGAAACTGTTCGAGCATTGTTCTTGCGAAGGTCTCACGCAAAGGATCAAACCTTGCACGATCTGGATTTTGTATTGCCGTAGAGCCCGCAATCTTTCTTATGGATCTTCGCGGATTTCACATAATTTCGTGTCGAATTTGAGCGAAATGTTCCGGCGTCGGTGCTGATGGTCCCGGAGGAGTTCTGTTCACCATTGTCCCTTCTTAATTAAACCTTTGCATCCACGACCAGATAAGTTGCGCACAAACCAACGATTCACCCGTTTTCAAATATTGCTCAACCGCGAATGCGCGGTGTGCTCCCCACCAAAAATTAATCGCCACCGCGACCCACTTACCTCACCCCGCTGGTTTTTGAAAATTACCGCTGGACACCCTTTAATATGTTACCTTTAAAATATGTCTTTTATTTCGCTCCATAGAACAATCTAAATTTAAGTTATGTTCTGATGAAAATGATATTCTCCTACTTCTTATTTTCCAAAGAGATCTCTTAGGGTAGATAACAAGGACAGCTCCTAATTATTAGCATTTTGTATATAGGATGTGTGAGGAGAATTTATTCTCTGTAATGGAAAGAAGTACTTAGGAAAAGTGTTCCACACCTGTGGTAATGGTGTTTTCCATGCTGGAATAAAATAGTCCAAGTGAGGTTCATTCTAGAGAAAAAAATAATGTTTTATAAAAAAGTTGTAAATTCTCTTACAACTACCTGAGAACATAGGCTAAATAGAGCAAAGGCTTACCTCTATAGTTGTCACAACCGCTTACAGTTCGGCAAACAGGGCAAATGTCAGTGATAACTGGAGAGGTTTAATTAAGCTCGATAAAAGGGCAAGGGTCTCATAGCTGCCGAGGTCGCAAAGTTAGCAAGTACAAGAAATTTGAAAATTGTACGTAATTGCACAGTAGTGCTTATGGTCGATCCCGTTTCTCAACTTCAGTCAAATGTTGTGTGGTTCCTCCATGGTAACGTAGCTGCCCAAGGTCGCAAAGTTAGCAAGTACAAGAAATTTGAAAATTGTACGTAATTTCACGGTAGTGCTTATGGTCGATCCCGTTTCTCGGCTTCAGAGCTACTTTCTTGACTGTATTTTGAGTTAAGCAGTTGGCGTGATTTCAGTTCTAGCCTATAAAGTAAAATGTTGTGTGGTTCCTCTTTGTACCACGAAGACAAAACTGAAAAGTAAACAAAGGAAAATAAATTTATTTTTGAAATAAAATATTTGGAAAAACCTACGACAAGATAGGCTAGTGCCTGTGGTGGTTAGTGAAGTTCGTTTGTTTGTTACTGTGCTCTAAGCATCCTAGGCAAACGACACTAGGGCTCTGACTGGTGTTTCAACCCAAATCAGCTTGACCTAAGGATACTCTCATCCTGTCATTATCAGTCAGCGTGCTAAATTGATTAACCAAGAAAGAACTATAGACGCTGCAAATATGTGCCCCAAACCAACACAGCTAGCGAGTCTACGTCCCAAAAACAAATATTCGTATCGATCTGGACTCGGCTCAAAAAGTTCGTTTGTTTTGATGTTTTGAATAGCAACCAATTGACTGAGACTTTTTTGTAGTCTCTGAAAAGTGGACTTTCCATAATTAATCCTATTGAAAAGTTAGTTATGTGGTTCATGACAATCGTCCCCTACATTCAAACTTCGATGGAAATTTGACTGTCTAAAAAGATAGACGAAACGTAAAGTGGCCTTTTTCAAAAAGAGAATGAACCCTTAGGTTTTGGTTAAATTCATTTATAATTTTAAAAAAGCTGTCTTGAGACACTATACAATATTTGCTTCATCAAAAAGAACTTGATAATGTCCTAAAAAATATTGTTGCAAGCCTTTTGGAAATCTTTTATGCCGGTGGTTTTGCTTTCATCGGCAAATGCATATTCCAAATAGTCAAAATCCTCGTTGAAATACCATTTTTTAGTCAAAATATCAGTCAAAAATGTCGATCGAAGAGATGACGTGTTCCGTCTTAACGATATCCTAGGTTTCAAATGAATGCAGGCATAACATGTTCGGCTATCACTAACTCCAGTAACTAATAGACGTTAAGACGTTGGCCTATGTCAACAAGGCAACACAATATCGAACCAAAATTGTCAACGTTCCAGCCAATATTTGTAGAAGAGTGTTGAAAAATTGGCTCCGCACAACCAATCGCCGCAGATGTGTGCGAATGGAACCAATGAATCACATCGAATCCTTACTTAAATTTACCATTTATACTATATCTGGAATAAAGAACATTATGTCATTATTGAAAATCCTTGTATTAGGCGTTAAGACGATAGTTGTAAGTTGTAAGATAGTAATGCTTGCGGTTCTCCCAATTCATGAAGAAATTCAGGGACTCGATCTATGGAATAGCATTCAGCTCTATCAACGATTGGCTTTTACCCTCAGTTCAGATTCATTTAGCAACTTTCATTTTCAACCATCTTTATTCGAAATTCAATCGTTTCGACTCATGACATGAAGCTTAAGACTTCAACATGAACGTATCAATTTCATCAATTTTTTTATGTGCTGGGATACCATTCACAAGATGATCCTAAACGCAACGACGCGACGTAACACCATGGTACGGGTACGGGCATATGACAACAACTAAAATTTGGGAATTATTTTTTTGCGAAAACCTCTGTTGTATAATGTTCTAGCCAAGATTGCCTTTCTGTAGTTCCCTTTCATCTAAAAATAAAAATCGACTAAGGTCCTCCACAGACTGTAACGTTAGCAATATATGATCGGAATACGGTCTTATGCTGCCAATGTTTAGATCTCGGTTTGCGAGGTAACATATGTAGGTATCCAGGCTTGGAAAGGCGGTTTAGTATTTTTTTTTTTGGCACCACTTCCATTTATAAGAAATTGTTTATTTTGTGTTACGTGCGATATATTGATCCAATTAAACTTATGAATAACAAATAAATTTGATTCGCATTTAAAAATAATTGGTTCAGTGCGTTTGTTGTAAATAATTGTTAACCAACATTGAAAAAAACATCTTGAGGAACCACTGATATGAATAAAAATTAAACAATTTATGATAAGCTAGAATTAGTTGAACTTTTATTGTAAAAAAAATTGTTAATAAGGATAAAGAAAAAGAAAAACAAATCTTACTATCCCAACTACCATACTTTTATTTAGACTTATTGTGTGAAATCAATGTGCGCTCTTAACTCTGTGCTTTCTACTAGCAATAAGTCTTTAATGATTAACCATTGAACTAGGAGTTGTATGTAGAAGAATGTTAATTGTTTAAGAACAGTGAAGATGCAAGACTTCAACTTTTCCATAGATTATAACTAACTTACTAATCTAAATACGTTCTGTTGGTGTAACGAAAAGCTTCCTTCACTTAAAATGTAAAAATTAATAATCTCTTTCTGATAAAATTAAATGTAGATTGCGAAAAGTTAAAATGGATCAACGTAAACTCATGGATAATGCCAACACGATAACTGATATGGCGAAAGTAAGTTTGTCTGTTATCGAATTAATTCGAAAATATACTATTTATTTGACGGCTAGACTCAAAATACTGTTTACGAAATAATATCGGACATGTCAAGCCGGCAGGACTCTATAGAGGAACGTCTAACGAATCTCGAAGATAAATTGCAAACACTGCAGGTGGGGCTCTACTAAATTCATATAATACATTCCACCAATTTACTTATTTTTTTTTAAGGACCACATGGAAAGCCTTCCCGATATAATATCAAGGTGCCTAAGTCAACATCAGGAAAGGATAGAGCAACGACGGAATTTTTTACATCCTGATGCAGCGGCTACAACAATGCAGATCTCTCCGCAGTCAGTTTTTAATGCTCCGACAACTTTATTTCCACATTCCAGGTATGATCCAACGAAACATGATTAAAAATAATGCGACCAATTAAATTCTCTTTGGGTTCTATAGTTATGCTTTAATAATGAAATAACAAACGAAAATCTGAAATAACGGTTGGTACTAAAATTATTTTTTTTTTTTCAAAATTATTATGTCCAAAATGTCCAAGCTCAAAATTAATTTATTGTCGGCATATATTTGTTTGAAGGAACTATCGCTTGCCTGCACCTATCTGATATTGTTGTGGATCTGGTAGAAATTGTATTATAAAAGTCACTCCTTTAGTCTTTCTTATAGAGCCGGCCTTATATACATATTTATGCTCCTTAGTTAAGCTAGAATTATTTCTGTTTTATATCGTTGCCCGATAAAATGTTTCATATTGATTTACAATCAATCAGGACAATTATAATATGTCCTTATTTTTGTAGGATACAATTTAATTTTTATTTTAGCCAATAGACTAAGTCCATCACTGGTTTAGGCTAGGTTCGAAAAGGAACGTAAAAAAGTAATTCATACATATGTATATGTATCTACATACTTTTTGAAAAATGGTTTTCATAAATATTTCTTAAAAGGTCCTTTTTTAAGAGAAAGAGTTGTTTTTTTTTGCAAATGGTAATCGTCATCACATAAGTTCTCTATAAGTTTTCTATAATTATATACACAATTGCTAAGCATTGTGAGATTATTATCATAATCATAAATTGAGATTTGGCTAATATTAAGGTCTTACAACCTCAATAGTTACTGGCATCGATTCCCTCGTTAACGAATAAGGCCAGAACGTAAAGCAATGATTCTACGAGCTAAATTTCTTGTAGGCATGGCTGATTTTCTTTACTCCAAATTTAATTGTTGGTGACAATAAAAAAGATGCTTCATCGCGTGCAAAATAATAAACAGCCAAGTTCGTAAAACAAAATCTTTCCACAGAATATTTTATTTAGTGGATGAATATACTCGTAGATCTAATGGCACGTCGAACCTACAGTTGATACATATTCCGGTGCATAATATGTGACGTTTCTGCTGATACGTATGTAAAATACATATGACATATAGACCTGGAAAGTATTTCATAGTTATTCGAATTAATTTTTCGAATGGATTAGTATACGAGATTTGTTCAAAAAATAAGGTGACTTTTTTATTTTTATCGAAAAATATTTATTTATTCATCAATATCTATATTGTCTCCTTGAAAGTAATTTCACTTAGATATAATACACTTGTGTCAACATTTCTTCCAATTCCCTAAGCATTTCTGATATGCGCTTTTTGATATAGCCTTGAGCTCTTCCAGCAATGCGGCCTTTATCATCTCAATCTTGGCAAATATACGTCCTTTCATGGGTCTTTTCAATTTTGGAAAGAGAGCGACAGGGGGCCAAGTCCGGTGAACACGGTGCCTAAGGAATGATTATCATATTGTTTTTGATTAACAATTATGCACAAGCAACAATGAATGAGCAGGTACGTTATCGTGATGCAACAGCCATGCATTTTTTTTTCCCACAAATTCGGATTTTCTACGCCTTGCCTCACACAAGCGCTGCATAACTTCAATACGCAGTCAGTATTCCTTATTGACCGTACGATATTCCAGTAAGAACTCATGATGAACCACTAGTGAACCATAATGAGCAAAACTTTTACATTTGAACGAACTTGGCGTCAAAGCTATTCTGGTTGCTTCCCTTGCGATTATAACCATATAGCCATGGTGACTATTTTCAACAAACCTGGATCATCATTCAACAACTCCTGAGCGATGTTCATGCGATGGTTCTTTTGGTCAAAATTTAGCAATTTCGGAACCAACTTCGCTGTCACACGTTTCATGCCCAAAATATCTGAATGCTATGATTTGACGATTTTTCATGACAATTTTCTTCACTGCTTCAACGTTTTCATTCATTGATGGCGTCCTGAGGCGAGCATCGTCATTAACGCCTTCTAGGCCTTATATAAGGGGTTTTACGAGAGGTAATCCAAAGGTAATGATATTTAAAATAAAAAATGGTGATTATAATTGAAAAAATGATTTATTTTTTACATAGTCTCCTAAAAAGTCGATATATTTAGTCCATCCTTTATCTGAACTCAGGATTGGATAGTGGCTCCCTTTCCAAATATTCCACCATAATTATTCTTTCGGCGTCCCAAAAAGCGGATGCAAGAACTTTTCCCGCCGAACTTGACACTTTGGATTTCTTTAGCGGCGGTGAGGAGTCTCGCTTCCAAGCCATCGATTATTGTTCGATTTCAAGATGAAAATGGTGGATCCGGATCTCGACCATGGGTAGGAAACGTAACGAGACATTACCTGATCTACATGGAACTTCTTGAGATTCACCCTCGAAATGTCGACTCGTTTTTTTCTTTTGCTCGTCGGTTAAGATTCTTGGTACCCAATGCGAAGAGACGTGCAGATCTCTTCTATCTGCCAATTCAACATTTTTGATTTATCATATTATCCTTAGTGAGGTACGTGAATACCCACTACCGTAGTGGGTATATAAGCAAGACAAAAAAAACGATTAACATTACTTTTGAATCAGCCCTGATACCTCTTATAAATATTTTTCTAGTTGGCACTGCCGACATTTCAAGTATGTTCTTCTTCTTGTCCGGTATGAACTTGGGCCTCAACTAACAAGCATCTCCAGCTGGCACCATCATTTCCCAGTTGTTTCGAGTGCCGCACTCCCAGTGGTGCAATGGTAATCATCACCGACTGTTGAGCGGAAGGTCCATAGTTCAAGTCTGTCCATAGCCAAGAACACTTCCTATGCGGAAAAGCTGTGCAACAACATCAGTTGTGAATGAGAGATGATCAAAAAAAGTGCTGACGAAGGCACAACACTCTGTGTGTGTATTTCCTATATAATATCTTCATTTTTTTAGAGACACAAAAATTTACTGTGAACTACAACCAACGCGACAAAATTCAGTCGAACCTCTCGAATCCTATCTAGGACAACAACCCCCGGAAAGTAGTGAACGAACATCTTCGCCACAAACCATCTGCACCCCGTCCAGGTTGTGTGACCAACACCATAAAAACGTAATTCTTGAGCCTCCGCAAATTTCACCTGTGTGCGCCATCTTAGATTCGTTCGTCCTCTGCTGGTTCGTCCCTCAGGGTTGGATTCGAAGATTCTTCGGACCGGAGCTGTGTTGTCCATTCACTCTACATGGCCTAGGCACCTTAGACATTGGATCCGGAGACGTTGTACTAAGCCGATGTCGCTATACAGCCCGTACACTTCATCGTTGTATCATACCCTCCACTCTCCGTTTATACAAACGGGACCATGGATTGAACGCAGAACTTTCCTCTCGAAGCGACCAAGGGCATCCTCATCCTTTTTCGTTAAGGTCCAGGCCTCTGCACCGTAAAAGAGGACCAGGATGATCATTGATTTATGTAGTGCTCTACTTCTCAATCGCCTCTCGAGCCCAAAGAAGCAGTGGTTAGCAAGAGTAATTCTGCGTTTGATCTCAGCGCTGGTGTTATTGTCGCTGGTCGCTATTGAGCCAAGGTAGACTAAATTTCACTTGAAATTTGTAGCCGTCAATTGTGACGTTTTGGGCAAGACGTCGGTGTTGTGCGTCTTTTTTGGATAACAGCATATACATATTTGGTTTTATTCTCGTTTAACGAAAGACCCACTTTAGCCGTTTCTGCTTCATTGCTTTTGAACTCTTCATTGACGACTGGCTGTGTTCGCCCAATTACGTCAGTGTCATCCGCGTACGCAAGCAATTGCGCAGACTTGAAATACATCGCTCCTCTTGTGTTGGCCAGTGAGTCGCGTATGGTGAGTGAGTCTTACATGACAGTGCTTCATCTTGCCTAAATCCTTTTTTAACATCAAAGGTCTCAGTTAATTCGCTGCCGATTTTAATGGAGTAGCGAGAATTCTCTATTGTCTGATCTGATGGGTTTGCCAGGGACCGCTATGGGTCGGTATAGCTCTTCCCTATGCACACTGCCATATGCGGCTTTAAAATTAATAAGAAGATGGTGTGTGTCGATTAGAAATTCTTGGATTCAAGCATTTAATTTCATATTTCAAAATTTAATACAAATAGCCACATCAATACCACACAAATTACAAGCATACCAACAAAAATAAACTAAATATTCAAAATAGCTGACAATGTCAAGATATGTTAGGAACATGTGCAGCAAGCTGAAAATTTAATTTACAATACTTAGCTCGCGGAATTCAAAAAGTCACTTTATTTTTTGAACAAACCTCGTGTGTTGAATAATTTGCAAAATATGCAGTAGTAACTGAGCATAGCTAATGCCAGTCTTTTAGCAGTTAGTCGTATGCGTCCCATATATCTATATATAACGCCATAACAGCTCTATCTTTGCCACTAAAACCAAAAATCTCTACTATGCTATGAAAATAAATGCATAACGATTAAGATCCTTTTGTACATTTTCTTTTAACTGCTTTCTTTGTGCATAGAAGCGTTCCCTCATCCAATAATGCTGCTACATACCATTGGCCAACCAGTCCCATTTTACCACCTATATCTAGTAGAACTCCACATTTAGTGCCTGAAACTCATATGTCATCGAATGGATCTACTGTTAATAATTACACATCTTCCAATAAATTTGGTAGCTGAATAGAAGAAAATGAGTTCACGTCCATTATTTTACAAACGACTGGAGATGAATGCGATACCGAATTAAATTACGACAACGCCGAACAACTATTACATTATCAACATCAATGTCAACGTCTACATCAATATCATCGTCAACCGCAACAATATCAATATCAGTTTCAACATCAAAACGATTACGAACATGGATATGAATATGAACATCAAAATCAACCATCTGCGTCATCTGTGACCCCATCCACATCTGCATCAAATAAATTCACCAGAAAACGAGAACGTGTATGCAATAATAGTTCTAATAATTTTAATTCAACAATGGCACACTACAAAGCCTTTTCAAAATAACGGATAACATATAGGTATTAAGCTGAAAGCATTTAGTTTATAGAGAAACACCTAAACATACATACATAGTTAATTATTTAAGTAGGAAATAAATTTATCCAAACAGTGAACGTTAAAGTTTTATTTCAACCAATCGTGCAGTTCATTATCAAATTTTATTTATTTTTATTTACAATATATCTAAAGAGCAACACACAACAATAGTAGATCAGTGTCTCCCTGATATCTATCCAAATTTTGTTAAAACTACGATTTTATTTACCCTCGAGAGAGATAAATTGTAAGAATAGAAAGACTTGTAGAAAAAAAATTAATTTAAAAAAGATTAAAATGAATAACGATGCCGAGTTAAAAACAAATTAGAAAGAAGTCAACTGAGGCGATCCGCCGCAATTAAATAAAACAAATATATATGTATACATACTTATAACTATTTTACCTTATGAGTAGAGTATGTAGAATGTATTATACAAAACAAAAAGGATAATTAAGAGACCGATTTTTATATGTAAGTGTGAACTGCGATAAAAGAAATGAATTAATTGAATTTTGAACGTTTTCATCTTTTAGGATAAAAAGACTTATAAATATAAAGCATGTAAAAAAGAAAAAACAAAACCAAATGCCCTTTGAAGAAATAGTTTAAAAAAAAAATTCTAGAATGAAAGCAAAAAAAGAAAGACGAATAAGACGTCGGATATAAAGAAGCCTAGCTTTTTTATTTGTTGTTTATTATTATTGCATTCATTATTATTGTTCCATTTTATAGCTCTGTTTGCTAAATAAAATTCAATTATCATTATAAGCATACTTTCTTAAATTTAAATGAATAAAATAAATTTTAACATAAACCTATAAATTCATTAGATATCTAGGCTATAATTAAGTAGAGATAAAAGTTAAATAAATCTATGATACTTAAATAGAAATTCTTAACCTGGACAACGTAAGTAGTAAGCTAAACACAAAACCACATAATTCAAATGACAACAAAGCAGAGCTATAAAATATTGAAAAATAAATTCTTTTTTCTGTTGAATGCATTCTATTCATAAATGCAGGGGTAGATGGCTGTTAGGGCTACTTTTGCTTGATACTTGTGTTTATGCTCTATATTCGGACAGTTTTTGCTCAAAAAAAATTATTTCTTATATAAAATATTGCTTCAGAAATCGGTTCAATTTAATTCAATGGGCTTACAAGGATTGGTTATCAAACTAGAATATTTTTTTGCGGCTGATTTTGGTTTACATTATTTTAAGCTCTTAATATGCCATCTGTTCTTGTGTCATAATGTCTCACCCTCGAACAAATAGTTAACTCTGACGATGTTAAAAGTCGAGCTTTTGCGGTTTTTCATTTGCCGGATAAAATTTGACTCATGATTTTCTTTCCACTAAAAATGTACCAAATTTATTGAAAAAGATTTATCGTGTCATCCTTTAAATTATACAATTGCCATAAGTAATGTATTTGTATTTGTATTTCTACCAAATCGAAAAAATAAATAAACAAATATTATATAAGACTGTCAAAAATCGAAAGCTTTATTGGATTACAATTTCAAAAATCCGGAGCTATTACCTACAAATTAGAATTGTATATTTAGTTGAATCCCCGCGAAAAATAAGAAAAACAATAAACAAAATACCAAGAAAATCCATTGTTTCAACAAATAGACTTACCACTTTATACAAAAAATAGATTTGTAAACCAAAAGAAGAACAATTAGGTTTCCTTAAATCATCCTTTAAAATCTTGCAAATAAATAACAATTTTAAACTAAATGAATGACTTAAATTCATAGAGATGTTCCCCATCTGGAATTTACAGATCCCTACTGCATGGAACACATTTTTTCGGATGGTTTCACCGCACAAATTGACTACTGAACCAATTTTTTTCAAAAAAAAACCCAACAAAAACAAAACCAAACCAATGAACAAATAAGAGCCAAATATAGCTTTACTAAGACTATATAAAACAACATTTCATCGTTTCATACAAATGGAAAACTGCATCAGTACTCGATTTATTTATATACCTATCAAAACACTCATTCAGATACCCATACAACAATTCAAATATATAACTGCAAAATATAGCTTTAAAGTCCGTTGACAAAATTATATATAAAAATAATAGTCATAGATATTATTATGGAGTTGTTCACACCCGCAAATACATACATACATTTAACGCCACAAACAAAAATTAAATAGCAAACAACAGCAAAAGAAAAACTATAAATAGAAAATCAAAAAAACCTTCACATACTATACTACAGAAACTCACATATGATGATCTATTATAACACACACCCACACACGCATAAAAGACAAAAACAAGAGAAATTTATTTAAAAGTTATGAAACCATAAAAAGAGTAAAACTAAAAGAACAAAAAAAAAGGAACTAAAACAAATATAGTTCGACGAACAAAGACCAATTTATAGCAGACTAAGTTTTAGAAACCAAAAGTTGAATAAACAATAAAAAAAAAATAAATAAAAATAAAGAAAGGCATTAGTTAAACAAACCAAACAAGTAAACATATATAGAAATATATATATACAAAAAGGGTCAACAATAATAACACAAACAAAGTAAATTTAAAGGAAAAACATTAAAATAAAGAAAATATATAAAACATAAGAAAACATGTTTGCGAAAAGCTTTAATATTTAGGGTGCCTACATTTGCAAAACAAAAAAAAAAAAACAAAAAACCAAAAAACAAGAAACTTAGAATATTAAATACAATTTATTACATTAAAATAAAATGAGTAAAAAAAAAACGAAAAAAAAAGAATAAATACAGAGCATACATAGTGAAAACGATGTACTATATAGAATCGTTAGTTAATTCTTAAATAGAAGAAAAAGAAACAAATTTACTGTTAATTTTCTTGGCCCTCCCCAAAGAATGAAATTTATAGAAAACCAACAAAAAAAAATTAGTTATTATTAATTATTATAATTATAACGCTTTGTAAAAAAAGGAAAAACAAAAAACGATTATTATTCTTATATAAAAAAAATAAAAACAAAACAAAAAACAAAATAAATTTTAAAAAATTTGATTACAGCATTTTTATTTCTATTTTTTTTTTCGTCGTTAGTATAACACACTTTGAAATTACCTTTAACAAAATTTACGATACAAAGTAGGCCTGCGATTCACGGGTATATCACAACGGGAGAGTACGAGAGAGTATATAGTGACCTACTATATACAGATTGGTTGACATTAATTGTCAACTTCTCGTCGTTTTACCTGCCATACTACAAAGCGTGCTGAAACTTTAATTATTGTTGCTTTGGAAAAACATTAAGACGCTAGGTATGGGTAAGCAAATCAAGGCTAAGACCTCAGTAGGCATCATTAGCAAAAAGCTAATTTAGAAGTTGGCTTCAGTTACACCTCTCTCCAACAATGGCACTGAGGATCCGAACGACATTATAACATGTAACATTATAAATCCGAATAATACGCCCACCCTGACTGATAGAGTCTACCAAGAGGATGTGCTTAAACCGATGCTTGCAATCAAATCTAGCGCCATTGGCTTGTATTTTATGAACTCCTTAATATAGCTTAATATAGGGTTTTCCAGTGGGGACTTGACAGCTTTGAATTTAATTTGTAAACGCACCCTTTAACTAATCATCGAACTGTCATTGTCAATCTATTTAGTAAACTCAACATTTTCATTGGTAAAGTACACGGACGAGCAACTTCTAAAAATTATAAAAATTTTCTACCGAAATTCGGAGTCGGTGACCGCAACTTTAAGAGCGTTAACTCCAATTTTCGGTCGTAATTCTCGCCCTAGTAGACAGGCAATAACAAGCTTAGTGCAAACATTCGAGTCTACATATTCGTTGTGTGATGTTGCCGTGTCAGTGAGACAACGGGTTGGTCGAAGTGTCGAAAATATCGCTGCCGTTCAGGCGTCCATAGCAAACGATCAAAATCAGTCAATTCCACGGCGTTCTCAAGAATTGGGCATCGCTCAGACCACATTATGGCGTATTTTGCGTAAGGATCTGGGTTTACACCCATACAAGATCAAGCTGACTCAAGAATTGAAGCCGATGGACCATTTAAAGCGACGTACGTTCTCCGATTGGGCTCTGGAGAAGATGCGCCAAGATGATGAATTTCATCGCAAAATCATCTTCAATGACGAAGCTCATTTTTGGCTCCATGGGTTCGTCAATAAGCAAAATATGCGTTATTGGTCGGGTGAAAATCCACATGTGCTTCATGAGTCACCACTTCATCCACAAAAAATAACTGTTTGGTGCGGTTTGCATGCCGGCGGCGTTATTGGGCCATATTTTTTCGTCGACGATAACGATCGTCATGTTACTGTGTATGGCCAGCGTTTTCGCGCCATGATTACCGATTATTTTTGGCCCGATTGGAAGATATGGACTTGGACGATATGTGGTTTCAACAGGATGGTGCCACAAGCCACACAGCACACGTTACAATCGATTTATTGAAAAGTAAGTTTGGTGAGCGTGTTATCTCAAGAAATGGGACAGTCGATTGGCCGATTCGTTCGTGCGATTTAACGCCTCTAGACTATTTTCTTTGGGGCTACGTTAAGTCATTGGTTTATGCCAACAAGCCGACGACGTTGGAAGAGCTCAGAACCAACATTGAACGCGAATTAGCGGCCGTTTCGGCCGAAATGTGTGGCCGAGTCATTGAAAATTGGGTCCAACGAATCGACCACTGCAAACGTGCCATATGGACGAAGTCGAGTTAAATTCATAAATGTTTTGATAGTACTTCAAGCCGATAATAAAGTTTTTGAAATATCTCAAATGGTTTGCGTTTTATTTTAAAAAAAAAAGTTGTCAAATCCTTTTTGGAAAACCCATATGTATTTAATAGCACCTCCATCTGTCATTTAGATCCTGGAGGGATCAATTCTTTAAATTCTGCAATTCTCAATCTTTAAATAATAATGATAAGGAATACCGTCCGATCTCTATATTATTTTCAAAAAGCTTCTGAGCACGCAACTTTCACTTTGAAATTGACAAGGACTAAATGATATCGTTGATACTATTAGACTTTTCTAATGCGTTCGATACTGTCCCACATTCTTCTTAAAAAACTCAAACTTTTTTCAAAACTTCAATTTGAATATCTCAGCGATAAGACTCAATAGGAATTATATTGAAGACCGCAGCTAAGCTGCATATGCTAATGGTGACTTCTCCACCTTTCTAAAAACCAAAACGGAAGTCCCTCAAGGATCTATCCTGAGGCCGTTATTTAATAGAGAAAAAAAAGGGGGAAAACAAGTCATCCACTCCAGAGTTGCGGAAACTTTTGGTAGAAGCCTGGAAGGATGGAAAAAAAAGCTGATCTCTTCTGGACTTCTGCAGAAATTAAAGAAGTCATTAGGCCTCAAATCAGCCAGAACCATACGGCGGCGACTGCTCAAAAGTGGATTTCGTGGTATATTGCACGTAGAAAACCGCATGTGTAGGGAGTCAACCCGATTGACAAACCAATTGAATTTTGGAAAAAAAAAGTCTTTTGAAAATTTAATTTGAAGGGATCGGATGGGAAAGTGTAAGACATCCCTGCAACAAGAAACTTGACCCCAGGTTCAGCATTAAAACCGTTAAGCAAGGGGGAGGAAACGTATAATTTTTTGTGTGCATTCTCTTGGTATGGTGCAGGTCCTTTATTGCATATCCAAGGCAAAATGGACAGAATAATATAAAGGACGTACTAAAAGATACAATGTATGGTTCGAATAAATGCCGGTTACGTACATTTTCCAGCATTATAACGGCCCCAAACACCACTGCATGAGTAGTAATGAAAGGGCTTATTGTTTAGATTGGCCAGCGCGAAATCTCGACTTAAACCCCATCGGAAATGTATGCGCAGGCGGGAAAAACGGCCTACAGCATGCAAAATCAGAAAACGCGATCGGCCTATTCCAATAAATTAAGAATTTACGGGAGTGCATACCTCCTTTAAAATTCCAGCCTCTAGTTGACAGCATGCTCCGAAGACTCTTTGCTGTTATAGCAAACAAAGGTTTTCCCACAGAAAACTAACCTTTTTAATGTTTAAGTCTTCCATCTTGCAAAGCTGACGCAGGGAAGGCTTTCCTACCTATCCGTCTGTACGCATATATCATTAATATGCAAACATGCGCAAAGTGAATGCGAATTAAAAGCATATGTTATAATATATCTAGTATTATTATATATCCCATCAAATACATGAACCGTAATGACGAATTAACCCAATTCACCAATCGCCTCTTCTTAGGATATGATATATTATAATTCACATTCACTTCGCGCATATGCGTGAAGAACAGACAGGAAAGCCTTTGCATAAGTATGAGAAATTCAAGGTAGAAGACCTGGAATTGTAGCTTGGCTCCTGGCGAGCTGATCCCTTTTTGTTTTAAACTGGATTTTTTTTTAAATTTTTTTTTCTTTTCGTTTCTAATACATTGTTTCGCTTGTTTCGTTTTTTCATGACTTTTTATTATTTTATTTTACTGTTACAATTAAAACCTAAATGAATACATAATATTTATGTTTATTTTATATTTTAACATATGAAGTTAATTTTTTATATGCCCTTGAAAAAAACTTTAAAAAAGCACTAAAGGCAAAGGCAGCTTTATAACCACATATATGTACCTATATATCAGCTACTCATTTTTTTTGTTTCGCGCTAGTAAAGACTGAGTAAACTAGCTTGCCTGACTTATAAATACGGACAATCTTATAAAAAAAGATATATGTATAATAATTAAAATAATTAAGAAAATATTTCTTTTATGAAAACGTAACATCAGAAGCTATTCATTTAACCTAAAGCTAGAGGCTAAATGCGGATCTCCAGGCCGTTACACGATGGTAATATAAAAACAAACTTATCCTAGACTTAAGTAACGTCCCACCAGTCCAAGCCACCTGAAGCAACATCGACTACGTAGCGACTGTTAAAAACCTTTGATGAACAGCTTACCTGAGAGAGGATCACATCACCAATTTAACAGGTAGAGTTGATGACGTCTTACATATATTATGCTACTCTGGAAATTGTTTTAGAGTTAGCATTAAATCAGTGCCCGCCAAGACGCTACTGATCCCTATTTTAATCGTACAACTGCGATCTCAATAGTCACAGTTTATGCAGGTGTAGTAAAAGGTCCGCCATCTAACTTTTTTTTCAAGTAGTGCTTATTTCGTGAATGGTAACACTTAGCTCATGTCTGATTTGACAGATAATTAGTTTTATCCTTCCGCTGAACGAATATGTTTGTGTATACGCTTGAACAACGCTGGGAAATATTGCGACATTACTTTGAAAATCATGGTAATGTTGCAGAATGTGTGCGAAAATTGCGTACGGATTTTGGAAAAAGAGAAGCACCGTCAGCTCCGTATGTAAACAAGCAAAATTGTGGCATTTGGGGCACAGAAAACCCGCACGCATACATTGAAAAGCCGGTGCACCCAAAACGAGCCACTGTTTGGTGCGGATTTTGATCCAGAGGCATAATTGGGCCATTTTTCTTCGAAAATGAGAAAGGAGTGGCCGTTACAGTCAATGGCGATCGTTATCGGGCCATGTTGAACGAATTTTTGTTCACAAAGATTGAAGAGGAGGATATTGGCAACATTTGGTTTCAACAGGACGGCAATACGTGCCACACAGCCGAAGCTACACTCGATGTTTTGCGCCCTGTTTTTGAAGATCGCATTATCAGCCGCAGAGCTGATGTCGTTTGGCCACCTCGGAGCTGCGATTTGACACCGTTGGACTATTATTTGTGGGGTGCCGTCAAAGATAAGTGTTACGCCGACAAGCCAGAGACAATTGACGCTTTAAAGGACAATATTCGTGAAGCCATTGGTGAAATACAGCTGCACACAATCGATAATGTGCTTAAAAATTGGACCGATCGTGTAGGCTACTGCATGGCCAGCCGAGGCAGCCATTTGAATGAAATTATTTTCCATTATTAACCGGAAGGATTGTAGTTTCAAATAAAAAAAGAAATTTGAGAAAATATTCAGTAGTTTTTTTATAGCATTTTCAAAAAAAAAATTATTTGGCGGACTCGGTATTACGGGAACGTCATTCGTTAAAACTCAGCTTGGCATGAACTTTCGAAACGTCCTTAAGTTTCGCTCTCAGTTAATACCAGAGCATCTCATAGCTTTGGCAACTTCAAGACGCGACTTAGGCAACATTTTAACATATCGCTTTAGGATATCTTTTAGGGGTATCTAGATCGGCTGATATTGATATTTATTTCACACATATTTGCTTCACAACTTGGAAGATTAAACTTCTTATGTGTTGGCTTATGCTTTTAAATGGAATTCAATTCAATTTCATTTCATTGTTGATAAACGCATGTAAGGATCACACCAGCACCAGTTGAAGAACTAATCCTTCCACCTAGTATAGAAAAAGTCAGCTCAGCTACACATAAGTTGAAATCCAGCAAAGCTTCTGGCCCAGATGGTCTTCAGGCGGTGATGTTCTGATAGGGATCATGTACCATGTCATCTCCCAAATTTGGGAGGATGAAAGCATGCCCGAAGACTGGCATACCAGCTCTATTTGCCCAATAATCAAAAAAGGCGATCCTAAGTATTGTGCCAACTACCGAGGCATAACCCTACTCAATGTCGTCAACAAGATCCTATCCAATGTACGCCCTAAGCCGTTTTGCAACACACTAATAGGCACGTGTGGATTCCGGCCTGGCAAATCGACAATACTCGTAGACTAGATCTTCATATTACGCCAGATCTCAGATCCAACGGCCAGACGCCAGATCCCAACGAAAAAACCAACGAGTTCCAAGTCGAAACTCACCATCTCTTTATCGACTTTAAAGCCACATAGGACATTATTCATCGTCAAGAACCTTACAGGACGATGGACGATTTCGGAATTCCGGGAAAATTTCGCCACACTGGAAGATTCGCGATGCACAGTGCGGTTTATACCAAATACTCCGAACCTTTCCAAATATGCACTAGATTTCGACTAGATTTCGCGCTCTCGTGTCAGGAAGGCGGGCGTCACGACAGAATGCAGTATCTTCTTCAAGAGCGCCCAACTGCTGGGATATGCAAGCTCCCAACGCACCGTAGTAGAGGCATTCACGGCAATCTAATAAAAGGCAGACTACATTGGTTCAAATATAATAAAGGATAAAACAAAATATATACTGTCGACTAAAAACTGTTCAGTTGTTCGCCTTGTGCAGAACGTAACCATCGACAGATATAATTTTGAGGGGCAAATGTTAACTGCACTAATGATATCTTAGTGGAGATCCGACGAAGAATCACCCTGTGCAACCGGTGCTACTTCGGTCTGTCAAAACAGCTAGGGTCAAACTCTTAACAAGGAAGCCCAAAATTCGTCTCTACAGAATACTGATCTTGCAAGTCCTGCAAAGACATTAACATCGGTGAACAAAAACCTCGAACAATTATCAAAAGAAAATTACAGAAAAACTGTACGTTGGCATTGAGACAATAAAGTTCATTTTAAAGGATGTTTCAATTGGTACGGGTAGATTTTGGCGGCCTGTGGAATCAATATTGTTTCGGTAACATCTGTCAAATCTGTTGCTTATTATTCAGTTACTGATCGCCATGGCTAGATATATGGTTGAGTAGCACATCTAAATGATACAACTTTATTATCAAAATAAGTGTTCGTTAGTGCAACCGTTGCGCCCATTTTTTGGTGGCCAAACGTGGTGGTGGTTCGGTAATTCGGGTACGTCAAAGGAATGCAAGATCAGCCGAGAACATCGCCGCAGTGCGTGAAAGTGTACAGCAGATCCCAAAGCAGTCAACTCGGCCTTTCGCCGTGAATTGGCCAACAAGGTCATGTGATTTGACAACGTTAGACTTTTTTTTTTATGCGATTTCCTGAAGTCGCAGGTTTGTGCGAATAAACCACAATCTAACGATGCCCTTAAGGTGAACATAACACAAGCCATCGCTCAAATTTAGCCGGATCTATGCGGAAGAGTTATTGAAAATAAGACCACTCGGATCCATGCCACCGTCAGAAATTGAGGCGGGCCCTTGAACGACGTAATATTTCATACACACACAGCCTTTTTTGTGCCATTTCAACATCTACCCGCCCTTATTGAAACCCTTTTAGTTGGTGTACCGGTTTGTGGAATTCCTTTTCTAAAAGCTGCCGTGTAGTGAAAATCTGTTCACTCGTCGAGCGATTCGTCCTGAAGCCATAATGGTAATTTCCGCTTATTATTATTATTATTTTTTTTAATAATTTTTGAAGGTTCAAGAGTGTGTTTTGGTGTTTGTCACACAACCTGGACGGGGTGCAGATGGTTTGTGTCGAAGGTATTCGTTCACTACTCTCCGGGGGCGGTTGTTCTAGATAGGTGGTTGAGAGATTCCACTGAATTTGCGTTGGTTATAGTTCACAGTAACTCTTTTGTTTCCATGTCATTAAGGTGTTATATTGGAAATGCACACACAGAGTATGAATTTGGAAGTGATCTTATGCTGCGAGTGTTATGCCTTCATCAGCACTTTTTGATCATCTCTCATTCACAACTGACTGACGAACTACAGACGTTCGGCTCAACAGTCAGTGATGATTACCATTGCACCACGACCACCCCTTATGACGCGTATGATATCAGTCTCTCTCTGAAGTAACCTTTTGGATTAACATACAATATGTAAAAATAATCCCACGCGACATGTGCTGGGTTAAAAATTTCCACGAGCTGTAACGACACCTATAAGTGAAGAATGGGCCACCAGCTGGTTTCTTTTGTTTGGGAATTTTGAGAAGAAATCGTTGTCGAAGCAAGCCTGCTGTACGAGTACGCAAGCTCTTGAGATTGATAGCATGTTCGTTCAGCGCGATGAATTGAATGTGCGCCCGAAGAGTCTAGACCTTAACTCGCCACAGATCTCACCTCTATCCATTAAAGCAAAATGTTCACCCATTTTTTCATCGGTTCTCTGCTTAGATTTCGATCAGGCTTTGGCACCGATTTGGGCCTTTTGGCCTCCGAATGGAAGTGATGCTTAACTATCACACTCCCCTTCTTTAACCTTTAACCTTTTAGTTAAAGAAATATCTTTAGTAAGCCGCATGTTCATTTCGGCGAATATGTTAATAAGCTCACTGCTATTTTTAGGGCTCAGCAAACCCATTATGCGTCTTCGAGAAACCTATGGTATGTTATTTGCCCATTTTCCTTTGAAGATATGGTCAACAATGAGTGATAAAGAAACATGATTATCGATATATTGTTGACGACCAAGTCTTTTATTTTCCTAAATAAGCTCCCCATTTATACACAACGATGTATAAATCACGATTTAGCCTAGTATCTTGGTTTCGTACGAGGTTTATCCCTCTATATTCGTACAGTATTCTCGTGTTTTTCGGTGTACCATCTTCCTAAGTTTTAGCGAACTTTGTCCTTCACCAGTGTCGGTTTTATCCCAAAGGTAAAAGCTAGCTTCAATTGTAGAGCTTGATATCTTGAAAGCGTGATCTCTTTATTCTTTTCCAGAGCGTAAAGTCTTAGGACATTTCGCGCATTTACTTTTTCCATGCATTCTTCGGTGGATCAAAGCTTGCCAGTCTTGCTTCGTCGTTAGCTTTTATGCCATTTAGTAGGGCCAAGAGGTTATTAATTTCGTCTTTGTATTGGCGCTGGATATGAGGTTTTATTTAGCATCTCAGCTTTAAAATTTTTTGTATATTTCTGTGGTTCGTTTCTGTGAACTTGAACTCAGATTACAATCTTGGCCATGATTGAAATGTGATCAGAATCACAATTCCCTCTTCTGTATGCCTTAACATTTAGTATGTTGGTATGGTGCCGTACATTTTTCAGAAAATTATCGTTTTAGTTGCGCCTTGCTCCCTGCGGCGCTTTTCAAATAGCCTTGAATTTTTTTCCGGATCTCGAATTGGATGACACTATTGTCGAATGATAACAAATTTACCGTTAGCATCGGAGGCTACTCGTAGATTTTCATAGCAAATTTTATTCCTCATTTTAATTTTATCAGAAAAGTTCAACGAGATAACTATAGACATTCAGCAAGACTACTGTACATTAAGGTTTACCATTATGTGCCAAAAGATATAGCAGAATACAAGTAAGGATAAAACCTTTTAGCAGTATTTTGTTCAGGTTTTAAGCAATTTTAAGACTCATTCTGAGAGTAAGTACAAGTTACGGTTGAACTGAATATATGAATAAAAATTAAATTGTTTTTGGGTAGCAAGTGCTGAATAGAATTATGAATGTACAAATACTCCGGAAAGGCCTTTGATTGCGTGAAAACGTTTACCCTCGTGAAATTGAATAAACGCCGCAGTGAAATATTCCTAAATCACTCTTACTGAACTAATTCTAACAAATTTGTGAATTACCTACTCCTAGTCCTACTCTAGTCGGGCAATTACATACCTTTTTGTGGGAAGTAATTTGCGACAATCATGATTGGGAAACACGCGCCGCACTGGCTTGTGCGTGTAATGGGTTTTTTAACATTTGACCTTCTAGGTAGAAAATCAAGGACGCGTTTAATGTGCATAAAGCGTGAACATCAGGAAAAGGGTGTTAAGGAACTAAACATTGTTTTCTGGCAGCAAACATGGGAATAGGTTCGCATGTTGCCATTAAATCATATGCAACTAGTATGGGCGAGGAACTGTCTAAGAAAGAAAAAACAAGTTGTCAAAGAGCCTTGTCGTAGGTAACAAATTTTTTTCATTGGGTAAGGTCAATATGTATTGGAACAAAATTTTAAACTGTGTTAGTGACGATATTCCGGTTGATATTGGAGATGTGGAAAAACAAATCCTCTATCGAACAAAATTGCAAGCGGCTTTCCTGCTAAGTGATACAAGGGATGGAGGTTTTAGGTTCGGTATGTTCATATAAAGGGTTTTTCAATTGACGCGGGTAGATTTTGGCAGCCTGTGGCGCCCGTGTTGTTTCGGTCACATTTGTCAAATATTTTGTTTATTATTCTGTTACTGACGCCAAAACAGGATAGCAACTTACACGATTGAACATCACGTCCATCACAATCGATTCTTCAACGTTTGACGTTGACGAGGCGTGTTTTGGGAATGGCTGTGTTAACAAACAAAATTGCCAAATATGGGACGACACCAATCCAATGCTTCCTCAAATAGTTACCGTTTGATGTGCATTTTAGGCCATTGATCCATATTTTTCGAAAGCGACGTTGATGACGTTGTGGCCCAAATTGAACCATATGGACCTAGACGGCATGTGGTTCCAGCAGGACGACGCGGCGCTGCGTGCCAAACAACGAACGCCACGATTGACATTCTACATGAACAATTTAAGGATAAGTTTATCTCTGGCAGAGGTGCCACCAAGGTCATGCGATTTGACCCCGGTAGACTTTTTCTTGTGGGGTTTCCTGAGGTCAGATGTCTATACGAATAAACCACAATACCACGGCTATGTGGTATTGGAAGTGAACGTGATGCTATCTGAGTTTGACGAAAACCAAAACCAAACTTGGACAGTTTTGTAGCCAGAACCGTGTTATCACAAAGTAATCTTTAAACCCCATTGGGTGGCGTTCATAGAGCGCTTTGTCGTTGCGTCTGCTTCTGTTCCCTGCGACTCGATACAGCTTCCTTTCTGAACACGTTGAGAGCTCGGTCTAATCATCTGTTGCGCTGTTGATGCTCAAAACAGATCTCGGTGTATCAGCAAAAGGAAACCACGGCTTGGTTTCATTCGATCGCCAGATCTCCCCATCATCAGTATAGGTTCAGACCCAACGTTAGCTACAGCGAAATAACAGGAGATAATGGCATTTACCTAATGTCAAAACTACTATATGTTAAAACTGTCAGTAATTGAGGGGTCTCACCTAAAACCAGCATGTCATGAAATACAAATTGGCCGCGTTTTAGGGAGGATATTGGGGAATCTCTCCGGCACTTCATCCAAGCTTAAGACAATCCAAGTTGTTCAAGACTCTGTTCGAAAGTTGAACAGCGACGTCAACTTGAAAATTGGTTCCTTAAATTATATCGAATTCTGATAGACTGGAACATTTTTTTATTTTTTTTCTTTGGTAGGGTTCGTGCAGGTTCAAGAGTGTACGCTCTTATGGTCGTACACTGCACACTGGACGGAATGCAGATGGTTTGTGTCGAAGATGTTCCTTCACTACTCTCCGCGGGTGGTTGTCCTAGATATGATTTGAGAGATTCGACTGAATTTGTGGCATTGGTTGCAGTTCACAGTAACTCTTTTGTTTCCATGTCATTAAGGTATTATATTAGAAATACACACACAGAATATGAATTTTGAAGTGAAAATATTCTGCGAGTGTTATGCCTTCGTCAGCATTTTTTTATCATCCCTCATTCACAACTGATGTTGTTGCACAATTTTTCCGTATAGGAATTGTTCTTGGCTATGGACAAACTTGATGTGATGATTACCATTGCACAACGACCACGCCTGAAAAATTTATCGCTCGAACTAGAGGAAATATACTTATCCCTAAATCGAAAGGCAATTCTTATAAGCACTTCTGCAAAACTTGGCAAAAGTCTTGAAATGAGGCAGACCAACAGCACTGCATACGTTCAGAAAATCTGATGGTTCCTATACTGAATCAAAGGCAGGTAGTTGTAGCTTTTTGTCAAATTGACATCGGCTCACTTCGGAATCTAGGTACTACCGGAGGTTGCGGGTGAGCCGGTAGAAGCCACCTGGGCAAACTGGCATTTTGCGTCCCGAGTGGTTACTGAAGATGCTATCACATCCTTCGGGTCTGATGGAACGTAAGGTCCAAGGGAAGGATGTGCGGCACTATATTAAGGTCTTCGGTGGGGCATGATCTCAAGGTTCCGATTTCTCCAGATCGTTGGAACCGCACGCTTTGAACTAAGCAACAACCCTCTTCTCTTATCACAAAGGGAAACAGCCTTAACACTAAGATTACAATGTCGTTCCCATACCCGACCAGTATTATTTCCTTGTCTTCCAACCCGACTCGAATTTGACTTTTTACTATGTGCTTTAAGAAATGAGATAGGTTAATTGGATGAGTGTCTCTGTTTACGGTATTGGTGAGAGGACTACTCCTTAACCATGAGTGAATGATTCTGATTTCGAGTATGAATATACAATTTCCTCATCTCCTCTTCGGGCACCGTATCGTGGCGGGAGGGCTTAAGAGGGCAATGACCTCGAACTAAGACTCGAAGAACCCGAGTAGCATAAATGAATGGACAACCAAAAGGATGGAACTACTCAAGGTGGCATCCGCCATAGCAGAAATCCACCCGCGATCTCCTTGGTCGCCACCATCCATTTCAAACTCTCCGGCCGCTTGGATCGACACCGACTCCTGCGGCTCATTAACCGAGCAGCTGGTTGGACTGAGCATAAGTTTGTGCAATCAACAGAGGCGACACCGACGATGGCATGGTACGGGAAACCCGAACGAGCCTCAGAATTGCACTGCTAAGTGCCGAAAATAAGAAGAAAGAAGCGTGCCCGAAAATCGTGCAAAGAGGCTAACACTGCGGAAGGCACGAAGGATGAAAGCAAGCCTCTGAGGAAAGCAGTTAAGACTGTCGCAGTTAGGTCGGTGGAAGTATCCCCTACCGAACCCTATCCGACCCTCTTATCTGCGGACCCCACTTCTTGGCGGCGCGCAGCGCAGAAAGCGTCGGCGGCTGGTAGGAGGCACAAGCATGCCAGACGATCAACTCCCCAATAAGAGCTTGACAGATTCTCAAACTGACAGAGCTGAAGGTGTTCAAGGTCCTGCTACAGCCGGTGATACTGACAGACGGACTCTGATCGCAGAAGGCAAAGCGTTTTTTGTCCCAATATCCCTTAAACAGGCAAGGCTGCCCAAAGCGGAGTCGAAAAAGGTAAGAGCACTCGCAAATGAAAGACGGCTACCGGGGACAGCTTTGCTGCCTCTCCTCCGACGTGGCGGCGGCTAATCGGAGTCCGAAAGTAGATGCGGCGATCAACAAAGATCAAAGCAAAAGTTTGAAGACCGATAAAAGCAAGAATTCCTCGGAGGCAGGCACTTCACACAACAAAACCCTTTCCTCAGGAAAGGAGATCCCAATGACCGTAAAGAGTCGAGACAAGCACCTCTCCTACAAAGAGGCAGCCATCTTCTCTGAAAAGGTTAGTATAGGAAAAGCTGGCAGCCAGCACTGCGAAAATTGTCTATTGTAACTAGCTTCAGCAACAGGTTGCTCTGATGAACGGCTCATGTGAACTGTTCCTCATAACAGACATCTGCCTAGATCAGAAGCATGATGCCGAAAATCCCTCTGGGAACTACTACACCTATCAGGTAGTCAGTGTCTAAAAATTAACGAGCGCCACCTGCTGGATTCCGGAGAAACCTGGAAACAAGCTGGATATGCTGACACGATTATGTGCGTAAAACCCCGGACGAGGGCCTGGAATGACTATTCCTACAAAGAGAGTAAGGGCTCTCTGGAAAAAGAGGACTTCAGTCTAGTTGTGGGATTGAACTCTGCAAGATTGATGTTTGCAAGAAGTCCGCAACATTCTTCTTATCCTTACAGGCTATTACACTTTTGCCAAGTGTTTGGCATCAGTGAGACGTCTACCTGTGCCGCATGTTGCGAGAAGGATGACACAGAAAACACTTTCTCTGCGACTGTCCCGCCTTCGCTCGCCCACGGTGGTGCATCCTAGGGACCGACGTTGTGTGTGCCGCATCTCTTAGCTCTACATCACTAAAGCTCCTCCTCACTTTTCTCTGGATAACGGGGAAAATACGAGGGTGGTCCGATAAGTACTTAGCCTCACCTCCAGATGGCGCCAGTATCGCAAGAGCAACTTACTATCGCGTAGTACATTCACATCATTAGTAGACGGCTACTGTCGAAATTTCAGCCGGATCGGACTCGTAGTTTTGTTTTGACCGCGTGTGGAAGCGGGAGTGTCCGCGGATTTTAGAAAAATTAAAAAAAAACAATATCGGTCGGTGATTCGATTCTTGTTTTTGGAAGGGAAATCGCGCAGCGAAATCAAAGAGCGTTTGGATGCTGTGTACGATGACTCTTCTCCTTCGAAGGCGACCATCAAAAATTGGTTTAACGAGTTTCAACGTGGTCGCACGTCGGTTTTTGATGAGCCACGTCCAGGTGCCCCGAAAACGGCTACCACGGAGGATAACGTGACAAAAATCCACGATCTCGTATTGGCAGACCGCCGATTGAAGGTGCGCGAGGTAGCATCGATCCACATTGGTCGAATTGGGCTACGAACTGCTGCCCCATTCACCGTATTCTCCAAATTTGGCCCCGTGCGACTTCTTTTTGTTTCCAAATATCGCCGCCACGGAGGCCTACTTTGCAGACCTCGAGAAAACGTATTTTTCAGACGGGTTAAAGAAGTTGGAGCATCGCTGGGTCAAGTGTATCAAGCTAAAAGGAGACTATATTGAAAAATAAATCGCCATTTCTCAAAAATTTTTGTTTTTCTTTTGTAGGCTAAGTACTTATCGGACCACCCTCGTACAATAAAGAAAGGTGTCTTGGGTAGTACAATGAAACAGTATTTTCGTCTGCTTGTGAGTCAAGCTTTCAAACCTCAAAACCTTCAAGTCGAGAGATTTCTCGACGGATTTTTTGACATAACTAAAGCACCGTATATGTACATAGACGGATGGATCTTACACGAACTCGTGAAAAGCAATCTCCGTGAATACTTGAGGTAGACGTGTTATGAGTTCAAAACAGGGTTTGATTCTTGGTTATTCGCGAATGTAGGTCGAGTAAACGCTTGAACGTCTTAATTAAAATGAATGATTGACTCATTCGTAGCTTCTTTCCCAACTTTGGGAAGACCACTCGAACCTTTCTCCAAGGCAGGGGGATGTACATAACTGAGTAGTAATCAGCTTCGGAAAATCACCATGGAGAAGGAAGGAGGCCTTCATGCTGGATAATTTGTTTTAAGAGAACCTGCTTTTAGACTAGTCGACCTTTTCCTCAGTGGCATTTGTTTTAATAAGTTACCCGGACCTCTAAATTACTCATATTTACGCGGAGAGGTTCTAGGTTCATTGAGTTTTTCGCATTCCTGATGGCCTTAAGCAGATTTTAAAGATGAACCTGGAAAATTTTCTAATTTTTTAGTTCCTCGTCCCACTGGGCAGGACCTGAAAATCCAAAATCGGGCTTCGTCCACACAATCGATACAATCAATACAATCCCAATAGCCCAAAGTCATCAGCAGCAGCTCCTGATTCATTAGAATGAAGAGCCTTTCGAGAAGTAGACCCGTCTCTCCAGATGGAAATTCTTCATGTTATTTATGGTTCCATTCAAGACCTTATAAAGATTGGTTGAAACTACATAAGATAGGTTCCGGAGGTAGTAAAAACAATATTTTAGGATGAACATGAACGTATTTAAATTAAACTTAGATGTCACTAGGCGATTTTTTGGGTGATTTGTAACCGTCTCTAGGGGGAGAATGGAGACTTAATCGAAAGAAAGGACATGTTCAGGCCCCTATCGCACGTAATAACAGTTTCTTTTATTAACCATTTTGGTTAAATGCTCTCAAACGTTACCTAAAATTAAAACTTGCTCATTGGTTGAAGTCCGGTCCGGCTCGGAACCACCTTCTCTGCAATAGAAATATCCAAAATGAACTGCTTATACTCTAAGGGACAACAGAAAATATTACAACGACACACAGATGCAGGATGACGACGTAGAGACATTCACTTACTCATACAATACCATGATTCAAGACTCCTTCACAAACAATATTCAATTTTAACTTGTACAATTGGAAATTCTTTTTTTAATTCGTTAAATACTCTTACAAGAAACGGATTCAAATAAATAAAACAAAGAACAGAAGACATTTACTATGTGCGTGCGAAGGCTTTAGACGAAAACAGGGTCTTATGGTTAAAGATTACGTATAGATTTCCATCGGCGTAACAGAAGACAACACGACGTCAATCCGCTGGAGAATTTACTAAACTCGCTTATGTCGACATTGCGGCTTGGAATATCGACTTTTTCCTTAATTATCTGCAAGAAAGAAAAGAAATTGAATTGGTTAGAAACAAGTGGAAACAAGTAGTAATAAAAGGTTTTAGAAGGCAATTCTGATGGTGAATAAAGGCAATTCAAATTCAAGTTGTTTTTTACGACTCAAAAGCCGTATTGCTTCAAAGCAGAGACCAAGCTTTCACTCGATGATTTGATTTTTCTTCTAGATAGGCAATCCCCAATAGAGCTAGATCACCCATTTATGCACCGAAAACAAGACTGAAGGAGGAATGGCAGCTTTCCGCCGATCTTAAGACCTGCCCAATAATGGCTTCTTGCGACTATTTCAACGCTGTCGGCAGATTCCGGAAGTAGCTCGAAATCGTAACCAACAATCTAAAGCCCGAAGAGCCTCAAGCTGAAAGATTTTTCAATAAGGGCGGGTAGATGTTGAAATGGAATAAAACAAGCTGTGTGTGAGGTATTAACAAAATTCTTTTTTTATTTGAAAGGCCCAGATATGCTATTATGCATGGAATATGAAATCGTTCGAATGCCCGCCTCGGCTTCTTATGGTGGCACGGATCCTCACCAACGTTGTTTTCGAAAAAGTACGGACCAACGACACCGCCACCCAAAATTCACACTGGTAAAATCCAAACGGTAACTTTCAAAGGATGCATTGTCACTCTATCAACCTCATGTGGCTTGGAGTCGTCCCATATACAGCAATATTGCTTGCTTAAAATGCGCATCGTCGCAAAAAAATTAGGGCCGACTTTCAAACGCTCCGAAGCCTAGTCAGCGAACAAACGGCGCTGTCTATGGTCATTAGCTTTGAGCTCCTACAAATGATGGCTGATGGATTACCAAACCGGTCATCTTAAATTTGGCCATCAAATATTGAAGAGTACTCGTAAACCCGAAGAGAAGGGCCACCACGTCTATCGTAAATGGGCGCAACGTTTGCACTAACGAACACTCATTTTGATAATAAAGTACTCGAAAATATCGACTTTTAGGCATCATTTTCGTGGGGGCAAACACCCGCATTTATTGAGCTTAATTCAGGCTAATTCAATGTAACTCAATAACTAAGAAGAACGGGTGAGGGAGGCTCGATCCTTAAAACTAAGATTGGGAAAAGGAAAGGCTATTGAGAAGTCGGAGTTTTAGGCATGGAGTGCTGAGGTTGAAGTCGAAGTTAATATTCGAATTAACACTACGGGAAATGGATTCATTGGAGCCGTATGAGGTGCGGGGGCTGGATAGATAGAAGAGACGAGGGTTGCGTGTATTACGAGAGTTATTGTTAAGAAATATGGAGTTGTGAAGGGTGTCGCAGCCAACGGTACCTGTTAGGAGTCTATGAATGAAGAGGATGTCAGATACCATTATTTTTTCCTCGAATGTATTCAACTTGATTAGTTTAAGACGGTCTTGATAGGACGGTAAGAACAAAAGGATTGTTCCAGGGCAGACCTCGAAGAACGAAACGTAGAAATGTGGGTTTGTTGATAAGGGGACCCACTTGAGATGCGTATTCAAGAAGGGAGCGAACAGAATAGAGGGATCGAGGGATGTAGAGAGATCGAGTTACGTAGGAATTGGAGAACTCTTTAGACCAACGCTTCTGGGAACCGAGCCCAGAGTTGGCTTTAAGAATTATATCGTTGATAAAGGGTGTCTCAGTAAGAGTGCACTTTTTCATTTTAAAATAAGAACAAGTATTTTATGACAGAGTTGTGATATTTTTATTGTATTGTAAAGAAGACATGTTCCGATTAAGTATGGAATAAAATATCCGGCAAATGACCCCCACGGCTCCGATGACAGGCCATTACTCTTTTCATGAAATTTTCGATGACTTTTGCACAGAGATGTGGCTGTATCTCACCGATGACGCGTTGGATTTCCGATTTGAGCTCAGGAATTGTTTCGGGTTTATTCGCATAAACCCGAGATTTTACAAAACCCCAAAGAAAAAAATCGCACGGCGTTAAATCGCACGATCTTGGTGGCCAGTTGATATCAGAATTTCGTGAGATAATGTATTCTGGAAATCGTTGCTGCAATAAGTCGATTGTTTCATGCGCGGTGTGGCAGGTTGCGCCGTCCTGCTGAAACCACATGTTGTCCAGATTCATGCCGTCCAGTTGAGGCCACAAGAAGTCCGTTATCATATTCCTGTAACGAATGCCGTTCACAGTCACTGCAATTTCGGCCTCATTTTCAAGAAAGTAAGGTCCAATCACGCCGCCTGACCAAAATCCGCACCAGACAGTTACTCGTTGTGGGTGCATTTGTTTCTCATGGATTGCATGAGGATTTTCCTAGTCCCAAATTCGACAATTTTGCATATTCACGAAGCCATTCATATGGAAATGCGCTTCATCGGAGAAAATGACTTTTTTCGAAAAATTGGCATCGACTTCACTTTGCTCCATTACCCATTGAACGAATTGCCGGCGCTTTCCGTGGTCTGCTGGTTTGAGCTCCTGAGTTAACTGAATCTTGTACGCATGAAGGTGGAGGTCTTTAGTCAAAATTCGCTGCGTAGTGCTTCGTGAAATTTGCAGTTGTTGAGAACGATGTCGAATTGATGTTTTCGGGTTTTCGGCGACACTCTCGTTTACAGCAGCAATGTTTTCAAGAGACCGACCGGTACGTTGACGCAAAGGATTCTTACTATCCATAATTGACCCAGTTTCTTCAAATTTTTTGACCACTCTTCTAATGGTTGACACATTAGGTGCACTTTCTCGGCTGAAAATTTGGCGAAGTTTGCGAGCGGTTTCAGCGTAACTTTCCCCATTTTTGTAATTAGTTTTCACAATTATAACGCGTTCTTCTTTCGAAAAGCGCTCCATTTTTAATAATCGGAATAAACAGAGGTGACAGCTGTCAAATTTCAGAGTTGCCACTTGCATGAAAAAAAAAATATTCCACTTTTAAAAAGTGCACTCTTACTGAGACACCCTTTATATGTGCAAAAATTGATCTCTTGGTCACATACATAGTATGCCGAGCTAACAGATAATCTGAACGGTGGAGATCGGTTGACTGTGGAGAAAGTAGAGATAAAGAGAAGATTTGACACGCTTACGTGAAATAGGGATTGATTGACATTTGGAAATGTTAAGCTCCAAGCAATTTTAGGAGCACCAAAAAAAAAAGTTGTTGAGATCCGGTCGAATAAGAGAAGAATCTTGTTGCGAGGAAATGGCCTTGAAGAACTTGATGTCGTCGGCGTACAGTGAGGGGTTTGAATGTTTGATGACAAGCTCAATGTCGTTAATGGTAAGAATAAAAAGAAGTAGCTGCCTTGGGGAACGTCGGAAGAAGCTAAAAAAGTGTTGGAAAAAGCAGATATAAACGAACACTGTAGTAACGGTATTTTAAATACGAAGATAGCCACATCAATGCAATGGGTTGAAAGCCAAGGGACGACAATTTGAAGAGTATTAGTTTGTGGGAGATTTTGACGAAGGCTTTACTGAAATCAGTTGAAATGACGTCCATTCTCTAATGCTGAGAGTGTGAAGGACACAAATTCGACAAGCTTTGTAGACTTGCATTTGAGGAAATCATGTTGTTTAGAGGAGATTAGAGATTTGCAGTGGAAACTCATAGTGTCATGGGGCGTTAGTCGTTAACATCACTCTTCGGAACTTTTTTGTGAACAGGTGTTATAAAAGCGGTCCTCCATATCTGGGAAAATTCTCCAAGGGACAAGGATAACTTGAATATTTTTGAGCGCGGGACAGACAGAATGGAGGAAAATTTTTTTAGTGATATGCCAGGGAGACCATCGGGCCCAGGAGTTAATTCATCATTAAGTTGATTCAATTTATTTTCGATAATATGGGGGTCAAGACTACGTGGAAGGAATGGTCCAATGGAGGAGTTTGGTAAGTAGTCGAAGTTAGTAGTATCTGGTACAAAAGAGTCATTGTTTGAAAAAGTTGGCGATAGTTTTGGGATCATTGGAGGTTTCGCTTTTGAAGGGGAGTGAGATTGGGTAGCCATCGGATTTTCTTTTGTAGTTGACAAACTTAAAGAAGAACTTAGGATCTTTTAAAAGATTGGCTTGCATTTCGATCAAAGAGTGTTCGTTGAGAAAGTTATGAAGCTCGGTAAATTGCAGATAAGTACCAATATATGATAGTTAGAAAAGTTATTAGGGGATTGAGTACGAAGTACGATTACCCACAGTTTGTTTCTTTTGTTTCTTAGTGAGCGGAGCCTGCGATTGTACCAAGGAGTGGAGGTAGATAAATGTTTGGATCGGGAAAGCGGAACGTAAAGAGAAACAGAATTAAATATTTCTTTGTACAAAATGGATATGACGTCATTTATTGTAAGGCTGTCAAAATTGAAGGAGGCGCTATTGAGATATTCATTGATTAGGTTAAAATTTGCTTTGTGGAAGTCGTGAAAAAATGAGAAAAGAAAGCGAACAAAGTGAAACAGAGGAACTTAGGGCATCTGTTGTGAAAATCAGGTCTAGCTGTCTACCCATGTAATTTGGGATGCCACTAACTTGGCTAAGGTTTGAATCAGCTAGGCGATTTAAGAAGAGACATTCTTTGATCGTCTTATGGAGCCCATTTAAGAGAAGTAAGATTGAAATCACCAAAAGAGAAGGATTTCATCATGGGGATCCCGTAAATCATTTATTAATGGCGAGTTCATAGGATTCAATAGGTTGGTAGGTTCAATAGGTTGGATGGCAAGATATAAAAGCAAATGACATAGAACGCTTTACGGGACAGTACAATCTTGATTGAAACGAAGTCGAGATACGGGGAAGAGGATATTACAATAACGGTTGAGTCGATTCAGTTAAGGACGGCTTTCAAAATGCCACGACAAGGCAAGCTATCGGTAAGTCGTTTGACATCGTCATCGCGGTAGACGTTAAATTTTGATGGGAACAATTTTTAGTTATTTATGCTAGGAATCAAGTTGGTTTTAGTCAGAGCGAAGATTTGGAGTGGTAAAGCATGAAACTGTTGAAAGACTGCTTAGGTTTTTGAGCGAATACCTCTTACATTCTGATAATAGAAGGTGAGATGAAGGTTAGCATGAGAGGTAGGAAGAGGATGGAAGTTAGGGGGGCGAAAATATCTGTCGTGGTCGGCACTGCTACGCTGGAGATGGGATATTCGCTTTGAGTGGATATATTGACGAAAGGTATCAGGAGCCCCCAGCTAAAAGTTCAAATATCGAAGAATCCGTGCTAAAAAAAAAAACCATATAACCGCTGTCCTTTGCCGGGAACTTAAGCTAAGCTAAATCTACGGGTCAACATCGATATCGCTCCCTTGTATCTGGCACATGAAAGAAAGGGAAAGAGAAAACCGAACGATGTCATACGTCAGGTAAGACTGGCCAGGAAGACGAAGGATATCCGTCTCCTGTACCAGAAACTAATGGGGAAGTAAGAAAATCAACGACCGAGGTGAGTTCCTCTTTGATTTTTTTTACAATATTAACCTTAGGACTGTCAGCACGGTAAATCCCAGACATTATTGAAATTTTTTACGGTTGGGAGGGAATACTCGACTTGGCGTCAATTTCTAACAATGACGATTGCAAGGCTAGCAATTGGAAGCTCACGGCGATTAAACCAATACTGGATCGATAGCTCAGACGTATCATCTCCTCCTCATCTAATTTGATCACGTTGACTAGTATGCGAAACTTACTAAGCCTTTCGAGGTGGCTGAGATCTTTTTGGAGTTGTGATATTGTCATTTTTTGGTGGCTGGCTTTTGAGATTGATCTGCATCTCAATTGCCTTCTGGTTCGCCGCTAGTGTGTTCAAGTTCACAAGCCTTGGAAAGCAATCCAAAATGCCACGGCTGACTCTGGTCAAGGACCATATTTGGACTCGATTGAGCGCAGATATTTGGTCTGGGAGGGTAAATACAGTACTCGTATCACCACATAAACACCTACCAGTCTCCATGACGGATATCAATAAACTTTTATCAGCATATCCGCAACTTTTGTCAAACAGTTTAGGTTGCTGCCACAGCTTCGAAGCTCTCCGCTATTTTAAGCCACACGCAATATCTAGGTTTTTCAATGCAAGACCAATACCATTGGAACAATTAAAAGCCTTCAAAACAGAAGCGAAGCGATTGACAGAATCAGGAATATGGAAACCAATACGTTTTAGCCAGTGGGCAGTCCCCGTTGTGGTAGTCACATAACGAAGTAATAAATTGATGATATGCGGCAATTAATCCTCGGATAGAGATTGATCAATACCATATACCTCGCACAGAAGAGCTTTTTCATAAATTGCTAACGGACAATTTTTTATTTAAATTGATGCATATCTGTAAATCTGCATATCTGCAATTAAAATTGGACGACGAATCAAAGCAGCACGCCGCGCCGTTTCGATTCTCTAATTCTATTCTTTTCAGACCACAACTGAATACTGTTCAAAATCAATCTGAAGGTAGAACCCTCTTTGGAACCCTGAATGTGCTAACTTGGACTTGCTGCAATTCCATGGACAACCTCAAAGACATCGCCAGACTAAGCAGGATCCTGCCTAAAAAATATTCCGTCCCATCGTTTACTAAATAAGCCGATGGAGCTTGGGCAGCCTTGACAATTGAATCTCTGGAACGCACGATTTTCATCGACTTGCCTTGGGTGCCTTGAACCTGAGGCCTCTCACCCTCTAGCTCAGGTTGCACAAGAAATATCCTGATAACAAATAAAAGCAACCAAGAAAAAGGTCTCCTGGCCCATGAGCAGCTTCTCTGCGTAGAAATGTCCGAGCCCGAACGCCCCTTTTCTGCTATTGGATTCCGTTCCCAGGTCCTGACAGAAGGTCCATGTGTTCTTTATTCCCAAAGTTGAGGAAAGAGTCCACAAATCAGCCAACATTTTTTCCACCCTATCAATCTATCATCTTCTTTACTTAAGACAATACCGCTTGTACTCGACCTGCACATTCACGAACTCCTAAGAACCTAACCCCTTTCGAACTCACAACTTACTTGCCTTATGTGTAAATCCACGAAAATGGCTTCAAGCTAGATCGTCCGCACCGTTGAGAGATCTATCCTCTTCAAGCAATAGACGCTAGCAACCGTCTTTGGCAGAGAAGATGCCTTCAACAATATTATCATCAAGGCTATCGAAAAATCTTTAACTGCCTTGGAGGTTCAAGGTTGCTATGCCATATTCGAAACCAGGGTCATGCAATCGCAATTAGAGGATAGTCTTCTCTTCAATGCTGTAAACTGAGGCACTCCTTGGGAAGTGAAGTTATCCCACGTTTTTTATGGTCCATTAAGATCGGCAGCAATCGGATCTACGAGGGCGATGAGATCATGCCTCAGCTTATCATAATATTGCACATCCTACCCTTGGACCTTAGCTTTCAATAAATGAAACACCGGTAATCGGGCACGTTTCTTGGACGTTAAAACAAAAGCGTACAAGATGTTTTACTATGGATTGGAACAAGGAAAAAACGGAATCGCCATCATCCTTGCGGCAGAGCTACTTGGCAACGTCTTAACCATTTCAAAGTCCAGTGACCGTTTGATGGCTCTCAAATTGGTGATGCATGGTGAGGTGTGGAACATCGTAAGCGCATATGCCCCTCAAGTAGGATGCGAACAAAAAGAAAAAGATGCATTCTGGCTTGATTTCCAAAACCTTGTCAAAATCATCCCAAAGCAAGAGCTTTTGTTTGTTGGGGGAGATTTAAACGGACATGTCGGGAAGACAAGCGAAGACTATGAAGACTACCACGGAGGGCTGGGATACGGCACCAGGAACTCTTCATGTGAAGATATCCTAAGCATGTGCAAGTCGTACGGTCTTATAGTGCTAAATACCATGTTCGTCAAACAAAGCCGGCACCTGATCACTTATAGCAGCGGCGGAAATGAAACTCAATGAAGCCACTAGTTAAAGATTGCAAAGTGATCCTGGGAGACGCGATCGCCCCTCAACACCGTCTCCTCCTGACTGAATTTTTTATGGAGGCGAGTAAGAAGACAAAGCAGCAAACGAAGGTGTCTCAGAGAATCAAGTGGTATAAGCTGGATAAAGGAAAAGGCGAAGCTTTTATTACCAACATGAAAAACTACCTCTCTTCTATTATCGATGAGGTCGGTAATGAGGAGTGCAGAGCACAAGACATGTGGGATTCCCTACAACAATGTGGCCTGGAGAAAGCCAAATCACTGCTCGGAACACCTAAAGGCCCCTGCCAACACGCAAAAGAAACCTGGTGGTGGACAGACGAAGCCAAAGCAGTGATACACGAAAAGAAAATGGCTTTCCAAGCTTTTCAAAGTGCTCTTCTACTAATAGAGAGTAAAAAGCCCGCCGTGAAAAGTGAAAAGCATGGAAGGCCTTTATCAGGAGTTCAAAGAAATATCGTCTTCCGCGTCTGACAGGAACCAAACTACCCAGGAGCTTCGACAAAGCAATTTGAACAAAGGAGCAAATATCTTTAAGATAGCCGCCCAGAGAAGAAGAAATGCTCAGGAGATTCGTTTCCCAAAGTTTATTAACAATGCTGAAGGCCAACTCCTTGTGGAAGACGAAAAAATTCTCCACAGATGGCGACAGTATTGCGAGGAACTTCTGAACGAACAGTTTCCCCGAGTGTACTTTCCAAGAGCCGCCCCGAATCATGCCGAAATATCCGGCATCACAGTCGAAGAAGTTCGGTACGCGGTTAAAAACTCCAAGAAAAGAAAAGCTGTTGGGCCGGACGGGATACCCTCTGAGTTCTGGAAAAAGATGGGAGACATCGGGTCTAGATGGCTCATGGTTCTTATCTCCAAACTTATGAGAGGCGACACTATGCCTAATCAATGGAGGGAAAGCTATCTTCTTCCATTGCACAAAGGAAAGGGTGATACGCGAAATTGTGATAACTACCGTTCTGTCAAGCTGATGTCGCACACCATGAAGATCGTTGAACGGGTATTAGATAGCCGACTGCGGAAAATAATACGACTATCTGATGACCAGTGCGGGTTTGTCTCGGGTAAATCAACAACAGATGCAATCCAAAGTATAAGGATCATGATGGAAAAGCATCGTGATTCTTCAAAGGACTTGCATATGGTGTTGGTTGATTTCGAGAAGGCCTTTGACCGGCAACCAAGAGATCTTTTATGGGTAGCGCTAAGACAAAAAGGAGTTCCAGAAACCTACGTGCGAGTGATTATGGACATGTACGAGAGAGCAACGACAAGAGTAAGATGCACCGCAGGAGTCACCGAAGAGTTCGCAATCAAAGTCGGTGTACACCAAGGGAGCGTCCTCAGCCCACTGCTTTTTATAGCAGTCCTTGATTGCTTGCTTGAAGGAAAAGTGACGGACCCCAATGTGCACCAGCTATTCTTTGCTGACGATGGGGCCATTATAAGTGATGATCAGGCGTCCCTACAACGAGCACTTGATGTGTGGGTGGACATTTTTGAGGGACACGGGTATCGTATTAGTTCAAAGAAGACAGAGTATCTGTGCTGCCCGTTCTCTGACCCTCATCAGTCAATTCCAGACATTTACTTGAATGGAAGAGTGCTTCCCAAGTGTGAAAAGTTTAAATATCTGGGATCTATGATTAATAAAGAAGCAACTTATGATGACGACATCAACCATCGCGTAAGCGTAGGGTGGATGAAGTGGCGGGAAAAATTCTGTGATCGAAAAATGCCCCCTAAGCTGAAGGGAAGGCTCTACACTTCAGTTGTACGTCCGGCGCTCACATACGGTTCACAATGCTGGACAATGCACAAAAAGTATGAGAGCAAATTAACGGCAGCTGAGATGAAGATGCTTCGCATGACAGCGGGAGTAACAAAGCGTGACAGAATTAGAAGCTCAAAGATCCGAGGAAGCCTCCACGTAAAAGAAACCATCACAAGAAAGATAGAACGCGACCGATTCTCCTTTGAACCCCGTCCAAAAGGCGATATCAATCAACGTTCCAATTTCAACACGTAAAAAAGGCAGGCCGAAAAACAATTGGTGCAAACAAATGCAAAAACACCAGCATTTGATTGGCCTCAGCGATGAAGTAATCCCAAACCGGGAAGCCTGCCGCTACTTTCTGAGGTCAAACCGGCGGACCCCACAAGCGGACCAGTAGGAATGCAGTTAAGTGGGAAGGTTATGGTCCTACACTTCTGACCATAACGACGCCGGAAAAAAGGAAAAGAAGAAGAAGAAGAAGAAGACTGCTCTACTAATCCTACCATTGCCGTTTCCATCCAGAGAGAAATGAAAGGTCCGCACAATAATTTCTGATTACTGATGGCCTCTAGATGTAGCCTGGCGAAATGTAGCAACTGCATACTTCCAATTCCTACCGCCTCCGTTCACTCGAGCATTTTTCAAATAGAACTATTGAGAGGCGTGCAGCCAACAACGTGGTAAACAATAGCAAATGAAGTCGATTATGATGTAAAGCTTCTGAAATGTGTTACAAGTGATGACACAATTAAGGTTCAATCGTCCGGCATTCTTGATTGGTTGGGCCAAAAACAATTTGTAGCCCCAATTTTCGCCAGACAAATCCTGGCGTAGCATATGTGGGATTGAAGGCTCATAGCTGGGAGAACTAAAGGAATGAGTTCCAAACTTTTCTTCATTTATTGGCGAATTGGACAAAAGAAGTGTCAGAAGAAGAGAAGTGAAAAATCGAAAATTCCTGTAATTTTTTGAACACACCAAACTTACTTTATACGATTCCGGAATTTCACCCGGCGAACGAGATATAAGATTTCCATTTATAAACAACATATTAGCAGCATGCTCCTCAGGAAGTGTTAATGTCTGATAAGCAAAGCTTGCCTCTCTCTCCATCCTTTTCAATATCTGCTGAGAGCTATTCGACGACGATACACACAGTACATCCGGACCAGCCAGAGTAATATAATGCTTCAGCGGTTTATTCCCTGAAATCTATTAAGAACACACAGGAATCTCACAAAATTAAAAGACACAGTCAAGTGAAATAAAATACCTTAATTGGCGTGCAAGGATATTCGGGAAAAGTTGTTGCTACAGCTCTCGCGCCTTCCTCATTCGTGCGTTCCGATAATCCGACGAAGAATTCGCGTCCAGTAAATAGAACATCTCCACCATCTAATACAGCATTTGGATATGATATTTCGACGACGGGTATATCGAGTTCCTTTTTTAAAATTATTTTCATACTGTCCGCCTGAGAGGAGAAATGCGTTGAGAGTTGGAAGCTTAGGGTTAGAGAGGGAATCGTACCTCACGTTGGCGAAGTGGATTTTTTGATTTGGCTATTAAGGCCACTCCGTTGCATATGACGGCGGTGTTTTCCACAAATACGCTCTCTGGCAAGTTATCGTCCGGTGGCAGCTCTATCACGTCTAGACCGATTTCTCTTAACAGACTGGAAAGATATTGTTCAATATGATGTAGAGGTTCAGTGAAAAGACAATTAAGTTTTATAAGCAATCAATTCAATAGTGGGAAGGACCAAAGGGGTTTTATGGGTACCAAGTATGTAAGCAGACAGTTGCCTAGAAATCTTGATGACTCGACGTACTGTTCAATCAGACTCTGACTCACCCGGCAAATTAATGTCATCTACTATTAAATTAAAAGGTACCATAGCACAGCTTTATTGCAGGACACCTCCAAACAATGGCCCGTTTCAGTGACCACCCAAATGAACAGCGTAGACCGATCCCATGTACCACGCCAAAGACTCGACCCTTAACAATGCACTTCATTTATTAAATAGTATTCCACGATGCATCGCCATCGCCGCACATCCCATAATCGCTCTAAATTAATTCCTAGCACGTACCGCGTGTAAGTAATTGAAACTCGAATACAACGTGCACGCCGCATACAATTAATTAATTGTTTTCCTCTTCGTGCCCGCATGTGTGCCGTTCGAGTGTTTGTTTTTGGATTGTATGTGATCAGCGAATTGGAAAGAAGTAAAACAAATCAACTGATTTCAATGCTTGTGCCCTCCTGTTCGTGATACAAATAATTGCCCTCCTTTGGGCTGTAGTCTACTACAAACTCCTCGTTTTAGGGCAATGATTTCAATTGAAAGTACAAAATAGCGGTTATAAAATGCAAAAACGGAGCTATGCAGCAAGTGCAAGTGTGGAACGCTAACACCTGCTTACTTGAAATACCAAAAACCAGTACTTCCGTTCTGTCACACCTGTTGGGCGCAATATATGTCCGCTTCGGTGCTTCAAGGGGATGATAGACCCACCCTCTGGACTATAGGACTGCAGTTTGATTGTTCGCTTGGAGAAGGGGCTTATGTAAGAAGTTTTAGTGGCTTTCAGTGTTTTTTATGATAAACTAAGAAAACCGCCTTCTGACGTTCATCTGCAGAGGGGGTCAGCAGGGCAAACCGCATTACCATGGCAACTCTCTATCCGATACTTGGTCTAACCACATTCCACACCGCTTACAATCGATCTGAGCATTGCAAAAGGAATACACAAATGTCCCCGGGCCGAGGCCAACATAATTCCCGGTCCAACTGATCCGACACTGAACTTCTGACCACATTAACACAATTTCCTACTTTTGAAAACTAGGTCAAGCCTAGTATCCTCATGTCCCTACGTACCCCACAACCCACTCAATAGATATTCTTACCTAACGTACGACTCATGCTGCTTTTTGGCTAGCTGCACATCCATATCTTCAATCCCGCTCAGCGACTGAGATAGCCTGTAAGTAAAGTATACAAAACACATTCCCATCACTATCCGGTCGTATAACTTATTTAAACTTTTCAACGAACATTCACATTCCAGATTCATGCCAAAAACAACATTCACATCACCAAGCGCACATACGAGTACATAAATATTCATAAACTGGGTGGGTTCATTGTCACATCCGCCACTCCACAACTCAGACGACATCTCCTGACCACAGCTTCACCAACAACCATCACACAAACCACTTAACTTAACAATCGGCTTATTCCGATCCATTTAACCATCACTACATCAATTGTTCAGTCTTTTTTACTAAATTATTTAATCGTTAACTCGTCATTTGAAATTGTAAACATTTTAATCATTTTACCCACCTACACACGATTGCGTGTGTGAATTTCAGGGACATTTCGCTCAAATTAAATTCCGTCCAATTCGCTAAATAAATTTATACGATAAACGCGTCTATTAACTACGACTACAATTAAGTTACACTTTTATTTAATCTATTTTAGCATTATTTAGCTAATTGCACGTATTGGGCTCTCGCTTAGTTAGGTGTGTATACAGTCCCCTTCCAGTTCGACACTTGTGACGACCGAACTGAATAGTCGACGAGTTGCTTTTGATTCGTTTTGCTATTCTGCTTTTTGTATCTTCATCTGGTTTTCATTTTCTTGGGATATGGCGAACAAACAAGTTAAACACCAAACACCACTGACACCGAAGAATGGAATTTTATTTATTTTCTTTTCGTTTCTCTGCATACGTCAAAAAACGGATATGACATTTGGAGTTCGATATAGATTTGATGTTGCTGTCTTGGATTGTGACCAACAGATAAGAGTTCACCACTAGATGTCCCAGGTGTAAGGTCAAACAATTGCAACAGTGGCAAGTTATAGTAGAATATGTATAACACTTTCAAAATTATGGCAACTGCTGAAATGGTATACATCGACTGACGGTAAATTATGGGTGCATGACAATCGTCTATGGCTGCATTTCAGTCATGACTGACGGATAGCTTTTTTTTTTCGTTTTGTTGTATTGGAGGCTTTTACTATCTGTTGGAGCACTCGGGCGCAAATAGTGTTCCATTGTACCGTTGTCCAGAGAAAAGTAAGGAGAAGCTTCAGTGATGCAGAGCTAAGAAATTTGAAATACACTACGTCAGCCCCAAGGGTGCGCCACCGTGCGAGAGCAAAGGCGGGACAGTCGCAGAAAAAAGTGCTCTGATGTGTCATCCTTCTCACTGATGCCAAGCACGTGGAGATGCTGAAAAGTGTAATGGCCCGTATTGACGCCCGTAAGCCTTCTGCAATCATTTCTCCTTAAGGACAAGAACCTTCGCGTGGCTGCACACCTTGTCGCGGTGCGAAGGCTCAGTAATTGTCAATGACTCCTGAGAATTCACTCTCCATGTTGGGACATGAATTCTCTATGACAAGACATGAAGCTAAGCTGCAGCCATCACCTCCTCCTCCCTTCCCCGGGTATCCCCTTCATTCCTCTCCCTTCCCCTGGGCTGGACTAAGGTGTAAACCGTACCGTGCCGAGAGTCAGCCAGGCTGGGGGCCCAGTATAAATAATAGCCCAGTCGCTAACGGTGTATCCAGGATACCTGGCACCCTCCTGGATCAAATAGCCTTGCCTGTATACTGCGAGGCTCTGTACAGGTCGACCACCCATTCCTGCGCTACTCGTGGGAATACACATGAAAGAAGACAACACAGGAAACAATAATAAAAAAAATGCATCCTCTGAAGAGGCAAACAGGACAGGTTGCCACCGCCGAAGGCGCGATCGATACAGACAACGTAACCGGGACTCTCTTTTAGGGACTACAAATTGGTACCGCTACCGACGATGAATCCTTGGCACAGGTAAGCAACACCATGCAAGTAGACTCTCAAACTGAGGTTCAGCTGCTGGAAGAAAAGATCGACCCTAAGGCCACAGGCAAACCTGAAGGAACGATCAGGGCAAAAATATCGGCCCAAAAAGCAAAGAACGGCTACAAGAGGTCGGTGCAGTACATCAAGAAGATGAGAGCAAGGGACCACTCAACGCTTTCCGAGCGCGAAAAAGAGGTAGCCAAATTCGAGAAGAAATCGGCTCCCACCTCCACTCACGCTGCTAAAAAGGACTCAGGGCGAGAGAAGAAGCCATCGAGCACGGACCTTATCAAACCCAACGTCCCAAAATTGACTCGACAACAGCCAACACAACCGGCCACTGTCGAAAAGGGCGCACAGCAACCTCCAAAGGACACACTGCCTCAGGATCGAAGCAGAACGTGAAGAGGGGGCGTAAGGGAAGCGAAAAAGGCGAAAACATCAGCCAGCTTCAACCTTCCCATGAGTCTACAAGTGGCTATTGTCGACCGTTCCAACCCGGATGGGAAGATTACTTCCGACAATTGGCTAACGGTTGAAGCCAAAATACTGAAAGCGATGCTTATCACAGATAGCAGCGATGAGATCAACTTCGACGGAGCAGGCTGGCAGAAAGGAGTCAAAGTCGTCGGTTGTGACAATCAGAGGTCCCTAGACTTCTTAAAGCGCACAATCGACAACTGCGGCGAAATCTGGCAGAACGCTAAACCGGAGGTTATCCGTCGCTCGATGCTTCCGCTTCGCACGTTGGCTTCAATATGGATCCTTCCACCGGTTCCCGAAAAGGACGAATCCATATTGAATCTAATTGACAAGCAGAATAAAGAGCTTGACACTCAGGGCTGGAGAATAATTTCTTCAGCCAAGAGTAAGAACGGAGTGGGAAAGGACATCATGGTTACGATTGACCAAAAGTCACTCGACCACATCCGCACCAGAACTTGCAGCATCAAGTTCAGGCTGGGAACCCTGAAGGTAAGGCTCCGCAATGAACGCGGCAAGACAAAGGAGGCTGCTAGTGGTGCAAATTAATTTACACCACTGCAAAGCAGCCACCGACGACTTGATGATGTACATGCTGCAGGAAGATGTGGATATAGCCTTAATCCAAGAACCTTGGCTCCTTAGGAACAAAATTCAGGGATTAAGGTCTAAGGTGTATAATATATACTATCCACATACCGAAGGTAAACTACGAACCTGTATAGTCGCCAAGAGATACTTAAACATTTTTCTCCTAGGTACATACAGCAATGGAGACCTCACGGTGGTAGCGTACGAACAACAGGACAAATCAATTTTGCTCCTATCGTCCGCATACTTGCCATACGATGAGGAGGATCCACCTTCAGACGCAGTCCGAGCACTTGTGCGACACGCCAAGTCACGCGGACTGTGTCTATTGATAGGTTGCGACGCCAATGGACACCACACTCAATAGGGAAGCAGCGACATCAATAAAAGGGGTGAGTCCATTTTCGATTTCATTATCTCCATCAACCTCAATATTTGCAACAAAGTTAATACATCCACGTTTCGCAACCGGGTTAGGGAAGAGGTAATTGACCTCACTTTACTAAGTGAGTCCGACTCCATTCGAGTAGAGAATTGGAGAGTGTCCACTAACTGTTCCTTTTCGGACCAGAGCCGGATACTCTTCAACCTTAACGTTAATAAAGAAAAACCGAAACCTTTCAGAAACCCTCAGAAGACAGATTGGAATCTTTTCTCAAACCTAGTTGCCAACAGGTTAGAACCGCCACAAGACACCACTAATCCTGATCCAACTTACATTGAGAATTCAGTCGAAAATCTTGTGAGAATTCTGAAAGCGGCTTTCAACAAATTATGTCCTTTGCAACGTGCTCGCAGGAAGACCAGCGTAGTCTGGTGGACCACAGAGCTAAAGCAACTCAGGACCAGGACCCGAACTCTATTCAATAGAGCAAAGATCTCAAAAAGCACCGAAGACTGGAATAATTACAAATCCAGCTTCAACGAATACAAGAGCAAAACAGGAGCAGCATAGTCTAAATCCTGGCGGGAGTTCTGCGAATCAATAGAGGATCTCAACGAAGCCGCAAGGCTCAGGAAGATTCTATCCAAGGACTCTGCGTCCTTAAAACAGATGGTTCTTGGACAGAATCCAGTCAGGAATCCCTAGAACTGATTGAAACCCACTTCCCAGACTGTAAAACCCCTGAAACCACAGTCTCCTTCGAGACGACGGTTCCTACGGTTCACACAACCGAAGAAGTGATAAACAAGATTATCACAGCGGATAAAGTATCATGGGCAATAAATTCGTTCAAACCCTTTAAATCTCCGGAGCCGGACGATATCTTGCCAGCGATGCTTCAAAAAAACACAGACCCACACTGTACCCCATCTCGTAAGCATTTTTTCCAATTGCCTGCGCACGGGGTCCATCCCAACACAGTGAAAAGAAATAAAGGTAATTCTCATACCTAAGGCAGGTAAACCATCCCATACTGCCGCAAAGGACTATAGGCCAATTAGTCTCTCGTCATTTCTATTATAAACCTTGGAGAGACTCCTTGCCCTATTTGTACATCAGAGGACTCACAAATTCACGAAACTTATGCAACACTCAACACGCCTACCTCAAAGGCAGATCAGTGGAAAGTGCTCTGCATAGTGTTGTCCGGGAAATTGAGGGCTCGCTGAACTTAAAAGAGTTTACAGTGGCAGCCTTCCTCGACATAGAGGGGGCCTTCAACAATGTAAACACAGAGGCCATAACAACGCTCTTGAGGACATAAAAGTAGACAAATCCATTGTAATCTGGATTGAGAATATGTTGAAGAACAGAATTATCAATGCAGACATTGGACACAGTTCTATAAGGAAAGTGACAACTAGAGGCACACCACAAGGAGGAGTTCTCTCCCCCCTACTGTGGCTTCTTACAGTCAACAAGATCCTCAAATTCTTTATGGAAAAAGACACAAAGATCATAGCGTACGCGGATGACCTGGTTATTTTGATAAAAGGTAAATTTCTACCAACTATCAGTGAACTAATGGAATCTGCGCTGAGTGAACTCTCCTCGTGGGCAAGACAGAACGGTCTGAGAATAAACCCCCAGAAAACAGAGCTGGTCTTGTTCACCAGGAAAAGGAAAATTGCGATATTTGCTCCCCCAAAGTTAGAGGGCACTCCACTCAAACTCAAAGCGGAAGCCAAATATCTAGGCATCATTCTTGACTCCAAACTCTCCTGGAAAAGGAACCTGGAGGTAAGGATGAAAAAAGGATTGAACGCTTTTTATGCATGCAAAAAGACGTTCGGAAAAAGATGGGGCTTGCAAGTTGCAACCGTACATCATTCATTGGATGTACACAGCAATCATCAGACCCATTTTAACTTATGGGGCCATAGTCTGGTGGACTGCTAGCAGCACAAAAAGCTATATGAACATGCTCAACAAAGTACAAAGGTCAGCCGCTGTTTGTACAACGGGAGCAATGAGAAGCACGCCGCAAGTAGGGTTGGACATGATTCTTCATCTCCTCCCCCTGGATCTATTCATAAAAGGCTGCGCTGCAAAGAGCGCTCTCAGACTAAGGGAGTCCTCTCTGTGGAAGCAAGTCAACTATGGACATGCGGCCATACTTAAAATAATAGACGACCTGGGAAGGAAACATGGTTTTAGTAGCCTCGCAGCTACGACCAAACTGACTTCTCTCTCAGTATACCTATCCTTTTCCCCGACAGAGAAGAGTGGCTATCAAACGCCGTAATCAACGACCATGAGATCACCCTCTTCACCGACGGATCGAAAATGGACACAGGCACTGGGGCCGGGTTCTACTCTGATACCCTCCACAAACAGGAATCATTCAGATTCCCTGATCTGTGCAGCGTGTTTCAAGCAGAAATCCTGGCAATAGAGAAAGCAGCCAAACACCTACAGTTAGCCGATATCCCACCATCTGATATCACTATCTTCGTAGACAGCCAGGCTGCACTGAAGTCCTGCATAACGAGATCAAAGGCTGTCAAGAAATGTCGCGACTCACTGAAGTCCATCAGACACCACAAAGTTAAACTCTGCTGGGTCCCGGGTCACAGCTCAATTGCAGGGAACGAAAGAGCAGACGAATTGGCCAGGCAAGGGTCTGAAATGGACATCAGCGAAGCGGACACGTCATTGCAACCACCGATCAGCGCATTATACCGGATCATAAACGACATAATCATCAAAGAGGCCAACTCGTCTTGGCTTACAAGAAACGACAGCTACACGACAAGATCATCGTGGCCAGAGCTCAATGTTGGAAAAACAAAGAAGCTCCTGGCGCTGGACCGTAACTCGATCCGTATGCTCGTCGGAGTGACCACAGGACACTGTCCCATTGGAGCAATGCTCCGGAAATGGGACTCGGGATCCAGCGATCTCTGCCGGAGCTGCGGCGATGAGGAAGAAACTGAGACGATCCAACATCTGCTTTGCCACTGCCCAGCTCTCCAGAATCGACGCCTAGTGTTGCTAGGCCAAATATTCTTTACAGAGATTGCGGACGTGGCTAATGGAGATATATCGGATCTTCTAAAATTCATTAAGAGCACGGGGTGGTTTCAGCCACCACGTGATAGGACCCACACAAACGAAGGGAATCACAATGGGCCTCTTGGCCTCCGAGTGGAAGTGATATCTAACCATCACACTCCCCTTCTCTAACCTAACCTAACCTATCTTATGTCGTGGCGATGTTAATGGCCGCCACGATCATGTGATTTAACACCGTTGGAGTTCTTTCTTTGGGGATATGTATTTAAAAGAAAAAGTGTACGTCAATAAGCCAAGAAGAATTCAAGAGCTAAAGGATGAGATAATTCGGCACATTAACGACATTGAACCTCAATTATGTCTCAGAGTCATTGAAAATATGGACCATCGGATAGAGGTATGCTACCAAAGCCGTGGCGAGCATTTGGTTTCATACATAATTGTCATAGATCCTTCTATCATAATAAAAAATATTAAGATAATTCACTGAAAACTTATTGTTTCATTTACAATTATCATCGTGCGTTTTCGTTGGACCACCCTTTACTATGTGACCCTAATAAAGCCCACCATCAAGTATGGTTTTCTGGTGTGGTTTAATGAATGAATATCTTATAAGGAAAACATTCATGTTTTCGAGAGGTCGTGCCTTAGGGTCTGTCTTGGAATCTTTAAAATGTCAGAATCCCAGCTCATTAAGTATTACCTGGTCCTTTATGTCGGAGCAGGCCTAAATAGAATCGACAATTTTCTTGTTAAAATGAAAATTACCTGATCTTCGTGGCTTACTACCCCAACTATATCGAGATAGTGCACTCCCGTCACTCCTATCAAAGTCCCCCTAGATGCATTTCATGGTAATTTACCACCGCCACCGGGGCGCTAGGGATAAACGGCTCATCCGTTGAGAGCGTTCATAAGCTCATTCGTTTTAGTACTGCAATGGCGGACTGGGATCTCGCCAATGTTGCTAAACAGCAGGCTGATTATTGCTGGTTGTTGGGTGTAAACGCTTATCAGAGCTATACTTTACTCCGGTAGGGTCCTCCTCTCTCTTTAATTCGTAAAGTGGGTTTAGGATTGGGTAGGGGATCTGGGCGCGTCATCATGGTTAGATGATCCTGAATAAGGCCTTATAACCTTAGTTAGGTCTCGGGTATGCGAAAGAGCGAGATGTCAAAGCCCAGTCGCTAAAGGACGCAGTGGTTTAATGGTTTAAAGAAAGAACACAGAAGGACACAATTTGTTTGTTTAAAAAATAATAAGTTTCTGGGATGTGTACAATAATTCAGTCATACATCCCCGTACTCGGAGACTTCAACACGAAATTAGGAAAAGATGCGATATAAGCCAACAATAGGGGAAAAAAACAAAAAGCTCTAAAATTATGATCGTGAAAACTACACCTTTCAAACACAAGAGAATGTAAACAAGAACACAAGAGAGATGGAGTAACGCGCCATGAAGCGACTGCAATTCGGACCACACTCTAATCATCGCCAAATTTAAAGCCCAAATCAAAATTCAAAGAAGCGGATCGCAGCAATATACGAGTACATATACCTATATAAAAATTCAACGAGCAGTTGAAGGACCCTCGTATCAATACCAAGAATCAATAACCCTTTACCCTACAAGGTGGCATAAAAACTAACAACGAAACAAGACAGGTAGAAGCAGTATGGTTGAGAATAAAAAGTGTTTTAAACGAAGCATGGGAAAACAAACTAGGCCGTTGCAAAGCTCCCAAAGGTAAACCATGGTTCGATGAAGAATGGGAGAAAAAGTAAAAGCCCGTAATGTTCTAAGACTTCAAACCGTTTCTTTTTTTTATAGAGTTTGTGCAGGTTCAATAGTGTACGCTCCTATGGTGTTTGTCACACAACCTAGACCGGGTGCAGATGGTTTGTGACGAAGATGTTCGCTCACTACTCTCCGGGGTGGTTGTCTTAGATAGGGTTTTTGGAGAGATTCGACCGAATTTGTCGCGTTGGTTGTAGTTCACAGTAACTTAATTTTTTGTCCTGTTTCCCTGTCATGGAGGTGTCATATTGGAAATCCACACACTGAGTATGAATTTTGAAGTGATTTTATGCTGCGAGTATTATGCGCCTTCGTCAGCACTTTTTGATCATCCCTCATTCACAACTGATGTTATTGCACAGTTTTTCCATATAAGAATTGTTCTCGGCTATGGGCAGATTTGAACTACAGACCTTTCGCTCAACACTCGATGATGATTACCATTGCACCACGATCACCCCTATCTAACCCTTCAAGCCGTTGAAAATACTGAAGCGGTCATTGAAACCTACGAAAGGAAGTCAGCCATCTTCATCGAGAAGAAAAAACATTTTTTTTTTGGCAAAGGAAAAAGTTTGCTAACATTCAGGTAGAATGTGCGACTAAGAATTTAGGAAAAGGTACAAGGTCAGATCAGGCTTTATTCGCGACAATAATGGGGAATTCGTTTCGGGCAACGAGGGAGTTGTAGCCCAATAAAATACTGCCAACCATTGAGGAAGTAAAAGAAACATTCTATCAGCTTAAGAATAACAAGGCCGCAGGAATCGATCTAGCACCATCGGAAATACTTAAATATTCAGGACAAAAATTAATAGAAGAGTTACATGGGCACAACTAAATGGAACAATTAAACTATCGTCCAGCATTGGGAAAACTCATTCACATTCTATTAAGGGTGACCGAGCACAATGCAAGAATTACCGACGAATATCGCTGCTATCAGGTTGTCACAAGCCGCTGTTAAGAGATTGATTTCAAACGCAAAGGAAATAATCGGAGACTACCAGTGTTCAGGAGAAATCACTCGACAAGTGATCAGATGGGAACTAAGAAAAAATTCTAGATACATATGTACGTGAAGGATTAAAACAAGGAGGCGCCTTGCCACATTCCGCTTTAATTATTGCTATGTAATAAGTGATGAGCTCCCTTCAGGAAAATGATAGTAGAATAACCGTTAATGGGATGATCTACATCCTCTGGAAATGTTAAAAAATGAAGTAAGATTAGAAGTAAATGAAGAGAATATGGTCCCTGACCGACTTCGTTAGATCCAAACTTCGCCCTTGACTGTAATCGATAAACACTTTGAGAAGGTGGTGCAACGCGTACTTCTTCGCGACGAAGGAATTATTCAAAACAACTCTTTCATCCCGCAACGTCCATATCCGTATTTATAAGCGAAACTTAGTCTTTGACTAAGAAGGGCAAAAATGGATTCTCATCTATGACTGACGGTCAGTCTCATCTATGACTGACGGTCAGTCTCACCTATGACTGACTGCCAGTCTCACCTATGACTGACTGTCAGTCTCACCTATGACCGACTGCCAGTCTCACCTATGACTGACTGTCAGTTTCACCTATGACTGACTGTCAGTCTCATCTATGACTGACGGTCAGTCTCATCTATGACTGACGGTCAGTCTCATCTATGACTGACGGTCAGTCTCATCTATGACTGACGGTCAGTCTCATCTATGACTGACGGTCAGTCTCATCTATGACTGGCGGTCAGTCTCATCTATGACTGACGGTCAGTCTCATCTATGACTGGCGGTCAGTCTCATCTATGACTGACGGTCAGTCTCATCTATGACTGACGGTCAGTCTCATCTATGACTGACGGTCAGTCTCATCTATGACTGACGGTCAGTCTCATCTATGACTGACGGTCAGTCTCATCTATGACTGACGGTCAGTCTCATCTATGACTGACGGTCAGTCTCATCTATGACTGACGGTCAGTCTCATCTATGACTGACGGTCAGTCTCATCTATGACTGACGGTCAGTCTCATCTATGACTGACGGTCAGTCTCATCTATGACTGACGGTCAGTCTCATCTATGACTGACGGTCAGTCTCATCTATGACTGACGGTCAGTCTCATCTATGACTGACGGTCAGTCTCATCTATGACTGACGGTCAGTCTCATCTATGACTGACGGTCAGTCTCATCTATGACTGACGGTCAGTCTCATCTATGACTGACGGTCAGTCTCATCTATGACTGACGGTCAGTCTCATCTATGACTGACGGTCAGTCTCATCTATGACTGACGGTCAGTCTCATCTATGACTGATGGTCAGTCTCATCTATGACTGACGGTCAGTCTCATCTATGACTGACGGTCAGTCTCATCTATGACTGACGGTCAGTCTCATCTATGACTGACGGTCAGTCTCATCTATGACTGACGGTCAGTCTCATCTATGACTGACGGTCAGTCTCACCTATGACTGACGGTCAGTCTCACCTATGACTGACGGTCAGTCTCACCTATGACTGACGGTCAGTCTCACCTATGACTGACGGTCAGTCTCATCTATGACTGACGGTCAGTCTCACCTATGACTGACGGTCAGTCTCATCTATGACTGACGGTCAGTCTCATCTATGACTGACGGTCAGTCTCATCTATGACTGACGGTCAGTCTCATCTATGACTGACGGTCAGTCTCATCTATGACTGACGGCCAGTCTCATCTATGACTGACGGTCAGTCTCATCTATGACTGACGGTCAGTCTCATCTATGATTGACGGTCAGTCTCACCTATGACTGACGGTCAGTCTCATCTATGACTGACGGTCAGTCTCATCTATGACTGACGGTCAGTCTCACCTATGACTGACGGTCAGTCTCATCTATGACTGACGGTCAGTCTCATCTATGACTGACGGTCAGTCTCATCTATGACTGACGGTCAGTCTCATCTATGACTGACGGTCAGTCTCATCTATGATTGACGGTCAGTCTCATCTATGATTGACGGTCAGTCTCATCTATGATTGACGGTCAGTCTCATCTATGACTGACGGTCAGTCTCATCTATGACTGACGGTCAGTCTCATCTATGACTGACGGTCAGTCTCATCTATGACTGACGGTCAGTCTCATCTATGACTGACGGTCAGTCTCATCTATGACTGACGGTCAGTCTCATCTATGACTGACGGTCAGTCTCATCTATGACTGACGGTCAGTCTCATCTATGACTGACGGTCAGTCATGATGAGCTACGGGCTCATCTATGGCATCAAATGGGAGAAGTCTTTCATTGAGTTTTTGAGCATGACTAATGGAATATCGGAGAGTTTAAGAGAAGCGGTTTCTTAATTGGGTTGGGTGATCGTAAATATTACATCAGGTTTGAGAAAGGATGTTGTTATATAAACCTATAAGGAAGCTATAAAACAATTTAGAGAATATTGGTCTTTTTTGCTGTAGTGTACGAGAGGTTATAGCAGGAACGAATGTAGATAAAAAAGACATAAAACTGGTTACAACAAGGATAACGAAAAGCACATTTTTTGTTGGAATAATTTATTGTAAAAACTTTGTAAGGTAACAATTGGAATCCCGCCACAAACCACAAAACAAATGTCATTCAACAGCTGCGATTAAAAAGAACTAACAAACTAGATATCGACTCGTTGGTATAAGCATCTCCGATTCAAAGCATTCCGCAACCCACAATGGCTTCACTATTTCTCCTTTAAACTGACCACTATGGGCTACGGGCTCATCTGCAATCACGTACTTTGCTTCATCGATTGACTTTGTCAAAGTGCCTTTGAAACCCGTAATGTAACGCTCAATTTTTACCTTCTCGACTGCACTGAGCTGGTCACTGAGGAAAAAGACACAGTCTTTGAAGAACTGTGCTTGGTCAGCGGATAATTTTCGTTTGGTGACGTAGTCTTCTTCCTCAGTCGACGCTTCATAAATGTCTACTGTCTTGGACGGGGTTTCGGGTTTGCGTGAAGTCGAGGCCAGAACTTTTTGAAGCTCATCTTCGGTGTCACTGTCTGACGTAACGCAGTGCAATTGATTCGTTTTACTGCTATCATAAATCGCATTATCCTCTTCGTCATCCCGTTTCTCCGTTTCTGGCTTCGATTGTGATGTAGACGGGTTGTCTCGGGGTCTCTGGGCTTCATCCAAGATTTCGTCTTCACTTTCAGATTTTTCTCCTTCCGAGTCATCTAGGGCATATCGTCTCCAAGGAATGTGTTTTCCCGAAGTATAACAGTCATCTATCCATTTTCGTGTGACGATCTTCCCGACACCCTTGACTTGGTTGTACTTTGGAGTGTTTTTAAACGCACATCTGCGAAAAGGGATTTCAAGTTATAACAAATATTCATGCCCCATTCATGCAATATTTACATTAAATGAGTGCAGCTGCTGTCCCAGTCTTGTTTGTACTTTGCTCCTAAGGCAAGAGCTTTGTTCCTCAATTCCGATCGAGCAGGGTTCTGTAAAAACAAAAAATTACAGACACTAAAAGGAGAACAAAGATCGTCACAACCGTACCTGAATACCGCTTATAACTAAAATCACATCACGTAGCAGCTGGTGGAAGGGCCTATATTCTACAATTTTCTGAAGCTTTAACTTTTTTGCTTTCGAACTAGAGCCGGCAGGTGGTGACACACGTTTCTGATTCGATGTGGAGGGTGTAGCTTGTTTTTTCGCCTTTGCAGGACTGTTTTTAGGGCTCTGTTTCTTCGGTGTTTTGTTTTCAGGCTTGGAGTCGGTTTTAGTGTTCTTTTTCGGACTTGCTTTTTTATGTTTTTCCGCTTCTTTAGATACACGCTCCTGGTCGGCGCTGATAATCTTTTCCAGCATGGCCAGGCGTTTCTTTTTCTTCACTTCCGTAGCATTTTTATCGTCTTCATCGGTGTACAATAGGGAATCCCGATTTCGATCTGGGACATGTCGTGATGGTCCTGCAGTTTCGTCTCCTGTGCGAGTTCCTACTTCTGACTGTTTATTAAGGGTAATGCCATTGTCAGGTTTCTTAAGTGCAGCGAGAGTGGGCTCCCTTGGAACAGAACAGGTAGCTAAAGTGCGAGAGGCTTACTTACAACACATTCTATGGGGTAAAGTCATTTCAACTTACTTGATGTCCCCTTCTTGTGCGACGCTTTCCAACGTTGAAACAATGCATTCGCGCTCTCCGACTCAGAATCGGGCGAATCTTCCCTTAAACTAAAACTTATGTTCATTCCATTGGATGGTTTTACGGCCTCTTCCTGAACCTCAACGTGAACCTTGATGAATGATAGCCCGTACTGTACATTGTCGTTAAAGGGCTGTGAACAAACGACCTTCAAGAGGTTCCACTTCTTACAAGCTGTTTCCTTCACTAATACTTCCCGATTGAAGCAACGTACTCTATTCGGATTCGTCCCAAGTCTGCTCTCAATCGGTGTCATAAACGAAGACGTTATTAGAATGTCCTGTAAGAATACATTACAGGTCCATATGTCCTATCTGTAGAAATCTTATGTCTATGACTACCTGAAACTTCTCTCGCGGGCACCCGGGATCACCCACAGACACTTCGACAAATGCTGAATTCTCATTGCCAATATCGATTCCTTTGATTAGATATGGTTTTTTCATTTCAATAATAACATAAGCTGACTTCTCTCCAGGCGCTTCAGTTTTCCATTTCTTCCTTCCACTGCCATCCAAGAGATTGGCCGCACAGTGAACCTACAAAAGAACCACTAAGAAGAGAATTCTGCCGTGTGAAAATGTATGTCATACTTTATCCTCATTGCTAACTTCTCGTATTGACTTAAATTCGGCAAATGGCATAGTTAGGTCTAATTTACGTGCCAATTCTAATCTCTGGTGTAATTAATTTACAAGTTAGTAATTTTAAAAGCGCGGAAATATTAACTTCTTGAAGGGTTAAACAAAACACGAAGCAACACGACAGATGTCAAAGTTTGTAGTAGATTCTTGGGTCCCAAGTGACACTAAGCAAATACCAAGCAGCCACATGGGTCGCGAACCTTTCAGTTAGAGATTCAAATATTCAATTGTTATAACAACTTTTAACAATTATTAAAAAATAATGAACTTAATAACAATGGCTTTAGATCATTATTAAGCTCCTTCAATTCTATTATTAGATGGGTATAACAATTCAAAATTAAAACTGTCCTTCAAAGTTTAAATATTGAAACCAAGGGCATTTGGCATATTTAGAGCTGATGCTATATATCGAAATAGCCCAACAATGTCGTTGGTAACGCCGTGATAGCAGAGGCTCTTTTAAATAAAGGCCAATACAAACACTCCTCGACCTACGACGCTTCGACTTAAGTCATTTCGGCTTACGATGTCAGAAAAATTTAGGAAGATTACCTCGACAAACATACATTACTTAGAAGACCCTGGCAATTTGAAAATTGGCATTCAAAGCCATGCACACATGAATATTCTTTTCTAAGGGCCCGTCCCATAGAATCCGTCAATCCGTCGATCCGTTGACTTCAACTGACAGCTAACGTGTTGGCGAATAGAGCAGGCAAGCATCGGCTCATAGAATCCGTCAGTCCGTTGATCTGTGAGAGGTGAATTGTCAACCGAATTTGAAGTTTTTCTCAGTACGAGAAACATTCTCTAAACATTCTCTCAATGCATCCACCAATGAACGTGCTTACTCTCAATTCGTGAATGCGTGAACCTCAAAATGTAAATGTGTAAGTATGTGAATTTATGAACTGTCAACGGATCAAAAAGTAAAAAGTAGCTGTTTGTCCGTTGAAGTTCATACATCCTTCGGCTATGGGCCACTTCGTAAGAATGTGTATTAGGTGTGCAACTAAGTTTTCACTGTTTATCAAGAGATGGCTGCAGTAGAAAGTGCTGGTCGATTGTGACGTATCCAAAACGTCAGGAACCAAGCTGAGACATATGGTAAACAAACCGCTTTGACACATTAGTGATTTTGTTTTTGCGTCATATACTTTTCGTTGTGTGAAAATGTCTGATTTTGTGCCAAATTATCTTCATTTGCGGAAAGTGTTGCTTTTCTTCTTTCAATCGAAGAAAACGGCGGCTGAAACGCATCGAGAACTCCAAAAAGTTGACGGAGATACTACTTTAAGTGAAACAACATGCCGTGATGTTGACGACCGTTCGTATGAAGGAAGGCCATAAACCTTCGAAGACGCTAAATTAGAGGCATTGCTCGATGAGATCCATGCCAAACGCAAAAGGGCTTGCTTCAGTATTAGGAGTTACCCGTCCAACTATTTCCAAGCGATTGCATGCATTGTCAAAAGCAAGGAACTTGGGTTCCTTATGATTTGAAACCAAGAGACGTTGAGCGTCGTGTTTTCGCCTGTGAACAACTGCTCCAGCGGCAAATCGCATCGTTACATGGGGACAGTCCGGTCATGCTTTTACGTCGTCGGCTCGGCCGAATATTCACGCTGCGAAGGTTATGCTGTGTATTTAGTGGGATCAGGGTGGTGTTATTTACAATGAGCTGTTGAAACCAAACGAAAGTATTAGTGGGGAACGGTATCGAACTCAATTGATGCGATTGAGCCGAGTCTTACGCGAAAAGCGACCACAATACGAACAGAGGCATGAAAAAGTGATTCTACATCACGACAACGTTCGGCCTCACCCGAACCAAACCCGTTAAAACCTACTTAGAAACGCTCAAATGGGAAGTCCTATCCCACCCGCCATCTGAGCCGTCACTAGGGCTCAGCTCCTTCCTCGGGACGGCGGCGGAAGAATTCCTACGATGGCGGCGCCCACGGTCCGAGCGAGCAGAACTAATAAGGTTTTCACTAACCTTATTTCGGGCTACCACAACCGATTTGGAGCTCAAGACGATAAGGTATGGCACAGCCGGCTCCTTGTTCTTAGGGTAAGTAAGAACCTGATCCCCCAGGTTGGGGGTTGCGCTTAGGGTTAACATCCCTATCGCGTAAAATAAACACTTGTTCAGAGAAAGCCAATACCTCGAATACGGACGGATTACATATTGACGACCCCCGCAAACGTCTGAAAGGAAATTAATTCCGGATCTGCACCTGGGACGTTTAGACTGCTATAAAGCAGACATTACCGCACTCCAATAAGTGCGGTGGGATGGGCCAGGCAAAAAGCGGATGAAAAACTGCCTACTACGGAAACTGCTACAGAGAAAATAAACAACGCTTATTCGAATTTGTTATTTGAGGCAGACTCAGGCAAAAACTCTTAAGCTTCCGGCAAGTAAGCGAACGCCTTATAATTATCCACATTAAGGCCAATTTCGGCAATATAAGCTTAATATGTGTTCATGCCCCTACAGAGGAGAAAGACGACCGACATAAAGATGACTTCTATGATCTCCTAGACAGAACATATGACCAATGTTCCAGTTATGACACCAAAATCGTTGTAGGAGATTTCAACGCGAAGCTGGGTAGGGAAGCTATCTTTGAACGAGTCGTAGGAAAGCACAGCCCACATAACACCATGTCAGAAAACGGACTAAGTCTAGTGGACTTTATGGCGGGACGTAATCTCTTAGTAGCAAGTACACGGTTCCCACACCTCAACATCCATAAGGGGATCTGGCGATCTCCCGCTCAATCGAACACCAACCAAATTGATCACATCACGGAAGACACTCCTACAGCATCCTAGATGTCTGAACCTTTCGAGGAGCCAACATTGACTCGGATCATTACCTTCTTGCAGCCAAGGTACGGATGCGAATTTCTCATCCGGAGTCGAGTAAGAACACCAAAATTTAACGTCGGAAAGCTGCAATCGCCTGAGATCCCCAGGACTTTCGCCGATCAAGTCTCCTTCAAGCTCTCTCAAGACCCGATGCAATCTGCACAAACCATAGAACAGCAATAGAGACGTTGTCAGAACGTCATCAGAGAGGCTGCCTCAGAGGTACTCGCTTTCAAGCCACCACTTTCGAGAAACCCCTGGTTTGATGACGAGTACAGACAGGCCCATGTAAAAAAACAGAATGCATACATGGCTACACTGCATCAATGGACGAGAGCTGTCCACGAGCTCTATGAACAGGAAAGGAGGGAGGAGCACGCGCTTCTGAGAAGAAAAAATAAGGAGCACGAGAAGCGAGAGATCGAGGAGATGGAGAAATGCTATTACAGGAACGACGTTCGAAAGTTTTACCAAAGAGTAAAACGAACATGCCAAGGCTATAAAGCCAGAGCGGAAGCCTACAGGTATGAACACGGACATTGGAGTCACAGTCGCTGCTGAGACTGTGGAAAAACCACTTCTGCGGATGATAGTCAAAATGCCGCCGTGTGGCAGAACTAATTATTCACAATGCACGAAGACGAAAGAGAATCCCGTCCACCCGACTTAGACGATGTTAAGATAGGGATATCGAAACGGACTCCCCGCTAAACTATTTAAAGCAGCTGGCAATGAGCTGGTCAGGAACATGCACCAACTCATCTTCAAGATATGGTTATATGGAAGAAAGCATGCCCGATGAATGGAATCTCAGGATCGTTTGCCCGATCCATAAGAAAGGAGATCCCTGTGACTGTGTCAATTACAGAGGAATAAGTCTCCTGAACATTGCGTGCAAGATCCTCTCTGCCGTACTGTGTAAGCGCTTGATACAGTTCATGGACAATCTGGCAGATCCTACCAGTGTGGTTTCAGGCTAGGAAAATCCACGATAGACCAAATATTTACACTACGGCAGATCTTGGAGAAGACCCATGAATTTCAGGTCGACACGCACCTCCTCTTTGTCGACTCTAAAGCCGCATATGACAGTGTTTATAGAGACGAGCTATACCGTCTAGTTTTAACATCCCTGCCAAATTCGTCAGACTGTGCAGGATGACTATGGAGAATTCTCACTGCTCCATTAAGGTTGGGTGTGAACTAACCGAAACCTTCGATGGATTTAGAAGAAGGATTTAGACAGTGTGACGGATTGTCATGTGAGTTCTTTAACATCATACTTGAAAAGATCGTGTGGGACTCTGCGGTCAATACAAGAGGTACGATCTACTTGAGGTCTACACAATTACTTGCCTACGCATTGACGTTATTGGACGGACAAAGCGAGACGTCAATGAGGCGTTTGCAAGCACTGAAGCAGAAGCGCTAAAGTGGGGCTAAGGGTAAATGGGGACAAGACCAAATATATGCTGTCATCAAAGAAAGACGCGCAACACCGACGTCTTGGTCAGAGCGTCACCTTCGGCAGCTATATTTTTGAAGTAGTCAAGGACTTCGTCTACCTTGGCTCGATAATGACAAGCAGTAACGACACCAGCGCTGAGATAAGACGCAGAATAACTCTTGCCAAACGCTGCTTCTGTAGGCTCAAGAGGCAATTGAGTAGTAGAGCCCTCTCTCGAAAAACTAAGGTATCCCTCTACAAAACCTTAATCATCCCGGTCCTCCTCTATGGCGCTGAGGCTTAGACGTTATCAAAAGAAGATGAAGAGGCTTTTGGACGTTTCGAGAGCAAAATTCTGCGTGCAATCTTTGGTGTCGTTTGTGTAAACGGAGAGTCGAAGAGAATATTCAACCGAGAACAGTAGGTCTGTACAGCGACATCGGCCTAGTTAGACGTCTAGGATGGCTGGGCCATGTAGAGCGAATGGACATCACCGCTCCGGACCGTAGGCGTCAATAGGACGCCTATGTGCCTCCGCGAGTTTCCGATAGCGTCAAAGTTATCAAGCAGTTTGACGAATTTGAAATATATCGTGACTCTCGTGTTGATCAGCGTGAGCATGTCTTCTTTCTTGTGGGTCGGCCAAATGTTGCTGAGGTTCCATTTATCGGGCATACTTCCCTCTGAGCAACTGCTACAGATGAGTCAGTCACTGGGTTAAATCCTTTTTGCCAGAGGCATCTCTCCAACTCCTCCTTGTTCTTACAATGCGAAGGTTTTAATGAGGTTCAGAGGGTCAGTGAAAGCTCTGTCAGTCTCCTACAATTGAAGCTTTTCTACGTCAAATGTTTATAGTCTGGCTAAAATTCACTCCATCCGAGATATCCATAATCACATCTGGTCCGAGCCGATGTTGGCATCTCGGAAAGTACGGACATCCAGAATATTGATGAAGCGTCTGACACCTATCAAAATGTGGTCAATCCTATGATTGATCTGGTGTCAGATCCCTTGATGAAAATCGTTGTACCTTTCTGAAACATAGAGTCCTCAATTTTCGGATGTGGTGTCATGCATGCTATGTTTCCCAATGATACTTTGAAATAAATGAAGGAAAGAATTCCTTGACTATATTTGTTTAGTAACTTGTAGTGTCATGGGGGCATTTTCTATGGATTATTTGATACTTTCTGCCTACCTGCGCCCCGAATAACTAACCAAAAAATGTTGTTATCTTTCCTTCTTCTAATTCGGCGTTGCAATGTCGTAGTTTTTAATTCGTTTTTGCTCGGCCAGTCACTTCTTGAATAGCTTTGATAGGGTCTTAGCTAGTTCTTCGGCCATAAGTGCGTGGTCTGTTTAGAGGCTTAAATTTATGATCGGAATTTGAGTCCATATTTGATAAAGATCAATCACTGATCAACAGCATTTTCCTAAAACCTACATCAATAATCACAAGTAAGACGTTAAAATTGATCGTAAAACCAATGTCGATACGATCACTGATCATGAGCAAAGTCCGCGTTATAAACACGATCACTGATCTTTTTGTAAGCATAACATGTGCAGAGGCGAAGATCAATTATTTTTTGAAATCTTGTCTTGCTAAAAGCGTCAGAATTAGGGCCCAAGGCCAATGGTCGTCTCTAGGTTTTTGGTCTTTTCCGGTTACGATTAGTTGGCCCGTAAGATCAGAATGGAGGACCATTTTCTGCGTTATCTTCAAGTCGAGGTAGTAGCTCAGATGGGCAGGAAATCCTCTCGCCATCTCGTAGTACGGGGCGTATACGCTGAAGGAATAATATAACATGTAGCTAAAAGTGTTAGATCAAAATAATATGCAGCTTTCTGCATTACTTTCGACCCGAGCTGCCCTGGATGTCATGCTAAATATTCTTATTATGAAATGTCTAGTGGAAGGTATACCTCGCCTTAGGATCAATGACTTTTGGATCAATTCGCACTGGAACTTCTATCTATCCCGGACACCGCCACCCGGTTGGGCGCTATTACTTAATTAGCTTTACACGGGGTTAGAACTAGCTACTGAACCCGGCAAGGAATACTTTCGTATACCTACTATCTACTTTCGTAGAACACCACAACGTTTGACTGCACTTTTCTTTAAGCAATAGCCGTGCAATATGATGTTAAGCAAAAGCGTAAAAGATGGAGTTCGTGCGTAAGCAGCAACAGCTGTAAAGTTATCCTTAATTCTACACCCACTTGGAAGATAGTGGGCGTACCTTCGTATATTTATTAGAAATGCCACCTAAATTCAAGGTATGTTGATTCAATACACCATTTATGATCTATGCCTAGTTCTGATAGGCCTGCGTCTACAAAAAAATTCCAGAGAAAGAAGTCTGGAGCAGTCGAATTGGGCGATCTTGCCAGTCAGTGCAAATCGCTAAAACAAGTCATTAGGCGACCCGGAAACGTTTCAATTCATTGATTTGACGCAGTAGAAACTTCCTTATTATGGTTCTGTGTCGCTCATCAAAATGAGGCTCAATGCTACCTTCCACCTTAGTGGTGCACCAGGCAGTAAATTTGAATAGAAGTAATCGGTCTTCGTGATGATACGTGGATTCTCGATGCACCGGGAGCGGAAATGGGCCTTCCCGCTTATAATGAATTTCGATCGAAAATCGGTTACCATCGTCGAAGTGCAGGAGAGCATGAACGTAGCTTAGAAGTGATTGACGGTCTGCAGGCAGTAGCTGATAGACTTTCTGTACTCTTTCAAGTCTTCCATTAAAATGCACTGTAGAGACGAATGTTTAATGGCCAATTTCGCGAGACGTCTGGTCAACGTCGGCATATTATTCACCACATCTTCAGCAACAACGACGATACTATTGTCAGACTGAATACTGCAAAGCCTTCCGACAGCTCTTTGTGACATGCTGTTCCAGTCTTAAGCTTTGACTAGTTGGGGTATAATGTCGGGAAATCTGCGCTAGCTACCATAGCACTCCATGGCCTGTTGGCCACATTTGATGCATTTTGAAATTCTTGAGCGTGATTCTATCCGATTTAGAAACAATAAAGGGTCGATCTCAACAGCTCAACATTTCATGCACTAGCCTGACTAGAATTCTGCACAAAGATCACGGATTATTCACTTACAAGGTCCAATTGACTCAGCAATTTAAGGCGCGCGACCATCCGCTTCGTTATCTCTTCGCAGTTTGGCCTTCGAGCAATTTGAATTGGCAACGATTTTGGTCGAAAAATCATCTTTTCTGACGAGGCGCATTTTCATCTCGGCGGCTACGTTAACAAATTGCCGCAGCTGAGGCTCGGAAAACCCGCACGTTATTGTCGAGAAGCCAATGCATCCACAGAGAGTTTGGTGCGGATTGTGGAGTGGTGGCATCATTGGACCATTTTTCTTCAAAAATGAGGCTGGGAACAATGCAACGTTTTGGTCAACGGTGAGCGTTACAGAGCCATGTTAACCAACTTTTTTTTTACTCTAATTGAAGACATGGATTTGGACGACCTTTGCTTCATGCAGGATGGCGCGCCATGCCACACAGCACATGCCACAATCGATCTTTTACGCATCAAACTCCCAAATCGTATTTTCAGCCGTCTTGGCGATGTCAATTGGTCTCCTCGGAGCTGCGATTGGACCCCTTTGAACTTTTTTTGGTGGGAAACCGTGAAGGACCAATGTTATGCCAAAAATTCGGAAGCGATTCAAGCACTTAAGGCCAATATCATCCAAGCAATCCGTGAGCTACAGCCCGAAACCATCAAGAAGGTATTGGAAAATTGGAGTGACAGAATGTGCTACTGCGAAGCCAGCCGAGGCAGCCACTTGAAGAACATTGTATTTCATAATTAATGGGAATATTTGTTTTTACTAATAAAGTCATAATACATAGAAAAGAATTTATTTTGTTCATTTTATTGCATTTTTAAAAAGAAACTTGAATTTGGCCCGCTTGTAGGTAGTACTGCGATACCATTGAAAACGGCCGCATGCGCTTCAACGCGATTCTAAACAGGACATAAAATTCATATGGCGAGAAAACCTATATTTTTGTTAGAAATGTGCGCGAATAACATTATGCAGGTCCCTGGACACCTAGAAACGAGATCTTGGAGAGACCTTTCCAAGAAAGTACGAGGGTGGTCCAATAAGTACTTAGCCTCACCGCCAGATCGCAACAGCAACTTACTATCGTACATTCTAGTAGACGGCTACTGTCGAAATTTCAGTCGGATCGGACTCGTAGTTTTGTTTTGACCGCGTGTGGAAGCGAGAGTGTCCGCGGATTTTAGAAAAATGGAAAAAGAGCAACATCGGTCGGTGATTCGATTCTTGTTTTTGGAAAGGAAATCGAGCAGCGAAATCAAAGAGCGTTTGGATGCTGTGTACGGTGACTCTTCTCCTTCGATGGTGACCATCAAAAATTGATTTAACGAGTTTCAACGTGGTCGCATGTCGGTTTTTGATGAGCCAGGTCCAGGTGCCCCGAAACAAAAATGCACGATCTCGTATTGGCAGACGGCCGATTGAAGGTGCGCGAAATAGCTGAGACAGTAGGCATTTCTGTGAGAAATAAAACAACCGCACTGTGTGACTTCATATATTTAAGTGGTTGTCAAAACGAAAAGAATATTATGATCTTACATGATTTGAAAGTACATGAGGGTTGCCACTTTCTTATATTAATATTTGAATACTAATATACCTTCCTTCAACACGAATACTTTACACAATTTTCATATACAAAGAAATAATTTCATTTCGAATACAAATTTAGGCAAAATTAATCGTTAGCAGTTCACAACAATCTTTGTGTCTTTTGGAATTTAAAACCTTTGTTAAGATGTCAGATGCATTATCAGTTGTCGATATGTACTTTATGATAACCTCATTTTTTAAAACTAAATCTCTAATATAATGAAATTTGAGATCAATATGCTTGCTTCTATTTTTTGTCGAAGGGTTTTCAACAGCGAATATAGCACCTTGATTATCACAATAGATTTCCGTAGGTTCTTTGATGACTTCTTTGAAAGACATTTCATACAGCAAATTGCGATGAAAAATGACTTCTTTACCGCCTTGGCACAAAGCGATATATTCTGCTTCCATCGAACTAAGAGAGACGACAGGTTGTTTTCTCGATTCCCATGCAATCGGGGCGCCGGACAAAAATAGAACTATCCCACTATAAGACTTCCGATCTACCACGTTTGAACCCCAATCAGCATCTGCGAAGCAAACAAGATTCGAATTATAATATTTGTAGGTTAGCATACCTTTCGGATATGTTCTCAAATAACGAAGAACATGTTTCGCAACCATAAAATGTTCTTGATGGGGATGGCTATGGAATTGAGCCTGTTTGGAAACACAGTGAGCTATATCCTGCCTTGATATTATGGCCAGATATGTAAGTCCTCCAATTAGAGCCTGATAATTTTTAACATCGACACCGGAACAATTCTTTTCTTGACATTTCTGTAGTATTGTTCCACTAGAGAGGGGCGTGGATGCTCCCTTACACTCCTGCATGTTCCACCGATTCAGAAGTTCAGCAGTGTAACTGGCTTGATGAATGGTTATTTCACCTCTTAATCCTTTTCGCTCAACTTCCATTCCCAAATAGTATTTTATCGGTCCTCGATCCTCCGTCTCGAAATGTTTGGTTAACTCTGATATAATTTTTTTCATTGTTGTCTCCAGAGTACATGCCAGTATAATATCATCTACGTATAAAGCAATTATATTGACTTCACCTTTCTTGTTCATAACATAAACGCAATTATCGGATTTGCATCTCGTGAATCCCATATTAATCAACACCGAATTAATTTTCGTGTTCCAATTTTTCCCAGACTGCTTAAGTCCGTACAATGATTTTTTAAGTCTACATACTTTGTTAGGACAACATCCGTCGACAAATGATTCTGGTTGCCGCATGAGAACTTCTTCTTCAAGCTCCCCATTCAAGTAAGCTGAAACGATATCTATATACCAGCAGGGAATATTGAGCGGCTAACGCTAATATCATACGAATGGTGGAATGCCTTGCTACAGGTGCATATGTGTCAAAGTAATCTCTCCCCTCTTTTTGTAGGAATCCCTGAGCAACTAACCTGGCTTTGTACTTACTTATCGAGCCATCCGGATTTGATTTTGTAGAAAACACCCACTTGGACCCGATAATGTTTTTTCCTGGGGGCCGATCGATTAAATCCCATGTTCCATTCCTTAGTAATGCCTTATACTCATTTTCCATGGCAATTCTCCACTGTTGACCATTGTCAGACTCTAATGCTTCTGAGACTGTTGTTGGGATTGGTACTTCTCCGCAGTACATTAATGAGGAATTAAAAATCTTTTTCCCACTTCTCAATATCTTGACATGCCTACTTTCCTCGTCATCTTCTGGAAAATTTGAAGGACCATCGTTTTCTTCTAGCATGCTTTCTTTGTTTGTTTTTTCTTGCATCGTATCTTTTCTCAGGCCCTTATTCACTACATCATCAATATAAACAAAAAATGTATCATTAGGTTCATGTTCCTTTGACTGGATTCCTTCCTGGGAAAATGTGTCTTCGAAGAATGTGACGTCCCTAGCTACCACAATTGATCTGGTTTTATTATTGTACAATCTGTATCCTTTTGTTAAATCCGCATAACCGACAAACGTAAGTCGCATTCCCTTCGGCATGAATTTGGACCTGCTTCCTCCTTTCTCGAGTGCTACCACTTCGCAACCAAACGTCCTAAAATGCGACACTGGTGGCTTTTTACCCTTCCACCGCTCATAAGGTGTCATGTGATCTAAAACTTTGGTTGGCGACCTGTTCCTAATATAGGCTGCGGTGTTGATTGCCTCGGACCATAAACTTTGGGGAAGCTTAGATGTTTCCAGCAGACAACGTGCCATTTCCACCAGCGTGCGATTCAATCTCTCCGCAACTCCATTTTGTTGGGGGGTATAGCTAACAGTCGTCTGATGAAGAATACCGTTTTGGGTCAGAAACCATTTAAATTCCGAGCTAAGGTACTCTCTGCCATTATCACTCTTAAGGCATCTGAGCTTGCAACCTGTTTGTTTTTCAGCTTTATACATAACATTTTTGAACGCCGAAAATGCTTCTGACTTGTTTTTAAGAAATTGAACGTCAATATATCTCGTAAAATCATCAATAAATGTAATAAAATATCGAGACCCACCTTGTGATGGAATTTGCATGGGACCACAGATATCGGAATGCACCAGTTGAAGTATCCTGTTTGAGTTAACATGAGTGTATACTGGGAAAGGTTTTTTATTTATTTTGCAGATTGCACAAGTTGTACATAAAATGTTTGATTCAGGATTTACATTTAGTCCGCGGACCATATAATGTTTTGATAATAAAAGTAAATCTTTAAAATTCAAATGTCCGTACCTTTTATGCCACAAATGTAGATCCGATCTTGAATTCTTCAATCCAACCAATGAATTATTGTTTTCCTTTGAACAGTCTAAAAAGGATTTTGTATATATTCCGTTCTTTAATTCGGCAGCAAATAATATTTCACCGGCTTTCCTTTTAACATATGCCCTTTTATCACCAAATTCAACTTTATTTCCATTTTTTTATAATTGCACTCACTGAGAGGAAATTTGAGTTTAGTTGCGGTACATATAGAACGTTTTTTAAAAGCAAATTATTTTTAACGGTGTTTATTTTGACATTTCCAATCCCTTCTGCATGTACACAGTCACCCGATGCTAACATGATTTTTTTTTCATATCGGTGTATTTCAATAAACAGGTTCTTGTTGCTGCACAAATGGCATGATGCGCCGCTGTCCAAAACCCAGGCTTCGTTTTCTTTTTGTTTCACGGACGCTTGTAACACAGACAGAACTGAAAGAGATGACTCGTTACTGTTTCTACATTGTGAGCGAATGTGACCTCTCTTTCCACACCCGTAACACTTAAACTTACGCATGTCCCGTTTGGTACCATTGTCCAGCTTTATAACATTTTTACCTTTAATTTCCCGTTCGCTACTTGTATTTCTTCTACCCCCACCAGCTTTCCATTGAAGTGATTTTGCCGCATACACATTTTCACCACTGGACACATCCTTCTCCACACGTCTATGCATTTCTTCAATTACTCTGATTTTTAGTTGCTCTAGTTTAGGTAAATTATCCCGGCTTTCCATAGCCACCACAAAACTATCCATTTCTTCAGGTAAAATACACAAGAAGAAGATGCTAATAAGGTCTTCAGGAATGTCCACCCCTATCTCCTTCAACTCATCAACGATTTCACAAAAACCGTTCACTTCTGTGATGCAATGCTCCCCACATTGTAGACGGAACCGAACAAGCTTTTTGAAAAGCGCGACCTTACGTGCAGGGCGGTCACCGAGATGTATATCGCGCAGCGCGTCCCATGCGTCTTTGGAAGTTTTGCGATTTTTCACATGTATGAGTTGCGATGACTTTAAACACAATATTATGGTCGCAAGCGCTTTTTGATCTACGGTTTCCCATTTAGTTTTCTCCGCGGCATCAATAGGGCACTTCACTATAATTGGATCCCACAAGTCTAGCGTTATTAACAGACTTTTCATCTGTATTACCCACGTGGCGTAATTATCCGTGGACAATTTTTTCTAATTGGCAATCGCACTCATTTTATATCGACCAACGATAAAAAAAAAAACTTTCTGTCTTCACTCTGACTTATCAAAAAAACGCGGATAACCTGGGCCCATAACCTATGTGAGAAATAAAACAACACAGTGCGGTTGGACTTCATATATTTAAGTGGTTGTCAAAACGAAAAGAATATTATGATCTTACATGATTTGAAAGTACATGAGGGTTGCCACTTTCTTATATTAATATTTGAATACTAATAATTTCAAAAGATCGCGTTGGTAATATCCTGCATGAAATTTTGGGCATGAGAAAGCTGTCGGCGCGATGGGTACCGCGTTTGCTGACTCCGGACAACAAGCGCAACCGTGAGACCACTTCAGAGCAGTGTTTGACGCTGTTTAAGCGCAATCCGAAGGAGTTTCTGCGTCGTTTCGTGACAGTCCACGAAACATGGATCCACTTGTACACACCAGAGACCAAGGAACAGTCGAAACAGTGGACTTCACCCGGCGAACGTGCTCCGAAGAAGGCGAAGACTGTTCCAGTTCCATCGGCCGGAAAGGTGATGGCCAACGTTTTCTGGGATTCACAAGGTGTGATCCACATCGACTACAAAACGTTCACATTATTGGGCCGTTTCGACCCCGAATTGGAGAAAAAACGGCCCCACTTGGCGAAGAAAGAAGTGCTCTTCCACCATGATAACGCACCGGCTCACATCTCCGCCCTCGCCACGGCCAAATTGGTCGAATTGGGCTTCGAACTGCTGCCCCATCCACTGTATTCTCCACATTTGGCCCAGATTTCTTTTTGTTTCCAAACTTGAAAAAGTCACTCGCCGGGCAGAAATTTCAGTCGAATCAGGAGGTCATCGCCGCCACGGAGGTCTACTTTGCAGACCTCGAGAAAACGTATATTTTCAGACGGGTTAAAGAAGTTGGAGCATCGCTGGGTCAAGTGTATCGAGCTAAAAGGAGTCTATATTGAAAAATAAATCGCCATTTCTCCAAAAAATTTGTTTTTCTTTTGTAGGCTAAGTACTTATCGGACCACCCTCGTATAGACCGTGTCTCTTTCTCTAGTAGTTCTTGAGCAATAGTGACATGGACAGACGTACAGACAGACGGGCTTCTCAAAAACGAGTCTATGGTCCTGTACAGAAGGCCAATATTTCTAGGGACATGCGCGATTATTGGAATTTAAAGGACGTCATTGGATATTCTACATGGGGGGTGAAGATCACTTTCGCTTTCTTCATCTAGTGCGAGTATCGATCCAAATGTCTAGTCGTTGCAATCCGGCACTGAACATTAGACGGATTCACTTCCTGACTTTTCCGTTGCCAAATATAGCACTAGCATCTAACAACTGCAATTAAAAAGCTTGAAGGCTATCTAACATCATAAGGTCGGTAGATTGAGTCAACTCAAAAAAGATGCTATAAACGCGTGTGTCTTCAAAATCAGATATCTTGACAGCGTCTCCACGATAAGCAAGTAAATATTATGTACAAAGATAGCAATTCCTCTGCCTTTATCACGACACACACTGTGTGTGACTCACCCGCCCCTGCCGCCGCCCGTTTCAATTCTAACGAGCATACCAAACGACTTACAACTCAAATGCGGTTTGCCATCGATGTACTTACACGGCTTGCCAGTCGGCATTCGATTCCCATAGCCAAATGTACTGCATCGAGTATTATCGACCAGACTTTCACAAAACACCTATCAGTTGGTTGATATAGTCCTGTGGAACGTTAAGCAAAGTGTTTTGTGGGCAAAATGGAAACAGACGGTTTCGAGTTAAAGGGCAGTGAGCATGGGGAAACCAGTGTCAATGTGCAGAAGACGAGACGAGTGTTGCATTTCAGTGATGGAGTTATGGAGGAACTATCGGGCAGTGAGGATGAACTGGACACACCCGCAAGGAAACCAGAAGAAAGCATTAATGATGTAAGATTTACGTTATAATTGTCGTAATCCATCTGTTATTGATGAAACCTTGTTTTGAAACACCTTTAAGTAATGTATGGTGTGAATCAAAACATATGCCGCTGTCAGCTGTGCAATGACAGTTGGTCTACTACTTTCCTGTGTCATCTGCGCCTGACCTTGTCGGCGTTCACTCGGTGCATAAGTTTCATTGCTTATCATTATTTATTTTACAGAAAGACCTTTCATGGGCACCATACATTCGTTCGAAGGCCTTCAAAGCTGGAAATAACGTTTTAGCGGGAATCGATTATGTTGGCAGTGGTCTTGCGTCGTTTCTTGGAATAACTTCGTCCGAATTGGAGATAGCTGCAGCTAATCGGGCTTACATGGAACAAACCGAAAAAGCCGATGATGTGTACTGTGATACATGGAAGCCAATTGAAAGTGATACCGTTGTATCGAGTGAAGCTAAAGGTGCCAACTCAAAATAGTTTTCGGAACACTTAACATTTTCTTGGAAGATTTAAGAAATTATTTTATTTATTTATTTATCCGCATTACAGCCCCTTTTGGGGGGCATTCATACAGTTATTGACATGTTTCCAAAAATACCTAATTTTGGTAAAAAGTGTGTATTTTCTTATTTATTATGGCAGCATACTGTATATGTTCAACTTAATCTAATAAAGCCATAAGACTGGAAAAGCATTTTTTTTAATTTTATTATTTTTTTTTTTTTTTTTTTTTTTGTTGGAGGCTTCTACAATCTGCTGGAGCACTCAGACACAAATACTGGTCCATTGTACTACCAGACAGACACCTTGTCTTTATTGTATTTTCCCCGTTGTCCGGAGAAAAGTGAGGAGGGGCTTCAGTGATGTTGAGCTAAGAGATTCGGCACCCACCACGTCGGCCCCAAGGGTGCGCCACCGTGCACGAGCGAAGGCGGGACAGTCGCAGAGAAAGTGTTCCGCTGTGTCGTCCTCCTCGCAACAAGCAGCACAGGTAGGCGTCTCACTGATGCCAAGCACGTAAAGATGCCTGGCAAAAGTGTAATGGCCCGTAATGACGCCCGTTAGCCTTCTGCAGTCATTTCTTCTTAAGGATAAGAAGAATGTTGCGGACTTTTTACAGACGTCAGGGCGTACGCGCTTAGTCATCCTGCATCCTGGATATTCCTTCCATCTACGACTGTGTACGTTAAAGACCCAGTCATTGATGTCAGATTTAACCGTTGAAGCTGGTAGACCTAAGGCGGGTTCAGGCCCTGAGAAACTCTCCTCTGAGCCTTTTCTAGCGAGTTCATCGGAGATCTCGTTTCCTGGGATTCCAGAGTGACCTGGAACCCATACAAGCCTAAGTGAATTAAGTCTTCCGACTTTGTTCAACAAGGTCTTGAGTTCATGCACTAGTTTGGAGTTGGACAGAGGATTGGATGCAGCTTTGAGTGCAGCTTGGCTGTCACTGCAGACACATATGCTCTTTCCCCTCCATCTGTGTTTCACAACATAGTGCATGGCCATTAGGATTGCGTAAATCTCCGCCTGGAAGACAGACGCATATTTTCCTAACGAGAAGTACAGTCGAATGTTTTCGCGCTCGAAGAAAACTCCGGCGCCGGATCCCTGATCAGTCCTGGAGCCATCTGTGAAGATGCGAAGACATTCTATTCCAGGTTCAGTGTCTGGCCAAAGCCAGTCCTGACGCCAAGGAAATGTGACTGTGTAGTTACTGCGCAGTAGGATGGCAGGTGTCATTGCGTCAGAGGGCATATCCATGAGACAGTGATCGTAGGATATTTCTCTCACAAGTACACCCTCACTCCACTGCGAGTTGTACCAAAGACCATTCCTCTTTAGGCGAGAAATAGTTTTCAGTGCACACCCTCTGATATATATGTCAAGGGGTGGAAGGTTCATCATAGCATCCAAAGCAGCTCCCGGTGTGCTGGGGAAAGCCCCCGTGCAACTGAGGCAGACCGCTCTTTGGAGTTTGGTGAGTGAAGCCACAACGTGTTTTCGTGTCAGCCTGCTCCACCAAACAACCGATGCATATGAGATTATCGGTCTTACCATTGCCGTGTAGATCCAAAGGACCTTTTTCGGCGATAAGCCCCATGTTTTGCCAAAGGCACCTTTGCATTGCCAGAAAGCTGACAGCGCTTTGGTGGTTTTGGACTCAACATGTTTTGACCAGAGAAGTTTGTTATCTAGAATGACTCCCAGATACTTAGCTTCCTTGGATATAGGGATGGGAATGCCTTTTAGCACCAGCTGAGCAATGCCAGTTGTTTTCCTCCTTCTCGTGAAGAGAACGACATCGGTCTTAAGAGGATTAACCGACAGCCCATTTCTCGTGCACCAGTCATCGATCACGTTTAGCGCCGCCTGCGCTTTGAGACAGACATTCGCTAAACATGAGCCGACAGAGAGAACAGCAACATCATCCGCATAGGCCTGGGCATAGATTCCAGAGGCATTGAGAGCATCTAGCAGAGAGTCGACCACCATGCACCATAGCAGCGGAGACAAGACGCCACCTTGCGGGCAGCCCCTGTTTACTCCAGACTTGACACATTGTTCGAGGCCTGTATCAGCGATCAATGTCCTGTGCACAAGCATTGCTTTGATCCACAAAACCAGTGCTTCATCTACGCCATGCCGTCTAGCAGCGTTACACATGCTGTCGAAGGTAGCGTTATCAAAAGCTCCCTCAATGTCGACGAAAATGCCTAGTACGTACTCTTTCCTTTCGAGAGCGCATTCAATTCTCCCAACTAGGTTTTGAAGCGCAGTCTCGCAGGATTTTCCGCGCTGATAAGCATGTTGCATGTCCGACAGAGGATGCAATCGAAGGGCATCTTTGCGCACGTGCAACTCTTCTAGTCTTTCCATGCTTTTCAGCAGGAATGATGTTAGACTTATTGGTCTAAAACTCTTGGCTAGTGAGTAATCCTCTTTCCCTATTTTGGGAATAAAGACCACTTTCACCGCGCGCCAAGGGATAGGTATGTAGGCAAGTGCCAGGCTAGCAGTGAAAATTCTTTTCAGTGTAGGAAGCAGCTGTCTTATACCTTTTTGCAGCATAACGGGGTATATCCCATCAGTGCCCGGCGACCTAAAGCCATCGAAGGATGCCACAGCAAATTCAATGGCCTCAGTAGTTGCCACGCGTGACGCAACATACCAGCTACGCCGAGTTGTTTTCATCGCTACAGCCGCAGTATCCAATGAGGGAGTGTGCAACGAGCCGATGACAGTCTGATTTCCCGGAAAATGGGTCTGAAACAGTAAACTAAGAGTTTCTGCTTTAGACTCGGTAAAGGTACCATCAGACTTTCTGAGTACATCCAGCTTTGTCGATTTTCCTCGTTTGAGGACTTTAACCAACTTGCTGGTCGCGCTCAGGGAATTGATCTCTTCGCAGAAGGACTTATAGGAATCATTCTTCGATTTTCGAATAAGCTTCTTATATTCCTTCTGCTTCGATCGATATTTATTCCAGTCATCTTCTGAGTTCGATTTAAGCGATCTGTTCAGAAGACTTCTGGCTTCCCTACGAAGCCGTTGGAGCTCAGCATTCCACCAGGGAACCGGCTTCCTGTTGGGAGGTTTTTTGACAGGACATGCGAGTTCAAAACATTTGGTGATGGCGCTGTTCAGGTTATGAACTGCATCCTCCACCGATTGATTAGTTTTGAGTTTAGGCGGGGCTTGAGTGGATTTCTCAAGCTCCTCCCTAAATCGCACCCAGTCTGTTTTTCTCGGATTCCGCTTGGGCTGTGAGGGGGAGATCCCGCACTTCAATTGGAATTCGATGTATCTATGGTCTGACAGCGTAACATCTGGTGAGACTCTCCAGTTAGTGATGGCCTTCGCATGCCTGTTAGATAAGGTTAGGTCAATCACTTCCTGTCGTCTCGCCGTCACAAAGGTTGGTAGAGAGCCAACATTGTTGATGAAAAGGTCAGACGAAAGAATGAAGTTTAAAAGATGGTCTCCTCTCCGGTTGCATTTGCTGCTGCCCCAAAATGTGTTTTGACCGTTAGCATCGCAACAGATGATGAGTCCAATCCTTCTGGCTTCACAGTACTCTACGAGTTCGGAAACCGCCTTAGGTGGCGGGGGTAGTACCGAGTCGTAGGGGAAGTAAGCAGACGCCACGACGAAGTGTTCAATTTCTCCGTGCGCCTTGTAGCTCACTTTCGCAGCTACCAGATCTTGACCACAGAATTGACCAAGTTTGGTTGCCGATAGCGTATTCGATATGATGAGGCAGACCCTGGGCCTTTCGGATCGCTCATCATAAAGGATTGTAGCATCACGTATGCCACCAAGACCACACAGGCGTTTGTTCCACACCCATGGTTCTTGAATGGATACAATGTGATGATTTGTACTACTGCATGCAATTCTGCTACTTAGAAGAGCGGTAGCAGCCTTGCAATGCTGTAGGTTGATCTGAGTAAAAATCATGGATTCATACTGGGGAACACGTTCCATCCTTCGACTACTTGACATCAAAATGGAATACAATCCTACCAAGGCCGAAGTAGGGACGTGAGTCGTACGCGGTTTTCAGGGCCTCAACAGAGCCATTGTCCATTCCCACTACCAGAGTGAAGCCCTCTTTTTTCAGAGAGTTCTTTTTCTCCTTGTAGGAATAGACAGTCCAGGCCCTCGTGTCGAGTCCCGGGTTCTGCGCACGTATTCGCGTCAGCACTTTCAGCTTGTTTCCGGGTTTTCCCGGAATCCAGCAGATGGCGCGCGTTAGTTTCGGGAGACTAACTACTTGATAAGTGCTAGTTCCCAGGGGGGGGATTTTCGGCACCATGCTCCTGATCCAGGCAGATGTCTGCTGAGAGGAACAGCTCACCACGAAGGTACCATTCATCAAAGCAGACCTCTCCGCTTGAATACAGAAGCCTGTTGCTGAAGCTAGCTCCAGTAGATGATCCTCGCAGTGTTGGCAATCTGCGCTGGTCATTCTGCTGTCACTGCCAGCCTTCCCTATTCTGACCTTTTCGGAGGAGATGGCTGCCTCTTTGTAGGAGAGGTGCTTGTCTCGACTCTTTACGGTCATTTGTGTTGCCTTTCCAGAGGAAGGGGTTTTTTTGTGTGAAGTGCCCGCCTCCGATGAGCAGCCTTTGGTCCTCTCCGTCTTCAGGTTTTTGCTTTGATCTTTATTGATCGCCGCATCTGCCTTTGTTTATAGATGCTTTTATTATAGATGCTGAAATCAACAAAAGTATTGAAGGCGGTTGTTGCGATCAAGTCCTAGGAAAATCTAGTATTTTCCGATATATCAATCAATCGTTCCACTCTTTGGCCATAGATGGCTTAAGTTATCCCTATCTTGGGTTGTATACGTCCTATCAAAGGTACACTAGATGGCGTTACAAAGTCGAGTCTGATCGTAAGCATTGTTTCATTGCACAGGAACTAAAAATTGCATTAAAAATGGTTTTGAACAATTTGAGCCTGGATAAAAAAAAAGATAAATGTATGGGTGCCGCAGATGTTAATACAAAAAAGCCAATTTCCATCTTCGAATTGCTGCTGAAAGGATGGTGACTGGTGATGAAAAGTGAATCCTTTATGACAACTTGAATTGAAAACGTTCGTAGCCGTAGGGGAGTAAGCCACGATTTATGACCAAACAAGTTTTGCTGTGTGTTTGGTGGGCTTAGCAGGGAATTATCTACTATTATCTGACCTCTCTTAATTAAACTATTAATTCAGACATGTACTGTCAACCATAGACGCGACCAGCTTTAGACAATAGAAGAGGAAATGCGTTTTGTCAGGACAACGTCAGGCGTCATGCCGTGTTCATCGCTAGTGACTCGACAGGAGCTCCGGAAGCTTGGTTTGGAAGTTCAATCTTATAGTTGGGACCTGATGCCAAGCGATTGCCACCTGTTCCCGCTAACGATTTTGCTGATGAACAATTCAAGAGAGACTTGTGAAAGAAGACTGTTCCAGTCCGAGAGCTTCAATGAAAGAGGCATAGTGGAGTTGCCTTCAAAACGGCAACAAGTATCGAACATAATTAAATTTTTTGTTTCTTCGATTGGTCCGATGTCTTTTTCCAGTGATTCTCCCACTTATTGCAATGACTGTGCTAGATCTTATATAGTCAACGATAATATTAGAAATACAGAGTGCGCCATCTCATATGGGTCGATGTAACTTCGAATAACTTCAACAATTGTCAACCGATTTTCATATCATACCATTTTGGAAACGTCAATTCAGTACAATTTTAATCATGCTTCACACCAAAAGAATGGGCGGAAATAGTTTCAATGTTCATTAAAAATGAACGCTCGATTGTGCTAACTCATCGTGCGTATCGTGCAAAATATCGTGTACGTGTTGCGCCCAAAAAAGATACAATTCGTCGTTGGGCCTCGAATTTCTTTCGATTTGGTTATGTGGCAAGCCCTCGCAACCGGCCACGTCCGCGGCGTTCAAACTCATCTATTCAGCCTGTGAAGGCCAGTGTTCAAGAAGATCGGCGCCGTTCGCAGCAGTTAGGCATCAGTGGGACCACTTGCGGAGAACTTCAAAGGATGATCTTCACTTATTTCCATACAAAGTGCAGATAACTCAAAGAATTTTGCCACAAGATGAGCCACGGCGCTTGGCATAAGAACAAAATGTCGTTGCAATGATTAGTGCTGAGCCGGAGTTCTGGCAGCAAATTTTGATGACGGATGAGGCACATTTTACGCTCTCTGGCTCAATTAATAAACAAAATTGTGGCTTCTGGGGCACCGAAAATCCTCACATTATTCACGAAGAGCCGCGATATGATCAAAAAGTTACTGTTTGGGCCGGTGTATGCGCTAAAACCATCATTGGCGATGGCGATCGATATCGGTGGATGTTGGCCCATTATGTGGTCCCAGAAATGCGTAAAAAAAGCTTATTTCACTTTTAGTTTCTAAAAGACGGCGCGACATGCCATACTGCGGACAAAACAATGAACCTATTGCGTAAGAAGTTCTCTGGAAGATTGGTGTCAAAAAAGGGCGATATTGACTGGCTACCGAGAAAGCTCGCCGTGAAAAGGTATATAGATATTGCAAATGTATCGCGAAGAAAAAGTGTGCCGAATTCAAAGCGAAAAGCATGGAAGGCCTCTATCAGGAGTTGGAAGAAATATCGTCTTCCGCGTCTGACAGGAACCAGGCTACCCAGGAGCTTCGACAAAGCAATTTGAACAAAGGAGCAAATATCTTTAAGATAGCCGCCCAGAGAAGAAGAAATGCTCAGGAGATTCGTTTCCCAAAGTTTATTAACAATGCTGAAGGCCAACTCCTTGTGGAAGACGAAAAAATTCTCCACAGATGGCGACAGTATTGCGAGGAACTTCTGAACGAACAGTTTCCCCGAGTGTACTTTCCAAGAGCCGCGCCGACATCACAGCCGAAGAAGTTCGGTACGCGGTTAAAAACTCCAAGAAAAGAAAATCTGTTGGGCCGGACGGGATATCCTCTGAGTTCTGGAAAAAATATGGGAGACATCGGGTCTAGATGGCTCATGGTTCTTATCTCCAAACTTATGAGAGACGACACTATGCCTGATCAATGGAGGGAAAGCTATCTTCTTCCTTTGCACATAGGAAAGGGTGATACGCGAAATTGTGATAACTACCGTTCTGTCAAGCTGATGTCGCACACCATGAAGATCGTTGAACGGGTATTAGATAGCCGATTGCGGAAAATAATGCGACTATCTGATGACCAGTGCGGGTTTGTCTCGGGTAAATCAACAACAGATGCAATCCAAAGTATAAGGATCATGATGGAAAAGCATCGTGATTCTTCAAAGGACTTGCATATGGTGTTGGTTGATTTCGAGAAGGCCTTTGACCGGCAACCAAGAGATCTTTTATGGGTAGCGCTAAGACAAAAAGGAGTTCCAGAAACCTACGTGCGAGTGATCATGGACATGTACAAGAGAGCAACGACAAGAGTAAGATGCACCGCAGGAGTCACCGAAGAGTTGGCAATCAAAGTCGGTGTACACCAAGGGAGCGTCCTCAGCCCACTGCTCTTTATAGCAGTCCTTGATTGCTTGCTTGAAGGAAAAGTGACGGACCCCAGTGTGCACCAGCTATTCATTATAAGTGATGATCAGGCGTCCCTACAACGAGCACTTGATGTGTGGGTGGACATTTTTGAGGGACACGGGTATCGTATAAGTTCAAAGAAGACAGAGTATCTGTGCTGTCCGTTCTCTGACCCTCATCAGCCTATTCCAGACATTTACTTGAATGGAAGAGTCCTTCCCAAGTGTGAAAAGTTTAAATATCTGGGATCTATGATTAATAAAGAAGCAACTTGTGATGACGACATCAACCATCGCGTAAGCGTAGGGTGGATGAAGTGGCCGGAAAACTCCGCCATCTTCTGTGATCGAAAAATGCCCTCTAAGCTGAAAGGAAGGCTGTACACTTCAGTTGTACGCCCGGCGCTCACATACGGTTGCTGGACAATGCACAAAAAGTATGAGAGCAAATTAACGGCAGCTGAGATGAAGATGCTTCGTATGACAGCGGGAGTGACAAAGCGTGACAGAATTAGAAGTTCAAAGATCCGAGGAAGCCTCCACGTAAAAGAAACCATCACAAGAAAGATATAGCGCGACCGACTCAGTTGGTATTGCCATGTTCAAAGGAGAGATCCTTTGAACCCCGTCCAAAAGGCGATATCAATCAACGTTCCAATTTCAACACGCAAAAAAGGCAGGCCGAAAAACAATTGGTGCAAACAAATGCAAAAACACCAGCATTTGATTGGCCTCAGCCATGAAGTAATTCCAAACCGGGAAGCCTGCCGCTACTTTCTGAGGTCAAACCGTCGGATACCACAAGCTGACCAGTAGGAATGCACTTAAGTGGGAAGGTCCTACACTTTTGACCATAACGACGCCGGAAAAAAGGAAAAGAAGAAGATTGACTGACGACCGAGATCGCCGGATTTGACTCCTTCAGATTTTTTTCTATGAGGATACTTGAAAAGCAAGGTCTATGCTAAGGGCCTGAAGACAATAGAACAGCTCAAAAGAAACATTCGTGCGGAAATCGCAGAAATTTCGATCGAAATGCCGAAAATTTCATAGAAAATGTGCGAAAATGAGCAATAAAGGCGGTCATTTAATTAATATTGTTTTCAAAAATTAATCAAAATAAATTGTAAATGCCAATTTCCAAAATCGGTTAAGAATTGTTGAAGTTATTCGAAATTTACATCGACCCATATGAGATGGCGCACGCTGTAATAGCATCTTTTATGAAAAAATAACGGGCTTAGAACTATATAAAATTGTTCAGTGAAACAACTCAAGCTCTTGCAGTAGTGATGATATTTTCAATCCTACCCCTAAAAATATAGCACTTAATATTGCAGACATATCACTCATATTTTCAACCTAAGCATCTCCACCGGAATTTTTCCTGATAAGTTAAAAGGTGTCAATGTGATCTCTACAAAAAGGGTAGTAAAAGTGACAAAAACAAGTTCAGGCCAATTTCCTTACTGCCCCCGGTTTCAAAGGTTTCTGAAAAAGCTATTAAGGGTAGAATGCTGATACCTGTCAAAAGTAAAATCCATTAGTCCTGTACAATGTTGCTTTATGGAAGACTCTGCTACAGATGATGCGCTCTTGGAGTTTTGCAATTTTATTTATAAAACTGATAAAAATATTACGCCGGTCTTTTCGCAGAGATTACCATAGCTATCGACGAGGTTGACAACAAAATTCTTCTAAACAAATAACACTATGTAGGATTTCGTGGCTTTATACACGACCTACTTAAAAAATAGAACACAGGAAGTTATAGTAGGTAACTCTGAAGCTATGAATTTAGGTGTGCCTCAGGGATCAGTGCTCGGGCCTAATTTACATCAACTCCCAATTTAGTCAACTATTTATAGGGAAAGTTACAGCTTTCGCAGATAATTTTGGAATTGCATATAATCATAATCTCTAATCTTAAGCGCGGATATGTACACCTTCTAAGTTTGTGGTTCTCGGAACACACACTGGTTGTTAGCAATAAGACTAAATTGATGAACCTCAGTAAAAATATGCAAGAGTCCCTTGACTTTTAAATTCCTTTCCATGCAAACAATTCTATAAGAGCTAATGTGTTTAATTGTTTTTGTGCTAAGGATGCCAGAAGCTCAATGTTGAATAAACAAGGATCCTGTGACCCAAGCTGTTTCAAAATTGAAATAGTAAATCAATTGAAGTATGAATTTATCCAACCATGTTTTGATTTTGATGCAATATTTAAGATCCACAGTACGAAGCTTTTATCGCCTCAAAAAAATTTGTGACAAAAAAACTTTAAAAACAGCATATTATGGTATAGTTCAATCAAAGCCACAGTATGGAATAAGTTGCTGGGGTGGTGCTTACAAAACAAAACTTGAACCATTGATTGTTTTGCAAAGTGTACTATCAGAATGATATGTGGGTTTAATCGTTTGATCGATTTTGTTTTGAATTTTTTTATGAGAGGAGGCTATTTACAGAGTCCAATAACCAACATTCGCTCGTTGCGAAGCAATTTAATTAATACCATCGATACTCCTCTTTTTCGCACGACTGTACTCAAATAGGTTTCTCAATTTGCTGCCCTTCTTTTCTAAACTCACCAGCAGCTCGTGAATTGTTGCATTGTAGTGATTTTGTCACCTGAATTTTGATTCTGTAGTTGTCAGCTTTAAACTGAGCACATCAGATGCGGCATCCCGCACGATAAAGTCCTCATTCTATCCCTTGCGTAGATTATAATGAATTGTGAATCCGTGAAAGACGTGAACAATAAGGCTTCTACGACTGTGGCTAACACAAGGTTCTGATCAATATCATTTTGAAGATTCTTTTTTAGAGGTTTGGTTTTTAAATTGGCAACACTATTTCTACAGAATATTAATTTGTAAGTTAATAGTTGATTTGTAGTAAGTACATTTCGCCATTTTACAAGGAAAAGACTAACGCCAGAATATTATATTCAAATTGGGCCAACTTACAATATTTTGAAAACCATGGTTCATCCAATCTACCGTCGACATAGTCGTCCATATGAGCAAGTTATTCGGAACAGGATGAATCGTTTTCGCACCACGTACCTCTAGAATGTTCAATACGCGCCCCATTAAGACGACAAATAGTGTGAAGATGAGAAGTTATTGCCGTTGTGGAGGAGAATCCGGATGAGTCGATTCATAATCGTGCACAACCATTGGAGCTATGCGGAAGGATCTTGGCTTAAAAGCTGATAAGATCCAGCTTGTGCAAGAGTTGAAACAGCGTGACCATTCTATGCGTTGTAGGTTCGATGAATAGGCCGAAAACATGATTCAACTTGATCCTTATTTTCACCGTAAAATTTTGCTCTCAGGTGAGGCATATTTAGGGCAATTTGCCGAATTTGGAGTGTAGAAAAATGTAGACCTTTATGGCATACAATTATCTATTAAATAAAGCTAATATTATAGCAATAATAATAATTAGAAATGATGTAGAAATGATGAAGTTTTGTACGATTCTGTTTTCAAAGTCACGGCTTGGACAAGTACTGTCATTTACATTACTCACTTCCCACTGTCGCCCATTGTCACCACCTTCTCCCGATCACGAACAAATCGTCAACCAAGATAGTACTCTTCAGATCAATGCGGACTCTTCGTAAGAAGCGTTCAAGGTCTGACGTTCTCGGAAGCTTCCAAATATTTTAGTTAATTGCAGAAACATATTCATGCTGCTGGAAATGAAATTCTGTTGTTCTAACGCAAGCATAGACAGCGAAGTCGTGACAACAAGAAGTAGTCACAACAACAACAACCAAGCAGTAGTCGGACACAACGACCATCGAACAATCGATTTTTAATCAGTGACTTCATCCCGACCTCTGAGTTTTGTCTCTCCGTAAATCGCCTGTGGAAGATTTTGAGTCTTGTCAGGAGTCTACTTTTCTGTTTTTGCGGTGTGTCGATTGTCGCCTTTTACACGTTCATGGTATCGTGATGTCGTTGGCCTGTTATTCTACTGCCCATCGTCCATCTGTTTTATTATATCATCCATTTGTTTGACAGGTTTCTATTGGACGGTAAGAAGGAGGCACTCTAGGTGAGAACTCTCATCAGGGAATTAGCAAAGCATGGCCAACATGCCCTACTGTAATCGTAGAGGTGCATTTGGACATACTCGGCCATCTTCCGGAATTCATTCGGTGCTTTGATTACGGCACTACGTCCATAATAGTAACTGTTTTTTTGGGTCAGTCAGTCTCAGTCGAGAGTCCAGCAGGGTGAGAAATAGGAGCTCTCCGACATAAAGGACAATCCCCGTTGCGTGTAATTTGACTCTGTACTTTAACTCACCAAGGGCTTAGTAAGCTTCCCTACGACGAAGGCATAACTCTCGCAGCATAAGATCACTTCAAAATTCATACTCTTTGTGTGCATTTCCAATATAACACCTTAATGACACGGAAACAAAAGAGTTACGGTGACAAATTCAGTCGAATCTCTCAAAAAATTCTATCTAGGACAACCACCCCCGGAGAGTAGTGAACGAACATCTTAGACACAAACCAGCCCGTTCAGGTTGTGTGACAAACACCATAAGAGCGTACACTCTTAAATCTGCACGAACCTTATAAAAAAAAAATTACTCATCAAGGCGTGCCCGAACCGTTGGCAGTGACAGATAATAGATAATTCTTAAAAAATGTTTCCTTGCCTACTTAATATTTCTAATTTTATAGACTGGGATGCCAGGGAAGTAGACGCCATGCTGTTTTTAATCGACTGTGCGCAACGAACAGAGCTTGTCATGCTCAGCTCGTACGGCAGCTGAAGCGATACAGGGGAAAAGATGGCGAGAGTGCACAAAGAAATAATGCGCAGTAGTAACACTGGACCTTAAAAATGCCTCTATTTCCGCAAATTGATCCTGCATTATGAGGTTTCTGAGCAGAATGGATGCATCACATTACCTTGTGAAGACAATTCTTAACTACTCCACTAACAGGAAGCTGAGGCACCAGACGGACCATGGCTTTAAATACTAAAATGTTTCTGCCGGAGTCCCCCAGGGATCAGTCCCTGGACCTCTTCTGTATACCATACTGTATGATGGAATTTTGCGATTGACGCTGCCACAAGGGGTCGATTTTACTGACGACATCGCTATTGTTACTCTATCGAAACACATTCACGAAGTAGAGTCCACTACAAATAATCCGATCGCCAGGATCAAGAATTGGCTAGAGTCTGCCGACCTTGAAAATCCTGACCATAAGACGGACGCTGTCTTAATAACCAGCCGAATGACTGTGGAATACGTAAACTTCCGGGTTGGGAGCCAAACAATCAGATCTAAAAAGGCATTCAAATACTTAAATGTAATGCCCGAAAGTCGACTTAACTTTAAGACTCATGCCGAATATTGCAGTAAAAAGGCATCACAAATGCAGGTAGCTCTGTCCAAAATGCTCCCAAACATCGTTGGACCGGGAGTGGTGAGCTCAATACTCCATTATGCTGCGCCAGTCTGGGCGGAAGCCCTTGAAACGAAGAAGATAAAATGAAAGCTCTCGTCTGAATACAGGCTTTGCTCAATAAGAACAGTATGCGGCTTTCGGGCAATCTCGGATGAAGCAGCCTGTGTTATTGCGGGAGTTAATGATACATTCATATCCAACTGCACCTGGACACCAACCACTTTCTGCATCATAGTTGATTGCAGATCAGCGATCGTGGAAATCAACTAAACTGAACATGGGAAGAACAAACAAAACAAAAAGTGGAGCTTGGGATAATTTTCCTAACAAAAATGGGTGGCGCTAAATTTTCGGGTAAACAAGTTGTTTGTTAACCCGATGGTCAGTTGGAAGTGTGCTTTACTATAATAAAGATCAGTAATCATATATTATAAAAGACATAGTTTTAATACAAGTAATAACTCGGGTATGGTCCGAGCCGATAAGATGCACAGGGTTTGCATTAGACGAACCACGGACAGTCAGGAGACCAGCGTTATCCGACGGATAAAAGCAGAAGAAAGGGCAACATCTGTCACACTGTGGCAAGCCGGGTGGGATAACACAACAAAAGGCAGATAGACCCACAAGCTGATCCTCACGATCGAGGCTTGGGAATAAAGAGCACTCGGGGATTGCAATGATTTACGCAATTTCTGTCAGGTTACGGCGGCTATAGAAAATGTTCATAGATTTGGAGACGATAGCTCACTCTTCTGTCCAGAGGAAGAGGAAGACGCAGAACGCGCAATATTCCATGGACCTTCCGATCCCGGAGCTTCTAGTAAATCACATAATAAACTCTTGGGACTACTGGCTGGAGATCTGCTGCTTCATTGCGAGCGTGCAAACTGAGCTAAGAAGACTCGAAATGCAGAGCACGTAGCATAAGTGTCCCGGATATTGTGTTCGTGTCTGAGATCTGGATCTATGAGGTTGAAGTAAATGATTACTTCCTTCCTGGTTTTAGTTTCTATGCTAAAACAAACGAAAATTACGCAGCAGGTGGTGTTGGCTGCTTTATAAAGAACGCTTTTAAAATCATTGATGTTTGCCAAATTGATTGTCCTAGTGCAGACGTCTTAAAGGTGTCCATCGAAATAAATAATGAAATATTTGTTTTCCTATGTGTTTATAGATTGCAGATGTTCAATGTGACGATGTTTATTAATGATATTTCAATTGTGTTAGATAGGAAGAAATCCAAAAACTTAATGGTCGTAGGTGATTTTAATGTTGATTGTTTAGATGATAGTCCCACGGTATCAAATTATCTTACTATGTTAGCCTTAAATGGCTTGACAAACTTTATCAATGTGCCCACTAGGCCTGCATCAGGTACTTGTTTAGACCATATATATGGACGTTTTCGAAATGTGGGTTTTATGGAGTGTGAATACTGCGTTTTTGATTTTCTGATTACTGACCATACCATGACCGGCCTCCTATTAAACATAAAAAGTAAAAACAATATCCAAACTCAGAAATATTCCCAAAGCAAGCCAAAAATAAACTTTACAAGGCTTCGAAATAAGTTGTGTTTTGAGCTCTGGAACAATGTTTATAACTGTAGTGACGTATCGATTGCTTATTCAAATTTCATAACCACTCTTAAAAGCCATATTGCTAGTTGCAGTTCCCTAACCACAAGAAAACCCATATATAAGCTTAAGCCTTGGTTAACTAATTATTTATTAAATAAAGTAACAACAAAAAATAAACTTAGAAAAAAGTGCAAAAAGTACCCTAACAATCTATTTCTCAAAATTAAATATAAAAAGATATGTGCAGATTTGAAAAAGGAAATACCAATTTGCCGTGACTCCTATTACCGTGCTCAATTTTATTCAGCTAGAGGTAATCTTAAGAAAGAGTGGAAAGTTGTAAACACAATTCTCAACAAAAAGTCTTCAATTCAAAAAACCATTGTTCTACGTACTAGTGATAAAGAAATAACAAATAAACATGAAATCACTAACGTCTTTAATACACATTTTTCAAGTATCGGACTTAAACTACATAGTAGAATAACTCAAAGTCTATGTTCTCAATGTTCTGTTATTGGTGATGCAAACTCTGTGCAGTGTAGAAGTTTTGTTTTTGACCCTATAACTCCTTTAGAAATTTTAAGTACAATTGGCAGTTTGAACAACTCTAATTCATGTGGTGTCGACGGTATTTCTAATGTTATCCTTAAAAATATTGCATGTTTCATTGTGGATGTTTTAGCTCAGGTATTCAATCGTAGTGTTTTTTCTGGTATTTTTCCTGACGGTCTAAAGTGTGCAGATGTAATTCCTTTATTTAAAAAAGGTTCACCAACTGAAATAGGAAATTATAGACCAATTTCTCTTCTGCCGAGCATAAGTAAAGTTTTTGAAAAACTTATAAAAGTTAGGTTAGTAAATTTTTTGGACAAGGCGATGTTCTTTCATCCTACTCAATTTGGATTTTTAAAGGACAAATCAACCGAGGACGCACTTTTAGAGTTTAGCTCTCAAATAATACGCAATCTAGACGAAAGAAAATGTACAGGTGCGTTATTCATTGACATAACCAAAGCTTTTGACATGGTAGACCATAATATTTTGCTAAGAAAACTAGAAAATGCTGGTGTGCGTGATTTCATGCTCGAATGGTTTAATTCATATTTGAATGATAGATCACAGAGAGTAAAGTTGGCTGAGACGAGAAGTGACGTGCAATTGATCAGTCTTGGAGTTCCACAAGGCTCAGTATTGGGTCCCATTCTCTTTTTAATTTACATTAACTCACTCTTCCAGCTCAATCTAAAAGGCTTAACTACTGCCTTTGCTGACGATGTCGCTTTATCGTATGGTGTCAATAGTCCCTTAGATCTTATCGCCGACATAAACTGTGATATACATACACTAAGACAATGGTTCGCTGAACACAAACTTGTAATAAGTCCTAAGACTAAATTAATGTCCTTTAATTTATCTCCGTCCATTAATCCAAAACCAGATGTGTATTTTCATGCACCAAATTGCAAAAAATTTAAATTGTATCAATGTAAATGTGCAACTACTTTGCCTGATCAATTGTTTTGTTCTAGTGAAAAGTGTAGTGATGATTGTTTTTTGATAGAGAATGTAGACGAATTTATGTACCTAGGACTCTTGTTTGATTCTAATATGAAATTTTCATCCCACGCTACTGCATTAAAGAAGTACTGTATTTCCACACTTAGGCATTTCTATTACCTTCGTAATATATGCTCAACTAAGCTCTTAACCACAATTTATTATGGGCTTTTTAACTCAAAACTTCAATACGGTATAAATTGCTGGGGTGGTGGCTATCAGAACAAAGTACAGCCATTATTAGTCCTGCAAAAAAATGTTGTCCGAAAAATTTGTCGTAAACCTAGTAGGCATCCTAGTTTTCCCTTGTTTTGTCAATTAGGTATTCTCCCAGTTCGTCACTTATACTGTTTTAAGGTTTTAAAAGCCTTCTTTAAGAAATCTGGCAATCGAAATTTTCGTATAATCTCAAACCATAACCTGCGAAATAATTCGCATAACTTGCTACAAGTGCCAAACTACCGAACCACCGCTTATAGAAATTCCTATTCAGTTATATGTAATCGTTTATTTAATGTCCTCCCGGAAGATATCAGATGTGTTCACATGTCCGCATGTTTTTTAAAACGCGTAAAAAATTGGTTGTTTTCTAAAGATTATTATACATTGGACTCTCTTATTTCTAATATTTTGATTTAACTGTAATTCTACTTTTGATGTTAGTGCACTGATTATATACATATTTTTATTTTATTTTTTATTTTTTTGCATCGTTTACGAAATAACCTCTAATTAATATTAATATCATGTCAAGTAAATTAAATTAGTGGAAATTGTTTTTTTTTTTTTTTTTTTTTCTCTCTATTTTTTGTTCAATCATCCCACCCCATCTAATTGTACTCTTCCTTTTGAAGTAGCATTCAACTCTATTTTGAACTCATTCAGTTTAAAATATCGAATGCCACCTGATTTCTCTTGTTTTATTCAATTGTTTATATATGGATTTATATTGTTATAATGAATTAAGTTTATAAATACCTTAAGAGAAATAAATAGCAAATACAATACAAATACAATACAAAAGTTGCTTACCAGCTCCGCGAGGAGAGGTGTTAAGGTGGTTTAGTACGGTTAAAAATGTGAAAAGTCGTACATTTCTTTATGATATCTGTAAGGTCTGTAAAGCCACGGAGCAGAGTTCGAATAACACTTGTCAAGTCATTGCTTGGCTTAAAGAGCCTTCTCACCCATTAAGAAGAAATGCTTTATCAACAAACGTACTCATTGAGTTATGTGTTAAATTGTTGTGTACATAAATGGACGACCGTTCTTTTTAGTAGTGAATGAAAGTTCAACTTGTCTAGCTCTGATGATGTCCACGTTAGTAAAAGAAAACGTCAACGGCTGTAGTCTCGGTACTACAAAGTTATTACACACTAAAGTATGGGCAGAAAAGGGTGAAAGTGTGAAAAACTTAAAAGAATGACGCCCATCATGAAAGTAGACTAAATGGCACACAAAATAAAAGAAACGTAGACCTCACTCATTGTCGTAGGTCGCATCTTGAAATGAACTTGCCGTCTGACCTTAATGAGATTGCAATCAATTTAAAGTCCTAAATTCTTCAAAACTCGGTCATTACCAACTTTGAACACAGTTCTTTCCTTTCAATCTCCTCGCCGTCTTTTTTTTTTTTTACGAAAGTAACCTTGAAGCAATTACGGAAGGGCAGACGACAAAGTGTATTAAAACTTAATGACTGTCTGCTACACCGGGGCTGGGGCGCGAATCCATCCGCCAAAACAAAAAGTAAATTTAAATATCGCGTCAAAATAAAAGAAAAGAAACAACAAAAAAACGCGAAATAATAAAAAACTCCGGCAAGGAACTCACCCGCACCCTCTGTTTACATTTTTTTTGCAAGGAAATCATGGAAAAATCGCGTTTTTTCCTCTCCTTTCATTATGTAAAAAGTTCATCAACCATTTAAAAAGGCAGCAAAAAAACAGGAAAAAAAGGAGGAAATAAAAAATGTAAGGAAATAGGGTGAAGAAATATGTAAACAGTCGTATATGCACGTACAAGAGGGGGGCGCCCTCTTCTGATAATGAGGGGAAATAAAGATGAAGACTCTTCTGGTGTTTTTTTGTTTCTATAAAGTTTTGTGGCACGCTGGAAAGAATGCGAGGGGAAACATCATTACCACAAGATGCTTACAAAAGAAATGGAACAAAGAGTGCAAGCGAAAAATGTTAACGAAAAAAAATATAAATCCACCATCCCATCGCCTCCTACTCCAGCTACCTACAGCAGCGATAGCACTGCTCCTCCAGCTCTATGTGCTTCCCAGATAAATTAAAAATGTAAGTACATAAACTGAACTTGAAAGTTGAAAGAATGAAATGCAGAAAAAAAATTGGTTCTGGGGATAAAAAAAATGTCAAGGAAAAGGCGCAACAGGAATAATGCTTTCACAATATTAGTAAAAATAGCTACAACCTGTCTATAGTCGAAGTTGGTAGTGTAGCAGCTACTACACCCCCGGGCCCGTGACTAGGCGCCGTCATTACTGCCTTCTCGCACTGCCGCCAGGTCTGTGGGTTGGGGAACGTCCTGAATTTTAAAATTGCGGCAGGTCATGAACACTTACTTTCCATGAATAAATTTATTTCTTTTTCTTCTTTTTTTCAGCATCGACTTAGCAACTTGCCATCTTTCGTACATTCTTCATCATCTTCCTCTTCCTCGTGCACTTCCCTCGTTTCGCGACATCGTCAAGTTGCCGGAGATAAATTTGTAATAAAAAAAAAAAAACAAAAATTATGTAAAAACTGGAAAAAGTAGGTTACACGGCAGTAAACGTGTGACGGGACACCTACTCTCACAATAAAGGAAGATAAAAAAAGTGTTTTTTAATTGAAGCATGTCTGCGTGGCGCTTCTTCGGTGTGCATCGCTTTTACTTTCTCGACCCGACTCGAGGGCTGACTTGATTCATAGCGCAGCAGTGGAGGGTTTGCTAAATGGTTTCATTCTTGAATACTGAACGCGTGTGAGCTCAGAGTCTTGAGACTGAATTTTCAATGGAATACTGTACCTTGAAAGTAACTTGGTGTCAGGTAGGCAGCAAATCGTAAAGAATTTTTACAAGTTGTCTCCTTAACGTCTAAGGTGGCACATATTTTATTGCTTTATTGCAAAACGCTGTATTTAAGATATGGACAATAGAAGTGGAAAATCCGTGTCGCGCGACCTACTTTGCTTAGGGTGAAAAAATAATAGAATGGAAACGATAGGTGGACAACCAAAGCTAAAGAATTGGACGAATCAAACGTAATAGCTGTTGATGGGAGTCGAACCCTATCGTGCTATTGACGTCACTATAATAATGCGACTGATAATTTTACTTACTTCTCTGGCGTTATAAAAACTTAGTTGAAGATTAGGCGTGAGAAATGGAGCACAACTCATCAACATACTACCCACTGTACCAGAGAGCCAGCAATTAAGCCAAGTCTTTTGCATTAGGTCCCTTCGCTAATGTCATTATTAACTTTGAAAAGGTGGTAAGCCAAGTTATTGACCGTGTAAAGGCTGTAATTGCCTACATAAAGATCCTACGCAAGACATCGCTATTGTGCGTCCTTCATGACCGGCTTTATTATTGTTAGACAATCGTAGCCATCTATGTTTCAATGCTTAGAAAAGCTTAATTTACCCGACACTTGAAAGATTAGCTAAGGTCCTATATTGTCAATGGTTTCCGTCGCGTGAATATTGGTCTCAATATATAAATTCTGATATACGGAATTGACGGAACGATGGTATTTTCCAGCACTTGGATATAATTTACTGTACTGCCTTTTTCTACTTGAAGGTATCATTTCTGATTAGCTATAACTGTCGCCCATCTGTCTAGCAGTATACCAGCTCCCCGTTGAAAAACTGCATATTTTTTGAGGCGATGCATGAATCGACCCAATTTGTAACTTCTTCGAAAGATCGGAGGCGCCGTTTAGGCAAGATATGCCTCATCAATTGGAGCGTTAATGTTCCGCAAAATAACATTCTAGTATCTTGCTCGCGTACTCATATTCGATAGAGAGTTCCTGCGATGGCTTCACCCGACGGCAGCTACTCATAATGTACCATGACAAGCTGGACCCACCAAATGCACAGCATGAGCTTTGGTCCGTAGATGCCGTCGTTGTTCATGCATAGCCGCGGCGCCCCAACTATTTCCTTCAGCTTGGATTATCATAATGGATCCATTTTTCATCGTCAATCAAAATACTTAATTATCGCAAGCATACCTATGTTGTACCCATTTATAAACCGAATGTTTTCATAATCACTCAAAAAACTTAATATACTATACTTGAACTGTTCAAAAAAGTAAGGTGAATTTTTGAATATCGCGAGTTAACATCTTATTGAAAAATCTATGAAGAGACTGAGATTTGCTACGATTGAAGGGATAAAGTCCACTGCAAGAGCTCAAGGCTTTACAAAAAAAAAAAAACGCGTATCAGAAGTGCTGGCTTCAGTGCATTATGCTTGAGGGGGATAACTTTTAAGGGGCAAAATAGATATTGATCAGTAAGTAAGTAATTTTCGAGGAATATAAAAAAGTCACCTTATTTTTTGAACAAACCTTGTGTACTGTTCATTTTCAAGCTATACTCCTTTATGGCACCACATTTGAGAAAAGAGTGCTCAATATCACATTAAATAAATTACAGGTGACAGAAAATAAAATATTGGGAATGATGCTAAATCTTCGTTAGCCTTACTTAACTTTGAATATGAACGAAAAGTCGAATTTCGAACTGAATACCGACGGAATTTGTGAAATTGCAATCCGTTTTTTGCCGGTATTCCATAATTTGGAATCCTCTTATAAATCAATTATGTGTTATAAACTCCAGATGATAACATCTTCAATTGGTACCGTATTGCTCTTATACGAGCTTTGTTCAAAAAATAAAGTGACTTTTTGAATTTCACGAGCTGAGTGCATTCGATTTTCAATTTTTTTTCGATGAAGATATAAATGCCCCCAAATATTATATATGTTGATATTGTCAACCATTTTGGATATTTAGTTCGTCCTTCACAGATATACGAGTAAAGCTTAGACATGTTTTGGTGTGCTCGGCGATTTTTGTTATTGAAAAAAAATTAATCAGGGAATCTTTATTAAATGGCATATGGTAAATGTAATTAAGTACTCCAATGTTAACTGTGTCATTTGGCAAGTCTATTAAAAACAAAAAAGAAAGTGTATAAGTGGTAGCTCTTCACAGAAAGTCGAGAATACTTACATATGTATGTTAATGACGAAGCCCAGCCTGGACACCGCAGCAAGTGAACAACGGCTGAAAACATATTCTTATCACTATCAGAGAAATAGCTGAAGATGTTGGTTTATCAGTTGGTTAATGCTATAGAATTTTTCAGATATTGTACAATACATATTTTGGACATGAAACATGTGTCAGGGAAGTTTCTTCCGAAATTGCTAAATTTTGACCAAAAGAGCTGTTACATAGGCATCGCTTATGACCAATTGAATGACGATCCGATCTGGCTATGACGTGGAAACCAAACTGAAAGGACGGAGATTTGCCACGACTGAGGAGATAAAGACCGTATCGCTGAATGGGTTCAAGCTATACCAAAAATTGCCGGAAATTATTAAAAACGACTCAATCCTAGAATTTTCGAGCAAATCAATCCGGCGGGAAGTAGTTAAAGGTGGCTTGTTATCTAACAATTAAAAAGAAATTTATTACTCAAAGAAATCGTCGAATATGTCGGCCTCTGACGCACGATGACCGAGTTCGGATCCCGATAATACCAACGCCATCGGATGTTTAGTTTTCTCTCCTTGACGGGGTACTGACTAAACCCCCCGCAGTACACTTGCCGCCTCTCTGCGAATGCCCAGCACTGGCAAGTCGTAGGTTCTGCGCCTTTGGCACATACTTCCTCGAAGACCTTCAGAGGTAGCTAACCTCATAGCCAGTTTTCTTTCACGAGCATCAATTTTTGTCCTCCCTAAATTTTTGGACGTTATTACTGGTTATTACAGTAAAAAAGCAAGCTTTACAAAAAATTTGTACTCAATTGGAAGAAAGGTATTTGCTTTGCGAATTTGACAAAAGTAGAAAAAAACCCTTTTTTTAAGCGCGCCAAAGCTAGCGGCCAACACCGAAAAAGATTTGAGGAAGAAGACAAGTCATATAAGTACTATAAAAAATATTCTACATAAGCCAAACTTGAATGGAAGAAAGATAGGAAAAGTCAATCATAAGGAAGTCAAATGAAGCTTTGTTCACTACAACGCACTAAAGCAAATTTAACTTATGCCCATCGGATGGTATCTATACGATTAGGGGAAACCGAATTTGTAAAAGAAATTTTCATTTTCAGATTTTGACTGTTTAATTTTTAATTTTAAAGTGAGCGAGTTTGGCTTAGAGCTAAAGTATACTGTAATTTATTTTCGACTCGATAATGACCGTTTTATAGCAGTTTAGCTTTTCTTCGTCTACGACAACTAATATTTTAAATAAAGCGCCAAAATCAACTCAATCGACAGAGTTTTACGGGATAGCGAGGATTAGTTCTTCCGCCGATATCTGTACCGATTTACGAGTCAGCATTTATCACATTTTTTCAGTCTGGAATACTTTCACATCGTTAACAAATTTACAGATCAAATAATACCACATTTGCTATGTTCAACATTTTTTGTTTTTTTAATTACATTTCTATCGAATTCCGTCGGGGATTGAAGTTTTCATAAAACTGTTTCTTTTTTGCGTAAAAACTTTCTTTTTAGAGCTTTTTAAAGTAACTAAAGATAAGATTGAGGAATCCGGAATTCTTGACCGATAAACGGACGTTGATCAACACAACATTCGCGTCCGTCATCTTCATGTATCGATCGTCTTACAGACGTTTACGCAGAATAACCGTTGGAGTCCTGTCGGGCGGCGTTGGCTCTTTTGTAAAGCTTGAATATGATTGTGTTGCTTCAAATTTAGATTTCGATAAATCTGCCGATATTCTAAAATTATCGTTTATATTTAATAATGAAGACTATGTCGTCTACTGCGTATATAGATTTATAAAATTCAGCGCCTCGATCTTTATTGAAGAATTTTCCAATCTTCTAAGCAATGAAAAATTTAAAAATGTTTTTTTTTTGGCGACTTTAACATAGACATCTTAGATTTTAACAACGATTCTGCGTCCATGGTTTAGCTTCTTTTATAAACGAACCAACCAGATTACAGTCGGGAAAGTGTTTAGACCACATCTATTAACGCTTCTCAAAAGTGTCTCCAAGTTTTTATGAGAAATGTGTCTTTGATTTAAATATAACTGATCATTCTATGATGGGATTGTTGGTTAATGCCTCCACTAAGAAAGAAATTAAAGGGTCCCAACGCGACATTATTAAAATTTATTTCTCACAGCTCAGATCAGCTCTTTGTCTTGAGTTTTGGGAGGAAGTGTATATTAAACGGGATTCTTCTGAGGCTTATGATATATTCATTCTATCTCTTATTGAACATATCAATCGCTGCACTATCAGAATTAAACCAGTGAAATCTAAGAAAAAATTAAAGCCATGGATCTCTAGTTACTTGGTCAATAACATTATCATAAAGAATCGGCTTCGAATTAAAAGTGCAAAGCATCCTAACAACTTTGCTCTAATCACAAGGTACAAGAAACTGTGTGCTCAACTAAAAAGAGAATACCTTTATGTAGGGATAGTTTTTATAGTCAAAAGTTTAACTCTGTGCGAGGCAATCTAAGAGGTGAATGGAAAGTTGTTAATTCTATTCTAAATAAAACCACATCATCCAAAATGCCAACTACTATTCGTGTTGACGAATCATCAACCTCTGACAAATTGGAAATGGCTAATCTGCTTAACGAATATTTTGCTTCCATCTCTTGTAGCTCATCCTCTCGTAAAAAGCCGCAATTGCATCATCCTCACTGTACTTCAAATTACTGCCCCGAGCATCTTCAGGGCAATAGTTTTGTTTCCGAGCCAATAATCGCTTCTGAGCTCCTAAAAATTATAGGCTCTTTAAAAAACTCAAACTCATTTGGCAAGGATGGTATTTCAAATCGGACACTTAAGAAAATTGGATGTTTTATAGTTGATGTCCTTGCACATATATTCAATAAAAGTATATATTCGGGTCTTTTTCCTTAAGCCCCGAAATGCGCGGATATTTTACCTCTTTTCAAAAAAGGGCAAAAAGACGATATCTCCAACTGTAGGCCTATTTCACTCCTACCTTCAATCAGCAACATTTTTGAAAAGGCAATAAAAACTCGGTTTCGAAGTTTATGCGCAAAATAATTTTTTTTAATCCTATTCAATATGGCTTCCAGAAGGATAAATCAACTGAAGATGCCTTACTTCACTTTTGTTCCCATATCTTTGCAAATGTAGATAAAAAACTGTTTTCAGCTGGTCTGTTTGTTGATATAACCAAAGCCTTTGACATGGTTAACCACAGAATTTTGTTGGCAAAACTCGAAAAGGCAGGCTTTAGAGGTTTTATGCTTAAGTGGTTTCAATCTTATTTGGAAAGCAGATCACAGTGCGTTAAGATTGACGATGTGAGAAGTAATTTGGAATATATAAATCTAGGGGTGCCCCAAGGATCTGTACTCGGCCCTTTGCTATTTTTAATTTGAAATGGATTTTAAAGGTGTCGCCACAGCTTTTGCTGATGATGTTGCTTTCGCGTACGGTTCCGATAGTCCCTTAAACTTAATATCTGACATAAACTTTGATCTAAACTTGCTGAAGATTTGGTTTGCTAAGCATAATTTATTGATTAGCTCTAAAACCAAAATTATGTACTTTAGTTTAACAGCACAAAATAGTTTTGGGTGCGATGTTTTCCTTCATGCTCCTGAGTGTCACAAATTCAAGTTCCATTGTACCTCCTGTTGTTCTTCCTTAACCTTTCACGATAATATGAGCTGTAGTGAAAAATGCTTTTCAATTGAGGTAGTTAATGAATTTAAATACTTGGGAATAATCACTTAATCTTATTCTGATATTTTGCGTATTAAAGATTAAAGTTTTCTCTTGCTTTCGTTTTAGTAGTTAAAACACTTTCTTTTTAAAAGGGTCACCCACCCATATTTTTAATATATACTATCGTATCTAACTGAAATGACATTTAACTCTATTTTGTTATAAATACCAATTGTCATTAATATTTCTCCTGTATTGAGTTATGTAATGTTAAGAATGAGAAATAAATAATTTACAATACAATACAATATTAGGAGCTGGAAAAATTATTACAGTGTTAATTCTTGCTAAATTTTTACAATTTCTGAACAAGAACAGTTTCTAAAATGTGGGCAAGTGAATTATTGTAGTGTAAAATGTTCTTGTTGCTTTGCCGTGTTTTTCGGTTTCTCCAAAAATACGACATTTGTCTAACTGACATTACATTTGCAGGTAGTACACCTCCTTAAAATGAACATCAGTGAGCATGGCCTTTATATAAGATCGTCGATTGAGTTTGTCGTCTGACATTAAAAGATTTGACATTATTCAACGGCTTACCACTATTTCTGCTCAACTGTCGAGCAAGATACGAATTCCATTTCGGAAGAAGGACTTGTCTTTAGACGCAATCCACGAATCTGCCCATTTTTTCAAACTTAAAAAGATGTAAACTGTCGTAACAGATCCACTGTTCAACGCCAACCGGATGCAAAAATCTCTTCATTTTCTACCGTTTAAGCAGCTGTTCACAGGTAGAAAATCGTCTTTCAACATTTTAATTCGTATGGGACCAGCAACCTCTTTTCGATGTTTGAAGTGTTTGATATTAGGTCTTTATCGTACAGTCCTCCAATCATATCTGAACTTTTACGGCTATCCAGGCTTCTCCTGGTCTTCTAAGTCGAAATCACCACGTTTAACCCATTTGAACCATTTCGACACTTTTTTTTTTCATTAAAAACAATGACTTTCGATGCACGAAGCTTGTTATTCACGCTCCAAACAAATGACATATTTTTTTTTATTGGGCTGGTGCAGGTTCAAGAGTGTACGCTCTATGGTGTTTGTCACACTACCTGGACGGGGTGCAGATGGTTTGTGTCGAGGATGTTCGTTCACCGGGGGCGGTTGTCCTAGATAGGAGTTCACAGTAACATTTTTGTTTCCGTGTCATTAAGGTGTTACATAGGAAATGCACAATAAATTTTGAAGTGATATTATGTTGCGAGTGTTATGCCTTCGCTGACTGAAACTGACACCTAGTGACCGCAGTTTTTACGAAAAAGGGAAGCTTGGCGAAGGATTGTCAACGAGCCTGTGAGTTCCAAATGACCGATGAGGATCACAGCTGAAACTTCTTTCAACCACCTATGTTGTGTGACTCATTCTTTCACACATTGTGAAGCCACCTAATGTCTACGGCCAATACCGAACGGCTATATCGAGAAGCTTTTTTCAGACAATTATATAACAGGGGTTATGTCAGTACCCCGTTGAGGAGAAACAATGCGATGCACGATTTCAATGATTTGATTGTTGTGGGATTCGACGCCAGAAGCCACACACCAATCTCTAGGCTATGATGCCCTCTTTTTTACCATCAATTTATTCTTGATGAATATGAATAGGCGAATTCTTCCAAACACATTGTAAAAAATAAATAAATAATAGGAGCCTAAACTTTTTAGCTGGATATATAGGATCTTTTAGTACAAGTTGCGGACACTTTTAGTCACTTTTTTATTATTATTGTTATTACCGGCTATTTGAAACTCGGAAGTTCAGGAAGTTCAGAGCCCCTTCGCCAAACCTCCCCGTTATTAGTGTGCCGTTCCTGTTTGTTCCATCTCTTCTAGGTGCATATATATTGTCCTTCAATCTACGACGCGGCCTTCCTGGCGGTCTTTTTACCTCACTATTCGATTGACGATTAATCGCAAACCAGCTATCCACCTGTTTCTTCGTTCTGTTTTCTACTGTGTCGTACCTCTGTCATTTTTTCCATGGGGTACAGATCCATTAGGAATTTAGTCGCCTCTTACGACTGGCATTCCGAGCCACGGGTATATTGTAATCACTATCCCGCTGGGAAAATCTTTGATACAGATATTTACTTATCGCTAGAGCAACGTGTTAACATTATTGAAACTTATTATGAAAGTGGTCAATCTTTTAAAAATACCTTTCGTAAAATATATATATATATATAATATATGAATCAACAATTCAAAAATTAGTGAATTTAAAGAAACTGGTTCTGTCAGGAATCGAAAAGAGTCTAGCAGGCCAAAAAGTAGACGTTTCGCGGTCTAAAATATACTGTTTGGTGTGGTTTTTGGATTGGTGAAATTATTAGTTAATTTTTCTTCTATGTAAGATGTAAATTGTAGAGCTATTGCTGCCAATGGAGATTGCTATAAACAAATGATGATTTCTTGTGGTCTCAACTTGAAGAAATAGACAAATACCTATCGGTTATTTTTGGAGCTTGTTCAAAGCTAAACCAAAAATTCTTAAACGCGATATTTCACCTTATTTTGGAAACCACAGGCCTTCAAACGTTAATACTATTTATATGTATAGGTTAGAGAAATTATCGACATGACATCTTAAAAACGAATTAGTATCACTTGGTTTGAAGTGTCAAAACATTAAGTTAATTAAGAAACAGTATGAACATTTCATCGATGTATTTTATTAAGTCTTTTTCGTGTATTTAAGAAAAATGTTAAGCCTGTGTTAAGAAGGCAAGTTAGGTGAAACTTTAAAAAAAATTGTTTGAATCTGAATTTATAATTGCCAGATGTATGGACACGACGGGAAAAACTGTCACATCAAAACGTACAGCATTATCTGTTTCCGATGTCATAAAACAAGTGATTCTACTTTTAAAAACGTGAAGTGCGCCAACTGCAATGGTCGACTGAAGGACCATGCGTAAGTCATGACAGCTTCTTAGAAATAAAAGTAAAGCTTTAAGCCACGTGGCATCTGAACCTTTAAATAGCAACACATCAAATGCAGTGTTTAAATCTAAATGGTATGAATAACAAAGGCGAACTTTTTTTCTCTCAAAGAAATACGAATAAATGCAATCAATGCAGAGTGATTGCTAGGTAAATGTACAACTAAGCCGGATCAATTTATTACAATTACTCAAATTACAATTAAATCTTTAGATAAATTGTCAGTAAGATTCGTTAATCCACAAACCTCGCTTAATAATTTTAATTGCATACCGTTGATTAAGTAAATCGTCCGGTTTCGATGGAATTAAAAACTTATATCTTAAGAATCTATCAGATTTTGCTCTTAAGAAATTTATAGTACTCCTTAATAATTGTCGTAAATGAGGATTCTTACCTAATAACTGGTGTAGGTGAATAAATTTAAAAAGTGTAATTATTTTTTGTACGCTACTGTTGCTTAACATATAATTAAGCAATATACATCAAAGTATCGGTCCATCTGATCGAATGATTAATCCTATAAGTCTCCACTTAAACATGATCAATTATAACAAGGAATGATTATTATTGAAAGTGTTTTCTAATAGGACGGATGTGTCTTTTCTGATAAGTTCGCGAGGTTCATTAAATCCCTACACTGGAAAGCTGCTAAAATAATTCCAAAAAAAAAAAAAAAATTAAAAGCTCTTAATGGAAAAAATCAAAGGGGACAAAATGTTGTCTTTTGTCGATAGAATTAGCAATTCAGTCCAATTTGGATTTAGGGATTTTTTTTCTTAAATTAATTTTTACTAATTGCACTTATGGGCTCTTTACGTCAAGCAAAAATTCTTAAAGCTAGCTTCAATATCTTAGCAAATTAAAAATACCTTGACCCTTGACCTTAAGATTAACTTATCAAAATAACTGAACGCTTAGAGCTAAGAAAAATTTTATAAAAATATTAAAAATTATAGCAAAATAATTTTAGTCTTTTACCTTGCAAAGCTAATGTAGGGAAAGCTTATGCAAATGCTTTTCTGTATGTCCGTCTATCCGCCCGTTTGCATATATCAAATCAAACTTGCTGAATAGCCGTGAATCTGAAACTTGTCTGTGTTATAAAGTACATACTTCTGAGCTCATAGCGACTGGTTTTAGAGCCCTAGCTTCTGTGGTTCCTGAGATTCAGATAAAAGTTAGCAAAATTCAAGGTTTAAGACCTGGAATTGTAGCTCTCGCTATCGGCGAGGCGATCCCATCTTGTTTCTGAATACTAGCATGAAAATACACAAGGCTACATCGACATCACCGAATGGAGTAAGGCGCAACCAAATTTATCATTTTCTTATAGATAAAAGTCACCATATCAACGTACTAGATGTTAAGAGGAGTGGATTGCAATTCCGATCACATCCTAATTATCGCCAAATTAAAAGCTGAATCCAAAATCACAGAAACACATAGGAATGTACAAATAAATTTGACGTTAAATAGTTAAAAGAATTTCGTATCCAGAGTCAATACCAGGCCACAATTAATAATCAGAAACAAGACAGCTAGCAACAGTATTGTCAACAATAATAAAAAAAAATAATAAAATTAATAGAAAAGTTACACAGACTCATCAAAACTATATGGAATAATTTAACCATCCCCGAGGAATGGACAAACTCGGTCACATCTAAAAGGTGACCGAACACATTACACAATACAACAATTACTGATTAATATTTTTGCTTCCACATTGTTACAAGTCGCTGTCATATGCTAGGGAAATAATCGGATATTACCAGTGTGGCTTCAGGAGAAACCGCTCAAGTAGTGGCCTGATTTTCACTTTAAACCAACTACGAGTGAATTTTAAAAAGGTATTTGACTCTATAAACCGATCAAAAACGTATCACGTTCTTGTAAGGCTGGGCATCGTGCAAAAGTTGGTGAAACTGAACAAAAACTTGGCGACATATTGACGAAATAAATAAAGAGATAGAAGAAAGATATTGTTCAAAACAATTCCCGCAATGTCAAAATCCGCCAGCGACACTTTACGAATGTGAAACCTGGTGTTTAATTAAGAAGGAGGGAACTATACATTGGAAACAAGGATGTTGATTAAGTCTCTCATAATTGTTTTCATTAAAAATATTCTACGTAATTTAGAAAATGGTTTCAAAATAAAAGTATGACACATACTCGTATAGCACAAATAAATTTTAAGACCGATTTTTTATTGAAACTTTAGTTTTTTTTTTCGGAAACATAAATATGATTAGCAAGAGAAAAACAAAAAAACTTGTAAAAATATTCCACAATTTTCTTTCAAACATCAATACTTAGTGGGCAAGCTCTTCAATTTCAAAACAGCGGCACATAGCCATAGACATGATAAGTTGTTGGCATCTTTTAACTTTTTGGAATAGCATTTTGAAATTTGTTATATTTCGTTAAGCAACGACTTTTTTAACAACATCCCATAAACACTCAATGGGATTCAGATCTGGATTAGACGATGGCCACTCAAGAACACTGATTGAATTTTGTTCAAAGGATTGTTAGGCGCGCCGTGTGTTTTGAATCTTTATTCTGTAGATAAAACTAAATAACCGGCATTTCTCTTCCGCCCGTGGTAGCAAAACTTCACGGAAGATATCGACATATTCTTCCTTGGTAGTCTTTCGATGCGGTGTTTTGGTTCGACTCCATTCCAAGAAAGCATCCCCAGACATTGATATTGCCACCACCATGCTTGGCCACAGTTGAGACGCATCACGAATTAAGTTCTACCCCATTTGTCCGCCTAACATATCGTCTACCGTCTGGGCCAAGGAGGTTGATCTTCGTTTCGTCACTCCAAACCACATACTTTCATTTATTGAACTATACTCGACGTTTTCTTTGTTTAGTTATCACTAATGGTTTCTTGAGTAAAATTTTTCCATGAAGCCCAGCCTCAATAAAATGACGAGCAATAGTTCGTTTTTATATTTTTCCGTCGTATTGGTCAATTATTTCACGTTGTATGGCTGCAGCACTCTTACAAGGGTCACACTTCGCCTTGCGCACAATCTGACGATCCGTGTGTTCACAGGTTTTCCGAGATTCCTTCTTGCGTGGAACATTTTCTGTGATGTCATACATTTGAAATTGTTTAAGAGGGTGGTCGTGATGCAATGGTAATCATCATCGACGGTTGAGCGGAAGATCTGTAGTTCAAGTCTGTCCATAGCATAAGAGCAATTTTTATATGTAAAAATTGTGCAACAACATCAGTTGTGAATGAGAGATGATCAAAAAGTGCTAATGAAGGCATAACACTCGCAGCTTAAGATAACTTCAAAATTCATACCCTGTGTGTTCATTTCCAATATAACACACCTTAATGACATGGAAACAAAAGAGTTACTGTGAACTACAACCAACGCAAATTCAGTGGAATCTCTCGAATCCTATATAGGACAACCACCCGTGGACAGTAATGAACGAGCATCTTCAACAGGAACCATATGCACCTCGTCCAGATTGTCTGACAAACACCATAAGAACGTTGCTCTTAAAAAAAAAGTGCACTGAAAACCATTTTTTGGAGCAGCTTATTTGGGTTGCAATCGCCTCATATGTCATACCGGTTCTTCGGTAAACCGACAATTGATTTACGCATAGCAGCAGTACAACTCTTGGCACTCCCATGATTAAAGATGATCTATAAAGCTCGATGCATTTAACCCAGCGATGCTCCAACTTCTTTAACCCTTCTGAAAATACGTTTTCTCGAGGTCTGCAAAGTAGGCCTCCGTGGCAAAGTAGGCCTCCGTGGCAAAGTAGGCCCCCGTGGCGGCGATGACCTCCTCATTCGACTGAAATTTCTGCCCGGCGAGTGACTTTTTCAAGTTTGGAAACAAAAAGAAATCTGGGCCAAATGTGGAGAATACGGTGGATGGGGCAGCATTTCGTAGCCCAGTTCGACCAATTTGGCCATGGCGAGAGCGGAGATGTGAGCCGGTGCGTTATCATGGTGGAAGAGTACTTTTTTCTTCGCCAAGTGCGGCCGTTTTTTCTTCAATTCGGCGTCGTTTTGCCCTTCTCCAGGTAGTCGATGTGGATCACACCTTGTGAATCGCAGAAAACGGTGGCCATCATCTTTCCGGCCATTGGGACAGTATTCGCCTTCTTCGGAACAAGTTCGCTGGGTGAAGTCCACTATTTCGACTGTTCCTAGGTCTCTGGTGTGTACCAGTGGATGCATGTTTCGTCGACTGTCACGAAATGATGCAGAAACTCCTTCGGAACACTGCTCTGAAGTGGTCTCACGGTTGCGCTTGTTGTCCGAAGTGAGCAAACGCGGCACCCATCGCGCCGACAGTTTTCTCATGCCCAAAATTTCATGCAGGATATGACCCACGCGATCTTTTGAAATGCCTACTGTCCCAGCTATCTCACGCACCTTCAATTGTCGGTTTGCCAATACGAGATCGTGGATTTTTGTCACCGACGTGCGACCACGTTGAAGCTCGTTAAACCAATTTTCGATGGTCGCCATCGAAGGAGAAGAGTCACCGTACACAGGATCCAAACGCTCTTTGATTTCGCTGCGCGATTTCCCTTTCAAAAACAAGAATCGAATCACCGACCGATACTGCTCTTTTTCCATTTTTCTAAAATCCGCCCACACTCTCGCTTCCACACGCGGTCAAATCAAAACTACGAGTCCGATCCGGCTGAAATTTCGACAGTAGCCGTCTACTAGAATGTACTAGTAAGTTGCTCTTGCGATACTGGCGCCATCTGGCGGTGAGGCTAAGTGCTTATTGGACCGCCCTCGTAGAGATAGTTCTAGAAGAGATGGGACAGAACATGGAAAGAAAACATTCATGGAGGCTTGGTGAATGGTGGTCAATGAGGTTCCGAACTTCCCAGTTCCAAATCGCCGGTTATAAGAATAATAAAAATAATATTATATTATAGACCTTCGACCTCTCCCTAAATTTCAAAATATTCATAAATAATTTTTTTTTCTAAAAATTATTACTGTAGTTCCTCAAGGTTCAGTTGTTAGTCCAAAACTAGTTAATATTTAATGAAGTTTTTTTTTTAATGGCCTTTACTTTAAACCCATGACATTTTTTGTGATAAAGTTCGTTATGAAATTATATTGATATTTTATTAATAAGGTTTTAAGACCAAACAGGATGGAGCTAAGAGCCACAGAGCAAATCAAAACATTGAGCTGTTGAGGTCTAAGTTTTCAGGTCGATTAATTTTACATTGGTATAAACTGGCTACAAAATTATGCGATTTAATGCCGTTCGAATAAATGTTTGAGGTACTTTTGGAAAATGTATTGATAAGTCAACAACAATTACATTTCTGAAAAACCACATTCGATGTGAGTGAGGTCAAGAAAATTTGGAGCCTCTTGACGTGTTCGAGGTATACTTAGAGGGTTTTTTCTTATATATATAATTCATAAGACTTCAATTTTTATGAAAATAAAAAAAACATCGTTAAAAATCTAACTATTTTCGTCTTTCAAAAAAAAATGTCTAAGCGTGATTTTTGAAAGATGCTGTTCTTTTTCTACATTTTTGAAAGCACGAAAGAACGCATCTCTGTTACTTTTTGAACTTTTACCTTTATTCAGAGTAAAAGTAAATAGTCTCCATAAGATCAAAATAAACGTTAAAACTATGGTAAGTGATGTTACCCTTTTGAGTCCCCTATTTTTTTAATTACATCTTTCTGTGGTTATTTAATAGCGAAATAAAAAATAAGCTTTTCCTAACAGTTCCTATTATTTTGCAGCAGAACTAAGTCCGCACCATAAATATTCATAGTCTTATCCCACTGAATCAACTATATAAACCTATATGCATGCGTGAGTGTGTATATACCTCACTCAGGAACATTCATCCTCATTTAGAAAATTCAAGATTTGAATTTCATTCCACTTCAACTATCTATAGTATTTTAATTAAATAAATTGGTTATAGTGGAGCAAAAACAACAAGAAAATATCTCACTCGTCTAACTTTATGGAGAAATACAAGTAGAGTATGTACCTATACTTGACATATGTACATTCAAGTACTACGCGTACGTGCATCGTGTCGTATCGATAGGTAACTTTATCGTCACTAGTGATGTCGTGAGGAGAAGGATACGAGAACAAAAAAAAAATTATTAGAATGAGGACATACGGCTACGTCCCGTGTTTCCCTTAATAAATTATCTGAATTGTTTCCAAAATCTCGATTTACTCAGCGCGATATGGTGTAGAATGAGCAATGTGTACAGTGAGTATGTAGACCGAGAGGAAGCTTGCAAGTTTTTTGAGAAATTTCGAATTTTTGGGAAACTTCTCAAAACTTTAAGGAATCTTCCTTCATATAGGATACATAGATACCATGTGCGTATGTGTAGTTAATAAGTTTTCGAAAATTGCAAAGATATACGACAATAGTTTCACTATGACGATTAGTAGCTAGGACACACCCTCTCCATTATCAACTACATACTATGCATGTCTGCATATGAAGAAAGTCGAAGACGTAAGTATCACTGCAAAGGAGATTCGTTAAGGAATAGAGAGAGCCCACCTTTTACATATGTCGCACATATCTCGGGCTCATTAAGATTAATTATTTTTGAATTTTGTTTGCTTTCTCAGTGATGCAAGTCAGTATGTACCTATGTATGTATGTGTATGTGTGCGAGGGAAGAAGACAATGTAGAAAATTTTGGCAGAGCAAGTTCCAGCAATCCGTACGATGTACAAACAAACAAAAGAACGAACTGTTTTAATTGGTAGGGCTTTCTGTATGCCGTCAGATACCTCTACTACACGCATGCATATAAGGGTGGAGACTCGTGACCGCAGCGTAGCACAAGTGAGTGAAGAATAAGGATTCGGTGCCTTATATGTAGAGTATCCATCGTGAATCATTGAGTCCATATAAAGTTAAAGTATCACAAAACGAACTTCGACTATCTTCTTCTTCGTCTGCGTGGGCGAACGCGCTTGATGAAAACCCAAGCTATCGGTATATGTATATATTGATTTTTGCCTTAATTCGTCCACGTCCACTCTTGCAAAGATCCTTCTTATACTCGTACCCCACCCTTGTACTACTAAACAATGTTGAATTTATGTGCAGGCTTTTGTGAGCTGATACTTCTCACATGTGAGGAGATAATAAAAAACCTCTGACGAGCCACCCCGTCCCCCCTGCCCCTATCATCGTCTCACCGCACCACAAGTACTGAAGTCAACCGGAACAGGAACACTTCTAATGAGCAGCCGAGTTGGGTACTTGCTTTGTGTGTACATAAGAAGGAACGGAACAAATACACAAGGAGCAAGGAGTTAGGTATGCGAAAACGAGGATAGATACCCACTGGCATTCTAAAGGTACAAATATGACTACATATGCTATATACATAGATACTGTCCACATATGGAAAAGAGCGAGATGGCCGAGGATGAATATTCCGAGTATCGAACACAGAGAATAAGATTATTTTGCTAGCATGTTCATGATGTATCTAAACATACAATTAGCTTTATAACTAACGACCACCTACCACATATGCCTGCCGATTTGGTTCAATTAACGAAAGGAGCACCTTTGGTCCGCCCTATCTCGTTGCTTAGTAACTCACTACACATACAGTGTATCCGTCAATCCCTATCCAGCCAAACCCTTTTAGAGTATGTGCAAAACCAATATCGCATAAATAACCAAAAATAACCAAAGTCGCCGTTCAACGCTTTGTTGTAGGTGGCGTATATATAGATAACACGTATCTATCAGATATAAATGTACATGTGTGAATTGAGATTTTGGTAGAGGCTTTCGAAAGTCCCTCTAGCAGAATTTTCCGACTAATGTGACTATATACTACACACAAGAGTGAACCTAAAGGAATGTGTTGTCGTCCTCGTCGTCCACGTCCACGTCGTCGTCGTCGTCGTTGGTCCTTCACGCCGTTGTTGGTCCACACATGCATGTGTATGTGCGCGTGTATTTCAAGATATGACGAATGCGCATATGTAAAAGTAGATCTCCTGGATAACATATTTCACTTTGGTTTTGCTTCTGTTCCATTTTGTATACGATATGAGATTTAGTAGTGAGTATCTCTCTATCTCAACCCAGTGCTCTCTGCTCGTACATATAAGTAAATGCGTCCACTTTTAGTAGATAGTTGTTAAGTTGACTTGCCTTGCTCGGCGCATAATGCCTCTTTTCGGCCGCCGATGCTTTACCTATAGAGTAAAGCTGGATATATGCTGATACACCAGCCTCTAATAATGCCAGCCCAATCACTCCCAAAAAATATACTCCCAATTCAGGCGACCATATGAGTAGTTATTGCGCATGCATACTACATACATCCATATATGTATTCGCCATCCCGTCCATACAGAACCAATGCCACATAACCTGGCTTTGGCTTGACTACTGGGGTTGGTCTGATATCCTTGGCCAAGCGTCACTTCGATTTATGGACAATGGACATTATTGAAGACCCAGCCTCTTTTGTTTTATCCCGACGATATCGAAGGATGCATGGATATGTTGATGAGGAATTTGTTTCGATAGAATGCTCACCTGCTTGGGACTGTTTAGAATATAAATAAATCTCTCTCGTTAGTGTATCGTAAATTCCTTTACACTTACCGGTAATATGCGTATTTTCCCCAGTATTGTGAACATCCCTTTCGTCGAAATACAGGGAATTTTCCCCTATGAATGTCTGCAAAGGCATATTCCTCTCGCTATATATTATCATCATGTATGGGATGGATGGTCTGCAATGAATGTAGTTGGATGTTAAGACACTTATAGGCAGGAGGGTAGAGTAAAGAGTAATTTAGACCACACCTTCGTGGAGGATTATATATACCTATGGAGTAGGAGAGGAACCCTTTGCTCTACTCTGTTTTTGTGAACAAGGATACGACTAAAACTCGCATTCGAAATTTTACCGACGGCTTTTTCGTTTATTTATTTTTTGTTTTATTTTTTTTTATCAAATAGTTTTGAAGGAGAAACAAAGGAAACTATATACATATGGGTGCGTGGATATACAGATACAGCACAGCATCTGCACATGGTTTTGTTCATTACATGGGACGTACTCGTATATAATAAAACTTTTTTGTTAGTTGACATCAAAGGGGTTTTTGTCTTTAACAAGGATGGAAATGCGTGTACACGGTTTTCCTCTCTTCCCTTCGCTCTGCTTTCTATAAAGATTTTTTTTTATATACTCTGGATATAAAATGTCCCACTTCTTGGATTCCCTTGCACCAAGTTCATAATTGAAAGAAAGTTCTTTATTTTTTTTTTTTTTTATTTCAGCATTTTTTTTTTTCACTGCAGTTTTCTTTCCTGGAGTGAACTCAACTTTCGGCGAACAGTAGTGGAGTAGAATTTTTCACTTTTACTTTTACTTAATGGTGGGAAAAAATGTTTCAAGGTTTTTTTTTTATATTCATCCTTTCTTCGTTGCTTTCCGTAGTAAGAAAGTCGCGTTGGAAAAATTATATACTAGATGCAGTCTACGCGAAAGAGTAAGGGCACATGTTCCGCGAGATTTTTTTTTTTTATTATTATGATTACGTTTTTTCTTCTCGTTTTTTTTGTATTCAGTTGGAAAATGCAATTCATAATGGAAAACTGGCGTTGCTGGTAAATGCTGGTAGGTGCTGATGCCGTGAAGCTGTTGCACTTGACTTTGAAACGCGGTATACGTAGTCGGGCTTACATAAAGGCGTTTACTGTTGTAGAGATTTATTTATGTACTAATGTTTTAGTTTGCTTTAGGTTGTAAAATGCCGGCTGTTTAAGAGCCGAGCATGGTTGGCATGAAAATGACAAAAGGCGTTTAGAGTTTTGTTTTTTTCTTGCTTTGTTTTTGATGCAGCACCGACTAGACGGGGTTTATTGTTCTTTCGTTTTAATTCATTCTAGTTTGGAAAAAAAATCTTGGAAGAATGCATAATGACGATGGTGTACATGGGTTTATTGTCATGATCATGGTTTTGGGTTAGACATTGTTAAGAAATATTTTAGATCAGCAAGTCGGGTTAGGTTATAGTAAATTTTAACAAACAGATATGCATGAAGCGTGAAATCAGATAAATATAGGGTATCGTTTCATTGTATAAATCGTAACATCGTGAATCATGTGTATATATGTCTAATACACCTATCCCCCGGTTTTCTCTGGAACCTATCTTTCGTGTAAATCGAATTCGATGATTTTTATACGTAAAACCGTGTAAATCGAAAATAAGCTAAATGTGCATAATTCAGTTGTTTATTTCAAATTAAAATAAAACTAAATACATCTTAAAAAACATAAAAATAATATTAGTGTTTATAATTCATTTTACGTGTAGAAACAAGAAATATAAATTAAAAAATTGAACCAAAAATTTCATTATGTACTGCTATCACTTTCATAGACTTTTTGATTTTTCTTTCGGTTTACTGATGTCACTTTCATCACTCGATAGTATTTGGTGCAATTCACTTTCGTTGTTAGATGAATAAGAAGCAATTTCAGATAGCTGAACCTTGGTAATGAAATCCGTAATTAACAATTGTGTTTGGTTTTTGGTCAAATCCTTATAGACCTCCTCATATTGAGTTAAGCATTTATTAGTATTTCGCTGAAATAGGAGAGCTCGTTCATCATTTGGGTCATTTTGTACACAATGATTACCCAATTTTCGCCCTAATCCAAGTCCTTCACGGATAACTTTTGCTGTGAACGCTACTGGGTCATACTCCTCTTCATCAGGATCACTATCACGAGTATTTGTTCCATTAACCATGTTAACTGAATCATTCTCATCTAGTTCTTTGTCCGCCATTAGTTCTACAACATCTGCCTCAACAAAATCTTCGAAACCCTCTCCTCCTATTGTATGCGCTATCTCCGTTATCTGAGAATATTCGTGCTCCAATGGTAATACGGAATTTCCACCTTTCACCACTTCTGGCCATAATTTTTTCCCGCAGGCATTCAGCGTTGATGGCTTAATCTCCGTATATGATATGCCAACATGTTTAACACAACCTAAGATTGTGATTTTTTTCCAAGCATCCGAAATTGAGAGAGATTCATCATTTTCGACTTGTTCTAAAATGTACTTGAAGGTTCGCTTGATGTACAGTGCCTTAAAAATCGAAATTATCCCTTGATCTAAGGGTTGCAATAAAGAAGTCGTATTCTTGGTTAAAAATACAACTTGTATATTTTCGTGATGTAAGTCTTGAGGTGACCTGGTGCATTATCAATTAAAAGAAGAGCCTTAAAAGGCAACCCTCTGGAACAAAAAAGTTATGAAACCATTCATTAAAAAGTGTGGCAGTAACCCAGGCCTTCTTGTTGCCCATCTAATAAGCGGAAAGGTTTTTAAGATCTATTCCCTTAAATGAGCGTGGCGTTTTTGATTTATTAATAACTAATGGTTTCATAATATGATCGCCTGAAGCGTTGTTGCAGAAAAGAACTGTGATACGGTTTTTCGCTGCTTTATGCCCACTAGCGGATTTGTGAGCTTTAGCCAAATAGGTTCTTTCTGGCAATTTTTTCAAAATAACCCAAACTCGTCAGCATTGAAGACGGATATTGTTGCGCTGCATCTGAATCAGCAGATTCGTGTTCTCCTTTTAATTTTAGATTATGTAAGGAATGCCTTTGTTTAAATCTTTCAAACCAACCATGGCTTGTAGAAAAAGGCTTCTTTTCAGCTGAAGAAGTAGATGGTAACTGATTTTTAATTTTTTCATAAATATTCAATGCTTTATTTGTAATTATATTAGTATCAATTGGAATCCGTTTTTGAGTGGTGTCTTCTAGCCATATCATTAATGCTTTTTCCATATTTTCCATTGCATCATCTCTTACATATGAAACTGTGCTTATACTCGTAGGAGATCCAGCTGCTACACTTTTTCTAATGGGGTCTTAATTTTTTCTTATTGTCCTTATTGTGGCTTCATTCATGGAATAGCATTTAGCAATATCTGTTACTCTTTCTCCATTATCTAGGCGATCTAAAATTTTAATTTTGCTCTCTAAAGATATAACTTTTCTTTTCATTTGTTGTTTTTTAATTTCTTTTGGCATTGGTAAAACCCCTAAGATTTTAATAAAATTATAAAAATTCTACAAAAACTATAATTGTTTATTACATACCAGTAAATACATATAACGTTTTTAAGAATACCTTTCTGCTGCTAATTTATTCCACTAAATCACATGAATATGTATAAAGTTTGATCATAAGAGCCCTGATATAATGAGAGCGACGCGTTTTTTTTACAGTTCCTGCTTCTACAAAATCGCGTTGCTATCATTTCACTAGTGCACATTATGCCGACTTGATGAGCGACGGACTGGTCGTATACACTTTTTGTTCCACTTTTTAGGTTGGAATAAATGGAATTCCTAGAATTATTACTATCAATGTAAACAAATCGAACGGAATTAAAAAATGTGTGGAATTTTTTTTTTTAAATTTCATATTTTAAAAACCGTGTACAAGTGAAATCGTGTAAATCGAGTATCGTGTAAATCGGGGGATAGGTGCATAAATACAAGTACAGTGAACATTGGAAAACGTGAACCCTCGAAAATGTAAACATTGTATTTTTTACAATGATTGCTCTAAAACTTGAACAAATCTAAAAGCTCTAAAGCGTGAACAGAATTTTTTTCAACATTTCTACATAAAAAGGTTTTAACATCAAACGAAAAATCTGAAATTTTGGATAGGTTTAAAAAAGGAGTAAGTGTGACAAAGTTATAAAAAAATACGGTGTCGCTAAGTCAACAATATGTAGTATTAAAAAGAAAAGAGATTTAATTTTGAAGTGTGTTAGTAATACATACTCTGGACTGTGAAAAAGAAAGACCATTAGGTTACCAAATTTGCCAAAAATGGAAAAATGCCTTTGCAAGTTGTTCATTCGAATGCGAAATAAAAATTGGCCTGTAAGCGGACTAATGCTGAAAAAAAAGTTAAATATTTACATTAAAAAATAAAGGAAAATGAAAGTGGTTTTTTTGGCGAGTAATGGACGGTTAAGTTGTTTTAAAAAACGATGTGGCATTCACCTTCTAAAAATATCTAGTGAGAAGATATTATCGCAGCCTCACTTACTTGATCGGTTTGGAGTAAAACTAAAAGAAAAATTGATCAATCAAAACAATTATACAATGCAGACGAGTCGGACCTGTTCTGGAAACTTTTGCCAGAGAAAACCTAAATTTCAACATTAGAGAAATCTGCTAAGAAAGGCGCAAAGATAGAGAAGCAACGATTTACTACGATTTACAAATGCTGCAGGCACACACAGGCTTAAAATATTGGTTATAGGAATGGCGGTTTCTTCGCCACGCTGCGCTGCTTCAAAAAATTTGCTTGTCCAACCGAATACAAAAGCTCCAAATTGTCTTGGATGACTACTTCAATTTTCATGGGATGGTTCCACCAGTCCACCACAGGTAAACATTTTACTTATCCAATTGATACATAAATGTTCTTAAAATGTTGACATTTTTAGGTTAAAGCTTTTCTAAGTCAAAAAAACTTGCCACATAAGGCTCTTCTAATATTAGATAACGCACCATCTCATCCTTGTGAAAGTGAACTGAAACCGCAAAATGAGAACATAACCACCATGTTCATGCCGGCTAATGTAACTCCACTGATCCAACCTAACGAAGCTGTTCTACAGAAAAAGTTTGCTAGCATCGATTGCAGCAAAGGACTCTAATCTTATTAAGTGCATGAAACGCTTGATCTTGAACGAAGCTGTTATTCTCTTAGCAGATTCATGAAATGGAATCAGCGGAGAAACTTTAGCTAAATGCTGGGCCAATATTCTAAGTTTTTACGTAAATGAGGAGGATGGCGAGGACAATATTCCATTAAGTGTTTTGAAGGAAAATTGAGACTCAAAGCTTAAGCTATTGATAACGTCTACAATACTTCTTCTTCAAAGTTTAAATCCTCAGGTTTGTTATAGATCTGATTAAAATTTAATCAAATTTCATACCAGCTTCAAATTTAACTTAAGATTGACTATCCATTATCACTTGTTGAGGAATGGAATAAAGACAATTTTGAATTTGATCCGTCTGAAAAGCAAGAACATGAGCAGAAGGAAGTTGACGATGCCTAACGTTGAAAAGAAGATGTTCAAAGAGTTAGCGCAACTGAAGCAGTTAAAATATTTAACGAGGCTTTGGAAAGGCGTGCAGATGAAGGCGTTGACTAAAGGGACATATATGATTTAGACGCCTAAGAGAAAATGCAGCTGTTCAAATGTTGGTAAAAATACAACAGAAAATAAATTACATTTTTGTTTTATTAAATAAACCTTTTGTTTTTAAAACGTTCTAATGTAAAAAGGAAATCTAATCAATTTTGTTAATGAGCCATACTAGTAGGTGTAAATGTGTACAAATATTCATGAACTGAAGCAAAAAGACGATAAAATCGAAGAAATTGTATTTTATTTTAAGAGCAATAGTAAGACAATATGGAAGGAATACAATTTCATAAAATGTTACATTCCAAAACGTGAACAACCTCGGTTTTAATTAGTTCACGTTTTCTAATGTTCACTATTACTATATCAGAAAAATAACCACGACCGATTGACAGACAGTAGTTATTTTTGCTCAATAATATTTACGAATCAGAAATAAATAGTAATTCAGCTAAACGTATTAACGCTTGTGTTATTATCCGAGTACACTGGTGACCACCATGTTATAAGATTCGTCCCAAAATGATGGAGCCATTGAAAAACTGTTTATCAAGAGTGGGACTTCAGTTGAAAATGCTGGTCGATTGTGACGTATCCAAAACGTCATGAACCAAGCTTAGACATATTGTAAACAAACCACCTTGACACATTAGTGATTTTGTTTTTATGTCAGATACTTTTGGCTATGTGAAAATGTCTGATTTTGTGTCCAATAATCGTTATTTATGGGAAGTGTTGCTTTTCTTCTTTCATTCGAAGAAAACGGCGGCTGAAGCGCATCGAGAACTCCAATAAGTTTACGGAGATGCTACTCTAAGTGAAACAACGTGCCGTGATTGGTTCCGTAGTATCAAAGACGGTGATTTCGATGTTGACGACCGTTCGCGTGAAGGAAGGCCAAAAACCTTCGAAGACCCTGAATTTGAGGCATTGCTCGATGAGGATCCATGTCAAACGCAAGAAGAGCTGCATTGGGAATGATTCAAAAGCAAGCATTATGATTTGAAGACAAGAGACGTTGAGCGCCTTTTTTCGCCTGTGAAGAACTGCTCCAGCGGTAAAAAAGGAAGAGTTTTCTTCATCGCATCATTACAAGTGATGAAAATGGATCCATTACAGCAACCCAAAGAGAAAAAAAATCATGGGGACAACCCAGTCATGCTTCTACGTCTTCGGCTCGGCCGAATATTCACGTTGCGAAGGTTATGCTGTGTATTTGGTGGGATCAGGGCAGAGTTATTTATTATGATCTGTTGAAACCAAACGAAACCATCATTGGGGAACGGTATCGCACTCAATTAATGCGATTGAACCGAGCACTGCGCGAAAAGCGGCCACAATAGGAGTAGAGGCACGCAAAAGTGATTCGACAACATGACAACGCTCGACCTCACGTTGCCAAACCCGTTAAAGCCTACTTAGAAACGCTCAAATGGGAAGTCCTACCCCACCCGCCATATTCCCCAGATATTGCACCATCCGATTATCACTTGTTCCGTTCGATGTCACATCGTCTGGCGGATCAGCAGTTCCATTCATATGAAGACATCTCAAAATGGCTTGATTCGTTGATAGCCTCAAAAGGCGAACATTTCTACCGTGACGGTATGCGAGCTCCGCCACAAAGATGGGAAAAAGTTACCGCTAGCAATGGGCAATACTTTGAATGATTCATTTTTAACCGTTTTTTTACAATAAAGTTGGATTTTCATAAAAAAAAACAGCGAGAACTTATTTGCGCTCCTAATATAACAACGAACAACCTGAATCATGGCTATATCTAATATCAATACATATGAATGCAAAAGAGTTATATACGCTATACTCTTAGGAGTAAATAGGCAAACTATAAGTATACTAAAGTATCAGAAAAATAGTCACAATCTAAAGGCAACGGGTATCTTTACTCAATAATATTTTCAAATCAAAAATCAGTTAGGAATTCAGTTGGTCCATCTCAACCGCATCAAGTAAAAATAAAGGTTTAAGACGCAGGTGGCGTACACATAGCATGTACGAGCTGTGATCATAAAAACACGTTGAACAAGGTAACAAGCTTATTTAATCCCCTTCAAAATACTCTCATTGGCTAGCGATGAAATTATCTTTGAAAGCCTTTTTTCAGAAGGGTCTTCAACTGCATTTTCGTGGCCCTTTGAATGTCGGAAATGATGTTACATGGCTTTTATTTTTAGACAGAGTCGGGAATCACATGGGACTAAATCCGGAGAGTAAAGTGGATGTGAGGAGAGAGCAACTTATTTAGTGGCCAAAAACTAACGAATCAAATCTTGGAAGAAAATCTGACCTCATTATGCCTTCAGTATCAAAAAAACCAAATTAATTACTTTAAAGTTCGATTTTGACTGATATGACACTTCAGAGCCACTTGTCTTCCATTTGATAACTTAAGAAAAATGCCGTCTGAAATTAAAAGAAGCATTCAAGCTATACATACTTCGCTTTTTTAATGTCACGTTGTAGATTCGAGTTTTATATAATATATTTTTTTAATGCATTTTTTTTATTTTTCTAATCTAGCTTAATTTAGGTGTGTCCCAAAATGATAGTACCATCCTTTAAACGTTCTGTGTAATTATTCAGTTCCTTGAAGCATACTCAAAAATATAAAATATACTCAAAATTCCAACTATTTCGAAGTACAGTAAAAGCTCGTTAATTTGGAATGATTGGGGGGGAAAGTCAGTCCGAATAAACGAATTTTCCGAATCAATAAGATATCTTTTTTATGCACTAAAACGCGTTCCTATTGATAAAAAAAATGCAAGAACTTAAAACGAAAAATAATTTTATTAACACAAAAAATTGCAAAACATCCATAAAATGTATTATAATTCATTTTTGTAACTAATAAACATAAAGAAACATAAAAAAAAATTACATTAGTACAACATACATACATATTTTTAATCGTTGCTACATATTACTATCAATATCAATATTCATTTCAATTGGTTTGAAAAATGTTTTAATATGACTTTGTTTAATGTAAGTTGTTTGCTCGCGTAAAAGATTGGTTCAGTTTTTAAAACTTAAATTTCCGGTTCACAGAACTTTGTTTCTAAATAACTAATCGTTTTGTCCAAACATTGTAGTACTTCCCTTGGAGTTATCTTGCATGTTTCTGTTTCTACGTCATCTTCAGACTCAGAAGAAATTTAAATGACGCGGGTCACTTTGATCAATATAAGCCCGGTTTTTCAGGTCTTCCTCTGTTAAATTTTCTGTCTGACGTGCCTGACGAATAATGTCTACCAAATCTGCCAAATTGATGTCGTCTTCACTGTCATGCAACATTTCATCTTGGATGAATAATTTATTCCAACAATTTTATAAGTTATTGCCTTTATTTCAGCCCAGGAATAGGACCAGTTGTAAATCGCGTTTTGCAAGTTATAGTTTTTTAAATTTCTGAAAGTTTGCACTCCAACAATTTCATACTCGATCTTCAAAAAAAACAAACAATCTTTCAGCTGTCGACGTCTGTATAATCGTTTAAAAGCCATGATTATACCCTGGTCCATTGGTTGCAGGTTCAATTTGGTTTAAGAAATTTGCGTTTTATGCTTCCATCTGCACTCTCTAGATCGGTGGGATGAGAAGGAGCATTGTCTACTAGCAATATTGCCTAAAATTCATCTTTCGGTATTTTTTAGACATTTTCCTAATACCACCTTACTTCACTGATAAATTTTCCAAGTTTTCTTCTAGTTGTAATAATGTACCGGTAACTTGTCCATAAGATAATTCAGTACTCTTGGTTTCTTTGATTTTCCTAAACTGCAAGCGTGTTTCTGTAAGAACCATTCGCATTTGCACAATACAAAACCGATAAACGATCTTTTGGCTGCTTATGACCAGAAACGTTTTTGTCCGATTTACCAGCCTGTGTTGTATCTGGCATTGTTTTCCAAAATTCTTTTGTCATCTCTTTATACAGGGTGTCCCACGAGCAGTGTGCCAAAAAGCTAGTGCATGTAGGTCTGGTCAAGACAAGAAAAAAATCGTACGGGAGGGGGTGCCGAGTGGGGCAATTTTCTAAAAAATTGACTTAATTTGGAAAAAAAATTATTAAAAATCAACAGTTACATCCACAATGCCGCGATATACTTTTTTGCAAAGCTAGAAACCTCTTCTTTCATCTTGTTTTCAAACGAAGCTGTTTTAAGGAATAGTTTTTGAGAAATAAATTTTCAAACTCAAAATTTTTAAAAAATAAATTTTGAACTATTTTTTTTTCAAAATTGTATGTAATTAATTTTTTTTTTTCAAAAATTCAATTCTCTTATTAGTTTTTAATTAAAAACAGAAAACCGGATGCAAAAGTGTCTTGTAGTTTTTTGAGAAATTAAAAAAAAACCCGAACCATTTTTTTCTAAAAAAAACCTTTTTTTGGATTTAACGCGGCTGGACCTGTAGGCAAATTAACCTATGACACATTGACCTCTTTTTTATTATTTTTAAAAAAATCGGAGTTTTATTATAATAAATTTTCAATATGATCCCCATTTTTTAGAAGGCAAAGATTATATCTCCTTCTTGACAAATTTTCCTGCAATTTGACTCCAGCGACTTCCGTTCTTTCAGTTGTTCCCAAGATGCTATTGCCACTTCGTAAACATAACTCTTCATGAATCCCCACACATAAAAAGAGGAGTTAAGTCTGGTGATCTAGGTGGCCATTCCGTGCGGCCCCTTCTTCCGATCCAACGGTCACTAAAATGATCATCCAGCCAGTTTCTAACCCGTAAGCTGTAGTGTGCTCCATCTTGCTGGTAGATTAAATGATCTGCTATGGCCAAAGGAACGTTGTCCATCAAATCGGGCAAAAGGTCTCGTAGGAACTGCAGGTATGATTTTCCATTAATAACGGTTAAGGTAACAGTTTGTCCAACAATACCAAGCCAAACATTACAGCTAAAGCGGTGTTGTGATTTATTTAGTTTTTTGTTGTGTGGATTGGTGCTACTCCAATGATGCAAGTTGTGGAAGTTAGTAACCCCATCTCTGGTAAACTGTGCTTCATCCGTCCAGAATATCCTTGCAAAATAGTTTCGTTCAGTTTCATCTCGAAGCAGTAATGATCGACAAAATTCTGCTCTCAAAAACTTGTCGTTTGAAGTGAGTTCCTGAACTGGCCTAAAATGGTACGGGTGTAAGTTTTCGGTATGAAGCACTCCCCATGCTCTAGATTTGGGCACTCCAAGCATAATAGCTATCCTCCTTGTACTAACGGGGGATTACGTCGGACCAAATCCAAAATTCTTTCATCTTTCGCTTCTTCTATGCTCGTGCTACGGAGTGCTACGTGCTCTCGCAGACGTCGGTGGATTCTTGAAAACATGCTACGACTGGGACTCCTCCGATTGGGATATCTTTCAGCGTAGAGTCTTTCGGCTTCACGATCTCGACAATTAGCTAAACCGTAGCAGAAGTGCATGTCCGTTAATTATTCTCGAGAGTATGAGTTTGACATCGTAATGTGTTGATTAGTTAAAATCCAATTTGGAAATGTTTTTTTTATTAAAAATGCGATGCCTTTTATTTACATTTGGGTTGCAAATATTTTGTTTTTCAATAAAGAAAAATTGCGGTTTTATTGTCTTAAGGTCCTACCGGGTAGAACCCATCGGCGGCGGGCGGACCCAGACGAAATTGGCAGGCGTTATCAATGAAAAAAAAGGATTAATCCAGGGTTATTCCAATACTGTGTCACTTTATTGTATGCTCATAAAACTCCGATTTTTTTTAAAATAATAAAAAAGAGGTCAATGTTTCATACGTTAATTTGCCTACAAGTCCAGCCGCGTTAAAACCAAAAAAAGGTTTTTCTCAGAAAAAAATGGTTCGGGTTTTTTTTTAATTTCTCAAAAAACTACAAGACATTTTTGCATCCGGTTTTCTGTATTTAAGTAAAATCTAATAAGAGAATTGAATTTTTGAAAAAAATTAGTACTTAATTACATACAATTTTGAAAAAAAATAGTTCGAAATATTTTCTTTCATTTTTTTTTCAAAATTTTGAGTTTGAAAATTAATTTCTCAAAAACTATTTCTTAAAACAGCTTCGTTTAAAAACAAGATGAAAGAAGAGGTTTCTGGCTTTACAAGAAAGTATATCACGGCATTGTGGATGTAACTCTTGATTTTTAATAATTTTTTTTCCAAATTAAGTAAATTTTTTAGAAAATTGGGGGGGAATAGACTCCCCGTCCCATACGATTTCGTTTTTGTCTTGACCAGACCTACACGCTCTAGCTTTTTGGCACACTGCTCGTGGGACACCCCGTATATTTGGAAATCAGACAAATGTTGCTGCTGCACAAATACTGTAAAATCAATTTTAAATAATTCGTCATTTTCAATGTCAGCACTTAGGGCTTCTCCAACCACTTTTCTATTTAAAATATTGTACCATGTCTCTTTCTAAATCGTGATAACCAACCAACGCTTGCTTTGAAATCGGGTTCTCCAAGGGTCTCTTCAAAACGCATGGCAGCAGTTTGAATTTCAATTCCACAAATAACACCACTGGATCTCTGCGAACAACACCAAGTGTAAAAGGCACTGTCAATTTTTTAAAAGTGTGACTCTCTCAGTCTAATTATATTTGTATTCGATTTTGTTTCGGATTCAACAAAGCTTTTTAGTTTGTCTTTATGTTTCTTTATGTCTTAAAATGTAGATTTAGTTATATTAAACTTTCCTAAAATTTTCTTGTAATTCATTCTACTTTTTACAAATTCAAGAACTTCTAATTTTTATTGTAAGTTTAATGATTTTTATAAACCCCTACTTATTGATTGTTTAACTGACATTTTCATCTAAATTATAATTAATTTTTATTCCTGCAGAAATATGTATCAACTTTGAGCTTAAGGACTACGATTTGCATTTATTGCCAACTTAATCTCTACTGGTGTTTTTCCCAAACAATATCTAAATGTGGATTACCATTCTGATGATTTGTTCCGACTTTTATACATTTGTGGCCTATTTGCAAACCTATACGTCTTCAATCATTGCATTATTTAATTTTTGCCAATTTAATTTAATTTTTACATAAAAAATTGAAAACCGAGTCTCATTTATTCGGAAAAATCTCTTTTATTCGGATGTTTTTTTCCGAATTAAAGGATTTTTACTCTTTAACTGTTATTTGCAGTCATTTGGGCAAACACACAAATTTGGTGTCCCATTAAGATAGAGCCAAACTTCGACTGCAGCTGTTTCCTTTCTCTAGCTGTAAAATTTTAACATTTTTTACAGTTTGTACTCCATGGCTGTATGAAGAGCCATGATTTGCTCTCGATCACTGTCGATCATTTCGCGTTTGAGTAGAAATTGTCAAGATGGGAAGAGGGAAGTCGTTGAGTGAATTCGGAAATGACCAAATAATTGAATAGTTGTAAAGTTGCGAATCTAGGCGTGAAATTGGAATGCAGTTAAATTATTCTCATCACCTCGTTCAAAATTTTAAGAAATTGGGGACTCTTCATGACTCAAAAGAGTCGTCAGGCCGTCCGCTGGCATTAACTAATCACCAGAAAAGTAGTATTTTAAGGAAATTATCTAATTCCTCAAACAGTATTCGACGTGTTGCATATTGTCCTGGTATGGAAGCCGCCAAGTCCACCGTTCACAGATTTGTAAACGCGTCTGGTCGGCTGCAATAGAAAGGAATGAAGTCGCAACCACCGCTTACTATAAGGCATAGGACGACTAAAATTGTCTGGGCTCGAAAGCACATGACCTTTGATGAAGAATGGAGAAAAGTTGTGTGGAGTGCTTCAATTGACGTGGCGGCTTCTTCTAACAAGTGGTTGTTTTTCACCAAGTCATTTTACTGGCTCCATATGGGCACTTAAAAGTCAGTAGAAAATATTCTACTTAAAACTGTGTCTTCATCGATTCACGATTAATCTGATTGATATAAATGAACGATAAATCCGTTAGGAAATTTTGCAATATTAAACAAAAAAAAAAAATTACAAGTATCCGATCTGTTATGGTATTTTTTCTTTAATAAAAGACGTTTTAAAGTGACCCATCGGCTGTTTTTATTTTAACTTAAAATTGCTATTAAAAAAAACATCTTTCACGTTTTTTTCAAAATTTGACGAATAACTCTGATATTTTTCTTTGAACAACCCACAAAAAAAATCCAAAGACTTCCAATCACAGTCCCACAAAGTGAGAATAACATCTTAAAAACCACTAATTCAATTGACTAAAATATCGTTAATACCTAAAGGATCTGCGTCGTATACATCAATTTTTTGCCAACAATATATCGGTTATCATGTGTCTGTATCATTCCTCGTTGACCGTATCAACGAAAGGCCGACAGTCCAACAACAATCCAAACTGACTTAAGTTAGATTCTATAAGACTAGATAAGGGTGTTACTTGAATGAAAATGCGGCTTACTTTTTAGCTAAATCGATGTTAATTTTTGATCGAAAACTAAGTAGAGGATCGATGATAAAATCGGTAGTAATTTTGATTTAATTTAAGGATCTAGACTTCAGGCGCACATTCAATCGATCGCGCTGAACGAACATGAGACGAGTTAGTGTTATCAATATCACAAGCTTGCGTACAGCAACCTCGCTTGGCATTAAAATAATTTAATGGACAGTTTTTTTTTGACTTTATCAACTTATTTAATTGCGGTCAATTTTATTGTAATGACACTTCGATTCTACTTATAGTTAGAAAATTTTGAAATGTTTAATGTACTAATGGTCACCAAATAAATAAAGTACTTGAAAGACCACACCTTTTGTTAGTTTCGTAGAAAGAATATAATTTTCACATTTCGTTCATTCGTCTATGATGGACGCTGCGAAGGTAAAACTCTTTAAGATTCAACACTTGCGCCAGGCTATTTCCAATCCCAGAAGCATTTCTGGCAAGCGCCTTTTGGTATAGCCTTGGGATCTTCCTCCGATGTAGTTTTTTTATCTCCTCAGTCCCGGTAAATCTCTTATAAAGTGTATAAATTATGTCTATAATAATTGTATAATTGTCCCTTACAAAATGGCAGTGAAAATTAAATTTAGATTAACCAGTCTCAAAACAAAATACAAAATAATTGTTTTTGAAAGTTAAGATTAATATTATATTATTATTCATTAATTAAGTATATTAAATATAATTTAAGCTCTTCGTTGCGATTATTTGGGCAATATTAATAATATATTTGAAACACTAAAAAATATAAGCTTATTAAAATTTGGGGCAAAAAGTGGTGCATTATAATTTTTTTTAAAAGGATTTTTCCCACCGATATTTATTGACATATCGACGGATTGATGCATTTTTCATATGAAAAATGAGAAGGACTCTGTAAGTTGTAAAGGAATGCTATGATGTGGTATTATTTTATTAATATTACTTTTAATATCAGTTTCGTGTATACCTATAAAAACAATGTATTGTTCAATTGTATTTAATATATATATATTAAATTTTTCTTAGAATAATGTAAATAAGGTTTTAGTTTTTTAATATTACAATATATAAAATCTGATACTGTTTGTAGTTAGCCTTTGAATTGTGTTGCAAAGATTGCAAAAAGACATATGAGGACCGAAAATAGCAAAAGTTCTACATAAAAATGGCATTCAAAACTTAACTGCTATTTTTATTTACCATAGTAGAGCTGTTGGCCTACCCGCCATTCTGAAGCAGATGTGAATTATAACTCCCTCTCAGTTTAGAGAATTAAAGCAAAACCTTTCACTGTTTTCAAACATCTGTCCTAGTATATATATATTGTATATGGGTCTTAGGTCCTGTTTTTAAAGGATGTTTTGTGAACATTTTTAGCTAGTCGAAGTATATTTAAATTCTTTTAAAATTTAATTTAAAGAACAAATCTAGTATTTATGACTCATTACACATATTTCAGAGCTTTCATAAAAAATGGTCAGGAAAATATAGAAATTACTACTTTGGAAATGCATTGGCATCTAGGATTCCGGATATTTAAGGAGGAATTCTATTGGGAATGACCGACATATTCAGTATCAACGGGAATCAGTATCATCATATTTAGCTCTTATTGGAAATAATTAAAAAAAAAAAATAAGCAAAAGATATTAAAAATTATCATTAATGCGGCGGCAAGAGCGAAAGACATAGAATTCTTATTTCTTAATACTTCTTATAACATGAGCTTAGTAGAGACATGTCCTTATTATCAATTATATATTCCACGCAGAATATATGAACGTGCTTGTAGAAAAGCAACACTTTGAAGAATGTCGTTTCTATATGTACAATAATTGTCCCGAAAATGTTTCCGACACATTCCTTGTTTTCATTCACAACTTAAGCTTCTTTTCTTAGCGCATTGTAGACGGTATTTCAGTAGAAAATATTCTCCAGTAGCAATTGAATTTATACCAGGAATCGCCAGCAAATCAATTTGGATTGTTCAAGTGAAAAATTCTAGAAACAGTTCTCAACTTTTTTTTCTGGTTTTCTTGCACCAATTATTTTTCCTTTATTTAGCAGGGCAGAATGGCTACGCAGCAATTGGTAAGATGGAACAAAGTTGTCTTATCTTTTACCTATATTTAAGTATCCAAAGTTAATTACAAAATTAGAATGGATGCTGTGGTTCAAATTGTGTAATTCTGCTCTGATTCGATAATAATTTCAATAATTAATTAATAAAATAAATAATTAAGAAAAAATTAAAATTAAAAAATTAAATTAAATTCGTATAACATGGTATTATTCAATTTAGCTCTCTACGTCACTGGGCAAAAAGTAGCGTACGAGTATCATGAAGGTAACTAGTACAATTAATGTGGATTACGTTGAAAAGTTTTAAATTATTTTTAAAGTTAAAGTATGTCTTTAGTTCTAGATCTTTCATTGACGCATTGAAATGGGGCATAGTATTATATCTTGGGATATTATGAATAAACCGATTATAGTAATTAAAAGCTACATTAATCTTATGATTTCAATCAGAGTGGAGACAAGGATACGAAGGACAATTATATGTGAAAAAGGGGAGTAACAAGCTTTAAACCAAGTGGCATTTGGTTTTAGTAGAGAATACGACAACGATCTCAGCCCACCCAAACCGAAATAAATCTTTCTAAGCTATCCGAGAGGGCATCACTGCAGGTTAAGATGAAATAGATTTGATATCCCATATAGCTGATTTTGTCGACATATTGAATAATGGGCGTGAGTGAAGAGTCGATTCTCCGTCGTGAACAAATCATTCCTGTTTTTTAAAGGATTGACCCTCAGTTTGCTGGAATATGAAAAACTCATTTTCGAGTTAGACCTAAAGACTAATACATATAGATGAGGACATCGTCCCGGTGTACATGTGGACTTTGTAATTTATAGTTGAGTCTGAAAGGTCATTTATGACCATAGAAAATAGTAACGGGCCCAATACCGATCCTTGCGGTACAACAGAGTTAACAAAAATAGGACTTGTTTTTGGGCTGGTATATTTTAACTTCCTGGACAAAATTACGTTGATATTATGCAGGAAGCCTGAGTGAAGCAGTATTAATAATTTTTTTTTTTTTTTTTAATTTAGGCAGAAATACTCAATGGTAAATACAATCAAAGGCCTTGGAAAAGCCAAAAATAACAATAACATCTGACTTGGATAGGTTATTACCATCGTCTGAGTACTATTGTATTTAGTTAGTCATGATTTCTTCGAGAACTTTAGCTAGAGAGAAAACAGAGTTAGCTTGAAATCTCACGGAACTGACGGGAAAGGTTTGATTGGAATTGATATTCTGATAAATCTGATAACCTGATAATGTACAATGGTTGGGCTATAGCTACTAAAGCTTATATGGAATAAAGAATAAAACTATACTTATGTAGCTCTCTATCAATAAAAATTTAAAATCATGAGTCTTTATAATAACGTATTGGACTTAAACCCTACACAGGAATTTATAAACGTAGACTACACATTTGTTTTCAAAATCTTAATAACGAATGCTTAAATTCTGAAAACGTGTCCAACTTTTCCTTTGAAGTTTTTTTTTTTTTTGTATTATTTTACATCGAAGCTATAATATTTCAAAACAAAATCTAAAACCTTTGAAAATGAAAATTAAAATTATTAATTAGTAATTTCACGTGAACTTTTTACCAACATTTGCTGACAAGAAAAATCAGCGCCCAATGAATACTGTTTCGATGTCGCCTACGCTATTAAAAGGCAGATCAAAATCTCAACTTAACTAACCACAACCGATTTGCAGTGCAAGCAGCAAATAGTTGATTACCAAATAATCTTCAAATTTTGTACAATAAAATCTCTTGCTCTAACCTATTTTATTGCCCCCCGTTTAATCCTTAAAAAAAATATTTTAACTAAATTTTAATATAAAGCTTTAATTTCAATAAAATACTTGTTCTTTTAAAACATTGATTTCTATCTCTCACGCGTACGTTATAAATCTACTGAGCACCAATCCCTCGTAAAATCAAACTACGACTGCGTAAAACACTCTTTCAGTCGATTCCCTTTTATACAAATGTAGTGCGAGCACTCCTTTTGCCATCTCAGGTAGGTAAATAGGAAATACAGTGGCAGAGAGTTTAATCTTTTATTTATCGGGCAGGCAATCTGCCGTATATAAAATTATATCTGTAGCCACAATTATGCCCGGATCTGCCAAACAAATCTAATTTGCATATAACCAAGCAGATGTCTATGTCCTTTTATTCTATTTTTTATCTATTTTGTTACTGTGCTCTTCCTATATGTTGAATATATGTACATGCACAGTAAATATAGTATTGTGATTATGCCCAATCTGGCACGCGGTTCCATCAATCCAAAAAAAAAAAAAGGATTCGGGTGTAGTAGGTAAAAGGAAATGTAACAATTCAATTCTTTGATAAACCCCTTCTCGGTTCATTAAATATAACATTTCAGCCGAGTACCCTAGTGGCAGGTGTTATAGCATATGATAAGGCAATCCCAGTTACAAATAACTATTCGGGAATATTTAAATTATCTAATAGATGTTCGATGCCGACCAAAGAGACCAAAGAGTCACTATAAATATGTAGAGATCCTATGTTCACCTCCAGCTACTAACTTTCACGGGCAACTGAGTGACTTTAATTAATATTATTGGCAGCTCTAGATAGTTTAGAGTAGATGGATTTGATGATCCCGTATCAATTCATTCGTTAATGTGAATAGTTGATCGCTAGCACTCTAGAGTACTGATTCTTACAGAGATATGTTGGTGAAAATTCCTTTATAATGTATTTTTTTTATACTACCTTTACTTTTCATGTAAACTATATTAACACTGAAGTTCGACAATTGAATGCTTTGTCATTTCAATTGGTTAAACTGCCATTGTCATAATAATCATTTTATCATGATGCGCTACATTACTGTGTTCTATTTGCCAAACGTTTCTTGAGCTACTAAATATTTAGAGCCGAAATGATCGTCCAACTGATATAGCATTCCATGAATATCGGCGAAACCAATACGTCGAAGATCGCGGGCAAGCGCGAATATTGTTGCTCTTGTCGAAAGTGTGACTAAAGACATAAATCCCTATAATCGTCAACGTGGATACCTCTATATTCGTAACTTGGCAAAATGTGTGAGAAAGCTTGGGAAGGCATCTATATGACTAAATCACCAAGCTCGTCGTATGTTTGCTGATGGGACTCTGGATCAGGTAAAAATGTCTCCAAATTTTAGGGAAAAAAATCATTTTAAATTATGACGCTAATTTTTGGTTGAACAGACCTTTGGGGAGAGAGTACGAGTAGTCCATATCAGTATTAACAATCTCCGTTGTATCTGGAGGAACTTACGTATTATTTCGTGTGAATTTTGGGCAGGCGGCACCTTTGGTCCATACATCTTTCGAAATGAGGAAGCCATACGGTGACAGAATCGGGTCATGATAGCTGATTTTTTGTGGCCTCAATTTTTTGGTGTGAGCCTAGACGAGGGCGAAAGGGCGAAAGGCGTTTCGCTTTAGTTGTTGCACTAAAAATTTTCAAAAGAGGCGATGTGGAATGAACACCGTGTGATACCACGCCACTAGACTTCTTTTTTTTTATCAATCATTTTATGCTGAACGGCGCTGAATGAACTTTAATCCACAATAAAGGCTTTTGTTATATCTCACAAGCCACAACGCCTAATAAAAAAATCCTTACAGAGTGTGTTCATAAAATTATAAGAATTTTCATTCAATATGCATTCGCTTTTTTAGAAACAGAAACAAGTCACATGAAGACATGCCTGACGAATTTAAAGGCTGGGACATCATGTTATTTTTGGCAAAATACTTACAAAAAAAAAAAAACCAACTGTAAGTAGGAGCAAAAACTCATAAATCGGCCCTGGCGATTTAGAATAGCTTAAGCGGGACGCTTAGTTTATATATCCATAAGCACATATTTCATCACCTGTTAGGAAGTGTTTCTATTCTGCTTTCTATTTGACTTAACTTAATTTTTTCTTAAGGAACTTACATTTATTGACGCAAAGTTCGTCACTTTCTTCCTTTTGGCCCTTGTTTGTGATGCTTAATCACTCTTAAGCCCATATCAAGCTCATCTAAAATAATGTTTAATATTTGGATAAGGGGTGTCAACGAGGCTCTACACTTTCGATTCCAGATGACCGGTAATAGTAAGGGTAATCATTTCTAAGACTAATTTAAAGACCGTCAATGAAAAGAACTTTGTGTAAAAGCCTTTCCAATGCCATTCACCATTATAAAATAATAGCCTAATCTCGCCTTAAAGCCATGGCCGTTCTACAATAATTTCGCAAAATGCCTTGACTACCACATTAAACTCGAAATTGAAGATTAAGCTAATACATGGAACATAACACCAGAAGATAGAGGAATAAGTCTCCTTAACATCGCATACAAGATCTTCACTGCCGTACTGTGTGAACGCCTGAAAGCCTTTGTGGATAATCTGATAGATTCCTATCAGTGTGATTTCAGGGCAGGTAAATCCACAACAATTTTCACACTGCCAAGACCCAATAATTTCAAATCGATTCATACATCTTTTTGTCGGTCTTAAAGCCGCATATGTCAGTGAGTATAGGGACGAGCTATACTGAGCCACGTCTAGTTTTAACAGCCCTGATTGTGCAGGATGACAATGGAGAATTCTCGCGGAGGCCTTCGATGTTAAAAAAAGGACTTAGGCAAGGTGACACACTGTCATGTAACTGTTTCAACGTTGGCCAACACAAGAGGAGCGATCAATTTCAAGTCTGCGCGATTGCTTGTGTACGCGGATGACATTGGCGTAATTGGGCGAGCACAGCGAGACGTCAATGAAGCAAGCGTTCAAAAGCATTGAAGCGGAAGCGGATAAAATGTGTCTTTCGGTACATAAGGATAGAACCAAATATGTGCTGTCGTCCAAAAAAAAAGATGCAAAACACCGGCCAGAACGTCACAATTAACGACTACAAATTTGAACTGGTCAAGGACTTCGCCTACCTTGGCTCACTAGAGACCAGCGACAACGACACAAGCGCTGACATCAAACGCAGAATTACTCTACTACTTCTTTGGGTTCAAGATGCAATTGAGAAGTAGAGCACTATATAAATCACTGATCATCCCGGTCTTCCTCCACGGCGCAGAGGCCTGAATCTTAACGAAAGAGGATGAGGATGCCCTTGGTCGATTCGAGAGGAAGATTCTACGTTTGTATAAACGTTTGTACGGGCTGTGCAGCAACATCGGCCTAGTACGACGTCTTCGGATCCAACGTCTAAGATAACTAGGCCATGCAGAGCGAATGGACAATACAGCTCCAGCCCGAAGAATCTCCGAACCCTACAGTGAGGGACGACACAGCAGAGGACGACTGAATCTAAGGTAGCGCACTCAGGTGGAAGGGGACCTTAACCAAGCTGAAGACGCTTGTTGGTTGAGGCCCAAGTTCACACTGGACTGTGCGCCATCTTAAAAGAAGAAGAAGGCGAAGAATATCCAGTTCGTGGGGCAGGTCTGACTAGAATCGACGGTTTTTTTTTGTTGAAATGACTCGAAGGCTACATGGCAAGGGCTGTGGCTAACGACAATAACCTGGTCTAAATTGGCATACTACCCCAATTATAGATACCATGAGAGCAAGTTATAGTTTATTTAATAAAAGGGAGGAAAACAAGATAATAAGTTTAGTATAATGTACAATATTTTATTTATTTAATGCCACTTTTAATTGATACAAAGCCTTATACTGCTGGAATCAAAGTGACTTCTGCTGAAAACATCTCTCTAGCTCCAACCAACTCTTCTTCATGGTTTTTCTGGCGCCAACGAAATCTCCCAAGCCTAATTTTTGGCACTGTCTCTTATCAGCAACTTACACTGTTGGTGATTAACAAAATAGTACCACGCTGATTTGGCGGGAGCATGGGTTGAAATATTGTTGGTGATGTGACTTGCAGTGATGTGCATATAACTAGCACATTCCGTTCGGGCTTTATTCTCTCAGAAGCATTTCTCCATATAGATTAGAAAGATTAATACAAAATAGAGATTGTACTCCGGTGGTGTAGTTGCAGCGTTGTAGCTCCGCAATGGGCGACTCTTACTAGATAGCACATCGATTTTTTATGGGTGAAAATTTCCTACAGCGACGCGTTTCTTTGGTGAGATCCTCCTCACTCCTTAGTTCGTAAGTTAAATTTGGGTTAGCTGGGGGATCCTTAGATGAATCTGAGAAATGATTGAGGCCTGTTAGTCTTGGTGAGGTTTCGGGCATGTACAGTGAGCGAGATGTCCAGTTGCCAAAGATGCAATCAGGAGGGTGACCACATGAATCACACAAGTGCCAACTTGATTATACTTAAAATTGGAATTGAACAGCTTAGGGTAGATTAGGCAAAAAAAAAAATTAATTTAGGTTTTTAATAGGTCCAATCTTAAAATGTATATATAAAATTAGAGAGGACAAATCTAAGCGGAAAATTAATTTGTAAAATGGGAACCTTCTAGAGTAATAGGCTTGGCCGTTGTTCGTCAAGCAAAGAAGCGTGGGGAGCAATTCGGGTGCTTGGCCTAGGAAAACAAAAGCCGTAAATTCTGAAAACATTGAATGTAACCAAATAAACCTAAATTTCTTAGCACAAAGTAGTGACAGTATAGCGCGGATTTACATATTTGCTTTAGACCAGTCACAAGAAGGAAACAACAATTCACACTTTGATTTCTGTAGACTGCGTGAAGAAGACGTTATCGAAGCCATACCGTCTATCAAATTTAATGCCATAGGACCCTAAATTCGTTAAAGTGCTGCTGCATTATGTGTTACACTCCATAACTCATTGTGTCCTTACAACGTCGGTCTTTCCCCATATGGAAGGAGGCTAAGATTATATCTATCTAAAAAAGGTCGATAGGAATTACAGCGAAATACAGACCATTATCAATGCTGCCATTCCTCCCAAAAGTTTTTGAGACAACCATCTTAGTCCAATTACGAAAATATCAGTTAGCACAGCACATAAAATCGAAATATGCGATGGAGCGATATCTCCCATAGCAACGGTCGGATCTGGCAAACATCTGCTGTAAACAAATTTGTTTACTACAAAGCCTAGCCAAATCTGCATCTGCAGTGACCGCTAGTGACGCTAAGTCTTAGCACAACATCTGCTATGGCATGGCTTGTAAACAGGTTGCTTACGCCAGAATGTTTGGGAAAAACAACTTCTGCAGTGACCGCTAGCTGTGTGATAATTGAACGACGGTCGCTGGTGCTGACTGGTCTTCTGCTGCATCACCCAATCGCAGTCTTCGGTTGGTACGCAAGCCAATAAGTCTTCGTATAATAAGTCTTCGTAGAAGACAAGAAGTTATTAAGTTAAGAATAAAAAATATTATATAAAAAAAGGTGTGTGATTTCCTTAATTTATCTTTCAAGCAAAAAACTTCCACGTGAAAGTCAATCTGACTTCCATTCTAAAGGGAGCTAAAAAACTGCCTAGCTGCTGGCAGATGATAATATCAGGAAAGCTGTTGATACAGTCAACCATTCCGTTCCTTGCTCAAAACTCAAACAGAGTGTAACTTTTCAATATCTTCCACGAAGCTGAGGGTTGCAGTAGGCGATCGACACTAGTCTTTCTTGCCTGCAAAGTGCGGGGTTCCGCAAGGATCGATCCTTGGCCCACTACTATTCTCCATGTATGTTAACGAGCTTCTCAGAATGATCAAGCATTGCTCAATCCATATGTTTGCTAATGACACACAAATTCATCTGAGTCGTACACTTAATCGTGTAAATGAAGCTGTCTTATGTTAATGAATGAAGATCTTCAGCATATACTCGATTGATCAACTAAGAGTGATCTGCGTTGGAATTCCCAAAAATGAAAGCACTCGTAATACACAAAAGAAACCTGGATCTAACTAATTTTCCACAAATCAAATTAACACAAACCCCAATAGAGTACGTTGATTCCACCAAAAATCTTGGAATAGTCTTTAATGGTCTGCACACATAAACGCCACTATTGCTAAAGTTAATGGTGAACTTCGTGCTCTCTGCGCCATCCAATACTTTATGCCCGCTCGGATAAAACTCTTGTTGGTGAAAGCTCTTCTTCTTCCGATAATGTTGCATTACTGTGAGGTATTCTGTAGCCCAGATTATGATTTTAACTTTGCTTACAATAATATCGCCCGTTCCTTTTTAATCTAAGTAGATATGACCACGTTTCCTCATACTCGAAATAGATCTACGTTCAAATTGTCACCTCTATCGCTTTATATTTTGGAGCTTAGGCACTATTCACATTATACACATATTAGAACTTAATGTAAACTTGAAGGCTGACAAAATTTATAAAATGTATTTTATCTTAACGCTGTAAGCAATATTTGTTTTGAATATATAAATAAAAAAAGGCATTATTAATTAAGATATATAATTAGACTTAGAGTGCCCGAATTGGGACAGTCAGGTGCAGGTACAAAAATAGGTTTTAGGTGGCACTATCTGTCAAGGCGACGATATTTTCAAGTGGTCTTCTCATATAAACATGAATTTGAGTTCTCATAACACTAACATTTCCAACAACTCCGAATATACCGGTTAAATTTAATATAGGTAAGCAAGTGGGGATATGATTATTTATAATTCTAATAACCTCTCAGTTCTTTGTCGTCAAAAGAATTTGCAATCGTAGTTCAATGCTGGCAGTTCAAAAATAATGCAATATTAAATAAGACACCTCTTATTGGATTACCCTATATCAGGCGAGAGCACATCTCTCAAAGCATATTGGGCACTGTTAGTTACATTCGCACTCAGCGGCATTTTTTGCAGGAAGTTAGAGTCAATTATTCCCAATTAGAGTTCAAAAATGTTGATTGCTCAGGTTCAATGATACTTTTCAGAAAAATGTTGGATCCAAACACAGTACTCACATACTGCTGTTTACGACTAATGAAATTTGGGCACAAGGGTGTGGCCTTGATGGTTTACTTTGCAAAGTGAATTCAGAGGTCACTTTTTTCGAGTCCATCTCTGAGTCTATAAAAATACAATTAAAAAGTTTACACAAAAAAAACTTTAAAAAGTAAAAAAATTAAATTTTTCTCTCGGCCTTTTGGCTTCCTGAAAATAACCTATTAATATTTTTAAGATGACGTCGTCGCGTCGTGGAATCAGCTAAGTAAATAAAATAAAACAAGAACATGTACAAATGAAAAGAATATTGAATATGATAAAGTGTGGATTATACAAAAACCTACTCTATGTAAACAACGTATGTAAATACCGAAACAGCCATATCCAATATTTTAACGCAACGCACACTTCCTCCTCTTGATGTTGGTGTCTTCGGTCCATTTAAGGCAAAGCTTAGGGTAGCTTTTAACGACTGGCATGTTAATCATCCTGGAAAAGCGTTAACTATTTATGACATTCCAAGTCTTGCTAAATTGGCTTTTTTTAAATTTTTCACCGCAAAAAATATAATGAGCGCATTTGCTAAACCTGGAATAATGCCATTTAATAAATTGGCATTCTCAGATGAAGATTTTTAGCAACCAAAAATCACAAGATCCTTCTGAAGACAATTTAAAATCTGCCAATCTTGTTGTCGAATCTGAAGACAATTCAAGGTCTGTGAATCTCATCGAACCTGAAGAAATGATAACGAATGAGCAATGTGTAACACCCCCACCGCCTCCTACTACTGAGCTGCCAAATGCTACAAAAGACTTTGAATTTCATAATATGCCCTCCACATCAAGAGCTTTTGAGGTAGCTTATCGAGCGTCCACGTCAAAACTATGCATAACCCCTGAAAATGTAAGGCCTTACCCAAAAATTACCAAAAAAAACGACGACTAAAAAAGGAAAAGAAAAGGGTGAGTCAAGAATCTACACAGATACTCCGGAAAAGACAAGATTAGAAAAACTACAGGGGTCTATACATGAAGAAAACATAAAAAAGGTACAAAGAAAACGTGCAAAAGATATAAAAAGTGCCCAGAAATTGCTAGGAATAATTACAAATCCAATCAATAAATTAAGCAGGAATTCTCATAAGGCTGACATTATGGAATGATACTCTTCAAACTGTTGCAGTGAAATTGAACTACAAGAATCATTGGATTCCGAAGAATCATTCAATTCCGATGAAAACAATATGGAATTGTCCGAGAATGACACTTTTAATACTGCCCCACCAATAGCCACTGATCTCCAGAAAGGAGACTATGTTATTATAAAGGTAATTAACTTAGAAAAGAAGCGACCTTTTAAGCATTTTGTTGGGAAAATTATATTGAGATACAAAGAGGGACAAGGAAACGATTTTCAGGAACACATATTTTTTAAAGCGCAAGCCGACTGGAATTTTTGTATTTCCTGATGTTAGATATGAGGCTACTGTTAATATTTCTGACATTATCCTGAAGTTACCAAATCCGATAGTCAAGAAAGGCACAAGCAGAACAGCTTCTTTATTTAATTTTAAGATAAATTTATCCCCCTACAACATTTGTATGTAAATAAATTTTCGACATTAAAAAAAAAAAAAATAAAATCTTGATTTACTTCTTAAACATTAAAAATGCTAATTATAGTTATTTGACTAATTGTGACAAGCTGAAAACTTTTCACTTTATACTCAAAATACAAATTGTAGTACTGAAAGTGCTCATTTTTACGTTATGTTTGTTAGTAGCTGAAGGATGCATTAATTTTATTATTTGTTAAAACTAATTTAAACCTATGTTGTAATGAATTACCAAAAACCTACACACTGGCGTTTTAATATATGTATGTTACAAAATCAATAAAAACTTATTTTATTAACTGGAATTTTTCAATAACTACTGATTATTTGGCTATGAATCTAAGTGCCCCTGACCCGTACCAATCTACCCCGTGAATGGGGCAGTTTGAAACAAATAACCATTCTTAATAAATAGGTCCTTATATTTTTTTAGAATGATTCTAATAGTAAATTCGTTCAACATAAGCTAGTTAGAAAGTCACTAAACAAAATAAATATCTTACGTTGCTATCACTCTCAATGTGGTGGCCCTTTTTTGAGCCCCAAAGAAAAACGTATCAAGGTGCCCCAACTTCCCATAGGGTTCCTTGTATGTACAAAGTGGTCCAAAATTTATCATCCAATTGTTTTTGAATAACTTTTTTATGGATGGAAATTTTTATTTGGACCCTTGCTACTTTTTCTGTTGTGTGGAAAATATGTGGCTATCGCTGGTGTTGATACACATTTGTACCCGTTTTATCGCATTTTCCATGACTTTTCGCAAGATTTCCGGTGATAAATTTTCGTATTTCTGTCGAACATTCTTCTTAAAAGCTGCGAACGCGAAGGTCCGAGGCTTATTGGCATAAGTCTGCGACTCCAAGTAGCCCCAAAGAAAGAAGTTTGGGATGGTTAAATTTGGCTATCTTGCTGGCTATGCCAAATCCCCAAAACAGGAGATTATGCGACCAGGAAACGCTTCCTGCACAATATCCATTTGGGCTCGTGCTGTGTGTATGGTTATACCGTCTTGTTGAAACCAAATGTTCACCAGGCCCCGCTTATCCAATTCCGGCAGCCAGAAGTCATTTATCATGGCCCTGTAGCGTTCGCCAGTAACATCGATCGTATTGTCGATGGCGTCCTCAAAAAAATGCGGCCCAATTACTCCGCCCGCGTGAACGCCGCACCACACCATACAGTGAGTGGCTGTAATAGCTCCTCGTATATCACACGCGGATTTTCAATGTCCCAGAAACGAAGATTTTGCTTATTGACGTAACCGCTTAAGTGTACTTTTTTCGACACAAAATCATCCTCTTCGTTGTTGATTAAGGATGGCTTGACAGTAATTCACACGCGACTGACGGTCAGCAGGCATCAACTGATGCACTGTTTGTACTGTGTACGAAAACATGTGTAAGTGTTTCACTTAAATTCACTGTAGGGTCCGTCTGGTTATGCCCAATTGCGTAACCCGTCGTTAATGTTTTTTCGTTCTCAGCAACATCGGCAGCCACAGCTCGGCCGAACGACCAGTACGGTGGCGCCCACGTCCAGCATGGCCTCCTATGGTTCCAATCTGTTCAAGTCGAGTAGCTAAGCGGAATGTTTGCCCAGTTGGCACGACACGAATAGGAAATCGACGTCGAAATTCACGAAACTCCATCACCGATTACTGGTAAAGAAAATCGACACAATTATTTCAAGCTCATGTGAAGTATAGCGCTCCATTGCTTATCTGTTTGTATACTGCAGCCGTCTAGTTCACTAATGTCAAATATGATTGAGGTATGACGCTATTTGCAAAAATTATAACATCTTCCGATAAGGTGATTCATTTTGCGCCACCAAAAAGAGCTGATGGCCTTGAAACGCCTGAACAGATCTTCATGAATTGTAGCTAAGAACCATCTCGATCACGGTAGCTTTCAAACGAAAAAAATCATCAAAATCGGTCCATTCGTTTAGGAGCTACGATGCCACAGACAGACACACAGACAAACAGACAAACAGACACGTCAAACTTATAACACCCCTCTTTTTGCATCGGGGGTTAAAAAATAGGACCACGCAAAAAGAAATCAGATCAATTGAATGATCTTTTATTGCTCTTGGCTATGGCATTTGAGCAATCCCTAATTACATTACTCCTTCATTTCGCTCTTTGGAATTCCACAATTTTTTTTAAATATTTATTTTCATTTAAAATTCCAGCGGAATTTATTTAAGACCTCCTTCAACCTCTCTCCAATGATAAGAAAGTATTGGGGAATTTTTCCCTGAAAGCCTTATTTGTAATGATTGAGAACATCACTGAGAGAAAAGTTTTGTAGAACAGAAAGCCGATAAAAAGAGTTAAAATATTTTCTAATATTTCCTCTCATCAGTAAAAACGCTAATGAAATCGAAAGTTTTACAATAACCACCTTTCAACCTATCAAGCCTAGGCATTCTTTCGTGTCATGCAAAGGCAATTATTTTTAATGACTTACATCAACCTAGTCATTATATTCTAATTAATTTCATTCAAAACTTTAATTATTGCACGTTTCAGCAAAAAATTAATTGAGGTTTACAGCAAAAAAAAAAAAAATTCAAAATGACCACAATATTCGTAGTGAAATGTGCCAAAATGATTAATCAATCACGACCCCACTCGAGAATATCACATTACCGCCGGTTCATCCCAAAATGACAATGTGGTCAATTTTGCCGGGCACGAACCGTACACACTTGTAACCTTTAACATTTGCCAAAAGCAAAAAAGAAGAAAATGCCTGGTGCCAACACGATTTTCCAAAGCGGTCAAGGCGTTGCTCTAAAGCGTATGGCTTCATGTTTTCGGGTGATTTAAAGCTGCCTTCATTTTTTTTTTACAATTTCCACATTAATTTCACCCTTATTTCGGGATACGTCTGGGCAAAGTAAGGGATAAATTGATATTGAAATGAAGCCGGTGGACAAGGGTCATCCATGGTATGGCTGTTGAAGGGGCTTTGGTGGTTGAGTGTTTGCATGCGTGCAGGTAGAGAGGTTCACGCCCTGTACTTGTGAATTCCATGCGCACGGCATACGTGTACTCGTATGTATTCATCCAAAGAGCTATGGGCTGTGTATCCAGTGGAAATCGGAAATTTCCATAACGCAGTAATATGAAGGGTTCGAATGGAAATTAGGGGAAGTACGCATTAATTTTCCGGCATTTAATGGGATTCCTTTTAACATGATGGTGCTGTATAGGGATGAAAACCTCTGTTGACCAGTTAAAACGAAATAGATTGCTGCTGTGTTCGGCTTTCGAATCACTGACACAATTTAAAATTTCCGCGAATAAATTTAACAGAAACTCATGGTGGAATGTCTTCAATTGAGTTCTCATTTACCTCCTAAAAGCCTCTTTTCTTCCTAATTAACAAAACGATTTTGCTTGGGAAAACAAGCATCTCATCCTGTCACTCAAATGCCTGTCAATCATCATGCCATGGTATACACATGATGAACACCTTTATATATCAGTCACCAAGATAACCATTCTGAATGTCATATCTCGAGACATCCCGTTCGCATCCTTTCAATATCAGTTAAATTGAAATTTGATGTCACAGTATCGTTATACACATATGCGCGTGCTTTACGATCCAAATACGAGATATCCGTGACAGCCCAATTCTCAATTTCCGATTGTCGCAAATGTATATGTAGGTTTATAGACGGATACCTAGTATCGGTAACGTACTTCTGTCAACTTCAGAAACATTCAACCGTAGGAACTCTTGCGACAAATAAGATACAAGTATTATAATATCCATCCAATAGATATGAGAGTAACCATTCAGCATATCTCGTACGCCCATTCCCAATCCCATATTCGTATTTCGTTTCGTTTTCTTATTAAAATTCCAATATAAATATTTTTTTATTGTCTCGTGAATCATATTTCGACATTAGAATATGAATGCGGATAGACGTTCTTACTCGTATTTTTATATCCTCAATCATCCTTGAGAAATATACAATTTTTTTTTCTTTTGCCAGCAGCAAATACGTTGTCGTCATTCGTCGTTTTCGATGAAATTCCAGGGATGAGTAGATGTGTTTCCTTGCATGCAACGAATCTAATATGTGGCAGCTTATCCCTAGCATAACTCTTTTTCTTTTCTCATCTTGTCTTCGTTTTACTTGTTTTTTCTTTCTTCTCTTTCTCATTCTTTCAGTCTTAACCTCTTTTTCAATTTGAATACATTTGATAAGGGATTGAAGAACGTATACAGGATTTTTTCTAAATCCCTTTTCCTAGATATCGTTGAAAGAACAGTTTTGTGAATATTGGATTGGAGGGGCTTTTTGGAGGTTGCATTTGGTTGAGGCTATTTCTGGTAATCGACTTTGACTTACAATTCTTGGTCTTAACTTCCCAGCATTATTATAGCAACTTATCAACGAGAGCATAAGGGTCACTCTTTGCTGCGACGTTAATCTGGAGGGATTGGATATGACTGGTCTACCCACACTACCGTATTATCGTCTGGTATCTTTAAAACCAATGTGCTTAATTCAGAACTTGACTGATAAAAACTTTAACAGTTCATTGGTCCGTTGATTTGTTCAGAGCCTTTCACTTAATATAACAAATTTGGACAATCGAGGCGCGTAAAAAAAAACAATAAACCGCGAATTGAAGTTCCATGCAAGCTTTATCAGTTGTTCATGATGGAAATGTGTATCGAATGACATCGGTCTTGTGTTGCTATCATTTCTTATTCTCGAGATATGCGAGGCGAAAAACTTACGAAAATATCAATGTTCGTATCACTCTAGTAGGCATCGATCTACTAGAAACGAAGAATGAAGTTGAAGGAGCTACTGGACATGTTGGAAAACGATAAAAGGCCGTTCTTCGCCGTTCAGTTGCAGGATAAACGAGCATAAGAACTTATGTACCGTGCCATACTCCGACGCGTACACTAGTCTCTGTTTTTCGTTCCGCTTTGTGGCTTCGACATTCATGCCAGACAACGACCGAAGAACGCTACGTAGAGAATCAGCCTACACGAATACCTGACATTGCAGATCATTCCGCCAACACCTTGGACCTGTTTCTCACCTCTCATCCTGACAAATATTCTGTTGCCATATTGTTGCCCCTAGGCTCGTCTGTCGTATCAGCTAATTTCTCGTCTTCACCCCACACAGTTAGAGAAAAAATTCCTAAAAGAACAGTATGGCTATACGAGAAAGCCAATTGGAGCGGCCTCAACGACCTTTTTAGGTCACTATGTTTCCTTGATAGTGACGTGGATGCCGCTGTTGATATGATCACGAACATTCTTTTGCTGGGTATGAGATCCTTCATTCCTCACAGAGTGAAGAGTATCAAACACAAAGAAAATGCGTGGTATGACTCGAGCTGTAAAGAGGCCATCAGATTGAGAGAGTTGAGTTTTCGGAACTACGAAACCAACCCTACTGAGGAAAACCGGAAAAATTTAAACGGGCCAGAAATGACTGCAATGTATTAATTAGACGTGTAAAATCCTTCCACGAACAAAAGTTGAAGCAGAAAGTGCTACAATGTTCCAAGAGTAGCAAAAACTTTTGGTCGTTCGTGAAAAACGTAAAGAATTCAGCCTCATCTTCAATTCACACGCTCATTTACAATGACATTCCAGCTGTCAGCTCTTTAGACAAAGCCAATCTGCTTGCTGTGCATTTCGCGCTGCCAGATTCCACATTGTCTCCGCCTGTACTTGAAAGCGTTGATTTCACCATGGGACAAATCCATTTTCGCACTCGCACAGTTGCAAGAGTACAAAAAGATCTCAACATACACAAATCCGCTGGCCCGGATGATACTCGTATACCCTGGCGCTGGCAAAAATCAGCGTAAGCTTTTCCATCTGTCCTATTCTGAGTAAATGGAAAACAGCATTAGTCCAGCCCGTCCCTAAAAAGGACAAATCTTCGTCCCCCTTCTCCTACCGACCCATAGCACTAACGTCCCTTCTTTCCAAGGTCATTGAAACGCTAATAAATCGTTAGCTTATGACCGGCAATACAGTTTTCGCAGCAACAGGTCCACTGGTGATTTGATGGCATATCTCACCGAAAAGTGGAATCAATCTTTGCACAATTAAGATGAAAGCAAGATCGTTGCGCTTGATATTTCAAAAGCATTTGACAGAGTTTGGCATCAGGCTCTTTTGTCGAAAATGCGTGCTTATGGCATCGATAAATCCCTGCTTCTATGGATTAGAAATTAACTTTCGAACCGTTAAATTCAAGTTATTTTGGATGGGGTCAAGTCTGATATTCACCAAATAAATGCTGGTGTCCCCCAAGGCTCTGTTTTGTCTCCGACTCTCTTTCTCATTTTATAAATGATCTCTTGTCTGTTACTTCTAATCCAATCCACCCCTTCGCTGATGCCAGTACTCTCAGCTTTTCTTATTCGTTCCAGGACTCACGTCCCTGCTCTTCGGCCATAGAACTGGAACGGCAGCTTAACATACGCTGCACATTGAATTCCGATCTTGACAGCATAATCGATTGGGATAAAAATAATAGAGTGGAATTCAATGCTTTTAAAACTCAATGCTGTCTACTGTCGTTAAAGCGAACCTGTAATAATCAGCCATTATCCATGAATGGCGCTTGTGTCGACGAAACCGAAAAACTTTCCATCTTTGGTATGTGCATCAATAGCAAACTTAATTGGAATGATCACATATTTGAAGTCACCAAAAACACGTCTCCTTAAACGATGCAAGAAATATTTCACCCGCTCACATTTGGTTTCAATTTATAAGGCCTACATCCGCCCCAAGCTTGATATCATATCGCTCATATCTGGTCTGGTGCCCCTAAGACCTCCCTGCACCTACTAGATAGACAACAGCGAGCGATAAAACTTATAGGAGCAAGTAATATCGCAAAGTCAATAGACTCGCTCGAACACCAACGTAATGTGTCTTCCGTGTCACTGTTTTATCGCTATTTTAACAACAGTTGCTCAAATGAGTTAGCTAATTGCATTCCTCAGCTCCATGAATTCACCCGCAATAGTCGTCTTGCCAGGAATGCTCATCAGTTCACCCTTAAGCCTGCTTTCGGACGTACAGTTAAGTTCAGAGATTCGTTTTTCAGTCGCACAACACGATTATGGAATGCTCTTCCCAGCCCAATATTTCCTACTCACTACAATCCACAGACATTTAGGACCAATGTGCACAGGTATCTCCTCTCCCTTTCTACCTCTATACCTTTGGCCGTGCTGTGTTTTGATTCCGGACACTTAAGGGTAGTCATAACCCCTTTGCGCACGCAAATTATAAAAAACAGAAAAAATGAAGGTAAAACTTACCTCTATAAAGAACCGCATGGAGTCCTCTCGCAAACAACAAAAAACAGGGAAGAAGAAGCGGAAAGTCCCCACAAAAGACTCTGTGATTGACAAGGTCAGTATCGCCAAAGCAGAGAAGAAAAGCCTCACAAGGCTAAGCTGGCACAATCGATACTCAAAGTTGTTCTGGAACCCGGTCCTGCGAAGCGCTGCTTTGAAAACAATTGACCTTTAGGGATATCTTTATTTCTGGGATCAAGAAAAAGACACTAGTAGGCAAGTCAGGCTTATATGGAAATATGGCACCAGAACAGCCTCATTGGTACCATTGAATCCTGGTTGAAACGACATACCTGTGAGCCTTTCCTCATCTGTTATAGTAGATTTTTTGTATTCGGTCTATTTATGTAAGTTAGTTTTTGAAAGTAGGCATCGCCTACTTTTTTGAATAACGTAGACGTAAATGACGTTATGACTGGAGTAAATGCACCTGAAGACCTTATAAGCTTACAGTCAGAGCTGGTTTTAATCTTATCGAGGACCAAACTTAAACTTTGTAAATGGACCTCAAATTGTTGGCCGCCTTCCTCTCGGTTGCCGAAGGCTGATTGCGATTTTTCGGGTCGACGCGGAGTGCACCAAGTTAATCATAAGGATCCTTGAAATGATCTTGAACAGACGAATTTTCGTTTAAGATGTCTATCTGTCTCTATGCGGTGAGGCGCACTCTTGTCTGACGCATCCCGATCTCTGATGCTTTTGGCTTTCTCGCACATTCAACTGAAGTCCTTTAAAAATATACGGATTCCTCAAAATATTTTCGCCTCACTCGAAGGATTTGAACATGGGTTTCTGGCGCCTTACCGTTAGCATATGCCGCTGTAGGCTATGCGCGTTGCAAAATCTCGGAGAATCAATTTAAGGTCGTTTTAATCGCAGAAAAAAACAAAGGTAGCGCCAGTCAAACCAATCTCTATTTCCTGACAAGCTTCGTGGAACTTTATTTCTTTCCCGTCTGGTGGAAATCATCAAGTCATCTACCCTAATGATGTTTCAGGTGTTTGTTTGGTGCGACTCCCAGATCGTACTTCACTAACTAAGAAGTTTATCCTGCAGATTGCGCATCACGCGGCGTACCGAAAATTACACTATTTTAACGCCAGAACAGGTAATGTGATGTGTGCAGGGATACAACTGTAAGAGAGCCAGGTCTTCTGCAATGGGCGATCAGCATCGAGAATGGCCGTGTGCGACCCACATAGAGTCTCTAATTCATCTTGTGTGCAAATCCTTAGATCAGGTTTGGCGCTCACGGAATTGTTGGCGTGATCCACAGTTTTGATTGAATGCAACTGTACTCAGATGCAACCACTGGTCCATTGTACTACCAGAGAGTCTCCTTTCTTTACTGTATTTTCCTTGCCGTCAGGAGAAAAGTGAAGAGGAGCTTCAGTGATGTAGACCTAAGAAATTCGGCACACGGCAGGCGTCGTTTCGTCAGAGGCATATCCATGGGACAGATGGTAGAATATTTCTCGCGCAAGTACACTGTCACTCTAATGCGAGTTGTACCAAAAACCATTACTCTTTCGGCGAGACATGGCTTTTAGTGCGCACCCTCTGATAAATATGTCAAGGGTGCACGATTCATCATCGCTGGAAAGCTGACAGCTCTTTGGTGGTTTTTGACCAAAGAAGCTTGCTATCTAAGATGTCGCCCAGATACTTAGCTTCCTTAAATATCGGGATAAGAATGTCTTTTAGCAATAGCGGAGTCATGCCAGTATTTTTCCTCCTTCTCGTGAAGAGAGCGACATCTATCTTAAGAGGATTAACCGACAGCCCATTACTCGTGCACCAGTCTTCGATCACATCTAGCGCCGCCTGCGCTTTGAGACAGACATTCGCTAAACATGAGCCGACAGATAGAACAGCAACATCATCCGCATAGGCCTGGGTATAAATTGAAGGCATCAAGCAGAGATCCAGCCACCGTGCACCATAACAGCGGAGACAGGACGCCACCTAGCGCGCCAGATCATCCCTGTTTACGCCAGATTTGATCTGTGACGTCAATGCCATTCAACTGATTAACGAAGGAGTAAGAAATCATTTTTCTATAGCGCTCTGCATTGACGGTAACTTTCTGGCCGGCATCGTCCTTATATAAATATGGGCCGATGATTCCACCAACCTATAAAGCACACCAAACAGTGAGTTTTAATGGTTGTGAGGGCGTCTAGACAAATACACCATTGAACCCATGGCGCCTATAATGGTCATGCGGTTTCAATTCTTGCAGAAGCTGGATTTTATAAGCTTTAAAGCCAAGATCTTTCCGTACAATTTTCCAAACAGTGGATAAGCGTACGATGGCGAATCAACTCAATCTCTCGCTCCACAATAATAAAAGTGCTGTCTATAGAAGCAGAGCTTCGTGAATTGTATCAAGTTGATATAAATGTCGAAACGATACTGAGAAGGCCGATAGTTTGCCGACAGTCAGCAAGTGAAAGGTTTAAATACGAGAGAATAGTCACGAGAGTGAATTTTTTCAAAGCTTTGCATTTTGTTAATGGACCTATGGACTAAGGAGTTTTTAGCACGAGCCCTCCAACCGTACATTACACTGACAAGTGCAATTTTCAAGAGAATTCTGCACCTTGTCCCCGAGCAAAGTCGGGAAGTTAACTGTTTAACTTCTAAATAATTTTTCAATTATTTTCGACACAATAAAACATTGGATAACCTCGGAATTTCCAGACTAGACGCAAGGATATTTAAATCCAATCGAAGACGCCTGGAGTATAATGAAACGTAATGTGGCTGAAAATAAATCAGATAGTAAAAAAACCCTTCAAGCAGAATCGTGGAGTCCGCTGTGTGGCAAATAGCGCTGTCCTGCTACTATGTACGAGGGTGGTCCGATAAGCACTTAGCCTCACCACCAGATGGCGCCAGTATCGCAACAGCAACTTACTATCGTGTAGTACATTCTAGTAGACGGCTACTGGCAGCCGTCAGGACTCGTAGTTTTGTTTTGACCGCGTGTGGAAACGGGAGTGTCCGCGGATTTTAGAAAAATGGGAAAAGAGCAATATCGGTCGGTGATTCGATTCTTGGTTTGGAAGGGAAATCGCGCAGCGAAATCAAAGAGCGTTTGGATGCTGTGTACGATGACTCTTCTCCTTCGATGGCGACCATCAAAAATTGGTTTAACGAGTTTCGACGTGGTCGCACGTCGGTTTTTAATGAGCCACGTCCAGGTGCCCCGCAAACGGCTACCACGGAGGATAATGTGATAAAAATCCATCACCTCGTATTGAGAGACCGCCGATTGAAGGTGCGCGAGATAGCTGGGACAGTAGGCATTTCAAAAGATCGCATGGGTCATATCCTGCATGAAATTTTGGGTATGAGAAGGCTGTCGGCGCGATGGGTGCCGCGTTTGCTCATTCCGGACAACAAGCGCAACCGTGAGACTACTTCAGAGCGTCGTTTCGTGACAGTCGACGAATCATGGATCCACTGGTACACACCAGAGACCAAGGAACAGTCGAAACAGTGGACTTCACCGGGCGAACGTGCTCCGAAAAAGGCGAAGACTGTCCCATCGGCCGGAAAGGTGATGGCCACCGTTTTCTGGGATTCACAAGGTGTGAAGGGCAAAACGGTCACAGGGCTGTACCATACCAAATTATTGGCATAAGTGCTCTTCCACCATGATAACGCACCGGCTCACACCTCCGCCCTCGCCACGGCCAAACTGGTCGAATTGGGATACGAACTGCTGCCCCATCCACCGTATTCTCCAGATTTAGCCCCGTGCGTCATCTTTTTGTTTCTAAACTTGAAAAAGTCACTCGCCGGGTAGAAATTTCAGTCGAAAGGTGACCTCCTTATTCGCCGCCACGGAGGCCTACTTTGCAGACCTCGAGAAAACGTATTTTTCAGACGGGTTAAAGAAGTTAGAGCATCGCTGGGTCAAGTGTATCGAGCTAAAAGGAGGCAATATTTAAAAATTAAATCGCCATTTCTCCAAAATGTTTGTTTTTCTTTTGTAGGCTAAGTACTTATCGGACCACCCTCGTAGGTACATATGGTTCAATATGAGCCATAAGAAATTGGTTATCACCATTCTGTACCTCTCGCTATTGACAGTGACCACCTCACCAACGTGGTTTTTTGAAAAAAATGCGGCCAAATATGCCGCCGGCCCAAAATCACCTCGTGAACCTCGTGTGGGCTGGTTTCGTCCCATTTTCGGCAATTTTTCTTGTTAACATCCAAAATTGCACCTCCTTGCTAACAATGATTTTTTAGGGCGAAATTGAGCTCCTTTTCCAAATGCTCTGAAGCCCTGTCAACTAACAAACAGCGTTGTCTACGGTCATGAACTTTGAGCTCATGGGTCAGTTGGATCTTATACGGATGCAGGCCCAAGTCCCGAAAAGCTGAGTTCTTGTGCACGGCGAAGAATCGCCCGCGGCGATGTTCTCGGCCAAACTTGTGTTCGAATGTTGGCGTACGAATGTTGGCTGATTGATGACCAAACCGGTCTTCTCAAATTTGCCCACCAAATGTTGAACAGCCTAGTGTGAAGGACCACCATGGCTACCGTAAAATGGTCGCAAGGCGCGCAACGTTTGCAATAACGATAATTTGATAACGAAATGTTATCATTTGAAAGTGCTGTTAAATCGTGTAACTTTTTTTTTTTATACGGTTCGTGCAGGTCCAAGAGTGTACGTTCTTATGGTGTTAGTCACATTATCTCGACGGGGTGCAAATGGTTTGTGTCGAAGATGTTCGTTCACTACTCTCCGGGGGTTGTTGTCTTAGATATGATGAGAACGATTCGACTGAATTTATCGCATTGGTTGTAGTTCATAGTAACTCTTTTGTTTCCATGTCATTAAGGTGGAAAGGTATTAGAAATGTACACACAGAGTATGAATTTTGAAGTGATCTTTTACTGCGAGTATTAAGTCTTTGCCAGCATTTTTTTATCATCTCTCATTCACAACTGATATTGTGCCACAGTTTTTCCGTATAGGAATTGTTCTTGGGTATAGACAGACTTGAACTACAGAGCTTCCACTCAATAGTCGGTGATGATTACCATCGCACCACCCTCCTGATCATTTGCATAAGTAACTGATTAATAAACAATCGATTTTACAGATGTCGTTTTTAGTTGTGGCTGAGCTTTACTTTCGGAACCACAAATTGAATGACCCTATAAAATGTAAGTCTAAGTCTAACCTAGGAACTTGGTTCATAAAGTTGTTGGTTTATAGGTTTTATGGTCCATAAATGCATAAGGACAGCTTATACGTATTGATGTATAAGGCAGTCCAAACAAGCTGCAATTTTTCAAAACGTTAGTTTTAAATACTGAATATGGTCACCGTTGGTGCAAAGTCTTTGGGTCGGTCGACAAACAAGTTACTCACGAACGTGAGCCTTCGGAATCTCCTCATTTTCGAAAAAGAGCTTTTTTGAGACCATTTACAACTATACAGGTGTTTAGTGCTGATCTTAGCCTGTAATAAGTCAAGTGGATTTACATCTGGTGATGTAAATGCCCTTTTTTGGGCATCAGTAAGATTTTGTCTTTTGGGAACTTATTAGGCTATAGTTTGAGCTCATTCGTTGCATGGTTATCTTTGATATCTCCAGCTCAGCAACCATTTTTCTGTCGCTCCTTCGAGGATTTTGTGAGATTCAAGCTTCCGCTTATCGAACAACTTTTAGAGTTGATGCCTTTTCTCGATCACCACCTTTGCAATGCTGCCGGTAGTATCATAATGGGCTTTGATTCGGCACACAATCGAGGATTTCGTAGGTTCTGTTTATAATTATTTGTGTTTCCAGTTAAATATAGGACCACACTATTACGCTCGTATTCCATTACGCAAATTCTTCTGTATGCTTGCAAACATTAAACCCAATTGAGACCGAATTAAACGTTGATGAACTGCTTAGGAAGTTACTACTTTCTGAAGTAGAAAAGGTGGTCTAAAACCCCCTGAGATTTGGAGTAACTTAAACCGAATAATGTCTCCCAGTCACCTTAACCCTTAGGTATTACCCAAGCGGCGGGTATCAGAACTAGGTCGCAATTGTCCAGGAAGATATAAAAAACTTCGAAAGTGATAAAACTATACAAAAGAAAACTTGCACCCAGGGTAGTGACAATAGTTGGCGCACTTAATTCCTTCATTCTTTTACATTTTGTGTTAACGAATTACACTTTTTTCCAAGATAATTTTAAGTGAGTAGGTTGTGTTTCGCCACGTTCCTCGCCCTCTGCAACCGGTGGAAAAAAAAACGCAGAAAAGCAAAATAGCGACTATGTTTTGTCGTGTCTTAAGCTCCGCCAGGACTCATACTTACGCCCGTCGTGCTCGTGCTTGTACTTTGTGTGTGCAATGTAAAATTGTCCCCTTTAGGATTTTCTTTATTTTAAGGAAATAAAAACGGCAGCCAGCTGCAAGGAAGAGTTGAATGAGAGAATACAGAGGTACGTACGTATAGTCGTACGCTTTATATTCTTTTGAGCAGAAGATGACGGCTGGAGAGGCGGGCATTGACATAATGAGGCTATATTTTTATACATCCCTAGTCAAGGTCGGGGTCGTTATTCTTTTAATTCGACGTCGCGACTAAGTATATAGAAATTTCCTAGTGCCACGGTTTGTGCGTACCGAGGCTGCTAAGTGATATATGGCGTAAAGGGGGTGGTAAATAAAATAATAAAAGGAAAAAAAATGTAGAAGAAATGAGACTTTTCCACTTTTACGTAATTTATTTACTTTTCGTTTCGTTTTGGTGAGCAACAGGGTGTTGGTGAAAGATGAGTAGACTGGGGAACGCGGATATGATTTTCATCGCGAAGTTCTGGGACCTTAAGAGTAAGAGGTGTTTGTAGAGTGTAAATAATATACAAAAGAAGGAATAAAAAACGTATTAGGGTAGCCATTACAAAAACAGGGAATACCGTTACACAGTTTTCTAGATTCTGAGAACTTGCGAATTACTTCAAGCTGGGAAAGACCATATTGAAATCACATTTTTCAATATCAAATACATAGGTTGGTTGCATTGCAGACTTTCTCTTAACAATTCGAATACTCTTGAACTCTCTCAAAGTATATTTTCGCCGGAACAAACCATCAAGGGAGCAATTTTTCGAGGGCTCATACGGTGATGATTGGCAAGCCATCATCGAATGTACCTTGAATCACAATTTGGTACAGTCAGTCGTTTCAAAGAGAAGAAACGTCCGCAGCAGACTGGAATTTTATATCGACTGATACTATCTAGGATAGACGTGGTGCTCGTTACATTATCGCTCGCTTGGACGAATGGATACTAAATGAGTCGAAGAATCTCGGCGGGAATTTCCTTTACTTTTGCAGCAAAGATCAATTTCAGAGTAATTCTTGCTGGCTTTCTCTTATGTAAGTGCCTCATGTCCTCATAAATTGGGCTTTATCAAAAGGTGCGGAGTAAATGCCTTTCTGCACATGTTTATGGATGCAACGCTGATTCTTTAATTATGTTAAACAGACAGACATGTTCAATATCAATATAAGTCGCCTATTTAAGAAGACTAAACTAAATTTCCCTGAAATATGCGAAACCCTGAAGTCCAAATACACACCAGACTACAGCGTCTTTTGTGAAATAGGGGGTAAGTCAATGGGACTTTAGTTACGATAGGAGAGAAGCGGTATGGGTCACACTAGTAGTCTTCTTTTAAATACAGGAATGATGGCCGAGTTTTTCTATTTCTCGGGGATAGTTATGATAAGCCCATGTTACTCTCTGTTAATGACTCCTGTGTGTCTCTCATTCATAAGTCGATGAATTTCTTCCTTTATATCCTCGTTAATTAGCAATTTTACCTGAATTTCTGTGTGGCTAATACCGTTTTCAATTACTGTTTGCTCTCCATGAACATTAAGCAGATTATGGAAATATCTCCTCCATTGGGCTGCAACCATTTCGTTATCTGGATCGTTGCGTATAACTTCTGATCTGGCCTGGTATCCTTTCCGTACAGCGTTCATTTTTTTTCCTTTGCCATTTTTATTTTTTATCCCGACTGGTGATTTCCCTCCGTAGCCCTGTTATCTTGTACGTGTGCTCTCTTTACTATTTTTCAGGGCTCTAAGTCTTAGAACATTACGGGCTTTTACTTTATCCTCGGATTCTTCATCGAACCAGTACCTTTGTTTGTTTTCCGCTGTTTCCTTTACAACACTTTTTATCGTACACTGCTTCCTTCTGTCTTGCTTTGTCGTTAGTTTCAATGCCACCAAGTAGTGTAAATTGGTTATTAATTTAGTCCTGTATTGGATATCTAAGTCCATAAAATTTTGAACTTTGAATTCCTAAAGAAGAGCTTGCGGGAACAATGTATCAAATGAAATTGCCATAAAGTCGATATCCTTATTTGTTACCGAGTTATACGAGGCGAAAAAGTGGGCAAGTACAGAGACAGACGCACACATGAAAAAGTCTTCGGGTACATATCTGCTAACATACCTACATGTATTCCGATATAGATCATAGGTATGCTAGTTATCAAAGGCAATTTGGGCACGAGACTGGGTAAAGTTTAATCTAACTCCAACAACTGTTCCCACGCCTCAATCCCATTCACCTGCCCTGAATTCGTTATCTAAAAATGTAATTGTGCTAGGTGATATCAATATTGATATTCTTAATGAATTTAACATTGATACTGAAAGCTACTTGTTTACTATGGCCTCGTATGGTCTTAAGAGTATGATTAACGAACGCACCCGTTTAACTGATTCTTCTAAGAGTTCACATATATTGTCCACATTTTTCTAAGATCTCATAAAAACAATAAAAAACATTTTTAGTGGTAAAGCATACGATTTGAAGTTCACAGATGAAAGCATGGTTATTCTAAATTACTCTTCTGTTTACAATCGTTCTGAAAACTTTAAATCCGCTTCTGATAGAGTGAAATATTATGTAGATTTTTCGATGCTGAAAGAATTTTTAACCTTTGAATGTTGGGAAACGGTTTATTCCGAAACTGATCCCTCTATAGCATTTGACTTATTTGTGGATACTCTTCAAAAACACATTAAATTGAGCACTTTTCAAGGGAATCTGTCGAGTAACAAAAAATATTTAAAACCGTGGATGACCAATAATCTTTTTTAAGAAAGTTAAGAAAAAGAAAAAATTAAGCTTCAAATGCAAAAAAACATCAAAATAATAGAAAACTCAAGAAACATTATGATAACTTCTGTAAATCGGTCAACAAAGAAATCGAAGACACTCGTAACTACTTTTATGGTCATATGTTTGCTAAAGCCGAAGGTACGCGAAGAGTGGCGTATGGTTGATAGCATTTTAGGGAAGAATAGAAATTGTGTAAAAATTGATAGCATTGTATTTCTAACAAATTTAACGAGTACTTTACTCAAATTTCCGAAAAACTGAAACCAGCCATTAAACCGAGTATAAATTGCAATTGCTCTTCCCTTTCAGGAATTCTTGTTGATGATGTTCAACCTAATAGTTTATGTTAATGTTGGTTTTCGTGGTAATATTTTCAATTGGCTGAATTCATACTTAAAAGGTAGAACATAAAAAGTTATTATAAATGGGATCTCAAGTGAACCAAGGAAATTAAAGAACGGTGTGCCTCAGTGATCTGTACTTGGTCCCTTGTTTTTACTAATATACATTAATTCTGTTTTCCAACTCTAGTTAAATGGTACTTCAACTGCTTTTGCAGACGACATTGTTTTTACGTACGAATCTGGAACTATTTTCGAAAGTATCGTGATGATAAATGAAGATCTGGAAATCTTACGGTTATCATAAACTGATTATCAGCGAGAAAACTAAATTCATGTGTTTTAAGGAATCTGGAAATAGTCTATATGATTTCAATTTATGGTGGTCACGCTCAGGACTGTATACAGTTTACTTTACCTATACCTAAGTGTGGAAAAGCAACTTTATAGCCAGTTTGTGTTGCAGCGAAAATTGTTTTAAGATCGAATAGAATAGAATAAAATGAATGAATGAAAAAAAAAATAATTTTGACCTCACCCCCGGAGCCAAGTATTCTAATTTCCGTAGCTCCCATATGCATAACCCCTCACAAACCTATCCCTCAAACTCCTCCAACCCAATTTTAGTAAGGCATTTGATTCTGTAAATCATTTAATACTCATCAGCAAGCTTGAGGCTTTTGAATTTCACTCTCAGTTACTTCGTTGGATATCTTCTTTTCTCTTAGAACGAACCCATATAGTTAAAATTGGCAATTCATTATCGAAGCCAATTAATTGTTATTCTGGCGTTCCTCAAGGTAGTCACTTAGGACCTCTATTATTTATTATATTTGTTAATGACACTACTCTCTCTTTGCTGACGATGGAGCCATTATAAGTGATGATCAGGCGTCCCTACAACGAGCACTTGATGTGTGGGTGGACATTTTTGAGGGACAGGGGTATCGTATTAGTTCAAAGAAGACAGAGTATCTGTGCTGCCCGTTCTCTGACCCTCATCAGCCTATTCCAGACATTTACTTGAATGGAAGAGTGCTTCCCAAGTGTGAAAGTTTAAATATCTGGGATCTATGATTAATAAAGAAGCAACTTGTGATGACGACATCAACCATCGCGTAAGCGTAGGGTGGATGAAGTGGCGGGAAAACTCCGCCATCTTCTGTGATCGAAAAATGCCCCTAAGCTGAAAGGAAGGCTCTACACTTCAGTTGTACGTCCGGCGCTCACATACGGTTCGCAATGCTGGACAATGCACAAAAAGTATGAGAGCAAATTAACGGCAGCTGAGATGAAGATGCTTCGCATGACAGCGGGAGTAACAAAGCGTGACAGAATTAGAAGTTCAAAGATCCGAGGAAGCCTCCACGTAAAAGAAACCATCACAAGAAAGATAGAGCGCGACCGACTCAGTTGGTATTGCCATGTTCAAAGGAGAGATCCTTTGAACCCCGTCCAAAAGGCGTTATCAATCTACGTTCCAATTTCAACACGCAAAAAAGCAGGTCGAAAAACAATTGGTGCAAACAAATGCAAAAACACCAGCATTTGATTGGCCTCAGCGATGAAGTACTTTCTGAGGTCAAACCGGCGGACCTCACAAGCGGACCAGTAGGAATGCAGTTAAGTGGGAAGGTTATGGTCCTACACTTCTGACCATAACGACGCCGGAAAAAAGGAAAAGAAGAATGACATTACTCTCTCGATTAAGCACAGCAAGTGTCTGCTATATGCTGACGATATGAAAATATTCAAAAGTATCAAAGATGTTGATGACTGCAATTTGCTTCAATTAGATTTACACAGAATCTTTCAGTGGTGCAAAATCAATGGACTTAAACTTAACCTAGACAAGTGTTATTCAATTTCGTTTTCTAAAATAGTACTAAGAGATAAAAAGACGTATGAGAAAATTCCTCTCTTTCTGGCTTACCTCCACCATGAATTTTTCAATATCTCGCTCCAAAAAGTGTCAAAGGATCTGGATACCCTCCGCCAATACATTCGTATATGGCACCTTCAACGTAGTAGAGCTGACCATGACAAGTTTTTTCGTCTCCCAGCAACCCCCTTACTCTGCTTAAATTTCCCTCTTACCTTCTATTATCAGAATGTAAGAGGTCTTCGCTCATAAACCCAAGCTGTGTTCCAACAGTCACATGCTTTACCCTTTGAAATATTTGCTCAGACCGAAACAAATCTGTTCCCCAGCATAAAAACCTCGAACAGTTCCAATCAAATTTTAATGTTTATCGCGATGACGAACTCAGTCAACCCACTGAAGTGAACTGAAGTCGTCGGGGCGTTCTACTAGCCGTCTTTAATGCAATTGACTCTTCCATTATTGCAATATCATCCTCCCCATTTCTCGACTTTACTTCAATTAATTTTGTTCTACCCAAGAAAACATCAATTGTTTCCACACCTAGCCTTCACAACCTATCAACTCGCCTTACTCATCTTAACTGAACTCAAGCAGACGATCAATCATTTTATACTGCCACCAATCCCACTACTGCAAAGGAATGTCTCTTCTTAGATCGCCTACCAGATTCAAACCTTAGCCAAGTTATTGGCGTCTTAAACCTCCTTGCCAGACAACTAGACCTCATATCCACAACTGATCCCCCCAACTCTTCTGTTTCACTTTGTCCCCTTTCCCTCTCAACTATCGATAACTTCCATCCTCCCCTCCTCCTTTCCTTCTTTCACAATTCTCCATTACAAAATAAACCCCCTACAGTTCTTGCCTCTCACGATTCCACAAAGCAAAGTTTCACATAATCAATGAATACCTTAAAAAGCCCCTCTCAATTTTGATAACCTAACCGTAAATGATGCAATATCCATATTTAATTCTATCTCTCTTTACGTTCCCATTTCACAACGCAAAATTTGTCCACCTCCCCACACTGGTACAATCGCAGACTCCGTTCTGTAAGAAGCAAAAGAAATAAGCAGTGGACAATTTTCCTAAATGTTCTAAATCCTCTAATGACTTTTCTAACTACCTGGGCAGCTATCTTCACTTTACCGCCCTTCACAAACCCCTCTATCAACGCTATTTAACTGACATGCAAGCCAACCTTATAAATGATCCTAAGTCCTTCTTTTAGTTTGTTAACTACAAAGGAAAATCTGATGGCTATCAAACCTTCTTCTCCTTCCACGATCAAACCTCGAAACCCCAATATTATCGCCAACTTTTTCGGCACCTTTTTTAAACAGTCTTTCGCCGACGACTTCTTTGCTCCAGACCTCGCTTATTTCGATTATTTACCGAATTTTCCCCATTTCTTCCTCGCACAGTCGATTCTCAAGTCATCGAGAACAAATTAAATCCACTTAATGATGAAATCACTCCTAGACCTGACGATCTCCCTGCCATATTTCTAATAAAATGCTTCTCAACCCTCGTTCTCCTTTTCTCGAATATCCCTATTCCCCCGCTTATGGAAAAAATCAGTTATCACCCCTATACTCAAAAAAGGTCCGAAGAACGTTGTTAACAACTATCGTCCCATTGCCAAACTGTCACATATACCTTAACTCTTCGAGAGTATTTTTACGAAACTCTAAGTTTTCGCTGCAAGCTTTTAATCTCCCCTAGACAACATAGTTTCCTCAAATGCAGATCTACAACTACAGATCTTGTTGAATTTGTGTCCTTTACCCTCTCGATCTTAGAGAATGGCAAAGAAGTCGACGTTATTTCAACCGACTTTAGTAAAGCTTTCGATTAAATCTCCACAGACTGATACTCTTCAAATTGTCCTCCCATTTCTTTGAAGTGGATATCTTCTTATCTGGAAAATCGCTGTTACAATTTTTTATTTTAGATCTGTCTTCTCTGACCCTTTTTTAGCTTTCTCCGGCGTCCCCCAAGGCAGCCACATAGGTCCCCGTCTTTTCGTTCTTACTATTAACGATATTGAAATGGTGAACATTCCCACATCTCACTATGACGATACCAAGTTTTCAAAACATTTCCTCCAGTCAGGACTCTGGCCTTATTCAATCTGATCTCAATAGTTTTTCCATCTGGTGTTCCAAAAATTTCTTCGAGCTTAACATTTCCAAATGCCAATCAATCATCTTTTCACGTAAACGAATCAAATTTTCTCCTCGTCTCTACTTCCTCAATAATAAACCCATCTCCACTGTTCAGGCCGTTCGCGATCTTGGCATATTATGTGACCAGGAGCTACATTTTCGTGCACACATCGATGAGATAACCCTTAAAGCTAATTCTGCAATCGGTTTCGTGAAGCGATGGTCTCGGAACCTTACGTTACCTGATCTCTTTACATAACCTTTGTCCGGCCCTTTCTTGAATACGCCTCTCTTGTTGGTCTCCTTACCAACAAACCCACATTTCTAGAATCGAGAGCATCCAACGGCGGTTCCGTTTTGCACTTCGAGGTCTTCCTTGGTACAATCATTTTAATTTTCCACCCTACCAAGACCGCCTTAAACTAATCAACATGAGCACGTTGATGGAAAGAAGAATTGTATCTGACATTATTTTCATCCAACGACTCCTTTCAGGTACCATTGACTGTGTGAACCTCTACAACTCTGTCTCTATCAGCACTAGTCCCCGCAATGTACGAAATCCCCCGTTCTTTTTAGCTAATAAGTTGGATTAAGTAAGTTTGAATTAAGCTCGTTTGCCCCCTCGACTTACTATCTCTCAATTTCCTAAATTGCATATAAGAACTTTTCCGTCATATTGTGAAACCGCCTAAGCCTTTTGCCAACAACCTGATCAACATCAGCTGGAATTCATGGTATGGAAGTCTCTCTTGGTGCTCTACTTTGGTGGGCCATGGTGAGGGCAATTTTCACAACCATCGTTCTGTATTTCTGTAATTGGAGCTCTTTATAGTTTCAATCGAGGGTATAGGGTGTGAGCAGCAGATTTTGCCTATTATACAACTTTAACGTGGAAAAAAGCCTTGATTCTAGGAGAAGTCAGGGTGAGCACTACGTGTTGCCATAAGGCTAATCAGTGTAAGGGGTGTGTGTTGTTTCAATTAACGTTTTTCACCAAACCTCTTAACCTACTTCCTTTCTGAACTTGACTCCCGAGCCTAGCCTTCAATATAACAAAAAGCCATTTGAGGTCGCGAAAGGTCTCAAAGTCCAACCACAACGTCCAATATGACATGTCGGCTTAACAATTTGTCAGATATTCATTAATTCATAGTTCTTAATTAAAAGACGAAATGAAAGGGAAGGAAAGCAAAGAGGGGACAAAGCAAGAAAGGACGAAAGAGAATAATAAAAAAAAAATGTTTATAATTTGCAAAGTTGAAATTACGTCTTTTAAGTTTGCTTTTGTATTTTCAACTGGCCGAACAAAGAAACTGGAAGGCAAATGTTCATTTACCTCCACATGTGGCGGCTTGATGCTGAACCAGAAGCATCACAAGCACCGAGCACCATGACACCAAAGCACCAAGAACTGTGAATTGAGAACGGAGATCTGCGAACTGCGAACTGAGAAAGCAGACCTGCGAACCAAGAACGGGGGTAACCCGACCCGAGCCCCAATGGCAGCTGCAGAGCCAAGCATATATAATAAACCCCGTATTATGCACGTTTATTTCCACATCCACCATATGAACTCATTAGGGACGACGGCATTAATTAAAACTTTCACAATGAAAATGATGGCAGATCTCAAAGTAGTTTGCCTGGCAGCGAGTGCGGGCGTGCAGCTCAGAACTTCTGAGTTCCGTCTAAGGGGTAGTGATGCTGTGGTATATGGGATGGGCGGTGAGCACCATTGGGTTCTTCCATCACATACGCGCATACCTATCAACAATCAGACATCTATTTGTATCTACGTGTGGGTAATGGGTGGTAGCTCGGGAGAAGAACATTACAGGAAGTCATGTCCCGGAACGACAGAACGACAGAACAAGGTGTTTCCAACTAATTCGAAGCGCTCAGAAGTATGTTTCAAAGCAACCTGCCTTCTAACATTCATAGAAATACAGCAGTAGTAGCAGCCATCCCTCAGTTTGATTACATAGATAAATACCGAAAAGGACTCGCACAACTATTACCCAGCCACCCATACATATTAATTTTCTTTTATGTCTTTTGTGGAATCCTTTCGTCTTTGTGCTGTGCTCGAGAAGGATTGAGGGCTTTTTGCATGCTCGCCGCAACGAACAAATGTGACTTTGTGGAGACGACAGAAGATGCGAATGTCGTCGTCGATGTCGCTCTTGTTGTTGTTATTATTGCTCCATGCATATGGCGTGTATGTTCATTAAAAACTGAGGTTTACAGAGAAGGTTTTCTATTCTATTCGGTTCCGTGCAGTTCTGAGAATATTTTGGTACTTTGGCTTGTGTTGTGCCGCGAAGCGTATGGGAAACAATGCACTGTTTTACGGATCAAACAGTTTCAATTTGTGCGCTGCAATGAGCTGGGCTTGGTTGCTGTTTTTAATTAGGATGCCATGTCAAACGAGAAACAATTTTTGATGTTTTTTGCGTGAGTGAATGGATGGCAAAGGGCATGCTGATGATTTTGGTATTGTTACTTGCAACGCACGCGGTAAGATCGCATCAATCAAACTCAGGGGGAAATTGAAGTAATGGATTCGTTCACAATAATTTGTAAAGGAAGATTCAGTTCGATAGCCACTTTGTAGGAAATTGTATAGGCATATGGTGTAACCATTATCCTCAGATCGCCAGTTCTCTATTTCTGCCCACGACTGTGAATGGCTCAACAATACTGCATTTGTGGTTGCGGTGAGCAGTGCTGTTTACCGTGTACACAGAATCGAGAAAAGCGCCGATCGAAATGACTCTCTCCAGTGGATCCTCGATCAGAAGTCAGCACATGCCCACGTTCGTATTCTCGCTGTATTTTCTATCGTCTGGGGGGTTCCGACATAAGGGATATCGTTATGTTATTTACTCCTGAAAAGTTTATTTATTTGCGGGAACATGCTCGGCTGTTTGGATTCCATAGAACGAACTTTGCTCAAGTGCAGACCGACAGCTTTTCCGTACTTTTTTGCGGGTTTTTGATCACCGATTTTAGCATCCTTATTTCCGGATCGTGTGGGTCTGTAAAATGTCTTTATAACCGTTTAAGCTTAGAGACCCTTCTTTTTTCTCTGTGATGTTCGTCGATTGTTGGCAGATTTGGATTTTTTTATTTTTTAATTATTTTTTATTGTTTTACTGTCCCAGATAATTTACAAATAGCTAGTATACAAATTTTACATATATGTAAAGGGTCCGCCAAATAATTTTTTGTTTTTTGAAAATGCTATAAAAAAAACTACTGAATATTTTCTCAAATTTCTTTTTTTATTTGAAAGTACAATCCTTCCGGTTAATAATGGAAAATAATTTCATTCAAATGGCTGCCTCGGCTGGCCATGCAGTAGCCTACACGATCGGTCCAATTTTTCAGCACATTATCGATTGTGTGCAGCTGTATTTCACCAATGGCTTCACGAATATTGTCCTTTAAAGCGTCAATTGTCTCTGGCTTGTCGGCGTAACACTTATCTTTGACGGCACCCCACAAATAATAGTCCAACGGTGTCAAATCGCAGCTCCGAGGTGGCCAAACGACATCAGCTCTGCGGCTGTTAATGCGATCTTCAAAAACAGGGCGCAAAACATCGAGTGTAGCTTCGGCTGTGTGGCACGTAGCGCCGTCCTGTTGAAACCAAATGTTGCCAATATCCTCCTCTTCAATTTTTGTGAACAAAAATTCGTTCAACATGGCCCGATAACGATCGCCATTGACTGTAACGGCCACTCCTTGCTCATTTTCGAAGAAAAATGGCCCAATTATGCCTCTGGACCAAAATCCGCACCAAACAGTGGCTCGTTTTGAGTGCACCGGCTTTTCAATGTATGCGTGCGGGTTTTCTGTGCCCCAAATGCGACAATTTTGCTTGTTTACATACCCGCCAAGATCAAAATGAGCTTCATCTGAAAAGATGATTTTTTTGGCAAAATCGGCATCTTCTGTAAGTCGATCGCAGGCCCACTTAGCGAAACGAAAACGCATTGGATGGTCAGTTGGCTTCAACTCCTGAACCAATTGGACTTTGTATGGCGTCATACCAAGGTCTTTATGCAAAATTCGTCTCAATGATGTCTCCGAAATGTTCAATTGTTGAGAACGACGGTGAATTGATGTTGATGGCGCTTCACGCACACTTTCTGCCGCAGCAGCAATATTCTCGGGTGTACGCACTGTTTTTGGCTTTTCACGCTTTGGTTTATCGATGAGGATGCCAGTTTCTTTCACTTTTTTCACAAGATAACGAACATACGGAGCTGACGGTGCTTCTCTTCTTCCAAAATCCGTACGCAATTTTCGCACACATTCTGCAACACTACCATGATTTTCAAAGTAATGTCGCAATATTTCCCAGCGTTGTTCAAGCGTATACACAACCATATTCGTTCAGCGGAAGGATAAAACTAATTATCTGTCAAATCAGACATGAGCTAAGTGTTACCATTCACGAAATAAGCACTACTTGAAAAAAAAAACCTTAGATGGCGGACCCTTTATGTACCATCTATGGAGTTATCCCTTCTATGCTGATTGAAACCTTGAAATTGCAGAAGAGAATCCATGTAAAATGTAAATCTTAGATATTCTATTCTGCGCCCTTTGAAGCTCCGTTACCCGATATTGCGCTGTATTGCCTCCTGTCGTTATATCATATTAAGGTATGGACTCCACCAAGGAGAAATATACTTGCTCGAGGACTGTGAACGATGTACTCGTGTACGATAAAGAGAGAGAAAGATGTACGCTTGCGCAGGTACTTTATGTGGGTATCCCACCTAAAGTTGTAGTCTATTTCAACACCAAGGTATCGATACTCATTGACCATTTCAATATACATAGTCCGTACAGTCATCTGCTTGGCTTATAGATGTTTGGTTCAAATTTGTTTAATGCAGGCATTTAAAACTATGAAATCGAATTCTAACAGGTGTCCTCATTGTATGCGTTGGCCGAATATGAATTATCCTAGTTCGTTTCGAGTTGATAATGAGTCCATTATCGTGAGACCAACGAAAAACGCCATCAAACTCGGTTTTCATCGTATCAGTAGCACAGTTTATGTCTTTGTCACTCACAATTAAGGCTGTAACATCAGCATATTGGAGTCCAGTGCTGTTTCGCAGAACTTATAGTATATCATTTACATAGATAATGAAAAAGAGGGGGCCTAAGATAGAGCCCTGCGGCACTCCTATCTCAAAATTTTGTAGATCGCGAATGCTATTTGTTATTTTCATCGTGTAACCCCTATCACAGAGATAACTTGCGAACCAATCCAATACATATATAAATATTCGACATTGAGGGAGCGACAGCATGTGTAACGCTGCTAAACGGCATGGCGTAAATGAAGCACTGGTTTTGTGGATCAAAGCAATGCTTGTGCACAGGACATTGATCGCTGATGCAGGCCTCGAAGAATGTGTCAAGTCTGGAGTAAACAGGGACTGTCCGCAATGTGGCATTTTCTCTTCGTTGTTATGGTGCACGGTGGCCGATTATCTGCTCGATGCTCTCAATGCCTGTGAAATCTATGCCCAGGCCTATGCAGATGATGATGCTGTTCTCTCTGTCGGCTCATCTTTAGCGACTGTTTGTCTCAAAGCGCAGGCGGCGCTAGATGTGATCGAGGGGCAAGAGATTAATCTTCTTAAGACTGATGTCGTTCTCTTCACGAGAAGGAGGGAAAATACAGGCATTACTCAGTTGGTGCTAAAAGATCCCAATATTCAAGGACGTTAAGTACCTGGGAGTCATCTTAGATAGCAAGCTTCTTTGGTCAAAGCATGCTGAGTCCAAAACCACCAAAGTGCTGTCAGCTTTTTGGTAATGCAAAGGTACCTTTGGCAAAACATGGGGCTTATCGACGAAAAAGGTCTTTCGGCAATGATAAGACCTATAATCTCATATGCATCGGTTGTTTGGTGAAACAGGCTAAGAGGCAAACAAGTCGTGGCCTCTTTCACCAAACTCCAAAGAGCGGTCTGTCTCAGATGTACGGGGCCTTTCCCCAGAACACCGAGAGCTGCTCTAGGTGCTATGGTGAATCTCCACCCCTTGACATACATATATATCTATATAAATGGTCCTTGGTACAACTCGCATTGAAGTGACAGTGTACTTGCGCGAGAAATAGCATACGACCCCGGCCTCATGGATATGCCTCCGACGCAATGACACCTGCACTATAATTTCACAGTCAAATTTCCATGGCGTCAGGACTGGCTTTGGCCAGACACTGAATCTGGAATGGAATGTCTTCACATTTTCACAGATGGCTCCAGGACTGGGCAGGGATCCGGCGCTGGAGTTTTCTTTGAGCGCGAAAACATTTGACATTCGCACTACTCGTTAGGGAAATATGCGTCTTTGGAAGGGAAAAAGCATATGCCCATGCGTCTGCAGTGATAACCAAGCTGCACTCAAAACTGTGTCCAACCCTCTATCCAACTCCAAATTTGAAACAAATTTTGAACAAAGTGGGAAGACTAAATTCACTTAGGCTCAGGTCACTCTGGGATCCCAGCAAACGAGATCTCCGGTGAACTCGCTAGAAGGGGCTCAAAGTAGAGTTTCTCAGGACTTGAACCCACCTTAGGCCTACCTGTTTCCACGGTCAAATCTAACATCAACGACTGGGTCTTTAATGCACACAGTCGTAGATGGAGGGAATATCCAGGATGCAGGATGATTAAGCGAGCTGATGTCTGCAAGAAGTCCGTACCCTTGGAACCGATGTGATGTGTGCCGAATCTCTTAGCTCTACATCACTGAAACCCCTCCTCACTTTTCTCCGGACAACGGGGAAATTACAAATAAAGACAAGGTGTCTGTCTGGTAGTACAAAGGACCAGTATTTGTGTCTGAGTATTCAGACAGATAGTAGAAGCCTCCATAAGAAAAAATTAAATTAAAATCCAATATATGGCACCGAATACCAATATTTTCTAGTTTTTCAATATTTTTTCTGACAAAGTGTGTCAAAAGCTTTTTTAAAATCGATAAAAATCACCAGCGAATACCTAATTGTTCCTGTTCATATTGGTTTTAACGTTTCCTTTTCTCATGAAGCCATACTGAGTATTATTTATGGTCTTGAATCTTTCTAAGTAATCTTGTAAGTTTTTTGCCATTGCTTCCTGTAGTACTTTGTCTTGAACTGGTAGGATGAATATAGGATGGTAGACGTCGTCTTTCTTTCCAGATTTATAAATTTAATTTTATGTTTTTTACGAAATAGACTTTCTTCTAATGACTTTTTTACCAACTTCGTGAGGGCTGGTACTAAGGCACTAAAGTTATTTTTTAAGTCCTTTGATCTCATATTATCTACTTCAGGCGATTTGTTGATAGTCATTTTGTTTATCATAAATTTATGTCTTCTTCTGTCGTGTATCCTAGAAACGTGAATGTAACGCACTTATTTCAAGGTCATTATGCCGCAATGGTGCACAATAAAATTGATTACATCATTAAATTGTGTTTATTCATTATGTCGTACTTCGATTAATTGCGTCTCAATGTTATTGGAGGTATCCTTTGGGTCCTTTCTATAGTTAAAATAAATTTATTTCTATAGTAATTTGATTTAATTTCCATAATATTTTTGTTGGTGTAGTTTCGGAAGGATTTATATTGATTATAATTCCACCACCGGATCTATTTTGCCTATTTAATAATTCAGCGTTAAATCTGAAAAATGCCATTTTCGTCATCAGTGATATTTGTTTGAACATTTTTACGAGGGATAGTTTAATCCATTGCCTGCTTTATGACGACGTGGTAAGTGGTAAGTGTTTGTCAAGTTTCGGCTTACAGGTGGATTAATTCCGCTCAGGTGTTTTTCTCTTCTCAATGATCTTGAGAAGAGCTTACATTTTGATAGTCGAAGGCATACACTGATTCGTACCGTTCCAGTTGCGAGAGTTTGTTGGGTATGGACCATCTTCGTTTTAAAAATATATGGCCCAATAACGCCGCCTGCCCAAAATCCACACCAAAGAGTAAGTTTCTTCGTATGTAAAACCATCAATAAAGCTCTCCTCAAAAGCGGCAATTTTGCTTTTTTATTCAATCAAAAATGTGTCTTATGACATTTTTAGCCCAAACTTTGAATCTCCTTCTGCCTGCTCTGGAGCCCAATTTGTGAACGGTACGTATGCTTGTTGAACTTGAAGCTCCAGATCTTGTGTCAGTTGGACCTTTTACGGATGTAGTCTAATAATTGCCAAGTAGGGTTCACAGAAAGCCAAGCCCTTGTCACGTCTCGAGAGGATTGGCTCTTCAGCCACAGCAGTGTCCTAAAGGGTCTGCTCAACCAGCAACTGCAATGCTTTCCCTGAAAATGTTTTATAGCTCGCGAAAAGTTTGTCAAAAGACGAATTTTTAAAATACAATAAATTTAAGCAATTTTGACGGGTTGTTCAATGAGTTGTTCCATAGTAAAATTGTTATTATGAGAGAATATAAACCTTACAAGAGGACAGTGCTGCAGCTTGCTACAGATCCTACTGATATAAAAGACGTCGAGGTTCTTAGTATATAGACCTTCAACGATATCTCAAAGTCTTCTTCAGTCAGTTTTCTTAAGTAAGAAGTAGGATTTGCTGACATCAAGACGCCTTCTGTACACCTCCACTATCACGTAAAGGTGTTTATAACACACCCATGGTTCCTGCGTAGATGTTATGTGAAGATTCATTCTACTGCTTGCAAGTTTACTACTTAGAGGAGCTAAAGCAGCCCTGCAATGATGCAATCCGAGAAAAAATCATTCTCGGAAAGAGAATTCGAGCTGGAACAGCCGCCGGTAGAGAGTCACTTAAAGATCCTGATTAGGATCGGGCGTAGAGCCAATCTACCTATTTTCAACCTGTTGCAGGATCAAATCCCCGATTTGGTTACAGAAACAAAGCTAAATCAGAAGGACAAAATTCGACTGAGACTGGCTGATACGAACGAATGGTCTACTAACTGTCTATGGACCTTCGTATATGACAGTGACCATTGCGAACTTGCCATAATCAAATTACCAGACTAATCCGCAGAAATAGGTCTAAGAGTAGGTCCAAACGTACCCCTGCCAGTTCTCCAACGAGAACGTTCACTTCGAGTGCCTCTTTCCCACCGTCTAATAGTAACCTGTCCAACAAATGAATAATATGTATATATGGTGAAACAGATGGACGATGGACAGTATAATACCACGCCAATGACATCATGATACCCTGAACGTGTACCGAAACGCGACAATGAACTGCATTTACAGAAAAGTAGATTTCTGACAAGACCTAAACTCTTGTGCAGGCGTTTTTTTTTTTGTTGGAAGCTTTTACTATCTATTACAGACAACACCTTTCTTTATTGTATTTTTCCCGTTGTCTAGAGAAAAGTGAAGAGGAGCTTCAGTGATGTAGAGCAAGCGAAGGCGGGACAGTTTGCAGAGAAAGTGTTCTGCTGTGTCAGCCTCCTCGCAACTTGTAGCACAGGTTGGCGTCTCGCTGATGCCAAGCACGCAAAAAAAATGACGCTCACCAGTTTTCTGCAATCAATTTTAAGGATAAGAAGAATGTTGCGGATTTCTTGCAGACAAGACTCAACCGCTGATTTAGGATCTGACTGTGGAATGCCTCTGAGTCCCTTCTAGAGAGTTCATCAGAGGTCTGAATTCAGGTCAGAATTTGATCAAAAAGGTCATGAGATCATGCACTAATTTGGGGCTGGTTAAAGGGTTGGACAAAGCATTGAGTGCAGCTTGACTGTCACTGCAGACCCATATTCCTTTCCATTTGTGCTTCATAACATAGTGCATGGCCATTACTCCTAGGATAGCGTATATCTTTGGTTGAAAGACACATAATTTCCTAGCGAAAAGTGCAGTCGGACGTTTTTGCGTTCAAAGAAAAAACCCCAGCGCCTGATCCCCGCCCAGACCTGGAGCCATCTGTAAAAGTGCGAGGACAGTCCTTTCCAGGCCAGATGCCATGGTAATTGGACTATGAAATTATGGTGCAATGGGACGGCAGGTGCCATTGCGTCGGAAGGCATATCCAAGTCGTGGGATAATTCTTGCGCAAGTACACTACCACACCAATCCGAGTTGTACCAAAAACCATTACTCTTGAGGCGAGATATGACTCTTAGTGCGCATCCTCTGATATATGTATATGTATGTCAAGGGGTGGAAGATTGTTTTTGACCAAAGAAGCTTGTTACCTAAGACGACTTCCAGGCACTTAGCTTCCTTGGATGTCGGGATGAAAATGTCTTCTAGTACCAGCTGAGTCATGCCAGTATTTTTCCTTCTTCTCGTGAAGAGAACGTGAAGAAGACGACATCAGTCTGAAAAGGATTAACGGTCAGCCCATTACTCGTGAACCAGTCATCGATCACATTTAGGGCCGCCTGAGCTTTGAGACAGACAGTCGCTAAACATAGGCCGATAGAGACAACATCAACAGCATCGTCATAGACCATGGCATAGATTCCAGAGGCATTGAGAGTCGACCACCATGCACCTTAACAGCGAAGGCACGACGCCACCTTGCGGGCAACCTCTGCTTACGACAGATTTGACACATTGTTCTAGGCCCGCATCAGCGATCAATGCCCTGTGCACAAGGATTGCTTTGATCCAGAAAACCAATGCATCATCTACGCCATGCCGTCTAGCAGCGTTACACATGCTGTCAAAAGCTGCGTTATCAAAAGCTCTCTCAATATCGACGAAAATGCCCAGCACGTACACTTTCCTTTCGAGGGCGCATTAAATTCTCCCAACTAGGTATTGAAGGGCAGTCTCAAAGGATAAGCATGTTACATCTCCGAGAGAGGATGCCTTTGGAGAGCAACTAACAACTTAACTAGTCTTTCCAGTCATTCCATGCTTTTCAGCAAGACGGATATTAAACTGATTGGCTTAAGACCCTTGGCGAGTGAGTAATTTTCTTTTTATTTTACGTTCTTATGGTGTTTGTCAAACAACCTGGACGGGGTGCATACAGTCTGTATCGAAGACGTTCGTTCACAACTTTCCGGGGGTGGTTGACCTAGATATGATTCGAGAGATTCGACTGAATTTGTCGCGTTGGTTGTAGTTCACATTAACTTATTTTGTTTTCATGTCATTAAGGTGTTGTATTGAAAATATGAATTTTGAAGTGATCTTATAGTTTAGGCAAACTGTTCGAAATTAATGATTTATATTTACTATAGTTCCATCTAGATGGCGCTATGTGATCTACAAACCATATAACAACCGATCTTCTGCGCACTGGGTTCTACAGTCATGTAAATAGCCGTTTTGTAGTTACGTTTTAAACTCCGGTGGACTTCTGTGTTCGGCGATCTAAAAGACAACATTTTATTCTGGAACTAATCGGAAGACTTACTGTCTTAAATAAAATATTAAATTTTGGAAAACATTGAATTTTCTATTCGTTAAGCAATTTTAAAAAGATACTCGAAAGTATGGACTGGCTGAAGCACGTATTAGTGGCCAGACCCAAAAGCTTTCCTCAACAATTCGTGATTGGTTTTTCATTCACCTGGAAGCTACTATAACATGTATTGCCGGCTGCACTTGGCGACTTTCGAGAAGTTTTTAGTAAGACAAAATATCGATGACTTTTCAGTTGTCGATATTCAAATCTTAAGAAGTTTTTTTCCAGACAATTATACTAGAGATAGTTTTGTCAGCAGCCCGCCCTACCCCTGAGCCCTGGTACCCTTGGTTATTATGTATAGTTTCGGCTTTTCATTTTATTATTTTTCTTAGATATTGCTCCAGTGGCATAATTCGACCAAAAATTGCACACAGAATCTTCTTCTTGAAACGACCAAGCCTTAATCCGTTTTTTCTGAAGTGCATGCTTCTACGCCGCGCCGTATAGTAGAATGCAATGGTTAAGGTATTCTCATCTTGGTCTTTGCAAAGAGCTCTGCTACATAATTGTTTCTGAGCCTGTGATTGGGCAGTGCTTGATAAGATACTCAAGATATGGTTTTCCCATATCTGACCTATGCTGAACACCAAAAGTTCTCCATTGCTATCCAATGTATTCTGACGAATTTGGCAGGGTTATCGAACTTGGTTTTCTTAGCTCCTTGTTATGCATGGTGCATCTGTAGGCGGCAAATTTCGTATATCTCCAAGGTCTATGGGGAACAGGCAGATGCTGCTGATATCCTCCGTCCATATTTTGCAGTTTAACTTGTGTTGGCTCAATATGTATAAGCAGATCACCTCCAGTTCCTTTAAAAAGCTCTACGAAAAATCTAAGTATGCTAAAAATAGTATTAAATTTCAATTTGGATATCGTTATCTCTACCGGCCGTTATTACTACCGGCCGTTTGAAACTCTGAATTTCAGAACCTCGTTGACAACCCTTCGCCAAGCCTCTCTGTCATGAGTGTGCTCCTTTCACGTTTCGTTGTTTTGCTATATCTTAAATAGAAGATGCTTGGGTTCATCATTGGCCTAAAAAAATCTTGCATCTTCGTTTTCCCCTTTGGCAATATTATCTTACGATTCCCAATTGACATGCATTTTCCTGAATTTCATAATACGAATCGCATTACCATGAAGAAAATCCCCTTCGAGAAGTTTACTCTGCCCATAACAGCACTGTCTTACAACTCAAATTATTTAATAAATTAATAAACGTCACACGCTTACCACAAGAAAATAACCATTTGCCCTCCGAATGCCCATTATCCGCTACAAGCCCCGTACACAGGGGCTTTAAATTAAAACAAATTTGCATCCCTCCTTTCGAGTTACTTCCAGCACATAAATCATTCATTCAACCACTTTCCGGCTGACCAGTGTTCTTGGTCAGCAAAATTTCATTCGATTATGAGTGAAACTTAAAAAAAAAACAGAAAACAGGTTTGTCGCAGCAGACGGACGACAAGATGTTAATTGAAAACGTGTGCGGTGGATAAGGTTTTAACCGTACACATGTTGATGATCAGGAACGCTGCACTCTGACCTTTTCCTGTGAAAAGGTCTTTCTTTTCAGTAAGGGATCGAAATACGTTTTGGTGATTTTTAAAGTTAATTTTGGAAATAAGAGGATTGAAACTTGCCCATATGAAGGGCGACTTCTTCTTGATCTTGGAGGGAGTTTTTCTTACGTCAACTATTCACGTCTTTATTCAATTAGGGTTTGGAGAGAATTTATTAAATTATTCGAAAGGTTTATTATACCAAATGTCTTCGGTGTTTGACAGGAATTTTCAATATTAAGTTCATGTTATCTTATAGCCCTCATTACCCTACTTATTCCACATTTTTATTGGTTGTTAGCGTGCCAATTCAGCGTATAACAAACTCACCAACAAATCCCATGATAAGCTTGGCATCTGTCATAATATCATCATTATAACATTTTTGAATCTTCATAAGCATCCCATACGAGGTATGTTCAAAAAATAAGGTGACTTTTATTTTTTCTTGAAAAATTATTAATTTTCCTCAAATATAATGCAATTATATCAGCGCTTTTTCCAATCATCGAAGCACTTCTGTTATACGCTTTCTGATTCAGCTTAAAGAGCGATGCGGTCTTTATCCCCTTAATCAAAGACTTTTCAGTTTTTTGGAAGAAAAAAAAGTCGCCAAGTCTGGGATATACGAGGGTGGTCCGATAAGTACTTAGCCTACAAAAGAAAAACAAAAATTTTGGAGAAATGGCTACTTTTGGCGATACACTCGACCCAGCGATGCTCCAACTTTTTTAACCCGTCTGAAAAATACGTTTTCTCGAGGTCTGCAAAGTAGGCCTCCGTGGCGGCGATGACCTCCTCATTTGACTGAAATTTCTGCCGGCGAGTGACTTTTTCAAGTTTGGAAACAAAAAGAAGTCGCACGGGGCCAAATCTGAAGAATAGGGTGGATGGGGCAGCAGTTCGTAGCCGAATTCGACCAATTTGGCCGTGGCGAGGGCGGAGGTGTGAGCCGGTTATCATGGTGGAAGAGCACTTTTTTCTTCGCCAAGTGGGGCCGTTTTTTCTTCAATTCGGCGTCAAATCGGCCCAATAATTTGGAATAGTACAGCCCTGTGACCGCTTCGCCCATCTCCAGGTAGTCGATATGGATCACACCTTGTGAATCCCAGAAAACGTTGGCCATCATCTTTCTGGCCGATGGGACAGTCTTCGGAGCACGTTCGCCGGGTGAAGTCCACTGTTTCGACTGTTGCTTGGTCTCTGGTGTGTACCAGTGGATCCATGTTTCATCGACGGTCACGAAACGATGCAGAAACTCCTTCGGATTGCGCTTAAACAGCGTCAAACACTGCTCTGAAGTAGTCTCACGGTTGCGGTTGTTGTCCGGAGTGAGCAAACGCGGCACCCATTGCGCCGACAGCTCTCTCATGCCCAAAATTTCATGCAGGATATGACATACGCGATCTTTTGAAATGCCTACTGTCTCTGCTATCTCGCGCACCTTCAATCGGCGGTCTGTCAATACGAGATCGTGGATTTTTGTCACGTTATCCTCCGTGGTAGCCGTTTCCGGGGCACCTAGACGTGGCTCATCAAAAACCGACGTGCGAAAACGTTGAAACTCGTTAAACCAATTTTTGATAGTCGCCATCGAAGGAGAAGAGTCACCGTACGCAGCATCCAAGCGCTCTTTGACTTCGCTGCGCGATTTCCCTTCAAAAAACAAGAATCGAAGCACCGACCGATATTGCTCTTTTTCCATTTTTCTAAAATCCGCCCACACTCCCGCTCCCACACGCGGTCAAAACAAAACTACGAGTCCGATGTGGCTGACAGTAGCGACAGTAGCCGTCTACTAGAATGTACTATACGATAGTAAGTTGCTCTTGCGATACTGGCGCCATCTGGCGGTGAGGCTAAGTACTTATCGGATTACCCTCGTAGGCCAAATGAGGTTGGCCATGCGTACATATAAATGGCCCGAAAAGGAAGCTTAATTATGGGTCTTTATGGGAGTTGTCGTTTTTACGTCATATTCAATTGTTGATGATGACGAGGCAAACTTTTCATGGGGGCTTAAAGATTTTCTGTTTTTTGCGATTTACAATGACGCCCGAGGAAGGCATAATTTTAGACAACTCTTGACCTATTAAATGTATCATCATCATCAATCGTCCGTGTTGCTATTCGCTATCCATCCTGGACCTGGATAACAAATTTTGATCATTCATATTCAATAGTTCGAAGAAATGATCAACACAAATGATCGACAATCGTTTCTTTACGGACTACATCCGTCGATTATTCTCCCCTCATCCAGCGCCATGTTTTGAGTATATATGTATATCCACCGTTATCTTTAGTCACTATACAACGAGAGATCGCAACAACACACTCAAACATATTTACAAATTGCACATGTACTGGAGACTTGGACCCCGCGCACCAAACCCTTCAACACAAAATCCTTACGAATAAATGGCTAAAAATAGTGAAATCTTCAAACCCCCATAAAAATCATATGGTGCATTTGCGCCAAAAATACCTTGGGGGTTTTTCATATCCCACCAAGGTTAACAAATGCCCAAAGTTTCATCCCAATTGGGGGTGCCCCCTAAACGTAGCTGTATCCCTAACTTCTGACCGTCGCATTAGCCCTTAATATGATCAAAGTCAGACTGCAACAATGCACTGATGACTTTGATTTACACTATTGATTAGCTTAGAGAACTAATGGGTTCGCTACTATGGGTTCCAAAAAATATTGGAAAATTCAACAGAATTGGTTATCAATATCAATAACATTGACCTCGTCGTAGCAACGCTGTCACATTTGACAACAAACTTCGTAGTCATTACATACATAAATCATGACTGGGCATGCCGAACCCGGTGAGCTTGTACAACAAACTTTCTAACTAAATGGTGTCGAAGCGCTTTTCAAAATTGACCCGTAACTCAGTTTTTGTCCTATTCCGTCTAACATCTGTTCCGATCATGGCCCGGCAAAGCATTTTTGATCTCTCCAAAGGCCTAAAGATTGGACTTGCAGTATGCTATGCTGGCAAAATGGGCAACAGTTGTAGCTAGATGCAGAATACTTTCAAGTCGAATAATTTAGTTAAAAATTTGGAAAAACAGCAAGGTGGATTCCTAGTTGATAATATGATTGTGTAAATTCCCATTTCATAAGTTTATGTGATAAATATCTATATTGGAATTTTTCAGACGAGGTTACAGACAATCTTGCATAAAAATCAGGCAAAATAAGTGTAGTTCGAGAGATTACAAAATTCCTGTTACTTTTTGAACAGAACTTTCCGACATTTTAAAACTTCTTTTGCTGTTTTGATGATTTATCTAGTCAATGCCGGATTGAATTAAAACTACTCGAGCTTGGTATAGACGCGGTCCGTCAAGGACGGGTATCATTACGTGTAAGCATGACCTTCCCTATCCCCCCAGAACCGCATATGCAGGCAACTAACATTTCAAATCTTAAGATCCAAAGAATAAGTGGCATGTTAAGAACGTCTCTTGCAGCTCTTACTTTACTGGCCACTACTGGAAAACATCAAACACATTTCAACGACTCATTCAGCTCTCTCTAACTAGGACGTCGAAAGCTGTTTAAGAGCTCTATCTTTGACTAACGTCACAAGTTGTTATAATTAAAGAAAAAAAAAAACCAACAAATATACATACTCAAGAAATCCAAAGGAACATGTAACGCTGGTAATGAAAATTAGAGTGGAACCCATGGCAAAGTTTAAATCCTTTTCAATTCCATTCCCAGAAATGCGGTACCTTAGAACAGATATTCATTTCATCTTTCAAATGACATCCGACCATTCACATAGGCTCAGACGAATGTACGTATATTCGTGTGTGCATTTGTTAGTACATATAGGAAAATAATTGGCTCTAAATAATGTTCGCAGTAGCAACGAGTGAATACTCTTTCTTTATTTCAATTAAGGTACGTCGACGATGACAGCGACAGCGACAACGAGGACAGGAAGATGAGAACGGCCGGGTCCTTCAATGCAAATAGCTAAACAACCACCACCACCACCATCACCAGCCATCCCTGAACGTTATTCCCCATTTTATAAACAAACAACCAACCCATGGCCATGCTGTCGAACAGCTCATATGTGTGCTTAAAAAAAAAAGAAGCAAAATCAGAAGAAAGAACGGACCGCGAGCTTGTAGTAGGTACGGTTCGGGAGAGTTGCCTCAAAGACGACCACGGACGAACGATATACCGAATAAGTGTGTGCTGATTACCGCCGCGATATACATATATGACATGCATGTATGGAATCCACAGAGATAAGATTTCTCCACTCGAAAAACAACCCCCAGCGCTTAGCAGCTAGTACATTCTAGCAATCTATTTAAATTGAGAGCAAAGCAAAGAAACAGAAAACAACAAAATACAGGAGCAAAGCAGCCAAAGGAAAATGAGGAATGGCGAACTAGAAGGATGTGGGGGAGATGAAAACTCAAAAGCGCGACCGTCATCTCCATGGCGCATACAAAGACACGCGACGCACGGTAGAGCAGGTTGTGGGCGAAGCTAAAAAGGATAAATATGTCCCAGTGCTACTTCACATTCGTTGAGTTTATATCCCAATTTTTAGTAGTCCTTTCACAAAAGACAAGAAAAAGGAACAAACAAAAAAAAAACCGTTCACATGTGCACATGTATGTCCTCCGCCCATTCCAGTCGTCAATCTCCCCCCAACACGGAGCCAGGGGATGGCAGGAGGGTGAGATGATGAGATGCTGCAGCGGAGAACGATCTTCGGCGGCCATCCCTTATCGCCTGCTGTGGCAAGTCTCTCTGCGATACACCTCATTGCTGGCACTTAGACCTGTCGTTTTTCAAAAAAAAAAGAAAATTCTTTTGTGCTCCACAGCGGGGGTGCTGGAGACTGTCGATGGCAGTGGTTTGGGTGGTGGCACCATAACACATGGAGCCCGTTGCTAGTGGCGAAGCTCTGGGAATAACGATTGTGGTAGGGAAGAGGATGAAGATGGATACAACGTACGGGGGATACGTGAAACCGTACATGCGGCCAACGTCGTCCTTATCGTAGATATACGATGTGGAGTACCATCGTACAGTGGAAGAACGGATGGAAGGGAAAAGAGAAAGCCCGGGTGAGTGTATTTAAATTCGACCCTTATAAAATGGAACAAAGGGACATCAGAAGCGCACATACTCGCCTGTGGATATGCTTATATGTGAAATCTATACATTGTCACACACGTGTGTGAGTGAAGTTCGAAAAGGGTGCGATGATGGCATACGAGAGTAGTCTCCATCAAGACGTAGGAATTGGGCTCCCGGAGCAGGGAGCAGCCAGCTACAAGGATGAGTCTCTACTCAGAAGAAAACCCAAACGAAGAAGAGGCAGAGAACATAAATGAAAGGCGGACTAGTTCCTGGATGGTATTCCCATCAGCCGTAGGGAGAAATGGTAAAACGAAAATAAGAAGAAACAACATCTGTGCCATGCGGTGTGGCGCGGTATGGTGCGAACGTTCTTTCCAGGATGACATAGCCGCACAATCTCATGAGTGGCTTTGCATCCTGGCAGAAGCCTGCCTAGCAGCATCGTACGTTGCTATAACCAAGCCAAACGGGGAGCAGCATTCTTCAGCAGTTTTCGGTCTTCACTGTTCACTGTGCTCAGTGTCGTTCGATGTACGTTTATCCTGTGCTCCCCAGTTCCGACTATGCCACACTATGTGCGCTTGTATGTACGGATGGATGTGTGTGGAGACCGAACGGTATGTTGCGCTGGTTTTTGTCAGTTGATTTTCAAGTGACGTCGTCGTGGTTTGAGTTCGAGTCGAATGAAGTAGGAGGCCTGTTTGGGGGACGATTGGTGGGGTTACGCGCGCACACAATGTATTGCAGAGGCAATATATCAGGAGCGATGCTATGTCACAGAATAAACCCAGATATACGAGTACACACAATATCAATAGGCAATGGCAAAGCACTGTTTATATGTTTTCTATTTAGTTGTCTGTAGCTGAGCTGAGCGAATGTCAGGCATTCCACTCATATGGCTTTTGGGGTTATCTAAAACAAGATGGCCGACGGCCTGTCATGCGATTGGATATACAAAAAGCACCGAACACAGTTCCTATGTGGATAAGGACACGATGGGTTGATAGAAGGGGGTTGTTTGCTTGCTTGGCCTGACTGCTTTCTGCTCTAACGTTCGGGGGGGGGCTTGTTGCCATTCAATGTACACCATCTCACATATGATGTATGTTGTGTAGATATATTTCTATAGGTGGAGGACCATTCGTTCTTTCGTTCGCTCACTCGTTCATTTGTGTTTGACTACGTTGTGTATCCCATGCCATTATGTATTTGAGGTCCTTTCTATGTATGAAAAGGGAGTATAACTACTATGTGCGCTTGGACACACAAAAGAGACGTTCGTTCATGTCGTTTCGTTTCGTTTTCCAGCACCTACCACCTACCATATGAGTTAGATACTTCTATAACGTGCATTTGTATGGTCGATCTTTCCTGCCATTTCGTTTCGTTTCTCCTCGGCCTTCTTGGATGTTCACGTACATAATTTAGTTGGTGTGATTTCGGGATATATGGGGTGGACATTGGCGTGGCATGGCACATATATCTATGTGTACATATCACATGGACAACCTTGCAAGCGACTCACACAAGGGTCCAAGCTTTAGATTGGCATAGGGAATCCTTTTGACAGCGCGGTGATTATGTTGATGACGCTCTTGTTCGGCTTCATACATGGCTGCACAATGTTGACTACTCGTTGGGGCATGCCATTTGCATTGGGAAGGGACGGGTGATGACTTAAACTATTTTGGTGTTCGTATGAAAAGCAGCTTAGCAATGCAGAACTAAGAGATTGTGTTTTGTGGTATTAAGTAGGCGCATTGCTTAGGAGGATGCAGGACGAATATGTCGCGGTGTGTGCGGATTATAGTTATAGAGGATTACACACGTTTTCTAAGCACTTGAAAGGAACTTCTCAGTTGAATTGCTTTGGTTTCATGGCATATCGTAAAATGATAGCCTCTCTAGATGGACTCTCTTTAGATCTGGGCTTTAGGGTGGGATGGAGCCGTGATGACCAAATTATTTGGTGTTTTTCTGGCAAGTGGCTACATTTAATTAGTGACTCATTACTTCTTGGACGTGTAACCGGTAGAATCTGATGCCCTGAAGGAAACTGTGGTCGGGTAAACCTGTAGAGGGCTAGGGTGAGAATCGTCTCAATCACCTGGGCTATGGGTTGTTCAAGTCCATCATTTACAGAAGTTATGTTACTGAAGGCCATCACGGCAATGTACAATTTCGTTGATCCAAAAGATAGCAAAATTCGCCTTCGTATCATCGCTGTCAGAATCGAACACATCAGTTACGGTTTCCTAGAGTGAAAGTGGCTCGTTTGGAACTGTGAAAGGACCCTTTAACGACTTTAAATAAGGTTCAAGATAGACCTCTCGATTATTATTTATTATGCTAGTACCTCCCAAACAGTATAGGTAGGACGAATCCTCTAAGGAGTCATCTGAATATATTTGGCAACAATGCACATTGTTTAAGGAATATTCTTAAAGAGCTTAAGGCAGAATTGCTAACTAAACGCGATGGTCCCCACTCCCCCAACCATTCGTACTTACCCATGTAGCCTTTTCACGCTCCATAGCATTGAGTTATTTCCGAATCGAAACGTTCTGTCAGACTTCTTGAGCATCCAACCATACGCAGGCAAGCCACACATTAAAACATAATGATTTCAGATTACAGCTACAATATACCAAGCGCACCAGTCACTCTATCTTCTAACAGATATTAATAGCTCCGAAATAGCATCTTAGTCCTCTACATACACACAAACGAGGCAGCGAAAACATGCTCCTTACTACGAAGCATGGAGCGGAAGGCAATGCAGAAGGACGCGAAAGCAAAACAAAGGAAAAGCGCTATACTACTATCTGCTCATGGAAGGAGTAACATCATCCCTTTAAGTGCATTCTAGCTTCAACTACTTTGCCACAGCCCTGCAGCGACCAAACTTTGCGTCTTCTTAATCACACAACTATCGGGCCACTTTGACGCTCCATGTTCCATCCCGACGCATGCATACTCGTACATATGTGTGTGCATAAATTTGGAGTCTAATATGGGAAACGTCGCCATATCTCATATGCACGTTTTGGGATCTTCGAATGCAGATTGGACGGTTAAAGAGCGGCACGGCTCGGATGCTCGGATGGGACGGATTGAGATGTGTGCGTGCACACAACAAAGTGCTCCTTACCTCATGTGGAGCTTCTTTCATTTAGCTTTGCTTGTATTTTGAGAACTTTTATATTTTTTTTTTTATTATTCGTTGTTCGTTTATTTTTGTGCATAAAACTTTTGTAATTAGTGAAAGTTTGAAATTTCTGTTAATTATACTGCTTCGAGAAAATTGTGTGCACGCTAGTTTCGTTCGCGTTTTGCGGCGTCACATATTATGTCCGCCGAATCATGAAAATTTTCGTAACGTTCTCGGAATAGTAATTTTCACATATTCCCGGGCGTTTTAGCATCAGGGCTCTGTTTTTTCAACCATATGCACACGTCATTTGAGTCTAAGGATCTTTCGTTTTCGAAAATACTAGGACTAGGATTATATGGTATGAGGACTAATGCAACACTATGGAATGTACTATAAGATAAGTGATCACTTGCAGTGGCGTGGTGTCATACTTTTTTGATTTTTAGGTTATTTTATAGCATTCTAAATGTCAGTTGGACGACTATATAGCAAGGCGGGCAACTGTAGCTAATTGGGAAGCAGTATAGCCAGCAAGTCAAGTTTTTATAACATTTCGAATGTACATACATATATACATTACGTAGAATTCGTACTTTGGATAAAAGGTCACTGCATTCCATAAAAATGATGCATTTTTTCACTGTCTTAAAATGCCACCTCTTATTGGATAATACCTTACAACCCGTGAAATTTTCAAATTTCCTTAAGTTTTATTATGGTATTTCGAATGCTTTCACAATATGTAGAATTTGTGCTTAGGATTGAAGGTAAAATGTCAGTACTTTTCATAAAAATGGTGCATTTTTTCACTGTTTTAATATGACACCTCTCTTATTGGATAGGCCCTTACAGCCCCTGAAATTATCAAATTTCCTATATTTTTTTAAGATTTGGCGAATAACATCGCATTATGTAGAACTCGTTCTTTGAATTAAAGGTAAAATGTCACTACTTGTCATAAAAATTGTGAACTTTTTCACTGTTTTCAAATGACACCTCTTATTGGATAGCCCCTTACAGACGTAAAATTTAAAATTTCCTTTATTTTTTATAGTAGAGCAAATGTATTCACATTATATAGAATTTATGCTTTGGATTGAAGGTAATTTGTCACTAATTTTCATAAAAATGGTGCATTTTTTCACAGTTTCAAAATGACAACTCTTATTGGATAAGCCTAAACAGGCCGTGGAATCTCCGAATTTTCTTTATTTTTTTAAGGCATTTCCAATGTATTCACATTATGTACAATTTGTGCTTTGGATTGAAGGTAAAATGTCACTACTTTTCACAAAAATAGTGCATTTTTCCACTGACTTCTAATGACACCTCTTATTGGATAGGCCCTTACAGCCCGTGAAATTTTCAAATTTCCTTTTTTTTTGTTTTTAAATATTGCGGATATATTCGCATTGTGTAGAATTTGTGCTTTGGATTGAAATTAGTGCATTTTTTTACTGACTTAAAATTACACCTCTTATTGGATAATCCTAAGCAGACCGTGAAATTTAAAAATTTTCTTAATTTTTTTAGGTTTTTGGGATGTATTCACAAAAATGTAGAATTTATGCTTAGAATTGAAGGTAAAATGTTGCTACTTTTCATAAAAATGGTGCATTTTTTCACTGTCTTAATATGACACCTCTTATTGAATAAGCCTTTACAGCCCGTGAAATTTAAAATTTCCTTTATGTATTCACATTATATTGAATTTCTTCTTCGGGTTAAAGGTAAAATATGACTACTTTTCATAAAAATGGTGCATTTTTTCACTATCTTAAAATGACACTTCTTATTGGGTAAGCCTAAAAAGGCCATGAAATTTTCAAATTTTCTTTATTTTTTCAAAGTGTTTGGGATGTATTATGTAGAGATTGTGCTTTGGATTGAAGGAAAATATCACTACTTTTCAAAAAAATTATGATGATTTTCCACTGACTTAAAATGACACCTCTTATTGGATAAGCCCTTGCAGACTATGAAATTTACAAATTTTCTTTATTTTTCTTAAAGGTATGTATTTTGGATGTACATATTTACAGTATGCCTTGGGTTAAAGTTGAAGTATCACAACTTTTCATAAAAATTATAAATTTTTCCACTGATTTAAAATGACACTTCTTATTGAATAATCCTCTTTAGTAGCCAGCCGGTCGCAGTACAGTTGGGCGGCTATATAACCCGCCGGGCAAATATACTTGGGATCAGTTGGCGAAGAGTTGTTATTATTAGACGACTCTGAAGTAGCCATAGTCGTCAACGGATTTTTTTATGCCAACTCTAGCTGAAAAGATGATAAGCAACTTTTACTTTAGACAAGAAAGCGCCACAGCTCCAACGTCCCGGGCCACAATCACTTTATTCCTTAGTCGCCTAGTTTTGAAAAAAATTCAGATTTTACCTGGACTCCAAAATCGCCTCCCTCACCCACCTGCGATTATTTGAAGTTCAAACCTAGTGTTAACAGGCCAATATCCGATAGTGATGGGATAAAGTGATGGACAATGCTCTTCCGACGATCATTTATGATATATCACATTCAAAAAGTGATTAGATCAATAGTTGAAGCCTTAAAATTAACGAAAAATCACATTACGGCAAATGGTTTGTGTTTGTTTAAGGTTTAAATCGTTCATCCGTTAATATCTTGCCACCAGCTATCTTTTTAGGACCATTTTAACAGATCTTCGACTTCCTTAATAAGCGCTAATATTGATACTACGAATAATCAAAGAGGTGAAATATAATTTCCGCGGAGATTATTCAAATAAAGGTGGGTATGGTGGATCTTTAGTGGATCAGGTGTTTAGATCAGGGTGTTCAGAATTTGTAAATTTTGAAAGTTGACGCTAAGCGGGGATGACTGTTTATGTGATCACCTAATTTGGCTCACCAGGGTCTAAAAAAAGTGGTATTTGAAGTGGTAGGAATGATTCGCTCACAGTTTCTTCAACGATTCCGGTATGAAACTCCAAGGATACGCAGACTCTTCTCGATCTTCTGTCGAGTTATGGTGGCTACGAAACAGCTAATAAACCAATTTCAAGAAATGACAATTCAAAACAGACACAATTTTTCGTATGGGAACTCAGCTTGCTCAGAGTATTGTATTGGAAACATGCCTTTTCCACAGAAGAACATTTGCTACACTGCATTGAACTTGAATTTTCAGATCAAAGAAATGGACAAATTAATTAGAGCCAGACACATTCATCCTTCAAGACAACTGATCGTCGATTCACTTCCGTTTCCATCTACGAGTATTGTAGAAAAGGGTTACCTTTCTCCGATAACCCATTGTGAGCTCGTTTCAAGGTGTTTATCCCATTATGCATCCTTCACATTTTGTACACTCATATCTCTTGCAAATCAAGGATAGGTAATATATTTATTTCCCAACATCCTTTATTACCAACGTGACAAACCGATCCCGTGTTGCAAAACAACCCTCCACAGGTAGCTACCGTGCAAAAAAAAATTGGTTCACATTACCGTGTGAAAGGATTTTGCTCATCCCTGAAATATATTGGTAAATAAATCAACCCCTCAGCCAAACAATTTCCAAACATTGAAGAGCATTATTATAGATGATCTTTTCCTCTGTCACTCATGGAGGTCCCGAGTCTCGATCGTAACCCTTTGCTTAGCTTTGGAATGCATGCAAATGGCATGACACGTCCCAGTCGCCCTGTTGTGTTGTGTAATGCAGAGATTACGCTCATCTCCCTCTTACACTACTCTGCTTAAGGACTGAAGGGAAAGTGCATTCGACGTTTGCATTTGTTTGATTGCGGGACTTCGGATTAAGGTATTTGTGCACGTATAATTAATTAGATGTTGCATATGCATCGATTGAGATTGTTGAACGAGATGACGGTTATTTTGCGGTTTGTTAGCTACTACGTGGATGAATCGAATACGTTGCGAAGTATCTCCTGCCTGTCGTGCAAGGGCTCTTCAATGCTATTGATGCGAAAGAAGGAGTCTGGGAGGATGACAAAAAAAAAATCAAATTTGTCAATCCAATCCTTTGGATACAAGTATAGTACTCGTACATACATATCTATCTCTTGGCTCTCAGGAGGTTTCTTTCAGTTCGTTAGCTAAATTCGTTGGTGCCTTAGTACAGAAATCACGTCCTCTACAGTGGTACATATTCGACATTCGTTACCTGGCTTCACTGTGTTTTGTTGCATAAATCGTTGGTCCTTGTTCACGTACAATAGCATGATGTTTTCTCGTCCTTTCCGCTGTTGTTATTATTATTATTTGCTTGGAAATAAAATAACGGTGTTATTATGTTATTATTGGAAAATTGGGGCATAATATTGTACGAACATCTATTTCACGCAGGAGGTACCTGAGGACTCTCAACTCAACCTGACGTTTATAGTGCCTTATTGTACCTGTGACTGTGGGTATTCGTTGTGATTATATCTGATAATCTTCTAGTGGGCTTCTATAGCTTTTGATGCGACACGTGAATTATAGTAATTAATGTGATTAAGAGAATGAGACAATCTTCATATTGGTTTTTGTAAAGACTTCCTTTAAAGGACGAATTACCACAATCGAATCGAATCGATAAACGTAGAGGGGTAAAATCCTTTTGACAAAGAGTTATCCTGAGAGTTTCAACTCAAAGAGGTACCGATTGGCAATAGTTGTTCTGCACCTGAATTCAGCCCTGATGCCCTTGACACTTGGCACTGCTTCGAATTTACACTTGTCAATGTTGATATTCTGGTTAAAACGTTGGAGCTCAGTTATAAAAGTACTAATCGGTCAAGGAAAGGTCTGATAAAAAAGGCGTATGAGATAAAACGTAATATCGCCAGCGTCAGGAATGTGCACTTATTGCTGTGGCTGGGATCATACCTACTTAGAAGTGGGAGCATCCACTTCTCACGTTTTTATTTTATATTTCTATGCCTGAAAGGCTGAAACTTTGAGCCTTGATGCGAGATTAAGAAACGCTGTAACTGAATTTTCTTCAAAAGTTGCTTTAAGTTCTTCATTATCAATAGACATTCGTTGGTAAAACAGGTTCGAACTGTTCTCTTGCTAGAAGTACAAAAAACAAAAGCTGCGAAAATGTCCATGAGTTGCGGGGGTTGCGTTCATATCTTTCTTTTTTAATTAAAATAAGAATTTGCCCTTAACTCAGCGAGCTAATAGTATAAATATTTCACCATCAGGAAATGATAGTGAGACAACCTCACGTTGTGTTTGCGAAACTAGTTCATCCTGAAGAGCATCCATGAAAAAGGATGCACGAAAATTAAGGGTAGGCGCGTTGAGCGCACGAAGCCTGTAGAGACCGGGTGTCTTCACAATGTAACTTAACGAAATAAGTAAGTATAATAACCTATCCAATAAAAGATGTCATTTTAAGTCAGTGAAAAAATGCACCATTTTTATGCAAAGTAGTGACATTTTCCTGCAATCCAAGTATAAATTCTACATAATATGACTACATTCGATAAACCTTAAAAAAATTAAGGAAATTGGAACGTTTCTCGGTCTGTAAAGGCTTATCCAATAAGAAGTGTCATTTTTAGTCAGTGAAAAAATGCACCATTTTTATGCAAAGTAGTGACATTTTCCTGCAATCCAAAGTATAAATTCTACATAATATGAATACATTCGATAAACCTTAAAAAAAATTAAGGAAATTGGAATTTTTCTCGATCTGTAAAGGCTTATCCAATAAGAAGTGTCATTTTTAGTCAGTAGAAAAATTCATCATTTTTGAGAAAAGTAGTAACATTTTACCTGTAATGCAAAACACGCATTCTGCATAATGTAAATACTATTACAATACCTTAAAAAACGCTGAAAATCTCAAGGGCTGTAAAATGTATCCTGTCCTTGTAAGACTGACCCCGAAAAAGGAAGTAGAACTGATAGAAATATGCCTATTCGAAACAAATAACGAGTTAAAATATGAAACTCTTTGAAATATTCTAGATACGTGAAGGATCCCCACCTTTTTTTTAATTTGGTTATGGAATACGTAATGAAATTCCTTCACGAAAATGAGAAGATAACAACCCTTAATGAAATCATACCCGCTATAGCGTAAGCGGACGATTTACAACTACTGGGAAATAGTAAGGATATGGTTTAGAGAAACTTAGAGAGTATGATAAAAGCTGTAAGAGAAATATGTTGATAAGCAAACAAAAGAAAAACAAATATATGGTCACATACCGACTTTGATCGAACGCCCATACCTGACATAAATAATTTGAGAAAGTGGATGAGTTCAAATATCTGAGAAAGGTATTGACTGCTAAGAACACCATATAAACCGAAGTAAATAAAGGTCTGAACATAGGCAGCGCGCACTTCTTCTCCATGAAGGAACTATTCTCTTTTGTCACGCAATGTCGAAATCCATATTTATAAAACCATAATAATGCCAGTGACACGTTACGGATGTGATGGTTGGTCTCTGACCAAGAAAAAAGAAAACAGGTCACGCAGAACGAATGGACAGTGGACGAACATTTAAAAGAATAATGAATAGAAAACCGGAGGGAAAATATAGGGATGGAAGAGATGGAACAGAATAGCCAAACATGCATGGAACTTATTCACGACAGCGAAGCCTGGCAAAGGATTGTCAACGAGGCTCTGAAACTCCGAGTTCAAAGTCATAATAAGTGAGGTTGGAAAAAAGGCATAACAAGAGAGTGTTTTCAAAATCGGGATCTTCCCACAAAGTGTTAATAACTTCGACATCCTCCAATAACTTACTTCTGGCTTAAAATCTTAAATAAAAATAAATTGCTTGTCGAATCGCAGTCAAAACAATTTTTACTGTCAGTTTCGTTTGTGTTTCTTTGGCCTGAAGTTCGGATTACAATGGCTGTCGATCTGCTTTTGTGGACCCCACTACCTACAGAAAGTAGTCACTTACCCCGCGATTTAGATTTTTTCCGATTGGTCGAATGCAACAAAAAGTGGTTTCTTCTATTTTCCTTTCCACTTTGCACTTTTCATTTATTCCTTGTTCTAGAGCATACACGCTGAGTGAGAATAAACAGTGTCTATTCGCGCAAATGTCTTCAGCCCTATATATAGGGTTTTCCAAACAGGACTTGACAACTTTTTATTTAAATAAAACGCAAACCATTTGAGATATTTCAAAAACTTTATTATCGGCCTGAAGTACAATCAAAACATTTATGAATGGAACTGGACTGGATGGCGAGCACGTTTGCAGTGGTCGATTCGTTGGACCCAATTTTCGATGACACGGCCACACATTTCGGCCGAAACGGTCGCTATTTCGCGTTCAATGTTGGCTCTGAGCTCTTCCAATGTCGTCGGCTTGTTGGCATAAACCAATGACTTAACGTGGCCCCAAAGAAAATAGTCTATAGGCGTTAAATCGCACGAATGAGGCGGCCAATCGACTGGCCCATTTCTTGAGATAACACGCTCATCTAACTTACTCTTCAATAAATCGATTGTAACGTGTGCTGTGTGGCTTGTGGCATCATCCTGTTGAAACCATATGTCGTCCAAGTCCATATCTTCCAATTCGGGCCACAAATAATCCATAATCATGGCGCGATAACGCTGGCCACTCACAGTAACGTGACAATCGTTATCGTCGACGAAAAAATATGGCCCAATAACGCCGCCGGCATGCAAACCGCACCAAACAGTTATTTTTTGTGGATGAAGTGGTGATTCATGAAGCACATGTGGATTTTCACCCGACCAATAACGCATATTTTGCTTATTGACGAACCCATCGAGCCCAATGGGAGAACGTACGTCGCTTCAAATGGTCCATCGACTTCAATTCTTGAGCCAGCTTGATCTTGTATGGGTGTAAACCAAGATCCTTACGCAAAATACGCCATAATGTGGTCTGAGCGATGTCCAATTCTTGAGAACGCCGCGCCGTGGAATTGACTGATTTGGATCGTTTGCTACGGACGCCTGAACGGCAGCGATATTTTCGACATTTCGACCAACCCGTTGTCTCACTGACACGGCAACATCACACAACGAATATGTAGACTCAAATTTTTGCACAAGTTTGTTATTGTCTGTCTACTAGGGCGAGAATTACGACCGAAAATTGGAGTTAACGCTCTTAAAGTTGCGGTCACCGACTTCGAATTTCGGTAGAAAATTTTTATAATTTGCAGACGTTGCTCGTTCGTATACTTTACTATGATGAAAATGTTGAGTTTACTGAATAAATTGACAATGACAGCTCGATGATTAGTGTAAGGGTGCGTTCACAAATTAAATTCAAAGCTGTCAAGTCCCCATTGGAAAACCCTTTATTTAGGACTGAAATGAATGATTTACCTTTCTAGCCGTTACTAACCCTGTTTGAGGGGCTAGTAACGACTGTGACCGGTATAGTTGTTAGGAAGTATGTACATTAGGTATACTCGTATTACCCGATTATGAACATTTATTTTCTTTAACTTATGCGTTTTGAATTTCCTTCCTTTAGTATAAGTTTCAATTTGCCTACCCAATTTGCTCAAGGTTCCCCTGCGATGGGGTGTCACGATTGCTACTTCGGGCTATTGTACTATATGAAAAATTTAAAACTTGTGCGGGAAATTTACTTTAGAATTTCTTTTCAATGGCTGGAGGCAATAGCGACCTCCCTTGTATTGTCGTCTCTAAATGTCTTTATTTTTCTTTATTTTTCTTTATATGATTAACCACTCCTATTGAAGTACGAACTACCATACTTTTCACCTCGAAGAAATGCATTTTCTACGTCACTTTCTGTCAGATGTTGATAATGTTCAGCTTATTGAATGACTTTTTAACCTTCACCTGTAGTTGGTCCAATATATTTCGCCCTATGATCATCTGATACCGTTTGGAAATACTAAAATTTAACGCCAAGCATTTAGTTGATCTGCGAAGACCTCCGACTATATAAGTCCTAGCTTGGCCCACTTTCCACTTCCAAATAAAGCTGATTCCAAGTTTCCAGCCCCTGCGTGCGATTTACGCACAGTTACGCAGTCATTACCTACCTCTCTCATATCTCTCTATTCTTATCAGTATCTGGCATGGGTTTCCTGGATTTCTCAATTAACCGATAATTCGTCTCCACTCCAGCACTTGCCTTGGCCACACTGGACAATCTCCTCTTACACAGTACCTAAAGCCAGCCTTTACTAATTGCTGTTCTGCTTCGCGTGCCGGGGTTTTGCCACTGACTGCTGTTTCCAGGCCCATAGTCAACAGAAAAGCCGGCGAACGCCTTGAGACCCAGACTAACTTCTGGTATCTTGTTCTCTGCCGCACCTTTAAAGTGAGTCATCAATTCTATGAATGTCTTTTTTACTCGTTTTAGCTCCTTGCGATAGTCTTGAGGTTAACTTGCTTCACGGGCACTCCCGCTACCAGATTGTTTTTCAACTGCCATCACCAATGTTTTTTCGAATCTCTCAGTCGTTTTAGCAGACATCCTTTAACCCGCTTTGTTCGAGCTTCGTTTCCTTAGTCCTTTTTGCAACTTGTCCATTGACATCTCAGCATACTATGCTACGGACACTTGGATGTGGATTTATAATTCTAGGTAGGTATGGGTTAAAAGGTCTTAGACTGCAGAATCTGTTTAGACGTAGAATTGTCAGAGCTAGAAAATAAATTTTGGATGGTAAGAAAGAGACGCAGATCCCAGATCTTCACCGTATGGTTGACTTTGGGATCCCATCTTCTCGTCGGAATCGACACCTTACATCACGACTTCGGTGAATCGGCTTAACTCCGATCTTGAATACCTGTGGCACCCCATTATCAACTTGGAAATCTCTTCCGTCCAATTACCGGTCAACTCCGCACCTGGTATTGATGGTTTGACATCCAGACGTTTAGTCTATTTTTCAACCTGGTATTGAATATAGGATGTTTTCCTGACGAAATGTTGAGCGGAAGAACCATCTTTATTCCCAGGCATAAGCATTAATACAGCAGATTTTAGGCTATCATCTGTTGCTGTTCGCCACCTTCATAAAATCCTGGCTTCGCGCCTTCATGCTTCAAGCTTGATCGACGTCCGCAGGGATATTTAGATGATGGATGTGCGGAAAATATTGCTGTTCTGGCTTTCTCCCTAGGCAATGCCACGCGCCACTGCCTACCTAGGCATGCCACTGAGGAAGCTGCATGTTGTCTCTATCGGCTGTGCGAAGGCACACGACAGCATCACGCATAGGGCAATTAGCGCCATATTGGGAAAGAGGGGTCTTCCAACAGGCCTAGTCAACTCTTATAGCCACAGCTCAACAGTACTCGAAGTGAATGGACGCACCTAAGAATCCATTTAAGTCTCCAAAGGAGTGCGTTAGGGTGACTCTCTGTCTACTTCGTGATATAGGGTAGGAACTAAATAGTTCTTGCAGATAACGCCACCCTTTTTTCCAACACCGAGCCAGGAATGAAGAAACTTTTGCGAACCGCAGAGATAAAGGCTCAGAAACTTGTACCGCTTTGACTATTGTCTCGTCCGGCAAGAACAAAAAAATGAAAGTCCTTAAGTCCTTCGATCAACTGACAGCGGCAAAGGAATGGAGATATCTTGAAGTCGACTTTAGGCCAATCGAACTAATTGAACTGTTGAATTGAACTTACGAATGCCCGCAACAAGGGCTTCTCATTACAAGAAGCTATCTGATGCTTCGCATGTATCATAAGCACGTTCTCGACGGTACAACCCTTGGGAACTTAGAGCATTGATCTAACAAATTCGAGCTTCCATCTTCCATCTTTCGAGACTTTTGTCCCCTGCTTGATGCGCGGCAGACTCCAAACACTGGGGAGCTCGACTTCTCCTGCAGTGAGAGCCGCTAGTGAAACCGGCTGCGTTCAGAATTGAATTCAATGGGCTGACCGAGCTTTAACAAAGTCTAAAGGTGTTTCCCTTAACAGCAATGAAGAAGCGGAAAATGTCGAGCCCAGTCTCTTCTATAGATGGCCATGAACCACAAGAAAGTGCAAAAACCAACTTCTCGAGCTCTTGGGTTACGGTGGCATGTATATTTCTGGACGGGAGTATGTTCAATACCACCACGTCCGTATCAACTGTCTCCCATCACGGATTAGAACTTCTTGAGGCGTGCGACGAGCAGATCGGGATGTCTCATGTCGCGCTGGATGTCAAGTCACCGAGATAGCACATAAACAAGACCTGCTTTCAAACGCACGGTGCCCGTATGCAAAGTACTTTCATCCGGTCTGCGCGACAAAGGATGGTCCGTGGAGCAGGAACCACGGTTTATCACACGATAGGGTCTTAGTAAACCTGACCTTATTGTGGCTCGGGATAGCAAAATTTGCATCATAGACAGTTAGATAGTCAGCGGAGCAACATCACTGAATGCAGCCCATGAGAAAAAGAGGAAGTATTATGCCGATAATACCGACATTATATCTGCAATTGAGCCGACCAACACCATGTCCGACTATCCGACATCAGCTTCTCCACATTTACTCTCTCTTGGAGAAGAATTTGGTCCTCAAAATCCGCCGATTTTCCTATGGGGCTGGCAAGGAAACTTTTAGGGTTTGCCATACTCAGGGTACTCCAAGGTACAAATTAATCCAGGTGGTACAGGATGATGCAAACCGAAAGTCGGCAATAGCCCAGGCTTGGTATAGGATGAGCTGGTGAGAACGAATAATTACTTCGAGTTATTTGCGCCCTACGCTCTCTCAAGGCAGCAAACAATAAAGCCGACACTCGCTATGAAGCGAGGATGCAATACTGCTGTTGTTTTAGTGGGTATTAGCTAGGTTAGGTTAGGTTAAAGAAGGGGAGTGTTATGGTTCAGCATCACTTCCACTCGGAGGCCAAAAGCCAATTGTGATTCCCTTCATTTGTTTAGTACACATATAATTAACCTGTTCTATCACGTGGTGGCTGAAACCAACCCGTGCTCTTTATGAATTTTAGAAGATCCGATATATCTGCATTTGCCACGTCAGCAATCTCTGTAAAAAATCTTTGGCCCAGCAACGCTAGGCGTCGATTCTGGAGAGCTGGACAGTGGCAAAGCAGATGTTGGATCGTCTCAGTTTCTTCCTCATCGCCGCAGCTCCGGCGGAGCATTGCTCTAATGGGACAGTGTCCTGTGATTACTCCGACGAGCATACGGATCGAGTTTCGGTCCAGCGCCAAGAGCTTCTTTGATTTTCCGATATTGAGCTCTGGCCACGATGATCTTGTCGTGTAGCAGTCGTTTCTTGTAAGCCAAGACGAGTTGGCTTCTTTGATTATTGTGTCATTTATGATGCGGTATAATGCGCTGATCGGTGGGTGCCATGACGTGTCCGCTTCGCTGATGTCCAGTTCAGACACTTGCCTGGCCAATACGTCCGCTCTTTCGTTCCCTGCGATTGAGCTGTGACTCGGGACCCAGCAAAGTTTGACTTTGTGGTGTCTGATGGACTTCAGTGAGTCGCGACATTTCATGACAGCCTTTGATCTTGTTATACAGGATTCTATTGACTTCAGTGGAGCCTGGCTGCCTACGAAGATAGTGATATCCGATGGTGGGATATCGGTTACCTGTAGGTGTTTGGCTGCTTTCCTTAATGCTTGGATTTCTGCTTGAAAAACGCTGCACAGATCAGGGAGTCTCAAAGATTCCTATTTGTAGGGGGTATCAGAGTAGAACCCGGCCCCAGTGCCTGTGTCCATTTTCGATCCGTCGGTGAAGAGAGTGATACGTGGTCGTTGATCACAGCGTTTGATAGCCACTCTTTTCTGTCGGGGAAAAGCATTGGTATTCTGAGAGAGAAGTCATTTTGGGGGGAAATACAGTCGGTCGTAGCTTCGAGGCTACTAAAACCATGTTTCTTTCCCAGGTCGTCTATTATTCTGAGTATGGACGAATGTCCATAGTTGGCTTGCTTCCACAGAGAAGACTCCCTTAGTCTGAGAGCGCTTTTTGCAGCGCAGCCTTTTTTGAATAAATCTAGAGGAAGGAGATGAAGTATCATATCCAACCCTGCTTGTGCTTCTCATGGCTGCAGTTGTACAAACAGCGGCTGACCTTTGTACTTTGTTGAGCATGTTCATATACCTTTTCGTGCTGCTACCAGTCCACCTAACTAGGGTCCCATAAGTTAAAATGGGTCTGATGATTGCTGTGTACATCCAATGAATGATGTACGGTTGCAAGCCCCATCTTTTTCCGAAGGTCTTTTTGCATGCATAAAAAGCATTCAATCCTTTTTTCATCCTTTCCTCCAGGTTCCTTTTCTAGGAGAGTTTTGAGTCAAAAATTATGCCTAGATATTTGGCTTCCGCTTTGAGCTTGAGTGGAGTGCCCTCTAACTTTGGGGGAGCAAATATCGCAATTTTCTTTTTCCTGGTAGACAAGACTAGCTCGGATTTCTGGGGGTTTATTCTCAGACCGTTCTCTCTTGTTCCTTCTGCCTTTAAGGTAGGCGTGTTGAGTGTTGCATAAGTTGTGTGCGTTGATGAGTCCTCTGATGTAGGAAAACTTTCCAAGCTTTTAAATAGAAACGACGAGAGACTAATTGGCCTATAGTCCTTTGCGGCAGTATGGGTTGGCTTACCTGCCTTAGGTATGAAAATTACCTTTATTTCTTTGTTGGGGGTACGCGCAGGCAATTCGAAAAAATGCTTACGAGGTGGGGTATAGTGTGTGTTATCCGTTGTGATAATCTTGTTTATTACTTCTTCGGTTGCGTGAACCATAGGAACCGTCGTCTCGAAGGAGACTGTGGTTTCAGGCGTCTTACAATCTGGGAAGTGGGTTTCAGTCAGCAGTTCTAGGGATTCCTGACTGAATTCTGTCCAAGAACCATCTGGTTTAAGGATGAATCCCGGGCCGCAAGGGTCCTTGGATAAGATCTTTCTGAGTCTTGCGGCTTCGCTGAGATCCTCTATTGATTCGCAGAACTGCCGCCAGGATTTAAACTTTGCTGCTCCTGTTTTGCTCTTGTATTCGTTGAAGCTGGATTTGTAATTGTTCCAATCTTCGGTTCTTTTAGAGATCTTTGCTCTATTGAATAGAGTTCGGGTCCTGGTCCTGAGTATGGGTATTAGCTTAAAGGAGTGATCCATACGGCTGAGTCCCACATAAGCCGAAAACACTGAGATCATTAGTTCCGGGTAAGCGTAAGTGCATTTTTTCCGTAGTACAAAAAAAAAGCTAGCGATCGTCATATGACAACCGTATCAATACTGCTTTTCAGAATATAACCTTGATAAAAACCAAAAGAACCATAATAAGGCCATAAAGAGAAAGTCAAGCCTGCAGAGATGACCATGGACAACTTATACTCGATGCTGAGGTACAAGCAAACAATGGAATCATCTGAACGAAGACGAGAGAGATTTTTCTCCACTCGACTAAGAGGAGATTATCGAGCTTATTGCTGATTGCACGAACTTGTAAGATTTTGCCGGAAGGAAGGAAGGAATACTCCATAAATGGCATTTTAGCAGTGTTTTTCCAATTTGTAAGAAAGAGAATTCCTATAACTGGACTGACTATAGCGAAATAGGCTTCCAAAGACATCGAAAATCTTTTCTGCGTATGAACGTGTTGAGCTCTTGTTCACACCACTTTTTGTTGTGATCTATTTCAAGTCTGTACAATAATTGCCTGCGCAGGTGATACAGATGCGAGTGAACAAAGACACCGAGACATCAATGAAGTATTCGAGAACATACATATGTGCATACAGATGTGGCTAAAATCGCTCAAACCAAAAATCAAAGAAAACACCCTTGCCCAGAACCCCACCTTTGCATTACTCATTTCGTCTACCTTGGCTCGCTAATGAATAATGGTAATCCCGCGTATCAGACGCTCTACCCCTGCTTCTTTCGGCTTAAAAAATTAACGGAGAAGTAGGACCCTTCTCGATAGGCCAAGGCAACAATACTTTAATCATCCTGGTCTTTCTCTAGGCGCAGAAGGTTGAACGTTTTCGAAAGTGGATAAAGAGGCTCTTGGAGACGATTGCAGAGGAAAGCTGTATGCAATATTTGGTCTCGTTTGTGTTAACGGAGGTTAAAGGTTCCACTCGTTTGAGCAGACTGGCATACAATGTGAACCTAATTTACACCAATTCAGGCGCGAAGAGTCTTCGATTCCTATTCCGAATAACAACGCATTAGAGGACGACCGCTTAGAGGCGAAAGTGGTGCGCACAGTTAGAAGGGGACTTCTACGAACTAGGCGTGCTGCACTGAAAGTAGCTGCCACATGAATGAGTCATATAAGAAAGTGAGTAAGGAGTATTTCATTATTATGGGTGAGTGATCAGTTGGGAGGTGTCCATAACGACTTCAATTATAAGGTTCACACTCTTCCAGCTTAAGAGAGAATAGAAATAGCACCAGAACCCTAGAAAATATTTGAAATAAAATAAAAATTTCATCTTAGACATCACCTGTTTGTCAATAACATAAATGGTAAACAATTCCCAACCTGATATCATGTCAGGAAATTCAAAATTTCATATTTCAAATGTACCTACCAGTGGAACAATGTGCAATTTATGAAAAACTCCATTCCGATCACGACTGGAAGTGACATTTGATACACTTCACCACGCCGCTATCCCCCTAATCCGTGCAAAATCATTTTTCCATCGCTCGCTCTATAATTTCCAACACAATACCTTTTAATTTGCAACTGAAAATTTACGACGTGTTCTCTCAATATGTCCCGCCAGCAGTGCTACTGTTTGATTCGCGGTAGCTGTCGATTCAATCAGCTATCGCGCAATTTCGAAAATATGATTTCGCTCATAAGCCACACACTCGCTTCGTACCTATGCATGTTCGCCTTATTCAAATGTGCCTAGTCGACGAACATAAAAAGAAATATTACCCTTGACAGAAAAACAATGATGTGCGCAAAAACCCGGGCCAAAAAAACAGATATCTGCCACCCTTACGTACGAGGCCAACAAGACACTGAAAACAAAAAAAACTGAGGGTACCTCACCGAGGGTAACGCATCGTTTTGGTATGTAAATCAAATATCCTTTGTTAGAATCCTTCAGTGTAAAAAATAATAATAAATTACCACATATGATAAGGGTAGTCATTGCAAATCTAGAAAAGGTAAAAAAAAAATCCTTACCCCTCACATTAGCATTTAAATCAAACGGATAAAGGGTTAGATACAATACAAAAGAAAATAATGGAAAAAAAGATACAAACGCCGGGATGCAAAATCGACTCAGATCTAACAACTGAAAGCGGGATAAACATGACACCCAACTGTCAATTGGTCTTCCGCGGTCGTGAATGTCCTGAATGTCGTGTCTATACGGAATATGTGGATATCAAATGCTTTCGAGCCGCTCATTTGATTTATGTCAAAAATTAACGAGTTCGATGGCGCCCTTTCAAAACCAACACATGTACGGACGGACGTACAGCGATGAGGTCGTATGAGCATGGAGTGTCGTTTGATCAGATAGTGGGTACGTCCTTGCAGCCATCTTATAGTGATTAATCAAATTTTTAATCGATAAATGTCAGAGATGTGAAATTTAAATTTTTACACATTTCCGGTGTGATAATTTATCGACTGCATTGCTAGGTTTTGGGTATGGGAAAATCTCATTTGAGCTTGTGGTCAATCAATTCTCGTTTTTGATTGATTCCTAGAGCCATCCGGGCAACACTATATACAGTATGACCAGGCGACAGTCAGTGACTGTGGGAAGCCACCTACCCATATGCGTGGAGTACATAAAATATTGTTGCTGTTCAGTGTTGCCCGACAGTGTTAATGAAGACGGTGCTTTGTTCATTCGTCGCGGCTCGCAGCCAGGTTTGCATTGTTATTTGCTTACGTGGAAGATCTTACGTAGGGTTCTTTGTCGGAAGCTTGTGTTAGAACTCAAGCTGAGCGACCTGCCACAGTATTAAACCTTCGGCGAGTGGGCTTCCGCTTTTTTATCGTCTTTAATGGCGAAGCTCATTTCTGGTTGAATGCACAACTTCCGTCAATATAAGCTCTCCCATATACTACTCGGTGTGGTTAACAGTCCGGCCTGTGTTTTAGAACAGCTTTAACGTTCAAAAATTTCGAACCTTTTTTGCCCAAAATCCACGATCTGAACCTGGTCGACATGTGGTTCCAGCGAGACGGCGCTTCATGCCATACAGCATGTGAATCGATGAACCAATTAAGAAAAAAGTTCGGTGAGCAATTTATTTCCCGTCTTGGACCGGTGTATTGACCTGCTAAATCTGGCGATTTGACTCCTTTAAACTACTTAATGTGAACGCGTCAAATTACTTTTCTATACCAATAAGTCGGCGATATTTCAGCATTGGAGGACAATACCACACATCTTATAAGCGAAATGCCAGCTAATATGCTCGAAAAATGTACTCAAAACTTGACTCTCTGTGTACACTACTCAGAATATAGTTGTGGCCAATATTAGTACAAAATAAAAAAATGGCAAGCTTTGGTTTATCAACATAAATAAGAAATATTTTTTTTGCTTTTATAATTTTCTTTCCTCTTGTAACATTTAAAACTCAAATGCTTAAAAAATCACTTAGGGGAAAAGACAAAATTTGTTTTTTTGACAAACTTTAATAAGGAAGCTAAGCTAAGGTAAAAGGAACTTGAAAATGGACCTGACAGAAAAATAATTGTCTTGCCCGAGCCATTAAGTAGATGAACTGAAAGACTTCGGTGGAAGGCATCCGAGGTGTGTTCAAAAAGTAAGAAGAAGAAGTAAGTAAAAAGAATTTCGTTTTCACGTGTTTTTAATTGGGAACATGTTGTTGTATTGATGAAGATAACAAATTCGTACTACTCTTGGTCCCCTTTTGGCATTTTTTTTTTCGAATCTCTAGTTAACTCGATTTCTGAAGTGGCCATATTGAATCTTTCTCTTTGACTCGAAATGGGTTGCCAGAAGTCACACGGAGCTAAATTCAAGTTTCAATCCCAGTTATAATGGGTTTTTTGACCCTCCCATATTCAGGATTAAAGTCTTCATAGTTGTTAACTTGACTTTATTTTTCAAAGAAATTTAGTCTTTCTGGAAGAGTGTAGGGCCTGGGCATGACAACGCTGCTATTGCACTCAACATGACGAGACGCCAGCAACGATCCCTGCTAATGCTGATGCTAAGTTGACACATAGCCTCCTCGCGGCACCCTCTAAATAGCCTTCTCAACACCAGTTGAGAGGTGAACTGATGTATGCAGCTACCGCCCTAGGCATGACCCAACCCAACCAGGATGGCGGTTATGCGGAGGGCTAACAGCCCGCCCATGTGAAAAAAAAAACTGGTATGAACGAGAATATAGCCTCGGATACAAGGACGGATAGCCAATGGTATCCAGATTCATCTGGGTACACATCCCTACCCTACCGACGAGGCTGAAGAACTCATTAAATATGATTTCTATGAGCTCTTGGATGACGCCTACGGTGCTTGTCTGGAGTACGGCATCAAAATTGTACTCGGGGACTTCAACCCCAAAATCGGTAAGGAGGACATCTTTGGCGGAGTAGTCAGAAAGCACAGCCTCCATGGTACGACAACGGACAATGGCTTCCGCCTTACGGACTTTGCGGCAAACTCGTAGCACAAGATTTTCTCAAAAGAAGATCTACGTAGTAACCTGGCGGTCTCCATATGGTCGAACTGCTCATAGACGCAAGACAAGCCTCAAACATCCTGTATATTAAAACGTTCATTGGGGCAAACGTCGACCCTGGCCATTTCCCAATGGCAGCAGGACTCAGAGCCCGACTTTCCAATGTTAGATAGTTCCATCAGCCCACCAAGGGGAGATTCAACATTGGAAGCCTGAGCACTTCAGAGGTCGCCAGAGACTACAGAGAGCAACTGAGCGGACGACTCGCAAGTATACCTATGTCGGACACCAACATTTTGTGGCCCCTTTGTCGATCAGCCATCAAGGAAGCAGAAACCACAACAGGCTACGTGCCACCACCGTCAAGAGACCCTTGGCATGATAGTGAGCATGAGCAGAAAAAGCGGGCGACCGATGAGGCGTATCAAAACTTGCTTCAAAGGAAAACACGGGCAGCGCGCAAGGAATATCGAGTCAGAAGGAGGGAGAAAAAAAGACGCTGCGGCGAAAGAAGAAAATTTGCACAGCCTTCCAGTCCAAGGATCGAAAAGTATAGGCAAAAACACGATAAAAGTCTTTTACAGAAAGGACAAAAGCCTCGTAGCGGGCTTTAAAAACGGCATCCAGGCTTTTCGAAATTGAGAGAACAATTTTGTTACCGATCAAGCAGCATTTCCAGCGGTTGCTTAACGAGCAAGTGGTAGAAGAGAGTGTGGTAGTGGATGAAGCGATCCCGTCTCCAGTCGACGAAGTTGTCCCCGTCAGACCACAATAGGCATAGCTATTAGAAAGCTGAAGGCCACAGGCTCAGATGGGTTTGCGATCTGTTCCGCACAATATTGTGGAAGCCTTCAAGCCGATTGAAGATCAGGCGAAACGAGCTGGTCTTCAACAAGGAAAAGACGAAATATATGCTGTCAACAAATATGCTGGGGGGTGGTCGTGTTGCAATGGTAATCTTCACCGACTGTTGAGAGGAAGATCTGTAGTTCAAGTATGTCCATAGCCAAGAACAATTCCTATATGGAAAAATGGTGCAACAACATCAATTGTGAATGAGAGATGAGCAAAAAAATGCTGACAAAGGCATAACACTCGCAGCATAAGATCACTTCATACTCTGTATGTGCATTTCCAATATAAAACCTTAATGGCATGGAAACAAAAGAGTTACTGTGAACTAAAACCAACGCGACAAATTCAGTCGAATCTCTTAAAGAGTCCTATATAGGGCAATCACCCCCAAAGAGTAGTGAAGAACATCTTCGACACACACCATCTGCACACCATCCAGGTTGTGTGACAAACAACATAAGAACGTACACTCCTGCACGAACCAAAAAAAAAAACGTTCCGTCACCTAGGTTAAGGTCCAAATTTTTGTCCCGAAGAATCAAGGTTCTGCTCTTCAAGAGCTACGAAATCTGGACGATAAGCAGGATGGCAGAGCTGATCCTTGGCTCCTTCGAAACAAGAATTCTGCGACGAATATTTGGTTCTGTCTGCTAGGAAGGCGAGCTGTACAAAAATGTGCTAAAATCCGTCGCCAACAATGAAACGGCCACATCGAGCGCAACGCTCCAGCTAAGAGGGTTTTTGGATCCGAGCCTCTGGTTCGAGAAGAAGGGGGAGACCGAATCACCGGTGACCAAGTGTTCGCGGACGCAAGACAACTTAGTCTCTCAGACTGGAAGCGTGCCCGGGATCGCCAAGGATGGAAGGCTGTATTAACTCAGGCCCAGATCCTATGGGTTGCTCTATGTCCAAATGTTCTTCTAAAATTGCTTTAAATAATATCAACAAGGCCTCTAATTATATAGTGATGATTTTTGAGTACCAACTCTTTGGTTTCCTCGGCGCATTGCTCATCAGTTGATGTTTGTTTCACAATTTTCCCGACTGTTAATAATTTTTTTTCAATACTTGCTACATTGTAAAAGAGAATAAAGGCAACACTTATTGAATAAGGCGTAAAACTCGCGTTTGCGAATGGCATTAAGTATGAGAAGTCCCTGACGATTTAGGGATAAAAAAATAGCTCATGCCATGAACTGAATTCCACAGTAAAACAGCGGCAAATGGAAGTGGGCTGGTGGTGCTAAATGCTGAACTATACCGATCTGCTACAACCTGTCATGTTGGATATTGAAGCTAAGTTGCAGTCGTCCCATCGGAGGCATTCTGGGTCTGGAAAATTCGATAGGGGCGATTGAATTAAGAGATCGGAGATCAACTAGATATTCTTGCCACAATGATAGCAGACCAACCCTGTCACTTTCGCCTCGAAGTACAAGGCAGTCTAAAATGTATCAACCTGCTACAAACGGCAACTGTCAGTTTTGTTTCGATGTTCGTGAACTAAACAAATGCAGAATACACGACGACAGGCCATGGGATGCTATACTTTTCAAGATTCCATAATAGACGTGATTTCTTCTTTTCCTTTTTTTCCGGCGTCGTTGTGGTCAGAAGTGTAGGACCATAACCTTCCCACTTAACTGCATTCCTACTGGTCCGCTTGTGGGGTCCGCCGGTTTGACCTCAGAAAGTAGCGGCAGGCTTCCCGGTTTGGGATTACTTCATCGCTGATGAAATGCTGGTGTTTTTGCATTTGTTTGCACCAATTGTTTTACGGCCTTCCTTTTTTGAATGTTGAAATTGGAACGTTGATTGATATTGCCTTTTGGACGGGGTTCAAAGGATCTCTCCTTTGAACATGGCAATACCAACTGAGTCGGTCGCGCTCTATCTTTCTTGTGATCTTGTGACTACGCTTACACGATGGTCGATGTCGTCATCACAAGTTGCTTCTTTAATAATCATAGATCCCAGATATTTAAACTTTTCACACTTGGGAAGCACTCTTCCATTCAAGTAAATGTCTGGAATAGGCTGATGAGGGTGAGAGAACGGGCGGCACAGATACTCTGTCTTCTTTGAACTAATACGATACCCGTGTCCCTCAAAAATGTCCACCCACACATCAAGTGCTCGTTGTAGGGACGCCTGATCATCACTTATAATGGCTCCATCGTCAGCAAAGAATAGCTGGTGCACATTGGGGTCCGTCACTTTACCTTCAAGCAAGCAATCAAGGACTGCTATAAAGAGCAGTGGGCTGAGGACGCTCCCTTGGTGTACACCGACTTTGATTGCGAACTCTTCGGTGACTCCTCCGGTGCATCTTACTCTTGTCGTTGCTCTATTGTACATGTCCTTGATCACTCGCACGTAGGTTTCTGGAACTCCTTTTTGTCGCTACCATAAAAGATCTCTTGGTTGCCGGTTAAAGGCCTTCTCGAAATCAACCAACACCATATGCAAGTCCTTTGAAGAATCACGATGCTTTTCCATCATGACCCTTATACTTTGGATTGCATCTGTTGTTGATTTACCCGAGACAAACCCGCACTGGTCATCAGATAGTTGTATTATTTTCCGCAGTCGGCTATCTAATACCCGTTCAACGAACTTCATGGTGTGCGACATCAGCTTGACAGAACGGTAGTTATCACAATTTCGCGTATCACCGTTTCCTTTGTGCAAAGGAAGAAGATAGCTTTCCCTCCATTGATTAGGCATAGTGTCGCCTCTCATAAGTTTGGAGATAAGAACCATGAGCCATCTAGACCCGATGTCTCCCATCTTTTTCCAGAACTCAAAGGGTATCCCGTCCGGCCCAACAGCTTTTCTTTTCTTGGAGTTTTTAACCGCGTACCGAACTTCTTCGACTGTGATTCGGATATTTCGGCATGATTCGGGGCGGCTCTTGGAAAGTACACTCGGGGAAACTGTTCGTTCAGAAGTTCCTCGCAATACTGTCGCCATCTGTGGAGAATTTTTTCGTCTTCCACAAGGAGTTGGCCTTCAGCATTGTCAATAAACTTTGGGAAACGAATCTCCTGAGCATTTCTTCTTCTCTGGGGGCTATCTTAAAGATATTTGCTCGTTTGTTCAAATTGCTTTGTCGAAGCTCCTGGGTAGCCTGGTTCCTGTCAGACGCGGAAGACGATATTTCTTCCAACTCCTGATAGAGGCCTTCCATGCTTTTCGCTTTGAATTCGGCGCATTTTTTCTTCGCGATACCTTTGCAACATCTATATACCTTTTCACGGCGAGCTTTTTCCTCTCTATTAGTAGAAGAGCACTTTGACCAAGCTTGGAAAGCCATTTTCTTTTCGTGTATCACTGCTTTGGCTTCGTCTGTCCACCACCAGGTTTCTTTTGCGTGTTGGCAGGGGCCTTTAGATGTTCCGAGCAGTGATTTGGCTTTCTCCAGGCCAGATTGTTGTAGGGAATCCCACATGTCTTGTGCTCTGCACTCCTCATTACCGCCCTTATCGATAATGGAACAGAGATAGTTTTTCATGTTGGTAATAAAAGCTTCGCCTTTTCCTTTATCCAGCTTATACCACTTGATTCTCTCAGACACCTTCGTTTGCTGCTTTGACTTCTTTCTCGCATCCATAAAAAATTCAGTCAGGAGGAGACGGTGTTGAGGGGCGATCGCGTCTCCCAGGATCACTTTGCAATCTTTAGCTCGTGGCTTCATGAAACTGGATACCAAATGATAGTCTATTTGAGTTTCATTTCCGCCGCTGCTATAAGTGATCAGGTGCCGGCTTTGTTTGACGAACATGGTATTTAGCACTATAAGACCGTACGACTTGCACATGTTTAGGATATCTTCACCTGAAGAGTTCCTGGTGCCGTATCCCAGCCCTCCGTGGTAGCCTTCATAGTCTTCGCTTGTCTTCCCGACATGTCCGTTTAAATCTCCCCCAACAAACAAAAGCTCTTCCTTTGGGATGATTTTCACAAGGTCGTGGGAATCTAGCCAGAATGCATCTTTTTCTTTTTGTTCGCATCCTACTTGAGGGGCATATGCGCTTACGATGTTCCACACCTCACCATGCATCACCAATTTGAGAGCCAACAAACGGTCACTGGACTTTGAAATGGTTAAGACGTTGCCAAGTAGCTCTGCCGCAAGGATGATGGCGATTCCGTTTTTTCCTTGTTCGAATCCATAGTAAAACATCTTGTAGGCTTTTGTTTTAACGTCCAGGAAACGTCCCCGATTACCGGTGTTTCACCATTTCGTCTCTTGTACGCACAGGATATCTACTCGCCTTCTAACCATCATGTCTTCAAGCTCACAGCTGCGACCACTCATGCTTCCAACGTTCCAACTCGCGACTCCAAAGTGTGGCTTACGCCGTTGCATTACTTTGCTATCCCCCGGAAATCCTATAGCTCTGACCCGAGCATTGCTGCTCGTCCCAGGATCACGACCATTAGTAGTGCCTGGCGGGGTAGTGCTTTTCCTTTTAGCGTTCTTTTCCATAATGCTACGATTTGACCGTTTTCTTTCTTCTCCTCCTTTTTTTGACACGGGCATGCTCCAGATTTTTTATTTTTTTTTTTGTTTGATCTTACTCTTACAACACCGATGATCTCCGGTCGTGTCAACCCACTGATTTGCATGCACACTTGTGGGGCAGTTTAATGGTGGTATATGTGTCCCTAGGCTCACCTTTGTGTTTTCTAAATTGCCTAGATGTGATTTTTGTTTACCTTTGTTTTAGTCGCCTTTTACGACAAGCGAGAGGTATCGCTGCAGGGATATTCTTAACCCGTTCCTGCACAGGTGCCATAATAGACGTGACAATTTTTTCTTATACCAAATAATTCATCAGTAAAGTTGACACACCTTGATTTCCCATACTATCCACGCCAATTCGGCAAAAATTAAACCATTTAAAATTTCTCCTCGAAGAGACTCGAATAACTCGAGGCAGAAGAGGCACTGTGTCTGAAGATGTCGATAGAAGCCATTAAAAGACTTGAAGAAGTTCCCTTTTACAGTGAAGACAGTCCATCAGCTAAGCTACATTCACGCTCTCCTAAACCTCAACGACGAACTAGACGATATTGGTCGAAATTATTATAAGTGACGAGAACCATTTCCATCTCAACGGATACATAAACAAACAAAATTGTTTCGTCTAGAACATGCTCAGAAGCCCACTAGTTGGCTTTAGTCGGTTCAGTTGGCTAAACATTTAGAGTAAGTGCTGAGTTCACCCATTAGCCAGCAAAGAAAGGAAGTATATTCCCTAAATGCTTTTTTGCAACATAAATTTTTTTTTCCACTAAAGAGCACCGGCGAAATGGTTGCCAACTTGTAAACGGTGTTTTTCTTAGAGGTATACAGATTCAATAAAAAATAAAATACTTGAAAGTAATGTTAATGTCTGTGATATTAGCTTTATTTAATACATACGTTTTTGCCATTAGTGCTTAAATATAATTTTGAGCATATGCGCACCACAACTAGCTCGAATGAATCGCAATATTGAATTCCAATTTTCGAAAACTTTATCGACCAACTGGGTCCATGTATCAGCAACAACATGGCGAATGTTGACTTCTAAATCGTCCAACGTCTCTGGTTTATCGGTATAGACTAGTGACTTTACACATCCCCAAAGAAAGTAGTCTAAAGGTGTGAGATCACAGGATCGTGGATGCCAGTTCACAGGACCATTAGGCGAAATTTGGCGCTCAGCAAATGTTTGATAGTGTCGCGTGTCGTGTAGCAGGTTGCGCCATTTTGTTGAAACCAAAACTGTGTTACCTTAATGCCATTCAACTGAAGACCGAAGAAGTCAGAAATCATGTTTCTATAAATATCTCCATTGACGGTAACATTTTGACCGGCATCGTCCTTAAAGAAAAATGGACCGAGGATTCCACCAGCCATTAAAGCACACCAAACAGTGAGTTTTGGTGATTATAAGGGCGTCTCGACAAACGCTTCTGTGTTTTCTCCACTCCAAATTGGGCAACTTTGCTTGTTTACATATCCATTTAACCAAAATGGGCCTAATCGGAAAACAAAATGCCCATCCCTTACTTCTTTCGTTGGGGTTTGTATAGGTTACGAGTCTATGAGAACAAGCTAGACACTTTGAAGGCTATCAACGAGAACATCCGAAAAGATTGCGATAACTTATCGCCCCAAGTTTTCATCGAAATGATTAACAATTCAATCAAATAACCCCAATGGTCTTCCAAAAGGATGACACTCGATGATCAATACTATCTTTGCAAAGTAATGGGAAGAAACCTAAAGCTACATTGTTTCATTTCAAAGATATAGGGAAACAACATCTGGGTAGTGCTTTTGGGGCCACCCTTTATAATTTTCCTGCCTAGAGCTCTCAGAAGACTTGAAAATGCTAAGAGATGAAGAAATGTTTGCTAACTTAGACGGAATCTGGAGGAGTGACAAAAGCAGTTGCCAATCATCACACAAGAATACATAACCATTGTCACATAGTGGCATTAAGAAGCTCACGTGTGATATACTGAAATGTCATGTATAAATATGCTCCCATTGAAGGATCTTATCCAACACGTACTACATTGAAACCACATTGACCACCTATACCAGCAAACTCGGCAGTTATTCTATCATCTTATCTTACTTGTTTTTCCCGCTCTTCTTCGCTTTAAATAATGAAACACTTCTCAAAGGAGCCCAACCGCGAATCGTTTCCACCCAGCTATGCCCCCCCCTTTTACAATACATATTTCACACATTAAGTACCACTATAAAAACTCGCAGTTCGTTTAACTATCACAGAATGACAAGGAAGACAACGTCCCTAAACCGCGCCACACAAACATTCTCCAAAATTAGATAACACGCATGGTGACATTTGAGGGTGTTTCACCGAGATAAGGCATACGCGTCAAGCACATACTCGTAAATACACCCCTTCCGTTGCCTGGTTCCATCGTCCTCGCGACGACTAAAGGACAAAGATGATAGCAACGACAACAACTGGGCCTTGGCAATGGAACGATGCGAGGCTGTTAAAGCCCGCCATTCTCGTATATGGTTATGGTATATCCACTACGGTGTGTGGAAACTCATACATTTCTAGAATATTGCGAAATTTAACAAAAAATACATTACTGCCACCTAATAAAATTTTAATGGCCACTTTGAAGGCATCGTCCTCGAGTTTGTAATCGAATTTACCAAAACCATATCCCCCTTTGGCTCGCACGCATACATATAGCGGTTGGTATACGTTGGTAGCGGCTATAACACAAAGCCACCCGAACGCGCGTCCTGTAGCTTAGAGCTTATAGAGAGGGGGAGACAAGGTATGGGATGGATGTGTGGCATGTGGGTAAGTTGTTGGATACATTAAGTGTGCGCTGTCGAAGCGGTTTTGGGGGTGAACCGGTACCACTCGTACACAAAAGGGCATCGAGTATTTCGCCTGACTACCCTGTCAGGATATTACCGATATGGAAATGGAAGCCGCTTTTCTTCTTCTTCTTCTTCTTGCTCATAGGGATGTGAGCCTGAACAACACACATTCTCTGTGTTCAGGCGATACAACAAAATGGCCGTCGTCATCCGCCTTCACGTTCGCCTTTGCCTTTGGTTTTGCTTTTACTTTTACTGTCGCCATTTATAAGCCTTCGTTATCGTGTGTGTACCTCCGGAATCACCCCCGTCATGCCGGAATGTGATTATATCGTTGTTTATATTGTAAAAATCACCCATTTGCCGCGCCATCCCTGTTCACGGTGATGTCCTTTACTGCGGGCGGTGATTCTTGCTCGTAGTTCGGAATGCTTTACATTAATGCCGTTCATATGTGGGCCAGGCGAACCGATACTTACATATATTGCATTTTCCATTAATATTACTTATATTATGTACATTTGGAATATCCTTCGGGCAGGGGAGGGTTGCTAAGTGGGTGACAACTCGCCGATATGCGTTCGAATGTATAAGTAGAGTAACAGATTGTATGCATGGATGGGCTTGGATGGAATCTAAAGATGGCTACTTTGGGATAAATCAGACGGAGGAAATTGGGAAATGAAGAGTTGTTAACCCTTGTCAACGTCATTTTTGATCGCGTTACGAAAGCAAATAAAAATTAGTTAATATCGAAAACAAACATTTGCCTACTTAGTCGGAGAAGGATAAGCAACTCCAAAATGTACGAAATAGTGAAGTTGGTTTCGCTTCTGAGGTGGTGGATATGGGTGGATATGGGCTCCACTGGTAGTAGCAGGTTCATCCGATATACATAAAACTTCACTATTAAGGAGCGTGATCTGTTAAAGGTGATATCTGGAGAAACTTCTGATGGAAGCGTGTATCAATAGCATTAACTGGCTTTAGTTCACCGGTGTAAGGACTGAAAATTAACGGCATTAACAACTTTTTTTTCAACGGTCGTTTTATAAAATTTTCAAAGTTGCTATATCCAATGCGTATGGTATAGTAAATGCCCTAAGGACTCATGCCAAATACGATATCAGGTAAAAGGACCAACAGGTTTATGGAGTCCAAAGCTTTTTTGCCATCAATGATGTCGTTTAGGCTACTTACCATAGTTAATTAGCCTACTGTCGGCTCATTATTGAAGAATTTTTATATAAATCTGCAACATCCCAGGGCGTGTGCCCCGCTTAGCCTGATTTTTGCCAGTTACACTTTGATTTAAACATGCATGTTCGGAGCAAAATATTCAATTTCAGTATCAGAAATTGACCCATTGAAGCGATGATGCTGACAATGGCGTTAGCCAAGACCAAAATCAGAAATGATCAATAAACGCACTAAGATTTTGATAAAGGCTTGTTAATCGAAAAGGCGGGCAAGGCGAGCTTAGAAATAAAATGGCAAATGCCCACATCAAGCTCGACAAGAATAAAAAAGAAATTTACTTCCCCGGGTATTTTTTTTGAATTTTTGAATTTTTTCTTTTTTTAGGAGGGTAGGTGAAAGTCTTCTAAAGATGATATGAGAATCGTAAGCGCGTGCTCTTAGTAGTGTGAGATTTCTACTCACTAAAAACAGCTCCCTTCGAACCGAGTTTATACTGCAACTAAGTCATTCCGTTCTCAATGTATTCGCATTTGACAGGCGCATTCATCGCGCTAACTCAAGAGGTTTTGTCCTTTGAAGGCAGTGCAATGCATTTTGTTTGTCAAGAAGTTGAAAAGCAGTACTACAAAATGGCGCAAAAAAAGTCATCCAATTCTGTCTTTGAATTATTAGGTGTGCAACTAAGTTCTCGCTGTTTATCAATTCCATTAGAAAGTACTGGTCGATTGTGACGTATCCAAAACGTCATGAACCAAGCTTATACATATGATAAACAAACCGCTGTGAAAATGTCTGATTTTGTGCCAAATAATCGTCATCTGCCGGAAGTGTTGCTTTTCTTTCGACGGCGGCTGAAGCCCATCGAGATCTCCAAAAAATTGTCGGATATGCTGCTCTAAGTGAAACAACGTGGTTCCGTTGCTTCAAAGACGGTGATTTCGATGTTGATGACGCTTAAATGGAAAGCCCTACCCCACCCGCCATATTCCCTAGATATTGCGACAGTACGGTAGGTGGGTAGATAGAAGAGACGGGGATTTCGTACATTGCGGGGGTTAGTGTTGATAGATACAGAGTTGTAGAGGTTCACACAGTCAATGGTACCTGAAAGGAGTCGTTGGATGAAAATAATGTCAGATACAATTCTTCTTTCCATCAACGTGCTCATGTTGATTAGTTTAAGGCGGTCTTGGTAGGGTGGAAAATGAAAATGATTGTACCAAGGAAGACCTCGAAGTGCAAAACGGAACCGCCGTTGGATGCTCTCGATTCTAGAAATGTGGGTTTGTTGGTATGGAGACCACACTTGAGAGGCGTATTAAAGACGGGGCCGGACAAAGGTTATGTAAAGAGATCGGGTAACGTAAGGGTCCGAGAATTCTTTAGACCATCGCTTCACGAAACCGAGTGCAGAATTAGCTTTAAGGATTATCTCATCGATGTGTGCACGAAAATGTAGCTCCTGGTCACATCGTAGAGACAAGGAGGAGGTTTGATTCGTTTACGTGAGAAGGTAATTGATTGGCATTTGGAAATGTTAAGCTCCAAGCAATTTTTGGAACACCAGATGGAAAAACTATTGAGATCAGATTGAATAAGGCAAGAGTCCTGACTGGAGGAAATGGTCTTGAAGAACTTGGTGTCGTCGGCATATAGTGAGATGTGGGAATGTTTGATCACCATTTCAAGACCGTTTATGGTAAGAACGAAAAGAAGTGGACATAAGTGGCTGCCTTGGGGGACGCCGGAGGAAGCTAAGAAGGGGTTAGAGAAGGCAGATCTAAACAGAACACTGTAATAGCGGTTTTCCAGGTAAGAAGATATCCACTTCAAAGAAATGGGGTCGAAGCCAAGGGAGGACAATTTGAAGAGTATTAATCTGTGGGAGATTCTATTAAAAGCTTTACTCAAATCGGTTGAAATAACGTCACCTTGGGATAGGGATAGAGTGAAGATTTTCGAGAGAGGGAGAGAGATGGTTGAGGAGCATTTTTTTAGAAATATGGCAGGGAGACCGTCAGGTCCAGGAGTGAATTCATCATTAAGTAGATTTAATTTGTTTTCGATGACATGAGAATCGACTGTGCGTGGAAGAAATGGGCCAAGGGAAAAATTCGGTAGATAATCGAAGTATGAGAGGTCTGGAGCAAACGAGTCGTTGGCGAAAGACTGTTTAAAAAAGGTGGCATAAAAGTTGGCGATAATATTGGGGTCATTCGAGGTTTGATCGTGGAAGGAGAGGGAGGTAGGATAGCCATCAGATTTTCTTTTATAGTTAACAAACTTAAAGAAGGACTTTGGATCGTTTATAAGATTAGCTTGCGTTTCAGTTAAATAGCGTTGATAGAGGGAGTTGTGAAGGGCGGTAAAGTGGAGATAGCTGCCCAGGTAGTTAGCAAAGTCATTAGATGATTGAGTACAAAGGAAGATTGTCCACTGCTTATTTCTTTTGTTTCTTAGAGAACGGAGCCTGCGATTGTACCATTGTGGGGAGGTGGACAAAGTTTTGCATTGTGAAACGGGAACGTAAAGAGAGATAGCGTAAAATATTTTCCTGTAGAATATGGATATTGCATTATTTACGGTTAGGTTATCAAAATTGAGAGGGGCTTTTTTAAGGTATTCATTGATTAGGTGAAATTTTGCTTTGTGGAAATCGTAAGAGGCCAGAACTGTAGGGGGTTTATTCTGTAACGGAGAATCGTGAAAGAAGGAAAGGAGGAGGGGGGGATGGAAGTTATCGATGGTTGAAAGGGAAAGGGGACAAAGTGAAACAGAAGAGTTGAGAGGATCGGTTGTGAATATGAGGTCGCATTGTCTACCCATGTAGTTTAGGACGCCACTAACTTGGCTAAGGTTTGAATCTGTTAGGCGATCCAAGAAAAGACATTCTTTGGCAGTAGTGGGATTGGTGGCAGTGTAAAACGATTGATGGTCTGATTGGGTCCATTTAAGATGAGGAAGGTTGAAGTCACCGAGTCACAAGGTTTTCATCCTGGGGGTTTCTGAAATCGGTTATTTGGTCGACTGTGTTAATGGCGAGTTGATACGATTCAATAGGTTGTGAGGGCAAGATGTAGAAACAAATGATCTATAGTGTCTTCTGGGGTAGAGCAATCTTAATTGAAACAAAGTCGAGAAGTGGGGAAGATGATATTGCAATAAGGGAAGAGTTAATTGTATTAAGGACGGCTAGTAGAACGCCTCGACAAGGGCAACCATCAGTGGGTCGGCTGAGTTCGTCATCGCGATAAACATTAAAATTTGATGGGAACAGTTCGAGGTTATTTATGCTGGGGATCAGATTAGTTTCGGTCAGAGCAAATATCTGAAAGGGTAGAGCATGTGACTGTTGGAAGACGGCTTGGGTTTTTGAACGAAGACCTCTTACATTCTGATAATAGAAGGTAAGAGGGACATTTTGGCCGAATGATCGGTTTGCTGGGAGAGAGAGATAATAAGGGACGAAAAAACGAACACTTCTACCGTGACGGGTGACGGGCGAGCACTGCCAGAAAGATGGGGAGAGCGAGTTGCGCTCTTAATACTTTCTTACTAATTAAAAAAAAAAATTATTTTGAGAGATTGAAATCTTTGTAGAGGTCCACAATTTTTTTTGTTAAGTGGGAAGGATGATATCGGTCAAGTGGGGGCCGCTAGTTTTGATGCACATTTATACCCGTTTTATCGCATTTTCCATGACTTTCCGCAAGATTTCCTGTGATGTTCGCATTCCTGTCGACTATTTTCCTTAAGAACTGCTTGTCTGAGGCTTGTTGGCATAAGCCCGCGACTCCAAGGAGCCCCATAGAAAGAAGTCAACGATGGTTAAATTGGGCGATCTTGCGGGCGATGCCAACGCCATAACGGGAGATAATACGACAAACCGTCTTGTTGAAACCACATGTTCACCAAGCCCCGCGTAACGAAATGAGCCGCTTTACGCTTGAGCAATGTTGGGAAATGTTGAAAACTTATTTTTAAAGTGAGTGCTGTATTTTATAAGGAAGTTTTGACCGAAATGAAGCACCTGCCGCGACGGTACACCCGTCCCTCAGGGTTTGGCTAAAGAGGCTATGATGTGGTTAAGTAATAACATCTTTAGATTTTATCATCAACCCTTATATCTAGAGGACCTTTCTGAATGATAAACCATATTACCAACAGCGCCCTTGCAATCCTCCTAAACGTTTGAGTTGTTCTTTGAGCTAAGTTTAACATTATTTTTTTTAATTTTTCGTGGGGGCGAACACTCTCATTTATTGAGCTTAATTTAAGTTAATTTAATCTAACTTAATAACTAGGAAAAACGAGAGAGGGGGGCGCGATGAAAAAGATGAACTTTAAAGCATGGAATGCTGAGGTTGAAATCGAAGTAAAGATTCGAATTAACACTTTCCAGCATACGAGAAATGGGTTCATTGGAGCCATAGGCGTTGGATGAAGAGCATGTTGATTAGTTTAAGACCGTCTTGGTAGGATGGTAAAAGCTAAGGATTGTTGCAGGGGAGACGTCGAGGAGCAAAACGTAGGAATCGGCGTTGGATACCCTCGATTCTAGAAACGTGGATTAGTTGGTAGGGAGACCACACTTGAGAGGCGTGTTCAACAAGGGGCCGGTCAAAAGTTATGTAGAGAAATCGGGTAACGTAAGGGTTAGAGAATTCTTTAGACTATCGTTTCACGAAACCGACTGCAAAATTTGCTTTAAGGATTATCTTGTCGATATGTGCGAGAAAATATGGCTCCTGGTCACATAATATGCCAAGATCGCGAATAACCTGAACGGTGGAGATGGGTTGATTATTGAGGAAGTAGAGACGACGAGGAGGTTTGATTCGTTTACGTGAAAAGGTAATTGATTGGCATTTGGAAATGTTAAGCTCCAGATGGAAAAACTATTGAGATCAGATTGAATAAGGCAAGAGTCCTGACTGGAGGAAATGGTCTTGAAGAACTTGGTGTCGTCTACATATAATGAGATGTGGGAATGTTTGATCACCATTTCAAGATCGTTTATGGTAAGAACGAAAAGAAGTGGACCTAAGTGGCTTCCTTTAGGGACGCCGGAGGAAGCTAAAAAAGGGTCAGAGAAGGCAGGTCTGAAATGTTTACTGTAATAGCGATTTTCCAAGTAAGAATATATCCACCTCAAAGAAATGGTATCGAAGCCAAGGGAATTTGAAGAGTATTAATCTGTGGGAGATTCTATTAAAAGCTTTACTGAAATCAGTTGAAATAACGTGATTTCTTTGCCATTCACTTAGGCAGATAACCCTCTCAAGAGCACAAATGCAACAAGGCTTGTGGTTGTAGATCTACATTTGGGGAAACCGTGTTGTCTAGGAGAGTTTAAGTGAAAACTTAAACATTTGTACAAAATACTCTCGAAGAATTTGGGTATATGTGACAGTTTGGCAATGGGACGATAGTTGTTAATATCGTTCTTTGGGCAGTCTTTTCTGTGGTTTCCATAACTTAGTGAATTCGCCTAGAGTTAGGGATAAACTGAGGATTTTTGAGGAAGGGAGAGAAAGGGGAGAAGATCATCGGTAAATAATTGAAGTAAGCGATTGTTCAAAAAATTTGACGATAACATTGGGGTAATTTGGGGTTTTTTCATGGAAGAGTAGTGAGGTAGGGTAGCCATAAGTATTTTTTTTTTTCGCAGTTAACAAACTTAAGGAAGGACTTAAGATCACTTATAAGATTGACTTGCGTTTCAGTTAAATAGCGTTGATACAGTGAGTTGTGATGGACGGTGAAGCTGCCCATGTAATTAGAAAAGTCATTAGAGGATTGAGAACGAAGGAAGATTGTCGACTGCTTATTTCTTTTGTTTCTTAGGAACGGAGTTTGCGATTATACCAGGGTGGGGAGGTGGACAAAGTTTTGCGTTGGGAAAAGGTTCGTAAAGAAAGATAGAGTTAAATATTTCCTTGTAAAATATGGATGTATATATGGGTATGGATTTAGAGGGGCTTTTTTGAGGTATTCATTGATTCGGTGAAATTTTGCTTTGTGGAAATCGTGAAATTCTGTAATAGAAAATCGTGAAAAAGGGAAAGAAGGAAGGAGATGACGAATAGAAGAGCGAAACATTCGAGCAGGCTTTAGATATATAAATCACTGGCAGAGGTAACAGAACACGACGCCATTTAAGACACTGATCAAGACTAGCATCAACGAACATAATTTTGCCCAATATATTAGTCGGTCTGCGTTTCTTGTACTGTAATAAGCAGTGAGCCGGTGTCAGTCTGATTTTTCGCATAGTGAGTCTGAACTAGAATTCCGCTATTCGCACCCAGTGCTATAACTAATTTGTTATATTCCTTCCGTTTCGACCGCTATCTATTCCAGTCTTCTTCCAAATTCGGTTCTATTGATTGGTTCCTAACATAAGACTTCTGGTTCCGCTACTAATGCGCTGGATCACAGAACCAACACGATTGCTCAAATATTTGATGACATCAACATAGCCTATTCCACTAGTTACATTCCACTAGTATCTAGCCCTTCTATCGGGATTTCATGCGTCTAGGAGCTTAGAAAAGAATAAAATTGTCCTAAGCAAGCAGCGATATCATCAAACGCGAAATTTATGCTCAAACGATGGCCATAATCACTATAAGCAAACTCTACAGAATTGCGATTCTCAGTTTTTAGAAAGGAGTATATTTTTCCTACTTATTCCTGATAGACCTATCATAATCGCGGGGTGTAGGCACGTGTATGTCCATAAAACAACCCATTGCCTTGGGATAAGATTGCGTCAAAACTTTCGTTTGATGCCATATCACAATCCACCGGGATTTTATAGATTATGAACTTCCTACCAAAAACAAAAAAAAACCAAAAAAATATAGATATGAAAGCAGAACACATTTTGAGTAGAAGCACATCCAGGATATCCCATACACATCGCATCCCACGTAGCCATAGGGTGCCATTTTGATTAAGCTTCAACAACCAACAACCAGGAACTAGCAGCAGTCAGGCAACCCAACCCGGCAACCAACAGTCAGCTAGAGGACATTTTTTTGTCATATCTCTGCTCCATATGCCCGATTACCGCACATAGCAGTTCCGAACGGGATGAACCTCCATCGCTTCATCACACCAACAGCGAAACCGGAGAAGAAGAAAAAGCGTTTCCTCCCATCGAATCCCATTCCGTTGCCATCGCCATCGCCATCACCATCGCCATCGCCTGTATCCAGTTTTGCTCTTTCGTATGGCAGCCCACATTACCGCACTGACGTCTACAGCCGGATAATCATTTTTTATTTTAGTGCCGCTTGAATGCGGGTGGACGGGAGCACCCATTGGGAACGACATCCTCTGGATATATGCATGTTATCAATATGTGTGCGCGCGAATGTATGTATATCTCTAGCTTACCATGTCCTGGTGTTAGAGATATAAACAATCTACTCCCGGTCTCGGATGGGTTCGCGAAAAACGCAAACGAAACCGAATCTTTTATCTCTGCACGGTGTTCGCCTCCGCGTTCACCATAGCCATCGCCTTCGAATACGAGTACACCGCACACACCGAGCTCACAGCCCAGGAGGTGGCCCAGCTGAATTGGGTGGTTTACGTACATTTGAATATATTATATATGCAAAGTATTTGCCAATTGGTTTTTTCGCTCATCCCACTCCACATGGCCATAATGTTCTAGATACTTTATGCGCCGGAGTTTTAGATACGGGCGACCGGCTTTCAGGCTATGCTATTCTCATTTTTTTTTTGTTCGACTTTAGCCTCGGCCCTTACCGTTCACTTGTTCTGCGCCCCTTTCTCGCGTTTCCTTCGAGGATGTGCAAAAGCAAAAGCAAAAGCCTAAGATAAACATTTTCCTTTTGCGATTTTTTTTTTTATTTTTGCGTACTTCTATTTCGATGGGTACGAGTATAGGTGATGGGTTAGGGGATGGGCGGCGCGGTGGTTGGTGGTAATAGAATTTCAGTACAGTGAAGGTGTTTTATTGTCACGGTAACCGGATTGGGCTTCGGTTAACACACGTGCATCTCCGAATCCGTCAGAATTGAAGGGAATAAATGATGTGCCTTCCTCTGCGATCATTGCTTGGTTTTTTTTCATTTTCCACTCCTCGGGCAAATGCGCGACGGGTGGTTGGAGCGATGGTTTTAAAGGTGGAGGGGACGGCTAGATGGATGGATGGATAGACAGATAAATGAATGAATGGATGGGTTTTTGGGGGTTGGGGAATAGGCTTATCGCTTATTACACACACTGTCGGTGTATGTAGACTTTGGGAAACAGTAAGGTGTTCTGTGACTCTGGCCAATGCGGTGTTTATGTAAGCCTTCTCTCAATTTTGAAGTGAAATTTCATGTAGAAACTTCTGCGAGAAGTTTTTCAATTTTCTATATTGGATCAAAGATTTCATATCAATTTTTTTTAAGTACCTACTGGTATACAATTTCATTTTGGAAATGTTTGCCGAGGGTCGCCATGTGCATCCTGGGCTGGTGCTGACGAGAGGTATCAACTTACTTAACGGAGAATTTTGGAAATGGAAAATGTGATGATTGGAAAATGTGGTGATGTAATTTTTAAATTTGTTTTGTTTGGTCTGTGTCCTTTGTTGCCTTAGCAGCATAAGTCGAGTATCGGCATATGTACATTACACTGTTGCCAGTTATCATTTCTGTTCAATCACCCAAATTATATTTTCTTCCCTAATCGGACATTGGGAATAAAAGTTTCTTTCGTGTAGGTTAGAAATAATTAACTCAAACAGATTAGGCCCTAAATTACTCAACAAAAGCTTGAGTATGGTCTGAACATATACCATAAGTAAACAGGTCTTCTAGCCCGATTGATGTGACACTTTGAGCTCAGTTGAACCTTACTTCGTCATCTTTTCGTTTAAAATCGAATCTTATTTTAAGTCAATTAACCCTTGTTCGCTATCTAAATTATGACGAAGATCATAATTTTGTTTTTGAATTACGTTTTTACTAGGTAAGAAAAAAGATTTTGACTGACGAAAATCCTTACTTGGACCTTTGCAATTTTTCCTGTTAAGTGGAGAAGATGATATCAGTCAAGTGGCTGCTGCCAGTGTTGATAATAATTGTACCCGTTTTATCGCATTTTCCATGACTTTCCACGATTGTCTGAGGCTTGTTGCCATAAGCCCACGACTTCAACTAGTCACAAAAAAGGAAGTCTAGGATGGTTAAATCGGGCGATCTTGCTGCCAATGCCAAGATTACGCGACCAGGAAACGCTTACTTCACAATATCCATTGTGGCTCGTGCTTTGTGTGCAGTTGCTCCGTCTTGTTAAAACCACATAAAAGAGTTACAGTAAACTACAACCAACCTAGGACAACCACCCCCGGAGAGTAGTGAACGAACATCTTCGACACAAACCATCTGCACCCCGTCCAGGTTGTGTGACAAACACCATAAGAGCGAACAATCTTGAACCTGGACGAATGAAAGTCTACTCAATAAGTTGAATGTCGGCCAGTCAGACGAAAGAGAAAGCAAAGTCTTAGCTAAGAAACTATGGAGTGCTTTACTAGAAATTCGGATGAACTGAGGATGTTTCATTGAACTGCCTATCTCCTGTCCTAACTGGACATAATGCAGTTATCCAAGAAGTCGATGGTCAAAGATATAGTGAAAAGATGCTGCCGCAGATTGTTCACAATATTGTGAGCCAGTGATAGCAGCGATTGTGGATCACTGACAGTGAAGAAAGGATATCCCTCGTCGAAAAAGTCTGGTCTTTTGGTGGGAAATTGAAAGTGAAACAACTCTGTATCATCAAAAGAAGTTCATAATTGTGATGATGGATTGGGTTCAATTTAATTTGATTTCCATACAATGCAGGTCACGTGCTCATATTAGCCATAGTATTAGTATACTTCAAGTTGATCGGCAAGCGAAAGATGTGTTTACCAAGCCCTTATTTAAAGAGTCAACAAAGATTGGGAAGATATGAGCTTGCCTAAACGTAAGCAAGTGTACGTTTTGGCATCGAATTGGGTGGCTGCTATCAACCGAATATGCATATTCGATGAGCGAACTGAAAATATTATGTTGTAGATTACCGAATAGATGCTTGCCAAGTGCCAAGTATGAAATGGTCACATTATAAAAAGTCATAGGGGTTTACGAAGGATAGGTTTAAAAAGCCATGACGAGCCTGATTGCCAAATGTCTGTGTAGAGAGCTAGAAACCATCGTATGCCATTCCCATTTGTAAAAGTGAACGTGGATTATCCGAAATCAAGGCAATATACAGAGTGTCCCACGAGCAGTGTGCCAAATAGCTAGAGCGTGTAGGTCTGGTCAAGACAAAAAAAAAATCGTATGGGGGGGGGAGTCTATTCCCCCCCGTTTAGCCGGGAGAGGCAATTTTCTAAAAAATTGACTTAATTTGGAAAAAAAAATATTAAAAATCAACAGTTACATCCACAATGCCGTGATATACTTTTTTGTAAGGCCAGAAACCTCTTCTTTCATCTTGTTTTTAAACAAAGTTGTTTTAAGGAATAGATTTTGAGAAATTAATTTTCAAACTCAAAATTTTGAAAAAAAAATGAAAAAAAATTAAAAAAAAAAAATATCGAACTATTTTTTTTTCAAAATTGTATGTAATTAAGTACTAATTTTTTTTTCAAAAATTCAATTCTCTTATTAGTTTTTAGTTAAAAACAGAAAACCGGATGCATTTTTGCATCTTGTAGTTTTTGAGAAATTAAAAAAAAACCCGAACCATTTTTTTCTAAGAAATGGTTTTAAGGCGGCTGGACTTGTAGGCAAATTAATGTATGAAACATTGACCTCTTTTTTATTATTTTTAAAAAATTCGGAGTTTTATTATAATAAATTTTCAATATGATCCCCATTTTTTAGAAGGCAAAGATTATATCTCCTTCTAAATGCTTGACAAATTTTCCTGCAATTTGACTCCAGCGACTTCCGTTCTTTCAGTTGTTCCCAAGATGCTATTGCCACTTCGTAAACATAATTCTTCATGAATCCCCACACATAAAAAGAGGAGTTAAGTCTGGTGATCTAGGTGGCCATTCCGTGCGGCCCCTTCTTCCGATCCAACGGTCACTAAAATGATCATCCAGCCAGTTTCTAACCCGTAAGCTGTAGTGTGCTCCATTTTGCTGGTAGATTAAATTATCTGCTATGGCCAAAGGAACGTTGTCCATCAAATCGGGCAAAAGGTCTCGTAGGAACTGCAGGTATGATTTTCCATTAATAACGGTTAAGGTAACAGTTTGTCCAACAATACCAAGCCAAACATTACAGCTAAAGCGGTGTTGTGATTTATTTTGTTTTTTGTTGTGTGGATTGGTGCTACTCCAATGATGCAAATTGTGGAAGTTAGTAACCCCATCTCTGGTAAACTGTGCTTCATCCCTCCAGAATATCCTTGCAAAATAGTTTCGTTCAGTTTCATCTCGAAGCAGTAATGATCGACAAAATTCTGCTCTCAAAAACTTGTCGTTTGAAGTGAGTTCCTGAACTGGCCTAAAATGGTACGGGTGTAAGTTTTCGGTATGAAGCACTCCCCATACTCTAGATTTGGGCACTCCAAGCATAATAGCTATCCTCCTTGTACTAAGGGGGGATTACGTCGGACCAAATCCAAAATTCTTTCATCTAAGATTCCTGATCCATCTGTAACTGATCTTTCGCTTCTTCTATGCTCTAGCACTCCGTGCTCTCGCAGACGTCGGTGGATTCTTGAAAACATGCTACGACTGGGACACCTCCGATTGGGATATCTTTCAGCGTAGAGTCTTTCGGCTTCACGATCTCGACAATTAGCTAAACCGTAGCAGAAGTGCATGTCCGTTAATTATTCTCGAGAGTATGAGTTTGACATCGTAATGTGTTGATGAGTTAAAATCCAATTTGGAAATGTTTTTTTTATTAAAAATGCGATGCCTTTCATTTACATTTGGGTTGCAAATATTTTGTTTTTCAATAAAGAAAAATTGCAGTTTTATTGTCTTAAGGTCCTACCGGGTAGAACCCATCGGCGGCGGGCGGACCCAGACGAAATTGGCAGGTCAGTTTTCAGGCGTTATCAACGAAAAAAAGGATTAATCCAGAGTTATTCCAATACTGTGTCACTTTATTGTATTCTCATAAAACTCCGAATTTTTTAAAAATAATAAAAAAGAGGTCAATGTTTCAAACATTAATTTGCCTACAAGTCCAGCCGCGTTAAAACCAAAAAAAAGGTTTTTCTTAGAAAAAAATGGTTCGGGTTTTTTTTAATTTCCCTAAAACTACAAGATGCAAAAATGCATCCGGTTTTCTGTTTTTAACTAAAAACTAATAAGAGAATTGAATTTTTGAAACAAAAGTGGTCAAGGTGTGAACCGTAAAGTCCACGCGACTAACGTCCCAGTGAGAAGAATGAAAGAACATTTTTTTTTATTATTATAATTTTAAATTTATTTAATATTATTTTTTTTTATAATTTTAACCGTGGAAGCTTTGGTAAAGGTAAACACCTCCGCCTCCACCTCTTTCTCGGTTTCCTCCACCTCTGCCCCGTTTTCGGACGTGGCCACCGTGTCCCCGGTATCCTTTGTTTTGACCGCTTCCTTTTCTGTCCTCATCTTTTTTCTTTTTTTCTTTCTTTTCTTCATCTTCTTTTTTTAAATTTTTTTCCCTCGGGAGTGGTGAGAGCCACCATTTCTACCCCGTTCTGAAACAGTAATAATAATAAGACATGTTTGATTATTGTTAATTGTAAACATTGTTAATAGCAATTTAATATTGTTAATAACAATACCGCAAGAATTTCATTATCTCCAAAAAACATGTTCGTAGTGGCTTGGTGAAAAGAAAAAAAATGGAAACAATCAATGCGGATCTCATGACATCAGTCATCCTATCCACAGCAGCTACAATTGAATAGAACCACGACATATTTCAAAAACTCAACATAACGTAAGACGTATCAGAATAGGAAATAACAATATTTGTTAAGTCTAACTTATTTATGACTATAAAACAAAAAAACACTAGCTTCACCAAAAGCTATTTTACGGTTAACAACTTCTACTTACAACCGGGCCTTCAGTCATCGTTTATTTCTCAATTATTAAACGTGCATCATAATAGTAGTTTTCGACTGTTCTTTTCAACACATTTTTTTGTATGAATTACATAATAATAAATCAACCTTTACTTGCAAAAAGATTGTTAAATTTTTTGTATCCTACGATATCATTACAGACACTTTATTTGAACTATTAAGACTTTGTTTTATTATAAGCAAAAATTTATCGACACTATTCTCTAAACGTTATCAACAATATCCAACTGTTACAAACAATATTAAATTTTTTTCAACTGTATTCAATTATTATTCCCAATAATCGATTGTTATCTTCTATATATATAATACGCCAGTGAAGCCGCTTCTCCTCCTAAACTAAAAGTCGCACAGGCAAGTGCGATACACCGTTGGAAAGCTTATGGTCTGAAGTGGCCGGATAAGGTTTAAAAATCATTCAAAAGTTAATTTAAACGCGATTTAAACTGGATTTAAGATTCAGCGCGTGATTTAGTAGCAATTAAATTTTACGGGAAAAAAATCAAACTTGCACGTGCAATATTTAGTAACATAATTTTTTTGCCAATTGAGCCGCTTTTTCTCTTAAATTAAAAGTCGATCAATCAAATGCAATGCAACATTAGAAAATCATTGGTTTGTAATGGTAACATAAGAAATAAAATACAACAAAAAATTAATTGAAAACGCGATTTAAACTGGATTAAAAATTGAGCGCGTGAAGGTAGCAGTTGAATTATGCCAATAAAATAAAATTCGCACGTGCAGTATTAATGCCTTTGGAATAATTACACAATTCTTTTTTCAATTTTTGCCAATACTTAATTGATGATTTAATTTTATTCGTCACATATCACTGACAACAAACTGATAAAAATAAAATAACTGTTTTTAAACTAAGGTGAGTTGTGAACATCAGAGGCATAACTTACAATTTTATTTGTTATAGAACAACCTAAATGCCTCGAAGAGTGCGTTCGCGTCCTTCAGGTGAAACTTTAAGAGCCACCCGCTCACGTTATACTATTATTTATTGAACTTATTTCATTTTCAGTACTCTTAGTAAAAAACTAAATTGATTCTGAGGCGGTACGAAGTTCGCCAGGTCAGCTAGTTTATAATATTTAGTTATTAATAGCAATATTACATATATTATTAATTTCTATAGCCTTACCGATGCTATACTTCCAAACCTGATATACGTTTAGAGTTGTTGTAGAAAAAAAGTGTTGCTTTTTTTTATAACTTTCTTGCATTTTTGCTAAAATACTCAATCATAATAATGTGAATATGAAGGTATCTAAAATCTGCATGAATAAATTGTGCACTTCATTCATTTTAAAATTCAGCTTGTTTGCCTTTTTTCTTGGTTTTCTCGTTTAAAAAAAAAAAACGGCTGGACCGATTTCGCTGAAAATTCTTTCAGTTCTATGTTATGTAATTACGCGTCTAATGTATCTAATCCCATGTTAATATCATATTTGGTTCTCAAGATAGTCGAGACGAAAAATGGATACAAACACACATACACACATACACACATACACACATACGTACATACACAGCCACAGACATTTCTATAAAAACGTTGGATTTGGATTCTGATGACCTTGAAACGTGGAGATTTGTAAAAATGTGGGATTCACAAAATCGGCCCCATTACAATAACTTCCCACTGGGAAGTTAAAAATTAATACTTAATTACATACAATTTTGAAAAAAAATAGTTCGAAATTTTTTTTTTTTCATTTTTTTTTTCAAAATTTTGAGTTTGAAAATTAATTTCTCAAAAACTATTCCTTAAAACAGCTTTGTTTAAAAACAAGATGAAAGAAGAGGTTTCTGGCCTTACAAAAAAGTATATCACGGCATTGTGGATGTAACTGTTGATTTTTATTAATTTTTTTTCCAAATTGTCAATTTTTTAGAAAATTCCCTCTCCCGGTTAAAGGGGGGGAATAGGCCCCCCTCCCATACGATTTTTTTCTTGTCTTGACCAGACCTACACTCTCTAGCTTTTTGGCACACTGCTCGTGGGACACCTTGTAGAACCATTTGAAATTGAGCAACATATCAACAAGCAAAATATTCGAGCTTACTTGCTAAATACATAGGTCATACGATAATTTTGCCCAAAAATGGTCACGAGGAAGCTATGGTCACCGTGTTCAATGGCTGGTTCGCGGTGACTGTATATTTGGGCTATAGCGTTAAGATAAACATATCGTAAAATCGAAGCGGTGTCAGAACCGTGGGCATATACACATTTAGGCCAACGACTCTGATATTCTAACAGATCTTTACACCTTCTCAAAAAGTCCGGGGAAATCAAGAATGGCGGCGACAACATGTTTCGCACGTTATTCCCTCTACTCATTGGCCATCGAATGCGATGCGCCAAGTTAGGCATTAAAAAATACTTAAAAACGGACGTGAAAAATAAATTTATTGATCATCTTAGGGAAAAATTTTAGGTTCTTGAATTTGAATACATTTTCAAGACTTTTTCCTTGGATTCAATAAAAAAATATCACAATTAAGAACATGTAGCTACTTGAATGTATAATAGGTCACAACAGCTACCTTGTACTTTAACCACTTGATCCTGATAATATTCAGCTGTTACAAGTTAACCAGATTCCAGAAGATCGGACTAAATCGGACTCGTTTCTTATTCCACTTTACGCACAGTAACTTTTTCTTGAAATTGATATTCGGTTTGAATATCATGAAGTTGATGACTGCCCTAAATCAACCCATGCTTTTCTGGGCTTAGGGTTGTCGTATAAAATCTATTTTTCGTAACCCGAAATGATTTTGTGCAAAAGATTCATTCTTTTGTACCGAGAACGCAAAATCATTAAATCTTCCGTTTTTGTTTTCATCCGTCAGTTTATGAGGAACTCAGTCTCACTCCTTTTATGTCTTTCCCACTGCATGCAATGGAAAGGAAATTGCTTAGTGAAATAGTTCTTAACAACTCTAACTCCTAACAGTTTTTTGAGCTCAATTGGAGTTTGATATGGATTTCGATCCAGTTTTATCACACCTGGACGTGGATCATCCTCAAGACTAAAATTTCCATACGAAATATTGCAAACCACTTTTTTATTGTTGAATGACTCGCAGAACGCTCACTCAAAATCGAAAAAATCAAATAAGCAAGCGAAGCATTTTTATTTTATTTAAAAAGAGAACGGATTGCAGTGGGGTAAGTGTTGCTTATCGACATCCATGTCTTATAAAATTGGTACACACGGAGAGACAGGTCGTAAATGAGTGAAACTCGTGTAATAAAAACAGGAATGACTAAACTATATACGAAGTTTCTTCAAATAATTAAGTATCTTTTTATTTTTTTCGAAAAATGTTTATTTATTCATCAATATCTATTTTGTCTCCTTCAAAGTAGTCCTCCACATGTAGTAACACTTGCGCCAGTACTCCAAACACTTCTTATATTCGCTTTCTATAGCCTCGGGCGATGCAAACCTTCGCAAACCGTCGGCTTTTATTAGCCTTTTTAGTTTTGGGAAGAGAAAGAAGTTGCAAAGCGATGGCTAAGGCATGTTTACGATACTACTTTTCACCAAAAAAATACGCACAAGCAACGCTGAATGAGCATTATCGTGATGCAACAGCCATGAAGTTTTCAAAGTTTTCATTCGTTTTTTACGTGCTGCTGACCAGGGGGGGAGGGGGGCATGGTTATTAACCTCTTCTCAGCCTTCTGTGAGGAGCCTGTATCGCTCATAAACAGTTTTTTTTTGCTCAGCACGTAACTTATTTTTCACACAAAATTTAATTCAGATCGTTTGATCCATTTTTTTAATAGCAAAAATATCTCTAAGCACGTCAGAACATTTCAAACCTTTAAATCTGTTAAAAACAAACTAATTATCCAAAATTGTTGACAATATCAGCATGTTAGGCACAAACATTGCCCTTATTAGTGAACCATACAAACCTCTGGATGGTTGTAGCTGGACAAACGATAACTGATAGAAGGTGGCGACTACGCTCTGCTATAAACTGGTGGCCCTACGACCTTTTTCGATATAGCTAGAGTAAGGGAAACTCATTTTTACAGCTGCTACGCAAGCCATTGTCTGGCACGCAAGGACTATCTGAAGCTACTGGATGACATTGTAGCTGATGCTGGTGATTTCAACGCATGGGCTATAGAATGAAATCCTTGAAGTATTTGCATCACTTGAGATATGTCTGGCGAACAATGGTGCCAAAAAATATTTCGTAAAGCAGGCAAGGGGTCCATAATAGACATCATGGTTATGAGTAACTCGCGTAAAACAAAATGTTAGATGACCCATGAGCGAGGAATATACGCCTAGCGACTATCAGGTGATTATACTCAATATTGGCAAAGAGCAGACTAGGCAGGGCTGAAATGGAAAGACGCATCCTTCGACAAAGAGGCTTTCGAGGAAATGTTAAATGTCGTCTTCTTATCCAGCAACGGATCAGCGGACAGCCTATCTCACCAACTGATTCAAACAATCGCGACAGCGTGTCATGCAGCGATGTCCAGGAGATCAGCTAGCAGAAGGAATGAACCTTGCTATTGGTGGAATGACGAGATCAAAACGCTCAGGGCAGAATATCTCTAAGCCTGACGCAGATCACAGCGTTCTAAGGGAAGACCAGAGTTCCAAGAACGATTAGATTCCTTCAGGTTGGCGAGACATCAACTTAAAAAGGCCGTTAAAGAGAGCAAAGCAAGATGCTTTAAGCAACGAAGTAGACCTACACCCCTGGAGACTCTCATATAGAATAGTGGCGAAGAAGATAAGGGGCAGTAGGTCCACACAAATATCCTGCCCAACAAGCGATAGTAGAGTATGTACATATCTCCCCATAAACCATCTACTGAATTGCAAGAAGCCTGTAGGAGGATAGGCGACAAGAAAGCCCCCAGACCTGACGCCGTTCCAAATATAGCGACGAAAGCAGCCGTTAAAAGGAGACCAGACATTTTTGTAGCAACGATTTAAAGGTGCCTTGAGGAGGGAATTTTTCCCGAGCCATGGAATCTCAAACATCTGGTGTTGCTATCCAAGGGAAACAAACAACCGGGAGAACCTGCGGCGTACCGGCCAATATGTCTGCTAGATACGAGTACAACAGAAAAGATCCTAGAACAAATCATCAATGGCAGACTAAACCGTGGAGGAGGATAGTGGAGCTTTCTCTGACCACCAATATAGTTTTAGAAAATCGCTTTGTAACGTCGATGCCATAAAAGAGGTAGTAGATACAGCAGCTGAAGCGATATGAGGGAAAAGATAGCGAGGAGGCACTAAGAAATACTGCGCATTAGTGACGCCACATGTTAAAAGTGCCTTTAATTCCGTAAACTGGTCCTGCATTAGGAGGTTTCTGACCAGAATGAATGCCCCACATTACCTTGTAAAGATAATTCTTAACTACTTCACTAACAAGAAGCTGAGGTATCGGACGCTTAAAATACCACAATGTTCCCGCGGGAGTCCCGCAGGGATCAGTCCTTACACCTTTTCTGTTAAACATAATGTCTGATGGAATTTTGCTATTAATGCTGCCACAAGGAGTAAAAATTGTCGATTTGCTGAAGACATCGCCGTAGTTGTTTTATCGAAATATGTACATCCACGAGGTAGAGTCCGCAACTGATGAAGGGATTGCTAGGATCAAACATTGGCTAGAGTCTGCCGAACTTGAACTAGCTGACCACAATACGAAGATTGTCTTAATAATCAGCCGAAAGACTTTGGAATACGCAAACTTCCGGGTTGAGAGCCAATCAATCAGGTCTAAAGAGGTATTAAAATACCTGCGCCTTATGCTCGATAACCGACTTAACTTTAAGACCGTCGAATATTGCAGTAAAAAGGCATCACAAATGTAGGCAGCGCTTTCCGACAATTTCGGATGAAGCAGGCATGGTCCCTATCATAAGCTCAGGGGACTACTTCACAACGAGCGTACAGAGCGAGCTAAGAAGACTCGAAAGATTAATAAGAGAGAGTGGTTGAAGGCGCGCAAGGTGTCGTTTAGTACGTAGATGTATTCCTGGCATGGAGTCCGGATGACGGCCGGTCTACAGTTATGTTTCGAAAATTACACATCCTTTGGAGCAGCCAGAAAAAAAAAATGTTAACCAACATAACAAAAGAGAAAATTCGATAATCAAATGTATCATACTTAGCTCGCGAAATTTAAAAGGTCACCTTATTTTCTGAACAGCCATCGTATATGCAAAATAGATGCTTTCACGTATGTTTTTCAAAGCAACCAACTTTTTACTTCCCTACCAACTATTAAAGAATGGTCGTGCCAGAATACACGTAATACCTCTGACAGCTTTTTCAGACCTACTGTGAACTGCGCAACTCAAACTTATACAACGAAATTCCCTCGTTGACTTTTTGAAAATATTTCATAAATCAAAACAGCAATTGTCCATCTTAACAATTTCAAAATTACTCCACATTCCACCTGCCAATCCTGTCCCATTATTTATTTAAGACCGGCCATCAAATTTCCCTCAGGAGTGACTATAGGAAAAGGCTATCGACTTTTGCGACTCCTTTTTATCAATACTGGGAGTCTTACTTCGTCAGTTGGTTTTGGGATTTTGGATAAATGAATAAAATTAAACACAACGGTTCAGTAAAAACTTTTTATCTCTCACCATATATGCGATACACCTACCATGAATTGAATTGAAAAGCAATTCAATCGACCACTCGCTGAGTTTATTCATACAGTCTTCGTGCAGAGTTCCTATTAGAAAAAGCAACCAAAGGCGAAACTAAATACAAATCGAATAACGAGCTGACAGCCAAACAAACTCCCCAGGAAGAGGATATATAAAATAATAAATAAAAAAATATCAACGTCGCTGCATCCTGAATACACCATGCCACTCGCAAACAAGTCCATGCCATTGGCGTGGCACTTCCTCTCCATGGCGGGCAAGAACGCAAACGAATGCTCAGACGAACTTCCTGCGGATTTTCTAAAATTTAATTTATTCAAACATTACAGACACACACATACCTACATAGATTATACGAGCAGATGCTTACCGCGGTATTGATTGGTGACATTTCACCTTCAGAGACGTGTATGTGTGTATGAATGCATTTATTAAATTTCCATTGATTCGGTAATAAACAATTAGGAAATCGAAATCCTCCCAGCAGGTGGTCCTTTTTGTTTTAAGGACAAGTATTGAATGCTGTCCAGGAGAGAGCACACGGACAAGTCGACATGATATGTCAATCAAGTCGAGCTATTGTTTCAAAAGTCACATTCGGTTAGACGACCCAGTGGATGACTCCCAGGTTATGCTGTGGGAAATAGCACAACCCTTCTCCTTTTGTTTATTTCTTCTTCGTGTAGCAGTCATGTCAAATGTCTCAGACAGTTCGTTTTCGAGTGCATGGCTAAGGGGTTGCATGTGGTTGAAGGGGCTCCTTGACACCACTCTTACAGTGTGAAGAGGTAATTCTTTTTTCCTGCGTCTTAATGATGGTTTTGAAATGAAATTGAATTAAGGCACATTTAACTGGTTTCTTTTCATAATTGCACAAGTGGCTGATCTTCTCTATAAGCAGACGTACGAATCGAATTTGGAACATCAGACTGTAGGTTTCACTTCATTTTGACGGTATCCACTTGGGGTTTTCTTTGAATAGACCGCAAACTAATATAAGACTAATCAGGAGAGACATTTGCAATTTTATTTTGCTACGGCTAATCCTGGGAAAGGGTGTGATTATAGAGGCTAGCCTCTCAGACAAGTCAAAAAATACACCCGAATCCTAAGAAGATACCTCTTTGCTATATGTCGATATGGCTGCAGTACGCACCTTGCCCATAATAAACCTGAGACTTTCCTCAACTGTGAATTCATGTGTCCTGTTGATAAAATATTAATGTAGCAACAGTAAGCAACATTGAATGAGAAGACGAGCACAAATTGCATATTAGAAGCCTCTCATAGACCTTTTCGTGATTAAGATCTCTTGGTGTATGGTCTTTCGCGTGATCGTTACATTGTCGGTGTAGTGAGGACTTGACTAGATTATTGGTGAACGTTTGAACTACTTATTGACTGGGCAGATCGTAAGAGCAAAACATAATTTTGGTTACAAAGCTGCTTAAGATACGAAACATTCCCGATACTATGGCCTGTAAGTCTGACGATATTGGCATCAGTCGTCTTTGGACAAAAGGTAATATAACAACAAATCATAAGGGATTATCTCTTAATTTTGTCCAATACCATAAGCGTGTTGCTATGGCTGCACTGGAGAGTACCTCCTGAGTGTATAACCTGTCTTTCCACAGCATCTTCGTCACAATATACAGACAAGCCATTGGACCCTCCTCAATATCGTATAGCTGTATCCAATAGTTGCCACTCTGACAAAAGTCACAGCTGTCCAACAGTTGTTTGTCGAAACGAGAGCACTGGAATGACATCGAAAAGGGCGCGAAAGCCAATATTCCAGCTTTCAACAGATGTAGAGTGGAAGGCTATCTGGAAGCGGAGATTGGCTATAAAAACAGCCACTGCATTGAGCGGGACGTTCATTCGTTCTTTTGTTCTTTTCTCCCTTAAAACAAAAAAAAAATAAATAAATAAGAACTAAAATAAAAAAAAAAACTTTTAAACCCTCTCGGCAACCAACCTAACTCTGCCTTAAATTTTTTCGATTAGTACCTCACTCGATTTCTTCCCAAAATATGGATGCGGTGAGATGCTAAGGTTAGCAGGCATAACATCCCCAACCCCCCTTAATACAACAGTATCATAATCGCACCTTTTTGTCCCAGAATAATTCGTCAGTGATTTTAGCACAACATTAATTTCGGCTCAAACTTTTCGACCGTTCTACGTCAAGCGGTGAAACATTAAGGGGCTTAGGCACCGATGGTTTCCGCTTCTTCCGCTCGCCGCTGTAGCGGAAGATGTCACAGGAGAGTTGTCAGAATTAACCGGACGACATGCCTTGTTCATTGAAAAACTTGGTTGAACAACTGACCAAGTCCCTTTTTAAAGTCTATCAGTTATTGCCTGAGAACCGTCAATCGCGTCTAAGCTACGTTCTAAGCCTCAAAGGTGCAGACCAATTTTCGTCGAAAAACAGTATAAACGACGAGGTACTGTGGATAACACGAACACTGTGACTGGTCAGCAACACAGAACAACGTTTTAATCTTCTATCTTGCAAAGCTGGGGTAGGGAAGACTTATGCAAAGGCTTAGCTGTGTTACAGAATACACGATTCTGAGCTCATAGCGACCGATGGTTCCTGTGATCCAGGTAAAAGTTAGCAAAATACAAAGCAGAAGACCCGAAATTGTAGCTTGGCTCCCGGCGAGCTGATCCCATCTTATTTATTGCTGCAAAATGATAAACTGACACAGAAGAACAGAAGTGTTTCTAAGAACCTTGTATGAAATGACAGTGATCACTTCGATCTTAGTGTCTTGATCACAGAACCAGGAAAATTTGCAGAGATGGGAGAATAAGTCCAAACCCATCCCATTACGGAACGGCAGATTGGCCACCCTTTACCAATTCCCTGACGAGAGCGCTCACTTAAATATTTCGGAGAAACATTCAGAATTATATTCAGGATCCGAAGCTTCCGAGAACGTCAGACAAGCACCATCTTGGATGACGATTTCTTTGTGATCGAGGATCCTCAAAGAAAGGTGGCAACAGTGGGAGCTTTCTTCCCGAAGGTGGATAAGGCGAATGACAGGAATCGCCCATACCACGACCTGGTAAATAGAGCTCTGCTTCATCACTTCTGCCTTCGAAACGATATCTATCACTGACGATTACAGAATCTTGATTTAACCAAATAACCAAATAATTAAAGCAAATAATGCCGTCGCCAGTAAAGAAGCTTACACCCTGTTGATCGCCAGATGATCTACAAGTCATTAAAGAGAAATCCCAGGAATCGACAACTGCATTGGAAAACAGCGGTGCTGTAACCGATCCCCAAGAGAGGTAAAGAAACTTCAAATAATTCAAATCTTCAGTCGATAAGTCTCCTTCCGACTACTAACAAGGTCATCGAGAGCCCTGTTTAAGTGGGACAGAGAATTTCAAAGAGCAGTATGACACTATTCATGCCGCGTCGAAATTGTAAGGATATCCAATGGAACAAAGACAAGAACCAGTATATGGTTGCCTGTCTGATTGAGTTGCAAAAAGCTATCGACATTGTATGGTTAGAGGCTCTTTATAAAGATTTTTTACATGTTGACGGGTAGAAAGTTCGTTGTCTAAATTGCCAACGTGACTTCTACTCAACCGTTTAAAATTAACAATGGACTGCAACAGGGTACGGTGAACCCGTCAATTTTTTTTATCATTTAATTTTCGGACGATTTATTTTCGTACAGATCAGGTCCAAATATTGATGTTGTTGTCTTAGGACCTCTAGGGTCGTTTAAAAAATTGACGCAAGTTCTCAAATTTTGCGCGTCCACTGGCGATACAAGGTCAGATTTCTTGGGATATGGTTGGACCGGTATATTATGACAAACTTATGGTATTGATGCTACTCTGGCAAGGGCATGAGGCGTTTTTGCTTTGACAAGATGAAGGTAGTCTGCTACATGACCTTAATTAGGTCCATGATTGCCTATCGATGCAATTTGGGAGACAATACCTCAGGACTTGTCTGGGATTGCATAAAACACCCGAGTCTGGCTACACGAAATTTCTACCATAGCGAGGTCTTATACAATAGGGCTAGAATATAACGAGTACAAACATTTTGATTCCAAGTCACGTCGCGAGGGCAATGACTTTTGTCAATAACCTGATCTCTGGAGCTTACAACGGCTTTGTTCCACAAGATATATTCCTCTACTTAAATCATTGTGGGCTGATCTTCCACGTAGCCCGCGATTCCGTAGGGCGGCAGTTCCTCTACGAACAAGATGTCGTGAGCCCGATCGTTTCATTTTCAATACGTTTTATTCACAGATTACACGTTGTTCTATAGGTTAGGTTAGGTTAGATGGCTTCCTTCTCAAAAAAGCGGTGGCAATCACTTAGGTCCATTCTGCTACCACTCGAGTCGCCTTGGTCACTGCTACTCTTGGAACCATTTAGAGTGCCGAATAAAATTCGGCTTTGATTCGAATTTGAGGAGGCTAGGCCAAGGCAATTGCATAGGAGATGGGATGGAGATCTTCCTCATCATGACATCTACTGCAGTAGTCGTTATATGGCAGTCATAATCTTGTGGCATGTCTTCCTAAAGCACAATGTCCTGTTTGGACTTCGATTAGGCTGTTTATATACTGCTTGCGTATTTTTGGCAGGCTTGTGATTTTACGTTGACAATACCTGAGCCAGGCTTATCTCGCATAGTTTCATGTTTCAACGTCGCGCGATCTCCCATTTGCCTGTTGTAGTGCTTGTTTCCAGATTTTATATTTTTGCCTTTCCATTGATGGATTTTCCCTTCAACGGTATCTCATTTAGAGGCGTGCGGTAGTGCCTGACCAATTTTGATCTTATTATTGGTGATTCGACTGCTTTTATTGCCACTCGCTATGACGATGTCTCTATTTTTCGGCAGCTTCACGAATTTCGTTAGTTCAGCTTGGAAGATGTTACAGTGGTTCGGTATTCTAAAAGATTTGCTGATTTTTAGGGTCGGTGCATAGCATAGACACCGGCATCTACGCCATTGCCTGTCCTGGACCCGTCTGTGTATATTTCCAGTGCAGTACCTTTTCTTGGAAATTCAATTCCATTGTCGTTGGTTGGGAATTGTTGTTTTATAAAGAATCTTGAAGTCTAGGGTCGGGATTAATTAATCCGGCTGCATACGCAATGACTTTGCACCGGCTGTCCTCTAGGGATGGGACTATTTCGTTTACAACTAGCGTCCATAACTGAGGCGATAGTACTCCTCTTTGTGGTGTGCCACTTTCCACACTTTGTTGGAAAGTGATTTTTCAACGGTTCCAGCTATCGTGTGTAGAGTTGTGTCTACTGATTTCCTCTTACAATAAGCATGTTGCGATTTCGAAAGCAGAATAATGGTTTGTAGGCCCAGTCTAGGCCGAATGAGAATAATACGAAAAGCCACGGTTCGAGAATGACGTAAGCACGTTGCATCTCTACCGGGTAGATTCCTTCCGGACCTGCAGATTTGTATTGATGGAAACTACTTACTGCCCATTGGAGTTTCCTTTTGCTTACTACTTCCTTTGAAATGGAAGACGGAAGCCTCGGTATGAGTTGTTGAAAATTGTAACTACTAGCCTCTGCGTTGTCGGGAAAGTGATTACTGAGCAAGAGGGCTAATCTGGTTCGTTAATTAAGGCGAGTATAAGGATGTCAGGATGTCCTTTGCGCCTTTCTTATCTCACTAGCCTGAGGCTGTTCTTGCAACGGTGCCAATCTTCTGTTCCGTTTTGATTGTTTGCTTTGTTAAAAAGCCGTCTGCTTTCCTTTCTAGGGGAACCAAGATCAGCAAATCACCATGGGAGTTTGGTTCCCTTTGCTGGTTTACTATTTGGGTAAGACCTTAGAAGGGATTTGTTCATTGCTCCTATAATTTTAGACGCGGATGGTAAAGCCCCGATATCGTCAGGTATGCCGCTTAAAGAAAGTCCATGGAACGGCATGTTTAAAGACTACATATAGTATCCTATCCAGCAGTCATTTCATATCTGCTCTCTTTCAACCAATTCATTAAGCGCAGTCTTTGTAAGAGTTGCTGGCTTGGACGAAAACAAAATACTTAATTGCGTCCCCGTCCCCGGAAACCAATTTTCACCTAAATTTCGGACATACATGTGGCTTAAAGTCTTAAATGAAAGGTTCATTGATGGACAGTGAAGTTGGCGCTAGATTCTTAGCAGAACAGCTGAGATCTTTTCGTCTATCGAAGTTTACTAAGGTTTTTCAGGTGAAGCTCAATCGTTACGAGAAGCCTTTACCCTTGCTTGCGAACGATCACTTCCTGGCATCTCTGCAGATAATAACTCTAAACGTAAAGGGAGACTGGAAAAATTGATAATCGAATCAGGAAAGACTTGACTACGTGACATCTCACGAGGGATTGTTATAGTTATGGGCTGTTGTGTGATCGGAGATCAAGTGGCCAAGTTCGACGTAGCTTTGAGTACTGTAGGAGGAAGGGGCTCTCACTCACCCAGTATAATTGTATAATTTTTTTATAACCACTGTTAACATAGTTTTTAGGTATCCAAGACAATTTTTTCGATTGGTGGTATGTCTTTTCCGTAAACAAGAACCAGGTACATATGATCTTCCATTTTTCATTGCATACATTGTATTTATTTTAATGCCAACATTTCCAAGTCTCAAAACTTTTAACACCTCGCTTCTAAGCATGGATCTCTCATTTTCTTGGCACATAAAAAATCTAATTAAAGTTTCCAGGTTAACTCCTGCCAGCAGCACAGCTCCCCTAGGCTTTAAAATTACTTCCAACTGTCTTTATTGAAACATTACAAAGAGGAATAATACAAATGTTTCTTTTCGGTACTTTCGTTTTGCAGACTTCCCGTTTTCAAGACGAAGACATATTGCAAGGCCCCTCATACCCCCGACGCCTTCTCTTTGAACCATTCGTACTACACCGCACATAAATACCTATCCACCTTTCAAATATCGCACAGGACCCCTCGTACGCATATGGCCCCCACATCCTGGCACGTATGTACATACCGCCCCCTAATGAATAGAAAATTGGTTTGCTACTCCTTGCCTTAACCCTTTCTCTACATATGTACATATGTATGTATACACTTACCATACATGAGATACACCTACACACATGTGGACAGAGTGGCAATAAAGAGTAGAATAAATGTTTTCGTCTTTAGGAAAGCACCCTTCGGCATCACACTATGGTGTTCTTATTTAATTACTCAATCCCCTTTGTTTGCGATTAATTACAAACACACCAAGGCACGGGAACACCAAAGACTGAATGAAAGGGCGGAAATACGGCGGGCTCTATTCGAAAGAAAAAAAAAAAAACGAAAAACTTTTAGCCCGCTGAGTCTAAATGGACCGTGATTTTCGGCGAAACCCCAACTTCTTGCTATCGTGGCGCTATGCAAACCCATTAAGCTCCATGACTCTGCACATAATATCCAATCCGCAGATAGTGACTCCGTATGTAACGCATAAGGATATATTGTGTGTTATTGTAGGAGTAGTGCCATAGTAAGGAGTGTGTAGTGGGGGTATTGCTACCTAATGAATTGTAGCCTTTACCACGCATGTGTTGAATAGCGAAAGGGTTTACTTTCGAGATGTTTGAATGGATGTTGGATAGATTCTTTCGGAAGGGTAGATGAGAGATGAGGCTGCTTTCTATGGGGCACAGATATAGCCATCGCCCTTTTGTCTGTTTCTTCCGTTTTTGTCGGGATAAGGTGATATGCGCATCTTTTGCGTTGATTAGGAAACTTTTCTTATAAAGTCGCTTTGACAAGCTGTGTAAACCGTACCTCAATTCTTTGAAGAAAACAATTTGTTCAGGTTAAGGCCACTAAAAATTCATATTTCAGCCCAGTAATATCTTCCAACAGCCAACTGACGGAAGTTCTGCCCTTTTCTGCTTTTTAAAGTAGTCAGTTCTATGGTCATATTTATTTTAAGCTTCACTTGAAACTTATAAAATTGTTTACTTTGCACTATTTCTTATTTTCATGCCTTTTCCTGATTATTTTTCTCTTTTAATATTCTTGTGCCTTTGGTTTCTGGCCCCCTTCACCGACGCTAGACCGAGTGAGGGAGCGATCAAACGGAGCAAAGAAGTTGTTCGTGTTTAATATGGCAAAAACAAGCTTCGATCTCTAGCCCTGCTTAATCCAAGTTGACACACACATCCTCCAAGTAAAATCTTGTTACGAAGCAAGAACAAGCTTCGGATACGGACGAGTGACCCATATAAGTGACCATATATATGACGGATTCTGCGAACCTGCTCCTGAAATGTGGGGTCCCTTAACAAAGCAGGTGCAGACAACCAAATGGAAAAGTGGAACCAACTCCAAGAAGTGCGATAGGATGGACTGGGCAAGGATGAAAAACTGTCATATCTATTACGGTAAGGAAAATAAACAACGCCTATTCGGATGCGGGAGAGGAAGACTCCGACAAAAAAGTCTTAAGTTTCCGGCATGTAAGCGAATGCCTCGTAACAATCCTCATCAAAAGCATCCTCGGAAATATAAGCCTTATGCGCATTCATTCCCCTACGGAAGAAAAAGATGATCGACTCAAGGATGATTTCTATAATCTCCTGACCGAACGTACGCCCAATGCCCTAGTAATGAGACCAAAATTGGGATTTTAAAGCAAAACTGCGCATAGAGGACATATTTAAGTTGACCAAGTCGTAGCCGCCTTATAGCAAGCACACGATTCCCACATCTCAACAGCCACAAAGGAACCTGGCGGTCACCAAATCAGTCGACGATCAACCAGATTGATCACATTGCGATCGACGGCAGACACTCCTCCAGCATTCTTGATGTACGAACCTTCCGAGAAGCCAATATCGACTCAGATCACTACCTTGTTGTAGCCACGGTACGAATGAGGATATCAAGGATGCTACGGAGTCGAGCAAGACTTGCCAGGGTTATAAAGCCAGAGCAGAAGCCCGTAGGGATGGAGACGGACAACTAGTAGTAGAGTGTATCGATGCTGAGAATTTGGAAAAGCCCTTCTGTAGACTGTATAACGACGATCTGATTCGCTGTCAGGCAGAATGATCCATTAACAGCAGACGAAGATGCAAGAGAATCCCGTCCGCCTAACCTAGATGCAATTGAGATTGTTATTTCGAAGCTTAAAACTAACAAAGCCACGGGCCGGTCTGATGAGTTTTTTAAAATGGCTTGGAATGAGTTGGTAGGACGCATGCACCAGCTCATCTGTTAAATATGGTCGGATGAAAGCATGCCCGTCGAATGAAATCCCAGCATCATTTACTTGTCCATAAAAAAGGAGACCCCTATAACTACGCAAACTATAGAGTTTTCTTAACATCGTGTACTGTGTTAGCGCCTGAAAGCCTTTATGGGTTGTCTAATAGGTTCCTATCAGTGTGGTTTGAGGCTAGGTAAATCTACAATAGACCAAATTTTCACACTGCGGCAGATCTTGGAAAATAGCCAAAAATTCCAAATCGACACACACCATCTTTTTGTCGATTTCAAAACCTTCGATGTTAAAAAAGGATATAGACAAGGTGAAGCACTGTCATGTAACTTTTTTCAACATCGTGCTTGAAAAGATCGTACGAGACTCAGTGGCCAACACAAGAGGTACGATCTATTTCAAGTCTACGCAATTGGTTGCGTACGCGGATGACATTGACGTGAGATGTCAATAAAGTTTTCAAAAGCATTGAGCAAGCAGGAGCAGCTAAAATGGGTCTTTTGGTGAACGAGGGTAAAACCAAATATATGCTGTCATCCAAAAAAGACGCATAATATCGACGTCTTGTCCAGAACGTCACAATTGACAAATTTAAAGTGGTTAAGGACTTCGTCTGCCTTGGCTCACTAGTGACCAGCGACAACAATAAACGCGGAATAACTCTTGACAACCGCTACCCTCTCTCGCAAAACCAAGGTGGCACTATATAAATCACTGATCATCCCGGTCCTTCTTTACGGCGCAGAAGGCTGGACCTTAACGAAAACGGATGAGAATGCCCTTGGTCGCTTCGAGAGGAAAAGTCTGCGTTCCATTTATATAAACGGGGAGTGGAGGGGGAGATACAATGACGAACTCTACGGGCTGTACAGCGGCATTGGCCTAGTACGACGTCTCCGGATCCAATGTCTAAGATGGCTGGGCCATGTAGAGCGAATGGACAACACAGCTCTGGCCCGAAGAGTCTTCAAATCCAATCCTGAGGGACGGCGCACCAGACGACGACCGAATGGTGGCGCACACAGGTGGAAGGAGACCTTAACCAACTGGAAGTGCGGCACTAGAAACAACTGGCAAAGATCGAAACAAAGATCGTGTCAGCTGGAGACGCTTGTTGGTTGAGAATCTGGTTCACACTGGAGTGTAGCGCCATCTGAGAAAAAGGAGAAGAAGACGCTAGACTTGAATTCTTAAGCTCTAGCTTTAAGCAAATAAAAAAATGGAGCTGCCCTATTGCACAAAATTTCCAACTAACCTTACTCCGAATTCAGTTTTCAATCAAACCTGTCAGATTCCTTTCTCATGATTTTAATTCCCCCTTTACTATAACCGTCGCTGAGCCGTCAAATCAAATAACCAACCTCCAGCCTCTCGCACGCATAATCAATTAATCGTATTATCAAACCAAAATTAAAAAGATGCTTCCAATCTGCCAGGTTATTACAAGCAATTTCCATACAGTCAGGTATACATATGTGTGGACGACATCATAGATGCGATGATTGCTGGATTCATGCTTCCCTGTAATTTCTGTCAATTAGCAGACGTTTGGCAGAATTCGAATCATTTATGCATTAACACCTCTGCTGAATCACGAGAATCATCGGTTAATTTCGATTGGTGAGGTAATGGAAAATCATTTGATCTATTATTAGAAATGTTGGTTAAGGAACAGGATCGCGTTCGAGTTTCAGCTTAGATGTGTACATGATGCGAGTAGGTTGTTTTTTCATTTGCATAAGAAACAAATTTGTAACCCTTGTGGAAGCTTATTTGATCAAAAGTCACTTTTCATATAAATCTCTCAAAAGTGTTGAAACCCTTTCACTCCACCTAGTCTCTGATATGCATACGATGGTTAAAGGTCTTGATATACCAGCTAATGGTACTCAAGATTCAAATACCTAATCCCAACTTTCTCTAAGTTAGTAAGAATCTATGTACCTAAAAGATCGTCAATATAATGTTATTTTTAGATCCTCTATTACTGAATCAATCAATGCCATCTCTGAGTCCCCCAAGGTAGCCACCTCGGACCACTTATACTTATTGCAACCGTTAATAGTTGCGTATCATGCGTATATCCTGGAAATCTCCGAAAGTATATCTTTGCCTGCTGATCCCTGATCTCCCAATCCGACATAAACAGGTTCATTATATGATGTCAAAAATCATATCATGCTCAATGTTAGCAAATGTCAGGCTATCACTTACCCCCGTACGCCCCCTTTTAACCTTCTGGTAGACTTAGGTGTTATCTTTGGCCGAGAATTTAACTTTCGCCTTCACATCGACAACATTATCAAGCCAATTTATCGAGCCAATTTCAACCTCGGCTCGAATTCTCGTTACGAAGTTCATATATACTGCCTTCGTGATTATGCTTTTAAGGCTGGACCCCCTCTTTCGGGATCCAGACTGCATGACCTTAAGGCATTTCTGGGTCTTCATAGACATGCATGTCCGGTTTACGCAAAGTATGTCCAATCCAACTCCAATCATTATCTCCGTCGTCACTGGTAACTGGGAAGCTCTCTGTAGCAGGTCCTTGTTCGTGATCCACTCCGGCCAAAAGATCTTCAGGTTCCTTTTCAAGCTTGTCTCCCACGTCTCACATTGGAGTTGAAAATCCGGAGTTTTAGAGAGGAAGAAAGTTTATTTGATCTCTATACATCCCCCAACGCATAGTAAGCCGAGCGTGGCTTGTTGATGCGCGTCGAGACGTCGAGCTCTGATCCCCCGTCTTTACAGAGCACGAACTTGTCAATATCTTCGATCGGTACCCCGTCGAGAGAGATAATTGTCTCACATCTCGTGCCGATTCTCATCAGCTTCGTTGTGGCGATGTTAATTCTGAGTCCAGCTTTGGAGGCGTTAATGTTTCTAGGTCAGAGACCACTGCATTCCATTTGGAGCTTCCGAGCTGGTGCGTATAAGGACAAGGTCGAGGACAGCGATACAAAGCAAGGGAGATATAACACACTCACCCCTCTGGTGTTGAAGAAGGCCGTGCTCTCTTTTCCCTTGAAGCGCACCGTGCATGGAATCTCACGGTATAATTCGCGTACGAGGTCGATGAAAGTGTGAGGCCCCAATGTTCTCCAAGGCGTTTCAAATAGCTTCTGGAAGTCGACGAAAAGGAGGAAGATCGGGCTATGCTACTCAACATATTGTTCAATAATCTTTCTCACTGCGTTTTTGTGGTCAACACAAGAACGGTTTGGTCTAAATCCAGCCTGCTCACATCGAAGGTGTTCCTCGATGGTTAGTGCGATCCACGAAACTATCAGGGTGGCGAGCAGTTTCTGAACGGGGTTAAGAAAAGTGATGCCTCTCAAGTTTTTATACTCACTCAGGTTGCCATTCTTCAGGATGGTGATGATGACGCCCTCTTTCCAAATCTCGGCTATGCTGCGACCATCAGCCTCTGCGATGATGGGATGCAGGATCAAAGCAATTTCTGACGCAGCTGCTCTTAATAATTCCGCGGGTAAGGTGTCCAGGTCCTTCTTCAGTCCGCGAATCGCTGCGTCGATTTCAGAAACTGTTGGAGGCGTCGTCTTGGTCGTTCTTCTTGGATTTCTGTGCACAGAAGGGGAGAATGGGATGTATGCCTCACCATCAGTTGGAAGTGACTCTGCGAAGAATTCCCTCCAATCAAGTTGTTGCTGATCAGAGGCGAGCGTGTTTCCATCTCTGTCTCTCAGGGAAGGAGCGATAGCCATCCCACCTCCACAAACCTTTCTCGTGGTAGCATAAACACCTTCCATGTCGCCGCAGTGAGCTGCAACCTCTTCTTCGCCTGCCAGGTCCCTGAAGAAGATCCCTTTGTCGTGTCGCGCCATGCGCTTGGCCAATTTCTCGGCCTCGTTATATGCAGCTCGGATCTGTCGTCTTCTCTCGCATGCGCCGGGTTGGCGCAGTTGACCTTTGAGTTTGCTTCTTGCCTCAATCTTACGTTTCTGTTGTCGAAATCCCACTGTTTCTTCCGCACTTGACTTAAAACCGCACACCAGGTCTGGCCACGATGGTGTTGTGTCTGACCGGGCTATCGCTTCGATCTCCCCCGAAAATTGCCTGGCTATCACCGGATTCTCAACGCTCTGGATAACCAAGAAATCTTCTGGAAGGATCGATCTGGTTGCGAGTAATACTGTCCGGAGACTGCCAGGTGTATTTATGAATGTCTTTGTGGGGGAAGTTGGTGTCACCAACAAAGAGATGTTGATTTCCATTGCCATTGCTTTCTGTGTGAAGGCTGTGTCGACCAATAATGGCCTTGGCGTTGTTGTTGTCGCAGTTTATTTTGTCGTTGAAGTCGCCCATGACAATTTTCACATCGCTCTTGGGGGAGGCCATGAGACTTGCTGGTCGTAGAAATGTCCTATTCATCATTTTGTTCGAATCGGATTGAATGAGTTCGAAGAAACATTATCCCTGTTTTAAGATTTAGGTAGAAATTTTAAGTGAGAGTAATCAAGAGTCGAGGAATCTATGTCACCCCGTCAGGCGTGAGGTACATACTCGGACGTTTATCCTCCCACTCGTAGTATTTAAATATGTTGTGGACACAATAGAGTTTCAGAATTAATGATCAATACATCATTGTTGGTGGCAATATTTACCTCACTGTCGAATCGAAAAACTGGCTTTATGAAGGCGACAAACTACCAGCTTTTTTCTTTTTATCCTCGAGAAATGTGAGGCGAGGATCATTTTACAACCATTTTGGAATAGATTTCTCGGTATAAGAAACAAACCGTTGATTCAATTTGCTTGCAACCCTTATCAGCCGTTTACTGTGCAATTATGCGTCGAACGAAATTGGTCTGAAGTCAATATTGTTATTTGTTCTCGAGATAGACGAAGCGAAGGAAAAAACCTGGAACAAACGAAAGTGCGCCCACACGCACATCCAGACATCTCGAGGAGGCAATGAAACGTGGAGATATGTTAAAATGTTTATTTCGAAAAAACGGACCCATAATAACAGCATCGGCCATTTTAAAAGATATGCCCATCCATGATTTCTTCAACTGCGCGTGTGCACTAATCGTAAGGTGTTTCTCATTAAAAACGATGCAAGAATGGCCGACATGTCTTCCATCTTGCCACAATCCTCCTTCCTCCTCTCTACACTAATGCAATGGAAATGAAATCACTTCAAAATTGATTGAGCTTATTAGCAACGACGAAGAGCGCAATTCCCCAGGCCCACTGACCTGTTAAACAAAATTTATTAAGCAGAAAAGATTGCTCGAAGGAACTGCCACGACACGGTCTGCCCCTAACAAACGATCCAGAAAACAGCGTGTGCGCAATGACCATCGGTCAAGAGTCGAAGCGAAAACCTGAACATAACCATCATTTCATCCTCAACGCACCCCTCACCATACCGTCGCATTATCATTCGATAATAAACATCACCAACTGACCAAGGGGTCAATTGAGCCCGGAACACTGTTCGCACACCACTGACCTTTCATCCCTCTCTATGACCATCCAGCTGCGTGGCATTCGGCAACCCCCTTGCTATGTTTGGCGTGTATTCACCGCTCACTCGTCAACACAGTTACATCCCAGATCCTTGTTTATGACTTATACTCATGTCTAGGGATTATGCAGAGCAGTAAAGTACAATCTAGTGGAACGGGGCCATGGCCAGCATTAACCCCTCTGCGTGAGTATGACCAATGGTCAGGAGTTTCAATTCAATTAGTGTGTGCACACTTTGGCAAAGCGTGCCACGGGAGTGAGTTTGATGGTTGCCTCCATTAAAGAGCCATAAATCATCGATTTATGAGGACTGGGTCCCCGATGGTCAATTTGTACGAATGACCATTCGAAAATATTCTGTGTGGACTGCTGGTCAAAACATGGTCAGATCATGCTATGAATTATGTTTCTTTGTTTTTTGGGTGGATTATGGTTTTGCCCAACGATAATCCTCAACATGCTCTTAGAAGGGGTTGAGAAGTCGTTATGCATCCTATGCAGGAGCAGAGGAGTATCTCTGTGTTCGTGTGAATGCACACGAGACACACTCGTTTGTACTCGAAATTATCTTATTCTGTCTAATTACCATTTGAGAAGCGAGTTAGTCAACAATAATGTCAAGTACATATATAGAATAGATAAAGACCAGGGATTAGCATATCAAAGCGGACTAGAGCAGAAGCTATACAAGCTGTTCCATGCTCTTTGAAAGCTATCAAGCGAGTAGAAGAGGCACGGTGCAGTGGGTAGATACCGAAGCTTGCTTAGTTTATTTGCCAACTCACATAGTCGTGTACAATCGGCGGGTATTATGATTGTGCAGCAGCAAATAGGACTAGAAATGGCGAAAAGCCTGGGAGGAGGAAGCAGTGTACATATGTATGTGCAGTATGGATATAACAAAAGACAAGTAGCATATTCAGCCAACAAGAACAACAACTGGATGTCATGTCGCTCGCCACAATCGCAAAGGATGTACTTGTGCATCGTACGTATGTGCTTATATCGCTTCAGAGGTTCTACGCTGCTACTTCAAACTGTGCATATTTAGCAACGAAACGGATAGGTACTCGTATGAATAAAACGGGGCGTACGGCGCTGTGTGTTTGGTGCTTGGCGTATGTGTATGCTATGCGAAGAATTCAAATGTTGGACTGTGGAATAGGGATAATGACATGAATGTAAAAAGGCTCCATCATGTAGAAAAGGTTTTATTCAATCAGATCCTTATTGTGGTGAATGGTCATTTATTCTACTTATAATGTCGACTTTCAGCTTATTTTAATAGTCGATTGTTACAAAGCTTACCTTATACCTTAGACAGAAGCTTTGGAACATTTTTCCTGTCGTTCAGGCAAATTTTTCTGTTTATTCACGATTTCTTTTTACAATATGTAGATGATGTACAAGCTTGTTCAGCTTGATACATTTAGACCAACAATATTTGAACTTTTTCTAACCATTCAAAAAATATGATTTGCCGAACTGCGCCAAATAGGCCTTCAACACTTTTTTTTCAAGTTTGAAAACGAAAAGATTTAGCAAGGACCACATCGACCGTAGCATAATTCGACCAAGTTTAGGATTCTATTCCTGAATCTGTAGTCACTACATTGTCATCTCGATGGGACGGCCTGGGTCATCCTTTTGATTTCTTTAAACCAATATCCGATGGTAGTCAGCGAAGATGTCCTTATAAGCAACATGCAACTTTACTTTGATTTCCTCACACGTCTTCATTCCAACAAAGGAATTGAATCACTGATCGATGTAGCGCTTTCTCCGTAGTTGTAAACAACCACGAACTTGCCGACTTTCAGCAGTTACCAAAGCAAACCTACTCGATTAATAAATCTAATTTTAGAAGCTAACATCGTACAATAATTCTGTCAGTCCAAAAAAAAAAAAAATAAGCATGGGTACTTCCCACACACGTCTTTGCCAGGTTGATGAATGACATCTTTGTGATGGCTGCATCATCTGCATACAAATATACAGTGCTTTGTTGAAGTACCTTAGAAGATTATAAAGAATAAAGGTCCAAGTTCTGATCCTTGTGGGACTCCGTATTCAATGTTTTCTTTTTGACAAAATCCCTATTTTATAAGCGCCTTGAAGTGTCTATTAAATTCTTAAAAAAACTAAATATATTCTTAAAAAAGGAACACAAAGGTCGAGTTAAAGTAATAAATGCCTTATCTTGAACGCTCGAGATACGTGAAGGATAAAAGCAAGGAGACGCTTTATCACCACATCTCTTAATTTTGGTGCTAGACCACGTGATTATAAAACCATAATAATGGCAGTGACACCCTACGGACGTGAAAGTTGGTCTCTGACTAAGAAGGAGGAAAATGGATTTCGGACTTTTGAAAACACGAGAATCTGTCTGGGATTCAAGGAAGTTTATTCAGTTCCAAGAATTGTCCGAGTAATAAAATCGCAAAGATTAAGATAATCAGGACGCGTAGAAGAATGGGCAATGGAAGAACAGTCAAATAATGAGAGTAATATAAAGATGGAAAAAGGAACGCCAAGAAGGCCACAACGCAGATGGGCGTACAGATGGGAGTATAAGGATGGACGTAAAAAAATATGGGAGGAACACAATCACAACAGAAAGGCTTGGCGAAGGGTGGTCAATAAGGCTCTGAACTTCCAAATTCCAAATGGTCGAAAGATCTACAAATCTAGTCAACAAAGCTGTGACCAAATGGAAAAAATGTGACCGAAACGAAAAATATGCCGGACAAATAGTTATGTAGGATATAAGGCGAGACATGATACTAATCACGTTGCCCCAAAACTGGTTTCCGACATTCAGTCCAATAAGGCCAGAGACGGATGCTTGTCTGGTCGAGTTTCGGTCTATTCTACAAGCTCACAAGGCTCAGAAAGCATGCCAAATCACCTTCTATACATGACACTCATGGAGCCGGGGGTCAAAGAAGTACTGTGCACTGTGCAGCAGTGACTTTAGACGTTAAGAATGCGTTTAACTCTGCCGACTGAACCCTAATGAGAAGGTCGTTGGCTATCGTGGTGTTTGCAAAGTACACACACGAAGTATAATCAGCCACAAACACAGCAGTTGTCCAGATAAAGCAGTGGCTAGAATCTGAAGGCCTCGAACTGACAGACCATAAGACGGAGGCCGTCCTCATAACAAGCAGAAAAATCGATATTCGAGTGGGCAACCAGAATACAAATTGCACGTGGACTATGTGAGCAAAAAAGCATCCTCACTACAATCGGCTCTCTCCAGGATATTGCCTAACGTGGGTGGACCCGGACATGCGAAGAGGATTCTGCTGGGCAGAGTGGTGAGCTCAGTCATGCTCTATGCTCCACCAGTGTGGGCAGAAGCGCGCAAGAGAAAGGCAACATGCCGAAAACTGTTGGTATACCGACTCTGTGCTCTAAGGACAATAAGCGCTAACACCCAAATCTGGAAAACCGTCAGGAATTACGTTGCTCTGCTCTCCTGCGTATATGTCGAAGTCATAACAGAACCCCGACATTCCGCCTAAAACGAGGTTCTTGTAACCCCATTTATGTGATTTTTTCGAGGTTGTTTGTTCTTCTTTTGGTAAAAGTAGAAGTCGTTCCCTTATGTTATCTAGGAGTGGCCTGACTTTGAAAAGCTTCTCATGTCCAGGTTGGCCAAACTTCACAAAGCAACTGCTTCGTCCTTCGCCGACAAAGGCTGGCTGATCAAAAGTTGTATATAATCTGCGTACATTAATGTATATTAAAAAGAGAAGAGGTCCGAGTATGGATCCTTGTGGGACACCTTGAAAAACATTTACTAAGCTGGACAATCTATCATTTGTGACAACACATTGTTGTCTGCCATTAAAATAAGAAACGAATCAATTTGCACGACTCAGCTGTTTGTACGACTCTATGTTGCAATCTCCTACAAAGTGCCGAGTGATTAACGGTGTCAAAAACATTGGAAAAATCTAAGAGAGTGAGTAGTACAATATGATCTCTGTCTATGCCATCTCTAATTTCATCGGTAACGAGAAGTAATGCGAAGTACGTTGCGGTCGAAAACCATTCTGGCTGGAGCTTAGTAGCTTTTTAGAAGAAAGATAACTTTAAAATGTTTGAGAACTGCCTTTTCAAATACTTTCGAGAGGAATAGTAGCATGGCTATTGGTCGGAACTCTTTCACTGTATCTGTAGTTTTCTTAAGAATGGGGATAATTTTGGCTGTCTTCTATTTTAAAGAAAACTCGGATGAAGTGAAGATATTGTTGAAAATATAGGTTAAAAAGCACAAAAGACAGGGAAGCGGCAATTTCATGAATTCAGGGTTGATTACATCAAACCCATAAGACTTTCTCGACAACATCTTCTTCTGATAGTCTGAGAATACTAAAAGAGCTGCTTGAATATAAATAATCGCAATCAATATCATCTGACGGAGCCGCTAACTGTCTACCGATACCTATTTCTCTGCCGGAGGCCTGAGCTTATGTTCATAAAAATTCATTTTGGCCTAATTATTTGAACAACTTTGTTTCGTAGCCTGCGATAGTGTTGGTCCAGAGGTTCTACTCCATATCATTTCCATTGATTGTAAGCAGCGTTGTGAAATTACGGCAGAGATGTCGTTCCACTGCCATTCAGCCAGGGGGAGACGTACGAGTATGTTTCACAAAGCTGGTTTCTATAGGAACGTGACAATCATACGGGAAATTAACGCTGTGTTTTAGGAAACATTTCTGCTCAATCACTCTTTGCATTAAGTAGAGTGACTTACAGTCCTATTCGATGAAAATCTAGCAATAATAAAAATAATTTAAGAAATTTCAGGAAGGTAACTTCATGTGTCCGTTAACCATCATGAAATAAGTCCCTCTACCTATCTAGGCTAAAATTGTTTAATCTTTTAATAAAAATACTATGTTTTTCTATAAATTTAAAACGACACCTCTTGTTGGATAACAATTTCGTAATATTTCATAATTTTTTTATCCGGCATTCTGGCGGTGTCTGTTTTAATACGAGGGCGGGTCAATAAGTCCATGACTTTTTTAATTTCCCTTCTCTTAACTGAAAGAGCAACACTGCTCCTATCAACAAGCAACTGTCAGTTGACTCCTGTCAAAATTTGAACAAGCTGCGTCGTTTAGTTTATGTATGACAACCATTGTGTAGACAAAAATTTGAAATTGATTTGCCTTTTGTACACCACTGTATGCGTACATGAACTTCAACTATTTTTAGTATATAATGCTGTCTATGGATTGTGTCATACGATGGGGTGATTGTACAGAAAACTCTCCATTAGCAGAGATTAATGTTTATAAAAGGGAGAAGTAAATAAAAGAAGGGAATCTGTCTGTTACTAACAGCTGCTGTGTACAGTGTTTTTTTTATTGAAGAAACGTCCTACAGTCTCAGAAGTGGGATCGCGTGCATGTAACTTAACCGAAGTTCAATCGCAGTCAATACCGGGTTTCGTTGCTCAGACAAAGTGTAAAGTGTTCGACGTCAAATACCAAAAATGTCCGAAGAGTGGGCAGTTTTCGTGGAATCATCTACAGTTGTGCGGCTAAAGGAAGTTCTACGTTTATTAAGGTTGCAGACTACGGGCACTAAAGCAGAGCTGAAAGTCCGAGCACATGAAGCAGCGCAAGATTTACTGGATGACGAACTTCGGAAGGTGATGCACGATGCTACTGCGAAGAATAGAGAAAATGGGACAGACGATTCAATCGCACCTGATAAGGCTGTATCAGACCAGGAAAGTGACCTTGATGACAACGAGGAAGAACGTCTGGATGAAGAACTGGCAAAGTTGCGACGTATAGCGGAAAAGAAGAAGCAGATTGTCCAATTAAAACAGCAACTTCGTGAGCTGCAGATAGAAGATGCTACCAGTTCCAAGTCAGAGTCAAACGTTGTCTCTAATTTTAAAGACATTGAGGATTCCATCACTCCATTTAGCGGAGATGATAACTACCCCGTCGACAGATGGATTGAGCAATTCGAGGAATGCTCTGAAATACTCCGCCTGGATGAAAGGGCTAAATATCTATACGGTAAGAGGCTTCTAACTGGTACCGCGAAATTGTACATTCGAACAATTAATCTCAAAAGTTGGTTTGAATTAAAAAGTAACTTAATAAGTGAATTTCGTAAAAACGTAACAAGATCAGATGTTTACGGTGAGCTCCGTGATAGGAAAAAACGGCAAGATGAAACCATGCAGCAATATATTTTGCATATGCAAGAAATTGCTTCGCATATTGATGTAGATGAAGCAGATTTAATGCAGTTTATAATAAGAGGAATCCCCGATACAGAATTAAACAAAACAATATTATACAGCGCAAACAATATAGCGGAGCTTAAAATTGCTTTGCGCAAATACCAAAAACAAAAACAAAATTCTTATCAAGGCAGTGTGGGAAAATCATTCAAAAAAACAACTGGTTCATCTGGTCAGCAGCCTGTCACTTCTAAGTCAAAATCAGCAGTGATAACATCCAACAACAGCAACCAGCAAAACAAGCAACGTGGGAGAAATGCCAAACAAGATGTCACATGCTTTAAGTGTGGGAAACCCGGTCACATCTCAAGAGTATGTGCAGATCAAGATCCAGTGATGACAGTGGAAAAGAAAACCGAGAAGCCAGTTCCGAACGATGTAAAGCAGCTAGACGTTGAAGGTGGATCCTACCACAGTGCCAGTACTTCTGCCAAGGTGAAAGGTAACGACTTTGAAAAGATAATGAATTTTCAGTGGGCTGCAGAATCTGTGAGGAGTTCCACATCGCCTTTGACACTTTTGGACTCAGGGAGTCCCATCAGCTTCATTCAGGAGATGTTTCTCCCAGCAGTTTTCCTGTCAGCTTTAAAGTCTACGACACAATCATATTGCGGAGTCAACGGCAGTCGTCTTGAAACTTTGGGAAGTATAGAAACCTGTATCTATTTTAACAATAAAATTATACGTTTGGATTTAATAGTGGTTAAAAATTTCTCAATGAATTATCCTGTCATTTTAGGGCGAGACTTTTTTGGAAAAATTGGCTTGGAGCTTCAAATTAATCAAGAGTTCAAGAAAAATCAAATTCCTCAAGAGACATTCGACGGCATAAAACATCAAAATGCGTTCAAATGTTGCAGTGAAGATATGGATATGGAGAGCAGTAGATTTATCCAGGAAATATTAAATATTGATGACAACGAAATAGGGGGTGAGTTTCGATTAAATATGAACGAAAACATAAGTGATTATCTTAAAGAAAAAGTTAAAGAAGTAGTTAAGCCGGCATATTTTATCAATAAAAATTCCTTTAAGCCGAAAACAGATTTTGAAATGAGAATCTTTTTGTCAAAAGACACTCCATTTTATTGTACACCGCGAAGACTTCCATTCGCTCATAAGATAGAGCTTCAGAAGATTTTAGACGATCTTATTAAAAATGATATAATCCGCGAATCCAGTTCTCCATACGCGTCTCCTATCGTACTTGTCCAGAAGAAGAACAAGGAGATGAGACTATGTGTGGACTATCGTGAACTGAATAAAATCACTGTACGTGACAATTATCCGTTGCCATTGATTGAAGATCACCTTGATCGTCTTAAAGATAAAAGGTATTTTACTACCTTAGATCTAAAAAATGGCTTTTATCACGTTCAATTATCTGAAGATTCTACTAAATATACATCGTTCATTACACCATTGGGCCAATATGAATTTTTAAGAATGCCCTTTGGTCTCAGAAACGCTCCGTCTGTCTTCGAGAGGTTTATGAAACACATTTTCAAAAGCTTGATCTCCGAGGGTAAGATTATCACATATCTCGATGATATTCTTATTGCGACCCTAGATGTTGATGAACATTTAGAAATACTAAGGGAAGTCATAGCCATTGTTGTTAAAAATGGTATATGTTTACGATTTGATAAGTGTACATTTTTACAGCATGAAATAGTCTACTTGGGTTATAAAATTAACCAAAATGGTATTAGACCAAATGATGACAACCTAAAAGCAATTAAAGATTTCCCAACACCTACTTGTCTTAAGGACGTACATAGTTTTCTAGGACTATGCTCCTATTTTCGCAAGTTTATTAAAAACTTTGCCAACGTTGCGAAACCCCTATACGATTTATTAAAGAAAAATACTCCTTTTATATTCGGCATTAGAGAGATCGACACGTTTAACACGTTGAAGAACAAGCTAGTGGCATCCCCACTATTAGCTATTTACAGTCCACATTGTGTAACTGAACTACATTGCGACGCAAGCAGCAATGGTTTTGGGGCTGTGTTAGTACAAAAGCAAATAGATGGGAAGTTTCACCCAGTTTTCTTTTTTTCGAGGAGGGCAACTGAGGCTGAGCGTAAATACCACAGCTATGAATTGGAAACCCTCTCCATCATTTATGCACTTCGAAGATTCAAAGTGTACTTAATCGGTATTCATTTTAAAATTGTTACTGATTGCCAGGCACTTACGCTTACCCTTAACAAGAAAACTCTCAATGCTCGCATATCCCGTTGGGCTCTGGAGTTACAGAGCTATGACTATGTAGTAGAACATAGAAAAGGAGAACGTATGACACATGTTGATGCCCTGAGCCGATCATTCAATGTTCTTCATGTTGACGATGAGTCATTTGAATTTGTGTTGGCGGCCGCACAAAAGCAAGATCCAAAGATCATTTCAATATGTTCACATTTGGGAAAGGCCGAAAGCCCGCAGTTCGAAATGATCGACGGCTTAATTTATCGCAAGTGGAAGGATAAAGTTCGTTTCTATGTTCCACAAAACATGGAAAACCAAGTTATACGCACGCATCACGAAGCCATGTGCCACTTGGGTGTGGATAAATGCTATGAACACTTGCCTGGGACTTATTGGTTCCCGAATATGAAGCGTAAAATCAAAGACTACATTGACAAGTGCTTAAAATGTATTTACTTTTCACCCCACTCTGGCAAAGAAGAGGCTCATTTGCATTCTATTCCAAAAGGAAGTGTACCATTTGATTCCTTGCACATTGACCATCTAGGTCCTTTGCCCAGTTCCCCAGCAAGGAAAAAACACATTTTTGTAGTTGTTGATGGCTTCACCAAATTTACTAAGCTTTACTCAGTCAAAACTACTCAAAGCAAGGAAACAATAGCTTGCTTAAAATCATATTTTGAAAACTATTCTAGACCGAATAGGATCATTTCCGATCGGGGAACATGTTTCACCTCAAATGAGTTTGAGGAGTTCATGCAGGAATACGGGGTAAAGCATGTAAAGATCGCAACGCACTCGCCACAGTCAAACGGACAAGTCGAACGCGTTAATCGCGTCATTATACCCATGTTAGCGAAAGAGTGTGATGCTAACACAACAGGCAATTGGGACAAACATTTGGCTAAGGTTGAATTTGCCATCAATAATACAGTCAATAGAAGTACTGGGTTTGCCCCCAGTGTTCTATTGTTTGGACAAATTCAGAGAGGTGAACTTTCTGATCGTGTTCAAGAATATCTTGCTAATGCTTTAAGCAATAATCGTACTAATCTTACAGATATTAGAAATCAAGCATGCAATAATACTAAAAGAACACAGGAACGAAGCAAGTTATACTATGATAGACGTCACACAGAACCGAGAGCGTACCAACAGGGCGAATACGTAATGATAAAAAACATTTCCACCACGCCAGGAGTAAACAAAAAACTACTTGCAAAATATCGCGGTCCATATGAGGTTAAAAGGGTTTTACCCAACGACAGGTATATCATTGGAGATATTGAAGGCCTCCAGCTAACCCGACTGCCATACAAGGGCATTGCATCACCTAGCAATATGAGGCCATACAGTGTAGAAGACATAGCAGATGTTGAGAACGTAGATGTTGCCGAAGAGTGTCCCGAGGAACTTGATTCGTAGGAATGTATGAAATTCTAAGTGGATGTGTTATTTAGTTATGTGCCCAAGTCTGTTTTCCACGAAGGTTTTGTCTTATAATTTGCTATGTACTTACATATCTTGAATTTTTCTGATAGTAATTGAATATATAAATATTATAAATGTAAATGAAAGGAATTATACTATTATGTTACCTTAATTTTTATTAATGGATTTGTTAAACTCTATTGAATATTTTGTTACCATATTGCAATATAACTTTACTCTATATGAAGTTTGTAATCAATACGAGTATGTGTGTATAGTGGGGACACATTGTAATCGGGTCGATTACCCCATCAGGATGGCCGAACTGTAGACAAAAATTTGAAATTGATTTGCCTTTTGTACACCACTGTATGCGTACATGAACTTCAACTATTTTTAGTATATAATGCTGTCTATGGATTGTGTCATACGATGGGGTGATTGTACAGAAAACTCTCCATTAGCAGAGATTAATGTTTATAAAAGGGAGAAGTAAATAAAAGAAGGGAATCTGTCTGTTACTAACAGCTGCTGTGTACAGTGTTTTTTTTATTGAAGAAACGTCCTACAATTGATAGCAGACTACCGCGTGTTTTGAGAAGAAAAAGGAAAGAAATGAATTTCGAGTGCTCAGCACCATCACTCAAACAAGGGCTAAGCTTGATAAATACTATGGGGACTCTGCACCATAAATTTCAATGGTAAAGAAGACGCCCAGTTGAAGTCTCTACACCCGGAACAATTTAAAAAACTCACGATATAGTGTTTGCCCGATTGGAGATTGAAAGTGAGAGAGCCATAGGCCTCTCACATGGCTCAGCGGTTTCAATTTTGAATGATCACTTGGGTATGAGAAAACTTTCCGCAAGTTGGGTACCGCGTTTGCTCACAATCGACCACAAACGAAATCGTGTGACAACTTCACAGGAGTGTTTGACGTTGTTTAATCGTAATATAGACGCGTTTTTGTAACCGTGGACGAAACGTGGATGCACCACAACACGCCAGAGAACAATGAGCAGTCAAAACAGTCGGTTTCTCGGGGTAAATCGCCAAAGAAGGCCAAAGTGGGTTTGTCAGCCTATAAAGTCATGGCGACCGTTTTTTTTGGGATGCACGTGGTATAATCCACCTTGACTACCTTCAAAAGGGTAAAACAATAAATGTCGAATATTATGCCAACTTATTGGGCCGATTTAATGAGGATTTGAAAAAAAAACGACCGCATTTGGCCAAGAAAAAAATTCTTCTCCACCAGGACAATGCAAGAGTGCACAAATGTCCATGGCAAAAATCCATGAATTGGGCTACGAATTGCTCCCTCATCCACAATATTCTCCGGATTTAGCCCCGAGCGATTATTTCTTGTTCCCAAACCTGAAGAAATGGCTTGGCGGAAAGAGATATGACACCAACGATGAAATCTCTCAGCAAATACTTATTTTGATGACCTCGAAAAATCTTATTTTTTGGAAGGGATAAAAAAATTGGAGAAACGTTGGACAAAGTGTATAGAGCTCGAAGGTGATTAAGTTGAAAAATAAAATATTTTTTTATCCAAAAACCTGTGTTTTATTCAAAAAGTCACGGACTATCGACCCATCCAGGGACAGATTTTGTATCATTTCTCGAACTGATATGGTACATTAGCGTTCTCTGCCTCACCCCCTTGAAGACTCCGTCTTTAGCCTAGAAATATCAGATTCAACCAGATGGTGATAAGGATATTCGGGCAAATCTTAAAAAGCATTAGCCGAAGGTATGGGAATCACAGACCTGTTCCCCAACTAAGCCTACATCCTTCAGCTTTATGCAAAAGCAATCAGCTTTAACAAACAATACTCTGAATGGCCCAACGTACATGTTTACCCATCTCCATATATACATAAGGCCTACATGTGCTATATAGTATATTAATCTCCAGGAAAAACGATATGTTGTCCCCAAGTACGTAGAACTAGAACCACAAAACCCACACATCCCCACTCATCCTAAGACCAACTCGTCCTCCGGGTAAGCTCCAACGCAACCAAAATCTCCGTAGCGCTGAGCTCCTTCGTTTCATCCTGTTTGTTAAATGTTTTTTTTTTTTTTCTTTCTTCGCGGTTTTGTTGGCGAGTGTATGCTTAGCGTATCTCATTTGGCATTTATTATAAAATTATCCTATCCAGCATTCCAGCATGTTTCGCGGAAGATAAGGAAGACAACTTCAAAGTAAGAAACGAACTACACGAGCCAGGATAATGTTATATAGATGTACGAATACCTTGTGAATGTAATATGTGGTTATACCGCATGTGTGCTAGCTCACATCGCATTTTACAGAAGGACCTCTAAATCTTTCAAATTCCTTTTGCGCTACTTATGTGTCACATTCACTCGTCCTCATACCACCCGATGGCAACACAAGATGTGGGATGGTTTAATTATCCCTTTTTCTACGTTCCACATGTCATTGCGATATATAGTATATTAGTGTCAACATACTATATGCAAATGTATGGGTTTAGAGAACTTAATACGACAAGCGTCTTTGCTGACTGACATCGTCTTCATCATGGTCGCTGTGAATGTTGATGTCGTTGTCGATGTCACAGTCGTCCTGGCTGAATTCCACGAATCAAGGTAAATATCCTCTTTTCTGTGTTTTTTTTTTTTTTTTCATTTTGTTGTAATTTTGTCCTCTATACATCTTTTCTAATTTTCCATTTCATTTGAATACAGGAATAATCCTATCTTAAGTTTAAATGGGTAGCATCTCTTATCCGAGTATATCAAGGATAGCTGCTGGTTTAGCTGCATTGCAGAGAAGCTATTAAAACTTGGTTAGGTATCCTTATGCAAGGTTTGGTTTTGGGGATTTTGTCAATCGCAGTATCCATACTCCATATGCAATGTAGAGGGGGGGTAGTACCTAAATCCAAGTCCTTCGACATCTTTCTGCTCGTCTTGCACGGGATAAGACTCATTCGTGTTCTGGTTAAATAAAATAAAATGAATCTGTTTGGCCCGCGGCTTATCATATGTAAGGTGGTTTCTATAGAGACATCATCATAAGGTATGCCTTACTGTGTATTGGTGAGGTCAAGTCGTAATAAAATCCTTCAACTCCATCTTTGTTACAAGTTCCATCCCTCGGTAAACTATAGAGTGGACAGGGCAACATTTTGTACATACAATATAAATCACCCCTTGAGAAACCATAGCAACAACAGTAACGGGTTCCAGACTTCCTCAAATGCCGTTCTAGTTTCTACAAACCAACTTGGAACTCAGGGGACGAAGAGGCATAGTAAATTGTAAAAGTATATGGTTTATCTATAATATCATCACACACCATCTCAGGGTGTGGTCAATACGTGCACGAGTGTATCGCTGTGGCGATGAAAAACATTGTACCTAAAGCTAACGCAACTCTATCTATCTAGATATGTAGATGTAGTACAGCGAAATGTTTTGCTTCGTAACAATTTGGATGATGAAAAAAACAAGAAACGTAATCCCCCTTTCGGTGAATCTAAGTTGCCCGAACACAGAACGTTTCTTGGCTACTCAATGGACGCTAGCTAACCGCACCAGCAATTTGAAATACCATAGGGAATACGTTGGCTCGGTGGATTGTCTATACGGAGACGGTAACGCGGGTGGTGGTGGTGGGTGACGGTCGGCCGCATAGTCGAAAGGGTCGAGTGGTCGTTCTATCGATTAGAGAGGAAAAGAGCTTTAGTTGTGGATTTTCGGAATGTTTACCGTTCGTTCGGCTCGGCATCGAGCACAACAGGATGTTGTACCACCCCCAACCACCTACCGGGCGCTTGCTTTCAATTTAACAACTCGCCCCGTGGTTCGCTTACTCGCTTACTCGCGTACGTGCTTACCCGACGTCACTTGTGCTCTATGGGGGTGATGTTTTCCATTTGCCTTCCTTTCCTCCTTTACAAAGTCATACATAGTATATCGTCCTCGTCGTCATGGTTGTCGTTATCGTACCGTACCGTAGAAAGAAAGGACCATGCCATACACGGATGGCCCAACACATGTAACTCACAGAGAGTTCGCTATATAGCCATGGATAGACATAGGTACATACTTATATAATCACATCGAATCGCCTTCGATATCCAATCTACCCTCAACCCTCTACCTCGATCACTCGTTCCGTTGAATTGTTGAGGTTTGTGCAAAAAATAAAAAAAAAATAAAAAAACACCTCCTACATCGCCTTGTGTCCTTTTACTCGGCACTTCTATTTGGAAACTCTTCCCCCGTTGTCCCGCACAGCCGGGATGTGTTTTTGCTCTCCCTGGCTGACTGGCATCACAGCAGCAGTTTGTTGTTATTGGCCTTTCCTGGCCTGGTGATGTCGATTTCGCAAATGGCATTGTTGGTAGCCGTGGTGGTGGTGGTGGTATGATGGTGGCATTTTCTACTCTCCATACGACGCAGGAAGGGCGAATGGTAATATCCATCAAATCCACAACCCCTGTGAATGTGTTGTGTGCAGAATTGCTTGGGATTCGGTTCAATAATGTTGTGTGTGTCCTTTATTGAGTTCGGTGGTGGGCAGTCGTCAGTTATGTGTTGGTTACAAAGTCCAAATACCTATATTCACAGCTATATGCACATACATTCGTGCATATATACATATGTAGAGAAAAGGTTCAGTACATAGATTAAGGTCCTGCTAGAGAGCGAGGCCATATACACAAACAAACACACATATGATTGCTGCTTTCTGTCGCTACAATACTTGTTATGTACGAGGCGACGTGCGTGGAAAGGAAAGGATGCTGCATGGAAGTGGTAGCATTGCTGTTAGCTAAATGGACTGGTCACGTTGGAAATTTATGTAGTCCTATGTGGTGGAGGGTGGTAGTTGAGAATTTGTAGTCGAAAGGGTCGCCATTTGTTTAATTCTGTCGCCGGATGTGTGTATGTATTTAATTTACTTGATACAGATGGGATCGTATGTGTATGGAGAATCTCTATGGCGTAGGAGTACATGTGGAGAGAAGAATTGTTTGTGGACAGTGATGAAGACAAATGGCGTAGCTGGAATGGGTAGATAGTTCGAAGTTATAATTATGCAAATGTGTGGAGGTAAGGGCACGAATATATGGAAACAGAAGGGTTTATAAGATGGAGGAAGAAATTAAAGTTAAATCTTGTTTCTCATTTGTTAACCATCGATTGGCATACGTTTATCTCTTTATAAGTTAATTTCTTGCTTGGTTAAATGCCAAGGCACACTTCGTAGTAATCCATGAATCATGACTCTAGTAGACTTTGAGGTGCTTCAAGCTACGCCTTCACGCTCACTTTTTAGATACCACAAAAACTAAGATCTTGTTTTCAAATTGGTCAATCGGTCAGCGGTTTAATGTAATCCCAGAGATCTCGCAGAAATCAACACATTTTGGAAGCTTTTCTTACAACATTTCCCATGCAACACCCGAGATATGGCGAGTTGGGATGTCTTGATGAAACCATGTGTTGTCCAGGCTCATGGCATCCAATTTAGCTCACAAAAAATAAGTTGTCATGCCCCGATACTGTTCTGTAGTGACAGTCACTGTCTAACCATTCTTGTTTCGGAAGATGTAGCACCTGCCCAAAATTCATTCCAAACAGTAAGTTTCAGCGCATGAAGCAGAGACCCTTGATACTGCTCTCGATCCTCCTTGACATTCCCTCCCTATGTGCGGCGATTTGGCTTGTTACCGAAACCGCTTAACCAAAATTGTGCTTCATCGCTGAACATCAAATTTTTGGCCAAAATTTAGATCCGTTTGAATAAGCGAACTTGGTGATATTGCTATTTTAGTTCTTGTTTCAGTTGGATAACATGCCCAAGTCTTTTTGCAAAACTCTTCAAATTGACATGGCAAGAAGGCCAACACCTTGTGTTCGACGAGGAATCCAGAGGTTTGAGTCTTCAGTCACACTTTCAACTCTCGCTTAACTGCAACTAGTGCAGGTCTATTGTGCCTGCTAGCCAATTAGACGAGGAGTTCCTCTACCTTATTAATAAAGGAGGTATGAGGCGAGCTGATAACCTCAGGAGTCATGGAGGATACGCTCCCTAGGATGGCAGAGGGCAGCACACTAGCATATTACTAGTATGTGATCTGCAGTTTCTACTACTTTCCTGATATTGACTTTATTATATTTAAGGATATTAATCTCATCGATTTTTTTTTATTATTCGTGCAAATTCAAGAATGTACGCTCTTATGGTGTTTGTCACACAACCTGGACGGGGTGCAGATGGTTTGTGTCGAAGATGTACGTTCACTACTCTCCTGGGGTGGTTGTCCTAAATAGGATTTGAGGGATTCGACTGAATTTGCGTTGGTTGTAGTTCATAGTAACTCTTTTGTTTTCCATGTCATTAAGGTATTATATTGGAAGTGCACACACAGTATGAATTTCTGAAGTGATCTTATGCTGCGAGTGTTATGCCTTCTGTCAGCACTTTTTACCATCTCTCGTTCACAACTGATGTTATTGGACAATTTTTGCGTATAGGAATTGTTCTTGACGGTCTTGAACTGCAGACCTTCGGCTCAACAGTCGGTGATGATTACCATTGCACCACGACCACCCCCTGTCGGAGTCCTTGAAAGCTGTTCAGTAAAATTATTACGATGACAAAATACAAGCGCCGAAAAATGACAGTGCTGTCTCCTGAAATATCAGAGAAATAAAATGCCACAGCTACAGAAAAATCATTAAATAGTTCCCAAACGACCTACTACACAATGCCTTAATTTAACGATTAATGGAGAGGCTTGATGTGTGTAAAGCTTTGGACAAGACTATAAGAAGAGCACGATCGAAGGTATAAAGACACATCCTTACAAGCTTGACGATCAGCAACCAGCAGTAAAAATAAGCCATGTAGTCACCTTTCTTAGATAATGATAATATTGGGAGAAAAACAGATTCTTCAAAACTCTGCTGTCAAGCAAAACTGCCTAGACAAGGTTGAAGATGCGGTATCAAAACTGAAGCCGACGCAGATGAATGACCAACTTAATTGGGAATGGTCTGACTGGTACAGCACTTCATCCGCAAGAAACGGTTGATGGATATCAGGAAGGAGATCGTGCAAACTGTCATACGTATAATATGACGCTCAATACTTGCCATTGTGAATGCGGCTTGTATTCAATGTGATTGATGCACACCTAACCAAGATATGCTAGTCCTAAACCCGCGATTTGGCTTATTGAAGCCGACAACAAAGTGTTATGTACGAGGAAATGTGAAATTGTACGAGGTGATTGAGTTTCCTAACTTTTATGACTTACTACTAGAGACTTCAACTAGCAAGATACTCTAGCTCGATCATAAGCCAGTGGCTTCTAGTGCTGAACGCCGGGTTTGTTAAGATCCCTATTGCGCTACTTTAAATAAATTTTGTGCTCTGCTGCGTCGTTTTTTGGTATTGGAATCGAAGGTTCTTCGAGCTGGAGTAGTGGTGTCTATTGACTCTATATGATCCAGACATTTTAAGCGGTGCAGCGCGTACAGTTCATGGGAGTATCTTCTGCTCAAACAATGTTAACATAGACGGAACCAAAAATTGCATTTTCCAATTAAATGCCCAAAGGCCTCTTTATTTGCGTTCGTTAAGTTTCAAGCCTTTGAGTCTTGACGGATAATGTAAGGAACACTTTATTTTGCGGACAGCTGTTATTTTAGCTCAAAGGAGGAGCGGTCTATGTCTGTTATCAGGGCCAATCTTAACCCTTTATCGCTAGTGAGTCCCACATTAATAGATCTCCTTTTAATGCTTTGGAAGGCTTTATTGACTCCACGGAGAGGTATCTATTCTATGTAAAGCGGAAAATCATACGAAGAAGATTTAACCACGAACAGCTTTATAGTGGAAAAAGTCAAAAGCTACATTTACAAGTTCCGGAGCCGCGTTCTGAAAACACAAGCAGAAAACTTCCACCGGCGATCACAGCCCCCCCAACTAATACAAATAGTGGTGCTTGACATCTGGTGAAATTTTGCTATGCAACGAGTGATTTCGTGGCTTACAGGCTCTGACGATAGCCATAGCTATTTGATAACTAAGTTTCTTACATCTTAATTCAAACCCGGCTTACTAGGTATATACATATATACGTTTTTGCCGGTTTAGCTAAGAGATGGCGTTAGCGAAAAGTACGCGGCATATTAATTTGACACATACGTCATTTTGTTTGTCTGGGATTTAAAGTTATATCAGAAACCATAAATGCAGTTATATCAGAAACCGTAAATGCTAAACCTAACACAACACAAAAACACAAGAGCATAATATAGGTCACATCGCATATTCACTGCAACTGTTGCGACATAAACAAAATTAGTACAACGATCGCCCAAAAAGCTGACATCGCGATAAACATAAACAGACATGACCATTTCAGAATTGTTACAATGTCCGCCCAAAAGCTGACATTGTAACAAACGTAAACAGACGAACGTCAACAAACGAAACAACGAACTCCACAAACACTCCATACCAAATATAGGTCACAGAAAACACAAAATCATAGTCAAGCATAAAAGGCTAAATACAGGCCAACGCCCAGACAAAGGCACTCACGCCAATGACCGACCCCACTTAACGCATTGCGACATCATCGCAACACGCAGTGAATCGATCTAAGAACACCCTATATAAACCAAGGCAAAACCCCTCATGTTATGTTGTTGTGCTCCCGACTTTGACCATATCTGACGTGCTCTCGAAATAAAGATCCAGACTAAGTATTCTTCTTGAGTTTTATTTTATAAAGTAAATGTAATTATTTAACTCCAAACACACACAAGTTGAGTCCGCCAAAAACTAGCGTCTTTAATTGATTGTTCAGTGATTACGAGTATGTTTAGCATTGCTTTTCTTATTTAATCAAAAGAAAAAGACTGTTGAAAGTCATTGTTTGCTGGGAAAAACATATGGTGAACACGCTTCATCAATTAGAACATGTGAGACATGGTTTCGGCAATTTAAAAGTGGTGATTTCAATGTAAAAGGCAGTGAGCGTTCTGGTAGATCACAAAAATGTCAATACAAGCATTTTCTCGAGTCTATGGAGAGGATATTCTTTAATCTACCGCCATTGGCTTCAACTTTATGAACCCCAAATTCTTCAAATTAATTATCCACGAGATAAGTATTTAACAGCATCCTTACCACATCCGACTACCCTAGATTCTAAAAGGCTTCTAAAATCACAACTGCCGCTAAACGAGAAATTAATCAAATCATGAATCAGTGACGGCATTTAACTCCAAATTAGTGCATGAGCTCAAGACCTTTTTGAACAAAGTTGGAAGACTAAATTCACTACGGCTTATATGGTGGCATTTACGCGGGAGTGATTGGCCCGTATTTTTTGAAGGACGCCATCGAAAATACGGTCACTGTTTCTGGCGAACGCTACAGGGCCATAATAAACGACATCTTAATGCCAGAATTGTATGAGCGGGGCTTGGTGAATATGTGGTTTCAATAAGACGGTGTAACCTTGAAGAGAATATTCGACAGTAATGCGAACAGTTATCACGGAAAATCTTTCGGAAGGTCATGAAAAATGCGATAAAAAGTACAAATGCATATCCAAAGTGGCGGCAGCCACTTGACAGATATCATTTTTTTCGCTCAACAGAAAAAATTGCAAAGGTCCAAGTAAAGATTTCTATCACTCAAAATATTTTTTTTTATCAAGTAAAAAGTAATTCACAAGCAAAATTGGATGATTAATTTTGCGCCACCCTGTATAAATGTAACATGTCAAAAAGTGACATCTTCCGGGCCTTGTGACCGTCTGCAATCACGCGCTGTTTTGTTTATCGTACTATTAAATTATTCGAGGATACTGGTGAAGTACGTGACCGTCAATGATCCGGCCGTCCATGCCATGTGAGGACTCCTTGAGCCATCAAAGTCGCGGGAAATAAACAAAAGCTTCTGCGCACGCACTTGAACGTGTTCTAAACTTAATATAAGCTTCTTTCACCATTTCAATTAGGTTTCAGGCCTCCATGGTATTAGAGATTGTTGAAAACTTTCTCCATGAACTTGACAAAGACCTTGTGATATCGTTGGTGCTAATAAACGTGAAATCTTTCTTAAAAAAAACAACTCGAACATTACTTCAATGTTGACTCCTCAGCATCAAGAGTCATCAGGAATTACCTTAGATATCGCAGTGAGGCTAAAATATACATATATGCTAATGTCCCTCACGGATCTATCCTGAGACCCTTACTGTTCTCATGGGTCAATAACGACATTCTGGTGATTCATATCAGTTACTCGATGCATCTTGAGGTAGACGATACTACAGGCTTGAGGACCTCAATTCCACCAAAGACCAAACCATTGTCACAGACCCTACTATCCTAAACTTGAGTAACTTCCCACCAGTCCAAGCCAACGGAAATATAATCGACTATGCGAAGACTCTTAAAAAACCTTTGAAATCGTCTTTAATTAAAAGCTTATGTGAGGGATTACATCTCTTCTGCGATTTCGATATTCACTGCTCATGCAGGCTAACAATTATGTTTAATAGTATAGCCCAACGTCGACGCCCAATGGATTCGAGTTCTAGAGAACATGAAACGTGGAAATATGCTATTAGTTTTAATTATCGGGAATTAGTAATTAAGTCTCACTCATTGAGTTTTGACTTGTTGGTAAAATCAACCAGATTGGAGACGTTTGCCTACTTTCCTGTCGAATGAAACACATATTACGTCACAACCCATGAGGCGAGAAAAGTCTAGTCAATTTAATTACAAATCTCTGGAGCTACTTTAGAGCGGAATACTAAAAATCTCATGCAAACTACTCGTATAAGGGAAAAAGGAGAACCCCTACGTAGGTATGCAAAATTGTGGTCGTGGAGAATCGATCTACATATTTCGAAGGCTGTTATAGGTCTCTGATGCCCTACACTCTCCAAAGGCTTATTTATTTGAGTTAAATCGTTTGCAAATCTTCAGTGGGCCTATTGGACGCTAATTATACCTGGGGTGATTGGGCATAAAACTAAGTGCCAATTCGACGTATATACACACGAAAGCTCAAGAACAGCCATTATATACTTCATTGAGCAATGGCCTTAACGTAAAACCTACTTGGATTAAATTCTTATCTCTGCGAGTTCACCTTCTAAAATTGTATTTCCAATTCAGACAATCTCACGTAGTAACTCACCGGTCCAGGATCCATTTAATATGCCACCGTGCGGGACTTAAAAGGAATACTTTATGTAAATAAAAGAGTAAAAGTTGTGTATTGGTTTTGACAGCCATTCTTCTCACACATAAGTCCCATATGTGCTATAGGTATACCTGTCTTCATGTCCCCATGTAGTGTTATTGTATTGTCTTAAAACACATACCACCAATACATATGTACACTAGTCATGCATGTATTTATGTAGTCCAAGAGAATCACCACCCACGGAGTTGGTTACCTCTCGATCTCATATTCGCGTACGAGTACGGCAAGGCACGACCATAGGAGGAAGCCCAAGTTGAAAAGAGTAAGAGAGGCGACCACTTGAAAAGATACCCAACTGTTCAATACTTGTACGCATATAGACCAGTTAAGCTTCCCTCCCCACATAAGCCCCCTTTGATGGATACATATCGATATTCAAGGAAGCGAGACACACACAGTAGGTGTACTCGTACGATGATGCTGTGAGAAAGCACATAATTTAACATCCTTGAATACAGAATACGTGCGGGAGGATATCCCTGCAACTGCTTTTGTTATTATTTTCGCTCTTTTTATCTCTTCTCCCTTGTTCTTGTTCCTTTTCTTCTACTTCTGTCTTTCTCCCATACTCTCCCTACGGCAATATAGGTGGGTGAGCTGGTGACGTGGGAGCAGGCACAATGGTGATCATTCACACATACATGTTCTGTACGAACGAAATGCGATAGAATATTCGTAAGTGGAGTGAGATGCTTGTGCTTTGAGTCCTTTTTGGTGTAAACTGATGATTTTTGACTTTGCAAACTAAATGAATAGGTGGATAGAGTAGATGTATTTAAGTTGTACCTTTGTCAAAAAAAAAAAAGGAAGAAAAAAAAATGAAGGAGAAGAATCTCAAGGAGCTCCGACGTCAAAGTAATTCCGACTTTGCTGACATGAGTTTTCCTGGAAGTGGATATAGAAACAAAAGTTCGAGTTGCCAGCGTGTTACCTATAATGGATAGTAATACGATGTCTTTGCCTATGATTTATCTATCATATTTGTTCACCCTTTAGATATTTAAATAGGTCATGTACGCAGATCGCCCAAGGCAAAAATCGTTCTCTTTTAATATTACTAACCTGCACATATATTAAACCTACACGATCGGCAAGCATAGTGGTTAATATGGACTTAAATGCAAAATGTTATACTTATTCGTATAAAGACTTCAAGCTGAAAACTAAGGCAAAAACACAAACTGGACTTATAAGAGCTCCAAAATTACAAAATTCCCTTAACCTTTTGAACAATAGTGTGTTAGAGAAATCACGACTTAATTTTCACCCCCTGTCGGAAAAGCCTAGGAAATTTAGGCGGGTTGATCGGGCTTGTATTAGTGGCATCGACCACTTTAGTCGCATTGATTGCTTCAATGGTATCGACTGCATCAGTCGTATCGACTTCTTCAATCGCATCGACCGTTTCAGTTGTCGCATCGACCGCTTCAGTAGTATCGACTGCTTCAGTCACATAAACTTCTTCAGTCGTATCAATTGCTTCATTAGTATCGATCTCTTCAGTCGCATCGATTATCTCAGTCGCATTGATTGCTTCAGTCCCATCGACTTCTTCAGTCACATCGATCATTTCAGTTGGCGCATCGACTGCTTCAGTCACGTAAGCGTCTTCAGTCGTACCAATTGCTTCATTAGCATCGATTTCTAGTCGTATTGACTCATTCTCATCGACTTCTCCAATCATATCGACTGCTTCAGTCATATCCACTGCTTCAGTCTCATCGACTTCTTCTTTCTTAACAACCGCTTCAATCCCATGGGCTTCTTTAGTCGTATCGACTGCTTCAGTTGTATCGACTGCTTCAGTCACATTAACGTCTTCAGTCGTATCAATTGCTTCATTAGTATCGATCTCTTCAGTCGCATCGATTATCTCAGTCGCATTGATTGCTTCAGTCCCATCGACTTCTTCATTCGTATTGACGACTTCAGCCACAACGACTGCTCCAGTTGTATATATTGCTCCAATCGTACAGACTGCTACAGTTGTATTGACTGTTTCAGTCGCATCGACTGCTTCAGTCGCATCGACTGCTTCAGTCGCATCGACTGCTTCAGTCGCATCGACTGCTTCAGTCGCATCGACTGCTTCAGTCGCATCGACTGCTTCAGTCGAATCGACTGCTTCAGTCGCATCGACTGCTTCAGTCGAATCGACTGCTTCAGTCGCATCGACTGCTTCAGTCGAATCGACTGCTTCAGTCGCATCGACTGCTTCAGTCGAATCGACTGCTTCAGTCGAATCGGCTGCTTCAGTCGCATCGACTGCTTCAGTCGCATCGACTGCTTCAGTTGCATCGACTGCTTCAGTTGCATCGACTGCTTCAGTCGCATCGACTGCTTCAGTCGCATCGACTGCTTCATTCGCATCGACTGCTTCAGTCGCATCGACTGCTTCAGTCGCATCGACTGCTTCAGTCGCATCGACTGCTTCAGTCGCATCGACTGCTTCAATCGCATCGACTGCTCCAATCGTATAGACTGCTTCAGTCGCCTCGACTGCTTCAGTCGCATCGACTGCCTCAGTCACATCGGCTGCCTCAGTCACATCGACTGCCTCAGTCACATCGACTGCCTCAGTCACATCGACTGCCTCAGTCACATCGACTGCCTCAGTCACATCGACTGCCTCAGTCACATCGACTGCCTCATTCACATCGACTGCTTTAGTCCTACCGAGTTCTTCATTCCCATCGACTGCTTCCGTCGCATCGACTGCTTCCGTCGCATCGACTGCTTCAGTCGCATCGACTGCTTCCGTCGCATCGACTGCTTCAGTCGCATCGACTGCTTCAGTCGCATCGACTGCTTCAGTCACATCGACTGCCTCAGTCACATCGACTGCTTTAGTCCTACCGAGTTCTTCAGTTACATCGACTGCTTCAGTCACATCGACTGCCTTAGTCACATCGACTGCTTTAGTCCTACCGAGTTCTTCAGTCGCATCGACTGCTTCAGTCGCATCGACTGCTTTAGTCCTACCGAGTTCTTCAGTTACATCGACTGCTTCAGTCACATCGACTGCCTTAGTCACATCGACTGCTTTAGTCCTACCGAGTTCTTCAGTCGCATCGACTGCTTCAGTCGCATCGACTGCTTCAGTCGCATCGACTGCTTCAGTCGCATCGACTGCTTCAGTCGCATCGACTGCTTCAGTCGCATCGACTGCTTCAGTCCCATCGACTGTTTCAGTCGAATCGACTGCTTCAGTCGCATCGACTGCTTCAGTCGCATCGACTGCTTCAGTCGCATCGACTGCTTCAGTCGCATCGACTGCTTCAGTCGCATCGACTGCTTCAGTCGCATCGACTGCTTCAGTCGCATCGACTGCTTCAGTCCCATCGACTGTTTCAGTCACATCGAGTGCTTCAGTCCCATCGACTGGCTCAGTCACATCGACTGCCTCAGTCACCTCGACTGCCTCAGTCACATCAACTGCTTCAGTCCGACCGACTTCTTCATTCATATCGACTGCTTCTGTCACATCGACTTCTTCAGCCTCATAGACTTCTTCAGTCTCATCGAATGCTTCAGTCCCACGTACTTCTTCATTCGTATCGACTGCCTCAGTCGCATCCACCGCTTCAGTCCCGAATATACATAAGTTCAAATGAAATAGAAGTACTGATGGGCTTCGCTAAAGTAGGGTAGAATCAAATTAGCTCGCCGGTAGACTGGAATGCCACATACCCAAGCCCTAATTCCATCCTGCTCAGATCCGTCTTAAAGCAATTATCCTTATTAACAGAAGAGTAACAAAAAGGTTCAGCAGCCACATTGCTTTAATAATGGCAGGAGGAACCACCATACAGGTCGTTGCGATACAAGTGAATATACAACTGGAGATGCGTGCAAAAACGGTCGTCGCGTCAGCTTTTATTAACTTAAAAATATGACATCCTTCTATGTTGAATTCATAGCAAAAGACCCTGGAGGTGAGGAACGTACTTCGCACTCCAATTCCACAATCCAGGTTGCGAAAATAAGAAATCTGTAGCCGTGCTCGTAAAAAACACAAATTGTATCTCGCAATCCTTTCCAGCACTGCGACGCTTATGTAATAAATTTCAAAATTCCCAAAAAGGATTCTATTAAACGCATCAGGAAGTAGGGGCTTGTACCACAATACAAAGAGCCGTGAACCGTGTTGCATTCTCCACCTTAAAAAAACGACCTATTGCGACACGGATCACTGTAGTCTATTACTCTGGCATGTAACCCGTTTCAACAACAGGGTAGAATTCGTATTCCGTGGCAGGACCTTTTTTCCCCTTTTACTCGTATATTGAAAATGCAGTATGCAAATGCAAAGTAGGTCACAGATTTGGCAATGTGCGTAATTTGAATATTCAAATTAAATGCACCACAAAGGGCGGGAAAGCCACCGGAGCAGGATGGCAAAAAGGAGCACAAAAAAAAATAATAAAAAGGATTCGATGCAATTTTATTATTTGCACATTGATTCTTGAGTACGTAACGGATCAGGTAACATTGTGTGTCGGAAAATAATGATTAGGTTTGGCATGATGCTTTCCGGGATTGCATTGCGATCTTTGAGTCGGATTCCGTTGTCGTTTCGATTTAAAAGGATAATTTGGGTTCGTTTATGTGTGATTGCGTATTGACACAAACGGTGTTTCGAAATCGGGATTATGCATATGATTAAGAGCGGAAGTGTTTGTTGTAAGGCATAGAGAACAGGCAGATGTTTGTGCCCTTTTCGGAACGCTGATAAAAGCACAGGTGAAACTCATGGGTCGCTTATTATCCTTTTTGATTTTATCATTTATTCACGTACGAAAGAGTTAGGTCCTGCCACGGAATGTATTTATAAATAATTTCTCTTATTAGGAAAGGAAATTTATATTTTTACATGTCGCCGTCATATATTCGTTACACAATACCTGGTAACAACACCTTTTATTCATAACTAACAATCCTTCAATAAAATAAAATCTCTTACCACCATCAAAACTATTTCGAGTGCTGATAAAGGACTTCGATACCAGAAACACCAAGTGCTCTTAATTCCTACGGCTCATCGCCTTCCAAAAGGAACTAAATAAAAAATGCCAAGCTCTCGAGTGATAAACATCTGAATTTCGAACATTGCTGAGCGTACAACGTTTAAATGGTATTCACCCCGTTTGACCGTTAAAAGGGCTGAATGCCAAATCGGTATCACGCATCAAACCTCCTAGTGCGTATCAAGGATACTTGGAAGTATTACAAAATATTTTTTTGAATATTTTATTGAAATTTGTTTTTTTAAATTTTCGAAAAATGAAAGCTGTGTGAAGTGCGAATGTGTGTTAAGGAGCCGCATGGCGAACAAAGATGTAGACGTTGTTGGGGGTAGTTTTGGAAGGTGAAAATTGAATATGTCAATATAACTGATGTGGAAAAATGCTAATTTATGAAAATGTATGTGCACAAATTAGAACAAATTGAAAATCGTAAAAAAGGAATTTGTGGTGCCTTTCATCCTACTCATTTGAAGGTGATAGTGGGTTGTTACGCCAATTAGTTCCATAAATAATAGGATGCTAATATACGAGGGTGGTCCGATAAGTACTTAGCCTCACCGCCAGATGGTGCCAGTATCGCAAGGGCAACTTACTATCGTGTAGTACATTCTAGTAGACGGCTACTGGCGACCGCGTGTGGAAGCAGGAGTGTCCGCGGATTTTAGAAAAATGGAAAAAGAGCAATATAGGTCGATTCTTGTTTTTGGAAGGGAAATCGCGCAGCGAAATCAAAGAGCGTTTGGATGCTGTGTACGGTGACTCTTCTTCTTCGATGGCGACCATCAAAAATTGGCTTAACGAGTTTCAACGTGGTCGCACGTCGGTTTTTGATGAGCCACGTCCAGGTGCCCCGAAAACGGCTACCACGGAGGAGTTATGAAGAGGTCATCGCCGCCTACTTTGCAGACCTCGAGAAAACGTATTTTTCAGACGAGTTAAAGAAGTTGGAGCATCGCTGGGACAAGTGTTTCGAGCTAAAAGGAGATTATATTGAAAATTAATCGCCATTTCTCCAAACATTTTGTTTTTCTTTTGTAGGCTAAGTACTTATCGAAATATAAATAATCACCTTACTTGATTGTCATTCAGTTTAAGGGTTTACATATGGCTTGATATGTTAGGTAATATTTTTTTTTCTTACAGAATAGATCGGAGGACTAATAGTCAACGTTGCTCCGGAAATGGAAAAAAGTGCAACAAAGTTTTAGTTGATTATGAAATTCTTTGGGTTTACGAATAGTATAAATATTTTTAAGAAGGATATGAAAACGTTGAAGCCGCCTTGAACTAAGGCGAAAGAGAATTTATTACGAATTACGAACAAATTGAATTGATTAGTAGCTTCTCACCAGAGATGGTGTCGGAAATTCGTTCTTCATTTATTACCTACGTCAGATTCAGTGTAAGTCGAGTCTTGTTCCAAAGAAATTGTTTTTATGGGGAGTCATCGTACTTTAGTGGAAGTTTAGTGTGACCTTGCTCTAGCTGAGCGAATGGGTCAGAAGCACGTTTTAAAACCAATGATTTCAACTTTGAAGGCAAGCAATTCCAGGAGTTACTCGATAAAGGCTCATCTCATACTCTTTAAAAAATTATTTGAATCGTTTAGAGTTTATATGCCAACGGTAAGAAAACACTTTAAAGCCATGGATATCCAAGATCTAGAAAACTGTGTTCTACTCGTATACGAATTGAAACGAAGGAACGAGGAAGAGGTTCTTCCACTTGTGAACGACTATTTCAGCGGCGGAATAGTAATGGATTTTTCGCATCGAATTATTTTATTGGTCCAATACGACAATCTCCAGCACCATGGGTTTAATTTGCTCGAACCATCAACATTAACGGAGAAGGCAAATTCAAACTAAATAATACCATCACTACAGGTCGATACCAACTACTTTTAATGCGTTTTTGTCTTGCATTGAAGAAATCACGGAAAAGGAATCGAAAAAGTCCTTTAGACCCGCCGTTTTCTACAGACATTGCTTTTTTAATTATCACAGTCCGAATAGAAGTTTACTTCTTATGAAAATCATCGCATCACATGAGAACGGCTGAATCGATTTGGCTTATTGTCTTATAAATGTTCGAAAAATTTGAAAATTCTGCAGAAACTGAAATTGATTTTTCTATAGGTTTTTAGGTGGCAAAAGTTTTACGGCAATACGAATAGATTGGATAGTGGATGACAAAATTGATAGAGGCATTAGACCGGACGAGGCTAGGTCTTCGAAACAATCAAGAGCAGTTTGGTGGCGTGGTATTGGCAAAATCATTGGAATGTCTGGGGTAGTGTTTGAAGTCTTCGAAACAATCAAGACCAGTTTGGTGGCGTGGTGATTCTATTTGCAAAATCACTGGAATGTCTGGGGTAGTGTTTGAAGTCATCCGTTTTGTGGACACACATCAAGACAATCAAATTAAGTACACGTTGGCGCAAAATTAATCACTTTATCGGAAGATAATTTTTGCAAATGACGTCGTACGTCAATCATATTTGACATTTATGATCTAGATAGCTGGAGAGCACAAATAGATAAGCAATGGAGCGCTATACTCCACAAGAGCATGGAATAATTGTGTCGATTTTTTTTGCCAATAATCGGTCAGTGTTGTTAGCGCAGTGTCGCATCAACTGGGCCAACATTGCGGCACTTAACTACTCAGCTCGAACAGACTGAAACCACAAGAGACCGCGCAGAGCGTGGCCGCCACCAGACTGGTCGTTCGGCCGAGAATATCGCGGCTGTGTTATTCTCAAGCCATCCTTAATTAACAACGAAGAGGACGATTTTGTGTCGAAAATCATCATGAGTGACGAGCCGCATTTACACTTAAGCGGTTACGTCAATAAACAAAATCTTCGTTTCTGTGGAACTGAAAATCCGCGTGTGATGCACGAAGAGCCATTACATCCACTTAAAGCCACGTTCACTCGAGATGAGAGATTAAGCCGTATATTTTGAGGGCGCCATCGACGACAGTCACTGTTACTCTACAGGGCGAATGCTACGGGGCCATGGCAAACGATTTCTTACTGCCGGAATTGGATGAGCGTTTTCAATGTTGTGGTTTCAGGAAGCGTTTCCTGATCGCGTAATCTCTCTAATCTTTTGGCGATTCGGCATGGCCAGCAAGATCGCCTGATTTGACCGTCAAAGACTTCTTTCTTTGGGGCTACTTGAAGTCGCGGGCTTATGTCAACCAGCCTCAGACAATCGTAGCCCTTAAGGAGAATATCGACAGGAATGCGAACAGTTATCACCAAAAATCTTGGGGAAAGTCATGGAAAATGCGTATCAACACTCGCGGTAGCCACTTAACAGAAAAAATCGTAAGGATCCAAATAACGATTTCCATCACTCAAAATCATCTTTTTTTTTATTTATTAAAAAAAATAATTCAAAAATAAAATTGGATGATTAATTTTGCGCCACCATGATTCGGGTTTCGACATTACACTATCAGAGGATCTCGTCGGAAATTTATTCCCAAACATTGCTCAGAATTACAAAAATCATGTTTGGTTAGGCGAACGTCAACATTGATGTCGTCGAATTGGATTTCAAAATTCAAAGTAATATTACTGCACAATTAATAACGTACAAATCGGTGAAGTTTGTTAGCATCCAAGATGATGTCGTCATCCATCCAACTAACTTTTTAAACTCGCTGGAATTGTCCGAATTGCTGCCTCAATTAAAAATGGGATGAAAAATCATAATATTGCGAAGTATCAACCAACCACGTATTTGTCGTGGCACCTGGATTACCGCGAAGAAACTGGCGATCTAAGTTATCAAAGTAACAATTCTTCCAAACAGTACAAAGAAGAGACGTTTCGATACACACCGTCCCAACCAACAAGCCCTTCGACTTTCCACAGTTGCAGTTTACCAGACAGCGACAGCATTAGAGTGAACTAAATGTTGATGCAGACAATCAAAACAATAACTCTGCAATCAAAATCGAATTGTAGGTAAATAAAAAGTAACTGACTTTTTTCTCATTCTGACTTTTTTTTCACAATTCCAAAAGCGCAGAACAATCACAAAGATTTTATTAAAAGTAGGATAAGACAACGTGTGCCGGGTCATTTAGTTTTAAAATAATACTTTTTCTTTCATGAAAAACAAAAGCTAACAAAAAAACCGATAGCTACCATCTATTTGTTTGTTACATATCAAAACTCCCGGAATATATCCTACGGAAATACATTCCCAAAACAGAATTGTTTCCCAACCACTAATTCGTGCTTATACAACATCACAGGACAACGCAAGTGACGCACAGAATTATAAACAACATCTCAAACAATTTAGAACACAAAGCAACTTTTCTGTAGTACTATATTTCACAACGTTTCTAAAGCTGCCACCTGGGTGTAAGTCAATAAAATTTGGCGTTCCCCAAGGGAGTATCTTCTGTGCAGTTTTTTATTAATTGTAAACTCTAAACAAACCAATCTCAGCAACACAACATTATATGCCAATCGCTTTCGTTGATTAAATGATGAGTTCCTCAAGCTGCGAAGATCAAGCAAATCAAAAAACTTAACAGCAGTTCTGGAAAGTAGTGGTTCACAAAACGCAAAGAAAACCGCGCAGATGTTCTGCAATAAAAAAACCCTGTACAACGGTTAATGCAAACAAATAAAAGCTAGCGACTGAGTAAAAACTGTGCCTGGAAATATTCATGAAAGAACAACGAAAAAACAATACCATTTTTTTTAGTTTAGTTTTTAGTTTATTTTAGAGTAGGAGAGTTTTAAGAAATAAATAATAAAAATATATTAAAAAAAAACGACGAAATAGCAAAAAAAAAAAAAAGAAAACACATTCAATCTCATAGAGAAAATAACCCACGAACTTTAAAAAAATTCAATAAAAATAGTATTAAAGATAATCTAAAGCAAAACTATAAATAGCACAAAATATAAAAAGGATAATAAACTCCTAAAAATTATGCTAAATCTCCCTTGGCATTTTTCTACAAAAGCCTTGCCTAAAAGAGCGAAAGTCGAATTGATCTCTGATAGAATAAACAAACTTAACGAACAATTTAAGGTTCGCTGCGACAACTCCGAAAACCCCAGATTTTCTCAGACTTAATTTTGACAATACTTCCAAGCATATTCAAGAAACCATATTAGAAAATAACATGTTCCATCCTATTCATATATTTAATTCTCTATTTATTTAACTATTTATACACAATATATATTTATTTATTTATTTGAATAACTATTTATTTATTTAATCATTTATTTATTTACTTATTTATTTATTTATTTATTTATTTGATTATTTATATATTTATTTATTTTTGTTTATTTATTTATTTATCTATTTATCTATTTACTATTTACATATTTACTTGACTTTTTGCTTTTTTTCTTTTTTCAAATGAGGTTTTTCAATAAACTGTTTTTTCCTCAAACTGTAAGCTTTTTCTTCAAGTACATATGTATTTGTAAATAAATAAAATCGCAATTTCAGTAGCAAGATTCAATTAGGTATCAAATCTCTGTGTAAAATGTTGTGCGGTAACTCAGACCATGTAAATTTTAACAAAAATCTGAATAAAATTTATACATACAAGGTACATACAAGGTAATCTAATATTTCGTTTAGTATCCTTTTTATTTGATGGCTGATTTTAAGCGATTTGGAATTAATTTAATGAGTCGTATGGTACATTTGAGACTAATTTTATCCCATTACATATTTTCGTGATTTTTTTGCGGCGACATAAGTAATATAATTTTATTAAATTCAAGTACATATTATTAAACAACTTCAGAAATATGTCAGAAAAACATTTCAATGAAAAATATTGATAAATAGGCCGGTGACGGCGAATCTCAGGAGGCGACTTGAAAAAAAAGTGGTATTGCGATGAACATGATAACTCGTTACCGGATCATCTGAACAGAAGGAATTTTTTTTTTTTCTATTTTTCTATTTTTTGCAGCACTTAAAAATGAAAAACGCGATTTCAGCTCAAAAAATCGTGGTTAATTTGTTATTAAAAAATATAAAAAAAAAAGAAAAAAAAAACAACTCTTTCTGATTACCTGTTGATTTATGTGAAGGAGTACTGGTCAAGTTTTTGAAAGGATCGGTTCAGTAGATTTTGAGTTCTGATGTTCATGAACTTCAAAAATGATGTATTTTATACGTGAAAATTCGAAATAAACCATCAATAAAAGAACATGAATTTTTATACTTACCAGTAACTGAGTTATATGCGATGAACAGAAAATATACAATATATACAAGGTGACTTTACATCCTTTGAAAGACACACAGACGTTTTACTCGGATTGACTTAATATTTGTATACAATATTCTCGACATATTGCACATTCAGAAAAAAAATTAAAAAAAAATGTTTAAAACCACAAAAACCAAATAAAAATAATTAAAAATATTATTTTTAACGAGCCAACGGTTAGGTGGACCATTTTCATTGTGTGTACATTTTTTTCCTTTCTTATTTAACTATTATTTTGTTATTGTTTTATTCAGTGATTTTCTTATTTACTTAATTTAAACAAATATGCAATAAACGAATTTGTTTGACAAAAATAATTTGGTCAGTGATGGCCCAGTTTGACTGTAAGCCACTGTATAATCAGATAAACGAAAAAACGCCTGCCCGACGTCTAAAACGATTTCGACCAACTGGCTTAGCCCATAGGTTCCCTACGAGAAAAAAAAATACGGGGCGTCCTGGAAATACGTTTTGAAGTAAACGAGAAAAAACCAAATACCATGGTCACTGGCCGACTTGGATAGATCCAAGCTTCGCACCAGACTGTACTTAGCCTACAAAAGAAAAACAACAATTTTGGAGAAATGGCGATTTATTTTTCAATACAGTCTCCTTTTAGCTCGATACACTTGACCCAGCGATGCTCCACTTCTGAAAAATACGTTTTCTCGAGGTCTGCAAAGTAGGCCTCCGTGGCGGCGATGACCTCCTCATTCGACTGAAATTTCTGCCCGGCGAGTGACTTTTTCAAGTTTGGAAACAAAAAGATGTCGCACGGGGCCAAATCTGGAGAATACGGTGGATGGGGCAGCAGTTCGTAGACCAATTCGACCAGTTTGGCCGAGGCGAGGGCGGAGGTGTGAGCCGGTGTGTTATCATGGTGGAAGAGCACTTTTTTTTTCGCCAAGTGGGGCGGTTTTTTTTCCAATTCGGCGTCGAATCGGCGGAATAATTTGGCATAATACGATGTGGATCACATCTTGTGAGTCCCAGAAAACGGTGGCCATCACCTTTCCGGCCGATGGGACAGTCTTCGCCTTCTTCGGAGCACATTCGCCGGGTGAAGTCCACTGTTTCGACTATTCCTTGGTCTCTTGTGTACCAGTACGACGCATAAACTCCTTCCGATTGCGCTTAAACAACGTCAAACACTGCTCTGAAGTAGTATCGCGGTAGCTCTTGTTGTCCCAAGTGAGCAAACGCGGCGCCGACAGCTTTCTCATGCCCAAAATTTCATGCAGGATATGACCCACGCGATCTTTTGAAATGACTACTGTCTCAGCTATCTCGCGCACCTTCAATCGGCGGTCAGCCAATACGAGATCGTGGATTTTTGTCACGTTATCCTCCGTGGTAGCCGTTTTCGTGGCACCTGGACGTGGCTCATCAAAAACCGACGTGCGACCACGTTGAAACTCGTTAAACCAATTTTTGATGGTCGCCATCGAAGGAGAAGAGTCACCGTACACAGCATCCAAACGCTCTTTGATTTCGCTGCGCGATTTCCCTTCCAAAAACAAGAATCGAATCACCGACCGATTTTTCCATATTCCTAAAACCCGCGGACACTCCCGCTTCCACTCGCGGTCAAAACAAAACTACGAGTCCGATCCGATTCGACAGTAGCCGTCTACTAGAATGTACTACACGATAGTAAGTTGCTCTTGCGATACTGGCGCCATCTATTGGCGAGGCTAAGTACTTATTGAACCGCCCTCGTACTCGATAATCAATTTGAAAAAGTGGACGAGTACAAATGTCAAAAACGACATAAAAACCGAAATAAAAAGTTGCAGATGGGCCACGCGTACTCCTCGGCCATAAAGAATCTATTTAATACAATTGTTTTGTCCCTTTTATGTCGAAACCCGAATTTATAAAACCATGACCAGTAACCCGAAGAAACAGGTGAATGGAGAAAACTGCACAATCAAGAACTCGAGAAACTTTATTCAGGGCGAAGCATTATTGTCTGAGTAATACATAAAATCGCGAAGACTAACATGGGCAGGATATGTGGAATGAATAGATATTAAACGAACAGAGAAATGAACCGCCGGAAGAAAACATACTCGTAAGGTTGGAGTTAAAAGAGATTCATGACAGAGGCTTGGCCAAGAGTTTTTAAATAAGGCTCTGAACTTCCGAACTTATAAACTTCTGAACTTATAATGATATTATTGAAAGGACGTTGCCCAAATAATGTGAAATTGTTCATTTTTTTTTAGGGAAGGAGAAGGGAAAGTGAATGGTTTTTTAAGGGAGATAAAAATTTGCATTACTGACTGGAAGCATCAGAAGTACAGGCAAAAGAGGGCTTGCGCCAGTGAATTGCCACAGCTATTCACAGTTTAGACATAAAGAAAGAAATTTGTTCCTCCAAGTTGAGATTTATGCAGTAACGTGCGACTGTCAAAAAATATCTTCCGGGTTTCAAAGATTGTTGATTTTCTAGAGCGTCCAGGACACTATTCATTTTCAGGCTCTTCACAGCCTTTTCGGGAACGTATCACCTGTCGTAAACCCTCGTTTTACTGATAATATACTCGTCAAAGAAATATTAAACATTATTAAAGCCGTTATTCCATTCTTATGCTACACTTTAATACAAACTCTTTGACTCCATTTGTACACAAGTAATTAAGCGATCAAAAGGGCACATGTAAGCTGACAATGAAGAAATTACCCTTCACATGAATCGGACTGATATAGGCGACGAAATTAATAAATGCCTGTTACTTTCTGAACGCACCTCGTATTTATGGATATTTAGGTTCATGCCAGGAAACGGACTATGAAAAATTATGTCCAGTCTTGATGCTCGAGCTGACTTCGAATTTTTACTGTTCGTCATGATCGCTATTTTTTTGCTGGGGTAGACTTGTAATAAGGAAAGAAGCCAGGAGTTGTCTTCGACATTCTAAATCCTCTTTCGCCACCTGTATGCTTCGGTATATAATTTTCCAGGAGGAGGTTATGGTTATCAGAGAGGCTTATCTATTGGCGATTGGAATAAATTCGTAGCGTTTTTTTACCAACACAAAAAAAACAACATTGCACGTCTACAATGTACCTTTACGGAAAAGATGTCAATAAGCAGACAAAAAACAGGTTGAGCGTCTCCATAAACCGACATAGAAGACGCCATGCAAACCTCATAAATGGCAGTTCAAGACGCACTGATACAACATCTATTCTGCAGTATGTAATGCAGTAGGACTCTTTCAATAAAAAGGTATTCCAAAAAGTGTGGCCAAACACTAAGACGTTTAGCCGCTTGTTTTGAAGAGACTGTAATAGCACATGATAGACGAGGCCTCGAGTACTATGGCTGAAGATGTCGCGACCGAGCTGTTAATGCCGACCATAAGACGTGCGCAACAATAGGGACTGAAGGACAACTGGTTCCAACATATAGCAATAGACATTTTGAAGAATGTGTTTCTGCTTTCGAAACGATTGAAAATGCCGTGAAAAGAACCCAAATGGTCATCAGCACTAGAGGTGGTCGATATCATCTTCAAAAAGTAATGAAAAATAAACATTTGAAGAAAGTGAAATTATGTAGCTCGAGTGCTTTTTGGGCCAAAATTTAGTGCTCAAATAGCATACCTAAAACCAACATTTTCGAATAAATCCTACTATGACTTGACCACCAAAGAATGAAGGTACCAGTGGCAATAAATTCGTCGATCTCTTAGCCTGAAAAAGCTCGTCCAGGGACACATATGGTAGTTACCTTCAGCGGTATTCCCAAACCCTTTCCTTAGAGAGCTAACAAAAATCACAGCATCGGTCCTACTGTAACAGAATTCAAAGACTACGACGACCAACCACGCTACAATTATCCTAGACCTTAAAAAGACGATATCATGAACAGAACACAGCGGTATCAAAGTAGCTCTTCAAAATTCCTCCGAGGCAGAATGCAGACTTAATCCTGTAGATGATGAGCACATACTATTATGTATATGTGAATGTGCTGCTCTAAGGAAGATTAATGAGCTCCTTACGGATTTGGCTTCCATCACAATGGATCAAAGGCTATCAGTACAATATATCCTTTAAGTAGAAAAAACCAAAAACACGCGATAACGTTTCAAATATTTCATTGTTTATATTTCAAAATGGATTTTTGAATCCAGATGCACTGCCACAAGCCTAATATTCGACAACTATGTGATGTACATAAAAACTCACCCTTAATCCAGCATTCAAAATGACCACACCCCTGCATGCGCGTATGACCCTTGCATTATATCCTGTGCTCGTATATACATGCACTCAATCAGCGACCAACCACATTTGCCGACGAATTAAGGGTTTTTTCCCCAATAAAATGTCGAAATTTCGTAAAAATGGACGATCGCCTATCATCGATCGATAACTCCTTTCTCTCAACTGCATTCCCACGGTGACTTAAGAAAAGGAAAAGAAAATAATTGATCAAGGATCACCCATCTGAGATCCCGTAATCAAATTACAAAATTATAATAGAGGCCAAGAACTGTCAAGACATATCCCTTCCTCGATATTTGCATTCATCGCCCCTTGCACCCTTTCGCAAAAAAAAACAAAAAAACAAAAAACACATTATCCTTTTGCAAATGCAGATGGGGGATTAATTTTCTTAACATTTCCCGTCCGCCTCTCACCAGACGAGGTCCTTCCTCAGGGATTTTGCATAGCGAACATTCAAATATGCAACTTTCCATTCGTATCGTGGGAAAACAACCCCGAGATGCTCCGAGCGGTTGCATCATCACATTTCTTTATTATTGATCAAAGCAATCGGTTATGTTCGGGGAAATTTCTTCAGGGGTCGCTTGGCATACTCATATCCAAAGTTGGAAAATTACAGGAGCGCCAGAAATTATTATCCATGCAAATTGTGACATTCGGCACTTTTCGTATTGTTACCCCTGTAGACTGGTAATTCAACGTCTGGTGCGTAGGTTTCGGTTTAAAGGCATGCTTATCTCGTCCAAATGCGATTTCATTAAATGGAAAAGCATTCGGATTGCTTCAAAGGCCATCGCTTTCGATTTGCGAATTGTAACGAGATGTGGGGATGACACGCTTTCACGAAACAACCCTTAGCTTGATGTGTTTATAGGATTAAAGTTGAATATTTCAAGATATTGGTTCGGCTCGTAAGGAAATAATGTACGAAGATGTATAATGAAGTAAAGCGACTCATCGCTCGAAGCATTGAGCATGAGACTTTCAAGATAAAGGAATTTGTCTCGAGGACGCAATGTTGAACATGTTCCTAAGTGGATATAATATAAATAAGCGCTTTTAGATAAAAGGCAAGCTTGGATTGAGACGCAAAAAAGTGATACTTGCGGATGAAATTCTTTTAGAGAAGGGGGCTACAGTGGAGCCCATAAGTCATCAGTACTATCATCAAGTGTTTTACAAGCCTATCCAGAAGCTGTCCTTGGAATAGTGCTTGGATAGGCATCACTAAGATGCCCTATTATAAACGTACTTGGAATAGACAGAGTGCCTTACCTACAACTGAAGTTAAGATAGAATGTAATAGGAAGAGAATGTAGAGAGAGTAATATGCAGAGTCTAGCCTTACTAAACTACTTACACGGCGCTACAGTTCAGGGTGGACTTGGGTATATCAACTAACAAGCCTAGTTAATCGGCATGATCTTTAGACAGCTGTTTTCAATGCCGCATGCCCAGTTGGTTGAGATCCCTTTTAACCACCATAGATGCGATCGCCCCTCAATGTTCTTCGGCCCAGAACAGTGGTGCCCACTCGCTCCACATGGTCCAACAAACATAAACGTTTGATACATTAACGCCTTACTAAGCCAATGCCACTCTCTCTAAAGGGTTTATATCAAATCATCTGGCCCTTCGATGATGTGGTTTGGACACATTATAAAGGAGGTCCGGGACGATTAAGGTTTTGTAAAGATTTAGCTTGGTTTTCCCGCTTTTCGATTGGTTCTTGAACCAAAAGAAGCATCGGTTGGCAAGAGCTATGCCGATCTTAGTGAGTCAGGGCGAAAAGACTTATAGCCGCCATATGTGAGGTTCTGGACATCGGTCTTGTGCATTTTTCTTTGATTTGCCCTCATTTAATCTCAGATCCACTTTAGCCGCTTTTGATCTCATTAACGTCTCCCTCCGATAACGTCAATATCATCTAGGTATGCAGGCAATTGCTTATATTGGCCAGTGAGTATTGAAAAAAATACATGACAATGGGATGCCCTATCTGAATCCGTTTTTAATACTGAAGGTATTACCGACCTTAATGGAGCAGTGAGAATTATCTATTGTCGTCAGGCACAGCTTGGCGAGTTTGGCAGGGAGGTCAAAACATAATACAGCTCTATATAGCTCATCCCTATGATACACTACGTGAATATTTGATGTATCCTGGATTTTTCTGGCCTGATTGGAACCTGTCAATTTGCGTACGAACGGCAAAAAAAAATCCTTTCAGCTATGTTTAGGAGATGTTCATTTAACGGACATGCTTTTCTCCGACCATTTGTGAGTATTACGCATAAGTTGGTGCATGCTACTAACAAACTCCCCTTTTAACTGCTCACAAGGCATTCCCATGGCTGAGTAAGCAGCTTTATACATATTATCGCTATTTTAACATCGTCTAGGTAGGGGCAACTGATATTGTGAATGGTTCGGTAACTGACAGCGGTAAGTTGGTTTTACATTGGTTGGTCAGCATTTACTGTGACTTCGCTGCCAGTGGCCACATTCATATTGGCATTTAATTTTTTTTTTTTGTGCGTAGGGTTCGCGCAGGTTGAAGGGTTACGCACTTGAAACGCTTATGGTGTTTGCCACACAACTTGGGCGGGATGCAGATGGTTTGTGTCGAAGATGTTAGTTCACTACTCTCCGGGAGTGGTTGTCCTAGATAGAAATGGAAAGATTCGATTGAATTTGTCGCGTTGGTTGTAGTTCACAGTAACTTATTTTTTTTGTTTCCATGTCAATAAAGTGTTATATTGGAAATGCATACACAGATGTGTGAATTTTGAAATTTTCTTATACTGCGAGTATAAGCCTTCGACAGCATTATTTTGATCATCTATATATATAATTCACAACTAACATTGTCGCACAGTTTTTCCGTATAGCAATTGCTCTTGGCTATAGGCAGACTTGAACTGCAAACCTTCCACAGTCGACCACCCCTAGAATTCAAAATTCATTTTATTTTCTGGTGAAATTTTAGAACGTTGTTCCTGCGTTGCCTTCATCTTTTTGATCATTTGGAGCCTCCTTTTCCGTTCGAAGAGCTCACGAGAAGCTTTGGTCTAAGAAGACAGCGTTGCTATACAGGGTGTCCCACGAGCAGTGTGCCAGAGCGTGTAGGTCTGGGCAAGACAAGAAAAAAATCGTACGGGAGGGGGGAGGGGTCTGTTTGTTTGGAGTGATTCGGGGTGAATGACTGAGTATGCGGCAAAGTGTAATTTGGGTTATTTGTGGTTATTGACCACGGATCGTGTTACATATAGGGATCTATGGGTGGACGATTGGCTGTGGCTTACACAGCATAATTATATTATAGGGTGATTGTTCTTGGTCGTAACATTTCATCTCGAAGCAGTAATGATTGACAAAATTCTGCTCTCAAAAACTTGGCGTTTGAGGTGAGTTCCTGAACTGGCCTAAAATGGTACGGGTGTAAGTTTTCGGTATGAAGCACTTTCCATACTCTAGATTTGGGCACTCCAAGCATAATAGCTATCCTCCTTGTACTAAGGGAGGGATTACATCGTACCAAATCCAAAATTCTTTCATCTAAGATTCCTGATCCATCTGTAACTGATCTTTCGCTTCTTCGATGCTCTAGCACTCCGTGCTCTCGCAAACGTCGGTGTATTCTTGAAAACATGCTACGACTGGGACACCTTTCGATTGGGATATCTTTCAGCGTAGAGTCTTTCGGCTTCACGATCTCGACCATTAGCTAAACCGTGGCAGAAGTGCATGTCCGTTAATTCTTCTCGAGAGTATGAGTTTGACATCGTAATGTGTTGATGAGTTAACATCCAATTTTGAAATGTTTTTTTTATTAAAAATGCGATGCCTTTTATTTACATTTGGGTTGCCAATATTTTGTTTTTCAATAAAGAAAAATTGCGGTTTTATTGTCTTAAGGTCCTACCGGGTTGAACCCATCGGCGACGGGCGGACCCAGACGAAATTGGCAGGTCAGCTTTCAGGTGTTATCAATGAAAAAAAAGGATTAATCCACGGTTATTACAATACTGTGTCACTTTATTGTATTCTCATAAAACTCCGAATTTTTTAAAAATAATAAAAAAGAGGTCAATGTTTCATACATTTCATACATACTTGCCTATAAGTCCAGCCGCGTTAAAACTAAAAAAAAAGGTTTTTCTTAGAAAAAATGGTTCGGGTTTTTTTTTTAATTGCTCAAAAACTACAAGACATTTTTGCATCCGGTTTTCTGTTTTCAACTAAAAACTAATAATAGAATTTAAAAAAAAAAATAGTATTTATTTATTACATACAATTTTGAAAAAAAATAGTTCGAATTTTTTTTTTTCAAAATTTTGAGTTTGAAAACTAATTTCTCAAAAACTATTTCTCAAAACAGCTTCGTTTAAAAACAAGATGAAAGAAGAGGTTTCTGGCTTTACAAAAAAGTATATCACGGCATTGTGGATGTATGTAACTGTTGATTTTTAATATTTTTTTTTCCAAATTAAGTAAATTTTTTAGAAAATTGCCCCTCCCGGCTAAAGGGGGGAATAGACTCCCCCCTCCCCTACGATTTTTTTCTTGTCGTGACCAGACCTACATGCTCTAGCTTTTTAGCACACTGCTCGTGGGACACCCTGTATATGCATTCTGTTTCTCTACATGGGTCTATGTGTTTTTTGTAGGCGGCGATTTGAATCCGAGAATATAAGAGTCGAAATCCTTGATGGAGCATAGACATGTCCTCATTACTTGATCGCACATTTTCTGGCAGCTTCCTGTGACTGCAACTTTCGACATTAAATTTTTGGTGTACTGACTCGACTTCATTGATTCTACGTTGACTACAACAAGGTAATGATTCGAGTCGATGGTAGTATCTCGGAAAGTTCCAACAGCTTGGGTGCTAGAGTAGTATCTGGCATCGACCTAATTTTCATCAATTTGATTGAGTCTCAGTTGAGCAGAGTATCGCCAGGTCTCATTACGGATATGGCGTGTTGACTAATAGAATACGGCTCGGCACAAAACCGTCTATGCAAGCTATGTTTTTCTGCTACTCGTTCAAAGATGTTCTCCAGCTTCGCGTTAAAATCTCCTACAACACTCTTGGAGCAATAGTTGGGGTATTGAGCATATCTTCCAGCTAGGAAGTCTAAAGAAGTTATCCTTAAGTCGTTTGTCATTGTTTTCTATGAGAGCGTGACAGCATATCAACCTTATGTTTCCGGCATTAGCTTTGATACGGATTGTTAAGAGGCTCCTCAAAAGCCACAAGCTAAACAATTTTTCTCAAGTCTTTGATCTCTCTGTAGATGTCACACTTTTTCATCCGCTTTCCAATCGTACTTCTTGGAGAGCGTCAATGAAGTAGTTGAGTGGTTTTTCTGATTGCTTGACCGCACCCAGTATGGTAAAGTGTGCTAGGCACTCCATAACTTCAGCCTCTAGCGTTCGCTCAAGAGATTCGTGATCACGCCACTATGTTGGAAGATAAGTGAAGACCGCTTCTAGATTTCACTTATTTTCAGAACACTATATCCTACATATTAGGGACCTATTGGAAAAATTATTCCTCCAATGTGAGCTTTCTCTTAAGCTTAAACCAATTATCAGAATGCAGCATTTGGTATTAAGGCTCTACTCTTTGGTATAGGTCACCTACAGATTGAAATATTGGAAATTATCAAGAAAATTCACAACTATATCTGAAAATAAGGATAACGCCAAGCATGAATATCGACAGAATATTTTTCAAAACATGTCGAATTTCGCCTAATCTCGCATTGTTCATTGATTTATATTAATTTTAAGATGACAAGCCTGGAATTTGTCTGTATGGATCTTGGATTTTGAATGTTCCTACAAAAGAGAGCTCGGCTACTGAAAAAAAAATTAAATTTTTTTAATAAGACTTGTATTGTGCTATGCAATACCATATTACTGGTTTGGCTATTTACAGAATTAGAGAGAGAATTAATTACAGACCTTGGAAACCCCATCTAATCTGGCAACGTCTCGCCTATTCACCGCGAATTTATACACTGCATACACTGACTTAATTTTTTTTTTGCTTATAAGAATCGAAAATGTGTCACTACAGTAGTTTTTCAGGACACTTTTTATTGCCTTGCTATGCAATATACAAAAAAAAGGTTATAAGACTCTCTTGCTGCTGCCTTTTTTTTTGGAAGTAATACACTGGTGCTCTGTCCAGTTGATGGGAAACACCATAAAATATAATTTCGATGACGTGGCGGGCTGTCACCGTATCATCAACAATAGTTTCATCTTTATCTTTAAAAACGTTGTTGTCTATCATGCCATTTCCTTGAGTTAGTGTTTGATTTTAAATATGTTCGTAAATTTAGAAAAGTCTTGATCAAAGTCAAAGTTAGGGTAGACGTTTCCAATCTGAGGTTTAATAATATTTGTTATTTTTCCAAGTAACAATTGTGGAATATAGTAGTACAACCGTGATTATAAAAAAATTTAAAGAAGTTGACATGTTGGCATGTGATTTTTTAAAGTCTTCCTTAAAATTGTCGCGCAAGACTCACTGGTTAACGCAAAAGGCATGACATTAATTTTACTAGACCAAAACGGCGATATATCAAGAAGGTTGAAAGAGCTGATAAAACAAGTTTGATATAAACGAAAGCAAAAGTAAGTAATCGAAAAAGTACGAGTGTGGTGCGTGGTAAACAGCGGTTGTTGCCTCGTTCACCTCGATTCTGGCGCACTGACACTGTGGCTAATTTCTATAACCTTGAGGGGCATTTGACTAAAAAATGTACCTTGGTAAGCCAAAGCAATTTCATAATACTACTCCTTCTGCTATATGGCGCAGAAGAACCAATTAAATATAAGCATCAGGAATATGTAAATTTATTCGGCTCTAACAATAGGTATTGGGCCTAAGACTCACACTACAGTCTGTATGTAGTTGCACTTAATGATACTTAAATTTTCTGCAGCTAGTTCTCATTGATAAAGACGTAGGTAGTGCTAGGAGAGTTCAGGTTCTAGAGACTCCTTCCGACAAGCTTATTTAAGGTTTCAATCTTCCTGGAATTTCAAAGTGATCGAGTACTCAGTGAATTCAGTTTTCCAGTTTTATTCAAGGTGGCCGTAAAAACGCTCGCTATTTTAGAAGCAGTGGTAGTGAGAGCGCCGTGGCGTAGTGGGCAGTGTGACGCCCTCTGAAGCATGATGAGCGAGTTCGGATCCCGATAACATTAACACCATCGAATGTTCATTTCGCGGTTGATTTCCTGACAAAGCCCCCCGTAGTAGTCTTGAAAAACCTTCTCGGCGCTCGCCGTTCGGAATCGACATTAAACTTGTGTGAAAAATAAATCGCACACAACATAGGTGAATCAGAGAAGCTTGGCTCTGGCTCTCCGTGAGCTATAACGCCATCTAAAAAGAAGGTAATTACAACTGACTTTAGAGCCACCTGTATATTCGCACGCACCCTACTCTATCAAACCATGTGCTTCAGAATGTCAGTATTATCATTTCCATTTAGATGCAGATGATTCTAAGGAGTCAAAAGTGCTCTTCCATTGCCTGAAAATAGGAAAGCTTTAGTTATTTTTGAATTGACGTGTTTTGAACAAAGTAATTTAATATCGAAAATGGTGACACTTTTTAGCACAAGCTCTTATATATAATAGTGTACGGGAGGTGATCCAAAAGTAATAATAAGTCCGTATATAAATCCAAAAAACCTGTATGCTTATATGCCCACTAGGTTAACGTAAAAAAATCATATAATTAGACCACGATTACCAGGAGGTACTTTAATTTAATACGAACCGTCGAAGGGATAACATCTAAATCGAGAAAAACGAAATCAGAACTTTCATCAAGTACAAGTACCTCTGCTTGAGTATACATATTTGGGGACCCTGCTTCTCCATATATAGTAGCACGGTGGGCCAAGGAGTTTAAGTTACCTCACTGAAGATAACGTGGAAAAAGTCTAAAATGTTATGTTCGCAGATTAAGCAGTGACCATCAGGCATGTAGCTGAGTTGACAGGCAGCATTCAAAGAATCCTTGCGAACGAATTGCATATGAAAATTTCCTCTAAGAACAAAAGAAAAAAGACTCGATATTTCGTGAGCGACATTTCGAGGGTGAATCTAGAAGTTCCAGGCAGATTAGGAAATGTTTTTGTTACGTTTCATGACTATGGACGAGGCCTGAACCAAGCAAAAATCGATGACTTGGAAGCGAGCTTCCTCACCGTTATAGTCATAGTTATCTCATCTTCCTTTGAGATAACTATGCCTTGAAGAGTGTCTCTGTTTATCGGCTTGGTAGGAAAATTATTTCCTGTCGAGCATAAAAATTATCCAATCTGTGATAAACCTTTCAACTCTCAGAACAGTTTAAGCCTTGGATAGGATCTTCTGTGAAACGTCGCTTTCTGGAAGTGGGTAGATTTCTCAAGAGTGCCACCGAACTCAAGATTTACATATCCTTGAGGTAATTGAGTTGTGAGTTCGATTCTCCTGAGCTCGCGAATGTGCGGATAAAGCATCCGCTTAAGTATCTTAAATAAACATAGACTGGTGGTGCGGAAGAGTTAAGACCGAAAGCTTCCCTTAGCACCCGTGAACTTAGCCGAGGAGCAAGTAGCTTCGAGAAAAAAATATGAGAAGGGGGGATGATACTGCCAGAATCCGGCGATTTGTGTAGAGGGAAATTGTTTATTCCCTTGGGCACCTTTTCTATGTGTGGGCCGAGGGGAACCATGGAGGTACCCAAAAAAGTGGGTGAGAATCAGGAGTTCTAACGATTCCAATGCTAAGTCTGTCCAAGTTCCGTCCTCTCGTTTGATAATTGCCCCTTGGACAGGACCTTACTCAGTCTGATGGCTTCCCTGTTAGCCTAAGGGTAAATTTTGAGCGAACCTTATATGGCTTCCAGGACTTACGCCCATTCAGACGACCTGATTTAATGGTTTCTTGATTTTTTCCTCTTCTATTGATACAATTGTCATCTATTTTGATTATGAGCGTTATTTTAAGGGCTTTCAGCTCATTACGAAAGATCAAAAAATGTTGAGTAAAAATTTTGTTTGAAATTTTGTGTTGCGATTAGAATTTCTTGTTCGCGGGAGGCCATTAAAGAAAAAAGACGCAGCAAATTGTGAACTGGAGTGCTGTTTCAACAAGACAACGCAGAAAGCCGCAGGTGCGATGGTTGCCAATCCAGAAATTAGCTTCGAACTATTCGAACATGCGCTCTATTCGCCAGATCTAGCTCTCAGTGTCTTCCACCTCTTTCCTCGGATTAAAGAACACATCCGAGGCAAAAAGCCGATAGCGTCCACTGTAGAGGCATTTTAGGAGGGTCGAGACAAAGAATTTTATTCTGAGGGAGCCCTGGGTTTCGACAAAAGATGGTGTAAATGCAGATGGACTGTGTAGAAAAATGAATAATTTTTTTAACTACAGGGTGCGCCATCTCATATGGGTTGATGTAAATTTCGAATAACTTCAACAATTCTCAACCGATTTTGGAAACTCAAAAACTTTTATTCAATTTAGACCTTTGCAATTCATTTTGATCAATTTTTGAAAACAATATCAATTAAATGACCGCCTTTATTGCCGATGCAAAAATGGGCTCGTTTTCGCGCATTCTTCATGACATTTTCGAGCATTTCGGTCGAAATTTCTGCGATTTCCGTACGAATGTTTCTTTTGAGCTATTCTATTGTCTTCAGGCCGTTAGCATACACCTTGCTTTTCAAGTATCCCCATAGAAAAAAATCTGGAGGAGTCAAATCCAGCGATCTCGGAGGCCAGTCAATATCGCCCTTTTTGACACCAATCTTCCAGGGAACTTCTTACGCAAAAGGTTCATTGTTTTGTCCGCAGTATGGCATGTCGCACCGTCTTGTTGAAAACAAAAGTGAAATAAGCCTTTTTTAAAGCATTTCTGGGACCACATAATGGGCCAACATCCACCGATATCGATCGCCAACTTTGAAGAAATACGGTCCAATGATGGTTTTAGCGCATACACCGGCCCAAACAGTAACTCTTTGATCATATAACGGCTCTTCGTAATAATATGAGGATTTTCGGTGCCCCAGAAGCGACAACTTTGTTTATTAACTGAGCCAGAGAGCGTAAAATGTGTCTCATCGGTCATCAAAATTTGCTGCCAGAACTCCGGCTCAGCATTAATCATTGCAACGACATTTTGTGCGTATGCCAAGCGCCGTGGCTCATCTGCACTGGCTGCACTTTGTATGGAAATAAGTGAAGATCATCCTTTAAAATTCTCCGCAAAGTGGTACCACTGATGCCTAATTACTGCGAACGGCGCCGATATGACAAACTTGGGTCTTCTTGAACACTGGCCTTTACATACTGAATAGATGAGTTTGAACGCCGCCGACGTAGCCTAGGTTGCTCACGAGGGCTTGCCACAGAACCAAATTGAAAAAAAATTCGAGGCCCAACGACGAATTGTATATTTTTTGGGCGCAACACGATCACGATATTTTGCACGATTTAATGAACATTGAAACTATTTCCGCGCGTTTTTTTGGTGTGAAGCTATGGTTAAAATTGTATTGAATTGACGTTTCCAAAATGTTATGACATATGAAAATCGGTTGAGAGTTTTTGAAGTTATTCGAAGTTTACATCGACCCATATGAGATGGCGCACTCTGTATTTTCATTATCATTACTTTGAATCACCCCTCGTATAATTGGTTTCCTTTGTTTACATCAGATATGGCACACCGGACAAGGATCTAATCAAAAATAGATTCGTACGTACATAATAGACGTATACTCAGCCGAGTTCACCTTCAATTTTAGTTAAGTTTTGGGCTGCCTCAAACGATCATCCACGCTGATTATAGGCATGTTCCATCTCAGGAAGTTGAGTTCACGCCAGAGATCAGACTGACATGAAACGCTTGTGAAATCTTGCGGATGCACACACTCTCGCCAGTGTAAAAGAGTTCAAGCGCTAACCTGGCACTGAAGACCCTTTCCTACGCTGCTTCTTTATAATCTTCTTATAGAAGAACAGACATTGGACCACGTCCTAGTATTTCTCCGGATGAGCTGGAATAAATGGTGCACTGGCAAGGAGCTCGGGTAACCCTCAGTAATTCGTGCCAGTTGTAGAGTGGCCGTGACCGACCTTTCCGGAAAGATCAAAAATTATCAAGTGATTCCTGAAATTTCACTGTTTATACATTTGTTTGCCAACACAGGTGGTATAGGTAATTGTTTACTTATAGAACTGAAAGAGAACTTTCGAGGTCCATTGTCGTGGCACTGATGATATCAAAAGTCAGTTACTTCTGATGGAAGATTTTAAATACCAGTAAGCCTCGATTAACACAACTAGTTGTTCTAAGCACTACACTAACTCCGAATTCTGTAATTGTGATATGCCATTCCTTAGCAGGACTTTTCATTTGCAAAAGTAACCCCAAATCAAACGAAGGACATTATTCAGTTCCCTTCCCCACTCAGTTGTACGTTTTCTTTTCCTTTTCGCATCTCTAGGCCTTACTATGTGCCGAAGAAAATTGTGCAAAAAAAAAAAAAACAACAACAAAAAGCAGAGTGTAGTGTCCCAGCGAACGATTTTCCATTTTGTACTTCGCCTTTCGATATTTCAACTCTCTCATTTGCATGTTCACTTCACGTGCACACATACGTAAAAGGACTCGCATACATACTTTGATCCAGGAAACACCACCCCGAAATATCCTTCGCCACGTACTCAATCCACTGCAGCTCGAAACAAAGGTAGAGATATACGTATGTACGTACGGACGATAACAACAACGGGCGACGGAGGCAGCACGGAGACCCAGTGGTTCAAAAGATTTATGTACGTTAACGTTCGTATCGTGAAAACCAATGGATGGTGGGTGGGTATTGGAACCCACTATATGGCCGGTCTATGTCCCTCACCCACTGCCATTGTATTCCCAAAGCGGGTTTGCGAAAATGTTCGCGAATATCCATTCTCTCCATCGCACAGGGTATGAACGCAGCGGATGGGATTGAATCGCCGTTCTCATCGAAGTTGAAGAAGCAACCCCTAACGGTGATGTTTTATTTGCATTTATGTACATACCAGATACTGTACACATGACATCAGGGATAGGACGTATATCTGTGAATGTAGCATGTGGTGCGGTCGTATATGTATATGGATGAATGTCCATTAGGCAGAAGTGGCGGCGGCGGAACGTAACAAACATGGACAGGCCAGAAGCGGGGAAATCAAATCATCGGCAGGGACAGGGACAGGGGCAGCAGTATATCTTCAGCATTGGAAAGCAATGGCGGGTGGCTATGGTAACGTGGTGATGATGGTGATTCAATCCTTCGTCCTTTTTACTCTCGTGATCCTTGAAAAACTCCAAATTCCTCGCGTACACCAGCATCACATCCCGTAGCTCGTGCTCGTATGTGGCTGTGGGTTTATTATGGCCGATAACGTCCTCGATTTTATCCATCCGCCCTCGTCGTCCTGTTGGCATATCTTTCCTCACCATTCACCGACCCCCACCCGCCCTCTGGGAATAGTCCCTCTTACTTGATGTGTTCAAGAAGTACGAGTATACTATGTATGAGTGCTCGCGTACAGTTAATACACGCCAGTACCACTCGTATATCCCACACAAGAGAGCACATATCTCTTTGTCGCTGTATGTAAGTAGACTTCATTTTGAAACTGCTTGCAATGTCGCAGCTTCCATCAATCTCACGTGAAAGCATTCGTTGAAGTCCCCATCCTCATTATCGTCCCTTCACTTCTCGTTCACATTTTCTGTTTTTCTTTTTACTTTTCGCTACTGCTGCCCCATCTCCATCCAGAGTCTTACATACACACACACACACACCCGCATACAAACATTCCTTTGCGACATACTTACTTGCTACATGTGGAAATTGTGCAAATGGAGTTCATCCACTCTACGTTTGTGGACAGACTTTTTAACTGTCGCATTCAAAAACTCGAGTCCCTTGATGTCATCAATCAGTTTGAAAAATTTCATGGCTTTACTTACTACAACCCCGTCGCTGCCGCCGCCGCCCATTGCCTGTAAGTGTTGGAATAATGTCCTCCATTCTTGCCCACCCACCGCCCGTTTCTTCACCTCTCTATCGATATCATAAGCACAGGAGGGAATTGCAAAAAAAGAAAACACATTCATACCTACGAGCATAAACGACCTGATGGACTGATGGAGTGGGGAATGGATTGCGTTTTCGATTGAATTGAGAAATGGAATTTGAATTCCGGATTGAAAGGTAATCATGAACTCGAACCATGTTGAAATGTGAATCGATATTCGAAAAAGAAAACAAATTCGATGTTGTTGATTATTTCGTATAAATTTCGAGAGTGATATTTCGAACTGTAATAGATCGTAGTTTTCGAAATTAAATTGCTCTTAGTTTATACTCAAACCAGATTAATTGACATTTATTAGAGACACGGATTGTGTTCATACTCCCAGACATGAACCGACGACGATCTCATATTGTGAATGATCGGTTGAAAATTAAGTGGTGAATAAATTCCGGGTTTTCGAAGATGGAGTGGTAACTACAGTTTACTGAAAGGTACTGTAATTAAATAGGCAATACCATGACCTATTAAGCACAGAGCCTGATACCAAAATCGACGATTTTCGCGATCTGTTTGGGAAATCGGAGATCGACGTTCTTCGAGGATATGTTTCTGATACTTGTTTTAGGAACAGCCTTAACGATGAAATATATACGCATGTCATCTCGTACTGATGTGCATACCGGCTGGTGGGTCACAATTTATGTAAGGGAGAGTATAAAGGGAGTGTGTGTTCGCTTGCTTTTGGACTTGGGCCTATCTGGTATCTGGTACGACATCAACCCACATGAGGTTCACCAGGTGACAATGTATCCTCAACAATATGGGATCAGCTCGCCGGGAGGCAAGCTACAATTCCAGGACTTCTTTTTTTTTTACGCTCTTATGGTGTTTGTCACACAACCTTGACGGGGTAAAGATGGTTTGTGTCGTTGTTCGTTCACTACTCTCCGGGGATGGTTGTCCTGGATATTTTTCGAGAAATTCGACTGAATTTGTCGCGTTGGTTGTAGTTCACAGTAACTCTTTTTCTTTCCATGTCATTAAGGTGTTATATTGGAAATTCACATACAAGATTTGAATTTTGAAATGAGCTTATACTGCGAGTGTTATGCCTTCGTCAGCATTTTTTTGATCCTCTCTCGTCCACAACTGATGTTGTTCTTCAGTTTTTTTCGTATAGGAATTGTGCTTGGGTGTGGACAGAGTTGAACTACAGACACCGCACAACAGTCGGTGATGATTACCATTGCACCACGACCACCCCCTTGAATTTTGCTAACTTTTACCTTGATCTCAGGAACCACAGTAGTTAAGGTTATAAGACCGGCCACTATGAGCTCAGAATCGTGTGCTCTATAACAATCTCATAGCTATTCGGCAAGTTTGGTTTGATATATGCAAACGGACGGACAGACGGGATAAGTCTACCTAAGCTTTGCAAGGTATAAGACTAAAAGTTGCCGTTTGATGTAGATTTTGGTGTGGCGGAGTCATTGATCTGTACTTATTCGAAAACGACGTTAGTGAAGCGGTCACCATCAATAGTGAGCGCTACAGATTATGATAACCAATTTCTTATGGCCCAAATTGAACCATATGGACTTAGGCGGCATGTCGTTTCAAGACGACGGCGCTATATGCTACAAAGTGGACCCCACGATTGACATTATGCATGAGCCATTGAGGGTCACCTCGCAGGGGTAACGTGTATTGGCCATCAAGATCATGTGATTTGACCACGCTAGACTTTTTCCTGAAATCTGCGAATAAACGACAATCGATCGGGGCCCTTAAGGTGAACATAACACAGGTCATCGCTCAATTCAGTCGGTTCCATGCGAAAGAGTCATTGAAAATTGGACCACTTCGTTCCGTGTCATGGTAAGAACCTAAGGCGGACATTTGAACAGTGTTATATTCCATACATAATGGCATACATGGACCTTCAAAATAAAAAAGAGTTTTGTTGATACCTCACACACAGCTTGTTTTATTCCATTTCAACATCTACCTGCCCTTATTGGAAAACTCTTTAGTTATAAGAATTTTAAGAACATAGACTACTTCGTTCTGCTTTAGTGCTGCTACTTGATTCACAAAGCAGCTATGTCTACCACGATAGAGCGTGATCGCGCCTATAACCGTTGGAAAGGTTTTCGCCTGAATGATCTTCGACAAGCCTATTATTCACTCCACGGTTGTGTCGATGCTTGAAGGTAACTAGTTCAGATCGATCACCATCTTACCCTTTTTATCCTAGGTGTTTGATAAAACTATGCAAGAGTATTTCACAACAAACAATATTATGTCTCCCAAACAATTAGGTTTTCACCCAAAACCAGCCACAGCTATCATATGTGTCTCTGTAGATATACGTTGAGCTCGAAGGAAGTGTGTCAATTTCTACTTAGAAAAGACCTTCTGTCGACCTTTATCCCTAACACTTTCGGTGACCCACAAGGTTCCATACTCATACCAAGGCATCTGCTTTTCTCTCTATAGATTAACAAACCCCCGCCCTTTAATAAATGCAGTGTGAATAATTTTTCGATGATTAGGTGCAGCCTTGTACACATTTTTCTTTGGCTTGCTTAGGTAGGACAATGGTCAAATACTATTGGTCTTCTAAAGCCGCAAAAATCAAGTAGCATTGTCGTCTAAAAAACGCTTAGATTTGTCATACTTTCTTTTCAATATAATAGAGTAGATTTAGATTGGTGTGATGTTCAATAGAATCTATTGTAACTCACTTCAATCTGGTGATGGGGAAAACTTACGATGCACTACTCTATGGGCCTCCCGCACACTAATATAAATACAATTAAATGTTGCTTTCATCAATATATGACATTACGTCTTTGGATGCCCGAATTTCAAATTACTCTACCTGCTGAAGATCACCTTTGATAATTTTCTCCAGTTCCGCACCTTTTAATGTCGGCTCATCTAAAAGTCCGAGCAACTCAAATCAGTCAGAGTACAGTTTATTTATGATCATGACATCATCGCATCGAACTTTTGAGAAAGTACAAGTTAACAAGGTTGAAGAGGCCAGGAGCAAAAAAGAATGAACATGCAGAAACTAACCGAATAACATTGATCTTCATTTCTAATGAAGGTTAAACTAGGTTTTGGAATGCAAGCCCAAGAGCTATGCCCAAGTTTTTCTTTTTTTTTTTTTGATTACCAGTTTTTGTTTCGATTTTTGGAGCGTTTAACGCACTTAAGATCATGCTCAGGAATGCAAAGCTGAGTTCCTTTTAGGTACACTGGTATGACGGCTTCGGCAAGGAATGACTCTTTTGTTCATATTGTTGGAAACAATTTGAGTCTTCTACCTTGCAAAACTGGGATAGGGAATACTTATGCAAGGGCTTTCCTATCTGTCTGTTTGTCCGTCCGTCCGTACGCATATATCAAACCAAACCTGTCGAAAGGCTTCTTCTTCTTCTTTTCCTTTTTTCCGGCGTCGTTATGGTCAGAAGTGTAGGACCATAACCTTCCCACTTAACTGCATTCCTACTGGTCCGCTTGTGGGGTCCGCCGGTTTGACCTCAGAAAGTAGCGGCAGGCTTCCCGGTTTGGGATTACTTCATCGCTGATGAAATGCTGGTATTTTTGCATTTGTTTGCACCAATTGTTTTTCGGCCTGCCTTTTTTGCGTGTTGAAATTGGAACGTTGATTGATATCGCCTTTTGGACGGGGTTCAAAGGTCTCTCCTTTGAACATGGCAATACCAACTGAGTCGGTCGCGCTCTATCTTTCTTGTGATGGTTTCTTTTACGTGGAGACTTCCTCGGATCTTTGAACTTCTAATTCTGTCGCGCTTTGTTACTCCCGCTGTCATGCGAAGCATCTTCATCTCAGCTGCCGTTAATTTGCTCTCATACTTTTTGTGCATTGTCCAGCATTGTGAACCGTATGTGAGCGCCGGACGTACAACTGAAGTGTAGAGCCTTCCTTTCAGCTTAGGGGGCATTTTTTGATCACAGAAGATGGCGGAGTTTTCCCGCTTACGCTTACGCGATGGTTGATGTCGTTATCACAAGCTGCTTCTTTATTAATCATAAATCACAGATATTTAAACTTTTCACACTTGGGAAGCACTCTTCCATTCAAGTAAATGTCTGGAATAGGCTGATGAGGGTCAGAGAACGGGTAGCACAGATACTCTGTCTTCTTTGAACTAATACGATACCCGTGTCCCTCAAAAATGTCCACCCACACATCAAGTGCTCGTTGTAGGGACGCCTGATCATCACTTATAATGGCTCCATCGTCAGCAAAGAATAGCTGGTGCACATTGGGGTCCGTCACTTTTCCTTCATGCAAGCAATCAAGGACTGCTATAAAGAGCAGTGGGCTGAGGACGCTCCCTTGGTGTACACCGACTTTGATTGCGAACTCTTCGGTGACTCCTGCGGTGTATCTTACTCTTGTCGTTGCTCTATTGTACATGTCCATGATCACTCGCACGTAGGTTTCTGGAACTCCTTTTTGTCTTAGCGCTACCCATAAAAGATCTCTTGGTTGCCGGTCAAAGGCCTTCTCGAAATCAACCAACACCATATGCAAGTCCTTTGAAGAATCACGATGCTTTTCCATCATGACCCTTATACTTTGGATTGCATCTGTCGTTGATTTACCCGAGTCAAACCCGCACTGGTCATCAGATTGTCGTATTATTTTCCGCAGTCGGCTATCTAATACCCGTTCAACGATCTTCATGGTGTGCGACATCAGCTTGACAGAACGGTAGTTATCACAATTTCGCGTGTCACCCTTTCCTTTGTGCAAAGGAAGAAGATAGCTTTCCCACCATTGATTAGGCATAGTGTCGCCTCTCATAAGTTTGAGATAAGAACCATGAGCCATCTAGACCCGATGTCTCCCATCTTTTTCCAGAACTCAGAGGGTATCCCGTCCGGCCCAACAGCTTTTCTTTTCTGGGAGTTTTTAACCGCGTACCGAACTTCTTGGGCTGTGATGTCGGATATTTCGGCATGATTCGGGGCGGCTCTTCGAAAGTACACTCGGGGAAACTGTTCGTTCAGAAGTTCCTCGCAATACTTTCGCCATCTGTGGAGAATTTTCTCGTCTTCTACAAGGAGTTGGCCTTCAGCATTGTTAATAAACTTTGGGAAACGAATCTCCTGAGCATTTCTTCTTCTCTGGGCGGCTATCTTAAAGATATTTGCTCCTTTGTTCAAATTGCTTTGTCGAAGCTCCTGGGTAGCGTGGTTCCTGTCAGACGCGGAAGACGATATTTCTTCCAACTCCTGATAGAGGCCTTCCATGCTTTTCGCTTTGAATTCGGCGCACTTTTTCTTCGCGATACCTTTGCAATATCTATATATCTTTTCACGGCGAGCTTTTTCCTCTCTATTAGTAGAAGAGCACTTTGACCAAGCTTGGAAAGCCATTTTCTTTTCGTGTATCACTGCTTTGGCTTCGTCTGTCCACCACCAGGTTTCTTTTGCGTGTTGGCAGGGGCCTTTAGATGTTCCGAGCAGTGATTTGGCTCACTCCAGGCCAGATTGTTGTAGGGAATTCCACATGTCTTGTGCTCTGCACTCCTCATTACCGACGTCATCGATAATGGAAGAGAGGTAGTTTTTCATGTTTGTAGTAAAAGCTTCGCCTTTTCCTTTATCCAGCTTATACCACTTGATTCTCAGACACCTTCGTGTGCTGCTGTGATTTCTTACTCGCCTCCATAAAAAAATTCAGTCAGGAGGACACGGTGTTGAGGGGCGATCGCGTCCCTCACTTTTAATCTTTAACTCGTGGCTTCATGAAACTGGATACCAAATGATAGTCTATTTGAGTTTCATTTCCGCCGCTACTATAAGTGATCAGGTGCCGGCTTTGTTTGACGAACATGGTATTTAGCACTATAAGATCGTACGACTTCATAGCCTTCGCTTGTCTTCCCGACATGTCCGTTTAAATCTCCCCCAACAAACAAAAGCTCTTCCTTTGGGATGATTTTGACAAGGTTGTGGAAATCTAGCCAGAATGCATCTTTTTCTGCCCGGCGTTTAGCACAGTTTCCCCACACCGGCGAGCCATAAGTCATCATTGCTTGAAAAACGACTTTGAAGATTATCATCCTGTTTTGTTTATTAAGTAGTGACCTGCGATTTATTAAAGGGTGTAGTATTTTAATTGCAATGTTTACCTTTTCTAGGATGTGTTTTATGTGATTTGCAAAGGTTAATTTCTGGTAGACGCCGAGGTACTTAACAGAATTAACCCAAGGTATATCACAAATATCCAAATTAAGATACCGTTTGGAAAGAAGCAATTTAGTCTTTTTCTCGTGAAAAAGATAGCTCTTTTCGGCATTCATTTTAATTTTCCAATGCTTATAATACTCGTAAATAGTGTTTAGACCAGTTTGTAAATTATTTTGTATAACTAACCCTGATTCTGATGAGTATATAGCAGAATCATCCGCGTATAGTGCTATATTACAATCAGGAATACTATTGTAGGTATATCAGCTATAAAAATGTTGAAAAGTATAGGGGCAAGTACTGATCCTTGAGGAACACCAGCAGGTATAATTTTTGGAGAAGAAAAACTTCGCTTTAGTGCAACTTTAAATGTACGATTTCTTAAAAAAACTTTGTATTATTTTAATTATGTATCTAGGACAATCAAGATTAATAAGTTTGTAAATAAGCCCGTCATGCCAAACTGAATCAAACGCTTTTTCAATGTCCAGTAAAACTAGACCGATGGATTTTTTTTCATTGAGCTGTTTCTTAACTTCTTTACAAATCAGTAGAATTTGATGGGATGTTTGGGATGTTTTCTAAAGCCGAATTGTTCTGGAGGCAGTATATTTCTTATTTCTAGGAAAACCTCAATATTTGCAACAAAGGTAACACACCCACGTTTCGCAATCGGGTTAGGGAAGAGGTAATTGACCTCACTTTACTAAATGAGTCCGACTCCATCCGAGTAGAGGATTGGAGAGTGTCCACTAACTGTTCTTTTTCGGACCACAGCCGGATACTCTTCAACCTTAACGTCATTAAAGAAAAACCGAAACCTTTCAGAAACCCTCAGAGGACAGACTGGAATCTTTTTTCAAACCTAGTTGCCAACAGGTTAGAACCGCCACAAGACACCACTAATCCTGATCCAACTTACATTGAGAATTCAGTCGAAAATCTTGTGAGAATTCTGAAAGCGGCTTTCAACAAATCCTGTCCTTTGCAGCTCGCAGGAAGACCAGCGCAGTCTGGTGGACCACAGAGCTAAAGCAACTCAGAACCAGGACCCGAACTCTATTCAATAGAGCAAAGATCTCAAACAGAACCGAAGACTGGGATAATTACAAGTCCAGCTTCAACGAATACAAGAGCAAAACAAGAGCAGCAAAATCTAAATCCTGGCGGGAGTTCTGCGAATCAATAGAGGATCTCAACGAAGCCGCAAGGCTCTGGAAGATCCTATCCAAGGACCCCTGCGTCCCGGGATTCATCCTTAAACCAGATGGTTCTTGGACAGAATCCAGTCGGGAATCTTTAGAACTGCTGACTGAAACCGACTTCCCAGGCTGTAAAACCCCTGAAACCACAGTCTCCTTCGAGACGACGGTTCCTACGATTCACACAACCGAAGAAGTGATAAACAAGATTATCACAGCGGATAAAGTATCATGGGCAATAAATTCGTTCAAACCCTTTAAATCTCCGGGCCTGGACGATATCTTGCCAGCGATGCTTTATAAAACACAGACCCACACTGTACCCCACCTCGTAAGCATTTTTTCCAATTGCTTGCGCGCGGGGTACATCCCAACACAGTGGAAAGAAATAAAGGTAGTAAACCAATCCATACTGCCGCAAAGGACTATAGGCCAATTAGCCTCTCGTCATTTCTATTAAAAACCTTGGAGAGACTCCTTGACCTATACATCAGAGGACTCACAAATTCGCGAAACTTATGCAACACTCAACACGCCTACCTCAAAGGCAGATCAGTGGAGAGTGCTCTGCATAGTGTTGTCCGTAAAATTGATGGCTCGCTGTACTTAAAAGAGTTTGCAATGGCAGCCTTCCTCGACATAGAGGGGGCCTTCAACAATGTCATAACAACAGCTCTTGAGGACATAAAAGTAGTCAAATCCATTGTAAACTGAGAATATGTTGAAGAACAGAATCATCAATGCAGACATTGGGCACAGTTCTATAAGGAAGGTGACAACTAGAGGCACACCACAAGGAGGAATTCTCTCCCCCCTACTGTGGCTTCTTACAGTCAACAAGATCCTCAAATTCTTTATGGAAAAAGACACAAAGATCATAGCGTACGCGGATGACCTGGTTATTTTGATAAAAGGTAAATTTCTACCAACTATCAGTGAACTAATGGAATCTGCGCTGAGTGAACTCTCCTCGTGGGCAAGACAGAACGGTCTGAGAATAAACCCCCAGAAAACCGAGCTGGTCTTGTTCACCAGGAAAAGGAAAATCCCGATATTTGCTCCCCCAAAGTTAGAGGGTACTCCACTCAAACTCAAAACGGAAGCAAAATATCTAGGCATCATTCTTGACTCCAAACTCTCCTGGAAAAGGAACCTGGAGGAAAGGATGAAAAAAGGATTGAACGCTTTTTATGCATGCAAAAAGACCTTCGGAAAAAGATGGGGCTGGCAACCGTACATCATTCCAGCCATGAGAAGCACGCCGCAAGCAGGGTTCGACATGATTAAGATAATCCATAAGCCATACTTAAGATAATAGACGACCTGGGAAGGAAACATGGTTTTAGTAGCCTCGCAGCTACGACCGACTATATTCCCCCCCAAAATGACTTCTCTCTCAGTATACCTATCCTTTTCCCCGACAGAGAAGAGTGGCTATCAAACGCCGTAATCAACGACCATGAGATCACCCTCTTCACCGACGGAACGAAAACGGACACAGGCACTGGGGCCGGGTTTTACTCTGATACCCTACACAAACAGGAATCATTCAGACTCCCTGATCTGTGTAGCGTGTTCCAAGCAGAAATCCTGGCAATAGAGAAAGCAGCCAAACACCTACAGGTAGCCGATATCCCACCATATGATATCACCATCTTCGTAGACAGCCAGGCTGGACTGAAGTCAATGGAATCCTGTATAACGAGATCAAAGGCTGTCAAGAAATGTCGCGACTCACTGAAGTCTATCAGACACCATAAAGTTAAACTCTGCTGGGTCCCGGGCCACAGCTCAATCGCAAGGAACGAAAGAGCAGACGAACTGGCCAGGCAAGGTTCTGAAATGGACATCAGCGAAGCGGACACGTCATTGCAACCACCGATCAGCGCATTATACCGGATTATAAGCGACACAATCATCAAAGAGGCCAACTCGTCTTGGCTTACAAGAAACGACAGCTACACGACAAGATCATCGTGGCCAGAGCTCAATGTCGGAAAAAACAAAGAAGCTCCTGGCGCTGGACCGTTACGTCTCTGCTAACAATTCAGCTTTATGTTCATTAGTAGTTACTAAGGTTCAAAAACTAGGAATGTGAGAATTTTTCCTTTTAAGAACTTTGGCAATGTTCAAAGGTCTAGAATTGGGATGAAGAAGGCTTAATTTGTTGTTCCAAATGCTATTTCTATATTCGAAAATTTTTTCTTTGATTAGGCGGGTAAACATGTTCACTTTATTGAAATCATTAATTAATCTATTCCTTTGCCAATGCCTTCGGTAGGAATTTCTAATTTTTATCAAGCTTAATATTTCACGAGGAAGTACGATTACTCTTTTAGAACATGTTTTTAAATGGACCGCCGCATGAACGCTTTCGATAACTTTATTTTGAAAATTTTCTATGTGGTTGTCAACCTGATGATGGTTATTTACACATTGCAAGTTTTTATTACAGTTTCGGATATTATTAGTTAGATGGTATCTAAACACATCCCAATTTGCGTATCTATAATCTAAGTACGTCACAATATTTAACCTAGGACTGAACAAAATATCACAACTGACAGGAAAATGATCTGAGCTTAATGCGTTATGGACGATAGGATTGGTTACTGATTGAGGTGTATTTGTCAAAAAAAAGTTCAATGTAGAGGAAGAAAATCTATTAGAAGCTGGTATATATGTGTGGCTAGAAGGATACATAATTGAAAAGTTATGCCTCATTTATAAATTGCTTAGCAAATTTTCCCAGCAATTTGCTCTTAAACAACCCCAGCTGCGATGTCTACAATTAAGGTCACCTCCAACGATAAAATGATCACCATTGAATAATCTTCTTAAGTCGGTTTTAAAGCATAGGGCTTTGTTTGCATTAGATGACCCGCCTGGGAAATAAGCTGCAAAGACTTTCAGATTAGAATTATTACTGTTTTTAATTTCGATTCCAATGTATTCTAAAACCGTGGTATGTATTGTTGGCAATATGCTATGGACAATAGTTTTTTTTTTATCAAGATGGCAACTCCGCCCCCTCTTAGGTTTATACGATCACGTGTAGAACATATGTATATGTAAAGATATTTACTTGCAAGCTGTGCTACCATCATCATCCTATGTCTATCAAAATGTTGTTGTCTGTCAACCAACCAGATGTAAAGGCTGACGTAGAGCATAGTCGGGTCTGAGGAATCTTTCTTCGGAACCCATTTTGACCAGCTTATTCATGGCCTTATGTTTCGAGATTCCGGGCTGGCCTGTTCTTAGTTTACCAAGTAGATTTCGCCCTCGGGTCTATCTTCGTAGTGGTGGTAGAGCACCATCTGCAGCTTTGGGTGCAGATTGCCTGTCCCTACAAACGCCTAGCTATTCGGATTGTGAACATATCTGCTTATCCATATTTACCAAAGAAAGTTGTTGTTCTTCTTGAAGCACTTACTAGGACCCTGCCTACCCTTGGAGCCATATGTGATGTTCTCTCTAGATTCGTGCTGCCATTGAAAGCTTTTCTTATAACGACGCTGCACCTGGATGACTAATTCGATTGCGTCAGATTTCATGGCCATAAGATAGGAGTTGTGGAATAATATTTTTAGAAAAGGAACTAGAGAAGTTTTCAAGACTAATTCCGAAGGGCAGTTCGCGTATAGATGTGATTCACCAATCAAGATTGGAAAATGCATTAGCCGAAGTAAGAAACCTGTTGCTTGACATCTTATATGGAAATAATTTGATAATTTGTCGAGATGTCAAAGGTCCAGGTGTTGACTCACCCTTCGCATGAAAGCTTTATTATTATTGTTAAGAAATTTATTATTTTTTAATGCACTTTAAAACACTCATAAGTCTTAATAATTCTTCAATACCTAACTTATAAATATCAAAATCAAAGATCCCCAAGAGCGTCCTTGTATAGAATCGTCATAGACATTCCCAACCACTTGCTGCGCCCAGCCGACAAAAGAAAAAAAATATAAACACAAAACAAGAGAATAAGCATGTCCCCATCCCTTGGATGTTTATATGTAAGACTTAGAAATAAAATTCTCATTAAAAACCGCTAAAAAGTCATTAGACCGGAAGACCATCTCGCGGTATACACACCAATGCCAGGACTACTCCTATATTTTCCTTTTCCTTTCTAATTACAAACACAACAACAGCAGCAGCAAATTAACCACGAATCCAGGCTAAGGGTGCGGATGGCGCGAATACACTTTTACGCGGAAAAAAACCTACAATGAATAAATTAGGATCAAAATTAACTCAAGCTCCGGAGTCGGAGTCACCGGCATAAGGCGTGGGCCGTGGGGTGAATCGTCTCAATTTTTTTTTTTTTCGTATTTTCCATTCTTTTTCATCTTTCCATTCAACTTTCAACGCGGAGAAAATTGAAGAAAAAAAAAACAAAAACAACGCGGCAAAGAATAAAATGAAAAGAAAATTAAGAGGAGAGCGGCAATCGACGATGTCGCGTCTTGATGCAGGTCAGGACCATCACGTGACGCGTTATGTATCTGTATAATTTGAGTCTCCTTTTTGATATTATTTTCTCAAAAGAATGAAAAACTCGGAAAAAAATGAAGATGTACATAGAAGCAACGGCGGGAGCAGGAGACGCTTGCTGGTGCACAAAAATTAAAAATTCAAGGCCACTTTTTTCCTTATTTATATTTAACTTACCAAGGCGTTCCCAACCCCCGCCAAACCTATTCCACGCAATCTTATTCTGTTCTACTATGGCCGGGTGGGGGGTAAAAGTTCAGGGAATAAAAGACGGAAAAGAATGGAAAAAGTTACGGATATTTAAATTTCATTAAGGAAAAAAAAAAAGGACCTGCAGTTGTTTGAGAAAGGAAGCATCAACAGGTTACTGTGACGACACCTGCCGCCTTAAGTAACCGTTTCGATGCCTTTTCCAGTTTCTTTTTTTTTTATAGCCCTTAAGGTTTAAATTTATTGACTGTGATGAATATCGTTCTGTGATTAAGAATTTAACGTTGAGTTTAATGATACACTAAAAGGTTAGTATCCGTTGGAATATAATTGTATCACTTCTAATGGAGAATATTCTTTTGGACGAATCAGTTGTGATCGTTGTACACATTTACTAATATTGTTTTCACATTTCGGGGAATGTTACAAATTCCACGAATAACCATAAGCTCTTACGAATTTCATCGAAATTTCCCGTTATAGACGCGAAAAGGTCTTGCCCTTTAGGCCGGGCATAGAAATACCTTTCCGAGTAAGGGTCAGCCCACTAGCCCATGAATATGATAGGTACTGCTCTCGATTTTAACGGCTTTAAGCGACGGATATACACCGTAGCAGTGTCATTCATTCTTTAAGTATTTGAAGTCTATCTTGTAAGTCATTACTTCAAGCCTCGTTCGCCAAGCCTCCTTATCATAAGTGTGTTCCTCCCATGTTGAGAGGAATTTTAATTTTTTTTTTCTAAAAGCTTTCATATAGTATAAATCTGGTCAATGGTCGAGCGGTTCCTCCTCAAGCCTCACTGGTAGTATCCAATTGTTTCTCTAGACAATATTTAAGAGCGCCTTGTAACAACTTGATAGCCACGATATCCTTTGTTAATTGTTGCTTTGTGCTCGGTCACCCTCTTAAAATACAGAATTGATAGCCGAATTTTCCCATTCCTCACGGATAGTTTCATTGTTTCATATAGTTGTTAAGAGCCCATGTAACTTCTTTGTTAAGTCCTCTTTCATATTTTACTTATTCTGTCGATTACTGCACTCTGGCTATTTTTAAGCCAACGGGTTACTTCTTTACATCTAATAGAGAGGAAAAAGCTCGCGGTGAAAAGGTATATAGATATTGCAAAGGTATCGCGAAGAAAAAGTGCGCCGAATTCAAAGCGAAAAGCATGGAAAGCCTCTATCAGGAGTTGGAAGAAATATCGTCTTCCGCGTCTGACAGGAACCAGGCTACCCAGGAGCGTCGACAAAGTAATTTGAGCAAAGGAGCAAATATCTTTAAGGTAGCCGCCCAGAGAAGAAGAAATGCTCAGGAGATTCATTTCCCAAAGTTTATTAACAATGCTGAAGGCCAACTCCTTGTGGAAGACGAACAAATTCCCCACAGATGGCGACAGTATTGCGAGGAACTTCTGAACGAACAGTTTCCCCGAGTATACTTTCCAAGAGCCGTCCCGAATCATGCCGAAATATCCGACATCATAGTCGAAGAAGTTCGGTACGCGGTTAAAAACTCCAAGAAAAGAAAAGCTGTTGGGCCGGACGGGATACCCTCTGAGTTCTGGAAAAAGATGGGAGACATCGGGTCTAGATGGCTCATGGTTCTTATCTCCTAACTTATGAGACGCGACACTATGCCTAATCAATGGAGGGAAAGCTATCTTCTTCCTTTGCACAAATGAAAGGGTGATACGCGAAATTGTGATAACTACCGTTCTGTCAAGCTGATGTCGCACACCATAAAGATCGTTGAACGGGTATTAGATAGCCGACTGCGGAAAATAATACGACTATCTGATGACCAGTGCGGGTTTGACTCGGGTAAATCAACGACAAAAGGTGTTCCAGAAACCTACGTGCGAGTGATCATGGACATGTACAAGAGAGCAACGACAAGAGTAAGATGCACCGCAGGAGTCACCGAAGAGTTCGCAATCAAAGTCGGTGTACACCAAGGGAGCGTCCTCAGCCCACTGCTCTTTATAGCAGTCCTTGATTGCTTGCTTGAAGGAAAAGTGACGCACCCCAATGTGCACCAGCTATTCTTTGCTGATGATGGAGCCATTATAAGTGATGATCAAGCGTCCCTACAACGAGCACTTGATGTGCTCAACGATTTTTGAGGGACACGGGTATCGTATTAGTTCAAAGAAGACTGAGTATCTGTGCTGCCCGTTCTCTGACCCTCATCAGCCTATTCCAGACATTTACTTGAATGGAAGAGTGCTTCCCAAGTGTGAAAAGTTTAAATATCTGGGATCTATGATTAATAAAGAAGCAACTTGTGATGACGACATCAACCATCGCGTAAGCGTAGGGTGGATGAAGTGGCGGGAAAACTCCGCCATCTTCTGTGATCGAAAAAGCTGTAAGGAAGGCTCTACACTTCAGTTGTACGTCGGGCGCTCACATACGGTTCACAATGCTGGACAATGCACAAAAAGTATGAGAGCAAATTAACGGCAGCTGAGATGAAGATGCTTCGCATGACAGCGGGAGTAACAAAGCGCGACAGAATTAGAAGTTCAAAGATCCGAGGAAGCCTCCACGTAAAAGAAACCATCACAAGAAAGATAGAGCGCGATCGACTCAGTTGGTATTGCCATGTTCAAAGGAGAGATCCTTTGAACCCCGTCCAAAAGGCGATATCAATCAACGTTCCAATTTCAACACGCAAAAAAGGCAGGCCGAAAAACAATTGGTGCAAACAAATGCAAAAACACCAGCATTTGATTGGCCTCAGCGATGAAGTAATCCCAAACCGGGAAGCCTGCCGCTACTTTCTGAGGTCAAACCGGCGGAATCCACAAGCGGACCAGTAGGAATGCAGTTAAGTGGGAAGGTTATGGTCCTACACTTCTGAACATAACGGCGCCGGAAAAAAGGAAAAGAAGAAGAAGGGTTGCTTCTTTACTTCCTCGATGGTTGGAAGCTCTACCTGAATTTCTGCTATAGAGATAACATCATTTTCCAATGCTGCTTGCTCTCCATATCAAAGATGATTTTTTAAGCGTTTGGTTTTTATGGTCAAAAAAAGATACAGGAAAATTGCAAAAATGCACACAAATAATAAGGGGTTGATAAAGAGTAGATAAATTAGTTCTTGCCATTTACTTTTTGAAGATTACTTTATATAAATATTATTCATGACTACGTCAATTTTTCGAACATATTGGCTGGTATCTTGTTATTAACAAATCTGATGTTGAGTGCTTTGACACATATCTACAAAAATGCTCTAAAACCATCAGATCGCACAAGACAGGAAGAAAACAAGAGATGAATTGCTCATCGAACTCATTTCTGAATTGGCCCATCGATCGCCTGATGTCTGACATATAGTCGGTCTTAGTCGAATTACATGCGCACCGGCAGCTGCATTTTGGGCAAAAAAAGTTCAGAATCATTGAACGATAGCGGCGCTATTTTTGGCCAATGATTCCGTATCAAACAGTGCATTGGCAGCTCTTGTAACCCGTTGCTGGTCGACCTAAATATGGCAGTTTCTTTAATAACATCCCATTTCAACCAGAAAAGAACTTCGTCGTTGAAGACAGCTATTCGATAAACAAGCCAATCCTCCTCCAACTTTTCTAGCACCAAAAAAATTCAGTTCACAACACGAGCTGTATTCCGTAAGCTTTTACATCAAGACCTTTGCATAAAATCATCCACGTAGTCGAGTAACATGGACAAATCATAGACTACGCTACACGAATCGTCGAAAAGTCTGTTGACTTTGAAAAAAACAATTTCGAAAATAAACCAGTACAAAGTTAATCAACTGATTAAATAAACGGACTGGCAACAACTGTGTGAGGAGAATGACTTTTAGTTTTTATAACACCTTTTTGGAGAAAATGAATAATATATGAACAATCAACATTAGTCAACGCACGACAGAAAAAACGCCAACATGGGCCATGGTTAACATCTGCGATAGTCGGATTATGCAAGCGAAGAGGCGAACACTGCAGTGAAGATGGGAAAACTGTTATGAAAGTACTTGAAACTCAAGTACTTCTGAAACTCATTGAGATTTAAAAATCAAGTCGCCAAATCCAACTTCTGCAGACTATAACTCGCAAGCATCAGGAATACATGGAATGTGCTAAATGAAGTTATGGGAAGAATAAAATGCCCAACAGATGAGTTGCCAAAAACTTTTAGACACGAAAAAATGCAAGACTCCGAACATCACAGTTAAGATTTACAGAAGCCTTAGTCAGCTGATTGTTGAAAACTTCAATAGTGCGCTCTACTGGGGCTTTATTGGCGGAGCTAACAAAGATACTTAGCAAACGAAGACCTTAATAAAAGCCATCATATTATATTAATGTTTATTGACTTTAGCAAGAAGCTTAACCGAGTAATAGGACCAATGGGAAAAGGCGGATGGAAAATTATATTTCCGAACGAACAACTAAACTTAAAATATTGAATACTGGGAGTACTGAAAGGAATGCCTCCTATGGTGTACGCCAAGAGTCGAAATTAGGGCCGATTCTGTTTATTATTTTTACAAATGAGCTTCTAATGGTTTTCACTCACGTCGCTTTTGCCCACGCAGATGACATGCAATCATTGTAAAACATATGTAAATGACTTACAACTGCATCATCAAGAAGACTGAAACGTACACGCATTTTTGTTTCATGTTTATAAGTCACATTCATTTCACGGCAAGTTTGGTTTGATATATGCGTACGAACAGACAGGAAAGCCTTTGCATAAGTCTTCTCTTCCCAGCCTTGCAAGGTAAAAGTCTAAAAGGCCGACATGGTTTTATGCTTGGAATAGATTGGAATAGAGAGGTTAGGATAAAACTACGATCAAATCCCCAAAAATCCTCTAGTTTTCATCAAGGTTTATAGTTACTTGTATCCTAAATACTGGACTTTAATATTGTATAATATTTTTCTTTAGTGTATCTGTTGTGTTGATAATTGTTCAGAGGATTCAGTTTCAGGCCCATGCTCGAAAAGAGCACCGATGGAAATTCTAACTCTAGGTTTCAGCAGCTCTTGATAAATGCAAGATAAATGATAGAGTTGCCGTTCACTTATTGACAGCATGCGTAGAAGCATATTCCGTAGATCCTGCAAAATTTATTATAAAACGCAGTTCAATAAGACTAGCTCGACAATATTTTCGCAAAACAAACACTGAGATAGGTAAAAAAACATTTATTGATTTGAACCTAGATTTTTCTGTAGTACACCGGGACTTTAAGCTTTTTTCCGATATTGCTGGTCAAGCAAAAGTTGACAGACTTCCAGTAATAGCAACTGCTCCGAAAGTGTCGTCTGCAGTGTATGCGATTTTGGAAAACTGGGGCTTAGTCGATAGAGTTCAAACTTTTGTATTTGACAAAATTTCACCTGACACCGGGCGCTTAAAAGGAGCTTGTATCTGGTTAGAAAGCAAAATTGGACGTGACATACTGTACCTAGCTTGCAGGCATCACATTTTTGAAATTATTCTTCAAGCTGTTTTTTTTTGGTTCAAAGTTTGATCAATTTATTTATCTGTTTGGTCCTATTTTTCCTCTATTTAAAAGATTTAAAACACAATAGAAAACTATTTATGAACAATGACTTTAGGTTTGGTCAATGGACAAAAAAGTTGTCACCGTGCTAGCAAATGTAAAACAAGAGACGATGATGTTTTCAATGTCAGCACTGGAAGAATGCTCTTCGAGATGACTATAAGGAGTTCTTAGAGCTAGTTGTTATATATCTTGGGCGGTTTCTCCAGGTGGCATTAAGTTTCGGGCGTCAGGACCCTATAATTTAGCTTGTTAGATGGCAAAAGGAATTTACTGTTTTAAGATTCTATTATTTCAGCAGCAAGTTAAGCTTAGAGCCCGACATAAAAATACTTTGTCTACAATTTGCTGTTTTATTGTCAAAAAATACGCCTAATCTTGGTTTTCTGAATAAATTGTCTCACAAGCATCATTAAATGATATTATGTTTTTAAGAAAGACTTACCTTGTATAAGAGGATGAAATTATAGCAGAAATTGCAATAAAGTCGTTCATATATCATTGGTGTTTCGCATTTTGTTATCAAAAATCTTCCATCTTTTGTTCCCTAAATTTTTGAAAATGTTCGAAAGGTTAGGCTTATCTAATTATGAAAGAGGAAAAAAAAATATTAGCGTCTTTGAAAGTAGTGGTACAGACGAAGATGGGCTTTTAATTAATGGAAAAGTTTAACACAAAACAAACTAAAAAGGCAGATCAGAAACAATTTCTTATTTAAGTTAGTATTTATCCCATTATGTAAAAAAATTGTAACTTGTCTTATAATATGAATATATTAAATTTTTAAATTTATGTCAAAATTTTAATAATTTTAATAAATTAAAATTTTAAATTTTAATAATAATAAATTAATTTTCTTCAATAAATTTTTTTTTAGACTGTACAAGACTATCGCAAAAAGTACCCAGGATGTAGTTGAACTCTCTTATTTTTTAATATTTTTAAAAACGGTTTATGAAATTCGTTGTTTTAATAATTCATATTATTTTTCAAAATAAAAATAATTTCAGACATTTATTTAATTTTTATTTTTTATTTTCTTAGAGTTGATGTTGTTCGGATTTCTAACTCATTGCGGCACATGGTAAAAAATCCATTATATCTTAAATAAAAAGGAACACATTAAAATGGTGCTCAAGAAGAACATATGATTTTTTTTTTCTTCATACAAATAACGAACTGCCTAATGAGCAGATCAAAAATCTGTGTCGAAATCTACAGCAGTAAAACACTTGTCGAATCACATTTAAGATATGGTATATTGGCCTCGGGGCAGCGCCTCAAAGACTCACATCGACAAAGAAAATTCATAAATTCGAGAAAAGCAAAAAAATATATATTAAAACAATATAATTTGCACTAACTTATTCTTTACATAATGTCTACATTCTCTTCGATTTTTCATGAGCTATTTTTACTTATTTTAAATATTTATTGTAATGTCTAATATCTAGTATTTTATCACTTCAAATATTGTAAATATCCTATGAATAACCACCTACATATAAGCTTTACCCACGTGGGTATGTTTGTAGGTACCAGCTATTGAACAGCATCTTTACTATACCGACAAGTACATTGTTCAAGATGCTTCTGCAACTTGTTACCGGCCTTGTCACATCGGTAAGTAAACTGTTAAAAACTAGGCTCTAAGTGTCTAAATAATAAACATTAAACTAACCATAGTCTTTCAATAATTTTCAGTTCAATAAAATATTTGATCACCTCGGAATTTCCAGACCAGACTCGCCAGCGAATTCGCCCGATTTAAGTCCAATGGAACAATTGGGGCATGTTATGAAACGTAAGATGACTGAACATAAACCAGAGACATAATGAAGTACTGAACTATGTATGAAGTGCTGATATATCACGTGATATTATTGAAGTTCTAATAAGCTCAATAAATCAGAATAAAAGCGGTTATTACCGCTAAAGGAGGAGAAGCTTAATGATTTTGTGCTTAAAGTGGGATATAAAAACATCTTATAAAAATCTTATTTTCATACAAATTCAGTATGAAATAAGATACTTAAAGCTAAAGTTAATCTCTATGATATTAGCTTTGTTTATAAAATAATTTTATGCCATTACTGCGTACATATGATTTCAGGCATATGCGACTGGTGCAAACAATTTTTGACAACTTTATGGAGCAACTGGGGCCATATATCAGGAATAGCACGACTTCCAAATCGCTCAAAACTATTTACTTAGGCGTTTCGTTTCAAAAATGGGATGTAAGGTTGTATAGTTAATAAAAAAGGAACAACAATTCATTTACAAACCAAAATTATTATTAATTCAATTTAAAATTAGATATATGGACATATGAGAAAGGTTGAGGGTGGAAAAGTAACTTCGATTAAATCTTTCAATGATCTTGAACATATTTAAAATTGTAAATGAACAACTCAAACAATGTAATTGAATTAATCGAAGACTTTTCTGCCCTTAACCCTAATATAGGTAGTTCCAATTGTGATATTATCTTTAGTTCTAGTTCACACTGCGATGACGAATTTCTTATTGTACATCAGAATGCCAGAAGTTTGAGAGTAAACTTTGCGTCTCTTGTTACGCACCTTGATTCGTTCGCGAGCATTCCGGATATTGTTTTTGTATCTGAAATCTGGATTTACAATATTGAAAAGAGTGATTACGTTATTCCCGGCTTTAATTTCTTTGCTAATACAAATAAAAATTACGCTGCGGGTGGTGTTGGGTGTTTTATAAAAGAGGGCCTCCAGATGCAAGAAGTCTTGTGTGTTGATTTTGTAAGTGCAGACGTGTTAAAAGTTTCCATTGTAGTTAACAATGAAGTACTCGTTTTCTTGTGTGTCTTTAGGCTGCATATGTTCAATGTCTCGATCTTTACGAAAGAATTTTCTAATCTTTTAATTAAAATAAAAGCAAAAAATCTTATTGTTGTTGGGGATTTCAATATCGACAATTTCGAGAGTAACGAAACTGTCTCAACATATTTAGCCGTATTAGCTTCCCATTGATTTATTTCCTTCATAAATGAGCCTACTAGGATTGTGAAATGTGTTCTTGATTTGAAGATCACAGACCACTGTATGACAGGACTTCTTATTGAAACGTCTTACAGGAAGAATAGCAACTTTTGAAAGCCACTGAAAAAAATTATGAAAATTAACTTCAGTAAACTCAGAATCTTAATCTGCTTTATGAGTTTTGGGAAGACGTCTATTCATGTAGTGAAGTATCGAATTCCTACACAATATTTATTGATTGCCTTAAGAACAATATTTACAAATGCTACTACTTTCTTCCTCAGAAAAAAATAGGAAAAAGACTCAAGCCCTGGATCTCTAGGGAGTTAGTGAATAAAGTCAATGCTAAAAATAAACTTAGATTGAAATGTTATCGATACCCTAGTAATTTGAGATTAAAAAGTAAGTACACTAAATTTTATGCTGAATTGAAAAAGAAGACTCCAATTTGTCGTGATACCTACTACCGTAATTGTTTTGATTCTGCCAGAGGAAACCTTAGAAATGAATGGAAAATAGTGAACAGTTTACTTAATAACCCTTCTTCCAAATACAAAATCGCTGAAGCTCTAAATGACTATTACACAAGTATTTCCGGTAATTTACAACCCTGTCCAGTGAACTCTTCTTGTGCTCTCTGTCTGTGCTGAACCAGTTCAAAGAAATAGCTTTGTTTATAAACCTATACCATCTCTGGAAATGCTCAATGCTATTCGCAATTTAAAAAACACTAATTCGGGTGGCGCAGATGGTATATCAAGTCTGATTCTAAAAAAAATTTGCTTGGTTTATGGTGGATGTCCTAACGTACATCTTTAATAGCTGCGTTTTTAAAGAGGTTTTTCCTGAAGAACTGAAGTGTGCTGATGTTATACCTTTGTTCAAAAAAGGTTCAGCCGTAGAATCGTGTAACTACAGGCCCATTTCTCTTCTCCCTGTGCTAAGTAAGATCTTTGAAAAACTTATAAAAGACAGAGTAGTACATTTTCTAGACATCAACAATTACTTTAGTCCTAAACAGTTTGGCTTTCGGAAAGGCAAATCAACCGAAGATGCTCTACTACAGTTCTGTGCGCAAACAATGTCTTATTCTGATGGTAAAAAGTGTACAGCTGGCCTATTCATTGATATTACCAAAGCCTTTGATATGGTCAATCACAATATTTTGGTTGGAAAACTGGAAAAAGATGGATTTCGTGGTTTTATGCTTGATTGGTTCATGGCTTATCTAGAAAATAGATCACAAAGAGTAAAAATTGACGAGATAAGGGGCGAAATAAAATTGTTTAACATGGGTGTACCCCAAGGCTCAGTCCTGGGTCCAATTCTATTTCTCATCTACATTAACTCACTCTTTGCACTTGACTTCAGAGGCACACCAACCGCTTTCGCGGATGACATAGGTTTTTCGTATGGTCAGAATAGTCCTTTGGAACTCGTTGCTAACATAAATTGGGATTTGAATTTCTTGAGAATCTGGTTCGAGAATCATAAATTGTTAATTAGCTCCAAGACAAAAATAATGTATTTTTCTTTCTCCTCGGTACACTATGCAGGGCCAAATGTCTACTTTCATGCACCTCAGTGTCAAAAATTCAGATTTGCCAATTTCAATTGTACACATAAACCTACTACTTCCACTTTTTGTAGTTCTCTTAGTTGCAGTTATAACTGTTTTCTTATCGAAGAAGTAGAAGAAAATAAATATCTAGGGCTTATTATTGATTCCAATATGAGCTCATCCAACCACACAGAATCTCTGAAGAAGTATCTACGTTCCACTCTAAGATACTTCTATTATTTGCGAAATGTCTGCTCCACAAAGCTACTAAAGAAAATTTACTATGGTATTTTTCACTCCAAGCTTCAATATGGGATCTCTTGTTGGGGAGGTGCTTATCTTAATAAAATACAACCTCTCTTAGTTTTACAGAAGCACTTATTAAGAATTTTATGTCGTAAACCTGTTAGATATCCTAGTTTCCCCTTGTTCTGTGACCTGAAAATCCTTCCAGTTCGTCATCTGTATTGTTTTAAAGTATTGAAGTTATTCTTTATGAAATCTGGTAATAGAAATTTTCGACTAATTTCTAATCACAATTTACGTGGAAACTCTTCGTACTTGGTATCTGTTCCATTTGCTCGTACTACTACATACCGTAATTTTTACTCTGTCTTCTCATTTCGACTATTTAATAAGCTTCCACAGTCTACCAAAGCAATAACAATACCTGGAATATTCTTAAATTGTGTAAAAACTTGGCTTCTCAATCTCAACTACGCTAGTCTGGAATCTGTTACTTTCGACATTCTGATATAACTCTTACTTAAATTTCTTTGTTTTCGTTGATTTTTACTAAGAATTACTTTTGTTGTGTATGGCCACCCCATCATAAACGTTAAATAAAGTTTCAATAAATATTGGAAGTGGCATTCAAAACTATTTTCACTACTTTTTTAGTAAAATGCAGAATGTCTCACCTGTTCATATAATTTTCTATCTGTGCGCTTAAATTGTAAAATATCATTTATGTACTTTAATTATAGTTATATGAATAGAATAAAAAATACAAATACAAAAAAATATTTTAAAAAATGGATGTTTTACAAAGTTGATATATGTACATATGTTTCTAACGTTCTTCTTCTAATAAATTTAAAACTTCAGGGTCGAATGATTTTCAATTTAATACAGGTTATGAGCACATTAAACTCATAACTGGATCTGATGACATAAACAAACGATTAAAAACATCAGTTATATTACCTATTCTGGATGTTTTTCTGTTAAAACATTCTCTGTATGTTTTGAAGTCCTTGTTCCTGGCTTCTTGCGGCTCTTCGCTAAGCATGCCAATAGGCAATAAGGCATTAATGACAATTTCAGGCCCATTAATAAGGATTTTGTGTACAGTTGGAGTCATTGACATGGATATAAACCTCCATATAAACAAGCAGTGTCTTGACAATAATTTTTAAATCTTTCAATGTTGATATTAAAGCCGCTAGATATGGCTTGTAGTGTGATATAAAATCGTCTGATTAACTCTTGATTCACTCCTGTCATTTTGGCAGATGTGTCATAATTTTGGAAAAATTTTGGAGCATCAAACCCCCATTTTGAAATCAAAACAATCTCATCAGATGGATCAACAGAGCGCAATTCAAAAATATTTTTTTTGGGAATTCAGTAACCGATTTGCTGTGTGATCAAGCAACGACTGAAGAGGCACTTCAGCTTTAGTTTCACTGATAGAAACATCATTAGCATAGCATAATGACTTTTCTGCCTGAATCATTTTATACGTTGGCAACAGATCTTTTGAAAAATTTCTGATGACAGTTGAGCTTTAATGATCATTGAAAGTGCCTCTCGTGGTGACAATTTTTTTAGTTTTAGAATTAAGAGTTAAATCAAGGCAATCTTTTGCATAAGTAGGCGACTCTGAAATTTATTTCAAAACTTCTGCTTCTTGATTTTTGCCTGAAGCTCTCAAAGCCATTTGAGCAGCAAAAGTCAAAACATTTGCAGATACCTCAGAGAGTAAGCTAGCCAACGTTTAGTTTGATCACTGCACTCTTCAAACTCCAACGTTTTTCTTCCCATCACCATCTTCCCATCGCACTTTTCCAATGAATAAATTACTTTTGAAACGCACAACTTTGTTCGAACCAGTCTTTTTCATTGGCTAGAAGTCGTCCATTATGCTTAGAATGCATTATCCACTTACTACGTAGTTGAGTCTTAAAGTTGCGAAATTCTGTCATAATTCGGTTGCTATTTTCAGAAGGGCAATTCGTTATTTCCCTAACAAAGTCAACAATGTGATCAAATTTTTGTTCGAAATGTCTGTCTTTACTACCTAGAAATTTATCCACTAAAATTTTTTTTTTATTACAAGTTCTGAAGAAGAATCTGAAAAAAAACTCACTTTTTTACACAACTAATTAAAAATATCCAAATTGCATCAAAGGCTTTCACTACTTAAGTGTCTACTTAAGGGACATCTATACCACTAAACTATGTACTCAGTTTCAAAAGCCTTTGTTGCAAATTGGGAAAAAAGTATTTAAATTTTATTTTTTATTTCCGTGAGTTTTATCTTGTATGTTGATAAAAACACTTTTTCCTTATCTACTGACCTTGATTTATCGTACACATTTTTTTTTTAATTCACTGTGAATTCTTTTTTTTCCGACGTTAAATTAACCGATCAGAATACAACAAATCTTCCTATTTACTGAAAATACAACTTTTACCGCTCATTCTCTATTAGCCTACTACCTTTCTGACCTTAGGTTAGGTTAGGTTCAAGAAGGCCCATTGTGATTCCCTTCATTTGTGGGGGAATCTGTCCTATCACGCGGTGGCTGAAACCACCCCGAGCTCTTTATGCTCTGTAAAGAATCTTTGGCCCAGCGACGCTAGGCGTCGATTCTGGAGAGCTGGTCAGTGGCAAAAGCAGATGTTGGATCGTCTCAGTTTCTTCCTAATCAGCTCCGGCGGAGCATTGCTCCAATGGGACAGTATCCTGTGATCACTCCGACGAGCATACGGATCGAGTTTCGGTCCAGCGCCAAGAGCTTCTTTGTTTTTCCGATATTGAGCTATTCGTCCGCTCTTTCGTTCCCTGCGATTGATCTGTGACTCGGGACCCAGCAGAGTTTGACTTTGTGGTGTCTGATGGACTTCAGTGAGTCGCGACATTTCATGACAGCCTTTGATCTCGGTTTCTGAAAGTTTTCGGTTTTTCTTTGTTAACGTTAATGTTGAAGAGTATTCGGCTGTGGTCCGAAAAGGAACAGTTCTCTACTCGGATAGAGTCAGATTCACTCAGTAGAGTGAGGTCAATTACCTCTTCCGTAACCCGGTTACGAAACGTTGATGTATTACCTCACTCCTTTTATTAATGTCGCTGCTTCCCCATTGAGTGTGGTGTCCATTGGCGTCGCAGCCTATCAATAGACACAATCCGCGTGACTTGGCATGTCGCACAAGTGCTCGGACTGCATCTGGAGATGGGTCCTCCTCATCGTTTGGGAAATATGCGGACGATAGGAGCAAAATTAATTTGTCCTGTTGTTCGTACGTTACCACCGTGAGGTCTCAATTGTTGTATGCACTTAGGAGAAAAATGTTTAAGTATTTCTTGGCGAGTATAAATTATACACCTTAGACCTTAATCCCTGAATTTTGTTCCTAAGGAGCCAAGGTTCTTGGATTAAGGCTATATCCACATCTTCCTGCAGCATGTACATCATCAAGTCGTCGGTGGCTGCTTTGCAGTGGTGTAAATTAATTTGAACCACTAGCAGCCTCCTTTGACTTGTCGAGTTCATTGGGGAGCCTTACTTTCGGGGTTCCCAGCCCAAACTTGATGCTGCCAGATCTGCTGCGGATGTGGTCGAGTGACTTTTGGTCAATGGTAGCCATGAGGTCCTTTCCCACTCCGTTCTTACTCTTGGCTGAAGAACTTATTCTCCAACTACGAGTATGAGTGTCAAGCTCTTTATTTTGCTTGTCAATTAGCTTCAATATGGACTCGTCCCTTTCGGGAACCGGTGGAGGAATCCATATTGAGGTCAACGTGCGAAGCGGAAGCATCGAGCGAGGGATAACCTCGAGTTTAGCGTTCTGCCAGATTTCGCCGCAATTGTCGATTGTGCGCTTTAAGAAGTCTAGGGACCTCTGGTTGTCACAACCGACGACTTTGACTCCTTTCTGCCAGCCTGCTCCGTCGAAGTTGATCTAATCGCTGCTATCTGCGATAAGCATCGCTTCTAGTACTTTGGCTTCAATTGTGAGCTAATTGTCGGATGTTATCTTCCCATCCCGGTTGGAACGGTCGACAATAGCCACTTGTAGACTCATGGGAAGGTTGAAGCTGGCTGATGTTTGCGCCTTTTTCGCTTCCCTTAGAGTTTCTTCTCCGGAGCGCCCCCTCTTGACGTTCTGCTTCAATCCTGAGGCAGTGTGTCCTTTGGAGATGCTCGGTTGCTGTACGCTCTGTTCGACAGTGGCCGGTTGTGTTGGCTGTTGTCGAGTCAATTTTCGGAAGTTGGGTTTGATAAGGTCCGTGCTCGATGGCTTCTTCTCTCGCCCTGTGTCCTTTTTAGCAGCGTGAGTGGAGTTGGGAGCCGATTTCTTCTCGAATTTGGCTACCTCTTTCTTGTGCTTCTTCATCACGAATTTTTCGCGCTCGGAGAGCGTTGAGGGGTCCCTCGCGCTCATCTTCCTGATGTACTGCACCGACCTCTTGTAGCCGTTCTTTGCTTTTTGGGCCGATGTTTTTGCCCTGATCGTTCCTTCAGGTTTGCCTGTGGCCTTAGGGTCGATCTTTTCTTCCAGCAGCTGAGCCTCAGTTTCAGAGTCCACTTGCATGGTGTTGCTTACATGTGATGAAGCCAAGGATTCATCGTCGGTAGCGGTACCAATTTGTAGTCACTCAAAGAGAGTCCCGGTTACGCTGCCTGTATCGATCGCGCCTTCGGCGCTGGCAACCTGTGCTGCTTGCCTCTTCAGAGGATGCATTTTTTTATTATTGTTTCCTGTGTTGTCTTCTTTCATGTGTATTCCCACGAGTAGCGTAGGAATGGGTGGTCGACCTGTACAGAACCTCGCAGTATACAGGCAAGGCCACTTGATCCAAGAGGGTGCCTGGTATCCTGGATACACCGTTAGCAACTGGGCTATTATTTAAACTGGGCCCCCAGCCTGACTGACTCTCGGCACGGTACGGTTTACACCTTAGTCCAGCCCAGGGAAAGGGAGGGGAATGGAGGGGATACCCAGGGAAGGGAGGAGTAGGTGATGGCTGCAGCTTAGCTTCATGCCTCGGCATAGAGAATTCATGTCCCGTCATGGAGAGTGAATTCTCAAGAGTCATTGACATTTACTGAGCCTTCGTACCGCGACAAGGTGTGCAGCCACGCGAAAGCCTTACAGATTGAAAGGCAATAATGTCAACATTACTGCAAAACATTTTTTTCTTAAGAAACCGGTAATTTCAATTTTGCCTATTAAGCACGCTCTCCATACAACCGGCCCCAGTGTCGCAACGTCCCTGGTTTATCAACATAGAGTAGTGACCTCCAAAGAAAGTTATCTTAAAGGTGTGAGATCACTGGATCGTGGAGGCCGGTTCACAGGTCCATTATGAGCTCAGCAAATGTTTGCCGCAATAAATGGATAGTGTCGCGTGCCGTGTGGCATGTTACGCCATCTTATTGAAACCAAAGCTCTGCCATATCAATGTCATTCGACTGAGGAACGAAGAAGTCAGAAATCATGTTTCTATAGCGCTCTCCATTGCCAGTAACATTCTGGCCGGCATCGTTCTTAAAGAAATATGGGCCGATGTTCTACCAGCCTACAAAGCACACCAAACAGTGCCTTATAATTTCAACTAAGGCTTCTGGGTTTTTCATTTACTCAAAAATGGACCGCATCGGAGAACAAAATGTTGGGTTGAAAATGAAGATCAAACTGAATCATGTATTCGGTCCATTCACCGAACCTACAACGCGTATAATGGTCACACGGTTTTAACTCTTGCACAAGCTGAATCTTATAAGCTTTTAAGCCAACATCTTTCCGTAAAATTTTCCACAAAGTGGACGGGCATAGCTCCAATTGCTGTACACGATGGCAAAACGACTCATTCGGATTCTCCTCAACGGCAAAAACTTCTTCTCTTCACATTGTGTGTCGTCTTTGGGGATGCCTATTATCTATTAGAGAGAAGGTCTGTCACACCGAAAAAAAGACGAAGAATCGTAGAAATTTATTTTATGAAGACTCTCGTCAGACGCTAGCTCAAATGATTCGGTGCCATAAGAGTTGAAGCCGAGAGACATCGTCCACTTATGAGCTGCTACTTCTACGGCAGAAGAGGAAAGGTTTATCATAAGCCCATGCTTCCACATCGTCGGCATAAGCATGGTTCGAAGGTTCTACTCTGCATATACTGGGGTCAAAAAGGTGTAAGAGTAGTTTATTATGAGATGTTCAAACCGAATTAGAACAGAACCCTATCGATTGCAACTGAGGTGTCTCAGCCGAGCAATGAAGTAAAACCAACCGCGTTACTATAGGGACAAGTGGAAAGTTCTACCCAACCACCATACATTGCCGCTTCCTATTATCAATTGTCCCATTAGATGGCACATGGCTAACAACACCTTTGTTCATGAAAAGGTCAAAATATTGGAAATTATCGAAATACGCGTGTTTCTGGATGTGGAAAAAGAAAAATAAATACTGGGACAGCGACTGAATGGAAATCAATCAATGAACTTATAAGCAGAACGACGCATTTTGCCAAATGCTTTATTTCCGAGTACCTATACAAAATTCGAAAGAGCGTTGGTTCATGTAAGAGCAAAATACCTAAACCAGTATTTCGCCTGAGTAGAGTGCTCGATCAGGAGGTGACACATTTTAATATTTCTTTATTTTAAATTAATAATAAGCTTCAATAAATCTGGAGAACGAAGGAAAAAACCTTAAATAACTTCTCTATATCTAGATCTAACGATCTTACACGCTGATCCTACCCAACCATCCATTCATCCCTCCCAACGTCTACATCAAACATTACGCAACAGCATTAAATAGATTCACACTTGTTCTGATTGAAAAGTCCTACATTAGCGTCATCTATACTTAAATAGCTTCGCACACTTCGACAACCACCCGTTAGATGTCACTACATTATTTGCTTTTTCCCCTCCTAAGTCCTTGATCCAATAAGAACGTTTAGCAGAATCAATTACCTTACTGGAAACAGCAACCGTGTGTATGCGACACAAAACCAAAAATTTATATCCCATATGAAAAGTGAACATGCGTGCTTTGATGTACCCACCCCTTGTGAAAATGGCCATAGGGGTGAAGCACAAGAGTATGTGTCAACAAACCACCATGTATCCACATGTATCTATCTGTCTTCCATTTTATTTTATTTTCTTTTCGTTGTTTTTTGGTCGACATAAAGGAGAAAGGAGTATGTCATCCAATTGTCCTGCGATGGGGCTGTTAAAGTGGGAGCTGATTGCGGTTAAATGAAGGAAGCACCATGAGAAGTTGATTTATTTCTTTAGATGTATTTTCTGAGTATGTCTTTATGCTTAAAAGGTTTTTTTTTTTCACTCGAATGATTTTTTTATACATGACTAAAGGCTTGGAAAAAATGTGGTAAACGTCGTTGTGTGCTACAATGTTGCCAAACCGGTGAAAAAAAAATTACGGACTCCAATTCTTGTCATACAGAAGTGAAGTCTCGTCTTCACCGTGATCGCAAAACTGTTAATGATAACGAATAGAGTTACTGCGGACAGCTGATTCCTAAGGTCCACTTATATGAATCAGTTTTCTACCTATCTTACCCCAAGCTTATCGACCCTGCCCTCGTCTAATTTGATTTGCGACTTCACACCGAAGACACCGAGGACTGAAAGAGCTCGTTTTTGGTCACATATTGTATCTACAACTTTTTCAGCATTAAAACAAAAAAAAATAATTAGACGGCTCACTCGTTGTCCTATACACACTACCAAAACCTGTTAGTCCAGTTACTTTTAAGCAGGAAAATATCTGCTTATTCTGGGTTACTGCCCCTGAAGGTGTCGATGGGTCTATCAAATCACCAGATTTGCAAATTTGCAATCTCTACACAGGTTGTTAAATGTACAGCTTCGAAACCAGTGAGCCTTCATCATTTCATAACATGTTTACTACAGCAGAAATCGTCCATTAAAAAACTGCTATGAAGTAGAAGAAAAAGACGAGGACCTCCTAGAGAAAGCACAGGCTTAATGCCCCAGCTAGAACAACAAAATCATTGACGAAGAGAATAGACAGGCCATCGTAGAGACACAGAATCCATTCATGGCCGCGTTTTATCGACGGATGGATCTTGGATGGATCTTGCTCCAGAACCGTACGTGATATAGGAGATGGAGACAAGGAGAAGGAGACATGACATAATATCCCGGGAATGAAGTTCCAAAAAATAAGACGGACATGCCCAGGCTGTGAAACAAGAGCGGAAAGCTGCAGAACACGAACAATTGTATTGCAGGTACCTAAAGCCGATACTGGAAAAATGAAAAGTCGACGATGGTAGTCAATGCCTCTATCAGACAGATCGACTTACACGAGGTTAGTGATATCGAAACGGAAGTCTTATAAAGCCTACTGATCCATTTAAGGCAGCTGAAAATGAATTGGATAGGAGTAGAATATGGTTGCAGTATGCCCATTGAATGGAGTCTTAATATCGTTTGCCTGGTTCATACGAAAGGGGATCCCCACATTAGCGGAATTTGTCTCAAAGGCTTCGAATACAATATTCGTGAATAACCTGGTAGGTAGGATACACGTCGAATTTTTGATAACTCTAAAACCACCTACGATAGTGACTATAGAAACCCACTATACAGGGCCATGTCACACTAACCGAAACGAAATTCACAGGCCAATACAGGATGCACGACTACTTTAAAGTCTGCGTCTTTCTACATACGCAGAAGGTATTGACCACTTAGGACGAACACAACAAGAAGTCAATGAAGCTTTCGGGATCATTGATCAAATCTATATTGTCTAACTAATGTGAACTAGATAGTAAAAAAAAGAAGATAAAAGGATTAAAATATAAGTCTAGGGTGAGCCAACAGCTGGCTCGGTAGTCTTGTTTAAACGTTATTGGATCTGGAAATGGAACAATTCCATTGATGTGATCACTTTTTCTGTCGCAGGCGATTACTGGAAGGTCAAGCTTATGACTTTTAAAGGGTAAGTGGCTTAAAAATCTTGAATGTTACATTTTAGATTTTATTGATTGTTTGAAGACTTGTGTGAAGAGTAGTGCCATCCTGTGCAAATCAAAGTTCGTCACACTCAACTCATTAAATTTTGGAAAACAAATAGTCGGTGTCCATTCCTTTTCGTTTTCAACTTCATCTCCGAAAAAGTACGGGCTAATGATGACGCACCATAAAGTGACTTTTTTGGGCAGCATTGGCTTTTCGTGAAGCTCATGTACGTTTCTAGTCCTGAAGATAGTCTTTTTTATTTATGTACTCAACATCCAAGAATTTCAAACATCACCCAAACATTAGAAATTTTGTAGTCTTGTAAATGAAGACCAACTTTTGAAACTCGCCTTAAAGTGCCTTCGTTGACTTTTGGGACGAACTGAGGTCCCCACTGGTTTCGAAAGCTTTCGCCCGGCAGTCTTGTTTTAGGGTGTATATGCTGTCCGAGCACATTGATATGAAGTCTCGTCCGATACGCTTGACAGTTGCACGAATTTTGGATCCACTAAGGCGATTATGTTGACCGAAAAATTCACAAACTTCAAAAATTGCTCCAGATCACACCAATTTTCCCAAAAACGCTTAAATTTGCTAAACACCTGTCAAAAAGGTCAACCATATTGATTGCGGTAACTAATACCATTGGACAGCCACACCTTATGGTGATGACAATAAGTCTAAGATCAGACATAGAATAACTCTTGCTGCTTTTTCTATGGGCTCAAAAGTTAAATAGAGGAGTGGAGACTTCACTCGAAAAACAAAGGCAACTTCTTACAAAACCTGATTCATTCTGGTCCTCCTCTTTAGAACAAAGGCAGTTGAATGCAGTTGGTCGCATGTCTACGGATCCAACGTCCAAAGGTGACTGTGTCAAAAAGAGCAAATGGTCACCACTTCTCCCTACCGATTAGCCTTTGACTATAAACTCGATGGCTGCGTAAACCATCGAGTTTGTAGTCAAAGGATGACGGTGGAATGAGATTGCAATCAATTGAACTTGTGATACAGGAAGCAACTGCCTAAAAGTCGTATCGGCTGGAGAGGCTTGTTGGTTGATGTCCAATTAAGCAAATTATCCCTTTTAAATACCCATCAGATCAAGAGTGAGAGAGAGAGCGTAAGAGGCATAATTCACAGGCTGGCGAGTATACTAACCTACATTCCTGGCGAGACCGGTTCTACCATTCATTTAATTGACGAATGGCTAGTTCGGTTAAGCACAATCAATTACGCGCAGTTCGACGTCATTGGCGCACCACGCCAATTATCGAAAATGTCGATCAAATTATAGAATGTTTGGAACTATTTGACCAAGGCTGAAAAAGAGCCTCGAGGTGACACACCGAATTTCCAGGTGCGAATGCTGTTGGACCGCATCAAATCGAACCAGCAAGTGGTGATTGATGATGAAAAGTAGGACTTTTACGAGAACTTCAAACGGTCGTGGTCGAATCGCGGTGAGCCCCTAGCCAGAACTTACGGCCAGGAGTGTTTTGCTCTGTGTTTGGTGGGATTGGCAGGGACTTATCTACTATGAGCTATACAATCAACAATTGGTTGGTCTGAGGAGGAGAGAACACCGCCACACACATCAATAGTGACTCGTCAGAAATTCCGATAGCCTGGACCAAGTGATTGCCACTTTTTCCTGTCCACATCGAACGATTTTGCTGGTGATAAATTCGGCTTGTAAAAAACGACCCGGCTGAAAGGCATAACGGAATTACCTTCAAAATAACGACAGCTACACTTGGATTTGAAGGCCGTTGGTAGAAAGTCTACGCGATATTATGGGTAGCAATCGATTGCGTTGGTAACGATTGGGTAACGTAGAAAAGGTAGCAATTTAAGTTTCAATTGTTGCTTTTGGGGGGTTCAAAAAATAGCAGGAAGATTGCAATTGCTCGGCTCGTATATGTACATCTGATTAACACAATTTTATAATCTTTATGTTGATAGACATGTCTTACAACAGGAAAGATCCTAGAACGTATCATGCACTCACCGTGGCAGAGGATAGAAGAGCTTTGTCCGACCATAAATATGGTTTAGGCTTTGTGTCACCAAAGAAGTAGTAGATACAGCAGCTGAACCGATATGGGGGGAAATAGGGCAAGGAGGCACAAGGAAATACTGCGCAGTAGTAACGCCGGACGTTAAAAATGCTTTAATTCCGCAAACTGGAAACTGAAGTACCAGACGGAGAACGGCTTTAAATAATTACAATATTCGTGGGAGTCTCCCAGGGATTAGTCCTTGGACCTCTTCTGTTAAACATAATGTTTGATGGAATTTCGCGATTAACGCCGCCATAAGGAGTTAAGATTATCGGTTTTTGCTGACGATATCGCCGTAGTTACTGTAGCGAAACACATCCACGAGGTAGAGTCCGCCACGGATGAAGCGATCGCCAGGATCAAACATTGGCTAGAATCCGCCGACTTTCAGCTGGCTGACCACAAGACGGAGGCTGTCTTTTTTTTGTTTTGTTGGAAGCTTCTACTATCTGTTGGAGCACTCAGACACAAATACTGGTCTATTGTACTACCATACAGACACCTTTCTTTATTGTATTTTTTCCCGTAGTCCGAAGAAAAGTGAGGAGGGGCTTCAGTGCGCCACCGTGCGCGATAGTCGCAGAGAAAGTGTTCTGCTGTGTCATCCTCCTCGCAACATGCAGCACAGGTAGGCGCCTCACTGATGCCAAGCAGGTAGAGATGTTTGACAAAAGTGTATTTGCCGTAATGACGCCCGCAAGCCTTCTGCAATCATTTCTCCTGAAGGATAAGAACAATGTTGCGGACTTCTTGCAGACATCAGGGCCTATGCGCTTAGTCATCCTGCATCCTGATTATTTCCTCCATCTACGACTGTGTGCATTAAAGACCAGTCGTTGATTTCAGATTTGACCGTGGAAGCAGGTAGACCTAAGGCGCGTTCAGGTCCTGAGAAACTCTTCTCTGAGCCCCTTCTAGCGAGTTCATCGGAGATCTCATTTCTTGGGATCCCAGAATGACCTGGGACCCGTACAAGCCTTAGCGAATTTAGTCTTCTGACCTTGTTCAAAAAGGTCTTGAGTTCATGCACTAATTTGGAGTTGGTTAGAGGGTTGGTAGTGCATGGCCATTAAGATTGTGTAAATCTTCGTCTGAAAGACAGACGCATATTTTCCTAACGAGAAGTGCAGTCGAATGTTTTGGCGCTCAAAGAAAACTCCAGCGCCGAGCCCCCGCCCAGTCCTGCAGCCATCTGTGAAAATGACAGTCCATTCTAGGTTCAGTGTCTGGCCAGTCCTGTTGCCATGGAAATGAAATTACAGCGCAGTAGGATGGTAAGGTAGTAGGGTGTCATTGCGTCAGAAGGCATATCCATGAGACAGGTCGAAGGATATTTCTCGCGCAAGTATATCGTCACTCCAATGCGAGTTGTACCAAAGACCATTTCTCTTGAGGCGAGACATGGCTATCACTGCGCACCCTATATATATCAAGGGGTGGAAAATTCATCATAGAATCTAGATCAGTTCCCGGTGTGCTGGGGAAAGCCCCCGTGCAGCTGAGACAGAGCGCCCTTTGGAGTTTGGTGAAGGAGGCAGGACGTGTTTGTGTGTTAGTCCGTTCCACCAGAAAACCGATGCGTATGAGATTATCGGTCTTATCACTGCCGTGTAGATCCAGAGGACGCTTTTGCATTGCCAAAAAACATGCTTTGACCAAAGAAGCTTGTTATCTAAGATGACTCCCAAGTACTTAGCTTACTTGGATATCGGAATGGGAAAGCCTTTTTGCCTTTTTTGAGTAATGTCAGTATTTTTCCTCTTTCTCGTGAAGAAAACGACATCAGTCTTAAGAAGGTTAACCGACAGCCCATTACTCGTGCACCAGATCACATCTAGCGCCGCCTGCGCTTTGAGACAGACAGTGGCTAAACATGAGCCTACAAAGAGAACAGCGACATCATCCGCATAGGCCTGGGCATAGATTCCAGAGGCATTGAGAGCATCGAACAGAGAGTTGATCACCATGCACCATAACAGCGGAGACAGGACGCCGCCTTCCGGGCAGCCCCTTTTTAGTCCAGATTTGACCTTCGGCTCAGCAGTCGGTAATGATTACCATTGCACCACGACCACCCCCTTAATGCTTGACAACCGACTTAACTTTAGGACCCATGTCGAATACTCCAGTAAAAAGGCGTCACAAATGCTGGCAGCGCTTTCCACAATGCTGTCAGACATCGGTGTACCGGGATACGCGAGGAGGATTCGGCTTTCCAGAGTGGTGAGCTCAATACTCCTTTATGCTACGCAGGTCTGGGCGGGACCTCCTACAACAAAGGAAATAAAGAGAAAGCTCGCGTCTGTATACAGACTTTGCGCAATAAGAACAGTGCGCGTTTTTCGGGCAATATCGGATGAAGCAGCCTGTGTATGGTCCCTATCGATATCCTCGTCGACGAGATGCAAAGGGTTTCCCTTAGGCGAACTACGGTCCGTCAAAAGGCCAGCGTTATTGGGAGGATAAAAGCAGAATAAAGGGCAACATCTGTAGCACAAGCCAGGTGGGATAACACGGCAAAAGCCCATAAGCTGATCAGCACGATTGAGGCTTGAAGAAAAAGAGCACGTGGGGATTTCAATACCTTACTCAATTCCCGTCAAGTCGCGGCAGCCATCGAAGTTTTCTTCACTGATTTGGACACGATAGCGAAAAATTACTTCCTTACGAAAGGTATAACGTCTTACAAGGCCCTGAAGACGTGGTAGATGCAAGGAAATATTGTCGAATGTTGTAAGTATGACAACATACTTTATTTTAAAACTGTTGAATTTTAAATAAAAACAGAGGATACCGTTGCTGAAGGCGATTAAAGTGTATGTTCCTGTTACTTTTTGAACTCTTTTGAACACGTTTGGTTATGCGATTGTCAGATTCCTATGTAGGTGAGGTTGGAGTCGGGGTGTCGCCTAAGTGCAAACACTGAGATTGATAACGCAACCAGATTGACTTTGCCAACGGTTAAATTCGAAATTGTTTTTTACACCTACCGACACTGCCTTTTGCCAAGAAGATGAAGCGATCGTGTTTAGATAAAAATATAAAAAAAAAACACCCAAACTCATAAATAACCCTTAACTTCATCAGTCGTTGGTTTTTTGTCCCACCATTCCTTTAGACAAAAAAATCATCTGCATTACATTACGCAGCTACTTAATGTATCAGATTCCTTTCTATTACCCTCGAAATAGATTTCGTTTTTTATACATCACCAGAAAAAAAAACCCAAATCACCCCAAACATCTTTACTCTAATTACGAGGTAAAAAACTGGGAAAAAAAATGGGTACACCACGTAAAATCACTTCATCCGCGTATAACCGTAAGTGTCCTGCGATCGTGTTCAGTTGTTTATTTACTTTTCAGGGGTAGACCGTGTTCCTGTTCCAAAAATATATAAATAAAAAAAAAATAAATAAAAAAAAAAAAAAAAACAAAAACTGTAACATATTTCAGTGCTCATAAAAAATGCAACAAGAGATTGAAATGTCTTGGTATTCAAATGGAGACAGGCTGTGTCGAGCATCCTGTAAGAAATTTTTAGCCGTTGACTGACATCGTCGAGGACGACCCCCAACAAGAGTGGAATGACAATGTGTCACTGGAAACCAAATCTAAACTATATGCCCAGTGTTAGCTGAGATGTTTATAATTATCTATCAACGGTCCTTGAATGCACCTATTTCGTTTTGGGTTTGTAAGTAATGTCCCCGACAATGTGCTCCTGGTAAACATCCTGTTCGTTTTCGGGGGAGATCTCAAGTGTACACATGAAGTAATTACTATAGAACTCAGCGGATGTCGCAGAAGGATTCGACATACACATACAAGCGCGCAAGAAATAGGTGTATACCGAAGAAAGGCCAATGCCTCGAGTCCGTCTCTGCAGGCATGTGTTGTGCTACAGTGAAGCTGCATCCTTCTTGCCATCCATTGTGATCTATAATCCTAGAATTCGTGAGATTTAATCAAACGCCTTATCCTCGCAAATATTGCACAATAGAAATGGGTTAACAAAAGATTTATTGACGATCCTTTGTGCTTGATTATCCCCTCGCAAAAAAACAGGATCTCGATGCAGTTGCATAGAATTGCAGTCCATCTTGCTTGCAGTGGCTGTACAAGAGGAGCAAAAAAGGAATCGATTTACGAGCAGGTACACAATACCAAGATTCAGTATTCCTGATATGTGCCTGTACAAGTGTGTGTATTCATGGGAATTGCAATCTCCAGGAATCCAACTAATCTCAGCTCGAAAATCGGCTGTCCAAATAGGATCGAAGGTCCAACGTTTGCTGGAGAATGAAATAATTCCTTTTCAATCTCAATCAAATGTGAGAACAAAACCAACCAGCACACACCTTGACCTTTTGCCTTCCACCGGTCCTGCTACACCAACCCACATTCATCGATCTAACTAATTTGATGTTGGCGTGGTAGTATAGTCGTGGATGGATGGTATAGAGATGGTCACAGTCTATTTTCATATTGTTTGAATGATTATTGATAAAACAAATATAAAAAGGAAAGGACACCCACCTTTCGACGGCATGGTGGCTCATGACCACTCCAGGAATTTCGTCGCGTGGATGTGGAAGAAGGACACCAACCATTTTTCGTTCCAGTTCAGCAACCTAAATAACACGATTTTACCTTTTTTTGTTAATCGATGTTACTACGCTTACTGGCTACAGGAATTGGATTCGCTTTCGTCTTTGTCGGTAACGTCATCGTCCTCGTCGCCATCGCCAACGGAATGATGAGCTGTAAAAGGAAAACAAACTATTCGACACGACTACGAGCAACTCGGAACGTGCCAGGACATGGCGAGTTCTTACTGTATACATAGGTAGCGTTGTATAATATACTTGTATACCACTGGTGTCCATGGAGCCGTATGGCGACTGGTACCTTGGGCTATAATAATTTGTCGAGTCGAGAGTGTACCTTATACATTAATTTTGTTTCACGCTAAACCCAAATTCCAATAATTGTCAGTTGCCAATGGAAACTCTGATCAACTGAGGTGAACGAGTTGTACATAGTACGTGAGGCGAGTAGTAGTCACCGAAATGGTAGACCCTTTCCTTAATAGTGGTAGAATAACAAAGTCCTTTGTTCTAGAAGTTAGTTGATGAAGAAGGACGAAATGAATTTGGTTGTCTTGGAGAGGACGCGATATGTTAGTTAGTTCTTCTTCTTGATTTAATAGCCAATGTACCTACATAAGTCCTTCGAATGACGTGGGATTAATGATATGAATTTTCCCGAGAATCTATCGTGTCAGGAGTCAATGAGCCTCTCGTGCTGAAATGGATTATTGTCATTTACATAAGACGAATGTTTTCGATATTATTGCGAAAGTTTTTGAAGAGAATATGCTTGTTTAGCAGCATATTATTTAGCTGAACTCGGCAGCCTAAGTTATGTGGCAAAAGATGGACTAATCACTTATCATTTAAAGCTTCCTCTTGCAGATAAGGCCAAAGGCGGGGATATTTTCCGAGAATTTTCGAACTCAAGACTTGCAGGGTAGCTTAATCTGGCACAGAACTGGATATCGCATCATGCCCCTAGGGCTATAGCCTAGCAGGCCGCAATCATAGCAAACCCAAAAGCCTCGAAAATTTGATAAGAGTCCGATGCGGACGAACTTACTGTTGATGCCTCATGCGAATGTTTAAAATCTAGGAACTTAGGCTCTGCTTCACGGACGTAAAGTTGCTCAATAGATCACTTGCGGAGGCCCTACGGAGCTATTGCCCGACATAGGCGGGTTCTACCTAATGATATTTTCAATAGCTTCGTCCGACATTTGGCAGTAGACGCTATCATCCTTTGAGGCTTGTATTCCGTCATAGTCATCATGTGGCTGAGAACCCAAACCTCTCGATTCCTCATCGAGCCCAAAGAGTTGGTCATTCTCTGACCTAAGCTTGTCGAACTTTTTGAAGAGACGTGAACATCCATAAGATCCATAGACACAAGCACTGAAGCAATAGAAAGCAGATCCAAATTTTGACGAATAAATCATCTTCAGTGACGAAGCAAATTTTTGTTTCAACGGCTTCGTAAACTTGCGGCATTTTAGGAGAGAATAATCTACAACAGTGGCAAAAGTCTCCGTTGCATCTGGAAAAATGTGTCATTGGCACCAGGACAGACGGCATCGTTGTGCTAAACTTCTTCCAAAACAAGAAGGGCCAACTATGTCCAGAATCGAGCCAGGATAATTGACTTTTTGGAAAACATGAACCTAGAGGACGAGTGGTTCCATCACTATAGCGTTGCATTCGAGGTTTTGCATGAAAAGTTCCCAGAAGAGGCAATGCACTGCTCACAGAGGTCGTGCGATTTAACGCCCTTAGATTTTTTTCTTCTCGAAATAACGATTAAAAGCGGTGCCAGGGTCAACCAACCGGCAACGAAATTAACCACATTACAATGAACCTCAGACTTCTCCAATATTCTACATATCAAACCCCTTTTCATTACCTGTTTATAGCCAAGGGAATGCAGGTATCTCAGATACTATGGATTCGACTAAGATCTGGGTACCTTTGAATTTAAAATTTGTAGGCGTAAGAGACCGTCAAAAACGTTGGGTTGGCAACTTCCTTCCGCTCTCTGAAACCTTTCCCCTAGATATCTTAACCTAAATGCAGCAAAACGCCACTGCACAACCAAGAGCCGATCCTGATCTCTACGAGCTAAAAATAATGGAAGCATACGACCTCTACAACGCCACTCACTGCAGATATCGACAGTCTCCTGAACATCGATTTTCCTTCCGGTAAACTTCCTAGACTATGAAGAGCTCTTTGCTGTCCAATCGGGGTTGGTAACTACTGCGACTTTTTGAAAGCCGCTCTTTAAAGAGTCATGAAAACTACATCCGCTTGCGTATGAGTGACATGTAAATGAGTCATTTGCGACATTTAGAGCTAAAGCAGTTTAAATGGCGATAAATGAGATCAAAACTAAACACCCAGATGGCTCAAAAGCATTCACCCGATGTTGCCATGCCATACCTTTAATATAAACTGAGATAATTTCATGATTTTTTTTTTTAAATGTTTATGTGGATCTTAAAGTTTTCTCTACATTATTTTTAAAGGTCATTGTGCGCGCCGTCATTATTGATAATAATTTGGGGCATTTTATTGCATCTTCAATCGTTTCAGACGAGAGCTTCGGAAGATATGTTCTCACAGTCAATATTTTTTTGAAAGCTTCTAGAGGCTGTGACTTGTACTCAAAGACCCCAAAAGAAGTCTGTAGCGCTCAAATCGGGTGATCTTGTGGACAGTGCACATCGCCAAAACGAAACATTTAACGCCAAAAATGCGTCCCCCAACATTTCCGTACGAGATATTATACATATACATATGTGCAGTGGGAACGTTGAACCACACGACCTCTAGTTCTAATACAGGAACTTATGCCAAGGTGATGAACGTGTGATGGCCAATTGCGAAAGTTACATCATGTTCCAACAAAAACACACATTTAGTGCCACCTTTTATTCTTATAACTTGCTCTACAATCCGCGAAGGACCATAGCAAAGGCTACTCTCAAATTACGTGAAAGGGACATACTATTTAAGGTTGACTCAGAATGTCGAATTTCGACACATCAATTCCCGAGCCATCGTCTCGGCTTGAATATCAGCATAGACATACGTTCAAGAAGATTAGAGTCAGAACTACTCCGCGATCGACAGTATTTTTTTTTAACTCGGTAGACATTTTGTAACGAAGATGACTTTATACTAGCTATCCGGTGCAAGTAACAGGTGCATGAATCTTATCAATAACAGATGAAGGAGTAATCTTGCAAAGGATATTTGGGCCAATTTGGGTTAACGTGGAATCAGTCACGAACTTTAAGAGTTTTACAATGGCCTAACACTACGTCTATGGTTTTAACGCCTGGAACGACTGGGTAATTGTCAGCGATGAAATTCACGCCTCTGGTTTAAGCCCGAGGGACAACGCAGTATAGAATAACCGCATTTTGGGTAACCCATACAAGTTCAAAGAAATCTTGACTAAGTGTAGAGTGCACCCCAGGAATAGCTAGCGGGATAGATAGCGGGAAAGACATGTTGATTAATGCCCAGAAGTCGATGACGGCTCATGACTCAGACTTTAATGGGTGAATCCCTATCACAGCATGCGTAAAGAGTTTTCGATTCCATCACAAAAGCAGGATAGCAAAGTGTGACTAACATGCTCCAATATGGGACTGATCATTTGTTTATGTATTTATCAATTCTCTCGGATTCAATCCGAGAAGTCCAAATTTGTGTGACACTCTCGCATATATTGTCGAGATCTCACTATTGGTTTGAATAAAGTTGTTCTCCATATGGTCAATTGGCATTTATTGTTTATTGTCATGAATAAGTAGCTAAAGATAGCCTGAGAGAAAAAAACCTACGGTTATCAAATCGAACAATCTCAGCGTCCATTCCATATCGCTACTTTTGCAAATAACACATTTTTGGACCTTTTTTTGCAACAACGCCAATGCAACACCATGCGCCGTCTGGATGGAACTAAATGTCGTCCAGTTCATGTCGGTCAATTTATGGCACAAAAAGTTGGTCATCATGGCTCGATATCGATCGCTATTAACAGTCATCATCTCACCATTTGCTGCACACCAAACGGAACATTTCTTCGGATGCAACCCAGAATTTTGGTAGTGCTATGGGCTACTTTATCTACAAATAGTCATATTACTTGTTCACGAAACCCTTCAATCAACAATTGACTTCATCACTGAAAATGAATTCTTCGTGAAAATTTGGATCCGATTCAAATTGATTCAGTTCCCAATCAACAAAAGTACGACAAGCTTGGTGGCCTTGGGGCTTCATTTCTTCCATCAATACGACCTTAAACGGTCGCAGGCACCAGAAAAGCCAATTCCTGCCGCACGTCAAGGAATCAGGAGATATGGCTTTTCAGCAGCAGCAGGAATATTCTCGTTTGAATGAGCCTTTTAGCATCGATCGGCAAGGTTAGTACTTGATCAGCAACTGAACCACTTTCCTTGAATTTCGCGATAATTCGTTGTATTGTTCTTTTAGGACGACCATTTCAGTTCTAAATATTTCGCAGTGGAAGAAAAGCGGCGAACAGAAAGCGAATTTTTATAATAAATTTTAACAATTTGAATTTCCTTTTGCGTTGGCTGTACACTTATGTAAAAGTCTTAGTTTTAGTTTTTGATTTCATTTTTATTTATATTTTTAAGAACAAACTTTGCCTAGACCAATATACTTAAAACTAGCTTTAATAACAACTAACATTAAATACCTTACTGGCCCTATACGGACACTCTGAATCAAACAGAACAACTTAAGACTATGCCTTTCGGCCTTGATTAACTTATAATAATTAAAGCAGTTCTTTTTATAGGGTTCGTGTGGGTTCAAGAGTGTACTTATGGTGTTTGTCACACAACCTGAACGGGGTGTAGATGGTTTGTGTCGAAGATGTTCGTTCACTACTCTCCGGGGGTGGTTGTTCCAGATAGGATTTTTTTGAGAGATTCGACTGAATTTGTGGCGTTGGTTGTAGTTCACAGTAATTCTTTTCCTTTCCATAGTATTAAGGTGTTATATTAGAAATGCCTACACAGAGTATGAATTTTGAAGTGATCATCTCTCATTCACAACTGATGTTCGTGCAACAATTTCTTTATATGGGAATTGTTCTTGGCTATGGACAGACTTGAACTACAGACCTTCCATACAACAGTCGATGATGGTTACCATTGCACCACGACCGCGCCCCAATGAACAAAGGCCAAGAAAAATTATACTCGTGTTTTAAAAAACTTAGCATCAGATTTTTTATAAAAAAACATATGTCTGACTAAAACTTAAACCAACCTTAACCAAAGTAATTGCATAAAAGCTCAGCTAACTATGCCGTTCGAAATAATAATATAACTAATGAAAATAAAAAATATTTGCACATTTTTAAAGCATATATGAAGTTTATTCAATTTTTTTGACATCAACTCTAACTGAGTCCAAGCACTGAGTGAGTGTCTTACAATCCCCTTCGCACTTGCGTGGATAATCGACTCCAATAATAAGCTTGTCAATTCCTATACTACCTATAATGGGAGCAACTGACAATGCATGACATTGTCTACTCTCGCGCACATCCAAGCTCTTCATAACATTTAAGACTTCTTGCTCAACGTTATGCGTTTCGGGACGGAAAGTAATTTTGAAGAACGGCAGCTCAGAACCTCAAGTAGACCTACAGTACTAAGTACCAAGGATCTTGCATGAATATGAAGGTCGACTTCTTTCCATTTGGACGACATGCAACAGAGCTTTGAATGAAACTTTCTTTCAGTGAAATACGTTGAGACCAAGCACATAAATAGAACCCTTAATTTGTTGACCAAATATTGGGAAGATTTTTAATGGCCAATGACACGTATTCCAGCTGACGAACACCTTAGGATGAGGGGGACAATGAAAACAAGATCAAGTCCAAACTTTAAAAGCACATCTTCTGAGTTTCCGTATTGTCTATTACCCACATTTCCAGTGCCCTCTTGTCAGCATCAATACAATAAGCAAACAAGTCATCGCAGTGATATCACAACCTCATCTAGATCCCTCGAATCTCTCACACCGCACAATGAATTGAAATAAATCAGCTCATTACAAGCGAACAAATTTGGTAGACGTGAAGCGTTGCACCCTCTTGACACGCTGTAAGGAACGAAACACAAGAAATAAAAAACACAAAAAATCGACAATCAGATTCACACAATCATCCCGCGCGCACCGCCTCAGAGGTTAAGATCAAATGCTGCACGGCTTGAGTGCAGCGCATATTTTCTTACTGGCCCACAAAATGCACTCGCGTCGCGTCGTAAACATCTAACCAGTACTATCCAATGGTGCTCTCCAAAAATCCAATGCGCCAAAGAGAATGGTATTCCTGCGCGGTACCCCTGGCGATTTGTGGTCTGGTGTCGGACCACAGCTTCTGCTTGTGAATCCGAAAAGGAAAAGGCAAGCTTACCTTGCAGCTTTCAATCCGCCCCTCCGCGATTGCACTTCAACCGAAAAGAGTGCATAAGCATGTCTTTATGATGTAATAAGTTATTTTATTGCAAACGGTGTTATATTGAGAAGTATGCACACGTACTAGGTCTGCTCAGGTATTTCGTGACTTTGGAACAGACAGCATGAACTGGCACTGGCAAGAGCACATTGCAAGGATGGGATAGGGAGAGTGGATTACTGGCGTGGAAGCTGAAGCATTGCCGCGCAGTAGACAGACGAGACAGTGGGACGAGTGATTTTCAACAGGCAATTCGGCGGCGGGATTGACCAAGCCTCATCGTGTGGTGTTGAACTTTTCCGCTTTAATGGTATTTGGTCTAAAAGAAGGCATTAGATGAGCCACAAAAGCTGTTGACACTTTGAAGTTGTCTATTTTTTTTTCCTTTCTGTCTTACCTACTTAGTGTTAGAGTCGATTGCGCTGCAGTTTTAGTCTGTTGAAGGCGAGGTCGCTACAGCGACGAGAGTTGGAAGTCGGATTTTATATGTCAAATTGACCATCCCTAGCTCGTGATGGAACAAGCGGTGATGTTTGTCGTTTTTTTTTTTTTAATTTCAAATGTGAGGTAGTATACTCGTGCCTTTGATTGTATGACATCTGTGAACTTGCTGGGTATACGAGTACCCTTGTCAGGAATTCCTAACAACGGAGTTTGATTAATGAAAGAAGGAACTTGGTGAAATTGTTTGCAGTTCCCACTAGGTTAGTTAGCAACTAAAACACTCTGCCATGCTTGAAAGAGGATGTGATCGATAAGTTTATAGCGTAATAGTACTAGAAAAAGATTCGGCTTCTACAAGTCTAGACAGTCTGGATTACTTGTTATTGATGAATGTTTTGACCCTTCACAGTTTACGAAAAGTCATATTTTCTGTAATAAATTTGGGGATCAATCAATAGAGATAGGTGACATCCTTACCTCTTTTCAAGTTCGTTTTGACAATATTAATGTTCTGGTCAAGACGATAATAATCCACTCCAACACTCGCATATGCAAGCAATTGTGTAGTATTGATTTTTGTAGGCCTGAACCCAAGAGTTCTAAAGTCACTGACCAGCTTGGCAGACATGGCTTTGTTTATTTCGTGTCTATATGTTGCTGTTAAATGTGGCTTTTGGATTTTCAACGAAAGAACTTACGCTATATGAACACAAGGGTTAGCACCTAGCCTCCATTTTCGTAATCCTAATCTTTACTCAACTTGGAAGCTTCGTAACTTTTTGATGATGGAGTTTTTGGAGATCCTGGACATCTCTAGGCTTCTGGGCTCCTTGCTTTTTGGCTCTTGACATCGATGAAGTGAAATTCAAATATCATGGTTTCTCTCAGAAGAGTTTTTACTTTTTTTTTGGGAAGATAAAAACCCTTATACAATAACCTAGAAAGGTACTGCGACCAGAAGGATTGTGCCAAATATGCAAATTAAAATTTGGAGGTCTCCCCTTTTTGAAAAAAAGCACACTATCTGAAGATGTTACAATTTTCGCAAATGGCGTCGTACGTCAATTATATTTGACACTTGTGAACTAGACAGCTGCATTGTATAAGCGGACAAGCAATGGAGCGCAATACCCCGCAAGAACGTGGAATAATTGTGTCGATTTTTTTGACCAATAATCGTCCGGTGGTGTTGGCGCACCGTGAATTTCGACTTCGATTTCCTAATCGTGTCGCGCCAACTGGGCAAACATTTCGGCGGTTAGCTACTCGACTCGAATAAACTGGAACCACAGGAGACCTGTGGCTGCCATTATCGCCGATCAACCAGACTACCGGCCACGCAATTGGGCATCACCAGACGGGCCCTACAGCGAATTTTAGTGAAAGAGTTATACATGTTCCCGTACAAAGTAAAAACAGTGCATCAGTTATTGCCTGGTGACCGTCAGTCGCGTGTGAATTTCTGTCCAGCCATCCTTAAAGTCAACAACGAAGATTATGATTTTGTGTCGAAAATCATCATGAATGGCGAGGCGCATTCCCACTTAAGCATTTAAGTCAATAATCTTCGTTTTTGGTGCATTGAAAATCTGCGTGTGATGCACGAAGAGCCAATATATCCACTCAAAGCCACTGTGTGGTGCGGCGTACACGTGGGAGGAGTGATTGGGCCGTATTTTTTTGAGGATACCATAGTATTGTCATACGGTCACTGTTACTGGCGAACGCTACAGGGCCATTATAAACGACTTCTTATTACCGGAATTGGATGAGCGGAACTTGATGAACATATGGTTTCAACTAGACTGTGCAACCGCACACACAGCACGCGTCACAATGGATATTGTTAATAAAGCCAGACTTCTTTCTTTTGGGCTATAGTCGCAGGGTTATGCCAACAAGCCCCTGACAATCGCAGCCCTTAAGGAGAATATTAAACAGGAAAGCGAACAGTTATCACCGGAAATCTTGCAGGTCATGGAAAATGCTATAAAACAGGTACAAATGTGTATTAGCATTGGTGACAGCTACTTGAGGAATATCACCTTTTCTATTTAACAAAAAAAAAATAAAGACTTCCATCACTCAAAATCCTTTTTTTTGTACTTAATAAAAAATAATTCAAAAACAAAATTGGATGGTTAATTTTGCGCCACCTTGTAGTATGTGTTCCACAGTCCCATCATCGTCAAGACAGGCTTGGACGCAGACGCAGGGGAAAGGTTTATTTTATTAAACTGATATCTCAGTGTCCTGATATGAAGCATCACATTTTTGATAGTACCTTTCGTAAATTTCAAAATATTTTAGGGAGTTTGTTCATAGGCTGAATGGTTTATTCAGGTGTGTTTATTATGTTTTATGTTTATGAATGTTCGGCATCCATGTAATTCTTGCTGAAAGGTAGACAATTTCTTGCAACTGATCCTTCTATTTCCAAAAATTCATTGACGGATTTTGAACTCATGCTACATGAGTACTGCAATATAGGGTTTTTCAAAGCCTGTCCAAACTTTGGTTGGGAACAAAACATATGAAATCTTATTAACTACCCATTACGCGTTCAGCGAAAGTGTGTTTCAATAAGTTGATACTTTCTCTTGCTGAATGGCATGAAGCATCATCCTAGTGCAACCATATCTCTTTTCTATTCATGCCATTCAATCGGGGACCGAAAATGTCGTTAACTTATTTTTGAAAGAAAAAATATAGTCCAACGGCTTCACTAGGCCAAAGATCGCACCCAACTGTACTTATTCCGATATGCAAAGACGTTCTGATAATCTCACGTGAATTATCTTCGATTCAAATCAGCCTTGTATGAGCTTTATTACTGAACCCAACTTTTCTATACAACAGCAGACTTAACGATTTACATGTACATAGATTCAATTCTTGCACGAGCTGGATCCTCTAAGCCTTCAACCTAAAATCTTTACGTAAAATGTTCCACAAAATGGGCTGACAAACGATGACGAACGATGCAGAATCGATTTTTCAACACTCATCTAAAATATTGTGGGGAAACGGTCCACAATACAGCAAATAGTGGTCTTCGATGGTCGATTATTTCGGATCTAAAATTGTGCAGGTGTTCTATAAGTTTGGCGCACAAAACCATAATTTTGGACTTAAATTTCTAAAATTTGGTAATCGTCTATATCATAATTGCAAGGCGAAGAAATTCAGAGACGTACGATTTTTTGAAGACTTTGTAATTTGATGTTTAGGGTTTCTGGTAAGTTTTTCCCCACTATACTACGTGTGATGATATTTTCAACTACCGCAGTATGCAAGTTCAGCCGGAAGGTGACTTTTAGCTTTTGCTAGTTTTTCATTTAAGGTTCTAGTTGAGTTTACGGTCAAAGTCATCTAACTTTTAAATTCAACGCTCCGCAGTAAAGCTGCCTAGAAAAATCCTTTCCGAATTCTCCCTTCGGATTCAACAATAATCAGTAGGAATGCTCTGCTACCCCAAAAACCACATCTCAGGAAAAGCAGACCGCGCAAAACGTCTTCAAGAGAGCACGATCACATAAAACTTCTCTCAAGCCTAGACCCTTTCAAGTCAGCTGCGGCAATTCAGTGCAAATTAGGAGCTCCAATTTCATCTCGGACGTAAGAAGGCGATTGATGGAAAAAAATCTCCTTGGAAAAGATCGCGAAAAGTACCTATGATAACAAAGAGACAGAAAAGAAATTGAATGATGTTCACGAAATCGCACTTGAATGCCCGGTTAATGGTAAGAAGTGGTGTAAAATCCTGTAGTCTGGCGAATCAAAAATAAATATGACTGGTAACAATGCCAGACCTTGGGTAAGTAGACCAAAAATGCTGAGCTGAACCCTCGCTATACCACTAAGACCTTTAAGCATGGTGGTGGTAATATAATGTAATTGTGTGGAGCTGCTTCCCGTGGCTTGGAGTGGGGCCTCTTTTTGGGTAAAGGATACGATGTACAAGCATGTATTCGTTAATATATTGTACTTAAAGACATAAGGCTGTCTTACGCCGAGTGGGAAATTCCACTGTCCTGGCAATTTCAACAAGACAATGACCTGAAAGACATTTCGGGTATAGCTCAGAATTGGTTTTCCGACAACATCTCATGACTTGGCCTGCGCAAACTTCCGACTTAAATCCTGTAGAGAATTTATGAGGGATTGTTAAGTAACGAAACCAAAGATCAACGAAGAATTATATTGTAGCAAAAGTACAGTAGGCTTGGTATGCTTTACTAAAAAGTACTTGTTTTGGTAGATTCAGTGCCTCTCTATGCAAGTCTTTATATGATCAAAAGGTTCCTGGATGCAATAGAGTCTCTTAAAACTCAAGTGTATTTGTTGTTCGTCCAATAAAATGTATTTTGTTATTGTCAAAAATGTAGCTTCATCGTTGAAGATTATTTTTCGACGAAATTCAGGATTTTCAGCTAAAAGGTTCAGTTCTTAAGTTAATTTGATCTTATAAGTTTGATCGCCACAATATGGACTAAGAGATTTCCAATTTTTGTGAACGGCATGGGGCTGAAACACTTACGGCTGGGATATTTTGCAGTCTCATTGGCACATAAGCATTCATTAGTGAATATATTGACTCGAATTTATCCACTATAGCATGCACAGCCTGTATGGTGAGGTGATTATTACAACGGGAAATTGGAGTAAGAGCCCCTGAAGCTGCGAACACCAAAAATTTCCGTAGTAATTTTTAATAATTTCCTAATGAACAACACCATGATAAAAATGTGTTATGCTTGACTGACGTTTTGATATCATAAATATAGTTTAAGGGTTGTTTATAAATCATGATAAAAAACAGGGCGAAGAAACAGGTGAAAGGAGCAATCTGCACACCCAAAACTTGAGGAACTTTACTTAGCCCAAGGCATTGTCCGAGTAATAAAATCGCGAAGACTAAGGTGGACATGACTCGTAGAATTTACACTGGCAAATGGTCAAAAGAATAATGAGTGAAAAATCCAAGACCGTCAGGACAATATAATGATGGACGAGATGGAACGACACACTCATGAAAGGGGGCCTGGCAAAGGATTGTCAACGAAGCTCTGAACTTCCGAGTTACAAATGGGTAGTAATATTAATTATAATTTATAAATCACGCCTTCAAACTATTTTTTTTTTTTAACTCGCATATTGAAGGTCTATAGAAAGCCAGTCTTTAGCCCTCTCTAAACTTGTTTAGCTCTACAAGATGCGCCTACTCAAGGCTTCATAACCTTATGATGTCGGCGGCACAGTGCGGGCAGAAGGTAAAAGGGAAGATGGATAGAGAAGAGGCCGATGGACATTGGTCTTAAATGTTTACACATTGTACTGAGAAAGGAAGACCGAATCCGGCTTCCGAGTATATTGGTAAGCATTCCTAGAGAGACTGTGTTGTGGGAGAAATATTGAAGGAGCGCAATGCAACTGGCTATTTCATCAGAGATTTTTTTGCAGAAGTAATGACAAAAAAGGGTAAGGCAGGAAACATTCCTGCGATATTCCAGCGAATCTAATGTTTTGGTAATGTTGGAGTTACCTATCAGTTTTGTATTCTATCTAGTAGGTTTAATGAGGTATTACACCGGACCAAACATGAGTGTTAAACTATAATTTAGGGCGAATGAACGCCTTATAGATTGTAGCCCGATCCAAGGGTGAGAAATATTTCTTGGAGCCTAAGCATTTCGCAGCATTCTTGACGACACTGAATATGTGGTCGTTAAAATAAGACTGTTAGTGACACCTTACCCAGTATGGAAAGCTTTTCGGTTTCTGAGATGCAAGTGCCATTCATGGATAATGGCTGCGGGTTAGTGATACGCTTTAACGACAGGAGACAGCACGGTGTTTTAGAGGTATTTAATTCCACTCTATCCTTTTTACACCATGCAATGATGCTGTCAATATCAGAATTTAATGAGCTATCGCTCACTGTTTACAACCGAAGGGCAGGGAGATAAAGTAGTGAACGAATATGAGAAGCTAAGGGTACTGTCGTCGTCAAAGAGTGAATTGGATTAGAAGTGACACACAAGAGATCAATTATAAAAATGAGAAAGAGTGTCGGAGTCAAGAGGGAGCCCTGGGGAACACCAGTATTTAAGAAATGGATGTCAGACTTCAAACTGTTGGTAATTGAGGAGTTTTCGGATTCAAGATATTTCATAAGCTGACAGTTAATCAGCGTTTCGATGACCTTGGTACGGAGGGACGTCAGTGCAATGGGTCGGTAGTTGGAGAGAAAAGAATATTCGCTTTTTTTGGTGTAGTCTGGACAAATGCTGTTTTCCACCTACTCGGTGAGAGCCCAAAAGAGTAGGAAAGGTGAAAAGGCTTACGCAGTGGTTTTACCAATGTGGAAGAACACGTCTTCAGAACTATCGGCGCAATACCAGTGATTTGTGAATGTCGAGGTCTTTGAGAACACTTGCGACTGTACGAGTGCGAAAGTGGATTTTCCACCATGGAGAATTGACGCACTTTACTACAGGAGGATACAAAGTATATTTAGGAGCTGTGAATTGGCTGCGAAGTGGGCAGCATGTACGTTATCAAGTACATTAGCGTAAGTATTGGCGACGCAGTTAAGTATTTTTATGTTTTTTACAAACGACCAGGCATTTTTGCTAGGAAGGAATTTGGTCGGATTGGAATTTATCTCATCGAATGTAAGTGTTGCAGTCATTTCTGCTTCGTATATTCTGTTTTCGGTTTTCCTCTGAACTGTTTGCCTCATAGGCCCGAAAACTTAGCTCACTCAGTCTAATAGCCTCTTTTCAGCTTAATTCAGTATTACAATATAAGTTTTTAACTGAGCCTCAAAAACCTGGGTTACACGCTAATCGGAATACAATTATTCGTGTTAATTTCAATAAGAAAGGGTTATGCGAAATGCAAAGGCTTAACTATTAAGGTAGGTCGGGAGGCAAGATTAACTGATTAATATTTTCTCCATTTCTAGTAAAGGTCATATTGGGGAACCCATAAACATTACTGACGTATTTATCAGTTGACCATTTTCAAAAGTGTCAGAGCAACGATCTTTATCTCCACCGATCGTTAAAGTCTTATTGATAGCTATGGCAGTTAAGAGCTCTTCCTCGCTTATGTCTGATGGCTATGCGAAAAAATGTGGCCTTAAAAGAATTTTACCTTTATAGGTATAGTTTTCTTAAAGTAGACAAAAGCAGAAGCATTCCTTAATCAATTATCAGATGTACGAGTATAAATGGAAATTTGCCATTTTCCAATAGATGGCGCCAACGGGGCATGCTGGTCAGAAATGTCATATGGTAAGCCTGGGGATCGGTCAGCAACTACCTATTAATGCGGTAAGAAAAGAAAAGTTTCCTGCATCATTCATGACCGGTATCGAAAAGTGGATTCATTGCGATAATCAATGTATCAACATTGACGGCCAAGCTGAATATCCATGGATCAAAGTTCGTGTTACGTATTTGTGGGATCAGCTCTGCGTGGTATATGATGGGCTATTGCGACCGAATGAAAAAGAGCCACAATGCGAATGAAAAACGACAAAGTGATCTTGCAGTAAGACAGCACTTAGCAACATGTTGCTGGAAACACTGAAGAGGGACATCCTATCCCACCCGCTGTATTCTACGGACATCGCCCCTGACTAATACTACCTATTTCAATCGATGCCGTGTGATCGGACAGGGCAGGATAATTCGAAAGAGCTAAAAAGTTGTTCAATTAGAGGATCGCCTCAAAAGACATGCAGGTTTTCTGAATGAAGGTCAAGAGATGTAGCTAACGATGACAATACTTTAAAAATAAATAAGTAAAGAATATTTTTAATACAAATAAGTGTTACGAAAAAAAGTCCTGGCTTCATCCAGCTAGTAAAAATGATCACTTTTTCCACAGCATTCACTACTCGTATATTAGTTGACGAACACTAATATAAAAAACGAACCCTCGTCCATCCTGAACCGAAATATATTTCCAATTCGATATTGTTTTATTAACTTCTCCGCAGCCTCCTGGTCAGATCCGGAGCCCAAGAAACTCGTGACGAAAACAATGAACACGAAACACAATAATTCCTTTGATATTGATTCAGCAACGTGTGGGCTCATTTGACTTTCCGCAGGTGTGGTCCATCCTGCACAATAAATGAAAAAGCAGAAAAAAAAATTGAAACCAAAACATCGGATTAAATTTTACGCAATCGTTCGAAAGATGTGCATCCAATCCATCGGATAAATTCTTTGCACGTGAATCTCCCTATATGGGTTGTCGAAATCTTGTTACTGACGGAAAAAGGATGGATCTATTCAATTGTCCATATCTTATAAGAAATAATGATTCGAAGGTAAAGGTCACGTTGAATTTGGACGGGATTATGGTCATCGAAGCGTGTGATTTGGTCGGTATTGTGAGGAGATTTTTATGCCTTAGAGATATTTCCTACACCTTTTAATACGTATAGGCTGATAGGGATATGTGTCAGAAGGACTAACCACAAGATGTGGAGAAAATATCTTCGTATTGTTATATAATGGTTTCCAAGTTACATTTTAAAACATTAGCATCATTAGATATTGAGGTTCGCCGAGAAAGAATGAATAAATTCTTTTTAAGGCGCGACTTCATCGACATAGGTGGAGAGATGGGGACGGTTTTCCTTGACAAAACAATTTTTTTGTCTTTTTAGAAATTAGTGAGGACATATATAGGTATATATGTATAAAGGTCTAAGTGGAAAACCATGAGCTTCTTGTAATGAGCCGCTGATCATTTCATTATAAATCATGTTTTAGACCCGAATCGCCAGATTTTCTACGTTAACAGGTTCCTTAACTATGGAATTGCCGCCTTTTTATTATAGGTGATCACAGTCACGGCTATTGTTTTACGTCAGCAGCTCTTGGTTTCGGACCATCTTACCCTCAGTTTTGATCATTTTCGATAACGTGTGCCTACTTCTCAACTATGGTATGCCTTTTATGCAAAAATAGGCATACAACAGCGTAGTCCAGGTGGTTCAGCAAGAGACCATGGCATTCCCCCGTTCCCCGTCAACAGTGCTGCTCTAACAGATCGCTTATCACATAAAGCTTTAAGTCTTCTGCAGTGGCCACTCTAGACGAGCACTCTGTTCATACGGTCAAATACCTTTTCGATAACAATCAACAGCAGGTGAAGCAGTGGTCTGTGTTGTGTGCAAGGGTGAGTTAGAGGTTTAGCCTCCTGGCTACAGCAGATAGCATGTATTCACCCCCGGCACTGCATTCGATTTCCCAGTGTGGGAAGCTCGATAATTATTCTTCGTCCACCCATCAGAAAAGTTGTCAGCTTTTCAGGGTCTCTCTATAAGCGGTCGGTCGAAATCATTGGAGGTGCTTCATTAGATAGCTCTGAGTGAATACAAATAAAGCCTACCGTCCTGTTGCTTGGATCTTTCATCTTTCAAGCTAGTCGTTAACCGAACTAAGCAAAATAAAATTGTCTTGACTCTTGGCTATAGCTGCGACTGTTTGCCAGTGCTTTAGTGATTCTGTGAACCGGTTTAATGTCGCACCTACTTCCAGCTTCATTTGCTAATGCAACTAGTGCGTTCGAGGTGTTATACTTGTCACACCTCGCGCCAGTTTCGGCTGCTCTCATTTTCATGATGCATAAGACCTCTAGGGCCTTTGTCTTTACTCGTAACTCTACAGCCACCGTAGAATGGTTGTAATGCAGTCTTTAAGCCGTTCTGTTCTCTGACTCCCACCATGTTAGGCAGCATTGTGATTTTTCTGTGCCCTAAAGACAGCTTCTTGCTTTATATTGAAACCCAAACAAGATGAGAGTGATTGCAAAAATCTATAATCTCCTCATCATTGCGGTTGCCTAGCCCATCTTTCCCGGCGACCTGTTAGAACCCTTCATTTCCAGAGCATGCCTCCATTACAAAGACTATGTGTGAGGTATTGTACTCAATGTGACTTGACTTGGAGGATTGTAAAACCTGCTAATAGTTCTCAAACGAGGATTCTGTACGAGCTTAGCACTGTATGAATATAAGGATGACCCGTCATACTCTACCCTAAAACCTTGCCATCAATATGAAGGTACCAGGAAATTGGGCCTTTTAGCTCACTCTTTCGGAAAATAGCAAGACAGTGTTTCTCATTGGGAAGTGGTACTCCCATCTGACAATCTTACCTCACTCATCAAATCTGGCGTTGCATTCCTCATTTCCCGAGTCGACGAGCGTTTTACATTCCAGGGTCCGATCTTTGGCCGGGCACAACATATGTATGTTATAAAAGGCGTCAACAGTTAACGATCATCAACAGCTTAACGTTGATTCTTGTGTCATTGTATATAGTCAATTACACAAAGGCCAACGCTATCTAAATTAGTGTTAAGGCTTTTACAATCAGCTTTCTGGTAACGGGTGGCTTTTTTAGAGCTATACAAATTGAATATGAAGTAAAACACTTAAAGCTAATGTTAATGTCTATAATATTAGCTTCATTTAATAGATAATTTTATGCCATTATGCCTTAAAGGGCATATGCGTGCCATAGCTGGCTCAACTGAGCGCAATCGTGAAGTCCAATTTTCGACAACTTTATCGAGCAACTGTGGCCGTATACCAGCAATTGCACGGCGAATGTTGTCTTCTGAATCGTCCAACGTCTCTAGTTTATCGGCATAGACTAGTGACTTCACATACCTTAAAAGAAAGTAATCTAAAGGTGTGAGATCAAAGGATCGTGGAGGCCAGTTCACAGGTCCATTAAGCGAAATCATGCGCTCAGCAAATGTTGACAAGCCATGTTGCGCCATCTTGTTGAAACCAAAGCTCTGGCATGTCAATGCCATTCAACTGAGGAACGAAGCAGTAAGAAATCATGTTTCAATAGCGCTCACCATTGACGGTAATATTTTGGCCGGCATCGTTCTTAAAGAAAAATGGGCCGATGATTCCACCAGCCCATAAAGCACACCAAACAGTGAGTTTTAATGGTTGTACTGGCGTCCCGCAAAGATTTCTGGGTTCTCTCCATTTTCGGCAATTTTGCTTGTTTACACATCCATTTAACCAGAAATGGGCCTAATCGCAGAAAAAAAATTTGCGTAGAAAGTGAGGATCAAACTGAATCATGTTTTCGGCCCATTCACCGAACCTATGACCATCACGCAGTTTTAACTCTTGCACAAGCTGGATCTTATAAGCTTTCAAGCCTTTTCCGTAATATTTACCACAAAGTGGATGGACATGTGGATAGATAATAGCTTCTTCTCTGGGGCTGTTTGCCATCTTTGGGGATGCACTAGAGTGTAGGTGGTGCGAAAACGAATAACTTGCTCAGATAGACTAACTACAAATCAGCATTCAACCGTCAAATTGACAATCTGCAAAACCCGTGTTGCCAGTTTAAAAACCAAACCTCTACAAAAACCTTTTGTAAGGATTCAAACAAGTGGTTATAGGAGGACACTGCTAGGAGCAAGCACTTCCGAGCAAACTTGATTTTTACACTACCATCCCAAGCTATGTATATTTCTGAGCAGCGCTAAAAAGATTAGGATCAGAGGTAGAAACTACTGATTTAGAAATTAATTCGAAATGAAGATGCACCATTTACAAATGTCCAAAAGACTATCGCGAGCATGTTAAAAAGGCACAAAAAAAGAGACTTATAGAAAAATCATCAGGTCTCATGATCCTGACTTATATCAGCGTCGAGCCACAATATATTTTGATTGTAACGATTTTTCAAGGCGCTCCCCTCCGAGCCTTAGACCTGGATATACCTCATTCTTCTCAAAAAAAAATTCTCAGTGAGCTAAAGTTTTTTAATTTTTGTTTCAAGATTTCAGAGAATTGTTGCCTAAGACTACTAAGGCTTCTCCAATGAGGCGGAAGTAGGTAAAAGGATATTTCTTTGGATAGCTCTGGTCTATTCGTGAAGGCCGTAATCAATTTAGTATGACAATTCATAAACAAAAAAACTGCCTTAGAATTGCTGATGTTCCAAATCTTCTGAATTTTTTTTTTAAATAAAATAGTTCGATGTCAAATATGTAAAAAAGAGAGAGTTTTGATGCTGGGTACCAGAATCACTTCCTCCTTTTCTAACTAATCTTTATCGCCGAGGCACAGAATCTACGAACTCTTGTTATAAGAAGCAAGAACAAAGCTGTTTCTAATATTCGTGAGCATTCGACGAACTAGAAAATTCTGCTTGGAAGACAATGCATTAAGAACTCTCAAGAAAGCAGCTAGGTTTAGAGTTTCGAAGACCCCAACCCGTAATCAGCCGGTTATTTTCAATTCATCGATGTAGAAACTAGCGCATGGTAATTACAGGTTTTGGGTAGCGTGGTTACACTCTGGTCTAGACTTTAAGTCTAGAATGAAACTTCGGAACTCGGCGAAGGCTAGGGTGACTCTTGGAGGAGGTATATTTTTAGTCTTCTACCTTGCAAAGCTGGGGTAGGGAAGAAAAAGGCTTTCCTGTCTGTCCGTCAGTCCTTCCGTCCGCACGCATATATTAGGGCAAACTTGCCGATTTGCTATGAGTCTAAGGTTTGGCTGTGTTATAGAATATATGCATTTGAGTTGGTAGCAACCGGCTTTAAAGGTAAACGTTTGCAAAATTCAAGGTAGAAGACTTGAAATTGTAGCTTAGCTCCTGGTGAACTGACCTCATCTTGTTTGTAGTAAGAAAGACTTGTTCATTTTTGGGGGATATATATTGAGGTTACAGGTGGTGGAAGCCTTACGCATTCGCATCTTAAATAGGTAGATTTTTATTTTTTTTTTTCATAGATAAGGCTTTTACATAAATATTACTTGCTCAGAGATTTGATATTTGAACTATATCTTTTATCTGTAAACTTTTATTATTTTTTTCTTTAATTTCTTTTCTATTTTTTAAGATTAGACATTACAATTGGAGGAAAACTATGACAAAAAAACCTTCACTTAATATATTTAGTAGGATTTAGCATTTAGGCCAATGGATTTGCCAAGGATAAATCAATCAATAATTTAGTAAAAAGGTATGTATGTATAAATACATAAATAAATTAATAACAAAAAAAAAATAAATGTTAGATAAATAATAAATAAATAAATAAATAAATAGATAACGACAAATAAATGGATAAATAAATAATACATATACGCATAGATAAATAAATAAATAATTAAATAAGTAAACAAAAAAGGTAAATAAACAAAAATAAAATCAATATAATCGAATTAAATTTTGTGTTAACATATTTTTCGAGTCATTACATCTTAAATAAAACTTTTCATTGAGAATTTAAATTTTCTTGATGGACACCAGATTGTTCATGTAGAAGATGTTGGGAGAAAGCCATGGTAAATTCGACATCATTTTCAAAATGTTATTTTGCGAAACCTGTAGTTTTTTTATATGAGTTTTTGCACAGTTTCCCCAAACCGGGCAGACATACATAAGTACAAGATTATGGGTTGGAAAATTACTTTACAAATGATAATTTTGTTAAATTTACTCAGGGGTGATTTCTTGCATAGAAGGGGGTATATCATTTTGCTTACTTTATTAAGGCTATTTGTGATATGGTAGCTACAGATTAACCTCTTGTCTGAATATACACCCAGATATTTGACAGAATTAACCCGTGAGATATCACAACTGTTAATTTTTAGCTGACCAGATGGTAAGGCACTTTTCTTTTTCTAGCGAAAAAAAAGTAATCAGAAATTTTATTTACCCTATGCTGTAAATCATGTTCAATATTATGGCCTAAAGTATTTGAGGTGAAAATAGCTGTGTCATCGGCGAACATTGCAACTTCGCAGTTCCATATTTTTGGAAGATCAGCAACATAGTTAATATACAATAGTGGGCCTAATACTGACCCTTGAAGTACACCCGATGTTATATTTTTAGTGGTGAAGATATGTTGTTTAAGTTAATTTGAAATTTTCTATTTTCGAGGAAACTTTTTATAATCTTTACTAGATATAAGGGACAACCAAATAGTTTTAGCTTGTTGAGAATACCGTTATACCACCGTTAGTCTTAGATGTAGGATTTCAAGGAGCAATTGTGTGTCTAACACGCTAGCAAAACAATTGTTAGACAAGGTTTGATAGTGGCCTCCATTTCTAGAGCTTTTTAAGTTTAGAAACTCTGTAGAAATTTTCTTCTCGAAAGTATAATTTTAATTGAGTCACAAACATTTATACTCGTATAACGCGATGGAAATTTAAGAGTTCTGATGATTTTCTCTACTCCGTTTTCCTCTCCGGGAAAGGTAGTTGGGAATTGTACTGCTGAATCAGTATGGGTCCTTAATGGTCTTAGCCGGATGCCATCAATCGGACTGAGTTCAAAGTTTACAAATCAAGAGCAAATTGCTGTGGAAATTATCTTAATTTTAAATGTAACCTAGTGACCGATTAGAGGATAGAGATTTTGGTAATTTTTTTGCCAAAGAAACAACAAACCTACAAGTTGAAGCAAAGTTGTCGAATGTCGCTTTCCTCAGTTAGTACCTATAAAACCAAATATTTGGATCACCACCAAAAGCTTATCGGGAGATTCCATATGAACTGATCCAGAAAATCACCACAACTGTGCTAATCTAAGTAAGAGATTACAAATTTTTATGTTGCGCTTAAAGGATGTCGTCTCAAGAATATCCTAATCGTGATTCTTATTTTTTTTATTTGATTGGTGATCCAATTTCCAGACAGGATATTCATTGATTCCATCTACATCTGGCCATACTATTAATAACTAGTGACGTCGACAACCAAATTCCAAATCATATTCTTCCAGCAATATCCTGCACCCCTGATATTCTAGAGATAAATTTAAATTTCGGCTTTATTAATTAAACACAGAGTAAGTACAGCATACCCCTTCATTTAGTCGCCAGCTCATTTCTCACAACTCTAGCAAATTAATTTATTTGACAAGTGCGGGTTATCCCGTCACAAAATCACATTTGCATAGCCATCTCTTTACATTTCCATCGAGTCAGGGAAGATTACACTCTTTTTTCCCATAGCTGAAAGGAGTGACCCTCCTGCCGAGGGTCATTACTTCCTGCATCAAAAATCAATGCATTAGCAGAAGCATCAAAGGAAGTATCGGATAGAATTTCATTTCCCCACGATCTGCATAACTCGATCTTCCTGCTCCTGATCAGCAGTGGATGCTGCGAAATTAAAAGTGCAAACACGCACAACTGGCTAAGCACCTTAGATAAACCAACAACAACAGCGACCATAAATTGTTGCATGAACAACCCATCGAGGACACGAAGTCCAATAAAAAAAAATATTCAACCCTTAGGGTAAAAAAAAATCCATGGGTTAGGAACCGATCAAGGAGAATAGGAAGATAATATGAAAGGGCAACTGACAAAAAATGGAATAAGGAATATTTAACCGAGAAAAAAACCGTGACCCATGTCAAGACCCTCAGCATAAATAAGAGACAAACAGATCTGAATATAAAAAACGGATGTGTGCATATCAAAAGGATGTTTTATTACTTTCACGATAGGGGTAAGTTAATTCGCATACGGAACTTCCGTGAGACATGAGCAAGGTTATTTAATGCCACCGAAGCGCGAATGCATCTGCTCCCGGCTGGAATCACTGTTTGGGCAATTGTTTGGATTTGATTCGATGCGGTCTGTTAGGTGATTTTGGATTTGGGAATTGTCGTTAGGAGGAAGCAAAAATATCAGGTAATACATAAATCATTGAAAATATGCCCATTATCAAAATTCAGATGCTAGGATCTACGATCGGTTGAATGGATCATTCAAAAATGGAAGCTTTGTGAACCTGGTTTGATGTTTTATATTCGACACCTAGGCAATCCAGATGAAAATTACACTCGAAGCAAGAACACTTAAAATTGGTTGGGAGAACTGTCATAACTCTATAACTCTGTTCAAGAAATGTTAAGTTTGGGCTCCTAACCAACAAAATTAAATGCACAAAGCACCTCTTCTAACTCTGCAAAAAATGTGGAATCGATGTAAATGCCTTATTATGTGTTCAGGATAGTCTTCAAGTACCTTACCAACAGAAAGTTAAAATATGTTAAGTGCAAGAGCTAGGAGTACATTTCACTACATTTCCACGGGAATACCACAAGGTTCCATCCTGGGTCCTCTATTGTGAAGGCGTACTACGGCGTTCAACCGACAGCTATTGCAACCGTTGCTCGACTAAGTTACTTTACAGGAAGCAAAATACAATTCATAAAAAAAAAAACTTTGGTACTTTAAAAAAAAACTGTACGAACCAGACATTCATTCCACTAGTAGTTTCTACACAACATTGTAACACAAGTTAAGTTACTCGCAACATGTAACCTCTCGTATCCTAAGACTCCCTACTGACAATATCAATCTGTAACGTGAGAGTCGACGCACTGCACAGACATAACTGGAGTCACGGATTGAAAAACTTCTACATCAGAATTCATAGCGTAAAATTATCAAAAAATTAGGAAGATATTTAGGACCTACGAGTAAAGCTTCCGAAAACGTCAGGTAATGAAGCAGGCATATATGTAGGCAAAAATAATTGTAGAGCCACTTTCATTTTTTTCGGTGGGGAATAAGGTTCTCGAACAGGTGATCGCAGTGAAGCAGTGAAATTTACTTTCAAAATTCTTAGCTAAAATCAGCTTTGAAAATCAAAAATGTAAGCCGATTACTTGAAAAGTTTGGTAATTGGTAATCTAGAGAAAAAGTAAAATCATGAAATGTTGTATTGGAAAATCCTTTGATATGTCAAAAAAAAATGAGGAAAATGGAGACAATTTGAAAAGGGGTGTCATACTGAAAGGCGGTCAAAACGGCGAAGAGCAAAGATTCCTTTTACCAGTCAAATTCCACTCGATGCATACTCGTACTTCCAAGCGTCAGAAAATTTTTCCACAGCCGCGTTGCTTCTAAAGTATACGTGTACATACTGGGACTGCTTTTATAAACCTGTCGGATTCGCCAATAAGCTACCTCTCACCTATTACAAAAAATGAATTAAACATAACGACGCTGATTGAGAAACGTTTTGACTCTGAGACTCCATGGTTTATTATTATTATTATTATTATTGGCCTCGTTGGCCACCATTAGATCCGAGGCGCGGCCTTCCTGCCGGTCTTTTTCCTATGAATTTCCTACTCATTATTCGTTTGACAGTTCGTCTATAAACGGATACTTCATCGCCAAGAAGCACGGGTTAACCATATGCAGCATTTAATTTATTTCGATCCTTATGCTGTTTTTGACAAACAATATGGTACCCATACATTTTAACTCATCCATTTTATTAAAGCGTGTATCGAGTGCCAGGTTTGGACTGACCCAAGTCGGCTAAGGGCCATATACTTGATTTTCTCATCATTAACTTCTAAGCCTACTTCCTTTCCTGCCATTATTAGACTTTCTACATTTCTCTTAATAGCTTCCTCTCTATCTCCCAGCAGGTCCAGATCGCCAGCGTAAGCTAGAACGAATGTTGATGAAGGGTTAGTCCCCCCTCATTTTCTCGAATTCTAGCACTCAATTAAAAAGAAGGCGTATCCTTGTTTTAATCCTTCACAATTCACACATATTTCAGATAAGACGTTTTTACATGAACATGTCCTATCAGAAGCCTTTTTAAAGTCATCAAATAGTAGGCGTACTGTTTCGTAAAATTCCAATTTCTTTTCCTGCCGTATAGTGAAATTCTAGTCACTCGTTGAGCGGTTCCGTCTGTAGCTACTGAAGGTATTCTCCGATAATTTCCTTTGGGTATAATATTAGTCTCTTTAAGAGAATATTTGACAGCACAAAGATAGCAAAAGTAGCAAAGTTATTTCCCGGTAATTGTTTTACTGTGTTCAGCCATCCTTTTTAAATACGGGAATGATGACCGATTTTTCCTATTTCTCGGGGATAGTTTCATGGTTCCATATAGTTGTGATGAGCCCATGTAACTTATCTGTTAAGTCCTCTTGAATATTTTATTAATTCTGATGGGGTTGATTCCTGCGGCCTTTTTATTGCTTATTCTTAAGCTGATGGATTGTTTCTTTTAATTCCTCAATGGTTGGCAGTTCTAACTAAACCTCTGTTGTTTGGATAACACCGTTGCTACTGGCTCTGTATGTACATTCAGCAGTTTATCGAAATATCTCCTTCATTGGGCTGCAACTCTTTCATTGTCCAAAACGTATTGAGTTTAGTCCTGCATACATTGCTCTCGCGGTTTTAGCCACACACTCTTCCTGAATTTCAGCAAAATTTCCTTTGCCATTGTCGCTTTCTGTACCGAAGGGAATGGCTAACTGCCTTTCGTACGCGCTCTCTGCGCTATTTTCCAGCGCTTGAAGTCTTAGAACATTACAGCTTTTACATTTTCCTCACAGTCTCCGTCGAAACAAGGCTTTCCGCTACTTACTTTAGAGCACTTTTTAAAGAAGACAATTTAGTCTTGTTTCGTGGTTAGATTCTACGCCCTCTAGTAGGGTCAACTAGTTATTAATAATTTGGATAGTTCCCACCCACCTGATAGAAGGTAAAAAATACAACTGCCGGATAAGGTACCACAGTAACATCGTTAAATTTTTGGCCGCATAAAATTGCAAAAAGTAATTCTCAAATTATTTTAAAATTCAAGTGTTTTATAGCGAAATAATGTCATTTTACCTGTTGCCCGAAAAGTGTTAAATAGACATACCCAGCTCTTCAGGAGGAAGGCCTAAGAAAATGAGATCAAAATGAGAGTGCTTTGGAAAGGCTTATGCCTTCTGGAAATGTTGCTTTAAGTTTCGAAGCAGCGAAAGGGCTTGAAAGTCAGCCGATGGACAGATAATCAAAAACTGCGTAAGCTAAATCAAAAAGAGGAATAAATCGGCCCCAACGTGAGCTTGGAAAAACCAGGGCGAGTCTTTGAAGCCGCATCATGTCAAACAGACAATAAAACACTGATGTGGTTTCATATTGCAGTGGGGAGGCGTGGATGCTATCGGTGTTGGAAAATTACACCTGATAGAGGGCACAATGGACTAAGGCGATCCTATAAATGAGATATGCCCTGTCCTTAGGGTAAAATTGTTTTCCAGAATGACAGAGACCGTAAGCACATGAACACAAAAATGCAGGTTTGGCTTCAAATGCTGGCGTTTAATGTATCATTGGCCAACATAAAGCCCAGATATTATCCCAATCGAGAATCGTTGAACTTACTTGAAAACTTCCCTTGGAAAAAAAATTATGATAAGCTAATTAGACTACAATAGGGAGAATATGTATGTCAAAACTATGTCTTATACGGGATTTAATTAGAGGTAGACAGGTAAGTGAATTTTTAATTCATTTTTAAACCTCCTCTTATCTTTAATTTCAATGATGTGGCCTTGGAGGGAGATCCAGAGCAGATTGGTGTTAACAAAGAATTGAGTTCAGATGTCAAATTCAGATGTCAAATAGAAGAAGCGCGGAATTAATATTTGACTGGTCCTAGTAGATGCACAAAAAGTTATCCTATTAAAGAGGCTTAGAGGTTGACTTGTATGTAAATATGTTGCTGTGCAACATTATGATTGATCGAAATGTCAGGAGATACATAGTCAAATGAGAGACCGCAGATCAGCTTCGAACAGTAAGAAATGTAATCAAAATGACGGCGGGTAAATGTATAGCAAGCGCGTTGCTGTAAGCGACATTCATCTTACGATTACTAACTGCATCGCATTTTCCATAGACTTCGCACCCATGAGTAAGTACGGATGTGGTTAGGATCTTGACTCAAAGGGTTCGAGTTGTTATGGCCATGAGGTGTTGACTCACCTAAAAGGAGCGAAGGATCTCATACACTTTGCCAACGCAATCTTTAATGTGATCATTCCAGGTAAGTAAGAGTCGTATTGAATGTCATACCAAGGTTTTTAGGGGTGTCCACCTATGGTCTTTCTGCATATGACAATACATTTAGTCTTATTAGCATTAAGGCGAAAGAAGTTCTGTTTACATCAGTTGTACATTTTTTCCAGATCGGAGTTGATGCACCTAATACAATGCTCTACCGAGTCGGTAAAACAACTAAGGTATAGCTGGGTGTCGTCAGCGTACATTTCAATGGTGGAGTAAGAAACGAAAGAATGTAAAATAAAAAAGGACCCAAGATAGATCCCTGAGGCACATCGCACTGGTTGGGGAGAAAATCCGACAGATTCGGGACGGCTGCCCAGGAAGACGGAAGACTGACGGCGGAATTTAAGAAATTTAACACCCTAGAAAGTTTGTCACATAAAATCGTATGATTGACTGTGTGAAACGCTTTTGAAAATTGTAGAGGTGCGAGAAACGTGCATTGGTCGATGTCGTATATAAAACGTATTAATTTGCTTCTACATGATCCTTTTAAAGAATTTCGGAAGAAAGGAAAGAATTGCAATCGGTCAAAATTCGGTACATCTTCCAAAGCAAGGAAAAACACTCGTCGTAAAAATCTGGTTGAAGATGTGAGTAACGAATGGCAAAAGCATTAGGAAGATTATTTTAAAGAATTTGGGGTGGATCATTTTCACTCAAAATCCATTGGATTTTATGGAAAGCAAACTCTCCACTATATAAGCCTGTTGAATACAAGAAAAAGTGAACGACTCATTGGGAATGAATTGAGAGTTTGTATTTGGGTTGCTGTTAGACGTGATGGAAGAAACGTTGATTGGGGAGTGAGATACGATATTTCTATTTAACTCATTGCCATCAATGTCATCAGGATTTCTACTTATTTGCTTGCCTACACCAATCTCCTTGAGATTTTTCAACAAATGTGTGCCGGTTAGCGAGGCATCCATATTGAGAAGGCGACAAAACGTTCTATAAAACTCTTCGACTCTGAAATGCTTCCATTTGGTGTAGGCTTAATCCTGTTAGTTCATTAGCAAGGATACGTGATTATTAAAGAGATAATTTGCTTTAGATTGTATGAATTCAACTTGTTGGTTGGGTGAAGACATGTAATAAATTCTTCCCAGTTTATACTACGCATGTCACTTTCCAGCTTCGAGTAGTCAATATACCGAAATTCTCTGAATTGAGATGTGTTGGTTGAATCATTGATCAAACGTTAAGTAGATGCGATCATGCTTGGAGAAACCGGGGGCGGACAACTGGTCATAGAAGAGAGCCTTACTAGGACCACTAGTTGTGCTAGTTGTACCACCGTGATGGGTTGGGATGACGGAATTGAAGTTAGGAGCGGTTAGGGAAACATCTTCAAGCAGCGAAGTAAACTGGGATAGATTAATAGTCTTAATAGGTATATAGAATACACCAAGAAGAATGGAGTCTTCCTTAGTTGGTAGTTCTTGGAACAAGCAAATCATATCAAACGTGCATTGGGACTCGCATAACTATAACTTTTATACTCCGGAAGATTCCATCCATACATACGAGAGTGGTCCGATAAGTACTTAGCCTCACCGCCAGATGGCGCCAGTATCGCAAGAGCAACATACTATCGTGTAGTACATTCTAGTAGACGCTTACTGTCGAAATTTCAGCTGGATCGGACTCGTAGTTTTTTTTCGACCGCGTGTGGAAGCGAGAGTGTCCGGGGATTTTAGAAAAGTGGAAAAAGGGCAATATCGGTCGGTGATTCGATTCTTGTATTTGGAAGGGAAATCGCGCAGCGAAATCGTGAGACCACTTCAGAGCAGTGCTTGACGCTGTTTAAGCGCAATCCGAACGAGTTTCTGCATCGGATCGTGACAGTCGACAAAACATGGATCCACTGGTATACACCAGAGACCAAGGAACAGTGGACTTCACCCGGCGAACGTTCTCCGAAGAAGGCGAAGACTGTCCCATCGGCCGGAAAGGTGATGGCCACCGTTTTCTGGGATTCACAAGGTGTGATCTATGTACATCGACTACCTGGAAAGGGCAAAACGATCACAGGACTGTACTATGCGAAATTATTGGCCGATTTGACACCGAATTGAAGAAAAAGCGGCCCCACTTGGCGGTGAAAAAAGTGCTCTTCCACTATGATAACGCACCGGCTCACACTTCCGCCCTCGCCACGGCCAAAATGGTCGAATTGGGCTACGAACTGCTTCCCCATCCATCGTATTCTCCAGATTTAGCCCCATGCGACTTCGTTTTGTTTCCAAAGTTGAAAAAGTCATTCGCCGAGCAGAAATTTCAGTCGAATGAGGAGGTCATCGCCGCCACGGAGGCCTACTTCGCAGACCTCTAGAAAACGTATTTTTCAGACGGGTTAAAGAAGTTGGAGCATCGCTGGGTCAAGTGTATCGAGCTAAAAGGAGACTATATTGAAAAATAAATCGCCATTTCTCCAAAATTTTTGTTTTTCTTCTGTAGGCTAAGTACTTATCGGACCACCCTCGTACATGACAACCCTACCCCCAGGACGCTTAACTTTGTCACCACGAAAAATCTGATAACCCTCCACTTCAAATAAATTAAGATCGTTTTGAATGATATCTTGACCGATTAGATCAGAAGAGAACCATGTCTCAGAGACACAAGTAATGTCAACCCCTGAACCAACAAATAGACAACGAAATTCATCCATTCTAGGCCGCAGACTCTCTGCATTAATGTGGCAAAGCTGAAGACCTTGCTTTTGTTTAGCAAAAACATTTCCATAGTCCGAAGGATATGATCATCACTTGGCTCTGAAACGACTCTGTCCCAGCCAGTTGAATTTTGACAAAAAATTGAGAAAGGAAGTGACATGAATCAGGCTTCTTCCTTCCTTCCCTCCATTCAAATCTTAAGTGGATAAGCACTAACATAGACAAAAACCTGATTGCTGTTCATCAGTCTCAAAATCAAGATCTCAAGAAAGTGAAATCTAGAAAGGCACCTGTAAGCTTTGCGTTTTTTTACCTGAATGTAATCAGAAGGTCTAGGACAAATACGACAATCCTTGCCCATTTAAAGGAGTTCTGCTTGAAGATGATATGATTTGTTTCTAAAATCAATCTTCGATAAAAGACAATGGGAGAGTAAAACCGTCAATAAACAATATTTTTCGTGCTCTGTTTCAAAGACATAAAGTCAGAAACCAGTTGTGAAAACTATGGAAATGCATGATCCTAATTGATCGCCATTAAATTCAGTCGGGACACATTTGTTTTCCCAATGAGGATACACACAAAAACGAAAAAAAAAAAACGAACATCCAAGATGGTCCCCAGCCTTGGAAACAACGGCGAAAAACGAAAAACTGGAAAACTGAGAGTAAAGGAAAACTGCCCCATACGATATCCCTTGGCGGAGGGATATTCTATTTTCACAGATGGGACGGATGGACATAAATAAATTCTCCAGACAAAGTGGATGTCATGCATTTTTCCATCAACGTACACTCCCAGTGACACAAGGGGTATAACACCACACCACCACAGTCAGCTACCGTCAGTCAGTCACTTACTAAGAGTCAGTCTGAGACCGAGAATGAGAGTTTCCTTTGGTCTTCTTCATTGAATCGCCCCATCATGCCGCAACATGTATGTACATACGAATGCACATTAGCGACCAGTACGACTTGCGCCGGTCCTCGTCGGTCCTCTTCGCTGTCGTCTTTGTCAATATAATATATCGTACTATGAGTAGACTGCTGAAATGCTTCGTACAACCGAAACGGCAGTTGTTGCCGCTGATGGTCTAACTGTGTCCCTTAAAAAACACATGGAACACTAAAAATAGCCACCCTCATGATCTAAATGATGGGAAGACAACAACGCTCTTCCATAAGGTTCCTTCGACCAATATTATTTATCCCGCGACCAAATGATACGTACACAAAGAAAAAAAAAAATAACATAAAGCAACAGGAAAAAAATCACATGGTAGAACGCCAGTCCGTGAAGAAGACGCGTCGCGTCGCTGATGGTGTTTGCTCCCATTCGTAACACAACGGATACACGCATCCACGGACTTTTATTTATAGATCGCGGGACTATCCGCCTATTGTGTACCGGGTCGCTGGGTATACGACTATGTCAGACGTTTGGCACTGCGCTTCCCAATGTTTACACATGGGGCCATAGACAACGCATCCCTATTTCGAAAGTACAGTCAAAGTCAAGTTCAATGGGAAATGGGAAAATGCAACCGTTTCTGTTGCAGGCGTCGTTTTCTAATTACTAGAAAACACATTTTAGAAAAAAAAAAAAAGTACAAGCCCGCTACGGTGGTGTTGGTGTTCGGCTGGTGTTGAGGGAGACGATCTATCCGCAACCTGGGTGCTTATAAAATCTGTTGTCCAAAACTGGTATATGTGGTCTGTGCTATGGGCTGTAGCTGGGTGTATTGGTACGAGATTTGAATTCAAATTCTATTCGGTGGCACATTGCTGCTCGTGGAGTGGTTTATTTTTGGAAAAACATCATCTCAATGCAGCGATGTGACAATGCGGAGAGACCCTTGAAAATTTGAGAGGTGACTTTAACAACCCACACGTCAAATTGATAAAAATCATTTGCAATTCGATTCTCATCTTTGGTTACTAAAGTTTGAAGACTAAACATGGACTTCGATTATGCAGGACGGGATAGTAACAAGAAAAAGAAGTTTGTCGCTGTGGCAACTTTAAGACTCTAGTTCTCATAACAGCAACAAATTTTTTGGTTGACCATTTCCCAACACTATATGTGGCCAAACGACGACGGCTATGGCCAGTCAGGCAACACTGTATGTGGCCAGGCGGCTATAGCCAGCCCAGGCAACACTATATGTGGCCAGGCGGCTATAGCCAGCCAGGCAACACTATATGTGACTAGGCGGCTATAGCCAGCCCAGGCAACACTATATGTGGCCAGGCCAGTCCAGCAACACTATATGTGGCCAGGCGACTATAGCCAGCCCAGGCAACACTATATGTGGCCAGGCGGCTATAGCCAGCCAGGCAACACTATATGTGACTAGGCGGCTATAGCCAGTCCAGGCAACACTATATGTGGCCAGGCCAGCCCAGGCAACACTATATGTGGCCAGGCCAGCCCAGGCAACACTATATGTGGCCAGGCCAGCCCAGGCAACACTATATGTGGCCAGGCCAGCCCAGGCAACCCTATATGTGGCCAGGCCAGCCCAGGCAACACTATATGTGGCCAGGCGGCTGTAGCCAGCCCAGGCAACACTATATGTGGCCAGGCGGCTGTAGCCAGCCCAGGCAACACTATATGTGGCCAGGACAGCCAACACTATATGTGGCCAGGCCAGCCCAGGCAACACTATATGTGGCCAGGCGGCTGTAGCCAGCCCAGGCAACACTATATGTGGCCAGGCGGCTGTAGCCAGCCCAGGCAACACTATATGTGGCCAGGCGGCTGTAGCCAGCCCAGGCAACACTATATGTGGCCAGGACAGCCAACACTATATGTGGCCAGGCCAGCCCAGGCAACACTATATGTGGCCAGGCGGCTATAGCCAGCCCAGGCAACACTATATGTGGCCAGGCGGCTGTAGCCAGCCCAGGCAACACTATATGTGGCCAGGCGGCTGTAGCCAGCCCAGGCAACACTATATGTGGCCAGGACAGCCAACACTATATGTGGCCAGGCCAGCCCAGGCAACACTATATGTGGCCAGGCGGCTATAGCCAGCCCAGGCAACACTATATGTGGCCAGGCGGCTATAGCCAGCCAGGCAACACTATATGTGACTAGGCGGCTGTAGCCAGCCCAGGCAACACTATATGTGGCCAGGCGGCTGTAGCCAGCCCAGGCAACACTATATGTGGCCAGGACAGCCAACACTATATGTGGCCAGGCCAGCCCAGGCAACACTATATGTGGCCAGGCGGCTATAACCACCCCAGGCAACACTACCCATATATGTGGCCAGGCGGCTGTAGCCAGCCCAGGCAACACTATATGTGGCCAAACGACGACGGCTATGGCCAGTCAGGCAACACTGTATGTGGCCAGGCGGCTATAGCCAGCATAGGCAACTCTATATGTCGCCAGGCGGCTATAGCCAGCATAGGCAACTCTATATGTGGCCAGGCGGCTATAGCCAGCCCAGGCAACACTATATGTGGCCAGGCCAGCCCAGGCAACACTATATGTGGCCAGGCCAGCCCAGGCAACACTATATGTGGCCAGGCCAGCCCAGGCAACACTATATGTGGCCAGGCCAACCCAGGCAGCACTATATGTGGCCAGGCGGCTATAGCCAGCCCAGGCAACACTATATGTGGCCAGCCAGGCAACGCTTTCTTCGTAGGTGGCCACGCCTATTCCTCATAGTCTCATATTAAGTTTTTACTAACTAAACCGACATGTAAGGATATCACGTAAATGCGGTTCCCAGTGCAACAAGCCGATTACTTCGCGGTCAATCGCACCCATCACAGATTACCATAAAGGCCTTACAAGGGATTATCTCTTCCATCAAACGTTTGCAAATCTCTTGCATCGTTCATGCATCGAAACACTGCAATCCCGAGGGAGGTTGGAACGCATAAATGGTCAACAAAACACTAAACCCTGAGGTCAATCAAACCTCAATAGGTCACATCCGTTGTATGCGAATATTTATTCATTTCTTTTCTTCTCTCCCAATTCCCTGGTCATACGCATCAATTCCATAATAAAATGGACAGCTGCCCTGGGTCTGCGCCTGACTGCACTGCTCGCTGTCCCGTTGCAGGATATTGAGCAAACACTCCGAAACTGAGAATGACTTGGCGTTCTTTTTAGTGTGCCGAGTTTTTTTGTTTCCTATTCAAATAGAAGGAAGCGAAATGCGTGCGGCACTGGGGTGAACGATGGAAGATAACCAGAAACAGAATTGCGAGATTTAGCGCGATTGATTTCGATGGCTTGGTCAGAGGCATCATGTCCTGGGCAGCATTAATTGCTGCGGCACACGTCATTTACATACTGCATGCAGAACACTATTGATATCGATGCCGAGTCCCCTCGATGAATAATAATGAATGTGATGGTGGCAGTAACAGGAGTTAGAGGTGGCGGTGCTGCTTGCGGTGGTGGTGGGTTTGTTTGTGGGTTTGCAAAGGATTTCACTTTGTTTTGTGTTTCTATGACAGTTTTCATTTTTTTTTCTTTTGTTGCAATTTGGTTCTTCTAGGTTTTGTGAGAGATCCAACGGATGACAAGTCCTTGTGGACGCGGCACCGTTGTTCCTTTGTTTTGTCGTTTATATTGCTCGTCGGCCGTTGCTAATCAATGTGACATACACATGGGAGAAATAATTGTTTATTATTGTTTTCCCAGAGTTTTTGACTCACCAGACCTTTGCCGATACGATGGCAAGGTTTCTGGTTCGTCATCGAAATGATGGAAGACCGTGAAAATTCGTTTTGATTGATTCAAGTCATGAATTCGCCAATTGACATTTGAATCACCGGCATTTTTTGATTATAGTAATGTTGCTGGTATTTCGACAATTTTATGCAACCTAATTGCAGCGCGCAATTTAGCTGAGTAATTAACAAAAGGACGAGAAGCGGTTATCCAAAAATGCGGGATGCCCAAGGAAATTAGTAGTGGTTTAGAGATTGATTATTTTTCTGTCCCAGATTCGTTGGGACTATTAACCCTTGTATACATGTAGATATGTACTACATTGCAGCCTTTGGGAAATCTGCCTGACCAGGCAGACGTACTGTTGGATAAATCCCGTTGATTACTACTTTACGCCTCGATTTCGTTCAAACTAGACGACCAGCACTCGTGCCATCTTTTAGGGGCTCGTCCTGGTGGTCCGCCTGTTGATGGTCCTCCCGTCATTCCCGCCAAACTTGTTAGATGTTGTAATGTCATCCTGAATACGTGGTTCTTCCTCTTCTCCTTGTCCAATTTTTGATGCCCTAGACGGGTCTCATAGCGTAAATCCTGCTACTGAACGTAGTCTTTGTATTTCTATTTTTGATGTCGCTCGTTCGGCGGCCTTAGTGTCAACTCTTGTCTCGGCAGGTCGTAGGTTGTACGCAGGCTTTGTATATTCGTGCTTGCCTTCGACACTCATATGCATGATGGTGTTGAGGAGTATCGGGCTCAGGTTGCCACCTTGTGTAATTCCTGATGCTACTTGAAGTTTGGAGGACGTTTCTTTATTGGTCCTAATATATGTTTTGTTTTCCGTGTTTAGGTCTTTAATTACCGTTATGATGTGTTGGTTCACATTGCGCTTTTCTTAAGTGTTTATCGCGCAGTAGGACAAAGCACATTGCGTTGTTGATCTATAGGTTTTAACACCGCTATAGTACACGACGCTTAGCTGGTCCCATAAAATACAGATAACGGTCTTGGAGCCGTGGATATTCGGTTTGGCAGTCGACATGGAAGCGTGGCCGGGATATCCCCATGATTTTTTGCGTTTATGGTTATCGTAATGAACCCATTTTTCGTCCTCAGTCACAATGCGATGCAGAAATCCCTTCCATTTTTGCCTCTGAAGCAACTGTTCACAAACACACAAACGCCGTTCAACGTCTCTTGGTTTCAACTCATCGGGACCCAAGTTCCTTCTTTCTGAATCATGCCCATGGCCTTGAGACGTTTTGAAAGGGCTTGCTGTGTCACTCCCACTTCTTGAGTTTGACGCCAGTCTTCACTCAGCAATGTCTCCAATTCTGCATCTTCGAAAACTTTCTCTCTTCCACCACTATGCCGGTCTACGACGTTAAAATCACCGTTCTTGAAGCGTTGAAACCACTCAAGACACGTTCTTTCAATAATAGCGTCCTCACCATACGTATCTGAGAGCATTAGATGGGACCAACATCATTCCAATGTTCTTCTCTGGAGTAATTAAAAGCCTCGATTCCGACTTTTTGACATATATCGGGAAACTTAACGAATATTCGCTTTCAGAGCTTCAACTATTCCTAAGTGCTTATGCTTAAGCCTTGTAAAAAGAAATGAAACAGCCATAAATCACAAGATCGCCGAAGATTAAAGATTGGTTGGCTGAAATATCGGTTCCGACAAAGGACGCTGTTTTAGAAAGTTTTGGCACCTAGCCAATAGATGCAAATGTCCACAGAACCGCCCCAAGCTTTGCAATAAATGTGGAATGGATGGTCACATAGCTAGGAGAGATGACCCCGAGATCGCAAAACATCCAGCGTTTTGAAGAGAACCATGATTAAAATTTTACAAATAAATCTGGTCAATGACTGCTAGATTATCTACGACTCTCAATAGAAGAACGATCTATCTGATAAATGAGATGCTGAGCAGCTGAGCAGCCCTTACGTAGGGCTGAAAATTTCTCGCATCACCTTACAAAAAAACCTCGTTTTAGCCGGTTAATCGACGATGTCTCTAGCAACTCTGAGCTACTCGTGAAATGATGAAATAAAAACAGTGACTTATGAAAAGGCCACCAATCCAGATAGAAAGTCGATTTCCAATAACGCCCGGATACCTTTAAGTAGACGAAATGGAAATGAACAAAGGCAATCAAAGGCAGCAATGCAAGATGCTTCAAGCGTATCTGCAACGAAGCTGACATTAACCTGTGGGACACGGTATACAGAAATATAATAGCCAGACTAAAAGCCTCCCCACATAAGACATGCTCAACTGTCCTGGAAAAGATTGTAGAGCACCTGTTATCCTAAAAGCCACATACTGTACCCACAATTGTCCGAGATATAGACGTAGGAAGTATTTCATTAGATATTAATAGTGAGCCTTCGTCAGAATAGGGGACAAAGGGGCGCCTGCGCAAAATAATCAATGAAGGCATCCGTTCAATAGAAACCAGACATGTCCTTGAGAACTCTGCAAAAATGTATAGAGAATGGCATTACCTCAAAAAAGTGGGAGCTACAACAGCTAGTAGTTCCACCAAAAGGAATTAAACCACACGGTGGACCTACGCTCCTTGTGTCTGCTAAATACAACGGGAAAAAATCCTTGAGCGAATAATATTCGACAAATAGCTTAGCAGATAGAAGTGTTACCAAATCGTCAGTAAGCCGACGTAAGATATTTGCCAAGATAGTCCCCAATTACTTTACCAATATGGGGTTAAGACATAACACAGAGGAAGGAGTTAAATCTGCGCGAATCTGATGACTGACATATTTACAAACTTTACGAAAAGTAAACATCACAGGGCCATCTGTTTTGCGTGACAGCTGTGAATTACAAAAAAACTTTATTACCAAAGACAGAACTTTACATCTGTCTACACAATCTGGTTCACATTTCACTTGACTAAAGTGAATCGGTATTAAGTTTTGCGAGTGTTACTCGAATTAGCTGTTTACTTAACTCAATGAAGCATCATTATCTATTAGACGTCGTTCATTACAGTGAATGTGAATCCACTAGTCGGAAATAAAAGAAGAGCTCGGATATGTTGCTAAACGAATGCCCCGATGTACTCTAAAGGCAATGCCTTAGGGTCTGTCTTAGAATGTTCAGAACCTTGAGACCCAGTTATCTAAGTATTTTTTAGCAGTTTTCTTATTAAAATGCCTCGAAGCACATCGCAAGGGCTATGACTAACGACAATAACCTGATCTCCGGGACTTACTACCCCAATAGTGCCTATACTCTGATTGGGCTTTATTCCCCCAGAAGTATTTCTCTTTGGTGATTCTTTGGTGATGATGGAGCTAGTGAAAAATAGAGATGGAATCCCGGTAATTGAAGACCGTCACCGGGGCTCAGGGACAAACAGCTCATCCGCGACGGGTACATGCATATTGCTCATATGTTATAGTACCACATAGGTGGACTGGAATTTCGTCAATATTGTTAAACAGCGCGCCGATTTCCGGTGGTTGCCGGATGGAAACGCATCCAGCTCTGGTGAGTATCTCCAGTGAGATTTTCCTCACTCCTTAGTTCGTAATATAGATAAGAGTTAGCAAGAAGATTTTTTCGAAGACTGGGTGCGTCATCGTGCTGAAATGAACCTGAGAACTGACTGAAGTCTGCTAGCCTTGACAGTGAGCGAGATGTCGAAGTCCATTCACTGAGAGATATAATCAGTTCGAATGAAGCAAAAGCATGAATCTAGCCTAATGCATATTAATTAATTTCTTTCATGATTTCATTGCCAGGGACAGATTCCGTCAATTGCTTTACGTGGACACCTGCCTTGTCAGCTTAATTCCACGGCGGACCTTCCCGCAAGGGGTTGATTTTATGGACGACAACCAACGTCCTTATTTGCATAGTTCATAAGTTCCAATTCGGAGCCATGCGTAGGGACCTGGCTTCCCTCTTGGTAAGGGGCGAGGCCTACCTAAAACCTCTTACCAATCTAAGGGTCTCGGCACCCTTCGAACAACTGAGTAAAATATTACTGTTGTTCGTTATTGCATTCAAATTCCCGCGATTTGGGATAACCACAGCCCCCACGATACTCCCACAAGGGGGCCTACCGCAAGACAGGCCGGGACTGTCATTCTGATATCTGACATTACTGTCATTTATCATGTCTGACATTACTGTCCCGGGGGCACCTGTCCCCCGTGGTTCCAGAGTTAGGCTTCCGGTCGAGCCGCTACTCCCAGTAGGGTTACCCAACACCCAACTGGGAGCCTTAGGAATGATAGGAACAAAAGGAAGGGAAATTAGGACTAGCTAAATAGCTATATGGCTAAATAAATAGCCACACAGCTAAAAAGCAATGTAGGCTCCGCCACTTAGCCTTTTAATCTAGCTCTCTGGGTAAATGAATCGCATATTGAGAATGCGACCCGTTGTTACCCAGAGGGCGGACATTGCCAGGGACAGGTAGATCAAAACTAGATTCATTTTCCAAAAATTGGTGTGACTAACACTTTGAAAGCTGATGTCAATCGAATAACTTCCTCATAAGCCTCATAAATCTTTTCATATGCCGGCCTAGTCTTATTGATTTTTTCCCCGGACATCTTTACTTCCGAATAAAATTGGTCTTCATCGATCAGCTCACCTGACAAAAAAGGGTGCCGGATACAATTTGTCGTTTCAAATCAATTAAATAGATAAACAGGTCCGGTTGGAACGAGCAGAAATGGCACAACCATTTCTTAATTTTTGGAATCAGAAAGAAATTTTTCGACAGTAATGCCGGATGGAGGACAAATTTTTTGGTTGTGAAGAGGCCTAGAACAGAATTGATAAAATATAAAATGCGATCCATCAGATGTGGAAATGATGACTTTTGACTACTCTCGGTGTTCTAGATAACCAGCTTAACAAACCATGTGTACTGATTATTTTTACAACTACAACATTATATTTACAACCAACTCCTATTCTTGTGAATACTGCTTAGCAAATTTGTCAACACGATATTAAGTTACATTTTTACATTGGGTTACCGCCTAATAACCTTCTTATGAGATGATGTACATGTTTATCCGTATGAGTACCACAGATAGCAAAGCGTGGCCAAATTAGACTTAAAAGAGACCGCCATTTGCGCCTCTTTCATACTGACGAAATCTTTAGTTATGAATCCATCACGAAACCTAATTTTAAGCGACGAACAATGGGACTCGGGAATATAAGCCTCATATGCGTTCATGCTCCTACGGAAGAAAAAGATGATCGACTAAAGGATGACTTCCATGATCTTCTGGGCCGAACGTACGCCCAATGTCCCAGTTATGACACCGAAATTGTACTAGGAGATTTTAACGCAAAACTGGATAAAGAAGACATATTTGAGTTAATCATAGGAAAACATAGGCTCCCTTACACCACATCCGACAAAGGACTCAGGCTGCTTGACTTCTTAGCAAAGTGTAACCTCCTTTTATCAAGCACACGATTCCCACATCTCAACGTCCATAAAGGAACGTGGCGATCACCAAATCAGTCGACCATCAACCAGACTGATCACGTTGCGATCGACGCCAGACACTCCTCTAGCATCCTAGATATACGAACCTTCCAACATCGACTCGGATCACTACCTTGCTATAGTTGTCTACGGCAATGTACGAATGAGGATATAAAGAGTGCTATGGAGTCACGCAAAACAACAAGAATTCCACGTCGGAAAGCTACAATCGGTCGGAGACCGCTAGAATCTTCGCCGATCGAGCTTACCTCTCACAAAGTCCGATGACACCGGCAGAATTCACAAAACAACAGTGGAAGCGTTGCCAGCGCGTAATCAGATACGCTGCTTCTGATGTGCTGGGTTTCAAACCGCGACCAGCCAGAAACCCTTGATTTGGTGAGCAATGCAAAAAAAGCCAATAAGCCTTGCTACATAGACGGACAAGCAGAAAAGAGGAACACACGCTTTTAAGGAAGAAAAAAGAGAGCACGAAAAGCGTAAGATCGAGAAGATGCTACCACAGGAATGACGCTTGCAAGTTGTACGAAAAAGTACATGCCACAGCTATAAAGCCAGAGCAAAAGCTTGTAGGGATGATGATGGACAACTAGTAGTAGAGTCACAGTTGATGGTGAGAATATGGAAAAACCATTCTGCAGACTGTATATAGGCGATGATAGATCTGATCTGAAGAGACAAGAAAATTCCGTCCACATGACCTAGATGAAACTAAGCTTGTTAACTCGAAGCTTAAAACTAACAAAGCCGTGGGCGCAGACGGCCTGACTGCTGAGCTATTTAAAGCGGCTGGAGATGAGTTGGTAGGGCTTATGCACCAGCTCGTCTGTAAAACATGATCGGAGGAAAGCATGCCTGACGAATGGAATCTCAGCATCGTTTACCCAGTCCATAAGAAAGGAGACCCCTATTACTGCGCCAACTATAGAGGAATAAGTCTCCTCAACAAGGCGTTCAAATGAACGCCTGAAAGTCTTTATGGATAATCTGATAGGCTCATATCAGTGTGGTTTCCGGCCAGGTAAATCCACAATAGACCAAATTTTCACACTGGCGGCAGATCTTAGAAAAGACCCAAGAATTCCAAATCGATACACACCATCTTTTTGTCGATTTTAAAGCCGCATATGACAATGTGCATAGGGCCGAGCTGTACTGAGCCATGTCTAGTTTTAATATCCCTGCCAAACTCGTCCGATTGTGCAGGATGACAATGGTAGCGAATTTACCCAAACCGTTGATGTTAAAAAAAGGATTTAAGCAAGGTGACGCACTGTTATGTAACTTTTTCAACATGGTGCTTGAAAAGATCATACGAGACTCACTGGCCAACACAAGAGGTACGATCTATTTCAAGTCTGCGCAATTGCTTGCGTACGCGGATGACATTGACGTGATTGGGTGAGCGCAGCGAGACGTCAATGAAGTGTTCAAAAGCATTGAAGCAAAAGCAGCTAAAATGGGGGGTAAGCAGGGGTATAATCAAATATATGCTGTCATCCAAAAAAGACGCACAACACCGTCGCCTTGGCCAGTACATTGCAATTGACGGCTACAAATTCGAAGTGGTCAAAGACTTCGTCTAACTTGGCAAGCTTATGACCAGCGACAACAACACCAGCGCTGAGATCAAATGCATACCTAATTACTCTTGCCAATCGCTGCTTCTTTGGGCTCAAGAGGCTATTGAGAAGTAGAGCCCCATCTCGAAAAACAAAGGAAGCACTATATACAAAAATCATTGATCATCCCGGTTCTCATTTACGGCGCAGAGACCTGAACCTTAGCGAAAATGGATAAGTACCCGAGAGGTCGCTTCGAGAGGAAAATGTTGCGTTCAATCCATGATCCCATTCAGTCTACAGTCTAGACGTCCAAAGCTCTATGTTCATATAGCGAATGGATAACACAGCTCTGGCCCGAAGAGTCTTCAATTCCGACGCAGCAGATGACGACCGAATCTAAGGTGAAACACACTAAGAGTGCGGCACTGGAAACAACTGACAACAGATGCGATGCCAGTTGGAGACTGTAGCGAAGAAGAAGAAGAAGAACAGTGGGATCTGGGTAAACATCTTGATCTACCGAAACTACAAACTTCCCAATTGGTGTGTAATTGGATCTGATATACTAGAAACACAAGACGTTCACGAAACTGCGAAGTAAAGAACGTACACAAATCTAGACACAGCGATAAAGACTCTTAAAAACTCTGATTTGTGGTTAAATGAACATGAAATCGCCATTACACAATCGTATGTCTTCCGCTGCCACCTCAGATACATATAATTTCGGCGGAACGATACACCGTGGTCCTTGTGTGTCCACTCTATCCACTGTTGGCACGAAGGTGTCCATCAATCGATAATATCCTGGTCATTCGCCTCACCCCGCTCTTCATTCTGCGTGTATGCGGCACCGACTAATTGTGAAGCCAGTCGGCACTTTCATCCTCAGCAACAAAAGACACTCGTTCCTCACCAAATCAAAAAAGGAAAACGGAAAAAAGGGATATTACCGTAATGGGCAAAATGATTACTTCAATGAAGTCCCAAAAACCACACAATTGTATCAAAGGATACCTCTGACCACAAGAAGCGATCCTCACCGAGCCCAAGTGCGTGAAATCATTACTAATTACTTTTCCTACCACCATCAGCACTCCTTAGACCCCCTGTCAAGCAGGTAGGCACACTAAGGATGTTGTGTTTTCCGAAAAGTGTACAAGTGCAAGGATATGTTTTGTAAACAACTTCCTCCAATACTCACTCAAAAGCGTAACTTGTTGCAATCGTCCACTTGTTCGAGCTATCCGTTATCCTCTTTACCTCTGTTTCCCATTCACCCTCATCAGGATGTCGGTCGAGGTCATTTGCGATGTGATTACTTCTGACCACCACGCTTCCGGTAAGGGACATGTGTTTCTAATCCAAAACGCACGGGGAATTTGTAACACACATGTTAGCATAGAAGATCGTCCGATACGTGGAGAAGGACGGGAAGAAGGAAGTCCGTGATGTGAAATCTGAGTTGTAAGGCGTTGATTCATTAAAGGCACATTTATCTTGGAGATAATCTTTTTTTCTCTAAATTGTTCATGGTCCGTTCGCAACCAGAGATCAGATGTAAGGAAAATGCTTTCTTTTTATCCAAGATTATTAGACAGATACGTGCGATGAAGATTCATTTTAAGTTCAATAAACAAAGGCTACTACCGTTTAATCCAAGTAGTTCCCCTATCGCCAAGTTCGTCTTTCACTATTTCATAATCTCATCTCAAGCATGCGGTCCTTTGTAAACCCGTAACTTGGTCCCGTTATGCGTAACCGAAGAAGGACGGTAAAAAACCTACGCGCAGAAATGTCGATCAATGCCCAAGTGGGAGCGTAATTAGAAGGACTTCATCAAAACGAAGGAGCAGCAGAGGAAAGTAAAAAAAACGCCTATTCATTCACCTCCTTTCAATCACTGACGCAAAATGCCCGCGTATAAAGTGCGTGTTGTTTTGTTTGATATATGAGAAGATCCTTATAGCGGTATCAACATCCTCATCCTCATCTCGATCCACTCGACCGAATAGTGGCCGAATAAAGAGGCCAGCCTAGCGGTTTCTAATAATGGACCATTCTTCTATTTTGATTGGAATCCTAATAAAAAATCAACGTGCCTGGGAAAATCAACTGAAGCGGGCATTCAGTAAAAGGAAAAAAAGAAAAACAAAACAATATGTCGAGCAGTTTCCGTGCTACTTAGATAACAGGTAAAGAAAAATTACGGGGACGGTGGGGAAGACAACACACAGTGCCTCTGTTGATTCAAATTCGTAAAACACTCGGAGAAATAGGATCAGCTGGGTCATTGAAGATGACTCGTAATTTGCCTCTAAGAACAAAAAAGGGACATAAAGCCAGCTAGGCAACATTATATGTGGCCAGCCAACATTATATGTAGCCAGGCAGCACTAGTGACCGGGTAACACTAGCCGCCTGGATACATATAGTGTTGCCTGGCTGGCTATAGCCGCCTGGCCACATATAGTGTTGCCTGGCTGGCTACACATAGTGTTGCCTGGCTGGCTATAGCCACCTGGACACATAGTGTTGCCGCCTGGACACATAGTGTTGCCTGGCTGGCTATAGCCGCCTGGACACATATAGTGTTGCCTGGCTGGCTATAGCCGCCTGGACACATATAGTGTTGCCTGGCTGGCTATAGCCGCCTGGACACATATAGTGTTGCCTGGCTGGCCATAGCCGCCTGGACACATAGTGTTGCCTGGCTGGCCATAGCCGCCTGGACACATAGTGTATCCTGGCTGGCTATAGCCGTCCGATCAATCATAGTGTTGCCTGGTTGGTCTGGCCGTATTACAATGCTGGTTGCAGTCACGTGTAAGCAGCCTACTAGTTGGAAAGGTCTTTCTCCTGCAATGTCAACATCAGCCAACTGTCATGTTTAGCCAACGGACGTACATACTCAACTCTACGTTCTTCAATCCTTCTGATATATGTACATATGTATGTACATAAATTCTGATTCCCGTGATCCACTGACCGAAGCAACAAATCAACTTCTGATCCTTGCTATTCTTAAAACCTTCTCAGGATAATTGAATTCTCGCGAAATTTGTATCCACAATTAAGTTGTTCCATGCAACGATCGCGTCTATCGATCGCTCCTCACCCAGCCATATGCATAAACACATCGATAAACACGTCCACACAATGAGCCTAATACTGCAATAAATATGCGACGGTCCTCAATCAATTGTCAGCAAACAGGCTACCACTTAACTGGCAAATGGCACCTTCGCCTTCGTCATTCACACAAATAGCGAAAAAAAAAAAAAAAAACAAAACGCTGATAGCCCGGAAGGCGCGATCCCCAGGCCGTGACGTTATGGAAGCAGCAGCTCCTTGCGACTCAACGATCGTTGATCGTTGACAACTGCGGAAGTCATGTTCGCCAGATTCATGCCGCAGATTGAATCGGAAAATCGGGAAAGGAAGACGAGAAAAAATGAAAATCTTATCCCGTCACATGTCAGGCAGCCATAATGCGCAACTATGCGCCAATAATTTTGGAACGATCCACACTTTCCGGCCCACGCTCTAATTCCCAATGTGTGACGCCAATTATTTCCGAAATTGCTTAGCAATTGGGAGCTACGAGTTAGATGACGCTCCCACGTCCCTATCCCGCTCCATATTCCTCCACCATCACCATCACCACCACCACCAATATAAGGCGGCGATTTGGGTTTGGTTGTGGTAGCGCACAACCACGTCTTGGAGTTTTTTAATTTGGCTGACACTGATCCTAGCTTTGTTTTCTAAATATCACTCATCCTCAGAGCGCTGTGTGGAGCAGGTCTCATCTTCGTCGTTGCCGGTTGCCATTGCCAGTCGTCGTTGTCGTTATTTCCTACTGCATCACGTTTCACAGCCACCCGAGATTTTGACTTTTGATAATAAGAAGACCAGAGAAGCGGGAAAAATCATTTGGGCAAAGTAAACAGAATGAAACGAGTGTACGGGCAATAGTGTGACTTGCTGTGTGCTGCTCATTGCTCGCTGCACACTGGGCACATGGGAACAATCCGAGATTCATTCGCTCAAAAAGGGACCGCAGGTTACCCCGTCAGCTAAATGTGCGCTAGGCAAGTCAAGGAGTTCACACAACCGCCGTTCAACATCCGCCGACCATCGTCCACCTTTAGCTGTTGTCGTTGCCTTTGTTATGCATTGTTGGTCGGTTCGAACACGGAGATCTCGTCCACTGTTCAGTCCAGAGCTTGGTCCATTGTGCAATAAAATTTCATTTGTTGCTCCACTCGTCATGTACCGGAGCATGGACGGTGCGCAGTGGTGTTCACATCGGCTGCTGTTGCACTCGTCGTGAACCACGATACTTCGTTCGGATGCATGAATGGTTGCAGGTTATTTATATCATCGCCTTCCATCACCGAGATGTGGCATGACAAAATGTTGACCCCATGTGAAAATCCAGAAGCTCTCTGAACAACACTACCGCTAGTGACAAGGTTACACTCCCAACCAAGTGCTCGTATCCGTGTGGAGGAGTAACTATCTATCTACGCGCCTCCCAGCCATCTCCAGATGTGCTAAATCCTGCCCATTGCCAGTGCTAACAGGTGGACGGGCTTGGACCGTTTTAAGGCTAAATTTGTTATCAATCCCACTAAATCGAGAAATGCTGCTTAGCACTTGGGCACGGATGTAGGAACGGGTGAAATTGAATGACTGCTATCGAGGACTTGCTGGAGAATATGCTTTCACAAGTGCATATGCCGCCAGTCAAATAGATGCTAAGGCTAGGAAAATGCTGGTGCGCTACTGGATTTAGTGGATTAGGTTTTCGTCAACAGCCGTAACTGTTGAAACATGATTTTTTCAGTTTTTTATTTTTTTATTTTTCGGAAAGTAAAATTAAAACAATGTGATGCCTATCACTTTGGACAAATTCCGGCATGATGTCGGAAAACGTGACGAGTGTTGTGCGCGCGGTTGTACTACGAGGAGCAGAGTACGATATTGTGACGGTTGCAGCTGCGAAGACGGTAAAATGAATGGCAGCGGTGTTCACATAGTGAAACCTACAACGACACATGCACCAAGTGCCATTCTCTTACATCACTCCCTCTGGAAACTTAGAAAATATATAAAAAAGCATCTATCATGTATGAAAGTGGGTTTGTTTGATTCATTGTATGACTAGATGCACCGGTCAGGCAGTACAACGTGGACGTGGGATGGTGAAAAGATCCAAATCCTTTCTAATACAACCACCACGTACGTGACCGCAAAGCGAAAAATGTTTGGTCAGATATATCCAAAGAAGAAGCCCAGAAACTTCGTCTTCTTTGCTCATCATTCTTTGCGACAACTATCTACATATCTTCTGCCTCTTGTAACAACGATAGCAGTTTTGAGGTTTACCTATAGCGACCAGGTTCCCTGATAACTCTCATAATCCACATCGTAAAGGTGGCTATTTAAGAAGTTAATCCAAATTTGGGTCACGGACCATATATTTACTGAATGAGCAATCAATTTGAAGTCTCAAACCTTTCACTTCGAATGTGAAGTCCCGAATCATTAAGAGACTTCAATTTATCTGAGGGATCACTCTCCCTCTCACACCTTATGCTGTCAAATTGGACCCATCTAGATCGTTAATTGCTCGTCCATTTTCCACCCGTGCTCAATTTTTAAATGGAAAACACCATGGTTAGGTATCCAGGGCCCCCTCGATAAATCTCGACCTCTGCACTTTGGTCATAGTCAGAAATACTTTAAACATGTATAAGGTAACTCAGATAAGCCACTGCCAAAGCTATAGTTCTAACATCTAAGCCATTTACACATGCTACAAACCAAATTTTTCAGTAGAAAATTATTGAGACCTAGGATAAACAAGACCAGCGCTTGACTGTTTCGAATGAAATTGGACCCTTCGTCTATGAAAACAGACACTGTTGTAGTGGCAGTAACCGCCAATGAAAATATTTGTATAAAGATTTTTGTATACCAATTCTGACTGATAAGAGCAGGGACAACTTCCAAAAAAACAAAACAGCGCCACAGCTCACACAGCCAGAGCCAAGATTACTTTACTATGTCCTGTGCTTCTCGATCACGTAATTTTGAGAAATTGTTATTTTAACTTATATCAAGCGATCGCGAGCTTGATATAGTGCTACTAGACTTTTTAATTGAAGTCTATGTTAACAAGCCTACGAGTATGATCAAAAAGTTCCAAAAACTGTACTTGACATATGTCAAAAAGGCTAAACATCAACACCATCTGTCAGCTCACCCTTTAGATCTTTCTGCAACCAGAAGAATAGATCCCTTCAGTGAGACATTCCCCAAATAGAGACATTCAGATCTTCACACCACCCTAAAAACCTACCAAAATCCTTGAGACTCTTTTGAAAGAAATAAGGTGGATCTCACGGTCTTCCAGACATGGAGGAATCGGAAATAAACCTCCTCTTCGTAGAATGGTTCCATCTTTATTGCTAAACTTCTATGCTTTAGTATTATTCTTGGCGTTCCTTCTTCCTCTTACCTTTTTAGCCGTCCAAAAAGTACGATCTTGAAAGGTCCTCATAATGGACATCAAGCGGGTGGGTAACGATGGCTGTTCTTTGTCACATACACAATGGATAATAGTTAAACGAATAATGAGTGGAAAACCCGGAGGGAAAAGACTGCCAGAAAGGTCGTGCCGTAGATGGGAGGACAATATGAGGATGGACTTAGATGGACTAGACTAGCATGGAAAGAACTCACTAATGGCTTGCCGAAGGGTTATCAACTAGGCTCTGAACTTCTTAGTACCAAATGGCCGGTAAAAATAATAATAACAAGCTATTAGTTCATATAATGATATAGTTTTCAGCTTATGTTGATCCGCCAATCGAGGCGTTGAATAATGCAGGACAGGTTGTACTGAGTGTTTTACACTCCTACCAATTTGCCTTTTCTTCTGGTTGAAAGATACTCGAGTCAACAGGCAGACAGTATGAATCTGAAATATTTAATTGAATCGAGAAGATCTACGAAGAAGCTCCATCCTGTCAATTCAATCAAAAGCTTGTAATCTGAAATCAGCTTGTGGGAAGCGGCAATGACCTGTGCTGTCACAATCAAAGGCTTCTCTCTGTCTTTGAGCCGATTTAAAGCACGAAGGCAGCAGTGGCAAAACTCTGCTTTAACTAAATATAATAGGTGTCCAGTAAACCGCTTCCTTCAGTTTGATTTCATCTTTATTTACCACGTACGAGGTTTGTTCAAAAAATAAGGTGACTTCAATTTCCTAAGATTTTCGAATTTTTGTTTTTCTCTTGCTGGTACACATTGTCAGTCATTTGCTTGACGATTTTTTGTTATTAAAAAAATTATAGAATCTGTATAAAAATTTAAAATTAAAATATAAAAATTTTGTATAAACAATAAAACTAAGTACCCCGACGTACTTGAAATGTTGACTGTGGAATTCGATTTGTCTAGTCTGAGCAAAAAAAACATGTTTATAAGTGGTTAAAGCTCTTCACAGAAGACCGAGAAGATGTTAATGACGATGCCCGCTCTGGAAACAGTGGAGAAAATTGTTATCGAGAATCGTTGAAGGCTGGCAAATCGGTAGGCTCATGCCATGAAAATCGTCCAATTTTTTGGATATAAAACGTGTGTCAGCGAAGTTTCTTCTATAATTGCTCAATTTTAGCCCAAAAAACAGTCGCATGAGCGTCGCTCAGGAGCTGTTAAATGACTATTCAGATTTGCTATTGTAGAAAGAGTGGTGATGAAACATGGGTATGTGGTTAGGACAAAACCCAAAACCGAGTCATCCCAATGGAAGTGACAAGAGAAGCCAAGGCCGAAAAAAAAACACTACAAAATCGATCAAAAGTAAAGGTATTGCTCTCTGTGTCCTTCGATTACAATTGCGTGGTTTATTACTAATTCTTGCCACAAGGTCGTACAGTCAACAACGAATATTAATACCTAGAAATGATGTGCTGTTTACGTGAAGCAATAAAAAGAAATCATCCGGATTTGAAAAAAAAATCATCGCTCACTGATCGTTGTTTGTGCGCAATACCATAATCATGCCTCAGCCATCGAATTCACTGAACTTGCCTCCTGCGATTTTTTTCTCTTCCTAAAACTGAAAAGACGGACCATGGAAGGATGGAGATTTGCCACGATTGAGGAAATACAGACCGCATCGGTATAAGAGCTAAAGGCTATACCAAGAAGCGTTTATCAGAAGTGCTTCGAGGAAAAAACGCTTGTACAACTATATTATATATTACTTGAGAAAAATGAAAAGTCACCGTATATTTTGAACACACCTCGTACATATTAAATGTAAATAAATGTTCGCGGAACGGGTGTGTAGTGTTATGCTAAGTACTGCGGTGATACATAATCGCATGGTTCCGTGATACCAATTTCTGCCCATCTTTGAACCTTATTGAGTTTATCTAAGCTATCTAGCTTAGAATAGGCTTTCAAACCAATTCCATAGCTTAAGGGGGGACATGCCTTGTGTACATTAACAGAATTAGCTCAGCCAACCACCTTTTAGTTAAAGTTGAGCTAGTTTTCTAAACTTCGTCTTCTGCATGAAGTTCTGGCTGAAGTTTAATTGGAGGCATCTTGATCTTAATGCTGAATGTTGTCAGTTTTCAAATACAGAGCTAAGTCTGCAATTGTTATTATCATTATTTCCTTATTTTCCAACTCGACTATAAGCCATATGACCAAATCGTATAATTGTACTGATTTTCGTGAGGAAAGAGGGAGGATTCTAGTCTCGGACTACGCTGAGCACGCAACTTATCTGGGCGTTTAAGGTTTAGATAGAAAGGGAAAATTGTGAACAGAACTCCTCCGGGACCATCAACATCAGCAGCGACATCGGAACAAGTCGCTCAAATTCGACACGAAATTATGCGAAATCCACGTAAAACCACAAGAAAGATTGTGGCCTCTACGGGAATAAAAAATCAACTGTGCAGGTTATTTTGAAAAAAAGTTAATGTTCCATCCAAATCGTGCAAGGTCCAAAGGAAAGTGAATATCCTTTGCGAGAAACCTTCGCAAAACCTATACCAATAAGTGATTTTGTAAGCGCCTGGTTTCTAATTTTCAAAAAAGGAAAAAGAAAGTTACAAAAGTGTACAGAATTTTTATTGGAGTTTATAAACCAATGTTTGCCATTTATTATTTTTATAAGAGTTAGCAATTACTGAATTTATAATATTCCATAAGAAGAGTCCAAGTTTGAATCACCTTTTCCAACATGTAAGCTGTAATAACACGTGTAATATTATCATCCAACACTGCAATTGACGCTAGCTTATCGGGATAGATGAGTTAACTGGTTTAATGAAAATAGTTTAAAGGCCTCATCACGTCAATCACACGATCCAGAACACTGAAAAACCAAAAATTTTTATGTTTGACATGTAAATTAATCAATAATATTGGAACAACGTGCTGGGGTGTCCAGAGCACCCGTCGTTATCAACATCTTCAAGGTCTTCTCGAAAAAGTCTATACAACTCTAATAGTACTCTAGTGGTTTAATTCTTAGAAGGCTTAGCAAAACAAGTATAAGAAAAAAAACATGCAAAGGGTTTTCCAATGGGGACTTGACAGCTTTGAATTTAATTTATGAACGCACCCTTTCACTAATCATCGAACTGTCATTGTCAATTTATTCAGTAAACTCAACATTTTCATCATGGTAAAGTACACGAACGAGCAACGTCTGCAAATTATAAAAATGTTCTACCGAAATTCGGAGTCGGTGACCGCAACTTTAAGAGCGTTAACTCCAATTTTCGGTCGTAATTCTCGCCCTAGTAGACAGGCAATAACAAGCTTAGTGCAAAAACTTGAGTCTACATATTCGTTGTGTGATGTTGCCGTGTCAGTGAGACAACGGGTTGATCGAAGTGTCGAAAATATCGTGCCGTTCAGGCGTCCGTAGCAAACGATCCAAATCAGTCAATTCCACGGCGTTCTCAAGAATTGGGCATCGCTCAGACCACATTATGGCGTATTTTGCGTAAGGATCTTGGTTTACACCCATACAAGATCAAGCTGAATCAAGAATTGAAGCCGATGGACCATTTGAAGCGACGTACGTTCTCCGATTGGGCTCTGGAGAAGATGCGCCAAGATGATGAATTTCATCGTAAAATCATCTTCAGTGACGAAGCTCATTTTTGGCTCGATGGGTTCGTCAATAAGCAAAATATGCGTTATTGGTCGGATGAAAATCCACATGTGCTTCATGAATCACCACTTCATCCACAAAAAAATAACTGTTTGGTGCGGTTTGCATGCCGGCGGCGTTATTGGGCCATATTTTTTCGTCGACGATAACGATCGTCACGTTACTATGAATGGTCAGCGTTATCGCGCAATGATTACCGATTATTTTTGGCCCGAATTGGAAGATATGGACTTGGACGATATGTGGTTTCAACAGGATGGTGCCACAAGCCACAGAGCACACGTTACAATCGATTTATTGAAGAGTAATTTCGATGAGCGTGTTATCTCAAGAAATGGGCCAGTCGATTGGCCGCCTCGTTCGTGCGATTTAACGCCTCTAGACTATTTTCTTTGGGGCTACGTCAAGTCATTGGTTTATGCCAACAAGCCGACGATATTGGAAGAGCTCAGAACCAACATTGAACGCGAATTAGCGGCCGTTTCGGCCGAAATGTGTGGCCAAATCATCGAAAATTGGATCCAACGAATCGATCACTGCAAACGTGCTCGCGGTGGCCATATGAACGAAGTCGAGTTTCAATCATAAATGTTTTGATTGTATGTACTTCAAGCCGATAATAAAGTTTTTGAAATATCTCCAATGGTTTGAGTTTTAGTTTAAAAAAAAGTTGTCAAGTCCGTTTTGGAAAATACTTTATTGGAAGCGCAAATAAGTTCTCGCTGTTTTTTGTTTTTGATGAAAATGCAACTTTATTGTGAAAAAAAACGGTTACAAATGAATCATTCAAAATATTGCCCATCGCTAGCGATGCAGAGCTCGCATACCGTCACGGTAGAAGTGTTCGTCTCTCCACGAGGCTACCCACGAATCAAGTCATTTTGAGATGTGTTGATATGAATGGAACTGCTGATCAGGCAGACCATGTGTCATCTAACAGAACAAGTGATAATCAGACGGCGCAATATCTGGGGAATATGACGGGTGGGGTAGGACCTCCCATTTGAGCGTTTCTTTGTATTTTTCAACGGGTTTGGCAACGTGAGGCCGGGCGTTGTCATGCTGTAGAATCACTTTTTCGTGCCTCTGCTCGTATTGTGGCCACTTTTCGAGCAGTTCTCGGCTCAACCGCATCAATTGAGTTCGATACCGTTCCCCAGTGATGGTTTCGTTTGGTTTCAACAGCTCATAATAAATAACACCGCCCTGATCCCATATACACAAATATCCTTCGCAGCGTGAATATTCGGCCGAGCCGACGACATAGATGCATGACCGGGCTGTCACCATGATTTTTTTCTCTTTGGGTTGGTGTAATGAATTCATTTTTCGATGCGATGAAGAAAAACCTTCCTTTTTTGCCGCTGGAGCAGTTGTTCACAGGCGAAAAAACGTCGCTCAACGCATGCAATCGCTTGGAAATAGCTTGGCGGATAACTCCTAATACTGAAGCAAGCGTTTTTTGCGTTTGGCATGGATCCTCATCGAACAATGCCTCCAATTCAGCGTCTTCGAAGGTTTTCGACCTTACTTCACGCGAACGGTCGTCAACATCGAAATCACCTACTTTGAAGTGACGAAACCAATCACGACACCTTGTTTCACTTAGAGCAGCATCTCCGTAAACTTCTTGGAGTTCTCGATGAAGTTCAGCCGCCGTTTTCTTCTAATGAAAGAAGAAAAGCAACACTTCCCGCAAATTACGATTATTTGGCACAAAATCAGACATTTTCGCTATAATCGCTAAAGCTTGGTTCATGACGTTTTAGATACGTCACAATCGACCAGCACTTTCTATTGGAGCCATTTTTTGATAAACTGCGAGAACTTAGTTGCACACTTAATAAATTAAACTAATACAGGGCTATCCAACAAGAAGAGTCATTTTAAATCAATAGGAAAACGCTACTTTTTAAGGGAAAAAAGTTGATAATTTTATTTGGGTTTAAATAACAAGTGTACAAATTATAAGATCTGCCAAATAAGCAGACTCGCCTTTTATAAATTTTGTCATGCGACAGTACTTTGCTTAGCTCCGATATTTCCTCTTCGTTTATGAATCATCTCTTCATAGCCAAAAAGGAAAACGTCTAATTGTCTTAGATTACTCAACCTTGCGGGCAATTAAAGTCTTTATTTGAAAAACGGGCACGTCCAGAAAATTTGTCATGAGCCATTTTAGCATGTTGAGCCTTCCTGCTGAAAATACACGTCGTCTGCGTCCACAGCAATTTCAGGCAGCCAATATCGTCTAGTGACGAAGTCCACTCATTAAAACGGCAGCAGCCGCTTTTTTAAGAAAAAAAATCTCCAAATGACACCTCTTGCTGGATGGCTCTCTGCAACCCGCGAAATTATGAAACCCAAATACCTCTTGATTACAGTTCGTATATTGCAATTTTAGAGGACACATGCCACTCATATCACATTATTGACAGATGTTGACAACGTCGAAGGGGGCCTCTAGTCTCCAGTCATAAGCAGCGCGGGGATAAGAGGCACAATGGCTCTTGTCAACGGCATTTTCTTTGGGCTCAAGCTCCAACCGAGTAGTAGAATCCTTTATCGAAAGACCCTTCGAACAATGCTACACGCTTTGGATCTATGGGATCCTTTAAAGTGAATGAAGCTAGTGAACCTTTCGAGAGGATCGTACGTGTGATTTTCCTTCTTTGTTGGATCGCCAAGTCCAAAAAGCATGGTTGTTTGACAAGCTTTCTTGTACTGCCTTATCCGCCCAATCGAGTGTTTTCCATTTACCTCTATTCGCCTGACCCCTGGATAGTCTTTAAAAATCTGACATTCTTGCCAATTAGCTACTGTTTATTTGTCATATATAAAATATTTAGCCACGATTCCTGGCGCCAAACAACGGGTAACGCGATCACATGTCCCCACACTCAATGTCACACATCCGCCGAATGCATGGCGGCTAAATACCGCCAAACAAACGCCACCGGCTACTTCAAGTACAAAATAATTGTACGATCAGAAGCAACGTTCAAAACATGTTCCATTCACCTTATTCCATCAGCTCACCCACTACTTGTTTGTTTGTCCTCCCGGCGAATGTTCTCCCTATCATGAGGCTTACAAAGGCGAAAAACTAAAAAAACAGAAATCTTAAAAAGCGACGAAAGCAATAATAACAAAGTTCAACACGAATTACTACCAAATTTGCAAACGTCTTGGCAATTCATCTCTGTCCATGAGCACCGTGCTCGTCCGCTCCTAGTCGCGCACTCCTACCATCATCCCGCCTCCGACCCTGATCACGATACTAGCGGTTGCTCTATCACCATACACCGTGGCAACATGTATACTTGTATTCCACCGAAAGCTGGCCATATGTTTTGTAAATAACTCACGACCATTAGAGATGTGCTCATGCCGAGATTTTGTGTGATCTGTAGTTTGGTGTTCTGCTCCATGCGCCTGCCAGTCGGATCGTCTTGGTATTTTTTTGTTTTTTACTTGTCCATACTCATCGTGAAGTTCCTTTCTCCCGAGCAATATTACTACACTATCATTCAGGCAGTCGGTCGGTGAGAAGATGCGCTTTGCTTCCATTTTATGGATCTCTGTCAGTCATTAAGTTATGCTCCGGTTTTATGTGTGTCCTTGCCTCTTCGGCATGCCTCGAAATGCCTTCGTGTTCATTAACTCATTTTGGCATTATTGGGCAATGATTCGGAATTAGCCAAATCGTTTCGCTACGGCGGGTCATAGCTCAGATCGTCGCTCGTAACTGTCAGCTACTAGTTTAAATGCTCATACGCCGTCTAAGGGTATTGCATCACTACTCAGCTCGTCTTGATGGACGTTGGCGTCTATACTAAAAGTGACAATCATGTCAGTTCTATTGACTGACTGTTGTTAGGGTCAATATTTTTGAATATTATATGTTACACCTAGGAGTTTGAGCTAGTGAGGAAGTGGATACATAGCTCGACCAGATAGAGCCTTTGCCATTCTCTAGGGGACACGATGCCTACTAGCCCATTTCAACTGGAGCACATGTACCTCTGACATGAATCTTTGATCCCCAATTCGAAGATTGCATCACCCCATCATCTTTCCCAATTTTAACTTCCGAACCTCTAACGCCAACTTTGTCCTAATATCAAATCAAGAAGTAAAGCGCACCAATACGGTAAACGTTTTGTTTTCCTTTTAAACTATGACTACAGCGGTCGATACAATTATTTCGTGAGCTTGCATCACCACTGCTCCCTACCTCGGCTACATCAGCACAAATATCGGCAATGTGGTGTTATATAATGGAGAGGACCATCCTGAAAGATGGCTGCAAGTGCGCAAACACTGCAGACTAAATGTTCACAATGAACAGCGCCCCAATACGTGATGAAGAAGTCATACCGACCAGCACCTTCGCCATCTACGCCACACTCCCTCACTCCCAGACTCCCTTCCAAAAATATTCGCCACATGGATCCACCTGGAAGCATGCTCATAGCCAGAGATTGCCGTCAATCGTGGTGGCGACTGAACCATTTGTATCTCCACTGGTCACAGACGTGAACGTCCCTTCTATCGCTCCCTCAACCTCTCTCTCTCTCTCTCACTCTCTTTCATACTTCGATCTGTCGCGTCGTTACTCGTACTCGCCGTCATCATCATCGTCTCCTCGTATTGGCACCGATCGGCTAAAGAGCATTTATATGGTTTGCTCTCCTCTCAACTCGAGACAAAGTTATTTCGAAATGACCCGAACTCACTCGGATGACAACGGTGATGACCACTTTCAACATCAGCAGCAATGGTTGTGCGCATCTGCAGCAGCACCACGGACCAGCACTCTCGTGTGGCGCGTTAGAGGAAAAATTATTTCTATAAGAATCCTGATGAAAAATGCAGGAATAAAGGTTTACAAGATTTGTTCGTGCTTCTCGTGCATGGGAGAATTCGACGTCAACCCCGCTCGGCCCGGCCGGTAGGGGATATGCCGTAGTACTTGTATTGGCGGGCGGGTTTGCAGAATTTACAGAGTTTGGCTAGTTAAGATGGAACCCCTGGGTACGTCAGAGGCTAACGGAATTTGTATTTGGCTATTGGATATTTATGAGAGAAGAGGACGTGTTTAAGCGAATAAAAATGAGGATGAGGATGCGGATACGGATTGGGACTACTACATGATGACGACATGAAAATCATGTCGTCAATTCTCTGCGCCCCATATTGCCAATGTGTTCCGTGCTCCGTGATTGTTGCCACTGGAAAAAAATGAAAACAATCAATGACGGAAAGCGCTGTGAGATGGATGGACCAAACAGGCATAAGAACCTAATCTGTTTTGTCATCCAACTAGCCTGCCAATGAACTTGTCATATGTATATGGATTGTTTAATCAGGAGGTTTGCTGATTGCTACAGTTAATTAGTTCTTTAGGTATCGTTTAGTTGCGACAAGGAGAGTAAAGGATATAAAGAGTGAACCAACAGAAGGTGTGGATGTTGACCGTCAATGAAGTCATCTACTGATTGATATTATTGACCTTTTTTTTTTGTTTTTTATAATTCTTGCAGGTTCAAGTGTACGCTCTTATGGTTATTGTCAAGTGCAGATGGTTTGCGTCGAAGATGTTCGTTCACTACTCTCCGGGGGTGGTTGCCCTAGATAGGATTCGAGAGATTCGACAGAATTTGCGTTGGTTGTAGTTCACAATAACTCTTTCGTTTCCATGTCATTAAGGTGTTATATTGGAAATGAACACACAGAGTATAAATTTTGAAATGATCTTATGCTGAGAGTGTTATGCCTTCGTCATCTCTCATTCAGATTTTGACAGTTGTGGGTCACAGCCTTTAACAATTTTAGTCATGGCGACGTTAACAACACAACAAGCGAATTCTAAGATGGCGTTATAGCTCATGAAGAGTCAGAGCCAAGCTTCTCTCATTCACTTATGTTGTGTGCGATTTGTTTTGCACACAAGTGTCCCTTGCACCTGAGTTTTCAATGCCGAATCCGAACGACTAGAGTCATGAAGCTGCCAAGGAGAGAAGCTGCAATACGAACATTCGATGGCGTTGGTGTTATCGGCATCGCGCGTCGCCGGCCGAAGGATTACCCACTGTGCCACGACGCTCAAAAGTCGCAAATCGCAAAAGCGTGTCTGAAATTCGCACAAGGAAGAAAGATTTCGAGGAAAAAGGTTCGGTATGGGATCAAACTCCATATCAATATGCTCGAACAAACCGTATTCCCTTGTTTAAAAAATAAGGTGACTTTTAATTTACTCGAACGATATTTATTTATATTATTTATTATAAACTCTTTTTGGTATACCCTTTAGTTTTTCCAACGATGTGGCCTTTATTTCCTCAATCATGTAAAAAGATGACTTCTTTCTCATAAGCCTGATATTTGCTGCTTGCAAACGGCGCATAACTTGAAGGTAATATTCCTTATTGACGACCTTCTGGCAAGAATTCATAATAAACCAGCCAACTGTGATCGCAGAAAACAGTGAGCATTTGACCGAGCTTGGCGTGCTTTTTTCGACCTCGGCTCTTCTGGCGGCTTCAATTAGATGAATTGGGCTTTGATTTCGAAGTCAAAACCATGTTTTGCCATCAGCGACCCTCTTCGGATCGTTATTCACGTCATTTAACAGCTCCTAAGCGATTTGCATGCGACGGCATTTTTGATCAAAATTTAGCGATTTCTGAACAAACTGCTGACACATGTTTCATACCCAAAATATTTGGTAAAATTTCATGGCATGGACAAACCAATATGCCAATATCCTTCTCTGATAGTGATTCGATGATTCTCGATAAAAATTTTCTTCCCTGCTTGAACGTTGTCATCAGTTGACGTGAGAGTGCATCCAGGGCATCGTCATTAACATCATCTCGGCCGTCTCTGCTCAGAGTCAACACTTCAAGTATGTTGGGGTACTTCATTTATTGATCCAGTTTTTTTTCAATAGCAAAAAATCGCCAAGCATACAAAACACGTCTAACCTTTATATCTGTGAAAAACAAACTAAATATTCAAAATGGCTGACAATAACATACGTTACGTGTACATACCAACATTATAATAATTATTATTGTTACTGGCCATTTGAAACTGGAAAGTCCAAGGCCTTGTTGGCTACCTTTCGCTAAGCCTCCCTATCATAGTTGTGTTTCTGCCATTTTCGCTGCTCTGTTCATTCCCTTCCAGGTCTTTCATTATATTGTCCTCCCATCTATGGCCAGTTGTCCTGGCAGTCGTTTTCCTACGGATTTTCCAGTCACTATTCATTTGACTGTTTGTCCACTGTCCATTCGTTCTACGTTACCTGCTTATCTTAATCATAGCGATTTTATTGCCCTAATGCTTGAGGCTGAATAGAGTTCCTCGAGTACTTGATTGTGTAGTTCTCTCCATTCGCCTGTTTCTTCGACCTGTTTCCACCGTAGATTCTCCTTAAAATCTTGTTTTGCAAAGACCCGAAATCTATCTTCCTCCTTCTTAGTCAGAGATCAAGTAAACCTGGCATTACTATCGTTTTATAAATACAGATTTTGACATTTCGGGACAAAGGAGTTTTTTGAATAGTTCCTTCATTGCGAAGAAGAACGCGTTGTAGCCTTATAATCATCGCTACATCGTTTTTGCCGTCAGTATGGTACCCAGATATTTGGATTCCTCCATTCTCTCAAAGCGTTTATCGAGCACACTTAGGCACGAGGTTTTGATCGATCCAAGTCGGTTAGTGATTATTTGACATTCTGCATTTCTTACCTGTTTCCTCGTCGTATTTCCTTAAGTAAAGGGTCCGCCATCTAACTTTTTTTTTTTCAAGTAGTGCTTATTTCGTGAATGGTAACACTTAGCTCATGTCTGATTTGACAGATAATTAGTTTTATCCTTCCGCTGAACGAATATGGTTGTGTATACGCTTGAACAACGCTGGGAAATATTGCGACATTACTTTGAAAATCATGGTAATGTTGCAGAATGTGTGCGAAAATTGCGTACGGATTTTGGAAGAAGAGAAGCACCGTCAGCTCCGTATGTTCGTTATCTTGTGAAAAAAGTGAAAGAAACTGACATCCTCATCGATAAACCAAAGCGTAAAAAGCCAAAAACAATGCGTACACCCGAAAATATTGCTGCTGCGGCAGAAAGTGTGCGTGAAGCGCCATCAACATCAATTCACCGTCGTTCTCAACAATTGAACATTTCGGAGACATCATTGAAACGAATTTTGCATAAAGACCTTGGTATGACGCCATACAAAGTCCAATTGGTTCAGGAGTTGAAGCCAACTGACCATCCAATGTGTTTTCGCTTCGCTAAGTGGGCCTGCGATCAACTTACAGAAGATGCCGATTTTGCCAAAAAAATCATCTTTTCAGATGAAGCTCATTTTGATCTTGGCGGGTATGTAAACAAGCAAAATTGTCGCATTTGGGGCACAGAAAACCCGCACGCATACATTGAAAAGCCGTGCACCCAAAACGAGCCACTGTATGGTGCGGATTTTGGTCCAGAGGCATAATTGGGCCATTTTTCTTCGAAAATGAGCAAGGAGTGGCCGTTACAGTCAATGGCGATCGTTATCGGGCCATGTTGAACGAATTTTTGTTCACAAAAATTGAAGAGAAGGATATTGGCAACATTTGGTTTCAACAGGACGGCGCTACGTGCCACACAGTCGAAGCTACACTAGATGTTTTGCGCCCTGTTTTTGAAGATCGCATTATCAGCCGCAGAGCTGATGTCGTTTGGCCACCTCGGAGCTGCGATTTGACGCCGTTGGACTATTATTTGTGGGGTGCCGTCAAAGATAAGTGTTACGCCGACAAGCCAGAGACAATTGACGCTTTAAAGGACAATATTCGTGAAGCCATTAGTGAAATACAGCTGCACACAATCGATAATGTGCTTAAAAATTGGACCGATCGTGTAGGCTACTGCATGGCCAGCCGAGGCAGCCATTTGAATGAAATAATTTTCCATTATTAACCGGAAGGATTGTACTTTCAAATAAAAAAAGAAATTTGAGAAAATATTCAGTAATTTTTTTTTTATAGCATTTAAAAAAAAAAAATTATTTGGCGGACCCTTTATTATTCCCATTCATTTTCTTGACGGGATCTCATTACGAATTGCAGCATCAAATTTAAAAGAAGTGGTGACAAGGCCTCTCCTTGTTTTAATCCTTCACGTTTCTCGAATGTCTCCTTTTTAAATTCTACGAATAGTTTGTGGCATTTTAAGGGATTCCTAATTATTATCTAACAGTCACCATACAGTAAAAATCTGTCTGCTCGTGGCACGGTCCTCCTAAAGCCACGCTGGTAGTCTCTGATTAATTTCTTAGCGTTTTTAAAGAGAATAGAGCACCTTGTAACAATTTTATGGCAGCGATATACTTGAGTTTTTCCATTCCTCGTGAATAGTTTCAATGTTCCACGTAGTTGTGATGAGCCCATATAACTCTCTGTTAATTCCTGTTGTTATGGTATTATGTCGATTTCTGCGTCCTTGTTATTCTTAAGCCGATGGATTACTTCTTTTATTAATTTTATCGATGGTCGGTAGTTCTACCCAAATTTCTGCTATCTGGATAATTTTTGTTATGATGTCTTCTGTCTATTAGAAAATGATCAATTCGGTTATGCGTTACTCCATCCGGTAATATTCAGGTAGCCTTTTGTTTTCATATTTTCTGAGGTGAAGACCATTATCGTTTGATACATGGATACTTTGGTCTCCTATTGCTGGGCCTTCATTTCTTATTTTCGGGTTGACGTCCACGCGTACGATATTCACATCGAAAGATGTGAAAAGATAAAAAATATTTCGTCCTTAGCTCTTCATTTTATCTTCCGTAGAACAGCATACATACATTCAGAAGTACGAGGGGAAATCAAAAAGTAATGATAAGCGGGTATTATTGCAGGCCCTAATTACATGAAATCTATTGCTTTCACTCACGTATACCCTCACTAGTAGCGAGCAAAAAATCATATAAATAGTTCACCTTTTCTGGAAGGTACATTCATTCAAACACGAGCAGTCGAAGAGATCACATCAAAATGGAGAAAAATTAAGTAAGAGCCGCCATTAAGTACCTCTGCCTGAAAAAAAATGTCTACGAAAGAAATTCACGCTGACTTGGTGGAAACATTGGGGGACTCTGCTCCTCCATATTCCACAGTTGCAAGGTGGAGTAAGGAGTTCAAACTGGGCAGAACATCGACTGAAGACGAACATCGCTCCGGGCGTCCACCCACATCCCTCACCGAGGATAATATCAAAAAAATCAAAAACATCGTGCTAGATGACCGACGAGTGACCATCCAACATTTAGTTAAGATCACAGGGCTCTCATTTGGAAGCATTCAAAGTATCCTGACAGATGATTTGAACATGAAGAAGGTCTCCGCAAGATGGGTCCCAAGAATGTTGACCGACGAACAAAAAGAGAAGCGACTTTGCATTTCAAGAGCAAATCTTGAAAAATATCAAAAGGAACCGGCGGCTTTTTGCACTCGTTTTGAAACAATGGACGAAACCTGAGTACACCACTTCGACCCCGAGACTAAACAACAGTCTATGGCCAACAACAGTTCAAGGTTCCAAGCTCGGCAGGCAAGATTATGGCGTCTGTTTTTGGGATGCCGAGGGAATTATCATGATTGATTATTTGGAGAAGGGTGTTAGTATTACAGACTCCTACTATGCAGAACAAATAAGAAAGTTGCGGGAAGCCATTAAGGAAAAAAGGCGGGGTAAACTGTGTGCGAAGGTGTTGTTTCACCAAGACAACGCACCTTCTCACAAAGCTCAAGTTGCGTGGGATGCCATACGGGAAGCGGGCTTCGAATTAGTTGAGCACCCTCCTTATTCTCCAGACCTAGCCCCCAACGACTTCTATCTCTTTCCTCGCCTCAAGGAACACCTCAGAGGCCAGAAATTTGCCGATGATAGTGAAGTGATGGCTGCCGTACAAGCGTTTTTCGAATAGCAAGATAAAGATTTTTGTTTAAATGGAATGCAAGCGTTAGAGAAGAGATGGACTAAATGTATAAACTTATTAGGAGATTATGTAGAAAAGTAAATTTAATTTGAAAGAATAAATGTTATATTATACATTGATTATAATTGATGATAATTATCATTACTTTTTGATTGCCCCTCGTATGTACATAGTCACAGCGGGGACCGCAGATATTGGCCATCGAAATTGGTTAGTTGTACGTTCGCTACGTTCTGCACAATTTCGTGGGTATCCGTACCGCCACAAACGAAAGTATACCCGTCCTTAACGGTTGTTCTGTTTAAAATACTTGCTTATTTCATTGAGTACTGTTTGGAAAGCCACGTTCCACGATCCTTAATTTTTGTGCATTTATTTACATGGGTACTATCCCTTGAAAAGTTTCATACCTGAGATCCAATCGGAGATCTAGTTTACCTCCGAAATATTTTACCCTAGGAAGACCAGCCATATTTAACACTAAAGTGTGTCAACGGCTTTTGATGTTGTTTTGAGTGTAGCGTTGTTATGGTGTAGTGATGCGAGCGTGTGTAATGCAGAGTCATCAACTCTGCACCTACCTCTGCTATTTTTTTTCATGGGGCAGAAAAATTTAGTCGCCTCTTACGACGCGCACTCTAACCCCTATCCCACAGGGAGAATCGCAACCACTAGGAAGGTGAAACAAAGTTTAGTCGAAAATCCAAGTTCCTCGTAGTCCTTGACAGAAATTTCAAAAATTTTACACCGACAACTATAGAATTATCCACAAGAAACGACAAAAAATTATCTCAAAAATATGTCTGTTTTACAAAAAAGTTCTTGAAGTTTTCTTTTGAATACGACTTTTTGGCTTATGAACTGTCTTGTGGAGAAGGTTGTCCAAAACTCGGAACTGAAGCAATTGCTCCGAAATGGTGTTAACTCTGTATCACAACTGAGCCAACTTCTGTCTTGAATTGCTGTATGGGGCTATGCCATTTAAATAACTGTTTCGGATGAACGAACTGCTTAGCATCATGATAGTACCCTACGAAAAGAGTTGTAGGTAGGTAGGTAGAGTTGAAAAATAACTTTAACCTAAATTGATTTTTTTCTTCGTTAGGATAGCCTAGATTTGTCAGTGTGTTTGTGACAATAACACTTTAAAAAGGTAGTTCAGATAATAGGCAGGTCTTCAGGAGTCATCAATTATTTTAGTTTCACAGAAAATAGTATAGAAAAAAAATACCACAAGACTATAGATTTTTTTAAATTGTTTGTTAAACTTGAAACATTTTTTTCCTCCTAAGTTGGAGCTTAACATGTGGCAACTAAAATAAATTTAGTAAGACTGTCTATGTAAGCCAGTCATAGGCACAATGCCGGCTTTGTCTTTAAAAGGCTAGATGACCATTTTCCCTGTCGATGACGGAGTTTCTTTCGGAGATGATAGGAATTAGTTTTATCAAAAAATCATGCACACATGAAATCATAACCCTATTTTATAGCATCTCGTTATGGTAAAATTACTTATGGTACTCAGTTGTAATCCGAAACAAGTCATGAATCCTTTCCATTAAGCCTGCAATTACATTGAACCAGCAGATTATCTTCAGTCTGGTATCAAGTTGGTCGCTATTAAACAGTCATCATGTTAATTAAAATAGGTACATATGTATAGAAACCGGTCCCGCCAAATCCTAAGTTATCTGACTACAATTTGGTTTTCCAGTAGACGCTCATCTGGTCTTAACACTGAGAACTTGTGAATAGAGATCGTAAAGAATGTGTTCCGAATAGAATTGTTGAAAATCAACTTCCAGACATCACAATGTTGCTGTAATTGAGTCATGTTGCAGGTGTACCTGATCTTTAAATCGTCCGCGTGAGATATAGAATGACGAAAGGAATCTATCAGGTTGGTAGGTAAATGATGAAAAGGACTTCACCGTGCCCTATCGCAGCCCATTTTTGATTTTGAATATAAAAAGAAATGTCCCATTGGCAATTTTCAAAACGAACTTTCTACCGGTTAACATGTCAAAAGTCATATAAACTTATACTATCGAAGGCTTTTTCCAAATTAATCAAACAGGGGCTCGGGCACTGGTTCTTGCATTTACTCAGTTGTATACCCTCTTTAACTCATGTCGGTGAATCGGTAGAAACATTTTCGTTAAACATGATTGACAAATGCTTCAGCTCTGGCCCATAACGGATTGTAACGCCTGACGATTATGCTTCATGGTTTGGCCCTAATATGAACAGAGGCCATAAGAAGGTAGAATTACAAAATTGTATACGAGTAATACAGTCAAACGAAGGGAGTCATTTGAGTCTTTCGTACTATTACTAAGCCAATCACCCTTCCCATTCCTTAGCTACCCTATTTAAAAAAATAAGAAATCCAGGAGGCTCATTCCAGGTCTGTATTACAATTTTATCTAGAAATGCAGGTTAAGCAAGGAATCGCCAAAAAAATTCTTTGAAGTAGGAGTAGCAGGTTTTCCTGCTAGCATCTGCCAAGCAGATGTCCTGTCATCAAAAAGACTGAAAAATTATCAAGAATATCTGTTATACTTCTGTTTCTCTGTTTTCCAGGCCGTCAGAGCTTCCTTGGACTTGATTTGATTCACGTTCTGTTCAGTAAAAATATGGAAAGGTCCAATAAGGTGTTTCTACAAAGTCCCATATCATAAAGATCTGTTATGCCTAGGAACATATCCCTGGTACCTAAGATTGCCAAATCTGGGAAAAAATTAGGACTTGCGTACATTCTAAACACCTTGCGTACCTAAACACCAAACTTTCTTGGCTGCTGTCATCACAAGACAACGCCCAATGGGCAACCATATTTTCTGCTTAAGACAATGTTGCAGCTACATTTATATCCTGTCCAAAAATACATCCCACTCCTTCGAGGTGACTAAGCAACCTGGGAGCTTTTTCCGCCGACTTAAAAGATCTGTTAGTGATCCTCATACCACTGCTTGTCAACATTACCTTAATAAGATTTTGCAAGACAATAAGAAAACTATATGCAGAGCAGGCCTTACGAGACCATGATAAGACCATCCAGGTGGAAGGGAAAATGTACACTACTTAATTCAGACAGACCGGCTTGCCGAGTGTATGATGAAAAGAGTTATGTTAACATTATCTCAGCATGCTCTAGAAGCTTTCATTGGATTTGCCATATAAAATCGTTCTTAAAAGCTGACGAGATGAGGTGGTCGAGTCTGGTGAGAACAGATTCTGAGCCACTGCATCACTCCCGTCCCCGAAATGCCACGTTCAAATCCACACAAGCTCAAGTCGAAAATCCATATTTTAACTTAATCACATTTTTATTGAAATTTTCACAATGGTGTCATAATTTTCATTTGATCTGTCGCAAGCCCAACGGGTAAGCGTTTTCGATTTCTTAGGCACATCTCTCTGGTAATTAATTTCGTCGCTCGTCGTGTAGGTGTCAGCGTCAGCGTAAGCGCATGACTCTCACTACTCGGCCCCGACAGATTGCCATTCATGACGATGGGTAATTGAATTCAACGATTGCCATGCTATATGTGACGTGCCTTAATTTTCAGTTGTCTGGTTGGGTCGACGGCTTAAGACGCTCATCCCAGACTTCGGAACTGGGTAGGTTTCGGGCTCAATACGGAGTTACGAGCAAAGACACACCGTTGGTAGGGTAGGAATTGACAGCGTTAACCAGATGTCGCAATCTACTTGGCGAGTAAGTAAAATAAATGATTTTCAGTGGAAGTTGCGGCAAATCTTGTGTTGTGTTGCCCATTCCCTCGAGGTGTGGTATTCTCAATGACGACTGCACCAAGTTACCCACGTAGGTGATGAATTTTGTGCTGATTAGCAATTCTCGTGGTATAGACACCCGCGCGTTTCATCTCCAGACCGTTGGTCGGGAGGCACCCAGATTCATACGTCCGCGCGTTGCATGCGTGCAGATTGCCACAGCAACGGTAGACGAGCATGTGACAGAGAATAAGTTGGCTGGTTGGGGGTAATTGACTGTAATTATAATTCAATTGCTTGAGGATAGACGTAAGTCGAAAGAATGCCAGCCCACGATATGACAATACACAGTTGATCTGACACTTTGTGATTGGAATGTGACGAAGTAAATGCATCGTATATGCACTTTACCTAGTCTGTAGAGACATAGGAACGAATGAATGCTCCGCCAAACTGGAATTTATTTAAGTATTATTCCAATCAAGTCGAATTCTACTATATCCACCGATGAAGGTGGAAACCTCATAACAGCGTCGCACTCTCTTTTTTATGCCCAAAAATTCACGAATCACACATTACGATCGGATACTGCACATTACGAAAAAGGACTTGATGTTTCCCAAGCAAGTGATCATTAAAGACCAGCATTAGCCCGACCACGATCTGCCTGGTATTGGAACCTTCACTCGATACCTAGTCAAAGTCGCTCATCATCATATCACCAGCGTCTGTCCGTTCGTTTGTTCGTTTGTCTATTCGTCTGTTTCGTCCAATGCTGCCGTACCACCGATCGAAAAAAGAAAGATTTAGGAAAAGTGCATTTCGAGTCGTAATGTGCCCGCCGCTGCCAAGGCAGTTGTCGTGGCCATCGTGGCGAACACTATGGCGTTGCATACACGACTATGTATGAACCCAACCACAGAACTGTAGCTCGCATCTACGGCAGACGTATGGACAATTTTATTGATTAATGACTCATAATTAGAGACGTTAGATGTTCCAGTCATATTTCTTCATCTTCATTACAAGAAAATCTAAAGCACGGCTCGCTGCGAACACGGAACTTGTCCAAGTGAACAGGTTGCGCTATGGATATGGATTCGCGACATGAATTCGTTCTGTTAACTGGATGCATGCGGACAACTTTTGCTGCTTTCCTATCAATTTAACTTCGCAGGTAATGCTTGTCTCTTGGGGGTAAGGGGTGTGCTCAATCGAAATACCGAAGAGTAAATCATACTAACGTGTTAAATCAATTTAGATACGTACATGGATGTTATTGTGCTGTAATTGCATGGACGAGAGGACGTGAGGTTCAAGCACTTGTTGATCTGAGAAAAGAGGGATTAGGTGTTTCTTGATAGCCTGGACAAGGGGTTATGCGTGCTTTTTGGATCCTCATCTAGCTTTAAAATTCTACTGGTTCCACCAACGTTTACTATTGCATCCGGTCATTGAGTCCCATTTGAACATCTAGAAGAACGGCCATGTGTTCCTCGCTAAACGACAAGGAATCTTTCTTAATCAACCGCAGCTGACTATCAACATCGTATTTTAAAATGAATTTCTGACATGCTCGCTGGTCATGTCAATTATCCGCTTCTGAATACCTTAGAGCAAGTTGTTTGATCCAGAGGTTCATAGCTATGATTAAGGCCATTTTGTCAGGCTTGCTAGACAAAATTTAGGGGAATTTTAAACATTATTGGCGCACTGAAATGCCTTCGAAGAGTAAACGATATTAGTTCTCTATAATAGAAACATAATGTTGCAGACACATGGTGCGGAACACATGATAAATATTTTCCACTTTTTATGTAGTACAAAATCAGCGCCGTTAATTCTCCGAATCCTATGTTGTGTTTGAATCCTTTTGCTTTTGTATATAGAAAAGATCCCTATTCCATAGTGACTACTTCGTAACCGAATTTGCTAAAATTTTTCTCAGAGAAGTGAAGAGTTTCTGTCCGAAAAGATCGTTCAACCGAACGAGCAATTCATTGATTTATCGCGAGATTATGGGAAAGCTGTTTGATTGATGATCGAGCACGAACCCTTTACGATGTGTCGCCATGTCTCGACTTTGTTTCCATTAAGATTGTACTACCCCGGATATCGCTCTACGTCATCTGCTTTTACATTTTGCCATCACAACCTATTGAAACATATAACTTGGCCATTGATACAATCGATAATTTAATTGAATTACGAGATCCGAAACGGAACAAGCTCTGGACAACTTTCCTTCGTACTCAATCCAAAAATAAGTTCTCGAACTATTTCGGTACTTACCTGCATTTTATAGAGCTTTATAAATCTCTCTATCAGCACTACTTAGTTGAGATGCAAACCAACCTTATAAATAATCCCAAGTCCTTCTTGGCTACCCAAACTCACTCACTCACTCACTCACTCATTCAATAATGAAACTTCCAATGATCCTCATTACATCGCCAACCTTTTTGCCACATTTTTCAATCAATCTTTCACCCATGATTCCTTTGCACCCGATCATACCTATTTCAACTATTTACCAAACTCCTCCTTTCGACCATTTCTCCCTCGTAGTGTCGACCCCGTTATCATCGAAGAAAGACTAAAGCAACTTAACTATGAATTCACCCCTGGCCCCGACGGCCTTCCAGCTATATTTTTAAAAAAATGTTCCTCCTCCCTTTCTCTACCTCTCTCAAAAATCCTCAGCCTATCCCTTTCCCAAGGTGAATTTCCCCGGATCTGGAAAACCTCTTTTATAACACCTATACACAAAAAGGGTCCGAAGAATGACATTAACAACTACCGTCCCATTGCCAAACTGTCTCATATACCCAAAATCTTCGAGAGTATTTTGTATGATAATTTTCAATGCAAGTCTTTAATCTCCCCCAGACAGCACGGCTTCCTTAAAGGCAGGTATACAACCACTAACCTTATTGAATTGGTTTCCTTCACCCTTTCAGCCTTAGAAAATGGCAAGGAAGTCGATGTTATCTCAACTGACTTCAGTAAGGCCTTCGATAAAATTTCACACAGATTAATACTCTTCAAACTGTCTTCTCTTGGCTTTGAGCCCATCTTATTAAAGTGGATTTCCTCTCACCTGGAAAATCGCAACTACAGCGTTCGCTTTAGACCTGCCCTCTCTAACTCCTTCCTTGCTTCCTCCGGTGTCCCCCAAGGCAGTCATTTAGGCCCGCTTCTTTTTATCCTCACCATTAACGATATTGAAATGGTTATCAAAGATTCCCACATCTGTCTATATGCCGACGATGCTAAATTGTTTAAGATCATTTCCTCAGAACATGACTCTTCCCTTATTCAATCGGACCTCAACAGCTTTTCCACCTGGTGCTCCAAGAACTGCCTCGACCTTAACATTTCAAAGTGTCAATCTATTACTTTCTCCCGCAAACGAAACAAACCTCCTCCCCGCCTCTACTTTCTCCATAATCAACCCCTTTCCACCGTTCAGGTGATCCGTGATCTTGGTGTATCATGGGACCAGGAACTCAATTTCCTTGCACATATCAGCGATACAATTCTTAAGGCCAATTCTGCACTCGGCTTCGTGAAACGATGGTCTAAAGAATTTCCCAATCCCTACGTCACTCGGTCTTTTACCTTTGTTCGCCCTATTCTCGAATACGCGTCTCAATTGTGGTCTCCTTACCATCATTCACACATTTCCAGAATTGAGAGTGTCCAACGTCTTTCTCCGTTTTGCTCTTCGCGGCTTACCCTGGGATAATCCTCTAATCCTTCCTCCCTATCAAGACCGCCTAAAACTTATTAATTTGAACTCGCTGGAAGAACGAAGAAGGATATCCGACATCCTTTTTATCTACCGACTCCTCTCAGGTACCATCGACTGCGCGACCCTTTATAACTCTATCTTTTTGAACACTAACCCTCGTAATACACGAAATCCACGTCTCTTCTATGTACCCACCTCTCGTACCTCCTATGGCTCCAATGAACCTATCTCCCGTATGCTGCGGAATGTTAATGCGAAAAACTATTTCGACTCAGCACTCCTTGTCTAAAACACCGTCTCAATCGCCCTCTTTCTTAGTTTCCTAGATTGTAAGTTAAATTAAGTATGTAGCTTGAATTAAGCACAATAAAATGGGGGTATAGCCACCACCAAAATATCAAAATCAAAAATCTGAAGACCTCTGGATCCAAATTTTAGCAACAACTCTTTTGAAAAAAAACTTTTAATAAGAAGCTAGTATTGTAAAACGACCGAATGTCAATAACCAAAACCAAGGTCACCTCTGTAACTATGTACTTCTAATCTTACACTGTCCTACGGAAGATAAGGATGAAGAGGTAAAGGACGCGTCTTACGAAATAATAGTTGAAAATTTCTGAAAATTGTACTCGAAGACTTTAACACGAAAATAGAAAAAGGAGCGTTATAGCAAACAATAGGAGAACAAAGTCTTCATGTCTCATCAAACGATAATGGTCTAAGGACAATAAGATTTATTAGCTCAAAAAATATGATCGCAAAAACTGCCACACTCAAACACAGAGAATACACAAGGCTACTTAGATATCATCGGATGGAGTAGCGCGGAACCAAATTGATGAGATGATGATGATGAGAGTAACTCGACTTTTTCCGAGCTCGTTGCGCTGTCCGACTCCATAATAAGAATTGTATCCCTGTTTTCGCTCGCTATTGCGGGCGATTTCAATGTACACAAATCTAATTGGCTTCGACATTTGAGTCAGACAACACCCGAAGGAAGGCATGTAGAGATCTTTGCTGCGGTGAACAATCTAACCCAGCTAGTAGGTGAGCCAACACGAATTCCTGACATTGCAGATGATTCCGCGAACACCCTGAACTTTTTGCTCACCTTTCATCCTAATAAGTATTCTATCGATACATTGTCATCTCTAGACTCGCCAGACCACCACATAGTTAGAGAACGAATTCCTAAAACAACTGTGTGGCTCTACAAAAAAAGCCAATTGGAGCGGACTCAACAACTTTAGGAATTTTAACTGGTCACTATGCTTCCTCGAAAGTGATGTGGATGCTGCTGCTGATGCGATCACGAACATACTTCTGCTGGGTATGAAATCCTTCATTCCACATAGAGTGAAAAGTATCAAACCCAAAGCAAATGTGTGGTAAGACTCGAGCTAAAAAGAGACTATCAGATTTGAGAGCTGACTTTCCGGACTACCCCTCTGAAGAAAACCGGAATAATTTTAAATGAGCCAGAAATGACTGTAATGCATTGATTCGACGTGTCAAATTCTCCCATGACCAAAAGTTGGGGCAAAAAGTGCTAAATTCTCGAAAAGGCAGCTAAAACTTTTGGTCATTCGTAAAGAAGGTAAAGAATTCTGCCTCGTCCTCGATCCCTACGCTCATTTACAATGACATCCCGGCTGTTAGCTCTTTAGACAAAGCCAATTTGCAGCCAGCTCAACGCTCCCAGAATGCACTTTGTCACCGCCTGTACTTGAGAGCGTGGAATCTTCCATGGGACAAATCCACTTTCGCACTCCTACAGTTGCAAGAGTACTGTCCCTAAAAATTGCGAATCTTCGTCTCCCACCGACCCATAGCACTAACGCTCTTTCTTTTTAAGGTCATGGAAATACTGATAAATCCTAAGCTCATGAAATACGAGGGTGGTCCGGTAAGCACTTAGCATCACCGCCAGATGGCGCCAGTATCGTAAGAGTAACTTACTATCGTGCAGCACATTCTAGTAGACGGCTACTGTCGAAATTTCAGCAACTCGTAGTTTTGTTTTGACCGCGTGTGGAAACGGAGTGTCCGCGGATTTTAGAAAAATGGAAAAAGAGCAATATCGGTCGGTGATTCGATTCTTGTTTTTGAAAGGGAAATCAAAGAGCGTTTGGATACTGTGTACGGTGACTCTTCTCCTTCGATGGCGATCATTAAAAATTGATTTCACGAGTTTAAACGTGGTCGCACGTCGGTTTTTGATGAGCCACGTCCAGGTGCCCCGAAAACGGCTACCACGGAGGATAACGTGACAAAAATCCACGAAGAGACCCGCTTTTTTAGCCGAACCACACGAATATGGAGTGCTCTTCCCGGCTCAACTTTTCTCACTCATTACAATTCACAAGAGTTTATAACCAATGTGCACCGGTACCTCCTTTCCCTCTCTTCCTCTATACCTTGGGCCCGTGCTGTGTATTGACTTGTTGGTATTTAAAGGTAGTCATAACCCCTTGTGCGTATCCATTACAAAAAAAAAAAGAAGTCTTCCGGGATATCGATGTTGAAGCAGCAATCTACCAGATTTTTTCTGTCCCCAAAAGAATGAGTTTCTTTCGTCAAAAAAAATTCTTGACCCATTTTGTCAAAGATCAACCTAGCCTATGCAAAGGCCATGTATATGGCTCTATTTAATGATATTTAAATATTCGCGGAATATTTGAATATGTTTTTTTTGTTGTGGACCACATTTACGAGTACACTAAGCTTCAGGGTTACGTTTCTCTTTCCACCATTCTAGGCGCAGGATTAGCATTAAGTTGTGAGGGTGAGATTTTTGGATTTTTCTATGACATCTTGTCGAAATACTTTGGTAAGTAGCTCGTATTTATGGTCGCGTACATTTTATTCAAGACCGCGAAAGGACGTCAAACCAAAAAAAAAAAGGCATTGAGGCCCTAGCTGAATCCCGCAACTTTTGAATCATAATCAATCACTATTGCCCATCCGCCTTAATCTGGATATAAGAAGCCGGCAAATCGATTGAACAAGTGGATATATACATAGAAGTATGTAGATTCGTTACTTACCTACTTACATACCTCTTACATTGCATCTTGCCAACTTATCTTCATCAAGTGAACTAATCCACCACTATCTTCTACCCAAACTTGGATAAAATGTCAAGTTCGCAAATATTTTGCGTCACCACGTCCGTCGTAAATTTTTGTCAATCACCACTTGGACATATAATTCATTCCAAGATACAGATGTCAACAGAGTCATAACCGTTCATAACTCGCATAACATGTTTCCATTTATCATCTTGGCCAGTACTACGTCCATTCCGATCTTATCCAACACTCGTCTATCGACTCAAACATTTGCATAAGCGCGTGTGGTGCGAAATGAAATTGAAATTCGACAGCAACGCTCGAAGCGCACACTTCACACTTGACTAAGCCGGCTTAGAATCACAGCAATCGATGGCGCTTAAATGACTTATCTACCAACGTAGAAAAAAACCACCTAACCTGCAACTTTGCCGTCTCGATCACTTGTTACTGTGTGCTCGGGAACAGTGCAGTTTGTGGTTATGAGCACCACGTTGCCTGATCGGAGTTGTCCAACGAGGGGGGAGAAGTCCCCCTCACTAGTTTCAAAAGGCCATAGTGTCTGTAGTATTCGGTTCGATAGCATCGCAGGTTGCTCAGTTGACTGGCTGACTGGTTGACTGGGTGCATCGAGGGTTTCCTCACCTGGCGCACTATCTCGCGCTACGGATAAGTACCAAAAAAGTCTATATTTGCACTTGGATATCAAAATGTGATGTGAATTGACTTTGGGAAAAAAAAGGATGATCTCAAGTGGTAGATACAAGTACGAATACGAATATTCCTCGTTACCGTGGATGATGATTCTCGGCTGGTGCCGGTGGTGTCTCCATCGCATTGCTGTTCAATTTGGCATACCATTTGGGGGCCCCGGCAGCCTTCGAGTATTTAACATTTTTGATTTTTTTCGTGAGGTTAGAAAGGTGATCCTATAGATTTGGTTCCCTCTGCTTCGATGCGCCCTTATATCCTCTTTCTTCGCCTCTTTTCTTTGCAGATTATTTCTGTGTTGTGCCGTTGAATGACAGATCGATATCTGGCCAGGCAGCGATAGTGGACAATTAGACGTCCGATAAGATGCAGATGGAATTATTGCAATGACGAGAGTGTACCATTGTACAATTTCCTAATGTTGTGTTATACATTTCGTCAAGATTGCTATCTCGTGTAATCTGTTTAAGAGGAAGCATTATAAATGGATGATCTGTCAAAACTCTTCAGATTCGGGTGCACTTTTGTTGCACGTGGAAACAGATTTGCTTCTAGAAAATGTCAAATGGACTACGGAGATTTCGCAATCACAGCTCACGATCAACCGACGTTTTTATTGAATAATGAGGAACGAGAATCAATGTGAATGAAAGTGAAGATGGGATCCTCCGATAAAGGGTTCGTCTTTAAGAGGACGAGTTTTCGTAGGTTGCTTCTGCTTTTTTTTTTGAAGTAGATATAAACGTTTCAATATGAATTTGTTGACAACCTTCTTAAGTAGTAGAGCAAGATTTTGATTTTATTAATTCCATAAAAAACTGGTTTTGGGTATCTGCTCCCACAACCGGCACTATTTATAAACAATTCCCAGCGTCCGGTTTCATATTTATGGTTGTTTTTTGCCGCACCTTACCTTGGATTGTTTTCCTGAGCCGGATTTACAGTCGGGCTTTAACGCAAAATCTTATAAAGTGAACGAACATATCCCCAAATGCTGTGCATAAGAGCGAATAAGAAGAGCACTACGATCCACAACAGTATTATCTTTTTTTAATTAAAGGACTTCTCTGTAGATGGGCATTATCAACTAGACTATGTAGTAAGGATTCATGGGTAGTCAGATTATAGAGGGTATTTTTTTTAGAGCTTTGATTTTGAAACTAACTACACTGTTTCTACAGATTGTCAATTTGAGGCTTGAGAGTTGATTTGTGGTTAATACGTTTTGCCATTTTACGGATTAACGCCAGAATAACGCATGCAAATTGTATAAACTTATTTTAAAATTTATGGTTCGGTTCGCCAAACTTATCCGCTATGCCCATTTGACGGTCGACATTAGAGCAAGTTAATCACGATGAATCATTTTCGCAGCACGTATACTCTAGTGGATAATATGCATCCCCAAAACAAAAAAACAGTGCGAAAAGCAGAAGTTATTTCAGTTGTGTAACGCAGTGTTGAGGAGAATCCAAATGAGTCGATTCGCCATCGTGCACAGCAATTGGAGCTATACCCATCCACTTTTTAGAAGATTTTATAGAAAGACCTTGACTTAAAAGCTTGTAAGATACAGCAAAAGTGCAAAAGTTGAAACCGTGTGTTCGGTGAATAGGTCGAAAACTCATTAAAGTTGTCGAAAATTGTAGTTCACGATTGCACTTCATTCGAGCTAGCTGTGTAATGTATTTGCCCAAAGTTATATTTAACCACTAATGGCGTAAAATAGTGTATTAAATAAAGTTAATATTATAGACATTAACATTAATTTTAAATGTTTTATTTCATATTGAATTTGTATACCTCTAAAAAAAACACCCTTTATAAGGCCCAATTTGACGCATGGGTCTGCTGGAATGCGATTTGAACCATGTTTAAAAAATCAAATGGATTAGCTGTCGCCCGACTAACAAAAATGTAAATAATTTAAAAAGCATTCGTGATATGATTTGTGACAGACAGAGAGTGAATTGGCTTAGCAATGGAGAAAAACAAAGACGACATTTTGCTGCATTTTATGTACGAACAATAATCTCCGTTTTCCAACAGGTGGCGTCAGTGGTACATTCTTTCAAGACGTATACCTTACTAGATCAAGATCTATTTCAAACGCAGCAAGATCCCGTAGATTCATTGATCATACTTCATCAAGCTATTTTCCATGGTTTGAAAGTCGTGGAAGCCTACGAGTTGAAGTCGATAGACACTGTTTAGAATAAATTTCGTTTTTTTTTTGTTTTATTCTTTATTTAATTTATACAATATTTCAATATTAATACAACTCAAACGCTCTCGTCTACGGATTATTGTCAACTACCTGTTGAGTGTGAACAGCATCGGTACCGGTGTTGATGGTCAGTGGTTAGCCAAATTAAGTACAGACTTGCTGATGTCGGCTGCATATTTTAACTAATGCATCCTTAACATTTTCACCCCGCTGGAAGATGAACAATTTTCAGGAATTGGTCATAGTGAGATCTTCAAGATTGGTCTGGAGTATACGCCGAATAGTGACAACTCGAATTTTATTATGACGTCCAGGATGAAGTTTGATGATCTTACCAAGAATCCACTAAGACTGCGAAAAGTTAGGTTCCCGAAGTAGTACTATTTGATTCAGCTTAGCGTTGGGACTTGAGGATCTCCACTTTACTCGGTGCTGTAGACTTGTCAAATATTCCGAGTGCCAGCGTTTCCAAAATCCTTGGCACATATGTTTAACTCTTTCCCAACGTTGCAAGTAGGTAAAATATTTATCTTCGATGACTGGTTCTGGCCTTGATGTAAGGCGTCGATTTTTGTATCATTGGGCGAGAATTGAGAAGTGCTTCAATACAGGTAAGAAGTGTACGAGGTTGGTCTGATAAGTACTTAGCCTCATCGCCAGATGGCGCCAGTATCGCAAAAGCAACTTACTATGTACATTCTAGTAGACTGCTACTGTCGAAATTCTAGCCGGATTGGACACGTAGTTTTGTTTTGACCGCGTGTGGAAGAGGGAGTGTACGCGGATTTTAGAAAAATGGATTGGTGATTCGATTCTTGTTTTTGGAAGGGAAATCGCGCAGCGAATTCAAAGAGTGTTTGGATGCTGGTGACTCTTCTACTTCAATGGCGACCATCAAAAATTGGTTTAACGAGTTTCAACGTGGTCGCACGTCAGTTTTTGATGAGCCACGTCCTGGTGTACCGAAAACGGCTACCACGGACGATAACGTGACAAAAATCCACAATCTCGTATTGACAGACCGCCGATTGAAGGTGCGGGGAGATAACTGAGACAGTAGGCATTTCAAAAGATCGCCTGGGTCATATCGTGCATGAAATTTTGGGCATGAGAAAGCTGCCGGCGCGATGGGTGCCACTTCAGAGCAGTGTTTGGCGCTGTTTAAGCGCAATCCGAAGGAGTTTCTGCGTCGTTTCGTGACAGTCGACGAAACATGGATCCACTGGTACATATCAGAGACCAAGGAATAGTCGAAACAGTGGACTTCACCCGGCGAACGTGCTCCGAAGAAGGCGAAGACTGTCCCACCGGCCGGAAAGGTGATGGCCACCGATTTCTGAGATTCACAAGGTGTGATCCACATCGACTACCTGGAGAAGGGCAAAACGGTCACAGGTACTATGCCAAATTATTGGTCCGATTCGACGCCGAATTGAAGAAAAAACGGCCCCACTTGGCGAAGAAAAAAGTGCTCTTCCACCATGATAACGCACCGGCTCACACCTCCGTCCGAATTGGGCTACGAACTGCTGCCCCATCCACCGAATTCTCCAGATTTGGCCCCGTGCGACTTCTTTTTGTTTCCAAACTTGAAAAAGTCACTCGCCGGGCAGAAATTTCAGTCGAATGAGAAGGTCATTGCTGCCACGGAGGCCTACTTTGCAGACCTCGAGAAAACGTATTTTTTAGACGGGTTAAAGAAGTTGGAGCATCGCTGGGTCAAGTGTATCGAGCTAAAAGGAGACTATATTGAAAAATAAATCGTAATTTCTCCAAAATTTTGTTTTTCTTTTGTAGGCAAAATACTTATCGGACCACCCTCATAACTGTATACGTCAGGCAGTGATCACCAATAACTCTTCGCAGACGGGTTCTGATCGACTTATCACCTGCCTCCCATAACCCTGCAAAATGTGGGGAGGCAGGTGGAATAAAACGCTAAGTTATGCCTTCGAAAGTTAAATGATCGCTGACGCAATCGCTGAAACTCTGAGAATGAAGAAAATGCAACATTTGATCTAAGCTACGCTGTGCACCGCGAACATTGGTCCCATTATCCGACCAGATTTCGAGGGGTTTTCCACGTCGTGAAATGAATCTATCTAAAGCTTCGATGAATGCTTGAATGGTCAAACTAACTCTATATGTATTGCCTTGGTTATAAAGCAAATAAAGAGTCAAACATATGCCTTTAAGTGTTTGGGATTCCCTTGCTTAGTTTGAGATTGAACGGACCAGCGCAGTCACATCCTACCCTACTGAAACACCTAGTTTAAGTTACCCTTTCGATAGGAAGGCTGCTCATTAGTTGAGATGATGACGATTTTCTTAGATTGAAACGCATTTACTCGTATAAACGATTCTTTTAGCTAGACTTCTGATACTTAATATCCAAAACTCCTGGCGAACTAAGTAGATTAGCTCTGAAATACCAACATGCAAATGATGAAGAAGAAAATAGTGAACTATCCTTTCCGATACGATTTGTTTATGAGATAAAATAATAGGATCGAAATTAATCGAAAATGCTGCTGATGTGTTTCCGATGCGTCCACCTACGCAAAGCAACCCATATTGGTCAATGAATGGAGCTAGTGAAGAAAGTTTGCTTTTAACTGAAATCTCCAAGATACTTTGAAGTATTGATAGTTCGGTGATGAACATTTCCCTTTGAACCTCCTGACGGATAAACGTACGAGATTTTTTGAGCTCCTTGGTTGATTAATGATAGATGAATGCTGAGGCCTTGCGAAAATACGAAAACAATATGCTAATACTCGAACCAATTTAACCCATGATGATATGTCTGAAGAGTTCAAATGATGTGAAAGGATTGAGCGCGTGTGTTGAGTCCAGTTTTCCTTTCTTCGAGATCGGTGGTTTCGAACCTCGTTCCGGTCATATGCGGATCTGGCCAGTGAGATTGTGACTGCCTAAGCCAAGTAGGACCACTCCGCCAAACGTTGTTTTTGAAAAGTGAATGAATCCCTCATGAGGCGAAATCAGAAATTCTACTGAGCGGGCATGATTTCAACGAGGGCGACTAAAGGTTTTTAGGATCTCTGCAGTTCGATTCGAAACAAAAGTAGCCCAGTGCTTGGGAGATGATGACAACCAATGTAAAATAATGAGAGAGTCTGTGCACAAAAATATTTGGGAGAGGTCAACATTAAGGATTTCAGCCACACCTTTCATCAACTTTGTAAGGAGAACAGCTGCACACAACTCAAGACGAGGAACTGCCACGGGCTCTATCGGCGAAACTCGGCTCTTAGCGATTATGAGACTTGTAGTAACTCGCTCACTGATCGGCAATATACGACTGCAGCATAGGCGCTTTCGGACGCATCACAAAACCCATGATACTGAATTTTACCAAAAAAACATTTAAATTAAGCGCGGAATCTCTAAAGCGTCGATGTTAGGAAAATCGGGGGAATTTTCAGCCAGCGATTTGCAACATATTCCGGTACCTCTTCATCCCAATTTAGCTTCATCAACGTAAAAATCATTCAATATGACCCTAGATGCTATGGGCAGTTGTTCTTTGCAAAGTTTTCCCAGTTCTACTTGTGTTCTTACTGATAGATATGACGCGCAAGATGTCCCTAAGTTACTGTTTTTAAACGGTAGTGAGTTATGTCGTTACTTAGAAACCCTCCATAGGCTGTACGGGTAGTCCTATCAACAAGGTATCATTTAAGACTGGGTAACTCTCCGTTTTTAATAAACCGTCGAAAACAACTCGCAAATTAGTCTAAAGATGTCCTCTTTATAATCAGGATTATGGGGCAAGTAATAACACTCAGATACGGGTACCTTTTCCATGTGCCCAAGATTAAGATAGTCATTCAAGAAAGAACAATACTTTTTTTTGGACGGATTTGAACGAAAGGGATTCTCCTTTTGAAAACGGCATCGATCGAATTTCCAAACTCAATAGGTGGAGGAAGCTTAAAGGTTAATGAAACGCAGAATTTACCATCAGCACAGCGGACGTATATAGTTGGCAACAAAATTTTCCTCCGCGTGTAGGTCGTCGTCCGATTGGAAATTAGTTATGGGAACCTCCTCCAATTGCCAAAACCGAGCTAATATTTTATCGATTTCTAGAGATAAAATCCCAGAGTCGTTGGATCTAATCGAAGAAATTGAAGAAATGTCTCCCTCTGACACCCATTCAATGATTTTTGAAACTACATCTGGGTACCCCGATTTTCCTGATATTTCAGATCCTTCTATTATACTGAAGATTTTATCCATTCCAAGAAGTAGAAGTAGATACGTGGAATTTGGGGTCTGCCAGCTCCAAAGTAAAATATGTAAAAGGCAAACAAGAAGTTACGGTAGGAAGAAATCTGATGAACTTTAAGTAAATTATGGCGCGATAATTGTGAACGGGGTTTGTCGCTATAATGACTTGCTTCAAGAACAGTGCACAAACTTTGTAAAAAATCCAAAAATTCACTAACAGTAGGAAAATCAGCATTTTTTTATCCTGTTTAGCCCAATTTTGATGAGTTTCAGAATCTAATTTGCATAACAGAATTGAAATTAACCACACGTCGCGGCTTTCGACATTTGCTCCCAAAGCCCTAAGTCCTCTCACTACCTCACCAGTGCAATCGGTAAGGTTGATGCTGTCGGGTTACTAATCGAAGAGATATTCATAAATGTACGAACTAGTGCACCTGCCATTAGACCTGATTTGTCAGAACGCGCTTTAAGTTTCTCCCACGCCTCTTAATAGTTGTCATCCGTTATAGCAATGTGTTTTAGCAAGTTAGCGGGTTCATCAACTAAGAACGTTTTGAGAAAATGAAATTTCTGATACGATGTCAACTTTTCATCCTTGCCTACTGAGCTAATAAACATATCATGAAACGGTTTCCATTCAGTAAAATTCCCCCCAAATGGCTTTATATCGATTTTAGGTAGATGTTCAAATGATGAATTTCCTTAAGAGCTTGGTTCCTCCTTAATAGGTGCCGTTATATTCTTTGAACTAGAAGTCATACCATTATATTGTTGGGATTTTCTGTCCGACATAGGCATACTTGCGAGTCGTCCACTCAGTTGCTCTCTGTAGTCTCTGGCGATCACTAAGGTGATCAGGCTTACAATGTTGAACCTCCTTTTGGCGGGCTAATGCAGCTTTCTAAAATTGGAAAGTCGGACTCTGGATCTTGCGGCCACTAGGAAATGGTCAGAACCGACGTTTGCCCCTCTGAACGTTCTAACTTCCAGGACGTTTGACGAATGTCTTGCGTCTATGAGCACATGGTTGATTTGGTTGGCAGGTCGACCATCTGGAGCCCGCGAGGTTGCTGCGTGGATATTCTTGCCAGGAAATCTTGTGCTACTTATTATCATATCACGAGTTGCCGCAAGATCCGTAAGTCGGAAGCCGTTATCTGCTATCGTATCGTGGAGGCTGCGCTTTCCGACTACTCCGCGAAAGATGATCGTCTTACCGATTTTGGCGTTCTCCCCGAGTACGATTTTGATGTCGAACCCCGAACAAGCTTCATAGATGTTGTCCAAGAGATGGCAGAAAACCTCTTCAACCTCGTCGATAGGGGAGTGTGCACAGATGAGGCTGATGTTGAAGAATCTGCCTTGGATCACAGCTAGGCGATCGTTTGTTAGCTTACATTCGATGAGTATCGTTCTAGGCATTCCAATAAGTGCAGCCTTTTGTGGCAACTGCATTGAATGTTGCACTCCTTTTCCCCTTACAATTCCTTATCCTATTCAGCTTATTTACTGGATCGCAGTAATATCCGCCTAATATATGTACATGAGTAGCTCCAGCGGTGTAGAGAATTCTCACATTCCAGGAGCATACTCGTAAATCATGGTCTTTTTTCCGAGACTATATTCTCGTTCGTAACAGAGTTTTTTTTTACATGAGCAGGTTGTTAGCCCTCCGCATAACCGCGATCTGTGTCGGGTAGGGTCCTCTTGCCTAGGGCGGTAGCTGCATTAATCAATTCACATCCCAACGGGTGTTACGAAGGCTATCCAGAGGTTGCCGCGAGGAGGCTGTATGTCAATTTGACCTGAGCATTAGCCAGGATCATTGCTGGCATCACGCCATGTCGAGTGCAATCAGCAGCTATATGCCGTACATGCCCAGGACCTACCCTCCTGCAGTGATCAAAGAGTCTGTACTTTTGATAAACGATCATTCGAATCCGGTTCATATCAATGTACTTTAGTTCACTTAAGTTTACGAGCTATACAAATTGAAATACTCATGCCATATGGGAGCCATCAGTGTAGATCAGAAGCTCATTTTGAGATAAGGGTGCGAGCTGATTCCATTCCTCTCTGGATGGAAAGCGAAATTGCGCTGCAATTCTAAGGTCAATAGTAAGAGTGGTGTAGTATGCAGGGACCAAAGTATTATTCGGAGAGAAGAGCTATTTTGTAGCCATACCACTATATGTGACCACTCGCCTGAACCTTATGACGCCAATTATGCATGTTGTGAAGAGCTGTCGCCTGATCTACCCACTTTTACAATACTCTGATCTCAATTCAATTGTGGTCGCTCGACACTTAAGTTGATGCAAAGTTATATGATTGTCCTGTCAATAAATAAAAGCGCATTTTAATCGGTGTCTTATTGCCCTCGTAGCTCAGACCACTCTTTTGGCAAAACCCACATAAAAAAAAGAAAAACCAAGGAAAATAAAAGGAAAACCAAGAAAAAAAAGGTCGCCAGAGCGCGTGAAAGTGAAAAATATTCCAATTAACTTCAGTGAGGCAGCAGTTGCCATCAGGAAACGACTTATAATCGTGCGAGATGATTTCGTGAATTTCGACAGACACAATTCAAAATTAATCACAATTTCGTCGCAACTCTTTACCAGTTTCACCCACAGACCCTTGGTTACAGAAGGAGGGGGAGGAGGCCAGCAGGTAAGCTCCACATAGATTTTCGTTCAACTTTCTCGTTTAACCGCACATAAATTGTTCCGACTGCACGTGAATATGTCACAATAATTTTTTTTTTCGTTGCTTTTCTCCTTTAATTTTCAGTCGGTTTCTATCTGAAGATGCCACAGAAGAGAAACACAAAGGCACACAAAGAAACTACAATGGGAAAAAAAAACAGTGTCGCCACGTTTTGCCACTGTCAACAAACCTACTATAGACGTACGGACATGCCCGTGCTATCTCAGTCGAATTTAATGGTAGATGCATCCTAAAGTAACGTTTATACTGTTTCTACGCTCACTGCCCACAAAAAGTTGCTGATTAGCAGGTAACCAGTGGAAAAGGTAACCATCTGCGTCAGCGCATAAGATTGCTGACGATACTGTGAATTGTTGCTTTTACCGCATTGGTATTGCGAGCACCTTATGCATGACACCTAATTGACGCCATGCTTGAGAAGATAACCTAACTGTACAATTCATGTCCTAGAACGTGGCGTTTCTTGGTGTCACCGCAATTTTGGAAAAGGTGTTGGAAAGGCCACATTTAGAGTGAAAGTGTTAAGTGCACCCTCGTAAGTGTTGTTTACTTGTATTATGGTCGACGGTGTGGCACGGCGAAACTAAAAGTGAACTTCTATTTTCGAGCTCTAGTTGTTCGATAAATGCGGGACAAAAGTCATGCTTGGTTTGTACAAGTTGCGTACATGCGTGAATCTCAGAGGCGTATTCAAAACTAAGGTTTTATTCCGTTGGTCATTATCAGCATAGCCATAGAAAGTGCCCTAGCATAGTCCTAACAAATAGGTTAATATGCCCCGTAATAAGTGAAATTTATTTTAGGTACAAAGTATGTTCAAAAAATAAAAGGAATTTCATTTCATTACCCTTAAAGGCTCTGTTGCCATGTCGGACGAATATGGGGCTGAGACATAATTGATCGCTTTTGATCTTGCTATGTGTTGTTACGGACATCATTTGGCCACTCCTCAAAAACGTTGATTCGCCCCTGTTTTTCGAAACTCAATAGTCTTGCAGCAGGTTATGAGACCACACCTTTCATATCCAATTATCCCTGACAACTTTATGATATAAGCCAATTGATTGAACAGCGTCATCTTCAATTTTTCTGATAGTTGTTTGAGGATCCGTCAGTAATTGATATGTTGAGGCGGTCAGGGCACTCGACATTTTCAACAACTAAACGTGGGCAACATGGGCAACTATTAGCGGTGTTAAACGTTCTAAAATATCTTGGCTTAACCAGTATTTATATTTCAATAGACATGTAGATGCTTGGCGTGCTGGGGCTAAGACAGCCTTCGCTATGACAAGAAAGCTGGCATCAATCATTTAATTGCAAGATAAAAATCGTATGGTACGTGGCCCTAAGAATTGTCCATCATCGCTTATATTTAACGTTTAACGTAGCGACATCTAGGGCGGTCGAATATCTTACAGCGATTGCGGTTGGCTACATCCCGTGCCGGCAAAGAATTGTAGTATGAAAATTCGCTCCGGCGGACCCCACAAGCGGACCAGTAGGAATGCAGTTAGTTTAGTTAGTTTAGTTTTTAATTCATTTTTATTCATAATTTCTTAGATCTATCCTACCCTAGACAAAAATGCTTAAAAACTAGCTTAACTATCTTAACAATCTAGATATCTTACTGGCCCTAGGCGGACACTCTAAAATAGACGTAACAACTTAAGTCTATGTCTTTCGACTACTATATCAACTTACCACTAACATTACTTATCTAGCTTAAGCTAAGAAAAATGTTTTTTATTAAAAACTTAGCATATGATCATTTTTTGTATTATATATAAAACGTAAGCCTACCTTAATGTAACTAAACCTAACTTATTCTACCTTAACTAAAATATATATATATAAATTATATACATAATATATATTTAATATACAGGGTGTCCCACGAGCAGTGTGCCAAAAAGCTACAGCGTGTAGGTCTAGTCAAGACAAGAAAAAAATCGTAAGGGAGGGGGGGGGGTCTATTTCCCCCCGTTTAGCCGGGAGGGGCAATTTTCTAAAAAATTGACTTAATTTGGAAAAAAAAATATTAAAAATCAACAGTTACATCCACAATGCCACGATATACGTTTTTGTAAAGCCAGAAACCTCTTCTTTCATACTGATTTTAAATGAAGCTGTTTTAAGGAGTAGTTTTTGAGAAATTAATTTTCAAACTCAAAATTTTGAAAAAAAATTTAAAAAAAAAAATTTCGAACAATTTTTTTTCAAAATTGTATGTAATTAAGTAGTAATTTTTTTTCAAAAATTCAATGCTCTCATTAGTTTTTAGTTAAAGGCAGAAAACCGGATGCAAAAATGTCTTGTAGTTTTTGAGAAATTAAAAAAAAATCAGAACCACTTTTTTCTAAGAAAAACCTTTTTTTGGTTTCAACCCGGCTGGACTTGTAGGGAAAATTAATGTACGAGTATTAAACATTGACCTCTTTTTTATTATTTCTAAAAATTCGGAGTTTTATTATAATACATTTTCAACATGATCTCCATTTTTTAGAAGGCAAAGATTATATCTCCTTCTAATGGCTGCATATAAGTCTATGCTTGACAAATTTTCCTGCAATTTGACTCCACCGACTTCAATCCGTTCTTTCAGTTGTTCCAATGATACTATTTCCACTTCGTAAACATAATTCTTCATGAATCCCCACACATAAAAATCTAGAGGAGTTAAATCTGGTGATCTAGGTGGCCATTCCGTGGGGCCCCTTCTTCCGATCCAACGGTCACTAAAATGATCATTCAGCCAGTTTCTAACCCGTAAGCTCTAGTGTGCTGGTGCTCCAACTTGCTGGTAGATTAAATTATCTGCTATGGCCAAAGGAACGTTGTCCATCAAATGGGCAAAAGGTCTCGTAGGAACTGCAGGTATGATTCTCCATTAATAACGGCATTCAAAAACCAGGGCCCGATCACAGTTTGTCCAACAATACCAAGCCAAACATTACAGCTAAAGCGGTGTTGTGATTTATTTTGTTTTTTGTTCTGTGGATTGGTGCTACTCCAATGATGCTGCACTCCGTTCTCTCGTACACGTCGGTGGATTCTTGAAAACATGCTACGACTGGGACACCTCCGATTGGGATATCTTTCTGCGTAGAGTCTTTCGGCTTCATGATCTCGACCATTAGCTAAACCGTAGCAGAAGTGCATGTCCGTTAATTCTTCTCGAGAGTATGAGTTTGACATCGTAATGTGTCAATTTGGAAATGTTTTTTTTATTAAAAATGCGATACCTTTTATTTACATTTGGTTTGCAAATATTTTATTTTTCAATAAAGAAAAATTGTGGTTTTATTGTCTTAAGGACCTAGCAGACGAAATTGGCAGGTCGGTTTTCAGGGGTTATCAATGAAAAAAAAGGATTAGTCCAGGGTTATTCCAATACTGTGTCACTTTATTGTATCCTCCTAATACTCAGATTTTTTTTTAAAATAATAAAAAGAGGTCAATGTTTCATACATCAATTTGTCTACAAGTCCAGACGCGTTAAAACCAAAAAAAAAGGTTTTTCTTAGAAAAAAGTGGTTCTGATTTTTTTTTAATTTCTCAAAAACTAAAAACCAATAAGGGAATTGAATTTTGGAAAAAGAATTGGCACTTAATTACGTACAATTTTGGAAAAAAGTAGTTCGACATTTTTTTTTTCCAATTTTTTTTCAAAATTTTGAGTTTGAAAATTAATTTCTCAAAAACTATTCCTTAAAACAGCTGGTGAAAGGAGAGCTTTCTGGCTTTACAAAAAAGTATATTACGGCATTGTGGATGTAACTGTTGATTTTTAATATTTTTTTTCCCAAATTAAGTCAATATTTTAGAAAATTGCCCCTCCCGGCTAAACGGGGGGAAATAGACCCCCCCCCTCCCATACGATTTTTTTGTTGTCTTGACCAGACCTACACGCTCTAGCATTTTGGCACACTGCTCGTGGGGCACCCTGTATATCTTTTTTTTTTTTTTTTTTTTTTTAATACATACTACGCTACTACTACCTACCCTACCCTACCCTACCTTACCCTACCCTAGCCTATGTAAGCCTGCCATTGGTGTTAGGCAGGCCATGCCTTGAAGAGGCTGAAGCTCTCAAAGTGTCCACTGACGTAGCTCTCTCCAGCCACCAAAAGCGTTGATGCTGTCGGACTACGTCTCCTCGATCCCGGCGTGAGACCGATCTACAGAACCTGAGGCGCTCGGGCTCACGGAGCGCGACATCGGGTTCGTAGAGGAATCGCCGTTCCACGGAATTGCGACCCACGTGGAAGATTAGCGGTACCGCCAATCTATCCTGGATCAGCCCACATCTATCTAAATAGAGGAATGCTTCTGGCGGCACAAAGCCATTAAGGCGCACTCTCTCGTGATATAAATCGTTGGGGTAGTAAGCCCCGAAGATCAGGCTATTGACCGAAGTCATTGCTCTCGCAACGTGGCTTCGAATCAGTTTGATCAAAAAATTATCTATCCGTACAATCCTGGCCCTATTGTATAGGACCTCGTTCGGGTAAAATTTCGTGTACTCAGATTCGGGTGTCCTGTGTAGCCCCAGACACATCCTGATACATTGTCTCTCAAACACCCGAATCCTTTCCATTAAGCTGGCTCTCACATTGAACCAGACGGGACATCCATAGGCAACCATGGGCCTGATTAAGGCCATGTAGCAGATTACCTTCACCCTAGAATCAAGTTGGCTGCTATGAAACAGCCATCTTGTCAGAGCGAAAGCGCCCCGGGCCCTTGCCAGAGCAGCATCTACATGTTTGTCAAAATATAGATACTGATCCAGCACGATCCCAAGATATCTGACCACACTTTGTTTCGCCAGTGGACGCCCATCCGGTCCTAAAATTAAGAACCTGCGCCAGTTTTTTCTAGTGTCCCGAGAGGCCCTAGACAAAGGCGTTCTGAACAATATAGATTCTGATTTCTGGAAGTTGATTTTCAACTTCCAGTCATCACAATACTGCTGAATTTTTTCGAAGTCACGCTGCAAGAGAGTGACAATGACGTCGATCGTTGGACCTGATCTGTACGCGATTAGGAATGCAGTTAGGTGGGAAGGTTATGGTCTTACACTTCTGACCATAACGACGCCGGAAAAAAGGAAAAGAAGAAGAAGAACGCAGCGACATCTAATGAGATACAGTGCCTGTCAGGGTTTTCTTCAGAGTTTACAGAACGCCTGAATCAGAGTTCAATAATACACTATTTAAGCTAACGACTCGATCTTCAGGGTACCCCGAAATAAATTAATAGAGCTGATCGATCCAAAACACGTGCAACCTCTTAACAACCGATAAGTGACTTAGCAAATGATTGTTCACCAATACAAAAATTGACAAAATTATAAAATTTCTCTTACTTTTTGAACGATGTGGTCATGTTAGTGCAGAGATTACATATTCAATGGCAAGAGAGTCAAGTTCTGGGGCTTGGAAATGAGCGATAGAGGACTGGTGTTTGGAGAAAATTATGGCTTTGCTTTTGTCAGGATTTAGCATGAGAGCCTTTTTGATACCCCACTTAGTAATAAAGCATAAATCCCCAGCCATACCAAAAGAGAAACTTAAGTATGTATATTTGAACATAATCCGTATAGATATGAAATGTACAATAAGACAACACCTTGGGAAGATCATTTATGAGCATTGGAACTAGTAATGGACCAAGAATAGAGCCTTGGGGTACACCATGGCAAACATCAAAAAATGGCGATAGTTTCGTGTTATAGAAAACAGCTTGGGATGGTTAGTAAGACACGATAAGATTAAGATATTTGTGGGAGTAAGGAAGTTGAATTAGGTGTACAGTTTTTGACGAAGAATTAATGGGTTAAGACACTTAAGACCTTCAAATGCTTTCGAGAAGTCAAGTAAGACTAGTAAAGTCGTTTCATCTTCTTCGTCAATCGACAAATACCTATAACACAATTATGTCATTTACTATGCCTGATTGCATAGGTTCCAATACAAAAGTGTATATTATCGAGACCAACGGATTTGGACTTAAGGAAGAAAAGTGCACTACTGACTGAGCTAGAACTCTATCTAGTTTATTGGTATTTAAAACTGATAAATTAAGAGGGTATATTTTGCTACTTAAAAGGAAGCAAGGTGCCTATTCAAGGAGATTCAGATTGAGGCCTCCACAGGCAATGAGAGTTGGTGTCAACGAGAAAATCCTTTCAATAATATCACGGTGCGCAACATCCGGTGGCATGGAAACTACTTGATGCTTCCGTTGAAGTTGTCCGTTTCCTTTTTTTTTTCTGTAATTGGGTATTTCTATGGCCCTGATTATGAAAAAAATACTGGGAGATTTCTAACAGCTTTACTTTTTGAAATATACAGTTTTATTATTTTGACAAAAAAATACAGAAAATTAATACATTATGTTGACAAAATTTCTATTGAACACTGTCAAATGATCTTTTATAAGATTTCCTTGAATGAACGACTTTAGGTAGATCTCGTTGCAAACTCCAGCAGTAGTCTGCCATCATATGTGAGTCCCACCGCCCCTGATAACGCTCTTCCATTGTCCGAAGGTCCTTATGGAATCTTTCACCCTGCTCTTCACTAAAATCACTCAGATTTTCTGGAAATCGGTCTAAATGCGAGTGCAGGAAGTGGATTTTTATGCTCATGTTGGACACTAGCTCTTGCAAATTCGATAGCATGGACTCAACAAGCTCGACGTGGTCGTTAGATTTCTTTTTGCCTAGGAAATTACTCATAACCAAAACATTGTCATGTCATTGATTTGACAAAATTAGGATCTTTCACGAGTTGCCTAATCTGTGGCCCATCAAAAATACCAGCTTTCAATTTTTCTGTACTTAATCCTGGAAACTTGCATGAAAGAAAATTGAAACATTCGCCACTTTTGTCAATCGCCTTCACAAACTGTTTCATTATGCCAAGTTTAATATGAAGTGGTTCAAGTATGATGCGATCTCGGCTAACTAAAGGCATGTTTATAACATTTTTGGTACCAACTTTTAGCTCTTCCCGCACTGGCCAAACTTTTTGTGACCAATGGTGTTGTTTGTCACGACTGTCCCAGAGACACATGAAACAAGGGAACTTCGTTTATCCTCCTTGTTGACCTAAAAGAAAGTTGACCATTTTCAGATCAACACATCTCTTACTAAGTCATTTAGTTCTTTCTGATTAAATGGTTGACGTTCTTGGCTATATTTGTAGTCTGAATCAGTCTACACAGTGTAGTGAAATAGTCTTCACTTGATATATTTCGTTCGGGTTCACAGGGATTTGGATCATCAGAAGATTTAGACGTGCTGGGTTGTACCTCTCGTGATTTTAATTGAGGTCGTTGAGCAGAAGCTAAGTTAGGATATGACCACTTATCTCGATTTCCAGGGTTAATTCCGTTTACTTTCACAACGCAGAAGTAGCAATCGTCATGATGATTTCGAGGTTCTCGCCAAATCATGGGTGTTACGAACATTGCTGCATCTCTTTTCCACTGGACCATAACCGTAGACATACCACACATTTCTGGCATACAATATGAGGCACCCATGGCTTGTCATGATTACACAATTTTATTTTAAAATATTGATAATACGCAGTTTTTACAAAGTCCGATATAGGTTTTCGATATTTTGCAAATACATATTCACCACAAATATAGCAAAAACAATCGGGATTAAGCACACAACATCTTCTTGACGAGGCCATATCGAAAACAACAACTGTTTATGTTAATTTATATGTTTTATGTTAAATAAATGAACTCAAAAGCAACGCGTGACTGATGTTCTCTGGTAGAACGTATTCAATTTTAAAGGAAAGAAATGAATGTCTTTATTTCACTATTTCAAGTTTTTTTATTGTTTCACTATTTTGTTTAAAAAAAAATAAATAACCGAACACGAGGAGGTTGCGTCTTTAAAAATTACCAAGAGACTGATCCCCGGTCGTCTTCAACTGCTCTTTAATATGCTAGAAAAATGCAAGGATATTGGGTTACAAATGTTTTATTATCGAAAAGTTCCAATATCCTCATTTACTTTTATGACACGAAGCGACTGAAGGGTCTTTGGAAGAACAACAAAATACATATATTTCAGTGCCCAATAAAAAACGCAAATCTAAGTAAAAATAGTAAATAAAGGTAGTTAGCTGTAACTCGAAAACAAAAGCTGTTAGAGAAAAATTGTTGCCATATTTAAAAAATAGGCGTCAATTTGAGATAGAAACAAAACAGAAATCACAGGAAACAAACAATTTTTTTTTTGTTGTCCAGTGTAATGGTTGGTTGTCAATTACAGTAATTTACTAAATTCAATATGGTTGGTTATTTTGACAGATGTCAAGAAGGGTCTTTGGCAGTTTTAGTCGTGGAGTCATTCACCAGGCAACTATAGGGTCCGCCAAATAACTTTTTTTTTTTTTGAAAATGCTATAAAAAAAACTACTGAATATTTTCTCAAATTTCTTTTTTTATTTGAAAGTAAAATCCTTCCGGTTAATAATGGAAAATAATTTCATTCAAATGGCTGCCTCGGCTGGCCATGCAGTAGCCTACACGATCGGTCCAATTTTAAGCACATTATCGATTGTGTGCAGCTGTATTTCACCAATGGCTTCACGAATATTGTCCTTTAAAGCGTCAATTGTCTCTGGCTTGTCGGCGTAACACTTATCTTTGACGGCACCCCACAAATAATAGTCCAACGGTGTCAAATCGCAGCTCCGAGGTGGCCAAACGACATCAGCTCTGCGGCTGATAATGCGATCTCCAAAAACAGGGTGCAAAACATCGAGTGTAGCTTCGGCTGTGTGGCACGTAGCGTCGTCCTGTTGAAACCAAATGTTGCCAATATCCTCCTCTTCAATTTTTGTGAACAAAAATTCGTTCAACATGGCCCGATAACGATCGCCATTGACTGTAACGGCCACTCCTTGCTCATTTTCGAAGAAAAATGGCCCAATTATGCCTCTGGACCAAAATCCGCACCAAACAGTGGCTCGTTTTGGGTGCACCGGCTTTTCAATGTATGCGTGTGGGTTTTCTGTGCCCCAAATGCGACAATTTTGCTTGTTTACATACCCGCCAAGATCAAAAAGCTTCATCTGAAAAGATGATTTTTTTGGCAAAATCGGCATCTTCTGTAAGTCTATGATTTTCAAAGTAATGTCGCAATATTTCCCAGCATTGTTCAAGCGTATACACAACCATATTCGTTCAGCGGAAGGATAAAACTAATTATCTGTCAAATCAGACATGAGCTAAGTGTTACCATTCACGAAATAAACACTACTTGAAAAAAACAACGTTAGATGGCGGATCCTTTACCTTATTGTTATTCAGATTTATTACGGATCTATTTCGTAGGATTCATTAATTTTTCGGTCTACAACGGATCCGGAAGTAATGGTAAAGCGTTTTTTGGTATCGATCCAAACTCCATATCAACAATCTTGGACAGCGCGTACACACTAACATATTATCGCTATGAGCGAGCCTCTGAATAGTTCTGCAGGCAAGGTGTTCAGGCCCGGGGCGCTGGCGCTCTACAGCCTGCGAATCGGGGCTTCAAATTCAGAAACTGTTGGTGGCGTCATCTGGATCGTTCTTCGTGGATTTCTGCGCACAGAAGGGGAGAGTGAGGAAGGGAAGAATTCCCTCCAGCGATCTTTGGTTTCTGGAAGGTCGCATATTATGAGTTAGGGAAGAAGTTAATTGGCCTCCGAAGTCATTCGATTTGACACTTTTTTATGGGATTTTTTAAAGAGCAAAGTTCATGCCACTAACCCATTAAGAATTTAGGACTTCAAGCATATGGAAACGTCCAAACTGAAATCGCGCCCAGCCGTAGTCAAGTCGCTTTCCACCGTTTTAAAGCCTTAACAATGGCGTTTTATTCGAGTTTAACTTTAGCAATATCAATCAGCATTTTTTTACGAGTGGAAATCGTATTATGATGACCGATTTAATATGATAATCTATAAAGAAATATATCGACACCCAAGCCAAACCAAACATCAATGGATATAATACAATGCATTTGACCTGGTCACACCAGGTACATTATGGTTTACTGCAACCAAGTAAATCCATTACAGGAGCTCGCTATCGACCTCAACTCAACTAAAGACAACAAGTGATTTCGACCAAGTCGTGAAAACCTACCTGCTAACAGTGAAATGGGTTGTCCTACCCCATCTTCTGACTGACTACTACGTGTTCCAATTGATGGCGCATGGCATGCCTGAGATGTACTTCCGATCTTTTGAAAAAAAAAAAAGAAGATGGTCAAAATGTATAAAAGTGTTAACCAATTCTTGATCCGGATTTGACAACCCTCTTTCAATCACAAACCTACCAAATTATCATCTGAGACACGTATATTTAGCTAAAGACTTATCTTTTCACAAAATGGTTCGTTTAACCATTGCTGAAAGTGTAAAACTCACAAAAAACCTTGTTGGCACGCTTCGCACATTACGAGCAATTAATGTCGATATAATCTCCACCTGAGCATACCAAAGGCAAAAATTCTAAGCCACTGTCACTGCTACAGAAGTTTTAAAATCTCTTCATCATCGAAATGCTAGTAGAAGTATTGGAGAAATCCAATTCAAACAATTTCACGCTATAACCAACCCATTTTTGGCCTCAATTCGAAGATATGATTTCAACAACACCACCCGGTTTGATGTGAATTGGCCACCAAGATCGTGCGACTTGTTGCAGTTGGTTTTGTTATTGTTGGGCTATGCAAAGGATGCGTTGAAAACGAATACTCGCCAAGTAATGACTGAGTTATTGCCCGAATATGCGTGTCGAAAAGTCATCGAAAATCTCCTTGTCAGAATCGAGTTATGCGGGAACTCCCATGGAGGATTTAATATCTCAGACTACAGTGTCCCGAAAGGTAGCTGGCCAGTTTTCTGATATCGACTCAGGGGATATATGAATCTTTTCGATTGTCGGAGTCCTTGGAAGCTGTTCCGTAAGTGTTTGTCTAAAAAAGAGTTAATCTGGAAATTTAGGTTGACGCACGTCAGGATGGCATATAGTTCGACTTGAAAGACACTACAACTCGTTCCCAGGGCCTTCGATATTTTCCGATTTGGTCCAAAGATGTTGTAATTAGTTGTCGTGTGTTGTAATTAGTTCGAAACTGTGTGAAAGCAGCTCAGGATGATGTGACCTAATGGTCTACATGGATGGTCATGTTTCTGAGCGGGGGAGTCTGATTGCAACTTTCGTTCAACTTTTGCCCACCATACAGCAGACGCCTAAGTGATGATAGGTCTTACTCGTACTATCGCGGTATATAGCCGGTGGGTTACCATGAGTTTCAATCCCCAGGTTTTATTTTAAGTGCGTCGACAGGCTCACAGTGCCTTAGCCGCCTTTGCAAGTTTCTTTGTTGTTGACTCTAAATATAACGATGAGCAATAAATAAGCCTTCCAAATTTAAAAAAGAAAGATTGATTCCCATTTTTATATCCGATATCACAGGTAGGAAGCTCACAGCATGTTCTTCATGCGCAGTTTGCACGCTCTATGATCTTCTCCCTTAAAATGTATATAAATTTCGTTCATTGTCTTTAAAAGTCCAGTCCCTAATTCCAATTTTCAGGATTTTCCTTCGTCCTCAATAACCGTAAATTTGTAGCTCTTATCTGGTTTTTTATTTGTTCTTTGAGATTTTCGTGTTTTTTGAGTGTTCTTGAGTGCAAATATTGCGAGCGTTGCGCCTATTTTACGATAGACTTGGTGGCCCTTCACAGTCGACTCTTCAACGTTTTGTAGCCAAATTTGAGGCAACCAATTCGGTAGTCAGAGGAATGCAAGATCGGCCGATAACATCGCCGTGAAATCGTACAACAGAACCCGAGACAGTCGATTCCTCGCCGTGCACAAGAACGCGGCCTTTCGGAGACTTCAACTTGGCGAATATTGCGTCGAGTACTTGGGCCTTACCCGAAAATAATCCAACTGATCCAGGTTCTCCAAGTTCATGACTGGACATTGGGGTATTTGAAAGATTACCTCGATTTTGGCCGAAAAATAATCTTTAGCTACGAGAGTTTTTTTAGGAGATTGGCTGTGTTAACAAGCAAAATTGCCATATCTGATATGGATTTCGGGCAGGCGGCGTCATTGGTCCTTATTTTTTCGAAAACGACGTTGGTGAGGCGGTCACCGTCAATAGCGAGCGCTACAGAATGATGATAACCAATTTCTTATGCATCAAATCGAACCATATAGACCTAGATGACAGGTTCCAGCAGGACAGCGCTATGTGCCACACAGCGGGTGCCACGATTGATATTCTTCATAAACGATATGAGGGTAAAGTTATCTCTCGCACAGGTGACATGAATTGGTCATGCGTTTTGACCGCACTAGACTTTTTCTTGTAGGGTTTCCTGAAATCACAGGCTAAAAGAACTTTAGATTATGCTACCATTCTTTCCTGTCTCTAGTGAGGCATATATTTATTTCTAGATCCTGAACAAAAGCTTTAAATAGCTCAACACACGATTCAAGTTTGGAGAATACAAGAATTAGTGAAGCTTTATGGTTTATGTGCCTCAGGAGTCGAAGCCAAGCATCGTCTTCTCAAAGGTGATCGTTGTCTGATCATTCATTCCTTTAACGGGCAAACCGTCCAACATACAATCCATCCAACATCCGCCAAGCCCTCATACGCCACACAATATATCTCTCACTCGCATGGATACAATATGTATGCGTGTAGCACATTCAATAAGTAATTGAAATCGAAACAATAAAATATCATTAATTCGAGGCTTCAATTGTAGGTTTTTGCAACGATGGATGATGGTGCCCACACAATCCGTCCGTGCGCGATTGCTGCCATGCCTCGTCCATCCTCGTCGTCGTTTGCCTGTTTCAAACTTGAAGGGTTTTTGTCTTGTTGTTTTCGCGAGCAAGCCCTCCATAGCGCACGAATTGATCACCACGACGACGATGACGATGATGATGATGATGATGATGACGACAAATCAAAAATGAAAAACAAAAACCCACTGGACACGAATACGAAATTCAATCGAAATCAGTTCCCTCACGTTGGGCATGTGGGTGCGAAGCCATAAAGGGATCATCATCATCATTAAACCAACACCGACGACGGATTGCTTGTATGCTGTTGGCCTGGCGAAGAAATCATAACTGCGATTACACCCAATGATAAGTAGATCGGAACGGAGAAAGGTAGTGAATAGTAGTCACCTCTAACACTGCTGTCACGAAGTATCTACATACGTATGCAATGCCTCCGATGGGCCGTTTAGTAAATCCATCTTTTTGGCTAATCTTGTCAAAAGTTCGCCCTGACACCATTTGTCATAACCAAATCAGCCTCGGCGAGGTGGTTTCGCGCAATCCAGAGCATTGAGGTTCGCCCTCATCTCGCGCGTTTATGCTCCTCGTTGGTGCGCGCACGCATACTCGTACAATCGCACTACTCAAGTGGGTAGCAAAGATAGTAGCGCAACGCGAGTGACTATCGTCGTCGCGGACAATGATCTCATTTAATGACATTTAGCGAATTATGTTGGAAACCAATCGGTTAGGTGCTTAGTGTTCAGCCACCGAAGATATTTTACGGATTTCACTGTCGTCAACGTTAATGCTAACGTTGATGGCGACTCTAACGTTGGAGACATGCATAGAGGTGCAGTTGTTGGGTCTTTTGTGAACATCGACTGGAACGGGACAAAAGTGTCTGTGCTCAACATGCAGAGTGGAAAGTTACTTGGCGCAATGGTGTGGCGGTGCGGTGACGCGTCGTTTTGCGCCGATGCCGATGGACTGAAGGGCAAGTAACCGGAGAAGCAATATTTAGGCTTGAAATCGGCGTAAAATGTTTCAATGGTTGCTCATTTCGCAGTCATCTGCTGAAGGTGAAGAGCGTTGCTAATGTTCCTGGGATAAGCAACCAATTGACACATAGATAAGAAACCTGGTAGGCCATGCTAACTGTCGACAAATGACATTTTAGGTAAAAGAGATACTTATCTCGTGCCTCCAAAAAAGCTATGTTTTCAAAACAGTAACAGGAAATGTTGTGCAACTTGGTGGAACGCCCATCTCGAATTTCTTAGGAAGATCTCCGTTAACAAAGCAAAACAGAAAAAATGTTGGATTGATCTTCTCTTACCCATCTTACCCACTATAGTGTGTCTTGAAGAAAAGAATACTGCTACTTGCTGCCCACAGCAGCCTGACTCTGTAAAGCTCTGAGTAAGGTACATATACACAAATGATAAGGGATTGAAAAATTCCGTGAAAATAGAAATAAATCACTTTCCTGGTTATACCCCCCGAAAGGTGACCTTCCTGAAAAGCCACAGGCAAAGTTTCTTCCCAACTCTTCTTAAAAAAATGATAGCCCCATTTAGGTCCAACTTGAACCAGAGATACACACCTCGAATTTAAAAGAAAGTCGACCCAATTCTTAGGCCGAAAACTGGAAAACCCAGTGAGCCGCCTGAAATGTCTATCTATGCCTATCCGTCATACTCCTCCAACTTCAAATTAGAAGCGCAGATGGCATGAAGATTTATTTAGGTGTGGACGCTGATATTTTAAGACCTTACTACAAAGTCTCATCAGTCCTCCTAACTTAAGCTTTACGCTTGACTGGAGAAAATGGGCTTGAAGAACTTGGTGTCGTCGGAACACAGTGAGATATTTAACCACCATTTAAATATCGTTAATGGAAAGAACGAAAAGAAGTGGGCCTAAGTGGCTGCCTTGAGGGACGCCGGAGGAAGCTATAAAAGGGTTAGAAAAGGCAGATCTGAAACGAACACTGTAATAGCGAATTTCCAAAAAAGAAGATATCCACTTCAAAGAAATGGGTTCGAAGCCAAGGGAGGACAATTTGAAGAGTATCAGTCTGTGGGAGATTTTATCAAAAGCTTTGCTCAAATCGATTAAAATAACGTCGACTTCTTTGCCATTCTTCAAGGCCGAGAGGGTAAAGGACACAAATTCAATAAGGTTTGTGGTTGTAGATCTGCATTTGAGGAAAACGTGCTGGCTAGACTTGTAGCAAAAACTCACGAAGAGTTTGGGTATATGTGACGTATCGTTCTTCTGATCTTTTGTGTGTATAGGGGTTATAAAAGAGGTTTTCCATAACTGGGAGAATCCACCTAAACTGAGGATTTTTGAGGTACGAAGACGGTCCAAGGGAGGTCCAAGGGAGAAATTCGGCAAATAATAATCGAAGTAAGCGAAGTCCGCAACAAAAAAGTCTGCGGCGAACGATTGTTTTAAAAAGGTGGCGAACAAGTTGGCGATAATATTGGAGTCATTTGAGGTTTGATGATGGAAGGAGAGTGAGATAGGGCAGCAAACTTAAAGAATCACTTATATCACTATTTCAGTTAAATAGCGTTAATAGAGGGAGTTGTGAAGGGCGGTAAAGTGGAGATAGCCGGCCATGTAGTTAGAAAAATCATTAGGGGATTGAGTACGAAGGAAGATTGTCCAGTGCTTATTTATTTTGTATCTTAGAGCACGGAGCCTGCGATTATTTCATGGTGGAGAGTTGGACGAAGTTTTGCGTTTGGAAATGGGAACGTAATTTGCTTGGTGGAAATCGTCAGAAGGCAGAACTGTAGGAGGATTGCTTTGTAATGGAGAATCGGGGAAAAAGGAAAGAGGTTGGGGAGGATGGAAGTTATCGATAGTTGAAAGGGAAAGGAGACAAACTGAGGCAGAAAAATTGTTGTAAATATGAGGTCTAGTTGTCTACCCATGCAGTTTTAGGTGGCACTAACTTGACTAAAGTTTGAATTTGCATGGCGATCGAAGAAGAGACATTCCTTGGCAGCAGTGGGATTGGTGGCAATATAAAACGATTGATCGTCAGATTGAGCCCAGTTAAGATGAGGCAGGTTGAAGTCGCCGAAGAGGAGGATCTTTCTGGGGGTCTCTTAAATCTATTATTTGGTCAATTATGATATGGAGAGTTGATAGAATTTAATAGGTTGTGATGTGTGCAAGGTGTAGAAACAAATGATGTATAATGCCTTCAGGGGTAGAACAATATTTATTGAAACAGAGTGAGGGGTGGAAAGGAAGAGTCAATTGAATTGAGAACAGCTAGTAGGACGCCTCGACAAGGGCAACCCTCAGTGGGTCGGCAAAGGCAGGTATTAGTAGCAACAAAATCTCAAACCCATTAGAATACGAGGGTGGTCCGATAAGTACTTAGCCTACAAAAGAAAAACAAAAATTTTGGAGAAATGGCGATTTATTTTTCAATATAGTCTCCTTTTAGCTCCATACACTTGACCCAGCGATGCTCCAACTTCTTTAACCCGTCTGAAAAATATTTTTTCTCGGGGTCTACAAAGTAGGCCTCCGTGGCGGCGATGACCTCCTCATTCGACTGAAATTTCTGCCCGGCGAGTGACTTTTTCAAGTTTGGAAACAAAAAGAAGTCGCACGGGGCCAAATCTGGAGAATACGGTGGATGTGGCAGCAGTTCGTAGCCCAATTCGACCAATTTGGCCGTGGCGAGGGCGAAGGTGTGAGCCGGTGCGTTGTCATGGTGGAAGAGCACTTTTTTCTTTGCCAAGTGGGGTCGTTTTTTCTTTAATTCGGCGTCGAATTGGCCCAATAATTTGGCATAGTACAGCCCTGTGACCATTTTGCCCCTCTCCAGGTAGCCGACGTGGATCACAACTTGTGAATCCCAGAAAACGGTGGCCATAACCTTTCCGGCCGATGGGACAGTCTTCGCCTTCTTCGGAGCACGTTCGCCGGGTGAAGTTCACTGTTTCGACTGTTACTAGGTCCCAGGTGTGTACCAGTGGACCCATGTTTCGTCGACTTTCACGAAACTACGCAGAAACTCCTTCGGATTGGGCTTAAACAGCGTCAGACACTGCTCTGAAGTGGTCTCACGGTTGCGCTTGTTGTCCAGAGTGAGCAAACGCGGCACCCATTGCGCCGCCATGACAAACGCGATCTTTTGAAATGCACTGTCTCAGCTATCTCGCGCACCTTCAATCGTGGATTTTTGTCTCGTTATCCTCCTTGGTAGCCGTTTTCGGGGCAACTGGACGTGGCTCATCAAAAACCGACGCGCGACCACGTTGAAACTCGTTAAGCCAATTTTTGATAGTCGCCATCGAAGGAGAAGAGTCACCGTACACAGTGTCCAAACGCTCTTTGATTTCGCTGCGCGATTTCCCTTCCAAAAACTAGAATCGAATCACTGACCGATGTTGCTCTTTTTCCATTTTTCTAAAATCCGCGGACACTCCCGATTCCCCACGCGGTCAAAACAGTCCGATCCGGCCGATTTCGACAGTAACCGTCTACTAGAATGTACTACACGATAGTAAGTTACTCTTGCTATACAGGCGCCATCTGGCGGTGAGGCCAAGTACTTATCGGACCACCCTCGTAAAATGTTCCTTTGAAAGACACATAGGTGCCAAGCTTTTCTTTATTATTCCCAAGCTTAAACATAACACATTCTTAGCTGGACAAATTACATATCCTTTTGGAACGGGGTTTCAAAATTATCCTGAAACCCAATAGCGGTGATTTCAGAGGACTTCCCAACTACCTTTCCTGATTCTGGTCTCAGATAACGCCTCCATAGTCCAGACTGAGTGTAGACTTCTATCTTGAGAATCAATATCACATACCACACACTAAGTAAGTTTAGCACCTTCTGTTTATTTGGGAACTTATTTTTCTCAAAAAGTCATTTTTTTCTGATGAAGTTACTTCTATTGATGCCATAATCAATTTTTTTGTTGGAGGCTTCTGCTATCTGTCGCAGAGAAAGTGTTCAGCTGTGTCATCCTCCTCGCACCATGCAGCACAGGTGGGCGTCTCACTGATGCCAAGCACGCAGATATGCTTAGCAAAAGTGTATTGGCTCATAATAACGCCCGCAAGTCTTCTACAATCAATTCTCCTTAAGGATAACAAGAATGTTACAGATTTCTCGCAGGGCGTATGGACTTAAACATCCTGCACCCTGGATATTCCCTCATTTACGATTGCGTTAAAGACCCAATGGTTGATGTATTGTAGGATTTCACTTTGGAAGCATGTAGACCTAAAGCCTAAAGGGTTCAGTTCCTGAGAAACTCTCCTTTGAGATTATCGGTCTTATCATTGCCGTGCAGATCTAAAGGACCTTTTTCAGCGATGAGCCCCATGTTTTGCCAAAGCACCTTTGCATTATCAAAAAGCTGACAACGCTTTGCTGGTTTTTGACTCACATGCTTTGACCAAAGAATGCTGCTGTCTAAGGTGACTCTCAGGTACTTAGCTTCCTTGGAAATCGGGATGGGAATGCCTTTTAGCACCAGCTGAGTAATGCCTTTTTCCTCCTTCTCGTGAAAAGAACCACATCAGTCTTAAGACCATTAGCCGATAGCCCATTACTCGTGGATCAGTCCTCGATCACATTTAGTACCGACTGTGCTGTAAAACAGACAGTCGTAAAACATAAGCGAGTACGTCAACATCATCCGCGTAGGGCTGGGCATAGATTTCCGAGGAATTTAGAGCACCGAGCAGAGAGTCGACCACCATGCACCATAAGAGCGAAGACAGGATAACACCAGGCGGACTTACGCCAGTTTTGTCACGTTCGAGGCTAGCATCAACGATCAATGTCCCCGTGCACAAGCATTGCTTTGATCCACAATACCAGTGCTTCATCTACGCCATGCCGTCTAGCAACGTCGCACATGCTGTCGAAAATTGCTCTCTCAATGTCGACGAAAATGCCCGGCACTGTGGCTTATAGTGGCTCATTTTGCCCAAAAAATCTTCTTAGGACACAGGGTTAGATTTAATACTAGCAATATTAACTTCTAAGCCCTACAATTGTCCATAACACATACTGGGAGAAGCCTAGTCTTTTGAACTCCACGATTTATGCATTACCATAGAGCCGGTTTCTTAAAATATTGCTGTTCTCCAAAATCTACACAGGTTGCTCAGCTTACACGCAGGATAAAAAATATGTACAAGGTTTGCTCAAGAAGTAGCGGGACTTCTGTAATTTGAGGGATTTCAGAGGCCTAATCGAGTATTTTTCCTGACCGACCTATGCCCTGAATGCATCAGCACAAAAGAAACCGATGAGAACGTGGTAAAAGTGAAGTGAAAAAGTGTAAACATGAAGTTACGTTACGAAGTTACGGAGTTACTCAGGAGTCACTAAATGGAGTCAAGAACCATGCAGAAGTAGTGAAACTTGATTGAGGTGATGAAATATGAGTTTATGAATATGACGCCAAAATGTAAGGTATACTCATGCCGGTGCGATCGAACGTGAAGGCCAAGCTCAGTGTGTGCACCATGAGTTCTTGCCATAAGTTCACGCGATCAAAAAGGAATTACTACTTGACAACGCCGTTTATGTAGAGCAATTTAGAAAAGCACCCGGATAAGTGGCCTCGCAGCACGTCAATGCGCCAGCTCACTCTGCATTTTTTGTTCGTCATACCAGAACCGCCAAATGTTGCTCCATGTGATATTATTTTGTTCCCAAAAAGCATGTCTGAAAGAATTAAATGCTATCCGCAATATCGAATTCCAGAACTGCTTTATATATGGAAAGGAACTCTAAGTATTTTTATAAACTAAAATTCCCTTTATTTCTTGAACACTATTTAATATATGTAAGAGAAAAAAACTCGAATATATTGAATAATAAATACCTCAGTATCAAATAAGGTTTTTTTTCAAAAAGTTGTTCATCGTCAGTTACAACTTCTGTATTTTTTTCCAGCAACATGCGAGTTCTATGTTAGGAAAACTGCACATCTTTGGAGGTGATTCCGAAATTGACCCAATTTTTTGCTTCTTCAGAAGATAGGAAATGCTGGGCCAAGCATCTTAGGCCAAGCATGAGATGACTGCGATCGAAAAGGATGCCACTGGAAGAGTGACGTCCTGAAAACACGACGGCTGGGCTAGGGCATCCCATTTCAGTGTCTCCAAGTACAATTCAACGACCTGAGCAACATGTGGCTGATCGTTGTCGCTGAGGCTGAGCTTTGTCGTATTTCGCCCATTTTTCTTTCAATGCTCGCCCTATGGTTTCCTTCGCTTTGAGTTATATCAATGGATCAACTTACAATCACAAAAGGATGCTTCCTTCCTTGCCGGAGCAGGAAATCACTGGTAAAAAAAACTGGTTCCTTATATCTCGACATCAACTTTATGGCACCCGATCACCTTACTTTTCCTAAGGGTTTCAAAATTTTTGGAAATGGTTTAGTGAGTTGCGGCTAATGAAATTGCAAGCTTTTATGGCGTCTGACATAGATCTTGATCTAATGCTTTTCACCGGTCCGGGACGCTCACAACCTTTCACTTCAAATCACTACTTATATAGAATTGAAACCATTCGCGATATGTTCTTCGCAAAGCCACACCTTACACTTTTCGAGTAGAAGACGGAAGCCGATGAAACTTCACAAATATATTCCAAGGAGTTGCTGATTTGATATTTCTGATTAGTACGAGTATGTACGTACAACCAGGGGCATCTTTCAGAAAACGATAACGAACGGCCATTTTGGACTCGGAAGCCCAGAGTCTCGGTGATAATCCTTCATTAAGCAGTTAAGTTGCTTGTGAGTAAGTTGTTGACCAAAAACAATACCGTAATCATGTCTCAGCCACTGTATTCATCGGGCTTGGTCCCCGAGGTTTTTTTCTCTTCTCAAAACTGAAAATAAAAGACAGAGGTTTGCCAGCATTGAGAGGTAAGGACCGCATCACTGGAAGAATTCAAGACTAAACCAAAAAGCCCATGCCAGAAATGCTTCGAGGATTGAAAAAAAAATTAACTGAGGAAGACTACTTTGAAGAGATCGATGAAAAAATAATTTTTTTTTCGAGAAAAGTAAAAAGTCACCTTATTTTTTGAACAATATCGTATTTTTGAATTTGGACTTAAACATTGGGGGTCAAAAGAGTAGAATAATTCCATCATTGTGAAAAAATACATATTTTCAATATGCAGTCTTTTATTTATTTTGATGTTCATATCATTTCTGTCGGTGATGTTCTCGCCGGGATCATGCACCAAATCATCTGTCAAAATTGGGAGGATGAAAGCATGCCCGACGACTGGCACACCAGTTCTTTTGGCTTAGATGGCGCTACAGTTCGGGGTGAATCAAGGCCTCAACCAACAAGCCTCCCAGCCGGCACGATCTGTTTCCAGTGCCGCACGCCCAGTTGGTCGAGGTCCATTTCCACCTGTACGCGCCACCTTAGATGCGGTCGTCCCTCGGGATTGGAGTCGAAGACTCTTCGGTCCGGAACGTTGATGTCCGTTCGCTCTACATGGCCCAGACATCTTAGACATTGAACTCGTAGACGTCTAACTAGGCCGATGTCGCTGTGCAGCCCGTACAGTTCTTGGTTGCATCTTCTCCTCCACCCTCCGTTTATAAAGGGTTTTCCAATGGGGACTTGACAGCTTAGAATTTAAGTTGTGAACGCACCCTTTCACTAATCATCGAACTGTCATTGTCAATTCATTCAGTAAACTCAACATTTTCACCATGGTAAAGTACACGAACGAGCAACGTCTTGCAAATTATAAAAATTTACTACCGAAATTCGGAGTCGGTGACCGCAACTTTAAGAGCGTTAACTCCAATTTTCGGTCGTAATTCTCGCCCTAGTAGACAGGCAATAACAAGCTTAGTGCAAAAATTTGAGTCTACATATTCGTTGTGTGATATTGCCGTATCAGTGAGACAACGGGTTGGTCGAAGTGTCGAAAATATCGGTCAATTCCATGGCGTTCTCAAAAATTGGGCATCGCTCAGACCACATTATGGCGTATTTTGCGTAAGGATCTTGGTTTACACCCATACAAGATCAAGCTGACTCAAGAATTGAAGCCGATGGACCATTTGAAGTGACGTACGTTCTCCGATTGGGCTCTGGAGAAGATGCGCCATGATGATGAATTTCATCGCAAAATCATCTTCAGTGACGAAGCTCATTTTTGGCTCGATGGGTTCGTCAATAAGCAAGATATGCGTTATTGGTCGGGTGAAAATCCACATGTGCTTCATGAATCACCACTTCATCCACAATTGGGGCCATATTTTTTCGTCGACGATAACGATTGTCACGTTACTGTGAATGGCCAGCGTTATCGCGCCATGATTACCGATTATTTTTGGCCCGAATTGGAAGATATAGACTTGGACGACATGTGGTTTCAACAGGATGGTGCCACAAGCCACACAGCACACGTTACAATCGATTTATTGAAAAGTAAGTTTGATGAGCGTGTTATCTCAAGAAATGGGCCAGTCGATTGGCCGCCTCGTTCGTGCGATTTAACGCCTCTAGACTATTTTCTTTGAGGCTACGTTAAGTCATTGGTTTATGCCAACAAGCCGACGATATTGGAAGAGCTTAGAACCAACATTGAACGAGAATTAGCGGCCGTTTCGGCCGAAATGTGTGGCCAAGTCATCGAAAATTGGATCCAACGAATCGACCACTGCAAACGTGCTCGCGGTGGCCATATGAACGAAGTCGAGTTTCAATCATAAATGTTTTGATTGTACTTCAAGCCGATAATAAAGTTTTTGAAATATCTCAAATGGTTTGCGTTTTATTTAAAAAAAAAGTTGTCAAGTCCTTTTTGGAAAACCCTATATAAACAGGACCAAAGATTGCACGCAGAATTTTCCTCTCGAAACGCCCAAGAGCCTCTTCATCCGCTTTTGATAACGTCCAAGCCTCAGCGCCATAGGGGAGGACCGGGATGATGAGTGTTTTGTAGAGGGACACCTTAGTTTTCCGAGAGAGGGCTCTACTACTCAATTGCCTCTTGAGCCCAAAGAAACAGCGGTTGGCCAGTTTTATTCTGCGTTTAATCTCTGCGCTGGTGTCGTTGCTGTTTGTCACTATCGAGCCAAGATAGTTCTTGACTACTTCAAAAATATAGCTGCCGAAGTTGACGTTCTGACGAAAACGTCGGCGTTGCGCGTCTTTCTTAGATAACAGCATATATTTGGTCTTGACCCCTTTTACCTTTAGGCCCACTTTAGCCGTTTCTGCTTTAACGCTGGCATACGCATCATTGACGTATCGCTTTGTCCGACCAATAACGTCAATGTCATCTGGGTAAGCAAGCAATTGTTTAGACTTGAAATAGATCGTACCTCTTGTATTGGCCGCAGAGTCCCGCACGATCTTTCCAAGTATGAAGTTAAAGAAATCACATGACAATACGTCACCCTGTCTAAATCCTTTGGAACATCGAAGGCCTCGGTTAGTTCACATCCGACCTTAATGGAGCAGTGAGAATTCTCCATTGTCATCCGGGACAGTCATATGCGGCTTTAAAGTCGACAAAGAGGTGGTGCGTGTGGCTTGAAGTTCATGGCTCTTCTCCAAGATCTGCCGTAGTGTAACACAGTACGGTAGAGAGGATTTTGTACATAGTGTTCAGGAGACTTATCCCTCTGTAATTGGCGCAGTGATAGGTATCTCTTTTCTTTTCTTTTTTATGAACCGGGCAAACGATGCTGAGATTCCATTCGTCGGGCATCCTTTCTGCCGGCCATATCTTGCAGATGAGTTGCTCCAGCAGCTTTATAAGACTTAAGTTTCCATGTCGCTATCCTAACATCGCCTAGATCGGATTGACGGGATTCTCTTTCGTCTTCGCTCATTGTGAATGTTTCGTTCTTCCTGGCGGCGGCATTTTGACTATCATCGCCCTTATACAGTCTGCAGAAGAGGCTTATCCACAGTCTCAGCATCGACTGTGACTCCACTATTAGTTGTCCGGGTTCATCCCTGCCGGCTTTCACTCTGGCTTTATAGCCTTAGCATGTTCGTTTTACTTTTTGGTAAAACTTTCGAACGTCGTTCCTGCAATAGCATCTCTCCATCTTCTCAATCTCGCGCTTCTCGTGTTCCTTTTTTTTTTTCTCAGAAGCGATGCTCCTTCCTCCTTTTCTGTTCATAGAGCTCGCGGGCAGCTCTCGTCCGTCGATGCAGTGTAGCCATGTGTGCATTCTGTTTCTCTACATGGTCCTGACTGTACTCGTCATCAAACCAGGGATTTCTAGCTGGCGGCGGGTTAAAATCCAGCACATCAGAGGCAGCGTCTCTGATGGCGTTCTGACAACGTCTCCATTGCTGTTCTATGGTTTGTGCAGATTGCATCGGGTCTTGAGAGAGCTTAAGGGGGAAACTTCGATCGGCGATGGTCCTGGCGGTGTCTTGCGATTGCAGCTTTCCGACGTTAAATTTTGATGTACTTACTCGACTCCGTTAATTCCGAGAAATTCGCATGCGTACCTTGGCTGCAACAAGGTAATGATCCGAGTCAATGTTGGCTCCTCGAAAAGTTCGAACATCTAGGATGCTATAGGAGTGTCTGCCGTCGCTCGCAATTTGATGCTCAGACCCTCCAAGCGTCGCAAGCCATCATTTTTACTCCGTTAGGTCAAAAAATCTGACGAAAAGACTTTACAGACACTAAATTTATTTTTATAGAAAAACTCCATTTACGTAAGTTTACCTAAATAAATATTGTAATTCGACACGTTACGGGATATTAAGTTCATTCAAGTTAGAATAAGTGAAGCATTCCACACTAATAGCAAATTCAACCATATCCCGGTCGTCTTCAGCCCACTTGGTTAGCGCAATATTCAAGTTTCTCGCACTATCGTAAATGGTTAAAGACTAATTAACATCTACCCTTCAAGCTCAACAGCTATTTGCAATGGTCACCGACAATGGCAAAGTTGTTGCATCATCGGTAATAACAACGCAACATCCGAACACTACTGTGTCGTTTCCCTGAGTATGATGGGCCAGCCTAGCCTGGCATCACATCCACATATGTATAACTGCGCAGTAGAAACGTAGAAACCTTGACAAAATCCAAGCGTTATTGAGTCTTTCCACTACGCAACACCATAACGAATCATTTACGTTCCTCATCTTGCCGATCCATCAATGGGCATCTAGCCGAAGACATCCGCGCCGGTGACTAATCCATGCCGCACAGTGGATTTATGAATGAAACCAGCACACGGCGTCGTAATCATCGGAAATGGGAGAATCCAGGTACGTTTCCGAACTGTGTGGTCGGTTATTGATCTCCGGCAACATATTCTGTTGTTCGTCTTCACTTCTCTTCGGTTTGCTTCCTCTCTCTCGTTCTCTGTCTCTCTCTTCGCTAGCCGGTATAGTTCAGACTGAGGATTGCCCAAATGCGTGGGCAGCCACCAGATGCAAGACTCCTCGTCGTAATTCATAACTCACGGCAATGGGTGAAAAAAACAAAAAAAAATCTAGCGAATTCGATTCATTGCTTCGACCAAGTTGACTCGCCATGGATGTGTTCCAGTGTCCATTATGTGTTTAATGATCCGCAGTCAGCGAAGTGTATCTATGGTACGATGTACACACCTTTCGTCAGATGCTCGCCCATAGATCCCGCCAACTCGCGTTTAATTGTGTCCGGGCCGCTCCGGTTGCCTTCTGTGACTCTGACTGTGATTGTAATTGTAACTACGACTGCGAGTGGCATTTAGGCGTCTATGATGGTGCGCACACTCCACACAATTGTTGCTTGTGAATTTATTTAATTTTCCTTTAAGGTATCGTCTGCCCGTCGACCAGTCCACCTATGACTGCCGTGATGAAGATGACGATGACGACGACAGAGACGATATGACAATGATGATATTGTGTGTGACAGAATTGAGCAGTTAAATTGGACAAATGGTAAGTTTTGTTGTCGTGTGTCGGGGATGGATTGCCATTCACGACTGGCAGGTTAAACGACAATTAAATTGCTTGACAACTATATTTGAATTTATCAAAGTGGCGCCTTATGAAGGGATCATCAAGATCCCAAGCTTTCTGCTCCCTGTGTTGAGGGGGCGACACCCTTTCCTTTCACTCCTAAGAGGAGCATAGGGCCATAGAATATTGCCTTCTATCGCCAATCTTTCGGCTTCGTTGAATATAGCAGCTCTTTGTCAAGCTGCCTTCTCCAGGTGTGTGCCGGGCGCCCTCTTTGACGATTACCTTGAGGGTTCCACCCGATGGCCTGTCTTATAATATCATTGAGAGGTTTTCTGAGCGTGTGTCCGATTCAGTCCCTTTTTTATATAGGCAAATGGTTTGTTAAAGCCTTGTGTTGGAGGTCGTTTCTGGCCTGTGTTTCTTCAGGGTTCGCCTTAAAAATCGGTTAACGAAAAACTGGATGCGTTGCAGTAGACGTGGCACTACATTCCATGTCTCACAGTATAGAGCAGGACAGACAAGACATTGGAGTTGAAAACTCTGACTTTTGTGCCGCGTGCGAGGAAGGATGAGTTCCATAATTTCTTTAGTTGTCCGAACATCTGCAGAGCTTTTTGATTCGGTTCTCGATATCGATTTCACAACCTCCAGAACTTGAAATGACCCACCCAAGGTAGCAAAAATACTGGACACCTTCCAAGAGGATGTTATTCACGCGAAGGGTGTTTGCGTTGATGTGTATCGTTTTAGTTCCCGGTCATTTTTCAAGTCTGGCTTTTGATGCTATTGCAGCGAATTTTTGTTGTTTGGACATCATATCATCGCGTAGTCGAGGTCATTCAGCCATCAAGCCAGGCATACTACACGTTATGCTCCTTTGATCCTTTAGGCCTGGTTCATGATAACATTGAGGGAAAGCACACAACCTTGTCTTTCACCGATTTGGACAGTGGGAGAAGAAACTCAATTACAAACATAGCTCACCATTGTGGAGAATCCAACAATTTGCCTCGCTGTAAAAACTTTAAATGAAATTGAGGATTTTGTCAGGGATGCCCTCACACCGGAGTGTTTCCGATATTACTTGTTGTTGGATCATGTCAATGGTCTTTGTGAAATCGGTGAACGTCACGTATAGCGATGGGCGTTATTCTACACTTTGTTCAACTGTAAGGGCTTATCCAATAAGAGGTGTCATTTCAAGTCTGTGAAAAAATGCGTAATTTTTCCGAAAAGTAGTGACATATTACCTTTAATCTAAAGCACAATTTTTACATAAGGCGAACACAATCGAAATAACTTAAAAATTAAAGAAAATCTGGAAATTTCACGGGCTGAATGGGCTTATCCAATAAGAGGTGTCATTTTAAGACTGAAAAATTGCGTCATTTTTATTAAGAGTTGTAACATTTGGCCTTTAATCCAAAACACAAATTCTACATAATGCGAATGCAATCGAAATATCCTAAAAAAAGAAAGAAAATCTGGAAATTTCACGGGCTGTAAGGGCCTATCCAATAAGTGGTGTCATTTTAAGACAGTGAAAAAATGCGTCATATTTATGAAAAGTTGTAACATTTTGCCTTTAATCTAAAGCACAATTTCTACATAAGGCGAAACAATCGAAATAACTTAAAAATTAAAGTACATCTGGAAATTTCACGGGCTGTCATTTTAAGACAGTGAAAAATTGCTTCATTTTTATTAAGAGTTGTAACATTTTACCTTTAATCCAAAGCACGAACTCTACATAATGCGATTACAATCGAAATACCCTAAGAAAATAAAGGAATTCGGGAAATTTCACGGTCTGGAAGGGCTTATCCAATAAGAGGTGTCATTTTGAGACAGTGAAAAAATGCGTCATTTTTATGAAAAGTTGTAACATTTTGCCTTTAATCCAAAGCACAAATTCTGCATAATGCGAATACAATCGAAATATCCTAAAAAAATAAAGAAAATCTGGAAATCTCACGGACTGTAAGGTTTTATCCAATAAGAGGTGTCATTTTGAGACAGTGAAAAAATGCGTCATTTTTATGAAAAGTTGTAACATTTTGCCTTTAATCCAAAGCACAAATTCTGCATAATGCGAATACAATCGAAATATCCTAAAAAAATAAAGAAAATCTGGAAATTTCACGGACTGTAAGGTTTTATCCAATAAGAGGTGTCATTTTGAGACAGTGAAAAAATGCGTAATTTTTATGAAAAGTTGTAACATTTTGCCTTTAATCCAAAGCACAAATTCTACATAATACGAACGCAATCGAAATATCCTATAAAAAAAAAGGAAATCTGTGTAATATAAAATAAATAAAGTGAATTTTCGATTCTTGAAAATAAATATATCAATTTCCGATAAGCTTCTGAAACTCTCTTTTGTGGGGATACCATTTAGCTCCCTCAGCAGTTCAGCACTTTATATCTCGAAACGACTGCCGTCACGTTGTATGCCGGGTGGAGCTGTGTTTAACAATTTTTCGTGGGAGCAAGCACATCGTTGTGCAAAAAACATGAATTATTTTACGAGAAACCCGGATTTCTCTTCTGTTCACCCGACACAACGTTGAACGTCGAATCATGCTGACCGTGGTTTGTCGAATCTCATTTGATCTTGGTGATATTGAGACCACTGGGACCACTTTTGACTCGTGTTATGACGCGATTGCAGTAGACAACCAAATCACCAAGCTATTTACATCTGTCTGTTTAATTCGTCAGAGCAAAGAATTAAATTTCGGCGACATTCCATCACAAAATTGTTAAAAAAGTTCCAATCGATTCCTGCCACTTATAAATTTTTTTTTTAGGTACAAGCGGTAGGATGTCTTTGATGTTATCCATCAAACTCCTAATGGCATTATATCACGACCTCTTCAGTCCGTTGCTTCCATACCGCCCGTCCTCCTTTATCGTCTCAACATAATGAGTTTGAACTCCAATTTAGCTCTGAACCTAATACGCTTCTTTCTCACAAACAATGCACCGAAGATGTCTCTTCACGATAACAGCCAACGAGGACAGCAATGACACAAAATCCTCGCACAAATTGCTCTCTAATACATTCAGGACATTGTTCCTCACAGACCGCCTTCCACATGCACTTCTATACATATTATACATACTTCACTCCTCCTCCACGTACCATGTCATCCGATCGATGGAAAAACACAAGAGATTCCTAACACAAAAAAAAACATGAAGAATCAAGAATCGTATATCCTGTCACACTGAATATCGACGTTATTTGAGATACTTACTATACCTATTTCACAGGATGTGAGTGATATAATGTCAGGATACTCCGATTCGATTACCTTAAAAAAAGAGAAAAAAAAAACTGTGAAATATGATTAATTCCCGATGCCGTGTGTGACCAGTACCTGCAGAAATGAGGAAAACTCCTCATGCACAGTCCTGATATCTGTGATCCTTCCCAAAAGGAAAACCAAACACAAAAGAATTGTTAAAAAAAAAAAGTGGGCTGCTCGGGGACAACATGTACGTGATGTCCATCTGATAAGTTGCGGTGGAGTGCTTTGAAAATTACCTATCCTCCATTGTGCCTGGACGGACTGGAACACATTATTCTGGGAAGAATGAAAAACTTTCACATTAAGGATGTGGACTGAACTGTTGTTTTGATTTTCTTTCATCTCGATACGTTATGGTGGAGATCAGAATAAAAATTCAATTAGGAAAGTTTGGCGGCCATACGGGTGAGGGTAGGCATACTACCTGCATACCCACCTATACTCCCGGTTTCTTTAAAGTACTTTCGATGTTCCTTTTTGTAATTTTAATGATATCCTTTTAGTGAAGTTCTACCTCGATGCGATGGGAAGGGTGGTTGTGGTTGCGGTCGTGCTTCGCTTTTTATCCTTTTCCTTCACCAGATTGTATGTTCCTGTCACATCCTCTTCCACGGAGAGAAGAGAGTTCATTACTCTAGGAGTGATAAGCGACCTAACAAGGACGACTTGTAATTGGTAGCAAGAGAGCTGAAAGGAGTTCATTGAACTTACCCGATATCCAGAATACTTACTTCCTGCAGTGATGGGTATCGGATAATGTGTTTGCACATTGTTATGAGATTAGTCCAATTTGTTTAACAACAGCTCATTAAAAACAAACACTTCAGAATATTTGACAATAATCTGCTACGGAGGGATGTTTTAGGCTGCCAGGTAGGCGAGACAGAGAGCGAGGGAGAGCAGCACCTGTGGCCACTTGAGAGTGCCTATTGTTAATCCTTGAAGGATTTGATATCTGTCATTGTTCGTACTATTCAAAGGATATCTTGAATCTTGCACAATATATGGGTTCAACATTGGCTCTTGAAATGTCTGTGCTCAGAAGTATTTTACATGTCATCACGGTTTATTGATTAACTCAATGGACACCCCGCAGTTACACTGAAGAGCTCATACATTTCATGAAGAAGAACAACTACGAAGATGTGGAAACGAAGTCCAGCCCATATAACAGCAGTTGCACAGTCCTAGGTGGATTGAGGCAACCATCTCTCTGGTAAGCATGATTTATAATTGGACGTGATCCTTTTCCATTAAATTCATTTTAGATGTGCTAATTTCCATTCAGGTCGAAGATATTCAATTGCTTCCTGGTCATGAAGAAACAACTGCCAAGTCATATTCATGATTGGGTTTTGTATGACACAGGGTGGGCCTTTTCAAACTCCGGCGTCCAGCAGCCCTTTAGCTTTCACATCTGTTTTTAAGTCCAAACAAACTTGCTATAGACTAGGACACCCCTTTCGAACACGCTGTTACAGCTTTACAGCTTTCCAAAACATGATCTTATGTAAACGCAACGTGCCGGTCCTGCAAAATATCAACTGGACAAAGCGCCTTTAGACCACACAACAAATCAAATGTGTCAAACCACCGGCAACCCTCACGGCCGACGTCAGCCGAAGCGGTCAGATAAAAGCTTTGAGACTATACAGGCCGAGATAACCGGCCTTAAGGCTAGCCAGCTTCTTATTGTTTCCCAGTTTTAGAGACTTAAAACACATTATTAGTTTTCCATTTATTTTCTGTGCTATTGCGTTGCTTAATACCTCGACGGTCGAAGTCGGCCTTGCTGTGAGTATCATTTCTACCGCCTGCACTCAGAATAATGAGCACCCGTCCTAACGTAACTCAAAGCGATTCCAACAGATCTTGCGGTGTAATCCCTACCAACAATAATGTACACAAGACTCGTCTGATGCTAGATATCTTCCGTAATAGGTACTCGGGTCTTTCCATTTGTCACATGAATGCTCAAAGTCTAAAGAAGCACACTAACGAACTTAAACTAATATTCGATGGGGGAAACGTCGATATTCTATGTATCTCCGAAACTTGGCTTACCCTGCTTTCAAAATGCGGTCATTGCGTTGTCAGGGAATAAAATATATAGGGACGACCGTGTCGGGATTCGAGGGGGCGGTGTTGCAATTTTTGTTAAGGAAAAAATAGCCAGCAGATTGATCGGAAATTCGAATTCAAACGATGGTATCGAGTACCTCTTGCTTGAAATTATCTGTGGTTTCGAAAAATGTCTAGTTGGAGTCATCTACAAGCCTCCAAGCCTAAGGGACACCACCATTGTTACTAACATCATCGAACGCTTCGGAGCTTGCTATGAACATATTATTCTTTCCGGTGATTTTAACATTAATCTGCTAAACCGTAACGATTCACAAGTAAATCGTTTCACAAATTTCCTAAGCTCCGTCAACTTATTTGCTGTCAATGCCTCGACTCCCACCCACTTTAGCCCTACAAGCTCCACGCTCATCGATCTGTTTATTGTCAATAAAACTGATCTCATCAACTTCTATGCTGGCTTGATGTTCCCAGCTTTTCAAAACACGATCTCATTGTCCTCTTCTATGACCTCAGTCTTAGTAGATCTTTCGTGCCGACTACAATCAGTTACCGAGACTTTAAATCTATCAATATGGCTAGCCTTATCAATGACTCTCTCAATTCTAATTGGCATAACCTGTATCACATGTCTTCCGTTGATGAACAAATTTAGTTTTTTACATCTACCATTAATAACCTATTTGAGAATCATGTCCCAACCAAAAATCTAACCATCCATAACACAAAATGCCAATGGTTAACTCAGCATATTGAAAAAATGATTATAAATCGAAACAGGGCCTACAAAAGATGGAAGAAGTTTAAACTCCCCGAGTTACTATGTGATTTTAAGCGCCTCAGGAACCTTGTTACGAAGGAAATCAGGAGGTCGAAAACCAAGTTTTTTGCATCCAAATTCAAAACCTGCTCAAATGTTAAGCAAACGTGGAAAATTATTAAGTATTAAGTAAACAAATCAAGGCTGAGACTTTAGAGGACATCAATATCGAAAAGCTAAATAGGAAATTCGCTTCAGTCGCATCTCTCTCTGACAATGGCAATGGGGATCCGAACGAAGGAGACATTATAGATCCCCGTAATATGCCCAACTTGACTTATAGGTTTTTCTAGAATCTACGAAGAGGATGTGCTTAAATCGACCCTTGCAATCAAATCGAACGCCATTGGCTTGGATCTCATGAACCCCAAATTCTTAAAACTAATCATCCATATCGTCTTAGAACCTCTCACATACCTCTTTAATAGCATCCTTACCGCCTCCGTCTACCCTAATTCCTGGAAGGCCTCTAAAATCATACCCGTTCCTAAACATGGAAATAATAATGATAAGGAATACCGCCCGGTCGCTATACTGCCATTCATATCCAAGGTTTTCGAAAAGCTTCTAAGCACGCAATTATACTCATTCTTAAACCAACATAAGCTCCTCTCACCGTTTCAGTCAGGTTTCAGGCCAAAACACAGCTGCACTTCCGTGCTATTAAAGATTGTTGAAGACTTTCGTTATGAAATTGATAAGGACTATGTGACATCGTTAGTATTATTAGACTTCTCTAAAGCATTCGATACTGTCCCACACGAAATTCTTCTCAAAAAGCTAAAATATTATTTTAATTTGGATTTCTCAGCGTTAAAACTCATTAAGAATTACCTTGGAGATCGTAGCCAAGCTGTGTATGCTAACGGTTACTTATCCACCTTTCTGAAAACCAAAACGGGAGTCCCTCACGGATCTATACTGGGGCCCTTACTGTTCTCGCTATTTAATAACGACATCCCTACAATTCTCAAACACTGTAAGGTACATATGTACGCAGACGACGTCCAACTATACATCAGCTATCTACTCCACCTAAAGGTAGACGCTACTGCGCGGCTAAATGAGGATCGCCATGCCCTCACACGATGGTCACATAAAAACAAACTTATGCTCAACTCCACCAAGAGCCAAGCCATCGTCACAGGTCGTATTATCCCAGACTCAAGTAACTTTCCACCAATCCAAGCCAGCGGAAGCAACATCGACTATGTAAAGACTGTTAAAAACCTTGGAGTCATCTTCAATCAACAGCTTACGTGGGGGGATCACATCACCAACGTAACAGGTTGAGTCTACGGTGTCTTGCGTATACTATGCCATGCTGGAAATTGTCTCCCAATTAGCATTAAATCAATGCTTGTCAAGACGCTACTGATCCCTATTTTAACCTATGCACTCCCGGTCTTCTGCGATCTCGATAGTTACAGCTCACGCAAGTTAACCGTTGCGCTTAACAGCACAGTGCGTTTCATATACAGATTACGGCGGCGGGACCACATCTCGTCATTCGTTAAAACCCTGCTTGGCATGGACTTTCAAAGCTTCCTTAAGTTTATGATATTAACTTTCCTTCTCAAACTCATGCAGAGCAAAGCACCATCATATCTTTATCAGAGTCTTCGGGTTGCTACATCTGAGAGAAGTGGAACATTGATATTACCCAATTTTAATTACAGAGTCACAGAAAAACAGTTTTTCATTTACGCTGTAAGACTATGGAATTCGCTTCCAGTTAACATAAGAAGATCTCATAGCATCGGCATCTTCAAAAGGCAACTTAGGCAACACTTTAGCACATCGCCTTAGGATATATGTTATATATGTACTTTTTTATTTTTTCAATTTTTTTTTCAGGGTCATCTAGAGCTGGCTGGTCTAGGTACTTGTTTTCTTTTCTTCTTTCTTACTTGTTATAAATAAAAATCTACTTAGTTTAGTTATGTTTTGTTTCTTTTTAATTACACTGTTTGCTTCACAAATTAAAAGATTATACATCTTATGTGGTAGCTTATGCCTTAAATAAATAAATTCAAATTCAAATTCAAATTCAAATTCAAAAAAGTTCACGGTCACAAATAACCCCTAGGTCAACCAAGAAGTTGACAGGGGGAACGGTTTCATTACGAATAATGTAGGTTCTGGTGAGGAAGAGCGCTTGCGGGAGTAAGTGATGGTTTGGCATTTACTGACATTGAGCTCGAGATGGTTTTTTGACACCAAGTAGTGAACCTGTTAAGGTCCAATTGGAGGGAGCAATGGAGAAGATATGTGTTTAAATATTTTCATATCATCAGCATATATGGAGAGCTGAGAGTTCAGAATAACGCTGTCAACATCATTAATGGTTAGAATAAATATCAGTGGGCCGAGATGACTACCTTGCGGGACACCGGAGGTAGAATTGGATCAGAAATAGAAGATCTGAAGATAACGTTATATTGACGATCTTCAAGATAAGATTTGATCGATGAGATAAAACCGGGAGAGAAACCGAGGGCAGTGAGCTTAAGGAGAATAATTTGGTGAGACATTTTGTTTGCTGAAGTCAGTGGCGACAACGTCTACTTCTTTGCCAGCTTCGAGTGCACACAAACATTGTGAAACAAACTCGACTAGATTAGTGGTTGTCGATCGATTATAGGAACTCATGTTGGTTAGGAGAAAATATGGGTTTGCAGTGAAAGAATAGTGCATCATAAAGGATGCTCTCGAAAAGTTTGGGTATGCATGAGAGCTTGGCAATGTGACGATAGTTGGACACATCATTTTTCAGTCCTTTTTTGCGGACTGGAATGATATAAGCATATTTCCAAAGCTTAGGAAAGAGTCCTTGAGAAATAGAGCTTTGAAATAGAGCGGTAAGGGGTAAAATAAGATAGTTTAAGTTGCGTATTTTTTCGGCGATTAGGTCGGGAGTTATGTTCAATGAAACAAGAGACGTCTGGGGGCAGTCTTTCAAATATCGAAAATAGTCGTGATCGGGTTGAAGATCTTGGTCAGTGAATGATTGGCTGAAGAAATGAGCAAAGAAATTGGCGATTACTTCGGGTTCGTTGGAAGATTTATTGAGAAAGTTAAATGTAGTGGGGTAGCTATCGGTTTTTCTTTTTGTACTAATGAAGTGAAAGAAACACTTCACCTAGGCAGGGGCGGGTTAAGAATATCCCTGCAGCGATACCTCTCGCTTGTCGTAAAAGGCGACTAAACAAAGGTAAACAAAAATCACATCTAGGCAATTTAGAAAACACCAAGGTGAGCCTAGGGACACATACCACCATTAAACTGCCCCACAAATGTGCATGCAAATCAGTGGGTTGACACGACTGGAGATCACCGGTGTTATAAGAGTAAGATCAAACAAAAAAAAAAATCTGGAGCATGCCCGTGTCAAAAAAAGGAGGGAGAAGAAAGAAAACGGTCAAACCGCATTATGGAAAAGAACGCTAAAAGGAAAAGCACTACCCCGCCAGGCACTTCTAATGGTCGTGATCCTGGGACGAGCAGCAAAGCTCGGGTCAGAGCTATAGGATTTCCGGGGGATAGCAAAGTAATGCAACGGCGTAAGCCACACTTTAGAGTCGCGAGTTGGAACGTTCGAAGCATGAGTGGTCGCAGCTATGAGCTTGAAGAAATGATGGTTAAAAGGCGAGTAGACATCCTGTGCGTACAAGAGACGAAATGGCGAAACACCGGTAATCGGGCACGTTTCTTGAACGTTAAAACAAAAGCAAGATGTTTTACTATGGATAGGAACAAGGAAAAAACGGAATCGCCATCATCCTTGCGGCAGAGCTACTTGGCAACGTCTTAACCATTTCCAGTGAACGTTTGATGGCTCTCAAATTGGTGATGCATGGTGAGGTGTGGAACATCGTAAGCGCATATGCCCCTCAAGTAGGATGCGCACAAAAAGAAAAAGATGCATTCTGGCTAGATTTCCACAACCTTGTCAAAATCATCCCAAAGGAGGAGCTTTTGTTTGTTGGGGGAGATTTAAACGGACATGTCGGGAAGACAAGCGAAGACTATGAAGACTACCACGGACGGCTGGGATACGACACCAGGAACTCTTCAGGTCAAGATATCCTAAACATGTGCAAGTCGTACGGTCTTATAGTGCTAAATACCATGTTCGTCAAACAAAGCCGGCACCTGATCACTTATAGCAGCGGCGGAAATGAAACTCAAATAGACTATCATTTGGTATCCAGTTTCATGAAGCCACGAGTTAAAGATTGCAAAGTGATCCTAGGAGACGCGATCGCCCCTCAACACCGTCTCCTCCTGACTGAATTTTTTATGGAGGCGAGTAAGAAGTCAAAGCAGCAAACGAAGGTGTCTGAGAGAATCAAGTGGTATAAGCTGGATAAAGGAAAAGGCGAAGCTTTTATTACCAACATGAAAAACTACCTCTCTTCCATTATCGATGACGTCGGTAATGAGGAGTGCAGAGCACAAGACATGTGGAATTCCCTCCAACAATCTGGCCTGGAGTGAGCCAAAACACTGCTCGGAACATCTAAAGGCCCCTGCCAACACGCAAAAGAAACCTGGTGGTGGACATACGAAGCCAAAGCAGTGATACACGAAATGAAAATGGCTTTCCAAGCTTTCCAAAGTGCTATTCTACTAATAGAGAGTAAAAAGCTCGCCGTGAAAAGGTATATAGATATTGCAAAGGTATCGCGAAGAAGAAGTGCGCCGAATTCAAAGCGAAAAGCATGGAAGCCCTATATCAGGAGTTGGAAAAAATATCGTCTTCCGCGTCTGACAGGAACCAGGCTACCCAGGAGCTTCGACAAAGCAATTTGAGCAAAGGAGCAAATATCTTTAAGGTAGCCGCCCAGAGAAGAAGAAATGCTCAGGAGATTCGTTTCCCAAAGTTTATTAACAATGCTGAAGGCCAACTCCTTGTAGAAGACGAGAAAATTCTCCACAGATGGCGACAGTATTGCGAGGAACTTCTGAACGAACAGTTTCCCCGAGTGTACTTTCGAAGAGCCGCCCCGAATCATGCCGAAATATCCGACATCACAGTCGAAGAAGTTCAGTACGCGGTTAAAAACTCCAAGAAAAGAAAAGCTGTTGGGCCGGACGGGATACCCTCTGAGTTCTGGAAAAAGATGGGAGACATCGGGTCTAGATGGCTCATGGTTCTTATCTCCAAACTTATGAGAGTCGACACTATGCCTAATCAATGGAGGGAAAGCTATCTTCTTCCTTTGCACAAAGGAAAGGGTGATCCGCGAAATTGTGATAACTACCGTTCTGTCAAGCTGATGTCGCACACCATGAAGATCGTTGAACGGGTATTAGATACCCGACTGCGGAAAATAATACGACTATCTGATGACCAGTACGGGTTTGTCTCGGGTAAATCAACGACAGATGCAATCCAAAGTATAAGGGTCATGATGGAAAAGCATCGTGATTCTTCAAAGGACTTGCATATGGTGTTGGTTGATTTCGAGAAGGCCTTTGACCGGCAAGCAAGAGATCTTTTATGGGTAGCGCTAAGACAAAAAGGAGTTCCAGAAACCTACATACGTGCGAGTGATCATAGACATGTACAAGAGAGCAACGACAAGAGTAAGATGTACCGCAGGAGTCACCGAAGAGTTCGCAATCAAAGTCGGTGTACACCAAGGGAGCGTCCTCAGTCCACTGCTCTTTATAGCAGTCCTTGATTGCTTGCTTGAAGGAAAAGTGACGGACCCCAATGTGCACCAGCTATTCTTTGCTGACGATGGAGCCATTATAAGTGATGATCAGGCGTCCCTACAACGAGCACTTGATGTGTGGGTGGACATTTTTGAGGGACACGGGTATCGTATTAGTTCAAAGAAGACAGAGTATCTGTGCTGCCCATTCTCTGACCCTCATCAGCCTATTCCAGACATTGACTTGAATGGAAGAGTGCTTCCCAAGTGTGAAAAGTTTAAATATCTGGGATCTATGATTAATAAAGAAGCAACTTGTGGTGACGACATCAACCATCGCGTAAGCGTAGTGTGGATGAAGTGGCGGGAAAACTCCGCCATCTTCTGTGATCGAAAAATGCCCCCTAAGCTGAAAGGAAGGCTCTAAACTTCAGCTGTACGTCCGGCGCTCACATACGGTTCACAATGCTGGACAATGCACAAAAAGTATGAGAGCAAAGCGTGACAGAATTAGAAGTTCAAAGATCAGAGGAAGCCCCCACGTAAAAGAAACCATCATAAGAAAGATAGAGCGCGACCGACTCAGTTGGTATTGCCATGTTCTAAGGAGAGATCCTTTGAACCCCGTCCAAAAGGCGTTATCAATCAACGTTTCAATTTCAGCACGCAAAAAAGGCAGGCCGAAAAACAATTGGTACAAACAAATGCAAAAACACCAGCATTTGATTGGCCTCAGCGATGAAGTAATTCCAAACCGGGAAGCCTGCCGCTACTTTCTGAGGTCAAAGCGGCGGATCCCACAAGCGGACCAGTAGGAATGCACTTAAGTGGGAAGGTTATGGTCCTACACTTCTGACCATAGCGACGCCGGAAATAAGGAAAAGAAGAAGAAGAAGAAAAGACAGCCCAAAAGTCACTGAATTGTTTTTCTTCTTGGAATTATTTGCATAATTTACTTGACCTTTGAAGAATTCTCTCTTTATATCAAGAGCATTGCTATGAGCTCCAAACATTATACTTGACTAATTAATATTTCACTCATGTATGCCCCTTTACCGATTTATCATTATATGAGATTTTGTTGTCCAATTTTGTTTTGCCTTAAGGTCTTAAGGACGAGAGAGAGATTCTGATTCCCATACCATAGTATCCTTATACCCAACAGAGCCTAACCCCTTTTATTTTTTATTCAGCGAGGTAAACACTGTGCAGGCAGCGGCTGTGGCTGAATGAATCCAGTATTTTATATATGACGTGATTAATTATGTACATAAGTTCCTCTGAATTAATTGATTTAAAATCCACTAGAAATGGAACAATATAGCCTCTGATAGCTCTAACCCTCCAGCTTTGGTTGTCTGAAATGAGGAGTCTTATACTTCCTGCCAAATGTTGTAGGCCTAGGCCCAATTTAAGGGCCTCTGCAGCGGTTAACAACGCCTATTGTTAAGGTTTTTAATAGCTATGTATAAATTTTGACAGTTTATTACTCTAACTTTTCGAATGTCAATGCCAATGAAACTCTTATGCTCTGCCATAGTCTTCTTTTTATCACAGAGCGCTACATCACTTAACAGAGTGTTGAAATCAAACTTTTCATGACCAAAATGACCAACCAATTCAACGAAGTATCGCTATACCGGTTCAATTGCTGATCGAGTAGTGAAAGTATGGCTGAAGACCCGAACCTCTCGAACGCTCAAAGTTTATAAGGTCTTGGCCTTTCTGCAACCTCACGTTGGCTTATTTTATGAAAAGACTTGAGCATGCATTATTATTGAATTAATATTGAATTGAAGCAGAAGCGGCTAAAGTGGGCTTAAGGGCAAATGAGGACAAGACCAAATATATGCTGTCATCGAAAAAAGACGCGTAACACCTTGTCTTGGTCAGAACGTCACCTTCGGCAGCTACATTTTTGAAGTAGTCAAGGACTTTGTCTACCTCGGCTCGATAGTGACAAGCAACAACGACACCAGCGCTGAGATTAAACGCAGAATAACTCTTGCCAACCGCTGGTTCTTTGGGCTCAAGAGGCAATTGAGTTGTAGAGCCCTCTCTCCAAAAACTAAGGTATCCCTCTACAAAACCTTAATCATCCCGATCCTCCTCTATGGCGCTGAGGTTTGGACGTTATCAATAGCGGATGAAGAGGCTCTTGATCATTTCGAGAGGAAAATTCTGCGTGCAATCTTTGGTCCCGTTTGAGTAAACGGAGAGTGGAGGAGAAGATTCAACCAAGAACTGTACGGGCTGTATAGCGACATCGGACTAGTTAGATGTCTACGGATCCATCGTCTAAGATGGCTGGGCCATGTAGAGCGAATGGACATCACTGCTTCGGCCCGAAGAGTCTTCGATTTCAATACCGAGGGACGACGCATCTAAGGTGGCACGTACAGCTGAAAAGGGACCTCAGCCAACTGGGCGTGCGGCACTGGAAGCAGCTGGCCAAAGATTGTGCCGGCAGGAGACGCTTGTTGGTTGAGGCCTTGGTTCACCCCGAACTGTAGCGCCATCTAGATAAGTAAGTATGCATTATTATTCAACAAGAAGTGTAGCCATACTATCGCCAGTTCGTCACACGTTTGCTGATCGGTCTATGGAGGAATTTCAATTTCCAGTTGAACAGTTTGGTGACTAAACAAAATTAATAATTAGTATTAAGGGTTTCCGTTGCTCCATACATGATTGACGCGGATTTGGGGCAGATGGCGTCAATAGACCATAAATCATAGCATGACGAATAAGTAGTTCTGACAAGATGACTCAAAAAGTTATACATCTGACGTTGCATTGGAGTTGCTGCAAGAAAAAATGCCAAAACTTATTAATTTTAGAAGAGGCGATTTGGAATAGTCACAAAAATCGTGCAATTAACGCCTTCTCGGTGTTGGACTTCTCGGATCGAGTCCAGTACACTAAATCGTGTAGGCCATTTGAAGGATATCATTTTTAAATCCGCAATAAAGGTTTCTGTCATATCCAACTTAAAATTTAAAACAAACTTGATTATTAGAAGCTGTACTTGTGTACACTACGCTTCATTAAGCCAACTATTGCCATAAGACCTAAACAGAGACGTGGGTAAAATAGGTCAAATTCAGGTCTACGAGGTCTCTGAGTCCATTCTGGCAAGCTAGTAGAAAACTTAATTTTTCAGGATCCCAGAATGGCCTGCAAATTTTCAAACCTTATTCAGACTGATCAGGGTCTGTTCAGGGAAAATAATAGGAGAGAGTCTAGGTCTGAGTGGCGCGTGGATTGCATACTTGAAGATATCGATATACTAGAACTGTTGCCGCATGAAATCGTCCTCCGACAGGGCTCCAGTATTAGGCTCCTATCTGGACTTGAAGTCGTCAAAATCCAAAAACATTTCTGCATAGGTTCAGTGGCAATCCGGGCGCAACAAACAATTACACGAAACTTGAAAGCATATCCATATGACAGGGTCGTAACCCTTTCAGCATAATATTCAGAGCATTATATCCTTGGAATTCGGTGGAAAAAACTATAACTTATATAAAAGCCTCATTTGGCACAGCCCTTATTTTATGTCAAAAGTTATCCTGTATCGCTAGAACCGACAACGAGCTGGCTTCTTTTGAATCGCCATGAAGGCAAGTAGCTTAACTTTTTAAATATAGAAACCCAACTTAGGTTAAGCCTAGCAAACAAACAAAACCAGTGGGGGTAAATTTTTTATCGTTCAAATCCGAGGATGAATCCTAAGGTCCAGAGCCAACCCAGTTACGGTGGTATAAGGAGCTAATAGAACAGTTTGTCACCGCTAGGCATTAGACCGGGTATGTTTAAGCTTATCATAATCGTCGGTCACCATGGAAGTCCGGTAATTCGAGTGAAAGGACTTCAGGGAATTAATAGAGTTCCGACGTGTTCTCTGCTGAGATGGACTGAAGATATTCTGTTACTTCCAGGCACTAGCGATGCAGAAACACCTAAAGTCAAGGTTTGAGGTATACGTATGCATTTATACCTTGAATTAACACTGCCTTCTTACGTCTGACAGTCTTACCGCGAAACATTTTTTTCCGCTCCTCCAGTCTTTGAAGCCCACTTCTTCCTTGACGACGGCCATCTGAATCGGTCTAGATCAGAAAAATGCAAAACACTCGCAATTCGACGAAATCGCATTTGGAATCGCCCAAAGGCTAATTTAACCGTTCCAACGAATGCCTCTACCAACTCGAATCTCATTTAAATAGAATTCAACTTGGCCGTAATATATTCCCCACCTTAGATCACATCCTCTGGCTCACCAGTCATTTCCTGCGTGGACAGAAATTACATCAATTGTCAAGCGTACACTCGACGCAGGGCCAACCTCACTTCGATGCATTTTAATTTAAATTCGACTCCAGCCACGGCTCCATCTCCATCTCCGAATCCAACTCCAAAAAGACAAATTGACGCACCCAAATGAATTGTTGTCTCTCAAGGTGTGCCATTTTTCATAATTCATCAAACAACAACAAACAAACGAAAACAAAAAAACAAGAAAAGAGTAGAAAATCAGGCGGACAATCCGCGCAGTCCGCCGTCAGTTTCATCGCACAAGACATGCCATGTCTCCGCGTCTCATCAATGCGGACTACATTCATAAATTGTGTGGGCACTCACGAAAGCTACATACACACGTGCACGTTGCACGTTCGTAACCGAAATCAGTAAAATACACTCTAAACGTGTATCTACACATGGATGCACGGCTAACTTCGAGACAGTCCGTGATCTGTGACAATGTGAATTGGAAAATATTCCGGGCAACTCCACAAGAGAAACCCCTGATTCGTATCATCTAAACGATTGCACTGTACTCGTATCTTTCCAGGTAACACAGGAAAAAAAAATCGTTCCCTTTCCTTGCCCTATCACAACGGAGAAGAATAGACCATAATCGAAGATCCTTATCACGGCCGGATCACAAATGTTTAGTCCCCAATTATGAAGACAAATTTACTAAAGACATAGATGGATACATCAGGCATGGAGAGGGAGACGCAACACTTGCTCTTGTTACCTAAATTCTGCGGATTTATATAAAAGTTGACACTGTTAAAGTGCACCTCGGATGGCAGATGGGCACGGCAACAATTACCGTCGTGTTGTTTGGCTTTATACCCAGTGAGGCCATATCCGTCATCTAATAAAACGGAATGAATGCGCTCAAGTTGTGGCTAGGCCATCGCTGATCGATAAGTAAGATCGGATCGGCACAAATTGCTGTGCTGGCAACAATGATCGTCAACGACGATCGCTGATCGAAACCGTTGTTATTTGGACCTCTTTATATGGGGTGGGAAAAACAAGTCAGGGGTGATATCTGCAAGGTTCACATAGGTTGCCAGATGAACTTTTCCAACAATTAACTAAATCGGTATGATCGGCTTGTGGAATGCACAAGCCGGGAACAAACACCAAGAAGATTCACGGCATATAGATACCTACAATGGTAAAGGTCCCGAGTTCTGTCTCAAGCTTCTAATTTATGTCACGCCTGATATGATCAGTTTCATGTCAGGTGCTAGCAATCGATTATCCATTAGGTTTAAGAAGAAGGCCCGGGTTCCTTGTAAATACCGAGTCGTATACCCTACTCTCGCCTATATCGGAAACAAGCTCGCCATGTACAATTGCGTGCTGAGGAAGCTGACTAAAGATGCTGTCAAACCTCATCGGTCTTAATAATATTCATCTATGAAGCCACCTCGAATACCTGTTTGTACTCAATCAACCCTCATTATCACCCTACCCCAATTGTGTTCCTAGATATAGACGAAGCCTGTGCTGATCCATCAGTATTTGGAGATAAATTTCCAAAAAAAAACTAACTTTTCTCTAGCAAATTTGAGGCTTTTACCACGTCTCCACCCATTCCATAAGTGTGTGATAAAACAAGCATAAAATTAATCTAAAAAGTCTTAACAGCCCAAGTTAGATGAAAAGGCATGCCTATAAGGAAGCTGTAGAAATTGTGTAATAATTTCCTGGACAGCATTAGGCAGAATCCCTTATCGTAGTCAAATAGGCATAAAAGCCCTATGCACCTTATTGCATCCTGCGATATACTAGCATTGTACATGGCGACCAGTCTGTCTGCCAAACCCAGACTAAAGTGTATGGCACAATTGTTGGGCAATGCAAACCTCCACTCCTCCTAAATAACAAATCAGAAAAATTTGGAGACCCTGATCGGACCATAGCATGTTCACCACAATATTGGATCCTTAACATACGTCTCAAATTCGGATAAAATACTAGGCAAAGGGGTAAACTGCGGACCAAATAAATATCACAAAACTTACGACTGTGCTCTGTCCTCTAAGTGTCTTCACAGACTATGGAAAGAGCAATGCGGCTGAAGTTGCTATTCTTAAAAGCTTAAGCTGCGCTAAAAACGATCGATAACTGGTCCACCAAAATTAGGCTATCTTTCTCTCAAAACTTGTTACAAGAATGGTTAATACCCTGCGGATTTTCTAGCACTGGGCCGTTTTGGTAAGACACGGGGCTTATAACCCAGAAAGGTCGCTTGGATCTAGCATGTTAATAGGCTAAGCTCTTGACGCTATTCTAAATCTGCGCATGCTGATAATTCCATCACATGGTCGTCCTAACTCATTCTAATTCTTCAAATGATGACTTCAAACTCGGACTCTGAAGAGCTTAGCGTACCAGAGCGCTCGAATGATCTCACATCTTCTGAGCCCATTATTGGCAGCCTGTTGTAGGTTGTAGGTAGGTTGCTGGTAATTTTCCAAGTAATGTGCGTAGAATCTGATGTTTATAAACAACCACTTGATAGTTTCTTCTCATGGGAGGATTTTTATCCGTCATTATGAAGGTTGTTCAAAAAATAAGGTGACTTTATTTTTTATTTATTTTTTTCCAATCTCTATTTATATATCTATTTTGTTCCCTTCAAAATAATCCCCCTCTGATGTAATACACCTGCACCAGTGCTTTTTTCAATCCTTGAAACAGTACTTTTTGATATAGCCTTGAGCTCTTTCAGCTGTGTGGTCATTATCTCCTCAATCATGGCAAATCTCTGTCTTCGGTGGGTCTTTTCAGTTTTCGAAAAAGAAAAAGTCGTTGGGGGCCAGTGGCTCTATCACTATCACAAGTTAATATTCTTCATTAACCGTACGACCATTCGGCAAGAACTGATGGTGAACCATAAAATTTCAATCGAAGAAAACAGTGAACACTGCTTTCACATTTGACCAAACCTAGCGTGGTTCTTTCGATCTTGGCTCCTTTAGTAGCTTCCATTGTGATGATTAGGCTTTGGTTTCGACGTCATCTTCTTATGTTGATTCGACAGTGGTGAACCCTTTCAGCAATCCTGGACGGATTTTTTTTACTCAAAATTTAGCAATTTTGGACCAACCGACTTCAGGAGTTGTAAAACCCCTGAAACCACAGTCCCCAAGACGACGGTTCACACAACCGAAAAAGTGATAAACGAAATTTTCACAACGGACGGAAGTATCATGGGCAATAAATTCGTTCAAACCTTTTAAATCTCCAGGGCCGAACGATATCTTGCTAATGATGCTTCAAAAAACATAGACCCACACTGTACCCCACCTCGTAAGCATTTTTTCCAATTGCTTGTGTGCGGGGCGGGGCACATCCCAACACTGTTATTAAGCGGAAGCCAAGTATCTAGGCATCATTCTTGACTCCAAACTCTCCTGGAAAAGGAACCTGGAGGAAAGGATGAAAAAGGGATTGAATGCTTTTTGTGCGTGCAAAAAGACCTTCGGCAAAAGATGGGGCTTGCAACCGTACATCATTCATTGGATGTACACAGCAATCATCACACCCATTTTAAGTTATGGGGCCCTAGACTGGTGGACTGCCAGCAGCCCGAAAAGCTATACGAGCATGCTCAACAAAGTACAAAGGTCGGCCGCTGTTTGTACAACGGGAGCTATGAAAAGCACGCCGCAAGCAGGGTTGGTCTATTCATAAAAGGCTGCGCTGCAGAGAGTGCTGTCAGACTAAGAGAGTCCTATTTGTGGAAGCAAGTCAACTATGGACATGCGGCCTTACTCAGAATAATAGATGACCTGGAAAAGAAACATGGTTCTATAGGTAGTAGCCTCGCAGCTACGACCTACTATATTTCCCGCCAAAATGACTTCTCTCTGAGAATACCAATCCTTTTCCCCGACAGAGAAGAGTGGCTATCAAACGCCGTGATTAACGACCACGAGATTACCCTCTCTCTCTGATTTGTGCAGCGTTTCTCAAGCAGAAAACCTACCAATAGGGAAAGCAGCTAAACACCTACGGGTAACCGATATCCCACCATCGGATATCACTATCTTCGTAGTCAGCCAGGCTGCATTGAAGTCAGTAGTAGCCACTCACTGAAGTCCAGCAAACACCACAAAGTCAAACTCTGCTGGGTCCCGGGTCACAGCTCAATTGCAGGGAACGAAAGAACGGACGAATTGGCCAGGCAAGGGTCTGAAGCGGACACATCATTGCAACCACCGATCAGCTCATTATACCGGATCATAAATGACACAATCATAAAAGAAGCCAACTCGTCTTGGCTTACAAGAAACGACAGCCACACGACAAGATCATCGTGGCCAGAGCTCAATATCGGACAAACAAAGAAGCTCTTGGCGTTGGACCGAAACTCGATCCGTATGCTCGTTGGAGTGATCACAGGACACTGTCCCATTGAAGCAATGCTCCGAAAATGGAACTCGGGATTAAGCAATCTCTGCCGGAGCTGCGGCGATGAGGAAGAAACTGACACGATCCAACAACTGCTTTGCCACTGCCCAGCTCTCCAGAATCGGCGCCTAGTGTCGCTAGGCCAAAGATTCTTTACAGAGATTACGGACGTGGCAAATGCAGATATATCGGATCTTCTAAAATTCATAAAGAGCACGGGGTGGTTTCAGCCACCAGGTGAGGTGATAGGACAGGTTAATTACCTATACATATATGTGTACCCCCACAAATGAAGGGAATCACAATGGGCCCTTTGGCCTCCGAGTGGATGTGATGCTCAACCATCACACTCCCCTTCTTTAACCCAACCAGCAATTTTGGAATAAAATTCCTTGGCATACGTTTCATGGCCAAAAGATCTGAAAACAATATCGTAGCATGTGCCAACCGAGTTAGCCAATCCTCAGTAACTTTTCCGGACCATTCTCCATAGCAATTTACTTCACTGCTTCAAAGTATTCACCCGTTGTTGAAGTGCTAAGGATGTGGTTTTTGCTCAGAGTAGACTCCCTAAATTACTATTTCCTATTGACAGCAAGACTTAGAGCCCAACAATCCAATGTTAGAAAGTTGCATCAGCCCACCATAGGGAGGTTCAATATTGTAAGTCTAATCACTTCAGAGATCGCCAGAGATTACAAAGAGCGAACTGAGCGGACGACTCGCAAGTATGCCTACGTCGGGCACAAATGCCAACAATATGTGACTCTATTGTCGCTCAGCCATCAAGGAGCTAAAACTACAATAGGCCCGCGTCACCGAAAAGAAACCCGAGGTATGATGGCGAGTGTAAGCAGAAAAAGCGAACGACCGATAGTGCGTATCAAAGATGATGCAAAGGAGAACACGAGCAGAGCGCGAGGAATACCGACTCAGATGGAGGGAGGAAAAAAAGACGCTACGGGGATAGAAGAGAATTTTCGCAACCTCCCAGCTCAAGGAAATCGAAGAGTCCCGGGACAAAAACACGATAGGAGCGCTCGTAGCGTGCTTTCAAAACGGCACCCAGGCTCTTCGAAATTGCGAGAACAATCTTGTTACCGATGCGCAGGTAATAGTGGAAGTTTTCAACCACTGCCTCCAGTCGACGAAGAGAATTCGGGATCCCCTGAAATCTGATCCGGATATGTCGAACGCTGACAAACAATCGATGGTGGGTGTACTCGTAGATCGGCTCCAGAACCTCCGAGCCTATTGAAACATGCACCGGATTTCGGCATGGAGATGAGACTTCTTCAATCTCGTGTTGGAAGAAATAATGCGGGTCAACATCAACACCGAAGGCACTATCTTCCACAAATCGGTCCAGTTGCAGGACTATTCAGACGATATTGATATTGTTGCAAGTTCCCAACACATCATTGTGGAAGCGTTCACGGCAATTGAAGATCAGGCGAAGCATACGAGCTGGTCTTCACATAAATGAGACGAAATATATGCTGTCAACAAAAAAAACGGTCCGTCACTCAACACCTAGGACATAATATAACGATCGACCGCTATAATTTCGACGTGGTGAAGGAGTTCACATACCTCAGGGCAAACATATACTCCACGAATGACATCATAATGGAGATCGGGCGCAGAATCACCCTCGGTAACCGCTGCTACTTCGGCTTGTCGAAACAGACAGGGTCCAAACTCTTGTCCCGAAGAACCAAGGTTATGCTCAACAAGACTCTTAACCTGCCAGTCCTGCTATATGGAGCCGAAAGCTGGACGATAAGCAGAATAGCAGGGCTCCTTTGAAACAATAATTCTGCAACGGATATTCGACCCTGTTTGCGAGGAAGGCGAATGGAGGAGAAGACATAACCAGGAACTCAATGAGCTGTACAAGGATGTCACTACAATAGCTCGGCCACATCGAGCGCATGGACACCAACGCTCTAGCTTTCTTCGTTTATATTCGAATCCGAGCATCCTGGTTCGAGAAGAAGGAGGAGACCGAACCTTAGGTATAAAGACCAAGTGATCGCGGACGCAAGACAACTTGGTCTCTCCGACTAGAAGCAGTGTGCCCGGGTCCGCCAAGGATGGAAGGCAGTATTAACTCAGACTCAAACTCTCCATGGGTTGCTGGCCTAAAAAGTAAATAAGTAGACTCCCCAAATGCCACAGTAATTTTTTCAATAACAAAGACCGCTAAGCTTGAAGTCCTTGACAACTTCAAAATAATCTTTTTTTGATGACAGCATTCTGGATTTACCCTTTACTTTACCCATACTTGGATTTGCCCTCACTGACCTTAAGACCCGTCTTAGACGCTTCCGCTTCAATGCTTACGAAAGCTTCATTGACGTAATTGTAATTGTAGAAGTAGAGCCCCCTCTCGAAAGACCAAAGTTTCACTATATAAAACTTTAATCATTCCGATCCTCCCATACGGCGGAGAAGCCTGAACTTTAAGGAAAACGGTCGTTTCGAGAGGAAAATTCTGCTTTGAACCTACGTGACCGTTTGTGTAAACGGAGTTTGGAAGAGAAGGTCCAACAAAAAACTCTACGGGCTGGGCCATGTAGAAAGAATGGAAAACACAGTTCCGGGTCGAAGAGTCTTCGAATCCAACCCTTCGAGGAACGACCCAGGTTGAGGTTTGAGGCCCAGGTTCACACCGGACTGTAGCGCCATCTAAGAAGAAGAAGAATAAGGATACGCTTCCTAAGATGGCACACTCACATAGTATGTGTTCTGAAGCTTCCTAGTCCACTAGACAGAGTCGGCAATTGGTTTCAGACGAGAGGTTAATTTTGTTGAGATGATATCTCAGATTACAGTGTCCCGAAAGGACATCGACGGTGTTGCGATTTTTCCCACTTGTCTAAGAGAAAGTTAATCTTCGACTTGGGGATTCCGCAGAAAGTTTGGGCACCTTCATATGTACCTTTCCTATTGAGTTGTTCGGCGATTTTATTGCCCTTTTCTCTTGGCACACACCAGAATTTGCCCTTGTTTCTTTTGGCTAGGTCCTGCAGGGCATCGTGGCATTCCTTAAAAGATGTTCAGTTCGTGCTATACGAGCTCAATGTTTTGAGCGCTGTCTGACTGTCTGAGAGGATATTGATGGTTATACCTCTTATGCCAGTCTCTAAGTTTAGGTTGACGCACGTCAAGATGGCGTATACTTCAGCTTAAAAGACTCTAGGATTAGTTCCTAGGGCCTTCGATATCTATCGATATCTATCCAATTTGGTCCAAAGATGCCAGCGCCGTTGGTTAACTTGTAGAGTAGGTCATCGATAACTATCGACCAGAGATGGGGTGAAAGGACTCAACTTTGTGGGCACTGTTTAGCCTGCCGATACTGCCACAGAGACCTCTCCGGATTTAGCTGATTTAATAGGGCTTTCAAGAATCGCTCTAACCCAGTGGTTAGGGTTAAAGATTTTCTATTTTCGGGTCGGGCACCCCTAGCTGATAATCTATTCTTCGCGCAAACTTTACCGCTGAGTCGGTGTACCCTCCTATTCACGTCATCATCAGCTGCTCTACCACCACTACCATTAACATCAACTTGAATAAAGCTAATGAGCGACATTTTCTGTTTATGGATTAGGGTTTGATTTGCCATCATACAGTAGAACAGAAACCAGCAAAGAAGAACAAAGCAGAATACTTTGCCTTGAATGAATACCGGCCAGCTGCACTCTCTATTACATGCTAAGTTCAAGCTTATAATAACATCCATTTATCAGATTTCTTGATGATGATGATAAACTCATCTATAACGCATTTGAGTGGTAGACCCTCATTATCCCAAGCTGGCTTAATTCTTTTTTAAAGAACAGAGTGTAATCTTTTCCAAGACCGTGATCATATTTTTGATCCATCTTCTTATATGACATCATTATAACATATTAGGCCAATTTGGCCTGAAACTTATATGATTTTGACTTAAACGAATGGCGTAACAGTGGTTATCCATCTAAGGAGCCATGTACTGGTGGAAAAGGCGCGGCGATAGGGGCAGCCCGGGCATCTTCATTTCACCTCCTAATTCAGTATCATCTTAATAAATAAGTAAATCGTAGCTAACCACATGGAAGTATGTACATTCCCCGGTTACTCATGTAGCAAATGCTCAAGATAAATTGTACAACAACAATGTAATTTTTTTGTACTTTCTTTTAGATATTGATCAGCTCATCACTCTAAAGATTTCGAACGCTCGCAGCCACACCTCATCCAATCGCCAACACCATACCCATTACTCGGTATCCCATACTACTGAGAGCTGTGCCCACCCGAGATCTCTAAATAACAAATTGACTTCCGTCGCGACAATAATCTAACTGCGTCACACCGCCGCTTGCTGATGACCAAGACGAATTGCCATTTTATCACATAACATTGATGGCTCGTTGATAAATAGTCAATCAACTCACTAAACTGAAAGGTTTGGTCACAAACAACATCAAGAAAAACAAACTTTTATTACAATACGAGTACATGACAACATCATTGCCGGCTAACGGCATATTTTCCGCTCAATATACGCGGTTAATGATTGCAACTACTGCACGGATGCACAATCTCCACCAAGCCCCGAAGCCAGCAACCGGCTGACGAGGAGACGTCTCACTGTCAGTGGACACACGCATGTCCGAGCCATATGGATACGTTTGAAACGATGAATGACATTTGCCTCGTTCTGCATGTGAATGGAGAAAACCAGTGGGGAAGCCCCAGTCTTGATCGGTGGAATGCGAAATGTACCCTATTTACTGCTTGAGTGTTGGCGAGGTTCTCGCTTACACATGACTTTTGTATTGAGAATGCTTCTATGTTCCAAGTCACAAATGTTGAATCTATTATGAAATAATGGTATGGAAGTGCCAAGGGATCTTGGAAGTTCTGAAATGGCTAATAATTTCCAAATTGAGAGCAGAGTAATAAAAATGGGCTCCAAGCGGGGGTTAGTGAATGATTTACAGACTCCAAAAAAACATTCAACTTCTCTAGAAAAAGCAAACTTAGGTGACGCTGAAGATGTCTCTCCTTAACGCACGAGATGTTTTTAAAAAATCACGCTTTAAACTCAATCAACTATTCTGGCAAAACCATGGGCCCGCAAGATTTTCTTAATGCTTGGGAATAAGGAAAGCCAAATGGAGCCATGTCTGGCGAATACAGTGATTGAACTATCATAAAAATGTTGTTTTTCGCTAAATATTTCCATTTGATGACGTGTGGCAATATTCGACTATACTTGTCGAGCCTTCTGCGATATTGGCAATCTTGAAAGCCTTCGCTGGCTTGATTGAACTTTAGTTTCATTGGGAAGTTTCGTCACCATATTTCAATAAACTGATTGATCTTGTTCTCTGCAAGGGAGGCTAAATTAATAAAGTTTGAAAACAATTTTTGAGAAAAATGTGTTAAGCATCTTCGCAACCAATTAAGACATTCGAATATGTCGCGAGAAATACTCGTACCATTTTCCAAAAATTCGAAACTCACAAAGCAACTTTGACTGATAGTGTTTTGAACAATCATTACTCTAAAATTCCACACCCTATCATACTAGCGGATGATAAATTCAATGTGAAATTGACGGTAGCCAATATAAGGTATTGTGAAAATGGAATGGGCGCAAAAGATCCACCAATAATGATAATATACGATTGATCCTTAATTTTATAGTTCAGGCCGGAAACTTTTGGACCTTACTACTTAGTGTTAAGGTTTAATAACGTAAATGAATCGGAGCCTTTGTTAGTGTTCAACTTATTGAACAACGATAATTTGTGCTCTTTCTCAAATGTAAATGTTCCTTCTTGTCAATGTTAACATTCATTCAATAGTTCATAAGCTTGAGGTTCATAAACTTATCAATAAGTTCGTCTTCCTTTAATTTTTTTTTATAATAGTCAATTTGGCTTAAAAAGTGGAAAGTAAGTTCACTGGGGAAATACAGCGTGCGCCATCTCATATGGGTCGATGTAAATTGCGAATAACTTCAACAATTCTCAACCGATTTTGGAAATTCAAAAACAAATTTAGACCTTTACAATTTATTTTGATTAATTTTTGAAAACAATATCCATTAAATGACCGCCTTTATTGTCGATGCAAAAATTGGCTCGTTTCTCCATGACATTTTCGAGCATTTCGGTCGAAATTTCTGCGATTTCCGCACGAATGTTTCTTTTGAGCTATTTTATTGTCTTCGGGCCGTAAGCATACACCTTGCTTTTCAAGTGTCCCCAAAGAAAAAAGTCTGGAGGAGTCAAATCCAGCGATCTCGGAGGCCAGTCAATATTGCCCTTTTTTGACACCAATCTTCCAGGGTACTTCTTACACAAAAGGTTCTTTGTTTTGTCCGCAGTATGGCATGTCGCGCCGTCTTGTTGAAACCAAGAGTGAAATAAGCCTTTTTTTACCCATTTCTGGGACCACATAATGGGCCAACATCCACCGATATCGATTGCCATCCACTTTGAAGAAATACGGTCCAATGATGGTTTTAGCGCATACACCGGCCCAAACAACTTAACTTTTTGATCATATAACGGCTCTTCGTGGATAATGTGAGGATTTTCAGCGACAACTTTGTTTTTTAACTGAGCCAGAAAGCGTAAAATGTGTCTCATCGGTCATCAAAATTTGCTGCCAGAACTCCGGCTCAGCATTGATAATTGCAACGACATTTTGCGCCGTGGCTCATCTGCACTTTGTATGGAAATAAGTGAAGATCATCCTTTAAAATTATCCGCAAAGTGGTACCACTGATGCCTAATTGCTGCGAACGATGCCGATATGACAAACTTCTTGAACACAGGCCTTCACAGACTGAATAGATCAGTTCGAACGCTGCGGACATGCCCTAGGTTGCTCACGTGGGCTTGCCACAGAACCAAATTGAAAAAAATTCGAGGCCCAACGACGAATTGTATCTTCGTTGGGCGCAACACGATCACGATATTTTGCACGATACGCACGTTGAGTTAGCACAATCGAGAGTTCATTTTTAATGAACATTGAAACTATTTCAGCGCATTTTTTTGGAGTGAAGCGATTCATCGTTAAAATTGTACTGAATTGACGTTTCCAAAATGTTATGATATATGAAAATCGGTTGACAATTGTTGAAGTTATTCGAAGTTTACATCAACCCATATGAGATGGCGCATTCTGTATATACGAAGAAAGCTTCTATTTAGCTCTATTTGCAGGTGTTACCAAGGCACTTCGTACTGTGGGCCGCTTATTAGACAAGTTATATTATGCGGCTTTGGAAGGACTGTTTTTCACTGGTTTGACTCCTACTTATGAAATCGGGCATAGATAGTTAAGATTGAAGATTCTATTAGATCTACAATATCGAATATCGTTCGAATTTATTGGAGTTCCACAGGGATTTCTCTAGGGCATGTTCTGTTTTTAATCTATGTTAATTCAATGTTCATTCAACCTTTTATACTGTCAAGTCGTACTCGAACAATAACAATTTAATCATGATTCTCGATGTATACCACGACGATAATAAGTACTAAAATTTAGTTTATATTTTTCAACATCAACACCTTTCATGACCGTATGTACCATTCCCCAAGTTGAATACCTTTTTGTTTTGTCTGCTGTCCGCTCAACTCAGACATTTCTTGAAAATAATTGAAAATACGAGTAAGTACAATATTCAAACCATAAGCTTAGTTGAAAGGATTATACTTGCTATCGGAAACAATACATGAATAGAGTAGTAACACAACCATGCTTATTTATTTATTCTCCATCTAGTACAATCTTCTTAGAGACTAAAAACAAGATTTACTTATAATTATAATAATGGTTAATCCATGTTAAAATCGATGGCATAATCAAATAGAGACCAGAGGCTTTAATCCAAAGAAGCTACATCTGCTCTCATACACGGGAAAATTTGAATTAGAATCTTACGAAGAGCAAATTTTGTGAAGCTTCCTAAATTTTTTCTATCCGAGAGATACTAGTAAGGATTCCATATAAAACAACAATATTCGAGAAAACACCGAACAGTCGACAAATATAATAATTTTAGCGTGTAGGGATCCTTAAACTCCGTAGAATTCCTTATTACGAATCCCAGCATTAAATTATAGCGAGATACCACATTGTCCATATGTAATGAGAAACTCATTTGAAAGTCAAAAAGCACTCCAAGATCGCTTTGGCTATTAGAACTTAATAAAATATCTCAACTGAATGCGAGTAGAAGCTTTGGAACAAGCAATAACACTACATTTCTATTTAAATATAAAACATTACGATTACACCAATCAACAATATTGTTGGGGTCATTTTCGACATGGATCTTATGACTCCGAAAATCTTGAGGTCATCAGCATATAGAAGACAAATTTAAAAAGAGATATGTGATGGTAAATAATTTGTAAAAAGAAGAAACAAGACAGGTCTAAGGTGGCTTCCTTGTGGTACTCCCGAGTAGTTTATATTCTCCACCAATAAGATAACTTTTTTCTTCTTTTTCCTAGATGGCGTTACAACTCACGGAGAGCCAGAGCCAAGCTTCTCTCATTCACTTATGTTGTGTGCGATTTATTTTTCACACAAGTTATTATTTCCATGTTTAGGAGCGGGTATGATTTTACAGGCCTTCCAGGAATTAGGGTAGACGGAGGTGGTAAGGATGCTATTACATACGTATGTGAGAGGTTTTTGGACGGTATGGAATGATTAGTTTTAAGAACTAACCGTTCCTAAACATGGAAATAATAATGATAAGGAATACCGCCCGGTCGCTATACTGCCATTCATATCCAAGGTTTTCGAAAAGCTTTTGAGCACGCAATTGAACTCGTTCTTAAATCAACATAAGCTCCTATCACCGTTTCAGTCAGGTTTCAGGCCAAAACACAGCTGCACTTCCGCGCTACTAAAGATTGTTGAAGACTTTCGCTATGAAATTGATAAGGACCATGTGATATCGTTAGTATTATTAGCCTTCTCTAAAGCATTCGATACTGTCCCACATGAAATTCTTCTCAAAAAACTAAAATATTATTTTAATTTGGATTCCTCAGCGTTAAAACTCATTAGGAATTACCTTGGAGATCGCAGCCAAGCTGTATATGCTAATGGTAACTTATCCACCTTTCTCAAAACCACAACGGGAGTCCCTCAAGGATCTATACTGGGGCCCTTACTGTTCTCGCTGTTTAATAACGACATTCCTACCATTCTCAAACCCTGTAAGGTACATGTGTACGCAGACGACGTCCTATTATACATCAGCTACCCATTCCACCTTAAGGTAGATGCTACTGCGCGGTTAAACGAGGATCTCCAAGCCGTTACACGATGATCACATAAAAACAAACTTATGCAACTTATAACAGGTCGAGTCTACGGTGTCTTGCGTATACTATTCTACGCTGGAAATTGTCTCCCAATCAGCATTATATCAATGCTTGTCAAGACGCTACTGATCCCTATTTTAACCTACGCACTCCCGGTCTTCTGCGATCTTGATAGTTACAGCTCACGCAAGCTAACCGTTGCGCATAACAGCACAGTGCGTTTACAGATTACGGCGGCGGGATCACATCTCGTCATTCGTTAAAACCCTGTTTGGCATGGACTTTCAAAGCCTCCTTAAGTTTATGGTATTAACTTTCCTTTTCAAACTCATGCAGAGCAAAGCACCACCATATCTTTATCAGAGTCTTCGGTTTGCTACATCTGAGAGAAGTGGAACATTGATATTACCCAATTTTAATTACAGGGGGACAGAAAAACAGTTTTTCGTTTACGCCGTAAGACTATGGAATTCGCTTCCAGTTAACATAAGAAGATCTCGAGGCATCGGCATCTTTAAAAAGCAATTTAGGCAACACTTCAGCACATCGCTTTAGGATATACGTACATATATACATATACTCGTATGTATGTATTTTTTTTTTTTTTTTTTTTTAGGGGAATCTAGAGCTGGCTGGTAGGTACTTGTTTTTGCTTTTTTTTTTTTCTCTATCCTGTTTTTTTCTTTCTTACTTATTATAAATCAGTTATCTGATCTGCCTCCTACAAAACTAAGTTGGTGCTCATATGATTGTGTGCTATGAAGAATAACTTATTCTTTACAACTGCCTCAAACACTTTTGGTATAAGTTGAAACGTAGCTATAGGACTGTAGATGATGATAATATAACCTTTAAAGCCAGATCTGTGAAGAGGAGTTATTAACGAATGCTTCTGACAATCAAAAAATGTTTCCTGTCTTAGAAATAATTTAAATAAAGGGTTTTCCAAAAAGGACTTGATAACTTTTTTTTTAAATAAAACGCAAACCATTGAGATATTTCAAAAACTTTATTATCGGCTTGAAGTACAATCAAAACATTTATGAATGAAACTCGGCTTCGTTCATATGGCCACGGCGAGCACGTTTGCAGTGGTCGATTCGTTGGACCCAATTTTCGATTCGCTCTGAGCTCTTCCAACGTCGTCGGCTTGTTAGCATAAACCAATGACTTAACGTAGCCCCAAAGAAAATAGTCTAAAGGCGTTAAATCGCAAGAACGAGGCGGCCAATCGACTGGCCCATTTCTTGAGATAACACGCTCATCAAACTTACTCTTCAATAAATCGATTGTAACGTGTGCTGTATGGCTTGTGCCACCATCCTGTTGAAACCACATGTCGTCCAAGCCCATATCTTCCAATTCGGGCCAAAAATAATCGGTAATCATGGTGCGATAACTCTGGCCATTCACAGTAACGTGACGATCGTTATCGTCGACGAAAAAATATGGCCCAATAACGCCGCCGGCATGCAAACCGCACCAAACAGTTATTTTTTTGTGGATGAAGTGGTGATTCATGAAGCACATGTGGATTTTCACCCGACCAATAACGCATATTTTGCTTATTGACGAACCCATCGAGCCAAAAATGAGCTTCGTCACTGAAGATGATTTTGCGATGAAATTCATCATCTTGGCGCAGCTTCTTCAGAGCCCAATCGGAGAACGTACGTCACTTCAAATGGTCCATCGGCTTCAATTCTTGAGTCAGCTTGATCTTGTATGGGTGTAAACCAAGATCCTTACGCAAAATACGTTATAATGTGGTCTGACCGATGCCCAATACTTGAGAACGCCGTGGAATTGACTAATTTGGATCGTTTGCTACGGACGCCTGAACGGCAGCTATATTTTCGACCAACCCGTTGCCTCACTGACACGGCAACATCACACAACGAGTATGTAGACTCAAATTTTTGTACTTAGCTTGTTATTGCCTGTCTACTAGGGCGAGAATTACGAACGAAAATTGGAGTTAAGCTTAAGCTCTTAAAGTTGCGGTCCCCGACTGCGAATTTCGGTAGAAAATTTTTATAATTTGCAGACGTTGCTCGTTCGTGTACTTTACCATGATGAAAATGTTGAGTTTACTGAATAAATTGACAATGACAGTTTGATGATTAGTGAAAGGGTGCGTTCACAAATTAAATAATTCAAAGCTGTCAAGTCCCCATTGGAAAACCCTTTATAATACTCGTACAAAACGGGCTACCTAATTAGACTTAAAAACTTGGGAAGCAAAGTTGGAATATCATCTGGTGCAACCAAAATAATATTCCGAAAAGATGACAGCACAGTTTGTACATCCTCCTTAAACAAAGATTGCCAATATCGGTTATCGAGTTCATAGTATAGCTAGAATCATAATTAATCTTTAAATCAATAGAATTTGATTGAAACAACGAGGCAAAACAATTACATTTATGATTCAAGTTAGTAGTGGGAACTGCATTTTAAGACATGCTAGACGGAATTCCAAGGGACTTACGTTTATTATTTAGAAAGGTCCAAAAAGATTTAAAAATGATTTTAATATGCGGCTCAAGCGACAAGTATGTAAGTCGATTATATTATAGAAACAATTTTAAGAAAAAATCTCATGCGAAAAGAGATTGAACCATTACCTTTCTTATGAAGCTTATTCATAACATTTTTGAGTCTCGATAAGCTTTATCAAAGCAAACTGATCTAGTAGAATTCTTAAAAAAAAAATTTTGAAATCATCTAAGAATGTACTGGATTACAGCTAGCTTAATGTGGCTTATTAAAATCCAAATTACAGTATGAGTTATCTAGCTGGAAAGGTTCATATAAAGCGCACATCAAAGCCTTAATACGAGTTAGTAAGCTTTTTTAAATATCACTTTTCTTGGCCTAAGTTGTTTATTTATTTTAATTATTACAAGTAAATCGTAAGGCCGAAAGGCATAGTCTTAAGTTGTTCTATTTGCTTTAGAGTGTCCGTATAGGACCAGTAAGGTATTTTATGTCAGTTAATATTTAAGCTAGTTTTAAGCATTTTTGTCTAGTATAAGTGATTTTTAAAAATATAAAAACAAAAATGAATTAAAAAAAAAAAAAAAAAAAAAACGAGTTAGTAAGCAAAAACACGCATTTAAAGTTTCCTCTTCTCTCATCTTCCGTACTTGTATTACAATACTTTGTTGTTTTAAAAATGTTCTTCGAAAAATGTTGAACTACGCTGCTATACTAGATGATAACTACTAATTACATAACAGTCTAGGACTTATTTTGTCACTACCCTACGACTCTTCAACTTCAAAGCTATCAAAATATATTAGACATGAGAGATTGGCAACAGTGTTTCTAGTTGCTACTCGTATTTAAAAATGGATTTTCTCTTTTTATTACACTGCTATTGAACAAACTTTTGTGCTAATTATTATTAAAACGGGCGACGTATCAGGCTCCAATTACGAATGTTGTAGATAACGCGGAGGTAAGTCCGTTTTTTTATGGCCAGTTCCTTCTGTTAATCAATTATTGAATTTGAAATATATGATTACTCGTAATTTGCTCAATCAGTTGGTTATTCAAGCACAACTCTTTAAATGTTGTCGAAATACTGTCTTTCATGATTAACCTAAGTTTCTCTAGCGCAATAAGAGAAAAAAAGATCTAAATATGTTTCTGCCATTACTTTCTTCTATGTCAAACGAATTTGAAAAACCATCAAGAATATACATAACTCTAGAATTTCTCTTCTTCTTTTCCTTTTTTTATCCCGGCGTCGTTATGGTCAGAAGTGTAGGAACATAACCTTCCCACTTAACTGCATTCCTACTGGTCCGCTTATGGGGTCCGCCGGTTTGACCTCAGAAAGTAGCGGCAGGCTTCCCGGTTTGGGATTACTTCATCGCTGAGGCCAATCAAATGCTGGTGTTTTTGCATTTGTTTGCACCAATTGTTTTTCGGCCTGCCTTTTTTGCGTGTTGAAATTGGAATGTTGATTGATAACGCCTTTTGGACGGGGTTCAAAGGATCTCTCCTTTGAACATGGCAATACCAACTGAGTCGGTCGCGCTCTATATTTCTTGTGATGGTTTCTTTTACGTGGAGGCTTCCTCGGATCTTTGAACTTCTAATTCTGTCACGCTTTGTTACTCCCGCTGTCATGCGAAGCATCTTCATCTCAGTTGCCGTTAATTTGCTCTCATACTTTTTGTGCATTGTCCAGCATTGTGAACCGTATGTGAGCGCCGGACGTACAACTGAAGTGTAGAGCCTTCCTTTCAGCTTAGGAGGCATTTTTCGATCACAGAAGATGGCGGAGTTTTCCCGCCACTTCATCCACCCTACGCTTACGCGATGTTTGATGTCGTCATCACAAGTTGCTTCTCTATTATTCATAGATCCCAGATATTTAAACTTTTCACACTTGGGAAGCACTCTTCCATTCAAGTAAATGTCTGGAATAGGCTGATGAGGGTCAGAGAACGGGCAGCACAGATACTCTGTCTTCTTTGAACTAATACGATACCCGTGTCCCTCAAAAATGTCCACCCACACATCAAGTGCTCGTTGTAGGGACGCCTGATCATCACTTATAATGGCCCCATCGTCAGCAAAGAATAGCTGGTGCACATTGGGGTCCGTCACTTTTCCTTCAAGCAAGCAATCAAGGACTGCTATAAAAAGCAGTGGGCTGAGGACGCTCCCCTGGTGTACACCGACTTTGATTGCGAACTCTTCGGTGACTCCTGCGGTGCATCTTACTCTTGTCGTTGCTCTCTCGTACATGTCCATAATCACTCGCACGTAGGTTTCTGGAACTCCTTTTTGTCTTAGCGCTACCCATAAAAGATCTCTTGATTGCCGGTCAAAGGCCTTCTCGAAATCAACCAACACCATATGCAAGTCCTTTGAAGAATCACGATGCTTTTCCATCATGACCCTTATACTTTGGATTGCATCTGTCGTTGATTTACCCGAGACAAACCCGCACTGGTCATCAGATAGTTGTATTATTTTCCGCAGACGGCTATCTAATACCCGTTCAACGATCTTCATGGTGTGCGACATCAGCTTGACAGAACGGTAGTTATCACAATTTCGCGTATCACCCTTTCCTTTGTGCAATGGAAGAAGATAGCTTTCCCTCCATTGATTAGGCATAGTGTCGCCTCTCATAAGTTTGGAGATAAGAACCATGAGCCATCTAGACCCGATGTCTCCCATCTTTTTCCAGAACTCAGAGGGTATCCCGTCCGGCCCAACAGCTTTTCTTTTCTTGGAGTTTTTAACCGCGTACCGAACTTCTTCGACTGTGATGTCGGATATTTCGGCATGATTCGGGGCGGCTCTTGGAAAGTACACTCGGGGAAACTGTTCGTTCAGAAGTTCTTCGCAATACTGTCGCCATCTGTGGAGAATTTTTTCGTCTTCCACAAGGAGTTGGCCTTCAGCATTGTTAATAAACTTTGGGAAACGTATCTCCTGAGCATTTCTTCTTCTCTGGGCGGCTATCTTAAAGATATTTGCTCCTTTGTTCAAATTGTTTTGTCGAAGCTCCTGGGTAGCCTGGTTCCTGTCAGACGCGGAAGACGATATTTCTTCCAACTCCTGATAGAGGCCTTCCATGCTTTTCGCTTTGAATTCGGCGCATTTTTTCTTCGCGATACCCTTGCAACATCTATATACCTTTTCACGGCGAGCTTTTTCCTCTCTATTAGTAGAAGAGCACTTTGACCAAGCTTGGAAAGCCATTCTCTTTTCGTGTACTCTAGAATTTCTAACTAAGCTAAACTAAGCTTTTTAAATTTCATGCAATATGGCTTAAGGGAAGGCCTTAGTAAGAAAAACAGGTTGCACTCGAAAGAAGTTTATGGACATACACAAGGCTTTTGACATGGCAATATTGAGCTTGGTTTTCAGATATTTATTAAATCATGTTTGAGAGCTAGAAACTAAAGACTATTAACTTGGGGTACAACATTGGTCTGCAACGGGCCCGATTATCTTAGTAATCTACATAAATTTATTTTTCTTCAACCATTTGTTGAAATAATTATGGCTTGTTCTGACGCTTTTTCCATTGCTTACCAGTAAATTGTGTCTAAACCCTTTCTGCCAAGTGGCATTCTTAACCAAAATGTGAATTGGTCTAGTCACATACCGAACCTTCAGCAGCATTTTTGTTCTTCTTTCCTTGATTTGGACCACCATCGGACATTGTGTACAAATAATACTTTAAAAGTGTAATACTTTGGCATACAATATGAGTTAGTGTGCTGGAGAGGAGTTCACCGTAAAAATCTTCACCACGTTCTTGTACTGCAGAAAAGTTGTCTTGAAATGATTTGTGGAATTCGACGTCTCATCAAGTCAAAGTTTGAAAATTGTACCAGTAAAACAAGTGTATTACAATTGTACAAGATATCAAACATTTTCTGTTTGCGTGGTGGTTATTTACAAATCATTTAACGACTTCCAAACTCAACCGTGTTTGAACAAATTTTCCTATCACCCCTGATACATCAAAAAAAGTTTCGTAACAGGAGCCTTCAGAAGCTTCCTGAGGTTTTTAAAAATACGGTCCAATGACCCCGCCTACCCGCAGACCACACCAAGTAGCGCACTTTTCCAGTTTCATCGGAAGATCTTGGATCGCTTCTAGAACCTCATCAGCCCAAAAGCGAACATTTTGCTTTTTGACGAACAGAATTTTTTGATAAAAAAAAATTAATTAATTTGGGGCTGTTTCAAACCTCATTAGCCAAATTTACGACGCAAATGAAGAGCAGGCAGGTTAAAAAGTTTAACGAGCTAGATTGAGATCGCTCTCCAAAATACGGTGTATAAAAGCGCCAAAGTTTGAGAACAGCGTCGAATCGACTGGTCGGGACCTCCACGCACATAATGGGTTACGGGGGCAACGGGGTCGTTGGAAAGAACTTTCAATAATGTAAAGTTCTATCAAAGTTTATCAATTGCTTCGCGAATAGAGCGTTCAGATGAAAGATTGGATGAGCACCAAAAATTATAAAAGTGTAGGAAGGGCTTTTTTCATGAACCACTGATTCGGACCATCACTTTGCTCAATTTGGAAACGTTGCTCAGGCCTGAACAGAAATGTCCCATTAGTAGGGCATTTTATGTTCTCCTTCAAAAAAAAAGACAACTCGTATCGAATCATCCTTAAAACAAACTGGAATACTAATTCTCTGATCAATTTTGGGAACATAAATAACCACTAGTCTTACTAAAACTGATACTAATAAATAGTTTTATAGCATGAATCCAACTTTGGGTAATTCAAGCCATGAAACTACAATAATTCCCTTTACTCTTCGAACATACTTTGAAGGAAAATCAGTAGTCAACTAACAATAAGACTTTCAGTGACACGAAAGAAGCACGACAGCTTAACTGTGTTTATTAGGACCTATGCAGGACAACATTCATTTGACAGGTGCCCGTGTGATTGAGAGTTGATCAAAAATGCTGACTAAGCATAACACTCGCAGTATAGGATCACTTCAAAATTCATAATCTGTGTGTGCATTTCCAATATAACACCTTAATGACTTGGAAAGAAAAAGAGTTACTGTGAACTACAACCAATGCGGCAAATTCAGTCGAATCTCTCGAGTCCTATCTAGGACAACCATCTCCGGAGAGTAGTGAACGAACATCTTCGACACAAACCATCTGAAACACCATAAGAGCAAAGCTCTTGAATCAAAAAAAAAAACAGGGGGTCACCTGTTCGAACCATGCAGAGTTCAACAACTTATGATCAATTTATCGTTCGCGCTGGCAATAATCATCCAAATCTGTTTAGGAAAGCCCTGTGGTATTTCAAATCGAAAACAAATATAGGTTTCACTGATTTGCCCAAAATACTAGTTTGCCATATTTTTGTTCTCGAGATACACGAGGCGAAAAAAAGCTCACGAACATAACCACGCAGGCCCTTTAATAGTTGGCATCAACTTTTACAGCTGCTATCAACGACCCTGGCAGTGAACCAATACGAAATAGTATTGAACAAGGTAGTGGCCCATGTGTGGCACGTCCATAGAGATTTGAACGCATGGGCTACGGAATAGGGTAGCAGGCTCATCAATATCAGAGGGCGCATTCTGCTGGAAACATTTGCAGCCCTAAAAATAGGTATAGCAAATAGAGGTTGGATTAATGCATATTGTAAAGCAGGGATGGGATGAATTATCAATTCAACCTTCGCAGGTTATCCTATGGACTATAGCCACAGTGACCACCACACGATCAAGTAGATGCAAGGAAGCAAGGCAAGATGTGTCAAACCCGTCTAAGACTAGAAACCTTAATTTTGTCCATTCCAACATCCGCCAACAGTGTAAAAAGCTACTGTTTGGGGCATGACCATCCTGTTCTCCAAAACAGTTCTTGTGGCGGTTGCCATGTCGCCCGAACACCTCTGTAAATCTGTAAGTCTTGACCCTTCCCCAACTTTCATTTCGTAAATGGTCTTGTTTTCCTGATTATTTTAATCCAAGGCCGATATTCACATCTATTCCAACCTCAAAAGGTTTCGAAAACTAAAAGACCAACACTAACAACCTGATAATTTTTTAAAGGATAAGAACCCCTAACTTAATCTAAACTCATAAAGCCATTCTTTTCCGCATAATTTTTGTTGACTTTGTCTACATGCTTGCTTATACCGTGAAGCGACCAACGTATACTTAAGCCATTATATCCAATATGAGTCACCCGCCCTTCCTCTCTCCCACATCATCCATAATGGACTCATGTTCAGTGAACCTTCATCATTTTCATCAAATTGACGTGCTCCTAGAGAAAGTTAAGAAACTCCATGTGTTCACCTTCGTCAATCGACTACCGAGCAACTATGTACCTCCATAGAGCTCCACGGACGATAGCGATACCCTATCAATTGGCCAACATCTAAGTAAAACGGTCGCCAAAATACCTAAATGCAATTGGAAACATCTAGATCGTGATTGTTACTGTATGAGTGTGCGCTATGAAGGCAATCATCGTAGTTCCAACAATGACGACGACGACGACTACGGCGATTCCTCAACGATGAAGATGACGGTGACGACAATGAGTTCTTTTCCGATGATGAGCAGATAACGACTAGAAAACGTTATGTTCATTACCGAACGGCGCGCAGCAGCGATTGCGACTAACATCGACGTAGAGAGATACGCGGATGAACTTTCTGTGTGACGGTAGTTTCACTGTCCAGTGGCTCGCGAACGACAGCACTAAAGATCTGTTGCCGAAGAACATGGCAGTGGCTCCGGTAATAGAAGTAATTACGGGCTCATTGCGTGCCCACTTCACTTGATCGGTATCAGATGAGATCTTACGGTGGTGTGCACTTCCACTTACTATGTTCCTTGAGTATTGTACCTTAAAGCTGTGAACCTGTGGCGGTGAACGAGCGCGCCATGCTTTATCCGTTAATATCGATACAGAAGCGAGAGCAGTGCTCGCGGATTGCCTGTCATCGGTACAGCGATACGATCCATATATGCAAGTGGATATGTTGTTGCGAGGGAAACCCAGTTTCCTGGAATTGGGATAAGGTGATGGTTTGGATTAATTCGTTTGGTCAGGATGCAATTGGGGCTAAGGGCTTGAGAGAAAGTGAAACAATGGAAGGCACGTGTTGGACGGAGTTCTAAATAAATTGAGAGGAGTTGGTTAGTGGCGTTCATGCCGTCACTGATTGTCATGGACTTTGAACCGATATTTAGTCCGTTATCGCTGTTTTAGGATGGTTGAATTCCTTATTCATTGATTGCACCTCAGATTTTCTGCCGGCCTTAAGTGCCACCGTAAATATAGGTAGTGCTTGAGTCCCACTAAAATAATGTGAATATATGGAGTTTGTTCAAAAAGTACGGGGAATTTGGTTAAATCACAAGTTAAACTGGTTTGATTCGCTTGATTTTTTCGTCTTAGTATTAATAAACGTTTGGGAAAAATGTCTTAATATTGCTATAGGAAGCAGACATGGAGTTTACATAATACAAGATTGTATGAAATACAGGAATGTCTTAGAAGTCTGAAATATTGCCTTTGGTAAGTAACTGTAGGGCTATGATAGGTATAAAGGCCGCCGAATCACAATCAAGGATTTTGCTGAAGATGCTGGCGGGTCTATTGGCTCGTACATTTTCTCGATTAGACAGAGGCAGAAGAAAATGTTATGAGACCGTTCATTTTTGAATAAAAAAGAGCGGCGAATGGAAGTTGCTCAACAGTCGCCGAATCAATAATGTTGACAAACGGCATGTTTACAAAATGAAGTCGAAACATAGGTTTGGTATTCCCATTTAGGAGTTATCTTCGTGGGCCAAGACGTAAAAAACTCGGAGGTTCAGAGTCTCGTTGACAATCCTTGTCTCCTTGCCGTGAAACATTCCATGTTTCGCTATTTTCTCTTCTAGGTCCATCCTTATATTGTCCTCCCATCTACGGCACAGCTTTCTTGGTGGTATTTTTCCTATGTGTTTTCCACCCATTATTCGTTTGACAGTTTGTCCATTGTCCATTCGTTCTAAGTGTTCTACCCATCTCAGTCTTCCCGGTTTTATGAATAGAGTTCCTCGAGCCCTTGATTGCGTAGTTCTCTCCATTTGCCTGTTTCTTCTTCCTGTTTTCCACCATCGAATCTCATTAAGATCTTGTTTTCAAAGACCCAAAATCTATTTTCCTTCTTCTTAGTCAGAGACCAAGTCTCACATGCGTAAAGTGCCACTGGCATTGCGGGATAAAAGGGTTGTTTTGAATAGTTAGTTCATAGCGAACAAGCACGCGTTGCACTTCGTTTTCTTATGTCGTCCCCTTTCTCAAAACGTTTATCGAGTACAGGCGCATGCGAAGCTTGGGTCGATTTAGTTTTCTCTTCATTTACTTCTAAGCCTACTTCTTTTCCTGCAACTTTTTGACTTTTTACTATTTTTTTAAATGCTTACCCACTACCTCCGAGTAGGTCCAGATTGTCAACGTAAGCTAGAACGGATGTGGTTCCATTTATTCTCCTCCCTTTTTCGCCGAACTAGCGACAAGGCGTCTATTTGTGTTATTCCTTCACAAATCTCGAAGGTTCAAATGTTTCAGCTAAGACGTTTCCAACTTTATCTTTACCTTTTTTTCCTTTAGGCATACTTGTATCAGTAACACCAACTTTTTCGGAATTCCCAGCCTTACAAGGACGTAATATATTTTCAGTCGGTTTATAGAGTCACACACCGTTTAGTCTTCTACCTTGCAAAGCTGGGGTAGGGAAGGCTTAGGCTGTCCGTCTGAACAAATCCAGTTAAAAGTTTGCAAAATTCAACCTGGAATTGTTGTTTGGCTCCCGTTTCGTGAAATTCCCATTTCTTTTCTAAAAGCTGTCGTATAGTGAATATCTAGTCACTCATGAAGCGGTTCTTCCTGAAGTCGCACTGGTAGTCTAAGATTATTTTCTAGGTGTATGAAATCAGCATTTTTAACAAAATATTTAATAGCACCTTGTAATCACTTGATAGCAGAGATATTCCTCGGTGATTGTTGCATTGTGTTCGATCACTCTTTTTAAGTTCGGGAGTGATGACTGAGTTTTCCATTATTCGGCGATAACAGTTGTGATGAGCCCATGTAACTTCTCTGTTAATTACTTTTGCATATTTAATTTTTTCCTATGGTATTAGGTCGATTCCTACGGCCTTGTATTCTTAATCCTTCCTCAATAGTAGGCAGTTCTACCTAACGTCCTGCTATCGGGATAACATCGTTTTCCAATGCTACTGTACAGCAGTTTATCAAAATATCTCATCCATTGGGCTTCAACTCTTTCGTTGTCCGTACCGAGCACCTAATTATAGTTGCGAAAAAATGTTGATCTGGCCTGGTATCCTTTTCGTATAGCGTTTAGCCCTGCATAAAATGCCCTCGTGTCCTTAGTCGCACATTCTTCCTGAATTTCAGCATACTTTTTCCTTTACCACTGTCGTTTTTTATCCCACCCTCTTCACTATTTTCCAAAATTTGAAGTCTTGGAACATTACGGGCTTTTACCTTTTTCTCGCATTCTTCGTCGAGCCTAGGCTCTACTTTGGGGGCATTGCAAGAGCCCTGTTTGTTTTCCGCTGCTTCGTTTATAACATTTTTTATTGTTAACCATACTGCTACTGCTACCTGTCTTGTTTCATCGTTATCGTTAGTTTCTGTGCCATCTAGCAGGGCAAACCGTTTATTGATTTCGTTCTGGTATTGACGGTACATAAAGGGTCCGCCATCTAACGTTTTTTTTTTCAAGTAGTGCTTATTTCGTGAATGGTAACACTTAGCTTATGTCTGATTTGACAGATAATTAGTTTTATCCTTCCGCTGAACGAATATGGTTGTGTATACGCTTGAACAACGCTGGGAAATATTGCGACATTACTTTGAAAATCATGGTAATGTTGCAGAATGTTTGCGAAAATTGCGTACGGATTTTGGAAGAAGAGAAGCACCGTCAGCTCCGTATGTTCGTTATCTTGTGAAAAAAGTGAAAGAAACTGGCATCCTCATCGATAAACCAAAGCGTGAAAAGCCAAAAACAGTGCATACACCTGAGAATATTGCTGCTGCGGCAGAAAGTGTGCGTGAAGCGCCATCAACATCAATTCACCGTCGTTCTCAACAATTGAACATTTCGGAGACATCTTGAGACGAATTTTGCATAAAGGCCTTGGTATGACGCCATACAAAGTCCAATTGGTTCAGGAGTTGAAGCCAACTGACCATCCAATGCGTTTTCGCTTCGCTAAGTGGGCCTGCGATCGACTTACAGAAGATGCCGATTTTGCCAAAAAAATCATCTTTTCAGATGAAGCTCATTTTGATCTTGGCGGGTATGTAAACAAGCAAAATTGTCGCATTTGGGGCACAGAAAACCCGCACGCATACATTGAAAAGCCGGTGCACCCAAAACGAGCCACTGTTTGGTGCGGATTTTGGTCCAGAAGCATAATTGGGCCATTTTTCTTCGAAAATGAGCAAGGAGTGGCCGTTACAGTCAATGGCGATCGTTATCGGGCCATGTTGAACGAATTTTTGTTCACAAAAATTGAAGAGGAGGATATTGGCAACATTTGGTTTCAATAGGACGGCGCTACGTGCCACACAGCCGAAGCTACACTCGATGTTTTGCGCCCTGTTTTTGAAGATCGCATTATCAGCCGCAGAGCTGATGTCGTTTGGCCACCTCGGAGCTGCGATTTGACACCGTTGGACTATTATTGTGGGGTGCCGTCAAAGGTAAGTGTTACGCCGACAAGCCAGAGACAATTGACGCTTTAAAGGACAATATTCGTGAAGCCATTGGTGAAATACAGCTGCACACAATCGATAATGTGCTTAAAAATTGGACCGATCGTGTAGGCTACTGCATGGCCAGCCGAGGCAGCCATTTGAATGAAATTATTTTCCATTATTAACCGAAAGTTAATAATAATGTACTTTCAAATAAAAAAAGAAATTTGAGAAAATATTCAGTAGTTTTTTTTATAGCATTTTCAAAAAAAAAAAATTATATGGCGGACCCTTTATAAGGGCCCTTTAGAGTCATCAGCTCTGCACGTGTCTGTCATTTTTTCATGAGGCAGAGATCCATTAAGAATTCAATCACCTCTTATGACTGGCACTCCGAGCCGCGGATATGTTCTAACTCCTATCCTATTATAATTTTAATAACTTATTACCACGTTATACCATTCATGACGTTAGTGCACCTCAAAGCATAAAGGCACTTAAGCCCAAACCTTACCCTTGGTATAACAAACTTATTAAACAGCAGATCCCCGAAAGGGAACGTTTTTTTTTTAACTTTATAAAAGAAGTCCATCTGACTGCAATCGGCATCAAGCACTTGCTACTACGATACAAACGGCCATATATCTTGAAAAAACTTGACCGTAAACAAAGCTAAAGAATTATGGAAAAACTTCAAGGAACCCCAAGCTGACAGCTTATGCGCCTCTCACTACAACCCCAACAATCCTTCCGACAAGCTTAGACGACTCAAATAAAGGATTTAGTGATCTAGTGATTCGTGGTATTATTGTAAATCGAATGCTACTAGTTTTCCAAGGCGTGGAATGAAGCTACAATTGTCTCAATTCTGAAAAAAATTAAACTCGTCAGTTCTCTCAGATTTCAAGCCAATAAATTTACTCTCTTAGCTTAAGTTCTCGAAAAGTGAATGTCTTGCCAAATACAAAGGCATTAAGAGGTTGGTAATAACCTATCCAAATGGCTATCGAGATTTCTTTATAACGGAATAATGGATCTTGACTACTCCAAAGCCTTTGACTGTCCGAGTACAATCAGATGCGAGGTTTGACTGTCCATTCAATCTTGCTATCGTAATTTAAAAAAATAGTTCGCAATCGTGTCCAGGTAGTTAAAATGAACCAGGGTATATCAGGTCCTATTTCTGTTAGCTTCGGGGTACCGCAAGGATACTATTTTCCATTACTCAATAATAAATTATAAAGTCCATATGACCGCGGACGACGTCCTTATCTATCCGTGTCAGTCTTTTGGTTTAATAGAAAATTGTGTAACCTGCATAGATGAGGATCTTGTAATTTTTCAGCTTTTGTCATACACTAACAAGCTGAGGTACAATCTTTCAGGCCTACAGAAAGAATTTATTCACTTCGGAGAATTAACTCAGTTCAAATTAATAACACCTTAACCTGCTCTAATGCCGTCTCGGATAGCTAAGAAGGACTTATTTTTGCTACGTTTTGCCTAGTCACACCGAGGGCTTAATTGCTACATAATACCACGTTTCAAACACCTTTGCACCATAATAACCCTCCACATGGCTGCAGCGCTTCTTTCTATTCCCGAATAAAGAGAAAACCTTAAGGTAAGATGAAGTTGAAAATGGATCAAAACTGGATCGTGTTCCAGAATTGACTTGAGGGCTTGGTGAAAACGCTTATTATCTAATTGCTGACTCAGAATGCTTTACAGAAGACCATCGACTTCCCCTAGTCCAGCATTTAAATTGACATCTCCTCGTTAATGGTTGACAAATTCCTCAAACATCAATCACAATTCAGAAAAATGATTCAGAAAATCGTCCCCTCAATGTCGCGAAATTAAAATAATTTCCGCATTATCTCACACAGAATATCTGAAGGCATTCTCAATTCTCAGTCTTGTCCAGACACTAAATACTTTTCTCATATCTTTCCCAATTCATCTATCTGCGATTCTATCGCTCGCCGGGACCACTCAATTATAAATAAGTAGTATGCACCATGAATCACTTCACTAGGAGAGTGCGGCGAAACAAGGCACACCTTGTGATTGTCTCGAGCAGCTTTTGTAGGATCGGTTGCTTGTACTCGTAGGCCTTCTGCATTAATTTCCAATTTAATTGCTTGACTGTATCTCAGACTTCAAGTGGGGGCAAAATCACTAATTCAAATATCTTTTCTCATAACGTACCAAACCCTCGCATGCAAACAGACAAAGACGCCGGGCCACTTGTCATCGATACATGACCAAAAGTAGCCAAAGAATTACACAAAAAAAAGAAATACGACTAAGATGGAAACAGTGTTTTTTCGGAACGCTCGACGCGGGTATAATGGAGATGAAGATGGAGATCGAGTAAATTGATTTTCAAGAGTGTCCCCTGCGTTATAAAACATGGTCACCGAAAATAAATGGTTCGCTCTCTTGACTCAAACTGTATAAATCTTCCCTCGTGAACTCCCTCTTGATGCGCGGCTATTTGCATGTGGTGAGCATATGTCGCTCGATGGTAAAAATAAACCACGCAACCTTCATTATGCTTGCTCCATTGCTACTGCTCGAACTTCCTTTCGTTTCGGGATTGAGACCGGATCGGCATGGCATACAGACATGAGTGTGTGACCATGGGACAAGATCGTGGAATGTCAAGGAATGTCAACTTTACATTTGACATGATGAGCGCAAACGTTTTTGGTCTTCTACTTCATCTTGCGTTGAGTGCGGTACATAAACATAATTAGATTGTGCCAGGGGTTCTTCGTCGGTTTGGTTTCATTCCACCGGAGGTGTTCCATGGAAGTAATAAAATCATTTTCGAATTACAAAATCCCATAGAGTACCCAATGCAAGCGCTGGTAATGGCGCTAGCAATTTGGTGCAGAGGTGAATTGGGGTACGCTTTATAGCTCATTTGATATTCTATGCACTCGTTTGATGATGACTTTTCACGATCAGCTCCCGGATTGGAAGTGAATATGGTTTTTTTTAGTCGGCAATGGAAAGGGAATTGGGTGATATTCCGCTGCCAGGTGCTCACATTGATGAACTCCGCGCAGCATAAAATATTGGAAGTTGCGAAACTGTTTAAGTGCATATTTCAGGCTTCGGGACGCATTTATTATGGTAAATGAAGGTATTGTATTTATGGAATTGTGGGAGAGTAAACTTACCCGGTGGGATAATCACATACATAAATCAAGGATGAATATTAAAAATGTAGGCCAGCATAACTTGCCTTCGGGTTAAATTAGCAAAGATCTTGAGGATAGGACAATAGAAAGCAAATTGAAAGGACCTTGGCCGAATTGGAACAACATTTTCCATAAAAGTTTAATTGCTAGCTTACAATTCAAGCCTCGCCTGGACAACTTTTTCATCAGCTACAATAGCCTCTCTAAAAAATGATCTAGGTTTAGCAGGTCTTTATATATCGCGTAACAGCTGTGTTAGCATTAAGGCTGTTAAAACATCACTATTTGTCATGGGCGTTGAAATTAGTCAATGATGCATGTTGGTTTTTCTCCTCTTCATTAAATGAGGTTCGTCCTATATTTTCCTTATTTCGAAGCAAATTATTGGTTTTTAAGTACGAGGCTTTGTTTTCACAAGGCTCACATTTCTTATACTCCATGAAAAACTATCAAGATTAAGACCGATGGACACAACATCTATTTTCAATATGATCCGATTCGGAAGGTTTTTTACTTCAATATCAAGTGTATAAATGGAATTACGTCTTTTTCAAAATCTGGAATTTTATTTCGAAAAAAATGGTTATATGTTTATTTTTGAAAACTGTGAGTTAGTAACAACTTTTACCCATCATTCTGGCAGCCTAAGATTTTTGCGTCGGGAAACTGCATTTGCATATTTGAGCCAATCCACGAATCGACCTAATTTTTGACTTCCTCGAAAGATCGGAAGAGCTTCTCAGCCAGGTTAAGCGACGTTGAACGAAACTGGTAGAAGTTGGAGGGGTTATATATAGAAAACACGGTGGATGGGGTAGGACGTCCGATTTCAGGGTTTCCAGGAAGGTTCTAGCGAACCGAGCCACAGGTTTTGTTAAATCATTTTGTTTTTCTGCTCGTATACTCGTATTGTGGCGGTTTTTCATCCAGTGTTCGACACAAACGCATTAGTTGCTGTGAAACCGAACTTTGGTGATTTTACTAGATTGCAATAACCCATAATATATTATGCTAGCTGAGTAGTCTTGATCGTCTATGTTGTTGCATGGCCGCAGCGCGATTTATTTGGCTTCGGTTTAGATTATCGTACTGGATTCACTTTCCATTGTCAGTACGATGACGAAAACCTCTCTATTGCAGCAATTTGTGAAAAATACAGTTCTTCGCTTACCCAATTTCCTTGCGTTTTGACCATTCAAAAGGCTTCTAATAGAAAATGGATTGTTGTTCTTGAATTTACAAGGTCTTGCTGAATTTGACATCAAAAAAGTTGTTTGCAAAATTCATCCAAAATAGCTTAGTTAGTTTTCTCTCTTATCATCGATCCCAAAATTACTACTTTATAAACGCAAGAACTAAAGCTTTAATTGCAACTACTTCTTACAATGATACAAAAATAGTTGCAAACTTTATTTTCCTATTTCTTCAGCCAATCGTTCACCCAGGCGTCTCTAGCGTCAGTGAATAAAACTCATGCCTTAGACATCGAGAAAATACGTGACTTAAAAAAGGCGCCATTTACACCTACCCCTCATGGTCTCATTTCAGAGTTACATTTCAAAGGAACTCTGTCCGCAACTTGGAAAAAAATGGTTGCATTATCCAAATTCACATTGTAATTGCTAAACTCTTTTGCATTCCCAAACTCTTAAGGGCCTATATGGGTTCCTAAATAATCGATCAACAACCACTATCCTAATTAAGTTTGTCTAACAATCCTTGGGGGCACTTGAGGATGGCTGGGATTTGGACATTGTTGCCACAAACTGCGACGAAATCTTGCATCGAATTAAACTTCTTCAATTCACTGTTCCTGGCTTAACAGTTTGACCGTTTGTGTTTGAAAACTGGTTTCGTGCTCAATATTAGTAAATCTCAAACTTCCACTTCTCTCACCTCCCATAACCTATATTCTCTGTCATAAAGTTGTTGCTTTTGTCAATGGTTTGGTTATCTGTGACTAAAAACTTAACATTCGGTTTCACGTTCTCAAACATACCGACTTTGCCCTCGGCTTTGTGAAACTTTGGTTCAAGGAGTTCCCGAATCCTTACGTTCACGATACCCGCTCTACTTTCATTAGGCTGCTCAAGTCAAGTCGGATCTCCCTCTTTATATTGCGCGCATTGAAGCCATCCGACGTAGGTTTATTTGATTTGCTCTTTGTAGTCTTCCCTGGGCCTTATAAGAATCGCTTAAAAATAATCAACCCACAACCTCTAGAAGAACGACAAGCCAAGGCAAGGTCGTAGACATATTTTATATCATTTTATATCAATGACTTATTTACCGGTTATACTGAATGCCTCTCACTGTTCCAACTGAATCCCCTTAACATCATCACCCTAAACTATATATGGCTCAGATAAGCCACTGACCAGACCCAGATCTCACAAAACTCTGTCTTCAAAATGTCCGGATATACCTCTAGGCTCTTTTTCGGGTCCAGTTCTACTTTTAGTATATACCAACTCACTATTTACTTTTGATTTCAAAGTTTCAACTACAGCTTTTGCAGATGATATAGATTTTTCTTATGACCTAAATAGTCTATAGGACCCAGTTTTCGACATCATTTGGGATATAAATTTATTAAGATATAAAGGGTCCGCCATCTAACGTTTTTTTTTTCAAGTAGTGCTTATTTCGTGAATGGTAACACTTAGCTTATGTCTGATTTGACAGATAATTAGTTTTATCCTTCCGCTGAACGAATATGGTTGTGTATACGCTTGAACAACGCTTCTCTAAGTGGGCCTGCGATCGACTTACAGAAGATGCCGATTTTGCCAAAATAATCATCTTTTCAGATGAAGCTCATTTTGATCTTGGCGGGTATGTAAACAAGCAAAATTGTCGCATTTGGGGCACAGAAAACCCGCACGCATACATTGAAAAGCCGGTGCACCCAAAACGAGCCACTGTTTGGTGCGTATTTTGGTCCAGAGGCATAATTGGGCCATTTTTCTTCGAAAATGAGCAAGGAGTGGCCGTTACAGTCAATGGCGATCGTTATCGGGGAATGTTGAACGAATTTTTGTTCACAAAAATTGAAGAGGAGGATATTGGCAACATTTGGTTTCAACAGGACGGCGCTACGTGCCACACAGCCGAAGCTACACTCGATGTTTTGCGCCCTGTTTTTGAAGATCGCATTATCAGCCGCAGAGCTGATGTCGTTTGGCCACCTCGGAGCTGCGATTTGACACCGTTGGACTATTATTTGTGGGGTGCCGTCAAAGGTAAGTGTTACGCCGACAAGCCAGAGACAATTGACGCTTTAAAGGACAATATTCGTGAAGCCATTGGTGAAATACAGCTGCACACAATCGATAATGTGCTTAAAAATTGGACCGATCGTGTAGGCTACTGCATGGCCAGCCGAGGCAGCCATTTGAATGAAATTATTTTCCATTATTAACCGGAAGGATTGTACTTTCAAATAAAAAAAGAAATTTGAGAAAATATTCAGTAGTTTTTTTGATAGCATTTTCAAAAAAAAAAAAGTTATTTGGCGGACCCATTATATAAATTGCCAAATTGCAAGTGTTCATCATAAAGTTCCTTTAATCTATTTCTTATCATCTTGAGTTTAGATATTTAAGGCTCACCTTGGACTCTGGAATCTAATAACGTTGATATTCAACTGTGTTCACATTAGTTTTTAAAGCCTCTGCTAGTTATGCAAAAACAGGTTATAAGAAAAAATTGTCGTTAATCTAGTAGATGCATTATCCTAGCTATCCTTTGTCCTGTGCTCTAAAAATTATTCCTGTTAGTCACTTGTACCTTTTTAAGGTATTAAAAATATATAAAGAAATACAGAAGGAGAAAAATATTTTGATCCAACAATGATTTTTTATGGGTTCTGGAAGCTTCTTGCCTACCACGTCGAAAGTGTTTGCGGCACGTTCTCCACTTAGAGAAGCCTCACCGAAACTTCCTATTAGCCCGTTATTTGGCTTAAAAGATGAAAATTCTCGGTGATTTTTCGTAGATTTGTTGCTTGTCAAATGTAGATCTGCTCCCGTAGACTTTACAAAAAAAACCAAACGCGTTAAAATGTATGATGACATGAGAAAATGTGCCTTTGGGAATATGTTGGTACATAGTTTCACATCAGTTTTACTGGACCATATCAAAGCTGTAGGTTTTATGCAGGGAATAATCGTATATCTTGTAACTAGGCCGTTTGGTCACAATCAGCTCCATACATTTTGGATATGCAATGGCTATGTTTTTTTATTAAAGTATCGGAGGATTTGGAAGTGTGCTTCATTAGAACAAAATCTTGTTTGAAAAATCAGCATCCACACCCTACTTTTCGCCCATGATCCCTGCACATGATCTCTTGGTTTACATGGTACATAGTTTCAAATTCTGCGAACGATGTCGAATCGATAATTTCCGGTCTTCACGGTAGTAATTTTCTCGACAGAGCTTTTTGAGCACACGGCTTCAATGATACCATTTTCTTGTCAGATGGAGCTTGACGTCACCAAAAACTGACCGAATATACTGAAGAAAGTTACAAACCCCCTCACTTATAGCCTAAGGGTCACTTGCATACTTCTTCTTTATTTTAAGCTTCCAATAACACGTAAAACTGCACGTCCACTTTTGATTGCACAATCTTTCTGAGGTAGAGCATGCCTACCAAAGAGGTAAATCCTGTTACAACTGCACTCGATCGGAAAGAGTACGTGCTGACTGTTTTCCTCGATATCTAGGGTGCTTTTGATAATCAAATTTTTGACAGCAACAATACTGCTAGAGAGCATGCTGTATATGGAGAACTAGTATTTCTTCTAGTCTAGGCCTCGACCAGTGTGTCATGTTTTGTGTAAACAGAGGCTGCCGATCTCTAAAAGAGCTAAAATCCTGGAGCTACCCTGAGCTTCAGTAGTTAAGACACGCTGAATTGTAACATGGGTCTTATTACACTTATCATCTCATCACCAGTTGTCCGACGAACAGACTATCACTAAGGAACATTATAGCCTCTTCATAAAACGAATGTCTTGAGTCTATACTAAAACCCACATATCCTGGTAAGAGAAGATTTTTTTAGATACAATTGACACTGTAATTCTGATAAATTCGTAGGTGTCATTGACAGGCCATCAGATGCAATGCATGCAGCACATCAGTTGCGGTATAATTAGGACTGACTCGGACCTAATACTGAACCTGGGAAGCGTTTTCGTATCTTCACAGAAGACTCCGAGTCGGTGTGGTAAAGGGATGCTGGCGTTTTCGTGTAGTACGACAGTGTTCGGCGACACTATTTATTATAAGTCCGCCTTTCAACCAGAGGTACATATATATATGCATATAATACTGACAGTAAATTATGTTGTGAGATGCAGACGGAAGGGAGGGAATAGGAGCGTAGGCAGTGACAGCCAAGCTTAGCTCAACTCTAGCACATCTTCCATAAAAGTGTGTGTAATCGAGAGCATAGAAAAATGTAATGCACTGAATCCTCTTTGACTAGTTCATTCTGGAATCTCGAGGATCATTGAGGAAAGTTGATAGCATGTGGTGAAAAGGACTATCTGGCTTAACATTTCTGCTCTGACACACACGGTTTCACTCGCACAGTATTGTTTGCTGTCTTTTCAAGCAGTTGTTATTTTTTTGAAGAATGATTGAACTTTTACCGTGGTAATCCTATCCATTTATAAAATATACAATTTTGGCTAGCATTTGATGTTTGAAACACGCGGCATCATTAACGGATGATGAAACTTTGACCATGTTGAGAGAGGAGTTCTAATAACCGAAATTGGGGAGAAGATTGAATCACGAACTGTACGGGCTCTACAGCAACATTGCCTGTTATGGATAAAACGCCTAAGATTTTAAGACCCTGTCGAGGGTCCATTCCGTACGTACATCTCCAGTACGAAAAATGTTCAAGCCCGACCCCAGCGGACCGGCCAATCAAGGTGGACCGTAAGGGAGATGACGCAGTACTCATTTCAACAGGCATTTCATAGACAAATGTAAAAAGTTATTCAATATCTATGTGTGAGCTTTGATGGTTTATTGCTCTCATGTCTCAAGTAGCAACCGTGTCATTCTTTAACAGTTGTATTTTGCAATAGTCACCATTTTACTGTGGAGCGTTACACGATTCAGGCGATGACCCTAAATACTTTAAAGCTATTATGAAATTTATGCTCTATTCGCTACACTTTTTGCGAGCTAGGAAATATTATCGGCCGAATTAGTTCAATTGAGCGAACTATTGCGAAATTCAGGAAAAGTGATTGCGTTGCTTATCGAGCAGTACCCTGCCCGACAGTCAAATGTAAGGTCAATCGAGAGAATATAACTGTTACTACAAGGCTGACTGAGAGCCCAAACCTTTCAATTCCTCCTCGTGCGAAAGGAGTTGGCCCTTTCTGTGTCCTCACTTTGACGAATTTCGTAGAAAGACTTGGGAATGCATGTATAAGATTCAGTTGACGCAAGACTTTAAATCTCAAGATTACCAAGCTCATCGTAAGTGGACTCTGAAGTAGTTGGAAACAGATCCAAATTTAGGCCACCTTCAGTGGCGAAGCACAGTTTTGTGTGACCGGCTTATGAACAAGCAAGATCGCCGCAGAGAATAATCCATAGAGAGTTTCTCTATTGCATCCGGGGAAACGCACTCTTTAATATGGATTCTATGCATATGGATTCTAATATGGATTAATATGGATTCTATCTTTCGAAACAAAGACGGCTATACGGCGACTGACGATGGCGAACGGTATCGAACCATAATTACTGACTATTTGTGGCCTCGATTAGATATCGAGGACTTAGACAAAAAGCATTTTCAACAAGGTGGATCAACATGCCATAGAACGGGCGTTACATTAAACTTATTGCAAGAAAAGTTCCTAGAACATGGTCTTTCCAATGTGGGCTGAAAAATGTTTTCTATGGGGCTACATTATTTAAATTAAGTTATTTTTAAGACTTATGTAATGAACTTTAATTCACCGAAAACTCTTTTCATTGAGTTAAGACACACTTCATTCAGCTTTATTTCATGGTATTTTGCCAGCATGAGAAAGAAATCCATCTCCAATGACAGTCTCGATTGCTATCACATGTCATGTGCGCAACACTCAGAAGTATGATGCTATTTATAATCGATTCATTGCTCAATGATCCCTTGACATTAAAAGTTGTTACTGGGGATGTTTCAACCGACCCATGACCATCTTCGCTGACATTTTGGCTACTGCTTGTCCATATCTCATGCAACTTCCTACGAAGTGTTTCTAACGTCGTAAAAGGAACTTATTTTGATGTGCGAGGGTGGTCCGATAAGTACTTAGCCTCACCGCCAGATGGCGCCAGTATCGCAAGAGCAACCTACTATCATGTAGTACATTCTAGTAGACGGCTACTGTCGATTTCAGCCGGATCGGACTCGTAGTTTTGCTTTGACCGCGTGTGGAAGCTGGAGTGCCCGCGGATTTAAAAAAAAATGGAAAAAGAGCAATATCGGTTGGTGATTCGATTCTTGTTTTTGGAAGGGAAATCGCGCAGCGAAATCAAAGAGCGTTTGGATGCTGTGTACGGTGACTCCTCTCCTTCGATGGCGACCATCAAAAATTGGCTTAACGAGTTTCAACGTGGTCGCACGTCGGTTTTTGATGAGCCACGTCCAGGTGCCCTGAAAACGGCTACCACGGAGGATAACGTGACAAAAATCCACGATCTCGTATTGGCAGACCGCCGATTGAAGGTGCGCGAGTTAGCTGAGACAGTAGGCATTTCAAAAGATCGCGTGGGTCATATCTTGCATGAAATGTTGGGCATGAGAAAGCTGTCGGCGCGATGGGTGCCGCGTTTGCTCACTCCGGACAACAAGCGCAACTGTGAGACCACTTCAGAGCAGTGTTTGACGCTGTTTAAGCGCAATCCGAAGGAGTTTCTGCGTCGTTTCGTGACAGTCGACCAAACATGGACACACCAGAAACCAAGGAACAGTCGAAACAGTGGACTTCACCCGGCGAACGTGCCCCGAAGAAGGCGAAGGCTGTCCCATCGGCTGGAAAGGTGATGGCCACCGTTTTCTGGGATTCACAAGGTGTGATCCACATCGACCACCTGGAGAAGGGTAAAACGGTTACAGGGCTGTACTATGCCAAATTATTGAGCCGATTCGACGCCGAATTGAAAAAAAAATGGTCCCACTTGGCGAAGAAAAAAGTGTTCTTCCACCATGATAACGCACCGGCTCACACCTCCGCCCTCGCCACGGCCAAATTGGTCGAATTGAGCTACGAACTGCTGCCCATCCACCGCATTCTCCAGATTTGGTCCCGTGCAACTTGTTTTTGTTTCCAAGCTTGAAAAAGTCACTCGCCGGATAGAAATTTCAGTCGAATGAGGAGGTCATCGCCGCCACGGAGGCCTACTTTGCAGACCGAGAGAAAACGAATTTTTTCAGACAGGTTAAAGAAGTTGGAGCATTGCTGGGTCAAGTGTATCGAGCTGAAAGGAAACTATATTGAAAAATAAATCGCCATTTCTTCAAAATTTTTGTTTTTCTTTTGCAGGCTAAGTACTTATCGGATCACCCTCGTACATATATCGTCCAACAGATGATACACAAGCGATTCGGTGACCAAAAAAAACTTGAAACAGACCAACAAACTCCGAATCCTTTATTGGCACGAAAATTGAAGAACATTACCTTCAGATAAACTTATTGATGATTAAAAGGTCTGATCCATGGGTTGACATATGCCAGAAGCGAACTAGAAACTTACTTCCTCACCGCACAATATCCGGAGGAAACCTCAATTTTGCATCTGATTTCGTCTAAAAGATCGTTCACCCTTGATAGGCACAAAAAATCAATGTCCCTTCTGCCACCAAAGTGGCAATCTGCTACACAAAAGCTTACATAGGCAATTCGTACTTCAATGAAGTTTTCATACACAAACATCAAAGATACCGCGCCATCATCGACAAATTTACGCCGACTATAGGCATTTTATCGTAACGACAAATGACAAGGTGAGAGAGCGTCGGCAAACCATTCTTTTCGTTTTTATTCATGCAATTAAATTCTGGCCATTTGGTTGAACCATTGTTCCACGATCAAAACACTCGCACTTCACGTCACTTCAGATCGCGAATTGCGTCCCCATTCGGATGTTTTGTCGGCTCAACTCTTCAATTTACCGTGTGCGATATACATTTGCCACATATTTACGGCAATTATGCAACGCATTCAACGTTTGTAACAAATAAACAAATAATAATCAAGCGAGCCCGCCAAACCTTTTGCGAGCGGTTTTTGTTTAGCATTTTGTGCTGGATCCTTGTGATGTGCCGCTAAGGCAATTCGAATTTGGTTACAAAACTGCAGCGGTAATTTGACTGGGGTTCAGTAACTTCTTGAAAGTGATGGATTCTGTCGAACGTAGCCGACGATCGGTGTGAAGGGGATACGTGAGCGATGCGGCTGCGTGGTAAAGACTTACGCAAAAGGGACCGAGCCTATGCAAATACAATTTTCTTGCTTGTACTTTCATTTTCGATGGATATATGCCGACTTGTGGTCGAGGGTCTGGAGCTCACTTTATTTGCTTGACTGATATTCTCATAGTCGAGACGGGTATCCAAGGTTCAGATAGACTGTGGAGCTATGAGGGGAAAACATCGCATAGAAACCTTGTTTGGCTACAAGGTCATAGGAACCCTTAAGATCCTGGCTAGAGGCTGCAACCAGCCTTTTCATTATTAAATGTGTATTCCATCGGTTTTCTCGATAGTTACCACGGTTTTAACGAAATTAAAACGAAAACCTCGAGCAGCTGAACGAGAACGAGAAGTGGACATGGTAACAATGGTGACAGGAGTCAACCAACTAATCAAGGAATAGTGAGACCCCCTGCCACTCAATCACAAAAGTTGAATCGATATTTTGTCCAAACTAAAACGATTACAACCACCACGAGCATGAGCACGGGCTCGTAGTTCACCGTTTCGATATCCCAATCCCAATTCCTTTCCAATCCCATAGCGACATATTAATTGTGACCGTAGAACGCACAGCACGGGGTGTCAACGCACAAGGCCATAACCCATTTCCAATTCCGCTTCCATATCCATTTCCGAGTCCTTACTGTCACGTTATCTCCTGCGATCGATCTAACAGAAATCTAAAAAAAGAACGCCATGAGCAGCCAATTGTGCGACACGATACTCGCGTGGTGGTTCCATTTATTTACAATCTTCATCGTTAACTAGCTCAAGTGCCGCTGCTCATCGCGGCTCATGGCCTATGGCCCGCGCTGCCCGTTGCCCCTGGCTGATGGCTGATGGCTCGTGGCATCACATTTAGAAAGAAATTTGTATTCAAAACTCAACAACATGCTGGCTGGACTGACTGCCTGCCTGCCTGCCTGCGTCCACCCCAAGGTGTACGTGTGCATCAGAAATGGGAAACCCATCAAACTATTGGCGCATCATACACAATAGAGACGAAGGTGAATGCGGGTCGGTCGGATAAATAATGATAACCCCTTTGCCGATGCAATTGTGTGCCACGATATCGGGCTGCTGGCTACGCAATGAATTCGGAAGTCTCCATGCACCCATCGGGACGTTATATACGGTGTAAATGTGTTGGACTAACACCAGGGCACCGAACAGACCGGTGTAAAAGTTGGACAATTTGCTTGCAACTCATGCTCGATGTAAGTTTGGAGGAATCTGTGCCGCGGTGGCTGCTCTATAATAGTTGACTTGATGCTACTTTGAGCGGCGGCGGCAGTGCTGGCTGATAGTAATTTCAATATGACCCTGAGCCAATGCACACTCCACGGGTGCTCGTCGGAGAAGACAAGTAGTTGGCCGGCTGATGATGATAGGCTTCCATTCAAGATGCTGCTATGGTATATCGGTTGCTGGAGCAGAATCGGGTTGTTCCCCTGGGTTGCACGGAAACTGGGCTATGCGGATCAGTTAATCGGCGATTATGTAAATTATTTGCACCATTGATGCAATGAGTGCGGCATTGGAAAATCGTAGTGGACGCACTTGCGCGCCTGGGGAGTAGCGAAGCTCTAAACCTTTTGGATAATGGTCAGCAATGGGCTCGGCTATGGCTGATGAAATTACTCTAATTTGATGCTGTAAGTGTAAACGTGAAATTATTCAGTTGTACTGTTGTTCGATTGTGTGGTGGCTTTGGTAGCGAATAACAAATGGCGAGTGCTGCACGATCACGATTGTCGCGTTCGGGAAGTGACTAAGAAGGTACCTGCCGGGGAACGAAATGTCGTCATTGTTTTTCATGAATACGTGCAAAAATGTGATATTAGCACTTTAATGTTATCTAAGTGTTGCCACATTAGGTTGCGGGTTAAATTGGATTGGGTGGATTGTTGGCATTAGCTATAGCCGCCCGGCCACATATAATGTTGCTGGCTATAACCAACTAGCAACATATGGTGTTGCTTGCCTATATAAAATGTTGCTTGGCTCGCCATAACCCCCTGACTATATATACCATAATATTGCTTAGCTGGATATTAGGGCCCGACTATAAGTATATTGTGTCGCCTTGTTGGATATAGCCACATTATATAATGTTGCCTGGTTGACTGCATGTTGATGCATGCTCGCAGCGCCCCCAAGACTTCTTTCACATTGGATTACCATGATCAATCCACATTTCATCTCCAGTCACAATACCTTGCCATAAAAGCATTCAATCGTGAGAAAAAGCTGCCTCGAAATCTCTCCTCTTCAGCTCATATGGCATCCAATTTCCCAGCTTTTGGACCTGGACGTTGTTAGATATTTACGTCTAGGGACCATCTGGCTCCTTGTTTCTTATAATTTTGTGCAACAATAGCGAGAGGTGCGAAATTCCATTAGTGCTGTAAGAGAACAGCCAACAATTTTTTTTATTGAAGTGAAAGATACCTTGCTACCATGCATGCAAAAAGCTCACAACCATATAGAATTATTGGTAGAATGAATGATTTTACAAGCTTGACATTGATCGGAAAGTAGTTTGAAGTTGGACTTAATCCTCTAAGAGCAGCGTAAGGATATCGTTAATAAAACACGAAAATAGTAAGGAACCTAACAGCGAACCTGGCGGAACACAGGAGAAGGCAGAAATACATGAGGAACGATTACTGTTGAGGTACACATATTACGACCGATTGGAAAGGTATGAAGACATAAGATGACAAAGAGATCCACCACATAAAAAAGCATGTAGAGATGATTGGCAAAAGTGTAATGGCCCGTAATGACGCCCGTAAGCCTTCTGCAATCGATTCTCCTTAAGGATAACAAAAATGTTGCGGACTTCTGGCAGACATCATTGGATATTCCCTCCATATACGACTGTGTGCATTAAAGACTCAGTCCTTGATGTCAGATTTGACCGTGGAAGCAGGTAAACCTAAGGCGGGTTCAGGTCCTAAGAAACTCTCCTCTGAGCCCCTTTTTGCGAGTTCATCGAAGATCTCATTTCCTGGGATCCCAGAGTGACCTGGGACCAATATAAGTCTAAGTGAATTTAGTCTTCCCACTTTGTTCAAAAAGGTCTTGAGTTCATGCACTAATTTGGAGTTGGATAGAGGGTTGGACACAGCTTTGAGTGCAGCTTGGCTGTCACTGCAGACACATATGCTCTTTCCCCTCCACCTGTGTTTCACAACATAGTGCATGACCATTAGGATTGCGTAAATCTCCGCTTGGAAGACAGACGCATATTTTCCTAACGAGAAGTGCAGTCGAATGTTTTCGCGCTCAAAGAAAACTCCAGCGACGGACCCCTGCCCAGTCCTGGAGCCATCTGCGAAAATGCGAAGATAGTCCATCCAGGTTCAGTATCTGGACAAACCCAGTCCTCACGCCATGGAAATGTAATTGTAAAATGAAGGTGTCATTGCGTCAGAAGGCAAATCCATGAGACAGGTCGTAGGATATTTCTCGCGCAAGTACACTGTCACTCCAATGCGAGTTGTACCAAAGACCATTTCTCTTGAGGCTTTCAGTGCGCACCCTCTGATATATATGTATGTCAAGGGGTCGAAGATTCATCATAGCATCTAGAGCAGCTCCCGGTGTGCTGGGGAAAGCCCCCGTGCAGCTGAGACAGACCGTTTGGTGAAAGGGGTCACGACATGTTTGCGTGTTAGCCTGTTCCACCAGACATATGAGATTATCGGTCTTATCATCCGTGTAGATCCAGAGGACCCATGTGTTGCCAAAGGCACCTTTGCATTGCCAAAAAGCTGACAGCGCTTTGGTAGTTTTGGACTCAATATGCTTTGACCAAATAAGCTTGCTATCTAAGATGACTCCCAAGTACTTGGATTCCTTGGATATAGGGATGGGAATGCCTTTTAGATCCAGCTGAGTAATGCCAGTATTTTTCCTCCTTCTCGTGAAGAGAACGACAACAGTCTTAAGCAGATTAACCGACAGTGCATTACTCGTGCGCCAGTCCTCGATCACATCTTGCGCCGCCTGCGCTTTGAGACAGACAGTCGCTAAACATGAGCCGACAGATAGAACAGCAACATCATCCGCATAGGCCTGGGCATAGATTCAAGAGGCATTGAGAGCATCGAGCAGAGAGTCGACCACCATGCACCATAACAGCGGAGACAAGACGCCACCTTGCGGGCAGCCCCTATTTACTCCATACTTGACACATTGTTCGAAGCCTGCACCAGCGATCAATGTCCTGTGCACAAGCATTGCTTTGATCCTCAAAACCAGTGCTTCATCTACGCCATGCCGTCTAGCAGCGTTACACATGCAAAATAGCATTATCAAAAGCTCCCTCAATGTCGACCAAAATGCCTAGTACCTACTCTTTCCTTTCGAGAGCGCATTCAATTCTCCCAACTAGGTTTTGGAGCGCAGTCTCGCAGGATTTTCCACGCTGATGAGCATGTTGCATGTCCGAGAGAGGATACATTCGAAGGGCAACTTTGCGCACGTGCAACTCTACTAATCTCTCCATGCCTTTCAGTAAGAAGAATGTTAGACTGATTGGTCTTAAACTCTTGGCGAGTGAGTAATCTTCTTTCCCTATTTTGGGAATAAAGACCACTTTCACCGCGCCCCAAGGAATAGATATGTAGGTAAGAGCCAGGCTAGCAGTGAAAATTCTTTTCACAGTAGGAAGCAGCTGTCTTATACCTTTTTGCAGCATAACAGGGTATATCCCATCGGACTTGAAAGATGCCACAGCAAATTCAATGGCCTCAGTAATTGCCACGCGTGATGCAACATACCAGCTACTCCGAGTTGTTTTCATCGTTTCAGTCGCAGTTTCCAATGAGGGAGTGTGCAACGAGCCGGTGACAGTCTGATTTCCCGGGAAATTGGTCTGAAACAGTAACTTAAGAGTTTCTGCTTCATCAGACTTTCTGAGTACATCCAGCTTTGTGGATTTTCCTCGTTTGAGAACGTTAACCAACTTGCTGGTCGCGCTCAGGGATTTGAGATCTTCGCAGAAGGATTTATAGGAATCATTCTTATTTTAATTAATCCAGTCACCTTCCGAATTCGATTTAGGCGATCTATTCAGGAGACTTCTGGCTTCCCTGCGAAGACAGGTTTCAAGGTTGTGATTCACTTCATTTGTGGGGGTACAAATATAATTAACCTGTCCTATCACGTGGTGGCTGAAAGCACCCCGTGCTGTTTATGAATTTTAGAAGATCCGATTTATCTGCAATCTCTGTAAAGAATCTTTGGCCTAGCGACGCTTGGCGTCGGTTCTGGAGAGCTTGGCAGTGGCAAAGCAGATGTTGGATCGTCTCAGTGTCCTGTGATCATTCCGACGAGCATACGGAGCGAGTTACGGTCCAGCGCCAAGAACTTCTTTGTTTTCCGATATTGAGCTCTGGCCACGATGATCTTGTCGTGTAGCTGTCGTTTCTTGTAAGCCAAGACGAGTTGGCTTCTTTGATGATTGTGTCGTTTATGATCCGGTATAATGCGCTGATCGGTGGTTGCATTGACGTGTCCGCTTCGCTGATATCCAGTTCAGACCCTTGCCTGGCCAATTCGTCTGCTCTTTCGTTCCCTGCGATTGAGCTGTGGTCCGGGACCCAGCAGAGTTTGACTTTGTGGTGTCTGATGGACTTCAGTGAGTCGCGACATTTCATGACAGCCTTCGATCTCGTTATACAGGATTCTATTGACTTCAGTGCAGCCTGGCTGTCTACGAAGATAGTGATATCAGAAGGTGGGATATCGGCTACCTGTAGGTGTTTGGCTGCTTTCTCTATTGCCAGGATTTCTGCTTAAAAACGTTGCACAGATCAGGAAGTCTGAATGATTCCTGTTTGTGGAGGGTATCAGAGTAGAACCCGGCCCCAGTGCCTGTGTCCATTTTCGATCCGTCGGTGAAGAGAGTGATCTCGTAGTCGTTGATTACGGCGTTTGATAGCCACTTTTCTCGGTCGTGGAAAAGGATTGGTATTCTGAGAGAGAAGTCATTTTGGGAGAAATATATATAGTCGGTCGTAGCTGCGAGGCTACTAAAACCATGTTTCCTTCCCAGGTCGCCTATTATCTTAAGTATGGCCGCATGTCCATAGTTGGCTTGCTTCCAGAGAGAGGACTCCCTTAGTCTGAGAGCGCTCTTTGCAGCTCTTATGAATAGATCCAAGGAGAGGAGATGAAGTATCACGTCCAACCCTTCTTGCGGCGTGCTTCTCATGGCTCCCGTTGTACAAACAGCGGCTGACCTTTGTAGTTTGTTGAGCATGTTCATATAGCTTTTCGTGCTGCTAGCAGTCCACCAGACTAGGGCCCCATAAGTTAAAATGGGTCTGATGATTGCTGTGTACATGCAATGAATGATGTACGGTTGCAAGCCCCACCTTTTTCCGAAGGTCTTTTTGCATGCATAAAAAGCGTTCAATCCTTTTTTCATCCTTTTTTCATCCTTTCCTCCAGATTCCTTTTCCAGGAGAGTTTTGAGTCTTGGCTTCCGCTTTGAGTTTGAGTGAAGTGCCCTCTAACTTTGGTGGAGCAAATATCGGAATTTTCCTTTTCCTGGTGAACAAGACCAGCTCGGTTTTCTGGGGGTTTATTCGCAGACCGTTCTGTCTTGCCCACGAGGAGAGTTCTCTCAGCGCATATTCCATTAGTTCACTGATAGTTGGTAGAAATTTACCTTTTATCAAGATAACCAGGTCATCCACGTACGCTATTGTCTTTCTGTCTTTCTCCATAAAGAATTTGAGGATTTTGTTAACTGTAAGAAGCCACAGTAGGGGGGAGAGAACTCTGTGGTGTGTCACTCTCCTTATAGAGCTGTGTACAATGTTTGCATTGATAATTCTGTTCTTCAACATATTTTCAATCCAGCTTACAACGGATTTGTCTACTTTTATGTCCTCTAGAGCTGTTATTATGGCCTCTGTGTTTACATTGTTGAAGGCCCCCTCTATGTCGGGGAAGGCTGCCATTGTAAACTCTTTTAGGTTCAGCGAGCCCTCGATTTCACGGACAACACTATGCAGAGCACTTTCCACTGATCTGCCTTTAAGGCGTGTTGAGTGTTGCATAAGTTGCGTGAGTTGATGAGTCCTCTGATGTAGGTATAGGTCAAGGAGTCTTTCCAAGCTTTTTAATAGAAACGACGAGAGACTAATTGGCCTATAGTCCTTTGCGGCAGTATGGATTGGTTTACTACCTTTATTTCTTTCCACTGTGTTGGGATGTACCCCGCGCGCAAGCAATTGGAAAAAATGCTTACGAGGTGGGGTACAGTGTGGGTCTGTGTTTTTTGAAGCATCGCTGGCAAGATATCGTCCGGCTCCGGAGATTTAAAGGGTTTGAACGAATTTATTGCCCATGATACTTTATCCGTTGTGATAATCTTGTTTATTACTTCTTCGGTTGTGTGAACCGTAGGAACCGTCGTCTCGAAGAATACTGTAGTTTCAGGGGTTTTACAGCCTGGGAAGTGGGTTTCAGTCAGCAATTCTAGGGATTCCTGACTGGATTCTTTCCAAGAACCATCTGGTTTAAGGATGAATCCCGGGACGCAGGGATAGGATCTTTCTGAGCCTTGCAATTTCGTTGCGATCCTCTCTTGTTTTGCTCTTGTATTCGTTGAAGCTGGATTTGTAGTTATTCCAATCTTCGGTTCTTTTTGAGATCTTTGCTTTATTGAATAGAGTTCGGGTCCTGGTCCTGAGTTGCTTTAGGTCTGTAATCCACCAGACTGCGCTGGTCTTCTTGCGAGCACGTTGCAAAGGACAGGATTTGTTGAAAACCGCTTCAAGAATTCTCACAAGATTTTTGACTGAATTCTCTATGTAAGTTGGATCAGGATTAGTTATGGCTTGTGGCGGTACTAACCTGTTGGCAACTAGGTTTGAGAAAAGATTTCAGTCTGTCTTCTGAGGGTTTCTGAAAAGTTTCGGTTTTTCTTTATTAACGTTAAGGTTGAAGAGTATTCGGCTGTGGTCCGAAAAAGAACAGTTAGTGGACACTCTCCAATTCTCTACTCGGATGGAGTCAGACTCACTTAGTAAAGTGAGGCCAATTACCCCATCCCTGACCTGGTTGCGAAACGTTGGTGTATTACCTTTGTTGCATATGTTGAGGTTGGTGGAGATAATGAAATCGAAAATGGACTCACCCCTTTTATTAATGTCGCTGCTTCCCCATTGAGTGTGGTGTCCATTGGCGTCGGACAGTCCGCGTGACTTGGTGTGTCGCACAAGTGCTCGGACTGCGTCTAGAGGTGGGTCCTCCTTATCGTATGGAACTGGACGATAGTCGGAAGGAGATGAAAATCCAAAACGCACTTCCAAATTCAGCCTTTGCTTAGAAAAAAGCCTGTTGGCTAAAAAGCTGCTTTAAAGTGAACCAACAGAAATATATCATAAAGTAAGGTTCTCCACTAGGAAATGGAATACAAAGCTACGGGCTTCATGAGCATCCCCAGCCAAATAGGAATGAGCCTCATATCTCAGAGCAATTGTGTATAAAAATGTGAAGAAGTCGCATGACAGCGCATCTCCTTGCCGACATCCGGTACACATTTCAAAGGGCTCGGAAGCTCTGGAGCTGAACTGCACGGTGCACCGAGTGATCAGTTTTCCTAGTATTTTCGCGGTTAATAAGACTTTACTATGAAATAAGACGAGTTTTTTAATTTAATAAGATAGTGGGTATCTATTTGAAACTCGCTGGTCTTCTCCAGGATTTAGCGTAAAAATTTGGTTAATAGCCGATTTGATGAGCCGGAAGCCAAACGGGTATATGTCGATTAGTGCGGTGCAAAACGGTTGTTTACGTTCACACAATACACTGGATAGGATCTTTTAAACGACTTTAAGCAAGGATATAAAGGGTCCGCCATCTAACGTTTTTTTTTTTCAAGTAGTGCTTATTTCGTGAATGGTAACACTTAGCTCATGTCTGATTTGACAGATAATTAGTTTTATCCTTCCGCTGAACGAATATGGTTGTGTATACGCTTGAACAACGCTTCGCTAAGTGGGCCTGCGATCGACTTACAGAAGATGCCGATTTTGCCAAAAAAATCATCTTTTCAGATGAAGCTCATTTTGATCTCTTCGGGTATGTAAACAAGCAAAATTATCGCATTTGCGGCACAGAAAACCCGCACGCATACATTGAAAAGCCGGTGCACCCAAAACGAGCCACTGTTTGGTGCGGATTTTGGTCCAGAGGCATAATTGGGCCATTTTTCTTCGAAAATGAGCAAGGAGTGGCCGTTACAGTCAATGGCGATCGTTATCGGGCCATGTTGAACGAATTTTTGTTCACAAAAATTGAAGAGGAGGATATTGGCAACATTTGGTTTCAACAAGAAGGCGCTACGTGCCACACAGCCGAAGCTACACTCGATGTTTTGCGCCCTGTTTTTGAAGATCGCATTATCAGCCGCAGAGCTGATGTCGTTTGGCCACCTCGGAGCTGGGATTTGACACGGTTGGACTATTATTTGTGGGGTGCCGTCAAAGATAAGTGTTACGCCGACAAGCCAGAGACAATTGACGCTTTAAAGGACAATATTCGTGAAGCCATTGGTGAAATACAGCTGCACACAATCGATAATGTGCTTAAAAATTGGACCGATCGTGTAGGCTACTGCATGGCCAGCCGAGGCAGCCATTTGAATGAAATTATTTTCCATTATTAACCGGAAGGATTGTACTTTCAAATAAAAAAAGAAATTTGACAAAATATTCAGTAGTTTTTTTTATAGCATTTTCAAAAAAAAAAAAAATTATTTGGCGGACCCATACATATCTCTGTAGTTACGAGTAGTTAGAGGTAGGATCACCTTTTTGTGAATGAGACATATAGAGATGATATTTCAGTCGTCGGGCATGCATTCGTCATCCCAAATTCTACAGGTGATCTGGTGCATGCTCCCTACCAGAACATCGCCTCCAGCCTTGATGGCAATCCATCCGAGCCTGCGGACTTGTTGCTAGCTATGGATACTTCTTCAAGGCTGGGAAGGGGGACAACTTCGTCGACTGGAGGCGGGATCTCTTCCCCACTACCACTCTCTCTTCTCCATGGTCGATAAGCAGCCGCTGGAAATGCTGCTTGAAAACATCGATTATTCCCTGTGGATTGGTAACAAGATTGTTCTCGCAATTTCGAAGAACCAGGATGCCGCTTTAAATTTTGCTGCGAGGCTTTTAACTTTTTTGTAAAAGGCTCTTTTTTTTTGTTAATTTCTGTTAATTTTATTTCTAGTATATTTTATCAATTTTTATTAGCAGATCTTTTCTTCTCGTTTCATATCTAAAAATAGCAAATTTTACTGGACATCATAATTTTCAAGAACTACCGTCTCCCCAGACTCTACTAGCGAGGATAACTAAAATCTAAGATTTATGCCATGAAAACGCCATCCATTTGCGTTCTAAAAATCAACATTCGCCGGGAAATAAGGAAAATGTTTTTCTAGAGTCTGCGGAATGGAGTTAAAATATACCCGCGGTTCGGAATACCAGTCGTAAGGGCAATGTGGTCACCTCGTATGACTTACATAAAGGGATCTCTGTCCTATGAAAAAAATTACAGAGATAGGCGTGACGACTCTGCACTACGGTCACTCACATCACTACAACAACGCTCTAAGCACTACAACAACACTCTAAGCACTACAACAACAACACTCATAAGCAACAAAAGTCGTTGACATAATTGCATGTTAAATATGGCTGGTCTTAATTGGGTAAGCAGCGACTAGCTACATGAAACGGACGCAGCTTGTTGAGACCGGGTGCTTTCCAAACAGCACTCAATGAAAGTATTGTTGTAAGTATAAATCGGATATCTCAGCATTACAAGAAGTTGGACTTTCAAACGGAGCAACCGTTAAAGACGGATACAACGACTGAATGTGGATGGGCAAATACTTCTGAACCAACAGCGTTATACGGATGATAAAGGCGGTGTAATGAAATGTCCGATAATTTATAATCCTTCGTTTTGAAAATCCTAGGGTAGGAAGTAATATAAAGATCAACAATAGCTAAACTAAAGTTCTAAAACTTGAAGCCCTGGAAAATAGTGAAGAGACCACACGTACGAGATATCAGACTCTATGAAAGGAAGTCAGTCGTTTCCTCCAGGATCAAAAACGACAATTGCAAACGAAAAAGTGAGCTATAATTCAGGAAGAACGTGCGACTAAAAACACCAAAGGGGCAGTATATGTAGAGCTAAACCTTGTACGATGAGGAAATCAGGATTTATACGTTGGGAGTTTTCTCTAGTTTTCGAATACGAAAAAATTACAGACCACATATTTCGATAAACTGCTTATGTACATGTATAGCAGGCAGCAATGGAAAACGCTGTTATCCACAACAGGAAGAACTACCAATCATCGAAGAAGTTAAGGTAAGGCTAAGGCAATCAGAGAATAAAAGTGTAGTTTCAGGAGGAATCGTTCGACGAGTGACCAGATTATCACCATACGAAAGCTGCAACAGCTTTTCCGGTGCTCCCAAATATTCGTAGATTTTAAAAAGGCATTTGACTCATTAAATCGTTCGAAAATTAGGTTATGAGGTTGGGGGTCTCGGAAAATTGGTCAAACTGATGCAAGTATACCCAAAGGGAAAGAAAGGACTAGTTAAAGTAGTAAATATCTTATCTGAAACATTGGAAGCTCGTGTAGGGCCAAAACTAGTAGACGCCTTGTCACCACTTGTTTTTAATCTGGCCCCGGAATACGTAATGAGATCCCTTCCCTAATCCTTAATGAAATCACATCCGCTCAAGCTTACGCTGACGATCTGGACCTGCTGGGAGATAGTGAGGAAGAGAAATGTAGAAATTCTATTACTGTCAGGAAACCACGTAGGTTTAGGAGTAAATGAAGAGAAAACCAAAATACATACTACATATATGATCTCTGGCCGACTTGTATCGTTCCAAGCCTCGCACCTGGTTGTACTCCATCAGCGGTTTGAGAAAGTGGACCAATTTAAATACCTGAGAACTGTATGGCTTTCAAGATCCACATAAAGATCGGAATAAATAAATGGCTCTATGTGGTTAGCTCGTGCGTCCTCGCGATTAAGGAATTATTCAAAACACCTTTTATGATTCGCAATGACAAAATCCGCATTTATAAAACAGTAATGATGCTAGAGAGACTGTAATGATGTAACCTTAACGTTAATAAAGAAAAACCGAAACCTTTCAGAAACCCTCAGAAGACAGACTGGAATCTTTTCTCAAACCTAGTTGCCAACAGGTTAGAACCGTCACAAGCCACCACTAATCCTGATCCAAATTACATTGAGAATTCAGTCGAAAATCTTGTGAGAATTCTGAAAGCGGCTTTCAACAAATCTTGTCCTTTGCAGCGTGCTCGCAGGAAGACCAGCGCAGTCTGGTGGACCACAGAGCTAAAGCAACTCAGGACCAGGACCCGAACTCTATTCAATAGAGCAAAGATCTCAAACAGAACCGAAGATTGGAATAAGTACAAATCCAGCTTCAACGAATACAAGAGCAAAACAAGAGCAGCAAAGTCTAAATCCTGGCGGGAGTTCTGCGAATCAATAGAGGATCTCAACGAAGCTGCAAGACTCAGAAAGATCCTATTCAAGGACCCCTGCGTCCCGGGATTCATCCTTAAACCAGATGATTCTTGGATAGAATCCAGTCAGGAATCCCTAGAACTGCTGACTGAAACCCACTTCCCAGGCTGTAAAACCCCTGAAACCACAGTCTCCTTCGAGACGACGGTTCACACAACTGAAGAAGTAATAAACAAGATTATCACAACGGATAAAGTATCATGGGCAATAAATTCGTTCAAACCCTTTAAATCTCCGGGGCCGGACGATATCTTGCCAGCGATGCTTCAAAAAACACAGACCCACACTGTACCCCACCTCGTAAGCATTTTTTCCAATTGCCTGCGCGCGGGGTACATCCCAACAGAGTGGAAAGAAATAAAGGTAATTTTCATACCTAAGGCAGGTAAACCAATCCATACTGCCACAAAGGACTATAGGCCAATTAGTCTCTCGTCGTTTCTATTAAAAAAACTTGGAGAGACTCCTTGACCTATACATCAGAGGACTCATCAACTCACGCAATTTATGCAACACTCAACACGCCTACCAAAGGCAGATCAGTGGAAAGTGCTCTGCATAGTGTTGTCCGTGAAATTGAGAGCTCGCTGAACCTAAAAGAGTTTACAATGGCAGCCTTCCTCGATATAGAGGGGGCCTTTAACAGTGTATACACAGAGGCCATAATAACAGCTCTAGAGGACATAAAAGTAGACAAATCCATTGTAAGCTGGATTGAAAATATGTTGAAGAACAGAATTATCAATGCAGACATTGGACACAGCTCTATAAGGAAAGTGACAACTAGAGGCACACCACAGGGGGGAGTTCTCTCCCCCCTACTGTGGCTTCTTACAGTTAACAAAATCCTCAGAATCTTTATGGAGAAAGGCACAAAGACAATAGCGTTCGCGGATGACCTAGTTATCTTGATAAAAGGTAGATTTCTACCAACTATATAGTGAACTAATGGAATCTGCGTTGAGGGAACTCTTTTCGTGGGCAAGACAGAACGGTCTGAGAATAAACCCCCAGAAAACCGAGCTGGTCTTGTTCACCAGGAAAAGGAAAATTCCGATATTTGCTCCCCCAAAGTTAGAGGGCACTCCACTCAAACTCAAAGCGGAAGCCAAATATCTAGGCATCATTCTTGACTCCAAACTCTCCTGGAAAAGGAACCTGGCGGAAAGAATGAAAAAAGGATTGAACGCTTTTTATGCATGCAAAAAGACCTTCGGAAAAAGATGAGGCTTGCAACCGTACATCATTCACTGGATGTACACAGACCCATTTTAACTTATGGGGTCCTAGTCTGGTGGACTGCTAGCAGCATAAAAAGCTATATGAACATGCTCAACAAATCACAAAGGTTAGCAGCTGTTTGTACAACGGGAGCCATGAGAAGCACGCCGCAAGCAGGGTTGGACATGATTCTTCATCTCCTCCCTTTGGATCTATTCATAAAAGGCTACGCCGCAAAGAGCGCTCTCAGACTAAGAGACTCCTCTCTGTGGAAGCAAGCCAACTATGGACATGCGGCCATACTTAAGATAATAGACGACTTGGGAAGGAAACATGGTTTTAGTAGCCTCGCAGCTACGACCGACTAAATGAGACTCTGAACTTACGAGTTCCAAATGGCCTATTAGAATAAATATAAAAATTATAATAAGAAAGATGATATACGTTACATACCTCCTAAATAAGAAACTATAGGATTCAAGATGTGGTCTGCAAAAGCATCTATAAGAAGGTGAGTAATCATCTTGGAAAATTGTGTTTCTATCTTTTCTGTGGAAGACTTTTGATATAATGGCTTTATTTTTGTCTGCATTCCCTGGATCATCATCTCTATCGTGGGAAGAGTAGAATCGTACACATATCATTCACCTCGTCTACGACGAAGTTGCGAAAGCCATCGTGCCCTATAAGATTAAGGTTAGTTTTCTCCGAAAATATGACTTTTTTTTATAATTCGTGCAGGCTCAAGAGTGTACGCTCTTTTGGTGTTTTTCACACAATCTGGACGGGGTGCAGATGGTTTGTGTCCAAGAAATCCGTTCACTACTCTCCGGGGGTGGTTGTCCTAGATAAGATTTTTTAAGAGATTCGACTGAATTTGTCGCGTTGGTTGTAGTTCACAGTAATTGATTTGTTTCCATTTCATTATTGGAAATGTACACAGAGAGTATGAATTTTGAAGTGATCTTATGCTGCAAATGTTATGCCTTTATCAGCATTTTTTGAACATCTCTCATTCTCAACTGATGTTGTTGCACAGTTTTTCCGTATAGGAATTGTTCTTGACTACGGACGAACTTGAATTACAGACCTTCGGCTCAACAGTCCGTGATGATTACCATTGCACCATGACCACACCCATAACGTCTAGACTTGCCCGAAAATATGACATTTAACCATCCGGACATTTCTTGGTCAGAAGTGGCTTTTTTGGAGGCTTATTTGTCCTCCAAATCTTCCAGCCGAGATTGCAGGTCTCGTTCAGATATTCATTTTAAAAGGTTACTTAGTTCAGTTCTAATTTGGACTGCATTTTCAAAACGATCTCAAAATTCTTAGATTCTCTTAGTTCCCAAAATATTTAGAAGTTCTTCAAAACAACCCAATTTACTCAAACTCGAATTTGAAACTTGCTGTGTACGCAGATATGGTGAAAAGTTCTCGGCCTGTAACAGAGATGGAGTACCAGTCAGCGAAGTTATATGTTTCACACCTGGGTGCACGTGTCATTAATTCGTCTGGCAACTTACAAATTTTCATTTTTGCAGCAGACGTCTTCGGTGTTTTTCGTTAAAATGGATAAGTTTGAATATCGGGAGGTTATAAAATTCTTCGTTTCTTGGTTTCACCCAGGAAAGTCACCCGAAGTTGAAAAAACTTTACAGGGACCGTAAATTGAAACGTGGTCGCATATCCCTCGACGATGACCCACGCGAAGGTCGGCAAAACCCACAAGCACGACGGGAACCGTCGAAAAAGTGCATGATATGGTGTTGGACGATAGGCGAGTGAAGGCGAGTGAGATAGATAGTGAGATAGGCTGTGGGAATATCGGAAAAAAAGGGTGCGATACATTGTGCACAAAGAATTTGGGATACCAAAGCTCTGCGCAAGATAGGTGCCGCATTTGCTGAATGCTGATAAAGAGGAAATGCTCAAACGATTTTCGCAGTAATTTTGGAACCGATTCAATAGACATGAGACTTGCCCCACCAGTACGCGCCAAAAACGAAACAGCAGTCCAAGCAATGGATAGAAGCCAATGGTTCAGCGTCAAAGAAAGCGAAGTCAATCGCATCTGCTAGTAAGGTTATGTCCAACATATTTTGGAATGAAAAAGGGTCCTTACAGCGAGAAGAGGCCTGACTTTAAGAGGAAAAATAACATCATTCACCAGGATGCGTTGACGATGGGAAAACCGTGGGATTCGGGGTACGATTTAAGCGGTCTTCCCAGCTGTCCTCCTGACTTGGCACCCTCAGACTTCCAACTGTTCCCAAATTTGAAGAAGTGAGAGGCCGTAGATGAATATTTTCTCAGACTATTAGACATTCACCTCCGAGAAGGAATACTGATGTTGGCGAAAGTCTAGACCAAGCTTGATGAAGTCAAGGGAAATTATGTAGAAGAATAAAATATTTTTTTTGTAGCTGAGAATCACAGTCTTCCATTGTCAGGCCGAGAACTTTTCACTTTTTTAAGTTGGCCGTAGAAAAAAATCATAACATTTTGAAGCTCAAGTGAATAAAGGTAGATGAATCAACCTTTGCGACTCGACCTGGATGTGATTAAATGCTTGCCGGTATGATCTACCAAGTGGATTCGTTTTTTTTTTTAAGTCTTCAACAAGCAGAGACTCCAGCCAATCTCCCCAAATATTTCTGGAGATTAGAATCAATAGACTTGGATTGAACTTAAATATTATGTTCCATCGGCCCTCCCTTAGACATGACTAACACATGCCTTAAATCGTATTATACGTAACCAGTTACGTGCAGACTCACTAAATGGGAGTGTGATTCTAGGATATAGTCCTCTTCATTTGAACCTACTCTATGCCACAAATATGCATGCCGAAATGATCACAAGTCTCCCTTCGTACTTAGCCCTAATTCATCTGACCTATGTATCTCTTGCAATCCGATTTCATCAAATTTATTTTCGTTTATTCCCTGCTTTTTGCACTTCCAAATCCATTACAACTTCTGCACTCGGTGTATCTTGTCTTACCCAGGCTGCGAGGCAGTATTAAAACGATACTCTTAGTCCAAAAAACTATGAAAACGACAAATGCATTTCCTTAAATCAATAATTCAAAAAAAATCCTTTACTCGATTTCGCGTCACCGGATGAATGGCATTCGCCATTTTCTTAACCCAACCAACCAACATTGTACCAATGAATTTCACCCTGAGCTGATTGATAGCCTGGACAACAAATCGATTAAAACTTTAGCAATTATAACCAATACGTGATGAAGAGATACACGTTCACATCGCGCGCTTCGTGCACATAGTGGCCCGCGCCCGCGCCAACACCGCACCATCGTCACACCACTCCAGAAAACTCTACCTGTCCATACGTATTTTAAGTCAAGCTAAAAAGTTCAGAAACCCAGGAGGCCATTACCCACAATGGTCACCGTTATTTATGTACATTTCATTGTCCCGCTCGTTGGTCCTCTTCAACTCCCCGTCCGACACTTTTCATCCTCCTGTCGCCCATCCGTTTCGCCGCCTCGCGTCATGACCCTCTTCTTCCGAAAACTGTTTATTTTGCTTTATCCTAAATCGTATATTTTTCATCTTCGTGCTCGGACTGAACACACCGCTGATTCCTCATCCTCCCTTCCGCTTCAGCCCACACCAACAGCTGAATGTGTACGAGTATATAAAAAAAAAAACAAAACTTCTACGTCCTTCACGTGGAAAGTCTCAGCATCAGCAGCAGCAGCAGGAATATCAGCGCGACTGCGGCCATCACCCCATAAAGGGGTTGAAAGTCAGCTTGGTACCGCGAAACACGACAACTCGAATCTCACCCGCCCCGCTAGTCCATTCCACTCATTTCTCGAGAGCCGATAGATGGTCCTTGGTGATTCTGGTGAGCTTATTTATCCGTCGTCACGTCTCACACTCACACTAGGTCGCGATGTTCCCCTTTTCATTCAGAAAAATTCCACCTGCATGTATGGGTAGTGGATTTCGCATACGACCGAGTATATAAGAAAGCGGGAAAACTGGAGAAACGTTAGCAAAACGATTGCGCACTAAGAGCTAGTGCGGTAGATTGTTCTCTTCGAGATCATTCTCTTTTCCAGTGGAACATGGGTACGAGTTCTCTGCCGATTCTGCAATAATGGGGCTCCTTCCTGGTTAGAAGTACAATGAGGATTCCTTGGGATTATGTTTTATTTTGAATTGGTCAGACGAGGATAATTGGTAAATAGATGAAAGCTCTTCCGGTTAATTGCATTAAAGTGAGTCAGATTGCGCCCCAGTTGGAGCAGACTCCATCAAGTTTAAGTCATTTTTGAGATTTATGTAGACCTAAGTTCCGTTGATGGCACATATCAAAGATAGCAAGGTACAGCAGAATTACGGCACGGCTACATATACATACTTGAAGAATCCAGCTGCAGAGTCTGGATTCCTTTTGGGAGCCACTTGGTACCTTGACATCGGTTTTGACTGATGTAAATGTAAATGTGCGGGTCAAGAAGGTCGAGAGGCTTTAGAATATGCTCCTCAAAGGCGTATATTCGATCACTGATCCCGAGGAAAGGCTCTCAGAGCTCAAAGAGTTCGATCACAGAATAAATAGTATTTATTCTGTGGTTCGATAGAGACGATCTCAAACTTGTAGGAGTCAAGCCGTTCACAATGGCGCGGGTCAAACGGAAAAAGCGCGTATTACCCTTCTTCCTGGTCAAGTTCGACCCAATAGCAAGCTGGAAAATCTGTAAATGGGAGAAATTAAGAAGGCATTTTGCAATTCATCGGCTGCCAAATGCCAAAGGTTCGACGCAAAGTCGAACTGATGATGCGTTAAGGGTGCAAAAAAACACAGGAACGAGGAATGCGACCTGACCCAGGACAAGGTTGCAGATAACGAGCAGTTCGACTGCGAGCTCTGTTGGGACCGAGGACATCCTGCAAATCATCGAGAACGTCCAAATTTCCAACACAAAAAAAATCAAATCTGGCTCGTAAGCAGAAGGCTGAGGAGAAACGCCCAGGTGGTCTGCAAATTCCAGTCGTCACACCGCTAATAACCTACGTTATAATAACCTTGTTACTGCGCTTAATTCTGCTCCAAGGGCAGACCGGCCAGCTCCAACAGCAGATCGATCAGCAGCCGACCCAGGTGGACTGAATCTACTCGCTTCTGCCGGGCCTAGTGCAGAGAGCCCCTTAAAGATCCTGTCGATGAATGCGAATCCACAGTTTAGGATTGAGCGAAGAGCTCTACTTTTCAACTTGTTACAGGACGAATGCCCCGATGGTAAGGGGAACAAAGCCAAACCAGAAGCAGAGAAGGCAGAAGGCAGCACACTCGAATATTATGTGACTTGCAGTTTCCTCGTCATCCAGATAGAGTCGACACTTGTTTTCAGACGAGAGGTTTATTTTGTTGGGATGATATCTCAGATTACAATGTCCCGAAGGGTAGCTAACCAGTCTTCTTATGTCTTCTTATATCAGCTCTATTATATTTCAGAATATTGATAGAGTGTTTGTTCAGGGGCCGTATGAATCTCTTCGATTATCGGGGTCCTTGAACGCGGTTTTAAAAGTGCAGATGTTACGAATTTTCCTACTTTTCTAAGAGAAAATTTATCTTCGTCTTGGGGATTTCCCAGAAAGATTCTGCACCTATGTAGCCTTCACTGGATATTTTCCTAGCGAGTTGGTCGGCGATTCCGTTGCCCTTTATGGCCTTGTGCTCTGGCACCCACCCGAGTTCGACCTTGTTTCTTTTGGCTATGTCCTGCAGGGCAAATTGGAATTTATTAACGGATTTTGAGTTCGTGCTGTACGAGCTCCACGCTTTGAGCGTTGTTTTAATGTCTGAGAGTATAATAATGGTTATACCTCTTACGCCAGTCTCTAAGTTTAGGTTGACGCTCGTCAGGATGGCATATAATTTAGCTTGGAACTCGTCCCAAGGGCTCTCAATATTTTCAGATTTGGTCCAAAAATGCCAGCGCCAACACGGGAATTTTGGCCGAACTCATGGTCTCTGTCGTCGTACGGTGCGCACAGATGAGAAGGGAAGTGCTGTGGCCAAGAGTGTGAGACTCAATCCACTAATCAACTCGCCATCGATCTCAACAGCTCAACATTTCACGCACTAGCCCGAGAAGAATTCTGCACAATCTCGGATTATTGGCTTACAAGGTCCAATTGATTCAGTAATTGTAGGCGCGCGACCATCTGCTTCGTTATCACTTCGCAGTTTGGCCCTTAAGCAGCTCGAATTGGACAACGATTTTGGGCGGAAGATCATATTTTCTGACGAGGTGCAGCAGATGGTTTGTGTCGAAGATGTTCGTTCACTACTCTCCGGGGGTGGTTTTCCTAGATAGGATTTGAGAGATTCGACTAAATTTGCATTGGTTGTAGTTCACAGTAAATCTTTTGTTTCCATGTCATTAAGGTGTTAAATTGGAAATGCACACACAGAGTATGAATTTTGAAGTGATCTTATGCTGCGAGTGTTATGCCTTCGTCAGCACGTTTTTGATCATTTCTCATTCACAACTGATGTTGTTGCACAGTTTTTCCGTATAGGAATTGTTCTTGACTATGGACGGACTTGAACTACAAACCTTTGGCTCAACAGTCGGTGATTGCACCACGACCACCCGCATCTGTTACTGTCGAGAAACCAATGCGTCCACAGAGAGTGACAGTTTGGTGCGGATTGTGGAGTGGTGGCATCTTAAACCATTTTTCTTCGAAAATAAGGCTGGGAACAACGTTCCGGCCAACGGTGGCTGTTACACAGCCTTGTTGACCGACTTTTTTTTAACGAAAATTGAAGCCATGGATTTGGACGCCATGCCACACAGCCCATGCCACAATCGACCTTTTGTGCACCATATTCTCAAATCGTGTTATCAACCGTCTTGGCGATGTCAATTTACGCTTTTGAGTCGTTTTGACTTTTTTTTTTGCAAGGAACTCTGAAGGACCGATGTTATGCCAACAATCCGGAAACGAGTTAAGCACTTAAGGCCAATATCATCTAAGCAATCCGTGAGCTACAGCCCGAAACCAAACAAGGCCTTGGAAAATTCGGGTGATAGAATGCGCTACTGCGAAGCCAGCCGAGGCTTTATATAATGAATGGGAATGTTTGTTCTTACTAACAAAGCTATAATACATGGAAAGAATTTGAATTTGTTCATTTTATCGCATTTTTAAAAAGAAACTTGTATCTGGCCCATCCTGAACAAGGTGGCGCAAAATTAATCATCAAATTTTGTTTTTGAATTATTTGTTTACTATATAATAAAAGAGTAATTTTGAGCGATGCAGATCTTCATTTGGATCTTTGCAATTTTTCCTACTAAGTAGAAAAGGTGATATCCGGTACATTTGTACCGATTTTATCGCATTTTCCATAACTTTCCGCAATATTCCGGTGATAGGTGTTCGCATTCTTGTCGAACAATCTCCTTAAGGGCTGCGATTATCTGAGGCTTGTTGGCATAGGCCCTCGACTTATAGTAGCCCACTTTGTATATAAAGTATAGAGTCAAGTTGCTCGTAACGGATAGTCCGTCGTGTTCTAGGACGGGCTCCTATCTGGATCTCATGCTGCTTGATCCTCGACTGGCTTTGGCTGATACGAACGAATGGTCTACTAACTGTTTACGGACCTTCGTATACGACAGTGACCTCCTTGCCTCCTTCCCACCGTCCAATACGAATGTGTCAGACAATAAGATTGATAGGACCTTCAAATAAATGGATAAAAAATTAAACGATACCACGCCAACGACATTACAAATGAATATCGAAACGCAACAATCGACGTACTGCACAGACAGAAAAGTAGACTCCTGACAAGACTCAAACTCTTGTACAGGCGGTTTACCGACAGACAAAAATAGGAGGTCAGGACACTGAAGTCACTGATTAAAAATCTCCAACAGTTGATCAAGGAAAATTACAGAATATCTGTAAGTTTGTATTGGAACAATTGAATTCGTGCTGTAAAGTCCAATAGCGCGAGTATGTTCCCGCAAATAAATAAAATATTTCGGAGAAACAACAAGAGTGCAGAGTGACATTTATGATCTTTAGCTTCCTAGAGCGTCGAACAACGCTTGCTACCACCAGTCAGCATCGATGGAGGGAGCGCCGTCCTAGATGACGACTTTTTAGCGATCGTGAATTCTCAGCAGAAGATGGCGACAGTAGGGGCTATTTTTCACTAAGGGTACAAGAATGATAGCATTCGCACAAACCATGACTTGAAAAACAGAGCCCTACTTCATAACTTCTACCTTCGAACTTATATTGATCATTGGTGATCAGTGAATCTTGGTTTTACCAGGCTCTATGACTATTACATGGCAAATAATGTTCATTTCGACGGGGGATCTTCAGATGATCTTCTACTTCTACCCAAATATTTGAAATAAGAAATGAATCGCAATCGATACGATCCTGTTCAGCATTTACCTGAGTGATGTGATAGCTTCTCTTCACCATTCAAGAGCGTGTGCGGACGTTTTAATCGCGTAAAGATCAGACCCAACGATCGATATCGTTATCATTCTCAGTGTGATTCCAAGAATATTCTATTAAAAATCAGCTACCAGAAATCAGAATCTATTTTATTCAGAATGCCTCTGTCTAGGGCGTCTCGGGACACTAGAAAAAATTGGACCAAGTTCTCAGTTTTTGGGCTGGACTGGCGAATTGGCTCTGGCAAGGTGGCTAGTTCATGGCAGCCAACTTGATTTCAGAGTTTTCGATATTCTACTATATAACCTTAATCAGACCCAGATTGCCTATGGACGTTCCGTATGATTCAGTGTGAGAACCAGCTTAATGGAAAGGATTCGGGTGTTTGAGAGACATGGCTTTGGGTTTTTCAATAAGGACGGGTAGATGTTGAAACGGCATAAAACAACCTGTATGTGAGATATTAACAAAGTAATTTTTTTGATTGTAAGGCCTATGCATACATGATTATATGAAATATAATCATTTGAATGTTCACCTGGGCTTTTTTCGATGGCACGGATCCCAGTGGTCCTATTATGTACGACTCTTCCGCATAGACCTGGCTGAATTTGAGCGATGTCCTGTGTTATGTTTACCTTAAGGGTATCGATCGATTGTGGTTTATTCGCATAGACTGCGACTTCAGGAAACATCACAAGAAGAAGTCTAGCGGGGTCAAATCGCATGACCTTGGTGGCCAATTCACGTCACCTCTGCGATAGATAACCTTACCCTCAAATCGTTCATGCAAAATGCCAATCGTGGCGTCCGCTTTGTGGCACGTAGGGTCGTCATAGATGTCATCTCGGTCCATATGATTCACTTCGGGCCATAAGTCATTGGTTATCATCATTCTGTAGCGCTCGCCATTGGCGGTGACCGCCTCGCCAATATCGTCTTCGAAAAAGTAAAGATCAATGAGGCCCCGGCCCAAAATCCACACCAAACGTTAACTTTCGGAGGATGAATTGTCATCTAGTGAACCTAGTGTTGGTGAGTGTCGTCCCATTCGCTTAAGATGATTTTTCGGCCAAATTTGGGTCCACTTCCAAAAGCTCCGAAGCCCACTCAGCAAACAAACGGCGGGCGTTATCTGTGGTTATGAACTTTCAGCTTCTGAACCACAAAATTCGCCAAGCTGAAGACTACGAAAGGCCGAATTCGAGGAATCGACTGCCTAAGGTTCTTTCGTACACTTTCACGGATCGCAATGATGTTCTCGGCCGAATCGGCCGTCTCAAACCTTAAAGAGTCTGTGAAGGCCACCCAGTCTACCGTAAAATGTACGCAACGCGCGCAACGTTTGTACCAACCAACACTCATTTCGATAATTAAGTTTTATCATTTGGACGGTTCAATCGTGTAACTTGAAAAACAAGCCCTTTACAAGGGCTATAAAGCTTAATCCAAAGATCGGAGAAATGTCGTCTGATAGCATTAACTTTTTGGTGACTGGAGTGGACTGCGTTAGTGGTACCTTTGGCTCCCATAACTTCTTCAAGGAAAGCTTCAAGGCTTACATTAGGTTAGGTTAAGGTAGGTAGGCGGGTTTTGAATAATTTTAATTAAAATAAAAATAAAAAGTTTTTTTAAGTCGTTTAAATTATTTAAGCTAGTTTTAAGCATTTTTGTCCAGACTTAAATTGCTTGTTTTGTACGTAGCAGGTAGTTGTGACGGTCGTAAAATCGCCGAAATGCGCGAAAAACATTTCTCACCGAACACGAATCAATTAAAATTCAATCATTTATTAGCATTGTTCGGATGTAAATCTTGGTGACTTGTTCAAATGTGCGTCCATCATAAAATGGCAATGCTAATTGAGCATTATTGATTTTACCATATGCCTCGAATCATGTACTAGCTGTCCAAAACGGAACACCGGAAAACCAAAAAGCAAAAAAATCAACCTTCGACTCTTAGTTATGGCTTATGCAGAGGATGTTGCTTCAGCCTTTAACCTCTCAAAGACTCGGAGTAACAACTAGTCTCTCACCAAAAACAAAAAAGAATCCTTCATCGGTCTCTAACAAGCTAGTTAACTAAGTAAACATGTCTTTCTGGCTCAGTCTAGGTACAATTAGTGCTGAAGTTCCGTTTTGATATCACGCTTTGATCTAGGTTGTAACTGGATGTTTAGAGGATGTTCTGAATAAAAAAAATAATTTCAATGACCTGCCTGTTGTAGGATTCGAACCCCGTCTCATCAGCGTCAGACTCAAACCACTGAGCGACGGTGCTCTTAATTTAACAATAATCCTGAACCGTGAAATATGTGCTTAAATCCTCTATTTGACTTAGGTATTACAGTGTTTCGAGCCTTGTTTTTAGCTTCGGATAGTGCAGTGTAATGGATGACTCAAGTTGAAGGGTCAGGTGTTGGTCCCTACTTTAATTTAGTCGAATTTTGCACAAAATTTGTTCGACAGCTTGAGTAACTTTAAGGAGCCAAGGGGTACACTCTCTTATTCAGGTTAAGGCTTTACCGATGATGCGTTTGCCTAATATTTTCCCATTATCACTTTAAATAAAGGAGTAGGACAAAAGGAGTATCCATCGTTTAAAAAAAACACAAATTGCAAAATCCCGTCAGCCAACAACGGCGAAGAGAACAGGCATCCTCTCTTCAACCGCTCGCTTGCACGAGTATCTATCTTCTTAATTGCAAAATAAGATCTAACCAAATCCTTCGTAGACTTGTTCCTTCTTTTTCATCTTCTTCCTTCCCCAATCCGTTGTGTCAAGTGCTTACACCGTTACTCTGCAAGCACGTGCATTAGGATCCACAGAGAAGCAAAAAAACAAATAAAAAAAAAACCAAAATAGAGGGAAATCCGTCTCTCGGATCTCTCTTGTTTTGTATACTTTCTACTTCCAGGCATAGCACATGGGACAGGGTGGCAACTTCTCCAGGTTGCAATGCTTTTTGGGGAATTGCACGGTTTGTAAAAAAAGCCACTATCCATTCACTGCAGGTATAGACTAAGAGAATCGATGGAAGAGAACTGCGACTTTCCAGTTCCAGCTCTCAAGAGCTGAGATAAACAACTCTAATCGGTCTAGTAGTGGTGGTTTCACACCATAGCACTGCGCAGTCTTATATACCATCATCAACCTGGTAGCAGTTGATGATCCTACTGCTATAACACTACGGTGGTGGATGGTGGCGCTACCAGTGTATATATATATCCGCCTCGTTCTCAATCTTTCTCTCTCTCTTACGCATATATGACATTTGTACACACAATACACACAGTACACACTGGATTTGCCAGTTGAAAGGGGTGTGGGTTGTGACAGCGAGCAAACGAGTGAGCGAGTGAACGAGCGGCTGCTTAGTTTGAATGGAACGAATTCGTGAAAGAGGGTGGTTGCGGTGGTGGTGGGCTCAGGCTGATGATAGTCTCAGGTCTCAGCACCTTTAGCGGGGCCCAAGCCACTCAGCGCAACACAACATACAGGCAGTGAAGTAGTCGGGGCAAAAAAACCAAAGAAAAAAAAAAGAAAAAATTTATGGAAGAGCTGAATAGAGGAGGAATAGAACAGAGCGCTACCGGTGGCCGGTCGTGCAATCGTTTCCATGGGCTTTCGAGAGGGTGATACAAAATAATAGCCGTAGCCAGCCGTATAGCCGTGGCTGTCGATGTCGCTGTTGGTTTCGTCTCCGCCTCCACCTTGGCCCGATGCCGCTGTCCTATCTCTCCCGCACAACTTGCAACTGTGAGACTCCAGTCTGAGACTGAAACTGAGTTCGAGACTGGAGTAGTGGAATAATAAAGAAATGAGTGAGTGAGTAAGCGGTGGATGAAGAGCGCGCAGAGTGGATCGAGGTACTGTGGAAGAAGAAGAACATGAAACATTGGCAGCGGCAGCAGCAGTAGTAGAAGACGAAACACAAAAGAAGAAGAGTGGCTGACTAGTGACTGGCGACCGTGGTGTGTGGTATACTGTGTGTGCTGTTTAGCCGTGCTTTGCTACACACAGAGCGTATTGTTCCATTGGCCATACGCGAAATATTTAGATGCATACGGGCTGTCGCGTTGTGAGGACGTGTTTTCGCCGATGTTCCCGGAGTGAATTCAACCTGCTATAAATAATTGATAATCCTGTTTACATACATTCGCGTTCGCACACACAAACCCACATATATACATACACGGATACTCGCTACATATGTATACCTTATACACATATGAACACTCTCGCTCGCATACAACACAGATAGATAGATAGTATTTGTACACATTCGAAACGGATACACATATGTGGATATATAGAGCATTGTTGTAATTATCTGTGCGATGTGGTTATCGCCACTCTAGTACAACTGTGAGGGAGAACAATCGACGGATAATTGGACGACAACGACACGACGAAGACGACGACAAGTATCGCTCGCGCTAGTATCGGACTAGTAAATTGTGACATCACACGCACTACAAGACTCGTCGGACATCGTCGACATTCGACACAACGCAGTAAGGACCTCGATTTCATCTCTTATTCGTCGTCATCGTCCGTTTCGATATATTCAATCGCGAACTGATAACAATATCTTCGAAAAAGATAACACGAAAGGAGGCTGAAGGAAAACGATTTTTTTTTTTAAAAAAACATTTCCGCAGGTGAATGCGTTATCATTCACCTGTTTACGATCTTTATCAATCGGTGCAGATATGTGTCAGTGAAATATCATCAATTTTGTGTTTGTTTTGATTTTTTTTTCATTCGTTCCTTCGTTCGGTTACTCTCTCTTTGTATTTATTGCCAGTGAAGTGTTATCCCGAAAGCCAAATGGGATTTACCCAATTTCAATTCAGATACAGAATATCATAGCACCTCTTACTACCTGTCAACTGGATTTAATTAATACTTAATAGCCTCGATCGTCCTTATCAAGTGGTGTGTGGGCAAGAAGGATATAAAGGATATATTCGAATTCAAGTGACAAATGTGATGCTCATTGGGAGTACACAGATCAGTGGATATTTGTTCCTATTATGTTAAGTTTTTTCAATGTAGGTATATCCTCAATAAAAGATGAATTAAAATTAAGTGAATGACAGTGATTAGACGTAGAGGCATTAGTGCGGATCATAAGCCAGTCAACGAGGATATTTCGTTCAAAGATTTTTATTTTTTTTTATAAACCGCACAACGGAGTGCGGAACTACAATCCTGGAGGACTGTTCGACTGATTTTTGGCTGCAACCATAGACAGATACCGGAAAAATGAGAATCAAAATGCCCGCAGTTCGTATTGCACAAGGTGAGTTCTTGAAAAAAAAAACAAATAACGTGCCTTGTATGCTTTGTGATATCTGTTAACTGGCCCCGTGATTGCCGTGTCTGTTCTCCTCCTCCAATGTTCTGATAAGGAAGTGTTCCTTGTTTTTTTTTTTTTTTTTCTTTTTTTTTGAGGGGGGAGGGCTTCATGTGAAAAACACAGTCAATTACAAATAGGTAATTAAAAAATGAGTCGCGTTGGACGCTTATCTGCGACCAGTACATGACACCAGTACCGGGGTTCACATGTTTGAAGGTTCCGCACGATGCTTTCTATCATTCCTGACGCGCGCGGACCGACCGCGTCTTAGGAAATGAATATTTGTTGTCGGCTCTTGAGAATGTTACTTACCCCCATTGATACAATGAATTCACTCGTCCCGAACGATTAAATATGTCAGCAGCTTGCCTATAACGCAGGGGAGTGGTTGCACCCATAAAGCTATTAGACTCTGATTGTAGAAATATAGAATACACCTTGTATGCGAGTGATTAACGTGATTTTGTTTTTTGTTACCTTTTTAATTACGGCCGAGTACATCAGGTATATAGAGATGCCTTGTTCTGTTTTTTTTTTCTTTAACAATCATTGGTTATCTGATGTTTTACTGTCGTCACCTAGAGTGTGTGTGTTTACGAGGGGGTGGTAATGCCCCTTTTTCAAGAAATGATTTCACCATCTTTCATGAATTAAAAGCTATCTAAACGTAGTTGTCTTTTGATAAGACCGAGTGATAACTCTTCATTTCATTTGATCTACATTTTATACCTCACGTTATCCGGGTATTTGCTAAATGCAAAACAGGTGGATGCCAGATATTGGTGGATATAAAATGTTATTGTTGTTTTGTAGATTATACATGACGAATAGGTTTTTTTTGGTGACTATTGTCATGCAAGTTAATGTGAAATAGCTGATCATGATCGACGGAATAGGAGCTTAGCCAGGTCTTTGTCAACAAACACCATACGGTGATCAAAGGCTAGTTAAACACCGTTGGTTAATTCCATGTATAGCCAGTGATTACTCAAGTGAAAAAGTGGAACATAAGCGTTATATGCTGGTGATATTTGCTTTATAACCCGAAAAAAAGGAAAAGGCTTTTTGAGCTATTTAATAAAACTAGGCTTTTCGATGCTGATAGCTGCAAAATGCAAATTGGAGGCTTTGGATTCTTAAAAAAGGAAAATACGGCGTTTGTCTTTCTATTTTTTATTTTTATTAACGTTCATTTGGAACACGGAGGTTCCGAGCCTCATTGACAACCTTTCGCCAAGTCTCCTCGTCATGAGTGGGCTCCTACTCAAGTTTCCCTGTCCTATTCCATCTCTTCTCCATCTACGAGGGCGGGCTTTCTGATGGTCTTTTTCCCTCGGGTTTTTTTTTTTTTCAATTTATTTTTATTTATTTTTACTTAGAGCTAGCAAAAATGCTTAAACTGACCCTAGACGGACACTCTGCGGAAAACAGGACACATTAACCTATGCCTTTCGACTATATGATTGACTCAAAACAATTTTAAAAAAATTAACTATTAAGTTGAGACATTTTTTTTTTTTTTAACCACAGCATCAGAAATTTTCTTCTTTAATTTAACTCTTCTTCCACTGTCCATTACACTTGCCATGTAACCTGCCCGTCTTCGCGATTTTACTACGCGGACAATGGTTGGTATTATTCGCTTTTTTCTTCGTTCTGTTTTCCACCATCCATAGATTCTCCTTTAGATTCTCTTTTCAAAGACCTAAAATCCGTTTTCCTCCTCCAAGTTTTACGCCCGCAAAGTGTCACAGAATTTCTGAAAAATTTCTTTCGATTTTTATGTAATTTTTTTGCAGTCAATACGGTTCTCAGATTTTTGAACTTGTCCACTTCTCAACACGTTTGGCGAATAGAGTCGGGTTGAATCGATCCAAATCGGCTAGTGTTTGGGTTATACATTTTCAGATGAGGCTTGTGGCTACAATTTTATATTTTTAAACTGAATTTTTAGGAAAGAAATGTTCAAAAAGCTCAGTGAAAAAATTAACAATTTTCAGCATTTTTTTTTTTTTCAATATGTTCCCGTCATTATTGATCAAGCCTCTTAAACCCTGTTTAATGGCTTTTGCCCTTACGGAAGCAATGGATATGATTCCAAAACTTCAAAATAGTTAGTAATCGGAGAAGAGTAAAGCTGGTGAACGATGAAATATTGCTCCAGCTTCAAAAATGTTGACTATGCTTTTTTTTCGCTCTTTTTTTTTTAATGCAACAGTGTCGGGCCATAGATACCTACATACATATAGCTTCTAGCATGCCACATACCCTGCATTTTTTTTTTTTTTCAATTTTAATTTCATTTTTATTCATATTTTGCTTATACATAGCTATCTTGCGCTAGACGAAAATACTTAAAACTAGCTTAATTATCCTTACAAATTTATACATATATTTTACTGACCCTAGGCGGACACTCTGGAACAAACAGTACAACATAAAATTAACATTGTTATAACTAGCTTAAGCTAAGAAAATTTTGTTTGGGTTAAAAAGCTTGGCATATGAGCTATCTAGTCTGTTTTTATCATTCGATGGCTGGAAGCTAATGACTTTTGGTTGTAGTTCAGTTGAGACTTTGAACCTTGCAGGAAGGTTAAGAACAGTAATAGTAAGATCTTCAAGGGCTACTAAAAGTGATCATCCTTTGGTCTACCTCTTGTCTGTGTTCATTTTTTTTTAGTTTAAACAGTCAAATGTCCCTTAAATTTAAAGCAAAAGGCTTTGTTTCCAATTTAATTCAACAACGATCACTTTAGGAATGATCAGTAAATCGGCGATTTGATGTAAATTTAAATTTGAATTTACAAATATTTTAAACGCTCATTAAAATCAAACATGATACACGTCTTACCTCTAAACCCTTCGGGACAAAACCAGTAGATGGTAATGGCTTTTACTCCTTTGCGAACGATGATTTTACAGGTCAGGTAGCAGGATTAGGTGATTTTTGGAAGTGTGTCGAGTGTCTTAGTTTATCACACCTTTATGAACACAATTTTAGAAAAATCCAGATCTGTAGTTTCCCTTATAATTTATAAACCATTGACCAAGACGCAATTTTGGCTTATCTGGCAATGTATGACAAAAATAGGTCGTCTCAAGTCTTCCTCCTGGTTGGTTTCGACTAGAAAAAAACTTTGCAATCCTTCTTCGTGCCAGTAAGAATTATATGAAGCCTTCCGTTTAGACGAATTTCTTCAGAGGTGGGCGTCGAATTTGAAGATCTACCACGTGGGTGACGAAAATCTCCTCTCAAGGTCTTAACCAACATTTTGCGTAAGTCCAAATGTGTAACTGGCTGTTTGTTTCTCTGCCATTTGTAAATGTATGCAACCATTAAACAGATTTCCAGTCCTCAGAAAAATAATTTGTTCCACCATTTCAGTGACTGTCGCCTTATGTTGGACAATATCGATCTGCCAGACTAACGACGCCCATGCATGTGGCAAAATCTCTAACAGCGTTGGGTTTTCGAAACACGATGCCGGAGTACGTGGTATCGTCAATATCGTGACGATCCTCTTACTTTTCCACGCCAAAGTTACATTATTGTTTCTACAATATGCCACCACGGATCTTCCTCCTGGAAGTTATTTTCTCTTGGAATTATATTCTATTAGTTAGTGTCGTCCCTGTCGAATGACACTGGCTAAAAAGTAGGTAGTGTAATACCTACCAGTAAACATGTACCCTTACGTACCTGGAATTTTATTGTATATAAATACATACATAAGTGTAAGGCGATTCATGTTGAACTGGGAGATCTGGCCTTATCAATGTTCCTGTTGTAAAGCTTAGTAAAGGAAAATTCTGAAATTAAACCCAAATTTAAATTTTCCATTTTATTAATTCGAATGCCCCCTTTAGTCGGTTTCTGTGGCTTATATATAATAAATGAAAATCGTATTTTACGACAGATTCACATATTTCTTCGTTGGGTATGAAATAATTCACAAGTCTTGAACTCATTATATAATCAAGGCTATGAGCTGTAAACGGGTTGCATTATATTATTGCTACCTCGTGCCGATACTATTTATACGTGTAATCCCCACGTAGGTAAATCAGTCCGTTGTAAAGGTGTTAGCAAAAAATTTGGTGAGACTTATTAGGTCTGTTGACCAAAATTCATTCATATTGCCCAGTGGTGTTATTCCCATATTTATAATCACTGCAATAAATGCCTTTTCCTTTGTGACACTGGACCATGTTTGCCAGAGCGAACATCATGAAAGCAGCCTTTCCGCTAACTTTTTTGCACCATAGTTGTTGATATCTATTATTACTTGAGGGACTAGCTCGGCGGCAAAGAATATCTTGAAAAAATCCAAAGGTTTTTTGGTATTGGATGATACTTGCGGGCCTGTAGATCTTTCTGAATGGTATTTCACTTCACTCATCACATGTTGCCCGTTCTGATCAATCAGAGGCTTGGGAGGGTATCAGTATCACTTACCGATTCGCCATTTATTACTTTGATTTTTCGAGTTTTTACATCCACTACTACGAGTATGTCTCCATCTCCATCACTTGTTTCACCTTGTCGAGCGTCGTCTCTCGTCCGAAAAGGCTTAATATTTGAATTTGTTACAAAGTGAAATAAAACAAAACTACTTTAAATATGTCTCAAAATTGTATATATGTACGTGTTATACCTTCTTTTAGAAAGGAAAAATAAAGAAATAAATAATATAAATAGCAATAACAGAAGAAAAAAGTTTTGCAAGGATATTTAAAAAAAATTAAATATAAGATCCAGACCGTAAAACCCAAGAAACGTTATTTTTTGTTTATTCATTTAATTAAGAATAATACATCTCAGAAGTGAAATTAGATTTTACTAACTCAAGTACAGTAGTAAATGTCCTTAATTCTCTTAAAATTTATTTTTTACTTTTTTATTTATTCAGAAAGTGATAAAATGTTAAATCCTCTCAACAGAAGTTGCTTACCAGCTGAATGGATATGTTTAAGTTTTAATTTATGAGCAATTGAATTTCTAGCAATGCTTTCAAGGCCTATCAAGTTCGGGAGTGACCCTTAAGTGTACTGTATAATCCTTTGCTTTAGAGAGACTTCTTTGGGCTTATAGTTTCGATATAAAGAAGAAAAAAATATTTGTTTTTGTCTCAAAATTGAAGATGTCATAGTAGTAAAATAGGCTGTTTTCCTGAAGACTAAAATTCATCTATCCACACATCACATATCCACTAATGAAGGCATGATACTGCTTATATGCTACAAATTTATATCCGCTTTCCACTAGTGCATAGAGTTATAAACCAAATGCAAGAAAACGTCTGTCGAAGTTCACCTCTTCTTGACACTGAAAAAGGTCAATCGAAGCTGCTATGTTTAAATGTTATGAGATTTCTTATGAGTTTTTATAAACATTTTAATCAGACAACTACATATCTTCGAGTTGTTGACATGGTCAGTTTTTCCAGGTAATTCTTTAGAGATCCACATATGCAAACTACTTGCTGCGGGGCCTGCCCTTTTTGATACACATATGAATTTAGTAGCCTCGAAACGTATAAGCTAAGTAACAATTTCTATTTAAGTCCAATTCGCTTAAGGGCTTTGGTATTTGGTCCAGAATCTTAGAATAAAGTTTTTTTTTAATTCTAAAATAAAGCACACAATTAGTGTGGAAAGCACATATTTGTAACTTTTTTCAACGACAGGGTAGCATACTGTACATGCATTTCACCCCACTAAGGATATGAGTAATTCAGGAGACGTCGACCGACTGTGAATATGCCTAAAAAGAACGTGGTTAGGACTGTCATACCACATAAACTTGTCCAATTACTCACACATTTTATCAGGAGATTACAATCCGCAAATTGTTTCTCGGAAGACATTTGTTAGGCCTTTTATAAAAAAGCGGCTTAGTGCTTATTGAAGAGTGAAATCCAGGTCACCCATTTGTATTGGGTGTAAAGGCTTCTTATAAATCAATAACTGATTTTATTCATTGCAAATATAGCAACTTATTTTGTAAAGCAAAAAAAAATATTTTTTCACACTAAAGTTAAGTAAAACTACTGGATCAACCTTTGAAAATCACCCAACAACCCAACTGAAAAGGCCTGGAGAGGTTGAGACTTTCTTTCTATTTTTTTTTTCCTTTTTCTTAAATTTAACTTAGGTTTAGATAAGACCGCTCAACTTGCTTGATTTCTTGATTCCCTTGGTATCCGATTTTGAACAATCAGGGCCTCATCTTGGTGTGATGAGTTAAACCTAATTTCTAAAATACGAGTAACCCAAAGCAGCTCTTCTTATCATATTATTTCTTGTTATACCTTTCTGACTACATTTACTCCAGCACAGACGACTGAAATTTAAAAAATGCCCTGAGGGCTAACTGGCACTACATCTCTACCCACAACAATCTTCATTAAGCGAAAGATAAGTAATATTTAAATATGATTAAAACGCGATTTGTTTTCCTTACCAAATGCGGCTTAAGCCGTCGGTAATCGAGATCGATGACACACAGCGTGTTCAAAAAGTACCAGGAATTTGTAAATGAAAATAAATTTTGTGTTAAATTTATGGTAAAATTTATTTTATTTCATTTAAAAAAACATCCACCTGAAGCAACACCCATATGCCAACGCTTAACTTAATCATTCATGCATTTTTGGTAGGCCGAAACTGGAATGTCCTTCAGCTTCTTCGTGGTATTTCATTTTATGGCTTCCAGAAATTAAAATCTTTTTCCACGAAGTGGTAACTTAAGTCGAGGGAAGAGAAAAACGTACCAAAAATATTTGCAGTACCTTTGGTCCAAAAAATCTGTCACAATACGCTCCTTCTATGGGGGTGTCTAATCGTGGTGCAAAATCCTACTGTTGTAAGCCCACAAATCCAGTCTTTAAAATGCCAAGGTAATACTCCTTGACCGTTCCACCCGTAGACAAGAGCTCATGATCGACATCACCTCCATAGTAAAAAAAAAATGTGTTAGCATAACCTTGATTTTAGAGTGATTTTGGGGCTTTTAAGCAGATTTAGGCGCGCTCTCCATGCGTTATTCAAGCGATTGTGGAGATGTTTCATATTCATATTCATAGATCCATTTCCCGTCTCCCGTTTGGATGACTATGGGCCTCTCAAATCACATCTTCAGCAACTTTCTTTCGATGGGCTTTTTGCAGGAAATTCAGCTCTTTCGTATGAAATGTTGAGATCACAAGCATGACGATTTTCAAGTACAATTCTCTTCAAAGTTTTAACATTTTCATCGGTATTCGAAGTGGAAGGGTACTCAGAACGAAGCAGGTCTTCAACCACTTTTAAACCCTTTATACCATTTGTATTCCCTGTATTTTGATAGAGCAGACTCCCTAAAGGATTTCTGCAACATATTCAATGGTTCGGGAACAACGAACGAAAATATAAAATTTCATGTAAGATCTTTGCTCAATGAAATTGTTCGTGTTAAAATGCCACATAACCCAAAAACTTGTCTATTGTGAAAGGCTGAATGGCTAAATTGTACGCACAGATAAAACCGAATCGTTCGAGAGCGGTTCATTTGAATTAAAAAAAATCCTGTTACTTTTTGAACATACTATAGATGAACTTGGAACCATGTTTTCCGCTTGATACTATACCTGTTCTACTTTTTTAAGTAGAAATTCTCAATTCTCAACTTATGATGACCACTCGGTACGAGCAGAGGTCTACGCAAGTGATTTGCTTACATAAATTCCAGTTAAACCTACTGAACCCGAACGTACGTCTGCCCTCTAACCCGATAGGCGATATTGATAAAACAATCAAATAATTCAACCCACCTTCACCCAACTGCACTATAAATCACATGATTGCATGGGTGGTGAGCACTTAAGCAATGAAACGCCAAAACACCTGTTTCCATCATCGTCCATCCAACCACCTACTATCAAGTCCAATACACCTCACCCCCCATTGCGCTATTACACGCCGCTTATCGACCAAACAATACTCAATCACAAAAAGATCACTATTCCCATGGCTACCGCGTATATGGACATCGACTTTTCACTGACCCCACAGTAGCAGTCAGTTGCCCTGGCAAAACTGACTTTGATTCTCTCCAATGTTTATGGCGCAAAAACAATTCCATAAAACCATCACAAAAAAAAATAAAAGCAATTTTAAGAAACATCTGGTATACATGCAGCGTTGTCAAATGATGGATTAAAACGTGAGGGACACTCACCACGTGGTCGAGATATAAAAAACCAAATAATTAAGTCGTATCCATCAACAATGCATGACAAGACCAAAAATATGTGAATGACTTCCTTCCATTTCGGTTTATTATTTTTGTTTTTTTTTTTATTTTCTTTTAGCTAAAACTGGAACCAGCATGATTTTGTACACGTCATCAGGACGAAACAAACATAGCTTGTTCACAATACAACCGGGAGTCGCCACAGGACACCACGGATAAGACATTTTCATTTAAAAAGCACTACTAGTGTGCTGTCAAATGAAATGTCAAAATGACGTCTTTTGCAAGAAACCGTTTTGTGTGTTTTTTTTTTCGGCTTAGTCGTAGGTCCTTTTGTTTTAAGGATATACATATGTACATATGTGCTTATGGGTGTAGGATCCAATCTAAATTAAATTGAACGACATGTGAATGTAAATGTGAGAGAAAGGATGCATGCTGATCGTTATTGTGGGTACATTGCCCTGCCGAAGACATGTTGAAGGACTTCATTCGTAGCTGGTCGCCAACTGGGGTTTTGTTATAATATAAGAAAAATGCATCTTAGTGTTCCCCCCAAACTAGGCTAATCGAGTTGGTGATCCTTTCTCTCTGTTGTAATCAAAATAAAACCGAATACCGCTAAATGCTGGTTTCATAAAAAGTAGAAAAACTCATAATCTTTGTCGTAATCTTGTTTGTGTTTGTTTTGAAAGCGTCACGAAAAGGATAACAACAGGGAATGAAAGAAAAAAAAAACGCCAAAACCAACAGCTAAGACTGGAAAACGCGTAAAAAAGTTTCTTTCCTTCCTCTTCAGCACCCCTCGATCTCTTCTTCTTCTACTACTCCTCGTTCGCGGGCTGGTTTGCATGCACACGGTTTTCGCGTTTTCGCGCGCGTTGCACTTTGCCAAACTTTTCACTTTCCACTGGAATAATTCCATCATCGTTCTGGGTACACAGCGGGTAATAATAAAAATAATGAAAAAGGAAACACGAAAGCAAAAAAAAAAAAAACAAAAACAAACGCGAAAACAAGATAAAGAAAGAAAGCTCCGCGGCGACACCGACACCGTCGATGTCGATGACGACGACGTCGGCAGGCAAAGTAAAAGTTTTTTTTGTTCAAAATCGTGTGAAACATCATCGAGCTACCCATCCACCCCATAGCACCTCGATCCGCGGGAATTTGTGCGGGTGCCAGGGGGGTGGGGGGGTTATGCGAAAGCCATGAGACGACATCTCCACATTTAACACCCCCCTTTCGAATGGCACCACCACCTTCACCCCCTTGAGTCATCGTCACGAGTCCTTGGCGGCGTTTGCTGTTTCTGTTGCTACTACTCCTTGCTGCACGAGGAGGGCTGCTTGAATTGAATAGGAGCAGACGAGCCGGCTACACGAGCAGAAAAGCGACGGTGATGATGATGACGATGACGATGGTGATGGTAACAAGGGTGTGATGGTGGTGATGGTTTCCCCTATATACGATAGTAGGTGTAGTAAATGCCTGTTTCTTCCTTCTCTCATTTACCTACGACAGCACCTATACAACAAAGTGTCTATCCGCGAGGACCTTCTGGTGTTCTCTTACACATTTTTGTTTTTTTCGCCTTTTGCTCCCATTCGCGTTCGCTTTTTTTTCTACCACTCAGCTTTAGTGTTTGCCTTACTCGTATACAACCACCTCCTTAAATGTGACGTATCGCTTGCTATATTTTTTTTTTCTGCGAAATATCTTAAGAATAAGGAAGCCGCGTGGAAGCTGTTGTGGAATGCAAAATTAACTTTCACTAGAATTCGCGCGATGGTTTGATGATGTTGCTATTTCCCTTTCCGCTCCGTTTTTCTTTTTTTAAATTTGCATTTTTACTCATTGTTTGTAATGCACAGACGCACACTTGCACGCGCCAGGAAGAGGGTGACACGCGCGAGAGAAAGAGAGCGAGATCGGTGAGTGCTGCTTTGTTGGTCCCAAACACCCCCTCTTACTTGACTGTTCATAGTGCACTTGAACACGGTAAACTTAAGTAGCAGTTGCCTGGAGCAGGTTGCAAGGAAGGGGGATGTCACGATGACGGGGATTGTGGAATTTCAATGTAAATTAAAAAAGGCGCGAAAACTTGTCTAGGTGAAGGTCGTTAACATTTAAGAACAAACGCCTGATGGGATACAAGATCCCCGAGTTTTTCTTTTTTTTTTCTTTCTTTTCTTTCTCCTTTCTTGGTGGGCCTTTTGTTTTGAAATGGATGATTCACTGTTTAACTGGGAGAAAGTATAATCTTTTGTAACCTTTTTCGTGTTCAAGTTCATTTTCGTGGATTCTCGGAGTCTTAGATCCAGTCTTCTACAAGAGAGACTGTAAAGCCCCGCCCTAGGCTTGGATTTTTTTGGAAATCCTATAACCCCTTTCCTTATCCGGAAAAGCCTTTATGAATATCAAAAGAACCAATTCAGCGGCTGCCAGTCTAAATCCAATTCCTCACAACCCAGTTGTACGGCTTACCAAGAACAAAACACCAACCACACCTTCGATAGCTATCTGTCACGCTGCACACACATCTTACTCTCCGTACACACGTTCGAGATATATGGTACAAAAGGGGATTCGAATACATCGCGGATCGGATGCTCGCGCGAAGGATAAACGAATGAATTGACGTGCTCATCGCGCAAACAACTCGTTAGTTGTTTTTCTCTTTTTTTTTTCTCTCGCATCTTATGTTTTCATTGTATTCTCACTCTCCACGTATCTCGTGCTCACCGTATGACTACGATCAATTTCCTATCTTCCATGAGCCTTGCGACAGGCGCGTGCTCCGTCAAAAGGTGTGGCGCGAAGAATGATCGTTGAAAATTAAACGGTCAGACTATGGTCACGTGGGCACACTCAGCTAGCGAAATTGTCAATCAAATCAATACAAACAAACATATGTACCATTGGGGGATTACTAAGAAAGTGGATGAAGGAGGTAAGGAAGATCAGGTACGAGTAAGTGTATGTAGGTTCGACGAAGAAACATAATTAATGATAGCTTTCAATCTGTGATTATATTCGTTGGCTGGCGTGTGGGTGCGAGCACATCGAGGGGAGCGGACGCATTTCATTAAACGAATCTTTAATTGAGCTTACCCTAGATGATGTGTTCTTCATGAATGAAGGTACCAAATGCTATCGAATAAACAATGCTGCGTCGCCCACGCATATGGGTTGTTTGCTCGTTTGTGGATTTTTTTTTCTTTTTTCTTCTTCTTCGTTTTCTTTGGTCTTGAAGGCACGAGCTCGATCCAATAAATCGCTGCTTCAATTCATTTCTTTGCTTTCAATGGGATATTGTGGGGCGAGCCCTTCGGGCGATTTTTGGACATACCGTGCCCTTTTTGTCTGTGGCGGTTGGTTATGGTGTATTTCAAGGTATGGAGCTCGAGGATGTGTTTGCAATCGGTAGCCCAGTAATTGTTGGTTTTGGGGATCTTATTCTTCTGATTGTGGGGCAGTTGGCCAAGCGATAAAGTGGAAAACAGAAAACGATAATCTGATTGATATTGAAAGCAATATCATTTGCACTAGCCAGTGTGGAAATGATCTTAGGCATGACCTCCTTACTTAAGTGTGTTTATTTTAGTGGTGTACAAATTCAATATAAAATAATACACTTGAAGCCGACGTTAATGTCTATGAAGTTAGCTTTACTTAATAGATAATGGTATGCCATTAGTGCATAACTGTGATTCCGGGCATATGCGCCTCAAGGCTAGCTCGAATAAAGCACAATCGTGAAGTCCAATTTGCGACAACTTTATCGAGCAATCGTGATGTGCAATTTTCGACAACTTTATCGAGCAACTGGGGCCGTACATATGTATATCAGCAATAACATGGCGACTGCTGCCAAATCGTCCAACGCCTCTGACTTCCCTTCATACCCCTAAAGAAAATAAAGGCTGGGCCAAATACAAGTTTCTTTTTAAAAATGCAATGAAATAACCAAAATCAATTTTTTTCCATGTATTATGACTTTATTAGTAAGAACAAATATTCCCATTAATTATGAAATACAACGTCATTCAAGTGGCTGCCTCAGTTGACTTCGCAGTAGCGCATTCTGTCACCCCAATTTTGCAAGACCTTGTTGATGGTTTCGAGCTGTAGCTCACGGATCGTAAGTGCTTGACATCGGTCCTTCACGGTTCCCCACAAAAAAAAGTCCAAAGGAGTCAAATCGCAGCTCCGAGGCGCCAAGACGGCTGATAACACGATTTGGGAATTTGGTGCGCAAAAGATCGATTGTGGCACGGGCTGCGTGGCATGACGCTCCATCCTGCATGAACCAGAGGTTGTCCAAATCCATGTCTTCAGTCAAAATAGGTCTGTTAACATGGCTCTGTAACGCCCACCCTTGACCGAAACGTTGTTCCCAGCCTTATTTTCGAAGATAAATGGTCCAATGATGCCACCACTCCACAATCCGCATCAAACTGTCACTCTCTGTAGATACATTGGCTTCTCGACAATAACGTGCGGGTTTTCCGAGCCCCATATGTGGCAATTTTGTTTGCTAACTTAGCCGCCGAGATGAAAATCGTTGTCCAATTCAAGCTGCTTTAAGGCCCAAACTGCGAAGCGATAACGAAGCGGGTGGTCACGCGCCTTCAATTACTGAGTCAATTGGACCTTGTAAGCCAATAATCCGAGATCGAGATAGCGAGTTGAAGTTCATGAATTGAGTCTCACACTCTCGGCCAGATTCTCATCTCTGCGCACTATACTAGTCTCATGAACTTTTTGCACAAACTTGAATACAGCAGTCGCGGTGGGTGGATCACAGGATCTTCTTCTTCTTCTTCTTTTCCTTTTTATCCCGGCGTCGTTATGGTCAGAAGTGTAGGACCATAACCTTCCCACTTAACTGCATTCCTACTGGTCCGCTTGTGGGGTCCGCCGGTTTGACCTCAGAAAGTAGCGGCAGGCTTCCCGGTTTGGGATTACTTCATCGCTGAGGCCAATCAAATGCTGGTGTTTTTGCATTTGTTTGCACCAATTGTTTTTCGGCCTGCCTTTTTTGCGTGTTGAAATTGGAATGTTGATTGATAACGCCTTTTGGACGGGGTTCAAAGGATCTCTCCTTTGAACATGGCAATACCAACTGAGTCGGTCGCGCTCTATATTTCTTGTGATGGTTTCTTTTACGTGGAGGCTTCCTCGGTTCTTTGAACTTCTAATTCTGTCACGCTTTGTTACTCCCGCTGTCATGCGAAGCATCTTCATCTCAGTTGCCGTTAATTTGCTCTCATACTTTTTGTGCATTGTCCAGCATTGTGAACCGTATGTGAGCGCCGGACGTACAACTGAAGTGTAGAGCCTTCCTTTCAGCTTAGGGGGAAATTTTCGATCACAGAAGATGGCGGAGTTTTCCCGCCACTTCATCCACCCTACGCTTACGCGATGTTTGATGTCGTCATCACAAGTTGCTTCTCTATTAATCATAGATCCCAGATATTTAAACTTTTCACACTTGGGAAGCACTCTTCCATTCAAGTAAATGTCTGGAATAGGCTGATGAGGGTCAGAGAACGGGCAGCACAGATACTCTGTCTTCTTTGAACTAATACGATACCCGTGTCCCTCAAAAATGTCCACCCACACATCAAGTGCTCGTTGTAGGGACGCCTGATCATCACTTATAATGGCCCCATCGTCAGCAAAGAATAGCTGGTGCACATTGGGGTCCGTCACTTTTCCTTCAAGCAAGCAATCAAGGACTGCTATAAAAAGCAGTGGGCTGAGGACGCTCCCTTGGTGTACACCGACTTTGATTGCGAACTCTTCGGTGACTCCTGCGGTGCATCTTACTCTTGTCGTTGCTCTCTCGTACATGTCCATAATCACTCGCACGTAGGTTTCTGGAACTCCTTTTTGTCTTAGCGCTACCCATAAAAGATCTCTTGGTTGCCGGTCAAAGGCCTTCTCGAAATCAACCAACACCATATGCAAGTCCTTTGAAGAATCACGATGCTTTTCCATCATGACCCTTATACTTTGGATTGCATCTGTCGTTGATTTACCCGAGACAAACCCGCACTGGTCATCAGATAGTCGTATTATTTTCCGCAGTCGGCTATCTAATACCCGTTCAACGAACTTCATGGTGTGCGACATCAGCTTGACAGAACGGTAGTTATCACAATTTCGCGTATCACCCTTTCCTTTGTGCAATGGAAGAAGATAGCTTTCCCTCCATTGATTAGGCATAGTGTCGCCTCTCATAAGTTTGGAGATAAGAACCATGAGCCATCTAGACCCGATGTCTCCCATCTTTTTCCAGAACTCAGAGGGTATCCCGTCCGGCCCAACAGCTTTTCTTTTCTTGGAGTTTTTAACCGCGTACCGAACTTCTTCGACTGTGATGTCGGGTATTTCGGCATGATTCGGGGCGGCTCTTGGAAAGTACACTCGGGGAAACTGTTCGTTCAGAAGTTCCTCGCAATACTGTCGCCATCTGTGGAGAATTTTTTCGTCTTCCACAAGGAGTTGGCCTTCAGCATTGTTAATAAACTTTGGGAAACGAATCTCCTGAGCATTTCTTCTTCTCTGGGCGGCTATCTTAAAGATATTTGCTCCTTTGTTCAAATTGTTTTGTCGAAGCTCCTGGGTAGCCTGGTTCCTGTCAGACGCGGAAGACGATATTTCTTCCAACTTCTGATAGAGGCCTTCCATGCTTTTCGCTTTGAATTCGGCGCATTTTTTCTTCGCGATACCTTTGCAACATCTATATACCTTTTCACGGCGAGCTTTTTCCTCTCTATTAGTAGAAGAGCACTTTGACCAAGCTTGGAAAGCCATTTTCTTTTCGTGTATCACTGCTTTGGCTTCGTCTGTCCACCACCAGGTTTCTTTTGCGTGTTGGCAGGGGCCTTTAGATGTTCCGAGCAGTGATTTGGCTTTCTCCAGGCCAGATTGTTGTAGGGAATCCCACATGTCTTGTGCTCTGCACTCCTCATTACCGACCTCATCGATAATGGAAGAGAGGTAGTTTTCCATGATGGTAATAAAAGCTTCGCCTTTTCCTTTATCCAGCTTATACCACTTGATTCTCTCAGACACCTTCGTTTGCTGCTTTGACTTCTTTCTCGCATCCATAAAAAATTCAGTCAGGAGGAGACGGTGTTGAGGGGCGATCGCGTCTCCCAGGATCACTTTGCAATCTTTAACTCGTGGCTTCATGAAACTGGATACCAAATGATAGTCTATTTGAGTTTCATTTCCGCCGCTGCTATAAGTGATCAGGTGCCGGCTTTGTTTGACGAACATGGTATTTAGCATTATAAGACCGTACGACTTGCACATGTTTAGGATATCTTCACCTGAAGAGTTCCTGGTGCCGTATCCCAGCCCTCCGTGGTAGCCTTCATAGTCTTCGCTTGTCTTCCCGACATGTCCGTTTAAATCTCCCCCAACAAACAAAAGCTCTTCCTTTGGGATGATTTTGACAAGGTTGTGGAAATCTAGCCAGAATGCATCTTTTTCTTTTTGTTCGCATCCTACTTGAGGGGCATATGCGCTTACGATGTTCCACACCTCACCATGCATCACCAATTTGAGAGCCATCAAACGGTCACTGGACTTTGAAATGGTGGATCACAGGATCACCGTAATAAATTGATGGTGTCGCGCGACGTGTGGCATGTTGCCCATCTTTTTGAAACCAAATCGCTGTTATGTCAATGCCATTCAACTGAGGAACAAAGAAGTCAGAAATCATATTTCTACAGGGCTCTCCATTGACGGTAGTATTCTGGCCGGGATCGTCCTTAAAGAAATATAGGCCGATGATTTCACTATCCCATTAAGCACACCAAACAGTGAGTTTTAATGGTTGTAAGGGCGTCTCGTCAAAGGCTTCTGGGTCTCCAAATTCGGCAATTTTGCTTGTTTACATATCCATTTAACCAAAAATGGTCCTGATCGGAGAACAAAATTTTGCGTTGAAAATGAGGATCAAACTGAATCATGTTTTCAGCCCATTCATCGGACCTACGACGCGTGGTCCGGTGGTTTACACTCTTGGACAAACTGGATCTTATAAGCTTTTAAGCCAAGATCTTTCCGTAAAATCTTCCACAAAGTGGATGGGCATAGCTCCAATTGCTGTGCATAATGGCTAACCGCATTCTCCTCAACACTGCGCTCCACAACGGCAATAACTTCTTCTCTCTGCGCACTAATTGTTGTCTTTGGAGATGCGTGCTATCGACTAAAGTGAACGTGGTGCTAAAGCGATTCATCGCGTTCCGAATAACTTGCCCAGATGGACGATTTTGTCGACCGTAAAATGGACGTAGCGCATGATAAGTTTGATGGTTTTAAAAATAGGTTTGCACAATTTGCATGAGTTGTTGTGACATTAATCTATTCATCGTAAAATGGTAAACTATAGTGACCTTTAATCACCATTCAGCGGTCAAACTGATGACTTGTAGAAATAGTGTTGCTAGTTCAAAAACCAAAGCTCTAAAAAAATCTCCCTTTACTTCGCCAGAAACTGTCAGTGTGTTGATCAATCGCCTCACCAAGCGTTTTAGTCTTCTACCAAACCTGGGGTAGGGAAGACTTATGCGAAGGCTTTGTCTGTCCGCCTGGACAGATCTAGGTAAAAGTTTGCAAAATTCAAGGTAGAAGACCTAGAATTGTAGCTTGGCTCCCGGCGATCTGATTCCTTTCTTATTTTTTTCGTGATTATTTTCCGATGGCATAAAATACACAAAAAGAATTGAATACTGAAATCTTATTGAAATTAGTTTCTGGGATATATTGCTCATTCAGTCCGCAAGTTTCATTGTGTTAGCATTTTTAACTGAATTTTGAAATGGATGTGCCAGAAGAGCATGCTCGGCGTATTTGATTGATCCTTTCCCAGAAAGTATATGGTGAGAGTATTCTCAGCGAATCCGTTGGTTTGTAAAATTAAAAACTGGCATCCCTTAGGTCAGGATGAACCTCATTCGGGCAGGCCAGAAGAGCTAATCGATGAGCTCGTGAAGTCCACCGTCGAAATAAAACACAACGATATTGCAAACGATCTCGTAAGCCGTATGACCATCCACCGACAACTAACAAAAATGTGAAAAGTCCTAAAACTAGTACAGCACCACCAATAGCAAGATAATCTTCAGTAAAGAATCGAAGCTTGCACTACGATCCTGTCACAATCGAAAACCGTTTTTCAACCGGAGATGAGAAATGAGATGTTTCCCATTTCATCGCCATCAATGACTTAGTCTTGAAGACCGATCAGCACAACATCCCAGAGATGAACTTCCATTGTGAGCTCTTGCTTCATAACCAGACTATCACCGCAAAAGCCTAATGTCACGCAAGCAGATTGAAGTCGGCATCAAAGCAGAAACGGCCTGGTCTGGTTAACTGAAAGGTGTTCTACAACGCTCACAATCGTATAGTTAGAAGAAAAAAATTATTCTCCAGACCTAAAACCTTCTGATTTTCGCTTGTTCGAAACAAAACTGCAAAACTTTCTTGATGGAAAAAAAATTAATTAATTAAAATTAATTTTTTCATGAAAGGCAGAATAGTTTTTTCAATGACGGCGTTAGTAAGTTGTCAGGCGTTGGACGTCAACGTTAAACAGACATTCAAATTCGCGCAAAACTTATGTTGCAACCCGATACCATAAACTTTGTCAATAACCGGCAATACCATTGAACTCTTTTCGCGGACCAAAATTCCTCTACGAAGACCATTGAGCCTCGGTTACAACGTCTCATCCGTAAACCTATTTTTCGTCCCCAGTCAGGACTGGTTACAGCAATTTCATTTAGCGGTCCGTTGATATTCCACTATCATTGGCGACTTTTATAATCATGATTCGGCTATCGTAACCATTTCGAGTAGGTTCTTATCGGTTGTGGGAGGGGAGCCTTCAAGGCCTCTAAAGTCCTGATTTTGCTCACGTTAGAACTTAGCCGTGTGTGGTGTATCACCGTCTTGCTGAAATAGCTGCAGTTGCGGAAGCAGTGACTGTTTTTTGTTGGTTAAAAAAATAAGGACCTCCGGCAGAAGTGGCACATACCGTTTTGAGACAATGTAAACGTTCTCTAGGGTTATTTGAGCACCAGCAACGCAAGTTCTGTTTATTTACGTAGATGTCAATATCACTAAGGAATATGTTGCCAGGCGTTCGTGATGTTCGAAAACGTTCGAGCATTGTTGTGCGAAGGTTTCTCGCAAAGGATAGTCACTTCCCTTTAGACCGATTTGAATTTTGTATGGGTCGAACATTAATTTTTTTCCAAAATAACCTGCAGAGTTGATTTTTTTCATTCCCGTAGAGGCCCGTAGAGATTTTTCGCGGATTTCGCATAATTTCGGGTCGAATTTGAGTGACATGTACCAGCGTCGCTGCTGATGTTGATAGTCCCGGAGGAGTTCTGGTCACCATTGTCCCTTCTGATCTAATCCTTTGCCAGATAAGTTGTGGTGCTTGGACCATCACTCAGTCTGCGTAAATTGAAATACGTACAAAAATTTTGCGACGCGCACGAACCAACGAATATTGCTCAACTGCCAATGTAGGTATACCTTGGAACAAGACACCCTTACCTACGTACTTCGTACCTACGAAATGCCACTTTGTTTACAAGTCATGTGTCAGAAAAAAAAAATTCACGGACATTCGAACATATACACTCTCTCTCTCTCTCTCTAAACGATTTCAACTTTAGGGGCTCTTATAAAAAACAGGCCACCAATTGTAATTTCTTGCAAACCTTACCAGGTATTCCTTATGACATTATGCGTCGAGTGACAATGGTCCGGGGTCGATATTATTATTTGTTCTTGAGATATGCGAGACGAAAAACTTTTTAAAGCATTTTTGCGCCTGTTTTTTTTCTGTAAAAGTCCTATGGCCTTTGAAACATAGAGGTATGTAAACATTTGAAAAATCGAACCCATTGCAAGAACTTCCGAATGAAAGGTTGGAAATGAGAATTTTATAAATATTCGCATATACAGGGTGGTCTAGTTGAACTGCAACTTTTCAAAATGTTAAATTTTTTGTAGAATTCAAATGGAAATTTATTGAACAAAAGTTGGAGAATAATTAGTTTCTTAAAGTTAATTATAGATTTTTGATATCGCCGCCTTTGGAGCTATGGTCACGAGACACCTGGTTGACTCTTGAATCTTTTTCCATTCACGAAGGAGAGCTTTATTGAGCGCATCCATACTTTGATAATTTTTTAGCGCTGACCTTAGTCTGTCAAATGTTCCATATGAAAAAGTCAAGTGGCTTGTGACTATGGAGGACGAGGTGAAGCAAGGGGTTTTGTTTTTTAACCACTCTTAGTTGAAGCTTGCTATTCCCCTTAACTGAAGTGTTTGATTGCTCAAGATTTCAAGGCACCTTCCAAACTTTCGCGGTAAGCATTCGCATTCACCCTGGCGCCACGGTCCAAAAAAGAAAGCGGTGAACGTCTAATGGTGGCGCTTGCCTTCTGGTAGCAAATCGAAGGTTCAAAAAATGTTTACGAATCGCTCGATTGAAACCTTTTAGTCTTCTACCTTTTAAAGCTGGGGTAGGGAAGACCTGTGCAAAGTCTGTATATACATATCAAACCAAACTTACCGAGTAGCTATGAACCTGAAACTTCGCTGTGTTATATTGTAGAGTACATGATTCTGAGCTCATAGCGACCAGTTTTAGAACCCTAGCTTCTGTGGCTCCTGAGATCCAGGTATAATTTCGCAAAATATGTATAAGGTAGAAGACCTGGAATTATAGCTTGGCTCCTGGCGAGCTGATCCTATCTTGTTTCTCACCAGACAACAAGATCTTTGGCGACTTGCTGCGTTTCTACAACTAACTTGCTCTATCAACCCCCACTTTCTTTGAGCGTCGATAAAGTTTTGTTTTTTTTTTTTAAACTTTTTTATAAGGCTTTAGTTTAAGTTCATCTTTTATTATCTGATGCGTAGTTGTCTTTGACATTTCGTCGAGGATTTCGTTCGATTCGAGGCTTCGTCTTCCGAACTAGCTGATGAAATTTGCTTATCCGATCACCCTCATAACGTTTTCATCATCGCCAGTGTTGCTGTAACATCCTATGATTCGAAATATTCAATGACAACTATGTGCTGGCAGACTCTAACGATGGCCCCTTTAGACTTTTCCCTATGGCTATTTACTATACATATATAATTACCGATAAGAAAAAAAATCATGAAACTGAGATGCAATTTCTTATGCACGCTTGTGGGTACTGAACCCTCATTAGGCGAGACGTTCACGCAGTCTTACCAACTGCGTAGGAACTCAGAGCCTTCTGAAACTGATTGCAGTTCAATTGGTCCAAACGTACTCGTAGTACTAAACTTTCTCGTCAGCACATAGAAGATGGAACAACTGGTTTGGCCAGTTTAATCGGGTCACTGCAACATGAGAAAATAAAAAAATTCGCGGTACTTTTTGAACATACAGCTTGGTGTAAACTCGGAGTGGTACCTGATACTTGTTGGCAATGCCAACCTACCTGGTTTTGGACTCTTCATTTAGAACGTTAGATCCATTCATAGGAGATTTCCCGAAACAAGGCAGTGAATATGCTTCGGGACTGTCCTATGAACTTTATGCCCTGTCGACCATAAAATTGGTTTCCTCACGATTTGTGCCGATATTGTCCAAGAGTTTTCTTAAGTTTGCTCTTTCATATCCCCCAATGTATGTATTAACAAGAGAAGGTCGAGGTTCATTAGGTAGAGTATTGGTCCCTGACGCTTTTGACATGTTCACCTAATCTGGGCAACAGCAGAAGCATTAAAATTATATTTCGCAGCACTTAATCGATGCTCAGATTTGAGACAAAACTACGGCCTTTTAGGTGATATCAGATCATCCTCTTGAGTTGCCTTCCGGCTTTATGAGACTTAACTTCGTCATTCCATCACTTGCAAAGTTAATCGCAAAAGTTGAATTTTCTTCTTCGCGCTCGGCAGCTCTAATGTTGGGATGCAACCCTCGTTTAATGACTAACTGATAACTTCCTCGAAGACCTTTTGTCTGAATATTCAATTTGACTGATGGCTTGATAGTCACTTTGAGTATAATCCACGCACGTATCATCACCGTGCTGAGCAGCGGCTTACTTAATATCAGCCATGGGCAGCCAACATTGCAAATATTTCAAGTGGAAGTCGTCTCCTTGCCTAAGTTTTGTGGTACACACTATGCTCCCCTACAAGGTTATGGAGCAAAATGTGGGCATCCTCACCTGATTTTGGGAATGGCGAATCCTCAGTCTTCAGTTTTGCGACTATTGGAGTTCCCCTTTTACGCTGCTTGTTAGTTAGACCTTGAGAACAAAGCATTTAGGGTAGTCTACCCATCTACCATCTACACAGTCAAGAAACAAAAAACCCATTTAAAAATCACAATTAATGATCATCCATACCGTTCTAGGTACCTACTCCACGGTAGAAAATCGAAAAAAGAAAAAAAAAACTTCAAAGACACCTGTCGGTTAGATAAGAGCGAAACAGATTGCGTTCCATTCGAAGCAATTACAAGTAGTCATCAAGTAATTATTTCAAGCTACAAACTTAACCTGGATACGTGGTGTCAGCAATGGAATTCAGTAAAGCATTTAAGTCGCACTCGATCGTAAATGTTTTTAAATGAAATGACAAAACGTTATGGGCAAGCCTGAGGTCGCAAGCTCAATGTCATGCGTAGGCGGCAGATAGAATATATTTTACTCTTCTTCTATCGATTGTTGCTGTAAGATTTTTGGCAAAGATCGAATGTCAGAGCACAACCACCTTCGTTTTCGCAATCTCACCGCGCCACGAATCAATTTAAAAAAAAACTGCGAATATGATTCGAGAAGCCTCACTTGGGCAGAGCATACCGCGATCTCGATCGCGATCATTACACATCCACATATGTACATACCGCGTGTATATGTAGTACCTACGCCTCACCGTCTTGATCGCTGATCGAGCGTACCATTTATATTATATACTTATCGAAGCCCGTACATAGGGCGACGACGACTACACCACGAACGAGAGGTGCGACAGTGTGGCTACGATGTACTCGTACGTACGTCGTCCGCGACTGGATTGGAACGGGCCGGGCGTATCAAGTTGAAAACTTGATTTGTGTAAATAATAAAAAGCCACCAGCAGTAACGGCAGCAGCAATGGTGCGCGCTGTGTCATTTACTGTGTCGCGCTGTTGGCGTCGTTGTCGGATACGAGTAAATAACTCTTTTTTTCCTATTCTTAATAATTTTTATTCGTTCGCGCACAGACGTTGAGCGACACGCTCACATAGCTGTTGACGCTTTGATTGGCTATCATCTGCGCGTTGTATTGTTTAATTCATTGCGTTTTATTTTTTTTATTTTTATTGCACTGTCGAGTATAGGTATAGTCAGCGATAGCCAGGTTGGCTTTTGTTATGTGCGTCGATTCGAATGGTCCGTACTGGAAAGTGTTATATACTCGGGCGAAGATGGTCGATGGTAGAGAGGGAAAGTGTGTGTGTGTGTGCGGCGGTTGAATGGGCTCGAACGACACAGGGTGCCTGGATTGAAACCATTTTGGTTTATGCCTAAGCCTTTTAGTTTGCGACTTGAGAATTGTGCACTTTGAACTCGACATCTGCCCGAATGAAAATCGGTCGACCAGTGTGTCCGGTATGGTGTGTGGGTAATGTAAGCCTTCAGGGATGCTCTAAATCGACATAGTTTGAAGAGAAGAGAAGTACCTTTTCGACCCAACCATATACATATGTATGTACGAGTATATATCTGTTCGGGACAATTGGACTCGTGTCGGACGGGACGAGAGATATGTATGGTTGTCGTGGGAAAAGTTTGCACAACAGCTGGGGTATTGAGATGGAAAATTCGTCGATGAAAGTTTTTCACCCAAACCATCATCGTCGTCATCCAACTGGCGAACGGACGGTTTTTGTTATTACTCAATTGGCCAATGGTACTTTTGGCCAGATCCTGCTGCAACTACATACAATAGAATCACATAGATAGATACGTAGATACACAGTATGTATTCGTATTTGAACAAAGTTAGAATTCTCGCATGTATCCATCAATGTTTGCCATCGTATGGCTGCACCGAATCGAGGAGAATAAAAGCAGATAAATCTAATATAGATGGGAAAGTTTAAGGATTCCGTGGCATTTGTGTTGATGTGGGAAAGTTTCACCTTTTATGGGGGGTAAACCCTAAGCCCGGCAGCAGAAGCGAGTGTGCAACTTTTCGGATAGTGATTATCCGGAAGAATGATGTGGAATGGACACTGGAAGATATTTTAGTTTTGCAATTGCAATTTTGGCATTGAACAAGTTGGACAATGTTCAATTCGAAGATGATTTACAGCAGACAAGACCGGGGTCGGCTTGCTCGGTTCAGGGATAAGCGTTTTCGAACAAGTTTTCTTTTTTTTTTCGCCTTTGTTGTACTTGCAGACAGCTTTTAGTGGGATTAGTTGAGGCAATAATTTCCAAAGTATTCCTTCGAATCCACTTTAGGTGCTGAATGTATGCGCGGGTATTACTTAAAAAGTTTAAAGTTAAAACCAAATCCGTAACCGCTCGCAATACCGAGTATATGACGGCTTTGTTTATCCTGGAGATATCAATCAAGCTGACGATAATACATTTAAACGTACACTCCAGAGCTATTCTAGTGAATTTCGTTGTTTTGTGACATGCCTACAACCTGCCAATAACATTGCATGAACACGTTGTGTTCGGCGAGAGCCTATTCCGCGAAAAGGGATGTACGCCAACGACTACCAGCAGGCAGTGGAAAAATGTAATTCTATTCATAGCAAACAGTCGAAATAGAATTTGCGATTTAGATAGGTCACGTTTGAGGAGGTAAGTCATAAATAGTCACATTTGTTCTATATTTGCGCCTGCTCGCATAGCGTAATCAATGGGTAGTGACATAACTGAAGGTTAGGTCCAAAAAATACAGTCTTTGACTAGAGCTACTATTTTCTCCAATCGACCTTATGCGCGTTAGATAGCGTTCACGGTTAAGTGCTTGGCAACAAGGCCGACATGATAAGAGCTTTGTTATCCCACTGCCTTTTAAGCTCAAGGAATGCCATTCATATATGACACTTCAAGCTGCGAAGACGATTTCCATGAGTTTTTTGAATCAAACCCTTTTGGAATCAAAGCTACCTATGAGTAGCGCACTTAACACGACAATCCAACTCCCTAGTCTACAACCTTTGTTTTAAGAAGAGACAATTTGACCAGAAAAATTTAAAAATCAAGTGGGGCTAAGGGTCTAGATTGCTGGCCTCTAATGCCAACGACAGAGGTTTCGAATCCCGGTAACAGCCAAGTCTTCGAAAATATATTTCACGGTATCCCTTCCAATCCCGTAATGAACGTATTAAGAGCAATATAGTAAAGGGTGCTTATTTTAGAGGTATACAAATTCAATATGAAATAAAACACTTTAGGCTAGTGTTAATGTCTATCGCAAAAGAACAATCGTGAAGTCCAATTTTCGACAACCTTATCGAGCAACTGGGGCCGTATATCAGCAATAGCACGGCGAATGTTGACTTCCAAATCGTCCAAAGTCTCTGGTTTATCGGCATCGACTAAGGATTTCACATACTCCCAAAGAAAGTAGGTAATCTAAAGGTGTAATATCACAGGATCGCAGAGGGCAGTTCACAAGTCCATTACGCGAAATTATGCGCTCCCGCAATAAATTGGTGGTGGCGCGTCATCTTGTTGAAACCAAAACTCTGTCACGTCAATGCCATTAAACTAAGGAACGAAGAAGTCAGAAATCATGTTTCTATAGCGCTCTCCATTGGCGGTAACATTCTGGTCGTACTTAAAAAACAAAGGCGTCTGGGTTGTCTTCTTCGGCAATTTTGCCAAAAATTTAACCAAAAATGGGCCTCATCGAAGAACAAAATTTTGCGTTGAGAATGAGGATCAAGCTGAATCGTTTTTTCTCCGAACCTAAGACGCATATAATGGTCAAACGGTTTCAACTCATACGCAAGATTGATCTTATAAGCTTTTACGCCAAGATTTTGCCCATCCCAAAATGGATGGGAATAGATCCAATTGCTGTGCACGATAGTGAATCGAGTCATTCGGATTCTTCTCAATATTGCGCTCCACAACGACAATAACTTCTTTGCTTCTCACTGTTCGTCATCTTTGGGGATGCGTATTATCCACTAGAGTGTACGTGATGCGAAAAGGATTCATCCTGTTTCGAATAACTTCATCAGATGGACGATTATGTCGGCCTTAAAATGGACGTAGCGTACGATAAGTTGCCGAATCGAACCATAGTTTTCAAAATAAATTTGCACAATTTGCATGCATTGCTTTTGGCGTTAATTTATTCACCGTGAAATGGCAACACCTACTAGCTACAAATCAGCTTTTAGCTGTCAAATTAACCATTTGTAGAAATAGAGTTGCCAGTTTAAAAACCAAACCTCTAAAAAAAAACACACTTTACAAGAGTACCTACCCACGATACAGCAAAAGACGAAGCGTTTATCATAACTGGTATGGTGCTTACTCAGAAGCAAATATAATCCTCATTTAACTCCTAACCGTATGAGGAGGTTCAAATTCGAATATGACTTCCCGCCCATGTCTGAAGATCACGATCATCTAGGGGTTCGGTACTAAATTTCACGTTTTATTTGACCATCCAACTTTTGAGCTTACATAGACCCCTCCCTACACCTCCAAAATCCTCTTATTGTTTTTCAATCTTTCCCATTGAACTATGCTGTGCTTGTCGTACAATTGTGAATTTGTGCATGGTGATACAGATAAATCTGGGTGAGTCCAGAAGTAAGTGTGATTGCCAAGTTCCCTCATTTTAATTCTTGAAAATATCGATGTTCAAGTGAGGTGCGTAAAGGCTTTCAAGAACGTTTTTGTCACGGTTGGACCTCTATATCAAGGACTGTCGCTAACTCTATACCTCTATAAGTGGGAATCGAGCGTTTTTACTGCCGGTTACGTACATAATCCTCGTAGAATTAAAGCTCACAAAAACAACAGTAACAAATCGAACATTGTTTATGTCGTCAGTCATTGCTTTTCAGCTCTTGTAGAAAAGCCGAACGTCTGTAGGTACTTGTGTTTAGAATAAGAGTTGATAGGAATCAATTGGGAAGAAAAATTCGACACGTCCTCGGAATGTCAAAGAGAAAGATGCCGAAAACCACTAAATGTTAAGAAGAGCTTAGTTTGCCAGAATCCACCTTGCACAAGATCATAAAATTCAATATTTCATGTACTCGAACTTATTAATCTTCTTATTTCGAAAAGCGCCTTTTAAAATGGATCAAGGGCCATAGATGGACCATTATTGAAAAAATGTCTTAAAATTTAGCTCCAAAATTGTTGAAAAGGTTTTAAGAAGGGTACGAATACAGCTTTAAAAAAAAACAGGTAAAGAGTATACGGATCAAGGTTCTGAAGCCAGTGAATTGAAAATTTAAAAAAGTTTGATCCAAATCATACTAACGACACGGATAAGACTCCTTTGTTTTCAAAATACCATTGAAGAAAATAAGACAAAGAAAGCCTTACTTACCACCATTTCACCGTCGGCAAATCAAAGCGAAATTATTCAAGGTGGGAAGGCTCAATCTGTTGCTAACGCTAGCGGCATGAAGGCTTGGATGCCAAAGTTATCGTAAAAATTGTTTAAAAACAGCGAAGAAAATTTGTACTTCTCATTGAGAACTGCTCTACCTGTACTGACTTGCAAGTATAAAAGTCTTGGGTATGCTATGACTATGCCTTCAGTAAGCTTTAATCGTTAGATCAAGGTGGCATACTCCCTCTTGAACGTTTTTATTACGGATAAGTCTCATAAGCTTCTCCTAGACCAACATTATTGCCAATAATTGGTGGTTGTTAGCTCGGTTGGAATAAACAAGATTTCATGGTGGAGGAAAATGATGTTGGAGTTGGACCTTTTCTCTCACGAAATCAATACGTCTACCTTCAAAACTTGGTACAGATTGATAAAACACGTACGATAATATATCTAAGAGCTACGTGACCACATTCACCGACCAGAAATTAGGGCGAAAAGGAAGTCGATCAGCGAACCAGGGTGCTAGGTAAAGAAATAAAGAATAGTCCAAGAAGCAGAAAGCTGTAAATGCACCAGAGACGCTAAAGAGAAAAGTCAATCCTGCACATCTTTAGGACTGCAACTTAGTTAAGTGGATGCTTCCATAAGCGAGAAGATTCTGGCTTTTTGAACTCATACCCATCCGGGTTTGGCAGTTCACTCCTTGTTGACACTGCTATCCTTGGAGTTTTTCAATTGATAGAGCATCACACAGGACATGAGACCGGCGTGATAGTTCTTGATAATAGCAACTTGTTCCTAAGCCATAAGGAATCAATCGGTATGCCGAACTCTTCAGCATTCAGTTTTCACGTTATCATCGGAATCAAGGGCCCTTATGTAACGCTTAAATCCTAGTTCAACTCATAACAGAATTATCGATTCGACCTATTTGGAGTCGTTTACCAAAACGAGACTTACACAATATTCCTGTTATTTTTTGAACGCCTTATAGAGGACCAATTTCTTTGGTTATAAAGAGCTCCTTTTTGCTGGTTAATTTTATTGAGTTTTCGTCTTACATAAAGCTACATAAAGCCTGAGACAGCGAATGGTTTTCAACGTTTTTAACTCAAGAACTAATCACGATCACGAGCTGACCAAATACGCTGTAAAAAATCAAAGTAATATTGTCTGATCGCAGACTTCACCGCCTCTTAGTACTTCAGGTAATAGTTGAATGGTTGGACCGATTTAGGGTTGACCATAAAAGCTAACACGCCAAGGAAGAAGCTGGTTAAAAAAATCTCCACGTCTGCTACTTTGGCTTTTGAGAGTTTGTTGGGATATCGTTATTTTTATCGTTACGGGCACTATTCCACCGAGTCGCAGACCTATCCGAACCTTCCAAGGACCATCACCTTGTCGCGGCTAAGATATGACTACGGTCAGTCGAACCTAACCATCATCATTTGACATCAAAAATTTCCATCGCGAGAGGTTGCCACAATCTTTGCTTATCGTGTCTCCTTCAAAATCTCCGAAAGCAAGAGACGCAACAAGACGTCAAGAACGCCGCTACTTTGTTGGGAAAAGGAAGTGCGAAACATACAAGACTGAGCAGCATTGCAAAAAGAAAAGTCTTCATGAGCTCTACGAGCGAAATAGTAGGGATGATCATAATATTCTCAGAATAACAGGCTATCGGGGAGCTGAGGAGATATTTCTGCAGGAAGACTTTCTTGAAGTTCAATCGAAAAAAAAAACTTTTCCAAGGATTACTATGGATAGTCGCAGGCGACACTGACGAAAATGAAAGAACCAGCTCTGCAGATCGCATAACGGCGACAATAGGGAATATTCCGCTGCCAGAAAGACTGAAGAGACATTGTAGGCAGAGAATCCTGTGCGGCTGACTTGAACAACAAAGTACAACATAGCTGTTAGCCAGACGAGCTCTTCAAAGAAGCTATATGTATATGACTTGGTTTGGAGCATGCAATCTCAGTATCATTTGCCCGATCCACAAGAAAGAAGACTCTCTTGGCGACGCCAACTTCAGAGGGTTCAGTCTCCTGAATATCGCATAAATTTTGTGTTAGCGCCAAAGCCTTTTGTAAATGTCCAAATTGTACTACGCAAATCCTGGGGAAAAAAACATATGAGGTTTCCTTGATATCCTTGCCAATCGTCAGGTTGTGCAGAACGACGTTAGAGAACTCTAGATGCTCCATAGGGATTGAGAGTAACCTAAATCCTTTTTCCTAAAACTGTCGTACACAAATCTTTGGTCCACACGTGAGGCACAATGTGTAGGGTGATCGTTAGTGATCTTTATTGGTTAATACGGCTTGGTCTATGGCAGCTATGAATGGAACACAACATGTTCATGTGATCACCAGGGTTGTTGCAGGCGACCAACCAAAGTTCAAAATATTCAACGACTTATTGGAGAATAAGTAGATCAATGGCCTCAATTTCCGTTTGTTTATTCCTTGAGGTCGTGAATTGGCATAGATCTTACTATTTAAATAGCTTCCCAGAAAGAAGTTCAAAGGGGTCAAATTTACTTAGAACTTCAAATTTTGTCCGAACTAAGTTATAATAAGGCTCATGTGAGCGGTGGCACCATCATGTTGTAAATAGAGATCATTCAACCCAATAGTGGGCCAAAATGTTGCGTTAACCTTCTCCATTCACTGAAACAGCCTAACTAGCTTCATCTTCGAAAAAGTAAGGATATACATATGATACGGACAAACCCATAATCGGCACCATACAGTCACTTTTTGGGATGCATAAGAATTTTTTGAATCTCGTGTGGGTTAACCGGTCCCCAGAGTCGACAACAGACCGAGGAGTGGTAGATGATCTGAAGGCTTCAATTGTTGTGTAATTTGGATTTTACGAGGTAAGATGAAAAGTTCTCGGCCTGACAATAAAAGACTGCGACTTTCAGTTCAAAAATGATTTTCTTTTTTCACATAATCTCCCTTGACTTCAACATTCTTTGTTCAGCGTTTCTTCAACATCAGTATCCCTTCCGGAAGTGAGAGTCTAGAAGACTGTGAAAATATTCATTTATGACCCTTTCAACTTTTTTTGTTGGATGCGAAGTGCTTCTCAGAAATTAATTTCTTTAAGTTCTGGAACAGATAGAAGTCTAAGGAAATCGCTACCAAAAATAACCCATCGCCTTGCGTACAGGTGAAGTATGATTTTTTCTACTTCAAGCAAGGCCACTTCTCGGTAATGTTGGTATCTAGCTGGCCAATGAGATTGGTTGGTTTAATTGTTCTGCCTTTTGCAGTCCCAAAACAGATGCGATTTCATCCACTGCTTGGACTAAAGTTTCGTTTCTGGCGTGGTGGACCCATGTCTCATCCATGGTGACAAATCGTCGCACAAAAACCATCGGATTAAACGGGTCCAAAGACTGCTGCGAACACAGTCTGTGCATTTGTTTTTGATCGGCATTCAGCAGATGGATACCCATCCTGCGCGGATCCTTGGCATCTCTAATTCTTTGTGCAAAATTTTTCACAACCCTACTTCCCCACAGCCTCAGTTATCTCATTTACCTTCTCTCGCCTATATCATGCCCTTTTTTATTTGGCTATGGTTTTTGGCCATCTTTCACGTGGATTATCTTCCAGAGCTGTACGAACACGCTTAAATCGCCCTTTTTAGCATCGACGGAACACAGTATCCGTAAACGTTTCTCAACTTCGGATGAGTTTCCTTAGGGAAAGTGTTGAGCGAAAGGTCTGTAGTTCAAGTCTGTCCATGGCTAAGAACGATTCCTATACGGAAAAATTTTATCATCAGTTGTGAATAAGAGATGGTCAAAAACATGCTGACGAAGCCATAACACTCGCAGCATAAGATCATTTCAAAATTCATACTCTGTGAGTGCATTTCCAATATAACGTCATGGAAACAAAAGAGTTACTGTGAACTACAACCAACGCTACGAATTCAGTCGAATCTCTCAAAAGGCCTATCTAGGACAACCACCCCAGGAGAGTAGTGAACGAACATCTTCTACACAAACCATATGCACTCGGTCCAGGTTGTGTGACAAACACCATAAGAGCGTAACTCTTGAACCTGCACGAACCCTATAAAAAAAAAGCGGTTAAACGATCCAAAATGAAGAATTTTATGACACGTTACTCAAGTTTATCCATTTTAACGAAAAACAGGTCAAACGTCTATTGCAAAAATTGGTGAAAACACACTTCTTGAGAGAGCACTTTTGCCTTCTCATGCGAACTAATGGCACGTGAATCCAGGCAGGAAATATGCCTTTTTGCTGATGGGAACGGCATCTCTGTGGCCGAGACCGTACGTAAAGGCGTGTAAATGAAGATCAGCCTTTAAAATCCGCCGTAAAGTGCCATAAGTAAGGCTCAATTGTTGACTTCTGTGGCTAATTGGGGTGCCTGACTGGTTTCGAGCACTTTCGCCTGCAATGGTGATATTTTGGTGTTTGATGCCATCGAACTAATCTCTTTAAAACGCGTGAATTCCGGACTCTATAGGGCGACACAGGCCGAAATTGACAGTAATTGACACACCAAGTTCATTCTTGACACATTGACGATCATGAGGGACGACGCAGATAAAAGAGGACCTCAACCATCTGGGCTACGAAACTGGAGATGGCTAGTGCAAGATCGGGCTGCATGAAGGTCCTTAAATCGTCACTTAACTAAGTACCTATGTAAGTGGCCCCTCTACAAATGGTTCAAAGTTGATTTCCGTGTTGATTGTCACTTATTTTTAACTAGCCCAAAGTTCGGCAAACTCTCCTTTTTTGTTACTGCCAATCGCTGCTTGGTTATTTTCCAAATCCCTGATTTTAAAGAGCAAAGTAATAAAGCCAACTTGGCAAAATTGACAATTCGTTGCATCCCCCTTTTTGTTCATTTCTGTGTTTTTTTTTTTTGAATTTTTTTTTTTGCAGTGAAAGCTTGTCACATCCCCAACGAATAGAGTGAAATGTCGCTCGTATGTTAGTAGATACGTTACGGGCATTGTTTCACTTGCCTGTGAGTAGTTATCTCAACACGCGCGAAATAACAATAATTGGCTGACTAATATAAGTCTCAGCAGTTATTGTTGTTTTTGTTTCGTTTTGCAACCCCAAGGCAGTGTGCTGACATCATTTCAAGTACACATTGTGTCATTTATGATGTTTGTACAATATTTAGTCCGATACAGCTCAGGGTGGCACAAATTCAAAAGGCATTTAGGTCTGGTAAGATACTCTGACACATGGTCATCGTGCATATAGGAGAGGTTTTCAATACAAATGTGAAAAACAATTAATTTTTTTGTCTTTATAGTTTCAACAAAGTGGGACATTCGGCCTCACCTTCTACGGGTGGTGGGTGGGGTTGTCTCGTTTAGCTAAGTTGTTGAAATTTTGTATATAACACGAGGGTATTTGGGTATCATCAGGGCGCTGATTCATTAACTAAATGATAAGTGATGTTTGATGGTAATTGTATTGAGAATCGGAACCGGAAATCTAGATACTTAATCATCATCGTCTCATACTCAATAGTTCTCACGGTTGCCAGTTCAGTTCAACTCCCACAAATTTCTATTCATCGGTAAATGTGTCTCCAAAACAACATATTAGCGCCTCCGCTGTCCATTTGGCGTCCCTTACGACGTCTTTCGAACCGAAAAGAAAGAAGACGAGGAAGAAGACATGGCACCACCTCTCACACGGGCTTAAAAAATATGGAATGAGAAATGGCAAAGGAATAACCATACATAAAGAAATGAAACCTATTGTGTGTGCCATGAATAATGAGACATTTTAAGAATTTATGGACAATTGCTTTACCACAATGAGTTTGGTTTTCCAGGTCTCTTTCTCCCATTCGGCCGTGCGATTAAAGGTGAGAATTGCCTCAGATTGCACAATGCATCACCATCAGCATCGGCATCGTCATCGCTATCGCTACCACCAACTTCCACTGTGATCAAACAGCAACAATAACAATAACAACAACAACAACCGTGGCATAAAGTTGGACGACGAAAGGAGATGAAGGAAAAAAATCGTGAGTCCGGTGAGGCATAGTACAGCGCCCAAGTTTATTTGAAACCAATCTTATTGAATCCACATAACAGTCAATGCAACATCTATGTATCTATTGGTTAAGATTGGCGAACGATGAACGAGTAAATAACAACAACGAAAGCGGTAGCGGTAGCGGTTTCGCGTCTCGATCCGATTTGTCCCATTCTTCACTTAACCGAACCGTACGTTGTCGTCTTGTCTTGTCGTCTAAACCATAATCGCGCCATATTATTAGCAATTCATGCTAACGACCGCATTTTTATTTTATCTCATCATATTGAAAAAAATAATAAAATAAATGTTCGCACAACGTTTACGTTACATTCTAGGATTTCCAATTCATTCCACACCTCATCGTCAGGCAGGGATCAATAGGCGACTAATAGAAATTCATAAATTGATATTTTATTAATAAATCCCTTACATACGCGTCACAAGTCACTATGAAGACGGAAATGTGAAGCTTATACCGGGTGGAAGGAAATTTGATGTTTTCATATCACAAATGAACGATGAACTGCCCACGAGCACGACCACGACCACGACGACTATGTACGACCGCGGGACCACGACGCCAATGATGATAGTCAATGGTAGGTACTGGTGGTACTAACCACTATCAGAGGGAGGTAGTGCAGGGGGGAGACATAAAACTGCGGCAGCAGATGATGCGGTTATTAATTCGATACCAAAGTCTCTTACTATACTTCAATTAGCTGGATATGCCTGACAGTGAATGTGTAATATCTGAGAACGATGGACATGTCTTAGCTCGTATCTCGAGATGATGTCAACATTCATTGTGGCTAAGACATAGTCTACCCGGACTGATACCTGGGGTTAGACACTTTCAGTAGCTTTACTAAATTTCATAATACCTACATATCTATTGATATTATATATGTATGTAAAATCCAACCGATGAGTTCGAGATTTTGGTTTTAGGTCAAGATCTTAAAATTCCAATGCGGGTGGGTGTCTGTAAATAAAACCACTACAGACCCATTGTAGATGACTTCGGAGCGTTTATGCACTGATTATTATTCGCTCATTTGCAAAATCACGTTTATTTATCATTTATCAGACATTTTCGTCACAACATTTATCTGCTGCTTCAGTTGACTTAAGCCAGTGCGCTATCTGACAAGGTATCTGTGACAAATTGCGATGTTTAATCTAAATTAGTCAAGTGCTGTCATTTTTGACTTAAGATGGATATACCGCTTTGATACTTATCACTTATCGAGGAACTTGTGTTTGGCTATTATTAATGCAATGTATGAGGTGTGTTCAACAAGTTACGGGAATTTTGTTATTTCTCGAGTCGTATGGGCCAGATTCACATGATTTTGTGGTATATAGAATTAAGTAATGATTTATTAAATGAAAGTTATTATAATGTGCCCGATTTTTTAGTTTGTATATTTGAGACCTATTTTTCGCTTCGTGTATCCTAAGAACAAATAAGGATATCGACCAAGGACTAATTTTATTCGATGCAGAATTATATAGTGAATAGCTGGTTAGGTTTGGGAAAAAGTGGAATTAGGGGTTGGTTTTTTATATTGAAAAAAACTACTGTAAAAGTGTTATAAAGTGTTTTCCGCCTTGTATACATCGAAAACAAATGACGATATCGACTCCGGACCACTGTTTATCGCTTTATAAATGCATAACGAACAGTTGGATATACATTTTGACGACTTATGGAAATGGCTTACAAATCTGACAGAAGAACTAAAATTCAGCGGCAACGGTGGAGACATTCGGGATGGCTAAGGCCGGAAAAATCTCCAAAAGTTCTGTCGAATATGGTGAAGGCATCAATAGCACATGTTAGGTTGATCCACATGAAATGTCGAATTTTATAGTGAAACTTTAAATTATTGTAGCTCTTTTGGTACTTATATTAGGTCCAATGCGTGAAATATACAAGGTGGCGCAAAATTAATCATCCTATCGGAAGATATCATGATTTTTGCAAATGCCGTCGTACGTCATATTTGACATTTGTGAATTAGACAGCTAAAGTATACAAATAGACGAGCAATGCAGCGCTATACTCCGCAAGAGCGTGGAATAATTGTGTCGATTTTTTGACCAATAATCGGTCGGTGGTGTTAGCGCAGCGTGAATTTCGACGTTTTCCTAATCGTGTCGTGCCAACTGAGCAAACATTCCGGCGCTTAGCTACTCAACTAGACTGGAACCGCAGGATACCATGGAGGGCGTTGCTGCCACCGGGCTGTCCGTTCGGCCGAGAATATCGCGGCTGTGGCTGCCGATGTCGCTGAGAACGAAGAAAGGCCTTGCAATTGGGCATCACCAGACGGATTCTAGAGCGAATTTTAGTGAAAGACTTAGATATGTTCCCGTACAAAGTGCAAACAGTGCATCAGTTAATGCCTGATGACCGTCAGTCACGTGTGAATTACTGTCAAGCCATCCTTAATCTCAACAACGAAGATGACGATTTTGTGTCGAAAATCAACATGAGCGACTAGGCACATTTCCACTTAAGCGGTTACGTCAATTAGCAAAATCTTCGTTTCTGGGGCACTACCTCTGTGTGGTGCGGCGTTCACGCGGGAGGAGTGATTGGGCCGTAATTTTTGAGGACGCCAACGGCGATACGGCCACTGTTACTGGCGAACGCTACAGGGTCATAATAAACGACTTCTTGCCTTGGTGAACATTTGTTTTTAACAAGACGGTGCAATTATGAATGAAGGGTTTCCTGGTCATGTAATCTCTCGTTTTGGCGATTTGGCATGGCCAGCAAGGTCGCCCGTTTTAACCATCCCAGACTTCTTTCTTTGCGGCTACTTGAAGTCGCGTGCTTATGCCAACAAGCCTAAGACATTCGCAGGAGAATATTCGAAAGGAATGCGAATAAGGGAAAGTCATGGAAGATGCGATAAAACGGGTACAAAGGTGTATCAACACTAGCGGCAGCCGCTTGACGGATATAATATTTTCCACTTAACAGAAAAAAATGTAAAGGTCCAAAGTAACGATCTCCATCACTCAAAATAATTTTTTTCTATTTAGTAAAAAAATAATTGAAAAACAAAAATGGATGATTGATTGTGCGCCAAACTAATAGAGGATTGTTCAATTTCTGTTTTTGAAAGTGAATTTCAAAAACAACACATTTTCAATTCAGGCTTCGATCAAGTTTTTATTTCGGTATATTGCCTAGATCTTGCCATTATGAATGGAATATAAAATCAGTTCTCCATGTCCTCTACGGAAGTTCCTAAAGGACTCGATTCAGATCAGATGATTTTTTGACACATAGCAACTAATTACTCAGCCATAACTTGATGACTATTCGTTTCAAGAGCCTGTGGATTATGTGAGTAAGGGCAACCTTCTGCATAGCTCCATAAAAAGAAACCAAAGGCGACTAATCACACGATTTTAGTGGCGAGTTCACATCACGAAATGTTCAGGAAATTTTTCTTGCTATAAAGCTAAAACGCGTCGTGTTATGTGGGATGTACATTAGACCGGCTTGTTGCAACCACATGCCTTCCACAACCATGCCTTTGACTTGGGGCAAAGAAAATATTTTTTCCCACAGATGGCGTTGGTAATCGTTCTCGTCCGTCGATCGTGTTATTCAAATCATGGAAATCGTTGAGTCCGATCGTCATATAAGCACTGTTTCGATTGCCCAGGAGCTAAACATTGTACGGAAAACCGCTTGAAACCATTTGAATAAGGCTGGTTACGAAAAAAGTCTCGCTGTATAAACGCCACACGAGTTTTCTGGAAGCAACCGAAAACGGTCGTAGTAGAATCGCAGTGGCCGGCGCAAATGTAGCCTAGCGAGGATTGACCGGCAGAAGGGTCATGGGATTGGCAGGGAATCAACTACTATGAGCCGGTCGGCTAGAAGCGCCGGAAGCTTGGTTTTGAGGTTTTTATGCATTCACCTTATACATAGTGCGGACCTAGCACTAAATGATTACCACTGGTTCCTGTCCAAAACGATTTTCCTGGCCTCAAGAGGCTTATGTAGAATAACTGTCCAGGTTTTTCTTTTGTTGCTAATAGGGACGAGACTAATTGAACGGCTTAATCGATTTATGGTTGATCATCTGAAAGCCATTGCGCTATGAGAGAAGCTGGTAAAATGAATGCCCAAGTCCGCTACTTTTGCTCTTAAGAGTTTGTTGAAATATCGTTATTGTTATTATTACGGGCATAATCCCACTGATTCCTGCAGAGAACGCTAGGAATCTCTCAGACTACCCTGCCCGAACCTTCCAAGGAGACAACAGGGCAACCACATTGTTGCAGCTTAGATACGACTACGGCCAGACGAACCAGCCCATGGTCATTTGACATTGAGAATTTCCATCACTAGAGACTGCAGAAAATTTGCTGCTCAGGTCTTCTTCAAGCTCTCCGAAAGCCCTGCATCGCATGAAAAGTCCATAGAATGTCACTGACAACATGCGCAGCATTACAAAACGAAAATCTTCATGAGCTCTATGACCAAAAGAATAGGAATGATCATGATATTCTCACGAAAAAAGGTGTTCGAGGAGTTGAGGAGATGTTTCCAGGAATGACTTCTTGAAGTTCTATCTTCTGAAGGACTACTATGGATAGTCGCAGTCGACACAAAGGAACGTGAAAGAACCACCTCTGTAAATCGTGAAAACGACGACGATAGGGAAGATTCCGCTATCCAATTGACTTGAACAACAAAATGCAACAAAGCTGCTAGCCAGACGAGCTCCCCAAAGCAGCCATAGATGACCTGGTTTATGGATGCCGGTTTGACCTAAATCGGATCATTCGAAATATGCAAAATAAAACTTTTAATTTCATGCAAAAAAACCTTGTGTAAAAATTGGTCTCCCAAACGCTGATATTCAAGAACCAAATTGATATATTTTCTATGCATTCCGTGGTCAGCTGACTCCAGTCCTGTAGTGAATTCAACTTTATAAGGGTGTGTATGCAATACTAAATGCATAATATACCATACTGTGCCGTAAGACAAGTCCATATGCTGTGTTCACAAATGAATGAATCGATAGATTTGGATCTTCTTTTTTTTACAGGGTTCGCGCAGGTTAAAGAGTGTATGGTGTTTGTCCCACAATCTGGACGGGGCGCAGATGGTTTGTGTCGAAGATGTCCATTCACTACTCTCCGGGGGTGGTTGTCCTAGATATGATTCGAGAGATTCGACTGAATTCGTCGCGTTGGTTGTAGTTCACAGTAACTATTTTTGTTTCCACGTCATTAAGCCGTATGCAGAGTATGCATTTTGAAGTGATCTTATACTGCGAGTGTTATGCCTTCGTCAGCATTTTTTTTATCATCTCACACAATCTTCACAACTGATGTTGTTGCATACAGACCTTTAGCTCAAAAGTCGGTGATGATTACCATTGCACCAGGACCACCCCCTATTCTTCAACATTTTCAACAATAGCAGCCATACCTCCTGACGACCTTAAGAGTTCTTGCTTAAAAATTGGACTCTTGCTCAGATGGACGATTATATCGTTCATAATCTGCTCGCAATGTGCGAAACATACTTATCACTATGTTTGTACGATTTCACAATTTTAGCATTGTTAATGTATTTCAGACGATTCATATTATGAAATGGTACTCCTTAAGCTAAACACGTAAAGTCTCGGATGAAAGTTCAGTGTAACGATTTATTTTTAAACACCGACTTTAAATTGAAATCGCGAATTGGATCATCTTGTAAAGGGTGTTTTTTTAAGAGATATACAAATTCAATATAAAATAAACTAGCTAATTCTAATGTTAATATCAATGATATTAGCTTTGTTTAATAGATAATTTGATGCCATTAGCTAAAATATGACATCGGGCTTATACACTTTACGGCTAGCTCGAATGATGAAACGCAATCGTGAAGTCTAATTTTCGAAGACTTTATCAAGCAACTGGGCCCGTAAATCAGCAATAACACGACGAATGTTGACTTCAAATTCGTCCAACGTCTCTGGGTTATCGACATAGACCAGTGACTTCACATACCCTCAAAGAAAGTAATCTAAAGGTGTGAGATAACAGGATCGTGACACAGGATCACAAGATCATCGCAATAAATTGATGGTATCGCGTGCCGTGTGACATATTACGCCATCTTGTTGAAACCAAAGCTCTATCACGTCAATGTGATTCAATTGAGGATCGTCCTTAAAGAAATATGGGACGATGATCACCAGCTCATAAAGCACATCAAACAGTGAGTTTTAATGGTCGATAGGGTGTCTCGACAAAGGCTTCTGGGTTTTCTCCACTTCAAACTCGGCAATTTTGCTTGTTCACATATCATTTAACCAAAAATACGAAAAGGATTCATTGTGTTCCGAATAACTTGCAAAATGGACGAAGGTCACGACAAGTTTGGCAAGCCGAACTATGGCCAACTACAATATAATCTGTTCGTCGTAAAATGGCAAAACGTACTAAGCACAAATCCGCTTTCAGCTGTCAAACTGACGAACTGCGAAAATAGTGTTGTCAGTTTGAAAAACCAAGCCTCTAAAAAAACACATTTTACAAGTGCCTTTCTCCAGATTTTTGGGACTGTAAACAAAATGTGTATTTGAGAGTATTTCCATTGTTGAATCGTTTTTGAACGAAAAGGGATCAAAAAGCTTGAAAAGGCGATTGTCGGTTAGCGAATAGTAAGGTGAGTAGGGTGGATAAGATGAGGTCATAAAGCATTATCCCCATTACCCCATCTCTGTTGACCAGCTGGTTACAATAGTTCTCAGCATTGGTACTTCCAACGCTTTTCATGAAGGAACAGTAGGTAATCCCAGCAGAAGACCAACAGTCACCACCACCTTCCATGGATGAAGGCTCAATTTTGAGTCTTGATTTCCTATCGGCATCTAGCCATTGTTGCCGACCGAAGCACGATTGTCGGTGCATAAACTGATCTTTGCTGTGCCGCAGAAGCAGAGAAGTACAAGCAGAATTACGGTGATTAAACGAAGTGCAAACATGGTTTGAAGACATTTCCTAAATTTCATCAACTTATAGCCTGACGCACTTTAGTGAGTGACAGCCTCTCCATATGACCCTATCAAACAAATTTCTCTTATTTAAGTCACATTTAATGAGCCACTAGCTGACTTGTGCTTTATGGATAGATCCTATCAAGGATAACTCGCCATATTTGCAATCATTAGTGATAGATACCGTTTAGAAGCAATTCTCGTCAACAAAATGATGCAATCGTCGCACATTACCAACGACCCCGAGATATATCTTCCCCACAATACCTACATATATCAGTCTCTCGTCGTGCATATTAAGAAACAAGTGAATTTACAGTCAAATACACCTCCATAGGTCCATTTCCCATCAATTGATAGTGGACAAAGCGAATCTCGTTTCCACTCCACAACCAGAACATACTCGATATCCGATGAAACGGCAATTGTAATACACTTCCCATTAGTTTTGGTGTGTAGTCTAGGATTCTAAATCGTAGGAGACACGGTTGCTAGCCTCCTCGTCCTCGAATCGATCGCAATCTCTCAATTACACCAATAATAACACAAAATACAAAAAAAAAATAAACAGAAGAAGAAGAGCAGACAAGAAACGAAAAACCAACGAACAAAAGGGACAGACATTGAGTGGAGAGCAGATCGGTATCTGCTTTGTTATGTTGCAAATGTAAGTCGGAATGTTTAGTTTGGATTCCTCGAACTTCTAGATCCCATGAGTCTTAAGCTACCACGTACACTAGCCGGTGAATAGCAAACGACTATGGCTACGTCGTATGGCAATGGCAATTACAATCGTCGCGTAACACAAAACAAAACGAAAACAAACATACGCATACGTTACGTAGCAGCGTGTTTGCCTACACCAATTATAAGCATGAATGATCCCACTACCATGTGCCCGGTGGTGGACGCATTTTTCACGTACATCATGTACGTCAACGTGAAGTAGACAACAATTTAATCGATTCGATCGACAATCGCAAATATTATAATATCGTCGGACAGTTGACCAAAGTCAAAGGCCGTACCGATTGAGATGGAGGATCGTTGCAGGATTGCCACGACCAAATGGGACAACGACAACGATGTACGCTCGCTTGTTTGCTGCAAAAGGGGCCTTTGCACAAACTCATGTAATACGTAACGTGTGTGTGTGTGCGGCATTGGCTTTCGCTACTCGAGGATTACCATGGGCAATAACTTAATTTGATTCAACTTACAGAACAATGCTCGATGACTGGTTCGACTTGGCTATCGGTTGTGCCTAAACGGTTGTAATGACCAATAACAATGGAAAGACTTGAACACGACAGGGAGCAACATGAATTACCGAGTCGAGGTGTGCAATTAGGCGACATAAATGGAAATGACCAATGATTTGTTTAGTGTATGCGGTGTGAATTGGCTTAACGGTAATGACCAAACGATCGTTAGTCGTTATATGCTATACATATGTCGGTGCATCTAATGTCACAATTCACTCGTTTGGGATTTCACTTTTAATTGGTCGCGAATCCTTTTAATCTCTGCCGTTGCCAAACAAACGTCAACTTACTTCGAATGAAACGTCTTCTTTCGAGAGCTTTCATTCCGTAATGACAGAAACGCGACGCCCGAACGCACAGTCCACGTTAGTATGTATGTGACACAAACATATCCGAGTGCGCGCGCAATGACAACAAATCAATTAGGTAAACGTAATGATATGATTGCAGAACGTAGTAAAACCACGGTTTATAGTGCATAGAGAACGCCGCCACAAGTCACGAGTAGGTACTGTCGCCCCCTCCCTTCCAAAAATATATTGATGTGTCCACGTATACGTCGCGACGGTGGCGGTGGAATCGTACCATAGCCCCTGTCCAATTGATATACATTTGCGAAGTGCCGCTGTCGACATCCACATCTCAGTGGGATTCGATAATCTGTTAACGTTCGACTCCAAAACGTAGTATCGTCGGATATGTACCCATCATTCGTTCCCGTATTCCATTTTGGTGTAAATTTTGCAAGCAAATTGAAAGTTAACCACGACGAATGATGGTAGCCTTGGACAGAAAACCAGAGGTCAGCTGTTCCGACAGAGGTGCCCTCTGTTGTCAGTCACGCTGGTATAGTGTTTACCGATCTAGTGTTTACACACGTTCCTTGCCATGTCATACATATGTGAGCGTTCATTGTGCTATCCGAATGGAGATCTTTGTTCTTAAAGACTAAAAAAAAAGCCTCTATGGAGCTAGATGGGAAGACGTACATATATATATGTAACAGTTGGTGGGTGTGATGAAATTGTACCGTTTTAACCGTGCAGCAACACATCGTCATCGTATGATAATTACATACATTTCCCGGGAGCCGTGGGAATCGCCATCACCAGCTAATTAATTGTTATATGCCGCAGGTCCATCCGTCCAAGAGAGGACCGAGCTTTTCCTTTTTTTTTTTTGTGTTGGACTAGACACGTTGCTCTTTACTCGTACACACTTGGATTTATGGGACTAGGTCTCGCGTACTACTTCTTCCGCGTGGTGTAGTTGATTTAATTTTTTTTTCTATAATTTTTTCTGTGGCAACATTTGTCCATCGCAATGATATGAGGACATAAGCACTTGCTGACTTCATCTATGGATATAGGCACGTCTTCCAACACCTCATCCCGTGGCGGCGCTTTCCATCTACTCCGTATACCATACATACATATGTACGTGGTGGTGCATGTCGTGCCGTTTCATCGTCGTGGCACCTTCACGCTCATCGCGAACTAAAAGCATTGCATATTCTGCCTCGCCATCATGTCGTCGTCATCATCATCATCATCGTGGGTAGTTGCTTGCAATTGTACGCTCGTACCAGAGGCATCTTCGTCTTTTTCAAAAACTGTATTAGTATACACGCGAATATATCGGTATTTGTGGTGGACAGACCGTAGGTTGTGTGAGAATATTCTCACTATTGTTACCAAAGTCCGCAAACGATCGACCGTCTTTCCATCTATCTATCTTTCTAACTCTCCATCCATTTAGTGCACCAAACAAGAGATCCATGACACCACAAATGTGAATCCATCTAGCTGTTGATCTAATTTAGTATTAGGTGGTGTGAACATACCCCCTCCCGCCCCCACCCCATTCCATGTAGAAATTAGAAGACAAACGAAACGAAGAAGAAATTGCATCGGACTAAGGCTACCACCGGTGGCAATCGCAGGCGGCAAGGGGGATGATGCTTTTTAATTGTCTTCAACATCACGAATAACTTCGTTTTTTTTTTCTCTGTTTGCCCATGCTTTGTTCTACTTGCTTCCTGCAACTGGATTTCGTGGAAACTTGAGGTTTTTTTTATGACTTTTCGTTGCAACGCTGCCTGGTGGAGTTGGAAGTTCGATATTTTATGGGAAAGGGTTCAATGGTTTTAGAATGAAACAGTTATTCGGGAAATTCTTGCGCATCCTCGTGAATTTAAAACTACTGGCTATACCCTCATCAGGGCATCAATTTCCCATCCGGTGCCCATTCGAATGTCAGGTGTGCCGGCTAAGACCTGTCAAATTCAAAATCGATCTCGGATTGCACACTCTCCTACGGCAAGGTGTACGATTTCAGTGTTTTTCTTTGATTCCCGACCGTACAAAAGGAGACCAAGGACAATGGCCTTTCATTTGATAACTGTAAATCGCTAAGATCATCATCATATTCGCTGTCGTTGTGGTCCTCTTCATCATCATCATCTCATGGTCCGTTTGCAACCGTAAACACAGCATTTTAGGGCACAACAATGATTTTCATTGTCCAGGACATGGTACAGCCACATCCACTACATGGAGAAATTCTCCTGACCCAAAATCCATCGACACTGCCTACGACGACTACTCGAATTGCCTTTTGTGTTCCTTTTTTTTCGGATTGCTTGTGCACCAATAATTATTTGAAGGCAAAGCAAAAAGGACTTCAAAATGAACGCGAACGAGAGTTTAGATTTATCCGGTCTAATCCAAGACTATCCAATCATAATGACAGCCACGCTACTTGCTCGCTTACCATTCGACGTGTACACAGGATAAATGAAAAAAAAAATCGCAAAAGAAGGAAAGAAAATGACTATCATGGGAAAATTCAGCAGGTGGTTGCAGTTTTTCGTCGATGTCATTCGCATTTTCCACATCCACCACTATCCTCATCATTGTGATTGTCCTTTTATGCATGGTCATAGTCAGTCAAAGGATAAATTCTATCCTTTTCTGTCGAGCATTTTCGTGTGCAAATATCCTACCTGCAATTATACCGAGCTCCATACCGTTAGGTATCGTCGATTGCAACTCTTTTTCTTGTGTGGGAATTTTGTACCAAGATCCCGAACCAGAAGCGGAAGTATGATTACATCCCAATTGGACATATCGTAGTTTGATAAAAGTAGATAAATTCATTCAATAGAATCGCAGGATATCTAAATATGTTTTGTATATCCCATAAGGAAGGTATGGAAGACGCTGCGAAAAATTAATCAAATTGTCCCCAAACGTAGCCGTAACAGAAGCCATGCAACTCTCGGATTGCTCTTATGTTCACACTGGCAATAACGAGTAGTTAGTAAGTAGCATTGCCAGTAAGTTTATGAGATTCAGATTCGTTGCATTTGTTCCTAGCCGCACGTCAGTCGGGAGAATAAACACGAAATGAGCAAAGGAAAAAACAAAACCGACTTAACCCAACGAACGGAATAGAAGAAACGGATTGGCGACGATGGCCACGACGACGACGAGGAGGGCAAATGGAAAGAAGAGCTATTGAAATACTCGTACCTCTCGTTACCATCGTCGATAAGCATCTAGTTCTCACGAACTTTTATTAGATCTCTAGTCGGAGTTCCGCCGGACCCCAAGAGGTTGGGTGGGTGCTGCATGAAACTAAAACCAAACTGAACTGCTTTTGCACTATGCACCGAATATGTTCACCATGCGCGATCTCCGCGCTCGGTCAACCTTTTGTACAAATAGTCTAGGTAGGTTAGGTTGTTTTCTTACCTCTCTCACTCCCTCTCTCTCTCTCTCTCTTGTTTTTTTTTCGTGAAGTTTTTTGTCCACAATCCACCACCCATTGGTGATGGAATTAAAGGTAAATTTTATGTTAGAGGTGCATTAATTCCTTTTTGTTTTATCCAAACCAAATGCAAGTTTGGATTATTTAAACGATCGCAGATGAAGTGAAATAAAAATCTCTTCACGTACAAGTACCATAAGCCGGATACGTGATACAAAAACTTATCTCACATAGCCGTATGGTGCGTGTAGCCAACTGTAGTTTGTGTCCGAAACGATGGTCTCAAGCAGCGCGCCCAGTCTGCGTGATCAGAATTTAACTGAATTGTGGCAACATTGACGCATGCCTTCAACAGAGGCTGCAACAATGACATGTGCTACGAATATATGTACATAACGTGCAGAGTTATGCGGGAGATAATAATTAAATATATTGTATAAGATACGTCTATATAAGGCTTGTGACAAATTAAGAGCGTTTTATTGTTCCTGTTGTTACTGCCCGCATGCAGTGATGTGAACCCTTTTTTGCTTCATCAGGTTTCAAGATATCCATGCAAGCGATCTGCTATGGTGAAATAAGTGGGATATTGTATGTGCTTATTGTATGGAAAAGAACACCGGATAAGGTCAAGCGTTTCGTTTTACCGAGGCAATAAAGTGTCTCGAATTAGTGGTTTGCATTGAACTTTAGTTCGCGAATGATACAGTGCCTCGGAGGCGGATCCATGGTTGTCTTTCATTAAACGCTCGATTTTTTGTTCTAAGTTTCATTACATTCGGTTAAGGTGTGTTCAAAAAATATCAGGAATTACTGGTGTTTAAAACGATTTTTATATATTAGTCTGCACAACCAATATCTTATTGGAAATAGGTGTTAAAAACTTGTTTTAGGGCTTTTAAAAATCCTTGGAAGTCTTCTGGAACGCGATCTTTACCTTTTTCAGCGATGGAATTCGGTGACTTGTTGTAGCCTTTTTTCTACCAAACACAATTTTCTTTATTTAAAAGAAATCGAAAAATGGTTTGAAACAAAACGTTCCAAATTTTCTTCTTCTGCTCATCCTGTACCGTGTCGGAGAATGCCTCGTCTGTACGAATCGACACATCGGGGAGGCCATTAGTCAGTGATCAGAATAAGTGATAGCCAGAAGGAAAGGGCCTTAAGGGTAGAACTTCACAATTTGAGGGTTTCCGCGTAAGTATTGACCAGTTTTCCACCTGCGGGCAACCATTGTCTTGCTGCCAAATCACTTTCGGAGTATTCTGCGCGTTTTTCCTTCAAACTAAATTGTAGACTACTAAATTGTAGTCAGTAGCTATAAGCGATGACAGTTTCATTGGGCTTGAGCAGCTTACAATAGACCACTCTTTTCTGATCTCACCAAATACAGAAAATAAGCTTGGAATCTGCCATTGAAGCGGCTGTTCACTGGTGAAGAAAACGCTTTTCAGCGTCCCTTGGTTTCAATTCGAATGAGGCCCAATTTCCTTGCTTTTGGATCAGTCCCATTGCTTTAAATCGTTTTTTTACCATCGGCAAGTCAAACACCAACGATCAGACAATACTTTATGTACATGAGTCAGCTGTTCCTTCATTTCTTCATCTTATTTTTTTTTTTTTTTGAATTTTTTTTTATAGTTTTTGTTTTTTTTTTGTTTATATAAAACTGAAATTAAGTAGCCTAAACCTACCCGCCACCTTGGTATGCCTTAGCCTACCCTAGCCTACCCTAATCTATCCTAATCTGCTCTAACCTAAGCAAGCTTACCAATGGCCTGTGGCTAGCTTTGTTTTAAAGAAGATGATCTATTAAAGTATTGATGCTCTCGGACGACGTCTCCTCGATCTCGGCGTGAATCCGACCTACTGAACCTGAGGCCTTCAGGCTCGCTTAGCGCGACTTCATGTTCGTAGAATATTAGCGGAACAACCAATTCATCCTTGATTAGCTCACCATTGATCCAAATAAAGAATCCATCTGGGGGGATAAACCCCGAAGATCTAGTTATTGACTGAAGTCATCGCCCATCCCTAAAATCCTAGCTCTCTTGTATAGGACTGGAAACCAAGCTGGCTCTCACATTGAACCACTCGGGACATCCATATGCAATCATGGGCCTGGTTAAGACTATGCAGCAGAGTACCTTCTTTCTGGAATCAAGTTTTCGGCTATGAAAAAGTCATCTTTTGAGCTTCGGGTCCTTGCCAAAGCAGCAAGACGCCCGTCCAGTTCAAGATATAAACCTGCGACAGAAGCATTCTGAATAAAATATGTAGATTCCAATTTTTGGAAGTTAATCTGTTTTTTTTATATAGTCTTCGCACAGTTTCGAGAGTTATGCTCTTACGCTCCGGACAACCTGGACGGGGTGCAGATAGTTTGTGTCGAAGATGTTCGTTCACTTCTCCCCGGGGGTGGTTGTCTTAGATAGAATTCGAGAGATTCGACCGAATTTGTCGCGCTGGTTGTAGTTCACATTACCTTTTTTTGTTTCCATGTCATTAAGATGTTTTATTGGAAATGCACTCAGAGGGTAGGAAATTTTAAAGTGATCTTATACTGCGAGTGTTATGCCTTCGTCAGCATTTTTTTGATCATCTTTCATTCCCAACTGATGTTGTTGCACAGTTTTTTCGTATAGGAATTGTTCTTGGCTATGTACAGACTTGAACTACAGACTTTCAGCCCAACAGTCGGTGATGATTACCATTGCACACCGACCACCTCCTACGCTGAAAAAGAATTATAATGACGTCGATAGTTGGACCTGACCACACGACTATATCGTCGACCTTGCACTATAGAAAAGTGAAGAGAAGCTATCAGTTCACTCAGGTAAATGGCAAATTGGCGAGTTCCCCGTACCCTGTTGCAGTCCACTGTTAATTTCAAATGTTTGGGTAGAAGTCACATTGGCAATTTTCGCAAGGAACTTTCTAGCGGCTGAGCTTGTAATAAAGATCTTCTAACCATGCGGTGACGACAGTTTTTCAACACAGGCATAGGAATAGTGCTATGCTCCACTCTGACACCGAGTTTCCATAATGATTTTGTTGTCCTCGACCCGTTTGGACAGGGTTCTATAGACCACCTTATCGAAGACCTTGTTGATACTCGGAAGGAGACTTATCGACCGGAGATTTGCCGGGTTGAAGGTTTGCTTATCCCTCTTGGGGATTGGTTGTACCACCGCTGTCTTTCAATGCACTGGGTAATATCATTCAGGATGGTGTACAGGCACTGGTGAGAGGTGCCCAAGCACCCATACCATCGATTCCCGCGGATCTTTTTCTCTTTAGTGACTCAAAAAGTGGAAGTTAAGCCCTTTATTGGTGACCGCATTTTTTGCCATGAAATCGCCATTGAGCCTGGTAAGACCAAGGTATTTTGATCGCCAACGATCGATATCATTTTGGAGGTAGAAGTGATGAAGCAGGGCTCTGTTTTTCAGGTCGTGGCTTGGCCGAATGCTGTCATTAACCTTATACAAACTAGACATCTAGAAATCTTTAAAAGAGGGATCTGGGATCTAACCCGGGGGTGTGATCTGATGTCAACTTAGTTTAATTTTAAATGAAGAAAAGAAAGATGATGAAGCCCCGAAATGGTATACAGATGGGTCGAAATCTGGAAACAAGATAGGGCTGGTGTGGTAGGATCAAGATGCAGCCATATTTCAGACTGAGCTACTTGCAATCAATGAAGCAGCGCACATCATCAGCGACAGGAGACCCACTAGCACTAGGATAGCTATATTCTCAGACAGCCAAGCGGTTCTTAATGCGCTAGAGAGGTGCACTTTCAACTCTAAGGCTGTCTGGGAACTGGCAGTAAATAACAGACTAAAGCTGATCTGGGTGCCAGGTCATAAAAACCATGAAGGCGATAAAAAGGCTGACATACAAGCCAAAAAAATGTACGGAGCCATTCCGCTTTTACGTTCATGGAACAGAATTACAATGCCAAACGTGCCAAAGGAGCTCTAGAACTTAATAAAGCCTACCTAAGAGTGCTATGTGCGACCCTTTATAAAATGCGTCTCAGCAGAGCAGAAATCTGTAGGCGATGTGGACAAGCTAAGGAAAGTATGGAACATATACTGACCGTCTTTCCAAGCCTTGCTCGAGAGAGATTGAACGTGAAACAACCATAAAAGGACAGACTTCCACGAAATCCCATCTAGAGAAGTTGTCAAATATTTGAAGGCAGCACTCAAATGCTACTTCCACGATTGGAAGTATGTGTCTGGGTTGGTAATCGGAAACGCCACTACTGCCAAACATTTCAATTGTTGACTCATCTGTCCAGAGAATATTTTCTTTGAAGAACTGGATCCTACGACGCCTATGTTTTTTGGTTAGAAGAAGGACTTTCCTCAGACTTCCTTCCTTTATTTTACTTTAGAATACTAGCACGAATCTCTAGATTTGGATTAAGTTAGGTTAGTTTAGGTGGTTTCCCTCCGTAAAGAAACGGTGGGGATCACTTAGACCAAGATGGGTCCATTGTGCTACCACTCGAGTCGGCTTGGTCACCGCTACTCTAGGAACCATTTTGAGAGCTGAATAAATTTTTGTAGATCTCCGTTCCAATACATAGGAATGGGATCGAAATACTTCCTCTCCCCCATCATGACACCTACTGCAATAGTCGTTATATGGCAGTCCTAGTCTTGCAGCATTATTTCCTAAAGCGCAATGTCCTGTTAGGACTCCGATTAGGCTGCTTATAAACTGCTTGCGTATTTTTAACAGGCTTGTGGTTTTACATTAGCAATACCTCGGCTAGGTTCGTCTCGTGTAGTTGAATTTTTCCATTGGTGGGTGAATTTCCCCCAGTCGAAAGCTCCAGTGTGGTGCCTATTTTGGCTAGTTCGTCTGCTTCACAGTTACGTGGTATATCTCTATGCCCAGTACGACGTTCCACCACATCTGCTCAAATTCTCACTTAGAGACGTACGGCAGTGCCTGACCAATTTTGATCTAATTATTCTTGATTCGAGTGCGTTTATTGCCGCTAATTCAGCTTGGAATATACTACAGTGCTTCGTTAGTCTAAAGGATTGGCTGATTTTTAGACACCGGCACCCACATAATTGCCTGTCCTGGACCTGTCTGTGTATATTTCCAGTGCAGTGCCTTTTCTTGGAAATTCATTTATAAAGAGTCTTGAAGCCAAGAGTCGGAATTAAGTAGTCCCTGACTTCACTTAGACCATTGCTTTGGCGTAGAATAAAAGCCTGTACTATTTCAAAGAAATTCCAATGAGTCGATTATTTAAGTCGCAGCACCAATTTTCTTGCCTTTTCCTTGCCAAAAGATCCAACGGGAGCAAGTGAAGCATCGTTTCGAGGGCTGCAGTGCCCTGATTATAGCGATGCAAGCCATCCTTTGAACTCTACTTAGAAGTTTGGCATTGTTAGATTTGCACAGTTCCGCCCTCTAGACTAAGCAGCCGTAAATTAATTCTTTAAGTCTTCTTTCACTAAAAAAAAGAATTCCGTTTTGACGTTCTTATTATTTGGACATTTCCTCGGGTAGTTGTCTTGCCCTTTTTTGAGCTTTTTTGCCAGTTATGGCATTCCGAATCATCTTTCAACCAAAAAACAGGCGTCACACCTAAGATGACCTACGCTCAAATGGTGGCAGATTTGGGAAAGACGATGCAATTATTAGCTTCCGCCCTTCCTCTGAGCAGTGTTTTCGTCAAACCATTTTAGCACCCAAATTTTTTTCTTATTTTTAAATTTTATCTTAGATGAACACTCGCAGTGTAAGATCACTCCAAAATTCATACTCTGTGTGTGCATTTCCAATATAATAACATGTACATACATACATACAATAACATGAAAACAAAAGAGCTACTGTGAACTACAAGCAACGCGACAAATTCATTAGAATCTCTCGAAGTCTATCTAAGACAACCACCCCCGGAGAGTAGTGAACGCACATCTTCGATACAAACCATCTGCACCCCGTCTAGGTTGTGTGACAAACACCATAAGAGCGTAAAAAAAGTCATTAATGGATAAAGCAAGAATTTTGAATAGAACAATTACTCAACTCCTTAGAGATTTTGACGAGTTTTAGAGATTTTCATAAAACACTGCTGTCTTATACTGACTTCCCCGCTATTTCAGAAAACATTTTTTTGATAAGGCTCTGTCAACATCTTCAGTGAGTTTCCTGATAGTGGTTCATTTATTGTTTTTTCTCGTGTCTATAGTGCGCCCAGGACGTTCTTTTAAATAAACTTTTTGACGTCTTTTTAGAAATGCCAATTACAAGTTCTAATTTTACTCAAGGGCAAGTCACCAAAGGCAAAATTTTAATATTTCTAATGCTTTCCTCCAATTGATTCTAATTTTATAGCAAAATTTATACCAATTGTCTGATCTGCTTTCTAAATAAATAACTAACTTCTGACTTGTCACCTCAATCACAACTGATTAAACAACACGCTTGATTCGCAATGCACAGGCACTATTTAAAAATATTTACCAATCGCGAAACAGACTAATATAACGTGCGAAACGACAAAATTCCTCTTACTTTTTGAACAGGCATACAATATACACACTCTCTTATGACCCATAATTTTTTTCTTTCCTAGAACCGTCCAAGACTATCCATTAATATTAAAAAAAAAAAACGCAAACTACATAGTTCCGTCTAATAGTGCCATAAAAATAAAAAACCAAACGATGACGCAGTAGAACACTGATTTCTTTGAGCTGACCGCTGGTCTGGTTATTATCAAAAACTTATCTTTACGATACTAAACAAAACGCCCCCTTGTTCATATAGAAACTGCAGGTAAACAATGCTCTGGCCGTTTCCCGGACCAATAAAACAATAAAACTAATTCGTGTTTTGTCGGCCAAAACAACGACTGTCCTCGCTGTTTTTCAAGATTTTTTTTTTTACTCGATCTTTTATGATTTTTGTTTTTTTTTTTTAATTTTTCGCCGAATCGCTGTTTTACTTATGACATGTAGACTTACATACTTGTTACCTGCAACTCTTATATGCGGCACACCTAATTGTCCACCGACGATCCACCTCCGTGATGATTGTCCATCTGTTTGTACCTACTACAGACCGAACGAAAGAGATTGTAGATACGACACACTGGTTTCATCTCATACGCCGGACACGTAGTTATGTATGTACATTATATTTTTATTTTTTTTTTTCGATGGTATCGTGAATGTCATGAATGGAATAGGAGTAGGAGTACTTATTGTAGAACGCACTCGTCTTGGGACCGATTTTCAAACTCCACCGCTTTGTTATTCAACATTGGCACAATGACACATCCAAAAGTGACAGATCTCAATTCTGACGCTGGACAGACGAGTGTGTAATGTGTTGCATGCCGAAAATTATGAATTGTGACCAATCCTTAATGACATGTCAAAAAGAGAAATATCTTTTGACGAACTCTGATTGATCTTTCTTTGACGTGGAACTGATGTAAAATAAGAGAAAAAAAAATAAAAGAAACGAAAACTAAATCATTATTCTGGAGATTCGTTTTGTGTGGAAAGTGTGAATGTCCAGTGGACGCAATCGTTTGGTGATGATGTGACGAGGGATTATAAACAGGTTAGATACGGCTTGATCACATTCGCCGAGATGAAAACCACGATTCTTTCACTTTTCCAGTAAATCATAGTTCTATTAGCATCCCAAGATGCCTATCTCCGAAAATCCTGTGCCACGCAGGCAGTCTTCCATCTAATTTTCGTAAGATTTACATTTTATTCAAAAAATGCCATAAAAAACGACGTATTGTTCACTTTGTTGGTGATTTATCAAAAAAAAAAAAAATCTTAAAAAACCAAACTTGCGCGTAACCTCAGTAACCGTTGAAATTTGAAAAAAATGTGCCTCCAGAGATGCATATTTCCCTGAACCAGAGGGTCTCGACAAAAAATTTTAATAAATTTTAAGGAAATTAATCTAAATCAATGGATTGTTACCGCGCATCCCCTTACGACGGATCCTTAAAAAACAAACTCATCCGGGATGTTTTTTTCTTTTGTGCAAAATGCATCGAAATTGTTTTTTTTTCTTGTCATCCCAAAAGCGACCCATCTTAGAATTTGGGTATCTTTTGATACCCTGGGAAAATCTCACCCCACGGCAAAGTTTCCACATCCAAGGAGATACATGAATCTCAATATAAAAAAAAATATTTGCATAAAAAATTCCGTTACACAATCCGAATCTTTTTTTTTTTTTAACCCAAACACGGCTAAGGTAGGACATGGGAAAAAATGATACCTAAGGGGTGAGGTATCTCCATCCCTCATGGGTGTTTGTCCTTTCATTGACATGCAAGAGAAGACGCGCAATGCCTAGGTAAGTGTTCCAATCATAATCATAAAAAAAGGACAAAATCGAAAATCTTGGATAGTAAAAAAAAAACAACAAAATCGCTCTTGAGGTCGATTAGCCGCAGACATAGTCTTGCCTTGCTCCAAGCCATACACTCGTTGCACACACATGGTACCCTTGGTCGTCACCCCTCAGTCCAAAACAGAAAAAAAAAACGAGCGGATCTTCCCTGGTCCCCTCCGGATAAAAAACGAAACCAAGAAATTCGCACAAAGGAAGGAAATGATCTTAAAGAAACTACGAATACAAGCTGCACACAAAAAAATATCAAATCTCAGGGCAGGCTGGTAGGTTTTTTAATTGAAATGAAGGGTAACGAACGACAGTCGACGTGTGAAAAAAAACCATCTACCTTAAGAGGGAATAAATCCCATCCCTTGCGGATCTTTGTGTTGATGTAATCCTTGCACGGACACATCCCAACTCGGGGATACTACCCTTTAACGAATTTCTTTTAAGATGCTCGCTCTATTGCGTTTTTGCGTAGTAATTAATAACGAACAAGGAAAAAAAAACGAAAATCACCAACACACAACGCGGATTCTTATGCACACCTATGATGATGATGATGCTGATCACCGCGTTGCAACCCCTAACAAACAGGACCTAATAAAATGAGAAAAAAAAAACCTGGTCACGTTCATAAAAAGCGGGCGCAGAGTACGTCTTCCGCTTGTGTGTTGATGCCTCTCTCTATTTTTTTTTTATTTCATTCATTCCTTTTCTATTTTTATCCTTAGCCTGGGTCAGGGTCCTTCAACTACCCCCTGACGTGTGTATGAGTAAAAAGTAATGCGTCGAGCATCATCCACACACCAGCAATCGCAGATTCGGCCGATCTCAGTCAGTCCACATCTACTCTTTGAGGGGTCAGCACAACCGATCCTTAGTCTTAGAAAATATCCATAGAGCCTCGAATAAGTTCGACCCGATCGTATCGCGAGGAAATCATTAAATATAAAAACAGTGATTGTGATAAAAATAGAATAAAACCAAAACGTGAATTTTGTAAATGAATTTGAAGAGGAAAAACTGTGAACAAGTCGTGATGTGCCTATAGAACTCATATCGAGTAGTGAAAAGGATATATTTTTAAATAGATTTTAATGAAAACCAAAACGGTAATCATGCTGTCGGTTAGTGAAGATGCTGGATTCCGTTCGCTCAGTCGTAAGTATTTCGATTTCAATCACTCGGTAAATCCGATTCACCTTGCCTAATTGTTGTCTCTTATCTCAACATTTATTTGACAACGAAAGCAAGAAAAAAAAATTATTCTTTTTATTCTATGACCATTTAATGTACGTAGAGTTAGATAACCTGATTTGAATTATTCTCCAAAGGTAGACAAAGAAATGAAAAATTGTCGGACCTCGTTATCATGTGTATCTATAAAAAGCGGAGTTTTGTTTGCATATGCTTTGGTTGTCAGCTGCTAATAGAGACCGTATTGGGGTCCAAGGCGAGGGTGTCTATTTGGTTTTTATTTTATTTTTTTTAAACAAGTGAAGACAAACATCCGTTAGCGTTGGTAGGGTCTTATCACTTGTATAACTCAAATCGTCTTGTTTCAGCTTTATTAGTCCACGGTTGGCATTTGAAAGCCCGATTTATTATTTTTTTCACGTTTCCGGATGGAAGATCTCATGAAATAGTTTATCTTATGTCGAAATTACTTTGGTTTTGTAGAGTTTTCTTATGACTTATGCGAATGTAATTAAGGGTTACAAAATGATAAGGAACCCTGGAGATCGCAGACCTAGGTTAACAAATATTACACCATATCTGCTGAGCGCTAAGATTTATGCATATTTCAAGATCGCCTTTATGTGATCAGGGTGTTCTGAACATGCCTTTTGCCTGTAGATAAGTCCGGATAAAAAGTGGAGTGATCTTCGGATTTATGCCATAAAGCTCATTGCTATTGTCATAGTATGGGAATTAATTCCTAGCGTTATTTTTATAAAAAAAAAAAGTTTTTCAAAGTGAAAGTGGGTAACCATTTTATTCAAGGTATTCAAGGTATCGCTAGACACTATATTTCCCATCTTTCTGACAGGCAATCCGAACGAATCTGTCCATTTATTCCTTATAATCCCCAGACCAAGGGTCATCGATCGGAACAAGTGATACTCAGAAGGACGATCGTCTGGAGAATACGGCGGATGAAGTAGGACTTCCCATTTGAGTGTGTCCAAGTATGTTTCGCCACATATGGACAGACATTGTCGTGCTACAAAATCACTTTGTCGTGTCTTCCGGAGTATTGCGGTCGTTTATCCTACAATGAACGGCCTAGGCGTATTAATTGTAGGCGATAGTGGTCAGCAATGATGGTTTCATTCGTCGTGACAGCTCATGGTGGATCGTATCATTCTGATACCACCAAATACAGAGCACCAGCCTTGACCCATGGATATTAAGCTTCGCCGTTGATGACGCTTGAAAATGTCCTAATGGGCAGCAGAAAACCAATAACATTCAAGATCCTTTCCTATTCCGGCGTTGAAGAAGCTGTTCATGGTTGGAAAAAGCCTTTGGACGTTCCTTTCATTTCATATTCGATCCGGCTTACTTGTTTTTCAACCATTCCCAAGCTCTTAAGCCGTTCACCTGTTCACCGATGACAATTCAATTGCCAACGATTGAGACAATTTTCGACAAAGGTCTTTATCGAGCAGTTCTTTCAATTGTTCGTCTTCTAACCTTTGCGGCTAAGGATGGTCACCATAAAATTCCACTAGAATATGATGACCTTGGGCAGTATTTTTCTTCATGTGAAAGTAGTAAGATAGGTAGAAAAATGTATCTTGATCGATGTTCGACACATATGTATATATGATAAAGTAGGAAGTATGTTCAAAAAATAAGGTGACTTTCTATTTTCTTGAAAAATATTTATTTATTCGTCTATATCTGTTGCCCCTGCAAAAAATCTCCCTTAGGTATAATGCGAATGCGTTAGTGCTTTTTCAAATCCTCGAAGCACATCTGATGTGCGCCCTTTGGTATAGCCTCGATTTCTATCGCCTCGATCGCGGCAATTCTTCATCCTTTCATTGGTTTTCCCAGTTTTGGGAAGAGAAAAGGGTCGTAAGAGGCCAAATCTGGTAAATTTGTTGGCTGAGAAATGATTACAATATTGTTTTTGACCAAAAATTTGCGAATAAGGTCTAAATTTAGCTGGTACACGGCCAAAACATCTGGAAAATTTTATGAAATAATTCTTTTGAAATCCCATTATAGTCTATGACTTTTTATAACCATTTTTAAGAAATCCTTTATTATATACCTTTGCCTGCCTTCAGTGCAAATTTCCTTGCAGGTTAGATCGATCGCTCAAGGAGTCTTCCGATTGGCGTCACGGGGAAGCAATTCCTTGCGGATAGCAAGCGTACTTTTTTTCCTCAATGCCAAAGGCTTGTATTTCTTACTTTTGAAAACCTTACGCAGATTTTCCTTTTGCGAACAACATGGATTGTGGACAATTTTGACGGTGTTCCGCCAGTAACTTTAGTCACGCGCAAGCCGAGAAGCTAATTTTCAGCTCTTTAAACTCTTTTGTGAGGTCGGTGTTATTTTTGGTCCTCAAATGTGAGCAGCTGACTTCGACCACCTTTGTTAGGTTCTATTGGTAGAATGGAACTGCTTTTTCACTGCTTCAACGTTTTCATTCCCTGTTTTCGTGCTGGGGCTAACTAAACTAAATTTCAAATATGGCTGACAATGTCAACATATGTTAGGAAATATGTATACCAACATAGCAAAAAAAGAAATTCGAAAATTCGAATGTAGTAAGCTCCCGAAATTCAAAAAGTCACCTTATTTTTTGAACAAACCTCATACATTATTATGACGTTATTAATACGTTTAAAAGAAGAACATGTAAGACCCTAAATGAAGAAGAATAAAGCGCTCTTCCACCCAGGCAATGGAAAGTGTCGATCACGCTTTAAATCCTCCATATCCTGCGGATCTGGTTCCCAGTGACTACTACCTTTTTCACACCTACAAAGCCAAAAATGAATTGACTCTTGAAGGAGTTTTATTATTTTTGAGGATTCTGCTATCTGTGGGAGCATTCAGACACAAATACTGGTCTGTTGTACTGTCACCCGAGATGACGTTAGAGCTCATGCGACAGATCTAATTTCTCATTTACTTATGTTGTGTGCGATTTGGTTTCACACAAGTGAGCGGGACTTACATGCAGCTTAATACTGATTTCGAACGACGAGAGCCAAGAAGCTTTTGCAAGGCATGTGTACAACGGGAGGTTTTGGCAGTACCCCGCCGAGGAAAGAAACCGCGAAATGAACACATTTGTGTTATCGCCAACAAACTGACCACGGCGCCACGGCTCTTTCTTGAATGATGCTATGTCGACAAATAAAATTAAATTTTGCCTAAAAGTTTAAACCTTGACGTCCTCGCAGGGTTCCTTTGTTAGCTTTCGTCTTCTTAAATGGCGTTACAGCTCACGGAGAGGCCTGAGCCAAGCTTCTCTCATTCACTTATGTATGTTGTGTACGATTTGTTTTTTTACACAAGTTAGCTTTATGCAAGTATAAACAAAGAAAGACCACGAAAAATTCAAAAAAAGTCACCTTATTTTTTGAACAAATTCATACGATGAAAGGTAAAAAGTTCTTGGATTGACACAGAAATGGGGTTCCAATCAGCACAAATGTATATTTCCTGCCTGGGTGCACGTGTCATTAACTCGTATGACAAATTTCAACAAACTACCTGAGAAGTTTGTTTGCACGAATTTTTTCACTAGACGTCTTGCTGTTTTTCGTTAAGATTGATAAACTTGATAAAATTCTCCGTTTTGGATGGGTTCATCCTTAAGGAAACTCATCCAAGGCTAACAAGAGCTTACGGGGACTCTGCTTCGGTATTGGAATTCAAACGTGATCGCACAGCCCTGGAAAGTGATCCATGTAAAGATCGCCTAAAAACCGCAACCATTTGGAAAACCATCGAAAATGTGCATGATATCATATTGGACGATAGGCGAGTGAAGGTTAGTGAGATAACTAAGGCTGTGGGGATTTCGGAAGAAAGGGTGCGAAAAATCATACAAAAAGTATGATGATGATGACCCCTCGTTGGGCGCCATCCTTGTTGGAAAGAGTTGCCGAATTTTGGCGATCGTGTGTACTCCCAAATTGCCTCGCAACACAAAGAATTAAGGATGCGAAAGCTCTGGGGAAGATGGGTGCCAGAGAAATCTTTGGATTGATTCAATAGACATGAGATATTGGTCAACTACTACCAGCCAGAAACGAAAAAGCAGTCCAAGCAGTGTGTTGAAGCCAATGATTCACTACTTAAGAAAACGAACTCCATCAACGAGTAGGTAGTGGTCAGCGTATTTTAGGAAGCGAAAGGCATCCTGTTAATTGATTAACTTTCAAAAGGCAGAACAACTTTCTTGACTAGCTGGATGCTAAAATACACGTGAAAAGGCGAAGAAAAAAAGTCATCTTTAACAGGACAACCTGCCTGTATACAAGGATGCGTTGGCGATGGGAAAACTGTGGGTTTTGGGATACGATTTACTTGGCCTTTCCCCCAGCTTGAAGAAATTTATTTCTGGAAAGCGCTTCGCATTCAATGGAGAAGTTGAGAGGGCCGCAGATGATTATTTTCACAGCCTTCCCGATTCGCATTTCCGTGAAGGAATACTAATGTCGGAGAAACGCTGGGCCAACCATGTCGAAGTCAAAGGCCAAGTGATTTTTTAATTGAAAATCACAGTCTTTCATTGTCAAGCCGAAACTGATGGTTGCTGACTGGCTGTTAATCATCACCATCTCTTGTAAATTTTACAAATTAATCCTTCTTCTTCTTCTCAGATGGTGCTACAGTTCAGTGTGAACCTGGGCCTCAACCAACAAGTGTCTGTAGCTGAAACGATATTTTGCCAGTTGTTTCCAGCGCCGCACTCCCAGTTGATTAAAGTCCCTTTCCATCTGTCGGTCGTCCCTCAGATTTGGATTCGAAGACTCTTCGGACCGGAGCTGTGTTGTCCATTGGCTCTACATGGCCTATCTTAAACGTTGGATCCGGAGCGCAAAAAAGCAGCGGTTGGCAAGAGTAATTGCGCGTTTGATCTCAGCGCTGGTGTTGTTGTCGCTGGTCACTCGTGACCCAAAGTAGACGAAGTCTTTGACTTTGACTTCAAATTTGTAGCCGTCAATTGTAACGTTCTAGCCAAGACGTCGGTGTTGTGCGTCTTTTTTAGATGACAGCATATATTTGGTTTTACCCTCGTTCACCGAAAGATCCATTATAGCCGTTTCTGCTTCAGTGCTTTTGAGCACTTCATTGACCTCTCGCTGTGCTCGCCCAATTACGACATTGTCGTCCGCGTACGCAAGCAATTGCGCAGTTTTGAAATAGGTCGTACCTCTTGTGTTGGCCGATGTGAGTCTCGTATGAGACGATGTTGAAAAAGTTACATGGCAGTGGGTCACCTTGCTCATCAGGCAGAATGATCCATTCGCAACGGGCGAAGATACAAGAGAATTGTCCACTTGACCTAGATGAAATTTGACCTGCTATTTCGAAGCTTAAAACTAACAAAGCCGCGGGCGCAGACGGCCTGACTGCTGAGCTATTTAAAGCGGCTGGAGATGAATTGGCAGGCCGCATGCACCAGCTCATCTGTAAAGTATGGTCGGAGGGGGGCCTGCCCGTAGAATGGAATCTCAGCATCGTTTGCCCAGTCCATAAGAAAGGAGTCCCCTTAACATCGCGTACAAGATCTTCTCTGCCGTACTCTGTGAACGCCAGTCTTTGTGGATAATTTGATAGACTCTTATGTGGTTTCAGGCCAGGTAAATCGATTGTGCAAGATGACAATGGAGAATTTTCAATGCGAATTATGAAACTTATCGTAACTCCCAATAAATATTACACCACATCCGGCTACTGCTAGCATTTATACATGTTTCAAGATCACATCTATGTGAACATGGCTTTTGCCTTTCGTATAAAAGTTTAGAAATTATAGGGATCGACCGAAAGCCCCTGCTTATTGTCACGTTGTTTTTTACAAAAACAAACAAGAAACAAGCAAATATCCCATTCAATTTCAGTTGTCCAAGAAGCCTTAACATATCGCACTTCGCCAGGTCAGTATTTACAAAGTGGACGACAATAAAATCCCACCTATTCGTCATAATCAGCTTTTATCCAAGTCGCTAAGCTTGAAAAATAAAAAAATATGAAAATACGTTACTTATAGTATGTTTGACTATCTCGACAGCTCGCAACTGGGGCGAATTGAAATAGGTGCACTTCGGGTGCGGGTTCCACATACCTACTATATACATATATACAGTCGTATGAATGTCGCATTTGCATACAAATACGGGGAGCTTGGACACTATCAGTATTTCGCCAAGGTTGCCTTGTATACCGTCTATCCAAATGGTTACAGTGCGGGACAAACGACTTGTTATCTGTTTCAACGGTTTTATAAGTAATTCACAACGAATACCCAAACAGCCGTCTGTCCTACATACGTATTACACCCCCTCCGGCTGTTTAACGAAAAAGGTGGTTATTGTGCTGTTTATTTTTACTGATAAGAAACAGTATCCACCACGTATCCACCTACGCACTCAAGCGAACATTAAAAAATTTCTTATGAAACTCGCGTTCGGTGTTGTTAGTTCTGACCGTGCCGCGGTTTCTCATACACAAATGCAATCTCTGTTTAAATTTTTGTTGTTTTTTTTATACAAGCTTCGAATGTCTGTACCATTAACAATGGAAAAATTAAGGTGAGCTATCATTTAGAACACAGAAATACTCTCTTTCTATAGAGTGATATAGATACAATGGTGTCGTGGCCCGCGTTTACAAATATTTGCACAAGACCGACCGATTTTTGTTTCTTTTTTTTTTTCCTCTTTGACTTTTTCGACTTACATATTTGAATAACAGAAAAACATCAGGCTCCAGTTATCCGACTCCAGAGTATAGGAGGGCTATAGCGATGGCAATGGGTTTGTTATTTCGGTATTCACGTATGATAGGCACATGTCATATTTAATTGTATCATTAGAGGTATCTAGGGGGACAATAAAGTATCCACCGTGTGGGACACATGCATATTCAGTTGTATTTGTCATTTGTCGTCTTTTATTTATCATTAAATGATAACGATATTGTCATGAAAAAAAAAACAAATAGCTCTGAATAAAACATTTGGTCAAACATTATATGGACGGGGATGGAGAAAGAAAATTGATCAAACAAAAAGCCTTTGACGCAAATGACAAAACAAATTGAAATGTCTATGATATCACATTCGACTCACCTAGAATCAATAACCCACTTCTGTACCAGATGAGTGAGGAGAGTATATCCTTAAACGAATTTATTAGCTCATCTTAAGCCGCATACCAGGCATGTGTGAGACGATGAACCCGCTGCGAAGCAATTACATCAAAGTGAAATAAATAATAAGTTTCTTCCGATTTTTCCTCCACTCCACTGTGGATTTCTCATATTCCTTGACAGGTCCTCTGGTCGATATAAAATAAAATTAACAACAAAACCGAATCTATTCGCACACAAACACACACACATACACACATATAAATGCGATATCCTTGTATCAGCAATTGGTTTCACTCCCATTTTTATTACAGTCGCTGTTTTTGTCGAGTGGAAGAACGATATGCCCATTAATATGGAAATTTGATGGGAAAAATCACCATATACCCTCAACCCCACTCCACGCAACATATAGATATTACTCAAGATCCATTTCTTCGGAAACGGATAGAAGCAATCCCTACGTTATAATCATTAACCGCATGGAAAACGAAACTGTTTAGCCATTCATTTACGCAGAACCACTTTATCCTTAAACGTGCATAAATCTCGAAAAGTGGTTTTTCGGCATACGGAGAGCACCCGTAACCACCCACAACACATTCGCACTCCAATCACGCGCTTTCCATGGCTAATTTTTGCACAACGTAATGGATGTGGCACTCATTAATTGCACAACCTCGTGCCATCTCGTTTTTCTTCCTCGACGTCATGGGGGTAATCCTGTGGCAGGATAAAAGAATAATGGTCATAACTTTCAGCAGTCTTTCTTCTTATATCCTTTCGGGATCGTGATGTGTATGTATGGAGGTTTCTGTGAACTCATTTGATTGAAGGTATAGATGACATAATCGGTTAAAATTGACACGTCACCTTTATCCAGAACAAATGACAGGAAAAATACAAATGAAAATCCACAACTAATGGTGTGAAAACGTCATGGCTTATATGGTATCAGCTGCATCAGTTTAACCCTAACCCGGATTCATAGTCTAAATCAACTAAGACCAATCGTAGCAACCCTTTCGGTGGATGTGTCAACATTTCTATTGACTTAATCGGCTCGGCGCAACCCCCACTATCGAGAGATATTTTTCAATTATTAACGAAAGTTAGTCGAGTTGAAGGAAATTTTTCATGGTGGCCATGCTAGGTTGCAATTTGACAATGACATTTGACATGTGCGATGACAGAATTGAAGATCGTTCGGCCACGATTGACAGGATTGACACTAAAGGGTGGGCCAAATACAAGTTTCTTTTTAAAAATGCAATAAAGTGAACAAAATTAACTTTTTGCTATGTTTAATTGCTTAGTTAGTAAGGACAAACATTCCCATTAATTATGAAATACAACGTCGTTCAAGTGGCTGCCTCGACTGGCTTCGCAGTAGCGCATTCTGTCACCCCAATTTTAAAAAGACCTTGTTGATGGTTTCGGGCTGTAGCTCACGGATTGCTTGGATGTAATTGGGCTTATGTGCTTGAATTGTTTCCAGATTGTTGGCATAACATCGGTCCTTCTCGGTTCCCCACAAAAAAAAAGTCCAAAGACGGCTGTTAACACGATTTGGGAAGTTTGTGCGCAAAAGATCGATTGTGGCTTGGGCTGTGTGGTATGGCGCGCCATCCTGCATAAATCAGAGGTCATCCAAATCCATGCCTTCAATTTCAGTAAAAAAAAAAAATTCGGTTAACATGGCTCTGTAACGTCCATCGTTGACCGAAGCATTGTTCCCAGCCTCGTTTTCGAAGAAAAATGGTCCAATGATGCCACCACTTAACTATCCGCACCAAATTGTCACTCTCTGTGGATACATTGGCTTCTCGACAATAACTTGCGGGTTTCCCGAGCCCCAGATGCGACAATAGCCCATCAGCTGGGCTTGATTTTTGCTTAAACAATGTCAGTTAAAGAGTTCCTAACGCCTATTCGCTTCTCATCATCTTCTCTTTTTGTTTTTGCATCTTCTTCTTCGATAGCTTCTTCTTGGCTGGCTCGTCCTCGGGCACCTTGGCGACAACTTCTTCTTTCTGGGTGAGGATGACTTCAACGTGGCAGGGCGACGACATGTATGGGTTGATACGACCATGAGCATGATACGTATGGCGACATAGACATTGGGCGCGATTCACTTGAATATGATTGAAAACTAGACGTTCGACTTCGATTCCCTTATAATCAGCATTAGCTTCGGCGTTAAGCAGTAGCTGAAGCAGGAATTCGGCGGATTTCTTCGGTCAGCGACCTTGTGTGGTATTCCATTGCTTAGCCTGGGCACAACGGCCGACGCCACCGTTGAAACGACGGAATGGTACGATGACAGCCTTAAGGAAACGCTGTGCACGACGAAGTGGCATCCGCTTGATGGCTTGGGCTGCTTCGTGGGTATTCTTGAAGTGAACTCGTAGACTGGACTCACGGGCTTTGCACGATTTGCTTACATTATCTGGCTCACGGGAATACCGTCCCATTTTATGTGTTCAATTTCTTCTTCTTAGCGAATTAAACCGGAAAGGGTTGGGTTGTAATGGCAATCATCACCGACTGTTGAGCTGAAGGTCAGTAGTTCAAGTCCATCCATAGTCAAGTACAATTCCTATAGGGAAAAAAAACCTGTGCAACAACATCAGTTGTAAATGAGAGATGATCAAAAAGTGCTGACGAAGGCATAACACTCGCAGCATAAGATCACGTCAAAATTCATACTCTGTGTGTGCACTTTCAATATAACACCTTAATGACATGGAAAGAAAAAGAGTTACTGTGAACTACAACCAAAGCGACAAATTCAGTCGAATCTCTCGAATCCTATCTAGGACAAACACCCTCGGAGAGCAGTAAACGAACATCTTCGACACAAACCATTTGCATCCCGTACAGGTTGTGTAACAAACATCCTAAGAGCGTACACACTTGAACCTGCGGGAATTATTAAAAAAAAAAAAATTGCTGAGTCAATTGGAGCTCCTCAGGTTAGTGCGTTAAATGTTAAGCTGTTGAGATCGATGGCGATTTGATCTTCGTGAATTGAGTCTCACACTCTCGGCCACAGCAGCCACGTTCTCATCTGTGCGCACCGTACGACGACGGGGACCATGAATTATGTCCAATAGCATATCAGTCTCACGAACTTTTTGCACAAACTTGCGTGCAGCAGTCGCGGTGTGTGCTTCATTCCGGCCAAAACTTCTTTTTAAAAAACGCACTGTTTAGGCTATATAGCCCTCACTTTGGAGTTTTCAATATTTCCCAACGTTGTTCAAGCTTAAAGCGACTCATTACGTTCCGCGGACGTATGATACTGACTTTCTGTCAAGATTTCGAGCGGGAAACAGCTGTCAGTGTCAAAATAACCTATGATTTAGAAAAAAAACCCCTAGATGGCCCACCCTTTATTCATGTGTACTCCACACATACATTCATCCAAACCACTATTCCCTCGTAGTCGAAACTATTTACAACCATGTACATAGTGAATCCCTTCCAGAGGCTCTTCTTCCAGCACTTACCACCTACTATGTCATCCTTTGCTGCTCTCACACATGTTATTTCATCCACTTGCCGTCAACCAATCAATATCTAACACATACATTCCATTACTGAACATATCCTTTTCATAACTCAACCTACTGACCAATGGTCAACCCTTACCCGACACGCACACTCAATCCGCACCCGAAAAACTGGTTTCGTTCTATTTCATTTTCGGCATTATCCCAAAATTCCATTGGTCACTGTGTGTGAAGTGGTTTTTGGTTTTTCTTTTTTTCTGCTTTTACTGTCTTTTCCTCGATTTTTCGGGTATCAGGTAAGTCGGGCCGACGAAGTGCCTGCCCACGAATGAGGCATGAAAACGAGATATGAGAACACATATAGTGATGTCGCCACACATACGCTTTTTATATGTGAATGTGGATTGTAGTAGATTTTTCTTTATTCGGGAGATCGATAGAAGAATTCGCACCTGATTAAACAGGACATCGTACTCGGTAATTGAAACTGACATATGGAATGTCCGATTACATAAAAAAAACCTCATAAAAAATACAACAAGGGTAGTAATACCAATCAATCAGGATATCGTTCGCGGTGACCCCTATCACCCCCAACCTTCACGCACCACAAACTGCAGAGGGAAGTAATGAAGCAGTTCTATCATCCCCTCTGGCTACTGAATTATTTACAGGATTGACATTAGCCCAAAACGTCGATAAAAATATGACATGGTTGTGGGATAATTGACAAGGATACACATTCCTTCTTGTTTTTTCTTCCTGTTCATATGGAGTATCACACAAATCCTCGATGTCCATCTAATCAAATTTATTACGTGTTAGTTAGTCACGGTTTCTACCCTCCCAAAGTCATGGCAAAAAATTGCCAAAGTTTGCCAACAGGATAAAGCAACAAAGAAAAAAAACAAAAGGACAGGAAAGAGATGAAGTAATAAATAAATAAACCGGAAATACTCCCGAAGGGCGACATGGCCACCGCACAATAGTTTTGGCGTTCAAACGACCAACAAAAAAATAAATACAAACACATATGCTCTCTGGTGTGACAGTTGTCATGTCATCCAACACCTATTCGAGAAGATGTCATAGCCCGCGGTCACATGAAAAACATATTCGCACCAACAATCCATCCGTCTATTCGTCTATAACCATTTCATGGACTGTCAATTTGCGTATGGTGTGTGGCAATCTTAGGACACATCCCGGGGCGAGAAAACTTTTCAATATTTTGCGGTACAACGCAGAGAGATCGACCCTTTCATGTCGATATTCAAAAACTCCAAAAAACTTTTGCAAAACAAATAAAAACCATTTCAATGCACTGCATCAGGGATACACAACTGACCAAAGGAGGGTTGTTGCATGTACTCATATGGCATACTCACCTGAAGTGGAGGTGATGAATGTTGTCGCAACCCTGATGACTGGATTTTTCTGCTCGACATTGTTTTGAAATCCATTCGAAAAAAGAAGGACTTCCGAAAATCATTGCTTTGAAGCGGAAAAATCTTACCGCGCTCGTTACACATTCATACCCTAAACCACGGACGCGCGGTGTATGATGTGTGTAACCCTGACGTCCGGGGCTTTGTTTGGCTTTAGTTTGGCGCAAAAATCATTAAATTAACGGCCAGCGGATTTGGTCGGATTATGTATGTCTGGACAGGCATGGTAATTTGCATATTACTCGTATGGGGTACGACCATTCGGTTGCTAAGCAAATAAAACGTTTTCATTCCATTCTTTTGTCTCCTGTTATTCTTTTTGACACATCGTCCAACACGACCCATATGCGATCGTTTTTAGCGAATTAATATAATTAAGACCAACCGAGTTCGGATTCGTAAACACATTAAAGCATCGTAACCGAAACGATTTACGAGAAATTCGGCGTCGTCGTCATAGTCATCGAATGCCTGTCACTTGACTTTTCGAAGGACTTTTAGGACTTTGGCAAAAATGCCCAATCAATTCAAAGTACCATGTAATAAACGTAAGAGTATTGAATCGGGATAAGAAGATGGAGTGAGGCTAACCAGTAGGAATTAAGATAAAATTTATTGAACAATTTATTTTTGTGTTCTACGAAATAAATGGCGACGACTTGGGTATCCTCGAGTCATTTAATCAAGAGAACGAAGCCAAAATTGAGTTTACTAACCAATCGGATGGGGGGGAGGCGGGAGTGAAGTGGATGTGGAGACAAACGAAAAGGGATTTATAGTTGGGCATAAATCGATTGGAGAGGTATAGGAGCTATAAATATTATATTTATGTATGGTACTGTTATGTCCAATGGAAGGAAGGAGAGTGATGAGATGAATTCCAATTAACATGAATATTAGATGGTCATCAGATAGTTGAAGTCTTAACTTAGTTAAAGGATTCCTATTGTAGAGGTCATGAAAAGGTTAAATGAAACTGGAAGTTAAAGTGGCCAAACAGTGTCTTTGAAGCTCTCTTCTACGCCATATTAATCTCAAAAGAAACTATCCCTTTCATAGCTTCCCGCTTTACTATTTCTCGATTTCTTTCTCGGGCTCTTCATACGTTTCTATGTCAAAAATTTGGGATAATGCTACCCTGGTCATGGGGAGGCTTAAGGGAAGCTAAATGTAACGTAGCTATTATGTCGGTTTACCGATTTAAGGCATTTGCAATTTCATGATCAAACCAGGTTGTCAGTCAGGTTGTACGAGAGGTGTTCAAAAAGTAACGGGAATTTTGTTATCCAAGGGGTGTATTGATCCGGGGTATTCTCAAAGCATTTCGCGAAAGAAAATTACGTAGCATGAGGTTCAATCGTACCAATGGATTTTGGATTGCTGAGCTTTCAGAGGTTATGTCATACTCACTCCATGCCGACGCATTGAACTTGAAGGTTCAGGACTTCGTTGACCAGCCTTCGTGAAGCCTCCTTGTCATGAGAGTGTTCCTTTCACATTTTGCTGTTCTCTTCTAGGTCTATATGTAAATTGACCTCCGATCTTTTTCTACGGGTTTTCCCCCTCATTTTAATCTTCTACCTTGCACAGCTGGGGTAGGGAAGACTTATGCAAAGGCTTTCCTGTCTCTTCGTCCGTACGCATATATCAAACCAAACTTACCGAGTAGCTATGAGTCTGAAAATTGGCTGTGTTATAGAACACATGATTCTGAGCTCATAGCGTTTTATAGCAACTGTGGTTCCTAAGATCCAGGTAAAAGATCCCAAAATTCAAGGTAGAAGACCTGGAATTGTACCTTGGCTTCCGGCGAGCTTATCCCATCTCGGTTTGCTTCCATTTTTGCTTGGAATGATGCGTGGCCCAATGAGGCCGTATGCCAAAAATCCTTACCAAACAGTCTTGGAAAACATTGACAAGCCGAAACATTCTTTTTGGTTTTTTTAATATGGTCCAACAAAACCGTCCACTTTTCGGGATGTAATGACGTTTTGATCACGTGGATTATCTTCTGTCTTGTGCCAAAAAACTGGGCCTAATCGCCAAACAAACGATGGTCATTTGGTTTACATTTTTGAAGGTGCTGTAGTTCAAACTAATTTGCGTACAATTTTTTTAAATTGTTGATACAGAGTCAAACGACCAATAGGATTGGATAACCTATAAATCTGTCCTACCTTCCAGTCCAGTAAATACCAGTCTAGACCGGCTTAACGTTTCTTACGAGAAATATAATAATCAAACCCAATTGGGTGAGGAGGGTGTTTTTTTAGAGGTATACAAATTCAATTTGAAATGAAATACTTAGAGCTAATGCTAACACTTATGATATTATAGTTATTTAATAGATAATTTTATGCCATCAGTGCCTAAATATGATTTCGGACATATGCTTACCACAGCTAGCTCGAATGAAGCGTAATGGTGAAGTCTAATTTTCGACAACTTAATTGAGCAATTGAGGCCGTATATTAGCAATAACATGGCGAATGTTGACTTCCAAATCGTTCAACGTCTATGGTTTATCGGCACTGATTGTTGACTTCACATATCCCAAAAGAAAATAATCTAAAGGTGTGGCATCACAGGATTGTGTAGGCCAGTTCACAAACCCATTACGCGAAATCGTGTGTTCAAAAACTGTTTCCCGCAATAAATTGATGGTGTCGCGCGCCATGTGGCATGTTGAGCTACCTTGCTGAAACCGAAGCTCTGTCACGTCAATGCCATTTAACCACGGAACGAAGAAGTCGGAAATCATGTTTCTACAGCGCTCTCCATTGACGGTAACATTCTGGACGGCATTGTCCTTAATGAAATATGGGCCGATTACTCCACCAGTCCATAAAGCACACCAAAAAGTGAGTTTTAATGGTTGTAAGGGTTTCGCGACAAAGGCTTCCGGGTTTTCTTCATTCCAAATTCGGCAATTTTGCTTATTTACATATCCATTCAACCAAAAATGGTGCTCATCGGAGATCAAAATTTTGCGTTGAAAATGGGGATCAAGCTTAATTATGTTGTCGACTTATTCACCGAAACTACGACGCGTTTCACAGGTCACAGGATTTCAACTCTTGTACAAGCTGGATCTTATAAGCTTCTAAGCCAAGATTCTAAAATCTTCCACAGAGTGGATGGGCATAGCTCCAAGTGCTGTGCACAATGGCGAGTCAACTCATTTGGATTCTCCTGAACACCGTGCCCTACGATGGCAATAATTTCTTCTCTTCGCACTGTTTGTGGTATTTGGGGATGCATATTATCCACTAGAGTGTACCTGGAGCGAAAGCGATTCATCGTGCTCCGAATAACTTGCTCAGATGGACTAGTATGGTGAACGTAAAATGGACGTAGCGAACGATAAGTTTGGCGAACCCAACCAAGGTTTTCAAAATAAATTTGCACAATTTGTATGCGTTGTTCTAACGTTAAGATATTAATCGTAAAATGGCAAAATATACTTACTATAAATCAACTTTCAACTGTCAAATTAACATTCTGTAGAAACAGTGTTGCCAATTTAAAAAACCAAATCTCTAAAAGAAACACCCAAGGAAAGAGGGTCCTACCCCAGCTCGATGGTATAAAGACCAGACTAGACCAGCTTTACGTTTCAGAGACTGAGGCAATATCAAGTAGGATTATCGCGAGTAGCATTCTATGTAGGGAAGTGCTAACCATCAAATTGATACATTCTTCTTCCTAAATAGGTCGTATCAAGCTGGAATGTCTGAGTAAGAAGCTCCGATAGAAGTTCATTATTCTTGCACGGGTGTAAAAGCCACGCCAATTCTATATAGCTCGGACCCACCCGAGAGGTACGAGTATTTGGACAGCTTGATTTTAATCTGCTAGCTTCAGACGTCTTTAACCAATAAAAACCCGATGATCATGTCTCGAACTTTTACCCTCAAGATTTGTCGTATTCCACTGAAGATGAAGGTTCCATAGGATAAGGTCACGATATGCCCGGGCTATCACTAGTCACTACTCCTTTTGAGTGAAAAAGAAAATTGCTATGAATGAGGCCAGTCTTGGTCCAAGCTTTTTACTCAAAATAATGATATTTCGTATAAAAGTATTCTTAAAGCCTTAAAGCTTGTTGTAACACTCTTACTGTCTCAAGCAGTAAGCCCATTATCCTCATATCGTAGGAAATCTCTGGCTTCCAATTTTTCCTTAGTTTATTCAAAATAGTCTCCTGCAGAATCTATTCAGTAATTTACACAGTCAAGAATCATGTTGAACGAGTACTTTAGGTCACCTGTGGGGTCGATTCAATCCTTTTGAATGGCCTCCACGTTGGTATAGCGCTTTCCTTTCATGGATAAATGCATTTCCCCCATAGGTAGAGAACCCACGGTGCTAGAATAGGCGAAAACGGTTTAGGATTAATAGTGAGAATGCGATTTTGTCAAAAGTTTTACCAAGCTTAAATCAGAACTTAATGTTAGCTCTTTGTTCGATATTTAGTTTAGCAGTCATGCAACAAACCACTGTCACTTACAAGGCAAGTGACGTGTGCCCCCTAGAATGTGCTATTTTGATATTTGTGGCGCTTTACCCCTAGCTAGCACATCGAATCTCACTTGGGATTCTACCTGTATAGCCGACCGACGTTGGACAGAAATAGGTCAAGTGGTAGAGAACATAATATGTATGTTGTCTTCTGCAAAATGGGAGCTCCATTTAAGGTAGTCTACTAAAAAGACAATTGTATTAACCGCTGAAGATGGCTCCATTCATAGACAGTCTCAAAATGCGTGCTTTTTCCCAGCGCAGAATTTGTTGGCATGAGGCTAGAAAGGTGGGCGCAAATTATAGCTAGCGAACGACAGGACTTTCATGACTGCATTCGTTCTTGATTTTCACTCTTTTTTAGGTAACTCGCGAACGAGGGCAAAATGATAAAACAAACGTAGCAAAGCATTTGGAAAGTCTTTGAAAAGGACAATGGAAATATGACTTTCTCAAGGCCCCTGTATAAAATATTTGTCAAATTTAGGGTTGCCGAGAACTTGTTTTTTCGTTAACCATATTTCTTGTCACTAAGGGACAGCATTGCATGTACGTTCGTATGTACTTGAGCTTTTTTTCGGCTCCCATATCTCGAGAACAAATAATAGTATCGACTCCGGACCAATTTTATATGACGCATAACTACTTACTGACTAGCTGATAAGGTTTGCAAGAAATTTCAATTTGCATTCAAATCAATGGTTCCCAATCTAAAGTTTCGTGTGGCTGGTGAACTTTTTTTGTGGTACATGTTTTATAAATAAATTACAATAAGATATCAACTACGGACGAGATTTATTAGGCAGAAAATTCCAAAACGAACTTGGCCAGAACTTCTTCCACCACTCTACTTCCTGAAGTCGCGTCGTCTAAGTCTATGTTTTTAGGAAGTTTGGGTATAGCTCTAGCTTTGCCATCACAGGTGGTGATGCGAATGCGATCATTTTAAGAACTCTTGGTCTTTGCCACATAATTCATGTTCTCTGAGGCTGATTTTTATTTCTACAACACAGACTTAGTCAATTTGTAAACCTTATCTCCAGAATAGAATTGACCAGTATTCGGGCTTCTTTGAGATTGAATTTAGGCTTCTAGAGTTAAAGCTTCAATTGCTTAACTTGTGTTGGTTAAGGTTTTTCGACGGGTTGGATGTGCTGGTCAATTTCATATTAAGTTCTCATATTTCGCTAGGACCAAACAGCTTTATAAACCGGGTACCCTAGGTACACACTGATTCAATTTGTACTAAAATGCCTAATAATTGACAGAATTTAGTAGTTTTGTGTATTTTTTTTTTCCGATTTACCGTGACATCTTTCCCGTATCGATAGCATCATTTCCACAGTCATCTGAGACCTATCAGTCCATACTTGACCCTTGAGGTTCTGAGCCTGAATGAGAGCTTGCCTCCAATCATATCGGTCCGGTTCACGCTGCTTCAAATTGGAGAGTCCAAGTTTCCTGATGTCCGCGATCACTTCTTCCCTGAATCGGAGGTTCGGTCTATCTTGCCTTCTCGAACCAGGTGGCTGGGATACGAAGACCCTCTTTGCTGGACAGGACCATATATCTGACGAGGAATTTTAAAGCCCAAAATCATCTCTGGTTTCTTGTTTATCATCCAACATTCAGCTCCGCAAAGCAAGACTGGCAGGATCAGTATTCTCTAGAGAGTAATTTCGGACACTAGCTGTTTTGACAAAACGAGGTAGCACCGTCTGCTAGGTGGATCATTTTGGATCATTTTTTGGAGCATTTGTCCTGAGGTAGACAAACTCCTTAAGTACCTCAAGATTATATCTATCGATGGTTACGTTCTACCCAAGGTGGTGCTCGACGGAGCAGTTCTTAGTCAGTCCATAATACATATATAATCGCAAATGTCCTTACACGTGACGTCTATCTACCCTATGTATGTATGTATATACCCACGTTAACCAAAACCCTCATAAAGGTTTACCTCCCTCTCTACCACGTGTACGCCTGCGTGTACCCTGAACACTGTCTTCCCCAAATAATTTAAAATTTGTTGCAAAATCTTAGTTTTCTTAAAAAGATAAAAAAATCGTTTTCTAATCCAATATTTTTGATTATTTTCAGCAGATTCAGATTCATCCGAAGCAGATCCAGCTGCTCAGGACATTCTAACCTGCGGATCGTGTCAGAAGGCATTCGCCCTCTCTGACATTGTCAGATTCATCCAGCACAAAGTTCTTCAATGCAATAAGGAAAACTACGGCCAATGCCTCACACAAGGTAAACCAGAAACACGTACTCTCATTATCCTTGAGATACAAGCTTTTTAACGTTTTTCTTTATTTTCCTTCTTCCTCTTTTCTCCATTTTTATATGTTAGGTCCAACCAGCGACAGAGATGCCGACGATGGACGACCCCTAGGACTAGTTAATCGACGACCATCCATATCAGCTCCAATAACAAATCGTAAACCATCGGGAACCAGAATTCACACACCGCCACCTAGTCCAGCCGATTTGTTAGCCGATGGAGCATCTAGCACACCTAAACGTCTTGTTGATGGTAGGTTATCACACAAACATCCTCACACATATCCTCATGATTTTAATAATCTAGAAAATGATAATACAACACCAAAAGGTGATAGTCCATCAGCAACACAAATTGAGGGTAGTCCTCAAGACGAAACGGAAAAGACCACAAACGATACGGAAATCGTAAAGCCAAACAGTGACGTCCTAGACATCAAACAGGAGGATGCTGATTGTGGATCAAATCAGGAAGACGATAGTCAAGTACCAACGGCGTCCAATGATGATCAGCCGCCTAGTAAAAAACCAAAAATCGAAGTGGCTGATGCCGAATCGAACACTTTGAATAGCGGTGAGTGTCCTTTTGTTTCTCTGTATCCGTTCACATAGACATACAGTGCATGCCTATATCTCTGTATCTCGTTATTCGTGTTGAGATTTTGAAAAATCTCATTAAAAATTCCGTATGATATCTGCCGCTTTGCTGTACACTGTGTGCAAAAATGTTTTTGATGTCCTGACATAAAGTCGACGCGGCATCAAACAAAGTTTATCACCCCTTTCGGGCAGGAATACACCATACAGATAGCGTCTCTCTCTCATTCGTAGATATTCGTATATGACGTTTATACATAGTGTGTGTTGCAGAGGCTGTTAAGCGGCATTGATGACTTTTTTGACCATTCACTTAACCTCTTTGACACGAATGTACAAAACAGAAAAAGAATCCTTTCGACATCAAAAGTTTAATGGACAACGTCAACGTTGCTGGTTACCGGTTGTGTGTCGGCAAAGGTGATAGTGGTGATGGACACGGGGGTATAAATGAAATGTTAACCAGTGTCCTTTGACATCCTGTGTGATGGGAATAAAAAAAAAAAAAAAAAAAACAGGAAAAAAGCAGGAATGTCGCAAATACACAGACGTACATAGAGACTTTAGGAATTTGTCATCGTTTGTTGCACGAATCACTGACATACTAAATACACATTGCTTGCTTTCACTCTGAGCGCTCCTTACTTGATCTATTCGTTTTGATGTCCATCCATAACGAGTAGGGGGCACATCTTACCTCCGCACAATTGCATAAGAACTGAACTGTTTGCGTCAAAGGAAAGAACTTACGTTCAAGAGCATTTGAATCTGAATACGATGCAGGATTCAAGTGCAACAACAGAGCAGAGTCAGTCCCCTTGTTGACCACACGTCACACGAAGGCATTCAGAGCAGCCGGACAACACAATAAGGACATATGAATAATGAAAAAGTTGAAAATATTTGTCCTTAAAACTGACCTTTTGTGTAAATTGCACGCGCGCCTCTTAAAAAAAAAAAAAAAAACAACAGTGAACGGCATAAAGGGTTGGGGTTAAATAACTTGAATAATGTTGACGTCCTTTTGACATCCTGTCATGTTGAGTATGGAGAAAAATTCATATAGTTTTTCGTCTACTCTCGCCCACCTGGCGGTGGAGGGTCAAACCAGTTTCTTATACCCTTTGATTGCATAACACAATAGCCAGCTACATGCATGTGAACCCTTTAAGGGGATTAAGGACTCGGAGATAAGGCGATTACTCGACTTCTTAAAGAGACTCCCATAGTCGTGTCTGAAACGTGCATTTGATTCGAATTGATAGATGTTACGTCCTCCCTCGCTTGACGACATCTGCACATATATTGGACGAACTCCTCAGCTACTGATTACTGTTCGTTCGCCATGCTACTACTGATTACGGTGATAATGACGATGATGATCCCGAAGGAAGATGATGACAAAAAAAAAGGGAAGAAGAAAGCACACTTCACAATCGTATCTCTCCCTAAAACCACAGCATCAGGACGCTCTGTTAACGTTCATTCATAAGGCGAAAAGAAACAAAGAAAAAAGGAGTCGAGACAAACATCAAAATGTCACAATGCTGTTCATTACCTTTGCATGGTTGACCTTCAATACAAAGTTGTGCGCCGTATACAGCCCAACTCGCCTGGTGTGCTTAAGTGCGCGTGCATGTGTGTAAGAAAAAGATCCTGACAATGGCCAGGGCTTGTAGATGAGCATCGTCTTGTTTTGATTTTCGCTTTTAATTTCTATCCAAACCGAGCATGTCCCTCGGACAAAGTCGCACTTTTTAGCCAGCCCCCCACTACCATGGGATGTCCTTTATCCATTTGTGCATACAAGGAAGATGTGTATACTCCTGTGTTGGGTTCAAATTTATTAAAATTACTCCAAAACAAGAGAGAGCGAGAGAGAGAGATGGAATGTAGTGTGTAGATTCGCTGAGGGGGAGCGAAAAGACAGTGTAAAAAAAGGACATTCACGACATGAATTTATCCTTTGTCATTTCAGTTGAAACTCTGCTCGTTTGATATGTGCACATGACAACACATTCGAAATTAACACTGTGAAATTGTCAACAACTTTTTTTTTTCAACTGTCGTTCCTTTTTTTTTTTGTTTTAATATTTAACTCTTTTTTTTTTTTTAATTTCTCGTGTCATGTAATATCAGCGGTTTTATTTCAACCAGAGAGTGGTCCATTTTTACGGTGTAAATTTTTAATTAGAGTAATGCGTTGCCATTTTCATTTATCACGCGAATAATTCCAATAAGCCGTAGCATATATCTGTAGGCTTGATGACAGGGCTGTACGCGTGGCTTTACTTTGGTTTTAGTTGAGATGGTGTATTTTTTCGGGGATAATTGAAAGGGTTTAATCCGGGTAATAGGTGGATTTAATTTTTTTCACCTTTTTAATGGTCAAGTCATTGCTAGGATATAGCCATTCCGCCATTTTTTTTTGACGTGGGTTAAAGTAAACCTCATGACATGAGAGTATAAATATGTTATCCAATTAAAATGTCAATTATACCCCTTCACGTTCGATGAATGGTTGCTCCCATGCATCTACTGATGATTACCTCAATCAAATTGAATCACCAGTAAGCAGCGGGAGTCCTCCTTCCAAAATTTACCAAAGACCAAAGAACTACTGATGCATATATGGATTTGCGGTCGTTACAAGAAGAAAAAAAAGGCAAATCACTGCAAACGACGGATGATATGTGACGACTGTCTGTTTCGAATGCAAAAAAATAGCACAAAAACCAATCTTCCTCTTCTATTGTTTCACATCCTTTCTATCCGATGACTATCGCGCGTCATCCTTTGGCAAATGCTCATGTGTTGTGTTTTGTGTGCTGAGCGATTAATTTTCAGCAGGCGGTCAATTTAGCAGCATCTCCTGGGCCAGTGATGGAAAAAAAATTCAGAAAACAAAGAAAGAAAACACAAAAGATGACGCTTGAGTGGCGACGGATAGGTTCGCTTGACTTTTTAAGGATATGCTTCAATATACCGAACATACTTGAGTTTTTATCAACCACAGAAGGCAAAATCACACTCTACTGCAGTTTCCTCTTCCTCCATTCTCCCATCATGCATAGGAGAAAAAAAAAATCACAGGAAACAATTCGGCCAGCTAGAAGACCATGAAGAAACAACGAAACCAGGATATGTGCAGCAGTAATTCGTGGTTCAATGCAGATGTTAGGCAAAAGGGGTGCGCAAAAAGACGAGCGAATTATATAAAAAAGGATATCATACGGAGATAGCGGGAAAAGAAAAGCGAAAATGAAAATTTCTTGGCACACAACATCCTTGGTTCCAGGCACTCCTTGGAAACCTAAAAAAAAAAAAATAATCTCTCCCCGCATTCACTTCGATCTAACTGGGTTTCGGTGGTGTCCTGCTGTGTCTTCAAAAATAAAACCCAAATAAAATTCCTCGTGTGTTTCGCGTCTTCTCTTTAGGTCCCACGAGTCCTGTGCTGCCGGTGATAAGTGAATAAACCCCAGTAGCTCTGTTTTCCGTTTTTTTTTTTATTGGAATCGACGATATTTATAGATTTTCCGCTTCGCAAAAATGCAAAATACGAACATTTTATTAATATTTTTTTTATTCCCCACATACGAAATGGATGAAAACCAACAGGACGACGTGAAATCGCATGTGTCACAACCATCTGTGTGAGAGGAAACGCATGACACATACGAGTACCTGTGCCATTTTTATTTCAATTACATAAGAATCCGTTTTTTTGCGGCTGACCGGGCACCGGGTATCATATCAAAACCATTCAACGGACTCGACGGATGCGCATCCTTTTCACCATTCGTTTACCGATCAGAAACAGGAGCGAAGTAAGAAAGGGTAAACGATGGCGAACGTCTTACACATGCTTCGGGTTAACTTTTCTTTTCATCCGAAATCGGGTATCAGCGTCATCGCGAACGAAGGACAATGATGATGAAGAGAAGTAGGAAATAATTAGAAGTGCGCGTCGGGAACCCCTTAATCGATGAGCACAAGCGCATTCAGCAACAGCAGCCATGACCCTTTTTTTACATTTGCATATGGTAACAGCATCAACCCCTATCTTGTCAACGAAAGAGAGATGCTTGCATCATTATCAATAAAAAAAAAAACCAAGAGAAAAAGATGATCTTTAGAATCCTCGTGCCAGTAAGGACATGGCATAAGGGCAACGTGCGCTTCACCTTTGGCTTGTGTATGACACAGGGAAACATGCACCTTTAATGGTAAACACGCAGATTGATTACCCATTTATAGGGTTAAAGGCGCAACGCATTTTTCACGGCCATTGGCGGCATGCGATGCCACGAGTTGAAAGTGCGTTTGGGATGGAAAAAAATTATCATATCCCCGGCTTACCTCCGCCAGCTGGTTGACGGATGAATGATGCATTTACCAGGGATCATGCAGGGTAGGGTGTGATTTTTAGTTAATCACGAAAGGACGAGCATGTATCCTTTCACAGGTGTTGCATACCTCAGACCAAAGGTCACCATTCTTTTTCAACCGCCACACCATACCTTGACACTTGTTCCTAAATAGATTTTAAAGAAAATATCCCACTCTATCCCTATGTCACTATGATGCCACATATTGGACAGCTATTAACGCCCCTGTTCTCAATATTGATTTCGTCCTTTTTTGTCGTCCCCTTTTGCCAGTTGATTTGCGGTTTCCTTAAACTACTGGGGTGTTTACGAGCATTATCGCTGCAATCATAAGGATAAATATCCCACACATTGATAGTAATTTGACATCCTCAAGGATTTCTCTTATTCTCGCACAAATCTTCATCTCGTTACTACTATCATAGTCATCATTCTCCTACTGTTCATGGTAAAGGATTTTATAATTTTAAAACAACATCTGGTGTCACCATTAAACTCGAACGCATAAAACAAAGCGCCGGGACAAATGCAATAATAAATAAATGGTGAACAGAAGTAAGAGAGGAATGAAAGGAAAAAAGGACACAAGAGATAAAAAAAAACAGGAAAAACTAAAAAATTGATGGAACCGCAACTAAATGCGTGTATGCGGGGTAGTAACATACCTTCCGCGCGCCGCATATTCCCATTACGTTCCCATCCCTCACACACTCTCGCACTCCTCCCTCTCGGATGGATATATTCCTTACTCCAATGTATATAGAATGGGTGGTTAGTGGTACGGGGTGTAGGATTTTAAAATTGCTTTTGCACATCGGGCCCACATCTCATAACCGTCCATTTGTATTCAGAACAGAAAGACGGTTATTCGGTTGATTCCTTCGAGCTAAAAAAAAAAAACAAAAAAAAAAAAAAAAGACAAAAAGTCCACATAGATACATGTATGGGACGGGACAAGCAAAAAGGACATAACGCCCCATATTGCGCGCGAGCCCTACTCTGTACATGTAAAACCCATTTTACCACATGTGTCAGGTCGCGTTCTTGTCTTTTTCCGTTTTTTTGCTCCCCATCGTTGTATTAGTTATTATTGCCTCATATAGGATATGCAAATGAGCAACACAAAAGATGGGTGGGCATCGGTATAAGCATGGGCACTCCAGGAAATATTATCCCTATTGGTCTCCGACTGTACAAGGCCCATACTAAGGCCCTAATCAATTCAAATTGAGTTAAGAATCACTTAATTCGCACTCACATATGTAGGTTCTTACGTTGCGTGTGGAACGAAATGCCTACGCAATCCGATACATATCTGCACGCGTCCCAGACTAACGTTCCACGAACCATGAAACCATGAGCATAATATAAATTATTTAAATTCAACCACATCCACGGGTAACTGGTGTGAACTCTAGGTAGGTAGAGGACGAGATGCAACAGATTTCGAGTTGCAAAAATTAATTACATCGTTTCGCAGGCAGTCATCGATGCCCACGCCGTCCGAAAGTCCAAAAATATTCCATCGGCATCCAAATAGTCACGTTGCCATCGAGAGTCCTTTGTAAGCTTCAGTTGATGATTTAATTAAAAGCCACGATTTTGCCTCCCTAACCTGTGAGCCCGGAAAAACTCTCTCAACTCTCAACGCTCATATTTGAATTAATTAAAATATTTTTTGTCCTCTCCCTTCCCCTCTCCCTGCGCATTTGCTGTTGACTTTTTAATCAATAAAGTATTTTTGGTTTGTCATATTGTCATTACAGAGCCCAGCAACTACACATGTTCCACCTGCAAAACACGTTACAGCTCTGCCTGGCGGCTGATTCAACACGTTCAGCATTCGCATGGAGTGAAAATTTACGTGGAATTCTCATCGTCAGCGCCGCCATCGTCGTCGACATCATCATTATCATCATCGGCGTCATCGTCATTATCAACGTCTACGTCGCTGTTATCCTCATCCGGGGCGTCCTTGTCACTGGGTCATTCCGCACAGAAACTGTTGAGTGGAGCTGCCAATAGTACAATCAACAACACAAGCTGTGCCAGTTCTGTTTGTTCGTCCACGTCACCGGTTAACCAAAACAAGGGTATTAGTGAACCTCAAACTCACCAGCAACAACAACAGCACACTCAACAGCAACAGCAACAGCAGCAAAACAGCCTAACCACAGCCATGCAAAATGCTCAAAATTTAGCAGCAGCCGCAGCAGCCGGTATGAGACATCATCCCCTACTACCGCCACCGGATATACACGCGAGTCCATTCAATTTACTACGAATGCCACTGCCGCCACTAGCACAAGGTCCAGTAGTTCCTCCAGTCGCGCCGCTCTTCTCCCGACCACATGCCGACCATTATCGCATGGAACAACTTGTCAATGAGCAATTTCGTCACCACGGCCTTAATTTAGCGGCAGCGGCCGTAGCTGCAGCCAATTCATTGGCACCTCACTCAACACAAAATTTTAATGTAGCAGTTAACCATTCATCGGCCAGCAATAAGGAACGTCCGCCATCATCAAGCAGTAGTCATGGTTCAATACCGCCTCTGCAACAGACACGTCTCAACAACCGACAACCTAATAATCTTCAACTCGAACCGCAAATGGATTTTTACTCGCAGCGATTGCGTCAGCTTGCAGGAACGACAAGTCCTGGAGCTGGAAACACTGGTAACTCGAACTCGCCGAGTCCACGTCAAAAGCAATCGCCGTCGAATTTTGCGAGTCCATCACCTTCCCAGTTGCCTCCCACGCCGGTCACAAGTAATTCACGTCCCCAAAGTCTAACGCCGCCGGAGAAGAGCGGCTCGAATTTAGGCGAAACCGATCTAATGGGCAATAGTAACGGCACCACCCACCTAAATACAACACCACGTTCTGCATCAACACCACCGTCGAAGCCTAGCCAGGAGAGTGGTGCAGCCGTCTATTCATGCGATTTGTGCGATAAGAATTTTCGTTTTGAGAATAATCTCATCATCCACCGACGCATGCATACCGGCGAGAAACCCTACAAATGTGTACAATGCGAGTTTGAATGCTCGCACATCAATAAACTGAAGAAGCACATGAAAGTGCATATCAAACCGGAAGATGGAGCCAGTAACGCGGGTTCTGTGGAAACCTTAGATGGAGATGATTCCGAAGATGATGTAGCTGACGAGGATGCGATCGACGATGACGAGGACGACGACATGGATGACGGCGAGGACGGTGAATACGAAGCCGAAGATCTGAGTGTCAACAATCGAACGATGGATGAGAAACCCGGGCTTAGTATGGGAAATGCAACATCTAATTCACTGGTCGGTGAGTTGATGGACAAATTCGGTTTATCGAATATCGCTCAATATTCCGAAGCCTACAAGCAAGCCCTTCAGGAGTCAGGTAATGCCATGAAAATTCAGCTGGGCAACAAGGATTGTGACAACAATAACAGCAATTCATCGCTGCAGAAACTCAACGGCCTCCCAGCGGCCTTACGTCTACGCGAGGAATTCGCCAAGAGCATGCTCCACTCACCGAACCAAACACACCCTCAATCACAGGTGGCGCCACTCTTTAATCCGTTCGAGAATCCCTTTGAGATGACGAAGCGCATGAAGATGGATAGTGCCGAATGGTGGGGTATGTCCGCCCTTAACCGCAGCGAGTCGATCTTCGAAAATCTCAAAATGAAACCTCTGTCATCACTCGGTTCGAACAGCTCCCAACTATTACAAAGTCCATTGATGAAGAAAGAAGGTAAACGCAACGACACGTGTGAGTTCTGCGGTAAGGTCTTTAAGAATTGTTCTAACTTGACCGTCCATCGACGAAGTCATACCGGAGAAAAGCCCTACAAATGCGAGTTATGCTCGTACGCATGTGCCCAGTCGTCCAAGTTGACCCGCCACATGAAAACGCACGGTCGAACCGGAAAAGATGTCTACCGCTGTCGATTCTGTGATATGCCATTCAGTGTTCCATCGACGCTTGAGAAGCACATGCGTAAGTGTGTCGTGAATCAGGGCAAATCAGCTGCCGTCAATGCATCGAATCTCGTGCAAGGCGGACAACATCCATCGCCGTCACCACTATCATCGCATATGCCACAATTGCCGATGATCTCGAGCAGTGGCAGTGTAGGCGGTTTGACAGCCGATGACGATTCAAGTGCATCAGTGATTAGTAAAGAAGGGGCATGACTTTATCAGAATTGGGTCGGCTACCATCATCATCATCAGCATCATCTCCATCATCATCATCTACATCATCAAATGCCGCCCTCGTCACGTGTTATGTCTCGCATATTCTAAGATTTGTAAATAAATACATCAATCGTCCTTTATCCCTCGTCCCCTGGATTATCTGGATTGTAATACGTGTAAATAGGATTTTGTAAATTATACTTTTTTATCTCTCTCTCTCTCTCTCTCTCCTTTGTCCCCGTAGACCAGTTTCGACACAATGCAGGACTTTATAGAAATTGTACATAATATCCCCTGCTCCCAAGCTAATTATCAACAAGAGGCATTTAATACCAAAGCAATGATTTAACTATTTAAAAAAAACATTTAAAAAAAAAAACAAACAACAAATCTGTACATAACCCAACAAACAAACCAGAAGACATTTAGCGCGTAAGGAGTTTAACAAATCGATTACCTACTAAGTATACAAATAAACCATAAATTTAATAAGAGTTAGAAAGTTCCAAAAATTGTGTGTTAATTGAATAAAATACAAAAAAAAAATAATCTAGGACCTAAAAAAATACTTGAGTATTTCCATCAAGAATAAAATTTGAAAAAAAAACTTTGTCATTTACTTTACTAATTTGTTTATATAAAATATTTATTTTACTTTTTTTTTTGCTATTAAATATAAATTTTAAATTTTATTTAAGGTTATGTGTACTTTTTGGAAGGTAACAAAAGACCAGAAGTCGTAGTTTGAAATTTCCTTTCCTCGTTTTGCTTGGTTAAACGTTATTTGTTATTTATTTAAAATGTTACTTTTATTTTTGCGCGCAAAGCAAAAGGCAAAAACAAAAAATAATAAAATGAAGGAGAAAAAATATTTTAGAGAAATTTTAGGAACATAGGCTTAAATAATCCTAAGACTGACTGATTAAGATTGTTTTCTTAATTTGTGCATATTTCAATTTCACTGTTTTTGACAGGCATTTCGGTGTCATTTAGGTTACTCAACATTTTTAAGAGACTTGATATTAAGTTACATCGAATTCTAATCTCCAAAGCCTCAAAGTCAATTGTTAAACTGAAAGGAATCTCCATACGATATACGATACTTATATATAAAACAAGGAATAAGGAAACGATTTAAAAAGCAAGCATTTTTTTGAAACATCAAGTCTCCTACTAATTTTGAGAAACCTAAAAAGCTTCATCTGATCATGTGTGTCAACCAAATCAGACCCAATCTTAATGGCATCTCCTCAAGACACATATTTTATCATTCTTCTATGTTAGCTGTTGATATTTAATTTACTTTGTGCCTTAAGGACATCGCCATTAAGCCTTTAAAAAGTTTACAATGTCAGTTTGTTGTTGTTTTAATAAAAAATAAAAATTATTTTTCCATGTACAAAATACAAATGAAAAAAAATCTTACAAATAAATTAGGAACTAACGAATTTCCCAAACAGAAAATAAATAAATTTATTAAGCAATTATATCTCACTAAAATCTAAGCAACATGACGAAAACAGGATTAATAAGAAACAATAAATCGAAACAAAACAAAAAAAAAACAATTTTTGCGCAACAAAAAAATCGAAAGGAAGACAAACTTAATTGAATTCAGGTTTCCACACACCCTCGATAACTATTCACAAGCAAATTGTTCAAGTGTGGAAATAGTTGAAATTGGTGGTATTAAATAAATTGAATAGTTAATAAAAATTAAACAAAAACAAAACAATTTTAACTAAATACGATTAATCCATTTAGGAAATTATTATTATAACTATCGATAAGCAAACACAAAAAACAAAATAAAATGAAAAAAAAACATACAAAAATAAATGTGTAAAAGAAATTTAATTAATACAACTATTATTATTGAATAAAGAAATATCTATTGAAGTATACAGATAAATATTTGTAATTATTGTAGATTTCAAATAAAACAAAACAAAAAAAAAACTACGAGTATTGAGATGAAAACAAAATGATAAATCAACTGTAAACAATGAAAATACTTTTTCCAGATTTGATTATTATTTATATACAAATTAAACAAACAAAACAAAAAACACAAAAAAATAATAATAATTGATTGTCTGTGTTATATAAGTGAAAATTATGTATAAAACGAACTTAAAAACAAAAGCAGAAAAAAAACTGAAGAAATTCAATATTTCCAAAATAAATACAAATGAAAACAAAAATGTTTCTTTTTTATTTGGAGGATCCATTTGCTATCTTGCTAGGGGAGTTTTGACTGCTTGTTTTTTTGTGGGCAATTTTAAGACAAAAGAAAGAGGCTTTAAACAGGTTTAGAACAGGTTTAACCAGTCGAAGGTGAGAATTTATAAAAGTCTCTTCTGCAGACATTATACAGGATGTCCCGCGAGCAGTGTGCCATAAAGCTAGAGCGTGTAGGTCTGGTCAAGACAAGAAAAAATCGTATGGGAGGGGGAGGGTCTATTCCTCCCCGTTTAGCCGGGAGGGGCAATATTCTAAAAAATTTACTTAATTTGGAAAAAAAAATTATTAAAAATCAACAGTTTTCAGGCGTAATCAATGAAAAAACAGGATTAATCCAGGGTTATTCCAATACTGTGTCACTTTATTGTATCCTCATAAAACTCCGAATTTTTTAAAAATAATAAAAAAGAGGTCAATGTTTTATACATTAATTTGCCTACAAGTCCAGCCGCGTTAAAACCAAAAAAAAAGGTTTTTCTTAGAAAAAAATGGTTCGGGTTTTTTTTTTAATTTCTCAAAAACTACAAGACATTTTTGCATCCGGTTTTCTGTTTTTAACTAAAGACTAATAAGAGAATTGAATTTTTGAAAAAAAATTAGTACTTAAGTACATACAATTTTGAAATAAAATAGTTCGAAATTTTTTTTCATTTTTTTTCAATATTTTGAGTTTGAAAATTAATTTCTCAAAAACTATTCCTTAAAACAGCTTCGTTTAAAAACAAAATGAAAGAAGAGGTTTCTGGCTTTACAAAAAAGTATATCACGGCATTGTGAGTGTGACTGATTTTTAATAATTTTTTTCCAAATTAAGTCAATTTTTTAGAAAATTGACCCTCCCGGCTAAACGGGGGGGAATAGACCCCCCCCCTTCCATACGATTTTTTTCTTGTCTTGACCAGACCTACACGCTCTAGCTTTTTGGCACACTGCTCGTGGGACACCCTGTAGAGACGTTAGTAAAATGCAATTGTCAGAGAGATTGAACCATTTACACGGGGGATGTTGATAGCAAGTTCCGTCCACCCGACTTAAACGAGGTTAAAAAAGTAAAATATCTGTGGTAACCATAAGCCTAATATGCGTTCATACGGGAATCGGGTCAAGGATGACTTCTATGATCTACTGGACCGAACGTACGCCCAATACCCCAGTTATGACACCAAAATTGTATTAATTAGGATTATTTAGTATTTGAGTCGACTATAGGAAAACATAGCCTACCCAACACCACTTCCGAAATTGGATTAAGGCTAAATGAGTTCCTAGAAGGATGTAACCTCCTTAAGGCAAGCATAAATTCCCACATCTCGACAACCATAAAGGAACCTCGCGGTCACCAAATCAATCGACCATCAACCAGATTGATCATACTGCGGTCGACGCCAGAGACTCCTTCAGCATCCTAGATTTACGAACCTTCCGAGGGGCCAACATCGACTCGGATCACTACCTTGTTGTAGCCAAGGTACGACTAAGGATATCAAGGATGCTACAGAGTCGAACAAGACAACAAGAGTTTGACGCCGGGATGCTACCATCGCAGGAGGCCGTTAGTATCATCGCCGATCGAGTTTCCCTCAACCTCTCGCAATGTCCGGTGACACCGGAACAATCTACAGAACAGCAGTGAAAACATTGCCAGAGACGCTGCCTCTGAAGTGCTGGGTTTCAAACCGTCACCAGCTAGAAATCCCTGGTTTGATGAACAATGCAAACAAGCTCATGTAGCAAAGCAAAACGCCTACAAAGCCATGCTAAATAGAGGGATGAGAGCCGCTCGTAAGCTCTACGAGCAGAAAAGGAGGGAGAAATACACGCTTTTAAGGAAGAAAAAAAAGAAAACGAAAGCGTGAGATCGAGACCATGGGGAGATGCTACCACAGGAATGACGCTCGCAAGATTTACGAAAAAATAAAACGAACATGCCAGGGCTATAAAGCCAGAGCGGAAGCCTATAGTGATGAAGACAGACAACTAGTAATAGAGTCACAGTCAATGCTGAGAATATGGAAAAACCACTTCTGTACAACGGCGATGATAGATCTGATTCCGCTGTCAGGCAGAATGATCCATTCGCAACGGATGAAGATCTCGAAGCTTAAAGCTAAAAAAGCCGCGGGCGCAGACGGCTTTACTGCTGAGCTATTTAAAGCGGCTGGAGATGAGTTGGTAGGGCGCATGCACCAGCTCATCTGTAAAATATGGTCGGAGGAAAGCATGCCTGACGAATGGAATCTCAGCATCGTTTGCCCAGTCCATAGGAAAGGATTGGTGGATAATCCGACAGGTTCCTATGAGTGTGGTTTTAGGCCAGGTAAATCCTAAATAGACCAAATTGTCACACTGCGGCAGATCTTGGAAAAGACCCAAGAATTCCAAAACGACACACACCAATCTTTTTGTCGATTTTACGAGTAAAGCCGCATTTTACAGTGTCTAGTTTTAACATCCCTGCCAAACTCGTTCGATTGTGATGACAATCCAGATCCTCGATGTCAAAAAAGGATTTGAACGTGGCAATGCACTGTCATGTGATTTTTTTAATATTATACTTGAAAAGATCGAGCGGAACTCAGCAGCCAATACTAGAGACACGATCTACTTCAGACTACAAGTCTGCACAATTGCTTACTTACGAAGATTTGCGAGCATTGAAGCAAAAGCAGCTTAAGTGGGTCATAGTTTAAATGGGAACAAGACTAAATATATGCTGAGGCTTGAGGCTTGGGCATTACCAAACACGGATGAAGAAGCTCTTGGATTTTTCGAGAAAAAAAATTCTTTGGTTCCGTTTGTGTAAACGGAGAATGGAGAGAAGATTCAACCAAAAACTGTACATCGGCCTAGTCAGACGTCTGCGGATTCAACGTCTAAGATGACTGGACCATGTAGGGCGAATGGATACAACCGCTCCAACTCGAAGAGTCTTCGACTTCAACCCTAGGGAATGTTGCAACAGAGGACGACCACAACAAGAGGAGGAAAGCAACCTCAACGAACTGGGCGTGCGGCACTAGCAGCAGCTAGCCCAAGTTCGTGCCGGCTGTAGAGGCTTGTTAGTCGGGGGCTCTGGTTCAGCCCGAACTCTAGCGCCGTTTCAGAAGAAGAAGGACATGAATTGATGCACTGACTTATCTGAAATAATATGGTCGAACGGAAGCATGCGCGTTTAAAGAAATCGCAGTATCGTTTACCTGGCCTCTTTAATTGCGCCAACCATGGTAAGACAAGTCTCCTTAATATGGTACAAAAGTTCTTCCCTACCGTGATGGGTGAAAGTCTATAACCTTTCATAAACTTACCGATAGATTCTTATACCAATTATTTCAGGGCCAGAAAATCTGAGAGATCTTGGAGAAGCCTCATGTAAGCCACACTTGTCAGTGTCTATAGAAAAGAGTTGTACAGAGCCCTGACATAAAGAATTTTTCAATAAGAGCAGGTAGATGTTGAAATGGATTAAAACAAGCTGTGTGGGAGGTATTAACAAAATTTTTAATTCAAATACCTGTCTCGGCTTCTTAGATCCAAGTGGTCCATTTTTCAATAACTCTTCCGCATAAATCCGGCTGAATTTGAGCGATTGCCTTGGGGCATCGGTCGATTGTTGTGTATGTGCCTGCGACTTCAGGAAACCCCACAATAAAAAGTCTGGCGGGATCAAATCATATGAACTTGGTGGCCAATTCACTTGGTGAGCCTCGTGTGGGTTGGTGGCGTCTTACCCTCAATTTTGCCTGCTAGCACAGACATTGTTGCAAATATGCGCCACGTCGTAAAGATGACTTTTTGGCCAAAATTGGAGTCCTCTTCCAAAAGCTCTGAAGCCAAGTCACAGAGAAAACGGAGTTGTCATGAATTTTGAGCTCCTGGTTCAGTTGGATCTTGTACGAGTGTAGGCCCAGATCCCGGCGCAAAATTCGCCAAGTTGAAGTCTGCGAAAGGCTGAGCTCTTTTACATGGCGAGAAATGGACTGCCTCGGGTTCTGTTGTACACTTGCACGGCCCGCGGCGATGTTCTTAGCCTATCTTGCGCTCCTTTGACGTACGGTCGTGTCAAATTTGGCCACCAAACGTTCAAGAGTCGACTGTGAAGGGCCGCCACGTCTACCGCAAAATGTATGTAACGCCCACAACGTTTGTACTAATGAACAGTCATTTTGTTAATAAAGTTTTGTCATTTGGACATGATGTTTAATCGTGTAACAGATTTGACTGATTATTACTATGATTTCGATATTTCTGTCAAGCTTCTTAGGCTGTAAGGTTTTGCTGCTCCATTAAGGTCGGTAAAGAAGTAACCTTTAGATGTTAAAAGAAGAGAATTGAAAAGATCATGCGGACTCCGCGGCCGGTATTTGAAGCCGAGTTAATTTAGATCTGCACAAATCTGTACACGCAGATGAAACTAACATCATGAAACTAACCCTTGAGACACATTTGAAACTTTAAGGATCATTGAAGAATAAGCGGGTAAAGTTGGTCTGAAGGTAAATGGAGGTTGCATTAAACAAGGACGCGTAATACTGACTTCTTGGCTAAAACGCCACCTTTGGCGGCTATACCATAACTTTGAAGTAGTTAAGGGTGTTGTTTACCTTCGCTCACTAGTTACTAGCTGCAACGACACCATCGCTAAGCTCTGGTGCAGAATAGATCTTACCAACAACAATTTCTTTGCGCTCAAAAGGCAACAGAGAACTCTCTTCAAAACCTTGATCATACCACTTTTCTACAGGGCAGAGACATAGACATTCTTGAAGGTAAGATGAAAATGCGTTTGGATGGTTCGAGAGGAACAATTTACATTCAAGTTGTGATCCAGGAAGGGGGAGAGAATATGGGCTGCATTCCGACGTTGGCTTAGTTAGACCAACGTCCAAGCTGATTAGAACATGTTACAACGCCTATGATATTTCGAACACGTTCCAACGTTAAAGATGACTGTACTTCCAGAAATGTGTTCCAATATTTAGGATGAATGAAATATGTTCTAAAGTCTAAGACGAGTGGAGCATGTAAAATAATACCACTGCACAGCCCGAATCGTTTTCGATTCCAATTCCAATCGACGACCGCAACTAAGAAGAGGCACAGATTTGGAAACGAATCTCAACCAACCAAGGGTATGCGGCACTGGAAACAGCTGCTTAAGGATCGGTTTGTAAGGCTTATTTGTTTAGGAGACCAAGTTCAGTTCCAAAGTGCAAAATGACTGTAACATGTTCAATAAGTTTCTTCGCACTATAAGAATAACGCGATTTCATGGTTTGAGAATGTCTTTATTATTCAATATAATCTCTCAGAACTTTAGCAAACTTGTCCTTTAATTTATGGACTCCATCGCTGAATTGTGACTCCGTAAGACTGTCGAAATAAGCTCCCATGGCGGCGATAACCTCTTCGCTTAATGAAAATCGCCTTCCACGAATTTATTTTTTAATATGGTTATATATGTTTAACAGACAAAATGCATAAGTTGATCCTTTTGATCCTTGCTAAATAGAAAGGAAACAATGGATAAAATAATTATTACACCCAAAGCATTTGATTTGTTTTGTTTTTTTTTATTTTTAATTTTCTCTGACTGTCACAAATACACAGTCAAATTATATTTTTTAATAGTAGTAAGTTACAAATTTACCGATTTACATTTTACTTAGTGCAACAAGAAAAAAACTTTATTAACGTTAAGTGGCAGCTTTGATTTACATGCATTTCTAAATCAAATAAATAACGTGATCATGTTTTCAGGTAAGATTTATCACTTTTCCCAAAAAGTATGCAATTGTTTCTAACTCGGGATCACAGTATTTGGTTCGCGTCTAGATGCAGCTATGCGTCTGTAGATGGCGGCACATATCACAAATATAGTTCGTTTAATTGGGTTTGTGTAATGGATATACGGTACGAATGCACGCATGTGCATAGCATTTTTCAGCTGCTGTGCATAACATTCAATGTTTGTGTCTGATGCGTAGCTGATCAACATAAATATGTCATCTCGTATTTGCATCTGAAAATTCATAGCGGGTCACCATTATGATAAACGACGGCTTTCCTATCGATTTATCTCAACGCTTTTTGGAGATCTATCTTTGGTTGATTCAACTGCAAAAACTCCCTTTTCCCAAATGAACAGTATAACCTTCTTCAGATGCAAACCTTGACTTGGTTAATGCTGATTCAAATCGCTTGCTTCTTCTTTTCGCCTGTTACAATTCGTTTCAAAACTGATTTGTATTTGCAAAAATCATTTGCAGTTGCCTAGGAGATTACTCTATTAACACTGTGGTCCGATGGTTAAAGTGTTACCATCTGATGCCGGCCAACGAAATTTTTCTATTTCCAACTAAAGTTAAGCTCATGGCAACAAAGGCCTGTATGATACCAGTAATCACCTATGGCTGTGAACTCTGTTCGTAGGTTCAATTTATGTTTTAACTCTACTACACGGCATAAAGGGTGAGCCAAGTAAATGTTGTCACTGTTAATTATTATTTTTATTATTATCGGGCATTTGCAACTCGGAAGTTCGGATCTCGTTGACAACGGCCTTCTACTGGGCGGCGTTCCGCGATTTTTCATTTGACTGTTCGTCTACTGTCCATTTGTTCTACGTGTCACTCCCATTTTAGTCAAAGCTTGGGACTGAATAGGTAAGTAGGATGAGGTGGCAGCTCGACAATGCGGATTAGGGTACAATTAGCGCTTAAGCTTCGTTTCGATACCACAAATCTCATGAAGCCTAAGGGATGTGAAGGGGGATATTCATTTAAATCCAGCCTGTGGAGTTAAGAAAACTGGTTGTGTTGGCCGAGTCGAGGTTTGGCTGCCTCAGAAAGATCATCAAGGGAGTATTTGCCAAAGATGCAGAAACTGAGACTTGCCAGTGCTGGGCATTCGCAAAGAGAAGGCAACCCATTTGACTTGGGGTTTTGCCGATACCACGTCGAGGAGAGAAGCAACGAAATAAGTATTCGTTGGGGTTGGTGTTTTCTGGATCCGAACTCGCTCATCGGGTGTGAGAGCCCGACTCTCGGGACTGAATAAAGTTCCACGAATTCTTGATCGCAGTTTTCTTCATTCGCCTGTTCCTTTGTCCTGATTTACACCAAAAATTCTCCCTACGATCCTGTTTCTAAATCCAGTCTAATCTAGAATGGATGCGAATCCTAGCAATAGAGAAAGCTACAGGTATCAGATATCCCGCCAACGGATATCACTATCTTCGTAGATAGCCAGGCTGCACTGAAGTCAATAGAATCCTGTATAACGAGATCAAAGGCTGTCATGAAATGTCGCGACTCACTGAAGTTCATCAGACACCACAACGTCAAACTCTGTTGCGTCCTGGGTCACAGCCCAATCGCAGGGAACGAAAGAGCGGACGATTTGGCCAGGCAAAGGTCTGAACTGGACATCAGCGAAGCGGATACGTCATTGCAACCACCGATCAGCGCATTATACCGGATCAAAAATGACACAATCATAAAAGAACCCAACTCGTCTTGGCTTACAAGGAACGACAGCTGGCCAGAGCTCAATATCGGAAGAACAAAGAAGCTCTTGGCGCTGAACCAAAACTCGATCCGTATGCTCGTCGGAGTGATCACAGGAAACTGTCCAATTGGAGCAATGCTCTGGAAATGGGACTCGGGATCCAGCGATCTCTGCCGGAGCTGCAGTGATGAGGAAGAAATTGAGACGATCCAACATCTGCTTTGCCACTGCGCAGCTCTCCAGAATCGACGCCTAGCGTCGCTGGGCCAAAGATTCTTTACAGAGATTGCGGACGTGGCAAATGCAGATATGTCGGATCTTGTAAAATTCACCAGTTTCAGCCACCACGTGATAGGACAGGTTAATTATATGTGTACTCCACAAATGAAGGGAATCACAATGGGCTTTTTAGCCTCCGAGTGGAAGTGATGCTTAACCATCACACTCCCCTTCTTTAACCTAACCTAACCTAACCTAGAATGGATGTGATTCCGTTAACGATCTCTCTTATTCCTGTGGAGATTTAATTACTAATTCCAGCACAAGGCGTTTCCTCCTTTTAATCTTTTACGTGTCTCGAATGTTTCAGCTAAGGGGTTTCCGACATTAACTAGTTCTTTGTTTTCCTTTAGGCATATTTGTATCACTGTGAACTACAATATAACAACGCAAATTCAATCGCATCTCTCAAATCCTATCTAGGACAACCACCCCGGAGAATAGTGAACGAACATCTTCGACACAAACCATCTCCAGGCTGTGTGACAAACACCATAAGAGCGTACACTCTTGAACATGAATGAATTATAAAAAAAAAAAAAAAAATATCACCAACTTTTTCGCGATTCCCAGCCTTACAAGGACGTGATATATAATTTCGATCATTTATTGAGTCACACACCTTTTAAAATCTATAAATAGTTGGTGCACAGTTTCGTGGAATCCCCTTTTCTTTTCTAAAAGCGTCTTTTCATAGTGAAAATCTGGTATTTCGTCGAGCTTTTGTTCTTGAAGCTACACTGGTTGGATCCTATTATTTCCTTAGCCTATGAATTCAGTAATTTTTGGTCACCCTTTCTAAATACTTGAGTAATGACCTAGTTTTTCCATTCCTCGGGTATAGTGCCATTGTTCCATGCAGTTGTGATGGGCCCATGTAACTTCTCTGTTAGCTTTTCTGCTGCATATTTTGCATATAATTTCGATGACACTAGGTAGATTTCCGCGGCCTTGTTATTTTTAAGCTTTTTACTTCCTCAAAGGATGGTAGTTAAGCCGCAACTCTTCCGTTGTCCGAAACGAGTTCTCTATTATCTCTAATTCGCCGTGCACAAGAACTCTGCCTTTCACAGACTTCAACTTGGCGAATTTTGCGTCGGGACTTGGGCCAAAATTCGTACAAGATCCAGCCGACCTAGGAGCTTAAAGTTACACTTTTGTTCACTGACTGGGATTCGGAGCGTTTAGAAGAGGGCCTCAATTTTGGGCTGTCTCTAGGGTGAAAAACAGCAAAACACCCGGGGATCTGATGGCATCACAAATAAGGCCCTCAAAGCGGCGATTAAGGCCAGGCCAGACGCTTTCCAACACACTTTGGGGAAATGTCTACAAGAGGGAGTCTTTCCCACAGAGTAGAAACTGCAGCACTACCGTCCTCGTATCGCCCAATTTGTCTATTACACTCATTAGGTAAGATACTAGAACGAATTATATATGGTAGGTTACTGCACTGTTTAACAACCAGTTCGGCTTCAGAAAAGGACGATCAACGGTCGACGCCATAGAATCCGTGGTAAACCTGGCCGCAGATTCCATCCAAGAAAAGAGGCGGAGAGGGGGAGAGAAGAAATATTGTTCGGTAGTTACGCTGGACGTTAAAAATGCTTTTTAACTCAGCGAACTGGACGCCCATACAAATGTCCCTAATTGTCATGGGTAGCCCTCCCTATTTGCTGAAGATGGTCAATAACAGGAGGCTTAGATCTATAACATAACGGAGGGAATTCCGCAGGGATCAGTCCTTGGACCCCTACTGTGGAACATTATGAATAATGGCGTTTTGACGACATTGCCATTGGCACAGTGGGCAAAAATATAGAGGAAGTGGAGGTTGCCACGAACACAGTCATCTCTAAGGTGAAAGATTGGCAACTATTGGAACTAGCGGCCGACAAAACGGAGGCTGTGCTCATAACTACCCGCAAGAAGGTGGAACATGCGAGCTTTTTAGTCGGCGATCAGATGATTAGGTCTAAGAAATCGGCGCGGCGACGTCATAGGTACGTATTTTTCCAAAAAACAACGTTGGTGACCCGGTCACCGTCAATGGAGAACGCTACAGAACGATGATAATCAATTCGAAATTGAACCACTTGGACCTAGACGACATGTGGTTCCAGCAGGACGGCGCTACGTGCCAAGTGACCTGAAGTGGCCGCCTAGATCATGCGATTTGATGCCGCTAGACTCATTCTTTTGGGGTTTCGCAGGTCGCAGATCTATGCGAATAAACTACAGCCGGTCGATGCCCTTGGTGAACATAACAGAAGCCATGGCTCAAATTCAGACCGATTTATGCGGACGCGTCATTAAAAAATCGACCACTCGGATCCGTGCCACCGTAAGCAGCCCATGCGGGTATTTGAAAGACGTAATTTTTCGTACATAATGACATAAATTGGCCTTTCAAATAATAGAAGAATTTCGTCAATACCTCACACACAGCTTGTTTTATTCCATTTCAACATCTACCCGCCCTTATTGAAAAGCCTTTTAAAGCCATAATAATGCTAGTGACATGAATATAGAATTTCGTCTCTGAGTAAGAAGAAGGATAGTAGATTTCGGGTCATTAAAAAAAAAGTCTCAGGAAGATTTGAGAGCACGCGAAAGGAGGAAACTACACAATCAAGATGGGTAGGACACGTAGAACTAATGGACAATAGACAACCAGTCAAACGAATGATGAGTCGAAACCTGTAGGAAACAGACCGTCAGGACGGCGGCGCCGTATGTGAGACGACATAAAGCTAGATCTAGAAGGGATGGAATAGAATAGCAGAAAATCGAAGGAGCAGACTCATGGCAGGGAAGCTTGTCTAAGGGTTTTCGACGAGGTTCTGAACTTGCAAGTAATAATAATAATGACTGTAGTAGGCCAGATTTTTTGGGTTAAAAATCACGTTCTCCAAAGTTTGTGTATGGGTGCTTGCGTTCGTTTGTGTCCGAGATACGATGTCTGTTTAAAAAAATTAGGTGACTTTTCGAATTTTGCAAGCTATGTACATTCCATTTCGAATTTTTGATATGTGGGACAAAAACAAAAGTTTTTACATAAGTGGTAGAGGCTCTTGCAGAATGTCGAGAAGATGTGATGTCCTTTTTGGTCGCCGCAGCAAGTCAACAACGGATGAAAACGTTGAAACAGTGAAGAAAATAGTCGAACAACCATCAGTGAAGTCACGGAGGATATTGGTCGTCTCATGCTATGACTTTTTTTTAAGACATTTCGGGCCTGAAACGTGTCTTAGCAAAGTTTGTTCCAAAATTGCTAAATTTTGGTCAGAAGAACCGTCGCATGAGCAGCGCCGAGGAGCTGTTGGATGACGTGAATGACGATCCAGGTTATTGATTTGGTCATCATTGGTGTCGAAACATGGGTATACAGTTATAACCTCGAAACCAAAGGCCAATAATCCCAATGGAAGTCACCTGAAGAACCGATACCCCCAAGTTTGGTCCAATGTGAAGGTTTTACTCACTGTTTTCTTCCATTAGTGGGGCGTAGTTCATCATGAGTCCTAACTGGAAGGTCGAAGGGTCATTAAAGAATATCACCCTAACGTTGTGTGCCGCTTATGTGAAGCATGAAGAAGAAATCGTCCGGATTTGTGGCCTGGTAGGTACTCATATCTGCTTGCGTAATTTTTAAGCCAAAAACAATACCGTTATCATGCCTCAGCCACCGGACTATTTAACGGACTTGGTCCTCTGCGACCTTTTTCTCTTTCCAGACCGAAAAGACCCAAAAAAGGACGGAGATTTACCACGAATGGAGAGATAAAGACCGCATCGCTGGAAGAGCCCAAGGCTAAACCAAAAGGTGCATATCAAAGCGTTTCGAGAATCGAAAAAAGGATTGGCGCAAGTGTATTAACATACATATATCTGAGTGAGAATACTTCGCAGAGGTTGGCAGATAAATAAATATTTTTCGAGAAAAATAAAAAAGTCAACTTATTTTTTGAACAAACTTTGTATTACATATCTACAGAAATTCTAAGAAACTTGGCCTAAATATGAACTTACGGAAGCAATCAATTACAGTCCACGAATCATGGGGACATCACCGCCTCAGCTCAATGATATCCAGTCATATACTGTGCCATTGTCAACAGCTTAAAGGGCCTATCATTGGATAGCTGGTCAAATGGACCTGCTAAGTTGATTTTCCTCCTGAATTCTAGAAAATTTTTGACGTGTCTACTAACTTCACCCATCCTCTCCTTTACTTGCCTTGGAGGTCGTCCATGCCATCACCAGCCAAAGAATAGGTTTCCATTCCACACTTTTTACGACGACTATAAAACGTCTCATGTTGATGGACTTATACTGCATGTCAAGCTAACTCTGTGCACCTTTGCTGAGACGAAAAATTTAAAAAAAATATTTTTACTGTCTAAACATAGAAAAGTCTTAGCTAAGCTTTAAAAAGGGGCAAACATAGCAGTTAAATTATAATTTTCTTGTTTTCATCCATTCGGCTCGATTGAGGAATGTCAAACGCTCACTCTTAGGTCCTGAACCGCTATTCCCGAGAAACAGTCAAGCATTTGTTGTAATGGAAATGAATACGTTAACGCTCCGGTACACATTATCATCAGCATTACCGTGAAGATACATTATCAGACAGCTTGTGTGTAGGTTCACATATACGAGTACCATCCGCGGACCAAGTGACGTTGTGACGTTCCTATCATTCCGTCAACCCCAAGTGGGCGTTAGGTGAGTTGTGAAAAAGTTCAAGAACCAAAATAAATGGTACTCGTCCAAGATCCTGTGGAAAAGTATTATTCTCCTCCATACTACCACACTCGAGACACACGCTCGCACATACCACGAACACACATTGCCATGCAATCACCTCCGGGCAATTACACCTCGATAGCCACGGACCGATGCGGAGAGGAGAACATCTTATTCTTAATGACAAAATCAAAGGAACAGAAGGGACAGAGAAAAGAAATAAAATAAAGGAAACAGCACTAACTCCGAGGGGATGTGAGTAGGGAGTGTGTAATACACATACATATGTACATATGTACACGTGTGTGAGGCATCTACATGGCTCTTGTCGACGGCACCTGAGCTAACGGCATCCTGGGTAATGGATATGTGGATGGTTGACTACCCCACACCATCATCTACCAGCCGCGCATCCCCGTGCTCATGTGTTCTGCAAGTTATGAGCGCAATAAAATCAAACCCCCAAACAAATCTCTTTTGCCTTTTGGGCAGACAAGTCGCGGCACTGAGGGGACTTTTGCTCATAAACAGAAACATCACCACCCACCAAACTAACGAATGGCCATATCACACACGTATGATACGCATCGGGACACAGTCGAGTTGGCTGGGTAGTTCTCGACGTCCTGGTATCCTGCCCTGGTCAATGTGGACTCCCAAAAATATGATTTTTTTTTTAATTCAAACATCACATACGTAAGGGGGAGACAGAGACTCCTTCAATTTGTCATTCGGCCACAACATAGTCGGGTGGCCGACGGAGTAAAGTCCAATCTGGCCAATCCAGTGTGATGTCACCTCCCCGTTGGCCACTCAGTTTTTGCTGTTTTCTGAGATGAACAACTCGAATAAGGGATTCGTAGTGCCCAGTCGAATGTGTGTATGCGATGACTTTCAACGCACACATAAGTGAGTACCATTTAACGGGCATACGGAACGGAACGACTGACCACGGTCAGAGAAAACCCATTCGGTATGCTGCCATGGGCGGTCAGACAGAGATGGAATAAGTAAATCACATATGTCCACTCATATGTGAAATGCCGCATGCATCTAGAGCGAGACGGAGATGGAGGCATTTCGAAGGAATATGTGTATTTAGGGGAATATTCCAATTGGATTTCAGGGGAAATTGGGTTTACATATGGGTGGTGGAAGGTTTTGTTAGTTCTCCTCGAATGCGAGTCCGGAATTCATATGATTATTTCCTATATTTGGATTGGGAATTGGTGAGTGGCTTAGTCTCTCTTGAGTGCGAGAGAAAATGTGGTGATGTGCTTATTTTGAAGATTGAGTGGGTTGGAGTGAACGGACAAAATGAGCTCAAGGCTTTGTAGAGAGTAGAGTTGAGTGGTAACGTGAGTGAGATAATGCAGTTTAGATGCAAACGGCTTAGAGTGACCACGAAATAGTGAGGGTACGTATGTAGCTTTGAGTGTATTAATAATTTAGTTTGATTAATACAAAAGGGAAATTACATTAGCTTTTCAAAATCAATCATTTACTTCAATACAAATTGCAGTCTTTTATGGAAAGGTTAAGTTTCAACTTTGTTCATACTCGGGACTGCCTCGAAATCGAATCTGAGCGGCTCACATGACCTAACTCAAATATTCAATCACGAAGTCACCCGAACCTGAAATGCATACATACATACATATGTACAGCTGCGGTAAAAAAATAGCCACACGATCGTATTACCACAAATTCTAAGAATTTATGTATTTTTTTGTAAGGTGAACTCTCTGAAATTATGAAGAAATCCGCCTGCAATTATAACGCTCGATTTTGTTGTTTAGTTATAAGCTCATTGTTCTGCAGTCAAAATAATAGCACCAACAGAGGCAGTTGCAAAAAAAAATATATTTTTTTACAATTTATTGAGCGAAAAATTCTTTTGAGGTCAATTTATTGGGCCTGCACACACGGGAGTAATTTTATCAGGAGTAAAACTGGTGTAATGCTCTGTTCTAAGCTTACACGGATTGAATTAATCCAACTGAAAAAAATGTATATGTGAACCTCGTTTCATTGTGTTAGTGTTTTCTCGTCTTTCTGACATTTAATTTGACAGAGATATTTCGCAAAAGACGTCTCCTCTCCATTTGGTTTATACAGTGTTCACTGCTTGAAGGGCGAATTACGATTGAGACGCAACACGAGACAAAAAACGTGCCGACTTGAAAAGTAAAGAGTTGTGTATGTATTAGTTTTGCGCTCTCTTCAACCACTCGATACGCGGTTGAAGATTTTACTCCGTTTCATACTTCACACTTCAGCTCCCTCTCCCATAAACTCAATTTTCAGCCGGTTGGATTACTCCCGTGTGTGCAGGCCCATTGGGTTATTCTTACTTTCTACTTGAAAAAAAAAATAGAAATGTTTTTTTTTTTTTTTTGTAGTCGTGGGTCGTGGTAAGCACTGTACTCCAGAAAAGAGAAATTCCATCAAAAAATTAATTTCTGATGGCAAATCCTACTCAGGAGTCGGGAGTTTCTTGGATGATCTTACAAAATGATTCGAAACGCACTAAAATACCAAGGAAAAGCAGAAAATCGAAGTGGAAAAGCAACAATATCACCGTATTTGATCGAGCGTATTGTAAGACTTTCCAAAAAGGACCCATTCAAGTCAGCCGTCGAAATTAAAATGAACTGAATGTTTCGGCTTGCGTTGGAAATACATATTCGTCAGAGATTGAGGGAGGAAAATTTGAAGGCCTGTAGTCCAAGAAAAGTTCCGCTACTAAGACTATGTTATGTGACTAAGAGGTTGAAGTTTGCTCTAAACCACATCGATTGGCCAATTCAAAAGTAGTGGAACATCATATGGTCAGATGAAAGCAACATTGTGGTTTTTGGTGATATTAGATTTCATTGTTTTGTTTGAAGACCTCCAAACATGGCATTAAAACAGCCTTACACCATAAAAACGGCGAAACATGCTATTGCAGTGCGTCCTAGGAATGGAAAAGAAGTACTACGGTTTGACACGAAAAGATATTAAAAGATTGGCTTTTCAATTAGCTTGTCGTAATAACTTGGAGCATCCTTTTAAAAAAGGCTGGACGAAAATGGCTAAATGGGTTTCTAAATAGTCACAAAGATATTATTTCTTTCCGTAAACCCACTGGAACATCAGTTGCAAGAATAAGTGGATTTAACCAGAACAATGTTTCGTCGTTTTTTGACATACTGGAGAAGAAATATCAAGAAAAACATTTTTTACCTAGTAAGATCTATAATGTAGACGAAACCGGATTGTCCGTTGTCCAGTCAAAAATTCCACAAATTCTTGCAGCAAAAGGAAAAAAACAGATTGGTGCTATAACATACGCTGAAAGGGGGCGCCTAATAACTGTTTGCCTGCGTATGAACGCAGCTGGAGGCTTTGTTTCCCCAATGATAGTTTTTCCCAGAAAAAAAAAATGGATAGTTTACTAATGAAGGGAGCTCCAACAGAATCTATTGCAAAATGTCACCCCTCAGGCTGGATTCAGACCGACATATTGTTCGATTGGTTTCAGCACTTTCTGACGTTTTCAAAACCAACAACAGAAACCCCCGTCCTACTTATTTTAGATGGACACTACAGCCACACGCGGAACATAAACTTGATAGATTCTGCTCGTACTAACAATGTATCGATCTTGTGTTTGCCACCACATTAGAGGAAGAGCAAGTTATGAATGCAGAGCGGGAAAACGTTCCACCGGTTGAAGTTATGCGTGCCTCCAGGCTAAGCCCAGACAGCCTCTCAGGTCTCCAAAATCAAGGTCTCCAAAGCCCTCAACGAGTCCAAGACCCAGTCTGTCGAAGCCCCAGTCCATCCAAAGCCCCCAGTCCAAACACCTCAAATAATGCTTCCAAGCCAATTTGTAAGTCCGGAAATGATTTCTCCTTATCCTACTCTCAAGAAAAGAATTTCAAATCGTGGAAAGACATCGACTTTTAATTGCAAAATCACATCTTCGCCATACAAGCTGGAAATATCTAAAGTAATACCGCAGAAAAAACAGAAAGTTATATTTGACCAAGCATGAACTAGCGGTCTTCAAAAGAGAACTATTAAAAAGTCTGACATGAGAAAGCAACCATCTACGAGCGGCTTGCAAAAGAAGAACATTATGTATAAAAAAATCAAAGAAAAAACAACAGTCAGATTCGTCATTCTCATCAGAATCTGATGAAATTTCATTCCACTCGGATTCCTCAACTGATTTTGCACCGACTTTACAAACACGTGACCCTGACGGCGACGAGACAGAGTGCGGTTATTGTTCGGGGCTGTTTACTGACGATAAGGGCGGGGAGGAATGGATTCAATTCAATGCATGCTCTGCAGAAAATGGTACCATGTAGATTGCTCTGGCGCCGAATCCGTTAATTTTATTTGTGATTTTTGCACATCAACATAAATTTGCATGGATAGTGGTCCATATTAGGGTCACTTTTTCAAAAGTGTTCATTTTGAGTTTTTTAACCTTTTTGTATTTGTCGTGGAATGTTATTGTTTTTTTGAGTTTTTGTTTTGTTTTATAAGTAGAATGAAGTATTTTCATTAATAAATATTTAAAAGATCGAATAAAATTTAATTTTTTTGTCTTTGAAACTAATCGGTACATTTCCTCTAGTGGTATGGAGATGTTTTTCTTACCATGGTGTTGGTCCAATTTATTGAATAAAATCTGTTCTGGACAAACACCTCCATGTTCAAATAATGAATTAATTCATGTTGCGATTTGTTTGGCGAAATGCGGTTGGTTGGGGTTTTTCAACAAGACCACCACCCAAAAAACACCAGCAAGAAGGCAAAGCAAAGGTTTTTTAATTAATTTTTTTTTATATAGGGTGTCCCACGAGCAGTGTGCCAAAAAGCTAGACCGCTAGGACCTTAAGACAATAAAACCGCATTTTTTCTTTATTGAAAAACAAAATATTTGCAACCCAAATGTAAATAAAAGGCATCGCATTTTTAATAAAAAACCATTTCCAAATTGGATGTTAACTCATCAACACATTACGATGTCAAACTCATACTCTCGAGAAAAATTGACGGACATGCACTTCTGCTACTGTTTAGCTAATGGTCGAGATCATGAAGCCGAAAGATTCTACGCTGAAAGATATCCCAATCGAAGGTGTCCCAGTCGTAGCATGTTTTCAAGAATTCGCCGCGTTGAAACCAAAAAAAAGGTTTTTCTTAGAAAAAAGTGGTTCGGGTTTTTTTTTAATTTCTCAAAAACTACAAGACATCTTTGCATCCGGTTTTCTGTTTTTATTTAAAAACTAATAAGAGAATTGATATTTTGAAAAAAAATTAGTACTAAATTACATACAATTTTGAAAAAAATACATAGTTCGAAATTTTTTTTTCTAATTTTTTTTTCAAAATTTTGAGTTTGAAAATTAATTTCTCAAAAACCATTCCTTAAAACAGCTTCGTTTAAAAACAAGATGAAGGAAGAGGTTTCTGGCTTTACAAAAAAGTATATCACGGCATTGTGGATGTAACTGTTGATTTTTAATAATTTTTTTTCCAAATTAAGTCAATTTTTTAGAAAATTGCCCCTCCCGGCTAAACAGGGAGGAATAGACCCCCCCTCGCATACGATTTTTTTTCTTGTCTTGACCAGACCTACACGCTCTAGCTTTTTGGCACACTGCTCGTGGGACACCCTGTATAAGCAATCACTGAAGCCAATATGGACATATGGCAGTCAACTATGAGGTTGTACGAAAAAGAGCAATGTAGACATCATACAGAGATTCCAAAACAAGGAAAATCGTAAATGCACCATGATACATAAGAAATAAGGAACTTCACAGGGACTTGGGGGTGGAATTAGTCATGGATGAGGTCCAAAAAACTGCACGAAGGCACGAATCAAGACTTCAAGTACACACAAACACAGAGGCAGTGCAACTTTTAGACAATGCAAATATAGTGAGAAGACTCAAAAGGAAAAAGCATTTGAACTGGTCTAAATAAAAGGGACCACTCAAATTAAGAAATGTACATACATACATATGTATTTGCCCGGACGTATACTTAACATAAAAAAAAAAAAGAAAAAGAATAGAACGCATCTTAACATCTATCAGGAGACGCTGATGGGCGGAATTCCTGAAATGACAAAATATAAATTAAATCAGCATAAAATTGCTTATTAGTCCAAGTGACTAGATTGCCATCATGTGGGAGGCGGTTTTAGTCGGTAAAAATTCGGCTGATTACTCGGATCATCAGTATCTTTTGAAAATTTCCCCTTCCTCTGAAAAAAAAATATTGTGCCGCCATGCTTGATCAAATCACACGTGTTACGTTTCGGGTCATAAATGACCCAATTTGGATTTTGAATATATTTTTATAAAATAACTACGAAAAAAGGAACTCCACCTGTGCAGGAACGGGTTAAGAATATCCCTGCAGCGATACCTCTCGCTTGTCGTAAAAGGCGACTAAAACAAAGGTAAACAAAAATCACATCTAGGCAATTTAGAAAACACCAAGGTGAGCCTAGGGACACATATACCACCATTAAACTGCCCCACAAGTGTGCATGCAAATCAGTGGGCTGACACAACTGGAGATCACCGGTGTTGTAAGAGTAAGATCAATCAAAAAAAAAAATAAAAATCTGGAGCATGCCCGTGTCAAAAAGGAGGAGAAGAAAGAAAACGGTCAAACCGTAGCATTCTGGAAAAGAACGCTAAAAGGAAAGGCTCTACCCCGCCAGGCACTACTAATGGTCGTGATCCTGGGACGAGTAGCAATGCTCGGGTCAGAGCTATAGGATTTCCGGGGGATAGGAAACTAATGCAACGGCGTAAGCCACACTTAAGAGTCGCGAGTTGGAACGTTGGAAGCATGAGTGGTTGCAGCTATGAGCTTGAAGAAATGATAGTTAGAAGGCGACTAGACATCCTGTGCGTACAAGAGACGAAATGGCGAAACACCGGTAATCGGGCACGTTTCTTGGACGTTAAAACAAAAGCCTACAAGTTGTTTTACTATGGATTGGAACAAGGAAAAAACGGAATCGCCATCATCCTTGCGGCAGAGCTACTTGGCAACGTCTTAACCATTTCAAAGTCCAGTGACCGTTTGATGGCTCTCAAATTGGTGACGCATGGTGAGGTGTGGAACATCGTAAGCGCATATGCCCCTCAAGTCGGATGCGAAAAAAAAGAAAAAGATGCATTCTGGCTAGATTTCCACAACCTTGTCAAAATCATCCCAAAGGAAGAGCTTTTGTTTGTTGGGGGAGATTTAAACGGACATGTCGGGAGACAAGCGAAGACTATGAAGACTACCACGGAGGGCTGGGATACTGCACCAGGAACTCTTCAGGTGAAGATATCCTAAACATGTGCAAGTCGTACGGTCTTATAGTGCTAAATACCATGTTCGTCAAACAAAGCCAGCACCTGATCACTTATAGCAGCGGCGGAAATGAAACTCAAATAGACTATCATTTGGTATCCAGTTTCATGAAGCCACGAGTTAAAAATTGCAAAGTGATCCTGGGAGACGCGATCGCCCCTCAACACCGTCTCCTCCTGACTGAATTTTTTATGGAGGCGAGTAAGAAGTCAAAGCAGCAAACGAAGATGTGTGAGAGAAACAAGCGGTATAAGCTGGATAAAGGAAAAGGCGAAGCGTTTATTACCAACATGAAAAACTACCTCTTTTCCATTATCGATGAGGTCGGTAATGAGGAGTGCAGAGCACAAGACATATGGGATTCCCTACAACAATCTGGCCTGGAGAAAGCCTAATCACTGCTCGGAACATCTAAAGGCCCCTGCCAACACGCAAAAGAAACCTGGTGGTGGACAGACGAAGCCACCAAGTGATACACGAAAAGAAAATGGCTTTCCAAGCTTGGTCAAAGTGCTCTTCTACTAATAGAGAGGAAAAAGCTCGCCGTGAAAAGGTATATAAAGGGTCCGCCATCTAACGTTTTTTTTTTCAAGTAGTGCTTATTTCGTGAATGGTAACACTTAGCTCATGTCTGATTTGACAGATAATTAGTTTTATCCTTCCGCTGAACGAATATGCTTGAACAACGCTGGGAAATATTGCGACATTACTTTGAAAATCATGGTAATGTTGCAGAATGTGTTCCAAAAAAATCATCTTTTCAGATGAAGCTCATTTTGATCTTGGCGGGTATGTAAACAAGCAAAATTGTCGCATTTGGGGCACAGAAAACCCGCACGCATACATTGAAAAGCCGGTGCACCCAAAACGAGCCACTGTTTGGTGCGGATTTTGGTCCAGAGGCATAATTGGGCCATTTTTCTTCGAAAATGAGCAAGGAGTGGCCGTTACAGTCAATGGCGGTCGTTATCGGGCCATGTCGAACGGATTTTTGTTCACAAAAATTGAAGAGGAGGATATTGGCAACATTTGGTTTCAACAGGACGGCGCTACGTGCCACACAGCCGAAGCTACACTCGATGTTTTGCGTCCTGTTTTTGAAGATCGCATTATCAGCCGCAGAGCTGATGTCGTTTGGCCACCTCGGAGCTGCGATTTGACACCGTTGGACTATTATTTGTGGGGTGCCGTCAAAGATAAGTGTTACGCCGACAAGCCAGAGACAATTGACGCTTTAAAGGACAATATTCGTGAAGCCATTTGCGAAATATAGCTGCACACAATCGATAATGTGCTTAAAAATTGGACCGATCGTGTAGGCTACTGCATGGCCAGCCGAGGCAGCCATTTGAATGAAATTATTTTCCGTTATTAACCGGAAGGATTGTACTTTCAAATAAAAAAAAGAAATTTGAGAAAATATTCAATAGTTTTTTTTATAGCATTTTCAAAAAAAAAAAAAATTATTTGGCGGACCCTATAGATATTGCAAAGGTATCGCGAAGAAAAAGTGCGCCGAATTCAAAGCGAAAAGCATGGAAGGCCTCTATCAGGAGTTGGAAGAAAGATCGTCTTCCGCGTCTGACAGGAACCAGGCTACCCAGGAGCTTCGACAAAGCAATTTGAACAAAGGAGCAAATATCTTTAAGATAGCCGCCCAGAGAAGAAGAAATGCTCAGGAGATTCGTTTCCCAAAGTTTATTAACAATGCTGAAGGCCAACTCCTTGTGGAAGACGTAAAAATGACTGTACTTTCCAAGAGCCGCCCCGAATCATGCCGAAATATCCGACATCACAGTCGAAGAAGTTCGGTACGCGGTTAAAAACTCCAAGAAAAGAAAAGCTGTTGGGCCGGACGGGATACCCTCTGAGTTCTGGGAAAAGATGGGAGACATCGGGTCTAGATGGCTCATGGTTCTTATCTCCAAACTTATGAGAGGCGACACTATGCCTAATCAATGGAGGGAAAGCTATCTTCTTCCTTTGCACAAAGGAAAGGGTGATACGCGAAATTGTGATAACTACCGTTCTGTCAAGCTGAAGTCGCACACCATGAAGATCGTTGAACGGGTATTAGATAGCCGACTGCGGAAAATAATACGACAATCTGATGACCAGTGCGGGTTTGTCTCGGGTAAATCAACAACAGATGCAATCCAAAGTATAAGGGTCATGATGGAAAAGCATCGTGATTCTTCAAAGGACTTGCATATGGTGTTGGTTGATTTCGAGAAGGCCTTTGACCGGCAACCAAGAGATCTTTTATGGATAGCGCTAAGACAAAAAGGAGTTCCAGAAACCTACGTGCGAGTGCTCATGGACATGTACAATAGAGCAACGACAAGAGTAAGATGCACCGCAGAAGTCACCGAAGGGTTCGCAATCAAAGTCGGTGTACACCAAGGGAGCGTCCTCAGCCCACTGCTCTTTATAGCAGTCCTTGATTGTTTGCTTGAAGGAAAAGTGACGGACCCCAATGTGCACCAGCTATTCTTTGCTGACGATGGAGCCATTATAAGTGATGATCAGGCGTCCCTACAACAAGCACTTGATGTGTGGGTGGACATTTTTGAGGGACACGGGTATCGTATTAGTTCAAAGAAGACAGAGTATCTGTGCTGCCCGTTCTCTGACCCTCATCAGTCTATTCCAGACATTTACTTGAATGGAAGAGTGCTTCCCAAGTGTGAAAATTTTAAATATCTGTGATCTTTGATTAATAAAGAAGCAACTTGTGATGAAGATATCAACCATTTTTTAAGCGTAAGCGTAGGGTGGATGAAGTGGCGGGAAAACTCCGCCATCTTCTGTGATCGAAAAATGCCCCCTAAGCTGAAAGGAAGGCTCTACACTTCAGTTGTAGGTCCGGCGCTCACATACGGTTCACAATGCTGGACAATGCACAAAAAGTATGAGAGCAAATTAACGGCAGCTGAGATGAAGATGCTTCGCATGACAGTGGGAGTAACAAAGCGTGACAGAATTAGAAGTTCAAAGATCCGAGGAAGCCTCCACGTAAAAGAAACCATCACAAGAAAGATAGAGCGCGACCGACGCAGTTGGTATTGCCATGTTCAAAGGAGAGATCCTTTGAACCCTGTCCAAAAGGCGATATCAATCAACGTTCCAATTTCAACACGTAAAAAAGGCAGGCCGAAAAACAATTGGTGCAAACAAATGCAAAAACACCAGCATTTTATTGGCCTCAGCGATGAAGTAATCCCAAACCGGGAAGTCTGCCGCTACTTTCTGAGGTCAAACCGGCGGACCCCACAAGCGGACCAGTAGGAATGCAGTTAAGTGGGAAGGTTATGGTCCTACACTTCTGACCATAACGACGCCGGATAAAAAAGGAAAAGAAGAAGAAGAAGAAAAGTGTGACCGAACAGAATGCAACAATTACTGAGAAATATCGCTGCTAACAAGTGGTTACAAGGTGTTGCCAAGTATTATCTAAAGAGACTGACATCATACGCTAAGGAAATAATTGGAGACTACCAGTGTGGTCTCAGGAGGAACCGCTCAACGAGCGACTAGATTTCCGGTGTACAATAGATTATAAGAAAGGAATGAGAATTCCATGAAATGGTGCATTAACTATTTCTAAATTTTAAAAAGGCACTACAAACCGATCGAAAATGTATCATGTCCTTGTAAGGGTGGGAATCCCGAAAAAGTTGGTGAAATTGATACAGATATACCTAATGAAAAACAAAGGACAAATTGAAGTAGGAAACCCCTTATTTGAAATATTCGAGATTAAAACAAGGAGATGCCTTGTCACTACTTCTTTTTAATTTGATGCTGGAATACAATATTAAGATCAAAATAAATGAAAGGCTGCATATGGGCAACGGGTGCTTCCTCACGATGAAAGAACTACTCAAAACAATCGTCTTGTCTCACAATGTCAAAGTCCGTATTTATAAAACCTAGTCTCTAAGTAGGAGGGAAATAGATTTTGGGGTTTTGAACCAGATATTGAGGAGCACCTATGATGGAAAACGGAACGAAGAAATAGGCGAAAGACTTAATAACTTGAGGAACTCGATCTGGTTTTAAGATTTTAAGTCAGAATTGGTTTATACTTTGTGTGACTTCGTGGGTTTTTATAGCAGATTGTATCTTCATGGCATAGATTGTTGTCATTTTCTGTGCTTCCTGAATCGCTCTTTTAAATTCTTTCTCGCTCTCTGGGTTCCTGGAAACTATTTCAGCCTTTGAAAGAGCCTAGCAATTTCGGACTAAATTTTTCATTTAAGGTCATATAAGACTCGAAATTTTGTCGTCTGTCTCTCAATCGATTTTTATATTGTAATAAAAAAACTTATTTGTTTTGCTTGTTGACATGCATGGTTATCCTGAAAAAAGGCCCAAGTTGGTCCCTTATGATGACTTAGTAGTCTCCGTTCTTTGAATTAGTGCAAAGTACTAATTCGCCTTGACCGAAATACGAAATGTAGACCAATATCATTTAACTTTAGGATGAAATTTATTTCTTGTTAAAACGCACCATTCGCCGTATGTATTGGATGCCGCCAAAAGATTGAGATTACATTTGCTCCCCTCGGTGAAGCTAGCAGCTTTCCATTCATCTTTGGTCCAGTTTTGATGAGGTATAGCAAATTGCAATCTTGCAGCATTTATTTTTGAGATCAATGTTGGATTTTTCCATGGTTTCTTGGCAACCAGTCCGAATGAATCTAGCCTTCTGCTGACTGTACGGTCTTCAACTGACGCACGACTTTTTTTTAAATTTCCCTTTGGTGATATTCTTAGTTTTACCGTTTTGTTCATCAATGCACTAAAAAGGCAACTGAACTGAAAAAATGTTGTTCGACGAATCTCAGCTTCAACTAAAGGGTGATTTTTCTACTGTTTGGTTTTTCTGTGTTCTATTTTTGTTAGCTCACGTATGATGTGTGACAAGTGTTAAAATCAAGTTTGCTCAGTAACCATTTGCCATTTTTTTACAGAAAGACTTATATCTAAAAAACAGCTTAACATTTTACTATCAAAATTTGCGGCCTGTAAAAAATGTTTTTCACCCACTTCGACCATTTTATGGTCGTCATAATCGACCTACTAAGCAAGCAATTCAAGCCATAGCTACCGTTGATTATATAGCTGTTGGACATCAAGTCAACTACCCCTATATGAAGAGTGCGTACTAATGTTAATGAAGACCGCGATTTGTCCGTTCATAGCCATTCGCACCAATTGAGATTGTATTACTCGACTACGTGGAAGATTTTACGTGATGCTCTTAGTCCAAAACCTCACAAACTATAACTCGTGCAAAAACTTAAGCCGAATGACTTGCCACAACGTCGAATTTTTGGTGAGTGGACCTTGGAAAAGCTGGAGAAATATCCGATTTTTTAATGAAAAATTATCTTCAGCAACAAAGCTCATTTCTGATTGAATAGGTAGGAATAGGTGTATCTTCCTAACCAAAACTACATTTTTTGGTTTAAAAGCAACCTCAGACAATACAAGAGCTTCCGGTGCAACTGGAAAAACTTGGTGCAGTTTCATATTCTTGCACCGGCTGGTATCTCGTTTTAAAGATGACTATTATCGCCAATGGCGCCGCCTATCGGTCACGAATTTGGAACTTTTGTTTGTCCAAAATGCACGAGCTGAACCTAGTCGACATGTGGTTCCAGCAAGACAGTGCTAAATGCCACACAGTTCGGGAATCGATGGACCAAACAAAAAATGAATTCGGTAACCAATTTATCTATCGTTTTGGACCGGTGAATTGGCTTGCTATATCGTCCGATTTGACGCCTTTAGACTTATTTTTATTCAGATGGGTCAAATCACACTTCTATGCTGATAAGCTAGCGTCAATTGCGGCATTGGAAGACAACATTGTTCGAGCTAAAACGAGATAGCAGTCGAAAGGTGGTACACTTGAAAAAGTGACTCAAAATTGGATTCTTCATATGAGTCTCTTAAAACATTTTTTGTTTTTTTTTTTTTTTGTTGGAGGCTTCTACTATCTGCTGGAGCACTCAGACACATTTGTCACACGTTGTCCGGAGAAAAGTGAGGAGGGGCTTCAGTGATGTTGAGCTAAGAGATTCGGCACCCACCACGTCGGCCCCAAGGGTGCGCCACAGTGCACGAGCGAAGGCGGGACAGTCGCAGAGAAAGTGTTCCGCTGTGTCATCCTCCTCGCAACATGCAGCACAGGTAGGCGTCTCACTGATGCCAAGCACGTAGAGATGCTTGGCAAAAGTGTAATGGCCCGTAATGACGCCCGTTAGCCTTCTGCAGTCATTTCTCCTTAAAGATAAGAAGAATGTTGCGGACTTTTTGCAGACGTCAGGGCGTACGCGCTTAGTCATCCTGCATCCTGGACATTCCCTCCATCTGCGACTGTGTACGTTAAAGACCCAGTCATTGATGTCAGATTTGACCGTGGAAGCAGGTATACCTAAGGCGGGTTCAGGTCCTGAGAAACTCTCCTCTGGGCCTCTTCTAGCGAGTTCATCGGAGATCTCGTTTCCTGACCCATACAAGCCTAAGTGAATTTAGTCTTCCGACTTTGTTCAAAAAGGTCTTGAGTTCATGCACTAATTTGGAGTTGGATAGAGGATTGGACACAGCTTTAAGTGCAGCTTGGCTGTCACTGCAGACACATATGCTCTTTCCCCTCCATCTGTGTTTCACAACATAGTGCATGGCCATTAGGATTGCGTAAATCTCCGCCTGGAAGACAGACGCATATTTTCGTAACGAGTAGTGCAGTCGAATGTTTTCGCGCTCAAAGAAAACTCCAGCGCCGGATCCCTGCCCAGTCCTGGAGCCATCTGTGAAGATGCGAAGACATTCTATTCCAGGTTCAGTGTCTGGCCAAAGCCAGTCCTGACGCCACGGAAATGTGACTGTGTAGTTACAGCGCAGTAGGATGGCAGGTGTCATTGCGTCAGAAGGCATATCCATGAGACAGGGGTCGTAGGATATTTCTCCCGCAAGTACACTTTCACTCCAATGCGAGTTGTACTATGACAGACAGACCGCTCTTTGGAGTTTGGTGAGTGAAGCCACAGCGTGTTTGCGTTTTAGCCTGCTCCACCAAACAACCGATGCATATGAGATTATCGGTCTTACCATTGCCGTGTAGATCCAAAGGACCTTTTTCGGCGATAAGCCCCATGTTTTGGACTCAACATGTTTTGAACAAAGAAGTTTGTTATCTAGAATGACTCCCAGATACTTAGCTTCCTTGGATATCGGGATGGGGATGCCTTTTAGCACCAGCTGAGTAATGCCAGTCTTAACTATGTCTTAAAACATAGTTTTTGTCAATATTTACACAAAGGGACCATTTAGAAGTAAATGGCAAAAATAGGTTTATCAACTCAAATAAAAATTGTATACACTCTTGCATTTTTACTTAATTTCTTTTCGACAATCAAAAACGAAATGCTTAAAAAATCGCATACTAAAATAAAGAACCACATTTCCTGGCCTTGGGCTATTCTCAAGGCTTTCAAGGCCAAACGGCGGGTAATGTAATTAAAGTAACATCTTCAATTCTGCGTCTATGAATTTTTCTACGGGTTATTGCCTTCTATTAAGTTCTTCCATCCAAGTTCTTTCACCAATAGAAGCTTCACTGCGTATTTTCATAATCGATACGCCTCAGCGGCAGTACGTCATGAAAATTCACAAATATAACGAAGTTGTGGACGTACATATGCCCAAGCTTACCATAAGCTTTGACAGACATTTCTGACCAGCATGAACCGCTAGCGCCATCTATTGGTAAACGCCGGACTTCCATTTGTACACCGGTTGATTAATAATAACAAAGCAAGAAATCTAAGAAAGAAGTTCAGCCTTTGGTACCATATTCTTAAAAGCCTACAGTTTCCGGTACTTGTACAACACCATTGTAAATTGCATATTTCTGGCGCCGCTTTAAGAGCGCGATCAATAAAACAAAAATAAAACCCAAAAGTGCATCTTACATTTCTCGCTGCAGTTCTTTGATTTCCAACCGATAAAAGCATCGCCGCAAATGGCTCCTTTGTCCTCTAAAGTGATGTTTCTCCGCAGGCTTGGGTACTAAAGCGATACTTGAAAGAAACCGCTACTACTTGAAATAATTACAAATCTCAAGTAAAAAAATCCTTTGCCAGGGTTGAGGACTTTTGAGGCGCCGAAAACAAGTTATCATGATGGCTAATGAAATTATGTGACGAAAGACTTCTGTCCCCGTCGGATTACCGCTCGCACATATCCATTATTCAAATTGTCCAATCTGCGAGCTTTATTGCTTGAATGGCTCGTGCAACCAACTGAAACATATTATGTCACCCCCTAACGTGGATGAAATGAAAACTCAAAGATTTTCATTCCGTGATGGAATAAAATAAATACGAGCATGTGTAATTAAGGACACATCCCAGGACTCTGATTGCCATGTGCCCTTCTGTATACGAAGAACGTTTATATAACTGGGGATGAACGCATTAAATCCGAGATTACCCATAATGATAAATAAATTTATTATGTACGAATTTGTAGCACTCGCGTGTGTCCTTTTCAACCCTTTTCCTGCTACCGCTGTTCATCGTTTGATTGCATTGTCCTTACAATTATCCTCGGCATCGCTGTTATTAACGCCTGCACTCACCCTCTTCAACGGTGGCAGCGTACGAAATTTAAATCGACGCATGTCCAAGCCAAGTCGAAATCTAAAATGGTGACCGGTGGTCCTTGTGAAGGGGATGATTACTATTTCACTCTTGCCTACCCACGTAGATATGTACAATAGTTCTAGTCCGTTTCAACCATTTGCAGTTCGTTGTCATATCGTTGAACATGAAATCGAGAAAAGAAAAACGAAAGCGGAAGCCATCCCACAACGAATAGCTCTTTTACTAAGGCCTTCACACCTTCCCACACACCTATGATACATACGTATGTATCTACGGAACCCGAGACGTGGTTGCTGTTCCTTTATCTAGCGAGAACGCAAATGAATAAATCCTTTCGCCCAAGTTCCGAGGAAAACTTTTACCAAGTCAAAGTCAAAGTTCACGCTTTGCCGTACGACTACGAGCAGTAACTTGAGCCTTTTTCTTTTATCTTTCGAGAGGACCTTTACAAAAGCGCTTAGTTTCTTCCATTGTTTTACACGAAGAATGAGACAGCCGGGCTGTGCGATGTGATGCCATGCCCGAGTATGTGCGCACATGAGTGCACAACATATCGCAGCGGTGGAGTCACGGCGGGGGGGCTCCATTACAACTACCATCGTCGGTCGTCCTTTTTGCTATCTGGCCGACCGTCCGATAATAAAAGTACGGATACAGTTGCTCGGAATATTTTCTCGTTTCTCGTCCGTTTTGTAACTCAAACCACTCAAGCGCATTGTCTAGTTGTTGGATGGTTTCGGAATGTGATTCGAGCATATCACGGCTAAGGATACCTTCGTTATGTGCATCTGTATTAGCTTCTACTAGCCGCACATACATATTTATGTCGTACAATGCGCGAAATGGAGGAAATTAATATCAGAAGATTCTTCCTCGAATCGTCCTAGGTGGACGGGTTTATGCGGCGAGTTGAGAGAAAAACAATTTTATTTGCACAAATATGTAATGTTGTTATTATAATTTGCTGGCCATGAAGTTGTGTTGTTTGTTGGATGCACAGGGTGTGCCAAATGATCAGGTTTTACTGAGGAGGCCTTGCAGTGCATTTGAAAGCGGCATGACTTGGCTTCTGTGGGATTTGTTGGAACAAAGTTGGTTGGTCATTGGGAGTTGCTCATAAGAAGCGTTAAAACACACCACTGTTTGGTCAGGCGTATTCGGGGAAATACGAGTATAGAAGCGAAACAGCGTCGGAGTTTCTTGCATGGGAAACTTCGCCTGGACGAAGAGCTTGAGTACCTCCTTGCTCAGATTTCTTCAACATGCTTGAAAAGCCACTAATTCGCCCGAAAAATTTTACATATTACTGCCCTTTGCTACGTTTGTTTAATTAAATAAAGAGAACAGCTCAAGATTTTGATAGCCAAGCCCGGTTGGAACCATGCCACACTACAGGGTATATTCAAAAAATAACAGGAATTTTTAGTCCTTAAACTGAATTATATTTTTAAATGTACATCAGTGATTTATCCTTCAAAATAATTTTCACTAGATATCATACACTCATGTCAGAGCTTATTCCAATGGTTGAAAGGCTTTCGGAACTTGATGCGTTTAATACCTTCTATGCACAGGTCACACAGAAACATGTCATGTTGCCGTGTTGCTGCATCCATGCTTTTTTATTTATGCAAACGTAATTAACAGATTAAGGCCCCTACCTTCGACTGATCTTGTCGAGGCTTTTCCTGCTTTGGCGATCCAGACTGGTCCCGAGGACTATGCTTGATCAGTTGGCTCAGACCCAATTTTTTAGTGACTTCTTTGAATGTGACTCGACGTATCACAAGTTTTCTTTTTTCAAAATTTCTAAGGCTGCTTTTCAGTTGGGGCTACTAGAGCGCTCGTTAGCTCCAAAGGCTGCCAGAAGGCTGCCTACTTAGACACTTTTCTGCACTTTATTGCGTTTTTATAGATTTTTTTTAAGCCAGCTCATAAACAAACAAATTATAAAAGATATTACCAAAACGCATGTTACCTCTTCGAAGGCCGATAGTCGTCTAAGCAACAACACTTTCTGAACATATTACTATAGTGCTAGCACTGCTATATCATACTAGCTGCATCTAGTTGCATTTTCTTAGGTCGATATGGTGAAGTGTATAAGATTTCGTGAACAGAAATCGGACTTCTGGCTTGATTATCTCGAGGATTTTAATTGTTTTTACTTCTAAAGGGCTTTTCGATTGGTGCGGGTATATTTTGGCGGCCTCTGGCGGCCATGTTATTTTGCAGGCATCTGTCATATCTATTGTCTATTATTCAGTTACTGATGCCAAATCACCATGGCAATTTACACGATTGATAAGCAAGTCCAAATGATACAATTTTATTATCCAAATAAGGGTTCCTTTGTACAAACGTTACGCGCTTGCGGCCATTTTACGGTAGACGTGGCGACCCTTCAACGTTAGGTATCCAAATTTAAGACCACCGGTTCGATAGTCAAACAGCCAACATTTGTACGTCAAAGGAACGTAAAATCGGCCAAGACCATCGCCGCGGTCTCTGAAAATGTACAGTAGACAGTCGCCGAGCACAGACTTCAACTTGGCGAATTTTGCATCGGGATTTAGGCCTACAGCCATACGAGATACAACTGATCCCGAGGCTCAAAATTCAGGATCATAGACAACGCCATTTGATCGCTGATTGGGCTTTGGAGCGTTTGGAAGACTACCCCAATTTTGGCCGAAAAGGTATCTTTCCTGACGAGGCGCATTTTTGGGTGAATCTCTATATTAACAAGCAAAATTGTCATATATGGGACCCCGCATGAGGTTCACCATGTGGTGACAATGCATCCTCAAAAAATGATCGTTTGATGTGGATTTTGGACAGGCGGCATCGTTGGTCCGTACTTTTTCGGAAACAATGTTGGGCAGGCCGTCACCGTCAATGGCGAGCGCTACAGAGGGATGATAACCAATTTCTTATGGCCCAAATTGAACCATATGGACCTAGACGACATGTGGTTCCAACACGACGGCGCTACGTGCTACATAGCCAGCGCTACGATTGATATTCTGTATGAACGATTTGAGGAACGCAGAAGTGACTACCGAGGTAATGCGATTTGACGCCGCTAGACTTCTTCTTGTTAGGTTTCCTGAAGACGGAGATCTATGCGAATAAACTACAGTCGACCGATGTCCTCAAGATGAACTTAACACAGGCCATCGCTCAAATCAGCCGGACCTATGCGGAAGCGTCATTGAAAATTGGACCCGTGCCACCGTAAGAAGGCGAGGCGGGTAATTCAACGATGTCATTTTTTATATATAATGGCATTTATGGACCTTTCAAATAAGAGAAAAAATTTGTTAATACCTCATACACAGCTTGTTTTATCCTATGTCAACATCTACCCGCCCTTATTGAAAAACCTTTTAGGAACGTGCTTTCTAAATAATTTAAGTAATCGGGGATCTCTGAGTCATCTTTTACAGACTTTTTACAGGCCGAGGTATTACCATAAAGCTAAATCTGCGGGCATTGGCACTCAAAGTTCCTTCAATCTCAGTGTTGTTCGTCCTTTTATGAAGATACCTTATAAAGTGTGAGCCAAGAAATGGTGTGTCATTCTTGGTGTGAGCATTCTACTCCATTCAACAGATGTCAAACACAGCCTTTAGTATTCAAACTTATGATGAAAATGGGCACTTGTAAAAGTTACATTTCATTGAATTCAATAATTTTTTGGTCAACATAAGCGCCTTAGGGGATACGGAATTCGTGCAATGATGAAGAGGTTTGGAAAAAAAACTGATTCAGTATATCGGTTCAAATGCTCGGCCAGAACACCTCAAAACCGCTGAGAGGATAAGTGTTCGAAACCAGACAGACACCTTAACTCGCGGTCGAGTGCAACAACTGGGCCTCACTTATGGCACTTTGCGGCATACTTTAAGGACCTATAAAAACCCTATACAAGCAAAATGACACAATAATTGAAGCCCAATTAATTATCTTTTTTTTTTCTTTTTCGAAAGAAGTACATACTCGTATATATCTTAGGACAGGATAGCTCCCACAAGATTCCCGAAAAACCAAAGCATACCGAAGAGGCTACTGTGTGGTGCAAAGTATGGGTTAGCGACAGCATTGGTCTTCACTTTCTCGAAATGAGTCTGGGCAGCGTTATCGGAATATGTTTACCGACTGTTGTTTCTTGACGATTTCTGGTATTAAGCGCTCCTGCTCATGCAAGAATTTGATGAATCATTTTACTGCGTACGAAAGTTGAAGATCGCATTATCGTTAGAGGAGAAGTTGATTGATCTTTGAGGTCATGCCATTTAATACATTAAGTTTTCTTCTTCTCCTCCGTCATTAGCAATTTAAGACTTCTTTCTGTGACCTATGCCCTTAACCCAGTAACGATGCCGGATTTCAGGCTACGTCCAAAGCTGAAATAGTGGTTATTGAACCTTTTATTCTTTAGAAAGTCGTCAGTATTGACCTTCGTATGATCGCCTGCAGCATAATTGATGACTTGGTTATCTATGTATAATTTCCATAGTCTCATAAGCCAATAAAGATTAAAAAATTCGCGTTACGGTCCCCGTGTTCCAGTGAGTAACAATTAAGTCTTGGAAAATTGTATTTCGAGGTGTTTCTTCTCGAGGGAAAAAGTTTCCTGATATTCCGCTTTCCGCTTTCGGCTTTCATTGTACAGCCCGTGGAGGACCAGAATGGTACTCTTGACAGCGCATTTTAGGAAGCTTTTTCCATGACTTTTTTACTCCGATAAAATTTGCAATTTCATTCCAGCAATACAATCTTCCCATTTCCTCGATCGAGCGTCCCATGATGATAGTCTGGAGCCAAGGCAGACAAAATCAGTGTTCATTACGAATTTAGATCTGTAGTTGCCATTGTCGCATAGCACTTCCTTCTTTGAAAACTTTTTAATAGCTCCCGCTCTAAAAATCTGACAATAAAGTTCGACATCTTGAGTAGTCCTCGACACCATTTGTAAAGGATCGTAAATCAATATCGGCCTAATCGGTGCAAGTTCATTTGCGAAGTACTATGGTTGCAGTAGACTAAAGGGATCCTTAACTAGTATTTTTTCCGGGCCTCATCACGGCATTCGTATGTAGCCCATGGTAGCTTCTATCACTTCACATTAGAGGCACTTTATTAGTTTGACTATCATTTAGTAGAATTTCTCAGCAAAAGTTTTCCAAAAAACCAAAATTTTTGTTGAAAGATAATGGTCTCTCTTTAGAGTTCTTATTCAATTTTTTCAAGACTTTGAGGAAGACCTGGGTGTGCCGGTATTAAAGCTCTCCAGATAAAGGTTCGCGCATTCGAACGACAATAGAGCAGGCTCATGTGACGCTCGTCGATCTGCCCAACGAGACATGTTACATCAATATCCATTTGTTTAAGTTTAAAACAAAACAAATGTAAAGTAAGCTTTGCCTATCGATGGTACTGTAGCTACCTGAAGGCAGCGTGCCTGCAAATATGTGAATGCAATTGGGTTTCAACGTATTGTTTGTTTCAGTTACGCGCTCAATACGTAATTTTTGCCTGATTTTTTGACAAGTATCTGGCATTAATCTGGCTTATTTGCAGCACTTGAACATCGTCATTAGCTGGGCTCGTTTGCTAACGAAATCTTTTTTTTCTTTTTTTTTTTCCGGCGTCGTTATGGTCAGAAGTGTAGGACCATAACCTTCCCACTTAACTGCATTCCTACTGGTCCGCTTGTGGTTTGGCTTCCCGGTTTGGGATTACTTCATCGCTGAGGCCAATCAAATGCTGGTGTTTTTGCATTTGTTTGCACCAATTGTTTTTCGGCCTGCCTTTTTTGCGTGTTGAAATTGGAACGTTGATTGATAACGCCGTTTGGACGGGGTTCAAAGGATCTCTCCTTTGAACATGGCAATACCAACTGAGTCGGTCGCGCTCTATCTTTCTTGTGATGGTTTCTTTTACGTGGAGGCTTCCTCGGATCTTTGAACTTCTAATTCTGTCACGCTTTGTTACTGCCTCTGTCATGCGAAGCATCTTCATCTCAGCTGCCGTTAATTTGCTCTCATACTTTTTGTGCATTGTCCAGCATTGTGAAACGTATGTGAGCGCCGGACGTATAACTGAAGTGTAGAGCCTTCCTTTCAGCGTAGGGGGCATTTTTCGATCACAGAAGATGGCCGAGTTTTCCCGCCACTTCATCCACCCTACGCTTACGCGATGGTTGATGTCGTCATCACAAGTTGCTTCTTTATTAATCATAGATCCCAGATATTTGAACTTTTCATACTTGGGAAGCACTCTTCCATTCAAGTAAATGTCTGGAATAGGCTGATGAGGGTCAGAGAACGGGCAGCACAGATACTCTGTCTTCTTTGAACTAATACGATACCCGTGTTCCTCAAAAATGTCCACCCACACATCAAGTGCTCGTTGTAGGGACGCCTGATCATCACTTATAATGGCTCCATCGTCAGCAAAGAATAGCTGGTGCACATTGGGGTCCGTCTCTTTTCCTTCGAGCAAGCAATCAAGGACTGCTATAAAAAGCAGTGGGCTGAGGACGCTCCCTTGGTGTACACCGACTTTGATTGCGAACTCTTCGGTGACTCCTGCGGTGCATCTTACTCTTGTCGTTGCTCTCTTGTACATGTCCATGATCACTCGCACGTAGGTTTCTGGAACTCCTTTTTGTCTTAGCGCTACCCATAAAAGATCTCTTGGTTGCCGGTCAAAGGCCTTCTCGAAATCAACCAACACCATATGCAAGTCCTTTGAAGAATCACCATGCTTTTCCATCATGACCCTTATACTTTGGATTGCATCTGTCGTTGATTTACCCAAGACAAGCCCGCACTGGTCGTCAAATAGTCGTATTATTTTCCGCAGTCGGCTATTTAATACTAGATAAGATAGCTTTCCCTCCATTGAGTAGGCATAGTGTCGCCTCTCATAAGTTTGGAGATAAGAACCATGAGCCATCTAGACACGATGTCTCCCATCTTTTTCCAGAACTCAGAGGGTATCCCGTCCGGCCCAACAGCTTTTCTTTTCTTGGAGTTTTTAACCGCGTACCGAACTTTTTCGACTGTGATGTCGGATATTTCGGCATAATTCGGGGCGGCTCTTGGAAATTACACTCGGGGAAACTGTTCGTTCAGAAGTTCCTCGCAATACTGTCGCCATCTGTGGAGAATTTTCTCGTCTTCTACAAGGAGTTGGCCTTCAGCATTGTTAATAAACTTTGGGAAACGAATCTCCTGAACATTTCTTCTTCTCTGGGCGGCTATCTTAAAGATATTTGCTCCTTTGTTCAAATTGCTTTGTCGAAGCTCCTGGGTAGCGTGGTTCCTGTCAGACGCGGAAGACGATATTTCTTCCAACTCCTGATAGAGGCCTTCCATGCTTTTCGCTTTGAATTCGGCGCACTTTTTCTTCGCGATACCTTTGCAATATCTATATACCTTTTCACGGCGAGCTTTTTCCTCTCTATTAGTAGAAGAGCACTTTTACCAAGCTTGGAAAGCCATTTTCTTTTTGCGTATCACTGCTTTGGCTTCGACTGTCCACTACCAGGTTTCTTTTGCGTGTTGGCAGGGGTCTTTGTATGTTCCGAGCAGTGATTTGGCTTTCTCCAGGCCAGATTGTTGTAGGGAATCCCACATGTCTTGTGCTCTGCACTCCTCATTACCGACCTCATCGATAATGGAAGAGAGGTAGTTTTTCATGTTGGTAATTAAAGCTTCGCCTTTCCCTTTATCCAGCTTATACCACTTGATTCTCTCAGACACCTTCGTTTGCTGCTTTGACTTCTTACTCGCCTCCAGAAAAAAATTCAGTCAGGAGGAGATGGTGTTGAGGGGCGATCGCGTCTCCCAGGATCACTTTGCAATCTTTAACTCGTGGCTGATAGTCTATTTGAGTTTCATTTCCGCCGCTGCTATAAGTGATCAGGTGCCGGCTTTGTTTGACGAACATGGTATTTAGCACTATAAGACCGTACGACTTGCACATGTTTAGGATATCTTCACCTCCGCGTGTAGTCTTCATAGTCTTCGCTTGTCTTCCCGACATGTCCGTTTAAATCTCCCCCAACAAACAAAAGCTCTTCCTTTGGGATGATTTTGACAAGGTTGTGGAAATCTAGCCAGAATGCATCTTTTTCTTTTTGTTCGCATCCTACTTGAGGGGCATATGCGCTTACGATGTTCCACACCTCACCATGCATCACCAATTTGAGAGCCATCAAACGATCACTGGACTTTGAAATGGTTAAGGCGTTGTCAAGTAACTCTGCCGCAAGGATGATGGCGATTCCGTTTTTTCCTTGTTCCAATCCATAGTAAAACATCTTGTAGGCTTTTGTTTTAACGTCCGAGAAACGTGCCCGATTACCGGTGTTTCGCCATTTCGTCTCTTGTACGCACAGGATGTCTACTCGCCTTCTAACCATCATTTCTTCAAGCTCATAGCTGCGCCCACTCATGCTTCCAACGTTCCAACTCGCGACTCTTAAATGTGGCTTACGCCGTTGCATTACTTTGCTATCCCCCGGAAATCCTATAGCTCTGACCCGAGCATTGCTGCTCGTCCCAGGATCACGACCATTAGTAGTGCCTGGCGGGGTAGTGCTTTTCCTTTTAGCGTTCTTTTCCATAATGCTACGGTTTGACCGTTTTCATTCTTCCCTTCCTTTTTGACACGGGCATGCTCCAGATTTTTATTTTTTTTTGATTGATCTTACTCTTACAACACCGGTGATCTCCAGTCGTGTCAACTGATTTGCATGCACACTTGTGGGGCAGTTTAATGGTGGTATATGTGTCCCTAGGCTCACCTTGGTGTTTTCTAAATTGCCTAGATGTGATTTTTGTTTACCTTTGTTTAGTCGCCTTTTACGACAAGCGAGAGGTATCGCTGCAGGGACATATTTCCTTGTAGCCTAGGTCTACCCATTTGCGTCTTTCCCATTTCTTTAGTTGATATGGAAACAACTGTCTTTCTTTTCGGATCATTCCTTTCTGTGGTTTTTGGCTTGTACTCTACTTGTTGACTCCGTTTTATAATACGAATGCGTGCTAGGCCATCACAAAGGGATTATGTCTGACCGTGTAAGAATATACTTTTCTATATATTTTTCACGTCCGCGATGGGTGCTGCGAAAGCCATATTAAATTTGACACTTGACCAGTCGGACTTAGTCCAATTTTCTTAGGTCATATACCAATTCAAACCAATTTCTTCCTTTTCTTGGTCAGAAGCAGCTTTGTTGCAGGCTTTTTATCCTTCATATCCATATCCTCCAACCTATATGGAACAGTTCTTGCTTAGATATACATTTGAAATGATTGTGCACTTCTGGAATGTATATAAGGTTTTTTTTTTGGTAAACTTTTGGTAAACTTTTTGCTTCCCGATCCTCTTTTCCTTTGAGCCATAGGAACGCGCCATAGTTGAACTATATTTTGGGTGTTATCTGCCTTACTGATACATTTTGATCAACCAGTGAAATTGTAGCGCTCTTTTCGGCTCTTTTTTGCATGGTTTTGTCAATTTTTGTAAAACGCACTTACCGATCACGCCAAATAAGTTGAAAATGTATAAAAAGGAAAAGAAAAGAATTAAGAGATTCCTCAAAATAAACGTCCTTCACATCCGTAGATAATACAAGGTATCAACATCGTTTGGTGGTTGTTACACTAGGATCGTTAAAACAAAGACTGCCGGCAGGTCAAACATTGCACCAAATCTTGTTGTGTGTGGAGAGGCTGTTCTACTATTTCTCTCGCGATTTCGAAGACATTTTGTTAGCTTTCCTAAATAAATGGATATAATCCTTATCACAAAAATTTTGTCTGAAAACTTCAGAATCGAAATAAGCGAATTGGCTTGGTTAGCTGTCGGCAAACTCTAAGCCAACTGGAAAAGTTATCTTACCTTTGCCTGACAGGTAACAGTTTCCTTGTAAGAACGAAATCCTTCCGATTCTAGTTAGAATAGCATCTATAACAAGCTTTTTTCCAGCATTAACCGTCAGGCCTAAGTGAACTGATTATTGTTCGTGTTTTTACGATTGTCAATTTCGACGCACCAAATTGGTTAAATTGAATGATTTTATTATGCTTTACTCTCTTCATTAGTACATCCTTAAGAAACTTCTCGAAATGTCTACTTTACATCAGTCTTCATCAATCCCTTCGAACTCATCTCACTTCTTGCTAAATAGATGTCGGCGAAGGACACATTCGAAAATCCGTCGTCTTCTTAAAAGCAGATATAACTATTACCGTGCTACCCTGTAGTCAAGAAGCAAACAAATGGACAGCAAAGTCCCATTGATATGGTAATTCTTCCTTATTCACCTCAAAGGATTGTACGTCCTATAAGCAATTATGATACGTACAGTCAACGATGAGCAATCGCGAACGACCTGAATGTGTTTAAGAATAAATCAAAGAATTACGGAGAACATGGTAACCTGAAAATAAGGCACAATTGCTTGGTGCGTCGTCATAACTCTAAACACCCGCTCATTCCATAGACTCACTGTTCCGGATGGCGTATCAGTTTCAACCAATGTCGCATTCTTAAACTTTTACAGACCCAAGTATATATATCAACCTATGTAGGCGCTTCCTCACGTACCATGTCCATGTATCTTATTCTACACCATACAAGTACATATCTTTGCAATGTTCATTGTCATTAATTTGTGTTCGCATCAAGGATTTCCGAGAATCAAGTGTATGCGAGCACGGACTACCCTTCTATGGGTCCTTTGAAAAGTTTAAGTTTAGTGTTAGTTACTCGCCATTATGTTTTCGGATTTTATAGTTTTTCTGGTGTCTTAAAAGTTATTGCGCGGAATTAGAGACTGCTTTCTGCTCTCCAGTAGTGCATGTAACACAGTGCAAGGATGTGTGAATTAATATCAGACTATCGCATCGGCCACGGCTATATGTGGAAGAATTCTTTGAATCTGTTACGTTTTTGGTCCGCTGAACAGGATAAGGTGAATATGAGGCATGAAACTCGTGTCTGGCTCTGATTTTGATTACAAAGGGTTGATGCAACTTTATTTCCGATGTTTTATCTGATTATTCAATGAAAATCTTAATGGCACTTCAAAAATTAATTCTTGTGCAATAGTATATACTATTAAGTGTTAAGGGGCAACAGGAAAAATAAATCACACACAACCATCAAAACTAATCCTTACTCTCTCCTCGTAACGGCTGCGTGGACAAGTTTGTTGGAGTTGAGTTCGACGTCATTTCAACTGATTTCGATAAAATCTCCCACAAACTAATAAACTATCGTCCCTTGTCTTTGAACCCACTGCGTTGAAGTGGATATCTTTTTATTTAAAAAACCGTAACTACAGTGTTCGTTTTAGATCTGCCTTTTCCAACCTTCCTTTCTTTCGGCGTTCCTCAAGGCAACCACCTAGGTCCACTTCTTTTTATTCTTACCATTAACGACATTGAGCTTGTCATCAAATATTCCCACCTCTTAGTGTACGACGACAACACCAAGTTCCTCAAGACCATTTCCTCGCAACAAGATTTTTCCCTTATTCATTCGGATCTTAACAGCTTTTCCGTCTGGTACTCCTTAAATTGCTTGGGGCTTAACATTTCCAAATTTCAATCAATTACCTTTTTACGCAAACCTCCTTCTCGTCTCTACTTCCTCAATAATCAGCCTATCTCCACCGTTCAGGTTATACGCGATCTTGGCATACTATGTGACGAAGAGCTACATTTTCGCGCAAATATCGATGATATAATTCTTAAAGCCAAATCTGCACTCGGTTTCGTGAGGCGAGAATTCTCCAATCCCTACGTGACTCAATCCGTCTATATCACCTTTGTTTGCCCCTTTCTCCAATACTCATCTCAAGTGTGGTCCCCTTATCATCAAACCCACATATCTAGAATCGAAAGAATCCAATGCCGGTTTCTACAATCCTTTGTTCTTACCGCCCTATCAAGACCTTCTTAGACTAAGCAACTTAAGTAGCTTGGAGGAAAGAAGAAGAGTATCTGACATCCTCTTGATTCATAGACTTCTAACAGGTACCATTGAATAAGCCACCCTTAATAATTCCATATCTCTTAACAGTAACCCTCGTAATACACGCAATCTTCTACCACACCACACGCACCTCATGCGACTCCAATGAACCCATTTCTCGTATGCTGGCCAGTGTTAATTCGAATATTAATTTAGATTTCAACCTCAGCATTGCATGCCTAAAACTCCGTCTTCTCAATAGTATTCCCTTCTCCTAATCTTAGTTTCTAAGGATCGCGTCCCCCCTTACACGTTCTTATTAATTATTAAGTTAGCTTGAATTAAGCTCAATAAATGGGGGTGTTTGCCTCCACGAAAATTAAAATCGTTCCTTGGAGGGGCGGTTATCTTGAGTGTAGATTCACCAAATTATAATCAAGTATCCCGAAAATATAAGCAAGTGTTTTGGCAGCAGTCGGTACTTATCGCATCCTGGTTCTGTTAAAAGAATATAAAAATGGACTGAAACTGCCCCGGAAATCGGATGATACCTTCATTGCCAATCGCTAGTAGTCTCTGAAGACCTTTGCAAGATACACTTGCTTGGTCATTCCACTAAACCTAGCCAGTTCGGGGTCACACTAAATGTGACCTTTTTTTTTCCTGAGGATTAAGCTCACAAACATTCTGGTAGGTTTTTCAATACTGTTGGAATCGGGTGGTCGAACGGCAAATAAGATGATGTCTTTCTGGCTCCTTACTAAAAAAGTTGGGACTCATTTTAACATATTTGGCGACCCTATAGGTCTAGCTTCGATTGGCGCAAGTGACCAAATTAAGATGAGTTATTTATATGGGCGCTAACTTAAATTTCATGACAGGCATTTAATTTAAAATAAGCAGCATAACTGCCTAGCTAGCTGACAGGCAGCTTTCAAAGCGGCGGGCTCACAAAAGATGAACTAAAAATCCGTGAAGGACTACCATGAGGCTCTGAAGAACCTAGCTAAGAAAAAAAGAAAGAGCCAACCTCCTAAGGGTATATAAGCTCTCTTACTGGTTCCAGGTTCCATCGGATCTTCTTTCTGATTAACCTGATTTTTTAAGAAAAAACCGATTAATTAAGAAAAAACAGAAAATCGTAACTTTAGTTAAATTTATCTTATGAGCTTGAGAAGGAGGCTAGGGCCTCGACAAGTTCTCCAAGCTCCACGAGAAAGTGAACTGGGTCCTGTGAGTATACGAAACCTACCTTTAGTGAGGCCTACATCTGCTTTAATTGTATGTTGTAATATACCCGGCAGAAATCTGGCCTGTTTTGACCAATTGCGTTTTCTTATAATTTTTACCTGCTTTAGAAAGACCTTGTTTTATAAAGGACTTCTTCTAGCCATTCCGCCATTTCGCCTGCCATTCCTATGTATATCAACATACCACCGAATAATTTTCAGTAGAAGGTTACTTAAGGTCTAGTTTGCTGAGTTTGCAGCTGCACTGCCATACAAACTCAAAGTCATTCATGAGCTCTGTGTTTGTATCTTTTACAATGGCTTAGTTAAACGCGTTATTGTTTAATTAATGGACTAGTTTCTCAGGGATCCTGAGTATCTACATATTGCTAGGACTCCTGCCCAGGTAATGAAATCCTTGGAATTCCCAACTTTTACCTGCTTTCCTGGGGGCATTAACTATGGTTCTTCTTCGGGCCGTGGGTGATTTTAGAAAAAGATCTCTTTAGCTATAAGTAGTGTCCCTCAATGTGAATCGCCCCCCGACATACAAAAATTAAGCACATCATACCCGTACATATATAATACTGTCTGTTACTCAACTATGTTTCCGAGTCTTGGAGAAAGATTTGTGTTATAGAAAAAGAGCCCACGACTCAGGCAAGGTTTTACCGTCTCAGCAGCTAATCAATCTTTACCTCAAAACACAAAATATTGGCTCGACTTGCAGATTCGAGAGTTCCTTGGAAATAATTCTCTTTCTAATTCAAAGCAGGGTTAACCGATAATTGTTAAGGTTTCATCTTCAATTTAACAACGTGGAACAGTCTCCTAAAAATTCTTTAACAGAGAGAAATAAGAACAGTAAATTGTGTTTTGAGCTTCAACAAGAAATTCCTTTTTGCCCAGATAATTTTCAATTTATTATCGGTAATAGAAATCCAAAAAGTGAATGGGAAGTGAACAAGTCTTCTTCACTTCAATTCGCGTCGATGGATCTGAAATTTTTGATAGACTTGGTATAGCTAATGCTTTTAAGGGTTACTTTATTTCAATTGCTAAAAGTTTCCATTCACAGTCAGTTTAATTAATTTGAAAGCTGTTTTCGGGTTGTGGTTAACTTCGGGAATCAGTACTAACAATTATTTCTGTCTTTTAGGCTATAACCGCTTTGAATGTCATAAAAGCTAAAAAAAAAAAAAAACACGAAGACTTGTTTGATAGCATTTCAGATTAAATGTTAACACCTATCGGCTCCATTGTAGTGGAATTTAGAGGCTAGAAATTACTTTCTGTTCTTAGTAAAGATTTTGAAAATATCATAAGTCTGTGCAGTTTTTTTTCAGAATTAACTTTGAAAAACTTGCGAAATTTATGATGAAAAGACTCAGAACAGAGCAAAGAACTAAAGTTGTTCAATTTCATTTTGAAAATAGACATTCTACTATATTATTGAGAGGCAAAGATAATATCGAGATTTTTTTCATGTTCGAAATGCGGCCAGTTCTCCAACAATTTACCGGTTGGTCCAGCGTTTTCAGCAACAAGGCACGGTCTGTGATCTTCCCTGTGTTGGAAGACCTCGTGTAGTTCGAAATAATGAGAACATTGGTCGAAAACCCCTAAACTTCAACCAGGCGTCGTTCTCAGTTGGTGATGTCTAGGCGGTCTTGCAAAATTTTAAGGCAGTTACACATTTTTCCATAAAAGATTTAATTGATTCATGAGTCAGTACGCTCGACGTTTTCATGAATTGTTCTGCGTTTAAAGTTCGGTTAAATGGGATAGTTTTCCTCACTGTTTAAAGGAATATTGACATGAAGTTACGCGCTGTATGTGTGAAGCAATACTAAGGAAACGGCAGAAATTGTGGAAAAAAAATTCATGACTTGCGTGACGATAATGGCCAAAAGCAGTACTGTAATCATGCCTCAGCCACCGTATTCACTGGCCTTGGCTCCCCCTTTTATCACCTCCCAAAGCTGAAAATAATTACTTTGAAGTGGATAAAAAAGATATTGATGAAGAAATAAAAATTTTTCCAGAATCTTAAAAAGTCCCCTTATTTCTTGAACAAAGCTCGTAAATACAACCAAACACCATCTGGTGACAGTCATCTTTTGAAACTTTTTTCCTAAACCAATTCTTTCATTGCACCCTTAGAATATCTTTTTATAAGAAAGTAGTTTGTTCGAAGAAAGAAAAAAACTTCTCAGAGCTATTTCATCCGATATGGAGTCAAATATAAAATCCAGCGTCTGCCTATCCTGCAGGCAAACATCATCGACATTCCAGTAATATTCCATGTTATGAAAATTCTTCTTCATTTCTATTGGGCGATTGAGCTTTGATTTCGAGCTCATAATCATACAAGGTGGCGCAAAATTAATAATAAAATTAATCTGTCTGGGCGTGCGGCGCTGGAAACAGCTGGCGAAAGATCGTGCCAGCTGGAAACGCTTGTTGGTTGAGGCCCAGGTCCACCGCGGACTGTAGCGCCATATAAGTAAGTAAGTAATCGGTCGGTGGTGTTGACGCAGCGTGAATTTCTTAGGTTAGCTTAGCTACTCGACTCGACTCGGAACCACAGGAGACCATGCAGGGCGTGGCCTCCACCGAAGTGGTCGCTCGGCCGAGAATATCGCGGCTGTAGCTGCATTTCCACCTAAGCGGTTACGTCAATGAGCATAATCTTCGTTGGAGCACTGAGAATTCGGGTGTGATGCACGAAGAGCCGTTACATCCACTAAAAACTCAAAGCGGTGTGGTGTGTGTGGTGCGGCGTTCACGCGGGAGGAGTGATTGGGCCATGATAAACGACTTCTTTCTGCTGGAATTGGATGAGCGGGGCTTGGTGAACATGTGGTCTGAACAAGACGGTGCAACCATATACACAGCAAGAGCCATAATGGATATTGTGAAGGAAGCGTTTCCTGGTCACGTAATCTCCCGTATGGCGATATGGCATGGCCAGCAAGAACGCCTGATATAACCATCCCAGATTTCATTCTTTGGAGCTACTTGAAAGTCGCGGGCCAACAAGCCTCAGAAATTCGCAGCCTTAAGAGCTGGGAATGCGAACAGTTATCAAATCTTGGAAAGTCATGGAGAATGCGATAAAACGGGTACAAATGTGTATTAAAACTGGCGGCAACCACTTGACGGATATCATCTTTTCCACTTAACAAAAAAAATTGTAAGGGTCCAATCAATTTGTTTTATTTAACAAAAGAGTAATCAAAAACAAAATTGGATGATTAATTTTGCGCCAATTAATTTTTCAGCAAATCCGGTTATTCATGTCATTCAACAGCTCCTGAGTGAGGCTCATGTGATGGTTCTTTTGTTCACAATTTAGCAATTTCGGGGCAAATTTCGCTGACACTCGTTTCAGGCCTAAAGTAGCCGAAAAAATGTTATGCCAAGAGCCAACCAATACGCCAATATCCGCAACAAAAATGTATGGCTCATTTACTTGATAGCTTGCCCTTATAGTTAAGACAAACTCCATAAGATCTAAAGATCGGCAGGAAGAAGTAGCACGAGGCCATGAGATAATCTCGACTTTTACAATTAATACATAATAATTTGAGGTGCCATGAGCCCAACAGAGTTTTGCTACTTCCGCCTACGAGTTGGACTTTGGTTCCCAATGCCTACAATACAGCAAAGGCCTCACGCTTCACAGATTACCAACTTCTGATCTTCTCGACCCAATTGAATACTTCTAATTGGAAACTTCTCCACCTTCACCTCTCCCCCAGAACCTCTTTCAAGTTGGAGACTAGATAGAGGCTTAAAACCTCAATACGACTCACCGCAAGAACATGGTCACTGTTATCTGCAGCAAAAGACAAGTCGTGATCGAGGCCTATGCAGGCTTCGGATCGCTTTCTTTTGGATTACAAGACACAGTAACATAAAGGGAAACGAGAAGACCCACGAGCTAGTAGAACTGCGGGCTTCCGCTTGCGATCATACCTGAAGTGACCTACTCCCAGTAACCATAATCTTCATTCCTATTTCCCTACCCCGGTTTCCAATTTTCGGCTTTACAAAGTTTTTGCGAGCTTATAATTTTCAGGTAGGCCCGGCCAATAAGGTTGTAACACAGACCTATGAAAATGTTGTTTTGAAGATAAAATTTTCTAACGACTTCACCTCTGCGCAATCACAAGATTTGTTGGAAGAAGTTGTTAAGAACTTTCATTCTAGGTCATCTCTATGACGACATACACATAGACACTTACGGGTGATGAAGGCGTAAGAATAACACACCACTCTCTCCATTTCTCTAATCTACGATGACAGAGCCATAAACTCGGACTGCTGAAGTGCCTTTAAAAAAATTTCGCAGCACCCTAAGCCATTCATCAAATCCTGTATCAAACACGCCGCAAGCTGCTTGCTCACGAGGTCGTCCACGCTAACCTTTTAATCTGACCATTCGCATATGTTGGTCACTCGGATTGCAAAACATACCAATTACTTCGGACTAAATTACTCCCATTCGACGCAACGTAACGATGTAGCTCCTCGGCAAACTGGTTTTACGAAAAGGGTGCACATAGTTGAAAACCAGATTTTCTGTTTACGTCCATGACACTGTGTTACTCGCACCCTTTCCGAGGTAAAAAGTTGACCGAGCAAATTATCAAAGGCCAGACAGCTGACCAAGGACTGGATAAATATTTCCAGGCACGCGTTCGTACATAAATACAGCCACAGACAAGTCTAGCCACACATCGAACCCCAAAAGGACATTAGCGAACTATCGGAATATTACGACACACACAAAGCCCTACACAAATGATATGCACATAATTTCTGAAAGGATGTTGCAGTCCGAAATTCTCCAGCATTACATGGCAAGTGGTTTCTTTTCATTCCAACGCCCTGCCTCCTTGTCCCGAGGAAGCTTCATCCAAGATAAGAGCCGTTCATTCGGGTCGAATATGCAAATTGGCGGATCCCACTTTCGGGCACGGCAATACATTATCCCTTTGACGGAAAGCAAATCCCAGATGTTGGGTATCCATCGAGGGTGACGATTAAATAATTGCAGGTAAATGGCGTTGTGGCGGAACCCAAATATGGGTCCAGTTCTATGTGCGTTCAAATGGCTCCGGTCTTCGGTTAGTCAATATTTACCGGCAGTCAGATGAGTGCTGCGCGTTTTCGTTTAGGTTGATTTTAGGGAAAATGCTCCATTGGAATGGGTTGGCCGGAAAAATGTGGAAATTTTAGGCTTGGACATAAAATGGCAGTTGGATTTATTACACAGGCCGGCGAGTCGCCATGTGTTTGTGTGCTTGTGTTCGGTTTCGTAAGCCGTAAATCCTGGACTTGATGGATATATTTTAGGGTTGGGTTCGGTGGGTATGGAAGCTTTGTATATGATGGAATTTTCTAATGTTGCTTAGTGGGCTTATTGAAAAAGGTATTTCTTATCTGTTAGGGCCTTGCCGGTAGTTGAAAGAGTTTCATAGAGAATGCTTAGTGGACTATGGTGTCGGCCTTTGAAGAGACTTTCATGGAGTATGATTTAAAAATATGTTGATAGACTTGCACGGCCATATGTCCACAAACTGTGCATGAGCTTTTGGTGTTTCCCTCTTAGACAAATCTGGGAGTGGGAGGTGATGTAGCGACTATGGATACGATTGGCGCAAAAATAAAAAAATGTTGAGATTCTTAAGAAACTTTAAGCAAAAGGCCTACAAAACCATGCACTCTGGTTATTGCTTGCTATCATCTATTACTGAAAGTGAGCTTGTGTATAGCTTGTGACAGCCCGCGTTTGAAGAGCCCATTCAGGCGAACTTGCGCGATATATGATGGTTTCCATTCACCTAGGGAAAGATGTGAATCACATACAACAAGGATGATTGAGAGAAGCTTCGGTACAGGCGTCCACCAGCCTAACATCACTAATATTGGGACTTGCAATTAGTTCGTAGCGTTTTTTCTATCAAAAATATTAGTTTAAAAGGAATTTGAGAAAAACTTTGTCATTCAAAGTGTTGTCCATTGCTGTCTATCTTGGGGCAGAATACGAACACGATGTCGGTAGAGCGCCTTGTCTTTATTATTATCATTTTCATTATTATTACATCTCTTCTAGGTCCATTTTTAAATGGTATTGCCCCCTGTCTACCTTGCGGCTTTTTAATGGTCTTTTTCCCTCGGATTTCCCACTCATTATTCTTTTGTCTGTTCATGTACTGTCCACTCACTCTACGTGTCCTCCCCATCTTAGTTTTCGCGATTTTATTACTCGGACAATGCTTGAGGCATTAATTGTGTAGTTTTCTCCACTCGCCTGTTTCTTCATCTTCTTCTCTACCACAGATTGTCCCTAAGGACTTTTTTCAAAGACCCGATATCTATTTTCCTCCTTCTTAGGTAGAAACCAGGTTTCCGTAAGGTGTCACTGGCATTACTATGGTTTTATAAATGCTGATCTTAGGACTGCGGGGCAAAAGACTTGTTTTGAATAGTTCCTTAATCGCGAAGAAGCACGCGTTGCTCATATGCAGCCTTTAATTTATGTCGTTTTCCGTTTTCTTATGTCGTCCACTTTCTCCAATCGTTTATCGAGTGCAGTCAGATGCGAGGTTTGGATCAATCCAATTCGGATGGTGACGATATATTTGGTTTCTCCTCATTTACTACTAAGCCTACTTCCTTTCCTGCCTCTCCCAGCAGAGGTGGGGTAGATGAAGCACTGGCTTTGTGGATCAAAGTAATGGTTGTGCACAGCACACTGATGCAGGCCTCGAACAATGTGTCAAGGCTTGCGTAAACAAGGGTTGCTCGCAATGTGGCGTCCTGTCTCCGCTGTTATGGTGCCTGTTGGTCGACTATCTGTTCGATGCTCTCAGTGCCTTTGAAACTATGCCCAGGCCTATGCGGGTGATGTTGTCGTTCTCTCTGTCGGCTCATGTTTGACGTCTGTCTGCTACAAAGTACAGGCGCCGCTAAATATGATCGATGACTAATGCACGAGTAATGGGCTGCCGGTTAGTCCTTTTAAGACTGATATCGTTCTCTTCATGAAAAGGAGGAAAAATATTGGCATGACTCAGGTGGTGCCAATATCCAAAAAAGCTAAGTACCTGGAAGTCATATTAGGGGATAAGCTTCTTTGGTCAAAATATGTTGAGTGAAAAACAACCAAAGCGTTGTCAGCTTTTTGGCGATGCAAAGGTGCTTTTGGCAAAACATGGGGCTTATCGCCGATAAAGGTCCTCGGATCTACATGGCAATAATAAGACCGATAATCTTATATCGGTTTTCTGGTGGAACAGGCCAACACGCAAACACGTCGTGGCCTCTTTCACCAAAGAGCGTTTTATCTCAGCTGTATGGGGCCTTTCCCCAGGACACCGGGGGCTAGATGCTATGATGAATCTTCCACCTCTTGACATATACACTGGGTGCGCACTGATAGCCATGTCAATGAGAAATGGTACAACTCGCATTGGAGTGACAGTGTACTTGCACGAGAAATATCCTACGACCCCTGTCTCATGGATATGCCCTCCGACGCAGCGATATTTGCCATGCTATTGCTACAGTCAAATTTCCATGGCGAGGCACGGACTGGCTCTGGTTAGATACTGAACTTGGAATGGACGGTCTTCGCATTTTTACACATGGCTCCAAGTCAGGGTGGGGGTTCGCCGCTGGGGTTTTCTTTGACTGCACTTTTCGTTAGGAAAATATACGAGTACGTCTGTCCTTCATTTAGAGATATACGAAATCTTAATGGCCCAGCACTATGTTGTGAAACACAAGTTGTAGGGAAAAAGCATATTCGTCGGCAGTGGCAGCCAATCGCACTCAAAGCTACGACGGTGGTCCGATAAGTACTTAGCCTCACCGCCAGATGGCGCCAGTATCGCAAGAGCAACTATCGGCTACTGTCGAAATTTCAGCCGGAATACTACGGACTCGTAGTATTGTTTGACCGCGTGTGGAAGCGTGAGTGTCCGCTTTTAGAGAAATGGAAAAAGAGCAATATCGGTCGGTGATTCGATTCTTGTCTTTGGAAGGGAAATCGCGCAGCGAAATCAAAGAGCGTTTGGATACTGTGTACGGTGACTCTTCTCCTTCGATGGCGACCATCAAAAATTGGTTTAACGAGGTTCAACGTGGTCGCACGTCGGTTTTTGATGAGCCACGTCCAGGTACCCCGAAAACGGCTACCACGGAGGATAACGTGACAAAAATCCACGATCTCGTATTGGCAGACCGCCGATTGAAGGTGCGCGAGATAGCTGAGACAGTAGGCATTTCAAAAGATCGCGTGGGTCAAATCCTGCATGAAATTTTGGGCATGAGAAAGCTGTCGGCGCGATGGGTGCCGCATTTGCTCACTCCGGACAACAAGCGCAACCGTGAGACCACTACAGAGCAGTGTTTGATGCTGTTTAAGCGCAATCCTAAGGAGTTTCTGCGTCGTTTCGTGACAGTCGACGAAACATGGATCCACTGGTACACACCAGAGACCAAGGAACAGTCGAAACAGTGGACTTCACCCGGCGAACGTGCTCCGAGGAAGGCGAAGACTGTCCCATCGGCCAGAAAGGTGGTGGCCATCGTTTTCTGGGATTCACAAGATGTGATCCACATCGACTACCTGGAGAAGGGAAAAACGGTCACAGGGCTGTACTATGCCAAATTATTGGGCCGATTCGACGCCGAATTGACGAAAAAACGGCCCCACTTGGCGAAGAAAAAAGTGCTCTTCCACCATGATAACGTACCGGCTCACACCTCCGCCCTCGCCACGGCCAAATTGGTCGAATTGGGCTACCAACTGCTGCCCCATCCACCGTATTCTCCAGATTTGGCCCCGTGCGACTTCTTTTTGTTTCCAAACTTGAAAAAGTCACTCGCCGGGCAGAAATTTCAGTCGAATGAGGAGGTCATCGCCGCCACGGAGGCCTACTTTGCAGACCTCGAGAAAACGTATTTTTCAGACGGTTAAAGGAGCTGGGTCAAGTGTACCGAGCTAAAATGATACTATATTGAAAAATAAATCGCCATTTCTCCAAAATGTTTGTTTTTCTTTTCTAGGCTAAGTACTTATCGGACCACCCTCGTATGTTCAACCCTTTAACTTAGCTCCAAAAGTCACTAAGGCCACACAAGGGTCCCAGGTCATTCTGGGATGCTAGGTGGTCCCAGTCTCCGGATAACGGGGAAAATACAATAAAGAATTGTGTCTGTCTGGTAGTACAATAAACCAGTATTTGCGTCTGAGTGCTCCAACAGATAGCAGAATCCTCCAACAAAAAAAAAAAAAAATCTCCCAGCAGGTTCAGACCGTCAGCGAAAGCTAGAATGGATGTGATTCCATTAAGGGCCATTCTCCTCTCATTTTCGTGAAGTTCCAGCATCAAATTAAAAAGAAATTGTGAGAAGGTGTCTCCTTGTTTTATTCCTTCATGAAAGTCGAATTTTTCAGATAAGACGTTTCCTACTTTATCTTGTCCTTTCTTTTCCTCAAGGCATACTTGTATCAGTATCACCAACTTTTTCATGATTTCCAGCCTTACCAGGACCGGGACGTAATACATTTTCGATCGGTTAATAGAGTCATAAGCCTTTCAACTGCTGCCGTACTCGAACAGTGACTAGGTGACTAGGTTACCCGTCGAGCGGTTCTTCCCAAAGCTAGACTGATAGTCTAAGATTATTTTCTCAACGTTGATGTCAGCTTTTTTAAGAATATAATATAATATTTGACAGCAACTTGTAACAACTTGATAGCAGCGATATTCCTCCATAATTGTTGCATTCGAGATCGAACACTCTCATTTTTTAAATTCGAGAATGATGACCGAGTTTTTCCATTTCTTGCGGATTGTTTCGTTATTGCAAGTTGTGATGGACCCATGTAACTTCTCTGTTAATTGCTTTTGCACATTTTATTAATTCGTATTAGGTCGATTCCTGCGGGCTTGATATTTTTAATTCTTCCTCGATGGTAGGCAGCTCTACCCGACTTTCTGCTGGCTGGATAACATCCTTTTCCACTGCAACATTAAGCAGCTTATAGAAATATTTAATACCCTTTATTTGCCCCCATATAGGAATGGTAGTCAACATTGTGCCTGAAGCTCTACAAGGACATTCTTGGAGGTGCGGGCTCAAGAACAATTTACAGTCGTGACACTAGGTGTCAACAACGCATTTTACTGAACCGACTTGTTACAAATAAGGATACCGCCTTACTATCTGCTTTGAATAGTCTCAAACTGCAATACCAATAAGAAATTAAGCATAAAGAAGAAAGAGCTAAATATTACTATTTTCCGCGGGAGTACCTTAAGGTTACGTGCTGGGTCCTCTTCTTTTATACCTGAAAGAAACTTATGATGACATCCTGCATTTTCCATTATAACAACTAAAAAATAGGAAACCAATATCGCATGCCAGAGGACCTTCGAACCTGTTATCGTTACAAAGCTAGCGGTTGAGATTTTATCTACCTTAAATATCAACATTTTGTTTGTTGTACACGATTTACATAGAGTTATTGTATATCTATCTATATGGGGAGGTATAGAAAGGACGCAAGTATTTCATCAACACCCCATTTATTAGCAAAGGATTAATTAATTTATTTGATCACCACCCAGCCGAACATTCAATAAGTTATGTCACTCCAAACGACCATCACCCCACACCCGCGTACAGAGAGGCTTAAGGGACAGCCGCATATGTACTATAGCATGCAAACTAAGAAATCCTTGATTTTCTATGTTACGAGTATGGTACGTCCAGAAGATATATTTGGGCACAGACCACAAATATTTAACCAGCTGAAGCACAGTCTTAGGCAAGTGGTTTGGGGCAAGGAACCGACCTTTTCACCAAGCAGCTGAACAGTGTGATGCCCGTAGATAAGGGGAAAACGGCACATCCATTGTATAACTCTGACACAATTGTTTCGTAGAACGAGAAGAGGTTGAAAACAGATTTTTGGGCGTTGGTTATAATGAAGCACCCTCAGGCGGTAGAACACGCACATAATTCTCCTGGTTTAGAAGTAATAAAAGTGGTTTTGCCGAAAGCAGTCTTACGGGCGCATTCCAAATGTGCCGGCATCACGTTTGGCGTTTTTCCAAAAACTGTTATAGTGGACAGAGTGGAAATCGGAGCGAAATATTTTAAATATTTAACTAAGTATTGTAGGAACAGAAAGGTGGAATATCCAAGTCTAGTGACGTGCCTTTTCCTTATTAGACATTTTCAGACAGCTTGGAAAAGGATAACAGGGTCATTGTGCAGCAAGTATGTGAAATTATTCGACACGAAACAAACGGAATGTTTAATTCACCTTGGGGGTTGTAGCTTTTTAATATCTCAGGTGATATTGCAGATGCGATACAAGTACTCAACGGAATGAAGTAAGTGTCGGGATCTGCAATATCCTTGACGAGGTATAATACATTTCATAGAAATAGGAACACAACCCTTTCGCATGACTTTTGTGTTGTAAAGGTGTTAATGTGATTAAAAAAAAAAACAAATTAAGGGATGCCTAGTCCTGGACGTGCAAATGACCACATAAAGGCCATGCCTTTGAGTGAAGCAGAGTGATAGAAGAGACTAAAATTGTCCAGGATACTGACATTGTCGGAGGCACAATTAAATTAAAACTTTTAAGCGGAAATAGCTTACGACACTTGGAATTCCTTTATTTAAAAAAATACATTCCAAATAAAATAGAAATAAATAGAGGGCCAAACGAGCAATCGAAATTGTCCAATTTGTCCACTAGAGAAACATTTTTCTTCTGGTATTATAGCTCAAATATATGAGGTGTGTTCAAAAAATAAGGTGACCTTTCGAATTTCGCGAACTAAGTACATGCGATTTCGGTTTTGTTTTTTTGTTTTGTTGGTTCACATGTTAACTAACATATGCCGACATTGTCAGCCGTTTGAATAGAGTTTTATGGTTGGACGTGTTGTTTGGCTGGCAAGTTTTTGCAATTGAAAAAGAAAATAGATCGGAGAATATGGGTTTCTAAGCGTCGACAAACGATTCATGCAGACACAAGCGTTTGCACCTAGCCTCTGTCAGCGAACTCCTACTCTCACCTCCACGACGTGAAACTCGGGAGCCTAGTATCTTTGACCGAAGCTGGGGCCAATCCCCGTAGGGGGCTGCTAACGAGTGAGGGGAAGTGTAAGAGTAAGTCGGTTAAAGGGCTTAACTCTTCTTTGGGACGGCGGCGGAAAAGCTTATAAATCGATCGGTCAACGGCGGCGTCAACAGCTTCAGTGGGAGCCACCTGGACAAAATTAGTTTAAGAGTTGCTCCAAGAACGGATCGGGACCTTGGAAAAGAGACGGCAGCTAGTGAGCCCTAGAACGGATTTACTGTTGACGACCCCAGCAAACGAAAAAAGGGCAATGAATTTCTGCTCTGCACGTGGAATGTGAGGACATACGAACAATGCCCCAGTTGTGACACGTAGATCCTTGTAGGAGATTTTAATGCACACCTGGGAAAAGAAAAAATCTTTGTTAGGGTCATCGGAAAACAGAGCCTGCACGACAACACATCCGAAAACGGACAAAGAAGTTGCCCCTGATGTGCTGGCTTTTACGGCACAACTAAGAAGAAACCCGTGGTTTGACGACGAATGCAGACAGACCCACCCAGCCAAACAAGACTTCTACAAGGCAATACTACTTCGAATGACAAGAGCTGTTCGTGAACTCTACGAGCAGAAAAGGAGGGAAGAATACCGGCTTCTCAGAAAGAAACGAAGGAGCATGAGAAGCGCGTGGTCGAGGAGAAGGAGAGGTGTTACAGCAGGAATGAAGTCCGAAAGTTTTACCAGAAAATAAAATAAAATATCCAATGGAAATCAATCTAAGACCGAAGCCTGAAGAGACGAAAATGGACAACTGGTAGTAGAATCACAGTCGATGCTGGGAATTTAGAAGAATCATTTCTGCAGCCTGTTAAACGGCGAGCAAGAGCCAAATACCGCTGTCAGGCAGAAAGTTCCACACAATTAGAGAAGAATCCCGTTCCCCAAAATTTGACGAGGTCAAGATAGCAATATCAGGGCTGAAGTCAAACAAAGCTGCTGGAGCGAACTGCCTATCCGCGGAATTCTTTAAAGCAGCTGGGGATGATTGGTTTAGGCGTATGGAGCAGCTCAGTTGTAAGATCCTGTCGGAGAAAAACATGCCCGATGCACAAGAAACGAGACGAACTTACTGAGACCTTTGTTTTTAGTGGTTTTAGGCAGGGCAACGCGCTGTCATGTTTAACATCACACTTGAGGAGATCGTGCGAAACTGACAAGTCAGCACTAGGGGAACGATTTTTCGTTCAACTGCTAGCTTACGCGGATGATGTTGACGTGATTTGTCGAACACAGAGAACTATCAATGAAACATTTGCTGGCATTGAAGCGGAGGTGGTTAAAATGGGTCTGATGGTAGATGGAGGCAAAACGAAATAAAAGGTGTTTTTTTTAGAGATTCGGTTTTAAAACTACCCACGCTGTTTCCACAGATAATTAATCTGACAATTGAAAGTAGATTTGAGGTAAATACTTCTTGCCATTTTAGGATAAATAGACTAACGCTGGAACAACATATGTAAATTAGGCTAACTTATTTTTAAAACCAAGGTTGGGTTTAGCCAAACTTAGCCTACTCTTCGTTCATTTTATGGTCGAGATAATCGTTCATCTGAGTAAGTCATTTGGAACCCGAAGAATCGTTTTCGCACGACGTAACTTTTAGTGGATAACATGCATCTCTAAAAATGAAAAACCGTGGGAAGAAATTATTGCCGTTGTGAAGCGCAGTGTTGGGGAGAATCCGAATGAGTCGATTCGCCATTGTGAACAGCAATTGGAGATTTGTGAAAAATTTTACGAAAAGATCGTGTCCTAAAAGCTTATAAGATCCAGTTTGTGCAAGAGTTAAAAGCGAATGATCATTATACACGTCGTAGATTCGGTGAATGGGCCGAAAACATTATCCAGCTTGACCCCCTTTTTAAAGCAAAATTTTGTTCTCCGATGAGACGCATTTTTGATTAAATGGATATGTAAACAAGCAATATTGCCGAATTTGAAGTGGATAAAATACAGAAGCCTTTGTCGAGATGCTCTTATAATCATTAAAACTCACTGTTTGTTGTGCTTTATGGGCTGGTGGAATCATCGGCCTTGGTTTCAACAAGATGGCGCAACATGCCACACGGCGCGCGACACCATCAACTTATTACGGGGAAACATTTGTTGGGCGCATTATATCGCATAATAGAGCTTTTGAACCTCCACGATCCTGTGACCTCTCACCTTTAGTTTACATTTTTTGGAGGCATAAAAAGTCACTATAAACCAGAAACGTTGGACGATTTAGAAGTCAACATTGTTTTTTTTTTCCATAGGTTTCGTACAGGTTCAAGAGTGTACGCTCTTATGGTGTTTGCCACACAACCTGGACGGGGTGCAGATGGCTTATGTCGAAGATGTTTCTTCACTACTCTCCGATGGTGGTTGTCCTAGATAGGATTCGAGAGAGATTCGACTGAATTTGTCGTATTGGTTGTAGTTCACAGTATTTTTTTTTGTTTCCATGCCATGTGGTGTATTTACCTGAACGTTGGAACAAAGAAACAACTACGCTACCTAGTGGGAATTTGGGGTTTCTTACATCTGTCAACATGAGTTAAATCTTTCTGATTCCTTCTTCTTAAATTGGCCTCCGCACGATCAGGTTGTCTTTTCCAATTACTAACTTATATACTTATTATATACTTAAATAAATTATGTGTATGAATTAAAGGAATTTCTTTCATTAAGCATGCAAATTTAACAGTGGTGACGAGGGGAAAAAAAAAACCCACATATATTCATAAAATAAAATGCAAAGAAACACAAATTAACATGAACTCAGAACAACTGCAGACTCTTTTGGGGGCCATTACAGCGGCGATCGAAGCAAATACCAAAATCCCTTCACAGAGTGAGCCGATACAACTTGAAAGTTTTAATGAAGATAATGAGAGATGAGACATTTTCATTAAGAGACTAGAAATTTTTTTTAGTTTGAAAAAACTAAACGGAACAGATGAAAGCGTAAAGGCAACGAAAAGAGATTGGTTAATTCATGCAATTGGGCCGAAAACTTTACAACTTCTTTGTAATTTAACAAGTTCCGAAGATCCCAAAACAATAGAATACGATAAGCTTGTGAAACTGGTTAAAGAACATTTACATCCAACACCAAGCGTGATCGCAGAACAGAACAGATTTTCAAAGCGAATACAGCATGAAGGGGAAAGCATTGCAAATTTCGTTGCTGATCTCAAGAAAATGTGCAAAAACTGCAATTTTCAATGTGCTTCTTGAAGAGCATCAACGGCTGATGCACATCTGAGACAACAGTTTATCAGTGGACTTCGGAATACCCAGTGGTTAGAGAAGTTAATCCAGTTAAAAGAGCCAAATAATACATTCACGGACTGCGTTAATTACGCGTTGGCAATGGAATCGGCCCACAAAGATTCTAAGGACATACAAAACCTGCAAGCTTCCCTCCATTTAAGTCACCAAAACCAAGTATCACATTCACGACTACAAAATCCTAACCTACAAAAAAAATTGCCAAAAGCAGCGATCACACAAAAAAAACTTCTCTTATCGCTGTGGTAGCCAAGACCATTTAGACAATGTATGCAAGTACCTAAGTATGCATACTATGCTAAGTATGCATAGTGTGCTCAAAATGCCGAAAAATGGGTCATTTGGCTCGCGTTTGCATGAATGGCATGCGTACTCCACAGCAAACTAGATGCAACAGAAGCAATCAGAATCAACTGCAGCCAGTATCGTCACGTATATAGGAGGAGGAAAATATTGAAAGGTATTATACAGGGTGTCCCACGAGCAGTGTGCCAAAAAGCTACAGCGTGTAAGTCTAGTCAAGACAAGAAAAAAATCGTATGGGAGGGGGGGGTCTATTTCCCCCCGTTTAGCCGGGAGGGGCAATTTTCTAAGAAATTGACTTATTTTGGGAAAATAATTATTAAAAATCAACAGTTACATCCACAATGCCACGATATACCCTTTTGTAAAGTCAGAAACCTCTTCTTTCATACTGATTTTAAATGAAGCTGTTTTAAGGAGTAGTTTTTGAGAAATTAATTTTCAAACTCAAAATTTTGAAAAAAAATGGAAAAAAAAATTTCGAACTATTTTTTTTCAAAATTGTATGTAATTAAGTACTAATTTTTTTTTCAAAAATTCAATGCTCTCATTAGTTTTTAGTTAAAAAAAGAAAACCGGATGGAAAAATGTCTTGTAGTTTTTGAGAAATTAAAAAAAAACCCGAACCATTTTTTTCTAAGAAAAACCTTTTTTTTTGGTTTTAACGCGGCTGGACTTGTAGGCAAATTAATGTATGAAAGATTTACCTCTTTTTTATTATTTATAAAAAATTCGGAGTTTTATGAGGATACAATAAAGTGATACACTATTGGAATAACCCTGGATTAATTCTTTTTTTTCATTGATAACGCCTGAAAACTGACCTGCGAATTTCGGCTGGGTCCGCCCGCCGCAGATGGGTTCTACCCGAATTTTGAATTTGGTCCGACGCAATCCCTCCCTTAATACAAGGAGGATGGCTATTATGCTTGGAGTGCCCAAATCTAGAGTATGGAGAGTGCTTCATACCGAAAACTTACACCCGTACCATTTTAGGCCAGTTCAGGGACTCACCTCAAACGACAAGTTTTTGAGAGCAGAGTTTTGTCGATCATTACTGCTTCGAGATGAAACTGAACGAAACTATTTTGCAAGGATATTCTGGACGGATGAAGCACAGTTTACCAGAGATGGGGTTACTAACTTCCACAATTTGCATCATTGGAGTAGCACCAATCCACACAACAAAAAACAAAATAAATCACAACACCGCTTTAGCTGTAATGTTTGGCTTGGTATTGTTGGACAAACTGTAATCGGGGCCCGGTTTTTGAATGCCGTTATTAAGGGAGAATCATACCTGCAGTTCCTACGAGACCTTTTGCCCGATTTGATGGACAACGTTCCTTTGGCCATAGCAGATAATTTAATCTACCAGCAAGATGGAGCACCAGCACACTACAGCTTACGGGTTAGACACTGGCTGGATGATCATTTTAGTGACCGTTGAATCGGAAGAAGGGGCCCCACGAAATGGCCACCTAGATCACCAGATTTAACTCCTCTAGATTTTTAAGTGTGGGGATTCATGAAAAATTATGTTTACGAAGTGGAAATAATATCTTTGGAACAACGGATTGAAGTCGCTGGAGTCAAATTGCAGGAAAATTTGTAAACCATAGACTTATGTGCAGCCATTAGAAGGAGATATAATCTTTGCCTTCTAAAAAATGGGGATCATATTGAAAATTTATTATAATAAAATTCGGAATTTTTTTTAGAATAATAAAAAAGAGATCAATGTTTCATACATTAATTTGCCTACAAGTCCAGACGCGTTAAAACAAAAAAAAAACAAGGATTTTCTTAGAAAAAAATGGTTCGGGTTTTTTTTAATTTCTCAAAAACTACAAGACATTTTTGCATCCGGTTTTCTGTTTTTAACTAAAAACTAATAAGGGAATTGAATTTTGGAAAAAAAAGTAGTACTTAATTACATACAATTTTGGAAAAAAGTAGTTCGAAATTTTTTTTTGCAGTTTTTTTTCAAAATTTGGAGTTTGAAAATTAATTTCTCAAAAACTATTCCTTACAACAGCTTCGTTTAAAAACAAGATCAAAGAAGAGGTTTCTGGCTTTACAAAAAAGTATATCGCGGCATTGTGGCTGTTACTGTTGATTTTTAATATTTTTTTTTCCAAATTAAGTCAATTTTTTAGAAAATTGCCCCTCCCGGCTAAACGGGGGGGAATAGACCCCCCCCTCCCGTACGATTTTTTTCTTGTCTTGGCCAGGGCTACACGCTCTAGCTTTTTGGCACACTGCTCGTGGGGCACCCTGTATAAATAACCTTAAAGAAGTTGTTCTACCAGAGGATAGTAGGAAACCCAAGAAAATTTTGCTAGAAGTAGTGCTAGATGGAGTTACCAAACAGTTAGAATTCGACACAGGAGCGGCAGTGTCATCTATCTCGCATCAAGAATTTAGAAGCATGTGCAAATATTTACATTATGCCAGGAAGGGTGGATGCTAAAGGGTCCGCCAAATAATTTTTTTTTTTTTTTTGAAAATGCTATAAAAAAAGCTACTGAATATTTTCTCAAATTTCTTTTTTTATTTGAAAGTACAATCCTTCCGGTTAATAATGGAAAATAATTTCATTCAAATGGCTGCCTCGGCTGGCCATGCAGTAGCCTACACGATCGGTCCAATTTTCAAGCACATTATCGATTGTGTGCAGCTGTATTTCACCAATGGCTTCACGAATATTGTCCTTTAAAGCGTCAATTGTCTCTGGCTTGTCGGCGTAACACTTATCTTTGACGGCACCCCACAAATAATAGTCCAACGGTGTCAAATCGCAACTCCGAGGTGGCCAAACGACATCAGCTCTGCGGCTGATAATGCGATCTTCAAAAACAGGGCGCAAAACATCGAGTGTAGCTTCGGCTGTGTGGCACGTAGCGCCGTCCTGTTGAAACCAAATGTTGCCAATATCCTCCTCTTCAATTTTTGTGAACAAAAATTCGTTCAACATGGCCCGATAACGATCGCCATTGACTGTAACGGCCACTCCTTGCTCATTTTCGAAGAAAAATGGCCCAATTATGCCTCTGGACCAAAATCCGCACCAAACAGTGGCTCGTTTTGGGTGCACCGGCTTTTCAATGTATGCGTGCGGGTTTTCTGTGCCCCAAATGCGACAATTTTGCTTGTTTACATACCCGCCAAGATCAAAATGAGCTTCATCTGAAAAGATGATTTTTTTGGCAAAATCGGCATCTTCTGTAAGTCGATCGCAGGCCCACTTAGCGAAGCGAAAACGCATTGGATGGTCAGTTGGCTTCAACTCCTGAAACAATTGGACTTTGTATGGCGTCATACCAAGGTCTTTATGCAAAATTCGTCTCAATTATATCTCCGAAATGTTCAATTGTTGAGAACGACGGTGAATTGATGTTGATGGCGCTTCACGCACACTTTCTGCCGCAGCAGCAATATTCTCGGGTGTACGCACTGTTTTTGGCTTTTCACGCTTTGGTTTATCGATGAGGATGCCAGTTTCTTTCACTTTTTTCACAAGATAACGAACATACGGAGCTGACGGTGCTTCTCCTCTTCCAAAATCCGTACGCAATTTTCGCACACATTCTGCAACATTACCATGATTTTCAAAGTAATGTCGCAATAAGGGAGCGCCGTGGCGCAGTGTGTGTCGGCCGCTGACGCAAGATGAGCGAGTTCGGATCCCGATAACACCAACGCCATCGAATGATTATTTCGCGGCGTCCCTCCTCGGCGGGGTACTGGCAAAACCCCCCGTTGTATACTTGCCATGAAAAAGCTTCTCGGCTCTCGCCGTTCGGAATCGGCATTAAAGCTTTAGGTTCCGTTCACTTATGTGAAAAAACAAATCGCACACAACATAAGTGAGTAAAAAGTAGCTTGGCTCTGGCTCCACATGAGCTCCAACGCCATCTAAGGTGTCTGTCTGGCAGTACAATGGACCAGTATTTGTGTCTGAGTGCTCCAACAGATAGCAGAAGCCTCCACAAAAAAAAAAAATGTCGCAATATTTCCCAGCGTTGTTCAAGCGTATACACAACCATATTCGTTCAGCGGAAGGATAAAGCTAATTATCTGTCAAATCAGACATGAGCTAAGTGTTACCATTCACGAAATAAGCACTACTTGAAAAAAAAAAAAACGTTAGATGGCGGACCCTTTATTTTCGGACGAGAGTGGCTAAAATTGTTTCCTGTTAAATTACCTGAAATTTATCAATTGCACGTCGAAATTCTCCCGGAAATAAAGGAAAAGATATTGCGCGAGTTAAAAAGCAAATTCAGTGACGTTTTTCAAACCGGTGTGGGAAAGATAAACAACTACGAGGCCACACTTTTCGTTGATAAGCACGTTAAACCGATCTATGTTGCTGCCCGCAAAGTACCCTATGCCTTAAGAGATGCAATGGAAAGGGAAATTAATCGCCTTGAAAAAGCAGGGATCATAACAAAAGTGGAATACAGCGAGTGGGGGACTCCAGTGGTGCCCATTGTAAAAAGAGATGGATCGATAAGATTATGCGCCGACTATAAGGTAACATTGAACAAAATTCTTAAGAATGATCATTTCCCAATTTCAGACCCAGAAAACATCTTTGCTACGACAATGCGGGGAGGCAAATTGTTTTCAATCTTGGACCTGAGCGAAGCGTATTTGCATATGCCAATGGATAAAATAAGTGCGGAAATGCAGACTATTTCGACTATTAAGGGCGACTACAAAGTGAATCGTCTTATGTTCGGCACAAAGGTCGCGCCCACAATCTGGCAAAGATATGTATCCCAAACGCTGGCTAATATTCCGGGCGTTTGTGTATTTTTCGACGACATCAAGGTTCAAGGCTCCACTTTAGAGGAACATGTGTGTCGCTTAAGAGAAGTCATCCAGAGACTACACACCGTGGGACTACGAGTCAATTTGAGTAAATGCAAATTCTTCGAAGATTCAATAGCTTACTTAGGTCACGTCATCTCGGCAAGAGGACTTGAGAAGACCCAGGATAAAATAAAAGCCATCATCGAGAAACCAACTCCTAAGAACGTGACGGAAGTAAGAAGTTGGCTGGGCTTAGTCAACTACTATGGAAGGTTCTTGCAAAATTTGTCTTCGAACCTACATCCATTACACAATTTGCTGAAAAAGGGGGTGGTTTTCAACTGGAACAAGAATTGTGCAAAGGCATTTGATCTTATTAAGAAGCAAATATCTTCGGATGTAGTACTTTGTGCCTACGATCCAAAATTACTAATGTCGTTGGCTACTGACGCAAGCCCCTATGGTTTGGGAGCTGTCTTATCCCATACATATCCGGATGGCAAGGAACGACCCATCGCTTACGCATCACGCTCCTTATCGTCTTCCGAGAAGAACTATTGCCAAATTGACAAGGAAGCAACCGCCATTTTCTGGGCTTTGAAACGTTTCTTTCGATATTGTTATGGCCGTAAGTTTACATTGATTACTGACCATAAGCCCCTAGTGTCTATTTTCAGCCCTAAGAAAAACTTACCAAGTATTGTGGCTACTCGCATGTTACATTATGCCCAATTCCTGCAGGGGTTCAATTACGATATTGTGTATCGGAAGACTGAGGACCACGCAAATGCGGATGCACTGTCACGTTTGCCTCTTAAAATGGAGAAGGAAGATACAGCAGATGACGATGTAACGCATTACCAGATGCAACAAATTAGCAGCATGCCGGTCACAGAAAATCAAATTGCTAAGGAAACAATCAAAGACCCAGTATTAAGGAACGTTTATAACTGTTTGCTGTGGCGGAATAAGCTAACTGAGCTGGGATACGCAGGTAAAGATGAACAGTTCTCATTGTTTAATGGCACGATTCTTAGGCATAATCGAATAGTAATTCATCTGTCAACATGAGTTAAATCTTTCTGATTCCTTCTTCTTAAATTGGCCTCCGCACGATCAGGTTGTCTTTTCCAATTACTAACTTATATACTTATTATATACTTAAATAAATTTTGTGTATGAATTAAAGGAATTTCTTTTATTAAGCATGCAAATTTAACATGCCATTAAGATGTTATATTGGAAATGCATACACGGAGTGTGAATTTTAAAATTATCTTATACGAGTGTTATATACTTAGTAAGAAATTAGTTTTCCTCCATTCAGCTCATAAAACTGAAGGCAGGGATTTTTCCATCCCGAGCTATTATTTTAGAGCATCCCTATGGTATCTGTATCCTAGCTTTATGTAAACCCCTATGACATACAGTTTTCACGTCCAATGATCCTGCATTGACTCTAAGCCACCAGACAACATGGGAATCAACTTTTCTAATTGTTCTATCATAAGCTCCATTGAACAAGGACATGAGACAAGTCCTACCCCTTCAATCAACACAACCATAACAAAGATCATAAAAATAAAATTCAAATAAAATCTTGAAAAAGGGTTAAAAAGCAGAAAAAAAAAATGGATGAGGAGCAGGAGAGGGGTGAACAAAAGCTAATTTCCATATAATTGAGTGTCAAGTGTCAGCTGAACAACATACAGCATCATCCAGTGTTCCTCTTGCCAGCATCACTGCAGCGATTTATTCATTTCAGTAAAAGGATTATTACATATTTACGAGGATATGTGCCTGAAATTGTATTTGCGACCAACAACAAGTTTCATCGTCATCGCAAGGGATATGAGTGAGCAAGGATATGCATACATCCCATTCGACTATGTGGATAATGGGATTAGGTTGTCACTTGGACCACAGAATCCAGTTTTTCTATTCTTTTAGGTGAAAATGTCATTTATTCCACTTCGGTTGAGAACGACGGTTGACTCTTTGACCAATTGGAAGGTATTGACATTTGATCTTTTCACCTTTATCTCGGAGGATGTCGTTGATGTGGTGGTTCCAGGGAAAGGTGCAAATATGAACCAACCTAGTAAACATATCAGACGTACCTTACAGTCGTATATATTTGTACCTGTTTGCAGGAAGACAGAGACATATGATGCCTCGAATCCTGATCCCTCTAATTACTTGGCCTTCATTAGCCCATACGGCAACTATAACATACTATCTCATGTGCAAATATCCCTAAAGGATAGTAGAGGAAAAACAAAAAAAAGGACATCACCATTTTGTCTGAGTAGCAGGAACCTTTTCTCGTTCGGCCTCATACATATTTAAGGTTTACTATGTCCCTTATCCTTATCCACATCTGCACATTCAACAAACCGACCAAGGAACTAAAGCACCGTCGACCGACATGAGAGTGGCTTTTGCGAAGAAAACTTATAACTGTATGCAATGGACATGGGTCGGGGTCAAATAACACACGACCATCATTTTCCTAAATAATACATGAAAAGTTAGAGGACGTCTCTCTATGTACACACGTCCCATCGCCCTATCGGTCCTCAGACGGTCCTGCAACCAGCAAACACTACCGGAATCGGCTCAAGTTCAACCCTTTTACAACATTTCACTAACATACCTAATACAACCCTTAATTTATATCATCTACCCACGTTCGGTCGGTATGGCATGGCTGGCTTCCTTTTAGATTTTTCGTTTTTTTTGTTTTTTTTTTTTGTATATCCTTTCCAAGGGGTATGCCTTTTTGGCATGTCCATGTATTTGTATTACCTACTTGGTGAGATCACAACATCTATACGAGGTTTGAGTTGGTTACGGCTGCTATTGGTGTAGAAAAGGGTCTGCATTGAAAAATTAAACAGTAGAAAAGGAATATTCCTGGGGTGACCATGATTAACGACATAGGAAAAATTTAAATCCAAAAGTTTTAGGACACCAGCCACAGCAGTCACCACTACTACCACCGACGCAATCTATCCGCTCATATGTATATTACATATAACCACTACGATTGCTTGCGCTTAGGGATGCTCTTGTTGGCGTTGTCCTTCAGCGGAACGTCTTTTTCAATCTCCTCAGTTTACCGCAACAATATTTATCCAATTTGAGGATAGTTGATGAACGTATTACGTATCTATCTGTTTGTAAGTGTGAGATTGGCATGTTCAATAATTTATAAAGGTTCGTTTGAGCTCTGTTGTCTTCAATATTAATTACACTGTATTTAGGTTTAATTTGAAGCTTTCAGGATAACAAATGGCATGCGAAATGTTTGGTTTAAAAAAAAAGTCAGTTTGACGGCTAACCCACATACCCTTGGTTTGGCAATTGGGTTTGAATATTTCAAACACCTTAAGGCGGCAGCCAGCTAACTATTTATATTTACATAAATTTACGATCTCGATGACTTGGCTGTTGCGAGATTCGAGCAGTATATCTACGGCATGAGAAGCCAACAGCAACTTCTAAGCCAAGTAACAGAATATATAAAAATAAAATAAATTTGTCATGAGACTGACCAATTGCCCATTTGATACCCTTAAAGGCCAGAGCCTAGAGACTTAAGGTTTGATATAAAATATGAAATCGAATTAAAGTGTTAAAGACTTAATCAATTTTTTATTATGCAGGTATGCGTCAACCGCCAATGGTCCGAAGCTATTATCTAAGGGGTTTCTTTCTTAGAGCTGTAGAAATTCAATAAAATACTTGAAGCTAGGGGTAATGTCTATGGCACTAGTTTTATTTAATAGATAATTATATGCCATGCTCGAATATGATTTTAGACGCGCCATAACTATCTCGAATGAAGCGCAATCGTGAAGTCCAATTTTCGAGAACCTTATCGTGCCGTATATCAGCAATAACACGGCGATTGTTGACCTCCAAATCTTCCAACGTCTCTGGTTTATCGGCATACATAGACTAGCGACTTCTCGTGTCCCCAAAAGAAAGTAATCTAAAGGTTGAGATCACAGAATAGTGGAAGCCAGTTCACAGGTCCATTACGCGAAATTATGCGCTCAAAAAATGTTTCCCGCAATTAATTTATGGTGTCGCGCGACGTGTGGCATATATTGTTCAAACCAAAGCTCTGTTACGACAATGCCATTCCACTGAGGAACGAAGACGTCGGAAATCATGTTTATAAAGCGCTCTCCATTGACGGTAACATTCTGGCCGGCATCGTTCTTTAAAAAATTTGGGCCGACGATTCTACCAGCCCATAAAGCACACCAAACAGTGAGTTTTAATGGTTGCAAAGGCGTCTTGACAAAGGCTTCTGGGTTTTCTCAACTCCAAATTCGGCAATGTTGCTTGTTTACATATCCATTTAAACAAAAATGGGCCTCATCGGAGATCAAAATTTTGCGTTGAAAATGAGCACCAAGCTGAATCATGTTTTCGGCCCATTAAGCGAACCTACGACGCGTAAAACATTCGCGCGGTTTCAACTCTTGCACAAGCTGGGTCTTATAAGCTTTTAAGCCAAAATCTTTCGTTAAATTCTTCTACAAAGTGGATGGGGAAAGCTCCAATTGCTGTGCACGATGGCGAATCGACTCATTCGGATTCTCGTCAAAGTTGCACTCCACAACGTGTAAAACCGAAGACCGACTCATTGATTATTATCAAGTTTGGTTCGATCCATGACAAAATTATAGCACTAAAAGCATGTTCCGCATTCAAAAAAACACACTCGCGACAATAAAGTCTACGCGAAGTCGAAGACAATCTTTCTACGAGGGTGGTCCGATAAGCCTCACCGACAGATGGCGCCAGTATCGCAAGAACAACTTACTATCATGTAGTACATTCTAGTAGACGGCTACTGTCGATTTCAGCCGGATTGGACTCGTAGTTTTGTTTTGACCGGGTGTGAAAGCGGGAGTGTCCGCGGATTTTAGAAAAATGGCAAAAGAGCAATATCGGTCGGTGATTCGATTCTTATTTTTGGAAGGGAAATCGCGCAGCGAAATCAAAGAGCGTTTAGATGCTGTGTATGGTGATTGTTCTCCTTCGAAGGCGAGCATCAAAATTGGTTTAACGAGTTTCAACGTGGTCGCACGTCGGTTTTTGATGAGCCACGTCCATGTGCCCCGAAAACGGCTACCACGGAGGATAACGTGACAAAAATCCACGATCTCGTATTGGCAGACCGCCGATTGAAGGTGCGCGGGATAGCTGAGACAGTAGGCATTTCAAAAGATCGCGTGGGTCATATCCTGCATGAGATTTTGGGCTGTCTGCGCGATGGATGCCGCGTTTGCTTACTCCGGACAACAAGAGCAACCGTGAGACCACTTCGGAGCAGTGTTTGACGCTGTTTAAACGCAATCCGAAGGAGTTTCTGCGTCGTTTTGTGACAGTCGACGAAACATGAATCCACTGGTGCACACCAGAGACCAAGGAACAGTTGAAACAGGATACTTCACTCGGCGAACGTGCTCCGAAGAAGGCGAAGACTGTCCCGTCGGCCGGAAAGGTGATGGCCACCGTTTTCTGGGATTCACAAGGTGTGATCCATATCGACTACCTGGAGAAGGGCAAAACGGTCGCAGGGCTGTACTATGCCAAATTATTGGGCCGATTCGACGCCGAATTGAAGAAAAAACGGCCTCACTTGGCGAAGAAAAAAGTGTTCTTCCACCATGATAAGGCATCGGCTCACACCTCCGCCCTCGCCACGGCCAAATTGGTCGAATTGGGCTACGAACTGCTGCCCCATCAATCATATTCTCAAGACTTCTTGCGTGCGTGTTTCCAAACTTGAAAAAGTCACTCGCCGGGCAGAAATTTCAGTCGAATGAGGAGATCATCGCCGCCACGGAGGCGTACTTTGCAGACCTATAGAAAAAATATTTTTCAGACGGGTTAAAGATGTTGGAGCATCGCTGGGTCAAGTGTATCGAGCTAAAAGGAGACTATATTGAAAAATAAATCGCCATTTCTCCAAAATTTTTGTTTTCTTTTATAGGCTAAGAACTGATCGGACCACCCTCGTACACGAGAGTTTAACAACACAAAATCGTACTATCCTACGAGAAGCAATCAAACTTAAACGCCACATTCTCATCGCGAGGACTTGTTTACATTAAAACTACACCGACCTCGAGTGTGAATATTGAATCGAACGTGAAAATTGTCACCACAGAAAGACGAAGAAGTTATACGTGCTCCCAAAAAAAATTACAGAACAGACCAACCGCCGAAACCCAATGGCTCTCAACTTCCAGTTTGATCCTGGTGCTTCTCAAACTATTTTTTATTTTTTTTTTATTATTTATTATTATTTATTTTCAATGTTTCAGTGGCTTAAGGCTAGTCGGCTTCTTCTTGTTCTCCAGTTTTAGGCACTTAAAACACATAGGTAATTAGTTTCCCGTCTATTTTCTATCCTATTGCGTTGTTTAATACGAACGAAGTCGATCTTGCTATGGGAATCATTTCTACCACCTGCACTGAGAATAATGAGCACTCGTTCTAAACTAACTCAAAGTGATTTCCACAGATCTTGCCGTGTAATCCCTACCAACAATAATGTACATAGGAATCGTCTGATGCTGAATATCTTCTGTAATAAGTACATATGTACTCTGGCCTTTCCATTAGTCATATTAATGCTCAAAGTCTGAAAAAGCACACTAGCGAACTTAAACTGATGTTCGATGGAGGAAAATTGGATATTCTATATATCTCCGAAACTTGGCTATAAAATCTATAGGAGCGATAGTGTCGGGAGTCGAGGGGGCGGTGTTGCAATCTTTATTAAGAACAAAATGGCCAGCATATTAATCGGAAATTCGAGTTCAAACGATGGTATCGACTACCCCTTGCTTGAAATTATCTGTGGCTTCGAAAAATGTCTAGTTAGAGTCATCTACAAGCCCCCAAGCCTAAGGGACACTACCATTGTAGCTAACATCATCGAACGCTTCGGGGCTTGCTATGAACATATTATTCTTTCCGGTGATCTCAACATTAATCTGCTAAGCAGTAACGACTCACAAGTAAATCGTTTCATAAACTTCCTAAGCTCCGTCAACCTATTTGCTGTCAACAACTCGACTCCCACCCACGTTAGCTCTACAAGCTCTACGCTCATCGATTTGTTTATTGTCAATAGAACTGATCTTATCAACTTCTATAGCCAGCTTGATGTTCCCGGCTTTTCAAAACACGATCTCATTGTCCTCTTCTATGACCTCAGTCTTAGTAGATCTTTTGTACCGACTACAATCAGTTACCGAGACTTTAAATCTATCAACATGGCTAGTCTTATCGATGACTCTCTCATTTCTAATTGGCATAACCTGTCTTCCGTTGATGAACAAGACGAGTTTTTTACATCTGCCATTAATAACCTGTTTGAGAATCATATCCCAACCAAAAACCTCACCATCCATAGCACCAAATGCCAATGGCTAACTAGACATATTGAAAAACTGATTATAAATCGAGACAGGGCCGAGTTTTCTTCTCTTTTCTTTTTTTTTGGAGGCTTCTACTATCTGTTGGTGCACTCAGATACAAATACTGGTCCATTGTACTGCCAGACAGACACCTTAGATGGCGTTAGAGCTCATAGAGCTGAGCCAGAGCCCAGCTACTTTTATTCACTCATGTTGTGTGCGATGTGTTTTTTCACACAAGCTTAATGCCGATTCCGAACGGCGAGAGCCGAGAAGCTTTTTTTTTTAAGGCAAGTGTACAACGGGGGGGTTCGCCAGTACCCCGCCGAGGAGGGAAGCCGCGAAATAATCATTTGATGGCGTTGGTGTTATCGGGATCCGATCTCGCTCATCTTGCGTCAGCGGCCGTCACACTACCCACTGCGCCACGGCGCTCCCTTCTTCCCGAGTTACTATACGAAGAAAATCAGGCGGTCGAAAATCAAGTTTTTTATATCCAAATTCAAAACCGGCTTAAACGTTAAGCAAATGTGGAATTCATGGAATTCAAGGCTAAGAAATTAGAAGACATCAATATCGAAAAGCTAAATAAGAAATTCGCTTCAGTCGTATCTCTCTCTGACAATGACAATGGGGATCCCAACGAGTGCGACATTATAGATCCCAACTTGACTTATAGTTTTGTTTTTTCTAGAATCTACGAAGAGGATGTGCCTTTGCAATAAAATCTATCGCCATTCGCTTGGATTTCATGAAGCCTCTCACATACATATGTATAATATTTAATAGCATTCTTATCACCTCCGTCTGCTCTAATTCCTGGAAGGCCTCTAAAATCATACCCGTTCCTAAACATGGAAATAATAATGATAAGGAATATCGTCCGATCGCTATACTGGCATTCATATCCAAGGTTTTCGAAAAGCTTCTGCGCACGCAATTGAGCTCGTTCTTAAATCAACATAAGCTCCTTTCACCGTTTCATTCAGGTTTCAGACCAAAACACAGCTACACCTCCGCGCTACTAAAGATTGTTGAAGACTTTAGTTAGTATTATTAGACTTTTCTAAAGCATTCGTTACTGTCCTACATGAAATACTTCTCAAAAAGCTGTATATGCTGACTTCTCCACCTCTAAACGAAAACGGGGGTCCCTCAAGGATCTATCCTGGGGCCCTTACTGTTCTCGCTGTTTAATATCGACATTCCTACCGTTTTCAAACAGTGTAAGGTACATATGTACGCAGATGACGTTCAATTATACGTCAGCTACCCATTCCAACTTAAGGTAGGAGCGGTTATATGAGGATCTCCATGCCGTCACACGATGGTCATATAAAAACAAACTTATGCTCAACTGCACCAAGAGCCAAGCTATTGTCATAGGTCGTACTATCCCAGACTTAAGTAACTTTCCACCAATCCAAGCCAACGGAAGTAACATCGACTATGTAAAGACCTTTGACTCATCTTTAATCAACAACTTACGTGGGGGGATCACATCACCAATGTAACAGGTCGAGTCTACGGTGTCTTGCTTATACTATGCTACGCTGGAAATTGCCTCCTAATTAGCATTAAATCAATGCTCGTCAAGGCGCTACTGATTCCTATTTTAACGTATGCACTCCCAGTCTTCTGCGATCTCCATAGTTACAGCTCACGCAAACTAACCGTTGCGCTTATGCGTTTCATGTACAGATTCAAGTTCATTCAAATTCAAATTCAACGCTCCACAATAACTTCTCTTCGCACTACATATTTGTATTCTTTGGGGATACGTAGTACCCACCAGAGTGTACATGGTGCGAAAACGATTCATCGTGTTCCCAATAACTTGCTTGGACGATTATGTCGACCGTAAAATGGACGTAGCCCAAGATAAGTTTGGCGAACCGGATCATGATTTTCAAGGTACGTTTGCACAATTTGCATGCATTGTCCTGGCCTATCCGTCTATTCGTCGTATAATAGCAAGACGTACTAATCACAAAACAATTTCCATCTGTCAAATTGATAATATGTAGAAACAGTGTTGCCCGTTTAAAAACCAAACCTCTAAAAAAAACGCCCTTTAGTTGAACGTTGAGCACAAGTGAGGTGAGCCATGGTGATAACAGTAAGACTTCTGCAGTCATTGGGTCGCATTCGATTGGCCAATATTCAGAAAATTCCACCATCTGCTATTATATGACTGAAGGACTCAATTGTTGAAAAATGTGTAGAAAAACCAAAAGAGTTCAGCACCTGTGAAGTATTTCTCTAATATAAGCTCATGCGGACAAGTTCATCGAATATTTTGCTTCCCGGATCCCAAAGTTGATATCAGCTTGGCCGTCTTTGCATTCGCATTCGCTCCGTCCTTTTCATCTGTGTCTCACCACATATGATTACGAAAATTTCTTCTAGTAAACTTCCCTACTGCATAGTGCAGTCAAACGTTGTTGTGCCCTAGCAGCAGACAAATAGAGAATCCAACATTTTCCAATAGATGGCGGTGATGTTGATCAGAGACGTTCATGGGAAAATAACAGAAACTTCCTATCACTATATTTGTGGACTTTCGTCGGCGTCATATTTTTTTTTGTGCGTAAAATTGTCGATTTTGAATGATAGAAATGTACAGTGAGGCTTCTACTAGCCAAAGAACGTGCCGCGAAAGGCTTCAATGCTACAGATGTGGTGATTTCGAAGTAGAAGATAAGAAACGTTTGATGAAACAAGATGGGATCAACTCGCCGGGAGCCAAGCTACAATTCCAGCAAACTTTTATGTGGATCTCTGAAATCACAGTAGCTCGGCTTCTAAAACCGATCACTATGAGATCGGAATCATGTACTTTATAACACAGCCTAGTTTCAGATTCATAGCTCATAGGGATAAGTTAGGTTTGATAAATGCGTACGGACGGACAGTCGGACAGATAGGAAAGCCTTTGCATAAGTCTTCCTACCCCAGCTTTGCAAGGTAGAAGACTAAAAGTTCGAAGATACATTACTAGAACAAGACCATTTCCCCTCGTTTGAAAATATTGGGAATGATCCAAAAGCAAGGAAATTGAGTGCCATACGAATTGAAACGTAGACCAGCATTTTTCACTAACGACTTACTGCTCCAGGGCAAGTTTTTTTTGCATTGTTTTCTGGCTGGCGATGACAGGCTGGTGAATCCATTTAAAACAAAACTATAGGGCACCGCAGGTATTTGTTAACACTAAGCCAGATCAACAGCTAGGCCAAATATCCATGGACCGAAGCTTAGACCAGTTCCGCTTGTTCTATGGGTTTTTGCAACCGGATAAATCCATCACATATGCCAAAGCTATTAAGTTTTTGCTTGAATCGAATTAAAGTAGATCAGAAATAGCTGAGGGTGTAGTATAGAACCTTGGAGGGCGCCATTTCTCAGAGCAGAAGGCTTACAAATGATTTTCTTTTTCCTCTCTATCTTTTAAGTACAGTCTAGATTGGTTCTCTAAATCGAATATCACGTAATTTACAATTAAGAAATAATGGTCGATCCATTAGAGGTCGGGAGAAAGGGTGGGCCAAATACAAGTTTCTTTTTAAAAATGCAATCAAATGAACAAAATTAATTTTTTTCCATGTTTAATGGCTTTGTTAGTAAGAACAAACATTCCCATTAATTACGAAATACAACATCGTTCAAGTGGCTGGCTTTGCAGTAGCGCATTCTGTCACCCCAAGTTTCCAACACCTTGTTGATGGTTTCGGGCTGCAGCTCACCGAGTGCTTGGATGATATTGGCCTTAGGTGCTTGAATCGTTTCCGGATTGTTGGCATAACATCGGTCCTTCAGAGTTCCTTGCAAAAAAAAAAAGTCAAAACGACTCAAATCGCAGCTCCGAAGCGGCCAATTGACATCGCCAAGACGGCTGATAACACGATTTGAGAATATGGTGCACAAAAGGTCGATTGTGGCATGGGCTGTGTGGCATGGCGTCCAAATCCATGTCTTCAATTTTCGTTAAAAAAAAAGTCGGTCAACAAGGCTGTGTAACGGCCACCGTTGGCCGAAACGTTGTTCCCAGCCTTATTTTCGAAGAAAAATGGTTTAAGATGCCACCACTCTACAATCCGCACCAAACTATCACTCTTTGTGGATGCATTGGTTTCTCGACAATAACAGATGCGGGTGGTCGTGGTGCAATCACCGACTGTCAGAGCCAAAGGTCTGTAGTTCAAGTCCGTCCATAGTCAAGAACAATTCCTATACGGAAAAACTGTGCAACAACAACAGCTGTGAATGAGAAATGATCAAAAACGTGCTGACGAAGGCATAACACTCGCATCACTTCAAAATTCATACTCTGTGTGTGCATTTCCAATGTAACACCTTAATGACATGGAAACAAACGATTTACTGTGAACTACAACCAATGCAAATTTAGTCGAATCTCTCAAATCCTGTCTAGGAAAACCACCTCCGGAGAGTAGTGAATGAATATCTTCGACACAAACCATCTGCTGCACCTCGTCAGAAAAGATGATCTTCCGCCCAAAATCGTTGTCCAATTCGAACTGCTTAAGGGCCAAACTGCGAAGTGGTAACGAAGCAGATGGTCGCGCGAGTTACAGCCCGAGATCCACACGACACCAAGAAACAACAACAACATGCGATACATTCAGGTCACCAGTCAACCACATCAGTTCCCACCATCCTTGGAATCCGATGACCCATACCAGACGTTCACACCAGCAATAGAATTCCACAGAACAAACCGTAACCGTATTCCTGTAATTGCACAGGTGAAATAGAAAACGCCTAATCAGCGTCTGTAGCCCATCCGGCAAGAACTTCACCTGTGCAAAAGTATAAATAACGATGTAAAAGAGAATTGAAATGAATTGTATCAGTTGAGTGTAAGAATAAAGTTGTTTTTTTTTATTAATCGCTCGTAGTTTAAAACATAACTCGCGCCTACAATTACTGAATCAATTGGACCTTGTAAGCCAATAATCCGAGATCTTTGTGCAGAATTCTTCTCGGGCTAGTGCGTGAAATGTTGAGCTGTTGAGATCGATGGCGAGTTGAATCGCGGATTGAGTCTCACACTCTTGGCCACAGCACTTCCATTCTCATCTGTGCGCACCGTACGACGATAGAGACCATGAGTTCGGCCAAAATTCCCGTGTTGGCGCTGGCATTTTTGGACCAAATCTGAAAATATTGAGGGCCCTTGGGACGAGTTCCAAGCTAAATTATATGCCATCCTGACGAGCGTCAACCTAAACTTAGAGACTGCCGTAAGAGGTATAACCATTAATATACTCTCAGACATTAAAGCAACGCTCAAAGCGTGGAGCTCGTACAGCACGAACTCAAAATCCGTTAATAAATTCCACTTTGCCCTGCAGGTGATAGCCAAAAGAAACAAGGTCGAACTTTGGTGGGTGCCAGAGCACAAGGCCATAAAGGGCAACGGAATCGCCGACCAACTCGCTAGGAAAATTTCCAATGAAGGGTACATAGGTGCAGAACCTTTCTGGGAAATCCCCAAGTCGAAGATAAATTTTCTCTTAGAAAAGTAGGAAAATTCGTAACATCTGCACTTTTAAAACCGCGTTCAAGGACCCCGATAATCGAAGAGATTCATACGGCCCCTGAACAAACACTCTATCAATATTCTGAAATATAATAGAGCTGATATAAGAAGACATAAGAAGACTGGTTAGCTACCCTTCGGGACATTGTAATCTGAGATATCATCCCAACAAAATAAACCTCTCGTCTGAAAACAAGTGTCGACTCTATCTGGATGACGTGCTGCCTTCTGCCTTCTCTGCTTCTGGTTTGGCTTTGTTCCCCTTACCATCCTTACCATCGGGGCATTCGTCCTGTAACAAGTTGAAAAGTAGAGCTCTTCGCTCAATCCTAAACTGTGGATTCGCATTCATCGACAGGATCTTTAAGGGGCTCTCTGCACTAGGCCCGGCAGAAGCGAGTAGATTCAGTCCACCTGGGTCGGCTGCTGATCGATCTGCTGTTGGAGCTGGCCGGTCTACCCTTGGAGCAGAATTAAGCGCAGTAACAAGCACTGAAGTTTTGAGACATCCATAGGCTTCTGTACCGCCTGGCCCAAACCCATGTGGACGTAGGTTATTAGCGGTGTGACGACTGGAATTTGCAGACCACTTGCGGGACGCTTCTCCCCAGCCTTCTGCTTACGAGCCAGATCTGATTTTTTTTGTGTTGGAAATTTGGACGTTCTCGATGATTTGCAGGATGTCCTCGGTCCCAACAGAGCTCGCAATCGAACTGCTCGTTATCTGCAACCTTGTCTTGGGTCAGGTCGCATTCCTCGTTCCTGTGTTTTTTTGCACCCTTAACGCATCATCAGTTCGACTTTGCGTCGAAACTTTGGCATTTGACAGCCGATGCATTGCAAAATGTTCCCATGCCTTTTTAATTTCTCCCATTTACAGATTTTCCAGCTTGTTATTGGGTCGAACTTGACCAGGAAGAAGGGTAATACGCGCTTTTTCCGTTTGACCCGCGCCATTGTGAACGGCTTGACTCCTTAGTTGAGGACCAGGTTCACACCGGACTGTGCCGCTAAAGTAAGTTCCAGTTCGTTATTTATTCGTAAGTATTTGGTCAAAAAAAATATAGAGGTGATACACCAGCCTTCATATTCCCTAGACTTGGCTCTGTATAATTAATTCTGTCCCAAAAAACCTAAAAAGACGATGTTTCGCAAACAGAAAATGGGTTAAAGCGGGTTGTAGACGTACCTAAAGACCAAGTTCCAGAAGGATAGTTGGGTTATAATGAAGAGTGTTCCGGAATTGAATAAAAACGGCGCAGACGAATGAATATAATTCTTTTCAGAAATTGGACATTCCTTGACCCTTGCGAAGCTTTACCTATGTAAACGCCTGAAGATAAGGCACATTAAGTAAGCTTATAATTTCTATGAGCAGCTAAACAGGGATTATGAAAAATTGAGAGGGATTTCAGCTATTATCTTCAAATCACCTGTCTTGTTTGCGACATCCTTTGAACCTTTTTATTTTTTAAAGTACAGTGTTCGAGACAACGATTCGCTTTTTCCTGAGATGTAATTCCAACATTTGATGTGAAAGCTCGTCAAGGACCTTGTAGGGGGCTGTAACAGAAACATCAAAAGAACATGAATGAATCCATGCATGTTTACGATCCAATTTCATGCATCTAGTGAGGTTGAAATCCAATTCGTCAGATGCATAAAAGTCCAGTCACCAACCACTGTGGTCTAATTGCATTTTGGTGTAATTCCTCATACCTATGTAGGTATGCGAAGGATGTGTTGCTTAATTTCTCGAAACAAATCTTCAAATAGGAATTGCAGTAAACCACCCTTCTTCCTAAGACTTCAGATTTGTTTTTGGTTTTTTGTCGTGTTTTTATATTATTTTTGTCGTCAAAGAGCGGTCCTTCGTCTGATTTTTATCTCTGCCAACAGACAACCGACAGGAACAAGCACGATGCAGTAATTCCACTTCCTCCGCGCACTTCAACACTCACCCATATCGTGTGTCCATGCAAATGCAATTTGCACACGAACTCGTATTCATTAATCGTGTGCACATGACTTTGTGATGATGACAGTTCCATATGCACAAGTCGTTTTCCAGACAAATGTCCTTACGGTGTCGTCGGGTTTCATCCGACTCGCCACACCCCACCCGATGCAGAACGCTCAGATACCTGCTCTGACTGCCTGCATTTCTTTATGTCACATCCAGTGTTGTTGAAAATGAACAAGAAAAAAAAACCGAGAACATTAAAAATCTTCGGTTACTTCCCTAACAAGTTGGAATCGCCTCGGCAGGACATCAACCCATTCGAGAATGTCGCCCCCGCTTCCCTATCCCGTCACACAATAAATAGTATGTACCTACATGTCTACATATGCCCGTATGTACATATAGCTGTCATTATCCTTTGTGCCGTCCTCACTGTCCCATATCATCAAAAAAAGAAAAAAAAAAAAATCTACTCACTCGTTCGGTCTCCCTTTTTGAGCAGTGTCCCCAACATGACGCTGACAACGGCAGCGACAACAACAACGACGACGCGGCGCTGATGATGACGATGACGACGACTGCGACGTTGTACTTTCTAGTACCTTCTCTAGAGGGTCCTTTCCGACGGAGCCATGCTACCTAAAACCTCCACACATGCATACCCATATGCATGGGACCATCATCACCATCGCACTTCACCGCCCTGCATCGCTTGCATAGTCGCCTGCTGCACATTGCATATTCATATTTGGTCACATAAAGTGGTTAGTTGATTCTGGATCTGTATACAGTTTAAGAGTTGTTAGACCAATGCACCATAGAAGATGGGCTTTTGTGTAGCACTGCAGGCGAACCAGGCAAACCAGCAAACCGGGCAAAACCAGGCGAATCCCCACGAGTATCCTTATGCACTGCTTTCATTCGCAATGTATTTCCGTTTCCTTTGAGCGAGTTGCAAAAGTGTATGCGAAAATAAGAATTCGAGTGTCGTTCAATGGATGTGAGCGAGGGACGCGTCATCGCTGGCGGTTGAGCGGTGAGTAAAACAGAAAAATCGTAATGATACAAGGACGCAAGATATACGTGTATTCCGGTGGTTGTAAGTGAAAAGCAATTTTATTTTTATACCTATGCCTGAGAGGAGGCATGTAAAGGACCAACAGTTAAAACGGAAATGGACCTGGAAAAGAGCAAAATATGCGTTGCAGCAAATGCGCAACTAATCAAATGTAAGTGTAGCAGGCAATGCCACAAGGAGGCTAGAGGGGGTGCGACAGGAAATTAGAGAGACAGCCATATCAACAGGATATGCACGCAATTGAGGTTCAGCTAATCGCAGCACATGAGTCTATCGGTCTCACAATCTTGGCTTTTTAAATAATTTTTAAGCGGTTCCATGTAACGCTTTGAGCGTTCATTCAAAAATAGACAAGAGATGCACCATATCGCACCTTCAACATGTAAGGTTTAACGCCGTCTGACTGTGTTTTCCATAAGCCTAATGACTTATTTATAAGCCTTATGATAACAACTTTTCAATAAATAAAACTACATCCAGAACAACTTTCAGATCTGGATGATTTTGTTGGAAGCCTTTTTGAGTCTTGAAGCTACAAAAATGTCCTTCAGATTCGGGTCGTTTGTTGGAAGCCTTATTTGAGCCTTCAAGAGTGCATTAATAATTGTACAAAATACAAACCGAAGCACAAGAAGCCTAAGCAACTTTACTGATGAATCGCGCGTGTAAAGCCATATATGGAAACATGCAAGAGTTCTTTCAGTAAGACATTTTACAAACAAGAATTGAGGAGCATCACCATCAGTATCACCATCAGCATCACCATCAGCATCACCATCGGCATCACTATAGGTATCGCCATCAGCATCATCATCTTCATCCCCATCGGCATCGCCATCACCAACAACAACACCATCGGCATCACCGTCACCATCAGCATCACCATCAGCATCACCATCAGGATCACCATCAGGATCACCATCAGGATCACCATCAGGATCACCATCAGGATCACCATCAGGATCACCATCAGCATCACCATCAGCATCACCATCAGCATCACCATCAGCATCACCATCAGCATCACCATCAGCATCACCATCAGCATCACCATCAGCATCACCATCAGTATAACCATCAGCAACACCATCTGCATCATCCTCTTCATCACTATCAGGATCACCATCAGCACCACCATCAGTATCACCATCACCATCACCAACAGCTTCACCATCAGTATAACCATCAGCAACACCATCTGCATCATCCTCTTCATCACTATCATCACCATCAGCATCACCATCTGCATCACCATCTGCATCACCATCGGCATCACCATAGGTATCACCATCAGCATCATCCTCTTCATCACTATCAGCATCACCATCACCATTTACTGATAGTGATGAAGAGGATGATGCAGATGGTCTTGCTGATGGTTATACTGATGGTGAAGCTGATGGTGATGCTGATGGTGATGCTGATCGAGATGGTGATGCTGATGGTGATGCTGATGGTGTTGTTGTTGGTGATGGCGATGCCGATGGTGATGAAGATGATGATGCTGATGGCGATACCTATAGTGATGCCGATGGTGATGCAGATGGTGATGCAGATGGTGATGCAGATGGTGATGCAGATGGTGATGCAGATGGTGATGCAGATGGTGATGCTGATGGTGATGGTGATACTGATGGTGTTGTTGTTGGTGATGGTGATGAAGATGATGATGCTGATGGCGATACCTATGGTGATGCCGATGGTGATGATGTTGGTGATGGTGATGTTGTTGGTGATGGTGATACTGATGGTGATGCTGATGGTGATGCTGATGGTGATGCTGATGGTGATGCTGATGGTGCTCCTGATGGTGATGCTGATGGTGATGCTGATGGTGATGCTGATGGTGGTGCTGATGGTGATCCTGATAGTGATGAAGAGGATGATGCAGATGGTGTTGCTGATGGTTATACTGATGGTGATGCTGATGGTGATGCTGATGGTGATGCTGATGGTGATGCTGATGGTGATGCTGATGGTGATGCTGATGGTGATGCTGATGGTGATGACAGTGATGAAGAGGATGATGCAGATGGTGTTGCTGATGGTTATACTGATGGTGGTGCTGATGGTGATCCTGATAGTGATGAAGAGGATGATGCAGATGGTGTTGCTGATGGTTATACTGATGGTGATGCTGATGGTGATGCTGATGGTGATGCTGATGGTGATGCTGATGGTGATCCTGATGGTGATGCTGATGGTGATGCTGATGGTGATGCTGATGGTGATGCTGATGGTGATACTGATGGTGATGCTGATGGTTATACTGATGCTGTTGCCATGGATCACCATGGTGCTGATAGTTATACTGATGGTGATGCTGTTGATGATGGCGATGCTGATGGTGATGCTGATGGTGATGCTGATGGTGATGCTGATGGTGATGGTGATGGTGATGCTGATGGTGATGCTGATGGTGATGCTGATGGTGATGCTGATGGTGATGCTGATGGTGATGCTGATGGTGATGCTGATGGTGATGCTGATGGTGATGCTGATGGTGATGCTGATGGTGATGCTGATGGTGATCCTGATGGTGATGCCGATGGTGACGGTGATACCGATGGTGTTGTTGTTGGTGATGGCGATGCCGATGGTGATGCTGATGGTGATGCTGATGGTGATGCTGATGGTGATGGTGATGGTGATGCTGATGGTGATGCTGATGGTGATGCTGATGGTGATGCTGATGGTGATGCTGATGGTGATGCAGATGGTGATGCTGATGGTGATGCAGATGGTGATGCAGATGGTGATGCAGATGGTGATGCAGATGGTGATGATGTTGGTGATGGTGATGTTGTTGGTGATGGTGATACTGATGGTGATGCTGATGGTGATGCTGATGGTGATCCTGATGGTGATGCTGATGGTGATGGTGATACTGGTGGTGATAATGATAGTGATGAAGAGATTGATGGTGATGGCGATGCTGATGGCTATGCTGATGGTGATGCTGATGGTGATGCTGATGGTGATCCTGATGGTGATGCTGATGGTGCTGATAGTTATACTGATGGTGATGCTGTTGGTGATGGCGATGCTGATGGCTATGCTGATGGTGATGCTGATGGTGATGCTGATGGTGATCCTGATGGTGATGCTGATGGTGATGGTGATACTGGTGGTGATAATGATAGTGATGAAGAGATTGATGGTGATGGCGATGCTGATGGCTATGCTGATGGTGATGCTGATGGTGATGCTGATGGTGATCCTGATGGTGATGCTGATGGTGATGGTGATACTGGTGGTGATAATGATAGTGATGAAGAGATTGATGGTGATGGTGATGGTGATACTGATGGTGATGCTGATGGTTATACTGATGCTGTTGCCATGGATCACCATGGTGGTGATAGTTATACTGATGGTGATGCTGTTGGTGATGGCGATGCTGATGGCTATGCTGATGGTGATGCTGATGGTTATGCTGATGGTGATGCTGATGGTGATGGTGATACTGGTGGTGATAATGATAGTGATGAAGAGATTGATGGTGATGGTGATGGTGATACTGATGGTGTTGTTGTTGGTGATGGTGATGAAGATGATGATGCTGATGGCGATACCTATGGTGATGCCGATGGTGATGATGTTGGTGATGGTGATGTTGTTGGTGATGGTGATACTGATGGTGATGCTGATGGTGATGCTGATGGTGATGCTGATGGTGATCCTGATGGTGATGCTGATGGTGATGCTGATGGTGACGGTGATGCCGATGGTGTTGTTGTTGGTGATGGCGATGCCGATGGTGATGAAGATGATGATGATGATGCTGATGGCGATACCTATGGTGATGCCGATGGTGATGCTGTTGGTGATGGTGATGGTGATACTGATGGTGATGCTGATGGTGATGCTGATGGTGATGCTGATGGTGATGCTGATGGTGATGCTGATGGTGATGCTGATGGTGATGCTGATGGTGATGCTGATGGTGATGCTGATGGTAATGCTGATGGTGATGCTGATGGTGATGCTGATGGTGATGCTGATGGTGATGCTGATGGTGATGCTGATGGTGATACCTATGGTGGTGCTGATGGTGATCCTGATGGTGATGCTGATGGTGATGGTGATACTGATGGTGATGCAGATGGCTATGCTGATGGTGATGCTGTTGGTGATGGTGATGCTGATGGTGATGCTGATGGTGATGCTGATGGTGATGCTGATGGTGATGCTGATGGTGATGCTGATGGTGATGCTGATGGTGATGCTGATGGTGATGCTGATGGTGATGCTGATGGTAATGCTGATGGTGATGCTGATGGTGATGCTGATGGTGATGCTGATGGTGATGCTGATGGTGATACCTATGGTGGTGCTGATGGTGATCCTGATGGTGATGCTGATGGTGATGCTGATGGTGATGGTGATACTGATGGTGATGCAGATGGCTATGCTGATGGTGATGCTGATGGTGATGCTGTTGGTGATGGTGATGCTGATGGTGATGCTGATGGTGATGCTGATGGTGACGGTGATGCCGATGGTGTTGTTGTTGGTGATGGCGATGCCGATGGTGATGAAGATGATGATGCTGATGGCGATACCTATGGTGATGCCGATGGTGATGCAGATGGTGATGCAGATGGTGATGCAGATGGTGATGCAGATGGTGATGCTGATGGTGATGGTGATACTGATGGTGATAATGATAGTGATGAAGAGATTGATGGTGATGGTGATGGTGATGGTGATACTGATGGTGATGCTGATGGTTATACTGATGCTGTTGCCATGGATCACCATGGTGCTGATAGTTATACTGATGGTGATGCTGTTGGTGATGGCGATGCTGATGGCTATGCTGATGGTGATGCTGATGGTGATGCTGATGGTGATCCTGATGGTGATGCTGATGGTGATCGTGATACTGGTGGTGATAATGATAGTGATGAAGAGATTGATGGTGATGGTGATGGTGATACTGATGGTGATGCTGATGGTTATACTGATGCTGTTGCCATGGATCACCATGGTGGTGATAGTTATACTGATGGTGATGCTGTTGGTGATGGCGATGCTGATGGCTATGCTGATGGTGATGCTGATGGTGATGCTGATGGTGATGCTGATGGTGATGCTGATGGTGATGCTGATGGTGATAAGGATGGTGATGCTGATGGTGATGCTGATGGTGATGCTGATAGTGATGCTGATGGTGATATTGATGGTGATGGTGATGCAGATGATGATGCTGATGGTGATGATGATAGTAATGTAGAGAATGATGCTGATGGTGATGCTGATGATTATACTGATGGTGATGCTGAATGTTATTCTGTTGGTGATACTGATGGTGATGCTGATGGTGATAAAGAGAATGATGAAGAGAATGATGCTGATGGTGATGCTGATAGTGATGAAGAGAATGTGAGGAAGCTTATGAAGTAACTTCAACCATATAAACTCTTCAATGACCGACAGTATTGTTTCCGTAGCAACTGATTCCATAGTGTTTTGATGGTATATCTCATTGAACAGTAGAATCGCTCGATTTACCAAATATTTGACAGGGTTTGGCATGTAGTCCTTTCGTCGAAAATGTGTGCTTTCGGGATAGATGACTCTCTTGTTCAATGGATTAGAAATGGTTGAATTCAAGTTGTTTTGAACGGATTCAAGACTAACATCCATCTCTTAAATGCTGGTATTCCCCAGGGCTCCTTCTTGTCTCCGATACTCTTCCTCATTTTTATATATGATCTCTTGACACTTCTAATCGAATCCACTCCTTCGTCGACGACAATACCCTTGGTTTCTCATACTCGTTCACAACTTTACGACCCTGCTCTTGGGCTGTAAACAGTAAGCAGCAGCGAATGTTAAGCTGATCAAATCACAAGAAATGCTGCGAAATGTCTAGGCTTCATATAAAGATGCAAGAAATATTTCTCACCCTTATATCTGGCGGTAATATTTAAGGCGTTCATTCGCAACAAATTAGAATCTAACGCTCATGTCTAGTCCGGTTTATCCAAAACCTCTTTAAACCTACTGAATACAAAACTGATAGATAACTCCAGCATTACTTTCACAAAAAATGCTCTGATGAAATAGCCTGTTGCATTCCGCCCTGTCAACATTTTTACTGCAACACACGTCTCTCTAGGAATGCTCAACAATATACTCTGAGGCCCGCTTTCAAACATACTGTAAAATATAGAGAATCCTTCTTTAACCGAACCACAAAATTCTGGAATTCCCTGACGGATTCGGTTTTTCCCCTCAGTACAACATGCAAGCCTTAAGATCAATGTCCATCGGTATCTCTTCTATCCCTCTTCCTTTCTTCCTTTCTTTTACCTTCTGCCCTCATTGTGACGCTGACATAATAAAGTTATACGTTGAGTGCACCTATTAAGACACCTAAGTCCCGCAGAACTCTGACACCTGTTATGTGTTTTTATCAGTAGAGGCTATTCATGGACACCCAGGGTTTTGTTTTGAAAGCATTCAATTCCACTATATTGTTTTCATCCCATTTAATGATGAACAACATACGCCGCAGTTCTAGTTCCACTACCGAGGAGAAAGATAGTGAATAGTTGAAGTAATATGTAAATCTAAGGGATGTAAATTGGAGGCAATACAGAGCCTTGAGGAATACCAACCTTTATGAAGGGGATAAAGGACTTGCGTCCAGCAAAACATATTCACTGAATACACTCATTTTCGATAAAAGGGCTTCAGACCGAACGCGAAAAATTAAGAACAGTTTTGCTCTTATTGGCTTGGGGAAGTGAGCGCTTCCATCGATCAGTACTAGATATGGAAAACATACTGGTGATCTTTGAGGAGACTTCACGATTTTTTTACTGCGCTCCCATGTCCTTAGGATGAAAGGTCAATGGACTGGCAGTTGGAGGGAAAGAAGGTTCACTTTTCCGGGGATGGAAGGCTATTCTACACTTTCAGTCGTTTCAAATATTTCCACCAAACTTTGAAGAGTCTACTGTGAAGGGCCACCACGTCTACCATGCGCACAACGTTTGCACTAGCGAACACTTATTTTGATAATAAAATTTTATCATTTGGACGTGATGTTCAATCGCGTAGTTTGCCATAATGATTTTGTATCAGTAACTGAATAATAAATAACAGATTTGACAGATGTCACCAAAGCAGCACACATTGGAAACGGTCTTAAGAGCTTGAGTCTTGAGCCTTTACCTTACAATAACGTTAGGACATCGAGAGTCTGACATTGAGGAGCTTGAATGCATATTCATCTGATCCTGAAAGCAATTTTGGTACAGATTGTTATAAGGCTGCCTCTTACTGGCCAGGACTTTTCCATCCGCTTTTTACCCGGTCTATCTCACTGGACCTCTTGTGGCACGGCAATTTTTGTATTTTTGTTTCTTCCAACGCCGAAGAAGAAGCCGAGCCTTGATGGGGGCTCAAACTCTCTCCTCTACGGCTCATTGTAATTCTTGAAGTTCTGAGCTTAGGTGTTTAGGTGTAGATGGCTCATCTCTTATCCCACCAAGTTAGAATGAAGGAAATGAATGCGTATGAGTATATCTGTCTCATCAAACGCCAAGAGGCTGAAATTCATCGAAACCTAGATCCCTCCTCTTTACCTCCGAATGTCCTGTTTATGAAGGTTCAGCAGGTACATTTCGGGTTATGTGAAATCACGGTTTTCACAATGTTTTCAATGTTTCCCCTAAAGACGTCGATCTGCTTCCCGGTGCACTTTTCTTTCTCGCCTCGTCCAAGATTTCCCGACAATTTGTCAATTGCAAACTCAATTAATGCAAAAAGACTTCAGTGCTGAATTCAACTTGTCGCACAAGAAGCACAAGGCAAAATGGCCGATCCCAATGGGCCTTCGCATATGAGGAATACATTAATAGAACTCCACACAACACAATCCGTCGCTACCGTCGTCATCATCGAAAAAGCAGGACAAAGGCACTTCTTGCCATAACTAAAATCTCTCCACAAAACAAAAGGTCCTATTCAATTATTCGCAAAGAAATTAACGCTTATCCTGCATGCATTATATGCAGCGGCGGTAGCGGTAGAAACGACAGCGACAGCGGCAGCGTCAGTAGCTAAGAGAGGCCCATCCACACCGCCATTCAACATTCACCTTCCACCATCCACCATCTACCCGTCGTGACAACAATAACTCGAAGCAATGAAGAGTTTGCTTGCAGGACGAAAAAACGAACAAGGCGGACTCATACAATGGCGTTAGTCCACACGCTGGGCCAATGTCTCACAATGTGGTAGGTGGTGGTAGTGGTGCTATCGCTCATGGATGGATGGGGGGAGAGGGAGGGTGGTAGGCGATGGCGGTGATGGTTATTTGGCGTTGGCATTAACCCTTTTCATTTCTGTCCTTTCCAGTCACAACGCCATCAACAAAAACCCACCCCGCCATCGCCATGTCCTTTGACCATTCGAGAGTGAATTTAACCCTTTTGTTTTCAATACGCCTTTGCTTGCCAGCACCGAACAGACATATGACACACAGGAGTACGGCTGGTACACTTGTGTGTGATTATTTTCGAGAGCCAGCCAGTCAGTTCAGCCAACAGAAGCAATCCAGATTGGGCGCTACCGCTATCAAAAGCCAGGAGAGAGGCATATGGTTTCTTTTGTTTTACGCAAGGAGCCACCACCATTAGCTATTATACGAGTAGTACGACGAGTATGTGTTCGTATTGTGCAAGCAAACGAACAAATTTACGGTTTTGTCCCGCAACCCATACCACATAGATATGTGGCGATTGAGCCGAATCCAAAGTCAAAGCCGAGGCTGGAGTCATGCAGGGCACACAACAGCGTACGTGTCACAAAAACAAGCTTAATCCTGTTTTTTCTTCTATTATTTTTCAACACAATGAAAACACAACTCCGTGTTTGTATGTATGCATGCGTATAGATATCCAGTCCTTCCCAGGACACCGTCGTATTAATGAGTGGGTGGTCTAGCCCAGAGAGATGTGTGGACGACTGGTTAATTGCCCATTCCTTAGATGCAGCACAGCGAGATGTCCTTCATCTTACACTCTCCATTCTAATTTATTAATTTCCTTCCTTAAAGACGAGGAGTTTTGACTTGTGGTTGTGTTTTGCTAATCCTGACAGATTGATAGATGATTTCGTATGTTTCCGTTTCGTAACCTTCCGTTTGGTACCTGTTCCATGTGCATGGCTTATGCATGGAGGATATTATTTTAAAATTTCCAACTGTATGCGGATATCCGGGAAATGTCATGTTATGGCCGTGGAAATTAAAAACGCCCTCAGGATAATTAGAAAATATTGTAAATTTCCTTGCGCCTTAGATGTGAAGACGTAGGATTCATAATTGCGTTAGGCAAGGGTGGACAAATGTTGGTCTTACTTAGAAAGGTTATTAAATTACATTTTAAGTTTTGAAAATGTAGTGTTGGTTAGGTGAGGTACGGTTGAATGTAAGCATCTGAGCGACTTGTAGACCCTGGACCCTTTTATTCTTGGCTACCTCCAGCTGCAATTAAGCTGTTTGTATATGGGCTGCATCACGACCCATCCTATCTAAATAATCAGGACAAAACCGCACGAACCCCCTTGACGAAGAAATCCCTCATGAGGCCGATCCAGCCTTTTCCAGGGTCCAGGGTTTCGCTGTTTCTCCTCTTGCTCAATATTTTTACGTTTTGGCATTGAAGGTCTTCTACACAAGGCTCACTTGTTAAGATAGCCATTGCGAGAAATCCCTCGGTTTAATCTCTCTGCAAATTTTTGGTGTCAAATTTTGGGAAACAAGCAACAAGGTAGGAGGACGAAAATTCAACTTTAAAAGAAGCTGACTCTATTTAGTGAATCGCTTTTACAATTTAGGTAAGCAGCGTCGAGATTTTCCCACAGCTAGTTCAATGAACTCGTGAATGAGCCGTAACGTACCCCCATGTCGCCAACATCCTGGACCTGCCACTACCTTTTTTATCCCTTGGGCAGAATTTTTTACATTTACATTTTTATTTATTTCAGTACACTTGCTTATGCACAGGCATCGTAGACTTGTTCTGAAGACAGGCTAGCGCAAACAGTGACTTCTTCAATTTGTTTCGCAAGTCGTTGATGTGAGCATCCCTAAGGAAATGACGATCAATAGTGATGCCTTGATATTTGTAAGTATCAACCATCTGAATATTCTCCCAATTAGATGCACTCGCACATCTGTAGCTCTTCAGCAAAACATGTGGCGATAGGTAGTTTGGGCTCCGGATGTCCATTAGTTTTAACTAGCCCGTTGTCATGGCACCATTTTCCAGCTTTGTCGAATTCGGTTTCGTCATCCTTGCTGCTTCTTCTAAGGATATAACAATATACATGACATATAACAATAGCAATGTCGTCGGCGAAATTTTTCTTAAAACATTTCAGCAGTTCATTAGTGTATAATATGAAAAGTAAAGGACCCAGCTTGCTACCCTGTGGTACTCCATACTGTACTCTATAAGCCCTGCTGCAACAATCTTTGACCCTCACCCGAAATGTTTTCTCTGCCAGATAGTCTGCTATCCAGTCTGCCAGCTTTCCCCTAATTCCAACTCTTTGGACTGCATCGATAAGTTTTTTGTGGTCGAGAGTATCAAATGCTTTGCTGAAGTATAGGAACAGAACCAGGGCATGGTGACGTGTGCTGAGTCTGGTATTGATGACATTCGCAAGATCGCCAAGAAGCTGGTTAGTGTCTCTACCCTTTTGGAAATCATACTGGCATTCGCTTATAGACCATGTTTGTGGATGAAGTCCCATATTCGATTTGACACGATCTGCTATATGATCTTCTCGATAGCTGGCAAGATTGCCATTGGACGATAGTTCTCCGATTGGTTTTTGCTACTTCCCTTGTATATCGGTCGAACAATTGCCTTTCAGTGTGTCTGGTACCGTCGCAGTATCAAAGCTTAGATTTATAAATTTACCTATTATTGGAACAAAAACGTCAGCACATGAGTTGCATACATACATATATGCATCAATTGTCGGAAGAAAGCCTCGTCTTTAGATTCAATCGACAACTCGATGGAGTTTTCGCAATTCTGGTGGAAGGTAAGCTTCTGCTTGGAAAAGCTATGAGGGAAAGGCAAGGACGAGCATTTCGTCTTTCTGAAAAATCACTTCGTCATCTCTTTTGGGTTATCCAGGTCGTTTTAGTCTTCTACCTTATAAAGCTGGGGTAGGGAAGACTAATGCAAAGCTGTCCGTCCGTCTATATCAAACCATACTACCATACCGAGTAGCTATGAATCTCTGTTATAGAGTACATGATTATGAGCTCATAGCGACCGGCTTTATAACACTGGAACCTGGTGGTTCCTGAGATCCAGGTATAAGTTTGCAATATTCAAGGTGTAGCTTAGCTGAGCTGATCCCATCTTGTTTCCCTCAACACACGGTTCAACCGCATTAAATGTAGTCGATAGTGATCGGTAGCGATGGTTTCATTCGGTTTGAGCAGATCATAGTATAGGGTCCGCCAAATAACTTTTTTTTTTTTGAAAATGCTATAAAAAAAAACTACTGAATATTTTCTCAAATTTCTTTTTTTATTTGAAAGTACAATCCTTCCGGTTAATAATGCAAAATAATTTCATTCAAATGGCTGCCCCGGCTGGCCATGCAGTAGCCTACACGATCGGTCCAATTTTTAAGCACATTATCGATTGTGTGCAGCTGTATTTCACCAATGGCTTCACGAATATTGTCCTTTAAAGCGTCAATTGTCTCTGGCTTGTCGGCGTAACACTTATCTTTGACGGCACCCCACAAATAATAGTCCAACGGTGTCAAATCGCAGCTCCGAGGTGGCCAAACGACATCAGCTCTGCGGCTGATAATGCGATCTTCAAAAACAGGGCGCAAAACATCGAGTGTAGCTTCGGCTGTGTGGCACGTAGCGCCTTCCTGTTGAAACAAAATGTTGCCAATATCCTCCTCTTCAATTTTTGTGAACAAAAATTCGTTCAACATGGCCCGATAACGATCGCCATTGACTGTAACGGCCACTCCTTGCTCATTTTCGAAGAAAAATGGCCCAATTATGCCTCTGGACCAAAATCCGCACCAAACAGTGGCTCGTTTTGGGTGCACCGGCTTTTCAATGTATGCGTGCGGGTTTTCTGTGCCCCAAATGCGACAAGACAATTTTGCTTGTTTACATACCCGCCAAGATCAAAATGAGCTTCATCTGAAAAGATGATTTTTTTGGCAAAATCGGCATCTTCTGTAAGTCGATCGCAGGCCCACTTAGCGAAGCGTTGTTCAAGCGTATACACAACCATATTCGTTCAGCGGAAGGATAAAACTAATTATCTGTCAAATCAGACATGAGCTAAGTGTTACCATTCACGAAATAAGCACTACTTGAAAAAAAAAACGTTAGATGGCGGACCCTTTAGATTACCGAGCATAAACCAGGATCCATCGAAACTTGACTTCGCAGTTGACGTTGATCCGCGTTTCCGAAGGCTATAGCGTAGTTTTTTCAAATATAGGTTGATTCAAGGCAAAGAGCAGTGTTTTATGAATAGTTCATAGTTGTAAGGCTGCGACGCCAATGGACACTACACTCAATGGGGAAGCAGCGACATCAATAAAAGGGGTAAGTCCATTTTCGATTTCATTATCTCCACCAACCTCAATATTTGCAACAACGGTAATACACCCACGTTTCGCAACCGGGTTAGGGAAGAGGTAATTGACCTCACTTTACTAAGTGAGTCTGACTCCATCCAAGTAGAGAATTTGAGAGTGTCCACTAACTGTTCCTTTTCGGACCACAATCGGATACTCTTCAACCTCAACGTTAATGAAGAAAAACCGAAACCTTTCCGAAACCCTCAGAAGACAGACTGGAATCTTTTCTCAAACCTAGTTGCCAACCGGTTAGTACCGCCACAAGCCACCACTAATCCTGATCCAACTTACATTGAGAATTCAGTCGAAAATCTTGTGAGTATTCTGAAAGTGGCTTTCAACAAATCCTGTCTTTGCAACGTGCTCGCAGTAAGACCAGCGCAGTCTGGTGGACCACAGAGCTAAAGCACCTCAGGACCAGGACCCGAACTCTATTCAATGGAGCAAAGGTCTCAAAAAGAACCGAAGACTGGAATAATTACAAATCAAGCTTTAACGAATACAAGACTGGACAGAATCCAGTCAGGAATCCCTAGAACTGCTGACTGATACCCACCTCCCAGGCTGTAAAACCCCTGAAACCACAGTCTCCTTCGAGACGACGGTTCCTACGGTTCACACAACCGAAGAAATAATAAACAAGATAATCAAAGCGGATAAAGTATCATGAGCAATAAATTCGTTCAAACCCTTTAAATCTCCGGGCCCGGACGATAACTTGCCAGCGATGCTTCAAAAAACACAGATCCACACTGTACCCCATCTCGTAAGCATTTTTTCCAATTGCCTGCGCACGGGGTACATCCCAACACAGTGGAAAAAAATAAAGGTAATGTTCATACCTAAGGCAGGTTAACCATTACATACTGCCGCAAAGGACTATAGGCCAATTAGTCTCTCGTTGTTTCTATTAAAAACCTTGGAGAGACTCCTTGACCTATACATCAGAGGAGTCATCAACTCACGCAACTTATGCAACACTCAACACGCATACCTTAAAGGCAGATCAGTGGAAAGTGCTCTGCATAGTGTTGTCCGTGAAATTGAGGGCTCTCTGAACCTAAAAGAACTTACAATGGCAGCCTTCCTCGACATAGAGTGAGCCTTCAACAATGTAAACACAGATGCCATAATAACAGCTCTAGAGGACATAAAAGTAGACAAATCCATTGTAATCTGGATTGAAAATATGTTGAAGAACAGAATTATCAATGAAGGCATTGGACACAGTTCTATAAAGAAAGTGACAACTAGAGGCACACCACAAGGAGGAGTTCTCTTCCCCTACTGTGGCTTCTTACAGTCAACAAAATCCTCAAATTCTTTATGGAGAAAGACACAAAGACAATAGCGTACGCGGATGACATGGTTATCTTGATAAAAGGTAAATGTCTACCAACTACCAGTGAACTAATGGAATCTGCGCTGAGAGAACTCTCCTCAGACAGACCGGTCTGAGAATAAACCCCCAGAAAACCGAGCTGGTCTTGTTCACTAGGAAAAATAAAATTCCGATATTTGCTCCCCCAAAGTTAGAGGGCACTCCACTCAAACTCAAAGCGGAAGCCAAATATCTCGGCATCATTCTTGACTCTAAACTCTCCTGGAAAAGGAACCTGGACGAAAGGATGAAAAAAGGATTGAACGCTTTTTATGCATGCAAAAAGACCTTCGGAAAAAGATGGGGCTTGCAACCGTACATCATTCATTGGATGTACACAGACCCATTTCAACTTATGGGGCCCTAGTCTGGTGGACTGCTAGCAGCGCGAAAAGCTATATGAACATGCTCAACAAAGTGCAAAGGTCAGCCGCTGTTTGTACAACGGGAGCCATGAGAAGCACGCCGCAAACAGGGTTGGATATGGTTCTTCATCTTCTCCCCCTGGATTCATAAAAGGCTGCGCTGCAAAGAGCGCTCTCAGACTAAGGGAGTCCTCTCTGTGGAAGCAGGCCAACTATGGACATGTGGCCATACTCAGAATGATAGACGACCTGGGAAGGAAACATAGTTTTAGTAGCCTCTCAGCTACGACCGACTATATTTCCCCCCAAAATGACTTCTCTCTCAGTATGCCTTTCATCATTCAGACTCCCTGATCTGTGCAGCGTTTTTCAAGCAGAAATCCTGCCAATAGAGAAAGCAGCCAAACACCTACAAGTAACCGATATCCCACCATCTGATATCACTATCTTCGTAGACAGCCAGGCTGCACTGAAGTCAATAGAATCCTGTATAACGAGATCAAAGAAGCTCCTGGCGCTGGACCGTAACTCGATCCGTATGTTCGTCGGAGTGATCACAGGACACTGTCCCATTGGAGCAATGCTCCGGAAATGGGACTCGGGATCCATCGATCTCTGCCGGAGCTGCGGCGATGAGGAAGAAACTGAGACGATCCAACATCTGCTTTGCCACTGCCCAGCTCTCCAGAATCGACGACTAGTGTCGCTAGGTCAAAGATTCTTCACAGAGATTGCGGTCGTGGGTAATGCAGACATATCGGATCTTCTAAGATTCATCAAGAGCATGGGGTGGTTTCAGCCACCACGTGATAGGACAGGTTAATTTTATGTGTACTCACACAAACGAAGGGAATCACAATGAGCCTCTTGGCCTCCGAGTGGAAGTGATGTTTAACCATCACACTCCCCTTCTCTAACCTAACCTAACCTAACCTAGTTGTAAGGGTGGATATGAAGATTAGCCTACGAACTTTTTTTTAAATCTAGGGATAGCAAAAGGTAGCTCATTAAGGTGATGATTACAATACTAGGCAGATCAGTATGCGCGGGCTTAACTCCGCTACTGAAAATTTTTGATCGAGCGAACAAATTTGTTGTTTTATCAACCTTGCTCTCGCTCCGCATGGCACTTTTCTAAACTTTACTTCGTTATTTCTCACTATTTTTCAATCAAACAATTTCATTTGATAATTTATGGCTCATCTACAGACCTAGATCTATCGAATGACATGCTGCACACATGTGTGGTTATAGCCGATATCTACATTTAGTGCGTACAAGATTAGTCCGAAATCGTTTTCGGACCACTATATTCCCCGTACATGCACGCGCTAGGCCAAAAAGTGGGTGATTGCTCTCGGTCCGCTACGCTCCGCTCGATCGATAATAAGCTGAGTCTTCTAAATTTAATTTCATGGTGCTAGACACTAGGACGAGGGTGATTTTTGTCACAATCATATAGCTGAGGAGCTGTTGACAAGTGCCCAAGCTCACCTTGTAAGGTTTTTGGCCTCCGTTTCTGGCGAAGTTCTATTTGTAAACTTAATAGGATGGCTGATCACATGCTCCTTTTCTTAATATCCGCTAGAAACTTGTTAAACGACTAGGTGATAAACGGCCAAATAGCAGGTGCAATGATCATAATCAAGTCTGATCTTCCGTAATTACTACTCTAATGGCTTTTGCCACGGCAGAGTACGTCTTAACGACTTTCTCCTACATATCCGCACTTAGTCAATTGGGAAATGCTCTGTGAGGTCTCAAACTTCGATTCGGCGGTATGTAAATGATTGCTTTGAATGCTACCCCTAAGAAAAGCTGCCTCCCGAGCCAAGCCATATTATTGTTATTCAGATTGAAAACGTTTCAAAAAACTTCTAGTCCTTGCAGGCGAAACATGATTATCTTCGAGATCACTTCTTGAAATAAAAAGCGAGAACGAGTTCCCCGGGTAATCACAAAAACTTAAAAACAACCCAGAGTTCAACCCAATAAGTTCATACTTCATGTCTCAACAAATCTTCGCAATTTGCTCAAAAATGATTTTATAATCAATCATCAGCCACCATGCCGCTTTGTCGTTGTCGTTAACCCTCTGCCCTTGACATGACTATTGAGTTATTTCTTACCTATTTTCTTGGTCTCCTGTGTCCAAATATTACTACACAAAGGAGGTTTAGCCTCAATCAGCCAAAAGTTCAAGATCCTTCACTTGGAAGTTTATCCGAATCCGGTCAGGCAACTAGTTCACCCCTTTTTATCAAACTACTACATGGAACGAGATGGAAGCGGTCATTAGTTTAAGGCTAGCAACCCTTAATGCTAATTGCTTTCTTGTTTTTTTATAATATTTACGGAAAACTGGATTTTTTGAAATGGTCTTTCGGGAAAGGTTGCATTTTTCGATGAATTATTTTGATTTTTTTCAATACGAATTTTCAACTCTTTACAAATGAGATAAAGTGGCTTTGGTCGATATTAATTATGTTTAGCTTAAACAAAAAATGCTTCTTCATGATAGCTGCAGTTTCTTCTATTCCCAATATCGGAAAAGCTGATATAAATCCTCAACACCTAACCTTTTTTTGTAAAAGACCGAAAATAAATTTTTTTTTTGAATAAAGAATATATTTTTTATTTTTTCCGGCCATTTGGAACGAGACGCAAAGCCTCGCTGTCCTTCCAAACAAAGCCTTCCTGTCATGAGTAGGTTCCTTCCATGTTTCCTTCTGGATATTCTGGATGCTCATATTGTCCTCCCATCTAAATACAAGCGACTTTCCTGACGATATTTTTTCCTTTGATTTTTCACTCATTTTTCTTTTGATTGTTCGTCCATTGTCCATCTGTCCATCTAGGTGTCCTACCCATCTTAGTCTTCGCTATTTTTTTACTCGAACTTCCCAAAGCATTCTGGACATAAACCCACGGTATCGGTAGTTCGTTCGATGGGAGTAGATGTGGAATGATCGAAGGTTACGGGGATTGATGGTTAAGAGGAATCATTTGAAGTAGTTGGGAGAGTCAATATTGCGGGAAACTAATTCGTCGTTAAAAAGTATGTATGTCTGTGACATTGCGTCGTTCTGGGATTTGTAGGTTGACTAGTTTTAGGCGATCCTTTTTAGGCGGGAAGTTATAGGGATCAACCAGAGAAATACATCATAGGGGGTGGTCGTGGTGCAGTGGTAATCATCACCGAGTGTTGAGCCAAAGGTCTGCAGTTCAAATATGTCCATAGCTATACATAAAAACTGTACAACAACATCAGTTGTGAATGAGAGATGATGAAAAAATGCTGGCGAAGGCATAACACTCTCAGCATAAAATCACTTCAAAATTCATACTCTGTGTGTGCATTTCCAATATAACACCTTAGTCACATGGAAAAGATTTAGTGTGAACTACAACCAACGCGACAAATTCAGTCGAATTTCTCGAAATTTATCTAAGACAACCACCCCCGGAGAGTAGTAAACGAACATCTTCGACACAAACCGTCTGTACCCCGTCAAGGTAGTATGACAAACACCATAAGAGCCGTTCACTCTTGAACCTGCACGAATTAAAAAAAAAATCAAAACCTCAATGCGCGATGTGTGGATACTGTAAGAGGGGAACCAGACTAGACCAGCATATTCAAGATAGGGAAGTAATAATATAAAAGGATTTTATGACGTTAGAATTCGAGAACTCCTTGGGCCAAAATTTGACAAAACCGAGGGCGGATTCGGCACGCTTGATAATGTTGTTGATGTCAAGCGAAAGTAAGTTGACATTGAGAGCAACTCCATGTCGGACAACGCAGGTTTTGATAGCTTGACATTTGCTGACATTCAGCATCTAATGGTTTTGACATGGTTAAGATCATGACTGATTAAGATAAATATCAGATAGAATAGACCCGGATGGGAAACCAGGAATTCTGAGTTTAAAAAGTATATTTTGATGCAAAATTTTGTCGAAGGCCTTGCTGAAGTTTGTGGCAACAAAGTCTATTTCCTTGCCACCCTCAAGTGCATACAAGGATTGTAAAACAAACTCAATTAGGTTGGTGGCTGTCGATCGACCTCTTAAGGACTAGGAGAAGATGGGCTCACACTGAAAGAATATTTTATCCTCGACGATATTCTCAAAAAGTTTCGGAAGATTTTAATAATAGGCCGATAGTTGGACATATCATCCTTTCGTCCTCTTTTGTAAATTTAATTTAATTTTTTAATTTTCATGGGGACAAACGTGAATTATTGAGTTTAATTCAAGTTAACATTAGTCTTACTTAATCTAATTAAAAAACTAAACCGGAATTAAGAAGACGGGCTTTTAAACAAGGAGTGCTGAGACTGAAAGGATTGGAATAAAAACTTCCCAGTATACGAAAAATGGGTTCATTTGAGCCGTACGCAGTACGGGGGGTGGGTAGATAGTGGAGACGGAGGTTTCTTACATTGCGAGGATTAGTGTTGAAAGAGACAGATTTGTAGAGGGTCGCGCAGTCAATAATACCTGAAAGGAATCGATGGATGAAAAGAATGTCAGATACAATTCTTCTTTTCTCCCACATGTTCATGTTGATCAGTTTGATCCGGTCTTGATAGGGTGGTTAGAGCAGAGGACTGTTCCAGGGGAGACCTTGAAGTGCTCCCGATTCTAGAAATGTGGTTTTCTTGGTAAGGGAACCACACTTGAGAGGCGTATTCAAGAAGGCGCCACATAAAGGTTATGTAGAGAGATCGGGTAACGGAGGGGTTGGAGAATTCTTTAGACCATCGTTTTACGAAACTGAGTGCTGAATTAGCTTTAAGGAAATTTAGCTCCTGGTCACATAATATTCCGAGATCGCGGATAGCCTGAACGGTGGCGAAGATTTGATTATTGAGGAAGTAGAGACGAGAAGTAGGTTTGATTCGTTTACGTGAAAAAGTGATTGATTGCCATTTGGAAATGTTAAGCTCCTAGCAATTTTTGGAACATCAGGTGGGAAAACTATTAAGATCTTATTGAATAAGGGAATAAGGGATGACTGGAGGAAATGATCTTGAAGAGCTTGGTGTCGTCGGCGTATAGTGAGATGTGGGAATGTTTAATTTATGAATGAAAAAAAGTGGACCTAAGTGGCTGCCTTGGCGAACGCTCGAGGAAGCTAAAAGAGGGTTAGAAAAGGCAGATCTAAAACGAACACTGTAATAGCGATTTTCCAGGTAAGAAGATATCCACTTCCAATGGGGTCGAAGCCATACCCTTGGCTGTAGGAGATTTTATCAAAAGCTTTACTGAAATCGGTTGAAATAAAATCGATTTCCTTGTCATCCTTTAAGGCCCGGAGAGTAAAGGACACAAATTCAAAAAGATTTGTGATTGTAGACCTGCATTTGAGGAAACCGTGTAGTCTAGACTTGTAGCGAGAACAATTTCGTACAAAATTCTTTCGAAGAGTTTGGGTATATGTAACAGTTTGGCAATGGGATTATAGTTGTTAACATCGTTCTTCGGACCTTATTGTGTATAGGGGTTATGAAATGGGTTTTCCATAACTGGGAGAATTCACCTAGTAATAGGGTTGAGATGACGATTTTTGAGCCAGGGAGAGAGACGGTTGAGGGGCATTTTTTCTCAGAAATATGGCAGGGAGACCTATACCTCATTAAGTTGATTTAAAATAAAAGAATGGTCCAACGGAAAAATTCGGTACTACAAAAACTAAAACTGCAACGAAGGGATAAGGACCGGACGAGTAATCGTTCTTTATGTTACGTATTTTCTCGATGACTAACGCAGGAGTTGTATTCACTGACGCTGAGGACTTCTGAAGGCAGTCCTTCATATAACGAAAGAATTCACGATCGGGTGAAAGATCTGACAAAAAAGTTGGCAACTATTTTCGGGTCATTGGAGGGAGTACAAAGAAAATTATCAGGAGAGGTTTAGTTTTTGGCACATAAAGAGAGGATTGCTCTGGGTTCAGGTATCGGAGAAAGGTCGGAAGTAGAGCAGGGGTAGACTTGCTGCCGTTTATATCTTCTATTGCGCAGGTAACTTGGTTTCTTGGTATATCAGGGTGGATGTGAGGTGTAGTTCTTTCTTGTTGAACATTGGATGGATAGGACAAGGCAACGGACGACTTTGGAAAATAGCAGGGCGAGGTATGACAGATGCATTTTAGGGTTTAGTAGGACATTGCAGGTAACAATGATTAGCAGATTATTTAATTTTGCGAAGTCTGCTTTTCAGAAATATTTTGAGAATAGACAAAAGGGAAATGATTGTCGAGTGAAAGTGTTCCCGATATGGGTGGATGTAGCGGCACCAAGGTAGAGGAAAGGTGGTCACTCGCAGTAATAACGCATTTTTCGGCATCAGATGAGAATACCAGACCAAGTTGTTGATGATGTTATGAGTTGGAGGAGACCAGAGTCGGAGAGACGATTTGTAAAGAGGATTTTATTACCAGACGATGTGTTAGTCGCAACATGGTGAATAGCACGGAAGGTAAAGTATGGAAGGTTGAAATCGTCATAGATGATGATAATGTTATTGGGGCCAGAAATCTTAAATAAGGGATTTATGAAGTCGATGGCAAGTTGATAACAATGTGTGGGTTGTGCGGAAGGGTAAGGAACCATGGCGGCTGTGAATTTCCATGAGGGCTCCCCGACTGTCTGAATCGGTAGTATTGTAGTGGCCATCACCACGAAATAGAGTAAAATTTGTGAATAAATCGCTGACTGGATTATGGGTGTGGAATTGAAGTATATGTGATTGCGCTACGTTGAGTTTAGATAGGTAGGGGCTGGGGGAGAATTACGGCACAAAAGAGTTGTTTTGAATAGTTTCTTCAACACGAAGAAGCTGCCATTACCCATATGTAAACTTTTCTTTTATTTCGACCTTTACACCCTTTTTAGGAGTCAATTCGATTCCCAGATATTTAAGTTCGTCCACTTTCCTAAAAGCCTTATGGCGAACAATCAGGTCGATCCTACTCGGTCGATGACCATATATTATGTTTTCTTTTCATTTACTTCTAAACTTCCTTCCTTTACTGCCATTACGCATTCTAGTCCCAAATTAAAGAGAAATGGTGATAAGGGCTCTCCTTGTTTGAATCCTTTACGTACCTCGAATGGTTAAGATAAGGCGTTTAGTACCTTAACTCGTTTTTCACTTCACTTGTACTCAATTAAAAGACTTTTTTCAAGACTCCGAATCTAATTTATTTATATATTTGTTTCATATATACACACTACGGTTTGAGAAGCCGCTCCTAAGGAACACACAGCGGGAGCAAGGATTGTACGAAATTCCTCCAAGTGACTTAAGCTAGTCTTCTCACCTCATGCCAAGTTCTGCCAGCTCGTCGATGCTCTTTCTCCACGGAACTCTTTCATGCTATGCGAATTCAAATTTGAATTCCATGTGAGGGCCATTTTTGCGACATTCGTATGCTCAATCCAACTCCATTTCCTCTTCAGGATCTCCGTCGCCACTGGTAGCTGTGAAGCTCTCTGTAGCTGGTGCTCGTTCGTGATCCATTCCGACCAAAAGATCTTCAGGGTGCTCTTCAGGCATTTGTTAGCAAATACCTGTAGTTTCTGGTTTATGCTGTCAGTGGTCTTCTACGTCTCACAGCTACAAAGGAGGACAGATTTGATATTAGGGTTGAAAAGCCTGAGTTTTTGAGAGGGAGAAATCTGGTTGGATCTTCATACATTCCTAAAAGCATAGTAGGCTGAGCACGCCGAGTCTTTGTAGAGCATTTTTTTTGTTTATAATTCGTGCAGGTTCAACATTGTACGCTCTCATGGTATTTTTGTCACACAACCTGGACGGGGCGCAAATGGTTTGTGTCGAAGATGTTCGCTCATTACTATGCGGGGGTGGTTGTCCTATATATGACTTAAGAGATTCGGCTGAATTTGCATTGGTTGTAGTTCACAGTAACTCTTTCGTTTCCATGTCATTAAGGTGTTATATTGGAAATGCGCACACAGAGTATGAATTTTGAAGTGATTTTGTGCTGCGAGTGTTATGCCTTCGTCAGCACTTTTTGATCATCCCTCAATCACAAGTGATGTTGTTGCACAGTTTTTCCGTGTAGGAATGGTTCTTGACTATTAACGGACTTGAGCTGCAGACCTTCGGCTCAACAGTCGCTGGTGATTGTCATTGCACCACGACCACCCCCATACTCCGAATCTTACAAGGACACAAAAGATCTTAGATCGGCTTATAGAATTGTACGCAACTGCCAATGTCACATTTCTTTTCTAAAAATATAGTGAACGTTTGATCACTTACCTGGTCACGGGAGCGGTACCTCCTGAAGCCACACTTACAAACTGAACCTGAGCCTCAACTAATAAGCCTCGACCGCCGGCTTCTTACAGTGCAACAAGCCCAATTGGATGAGTTCCCTTTTTCCCAGTGTGTTTCACCTTAGTTGCGGCCGTTATCTGCTTCAGGGTAGGAATCCAACTCTTCAAACCTTGGCTTTTCAAAGAAAGGCTTTACTTTCAATTTGCCTCTTAAGCTAAAAACCCAGCAAGGGTTATTCTGCGTTTGATTTCAACGTTGGAATAGCTGCCGCTTGTCTCTATTGAGCCAAGGTAGATGAAATCCTTGACTCCTTGCAGGAGTTATAGGAAATGAAACAACTTGTAAATAAAAAATAATTTATTTTAATAGGTGCTAGCCCTCTGATTGTAAGAGCGTTTGGGATTTTAATCTAAGCAGTAGAGTTATCGCATGTAGAAACCGTATTCTCATGCATTTGGCCGAGCTTGGTTTGTTCTTAACTTGTAAACAAGCTACGCAAGTACACCATGTCATAGAGTCAATGTCATTGAGTACAATCGTACAAGTACGTAACTCAGGCGAGGTCTTCTGTTTGAGTGTCTAACTGCTTAGCCTTGCAAAAGTTGTTTTACTTGTTAAAACCTTCGACTATCATTCCTCCTATCGCATCATAATCATTCTTTGTTTGCTTTCTAAGCACGCTCCACCCTTCTTTTCTGGTCATAGAGCTCACTAGCTTTCGTTCGTTAATACAGTTTGGAAACCGAGCACCTCGACAACAACCCATTGCTGTTCTTTGGTTTGTGTAGACTGCGTAACAAAATGTAGAAATTAGGTGCTGGGTACTGGAAAAATGTGCCACGACACTAAACGGCGTAATCTAGACTATGATTGTCTCCAAATCTATCCCCGAATTAAAGTTACGTAGTGTGATTTTGGTTTCATCCGTGAGTCAGTTACATTTCTCTTCTGTAAGTGCGTGAACGAGCAGCTGATACAGATTGTCCAGCGTACTCTCAAATGCCAGAAGCTTACAATATTTTTGCTTATGCCTGGACCGAATAACGCATCCAAATAGAATTTTTTTTGTTTTCTCTGTAGCTTCATCTGCTTTTTACGCGGCTCATCAGTTTAGGGATTCTTCAAATTGTTTTGCCGCACCCGGTCTGTTAAAAAACCTAACGTTCCTGGTACAAGATTGAAACTCGTTACCTTTTAAGTGTTTGCTGGGGTCGTCAACAGTAATAAGCCCGTATCCGAGGTTGTTGGTTGTCACTGATCAAATTGATCTTCGCAATGCGGATGCTTCCCCGAAGTATAACCTCCAACCTGGGGAGCCATTTGCACCATTAGATGCACCTTTAGTCCTAAAATAAAGAAAAAAATAAAAAATAAAAAGAAGGAAGAAAAGAAAAACGTTCGGTCCAATGGGTGGACGCAATTATTTTTTTCAAAATCTAAAGTTTTCTTGTATTCGTAGAATTCTGCCATTTTTTTTAAACCTATTTAAAAAAAAGTGAAACTAAAAAAATAGCGAAATTCAAGACTAGAAGATTAGGTTGAAACTTATAATAAGGCTTAAAGGGAACTAATGTAGCTCCAATATGTCTTAGTAGTTCATGGTTTTGAACTTTTTTTTAAAAAAAAACCCTTCAAAAGTCTTGGACTTGCGTCCCAACGAAGCTTATGGTATAACGAAAAGAGATGTCCCATCGCTCTCGTTAGGATAAGCGATTTCGGCAGCTCGTGTCCCTAGTCGGAGCCACTAAGTTCAGCCTTCTAAGTGCTAAGGTTGTGCAAGATCTAAATATATATTGAGGTTAGCTTATTTAGTCACGAAATAATACAACTCTTCATCCCTGAATTTTCAACGGCGTGATATACATATGTTTTGGTAAGAAAATGTCGACTTTCGAGACAAAAAAATTTTGGAAGTTTCGTTGTTCACCTTAAGTTCGGCAAACTTTGTGAAAAACTCTGTCGAATGATTATCGAAATCTGGGGTGATGCTAATAGCGAATAGTTTAAATCCAACAAGATTGACGATTTTAACGTGGAAGCATTACGGGATTGAATTATATGTATGTCCAACGCTTTACCAAGCTTTAAGAATGGCCCAAAATTAACCATTCGAGCTGAAGACAAGGAACATCGAACGACGTTTTAAGGGCCCACTGCTGCTAAAGCGGCATTTCGGGTATCCAAAATGAAAGAAATTGTGGGGCGCTGCGGTCATTCGTCAACGTAGATGGCTAGTCCAACATTTATAGTTCGAAGCTCATGCAGTGTAATTGGTGAGACCAGCTCGGTGTGGTACACTACAGGAGCTCGTTGCCGAGCATAGATGATTGGGACAACACGAATAAAGACATAATAAAATCAATCGTATCTGAAAACTGTCAAATAAAACGTCTTACCCCGTCCGCCGTATTCCCTATAATCGCTTCTTCCGACCATCACCTGCCCCGATCATTGACGCGGAACTTACAAGATGGGCAGAAGTTCTAGTCGGTAGACATCGCTGGGTTACTGATTATAAAATCACTCTAAATTTTTGTTCGAACAATCCCAACATTCATTGTCAATTTTGTTTTCATTTCCGTCAAAGTAAGCATCCGCTTACATCTCTCAAATGAATTTCGGATACCTCTTTCGTCAAATTCTTCCGAAAATCGTCAATATAGCAGTTGCCCAATGGTACAGATACAGTAGCAACCTAAGTCCAGTCAGGATGGCAGTCGACATCTTTGATTCGCCGTCGACAAATTCATCTATTCCGCCCCTGATTGTCATGCACGGTTACCTAGGCTCCAAGAACAACCTCACGACAGTGTGCAAAAAGCTGGAGCAGTCTACGAACAGGAAGGTAGTACGTTTTGTGATTAGCAAAAAGATCATTTTAAGTTCGACATTTAGATATTTTGCCTCGACGCTAGAAATCACGGCGAAAGTCCCCACGATGCCGCGCATAGCATGGAACACATAGCTGCCGATATATCCTTATTTGTCTCAGAGGAGAGAATCAATCGCATGGCTGTACTGGGTCACAGTATGGGCGGCAGAGCGATGGCGTTTTTCACATTAACACACGTAAATACCCGATAATCCTATAACTTATGATACAGTTTTTTGCTTCAGCCGGATATGATCGAAAAAGCCGTGATTGCGGACATATCTCCGGTCTCTGTACCGCCTACTTATCGCGCAGCCCTGAAAGTGTTGGAAAACATCAGAAATTTCAAAATTGCTCCCAATACGTCGATGCATGATGCTCGGATATCAGCCCAGAAAATGTTGGAGCGCGTTGCCGCATCAAAGCAAAGTGCTGCGTTCATCGTTAGAAATCTGAGGAAATCTGACTCCGGGAAGTAAGATAATTATAAGGAATTAAGACACATAATAGGTATAATTGTGTTGAAGGTATTACTGGGCCATAAATGCGGATGCACTTATTACGAATTTTGAGAAAACGTTTGACTCGAAAATATTCCAAAACCATCAGTACAAAGGACCTGTTTTGTTCATATTTGGAAAACGATCTCCGTTTTTTATGTTTGGAGAATGTACTTTTAAATTCATGAATTCCTGTTAAGTGTTGTATTTTGTAGAGAGGATGATTGGGCGAAGATCAAAACGTTATTTCCTGCGGCCGAGAAACAGGTGCTTGACTCGGGGCATTTAGTTCATTTCGAACAGCAAGCCAAGTTCGTAGAACTAGTGGCGAACTTCTTGAAAAAATAATGTGAATTTAGTTCTGAGCTGGAGCTGTCCTTTGGTTTGGAGTTTAAAAATAAAATTGAATTTGTTTTTAATGAGGTGACCGATAAATTCGAAAATGACGCATTCTAAAATTTCCCTAACCAAAAATACTAACCTCAGATCACTGTTAAATCTTCGCATCAACGTGCAAAACGATTTACAAATTTTGCGTAACAAGCTTTTCAGAAACACTCAAGAACACTGCGCTGAAATTCGCGTTATGCCAAATTCAGTGAGAAATTATTCCGCACAAAAATAGTAGATTACTCCGCGATCTTGAAGAGTATAGCGTTGCGTGGCTCATAGACGTGTATTCTGCATCTGTTTCCTTTACAAATAACAAAACAAAATTGACAGTACATAGTTGTCAACGTGGGGTGATACATTTTTGGTCATCTTGTACCTTCTGTTCCTTAAATAAATTTATTAGTATGGGACCTAGAATAGAGCCTTGCGGTACGCCAGTATTTTTTGAAAGAAAGAATTTACCACTGTCTGTCGTCTAACTAAATTCCTTTGAATAAGCCTAGCGATGCACCTGAAAATTTAAAATTTTGTAGAAGCTACAAAGTATAGAGAACTTGACTGTATGCCTATTCCTTTTTATCTTCCTAATTTCATCGACGACGAATAAGTTTTAAAGTCTTTGAATTTGTCAGTCCGTTGTTCCGTCGTTTTTTACTGACTGCTAGATAGAATACACATAGTAATATGGAAGGTGACCCATGACCAAAGGTTACTTTACTCTTTTATATCCGTTGATCCATTCGCAGTTTACACATTTGATCGAAATTTAGCCATTAAACAATTTTCGAAAAAAAAAACTTTCAGTTTGGTTGACAATCAGTTCCACGGGGCAGATTAAATGGCAAACATTTCTAACAATAACCAAATGCCATTGGCTGTCATCGCCTATAACTATAGACTAATCTATAGACTATTCTTTCCGGGAATTTGTTAGCAGTCAATTAACGAAGCAACAGTTCGACGGATTCAATGCGACGAGGCCTTTGCAGTTTCACTTGTAATGGAAAACTTATTGGCTATGACGAAATCACTTCTTAACGAGGAGATGCCTACCTAAAGAGTGATTTTTTTGCTGCTTAGTCTTTTAGTGGTCTATTTTTGACTGCCCACGCATGATCTTTGACGTGCGTCAAAAACAAATATGCTCAGTTATTTTTAAAGAAGGACTTACATCGGGACAGGACTTACAAATTATTGATTTTTATTTTCAAAATTTGTACTCTGGGAAAAATGTTTTTCGCAAACTTCGACCATTCCGCGGTCGTCATAATCGACCAATTGAGAAATCAATTCAAGCCAAAGAGACCAAATTTCCTATGAATTTCATGCTATTGAACATCAAGCCACCTGTCCGTATGCGTAGAATGCGGTCAGAGGAAAATATTGCTACTAAATACGCCAGTGTTAATGAAGACCGTGTTTTGTCCCTTCTTTGTCGTTCGCAGCAATGAGATTGTGTTATTTAATTACACGGAAAAACTTAAGGAAGGATCTTCGTCTAAAACCTTACAAAATACAGTTCGTTCAAGACCTGAGGCCGGAAAACCTGCCACAGTGTTGAATTCTTGGTGAGTGGGCCTCTATCGAAAAATTATCTTCAGCGAAGGAGCTCATTTCTGGTTGAATTTTGTTAATAAACAAAACTATCCCACTATCGTTTAATGGTTTGGAACTTCTATCTTAAAATGCACGAGCTGACATTCACACGGGATTCCACCAAGACCGCGCAACATGCCACTTATCACGCGAACTAATTGAGGAATGGGTTCAGTGAACATTGTTTCTCTTGTTTTGAGCTAGTGATTTGGCCGGCTAGGTTTAACGTTTTGGCGCCATTAGACAATTTTTATGGGGCGTCATTAGTCTATGCCGATAGATAAAGCCAACTGTTTGGAAGACAACATTACACGTATTATTAGCGAGATATAGCCAATATGCTTGAAATAGTAACTCAAAGTGGGACTTTCCATATAGACTATTTAAAGCAAAGTCGTGGTCAACATTCACACAAACTGATCCTTAAGAAAAAAGGTAAATACTAATTTATCAGGTTCAAAAATAATTTTTCTTTCGCGGTCTTTCTATATATTTTTCTCTGACAATTGAAAACCAAACTCTAAAAAAAACACATGTTATTTGAGGTTTTTTCCAAAACTTTAGGTAGGTAAGGAAAAAAAATAAAACCGATAGCTGTCGTTTTCTTCAAAAGTTATAGCATCTTTCAGAAAGGTAATATATTGTTCCTTTTGTTACATTTATTAGTTTATTAGTATGTGACCTTGCAGTACAGTGGTATTGCACACAGTCGACTACCATTTTGCGAAATCTGACGGCCGAGTAATAAAAAATAAAAGTTATCCATGAAAAATCCGCTACCATAGCCCGATAATACTCTTCTCTTCTCTTCTCAAATGTACATATATCCATCAGAAAGGCAACCTGATTGTTTTCTATCCTACATTCAATCAAATTTTTGAAACTCATGTGCGCCTTCTTTCTAGAAACTTTGCCAAGGAACTTTTTGTTTCCATCTTCGCTTTTACAGACACAAAGGCAATTTCTAGGGCCACCAAATTTCCAAGCAAAATTGCTCTCCGAGGCATTAAAGTCATCAGGAATGTTCCATTCGGTGATAAGTGAAATCACAATCGGGGCTTTGGCTAGAGTATACTCTTGGGCTAAGCTTTTATGGCTAACTGTCTCTATTTCTATTCAGTGTTGAATGCATAGGCGTAGGCGCCATTCTTAACTGGGAGTCTAATACAAAAAATGGAGCAAAGTATGATTCAACAAATGGTGGTGGGTGCCTGCCCACAATAAAGGCAGACTTAACAAAGTAGTCCAAAGACAGGCAACAACCAATATCATGGGGAGTATGATATCACACAAACCAAAGACTTCTCTTTTTTTCCGGACATTCTGAGTTTTTTCATCAAATACATAGGTTGCCTTTTATATTTCGGGATTTGGCAACCCCGGTGTTGCAATCTGTCAACTGACAGCTCTATCGTAAAGTTGGACATTTTTGAGGTTATACTTACTCAGAACGTTTTGACATACGAGCGATATTTGTGTTTTTTACAGTACATTAAAAGATTCATCTCGGCCCAAAAATGGAATTAAATCGTGAACATTTTCGTGCGATTATTTTTTACAACTTTCGACGTGGATTAACTCAGCAACAGTGCATGGATGAACTTAATTCAATTTTTGGCGATGAAGCTCCATCAAGGACCAGTGTTTATCGATGGTATGGTGAATTCAATCGTGGTCGTAGTTCACTCCAAGACGAATTTCGTGAAGGTCGTCCAAAATCAGTTGTTGTTCCGGAAACCATTGATGCTGTGCGCGAACTGATACTGCAAGATCGTCATGTGACCTATCGTGAGATTGAGACAACCTTAGGCATTAGTGAGACCAGCATACATTCAATATTGCATGAACATTTGACTGTCAAAAAAATTTGTTCGCGTTGGATCCCACACAATTTGTCAATCGCTCAAAAAAAGGCTCGTGTCGATTGGTCGAAAGGAATGCTTAAAAAATACGATCGCGGTGCTTCGAAACACGTCTATGACATCGTGACAGGTGATGAATCGTGGATTTACGCGTATGAGCCCGAAAGTAAATAGCAGTCGACTGTATGGGTGTTTCAAAATGAGCCAAATCCAACAAAAGTTGTTCGCGCACGAAGCACTTCCAAGCAAATGGTTGCCTGTTTTTTCCGAAAAACTGGACATGTAGCAACCGTACCACTAGAACAACGCAGAACAGTCAATTCTGAGTGGTACACAACCATTTGTTTGCCAGTTGTGTTCGAAGAAATCAGGAAAACCAACCGCACAATAAAGTGATTTTCGATGATTAATATTTGTTTTAGTTCTCTAATCCCGAAATATAAAAGGAAACCCTCGTACAAGTTGAATAAGCACATGGCCACAGGAATCGCTAAATATGTTGGAAATAAATTAACAAAGAAGTTACATGGGCTCACCTTAAATACGTATATATGGAACAATAAAACTGTCCCCGGGAAATGGCAAAACTCGGTCATTATTCCCGTATTTAAACGAGATGGGATCAGCTAAAATTCCAAGTCTTCTACCCAGAATTTAGCAAACTTTTCCTGGATCTCAGAAACCATAGTAGCTAGGATTCTACAACCGATCGCTATGAGCTCAGAATCATGAACCCAGCCAAGTTTCAAACTCATAGCTAATCGCCAACTATGGTTTACATATTCATAAATTCACTCTTCCAACAAAAATATGAAAGCAAAATTACAGCGTTTGCGGACGATTTAGCGTGTGCCTTTACTGCTAATTCTGCTCTAAATCTTTCCATTAGCATCAATCATGACCTTGAAGTCTTGAGCCACTGCACAGTGCGGCATTTGTATGGAAATTTGGACAAAAATCCTTAATTCAAATTCATATGTACAGATTTTATTTTTTCTGTTTAAATATAATATTATAATATAATTTACATATTTTTCCTTAAATATAAAATATAAAATCAAAAAAACAATTGAGTTTAGCTATAATTATTTTGAAACTTAACTACTGTCATCGCTATCTTCAAGCTCTGTATCAGTTAAATTAATTTCATCAAAAGAGGAAGCACTTATATTTTGTGAATTTTTTGGCAAATCTTCAATTTGTAAGTACATACTTATTTCTGAGATATCCCTATTTGATTTCCTTGAAGAAATATTTCTATGTGTCGAAATTAAAGGATCGGAAGTAAGTAATACAACGTTCATAAGATCCGTGTTTGTCTGATTTCTACTCATCTTACGCATGTGATTCAATCGATTTTTTCTTATTTCCTTATGTCGAACCTCTAAAGCCTCTTCTGACAGAGGACTTATAGGTAAGTCGAAAGAATCGATGACATCATAACCATGAATTAAGATCTTATGGACGCTACTTGGCATGTAGTACCAATTATACAAACTTATTTATAAATCTTTTGTTTCTTTTAATAAAATTTTAAACTGCTGAAAATTTATTTTTATACCTGACGATAAAACTCTTAAAATCGTGTGGAAGTTTTTTATTAAATTTGTATCTATTGTATATGTATCCTGTGATTTCTGAGTCGTTAAAGAACCTTCTTGCAGTATTTCCATCATTTGTGGACCCATAAACCAGTTTTGGCTTATTCACTAAGAGTCCCATAGGAATTTTAAAAAATTTTAAATTTTGCTCGAATATAGTCTTATTTTCAGCTCCTCTTACTTGCCACATTTTTAATGGCAAACGATAAGAAATATGAAGAAGACATTCAAAAAACCTTATCCATGTGTGCAGAGTGGATAAGCCAAAACGTTAAAGATCGGTATTAGGAAGCCTTTCAGAAACCACAGTAAAATTAATTTCATTAGAGACTCTTGCTCCCTTACTAAATGCTGATTTTCCTTCATTAAAATTAACTTAATAGGTCTGCAAGACAATGTGGAAGAGGAACGTGGGTTGACCCATAACTCAGTTTTATTGTCATCTTCTAATTTGAGGGGAACAAAAGCTATCAAGATAAATAAATTCATCAGTTTGAGATGTATTTTCCGTGAATTTCTGTTTGTAAAAACTGTGTCCTGCACTGCCATCAAATCCCCACTGGTAAATTAGCTTTAAATCTGAGACGAGATCGATGTCAATGATCTTTAAAATGCTTTTTAGGGTAATGTCTAGTAGCTCCTGTAGGTTTACCTCTGCAGATATTTCACTTACAGACACATTTGGTAAAAAAAGTTTTCTAGTCTAGTTGACTTGTCGATGTTGATCCTCTTGAAACATCGCTTGCAAAACTAAGTTCTTCAGCGGAGCGTAAATTTGTAAGATCAAACTCGGCGTTTTTTTGTCTTTATAGATGCTTCCTCAAACCTTACTAAAGGTCTCCAGCGACGAGTTTCTTCCTGCAGCTCTCCAGTGGATTTTGATGATGATGGTTGCAGATCGCTTTCTGTCTCAGTTGGTACCAACAGTTCTTTTTGTAACCACTTTGAATGTCGGTTTTGTAAATATTTGCAGTTTGTAAAGCAATCTTTCCACTTTCTGCTCATCGCTAAACAATAAGCTTCACCTGCGTGTCTAATTTTGGCATTTAAACTATCAGAACAGTCATTTAAAGAGATTTCAGTTTATGGATAACTTTATACAGTTTTTCTGAATTTGGATTTCGAATCGTTGAGTAATGTACTGGAAAAAAATCACTGTTATTAGGGTATCAATTTGTAGCAAAAAAAATAATACAAGAATAAAGTACGATATATGACTTATGCATAGCAATTGAATGCACGGAATATTTTGGGCCGAATTTTTTTAAAGCTTATTTAAAATGAAGAAATATGTTTTTTTCTTTATTTTTTTAACAATTCGTTTTATCACGCTATATATTTTAATATATCTAAAAAAATTGGTACTAATACTAGAAGGACAAACCTTCTTCCAAATTCGGCATGATTTTAGTTCCAAATTTTACACGCACTAGAACAAAACAACACTTCTTCATAGCAAGCAAAATTAAAACTAATAAAATTGCAACATGATCGTTCTATTCAAAGCAGTGTTACCGCAAGTACCGTTATGTTTTAAGAGCAAACGTTTTTGTTTTTGTTTGATTGAGTCATTTTTCTACCATAATACACCGTTGATTGAGTTAAAAGCGAACATATTTTTTTTGATTTTTGTCCAAGGGTTGCCGCACTGTGCACTGGTTTAAAATGCACAAACTTGTTATTAGTGACAAAACTAAAATCATGCGTTTTAGTCCTAGTGGCAAGATAATAGACTGTGAACCGATCCTCTTTCATTGTGCTAAATGTAAAAGATTCAAACATAGCAGGGTTACTTGTAATTCAGAACCTAGTTCACAAACTTACTTTGAGCAAGGCAAATGTTCTGACAAATGCTTTTATATTGAGAACGTTAAGAATTTTAAGTATCTCGGGGTCCTGCTCGACTGGAAAATGAACTGGACTGATCATACAACTGCTCTTAAAAAGTATTTCATGGCTGCTACTACGCAAATTTACTTCTTAAAATCTTACTGCTCACGGGAGCTTCTTAAATGTATTTATTACGGTCTAGTACATTCAAAGCTCGAGTATGGCTTAGTTGTATGGGGTTCAACCCACTACAACAAATTATATCCCCTACTTGTGTCCCAGAAGCACATTATTCGCATTATCTGTAAGAAAAACTGACAGTCTGACAGCTTACCACTTTTTAGAACCGTAAATATTCTCTCTTTAAAACATTTATATTGCTACAGAGTCTTAAAAATATTTTTCGAAAGATCTGGCTATTCATTAAATAGAAGCTCTTCCAGTTACCAGTTACGCATCAATGTGCAAAATCTTGTCCAAGTACCTCACCACAATTTGCAAATATTTTTCCATTTTTTTTCTGTTGCTGCACCAAGACTCTTTAATAGATTACCTTATAACATAAGGTGTATTCGAAAGGTATCGCGAAGAAAAAATGCGCCGAATTCAAAGCGAAAAGCATGGAAGGCCTCTATCAGGAGTTGGAAGAAATATCGTCTTCCGCGTCTGACAGGAACCAGGCTACCCAGGAGCTTCGACAAAGCAATTTGAACAAAGGAGCAAATATCTTTAAGATAGCCGCCCAGAGAAGAAGAAATGCTCAGGAGATTCGTTTCCCAAAGTTTATTAACAATGCTGAAGGCCAACTCCTTGTGGAAGACGAAAAAATTCTCCACAGATGGCGACAGTATTGCGAGGAACTTCTGAACGAACAGTTTCCCCGAGTGTACTTTCCAAGAGCCGCCCCGAATCATGCCGAAATATCCGACATCACAGTCGAAGAAGTTCGGTACGCGGTTAAAAACTCCAAGAAAAGAAAAGCTGTTGGGCCGGACGGGATACCCTCTGAGTACTGGAAAAAGATGGGAGACATCGGGTCTAGATGGCTCATGGTTCTTATCTCCAAACTTATGAGAGGCGACACTATGCCTAATCAATGGAAGGAAAGCTATCTTCTTCCATTGCACAAAGGAAAGGGTGATACGCGAAATTGTGATAACTACCGTTCTGTCAAACTGATGTCGCACACCATGAAGATCGTTGAACGGGTATTAGATAGCCGACTGCGGAAAATAATACGACTATCTGATGACCAGTGCGGGTTTGTCTCGGGTAAATCAACAACAGATGCAATCCAAAGTATAAGGATCATGATGGAAAAGCATCGTGATTCTTCAAAGGACTTGCATATGGTGTTGGTTGATTTCGAGAAGGCCTTTGACCGGCAACCAAGAGATCTTTTATGGGTAGCGCTAAGACAAAAAGGAGTTCCAGAAACCTACGTGCGAGTGATTATGGACATGTACGAGAGAGCAACGACAGATAGATAGATTATAAGATGCTCTACAAGACGGTGCTCTTTCCGCATTGATACGTTAAAGGGTGTCAGAGATATTGACATTTTATTTAGCAGTAAGCATACTCTAAATATGTTCTTTTCTTAGGTTTTCAACTGTTTATGCCGAATTTCTGAAAGTGTTAAGGTGATTTCGTACGGCACCTTGTAACTTGTAAGATGATCTACAAGACGGTGGTATTTCTGCATTGATGCGTTAACGGGTGTCAGAGATATTGACATTTTATGTAGCAGTCAGCATACTCTAAAAAGTGCTCTTTTCTTAGGTTTTTACCTGTTTATGCCGAATTTCTGAAAGCGTTAAGGTATTTCTGTATGCACCGCAGGAGTCACCGAAGAGTTCGCAATCAAAGTCGGTGTACACCAAGGGAGCGTCCTCAGCCCACTGCTCTTTATAGCAGTCCTTGATTGCTTGCTTGAAGGAAAAGAGACGGACCCCAATGTGCACCAGCTATTCTTTGCTGACGATGGAGCCATTATAAGTGATGATCAGGCGTCCCTACAACGAGCACTTGATGTGTGGGTGGACATTTTTGAGGAACACGGGTATCGTATTAGTTCAAAGAAGACAGAGTATCTGTGCTGCCCGTTCTCTGACCCTCATCAGCCTATTCCAGACATTTACTTGAATGGAAGAGTGCTTCCCAAGTGTGAAAAGTTTAAATATCTGGGATCTATGATTAATAGAGAAGCAACTTGTGATGACGACATCAAACATCGCGTAAGCGTAGGGTGGATGAAGTGGCGGGAAAACTCCGCCATCTTCTGTGATCGAAAAATGCCCCCTCAGCTGAAAGGAAGGCTCTACACTTCAGTTGTACGTCCGGCGCTCACATACGGTTCACAATGCTGGACAATGCACAAAAAGTATAAGAGCAAATTAACGGCAGCTGAGATGAAGATGCTTCGCATGACAGCGGGAGTAACAAAGCGTGACAGAATTAGAAGTTCAAAGATCCGAGGAAGCCTCCACGTAAAAGAAACCATCACAAGAAAGATAGAGCGCTACCGACTCAGTTGGTATTGCCATGTTCAAAGGACAGATCCTTTGAACCCCGTCCAAACGGCGTTATCAATCAACGTTCCAATTTCAACACGCAAAAAAGGCAGGCCGAAAAACAATTGGTGCAAACAAATGCAAAAACACCAGCATTTGATTGGCCTCAGCGATGAAGTAATCCCAAACCGGGAGGCCTGCCGCTACTTTCTGAGGTCAAACCGGCGGACCCCACAAGCGGACCAGTAGGAATGCAGTTAAGTGGGAAGGTTATGGTCCTACACTTCTGACCATAACGACGCCGGGATAAAAAGGAAAAGAAGAAGATAAGGTGTATTCAAAATAAACTAAGTTTTCAAAAAAGAGTGTAATTATGTTGGTATTCTCTGCTGCAAGTATTTCGTTCCATATTCTCAATTTTGTTTCATATTGTAATGACCCCCATCATCCAATCATCTTGTATATTGGTTGTTAACATATAGTGTATATTAAACTGCCTTAGATTCTAGTTCCTTAAGAACTACAGATTGCAGATACTTTTTTAAAAATGTGTATATTATTATATTGTGTATTGTTAATTGTAACAATCTATTTTTTATTTGCATTTCTTAAAAAAGTAAATAAATTAAATTAAACTAAAAAAACTAATGCGTACTTTTTGCATATGTCTTCCCTACCCCAGCTTCGCAAGGTAGAAGACTAAAAGGGGGACCAAACACAATGCAACAATTACTGAGGAATATCGCTGCTTTCAAATTGTAACAAGGTGTTTCGAATGTTCTTTAAAAGAGATTGATATCAGACGATCATACGCTAAGGAAATAATCCGAGTGACCACATTTCTATCTTACGAGTTTTGTTCAAAAAAATGGGTGACTTTTTGAGTTTCGTGAGCTAAGTACGAGTAGATGCGATTTTTTTTATGCTGGTACACATGTCCCCTAACATATGTTGACATTACCAAATATTACCATTTGGATACTTAGTTTGTTTTTGATAGACATAAAAGATAGGCGTAGCTATTGAAAGAAATAGATCAAAGAATCATCAATGTATTTAAAATGGTGACCGTGATATTTGGCTAGTCTGCTCTGAGAAGAAAGAAATGTTTTAGGGCAGAGAGGTTAATGACAATGCCCGCGCTGGATGCCCCACCACTATCAGAGAAATTGCTGAGGATATTGGCTTATCGGTTGACTCATGCCATGATTTCTTCACATTTTTCGGCCATGAAAAAAAAAATCCGAATTTATTAAACCATTTAAACGCTTTACGGACGTGCATCTTGGCCTCTGAGTAAGATGTAGTACAGAAGGAGGAGCGTTTGTGGTCCTTAAAAAAAAGGTTTTAAGAAGAATCTATGGTGGAAAACAGGACGAAGAATCAAGCAGAGAGCAGGAAAACAGGACAAGCATTGTCCGAGTAGTTAAATCTTTCTTTCTTTCTTTCTAATCGCATTTTATTTCATTATTCATAATCTTACTTACTAGACAAAATGCTTAAATCTAATTTAACATTATACTTCATTTTCTTACTGGCTCTTAAGGAGCACTCTAAGCTTATCTGAATCTTAATTTTAACATATTTCGACTTCATTTTCATTTATTGCCGTCTAGCTTACATATGGCTTATTTCTAAGAAAATATTAGTAAAAAACTTAGATACTATAATTCATTTCTTAACTTTAAACTTAACCTACCTTAACTAGATAAATAAATAAACTTAACCTAAGCCTAAAATATTCTTAAACTATAATTAATGAGATAAACACATGTCCAGTGTGTAAGTCGCATCGGACATGTGTTCATCCCTTTAATTGCACCCTTTTAAGGTAAGGGTTGGCGCTATTTTATGCGTGCCACCTATGGATTGATTTCACTTCCATGAGTGGATTGTGAATGCAACCAGCATAGCAGAACAAACTTTTTTGTCTGATCGCGTCTTCTTTATCCCGAATTGAAGCCGGGGTGCTGTACCGAAAGAACTCAGAGCGAGCAACGACATCCGGGTCGTATAAGAGTCGCCTGTCCCTCGCATGGCATCGGAAGTGGTATATCAGAGGGATACCATTATCATCCTGTATGTAGCCCTTAGTATCTAAATAGATAAATGCTTCGGGTGGAATAAAACCAGACAGTTTTGTCTTTTCGTGGTATAACTGGTTGGGGTAATAAGCCCCAAAGATCAGGCTGTTATCGCTCATAATTTCTCTTGCAATATGACCCCGAGTCAATTTAATAAGATAGTTATCAATTCTAATCAACCCAGCCTTATCGTACAGAACCTTGTTAGGATAGTATTTGACATACTGTGACTCTGATGTTCGATATAAGCCCAGGCAACATCGAAAGCATTGCCTTTCGTATAAGCGAAGCTTTTCCATATCAAATGGAGCCACATTGAACCACACAGGACAGACATAGGCGACAATTGGCTTTATGAGAGCCGTGTAGCATCTGACTTTTACCCTAGCGTCAAGTAGACTGCTTTGAAACAATCTTCTCGTAAGAACAAAAGCTGTCTTGGCTTTGTCAAGAACAACATCTATGTGTCTATTGAAATATAAATATTGATCAAGCCAAATTCCAAGATATCTCACTACATTTCGTGTCGCCAATGGCTGCCCTTGTTGTCCAATGATGGTCAATTTGCGCCAGTTTCGCCTAGTATCCCTAGAGGCCCTGTTCAATGGTGTTCTGAAAAGAATTGTTTCTGATTTTTGAAAATTGATTTTTAATTTCCAATCATTACAGTATCTTTTAATTTTATCGAAGTCATATTGCAAGAGCGAATTGATGATTTCAATTTTTTTACCCGATCTGTATGCCACTAGATCATCTGCATACGCCAAAGCATGACTAAGAGAACCAACTAGATCACTTGTGTAAATGTTAAAAAGCAGAGGAGAATTTACTGCCCCTTGTTGTAAACCGTTTTTGATTTGGTAAGTCCTGCTTGAAGTAACGTTGCTTTATTTTACAACGAACTTCTTGTCTATTAACATGTCATATATCATATATAACAACGGTTTGTTCATATTCAGCCTGGCTAATTTTAAGAAAAGCCCATCTAGCCACACGGTGTCGAAGGCCATCTCAAAGTCAACCAGACAGGCCCCTGTGCATTGGTTTTTGCTTTGTTCCATTGGATGTCGGACGCCCTAAAACCAAACTGGTTTTCCGGAAGAACCTTATTACCCATTTTAGTAACGCTTTCTTGATTATCTTCTCAAAAACCTTGCTAATATTCGGAAGTAAACTTATTGACCGAAGATTTGCTGGGTTGGTCTTATTCTTCCCCTTTTTGGGAATAGGGTGGACTAGCGCCATTTTCCAATGTGCTGGATAATGTGCATTATTCAGCATATTGTTAAAAAGCGTCACTAATATATCGACTGCTACCTCGGGCATATGCCATAATACTATGCTAGGAATCCCATCAATGCCCGACGATTTTTTGTTTTTCATTGAATCAAGGATGCACATGAGATCATCTCTTTCCACGAACAGGTGGATTGATCGTTCGCTGGCGATATTTCCATTTGCTGGGTTTTCATCATTGAATGTGGTGAAACCACTATTCTCAGATCGCCAGACACCAATTTCATTAAGAAGATGTATATGATTTAACCGTGCTTCATTTTCCAGATCGAGGTTCGGATGAACGGAGTCATTCACCATGTACACTCTTTAGAAGTATGAACCTATTATATCAGCTTTCTCTTGTGGATCCTCAATTACAAAAACGAGTAGTTAAATCGCGAAGGTTAAGATGAGCAAAATACGTAGAATGAATGAAACATTTATGATTTTTTAAGCCTTTAGTGTAATAGTCAAAAAACACAGGAAAATTTCCTTCTTTTTGACCACGATTTTTATTTCTATTTTAGTACCACTTTTTGAGCATATTGGTTTGTATTTCGTTATTAATACATGTTATGTTGTCTTCCAAGATCGCAGTTGACGCTGGTTTATCGGCAGAAACGAACGGCCTATGAAAAACAGTCTGAAGGCGTCACACTATCTAACTGGCCGGTCAAAACGTGAGATAAATTGTTCATAGAACTTATTTCTCAATTTCAGGTTATTTCAATTTAGCCGTCAGCTCTTGACCGACCCAGACTTTGCAAGGTCCTAGACCAAGATTTTTTCGCAAAATTACCCACGTAATCGAGTAACAAAATCCCGATTGCTGTGAACAGCGGCGAATGCACCAATCACGATCTTCATTAAAGCATTGGTGACTCAAATTGGCCACCAAGTTCATGCGATTTAACATCATTCGATTACTTGCTATGGGGTTTGTTGAAGAGCGAATTCCATATGGTCAAACCAAAAAATTGCACAGTTGAAAAATTATATTCAGACTGAAATTGGTGAACATAATGTGATAATGTGCGTAATCCTTGATTATTATGATGTTCGTATGGAAACTTGTATGCGGATGCGGTGGACATCGAAATTATGATATTTTATTCATATAATTTGTAAGTGCCATATTTTTATAAAAATTAACACCAAGCAAATATTTCCTGGCTTAATAAAGAAAAAAAAAATAAAGCATCTAGGCGAAACCTTTGATAGACTCTGTATAACTGCACTGAAATATTATTGATGTCTAGTTTTTAAAGGCACTAAATTGATTGTTTTGTATACCAGTCACACACAAGAGCTTTCAACCCCTTAAAAGAAAAACACATAAAAAAATCAAAATCACTTGTACATAAGGGTAAACTACTTCTTTTTAATTTAAATACAGATCTTCACTAGACACCAAACAATACTCCATACCAAAACTGAATGATAGCCCTAGTGCCATCTAGGTGTCAAGTAGTCAAACAAATTGAATTATTAAAATTCATATTTCATATTCTCTGCAAAAGAGAGATAAAATACAAACTATTGACAACGTTCTCTTAATTTTCTACATCTCGACTGTGTTGTATCATACATCCCTTATACGAGTTCGCATGTCATACTCATACTCATTGTTTTTGTGTCGGACCGAGTAAGCAGTTCGAGTAAAACTGCTTATCTCCGTGTACAACATCGACTTTTGAATCAATGTTATGTTCGAAGAGGACAGCGAATATGTTGCATCAAAATGAACAAATTAAGAGCATTGCCTTATACCTTTTACCTAGGTTGCACTATAATGGGTATGCTTATGAGTGAAATTTCGTAGCCGAGAAAATGTACATTCATACAAATTTTGCTTTACTCGTGCCATGCTTTTAGAATTCGGATGACTATTATGCACCTCACTGGGGGAAAACGCATTTAGTACTAGGCGAACAACTATAGCGTTGTGCTGCTTTGATGTGAAGTTAGTGACATGCGTTTAGTGTCATGCTACTGCCTGTGGAAAGAAAAAATAAAACAAAGTGACAGTGTGCTGTGATGACATTATGTAGGCAATGTTGAATCAACAAGTTCCATAATCTAGATTTAAATCATGGGTTCCCTACGTGCACCATATCCATTCCGATCTATAGATCTTATAAAAAAAAGAGCTTACTTCAGCACGTATAAGGCTAAGGCCACGCACTGAGCGGCAAGCGGCAGAGCGGCAAAGCGGCAAAAAGCTGAGCGACAAACTTAAGCGGCAAGTGGCTATTTACTGAGCGGCAATTTTCTGAGCGGCAACTCACTGAGCGGCAATTCTTAGCGATTAGTTCTGAAAATGTCGTTAACGAGTGCTGTTGGCCGCAATATTTTACAAGAAAGTCGTTTTAACATTTACAGAGTTATCTTAAGCTTAAAAAAAGAAGATTTGGAGTTCATCCAATAAACCGAAAAAGGTCAGGTTATGGCGAATTTCACCATTTGTATAATAATCTTCGACAACACGAAGACCGATTCAGGCAATACCTACGTATGTCAATACAATCATTTGATTTGCTGTTAATATTTCTTAAATTTGCCATTATTCCTTCTTGCCGCTCAGCACTACCCTAAAATAAGAACAGAATTGAAAGCTGAGCGACGCCGCTCTGCCGCTCAAAAACGTCGCTTGCCGCTCAGAGACTGTGTGGCCACAGCCATACGATTTCATGTGTTTTAAAATTTTTTTGCCGCTCAGCTTTTTGCCGCTTGCCGCTCAGTGCGTGGCCTTAGCCTTAGGATGCTTCAAAAATGCTTCCTTCACACAAACCTTTTAGGTGTACAAGTGGGAATTCGCTGTCTTTTTTGCTAAATCTTGAGGTCTATTTTGGAAAAATGGTTTACATGTTCGGAAAAACCGTACGTCTCTAGAGGTGATCAAGGAACCGATCCAATTTCTGGTTTCTTCCAAGGATTATGAGTCACTTATCGAAACAGGTGGCAGTCGGAAAGGGGAATGTATGGAAAATACGTCGGGTGGGGGTTTGTCTTGCAAAAACGTTTTGTCGAGTCTTTCCTCGTATTGTGGCCTTTTGCTCGGTGGAGACGAATTACTTGTGTTCGACAAATAACTCATCTGATGGTTTTACAACATGGTCCCAAATACACACCATGAGCTTTCGTCAGTATATATTTGGCTTGGCGATGTTTGAACACAGAGCCGTGACGCCATCAGTATTGTTTTGCTTTGGATTATCATAATGAATCCCCTTTTTAACGTCATTCACAATGTGGAGGGGAAAACCCTTCTTTTATTGCTACTGGTGCAGCAGTTTGTTCGTGGAAAAAAAACGTTTTGAGTCCCCTGTCTTCAGCGCGACTGGTATCCAATTTTCTTGCCTTTGAACCATTCAAAAGCGATGGGAAACGGCTAGTTGAGTTACGAACAATTAATCTGCTTGGCTTTGTTGCGTTTGACATGAATTTTGATCCAGTAAAGTCTCTAATTTTTCGTCTTTAAATTTTTTCACTGCATTTTGGCCGCATTTTATTTTCAAATTGAAAGCGAAAACTATATGACGCCAATGGAAATTAACAAATCTGATGGTGAGGGATTGTTGACAGGTTTCCAAGCTGATGTTCTTGATTTGTCATTTCTGACCAGCATTTGCTTCTAGCGCCATCTATTTGCAAGCGACTGAATTCGATTTATTCATTGAAAACTAAAATGAATGCATGTCGTATGCGTATTATTCCTAAATAACTTTCAGAATTGATTCCGATTGTTCTCTCGATCGTTAGGAGGGTGGTCGTGGTGGAATGGTAATCATCACCGACTGTTGAGCCGAAGTCTGTAGTTCAAGTCCGCCCATATTCAAGAACAATTCCTATGTGGAAAAACTGTTTTTTTTTTCTCATTCATTCATTGATTCATTTTATTCTATTCATTCATTAAACATAAACTTAAAACTATTTGACAATTTTAAGTAGAATATTCGTGTTCATTCTGTAACTACGAAGTTAGTGTTGAATGACACGTACATATGTATGTACATACATAGATTTAAAATACAATTGTTATGTGATGTGGGGTAACAATCCAGTAAAATATAACTAAATTTCTAATTTTATTTACTATACAGGGTGTCCCACGAGCAGTGTGCCAAAAAGCTAGAGCGTGTAGGTCTGGTCAAGATAAGAGAAAAATCGTATGGGAGGGGGGGGGGGGTCTATTTCCCCCTGTTTAGCCGGGAGGGGCAATTTTCTAAAAAATTGACTTAATTTGGAAAAAAAATTATTAAAAATTAACAGTTACAGCCACAATGCCCTGATATACTTTTTTGTAAAGCCAGAAACCTCTTCTTTCATCCTGTTTTTAAACGAAGCTGTTTTAAGGAATAGTTTTTGAGAAATTAATTTTCAAACTCAAAATTTTGAAAAAAAAATTTCGAACTACTTTTTTCCAAAATTGTATGTAATTAAGTACTATTTTTTTTCAAGAATTTAATTCTCTTATTACTTTTTAGTTAAAAACAGAAAACCGGATGCAAAAATATCTTGTAGTTTTTGAGAAATTAAAAAAAACTCGCACCATTTTTTTCTAAGAAAAACCTTTTTTTTTTTGTTTTAACGCATCTGGACTTGTAGGCATTGGACATTAGGTAGGTCTGGACATTGACCTCTTTTTTATTATTTTTAAAAAAATTCGGAGTTTTATGAGAATACAATAAAGTGACACAGTATTGGAATAACCCTGGATTAATCCTTTTTTTTCATTGATAACGCCTGAAAACTGACCTGCCAATTTCGTCTGCGTCCGCCCGCCGCCGATGGGTTCTACCCGGTAGGTCCTTAAGACAATAAAACCACAATTTTTCTTTATTGAAAAACAAAATATTTGCAACACAAATGTAAATAAAAGGCATCGCATTTTTAATAAAAAACCATTTCCAAATTGGATGTTAACTCATCAACACATTACGATGTCAAACTCATACTCTCGAGAAGAATTAACGGACATGCACTTCTGCTACGGTTTAGCTAATGGTCGAGATCGTGAAGCCTAAAGACTTTACTCTGGAAGATATTCCAATCGGAGGTGTCCCAGTCGTAGCATGTTTTCAAGAATCCACCGACGTCTGCGAGAGCACGGAGTGCTAGAGCATCGAAGAAGCGAAAGATCAGTTACAGATGGATCAGGAAGCTTAGACGAAAGAATTTTGGATTTGGTCCGACGTAATCCCTCTCTTAGTACAAGGAGGATAGATATTATGCTTGGAGTGCCCAAATCTAGAGTATGGAGAGTGCTTCATACCGAAAACTTACACCCGTACCATTTTAGGCCAGTTCAGGAACTCACCTCAAACGACAAGTTTTTGAGAGCAGAATTTTGTCGATCATTACTGCTTCGAGATGAAACTGAACGAAACTATTTTGGAAGGATATTTTGGACGGACGAAGCACAGTTTACCAGAGATGGGGTTACTAACTTCCACAATTTGCATCATTGGAGTAGCACCAATCCACACAACAAAAAACAAAATAAATCACAACACCGCCTTAGCTGTAATGTTTGGCTTGGCATTGTTGGACAAACTGTAATCGGGCCCCGGTTTTTGAATGCCGTTATTAATGGAAAATCATACCTGCAGTTCCTTCGAGACCTTTTGCCCGATTTGATGGACAACGTCCTTTGGCCATAGCAGATAATTTAATCTAACAGCAAGATGGAGCACTAGCACACTACAGCTTTCGGGTTAGAAACTGGCTGGATGATCATTTTAGTGACCGTTGGATCGGAAGAAGGGGCCCCACGGAATGACCACCTAGATCACCAGATTTAACTCCTCTAGATTTTTATATGTGGGGATTCATGAAGAATTATGTTGACGAAGTGGAAATAGTATCTTTGGAACGACTGAAAGCACGGATTGAAGTCGCTGGAGTCAAATTGCAGGAAAATTTGTAAACCATAGACTTATGTGCAGCCATTAGAAGGAGATATAATCTTTGCCTTCTAAAAAATGGGGATCATATTGAAAATTTATTATAATGAAACTCCGAATATTTTAAAAATAATAAAAAAGAGGTCAATCTTTCATACATTAATTTGCCTACAAGTCCAGCCGCGTTAAAACCAAAAAAAAAGGTTTTTCTTAGAAAAAAATGGTTCGGGTTTTTTTTTAATTTCTCAAAAACTACAAGACATTTTTGCATCCGGTTTTCAGTTTTTAACTAAAAACTAATAAGAGAATTGAATTTTTGAAAAAAAAATTAGTACTTAATTACATACAATTTTGAAAAAAAATAGTTCGAAATTTTTTTTTTCATTTTTTTTTTCAAAATTTTGAGTTTGAAAATAAAAACTATTCCTTAAAACAGCTTCGTTTAAAAACAAGATGAAAGAAGAGGTTTCTGGCTTTATAAAAAAGTACATCACGGCATTGTGGATGTAACTGTTTATTTTTAATATTTTTTTTTTTCAAATTAGGTCAATTTTTTAGAAAATTGCCCCTCCCGGCTAAACGGGGGGAATAGACCCCCCCCCCCATTTTTTTCTTGTCTTGACCAGACCTACACGCTCTAGCTTTTTGGCACACTGCTCGTGGGACACCCTGTATACATACATATGTATTTGTGCTCTTTATGGCAAAAGAAAATAGAAAAATTAAACATAAGATTCAATATAATCATAGCCTAAAATTAATAGCCGTTCTTTAACCTTTTTGGTGAAATGTGCAAAACAATGCGTATATCTAATAAATGAGGGCAATTTATTAAAAAGGTTTGGAGGTGTATATGTATAAAAACGTGAAAAATGGGATTTATGTGCAAAGGGTACATTTACTAAACTCATATTGTTAACACGTAGATTGTACATTTGAATATTCCTACTAGGAATATTACCACTTCGCTTGAAAAATTCTCTTGAAACTTTAAAAACATATAAATGTCCGATTGGTAGAATATGCAATTTCTTAAATAGAGGCCAACTTCCAGCTAAACGACTTTTATTAGAAATAGTTCTTATTAAATATTTCTGTGCAGTTAATAAAGGTTTTAAGGTATTTGTATACGAACCTCCCCAGCTTGTTAAGCCGTATTGCAACTTTGAGTGTGCAAGACCATAATAGATCATAGTTAGAACTTTTTGAGAACAGAAAGGCTTTATTAAATACATTTTACGTATGACCAAACACAAATAGGCTTTAATCATTTGAATATGATCTTTCCAATTTAAATTGAAATCAATTACAACACCTAAGTACTTAAATCAAGGAACTGATTCGATCTTAAAACAATTTTCGCTGCAACACAAATTGGCTATGAAATTGCTATTTCCACACTTACATATGTATAGGTAAAGTAAACTGTTTACAATCGTGAGCGTGAAACCATAAATTGAAATCATATCGGCTATTTCCAGATAAAATAAAAACACATCAATTTAGTTTTTTCGCTGACAATCAGTTTATGATAAGAAAACCAATACCGTAAGATTTCCAGATCTTCATTTATCATCACGATACTTTCGAAAATAGTTCCAGATTCGTACGTAAAGACTATGTCGTCGGCAAAAGCAGTCGAAGTTGGAAAACAGAATTAATGTACATATATCAGGAAAAACAAGAGACCAAGTACAGATCCCTGAGGTACACCGTTCTTTAATTGTCTCGGTTCACTGGAGGTCCCGTTTATAATAACTTTCTGTGTTCTACCCGTTAAATATGAATTCAGCCAATTGAAAATATTACCACGAAAACCAACATAAAAGAGATTGGTCAGCAAAAGATTGTGGTTCACCAGATCAAATGCTTTTGTCATATCGATAAACAGCCCAATGGTTGATTTGTTGTTATTTAAACTTCCATACATCTGACTACAAACTCTTAAGATGGCGTCCTCTGTTGACAAACCTGCTCTGAAACCAAACTGATTTTTACTGAAGAATTTGGATTTGTCCAAAAACGAGAAAATTCGAACTTTCAGTAACTTCTCAAAAATTTTGTAAAAAGTTGATAGAAATGATATTGGCCTATAATTCGAAACAATTTTTCTATTACCTTTTTTGAACAGAGGTATAACCTCAGCACATTTTAGATGTTTAGGACAACAGCCCATATCAACACTTTTATTAAATAGGAAGGACAATACATCAACGGCATACCAAACAATATTTTTTAGTAACCTGTTTGAGACACCATCACTTGTGCAGGAAGTTTTATTTTTTAGGGACACTATAGCTTGGCAAATTTCTCTCGGTGTAATTGCATCATACACAAAACTATTTGGTTGAACATCATCAACAAGTATTCCTGAAAGGGGAGAGCAATTGCAATTTATACTCGGTTTGATGGCTGGTTTCAATTTTTCGGAAATTTCAGTAAAGAACTCGTTAAATTTGTTAGAAATCCTGCCTAAATCGAACTCCATTTTACCCTCAACTTCAATACTATCCATTTTTACACAATTTCTATTCTTCCCTAAAATGCTATCAACCACACGCCACTCTTCGCGTACATTACCTTCGGCTTTAGCAAACATATGACCATAAAAGTTGTTACCAGTGTCTTCGATTTCTTTATTGATCGATTTACAGAAGTTGAAGTTATCATAATGTTTCTTGAGTTTTATATTATTTTGATGTTTTTTGCATTTCAAGCTTAATTTTTTCCTTTTCTTAACTTTTTTAAAAAGATTGTTAGTCATCCACGTTTTTATTGTTTTTATAAGATCTTATAAAAATGTGGTCAATACAACTCTTAGAAGAATCAGTTACACGGGTGGGTTCGTTAATCATACTCTTAAGACCATACGAGGCCATAGTAAACAAGTAGCTTTCAGTATCAATGTTAAATTCATTAAGAATATCAATATTGATATCTCCTAGCACAATTAAATTTTTAGCTAAAATGGTATTAAGAATGTTACTTAGTTCATTAATAAACACACGTTTAGTAAAGCTGTGAAGTCGATAAATGCACAACAACGTGTAATCAATATTTTCAAAAGCAAACGATAATTTTAATACATCAGCGCTAGACAGTTTAAGACAAGAACAGTCATACATATACCCATTTTTCACATAAACGGCAACACCTCCAGCGGAATAAGACCAAAAAGGACCAAAATATTATACAAATCTAGTTAATTTTCGTAAATCCAAATTTCACTCAAGACTATTACAAGGGGTAAATTCAACAACGAATCAAGGTGGTCTAAGAAAATCGAAATTTTTTTTCTCAATCTACGTATGTTTTGATGTAAACAACATGTGCAACAACATCAGATGTGAATGAGACATGATCAAAAAGTGCTGATGAAGGCATAACACTCGCAGCATAAGATCACTTCGAATTTCATACTTTGTGTGTGCATTTCAAATATAACACCTTAATGACATGGAAACGAAGAAAAAGTTACTGTGAACTACAACCAACGCGACAAATTCAGTCTAATCTCTCGAATCTTATCTAGGACAACCGCCCCCGGAGTGTAGTGAACGAACATCTTCGACACAAATCATCTGCCTCCCGTCCAGGTTGTGTGCCAAAAGCGAAAACTCTTGAACCTGCGCGAATTAAAAAAAAAATTGTTCTCGAAATGGTACAAGAGTGGTCAAGAAACATGCAGGTTAGATCCAAAAGAACAAATAAATTAACTGAACTACAAGCCTGCTACTGTCTTTCAGTCGATCGCTTTAAAGAGGCTATGCTGAAAGTTTTCGTTGATTGCCGTGATGTATTGCAATCCGAGTTCCTTCCAAGCCGTCAATAAATAATACTTTTTAGGCGTCTTAAAGTGCTCTCGCGATCCATTTTTGAATTAAGCACCACGATGAAGCCATCGTTGTGCAAGAGCTTTTGGCCGAAAATTCAACAGTGGACTTGCCTGATTTGGTCCCGTATTACCCATGTATTATTAAAGATAAAGTTACTACTTCGAACGGTTTTGAGTAAAAACAAAATTCCTCAGCCAGGTGAATGGGGGTGCAGAGGATTTACTCTACCCTAGTCAGCTTCTAAATGTTCGTCCGCTGATAAGAAGTTTTAGCATGATCTTATCACATGATCATTGCGATGGTTTTATATTACAAAGAAGTTCTGAACTGTGGCTTATGAAAATTAAACTAATATTTATTTCTTCCTCTGGTTGGGCAGAAGTTCCCCTGACACACCAAACTTAATTCATTAATTTTAACTCTACCTTAAATACTAATAGTAGTAATTGTTCTCAGCGGTGTCTTCATATTACCGCCGTTGGGCGTGATGGAAAGCGCGAACGTTGGGATATTTTGATGTTGACAATGTTGCGCTGCATGTTGTATTAGTGGATGTTCGGCTACTATTACCTTATTTCATGATTTTTTTAGGGGATGGTTGGCTAATGAAATAGTAGAACCACGTCTTGTAATTGTCGCGTGTTAATTTATACACATCTTCGGTTGTTCTGGCGAAAGAGATGCACATGGTTTACCTTAGATGAACCACGGTCCCTCAAGAGTCCAGCGCTATACGGAGGATAAAAGCAGAAAAAAGGGCAACATCTGTGGCACTGTGGCAAGCCATGTGGGATGACACGGCAAAAGGCAGATGGACCTATAAGCTGATCCCCACGATCGAGGATTGAAGAATCGCAATCTTCGACTAGATATACATAGCTATTCGAATGCCTTCATGAATCATGTTGCTCTGAATATTGTTGACATCTTAGCTCATATTTTCGATAAGAGCATTTATTGCCTGATGGATTAAGGATTATTGAGGTCATACCAGTCTTAAAAAAAGACAAGAGGAAAATACTGAATTACAGGCCAATCTCTCTTCTTCCGGTTTTTTCTAAAATTTTTGAAAAAGTGATTAAGGCTAGAATCATTACATTTCTTGATCGATGCTCTTTCTTTAATGATTGCCAATATGGATTTAGAGTTGGAGTGTGCTCTTTTAAACTTTTGCAAACATGTTTATGATAGCCATAATAGCAAAAAAATGAGTGCAGCGCTTTTCATCGATATTACGAAAGTTTTCGACATAGTTGATCACGAACTTCTTTTGAGTAAGTTAGAAAAGGCTGGTTTTAGAGGCTTTATACTTGACTGGTTCGCATCCTATCTTTAGAATAGGAAACATATTGTAAGGATAGCGGACGTGTTCAGCGAGTACCTGGACATTGGAATAGGTGTTCCCCAAGGTTCCGTCTTTGGCCCTATCTTATTTCTTATTTTTATTAGATTTTATTCAATATTATATTTATATGATATTATTCGATCTTCAACTTGAATCTGAAAGGGAAAAGTTTGCGGTGGAGGATATTAACCATGATTTAGAAGTTTTAGGACATTGGTTTGGCATGCATAAGCTAATCATAAGCGATAAAACTAAACTTATGTTTGTTAACCTACCTTCATTTGACATCAACTCACCGAAATGTACCTTTCATAGCACTGACTGCAAAAATATATATGTTAATCTTGACATGTGTGGCATGAATAGAAATATCGTAACATACGATGCTAGCAATAACTGTTCAATAAAATGTTTCATAATTGGAGATGTATTTACTTTCAAATACTTGGGCTTAAATATTGATAATATGCTGAATGGGGTTGCGCATACATCCTTACTAAAAAGGTATCTCTTGAAAGCTGCGTATGTTTTTTTATCATCTGAAACAATTCTGTTCACGAAAGCTGCTTGAAACATTTTACTATGGTCTGGTCAATTAAAAGTTATAATATGGTCTCGCATGTTGAGATGGCACTAGCCATTGATTTTGATTTAAACTTAAATCAGCAGCTCCTTCATAACGAACGTGCAGAACGGGCAAGAAGACTATTCCTGGCGGCATCGAGTATTCGGGTTTGCGAATCGTGTATACCAGTAGCCTACATGTATCCTTCGAAGATTACACATCCTTTGGTGCAACCATAAAAAAAAAAACAAAAACGGTTGTCGCGTCATCATCATGAAATGGTATTGATCATCGATCTTGGTTTCACCAGGTTTAGTCACGATTTCTTGGCAAATATCGTTGTCCTCAGTGAGGCGGCTTACACCCAGTTAATTTCGACGGAGAATCTTGATCTTCCAATCATTAAAGAGAAAAAAAAGTAGCGAGAGCTGACGGAATATCTAATATTGTGCTCATCAGTAGAGATGTTCACCATCCTGTCCAATAATACACTGAATAATTTATATCATCCAATGCAGTGATGGAAAAAACTTTCGACATCCTATGGTTAGAACGTCTTAATTACAAGCTCAGCTGGATGGGTGTAACCACTGCCAACCTGATTTTCCCCAAAATATTTGGAATTAAAAATGGGTATTAACAAAGGGTACGAAGAATTCGTCGATCCTTTTTAGCATTTACTTCGGTGATCTGATGCGTCTCTTCACCAGTCAATAGCGCGGACGATTTTATCGTGCAAAAATCAGGTTGTCCTTCGGTTACAGCGTGACTTCGAAAAAATTCTGCAGACTTGTGATGACTGGTAGTTGAAAATCAATTTTCAGAAATCAGAATCTATGTTATTCAAAACGCCTTTGTTTAGGACAATTCGGGATATTAAAGAAAAATTGGTTCGGACAGGCGTTCACTGCCGAAACAAAATGTAGTCAAATAGCTCGGTCGTGTCTTGCCCTGGCAAGGTCCCGGAGCACTTTTCGTCTGAAAACATGGCTGTTTCATAGCAACCAACTCGATTCCCGAGCGAAGGTAATTTGCTACATGGACTTGATCAGCCCATGATTGCCTATGGATGCCCCGTGTGGTTCAATAAGAGAGCCAGCTTAAAGGAAAGGGATTTGGGTGTTTGAGAGACAATTGCATAGAACACTCGCATCCAGGTCGATACTTTTTGTCCAGCCATGCTTTCCATCCTTATCTCATATAAGCCGAGTCGATGGACTTTGCTGTTTTCTTCGTCCTGGTTGATTGGTTCATTCTACCTCTCTAAGGAAGGCAATGGAATATAAAACCAGTCAAATATCCCGGCCCTTAATGAAATTGTCCATCACCTTTTCACCATGGCAAATGTTCATCAAGTTTTCATTTAATAAGGGATGATTCAAAGGAAAGGCTAAAGCTCTTTGTATGCATCATCTAAGCGGGCATTTTAAGAAATCATGCATCTAGGAAGTTCGTAATGTAATAGAGCTATAGTTTCTCTGGTTGTATGGTGTTTGACACTGTCGTGCTGAGAAGAAACCCCATTCAACCCCAATTCAACGCCACTTTCAGCTAAAAAAAATTGAGCAACATCGTTATACAAGGTGGCGCAAAATTAATCACCCCATCGGAAAAAATTATAATTTTTGCAAATGGCGTCACACTTCAATCATATTTAACATTTGTGAACTAGACAACTGCAGTATAATAAGCAAGAGCGTGGAATAATTGTGTCGATTTTTTTGGCCAATAATCGGTCGGTGGTGTTAGCGCAGCGTGAATTTCGACGTCGATTTCCTAATCGTGTCGTGCCAACTGTGCAAACATTCCGGTGCTTAGCTACTCGACTCGAACAGACTAGAATCATGCAGGGCGTGACTGTCACCGGACTGGTCGTTCGGCCGAGAATATCGCGGCTGTGGCTGTCGCTGTCGATGAGAACGAATAAACATCAACCAGACGACGGGCCACGCAATTGGGCATCACCAGACGGACCCTACAGCGAATTTTAGTGAAAGACTTACACATGTTCCCGTACAAAGTGGAAACAGTGTATCAGTTAATGCTTGCTGACCGTCAGTCGCGTGCGAATATCTGTCAAGTCATCCTTAATCTAAGCAACTAAAACGACGATTTTGTGTCGAAAATCATTATGAGCGACAAGGAGCATTTCCACTTAAGCGGTTACGTCAATAAGCAAAATCTTCGCTTCTGTAGCACTGAAAACCCGCGTATGATGCACGAAGAGCCCTTACATCCACTCACAGCCAGTGTGTGGTGCGGCGTTCATGCGGGAGGAGTGATTGGGCCGTAATTTTTGAGGACTCCATGGGTAATACGGTCACTGTTACTGGTGACCGCTACAGGGCCATGATAAACCACTTCTCACTGCCGGGATTGGTTGAGCGGGCTTGATGAACATGTGGTTTTAACAAGACGGTGCAACCGCACACGCGGCACGAGCCACAATGTATATTGTAAAGGAGGCGTTCAGTGGTCGGCTAATCTCCCGTTTTGGCGATTTGGCATGGCCAGCAAGATAGCACGATTTAACCATCCCAGACTTCTTTGTTTGAAACTACTTGAGATCGCGGGCTTATGCCAACAGACAATCCCAGCCTTTAAGAGGAATATCCGACAGGAATGCGAACAGTTATCACCGGAAATGTTGCTGAAAGTCAGGGAAAATGCGATAAAACGGGTACACATCTTTATCAACACTGGCGGCAGCCGCTTGACCGATATCATATTTTCCACATAATAAAATGTAAAAGTCCAAGTAAAGATTTCCATCGCTCAAAATTATTTTTTTCTATTTAGAAAGTAAGTAATTCAAAAATGAAATTGAATGATTAATTTTGCGCCACCTTGTAAGGGGTGGGCCATCTAATGGTGTTTTTTTTAATTATAGGTTATTTTGCCACCAACAGGTATTTCCCGCTCGAAATCTTAACAGAAAGTCAGTATCATACTTCCGCGGAACGAAATAAGTCGCTCTAGGCTTGAACAACGTTGGGAAATATTGAAAAATTATTTCCAAAGTGAGTGCTGTGCAGCTCAAACAGTGCGTTTTTTAGAAAGAAGTTTTGGCCAAAATGAAGCGCAACTGCTGTCCGCAAGTTTGTGCAAAAAGTTCGTGAGAGTGGCATGCTAGTGGGTAACACTCATGGTCCCCGTCGTCGTGCGGTGCGCACAGATGAGAATGTGGCTACTGTGGCCGAGAGTGTGAGACTCAATTCACCAACATCAACTCGCCATCGATCTCAACAGCTCAACAATTCTGCACAAAGATCTCGCTTACAAGGTCCAAGGACCTCGGAGAGGCTTTACTATTTTTTGTTTGCTTTTCGGAGGTTTAGACCCAACCCAGTATAGAAATGAGCCTCATCACGATTTTTTCATTAATTTCAAGCAAAATAATGGCATTATGTGAGGGTTGCTGGCTTTAATTTTTGTGTCATGTGAATTTGACACGCTCAGAGTCGATATTTTCAGCTTTCCTTGTCGGACAAATATGTATTAGTTCACTAAAGCTTCGCAAGGAAACCATTTGTGATGACCAAAGGTAGCACGAATTTTCGCTATTAAATTTCGTTCTGTGGGTGTGCATTGATCTACACATAATATTTTACTAGTTTTTACCTATCAAATGTGATCAGAATGGTAATTGAGTGTTGATAATTCAAAAAATGGAGCGAAATGAAAAATGACACCTCTTGTTGAATAACCCTTTAGAATAAGCTTTTCATATTTTCGGTGCCGATTGCGACTTAGTTAGTAGTTAGGCATATCATGGCTTTGCTTTTCCAACATCATCCTTGAACTAACTCGATTACACGCTTCTGCAGCGTTTTTCTTTCTTGTGATATGTCTATGCTCTCATTCTGCAATGTAGTATAGCTTTCTTGCTTCGCCTCGCTGCCGCACTGTGCAGGAGCTTGAGATTGAAGGGAACGTTGTCTCTTTGTGATTTCCTCCATAATCTCAATCGACTTTGCTGTGCCTCAAGTCACTTGCTACTCAAAACTTTGGGAGATTTACAGTGAAGAGAAGGATGGGAATGTCCCTAAATGAACAAGGGGCTTGTTAACCCCGTTATGAATGCCGGGATGTGCGATAGCTGCGACATGTAGCGACACTTCAACGAGTAGCTGAAACTGGTTTCATGTGTTTTCTATCCAAAATCGCATTCCCTAGGACGATTGTGGTGTCGCAGCTGGGCACCGGACTTTGATATTTCTTGACGAAATAGGTGACCTAAACGGACACTCTATATTGTCACCACCGTAAAAACAAAGCTTTCAGCCGCTAAGTCAACGAGCTTCAAAAAAAATATTTATACATGATAAGCATTTGACACATCCTGATTCCAATGAAACGCGTCCTGCACAATAATGTCTCCAAATTGCTTTGATTGAATTCTCAAAAGACGTCCTGGTCCAATAGGAAATGGAATTAATTGGAAACCCAACCTGCTCGCGCACCGACTGTCCCCCGCTAGACCCAAAATCCATCTTCATCGATTCATTTTCTCTCTTCAATCTATCAGTTTTACCATTTGCCAGTGACCATGATAAAGCACCATCTGCCAAGTCCACACTCATTTCCATCGTCCTCGTCCGCAAAAACTATTCGCTAGGTTCGGATGCTTCTCCAAAAATAAATGTGCGGGTGACCGAAATTCCTACGAAACACAAGTTTCACCGGACGGACGGCAAAATTGTTTACTCGTCGACAACGACAACGACGATAACGATGACGAGAGGCAGGACACCAGCACAAACCGAATGGGAACCCGACCGTCAGGACAACAGGAGTGGAAGGCAATAAAATAAGTAGACCGAAAACTAACTAACAAGACAGGAACAAGTGAGCTTTTGTTCGAATCAACATTCTTGGTTAGTAAAATCAATCCTAAAAGTTCATCACCCATCTCCATCGTACCACGTCAGGTCTACCGACCAAACGGTCGGCACGAGAAACTCATCTATAAACTGTTTTCTATGTATAGATCGTGTACCTTGGGGGCAACGGCAAGGCGAATAAATATACGAATGGCTACGTAGAACAAACACTTAAAGAGTGGTTAAGGAAGGAATACGAGAAGGACACAAATAGAATGAATCGGCTTGCGGTTTATTAGAGCCCAAGTCCTGTGTCTGAGTCCTTTGTGATTTCACCGCAAAGAAAGTGGGTAGTCGTACAAAGACGACGTCCAACGGACTATACACGGAACGCCAAACAACTAAGAAGGATGCGAGTCGTCCTTAAATAAATATTTGTGAACGCACTACTGGATACATATGGTGGAGCACATATCGTTAGAGAGATAATAAGGGATTTCTTCGTTTAATTTTTTTTTCTGTTGCCTTGTAACTCTTCTTTCCTTACGGTGAGTCTTCTTCCGCTCATTTTTCGTTTAGCTCGAAGGAAGTTCGAAGAAGCACTCTTCGCAGGGTTTCGCCAACTTTTTATAGACTCAAAGTAAATATCAACATTCCACCTGCGTCAAGGAGTTATGAGGGGATGGTGGTCGTACGAGAATGTATGCTTTAGTTGACTGTGTATGGATAGTTGTATGAGAGCCCATACCTTCTCCCGCTCATATATCTTCAAAGGATGTATCCATGTTTGTTCAATTTTACGAAACTCCTCTGTCAAAAAAAGAGGACAAAGAGCAGACGATGTGAAAAAAGTGGTAAAAGAGGAACATGTTGCCACAGTGAGCATGGAGACTTGTCTCCCTATTTTTGCCCTATTCGTTGGACGCACTTTACCGTGAGTTTTCCGCTCACCTGATTTTCGTTTTCCAATTAAAGTCGTCCTTGCCCAAATCGTTATCATACGGGAGAGGATGTCAACGTTTCATATTTTCACGTTTCGCGGAACATTTTTATTTCATAGATCTTGTAATAAAAAGTCCGACAATCCCTATCTTAGCAGGCTGTGACTCATTTGCTTAAAAAGTCCGAACCATCAACAAACTGCAATTTCGTTTCATTCAAGTGGTGTGTGAATGTGTTTGTCAAATTCAGGATGTGTTAACATATACATGCACTTTGAGGACCTATTCAGTACTTAAGGGGTGTTTCATCCCTTCTACAAATTAGTAATCAATGTGTGGAATTTTTTTTACCTGAAACGGCTCCGGGTTGGCTGACATTGAATTTTATAGGAAAAGGCGAGGTCTTCCATCCCCTTTTTAAATTTTTTTTTTCTGTATGTTGGCACTAATGATTTGATCACTAATGCCGTAATGACATTATAGGATCGCTATGTTTTTGTTGTATTTTGGTATAAAAAATACTCGGAGAGTAAGCGGTTGACGGCATATACCTGGAAGTTCCTGTATAGGGTGAGAAATTCGAAGTTATGGAATTACATATGTGTGTATACACGCTGATCCTAATGAATTTAAATTTTTCAAAACGCTGTACTTTTTAATTTGAAATCGTTTTTATTGGAGAACAAAAAAAACATTTGGAAATAATCATTTTTTCTAGAGTTTATCTAAAATTCTCGATACAATCGTCTTCAGCGCGAATATTGCTTAAGGTCGGTCGGTAGGGTTTTCTTGAACTCATACCCGCTTTGATATTTTTTAGTCCTGTGCACATCTAGGTTAGGTGACTGCAGAGGCTTTTGTGCCGATGAGAAGATGCAAATGGACGTTTTTTTTTTTTTGAACCATTCTTGATTGACGCATGATCTGTGTGAGGCAGAGGGGTGTTGGAACTTTCGCTACCTTGTCTCCTTAAAATTAGTCTCATTTGGGTATTGTATACCTATATATTGTTTCATTGCAAAAGTTCAAATTTTATTAGTTGATTGTATAGTTTGCGTTATTTTCTACAATTGTCTCCCAACGTTTTACAAGCTTGCGGATTCCTTTTTTATAAAAACTGCGTGGTTTTCCTCAAAAAAATGTCGCAAGATAGTTATTGATAGGAGGAACCAAGTTTCTTTCCATTCAAACCGTTTTAACCCTTGTGTTACCAACCGGGTACCCGGGTACCCATCGACGTATATTTTGTTGAATCATTTTTTTCTAAAAAATAATTTGCTAATAATCTCCCGGATCCCCATCATTTGACCGATTCTTCATAGATTTACGCAGATTTATTTTATTTATTTTAACTAAGAAAATGTTCGTTTTGAAAAAAAAAGACTCATATAATCCAACCGGATACCCGGGTACCCGCATACAAAAATTGTGGACTTCGTATAAAATTTGAATATTTTTATGCAAAAAGGGAGTAAATAACTATAAATAAATAAATAATATTCATTTCCAATTATTTATTTAATAAACTCATAATCTTATTCTTTTAAATTTAAATCAATAAAAAAATCGAATTAATTATTACATTCTATACATTTTGTTATTTTCACAGTATGCTCATCGCAGACTGGCTTTTTGCATTCAACGCAACACTTTCTGGTCTTTCTCCGTTTGCGAATAGATGTTTTGTTGCAAATGTCGCACGATCCAACAACAAGTTTCCTGCCAGTGTTGTCACATGGTTGATTATCAACAGTTGATTGAACTGCAATCGGCTTATCATAGTAGCTTTCGATCGCTAGTTTTGTTGAATGGTGTCGTATGATCTGTTGATTCGAAGCTCGCTCTTCAATCAATGGCATAGCCAGTTCTTCAGCAAGCTGGCGCAAAAAAAGTCTCCTTTGGTTCGTTCTCTTTGGTATCATTTTATTATTTTCATGGTAAACAATATAGGCAGCAAGAGAGGAGATGTCGAGGATATTATAGAAAAAAGCGAGTGGCCACCTGCATGTTCGTCGTTGAGTAGTGTATCTCGCGCACATTTGATCCATAGTATCGATGCCGGCTTTGTATTTGTTATAAAACAATATCATTTCTGGTTTTTATGTGCTGCTTCAGACGTCTTATCATCATAGTGCATCGTACTGAGCAAAATCACATAAGAACATATCGTAATTTTTTCATAAAAGCCAAAAGGAGTTAACAGGGGTTCTCTTGTTTTCGAAGCTTTCATTTCTTGAGGAATGTATGGCTTGTTTTTTTTCAAAGTACCAACGATAGTGAGGTTCCACGAAAGAAGACTTTTAGCTAGGCAAAGTCGTGAACAATCTATCCATATCCAGATCCTTTGAAGCCGACTGCAAGTTCTTTGACAACTCTTTCTCCTTGATTGACATCTCAAGTATTACCTATTTTGCCTGTGTAAATAATTCCTTTGGGCGGAAAACCATTATCTGCATCACATATCCACCATACTTGTATGCCATATTTAGCAGGCTTCGTAGGCATATACTGAGTGAACTTCGTTTTCCCTCGGAAAGGAAACAGTTGTTCATCGATAGTCAAATTTTCTGTTGGTTTGTAAATTCCAGCCAAGTTTGAATTTAGCATATTCCAAATATCAGTAATTGGTGCAGCTTTATCATTAGCTGTTCGTGCACGACGTGTGTTCTGATCATCAAATCGTATAAACCTGATCATCGATTGGAATCGTTGTCGTCCCATCGTTGCACGGTACAAAGGGAATGATGCTTTCTTCCACATACAGAGCTGTTCAAATTAATAGGGAAAGGTGTTAGTTGAAGAATTTTCATTTTCCAAAATGTTGTAACCACATAGCAATATATGTACATATACAAGTACTTAACCTTCCTACGGTCCTCAAATTTACTGACGCGGACGGGCTTCGGGTCAAATTTGACCCAGTGTTCTATTTTCATGATTTTATTTTAGATATTTCATATTTTTTTGCTGCGAGGTTTTGTAGTTTAATAATTTAAATATTTAACATTTTATGCTACTTATATTCAGTTCAATATGTACTTTAGAAAAAGTCAAGAAACATCAAATCCCTAAAAAACGTAGTCGTAGAGAAAAAAATATTTCTTTCCCAAAATGGGTCAAAAATGATCCGAGGACCGTAGGAAGGTTAGTAATTGCCGCAGCCATTCTTAATTCAAATTACTACATTTTTTATTTATATTGTATCGCGGTATTTCTTTTTTTTCAAAAATAAATTAAAATTTCTTCGAATTTGGTTGTTCAAAATAATAGGGAAATTCATAGTCAACATAAGTTTTTCTTAACATAAAAACTTAACTTAACAACTAATTGGTTGGGATTATAAGTTAAAACATTTTTAAGTAAAGATTAATGTCTGGAATGCCCACCTTTGTTTTTAGGACAGCATTTATTTGATTAGGCATTGAATCAATTAATTTTTGACATTTACTTACGGGAATATTTTTCCAGTGGGTCTCAATGGCGGTCCATAACTGATTTTTATTTTGAAAAGTTAGTGTGGATGAGGATTTTTTCAGTTCTGCCCACAAATTCTCAATGGCGTTGAGAGCGGGGGACTGAGAGGGCGATTGCAGCACTGACACCTGATGTTTTTGCAACCAAGTACTCACCAATTTCGATGAGTGCTGGGGATCGTTGTCATGTTGAAAGTGCCATTTTAACGGCATATTGTCTTCGGCATACGGTAGCATGACATCCTTTAAGATATCACGATAACTCTCCTTGTTCATAATATCCTTCCTTTATTTGGTAAATGGGTCCAATACCAAACCAAGAAAAGCAGCTCCATACCATGACACTACCGCCCTCATGTTTCACGGTTTTTTAGTAAACCGGCAGTGGAACTCCTTCCCCTGAGGACGTCGAACATTTCTACCGTTGTCAGAACCAAACAAATTTAATTTGTTTCATCACTCCAGAGAATGTTGCGAATTTTTTGATTTTTGATTTTGGTGGGGGCTATACCCCCATTTTACTGTGCTTAATTCAAGCTACATACTTAATTTAACTTACAATCTAGGAAACTAAGAAAGATGGCGATTGAGACGGAGTCGAAACAGTTTTTCGCATTAACATTCCGCAGCATACGGGAGATAGGTTCATTGGAGCCGTAGCAGGTACGAGAGGTGGGTACATGGAAGAGACGTGGATTTCGTGTATTACGAGGGTTAGTGTTAAAAAAGATAGAGTTATAAAGGGACGCGCAGTCGATGTTACCTGAGAGAAGTCGCTGGATGAAAAGGATTCGGATATCCTTCTTCGTTCTTCCAGTGAGTTCAAATTAATAAGTTTTAGGCGGCCTTGATAGGGAGGTAGGATCAGAGGATTGTCCCAGGGTAAGCCGCGAAGAGCAAAACGGAGAAAACGTTGGACACTCTCAATTCTGGAAATGTGTGTAAGGAGACCACACTTGAGACGCGTATTCGAGAATAGGGCGAACAAAGGTTATGTAAAGAGACCGAGTGACGTAGGGATTGGAAAATTCTTTAGATCAGCGTTTCACGAAGCCGAGTGCAGAATTGGCCTTAAGAATTATATCGCTGATATGTGCAAGGAAATTGAGTTCCTGGTCGCATAATACACCAAGATCACGGATCACCTGAACGGTAGAAAGGGGTTGATTATCTAGAAAGTAGAGGCGGGGAGGTGGTTTGTTACATTTGCGGGAGAAAGTAATAGTTTGACACTTGGAAATGTTAAGGTCGAGGCAGTTCTTGGAGCACCAGGTGGAAAAGCCGTTGAGGTCCGATTGAATAAGGGAAGAGTCATGTTGTGAGGAAATGATCTTAAAGAATTTAGCATCGTCGGCATATAGGGAGATGTGGGAATGTTTGATAACCATTTCAATATCGTTAATGCTGAGGATAAAAAGAAGCGGGCCTAAATGACTGCCTTGGGGAACACCGGAGGAAGCAAGGAAGGGGTTAGAGATGGCAGATCTAAAGCGAACGCTGTAGTTGTGATTTTCCAGGTAAGAGGAAATCCACTTTAATAATATAGGCTCAAAGCCAAGAGAAGACAGTTTGAAGAGTATTAATCTGTGTGAAGTTTTATCGAAGGCCTTACTGAAGACAGTTGAGATAACATCGACTTCCTTGCCATTTTCTAAGGCTGAAAGGGTGAAGGAAATGAATTCAATAAGGTTTGTGGTTGTAGACCTGCCGTGCTGTCTGGGGGAGATTAAAGACTTGCATTGAAAACTTAAATTATCATACAAAATACTTTCGAAGATTTTGGGTATATGAGACAGTTTGGCAATGGGACGGTGGTTGTTAATGTCATTCTTCGGACCCTTTTTGTGTATAGGTGTTATAAAGGAGGTTTTCCATATCCGGGAAAATTCACCTTGGGAAAGGGATAGGCTGAAGATTTTTGAGAGAGGTAGAGAAAGGGAGGAGAAACATTTTTTTAAAAATATATGTAGCTGGAAGGCCGTCGGGGCCAGGGGTGAATTCATCGTTAAGTTGCTTTAATCTTTCTTCGAAACATGGCTTTGGTGTGATTTTTGAAACTAAAAGCGAAATCTTTCCTTGCCTTTATATGTATTCCTCTTACTAAGCAGTGGAACTTTTCGAGCAATTCTTCCGGGCAGATGATTCTGTAACAACCTTCTCCGGACAGTAGGAGCACTGACTACATTATCCAGTTCTGCGGCAATTGCCCTTGATGACATAAAGGGGTTCTTTTTTGCTAGTAGCACAATATGGGAGTCATCGGTTTAAGTATTTTTTTTTTTTTCTGCCTCTTGTTTCTTGTGCTGGGGTTCTTGAAAGAGCATTGTAAACAAAATTAATTGACCCTCTGGAGGATAAATAAGGCGAATGCTTCAATTTTTTCCCAACCAAACTATTGTAACTGTATGCAGGGGGTCCTAGCAGTATGAGGGTGAGCGATATCCTGATGGAACAGAACAACTCTTTGACTAACCAGACCTGGCTGTTAATCTAGTTGCTAGTGCCGACTTCGTTCTGCACAGCTGTTGACAGTCGATTTCTAATGTGATTTCCAAGTTATCGAATTCGCAAAGTAGTACTGTGAATTATACGTTTCATATTTTTGGTTTTATTTTCCAACTTTTAAGCAAAATTCCATAATTCCTGTTACTTTTTGAACGAAGCTCGTTCTTTCAAAAACATCTGTCGTGCCAACTATGAAGGAAATCTAGGTTGCCAAGTCCATATTATATAGCAAGTCTATGCGTTCAGTCTTACGACAATGTGCATATAATTTTAAAAGGTCAGATATTGAGACTACAATAGCATAACCGTTATCGAAAGCCCCCGTCGAGCAGTTAACCACGTTTTCGAAGCAGACACACTGCATTGCGATGGGCATCTACATACGTTCTTATTACGCACGTAGGTCGCATAAAAATTACAATTTGAACCCCGGTCAACGCCATGAACCTGAACACTTAACATGTAAAACTACTTAAGAAATTCTCAAGAATTTCCTTTCCATTCCAACGAAGGGGTTGCTACGTTCCTGGGACTCACAACTTTCGACCTTCAACTCGTCTTCGCCTTTAACTGACCAAAGAATCTATCCTTTTGCGGCATGACATTTGTTCACGTCCACGGGTGAAATCCTTTTGACCGTAGCTTGCCTCTATAACACTGAAAGTGATTGGCACATTAATTCATAAAAAAAACGTATTCGAAGGGCCAGGGACATACTCGATTTATTACCATCCGACAGCGAGTGATTTAAGGCATATTCAATTTCAGTAACCCTTCCGGTCAATGTAATCGAGTTGATGCGATTGCCAGTTCTCTAATAATTTCCCAATTCCATTCGAATTTGGAAAAAAAGTATCAAATTTCCAAGTCGAAAATCGTAAAGTGTTAATTGAAACTACTTAACATACCATACGCATGCCGTACGATTCGTCCTGTTCGTCTCCCCACAGAACCAAAGCACTCATATAATTCATGGCAAGTTTAACAAGATTCCTTCCATGTGTGTGATGCTTCTCCAATAAAATAGCTCATGTCCCAGAAGTGACCCGTAACATAAAAAGAGAAGAATGAGGGAATAAAAAAAAAGCAACACAGTCGCATTTATCTCCATTTGACCCTCTTCAAAGTCCTTTTTTACGTTCGGTCTTCATTCGATATTCATTCCCCCACAGGCTGCCACAACATCCGTGGGGCTACCAATGGTCCTTTGTCCTTTTTTCTTCCCTCACATTCTGGTTTGTGTTTTTTTTTATTTTATTTCTCTGCCGTTCCTTTAAATTCTAAGCCATGTAAATACCCTGTCATGTTGGGTCGTAGTACTATACCTTGTATGACGTGTTTTTTTTTTTTACTCTTTGCATTTCGTCCTTCTGTTGAGATATAGACAAATCCATGCATGTGTAACGAGGATTGCAAATGTAATACATACTCGCACATGTCCATAGTCGCTGACACATACAATCATGAGAATGTTGTACAGGAAGGACGGCCGAAAAGGAAATTCAAATACACTCCTCTGCCGACAGGCGATGGACTAGCCAACCAACCACCTTTAACTACACGCTGGGCAATGGCGAACGGAATACCCCATAAGTGTTAAGTTGACTGTATTTGAATTTTAGTGACCGAGCAAGGGTCGGTCTTTGGGTTTCTTTTTATGGATATGCTTTTTTCTCTTTGAGTCCTTTTTTTCGCTCTTGTTGGTACTACTGCTGTTGGGCTTGTGTGGATTGCCGGACTGCTCTGGGTTTTTTGCTCCATTCCTGGATATTTACTTTTGAATCTTACTGAATTCTAATCTGTATTTTGGATGTCCTCCCGTATACAAGAGGTACATTTTGTTCTACCTCTTCGATCTAGTATAATAAGTACTATTGGCACCATAGGGTTCGCCCCAACCCTTTGACTTTTTCGAACCAGACACGAAGCATCATATTAATATTCGGACGGAACGCCGAAATTTCATCGCTGTGGCCCAACGGCGAGGTCCGCTGTTATCGTATACCTAACTGATTGCCAGCGAGTCCACGAGACAGACAGATTAACGTTTCACTGCTTCTGGCACGTGTCAAAAAAGTCACTATACATCGGGGGCACACTTTTCGTCGAATACTTGAATACTTAGGATTGAAGCCAATGTATTCATCGGTAAGGGTTTGAGTGGCCCCGTCAGCACAGAATCCAATGAAGTGTACAAGCCTCAGCATCGTGTAATATAGGCTCCTGCAACACTGTCAAGGCCTGTACCCTGAACAAAGAGAAACGAGAACACTGCTGAGGTTCGGACAATTTGTAGGACAAAAGGCTAGAAGGTCAACCAGCTGATGCGGTGACTTCTACAGATAAGGCTTTTCGAGGCATCAGTGTGAAATGCGCTTCCTCAGCCTTCAAATTGAAAAGGAAATACTTCTCAAGAGTTGTAAAATGCTATCGGACCGCATTATAAACTCTACGCCAGCGCTATTGAAATTTGAATAATTCCGATTCATAGCAACATCGCCCAGGGGGTAGGATAACTATACTATGGAAATTCAGTGCCAATGCAGCCTGTCGCAAATCAGTCCCGTATACTAGTTAAAAATCGCTTTAGTTATATTTGAAGGCGTGGTGGCGAAGGTAAGGTGATCGACGTTTTTCGACGAGAGTTTTTTTGAACCCAGTCGCCAGTCCCACTCCTACTGTCAATGGCGTGGGGTATACAACGTAGTAGCCTGGCTGGCGGAGCATGTAATAGTCTTTTTAACCTTACGTTGTCGAAAGCTTTTTTCAAGTTAATCAGAAGTGCACCCCATTGGGTCTTGCTTTTGTTGGAATGGTTTTTTTGTCAACAAAAACCACTTCGTCCACAAAAATGTTGTTGCTATTGCACTAATGGAATTTGTGGTTAAATTTTCTTTGAAAATGCTAATGAAAGAGTTGTGCCTTTGATTGGAGAGCGCTATAAACAAATGATTGAATATTGTGGCCTCAACTTGAACAATAGATACATATAACTTCTATTGTCAATAGTATGAAGCTGCCAATCAGGCAACACTTCGAAATATTGAATTATTGCGGTCTAAATTTCTAGCATCTAGATATGCGATCACTTATGTGAAAAACAAATCGTACATAACGTAAGTGAATGAGAGAAGCTTGGCTCTGGCTCTCCGTGAGCTATAATGTCATCTAAGAAGAAGATATAGGCATAGAAGATAAGAATAGGGGGTGGTCGTGGTGCCATGATTATCATCACCGACTGTTGAGCCGAAGGTCTGTAGTTCAAATCCGTCCATAGTCAAGAACAATTCCTATACGGACAAACTGTGCAACAACATCAGTTGTGATGATCAAAAAGGGCTAACGAAGGCATAACACTCGCAGCATAAGATCATTTCAAAAATTCATACTCCAATATAACGCCTTAATGACATGGAAAACAACAAAGTTACTGTGAACTACAACTAACGCAAATTCAGTCGAATCTCTCAATTCCTATCTAGGACAACCACCTCCGGAGAGTAGTGATCGAACATCTTCGACAAAACCATCTGCACCCCGTCCATGCTGTGTCCATAAGAGCGTACATTCTTGAACCTAAACGAATTATAAAAAAAAATATGTGCGATCATAGACTACTCTTCTTAGGATTTTTTAAAAGTAGACTCTATGTGGATAAGCCTCAATTGTACATCCGAAAAACAACATGAGCGAGTTCTTAAAAGTGTTTGCTTATGATGGACATATGGTTTATTTCTCATTTCAAAACCAGTAAAAAAATATAAATGTTTGATAGACCCTTCAAAATGATGACAGCATTTCACTGGTTCCGGAAAACAACTAGCATCGTTCGTTATATTTTTTTTGTCATTTTGATCTCACTCTTTAAATGTTTCTAACTTTTTGTACAACTAACAAAATGTACAACAAATATAAGCAAGTTCGACTGGAGTTCATTTTTATCATAAGAAATTGACCTTCGTTCGATATTTATCGCGACTTATCGATATTTCTGATTATTTCCCTTGGTCAATGTAGACTTAATTTAGTTGTGTTAATCTCTAGGACACATAGACTAAAAATGTTGAGTATAAAGTGATGCACACCATGCTCACTTAATCTGTTCTTAGTTTTCCTATTACAGTACTCATATTTCAAGAATGGAATCGATACAGAAATGACTTTTGGCTTGCTCTGAGGGTCTAATTTCTATATCTGGCTCCATTGTAAAACTGATAGAGCTTGATTCACTAGGTGACGAAAAAGGTGTTTAGAATGATCTTATCCGATCGAAACAGCTGATCCTTCTCTTTAAATGGTTAATTGCTATTTTATTGCTATTTTATTGTTAATTGTTTGTTCAATGTCATAAGTTTTTAGTTTGACCTTTGTTTTCAAACCATAATCACTTCAAACATATTTTTGTCTTTCAAAGAAGTACAAATGTAATGTAGGATTTAAATAATTCTGCCATGCTTAGAATATGTGTAACTGTGTACCGTAATGGAAAAATCAAAAACATTTTTAATGTTTTGTTAACATATGACCACAACTGTCAGTAAATGGTACCATTAATCAATGTTGTCATAGAATTTTTATAAAGAGTGCCCAGTGGAAAATTTTCGAGTTTGAAATAAATTAAATAAAAAGCTGAAAATTGTAGGTAATAATTTATTTTGGGAAAAGAAGAATATCTTCTAACGCCGGGCATTTCTGGGCACTCTTGCAGACGGACCCTCGCATTTGCAATGACGCATGAACAAAGAGCTCGGCTGTTTCGCAGAGAATATTCTCTTGCAGGGCCTGAGTTGTTCGAGGATTGTTATTGTAAGCCCTTGACTTGAGAATCAAGTGTGGGGTCCGGAGAGGGAGGTGACCAGGGTATGTCTACATACTTGCTGATCAATTTGTTCTGGAGCTTCTCCATCAAGATCCTAGCCGAGTGGTGTAGCACCGTCTTGCTGACATAGCGTTCTGTTGTTGTGCCCGGGGAACAGTTGGAGTGCGGCAACAGAAACTCATCCATCATTCAGCCATACTATTCAGTAGTTTGTTAAAAACATAAGGACCAATTAACCCTCAGGGATAAATGGCACATCATACCGTCGTTTTAGGGCAATGTAAACGTTTTTGATGTCGTTCTCCAGGGTTGTTTGGGCACCATAATGCAAGTTCTGTTTATTTACGCAGCCGTCGGTATGAAAATGTGCTTCATTAATAAACAATATGTTGACAACCGTTCATATTGTTCATATTCCCGTAGAGGCCGCAATCTTTCTTATGGATTTACGCGGATTTCGCATAATTTCGTGTCGAATTTGAGCGACATGTTCCGGCGTCGCTACTGATGTTGATGGTCCCGGAGGAGTTCTGTTCGCCATTGTCCCTTCTTATCTAAACCTTTGCGCCCATGACCAGATAAGTTGCTTGATCGGACCATTACTCAGTCTGCGCAAATTGTAATGTGTACAAAAATTGCGACCATCACGAACCAACGATTCACTCGTTTTCAAATATTGCTCAACCGCGAATGCGCCATGTACTCCCAATAAAAATGCAAAAAATGCGCATCGAACGATGCCTCCCTGTACCCGCTGGTTTTCGAACATTCGAAATTTAAAGTTGAAAATTTCTGGCTGGACATCCTTTTTTTAGGGATTTCTTATTTTTATCATTTTGAGTTTAACAAAAAAAACATTTCAAGCAAATTTGATTAAAATTGGACAAACCAATTAACTTAAATCAAAACTATCTAATTCGATAATGACTAAGTAATTAATACTTTATCTGACCACTGCTAGCCTTGATTACAGCTTGAATTCTACATGGCCATGACATAAGGGTGGTCCGATAAGTACTTAGCCTCACCGCCAGATGGCGCCAGTATCGCAAGAGCAACTTACTATCGTGTAGTACATTCTAGTAGACGGCTACTGTCGAGATTTCAGCCGGATCGGACTCGTAGTTTTGTTTTGACCGCGTGTGGAAGCGGGAGTGTCCGCGGATTTTAGAAAAATGGAAAAAGAGCAATATCGGTCGGTGATTCGATTCTTGTTTTTGGAAGGGAAATCGCACAGCGAAATCAAAAGCGTTTGGATGCGATGTACGGTGACTCTTCTTCTTCGATGGCGACCATCAAAAATTGGTTTAACGAGTTTCAACGTGGTCGCACGTCGGTTTTTGATGAGCCACGTCCAGGTGCCCCGAAAACGGCTACCACGTTATCCTCCGTCAAAAATCCACGATCTCGTATTGGCAAACCGCCGATTGAAGGTGCAGTGAAGGAACAGTCGAAACAGTGGACTTCACCCGGCGAACGTGCTCCGAAGAAGGCGAAGACTGTCCCATCGGCCGGATAAGTGATGGCCACCGTTTTCTGGGATTCACAAGGTGTGATCCACATCGACTACCTGGAGAAGGGCAAAACGGTCACAGGGCTGTACTATGCCAAATTGTTGGGCCGATTCGACGCCGAATTGAAGATAAGAAGATAAGACGGCCCCACTTGGAGAAGAAAAAAGTGCTCTTCCACCATGATAACGCACAGGCTCACACCTCCGCCCTCGCCACAGCCAAATTGGTTGAATTGAGTTACGAACTGCTTCCTCATCCACCGTAATCTCCAGATTTGGCCCCGTGCGACTTGTTTTTGTTTCCAAACTTAAAAAAGTCACTCGCCGGGCAGAAATTTCAGTCGAATTAGGAGGTCATCGCCGCCACGGAGGCCTACTTCGCAGACCTTGAGAAAAGGTATTTTTCAGACCGGTTAAAGAAGTTGGAGCATCGCTGGGTCAAGTGTATCGAGCTAAAAGGAGACTATATTGAAAAATAAATCGCCATTTCTCCAAAATTTTTGTTTTTCTTTTGTAGGCTAAGTACTTATCGGACCACCCTCGTATTTTGATTTTAAGTAGCAAAATTAATGGTCAACACAGTCAGAGGCTTTGGAATAGCCAATAAGAACCATAATTCCATACCTTCGTTTGAGTCCAGTGTTATAAGCCCATCTTTAGTTACTAACCTAAAAAAATATTCTCTTTCGCGGATCTATTGTTTAGTTAGGATTAGGGTTTGGGCTTAAGTGTTAACAATTAGACTGACTCAAGGAAGTTATCGCCTTGAAACAGCCAACTTTGTTCAAAAGGTGAGGAATCGTGTTCCATCAGAACAACGCCAGGCCATACATATGGATAGTGACTCGGCAGAAGCTCCGGGAGCTTGTTTTGCTTAAGTGTCTTTGGAAGTCAAGGTACATTGATGTCATAGAATTCATTTATTAATTTATTTTCTTGTCTAAGTCAGGTGTAAAATAAGCACTTACCTATTTTGGTGATTTCCTTGGATTAGCTCAAAGCATTCCTTCTAAAATTCGGTCTTTCCTTTTGATCGTCTATTAGCTTAACCGGTGCCAGTTTTCCTGGCGCAAATTCCATACATATTTTTTCCTTTAGAATAAAGGGGCTGAGAGTCAAGGGATTTTGTAAATCGTGACATAGGTCATAATTTTATATTAAACTCCTTTGCCTTGCTATATACAGAAAAAATTAATTATTATAATATAAAAGGAAATACATACATCAATATTCCTGAGTCCTCCTTAATTTTTACTGGGGAGGGACACGCGTTACTCACTGGTTGGCGGCCAATCTAAGCGTCATTTTCTGAATTTATTTTGTCCAAGTCCGATTGGCTTATGGAACTTTTGTGCTTAGACATAATTGTTATTTTCTTAAAACTGTTACCTTTTGCGTCAGAAAACACATAACTTTCCATAAGCTCCTTCTCCTAAACCAAAAAGCAAAACAAAAACAAAATCAAATAAGCAACAAATACAAATATATTCGTGGAAGCAATCGAAAGTAAAATACGGCCAGCATGTCAATGCCGCCCAGTGATGAAACCGGCCATGTATCCGGGGAAATCCAAGTGGTTATTCAAACGACAAACGAAGCCAAGCCCGAGGAAGCAAATAAAAAGAAGTCGCAACGCAACAAAAAAGAGAGAAACAAAAAACGCAGATCTTCATCGCACTCGTCCTCGTATATTACTATCTGAAAATGGGGTGGCAAATGCTGCCCATGGGACCTGCTTGATGGATACAAACCACATGCTTTTATTATCCCTTAAATTGTAGATACAAAAAGGATCGCCAGTGCTGATGCTAGCACCATTAACAAGGCCATGAACTGAAATTACTTTTTAAAGATACACAATTTTTTGTTCCGTCTTTCTCTCCCGTCTCTCTTCCGTATTTGTGATGGCCTGTGGGACATCTGACAAATGAGAGATCAATGAAAACAAAGGACGTGTGAGGATGATATCACTAGATTCGATTTCGTGCATTCTTCTCTGCACGAATTGAATGTGCTGCATTTCTAAACGTAACGCCTAAGCATCACCAAACCAACTGGATTAGGTTGATGATTCAATGCGTGTACGAGGGTTAGAGGGAAACCAAAAAATCACGGATAATACAGGATAACGCGGACAGATATCTGGTATCTGGAGCACTAGTAAATAAATCAAATTCCAAACAATTCCCAAAGTTACATTTGACTTTGCCGAGGACATGCTTTGACATTCGCATAGAAAAAAAGGGTGAAACGGTTACTACTTCCCTTCCATTCATAACCCCAGGTTTCTACCCTGTCAGGCCATTATCCTTCGTCGCCGTTAAAAAATTAAACAAAACAAAAAAATTCGAAATTTTCGATTCTCAAATCGATTCAATTCGATCAATATTTTACCTTTCGTTGCTCTCAGTCGCAGTGTATGCGGGACAAGGACGTGTATTTATTGATACCATTCCATGGGTGTATGCGTGTGGAAGGGCATGTTTTGCGGACGGGAATCCTGCTGTCATGCAGCACACATAATTCGAATGTTTACTTATCCAACTGTGATGCACTTTAAATTATGCCGCACGGTATGGTGTGATGGTGTGTTGTGTGTGCAGGGAGCAGCGTGGCGCGATGACCTTAAATAAATTTGCGTGAAATTTCTTTCGGATGGATTTTATTACGGTTCACATGTGTCTGCTGTTATTCATAGATACGTTTTTTTATGCCGTCAAAGACCGAGGTCGTGCAGATTAATACGGAGGCGGTGCGAAAGCATTGAATGTGTCAACGGTAATTTAAATCCTTTTGGTAAGTGGATTGACGGTCTTAGTATTTGCAGGTAACTTTGATTGAAACTAGTTTCACGCATTAGTGTGATGAAAGTATTGGAATCGATGCTGATCGGCGTCTTGTCTTTGATGTCTTCATGTTTTTTGATTAAAAGATATCTTTATGCTGCTGACACGAAATTAATAAAAGAAAAATAGTTTATCTTAAAAAAAGTCCAAACAAATAAGGAATTTTTTTATTAAACGTCTTAGCTTTCAAATTGGTAGAAAATGTGTTTGGGGTATGACAGAAACCCTTATTGCGAATTAAAGTACGTGGTAATCCAATTTGTAGTACCGAAAGTAAATTTAAATAAAACACATTTATGATTCTTGGAATAGAATGCCATTCAAGTATCCTTCAGAGGAGTTCTTGCGGGGCTCGATTCTTAAAAGACAATTTTAGATTAAATTTTGACACATTTTGCACATCAACTCGGCCATAACTTGCAACGTATTATTTTTCAAAACTCCGAGAGCTTTAGAGCTAGAGCTAAGAGCTAGAGAATGATTTTTTACATAGCTTCACACAAATAAATTTAACGGCAGCAAATCTATCGAGATTGGTGGCTACGATTCTTGATGTGTGAGATGTACCTACTCCTAACATCGTCTTGTTGAAATCACTTGAGTTAGATCGGGGGTCGAACTTTTCGACTTTTCTTCAAAAGAAAAGAAAGAAACGACGGAGTTCAACTTGCTCTTTAGAGTGCTTGTTATTAACTGCTGGAATTGCTGACCTAGCACAGTGACGGGCAAGAGGTTATTCACTGGTCGATTTCTAAGTATCAGCGGTGACGATGCATCCGGCCTAATTCTTGGTATTGACGACGACGAGATATCCGGTATGTTTCGTGGAATTGTTGTGTGGGAATATTGTTCTAGATCAGCCGCTGGGTTGGAAGTAAACCGTGTCTCCATATCTTGGATTTGAGCCGAAAAACTGGCTTTTGTCAGTACCCTACACCTCGTCTAGGTCCATCCTTACATTGCCTCCCCATCTACGATGCGGCCTTCCTGGTTTTTATTTTCCTTTGAACTTTCATTACTATTTTGCCTGTTTGTCCATCGTCCATCCGTTCTACGTGTCTTGCCCATCTTAGTTTTCGTGATTTAATTACTCGTGTTCTTGATTGTGTAGTTTTCCCCATTCGCTTATTTTTTTATCCGGTTTTGCACCGTAGAATCTTACGTTTTGCACGTAAGAAGTCGCGCCAACTGCTTAACTCAAAATACAGTCAAGAAAGTAGCTCTCAAGCCGAGAAACGAGATCGACCATAAGGACTACCGTGTAATTTCATACAATTTTCAAATTTCTTGTACTTGCTAACTTTGCGACCTTGGGCAGCTATGTTACCATGGAGGAACCACACAAGATTTGACTTTATTGGCTAGAACTGAAGTCGCGCCAACTGCTTAACTCAAAATACAGTCAAGAAAGTAGCTCTCAAGCCGAGAAACGGGATCGACCACAAGCACTAATGTGAAATTTCATACTATTATCAAATTTCTTGTACTTGTTAACTTTGCGACCTCGGGCAGCTATGTTACCATGGAGGAACGACACAAGATTTGACTTTATAGGCTAGAACTGAAGTCGCGCCAACTGCTTAACTCAAAATACAGTCAAGAAAGTAGCTCTCAAGCCGAGAAACGGGATCGACCACAAGCACTAATGTGAAATTTCATACAATTATCAAATTTCTTGTACTTGCTAACTTTGCGACCTCGGGCAGCTATGTTACCATGGAGGAACCACACAAGATTTGACTTTATAGGCTAGAACTGAAGTCGCGCGAACTGCTTAACTCAAAATACAGTCAAGAAAGTAGCTCTCAAGCCGAGAAACGGGATCGACCACAAGCACTAATGTGAAATTTCATACAATTATCAAATTTCTTGTACATGCTAACTTTGGGACCTCGGGCAGCTATGTTACCATGGAGGAACCACACAAGATTTGACTTTATAGGCTAGAACTGAAGTCCCGCCAACTGCTTAACTCAAAATACAGTCAAGAAAGTAGCTCTCAAGCCGAGAAACGGGATCGACCACAAGCACTAATGTGAAATTTCATACAATTATCAAATTTCTTGTACTTGCTAACTTTGCGACCTCGGGCAGCTATGTTACCATGGAGGAACCACACAAGATTTGACTTTATAGGCTAGAACTGAAGTCCCGCCAACTGCTTAACTCAAAATACAGTCAAGAAAGTAGCTCCCAAGCCGAGAAACGGGATCGACCACAAGCACTAATGTGAAATTTCATACAATTATCAAATTTCTTGTACTTGCTAACTTTGCGACCTCGGGCAGCTTACGTTCTTAGCCAGCGACCAAGTTCCGCATCGGTAAAGTGATGGCTATAAAGATGGGAATCGACCAGGTTACATCTCCTCATTTCCTAAGAAGTAGGCGACGAATTTTTTCATCAACGAATATGCCGAGTGAAGAATAAGTCTGATGTTCAAGCAAACAACCGACGTACATATGTTCCACGCATTCTATGGTCAGCTGGCTTACATTTTTGAGTAAGTTTAACTTTATAAGTGTACCAACACACAAGCGTCGACCCTGACCTGGCAGCTGCAGACTCAGAGTTCGATTGCCCAATGTCAGAAAGCTACAACCCCCAACAAAATGGAGGATATACATTGGGCGACTGCACGCAGCGGATTTAGCCAGGGACTACAGAGAGCGGTTAGGAGAAAGATTCTCCCATATGCCTTAAGCCCACACAAGCGCAAATAACATGGGTTTGCGTTACTGCACTGTGATCTAGGAAGTAATCGATACTAGCCTAGGCTATCGACCACCCCCAACCAGAAGCGAACAAAGAATGAAGCATTTCAGAAGGCGCTTCAAAACAGCGTGGGAGAAGTACAGAGCCAGAAGAAGGGAGAAAAAGAAGCTACTTTGAAAAAAGAAAAGAGCATTCGCTGCCTCCCAGTTCAAGGATATCAAAAAGGCCCGGGATAGACAGAAGGTTAGAGCCTTTTCACAAAAAGCCAAAGTCCTTGCTTTCGGTTTTAGTACGGGCGCTTAGGCTCTTCGAAATTGTGAGGGTAATCTTGTCACCGATTCGCAGGAAATAGTGAATGTGTTTAAGCAGCACTTCTAACAGCTGTTTAGCGGGCTTGACCAAGAGAGAGTGATAGGGTCAGAAGAAATCCCAGTGTCAGTCGAAGAACTAGTCCCCCCACCCAGTTTAGAAGAATTTAGCTCAACTATACAAAAGCTGCTGGCCCAGATGGTCTTCAGGGTGACCTCTTTAACCGGCGGTAATGTTCTGGTAGGGATAATGTACCAGATCATCTGTAAAATTTGGGAGGATGAAAGCATGCCTGACATCTGCCACACCAGCTCTATCTGCCCCATATTCAATGGCGCATTCATCGTCAAGAGCTCTACAGGCCAATGGCCGATGTGTCATGCCATACTGAAAGACTCGCGATGCACTGTACAGTTTGGACCCTATACCTACGAACCTTTCTAAACGTGCTCTGGATTTCCGCAAGAACCCGCACTGTCGTGTGATTTTTTTAAATTACATAGTTCTTGAAAGGATAGTATAGTATGGAGGGCAATATCTTCTTCAAGAGCGTCCAACTGCTGGGATACGCGAACGATATTGCAAGTTCCCAGCGCGCAATAGTAGAGACATTCACGGCAACTGAAGAGGCAGGCCTCGTTGGTTTAAAAGTAAATGAGGATAAAACAACTGTCAAATGGATGCTTCATTTTCTGCAGAGCATGACAAAGCAAATAATTATGCCGAAGCGTAAATTAGACGAAGATGTCACTAACCCTTTAAGGAAATTCGTAACGAAGAGAAAAGATACCATCACAGTTTGACTTTGTTTTTCTTCACTAAGTTATGCAGAGCATAATCGTAAATTATGACGGATGTTGTGCTCATACTCTGTGATTCCAGGGTTTTGAGGCTGCTGCAGCGTTTGAAAGTGTGACGTACGGATTTTCTAACAGAGAATCTATCAAATTTGTTGTGTGCTGTCCCATAATGTATTGCAAATCACCATTGAGGGTTATACGGTCTGAAAGTCATAAAAATGTAAATTTCATTTCTCGAATCAACCGGTTCGATTAGTAAAAAGCCGATACCGGTATGTGGTGGAAAGGTAATGTCTGCTGAAAATATCGCTGTTGTGGTCGAAAGTATATGGGAGAACCCAAGACAGTCAATTTGATCTTGCCTGGGTTCACATGATCTTGGCTTTTTAACGACTTCAACGACGAATTTTGCTTTGGACTCTATCTGCATAAAATGCAACTGACCATAGACAACACCGTACATTCGCTGATTTGGCTCTGGAGTAGTTGGAAGTTGACCAAATGTTATTTTTAACAAATTTTTAGATGAATGGGGGTGTGGACAAACAAAATTATCAAATCCGGGACGATGTCGATGCGCACCAATGTAATAGGACGAGAGTGATTGTTTTCTTTGTAATACTACCATAACCGGAAAAGGGAAGCGACACAAGCTACTTCTAATAGCCTATTCTGAATGATGTACCCCCGATATACGGGTCCACTAGAGCGACGCCAAGTGCCACCTCCTCGCATGACATGAGCTTGAATCCATTGACATTTGCCTTCGCCGTGATGATGGTTGACCAGGTGAAAAAAAATTGGTGTCAATTCGTATCAGATCCAGCTTCCATGGTTTTACAAAATTCCATGACCTTAGGGCGTTTTCGTACTGTTAAGAAATCAGTCCCAAGAGCTCAGGTAATTTTTAAGTGTTTGAAATGTTTTTATCGAGCTGTTCCTGAAATTTTTAAATTTTGAGCTTTTGCGGCTGTCCAGCCCATTCCTTGTCTTCTTAGTCACCAAATCAGTACTTTTAAAAGTTTGCGAATCACCATTTGCTTAGCTAGAGCATTGCCGTCATAAGCTTCTACTAAAATACGAGGACTTCTCACTGACTCATATCAATGAAGTAAGGTGTGATTTGACTGTTGTTTCGTTTTTTAATGGTTTGTTTTGATAACCAACATATGACCTGTGACATAAGCGAAAACTAGTCATATTCAAATAGTATTGCCATTTTACAATAAAAAAAAACATGTGTACAACAGTATTTGTAAATCGGTAAATTAGCCGGCTAGCTCGCGCGATTTGCTATTTTAGACTACTTTTGCTCAGTATGGATCTCTCAAAACGTTATCAGTGACAACATCTTTTTTTTTTTTTTTTGTTTATTTTCATTTTTTTAAAGCTAACAAAAATTCATTTAAAATAAATACAATATTCAAGATAACAGCTTCAAAAATTTGAATAAATAGATAGCCATTCTATAGTCATTGAAAATGGCTAGTGGCGAATGACTCTTCCACAATCATAACTAACAATCAGAATATGTGTGGGGTATACGTAAATAAATGAAAAGAAAGAGAGTATAAAATAAAAAAAGTAAATAAAGTTCCATAAATTGCCCAGAACATAATAGAGAAAAAAAAAACAATAATAGAGAAACATAAGTTAAATGCAAGCAATGAGACTACAATTAAGAACTATAATAAATAGATTTTCTAAATTAAAGTAAGAAACAATTGTTTGACCATTGAATTATCCATTGAAAAAAGCCAGTGTTTTACTTTGCTGCAAAAGAGGTTACGCACTCTTAAAATTCGAATATCATATGGCAATTGATTGAAGAGTTTTGGTGCTGACACAGTGAAAAAATTCGCATAGTGAGATTTATTTGAAGATGGCACATCTACAATATTTCTATTATTAACACGTAAACTATATATTGCTGAGCTTCTCAGCATATAACCGCTGCGCAAAAAGAACACTTTGAGAACTTTATAAACATAAAGATGTCTTAAAGGCAGAATACGAAGATGATGAAATAGTGGCCAGCTTGTTGTTAGTCTACTTTTTTTGCAGATAATCCTAATAATATGCTTTTGAGCTAGACAAAGAGGCTCAAGAGTATTGTAGTAAGTTCCACCCCAGCTTGATAAACCATATTGTAATTTGGAATTTACAAGTCCATGGTAAAATTTCAATAAAAGTTTTGTCGAGCAATATGGTTTTAACATGAATATATTGCGATTTACAGAGACCATATACCTTTTCAAATCTGCAATATGTGCTTTCCAAGATAGGTTCTTATCTATTAAAACACCAAGATACTTAAAACTACTGTTCAAAGTAATCTTTAAAAAATGGCAAGAATTGCTTAATCAATTTAAATAAAAATATTATACAATTTTTAAAGTTTTTTGTTTTTTTTTGTAACATTTTAAAAACCAAACACTTAAAAAATCATACCTAAATTGACTTTAACGTAAGTAAGGTTGTTGAGAAAATTTGAGAGTACTTTTGTCCTCATATAGGGAATACTTTTATCAGTATTTGTAAGGATAATTTTTCTTTTTCAAATAAATTGTGAAAAACACGAGATGGATACGTGCAGCGGGAAACTGGGCTTTTTCCACCAGAAAAAAAGCCAAAAGAAGTTATTGATAATGATGGACTTGCCGCAACTGTTGAAGAATATCCAGGTACAAATGTTTATAGCTTTTCTGGAATGCCCAACCATGCTGAAACCTTAGACCCTCACCTTTCGCCCATCGGAAAGGAATACAAGTTAGAAGTATTGGTGCCCCGCGTTTGATACTAGTGGACGCATGACGACTTTTGACTGATGTGCATCATTTCCTGCATCACTTTCTCCCAAGAAATTTGCCAAGGCACAGCTACACCCTAAAAATGCAATGGTGACAGCATGGTACGAGGGTGGTCCAATAAGTACTTAGCCTACAAAAGAAAAACAAAAATTTTGGAGAAAGGGCGATTTATTTTTCAATATAGTCTCCTTTTAGCTCGATACACTTGACCCAGCGATGCTCGAACTTCTTTAACCCGTCTGGAAAATATTTTTTCTCTAGGTCTGCAAAGTAGGCCTCCGTGGCGGCGATGACCTCCTCATTCGACTGAAATTTCTGCCCGGCGAGTGACTTTTTTAAGTTTGGAAACAAAAACAAGTCGCACGGGGCCAAATCTGGAGATTACGGTGGATGAGGCAGCAGTTCGTAACCCAATTCGACCGATTTGGCCGTGGTGAGGGCGGAGGTGTGAGCCGGTGCGTTATTATGGTGGAAGAGCACTTTTTTCTTTGCCAAGTGGGGCCGTTTTATCTTCAATTTGGCATCGAATCGGCCCAATAATTTTGCATAGTACAGCCCTGTGACCGTTTTGCCCTTTTCCAGGTAGTCGATGTGGATCACACCTTGTGAATCCCAGAAATCGGGCCATTACCTTTTGGGCCGAAGGGACAGTCTTCGCCTTCTTCCGACCACGTTCGCCGGGTGAAGTCCACCATTTCGACTGTTCCTTGGTCTCTGGTGTGTACCAGTGGATCCATGTTTCGTCGACTGTCACGAAACGACGCAGAAACTCCTTCGGATTGCGCTTAAACAGCGTCAAACACTGCTCTGAAGTGGTCTCACGGTTGCGCTTGTTGTCCGGAGTGAGCAAACGCGGCACCAATCTTTCTCATGCCCAAAATTTTATGCAGGATATGATCCACGCGATCTTTTGAAATGCCTTCAATCGGCGGTCTGCCAATACGAGATCGTGGATTTTTGTCACGTTATCCTCCGTGGTAGCCGTTTTCGGGGCACCTGGACGTGGCTCATCAAAAACCGACGTGCGACCACGTTGAAACTCGTTAAACCAATTTTTGATGGCCGCCATCGAAGGAGAAGAGTCACTGTACACAGCATCCAAACACTCTTTCATTTCGCTGCGCGATTTCCCTTCCAAAAACAGGAATCGAATCACCGACCGATATTGCTTTTTTTCCATTTTCTAAAATCCACGGACACTCCCGCTTCCACACGCGGTCAAAGCAAAACTACGATTCCGATCCGGCCGAAATTTCGACAGTAGCCGTCTACTAGAATGTACTACACGATAGTAAGCTGTTCTTGCGATACTGGCGCCATCTGGTGAGGCTAAATACTTATCGGACCACCCTCGTAAGTATAAGTTGCCTACTTTAGAGTGCTCGCAAAGCAGGTTCATTAGTTATGAAATTTAACCGAATCTTAAGTATTTTTGTGTAATTGGTATAGATTTAAAAGAAAGAGAAACTAAAGACAGGCCACAAAAATCACTTATAATGGCCCGATGACGTTCACCATTGCCAGCAACCGCTGGCATTTCTCGCCATTCTCGTTTTGAAAGATTTATGGACCAGTAAAGCCGTCGACCTAAAATCTATACTGGCAAACAATAAGTTTGTTATCACTCTTGATATAGCCCTACGTTGGGCGCCAATTGAAAGACTTCTGTCTTTCTTTTCAGTCTAATATCGACTGCCCTTATTATTCTTATTTTACCTTAACCTTGCCTATCTTAACAATAACGAAATAACATAGGTAAGTAAATTTAAGGGCGACTATGCAGTGGATATGTGATTGTATGCAGGAAATGCTGACCATAGTTTAGGCAAGCGTTTGATATGATCGTGCTGGGGTATTGCTTGTTCAGGAATTAATAATGTTGGGTTCAAATTGGGCCCTAAATGTGGTAATTTTGCTTGTTCACGCAACCGTTCAACCAAAAACCTCTGTAGGTTTTTTCGCCAATTTTGGCTCTAATCCCAATAACCGAACGTACGACGAACTTGGCTTCATGTTTTTTCGCCAAGCTAAGGTCGAAGAAAAGCTAACTCCTTTGGCACGATAAGGAATCGGGAAGTTTGACAAGTGACGTCCATTTAATATTATAGCTTAAAATATAAAATAAAATATTGTCCAATATAAAGGCCTAGATCTTTTAAGCCTTTTGTGAGCTCGGTTTCAAAGCCAATCGTCACTACAACTTTTATTTTATTTTGTTGAATGTTGTATACAATTCAGTTTGAGCATGTTAGCTCAGCAGCTTGTGAGTGAATTTTGATAATTGACAAATAAGATAGGTCCCTGTACGGAAACTTGTGGGACGCCTATATTGATACATTTTCTAAACAGTTAATAATTAACTAGTTAATTTTGCCTAATTTAAGAGCCCGTAAGTAGTCACTTCTACACTTCTTAACTGAAAAACATTTATTGCTGGAACTTAAATTAGCGCAAAAGGTCGGAAAGGTAAGGTGAAAAGGTGATACTCGGGCGCATGAAAAAATAAAAACTTCAGCATTTTTACTTTAGTGGATGGATTAAAAAATATAATTTTTGGTTTGTAACTAATGTTCAATCTGTGCTCAGCGAACCAGATCCTCCATATACTAAGATGTCAAATGATGTCAGGTATGTGATAAGAACAGCCCACATGATCAGCGCAAGCAGTAATTTATGATTTAAAGCTTAGTTTCAACCGAAAGTCAATACCGATTAGAAACAAATGAGGTCCCAACACAGAACCTTGAGACACTCCTAAATTAAAAAACCCAATTCCACTCCTCGTTTCTCGAATCCTTACTCTTTGAGATCCATTTGTGAGATAAGACCTTAACCAATCAAGTTGTAAACCCCGTAAACCTGTTTTTTTTAATTTGTTTCAAAAGGATAGCCTGGTTAGAACTGTACAAAGCTTTCGCAATATCTACAAATAGGTCTGTAGTTATCAAGGCTGGAAAAAATATGAGAGCAGAAATTTAGAAGATCGTTTCCAACAGATTTTCCTTGCTGGAAATAAAATTGCACTAAGCCCAAACTTGATTTTATTTAAGAAGGAAACTATCCTCTACTTAAAATCTCTAATAAAATCAGGGGAAAGACAGATTAGTCTATAATTGTTTATATCTTCCTTTGAACCATTCGAAATGTCATTAAATCCACAAGGATTAGAATTCTTAAGAGAACTAATTTATCTGCGGCTCGGAATGCCCGTTATAAGAGGCGACTAAATTCCTAATGCATCTCTGCCCCATGAAAAAAATAACAGAGGTACGTAGGCTACCACACTTAAAGCAACAAGAAATCGTTGACCCATAGTGTTGTAAAATATTTTTGGTATTCCTTGAGTAAAATATTCCGGAGACAAGAACTATAGGTGACCCCTTAGATGAGAAGATCAATTTAGAAGAGAGACAGAACAGCGAAACATGGAAGGAACACAAGAGGCTCTGAACTTTGTTTCTTTCTTTTATTTGAAAGCCCTATGTATGCCATTATGTATGAAATATGATATGTTCAAATGGCCGCCTCGTCTGCTTATAGTGACTCGGATCCGCTTGTTCAATTTTTAATGACTCTTCCGCATAGATCCGGCTGAATTTGAGCGATGTCTTATGTCGATTGTGGGTAACCACTTAGACCTGCGAGAAAAAGTCTAGCGGGGTCAAATCGCATGACCTTGGTTCACGTTACCTCTACGAGAGATAGCCTTACCCTCAAATCTTTCATGCAGAATATCAATCGTGGCGGCCTCTATGTAGCCCCAAGTCCCGACGTAAAAGTCGCCAAGTTGAAGTCGGCAAAAGATCGAGTTCTTCGTGCACGGCGAGGAATCGTTGTGTTGTACACTTTCACGGACTGTGACAATGTTCTAACAACGATGTTCTCAGCTGATCTTGCGTTCCTTTAACGTACGAATATTGGCTGATTGTCTCGGTCGTCTCAATTTTGGCCACAAAACGTTGAAGAGTCGACTATTGTTTTCGTTCTTACTGACCATTTAATGGGCTTGCTGGGTTGAATGCAATTTCCTCCTTCACCTAATCGCTTCCTACTCCGCCTCATTCTTCTTCCCCTCTTTGTGGCATTGGTTCCTCACTATGTCGTGTTTTCATTTTTTGATTTTTATATTCATCATTAGATCATATGTATACACTCATGCCATCGCTAATGCCATTCCTCATAGCTCCTCTATGAACGGAATACAAAGCAGCCCTTTAAAGTCTTCTTTACTCTGGCTATGACGAATATAGAGGAAGACATCATAGCCTTGTTGCTTCTGCACAAATATTTGCGAACAAGCACTGGAGTGTGGTGGAAAAATAATCAAAACCGCGGGCATTTTTACAAATAACTTCAGGCAACGGACAATACAGGGCGCTCAATTTAATGGTCGTTTAACCTGAGTTTAAGTATGATAACTCATGGTGCATCAGGTAGCTAAATTCGAAAAGCGCAAAAGCACTTCCACGGACTTAGCCCCTTTGAATCTTTATAGGAGGGGAAACAAGGCGACTAGTTTGGATATATGTATGGTTTCACTGATTCAATAAATTGCGCTAGTTGGATCAATGCATTCTGTGAAAATATAAAATTCCTGTTACTTTTTGAACATACTTCATACATCAGCTTGGAGATGACACTTATTTCTTTCCATTCTTGCAATTTTTGTACTATGGATGGGGTGGGCAACTTTACGAATAATCTCTTCGGGCTGTCCCAGCTGCGGATTTTCATTAGACGTGTCCGGTCTAGTGTTGTGACTCTATTCGATCTGAACGTCTAACCAGCCAGGTTCAACTGTCGGCTCATTACTTAAGTTGGCTAGACCAAGAAGTGCCTATAATCTATAGAAAAACTCATGAGCTCGCCTTCCTAAGGCAGTATATGGGAGGGCGACTACCCAATGAAAACCACGGCGGCAATTAAGTCAGGTATTTAGTAATATTTATATTTATAACCGAGACATCAAAACAGAGATTAAGATGAAATGGTTGTTCATTTTACGAACTCCATATTGAAAGCAAAATCGATAGTCTTAGTTCCGTCAGTCGGGAGAATCAGCGACCATTCCAATTCAGTTGAGTTGATCTTCCCAAGCCATTACAAATGGCGTTCTTGTCGGAAGTAGAAGCTAGAATTTTCAGAATTGAGTAGAAACAGTACTGATTGTGTCCTCCATCCATTTGGCAACATTCCACTCACCACACCCCGCGTCCCTTTGTATTCCAGACAAAACAGGAAAATATGCTCTACTTGTTCCTCACAGCAAAGGACAGATACGTTCCTTTCCACCCTCACCACAATCACTCCCAGGGTACACACACACATATATATATAGTGCCCGTTTTACCTCAATAATCCTTTCCCGACAAAGCCATATTGCCGGCAAACAGACCCGCACACACACACATACTTCCACGGTGAAAAAGGACATAGGGGTGGACTATAAAATGATGGCACTGTTCAATTTGAAGAGGGTCAGCAACACGATTCGTTTGCTGTCCTGCAACTCGGCAACGACACCATCACCCCTGCGACGGCCAATACGGAAACTTTGTCCATTTATCCCCCACCACCATTGAGTTCGAATAGATTTCCGTCCTGCTTTTATGCTCAATGCCGAGTCGTCCACATCGTTGTATGTTATGCCACGTTGTTGTCCTCATCGTCGTCGTTGTTGTCGATTCCGGGAGAAAATGGTTGCTCGTTAAAATTGTATGCATAGCCATTTCCATATCCCGGGATAAGTTCATGAGTTAGCTATAAAATACGTAAGTTCGGGCAACAGCAGCTTGAACGACGATAGTAGGTAGTGGAATAGGAATGAAGGAAGACGGACGACCCGAATGTACTCGTCGACCGTCGACCAAGTACACTCGACTGAAGACTAAATGCGGTGGATGGGGGTGGCATGGACAACGATTTGGAGTGAGAGGGTGGCCGTTTGGACTCTCTGGGAAATGAAATTTTCGGTTTTTATGGCGTAGACAAAAGTTGAGAGTGGACAGAGCGTTATACGTACGTATCCCGGTATGTGTGCGGGTACGAAGGCAGGCTAAAGTCGCCGGATATGAACAACAGAGAGTTATCCGTTTTACCCCCTTTCATGCTGATTCGGCGGTAGCAGACCATGGATTCGTTTTCGGTTTTGCTGGTATCCTCGGGCTCCTTGGGAATCGTGGTGAGGTCAGATACAGAATGGAGCTACTTATTTGCTTGTTTGAATGGAACTATTTATGGTCTTGTTGGAGGGGAGGATGTGCTACGATGTGTGATTTTCGCAGTGTTTGCACATTTTTCTCTCCTCGTATTTCTATGGAATGTGGAAGGGTATGGTTATAGTTTTCGGTCACATCATGGGCAGATAAAAAAAATATGAAAACAAGAAAAAAAGGTTTTTGCCTCCTGTGAGGATTGAACTCACGACCCCTGGTTTACAAGACCAGTGCTCTGCCACTGAGCTAAAGAGGCCGGTGGTAAACTCGTGCCCCAATCGAGTGCCAGTTCGCGTGGACTTTGGGTGTTTAATTAGCTAATTGACTAGCTGTGCTATAGACGATAAAATGATTAGTGTTGATAGGGTGACATGTGTACGACGTTGCTCCACACAATTTGTATCATATTTCCTATCTTAACGTAAATATTTTCGTATCTGTGTACGATATCGCGTGAAGTTATGATGTCACTATCGAAACGTACTTTGGTTCTTCCGACTTTAGGACCGTACAACTGTCCATGAATATGTGAACATCCATTGGATATATGTAACTCTCCATTTTTAGCGGTGAATATTGAGATGTTGGATTAAGTTTTCCTTCCCAGGGTAATATATCGTAATTTATTTCAGTCGAAAAAAATGGAAGGAAGCATGTTCGTTGTTCGGAGTGGCTAGCTGCATGGCCTGACCATTTGGCATGAGTCGGTATGTGGTATATGGCCGCTTGATGTGTATGTCGAGGTCGAGGGAGGACGGGGGATACTAGGGAGAGCTCCTTTATAAAGTTCATTTTCGCATCTTCTTGAGTTTTTCGTGCTAGGCAAATTGTCTAGCATTGTAGGGCCTTTAATATATACACGCCGCAAGAAGCATTATTTGCATTACAACTTAAACATGTCTAAGTCTACCACTCGTCTACCATGTTGTCATCATTGCATTTTTAGGTTGTAGCGGTGCCTTGGCAAATTTCTTGGGAGGAAATGATGCAGGAAATGATCCACACCGTGTTATTCAAAAGTCGTCGTGCGTCTACTAGTATCTAACGGGGGCGCCAATACCTCTAACTTGTGTTCCTTTTCGACGGGTGAAGGGTGAGGATTTATGGTTGGAGCATGGTTTAACATTGCAGTAAAGCTATTAACATTTGTACCTGGATACTCTTCAACAGTTGTGGCAAGTCCATCATTATCAATAACCTCCTTTGGCTTATTTTCTTTTTTACTTTTACTTCAAAAAGGCAGAATTAAATTGTCCAAACATACAGCTGCAAATATTTCCTATATCAGGGTAAGACTTCTCTTTTCTGCACAACCGTATATGCGTCACGAAAATAAATTAAGGAATGATTTTCTAAGCATTTGGTTTTTAGTTGCTACAAAAAAGAGCAGAAAAGCTACAAAATTATATAAAACTATTAGTTCAGCTAATCAAATGATTCTTGGCATTTATTTTTTAGGTATTACTTGGGGCAAAAATTGACCACGACTATGTCTTAAGAGAGCCCAATTTTGAGTCACAGGTCTGGCTTATAGACGAGTGATTTGACGCACCCTCAGAAAAAATAATCTAAATTGCGTGATTCATTCAGGAGCTTCAATCTTAAGTGTAGATTATTTTATGATTACGATTAACATCGAAACTTTTTGCTTTAATGCCTTTCGTAATTTTTATTTAATCTCGTTGTGTCGCTTCTTCAATGGACTACCGCCTCCAATCAAAGCACAGGCATTTTCAGGAGAGTTTTTTAATTGGCGATGTCGCTGTACAGCTGTATAGAAATGGCAATTTCGATGTTGCGCGTCTTTCTTTGAAGACATTTGGCTTTGCCCTCATAAACCCTTGAAGTCTCGCTGTATTCGTTAAATCACGCCAAGTTTTTTTTAGAGGTTTGGTTTTTAAACTGGCAACACTGTTTTTACAGATTATCAATTTTACAATTTAAAAGTTGATTTATAGTTAGTACGTTTTGCCATTTCACAACAAATAGATTAACGTAATAATATCGCATGCAAGTTGTGCAAATTTTTATTGAAAACCATTCGGTTCGCCAAACTTATCGAGCGCTACTTCCACTTTAGGGTCGACATAATCGTCCATCTGAGCAAGTTAATCGGAATACGACGAATCGTTTTCTTTGGAGATATGTGAAGTTACTAGTCTATGTCAATAAACCAAAGACGTTATTATGTTATTGCTGATAAACGGCTCTCATCGCTCGATAAAGTTGTCGAAAATTGGACTTCAAGATTGCGTTTCGCTTTACCTGGTCATGGTGCACATGTACCTAAAATTATATTTATTTTCGCTAATGGCGTAAAATTATCTATTAAACGAATCTAATATCAAAGACATTCAGGTTAGCTTCAAGTGTTTTATTTCATATTGAATTTGTATACCTCTTAAAAAACACTCTTTATAAGCAATTGTGCAGACTTAAAATAGATCGTACCTTGTATATAGGCCAGTAAGTCCTGTCTGAATCTTTTTTGGAAATCGAAGGTCTCTAAAGTCCAATAGCGACCTTATTTTTATCCTGCACACACTGACCAGTTTGACAAGGATGTCATGTCCGTATAGCTTGTCTCTAATGGCACTGTTATATGTCGTGTTTAAGTTCACAAAAAAGTCGGATGGGACGACTTGAAATTCGTGAGTCTTCTCCATAATTTGCCATCCACATTTTATCCATCGATGAAATGATTTTCGGTTGTTCAAGAACGGCTTCGGCAGCTCACACAGCACAGCAGAAAAAAATTCATGAGCGATATTAGGCACACAGCCGTAGCAGGCTTAAGATCTCTTTTCTATTGTAAATGAAATTGTTTATGGTTAAACGTTGTTCTGGAAATAACCTACCTTAGGTCAGGGAACCAACGCACCCAAATCGTGAAGAAGGAATCAGCAGTGTGGCATATTGCACCATCTCGTTGGAATCATTTATCACTGATGTGATTCATCCAATTCTGGCCGATATGGCACAATTGACCATAATATGGTGATCCCTTAATCGACGAAAAAATGCTGTCTCATCATACCCACGGCATGGAACCCAAACCACATGGTGACTTTTCGTGGGTGTAATAAAGTCTCTTGAAGCAATGCCGCATATTTTGCTCATTTACTAAACTATTCAACTAAAAATGGGCTTCATCGTTGTAGATGGTTCTTCGAAATTTTGCAGAGTCCGATAGAAAGAGTTTTGGCGATTCAAATGTATTTATTTGATCTGGTAAACGTGTTGGCCAATATTTTTATGCAAAGTTCGTGACAATTTGTGCAGAGAGATTCCCAATTTCTGGAGTTAACTGATATGGCCCATTTCAAACCAACCTTTTCCGACCGTGATATTTTCAGTACTTCTACCCAAGCGTCTCACTGGCATACAGTGATGAAAATCTTTACTCGCACTTTTCCACTATAGCACAGTAGATCCGTTATTACTGGCAAAATTTGGAATAAGCGCTCATAAAATTGCGACCATCGACTGAGAATTATAATAAGTTTTAATAATTTCTAAATGTTCGTAAATTTCATTTTAGTAAAAATGTAAGTCTAGACCGATGACATAACGTTAACAGGTCAAAATAAAGATTCAAGCCTTAATTTATATCGAAATTAAAAAATGTTACGTCCTTATTGAAAAATCAAGTAGAAATTCCATGTTGCACTTCTTCAACAGGAATCTATTACCCAGCACATAGCCTGCAAGAACATACATCGGAGTAAACATGACAACAGGATTCGGCGTCCGAATGCTATGTCTCTAGGGGAGACGTCAGCATACCAAATATCTTATTCAAACCGAAAGTTAACTGCCACGAATTCACATAGTGGATAGAGGCGATGAATCCTGCCAAGACTCAGCTTATCCAATAATAATGATTTGATTTCAGTGGTCCCTGCTCCTAGTGGATATAGGGAGACACATTTTGAAATGTTTTGCCCATCAATTGTCTGGGTTTGGCCTTGTGGAACCTATGTGGATCTTACATACATGTATGTCATAATAACAAAAATATGTTTCTTTTCCATTTCCATTTCGAATCAATGATTCGCATCATGAAAAGCATTAATCTGTGTCACCGCCACGAAGTCGGTATAATTCAAAACACACAATTTCCAGTTTACGTTTCGCATACACTCATTCAACGAAAAATTAATGTAAAATCAAAAACACAACAACAACAGCAAGGACACACATCAACCAAAGCAGCTTATACATAAAATCTTAATATGAAAAGCAAAAAAAAGGATAACAGAGAGTCCTGTAACTAGTTATAAGTGGAATTGCCTATAAGTCAAGTCTCGGACCTTTGCTGGAGAGAGGGGAGAGCGGGACCAAATGGCGTGGTTTATTATTAATGTGGGGATACTTTCCCAATGAATAGCTGAAAGTTTCAATAAAAAGCAGAAGGACAAAGCGGAGAGAATGGAAACACAACAATACGAATCTGTTGTTTGGTTTTACGTGTGATGTCTGTATGGGAGTCGTATACGTGGTTTGGTCTCGGTGGGTGGATTGTTGCGGGGATGGATGTGTTTACAAATACAAGGGATATGCCAAGGTCCATCCTGGATGTTCAAAAGAAAGAAAAGTGTGTGTGTGTACGGGTTGTCGCATACCAGATACCACATGCCCTGATACACACCGGATATGTGCAAATATTTAGTAGACTTGGAGACGCTCAGTTAAAGTCCTTTAAGGACTCTCCTTTTCTTCTCGGTCTATTTTTTTTTTTTTTGTTGGTCGCTCTTTTATTTTGCTATATGGCTGGCATGGCCTGGTCGACTAGCATTACGAGGGAAATCATATGCAAATGGGAAATGATGTCGCCACGAGTAAGTTTGTTGTTTGCTTCTTGTTTTGTTAGGTTGATGGTTTGCTGGAAACATATTTCCATTAGTAGATGCTGGACGGAGAATAGGCATTCAGGACAACAGCGAATGGAGGAGAAGAGGAAAAAAACAACGAGGAAATGTGAAAGCATATGAAGGGTTGGATGGTTGGGATGGACGAAACGAGCTGGCTTGGCATGATGAGATGGGGACGAATTAGCCTAACAGATATTAAGGTCCCCGGATTGGAATTGATGGAATTTATGTTGCTGTCCGAAGATGGGCGGATGAATGTGTTTTGTCAACAGAAGGATGGCAATTAGCAAATGCAGAAGGACAATCACATAAGTTATTCATAGGGGAGGACATGCATGGCAGGCACTTTAAATAATTGAAAAGAAATCAGTGTTTGGAGGCAGGCCTATGTACGTGGTACTTTTACGTAGACATGTTTACACTCAGTTCCTTGTAGGCACATTTCCACCCTCACTTGAGTCCGTCCTGTTTGATCATTTTGTTTCAATGGGCAGATCCGATCGCCGTCTAATATCCTTTGATTGAAATGTCACTTCAACTCGATTTTATCGCAACGCACTTGACTCACTCTTATCACCAGAAACCGATCGAGAAGCTGCCAAATGGCCCACTGGTAATCACTCCAAGTGGATCGAACAATGAATCTAATCACTAATCTCGATCGCCACTCTTCTGCATCCGATCCACAATCTACTCTACCTCTTCAGTGTTTAAAAACGTGAGAACTCGATCGCGATAACGAAGGACCTTTCATACGGCTCTACGGTTTACCCCTTCCCTACCTGAGCATCCAAATGAATATCGAGCAGATAAACAACAACACACATGGACAGAAAAAAGGATAAATAAATAATATCACGCAACACATGTGACTGGTTTGGCAAAACGGATCCGCTCGGAGGACACAATGCTTGCGGAAGCATCCCTCCTCGGGGTTAATGCCTTGCCCTTTTTCCAATAAAGTGCACGATCATCATCATCATAATTCATTCGCCGTGAATGTGCGAGAAACCTTCGAATCGTAGATTCTCTTAATTTATTTTCACTGTCATGACATGATGCAAAACTCTCTCTGCCGTTTCTATTGTATTTCGAGTTTAACCCTTTTCGGGACTCCTTACCTTTTTTTTTTTGATTTTATTTTGCTGTTTCCAAATGCATCACGAACTTGGGAGTTGCGAAACAATGCATTTGGATGTGAAGAATGAAAAGAAAAGGGATCCGCTCAGGTAAATTAACCCCTTAGCCCGTGTAGATATTTATGTACACATGTGTCCTGAAAGGATGACGGAACAGAGTACTCGACTGTCGTCCCATTATGGGACAAACATATCCTTGTCGAAGTGACAGCAGAGACCCTTGATATCTTGCCTGTCGCATGTCATTCAAACAAACTTCCTTGAGTAAAGGATTTCTTACATTCGTGTTAGTCTTCAGTTTTTTAGGGGCTTGATTCTTACAAAAGGAAGATATTGTTGGCGAGGTATGTATAAGGTTTGATTTAGGCTTAGTCGGAGTTCGGTATTGAAACGGGTTGTGCCAGCATCTTATGGTGTTCGCTATGAAATATAAAACTTTTGAAAGGAGGCGGTTTATTGTGTGTGGCTAAGTTAGGTTGTGTGACAAACAAAGCACTTGGGCTTCAATTACTTGGCGTCCGGTGCGTCTCTGTGAATTCGATCTTCTCATCTGCGGTTGAACGATGTTTTTTTTTAAACCTTGAAATCGTGATCTGAGTAGTTGGAAATCAAAATAGCACTGAACAGGGTGTAGTGAATTAGTCAAAGCGAAAATGGAGATCAAATTTTGTATAAGGGACGGGGAATCATTGAGTAAAATTGATTCAAAGTGAAACTCGGACGAATAGAGATTGAAAAATTGTGATCCAATAAGTGCAGTGATTCTGTAGATATAGAAAATGTTCAATTATTTTCCAAAATTTTTTTCGGTATTAAAATTATTTTTGAAGGAAATAAGTCAATTTTATCAAGTGAAGATGGCGCTGGCGATACCTGTTGGTGAGCAATATCAGTTCCAAAAGGTTACAAGTTAAGTTTGAGCAGCTGCCAATAGCTCTTCATCATTATATTCGTGTGTTTTCATCGACGTCATACATTTTCTCGTGCCTAAAAATCGAGCTTAATAAGGGTAATTTGTGTGGCGTTTTGTTTTTCGCCTTGAATTCGAAAATCCGCGGCTGAGGCGAGTCTAATGATTATAGAAATTAACGATGAGGGTTCTATTAGTGATGAACGTACGTACGAACGATGAATCGAATATTAAAAAAGTGGTCATTTTATTGTGGAAAACAAGAATGTCGCAGACTAGTAAAAGGATTGAAGAAGCAGATTTGAAGGCATTACTGGAACGAGCTCCATGGGACAAAAGCTTGCAAGCTATAGAGTGCGCCATCTCATATGGGTCGATGTAAACTTCGAATAACTTCAACAATTGTCAACCGATTTTCATATGTCATAGCATTTTGGAAACGTCAATTCAGTACAATTTTAACCATGAAAAAAAGGTTCACTCTAAAAAAAATGCGCGGAAATAGTCTCAATGTTCATTAAAAATGAACGCTCGATTGTGCTAGCTCAACGTGCGTATCGTGCAAAATATCGTGATCGTGTTGCGCTCAAAAATTATACAAATCGTCGTTGGGCCTTGCATTTTTTTCAATTTGGTTCTGTGCCAAGCCCTCGTGAGCACCCTAGGCCACGTCCGCGGCGTTGAAACTCATCTATTCAGTCTGTGAAGGCCAGTGTTCAAGAAGACCCAAGTTTGTCATATCGGCGCCGTTTGCAGCAGTTAGGCATCAGTGGGACCACTTTATGAAGAATTTCAAAGGATGATTTACACTTATTTCCATACAAATTGCAAATAACTCAAAGAATTTGCCATAAGATGAGCCACGGCGCTTGGCATACGCACAAAATGTCGTTGCAATGATTAATGCTGAGCCGGAGTTCTGGCATCAAATTTTGATAATCGATGAGACACATTTTACGCTCTCTGGCTCTTATTAACTGAGCCGAAATTGTCGCTTCTGAGGCACCGAAAATCCTCACATTATTCATGAAGAGCGCTATGTATATGATCAAAAAGTTACTGTTTGGGCCGGTGTATGCGCTAAAACTATCATCGGACCGTATTTCTTCAAAGTTGGCGATACAGTGGATGGCGATCGACATCGGTGGATATTGGCCCATTATGTGGTAGAAAGGGTTTATTTCACTTTTGGTTTCTACAAGACGGCACGACACGTCATACTGCGGACAAAACAATGAACCTTTTGGGTAAGAAGTTCCCTGGAAGATTGGTGTCAAAAAAGGGAGATATTGACTGGCCACCGAAATCGCCACATTTGACTCCTCCAGACTTTTTTCTTTGGGGATACTTGAAAAGCAAGGTTTATGTTAACGGCCGGAAGACAATAGAACAGCTCAAAAGAAACATTCGAGGGGAAATTGCAGAAATTTCGACCGAAATGCTCGAAAATGTCATGGAGAATGCGCGAAATTCTGTCTAGGATAATTATGATTAGAAGGCAGCATCGATCATGTAACCACCACGATTGCGGGTGAACATCTAAAGGACAACATTTCCGATGACTTCTTGGACAGCATCCTAAATAGTTGCCAGGCTTTTGGTGTATACCTCACCGGAAAGAAGTCTACAGTAAAATCGCATGACCTCGGAGATCAATCGACGTCTCCTTTTTTTCAAATTGGGTACGCAATAAATATATGTATATGTATATATTTTTTTAATTCATTTTTGTTTTTATATTTTAAGAACACAATTACCCTAGACATAAATGCTTAAAACTAGCTTAAATAACTTAACAAACTTAAAATACCTTACGTGCAACGTGAGCTCGGATCAGTTTGATAAATATATTATTTAAAGGCTTCTGTGAGCAGTCATGCCGTCTTCTTGAAACCTGTTATGAAAAACGGTGTTAAATGAAAAAGAAGACCGGCTTGGAAGAGAAGCACAACGCAACTGAACTCTTTATTAATATAATCCAAAAGCTTAAGAACTAAGTGAACAATATTTCCAGTGAGAGCATTGCCAAATTCAAACATTCAAATTCTTTTACTTGATTATTATTATATCAACACTCCCACTTTTGAATAGTTTAATTTGTAGTTTAGTTAACTTTAAAATGGATTATTTACAACTCCAATCAAGTCTCTAAATTTCTCAAATTTTTCTTTGCTTAAGGCTTTGGTAAAAATGTCTGCAATTTGATGCTCAGAAGGAACATAATTAATGCAAAACTCTTTTCTTTCATACCTCTCACGTATGAAGTGATAGCGCACATCAATGTGTTTGGTGCGCTTATGAAATTCTGGATTTTTTATCAATCGGATTGCACCTTGGTTGTCCATATTCAGATCAGCTGCCCAAGATCTCTTAGCTGACATCAGTTCTGCCACAAGTTGTTGAAGCCACACCATATCTTTCACAGCTTGCGATGCTGCCACGTATTCTGATTCGGTAGTTGATAATGCTACACACTTTTGTCTCTGCGATGCCCAGGAAACAGGTCCACCCCCAAACATAAAAATGAAGCCAGAGGTAGATTTTCTTGTTGCAACGTCACCAGCGTAATCGGCATCACTGTAACATATCAAAGATAGATTGTTAGGTTTTTTAAAAATTATACCCATTTGCTTCGTGCCGCTAATGTACTTCAGGATTCTCTTAACCGCTTTCACGTGCATTTGAGTGGGCGCATCTAGATACCGCGACACAACTCCCACTGCAAACGCAATGTCCGGCCGGGTGGCCACTGCCAAATACATAAGGCATCCCACCGCTTCCCTATATGGAAAGCTTATATCATTCTGAGATAAGTCGTCTTCAATGGAGAGTTTTTCAGCTGGTGTTGAAACTGGTTTGCTGTGATTCATATTGAACCTTTTTAACACTTGTTCCGCATAACTTGTTTGGCTAACATGAATTTCTCCGTTTGTTCCACGTGACAACTGCATTCCCAAGAACCAATCCGCATCCAAAAGTGTAATCTCAAATTGTGTTCTTAAAAATTCCACAAGCTTCATACCATCTTCTTTCTTCTTTGTGGCTATTAGTCCATCATCGATATATATTGTCAATATAAAACGACTGTCAGCATCGTTTCCAACGAACACGCAAGGATCCATTTCAGAAACTTTCAAGTTGAACTCTTTTAGCACATGAGTGATTTTCTCATTCCAACACCTGGACGCTTGCTTTAACCCGTAGAGGCTTTTTCGAAGTTTACACACCTTACCAGAACCATCATCGAATCCGAGAGGTTGCCGCATGTAGATATCTTCATTTAAATAGCCATTTAAAAATGCAGTTTTAACGTCGAATTGAATAAGAAATAATTCCTCGTAGGCAGCAATTGCCAAAATTGTTCGAATTGAAACAAATTTTGCAACAGGACTAAAAGTTTCAATATAGTCGATACCATATTCCTGTGTAAAACCGCGAATCACCAACCGGGCCTTATATTTCTTTTTTCCATGCGCGTCCAAATTTTTGATCTTAAACACCCATTTGTTATCGATCACCTTCCTATTAGCTGGTTGTTCCACCAAGTCCCAAGTTCGGTTTTTAAGAAGACTTTTCACCTCGTCTGCCATTGCTGCTTCCCAGTGTTGTGCTTCATCACAAGAAACTGCTTCTCTGTAGCTCACTGGTTCCCCTTGCACAAGAAAGGCATGTTTTTCTGCGAAATTAAGCATACCTGCGCTCTTCCAATTCTTTGCACTACGGAGTTTTCTTCTAAATGAAACTTCAGAACTTTCATCTAACGCAGAATTTTCATCCACCGAGTTAAAAACATCTTCATCTAAATTGGCTTCTTGAGAATCAAGCTCAGACGAAATACTAAAACTTCTTTGACTAGCATTATCATCACCCTTATCATGCGAACCATTAATATCAGCATGCATATCATTATCAGTCGATTTATCATGCACATAATCATGCTTATTATCATGCATATCATCAAGCTTATCTACCTGCAAACCATGATCCGAGTATTCATTAAATCTTTTGTTATTGAGGTTAGTCTCTACGGATGGCGAAAACTCCTTAAATGTTATATCTCTAACAATCTGAATTGATCTTGACGACATATTCCAAATGCGATATCCTTTCGAGTTCTCCGCATACCCCATGAAAAGACCTTTCTCTGCCTTTCTATCGAACTTCTTTCGTCTCTGCTGTGGTACATGTATAAAGACCTCTGTTCCAAACGTTTTCAAGTCACCAATCTTAAAGTCTCTACCCCACCAAAGTTCACATGGGTTTTTGTCCTTTTGCGAACTAACACCCGTTCGATTTAGTATAAAGACTGCAGTGTTAACTGCATCGGCCCAAAACTTTTTTGATAGACCACTTCCACATAACATAGTCCTTGCAGCCTCTACAATGGTGCGATTTTCTCGTTCGACACTTCCATTCTGCTCTGGGGTGTAGGGCACTGTAGTTTGATGGCGCACAGAGTGCTTGGTCAAGAGCAATTTAACCTTTTCATTGGTGAATTCTGTCCCATTATCTGTACGAAGCGTTCTTACTATGTTACCACATTCATTCTTTACTTTGCTTAAGAACTGTTCTAAATATGTACAAACTTCGGATTTATTCTGTAAAAAATATACCACCTTGTACCTTGAAAAATGGTCTTTAAATAAAAGAAAGTACCTGGAGCCGCCAATTGACCTTTCCTCCATTGGTCCGCACACGTCCGCATGAATAAGTTCGCCCGGGTGGAAAGCTTGAAAACTACTTTTAGGAAAAGGCAATCGATGCTGCTTCCCGTAGACGCAGTTATCACAAGAAATATTCTCAGTATCCTCAAACTGAATGCCTTCTTTCCTCAACTGGTTGCGAACCTGCACAATGTTTTGGTGCGCCATTCGTTCATGCCAAACTTTAATTGGTAATATCTGATTTGCCACATTCGCTTTTCTCATGGTTAAGGTTGGTGGTAGTATCTTGAAACACATTTTAAAGAGTTGCCCCTGTCTAAGTCCTATCGCCATGACTGAACCATCCTCCTTCTCAAACCTGCAATGAAGACTATCAGAAATAATACTCAGTTTTTTATCCAATGCCCGTGTCTGTGAAAATAGATTCATAGAAACTTTTGGCACATAGAGAACTTCGGACAAATGTCTTTCGAACCAGTTTGTTCCAGTTGAAGCGAGAATGTTTATGTCACCAACTCCCTCTGCAAAGATCTTTTCTCCACTTCCTATCTGAATGCCAACAGGATCAGTAAATTGCCTATAAGATGCGAACCACTCCTTTCGGCACGTCATGTGGTCGCTTGCTCCAGAATCCAAGTACCAGCTCTGACTTACTGATGAGCTATCCTTTGCCATTAGCGCCTTGCTACCGAATAAAGGTTCCCCTTGGACTTCACTTCCAATTCCAGTCCATCGCCTAGTGTCCGGCTCACCCATAGAGTTGGATCGTCCCTGCAACTCACCCGTGCTTCCAGTCCATCTTCGATCAAATTTTGTTAACCGCATAACTAAATCACTGTTCCGCCTTTTCCCTTCGTCCTCACTTCCAGTCATCACTTTGTTTTCAACTTTGCATATTAGTGCATCTCCCCTTCGTACCTCGCCCTTGATTCCAGTCCACCTTTTACCATCAATTACAGCATTCTTCCTTGGACACTCTCTTTTCCAGTGGCCATGTTCATTACAATGAAAACATTTTCCAGCTTTAGACCACTTTGTCTTTCCTTTCTTTGCCTTTTGTTTCGCGACTAAAGCAACGGATGAACTTGGTGAATGCGATGACATGCGTGTCTCTTCCATTACCAGTCGTGACGTAAGATTTTCCAAGGTTTGCTGCTCTTTTGCGGTCGACTCCCATACACAAATGAAATGTTGAAAATTACTTGGAAGGGTCATTAGGACTTTTGTAATGATCATACTTTCTGATATTGTTTCCCCAATGTCTCTTAACTGTCTAACAATATTTTCTAACCTGGATATATGCGCTGAGACATCGTCTTCTGGATCTTTCTCAAATCCGTAGAACTTTTGTAGCAACATGTGAATATTTGCCTTCGAGTTCTGTTCGTAAACCGACTTAAGTTTAGCCCACATTTCCATTGCTGTTTTACAATTTACGATGTGGCGAAGAGGAACAGAACCGATACTGGTTGCAATTATCTGCTGAGCTTTGCTGTCAGATCTCTTCCAAATCAAGAGTCGCTTATCAAAATCTTCTTGTGTCTCATTTTGAATCTTGATGGGAAACTGTGATTCACCATCCACAAATGCAAAAAGGCCAGATGCATTAAGCAGAATGGAAGCCTGAAATTTCCACACGGAATACTGATCTGCAGTTTGGAGTTGTTCGATTTTAAAAAAACTATTTTCCATTTTTCCCGATTGTTCCTTTTTTTTTTTTTTTTTTTTTTTTTTTAATTTACACTGCCCAATTTTGCAATTCAAAAAAAATTAACACCACAGTATTGCGTTCCAAAAAAACTTGTGACTTTAATTTAACCTTTAATTTTTTTTTTTTTTTTTTCTTGCGTGTTCTGGGCCCATAACCTGTTATGAAAAACGGTGTTAAATGAAAAAGAAGACCGGCTTGGAAGAGAAGCACAACGCAACTGAACTCTTTATTAATATAATCCAAAAGCTTAAGAACTAAGTGAACAATATTTCCAGTGAGAGCATTGCCAAATTCAAACATTCAAATTCTTTTACTTGATTATTATTATATCAACAAAACCAGAATCAGCTATCGGCCAACGTATAACGCTCTTTATTCACTACAACTGCTTCTCCAGGCTCATTCTCGAAAACTTATTGAGCAATGATGCTACCAATTCATAATCAGAACCACACAATGAGTCTTGGGGATGCATTGGCTTTCTGTAAATTCCATGTGGATTACGTTGTCCTTTCTTATTTAGTTATCCACCCAGACAAAGAAGTCGTTCATCGGAAAATGTCAAGTTTGATGACAAACTGACTTGTTGATCCAATATCCACGAATCGGTAATATCTTAGATGGTTTTAAGGTTTACTTGTTATGTAATTTGAATTGTACAGGCCCGTAAATGACGATCTGCCGTAAATTGCCATACATGAGGCCCAGTTGTTGACTTCAGTTATGAATCGAGATCCGAACATGTTTGAACCGATACTCAGCTTCTTCAAAACATTTCAATATTAAGTTCATCAAAAAATTCACGATTTTTAGAAATGTAGCCCATCAGACCGCCCATTAGATATTGTAATAAATTTAAGAAGCAAACTGGAAACTTTGTGGAAACAATTCAATGACTAAAACTGCCAAAGACTGTACGTAAACCTGCTTCGATCACATTGAATTCAGAAAAGCAGTCCCAATATCTGAGCATTGAAACAAAAATTATCACAATACAAGAAGAGGTACAATGAAGTGATTTTCCTGCAATACAACACCCGGATATGAAACTAAAATGAGACGTCTTATCCTACCTGTTACGATTAATGACGCAGAACCTGTTTGGGAAATATCCTGATTAATCAAGCAAAAGCTGTGTCGATTCGCCCGCTTGTAATTTTTTCCAATATAGAATTCGTATGCTGGAAGGCAAAGGTCTTAGTTAGCGATGGACAATGAACAGGTCAACATTTTTCCGAAATATAGCTCCGAGTTTTGAAGATAAAAACGATTTCCTTTTGTACACCTGAAAGTATCGACCTTAAATCGGCGATTCCCCTGGTCAGTCTAGTCTGGGGCATTTAGCCAGTACCTCGCCAAGGAGAGAAGCCGCGAATGATTCATTTAATGGCGGTGGTGTAACCGGTTATCGCTCATCACGCTCCAGCTGCCGACACACTACCCACTGCGCTCTCCGTCATCGGAACGCAAGAAATTCAATTTACTTTCGCCGGACTATATCATACCTCTCCAAACACCTTGTGTTCAATTTTCATACTTTTTGCCCACGCCAAACAAGCTATCTTCATTTTTGAGGTTAAAAGAGGCTTTTGAGCTGGTCATCTTCGATATACCAGGAGTATGCATACGTTTTGTACGTTTTCTTTGGTAAAAAAAAAATCGTAATTTTCTAGGAAAATTATTTTTTTTTTTGTTAAAAATAAGACCATCGGCTTCTACACATTTCGCCCTGGTTGTTTTCCGCGGCAACACATTTGTCGAGCCATTTTCCAACTTGCTCGAAATTGCTGAAGTGCTGCTCTGCGAGCGGTAATGGTCAAATGGCGCCAAGTCTGAGGCGTACGACAGGTGCAGAAGGATGTCCCATCCAAGTAATTTCAATGTGTCTTTCACTAGTTTTGCGGTGTGAGATGGCGCGTTGTCGTATTACAAAATCAATTTGCCATGTCTTCTTGCCCATTCCGACCGTCTTTCGATTGCGTGGTTTAAATTAGTCATTTTTTGACGATATCGTTGTGTATTCACAGTTTCGCAGGGCTCTGATTCAACTAGACACAGGTCTTCTTGCCCAAACGATTTGATCTTGGTGTTGAAGGACCGGCTTCGCCAGGTGAAGGCAAATTTTTTTCCGCTTCGGGTTTTCAAATAAATCCTTTTTTTCGTCACTGGTCGCAATTCAATGATTTCCTTTCGATTGAAGCAGCATTTCACAAGTGACATTGCGATTTTCCATTTGACGTTCATTCAAATCGTGTGAGACCCATTCACCGAGTTTATTGATCTTCCCATTGCTCGTAAACGCCTGCTGATTGTTACTAACTGCCGATCTTTGATGCTAATTTTTTTATAATACACTGTCAGTTTTCTGTGTGATTTTCGTTTTCCCCATCCTGGAGAATCACATTTTATTTTTGTTTCATCAATCGCACGATGGAATAAGAGCATCCTGTTCCAGCCACAATTTTACGAAAAGATTTTTTCTTAACCAAAGTCAATATTTTTACTTGTTCGTCTCGAGTCAGTTGCTGATATTTATTTCTCACAAACATAACTCAATTAAAACTGATTTTTTTTTTGCACTGACAATGAAGCCGAAAGTCGCTGCGGGAAATATCGCTCATGACTGCTGAAAAACCGCTTCCACTTTGATGACATAATCCATTTTCTGAAAACTCCATATGTTGCGATTTTTATGACCGCTACTGTAATTGGTACAAGCTTTTCACAGAAGATTGTGAAGTCGTTGATGATGATGTCCGCATGGATACCCCAGCACGTAAACTATGGATGAAAAAGTTAAAACAGTGAAGAAAATGTTGTAGGGAATTGTCGAATCAAAGAATTCAGAAAGGTTAGTGAGGAAATTGGCATAAAATTGTTTGCCAAATTTCGACCAAAAAAAGTTACATAAATGACGATCCACATTTGCTTCAAAGAGTCATCACTGATGACGAGAGATAGGTATGTTGTTATGACGTTGAAACCAAAGCCCGATTTACATATTTTCGATTTACTCGATTACAATAGCGTGGCATGATGTGCTTTCTTGCCGGTAGTAGAAAGGAATATTAGCTTGAAATTATGCGCGGTTTGCGTGAAACAATACGAAGAAAACACCGGGCCAAAAACAGCCTTCATATTCACCGGACTTGACCCTCGTATTTTCTTCCTCTTTTCAAAATTGAAAGGTTCCATGGAAAGATGGAGATTTGCCATGATTGAGGAGCTGAACAGCGTATAGCTCAAGGCTATACCGAAGAACGCATATTACAAGTACTTTGAGGTTTGGAAAAAGTACTGGCGCAAGTGTGTGAGGGGGATTACTTTGAAGGGAACGAAATAAATTAATAAATTTTGATAAATGAATAAATATTTTTCGAGAAAAGCCAACCAAAAGTCACCTTATTTTTTGAACAAGCCTTAAAAACACACCATCTTATGGCTGAGTTTATGACTCCTTGGAATAATTAATAGATATCATTGTTGAATATCAATGTCAATATTGGGATTTTGGGTGCGACTGGTCCTTCACACTTAGGATTCCCCATTTGATACCATTAAAGGCTTGAGATCATGGTACGTAAGGCAGTTTTGCAAAAAAAACGAAATCAGGGAAATCAATACTTCATAGCTGCTATGCCGAGTAAAACATGTCCGTTATGAATATTTAAGCACAGAATCCTCTAAAAACTACAGACTCGGACACAAAGGGCTTATATAATAAGCAAAAAGGACAATTTGAATTTCTTGCAAACTCTACCAAGCGTTTGTCATGCAAATATGCATTGAATGAAATTAATCCGGGGTCGATATCAGTATATGTGCTCTAGATACACGAAGCGAAGAACGTTAAAGAACGTATGTATATGTACAAACGCATACAAAAACAGTGAATTCCAATGCATTAGCATTCGAATGGGAATTAAAACAAATTGTCACGGTGGCAACCCTTTAAAGAATTTTAGAAATATTCTTGTCTGCTGTATTCCACTAACTAGGCTCCGTCTAGATGTAGATGTTGTTGGTATTCACTTCCGCATGGTTAGCATTTAGCATTTTACTAGGTAAGGGTAATATTGGCGTCCCCTATGGCACTAATTTAGTGCAATTCATTTTATTAGAATTTCTTTTGGAGAATCTTGTCAGATTTTGTGGATTATTAGAGGTACTCATCCAGAACCGCAACATCTGATAATTTACAAAACCAGAAGCTCCACATAGCCACTCAATTTCTTGGGGACCAAGAAGCGTTTATTCAAAACCACTTAGCATATAAGCAGCAGTCCATTTCCAAACCCACGTGGCGAATCAATGCCATCTCTCCTCCCTCACAGTGACCTTCTCTATTCCACCATGCATCCCTGGCACAGACATAGCAAAAGGAAAACAAATATCCTTATCAATACTAACCAGGCGACCAAGCCATCAATCAGGCGTTTCCACTCACTGGCTAGTGCAAGGATATTTACTCCTGTTTCACAAATTCGCCATTTTTTCCTGCCTTTCGCTCTACACAAACATGAGACCAAATAACATAACGTACCTTCACAAATACGCTCGGCAACAAAATGGAGGGTGTGCGGAAAACTGCAGAGTAAGTATGTTGTACAACACAGAGGCCAAGTTGCACACACCCTCTACGACGTTGAGCAGGAAACGGACATGTGAATGAAAAGGATGTGTTGCTCCATACCCATCTACTAGTTGGGTGTATCTATACATTTTTACTTGTTTCTACTTGTTTTTTTGCAGTTCTATCTTGCGAACCGTAAAATCGGCCTGCACCGTTAGCATGGTGCGTACGTACCAAACTCATACGTAGTCGGGAAATTCCATTCTCTCATGTCATTAGGTTTTATTGGCTTTTTCCTTAAATTAGAATCCATCGCGGCCACATGTATGGCTGACTGACTAGCACTACCATTGGCACTGGCCTGGCACGGGCGATAGAATGACTTCACAACGTCCCATTCCGACTTCCTATTTATTTTCCTTATTTTACCGAATTTATCCTTTTTGACATTTTGTCGTTTTTTATACAATTCCATTTTTTCTTTCCTCGTCGTCCAATAACACTAAGTCTCCTTCCCGCGCAATCATCGGTGGCGAGCGAGTCGCCCAAGTTTGTGTATATGAAAAATAGAAATGGGTTGGTCATAAATCTTTTGGAAGATGTGAACAATTTCTGTGTGGCCAGATAATGCCTGTGAGGGGGCTTAGTACAATTGCAAGATGTATGTGGGGTATTGGTTGGTTCGATGTTTTTTTTTTCCACGCGAGGCTTGTGGATGGTAACCCTTCTAGAGATAGACTTGTGTGCAGGTACACATGTATAGGCGTGAATGTGCAAAGGACATGATAAGAAACCCATCCAAGTAATGTTCTGGTTATTTTTTAAAATATAGTCGTGGTGGGATCCACGCGCCCATAGCTGGGATACGTTGAGTTTATATATTGAGCTTATGTAGCTTCAATGAGAAAAAAAATGAATGTGAGCGGTCTTTGCGGTGTAGAGGGAAAAGGATTAACTACTTATCTGTATTTTGTACGTATTGTACTAAGTCAAAGGACTCATACGAGTATATACCTAGAAGCCGCATGCACAACAATTTGTTTCAAAATTATTTTGGGGACTCCCTTACTTTGTATGCATTTGAGAAGTAATCTAAGTGCGTTTTACAACGATATGCCGAAAACCCCGGACGCCATGAAATAGAATGACGTTACGGTTACATAACAAAGTGACGATACAGCAAGCAGTTTCTTTATTGTTGAGTATCCACAGGAGAAAGGATCGACTTTTTTGCACCGTTCACTGCAGGTTTAAAAAAAGTGGCCTCTTTGAACCATTCACAACTTTAGCACGCCATTTAACAATGCGCCATCAATCCGTTTCCTTTGGAATTTGGAATGTTAGGAAGGTTTTTGAAAAAGCAAATATAAAGGCAACTATATTAAACAGATATTTAGGAAGCCCAATATTCCCGGATGATTACGCACCTGGTCATAGTAATGATGTAACTCTTTAAGTAACGCAATGAATGTTTACAATCTAATCCTACAAATCAATTTTTTTTGGGCTTATAAATAGTTTTTCTTTTTAACTGTAGATTGCACAATCAGGAGTCGTACGGTCTTATAGTGCTAAATAACATGTTCGTCAAACAAAGCCGGCACCTGATCACTTATAGCAGCGGCGGAAATGAAACTCAAATAGACTATCATTTGGTATCCAGTTTCATGAAGCCACGAGTTAAAGATTGCAAAGTGATCCTGGGAGACGCGATTGCCCCTCAACACCGTCTCCTCCTGACTGAATTTTTTATGGAGGCGAGTAAGAAGTCAGAGCAGCAAACGAAGGTGTCTGAGAGAATCATGTGTGGTTCGCTCTTCGGGCGCCTTGTCGCGGCGGAGGGTCAATGACCTCGAACTAAGACCCGGAGAACCCCGAGTTAGTCATGAATGAATGGACAACCAAATGGATGGAAATACTCCAGGTGGCACCCGCAATAGCGGAAATCCACCCGCGATCTCCCTGATCGCGGCCGGGGCAAGGATTCTGGAGGCCCCACCAGTCATTCTTAACTCTCCGGCAGCCCGGAACGACACCGACTCCTGCGGCTCATTGTCCGACCACTTGGTTGGACTGAGCGTGAGCGGTGCAACCGACAGAGGCGACACCGACGATGGTGCGGCACGGGAAACCGCCAAGGTTGAACGAGCCCCAGAATTGGGACGTGCTGTAGATTGCACTGCTAAGTGCCCAAAAAGAAGGAGGAAGAGGCGTGCCCGAAAATCGTGCAAAGAGGCTGGCACAGCCGAAGGCACGAAGATTGAGTGCGAACCTTTGGGAAAGGCAGATAAGAGGAGCAGATCGCCGGAGGTATCCCCTACCGAAGCCCATCCGACCCTCTCACCTGCAGATCCCGCACTTCTTGCCGGCGCGCAGCGCAGAAAGCGTCGGCGGCTAGTAAAGGCTGCTGCTGGAGGCACAAGCATGCCAGCACTTTCGGCATGCGCCTCAAACACTCCTCCTCTTATTGGTGACGGTCAAACTCCCAATAAGAGCGTGCCAAGTTCCAAAACTGTCGGAGCTGAAGATGTTCAGGATCCTGTCATGGTCGGTGCCACCGCCGAAAAAGGTGATGATGCTGGCAGACAGACTCTGATCGCAGAAGGCGAAGCGGTCTTGGATCATAACAACCCTCAGGCTGGCAAAGCTGTTCGAAAGCGGCGTCGGAAGGGAGCAGGAGCTCAAACCGAAAAAGGTAAGAGCACTTGCAAACGGAAGATTGCCGCCGGGGACAATCTTGCTGGGGAGAGAGAACGTGATGTCTCCTCCTCTGATATGGGAAATCGGAGTCCAAAGGCAGATGCGGCGATTAATAAAGATCAAAGCAAAAACCTGAAGACGGAGAGGACCAAAGGCTGCTCATCGGAGGCGGGCACTTCACACAAAAAAACCCCTTCCTCTGGAAAGGCAACACAAATGACCGTAAAGAGTCGAGACAAGCACCTCTCCTACAAAGAGGCAGCCATCTCCTCCGAAAAGGTCAGGATAGGGAAGGCTGGCAGTGACAGCAGAATGACCAGCGCAGATTGCCAACACTGCGAGGATCATCTACTGGAGCTAGCTTTAGCAACAGGCTTCTGTATTCAAGCGGAGAGGTCTGCTTTGATGAATGGTACCTTCGTGGTGAGCTGTTCCTCTCAGCGGACATCTGCCTGGATCAGGAGCATGGTGCCGAAAATCCCCCCCCTGGGAACTAGCACTTATCAAGTAGTTAGTCTCCCGAAACTAACGCACGCCATCTGCTGGATTCCGGGAAAACCCGGAAACAAGCTGAAAGTGCTGACGCGACTACGTGCGCAGAACCCGGGACTCGACACGAGGGCCTGGACTGTCTATTCCTACAAGGAGAAAAAGAACTCTCTGAAAAAAGAGGGCTTCACTCTGGTAGTGGAAATGGACAATGGCTCTGTTGAGGCCCTGAAAACCGCGTACGACTCACGTCCCTACTTCGGCCTTGGTAGGATTGTATTCCATTTTGATGTCAAGTAGTCGAAGGATGGAACGTGTTCCCCAGTATGAATCCATGATTTTTACTCAGATCAACCTACAGCATTGCAAGGCTGCTACCGCTCTTCTAAGTAGCAGAATTGCATGCAGTAGTACAAATCATCACATTGTATCCATTCAAGAACCATGGGTGTGGAACAAACGCCTGTGTGGTCTTGGTGGCATACGTGATGCTACAATCCTTTATGATGAGCGATCCGAAAGGCCTAGGGTCTGCCTCATCATATCGAATACGCTATCGGCAATCAAACTTGGTCAATTCTGTGGTCAAGATCTGGTAGCTGCGAAAGTGAGCTACAAGGCGCACGGAGAAATTGAACACTTACTTCCCCTACGACTCGGTACTACCCCCGCCACCTAAAGCGGTTTCCGAACTCGTAGAGTACTGTGAAGCCAGAAGGATTGGACTCATCATCTGTTGCGATGCTAACGCTCAAAACACATTTTGGGGCAGCAGCAAATGCAACCGGAGAGGAGACCATCTTTTAAACTTCATTCTTTCGTCTGACCTTTTCATCAACAATGTTGGCTCTCTACCAACCTTTGTGACGGCGAGACGACAGGAAGTGATTGACCTAACCTTATCTAACAGGCATGCGAGGGCCATCACTAACTGGAGGGTCTCACCAGATGTTACGCTGTCAGACCATAGATACATCGAATTCCAATTGAAGTGCGGGATCTCCCCCTCGCAGCCCAAGCGGAATCCGAGAAAAACAGACTGGGTGCGATTTAGGGAGGAGCTTGAGAAATCCACTCAAGCCCCCCCTAAACTCAAAACTAATCAATCGGTGGAGGATGCAGTTCATAACCTGAACAGCGCCATCACCAAATGTTTTGAACTCGCATGTCCTATCAAAAAACCTCCCAACAGGAAGCCGGTTCCCTGGTGGAATGCTGAGCTCCAACGGCTTCGTAGGGAAGCCAGAAGTCTTCTGAACAGATCGCTTAAATCGAACTCGGAAGATGACTGGAATAAATATCGATCGAAGCAGAAGGAATATAAGAAGCTTATTCGAAAATCGAAGAATGATTCCTATAAGTCCTTCTGCGAAGAGATCAAATCCCTGGGCGCGACCAGCAAGTTGGTTAAAGTCCTCAAACGAGGAAAATCGACAAGGCTGGAGGTACTCAGAAAGTCTGATGGTACCTTTACCGAGTCTAAAGCAGAAACTCTTAGTTTACTGTTTCAGACCCATACTTCGATGGCTTTAAGTCGCCGGGCACTGATGGGATATACCCCGTTATGCTGCAAAAAGGTATAAGACAGCTGCTTCCTACACTGAAAAGAATTTTCACTGCTAGCCTGGCACTTGCCTACATACCTATCCCTTGGCGCGCGGTGAAAGTGGTCTTTATTCCCAAAATAGGGAAAGAGGATTACTCACTAGCCAAGAGTTTTAGACCAATAAGTCTAACATCATTCCTGCTGAAAAGCATGGAAAGACTAGTAGAGTTGCACGTGCGCAAAGTTGCCCTTCGATTGCATCCTCTGTCGGACATGCAACATGCTTATCAGCGCGGAAAATCTGCGAGACTGCGCTTCAAAACCTAGTTGGGAGAATTGAATGCGCTCTCGAAAGGAAAGAGTACGTACTAGGCATTTTTGTCGACATTGAGGGAGCTTTTGATAACGCTACTTTTGACAGCATGTGTAATGCTGCTAGACGGCATGGCGTAGATGAAGCACTGGTTTTGTGGATCAAAGCAATGCTCGTGCACAGGACACTGATCGCTGATGCAGGCCTCGAACATTGTGTCAAGTCTGGAGTAAACAGGGGCTGCCCGCAAGGTGGCGTCTTGTCTCCGCTGTTATGGTGCATGGTGGTCGACTCTCTGCTAGATGCTTTCAATGCCTCTGGAATCTACGCCCAGGCCTATGCGGATGATGTTGCTGTTCTCTCAGTCGGCTCATGTTTAGCGAATGTCTGTCTCAAAGCGCAGGCGGCGCTAAACGTGATCGATGACTGGTGCACGAGAAATGGGCTGTCGGTTAATCCTCTTAAGACCGATGTCGTTCTCTTCACGAGAAGGAGGAAAAGAACTGGCATTGCTCAGCTGGTGCTAAAAGGCATTCCCATCCCTATATCCAAGGAAGCTAAGTATCTGGGAGTCATTCTAGATAACAAGCTTCTCTGGTCAAAGCATGTTGAGTCCAAAACCACCAAAGCGCTGTCAGCTTTCTGCCAATGCCTTTGGCAAAACATGGGGCTTATCGCCGAAAAAGGTCCTTTGGATCTACACGGCAATGGTAAGACCGATAATCTCATATGCATCGGTTGTTTGGTGGAGCAGGCTGACACGAAAACACGTTGTGGCTTCACTCACCAAACTCCAAAGAGCGGTCTGCCTCAGTTGCACGGGGGCTTTCCCCAGCACACCGGGAGCTGCTTTGGATGCTATGATGAACCTTCCACCCCTTGACATATATATCAGAGGGTGTGCACTGAAAACTATTTCTCGCCTAAAGAGGAATGGTCTTTGATACAACTCGCAGTGGAGTGAAAGTGTAATTGAGAGAGAAATATCCTACGATCACTGTCTCATGGATATGCCCTCTGACGCAATGACACCTGCCATCCTACTGCGCTGTAACTACACAGTCACATTTCCTTGGCGTCAGGACTGGCTTTGGCCAGACACTGAACCTGGAATAGAATGTCTTCGCATCTTCACAGATGGCTCCAGGACTGATCAGGGATCCGGCGCCGGAGTTTTCTTCGAGCGCGAAAACATTCGACTGCACTTCTCGTTAGGAAAATATGCGTCTGTCTTCCAGGCGGAGATTTACGCAATCCTAATGGCCATGCACTATGTTGTGAAACACAGATGGAGGGGAAAGAGCATATGTGTCTGCAGTGACAGCCAAGCTGCACTCAAAGCTGTATCCAATCCTCTGTCCAACTCCAAACTAGTGCATGAACTCAAGACCTTCTTAAACAAAGTCGGAAGACTTAATTCACTTAGGCTTTTATGGGTTCCAGGTCACTCTGGAATCCCAGGAAACGAAATCTCCGATGAACTCGCTAGAAAAGGCTCAGAGGAGAGTTTCTCAGGGCCTGAACCCGCCTTAGGTCTACCAGCTTCAACGGTTAAATCTGACATCAATGACTGGGTCTTTAACGTACACAGTCGCAGATGGAAGGTATATCCAGGATGCAGGATGACTAAGCGCGTACGCTCTGACGTCTGTAAAAAGTCCGCAACATTCTTCTTATCCTTAAGAAGAAATGACTGCAGAAGGCTAACGGGCGTCATTACGGGCCATTACACTTTTGCCAGGCATCTTTACGTGCTTGGCATCAGTGAGACGCCTACCTGTGCTGCTTGTTGCGAGGAGGACGACACAGCGGAACACTTTCTCTGCGACTGTCCCGCCTTCGCTCGTGCACGGTGGCGCACCCTTGGGGCCGACGTGGTGGGTGCCGAATCTCTTAGCTCAACATCACTGAAGCCCCTCCTCACTTTTCTCCGGGCAACGGGGAAAATACAATAAAGACAAGGTGTCTGTCTGGTAGTACAATGGACCAGTACTTGTGTCTGAGTGCTCCAGCAGATAGTAGAAGCCTCCAACAACAAAAAAAAAAAAAAAAAAAAAATGTGGTATAAGCTGGATAAAGGAAAAGGCGAAGCTTTTTTACCAACATGAAAAACTACCTCTTTTCCATTATCGATGAGGTCGGTAATGAGGAGTGCAGAGCACAAGACATGTGGGATTCCCTACAACAATCTGGCCTGGAGAAAGCCAAATCACTGCTCGGAACATCTGAAGGCCCCTGCCAACACGGAAAAGAAACCTGGTGGTAGACAGACGAAGCCAAAGCAGTGATACACGAAAAGAAAATGGCTTTCCAAGCTTGGTCAAAGTGCTCTTCTACTAATAGAGAGGAAAGAGCTCGCCGTGAAAAGGTATATAGATATTGCAAAGGCATCGCGAAGAAAAAGTGCGCCCAATTCAAAGCGAAAATCATGGGAGGCCTCTATCAGGAGTTGGAAGAAATATCGTCTTCCGCGTCTGACAGGAAGCAGGCTACCCAGGAGCTTCGACAAAACAATTTGAACAAAGGACCAAATATATTTAAGATAGCCGCCCAGAGAAAAAGAAATGCTCAGGAGATTCGTTTCCCAAAGTTTATTGACAATGCTGAAAGCCAACTCCTTGTGGAAGACGAAAAAATTCTCCACAGATGGCGACAGTATTGCGAGGAACTTCTGAACGAACAGTTTCCCCGAGTGTACTTTCCAAGAGCCGCCCCGAATCATGCCGAAATATCCGACATCACAGTCGAAGAAGTTCGATACGCGGTTAAAAACTCCAAGAAAAGAAAAACTGTTGGGCCGGACGGGATACCCTCTGAGTTCTGGAAAAAGATGGGAGACATCGGGTCTAGATGGCTCATGGTTCTTATCTCCAAACTTATGAGAGGCGACACTATGCCTAATCAATGGAGGGAAAGCTAACTTCTTCGGTTATTTTCAAAAATATTTTTTTTTTTTTAAACGATTTTTAACAAAAAAATTAACAAAAAAAAACAAGTTTTTTTCCTACAGTCCGCCATTTTTTTTTTTAATGAAATTGATTAATTTTGGTTGGGCCGATAACGACAGACCTACTGAACAATAATCCATTCTATTTTTTTATTTCGGACAAAATGAACAGCCGCTATTACCATGACCAATGATCAGCTTGTTTTTTTTGGGTTCTAATTTAATTAAAAAAAATATAATAAAAAAGGTAAAAAAGGATTTTTTTTATACAGTTTAAGATACAAATATAAACATATTGTATAAAAAAATTAAAATGATTGAATTTTATTGTCTTATAAAAACAAATTCCCTAAAAAGAGGTTATGCGTTCACCTTTAAGTTGATCTAAGCGCCGAATCCATATATAAAAGGTTACGAGAGATAGGTTCATATGGAAGAAAACTAGAAAAAAAAACGCTTCTCTTAACCACAAAAATGAAAACAGCTCATTTGGCGTGGTATACGTTGCTATACATTGGTCGGCAGGTGGAAGTTCTCAAGGACGAGTGCATAGCGAGCTAAATTGGCAAGTAAACTGTTATACACTAACTTCTAAATGTCAATAAATAATAAATAAAGAGATAACCACAGTCGTTCAATAATATTGTGTACCAATATAACAAAACAAAAATTAAGAAATCAAATGTACTAAGCACGCGAAATTTAAAAAGTCACCTTATTTCTTGAACGCACTGGGTAGTAAAGTTCTGGAAAAGTCAAATAATACTTTATTGAGTCGGCTACTAAAACTAGGCCTTACGTTCCTTTACATCAACAATCGATCAAAACAAAAATTAAGGAAAACATTATGAACGATCACCGATTCACAGTCGCTTAAGGCTTTGACATAACGCATGGTTCATGGCGTGAATTGTTTTGAACGTGGAACATACAGCAGTAACATTTGTAAAAGAGCAACGGCAGATGGAGGTTGTCCTAGAGTTGCTTAATAAAGTCAGTCATGTTGCAGAGCTTCATATGGGCTTACGGAAATGACGTCGAAGCAAATTTTTAATTATTCTAATGAAGGCAGCTTAGATTGTCAAGATCTAATAAAGACTCGACATGTTCATTTTATCTGCAAAAAAGAGTTTATTTTTTCTTTGATCGCATGCTTGACAAAATGCCTAAGCCAAGCTTAACTATCTTAACTAATTAAATCTATTTTACTGGCCCTTTGCGGTCACTCTAAAGTAGTCAGCACATTCTTAAAACTATGTCTTTCGGCCTTGAATTAACTTAAATAAAATAAAAGAAAAGGAAAAGGAAATGAACATTTAATAAAAACTTTGCATTGGAATAGTAAATCCAGAGGGCTATAATCATTGCGGGTGAACAATCGCTCATTGTAGCAGAGGAGGTGAGAGCTATATGAAATAACCAGTATGGACGCCATTGAAACAGTAGCTGACATTAGGTCTAAAGCCATAGAAGAGACCCTCCAAGAGGTGTGGAGACAAAGAATACTGCCCTGTGGTGGCATAAGATATCAAACACACATTTGACTACAGTTTAGGATAGTTTCCAGCTACCAACAGAGAGGAGTAAACTATTTCCTTACTTGAGAGAACCTCAAGGTTCCGTATAAGGTCCCTTCCACAGGAAATAAAAGTCATTTCGTTTCACAGATGTATTGATGTCAGTCGAGTTAGCCAGTTGCAGTGATTGCCCAGATAAAGCAATAGCTGGAATCTACAGATCTCGAATTGGCCGACCCAAAGCTGGCCGTACTAATTGTAAAGTATAAAAACAGTTTCGACCAGAGGAAGTAATAAAATACTTACATATGTATGATACTCGGGAAGAGACTGCGGCTTAAAACACACGCAGACTTTACAGACAGAAATCATCCTAATACTATAGAACGTGGGTGGTCAGCTCTGTTCTCTTATACTAGTCTGAGCAGACACCCTCAGAAAAAAAGAAAAATTTCCGAAACTGTCATCAATATACCAATTTTTTGAGTTAAGAACAATAAGCCGTTACCAGATGGTATCGGAAGATTCGCGCTTATATTATTGCTGGACCGGCATTGACATCCTCGCGGACAAGATGGGAATTTTTGACGAACTTCTTGCTGAATTTTTAATGCAACTTATGGTGACCTGGTTAGAAAACCCTTTTACGAGTAACTGCAACGACTATAGAAGGGTTAGTGCCCTGATGCTTCTGCTTTTCATTTGAATTCCATGTATACGAGTATGATGATCAAGACTCCTGTATGTTTTCATTTGTAAATTGCCTATCCACATTACAAGGGAAAGAAAAAAGAAAGTCTCTTTGTAAGCCAGGCTATCACGGATTCAGTGCATATTTGATTTGCCATCTTGTCAAATTTTGACTTGATAAATGGGTCCTCTCGCTTAAATTTCTGTCTTCCTCGAAAAATTAATTTTAAGGTTTAATAAGAAAGCCAATACGCACCAAATAATTTAATTTTAATTTTTGTGGGGGTAACCACCCCCATTTATTAAGCTTAATTCAAGCACATGAACTTACTTAATCTACCTTAACCTAACTTAAACTAGCTTAGTTGTTAAGGGGAAGGGAGAGGGGGGCATGAAGAAGAAGGGTTTTTAAGCATGGAGTGCTAAGGTTGAGGGCGAAGAAGGGATTCGAGTTGACTCTTCCGAGTATTCGTAAGATGGGTTCGTTGGAGCCATAAGCGGTACGGGTGGTGGGTACATAGAAGAGACGGGGGTTTCGTACATTGCGAGGGTTAGTGTTGAGAGAGACAGAGTTATAGAGGGTAGCGCAGTCAATAGAGCCTGAGAGGAGTCGATGGATGAAGAGGATGTCAGATACAGTTCTTCTTTCCTCCAAGGTGTTCATGTTAATTAGTTTAAGGCGGTCGTGATAAGGTGGTAAGAGCAAAGGATTGTTCCAGGGGAGACCTCGCAGAGCAAAGCGTAAGAACCGGCGTTGGATGCTCTCGATTCTAGAAATGTGGATTTGCTGGTAAGGAGACCACACTTGAGAGGCGTATTCAAGGAGGGGCCGGACGAAGGTTGTGTAGAGAGATCGGGTGACGTAAGGGTTAGAAAATTCTTTAGACCATCGCTTCACGAACCCGAGTGCTGAATTAGCTTTAAGGATTATCTCGTCTATATGTGCGCGAAAATTTAGCTGTTGGTCACATAATATACCAAGATCGCGGATAATTTGAACGGTGGAGATGGGCTGATTATTGAGGTAGTAGAGACGGGGACGGGGTTTAATACGTTTACGTGAGAAAGTGATTGATTGGCATTTGCTAATGTTAAGCTCCAAGCAATTTTTGGAACACCACATGGAAAAACTATTGAGATCGGATTGAATAAGGGAAGAGTCGTGATTGGAGGAAATAGACTTGTAGAATTTGGTGTCGTCGGCATATAGTGAGATGTGGGAATTTTTAATCACTATATCAATATCGTTAATGGTAAGGACAAAAAGAAGTGGACCTAGGTGGCTCCCTTGGGGGATGCCGGAGGAAGCTAAGAAAGGATTGGAAAAGGCAGATCTGAAACGAACACTATAATACCGATTTTCCAAGTAGGAAGATATCCACTTCAATAAAATGGGTTCGAAGCCAAGAGAAGACAATTTGAAGAGTATTAGATTGTGGGAGATTTTATCAAAAGCCTTACTGAAATCGGTTGAAACCATGTCGACATCTTTTCCATTCTCTAAAGCCGAGAGGGTAAAAGACAAAAATTCAATAAGGTTTGTGGTTGTAGAACGGCCCTTAAGGAATCCGTGTTGTCTGGGGGAGATTAAAGACTTGCAGCGAAAGCTTAAGATTTCGTACAAAATGCTCTCGAAGATTTTGGGTATATGTGACAGTTTGGCAATGGGACGATAATTGTTAATAACATTCTTCGGACCTTTCTTGTGTATAGGGGTTATAAATGAGGTTTTCCATAACTGGGGGAATTCACCTAAAGCTAGGGATAAACTGAAGATCTTTGAGAGAGGGAGAGAGAGGGTTGATGAGCATTTTTTCAGGAATATGGCAGGGAGACCGTCTGGTCCAGGAGTGAATTCATCATTAAGTTGATTTAGTTTGGTTTCGATGACATCGGGATCAACTGTATGAGGAAGAAAGGGTCCAAAGGAAAATTTCGGTAAATAGTCGAAGTGAGCGGGGGGTAAGCGGATGGAAGGAGTCGTCGGCGAATGATTGTTTAAAATAGGCTGCAAATAAGTTGGCGATAGTGTTAGGGTCATTAGAGGTTTGATCATTCAAGGAGAGAGAGGTAGGGTAACCATCAGATTTTCTTTTGTAGTTAACAAATTTAAAGAAGGACTTAGGATCACTTATAAGATTGGCTTGCGTTTCAGCTAAATAGCGTTGATAGAGGAAGTTGTGAAGGGCGGTAAAGTTAAGATAGCTGCCCATGTAGTTAGAAAAGTCTATAGGGGATTGGGTACGAAGGAAGATTGTCCACTGTTTATTTCTTTTGTTTCTTAGGGTGCGAAGTCTACGATTATACCAGGGTGGGGAGGTGGACAAAATTTTGCGTTGGGAAATTGGTACGTAAAGAGAGATAGAGTTAAATATTTCCCTGTAAAATTTGGATATTGCATCATTTATAGTTAGATTATCAAAATTGAAAGGGGCTTTTTTAAGGTATTCATTGATTTGGTGGAAATTTGCTTTGTGAAAATCGTGAGAAGGCAAAGCTGTGGAAGGGGTGTTCTGTAAAGGAAAATCGTGAAAAAAGGAAAGAAGGAGGGGGGGATGGAAGTTATCGATGGTTGAAAGAGAGAGGGGACAGAGTGAGACAGAGGAGTTGAAGGGATCAGTTGTAAATATGAGGTCTAGTTGTCTACCCATGTAGTTTAATACGCCACTAACTTGGCTAAGGTTTGAATCCGCAAGGCGATCCAAGAAGAGGCATTCTTTGGCAGTAGTGGGATTGGTGGCAATGTAATGCGATTCATCGTCTGATTGAGCCCATTTAAGATGAGGAAGGTTGAAGTCTCCGAAGTGAAGGATTTCATCCTGGGGGTCTCTTAAATCAATTATTTGGTCAATTGTGTTAATAGCCAGTTGATAGGATTCAATGGGCTGTGAGGGCAAGATGTAGAAACATATGATGTAGAGTGTCTTTTGGGGTAAGACAATTTTGATTGAAACATAGTCGAGATGGGGGGAGGACGATATTGCAATGAGGGAAGAGTCAAAGGAGTCAAGGACGGCTAGTAGGACTCCTCGACAACCCTCGGTGGCCTGACTGAGTTCGTCATCGCGATAGATGTTGAAATTTGTTGAGAACAGTTCGGAGCTACTTATGCTGGGGATCAGGTTCGTTTCGGTCAGAGCAAAGATTTCGAAGGGTAGAGCGTGCGACTGTTGAAAGACAGTTTGGGTTTTTGAGCGAAGACCTCTTACATTCTGATAGTAGAAGGTAAGAGGAAGATTTTGACTAAGTGGGGGTATTGATGGGAGAGGGATGGATTTAGGGACGAAAATACTTGTCGTGATCAGCTCTACTACGTAAATACTTGTTTGTTTTGTTTCTTAGGTAACTAAGCCTGCGATTATATCGAGGTAGACGAGGTTTTATGTCAGCAGAATTAAAGATGGGATTAAATATCTCTGTGTAGAATATAGGTCTTGGATCATTAAAGAGGGTTGATTTGGTGGAATTGTCGATTGTGGAAGTCATAAATCAAAACTGTTTATGTAATAGTAGAAAGAATACTCATCAAAGTAAAATATAGGAGTTAAAGAGTTAGTTTTGAAAAATAGGCCTAGCTGTCTACCCATGTAATTTTCGGTGCCATAACTAGGCAAAGGTTTGAGGTTTGTTTGGTAGTATTGGGCTGAGGGGCAAAACTCAATTATGGCGTAATGAATTCCACTTACGATGAGGAAGGCTGAAAGGATTCATTGTGGGGATTCCGTAAATCAATCTAATGGTCAATCATATTACTGGGAAGTTCATAGTTACAAATAACGTAAATCAAATACGAGGTAATACATTCTTAATTGGAACAAAATCGTGATAAGGAGAACACGGTATTGCAATATAGAATTACTGAGTTGGGTTTAGGATGGCTCGTAGCAAATCAAGGCCTTCAGTATGGAGATTGTCGTCGCGGTAAACGTTAAGATTTGATCAATTTCAGGTAATTTATTCTGGTGGATCAGGTTTGTATTGATCAGAACGAAGACTTCATAAGTTAGAGCAGGACTCTAAGCAAAAACCTCTCGCACTTTTAAATTCTTCAACAGCTCCCCCTACATGTAAAGGGTCCGCCATCTAACGTTTTTTTTTTTCAAGTAGTGCTTATTTCGTGAATGGTAACACTTAGCTCATGTCTGATTTGACAGATAATTAGTTTTATCCTTCCGCTGAACGAATATGGTTGTGTATATGCTTGAACAACGCTTCGCTAAGTGGGCCTGCGATCGACTTACAGAAGATGCCGATTTTGCCAAAAAAAATCATCTTTTCAGATGAAGCTCATTTTGATCTTGGCGGGTATGTAAACAAGCAAAATTGTCGCATTTGCACCCAAAACGAGCCACTGTTTGGTGCGGATTTTGGTCCAGAGGCATAATTGGGCCATTTTTCTTCGAAAATGAGCAAGGAGTGGCCGTTACAGTCAATGGCGATCGTTATCGGGCCATGTTAAACGATAATGTGCTTAAAAATTGGACCGATCGTGTAGGCTACTGCATGGCCAGCCGAGGCAGCCATTTGAATGAAATTATTTTCCATTATTAACCGGAAGGATTGTACTTTCAAATAAAAAAATAAATTTGAGAAAATATTCAGCAGTTTTTTTATAGCATTTTCAAAAAAAAAAAAAAGTTATTTGGCGGACCCTATATAAGGATGGTTTAAGCAGAGTGAATCGATGGCAGGAATAGAATGACATTTAAGTCTAAAGAACATATCGCGGTCAGCACTGCTACGCTGAAGGAGCGAAACTCGCTTTGTTGGTAAATATCAAGATCATTTGATAATTTTTGGGGGTATAGTAATATTTAATGAAGAGGTTCTTGAAGCAAGTGGAGTCTAAATTAAGACCTTTGCTCATGTGCTTGTCCTATCTTCTTGGCTGACAAAACTGATGTGTTGCAAATATAAGCCAAATGGGATATAAAGTTTGACTATAGGGGATAGGAGCGGAAAAACTGAAAGGAGATAGAGTCGGAGTATAGGGGAGGAGTATTTGATGTCGGTGAAGATGTAGAATTAACTGTTGTATAAGAGATAGAGTTTGATTTAGATCTATTAGAAAAAGTCGGTGATGAGAGGTAAAGGATTCTAGGCTTTAAAATTGATGCCAACATTTGGAAGGGGTACACGGGTTGGAGGTGAAGTGACATTAGAGACGGAACAAGTCGTTGGAGAATGATTAAAGTAACCCCGTTGACTTTACAGTCTTGGTGTGGTTTTAGGCAAGAAGTTTTTTTTAAAATGAGAGAGTATATCAAAAATTGTGGGTCAGATAAAAGTTAAGAGGAGTTTTGTTATCCTTCAGTAATGTTGTAGGTTACGAGGAAAGTTAATGATGCTTATTACTGGAATTAGGCTTATGCTTATTAATAGGTTTTAGAGTCTTTCTTTTTACTCCATTTGGTCGAGATTGTAGAGAGAATAAAACAACATTTGGATGGGCAGCTTTAGTTTGTTAGGTCTGATGTTGAAGCGTTTAGCCCGACGTTAAATTGCGTTGGAAGCCAGACCTTCCATTATAAAAGTAGCGATTTAAAAAGCTTTTAATTCTTTTCACAAAATAAAATAAATTTAATGCAAACTAAAGCAAACACAATAAGATAAATCAAGGAGAAAAAATGACACGTCCAATGGCTTACTCTGTGGATAATATCATAAAAGGCAAAGAGGCACCTAACTTAGTTTCTAGCCACAGTGGTTGTTGAAAACGCCTATATCGATTTGGTTGTGATACCTCCCTAGTAGTATTGGCAGTGTCTAAATCAGAAAGAGGAGGTGAGGACGGCACTCGTCGACTGTAGACGTTTCATGGGACGGCGAAGTGCTTTAGCAAGCCCAGCTTCACTAATTAGACTAATGGTTGAATTGGAATAGTAAGAAACCTTCAAGCTAAACTATGGAGAGCCCGAACTGCAAGTAGCAGAAGCTTCAGAGTAACGTGAGCTGCTTTTGAGCTCCTCGAAATAATAGCCAGCGGGGTTAGGCGGGTAGAGCAGCTGAGATGTCAGAGTGTAGTTTTTAGTACACAGGTACATCATGCTATCAGTCTACGTATCGAGCATGCAAGTGGCACGGGTCACTCAGGGATTAAAAAAACAAAAAAATAAAAACCAAAACAAAGGATTGGTAAGAACAACAAAGTTCCACGCGTGTGCTGAATGTAAAGGGCATGCCCATTGGTTTTTTCGATATTAATGGCATGACCCGCCTTGAGCTCTGGCTGAGGTACTACTTTACAAAGGCGTCTGCGCGTCGCAATCCTGAAAAAAATAGAATTGATGGCAAAACAATTCCTGGTTTTTGCATCATGTATCGCTGATTTATCTTTTTTTTATAGCGTTCGCAGGTTCAAGGTATTTGTCACACAACTTGGACGGAGTGCTGATGGTTTGTGTCGAAGATGTACGTTCACTACTCTCCGGGGGTGGTTGTCCTAGATAGGATTCGAGAGATTCGACTGAATTTGTCGCGTTGGTTGTAGTTCACAATAACTTTTTTTTCCATGTCATTAAGGTGTTATATTGGAAACGAACACACAGAGTATGAATTTTTAAGTGCACCGATTTGCACCTATTGCTTTAGATATTTTTGGCTCCTTATTTGCCCGATATACATAGCTCCAAATTACTGTAAAAAAAATTATTTTTCAAAAACCTGCTATGGTTTCATAATCGTAGATGAGATCAAAAACACTGGCTTTTGATGGGGATACTATTGATGTTGAAGGCCTTAGCAGCATTCCCAATATTTCTTGATTCTTTCAAAGATCTAGTTTTTGTTTACATATTAAATTCCTTTCAAGCACAATGAATTAATATTATAGAAATGGGTCCGGATGCCCCCTCGGTCCCACACGTCTCTTTTATTTCCGACAGGATATCAATTTATTACGAATGATTTGGTTTCTGCAAACTCCACCCAAGGACTTATACCCGGCGCCCACCTCCCCTTCTCTCCCCATAGTGACGACAAATAAATTTGTTAAATTTATAGTTCAACTCAAGTGTAACGTGATGTGCTAGACCAGAAACATTTAATATTGAATAAAACTCCTCCTCACATACATCTTACCTTTTATATGTACTACATATTTCGTCCTTTATTTTTTGTCTGAACTAAATCGGTTGCCCATGTCACGGCACGGTGTAAGGAACTGGACGGATAAGTTTCTTGTGTCAGTCGCTATCATCCACGCAAACACACATTATTTACGTGAACGGTGTAGTCGTGTATCTATATGAGTATTGTATGAGATCTGCATATTATCGAAAAAGGTCCTTAACTCCCCGTGGGCAACCTGCGTTACCACAGGCGTATTTCCCTGGTAACGGTAACATTGGCCTTGGGTATCGGTTTTCTGTTCTGTATCACAGGTACGAGTAAAAACTCTCCGTATGTTATAAAATTGTATTCATCCACCTCCTGCCCAAGCACTCGAATCGTTCTTCTTCTTCGTGTCCTGCTGCTGCTGTCTCATCTTCCACGGGTTTCCAGGTCCTTCGGTTTGTTTTTTTTTTTTAGCATATTTTTGTGTCCATAGCCAACCATCGCATCGCTTGGTTTCATTTCCTTTCGTCTTCCTATATGTGTGAGTAAAATATCTAACAAGGAGCTCTTTGAGCATAAAAAGAAACAACCTGTAAGGAAATGAAATCAAAATGGATTTCATGGTCCAGTGAAGTGGATATAATAATTTTTTTTATGTTGCTTTTTCCTTTGCATTCCCGGGGCAAATCGAAATTATTAGAAAAGGATATTCGAAGGATATTCGTACCTCGAGGTGGTCGAACGGGAGAGAGTTGAAGAAAAAGGATGGACTTTGAACACCAGGTTCGCAGTCATACGATGATATTTTTTCCTTCCTTTGGTCCTGATTGTCTGCAGATCTATTTTCATATAGTAAGTGTGCGCCATCATTAGTTTTGTTACAACTTGGACATAAGATAGATAGGCTTTGGGGTCGAATATGTGCTATGCGTGTGGTTAGATATGCAAGCGATGAAAGGATATTTGCATGATATCTTTGACACGTGTTCACTTCGCTTTATATAAAACGTATTCAAAGAAACTGGCTGTTGCCCAGGTAGAGGCTTTTCCGTCTGAAGAAAACTCCTGTTTTAAGGGTAGCTGAGAGCAAACTTCAAGAACACATCGCTACCTTTGCGCATAACGATTTTTCTTATTACCAACATTAATTCATCTTGTCCTTAGTAACAATTAATTATGGAATTGACAGTTTTTATCTTTTGCAAAAAACCTTTTATAGGTGCTTTGTGCCATGGGAAATTGCTAACCCCTTTTCTAAAATGTTGCTTATCCTTGCTTTTTTTTTTCTTATACAGCTACCCCGAGATATCTTTCTTCTTCTCAAAGAAGGGAGAGAAGCAATGAGGTCAGGTAATCTTCGTTATCCGCTTGAACACTGACACAATCCGAGCAAAAATGAATTTTCTCAAGATCCCTTCCCAGATAGGGTTAATTCGCAAATGCTTGGGTCTGAATACAAACTCGATCAATCCATTAATCATGAGAATCGAAGAACATCAATAGACATAGGTAGTGTTGCTGGGGTATGTGGTGAGATGGAATCCGACCACATGCCTACGATGAGACTGCCTAGCCTTTTTAAAGGTATTCGAGCTTTTTGATTTATTAAAATACGAACAAATTCAAGATGATTCTAATCCCATTTTGTCTGCCATTCTAGCCAGCAGTCGTCTGGAAGGCAAATCTGTATCCCCTTGATAGAAACTTTCGGACGGGACATCGACAGAACTTAAGGCAAGCTCTTTATGCTATTTTATGGTTGAACACTTGTAATATAACAAAGAGAGAGTTTACTCGGCACAGAGATTTTAGTATTTTCTTTCAAATTCCGTGGACTTAAACAGGGTGACCCAAAACACTCAACCGATGTTGCTTTGCTATATCCTTAAAATGAGACGGCATAGGTAATTCCATTTTTTTATCGTACTTTAAATTTTTTTCAGTACTTCGCTCTCTCTGAGATCTTCCACGCTCTTTGACTTGTGCTGATAGACCCGGTACTTGGAAAAACCCCAAGAAAAGTAGTGAAATCGGGGACATTGCTGGCCAGTACAAATCGCCAAAGAATCATTAGGTGACGCATCCTCTAATTTGTCTATCTTGACTCAGGCTGTTGGTGCATTGCACCGTCCTTTTGGTTTCATATTTCCCCCAAACCTAGTTCATCATTCATCAATCTTCAACCATGGTTCGTATCGTTCATCAGTCTCAGTGATCGTATTACCCACAGTGAGCTCGGAAAAAACCCGAGGCTCGATGAAATCTGGCAATGGCTAACCGTGGCCAACGACTAACCAGCATAGTGTTAAGGGGGTGGTCGTGGTGCAATCAACCGACTGTTGAGCGGAAGGTCTGTACCTCAAGCCAAGAACAATTCCTATACGGAAAAACTGTGCAACCAGTTGAGAATGAGAGATGATCAAAAAAATTGCAGACGAAGGCATAACACTCGCAGTATGAGATCACTTCAAAATACATTGTGCTCATATCAAATACAACACCTTAATATGGAAACAAAATAAGTTACTGTGAACTACAACCACCGCGACAAATTCAGTCGAATCTCTGGAATTATATCTAAGACAACCACCCCCGGAGAGTAGTGTACGAACATCTTCGACACAAACCATCGCCGCTTTCAACCTTATTTCAATTAAAATTGGCGCCAAACTCCCAGTAATGTTGTCGATTACTTGGTTGTTGCAGCATTCGAGCCCCGATCCTGGGGGTCCAGCCAGTCAGAACATTAACCTCTGAGTGACGATGGTCCGCTAAGACTAATATCATACCAGACATTTCACGGTGGTCCGATTGTACTGCAAATTTCAAACTTATGATTTTTTAATTTTTATGATTGCCAGTAATTAAAACTCGGAAGTTTATTGGCTCGTTGACAACCCTTCGCCAAGCCTCCCTGTCTTGAGTGTATTTCTTGCTTATTTCGCTGTTCCATCTCTTCTAGCCCCAACCTATTGTATCTACGGCACGGCCTTCCTGGCGGTCTGTTTTTCTGCGGGTTTTCCACTTACTATTCGTCCACTGTCCATTTGTTCTACGGGTCTTGCTCATCTTTGTCTTCGCGATTTTATTGCTCGGACAATGCTTGGGGTCGAACGCGAATTCTTGGTTGTGTTGTTTACCCTTTTGGCTTATTACTTCGTCCTGTTTTCCACCATCAATTGTCCTTAAGATCTTGTTTTCAAAGACTTACTATTTAAGTTCAAATTTTTTTGGCCATCTTTAGCGGCTATCTTTAGTCTTGAATCGACTGATTGATTCTTGACCCTTGTTCCGTACTCGAAGAACGGCTTTCTTGAACTTTCAATGCCCGTATGTAAAAGTTAGTCGGATTTGCATATGTTTCAACGAAAAGAAGCAAGGGAAGTTGTTTTTCTTGGTCTTGGCTGATGCAGCTCTAGCCGTTACATCTGGCCCAAGCCGATGGTCAATCGAGGCTTCAAATGTTCGTATGATCTTTCCATTAAATAAACATTGTTTCTAAATGAATTGTTAGATTTTTTTCAGAGAACATTATATTCCGAAATTTGGCTGAAGGACAACGGCTGTGAGTTATCAAGCGGCACGGATAAACAATGAACCAAACCAAAGACGGAGTAGAGTTACAACAACAACGACCCAATTTCAGAGGTAGGTAAGCTGCTTGTTGTACTGTCGAAGTGGGGTTTCGCGTCAATCAGGCAGACCTGACTAAACCTTAAGGTGACATCACACTGCACGGGAGGGGAAAAAAAAGCGAAATATTTTATTTCTTATGTTAAGTACGTCGTTATAACCGAAGTGTGAGTAATGTATCCTCAAATTCCTGGAGTTAACGCTTCACGGGGAAAAAAATGGGTTCTAACCCACACGAGGTTGATCAAGTATACAGCTCCCTAGGCAAATCCCAAAACTTGCTAACCCGGAAGAGTCTGATCGAGCGTTTTAGCCGTACTCGAGGGCCCAAGCCTACTACAGTTAGAGACCGTTCTCCGGTTCTTACTCCAACGGGCTTGGCTTGGCACTACTCCTAACTATTCACTATCAGTAAGGAATAGAGTAGTGTCGATAGGCTCGACACAACTAGTGAGTCTTTGAATGTCACAAAAACAAATTAAAATGATAGACCTGATCCCAACGGGTATGGTATACTCCAGGCCAAAAAGTTCGTATCAAAGTGTTCAGAGAAATCTACAATGTTAATGCATCCTTTTACCCGACAAGGTTATACAGGAAATTTATTTGTAGTAAGACCTGATTCCGATGATAGCCACACACGAAGAAACTTTCCAAAATAACTCTCTTGTTCCTCTATATTTATAAATTTGGGATCCATGAGGAATTTTGTTGTATGAAATTGTTGGACACAACAGTCACGTAGAACGGATGGACAATGGACAGTCAAAGAAATAATGAGTGAAAAAACCGATGGGAAAAGATCAAAACTTTCCCAAAACGTCAAAGTCAAAAAGCAATTCATGGACGCAAGTGATTGTACCGAAACTGAGCATGAACATACCAAATCGATACAGTTTTTTTACTCTTTGGAACCCAGTCTTTTGGAAATGGTGAACATATTTAGAGCGCTCTGCTAAAGGATCGCGCTTGAAGGCTATGTGTACTCCTGGAACAAAAGTCGGACGAAGCTATTTTTAACCACAGCATTTCTTAGTAGTGCTCCTTGTTGATCGGCTGATTATGAGGCTGTTGTAGATTTATGGTGCGCTATGCTATTAAACCGTCTTAATGATCTACGAATCATCGCCAAATTCCAGGAAAGCAGTTCGGTTGCTGAGCGATAACCACTACAATGTCAAAAATGTGGCTGAAGGCCCCAATCTCTACCGGTTTCTCGTCATGAACGACCCCAACTTGGCGAATTTTACTAAAGAAAGGAGACCCCTTGGGCTGCGCTAACTACAGAGGAATAAGTCTCCTCAACGTGGGCTATAAAATCTTGGCTGCCGTTCTGTGTGAACGCCTGAAATTCTTCGTAAACCAGCTGATAGGTACTTGTCAGTGTAGCTTCAGGCTGGGAAAGTCCACCATCGATCAAATCCCCACACTACGGCAGATCCTGGAGAAGACAAGTGAATTTCGACACCCACCACCTGTTTGTCGACTTCAAAGCCGCATACGACAGCGTAATTGGAGACGAGCTGTACAACGCCATGTCTATTTTTGACATCCCTGTTAAACTATGTAGGATGACTTTGGAGTTTGCTCGTTGCTCCATTCGAGTCGGTGCAGATAGCTTTGATGTCAAAAAAGGATTTAGGCAGGGCGATGTGCTGAAATAACTCTGCAAAACTCGCTGGTCCACACAAGAGGCACAATAGAGGACGACATTGACATAATTGGAAGGAGTCAGCGAGATGTCAATGACGCGTTTACTAGTATTGAGGCGGAAGCGGCGAAATTTGGTCTAGCGGTAAATGAGGGCAAAACAAAATAACATGTTGTCATCAAAAAAGGGCGCTCACCACCGACGCGACGTCTTGGCCAGAACGTCAATATTGGCAGCTACAATTTCAAGGTAGTCAATGACTTCGTCTACCTTGAGTACGCACAACCACATCAGTTCTTAAATCAAACGCAGTATCACTTTGTGCAAATTGCCGCATTTGGAATGAGAGTAATCCACAGCAGTATCGCGCAGCCTCCAAGTTATCCGGAGAACTTACTATTTTTTGTGGGTTTATTGTGGGTTTTTTGGGCAAGTGGCGTCATCGGGTCATACATTTGCCGAAACGAGAATGGCTAAATGGTCACTGCCAATGGCGAATGGTGTAGGACCTGAGTGATGAGAGATTGCAACAAGACGGTACATTCTGTTAAATATCGGGCCTTATTGGAGTTGCTGTAAGAAAAATTCCCAGAACGCGTCATCTCTGAAGACGTAATGTGGAATGGCAGCCAAGATTGTGCGGTTTTGCGCCTTTTTGTTTTACAGGGCATGCCGTAAGGTTTTGGTTTATGACAACAAACGTCGTTGATTTAACTTCCCATATTGTAATGCGTCCAAATTAAGGATATATTCTGTTTGATATCGTACGAGTATGCTCTAGAACTGTTTTTCGCTTCGCATAACTCGAGAACAAATAGTGATATCGACTCCGGACTAATTTCGTTTGACACATAATTCCAAAGTGACGAATTGATAAGGTTTGTAGGACTTTTGAATTGATGGTTGTTTTTTGCAGGACGAGGATACGATATCTTGGGGATAACATGCTAAATGAAAGTTGTTCTATATGATGCTATGCTAGATTTTATTTGATTACTGTGCAGCCCATTTTTTTATTGGTAATTATAACGAACTTTTTGGAGCTCGATAGCCATACACCACAGTTGACAATCGCTGGAGCAGTTGACAAAGAAGTGCTTAAGGTGGTAAGGGTTTAGGCAGCAATTTATTTTTTTTTAAAAGGTTCACGCTGAGTTTTCACTTACTAAGAGAACCTAATGTTTGTGTTAGAGAAGAATACAAACTCGGAACACATCCGCTTAAAATAGGTTTTATTGAGAGACTGACTTAAGAGTACAATTACATGGGTAATACAACTTTTACATGATCATGTCAAAGGGACTGTGTTGCCAATGCTGTAGATCTCAATATCCAATACCACCTCTCAAAACAGTGCCTTTGAGTATATCTAATTTTTAAATGTAAACAATCTATTTGAACAATCCAAGTTTTATAGATAAATATTCATGCTTTGATTTCTGTAAAATTTTTGTAAGAACATCGGCTATCATATCATTAGTTGGAACAAAGTTTAATACTATCAATGACTTGCTATAAATTTCTCGAATGTAATGGTATTTAATGTCAATATGCTTTGACCTTGGATGAAAAACTGGATTTTTAACCAAGTTCTGTGCGCTCAGGTTATCTCCGTTTAAAACTGTAGGACCTCTTAGTATACAACTGAAACCGACTTCTTCTGCCAAACGCCGCAAATATACCGCTTCCTTCGCAGCTGCGCAAAATGCCATGTACTCGGCCTCTGTACTGCTCAGCGCCACTGTATGCTGCTTCCGGGACTCCCAAGATATAGCTGCCCCAGCAAATAGGAAGACATACCCAGTGTTGGACTTACGATCATTAACGCAATTTGCCCAATCAGCATCTGCGAACCCTTTAAGAGCTTCACCAGTTTTCCTAAACGAAAGTTTGTAATTAATCGTATTAAAAAGATATCTTAAAAGATGCTTAGCAGCTGCCATATGTTCTTGGTAGGGTTCAGCATTAAACTGAGATAATCTGCTGACTGCGTGCTGAATATCAGGCCTTGTTGAAATTGCCAGGTAAATTAAAGACCCGATAAGTGACTGATATTGTTTTGCATCCACCCTCTTGCTTTTCGAATTATCTGGACATTTTCTAAGGACATCTCCTGGATCCAATGGAGTACTGCATTTTATTGTGGACGTCGTATTATGCTGCGCTAGGAGATTTCGGATATATTGTTCCTGAGAAAGACTGATAGATCCTGTACTTTGATCCCGTTCAATGCCTATACCCAAGAAAAAATCTATTGGACCTTTGTCGACAATATCGAAGGCCAGACTAATTGCATGCTTTATGTTGATAACACAGCTTTTCTTTGAACATGCAATTATGAGGTCATCAACATATACAGCAATAATATTTTTATTCCCATTTTCGTTCTTTGTATACACACACGAGTCGGTAGAGCAACGTTTGAATCCGAGAACCTTCAATGTTTCATCCAATTTCTTATTCCACTCACGGCCGGCTTGCTTCAATCCGTAGATAGCTTTCCGCAACTTGCATACCTTTTTGCCACCAGATTCATCTTCAAAGTTTTCTGGCTGTTCCATATATATCTCTTCAGTTACGTTACCATTTAGGTACGCGGATGAAACGTCCACATGATGGACCTCCAGGTTGTATTCAACGGCTAAAGCTAAAATAAGACGAATGGTCGAGTACCTTACTACGGGCGAGAAAGTTTCCTTGTAATCGAGACCAAAGCGCTGGCTACAACCCTTTGCAACAAGTCTTGCCTTATGGCGAATCGGCTTTCCATCTTTGTCATATTTTATGGTAAATACCCACTTGGATTTAATAGCATGACGATTCGGTGGTAACTCGACTAAGTCCCACGTTTTATTTAACTTAAGAGAATTATATTCACAGCTCATTGCTTGCAGCCATTTGGATGCATCTGGTCCGTTTAGAGCTTCTTTTACTGTTGAAGGGTTTTCACACAGCTTTAAGTCATTCATGAAGTAGTTGTACTTAACAACCTTCGATCGTGGCCTAAGACGTCTCGCCTCAGCTATTTCTTTTTCACAATCACCGCCACTGTCATGGTTTATCCCATCCCTGCCACTATTCCTTGCATTCTCGTCATCATCACCCATTTCATTGTCATCTGCACCATTTCTATCATCATCCGCATTGCTGCCATCGTCACTTTGACTATCGCCACCTACACAGTCCGTGTTGAAAGAGTCTTCACTATTACTTGATGAATAACTTATATACTTCTTTAGATTTTGAAAATTTTCTTCCCTCTTAGACTCATTGTCCGATAAATCTAATAACACAACATCCTTAGGCTTTCTTTGATTGATGTTAATTGAATTTTCTAAAAACTTAACATCCCTACTCTTATAGACAGTTTTCGTCTTGGTATCATAGAGTCTATATGCTTTGGACTCACTAGAGTAGCCAACCATAATGCACTCTATTCCTCTGGCTTGAAATTTCGTTTTACCTGGCTTTTTATCTAATCTGAATGCCTTACATCCAAAAACGCGTAGATGTCCAACATATGGCTTTCGCCCATACCAGATTTCATAAGGGGTCCTAGAATCGAGCAATTTGGTTGGAGCGCGGTTCCGCAAGTATACAGCGGTATTAACTGCTTCTGCCCACAAAGAATCAGGAAGATCACTATTAAGAAGAAGACACCTAGCCATCTCTATCACGGTTCTGTTCGCGCGTTCGGCGACTCCATTCTGCTGTGGGGTATACTCCACAGTCAATTGTCTCTTTATTCCCTCTGCGGCCAAATATTTTATAAAATCGGCATTGACGTACTCGCGTCCATTGTCGCTCCTAAGGCATTTAATTTTGCAAGAAGTTTCACACTCAACCTCTGCCTTAAATGTCTTGAATGCGTCAAAAACATCAGATTTAGCTTTAAGAAAAGAGACGAACACTTTCCGGCTAAAATCGTCGATAAATAATGCGAAATATCTTGCCCCTCCTAATGAAGTGGCTCTCATTGGCCCGCATATATCTGTGTGGATGATCTCTAAAATCTGTCGACTTCGAGTCTCTTTTAGTTTTGGGAATGCTGAACTACATAACTTCCCTCTATAACAAACTTCACACTCGATTTGTTCTGGAACACGAGTATTATTCAAATGTAATCCTTTTACCATTTTTTGTTTGTATAAATCATGCAAACTCTTACAATTCAAATGGCCGTAACGTGCATGCCACAATAAAAAATTATCAAATTTAGTCATGCAGAACACTTTCGCATTATGTTTAATATTTAACAAATAAAGATCACCACATTTTTTAGCATGCAAAATAAGGTTATTCTTATCATCATAAATGCCTGCACCAGAATTGTTGAAACGAATATAATAGTTTTTCTCAGCAGCTTTGCAAATAGAAATAAAATTCGTTTTCAATTGGGGAACAAAAAGCACATTTTTAAGTTCTACTGTCCGATCGTCTGTTGCAATTAGAACTGATCCAATGCCCTTCGACTCAATTGCATAATTTGCGGCTAGTTGAACTTTCTCTGTGTGTAATCGTATTGACTTGAATAAGCTTTCATTGCAGCACATATGGCAAGTTGAACCACTGTCCAACACCCAATTGTTCCTACCCAATATAGAAGAGCTGTGCATGTTCAGCATACCAAATGATGATGTCACATTTTTTGTGAGAAGAGCTTTTCGGTATTGTACATGATGATGCAAAGTGTCCCCTTCTATGGCAATTATAACATTTGCCTTTAACGCGATGTTTGCTTCTCGCCTCGTGTGCTTTCGGCTGTTGCCGTATAAGAAATGCAGACCCACTTACGTCTTGCGGATTTTCTTCACGTCGCTTTCCTTCTTCCAAGAGCTTTGTTTTCAGCACACTAAGAGAAAGCAAGGTATCTCTCGACTCAATCGCAACGACAAAATTTTCGAAGCTTTTTGGAAGGCTAGATAACAAAATGATCGCGAGCAATTCATCTTGGAGCTTTATGTCGACTTCGATTAATTTATCGGCCGTATCAAAAAAATTGGTTAAATGATTGAAAACTGAACCACTTTCATCTAATTTTAATGCTAGGAGTTGCTTAAAAAGAGTTACCTTCCTAGCGGGACCTCTAGGTTGAAGGATGTCCGATAATTTTATCCATGCCTCCCTCGCTGATTTGCAGTTCTTGATATAGCTTAGCTGCGTTGACTGTACACACAGTAGAATGGTGGCAAGAGCCTTCTCGTCCTTCCTTATCCAATTGGCGATGGTGGCAGCATTCTGATCTTCACTTGTTGGTTGTGGCTTAAGGCTTTCTCCGGAAACATGTGGCCAAAGTTCAGAATGAATAAGGACCGACCTCATCTGAATTTTCCACGAATCGAAATTATCATTGGATAATTTGTCAATTTGATATAAAGACGAACTCACTCCGCGACAAATTAACAAATAATTTATTATGTACGAATTTTCTTTAAATTTTTGCTTCAACTATATTATATTGACTGACTTAAAAAAAACGTGGATGTCCTGGGCCCATAACCTTTTGTTAGAGAAGAATACAAACTCGGAACACATCCGCTTAAAATAGGTTTTATTGAGAGACTGACTTAAGAGTACAATTACATGGGTAATACAACTTTTACATGATCATGTCAAAGGGACTGTGTTGCCAATGCTGTAGATCTCAATATCCAATAGTTTGTCCTACTGTCTGAGAGCCCTGTAGCTAATAAATGAAGGTGTGTTCAAAAAGTAACGGGAATTGTATAATCTTATTAACCTGTGTTTTGTTATAGGAAGTACAAGTCTTCACTTTATTCTAATGATCCATATGATTTCAATAATGTTTCCTTCATCTGTCCACGACCCGCTTTAATCCACCGCCACTCACTATTAATTACACGAAATCTAATTCCTAAAAGCACACCGTTAGCCGCATAACATGATATCTTCATCTGTAGTTAATAACCGTTTTATTATCAAGGAAATCAATTTCAATCCGACTAATATTTGACAGACAATACCCAAAACAAACCAATAACAAAACTCCCTCCCCTCGTCCTTGTTAAACGTTTTTTCACATAAACGGTACAAAAAAAAACAACAAATCTCACACCAATTCTCAATAAATACCCACCAGATACAATTTGAGCGCAAAACAGGGATTTTTCTCGCCAAAATCATTTTCAGGGTCCTTGACTTTTCTCTGCTCTGTCAATTATACTTATTATATTTTTTTTTTCTCCTTTTTGTTTACCATTTAGTGTCAGAAATACGGTTTTTTATCCGAAATAGGTATATATTTCGTATTTAGGGGTTGGATGAGATACAAGTTGAGTTGAGTGCGAGTTTTATTGCAGCATCATTGATATGATGAGGGGACCGAAAGGTTACTAATCCATTGTGGAACAGTGATGACTTTGAGTTCGTTGTGAAAGGGGATCTAGGATCTGTTGCATGTTGCATCCTTCAGGTAGTACTTTTAGATTAATTACCCAAAATTGTTGTGTCACGAATGTAAGTGGCACCGTGTGAATTGTTTTTTTTTTTTCTCTCTTCGTCCTGTCCCCTTCTTCCGGGTTTTCCGGCAGTTGGAAAACATCGAATAGGAGTTAACAAAATAGAAAAAAAAAAGGAAGCGGATCATAGGCCGCGCAAATCAAGAGAGATTTTCTAGGATTTCGAAATCTCTTGTCAGATGTTTACGGATGGATAGGAGCATGTAGCAGTATTCGCACACTCAAAGGGTTATACCGAGAGCAATACATTAAAAATTAAATTTTAATGCATCCATTGTTTAGCGCTACTGCTGCTAGTGGGAAATGATGCGCAAAGGGTTGCACTCTCTGTATGCAACCCCTGGCACTTTTTACCCCTAACCGCGGAATGAAATTTCGCAAATAGAACGCATTTTGTACTTTCTAAAAAACAACCTTACTTTTTGAAAATTTCAACAAACGACTGAACAAACACACACTGCGGGTACCATATTAAAAGGAAAGGACGATGTGTTTCTATATCCACATATGGGACAGTGACGCTTGCCTCGGGGAACTAGCTCGGCTCCGACTCAGGTAGTCAAATTACTTAGGATCGAGGTGATGGTTGATGATGGCTCATGGTGATGGCCTATTATTTAAATTATCCTTTTGATACCTCGAATGGGACCCCTCGACAAATTTGAATTTTAAATTCAAATAAGACACTGCATGTTATGGGATCGTAAGGGGCTTTAGGCAACCCTTTTTGCCTTTTACTCTTTAGATTTACCATTTTCTGCATGTTGTACGTGTGTCGTCCTCATTTTGGAAATTAAACTCTTTTTGGAAAACACCTTTGAAGGACATCTGCGCTCTTTCATTGCCATGCATACTCGTACGATCAAACAAGGAAGTGAAATTTGCAATCCAAAATCGGATTTTTTTTTTTTTTTTTTTTGTTATACTAGGATACGGGCGAGTTTTACGTAATCGTATGTATATTGGGTCGTATCGGATGCACATCTGCCTTTTGAATGGTGTGGTTAATGAGGATACACATGCAAAATTAGTTGTGTGGAACGTAGGTTGATTGTGGCTGTCGCGTGGATTAAGGACTAGATGAACTAGTGAGATAGTGATTCAAGCAACGTGATTTCGTTTTGAATATTGTGTAATTAAGTGCAAACACCTTTTGAGTGGTTTTTTATATCTTGATTTTTGAGTACTATGTTAAGGAAAATTATGTTTCTCATTTTCCTAATTTTTTTTCTTATAAAAAAAAGTAATAAAAAAATATTTTATCTCTGTCTTAAGTGCCTATAAGCTGGACTTGATTGTACTTTGTGGAAATAGATATATCATTGCTAAATTTAGGATTTAATCTACCTTAAGCTAAGAGGTCTAGACATTTCATCGCATTTTTATTGTTATGTTTTTTTTTTTTTAATCACCATTTTAGTATTTAGGTTTATGGCTTGTATCAAGGTAAAAGCCGATCGTTAATTATATATTTTCAACTCTTTTGAAAGTGTTGCTTACATCGAAATTTAGTGAGTTCGATTCTTGACAACTAAAAAATGTTGTCTTGCCCATGGTGATGTCAAGGAGCACTTGATTATCCTCATTTTCCTGCCAATCATCTCAGACAACCAGATATATTGCGCCATGAAATGAAATTGTAATCCATACCATGACGGAACCAACAGCAGTGTGATGACGTGACAGGAACATCTCCAATTTTCTCAAATCGTGGAAGTAATATTGAAACCTATCAGGGCCATCCAAATTGAAGTTTTTTTCTCGTCGGAAAAAAATACAATTTCCCATTTTTTCTTAAGTAAAACCTGTGATCTTTATGGCGCTGAAGTAAACGTGGTTTTACTTCAGCTTTTGCCGCCGAAGATGTGGAAAATGTTGGATCACTCTTTGAACTGTACGGACAGTGACTGAAGTTCCAACTTTCTCCTTTATATTATTTTTTTTCATTTCATTTCATTTCATTTATTTCATTTGTATGGGTACAATAAGACATATGTCTTTTATAGTACTAAGAGTTAACATTGGATAAAGAAAACAAAAGTTACAATCAAGACTAATTTAAAATAATTTATACACTTAAGATTAAAATTAATTAAGAAGAGAGATAGAGGGGAGGATTAGGATTTAGGGAAGGGAAGAAAAGTAAGAAATGACGGCATATTTGAAACGTTTGGCATTCATGATGATTCGAATATTGCCAGGTAAGGAGTTCCACAGTGTAGGCGAAAAACTCGGAAAAGAAAAAAAACACGTCTTATTACCACAATGTCTCTTTTAATTATGATCTCTTGTAATTTTTAACATTTTCCATTATGTTACATTTCAATATTATATACATGCATAAGTGTAGACTTATCGGATTGATCATCCGATCAGATGGCCCGATACATTGCAGAACATATGGTACATATGTACTTAATTCGATTTATGTACATATTACAGCAGTGGCGTGCAGAAAAACGTAATTCGTATTGCAATTAATTCGACTACAACAGTTTAATGGCATAAATATAAAAAAGGCGCGATGAATTGGTAAAGCGATAGCGAGGTGGAATTAGAGCATGTGTTCTAGCAGATCGACCAAAATTAAGTTTTTTATATAAATACAATGGAGACTTCTTCACCATAATATTATGCAAGAAAATTAAGTTTCTAGCATCCATGTAGTGCTCTAGGGAAGTGCCTAGTAAGTTTATAGTATACTCAGATACATGATCAAATCTGCGTAAACCATGAATGTACCTTATAGCATCGTTGAACGCTACCTGTAGTTTTCGCTGAGATAAAGAGTCAACTTTGCTATAGGCAACTTCAGCATATGTTATCAGCGGTAGGGTAAGGACGGAAACTAGTTTTTTCCTAGTGTCCATTGGAACGAAACTTGAAGTCAACCATAATTTGCGTAGGCATCCATATACATATACGTCTGAAAACATTATTTGTATCGTCATATCCAGACAACCTGCAATTGATAATAAATCCTAGACTTGTAACAGTATCAACAATCGTAAGTTTATCTCCATAGAGTAAAATATTTGGCAGGGAGTGTAAGGACACAGAAGAGTTTGAAATAGGAATTACCTGTGACTTCTTTGGATTTAGGCGTAGTCCATTTTTTATGGACCAAATGTGAATATTAGCCAAATCATAGTTTATTAAATTTATTAGTTCCTCTGTGTTACTACAATTTTTGGCAGAGTGCAGTTGGACATCGTCTGCATATAAGTGGACAGTTGTATGTTTACACACCGACGGGAGATCATTGATAAATAAGGAAAACAGGATGGGTCCAAGAATTGAGCCTTGCGGCACGCCACGGTTGACTGGTAAGAGTGCTGAAAAACTATCGGATTTAACAAAAACTCGCTGATATCTACCAGTCAGGTAACTCTTAATTAACCTCACTGCACTGTCACTAAAGGAGAACAGATTTTTCAACTTCCAGCAGAGTATCTTGTGGTCCACATTATCATCAAGAGAAGTCAAGTAGTCAAAGGAGTGTAACATGTCGTTTATCAAAATTCTGCCTAATCTCTTCGAGGATGTTAACCATTGCAGTGGAAGTGCTGTGGTCAGCTCTGAAACCAGACTGTGCTTCATACAGTAGTTTATTGAGAGACAGATGTTTGAGAAGCTGTTTGGATATTAGTTTCTCTAACACTTTTGATAAACACGGAAGGATGGATGGGTCTAAAATCAGAGGCAGAGGTAGGATTAGGTCGCTTAGCCACAGGTATTAGACGGTCTACTTTCCAGGATCGAGGAAAGGTTGAAGTATTAATGCAATGGTTGATAATATGGGTTAAGTGAGATATTATGACGGGCAGAATTAACTTAAAAAATTTCATAGGTACCTTGTCTTCACCAATGGCATTCGATTTTATATCCCTAATAGAATTAAAAAACTCAATTGACTGAGATCTTCAGCATAATTGAAACCACTCACTACAGATTGACCTTCAAGAAAGGAACTATTTAGAATATCAGGATCAATTAAACATTTATCATTTAATTTGCTGTGGGAAATTCCAATGTGACGAAGATTATTCCAAAGTTTCTTAGGTGGAAGTGAAGTGCTCAACTTGGAGGCATAGAAATTTCTTTTAGCATTGCGCACTATGGCTGCGGAACTATTACGCACTACTTTGTAAGCATTCCAATTCATATCAGAAGGACTTTTTTTCCATTTACTATAAAGACGGTTGCGTAATTTGATACTATTCTACTATTCTACTTCAGTTGTGAACCAGGGACAGCAATTGTTTCGTATCTTCACAGTCTTTAAGGGAACACACTGATCAAAGTGATCAATGAGTATATCTTGGAAATAATCAAGCTTCTCATCTACATATGTCTGAACACGAACGACAAGACATCCAAGGGACATTCATAGCTGCTGAATGGAGGGCATGAATATTCATATCCTTATAATCCCTATAAGCCAAAATCAGAGGGACAGCTGAGTGGTCGAAATGAATGTTATAAATGCAGAAAAGAAGGTCATGATCGGAAATATAGTCTAACGAAAGCTGGTCGAATAGTAGAACAGATGATGTGTCAGATACTAAAGTTAGATCGAGCAGGATAGGATTATCACCTTTAGCAAAGCGCGTGGGATACATGCTGTTGTAGATTTGGAGTCCAAGGGAATGAGCAGAGTCTTTTATATGAAAAGCCCGAAATTGTAGTCTCCACAAACAATAACATGCTCATACTGAGCAGAAAATTCGGCAAGTCAAACAAAAAAAGGTTGAGTCGAACAACTTCGATCAGGAGCGTAGGCACAAGCAACAAGGCATTTGGAAGAACCATCCTGCAGCTCAGCAATTAAATACTCACAATCAGAATCAATCGATTTGCAAATGACTTTACATTTAAGTGATGATCTACAATAGAGAGCAATACCACCCCCCCTTGTGAGAGTTATTCTGTCGTTTCTAAAAATTGAGAAATTATTAATATTGTATAATGTATCGGAAATATTACTTTTAAACCACGTTTCACAGACAAGAATTACATCTATGCACGAATTTGAAAAAATGCATTTTAAATAATCCAACTTACATTGGTTAAGACTACGAGCATTAAGAAAACAAACCCTAAGTCCATCATGAAAATTGGATAGAATATTAATCATAGTGTGCGTAAGTTTTTTATTCATACTGTAGAGGAAAAGTTAATATGCCACAAAGGTAAGGAAAAGAGGCAGAAGAGTACGTATATAGGTGAGAGAGAAGGAAGAGAATGGGAACAAAAATATAAAGTAAGTGAGAGAATACAATTAGATACAGCTTATCGTACAGAAGTAGCAGCAACAGCAGCACCAGCAGCATCAGCAGTATCATCAGCAGTCCATGAGCGTAGATCTTCAGAGGACTTGATGGCAAAACTTCCTCCGTTAATGTTCTCCTTAACATACACAATTCCCGATTTAGTATACACTGATGAGAATTTTTTCTTTCTTTTTAGAAGCAGAGAAGATTGCAGAAGAGAGCGAGAGTGTTTAGTAAGGCTTTCATTGAGGTAGCAGTTACCATTTAGAGCAATGCCAACGTCACTCAATGTCTCACAGAATTTATTAAAGAGAATTGTGAGCGGTCGCAGCGGAATTTGAAGCATCTCTTAAAATGGACGTACGATTTCACTTTGTTGTCCCACTTCAATTTTTGGCCATCATTTTTTGAATCTTTTAGAAAATTGTTTACTCGTCCATAGATCTTAACCAATTTTTGTTAGCTCCTGGTTGAAAAAAAAAAACCAAAATGGTGATTTTCTTTTTTACTAACTTCAATTTTTACAAGCTTGTCATCAGGTAGCAGGGAGATGGTGAAAATAAAAGTTTAAATAATTTTACTAATAATTAAATAAATTATGATTTAGGTAGAAATTTTAATTGAGGGTAATCAAGTGTCGGGGAATGTATGAATGCCGCGCTGAAAAAAAACATCCCTTTTGAGGCAAAGTTACCTAATTTTTTGGCTTCTTCGAAAGATCGGAAATACTGCCCAGCCAGACCATGCATCTTCGATCGGAACAATTGACAGATTCCGCTATGTATTTAACGTGGACACCTGCCTTGATGGCCATGGTGGGCCTTCCCACAAGGGGTTGGTTTTTGGGACGGCAACCAACGTCCTTATTTGCTACATGTACCAATTCGGAGCCATGCGTAGGGACATGGCTTCCCTCTTGGTATGGGGCGAGGCCTACCTAAAACCTCTTACCGATTTAAGGGTTTCGGCACCCTTCGAACAACTGAGTAAATATTACTGTTGTTCGTTATTGCATTCAAAATTCTCGCGATTTGGGCTAACCACAGCCCCCACGATACTCCTACAAGGGGGCCTACCGCAAGACAGGCCGGGACTGTCATTCAGATATCTGACATTACTGTCATTTATCATGCCTGACATTACTGTCCCGGGGGCGCCTGTCTCCCGTGGTTCCGGAATTAGGCTTCCGGTCGAGCCGCTACTCCCAATAGGGTTACCCTACACCCAACTGGGAGCCTTATAGAGTGATAGGAATAGAAAGAAAATTTAGCTAAATAGCTATATGGCTAAATAAATAGCCACACAGCTATAAAGCAATGTAGGCTTCGCCACTTAGCCTTTTAATCTGGCCCCCTGGGTAGATGCATCGCATATTGATAATGCGACCCGTAGTTACCCAGAGGGCGGACGGAACAATTGACAGATTGCGCTATGAGTTTTACGTGAACACCTGCCTTGTCGGCTTAATTTTACGGTCGGCCATCCCACATGGAGTTGATAACGTCAACCAACGTCCTTCAGGTGACTTCTATTAACCGGGACTAAGCCACCATCAGTACTAGATTCGAAGCTATGCGTAGGGACATGGACTTCCCCCTTGGCGAGGAGCGAGGCCTATCACTGAATTTGCGTATGAACGCATCCTGTCAATGTGACGGCGTAGTGAAGACACCGCTCACGTCACACACTTCGCCCTCGTACCTAACCCCCATAGCATCTAAGTCCCTAAGATCTGAATATAATGGGCACACGCACAGAACATGCACACAATCCTCGAAGGGAGAACACACAACCGGCCTCCTGACTGAGACGCATCCTATGCAGAAACGCATTCATGGACCCATGTCCCGTCAGGAGGAAACTGAAACTGAGGCCAAAACTCAGTTCCGGATTCCTGCTCATGAAGGAGACATCCTTCAAGAAGCGATATGTGACCCTACCCGTTTCGGCATCGTTCCATCTTGTCTGCCACTTGGATAGAACGCAGCCATCAAGTAGGGTCTTACGCTCCCTGGTCGATAGCCCTTCCATCGACCTGCCAAATAACCAGTCTCTACTGGTTAACCGCAAGCCTCTTTTTACCTTGAAGGCAATTCCTCTTTTAATGATCTCAAGATCAAGAGGAGGGACTGCCAGGAGGACCTGTAATGCGGCAGTGGAAACTGTCCGGCATACAGGCAAACAGGCCATAAGTGGCATTGCAGTACGCGGTTTCGGCCCGAAACAGGAATGACTGACTCATACCACACCGATGCTCCAAAGGTTGTACAAGCAACCAGGAGACCGGAGTATATGGTACGAACAGCGCGCCTGCTCAGGCCCGGTCACGCAGATTCATAAGATGAGCCATGAACCTCGTCCATTCACCCACTGTGATACCAAGATATTTGACTTCCGTCACATACCTGATACTCACCCCATTCATTCGTACCGTCGGATGTCGACTGCTTACTAAGTTGCCCTTAAGCAACATTGAAACAATCTTATCCTCGGCCACACTCACTCCGACGCTTATGCCCCAAGGGTAAACGGTAGGGAGGACCTCCTCAGCCTTCCTTTCGAGCTCGGCTCTAGACTGAGATGCATACGTCTGCATACGCTTAGAGTGTGTGCTAAGCGTTTCTAGCAGAGGATCCATCATGAGGTTCCATATAAATGGACCGCAAATGGATCTCTGCGGACACCCACGTTCAGCATTCACACTAACATTCTCATTCATACCAGAAACAAAGGCTCTCCTACCGGAGAAATAGCTCTTCCAGAGACTAATTTCCCGTCAGCCTACCTCCTGTAGCCTAGCTAGCACCCTATCCCATCTCAAGTAATCAAAGGCGCCTTTAAAATCAATAAAGACGCCCAAGATATACTTGGACCGATTGTTCGCGTTGTTGACTTGGGACTTAACGAAAGTCCATGCGTCTTCAACGCTCTTTCCTTTCCGGAAACCGAACTGAAAGGGGAAAATGCCGGTCATGATATTCTGGAGTCTTTCCACCATAGTCCTTTCCAGCACTTTTCCAAGTACCGGAAGCAGACTGATGCCACGATAGGACCACGGATTGCTCCTTGGTTTCTCGGGGGACTTCAGAAGAACTATGACCTTGGCCTCCTTCCAGCTCGACGGAAAATAGCCCTCGTTAACACATCCCCCATACAAGGATAGGAACAATTGACAGTCAGAAGGGGCGATATCATCGACAGGAACCAGCTTGCTGAGTCAAAGCCAATTAATCTACAAATCCTTGTTGCGTTTGACATGAGCCATGAGTTCAGTTCAGTCTCCAATTCTCCCTATTCAAACCTTCCCACCGACCGCTTGTTGTCCACAACGAGATCAATATTTTTTTTGTTCGTTGAAACCATTCGCGATACGATGTTCGACATTCGATAAGCCTTAGATTAGAATTTCGATTAGATGCTTAGTTTATAAGATGAAGGGTTTGGAGCTCAATTGGAAGAAAAACTCATTTTTTATTGGTGTGACTTCTGACATCACTAATATGTTGATAACAGGTTGTTGATAAATTACCAAGCTTACCATGTATGACGATTCTGACCACTTGTGTCCAGCATGAGCCGCTGGCGCCATCTACAGTATTGTGCAAAACTAACGCAACAAATCTAAGTAAGAGCCCCTATTTCCGTGCAGGGACGGGTTAAGAATATCCCTCCAGCGATACCTCTAGCTTGTCGTAAAAGGCGACTAAAACAAAACAAAGGTGAGCCTAGGGACACATATACCACCATTAAACTGTCCCATAAGTGTGCATGCAAATCAGTGGGCTGACACGACTGGAGATCACCGGTGTTGTAAGAGTAAGATCAAACAAAAAAATCTGGAGCATGCCCGTGTCACAAAAAAAAAAAAAAAAAACGGCAGGCCGAAAAACAATTGGTGCAAACAAATGCAAAAACACCAGCATTTGATTGGCCTCAGCGATGAAGTAATCCCAAACCGGGAAGCCTGCTGCTACTTTCTGAGGTCAAACCGGCGGACCCCACAAGCGGACCAGTAGGAATGCAATTAAGTGGGAAGGTTATGGTCCTACACTTCTGACCATAACAACGCCGGAAAAGAGGAAAAGAAGAAGTGTAAGAGCCCCTATTTCAGCATATCTACGTGGCATTAAATATTAATATCTAAAATATTAGATATTAAATTTGAGATTGTGGATTGAGATATTTGTTTCCATTCAGCCCTTAGTGTTTGGAACAACTCTCGCTTATTTTTGAAGTGTTGACCTGTAAGTCGTCGCTTTAGAATCCCAAAGAGGTTCTCAATGGGATTCAAGTCTGGTGAGACAATCGAGAACTTGCACTAGATTGTCTTTTAGCCAATCCCTCACCACCTTTGATGCGTGTTTCGGGTCGTTATCGTGCTGAAACACCCATCGAAGCGGCATATTCGACTCAGCATGCGGCAACATCTGCATTTCCAAAATATTTTTGTACGCAAAACGGTCCATTATCCCCACAATCTCCTGAAAGGGTCCAACACCACTAGCTGAGAAACATGTCCACACCATTACGGCACCACCTCCATGCCGTATTGTAATTTTGTAGTTCCGAGGATTTAGACCCTCTCCCTTCCGACGTCTAACTGTGCACATGCCATCGGAATTGACCAAATTGAACTTAGATTCGCAACTGAAAAGGACAGTTCTCCATTCTTCTACGGACCAATTCAAATGGGTTTTTGCAAAATTGAATCTAATAATTGTTAATAATAATATTTGTTAATTGTTAGTTCGTGTATTTTTTTGAGCATCGGCTTTTCGTGGGCCTGTAACTTTTCAAATCATTTTCCAAAGCTCTTCTTCTCACTGTACTTGGATGGACACTTAAATTGAATGATGCCACAATATTTTCAGAAGACACAAATGGATTTTTTTTTAATAAAACGACAAATTCTTCTATCGATCTTCTCCAATGTTTTCTAAGGTCCACCACCCAAATGTGCTGTACTTATACTTCCCGTTGTTTTGTACTTTTTAACTAATCGCGTTATAGTGAAGCGGTTTATATCGTATTTTTTAGCAATGGAAATTTGACTCTCTCCATTTCGAAATTTTGAAATAATTTAATTTTTGATGTGATCAGTTAATTTACTTCGGGCCATTGTTGTAGCTCCACACTCAACAAAAATATCCCTTTGACTGATCAGTGATTCATTTCCTTATGCGTAATAGGGAATATAAGAGAACTTGGAAAAGTACCGCTAGCATTTTTCCGTTGCTTTTGGAAATGCAACACATTGTTGCGTTAGTTTTGCACAATGCCACGAATTACATATTGTGGTTTTTGCTATGACTTTTTATTATGTGAGTGTCAATTGCTTTCAAAAATATACTATTTTGTTCTTATTTCATTGTTGCGTAAATGTGCATTTATAATTTTTTAGAAAGTGCATTGAAAAAGAAAATATTTACATTTACATGTGCAGACTAAATTTGTTGCGTTTGTTTTGCACAACACTGTAATGTTAAAGGGAGGATTCCCTGTTAAGCCCACACTCGTCTTGTTGCCTACCAAGAAGTTTCGTTTTAATAAAAATATTATATATGATCGCAAGGTTTATAAAACTAGTCAAAAACACACTTGTGGCTTTTACTTTGTTGCCGCCAAAAACGGCCGTTTCTTGTGTTAGTCCCTTATCACTTATAGCCATTTTGGTATTCAACATATCTACTTATCTGGTGGTGGTGTTGTCGTAGTAGTAAAGTACGTCTTATTACTAATGCGAGATTAATTAAACCCATTGGTATTAAAGTTCCCTTTTTTAACGGCATGCCATTAAAAATTCTTAGTGCTTACTTTCAAGGTGGGGCAATTTCGCCTTAGAAACATTTTGACTTGTGCAATGATTTTCAAAAACTAGTGAATATTAACGACATATTCCTTGTAGGAGGTGACTTTAACTGCAAACATAGATGTTGGGATTGTCTCAGGACTTATACATACTAACAGATTTAGAAAGAACATTTGCGGTACGCATTGTCGAAAGAAAAAACTGATCTCTGGGGCATGCTATCCCAACTACTTGTATCACGAGAGGGTTGCGCCTTAACGGCTTTGTCCCACCATAGGCATTCCTCTATTTAGATCAATGTGGTTTGATCCAGGATAGATTAGCGGTACCGCTAATCTTCCACGTGGCCCGCAATTCCGTGGGGCGGCGATTCCTCTCCGAACATGATGTCGCGCTCCGTGAGCCCCAGGTTTAGCAGATCGGTATCGCGCCGAGATCGGGGAGATGTCGTTCGACAACATCCACGCTTTTGGTGCTTGGAGAGTACTTCGTCAATGGTACCTTCAGCTCATAGAGCCTCTTCAAGGCAAGGCTTGCCAAACGTCAATGACAGGCCTACATAGGCTAAGGTATTTTAAGGTAGGATTAATTTTCTTTTTTAATAAAAAAAAATTGTAAAGAAAAAAAATAAATTAATGATTAATAAAAAAAAGAAAAAGAGATATATGTATGTATGTGTATATACACACTTTATATATTAAGTATATACTTTGATATATGTATATATTATTAAAGATAGATTAAGGTAAATATAGTTAGCTTAAGTTAATTTTAAATTTTATTTAAACAAAACAAAAGATCGTATGCTAAATTTTTTGACAAATATTTTAAAGTTAAATTAGCCATAAATATAAATATTAATAGCCGAAAGGCAAATGAATGTGATGTTTATCTTAAAGTTATTTTAAGACACAATTAAGCTAGTTTTAAACATTTTTATTTAGCGTAAGGTAGCTCTAAGTAGAACTTAATAAAAATGAATTAAAAACTAAAAAAAAACTTGTCAAAGGAAAAAGGCGGTTAAAAGTCATCGTTTGCACAGTCACATATGGTGAACACGTTCCATCAATCAGAAAATGTGAGACATGGTTTCGACAGAAAAGTGGTGATTTCAATGTGAAACACAGTGAGTGCTCTGGCAGGCTACAAAAATGTGAAGACGGGGAATTGCAAGGGTTATTGGATGATGATCCAACTCAAACTGCAAACAATTAGTAGAAGCATTACATGTGTCACAAGAAACAATCAGCAGACGTTTACGAGCAATGGGGAAAATCAATAAGCTCGGTAACTACATATGTCCCACACGATTTGAATGAAATCGCTCAAATGGAAAATTCCAAGTCATTTATGAAATGCTGCTTCAACGCCACCAAAGGAAATCATTTCTGTATCGAACTGTAACGGGTGATCAAAAATGGATTTATTTTAAAAATCCGAAGCCGGTCCTTCAACACCAGCGCGAAATCCCTTCGGCAAGAAGACTATGCTCTGTGACTGGTGGGAATAGCTCGATACACTTGACTCAGCGATGCTCCAATTTCTTTAACCCGTCTGAAAAATAAGTTTTCTCGAGGTCTGCAAAGTAGGCCTGCGTGGCGGCGATGACCTCCTCATTCGACTGAAATTTCTGCCCGGCGAGTGTCTTTTTCAAGTTTGGAAACAAAAAGAAGTCGCACGGGGCCAAATCTGGAGAATACGGTGGATGGCAACAGTTCGTAGCCCAATTCGACCAATTTGGCCGTGGCGAGGGCGGAGGTGTGAGCCGGTGCGTTATCATGGTGGAAGAGCACTTTTTTCTTAGCCTAGTGAGGCCGTTTTTTCTTCAATTCGGCGTCGAATCGGCCCAATAATTTGGCATAGTACAACCCTGTGACCGTCTTGCCCTTCTCCAGGTAGTCGATGTCTTGTGAATCCCAGAAAACGGTGGCCATCACCTTTCCGACCGATGGGACAGTGTTCGCCTTCTTCGGAGCACGTTCGCCGGGTGAAGTCGACTGTTACGACTGTTCCTTGGCCTCTGGTGTGTACCAGTGGATTCATGTTTCGTCGACTGTCACGAAACGACGCAAAAACTGTTTTGGATTTCACTTAAATAGCGTCAAACGTTGCGGTTGCGCTTGTTGACCGGAGTGAGCAAACGCGGCACCCATCGCGCCGACAGCTTTCTCATGCCCAAAATTTCATGCAGGATATGACCCACGCGATCTTTTGAAATGCATACTGTCTCAGCTATCTCGCGCACGGGGGCAGCGTTTTCGGGGCAGCTGGACGTGGCTCATCAAAAACCGACGTGCGACCACGTTGAAACTCGTTCAACCAATATTTGATGATCGCCATCGAAGGAGAAGAGTCACCGTACACAGCATCCAAACGCTCTTCTATTTCGCTGCGCGATTTCCCTTCCAAAAACAAGGATCAAATGACCGACCGATATTGCTCTTTTTCCATTTTTCTAAAATCCGCGGACACAACCGCTTCCACACGCGATCAAAACAAATCTACGAGTCCGATCCGGCTGAAATTTCGACAGTTTTTCCTTTTCCATTTCGACAAATTTCCTGACGCCATCTGGCGGTGAGGCTAAATACTTATCGGACCACCCTCGTATAGTAAAAAAAAAACATTCTAACATCCCTCCGTATAAGTTTGCAAATTCTCTATTACTCTTCGGTTCTAAAAAAGCTGAGCAAAAGCCCTAGCAAATTGTTTTTTTTAACAATAATTTAAAAGCTAGTAATATAGCTCCTGCCAAACATATCATATCCTCAATCGATCAGTCGTTAATTCATCTACCTTACTTAGCACTCAGTGTTTCTAAGTGAAATGAAGAGTATTATAAGCAACTTTAAAGCTAGGAAAGCATAAGGTTTTGACGATTTATTTAATATCTGGCTGAGATCGGGATACATCTCTAGCAACTGGAAGAAGATAGAAGATAATTCCGATTTTGGTACCTAGCAAAACTCCCAACGTGCTTTGCAGTTGCAGACCAATAAGTCTGCTTATCTCCCTTAGTAAATGCCTTGAAAAGATAATTACGAATAGGTTGTATCTGTCGTTAAAAAAATGCAATTCTACATAAAGAGCAATTTGAAATTAGGTCTTTACACAGAACTGCCCACCAAGTATATCGTATAACTAGGGATATTAAAAATAACTTTGTAGTGGGCAAAAGTACTGCCATGGTAGACGGCATTGCACGTCATGTGACGGTATGGAAAAATGGCTTGCTGCACAAGTTATTGGGTCTCACGTTTTCTTGTTTCTTATTAAAATAATCCTGTCTTTCCTTCCTTAGATTTAACGTGTCCATCAACCAAACCCACTCCAGCAGCCAAATAATCAACACAGGAGTTCCATAAGGATCTGTATTCGGTCCAATTCTTTTTAGTAATGTTCTGCTTACTGACGATACATTGAAACCAGTCTGCAATCCCAATATATCCCAATTATTTAGAGAATTCAAAATTAAATTTTTTTAAATTGCCAGTTTGATCTCTTAATGTCAAGGTTGTAGATTGAAAGTGATTCGTTTATTAAGAACGTCAAGCCTCTTTTTAAGTCTTTAGCTGTTTGCGCGCCACATCTACATCTATAAATATGCTGCTGCTACATTCGGTTTCCTAATCCCATCAGCTAGCCATGAATGTGCTTTTCAATGTTGTGAACACTCGTGATGTTATCATAATATTAGCGGACTTTAGTTCAATCAATCTCACTAGAATTGCCAAATTGTTCAGCACCTACTGTCTCATTAGTTGTGGTCATTATTAATTAAATGGTACTCTCCTCCCACGTTATGAACTTGGATTTTTGAGCAAGCAACCACCTCGAACCGAAATTAGAAAATCTTTTTTTCTATTGTTTTTTTCTAGGAGAACATTCTAGGAAAACAAATGGTACTCTCCTCCCACGTTATGAACTTGGATTTTTGAGCAAGCAACCACCTCGAACCGAAATTAGAAAATCTTTTTTTCTATTGTTTTTTTCTAGGAGAACATAATTTAGCTTTTTTTTTTAGCAAAGTAGACCTTAAAGAACTTCCCAAGTAATGCTGACCTCGACGCTAATTTTGAAAATCCAAAAATGTCCACCGCCAAAATTTTCCTTATATTTTCCTCACTCAACATTTTGACTTTCTTTTCACTTTATAAAGTTCAAAAAGAGATCAAACAACTACCTACCTAAGCAAACATTTTCGGATCATTACTCGTGCGATTCTAAAGTTATTGCTAACCCATTACGAGTAGTTCATTTAATCCCAACTTGATCAAGATTATTTCTCCTATGTGTTAGAAGTTGCAGTAGAACTTCACTAAATTCTTTAGAATTTTCCTTCTGTGCTCGAAGGAATAGTTACTGGAAAAACTGATTTGACGTTCAATTCCTGACGGATGTCGTTGATACTTGTTCTCGCAGAGCCGAAGCTGACGATTCTTGTAAAGGGTGGGCTATCTACTGTTTTTTTTTTTTTAATCATAGGTTATTTTGACACTGACAGCAGTTTCCCGCTCGAAATCTTGACAGAAAGTCAGTAGCATACCTCCGCGAAACGAAACGAGTCGCTTTATGCTTGAACAACGTTGGGAAATATTGAAAACTTATTTCCAAAGTGAGTGCTGTGTAGCGTTTTTTAAAAATAAGTTTTGGCCGAAATGAAGCACCCACCGCGACTGCTCTACGCCGCAAGTTTGTACAAAAATTTCGTGAGACTGGTATGCTAATAGACAACACTCATGGTTCCCGTCGTCGTACGGTGCGCACAGATGAGAATGTGGCTGTGGGCGTTACAAAGCCATGTTAACCGATCTATTTTTATTTACTGAAATTGAAGACATTGATTTGGAGGACCTCTGGTTCATGAAAGATGGCGCGCCATGGCACACCGCAGTATTGAGGAGAATCCGAATGAGTTGATTCGCCATTTTGCACAGCAATTGGAGCTATGCCTATCCACTTTGTAAAAGAATTTACGGAAACATCTTGGCTTAAAAGCTTATACGGTCTAGCTTGTGCAAGAGTTGAAACCGCGTGACCATTATATGCGTCGGAGGTTCGCTCGGTCCCTCTCGGATGCTTTTCTTAGCTGAACTATTTTCTTTTTTAAATTATTTTAAATTAATCATTAAGTCGAAAGACATAGTTTAAGTTGTTCTGTTGCTGAGGGCATAATTTCGCGTAATGTGCATGGCCCTCACGATCCTGTGATCTCACACCTTTAGTTTACTTTCTTTGGAGGTATGTGAAGTCACTTGCCAAAATATGTCCATAAACCAGAGACGTTGGATGATTTAGAAGTCAACGTTCGTCGTGTTATTGCCCCGATTGCTCGATAATGTCGTCAAAAATTGGACTTCTCGATTACGCTTCATTCAAGCTAGACGCGATGCACGTTGCCCTAATGGCATAAAATGGTCTATTGAATAAGGCTAATATCATATATGTATATTAACATTCTTCTTCTTTTGATGGCACTACAGCCCAGTGTGGACTTGGGCCTCAACCAACAAGCGTCTCCAGCCGGCACGATCTCCTGCCAGCTTTCTCCAATTTCGCACACCTTTGAGGTCCTTTTCCACTTGTGTGCGCCATTTGAGTCGAGGGCATCCTCTTTTGCGTTGTCCTAATAGTTCGGATTCAAAGACTCTTCGGGCCGGAGCTTTGTTGTCCATACGCTCTACATGGCCTAGCTATCTTAAGCGTTGTCACTGTAGACGCTTAACATGTCGCCGTAGTTCGTTATTGAATCTTCTCCTCCAGATGCCATCAACGCTAGCAGGACCAAAGGTCACACGCAGGACTCTTCTCTCGAAAACACCAAGAGCTTCCTCATCCACTTTTAACAAAGTCCGTGCTTCTGCACCACAGAACAGGACTGGGATTAATTAGAGTATTATAAATATAAAGCCAACTTGAGAGGGCTCTATTACTCAATTGCCTCTTGAGCCCAAAGAAACAACGATTGGCAAGTGTGATTCTGCGTTTGATCTCGGTATCGATGTTGTTGTCCCTATTTACTACGGAGCCGAGGTAGACGAAGTCCTTGACTACCTCGAAGTTCATGCTGCCCATTGTGACGCTCTGTCTGAGACGTCGATGTTGTGCGTCCTTTCTTGATGACAACATGTATTTCGTTTTGCCCTCATTTACCTATAGACACATTTTAGCCGCTTCCCCTTCACTGCCAGCAAACGGCTAATTGACGGCTCGGTTCACACAAAAGGGCAGAGAAGATTTTGTAGGCGATGTTAAGGAGACTTATCCCTCTATAGTTGGCGCAGTCAAAGGGACTCCTTTTTTATGGATCGGGCAAACGACACTGAGATTCCACTCATCGGGCATGCTTTCCTCCGACCATATCTTACAGATTAGCTGGTGCATGCGTCTTACCAGATCATCTCTAGCTGCTTTAAACAGTTCCGTAGACAGGCCGTCCGCTCCAGTTTTATTCGACTTAAGTCTCGATATTGCTATCTTGACATCGTCAGAGTCGGGGGGACAGAATTCTTGACTATCGTCGTCCAGATTGAGTGGGGTATTCTGGCTGACAGCGGTATTTGAGTCCTCGTCGCCGTTTAACAGTATGCAGAAATGATTCTTCCAAATTCTCAGCATCGATTGCGATTCTACTACTAGTTGTCCATATTCGTCCGAACAGGCTTCAGTCCGCGATTTATACCCACTGGATAAATGTTTTACTTTCTGATATAACTTTCGGAATTCATTCTTGCTGTAACACCTTTCCATCTCTTTCTTCTTCTTTCTGAGAAGCCGGTTCTCTTCCCTCCTTTTCTGTTCGTATAACTCACAAACAGCTCTCGTTCTTCGAAGCAGCGTTGCCTTTTACGCGTCATGTTTGGCTGCATGGGCCTGTTAGCACTACCGTCAAACCACGGGTTTTTTCCTAGGTGGTGTCATAAAACCCAGCACATCAGTGGCAGCTTCTTTGATGGCTCTTTGAGAACGTATCAAGCCTTTTTCTATTGTCAGAACTTACAGAGAGTTTTTGGGAGACTTGGTCGGCAAAGTTCCTAGCGGCCGTTTGCGATTGTAGCTTTCTGACATCAAACCGTGAGGTTCTTTCTCGACTCCGTTGATATTAATATTAGCTCCAAGTATTTTATTTCGTATTGAATTTAGCTCTAAAAAACCATCTTCTCGGCCTGGCACAGAGATGATGTTCCAATCAGCAAAAATGTGTTTCCTTCCTGTCATTAGCTCGTATGACAAGCTTCAACTTCTCAAGTAGTTTGTTTACACGAATTTTTGTGACAGACGCCTTGGATGAATGGATAAACTTGAATATCCTGCCGTGATAAAATTCTTTATATCGGATGGATTAACTCCTAAGGAAACTCATCCGAAGTTGATAAAAGTTTAGTGGGACTCTTCTGGTTCGATGTCAACTGCTTAAACGTGGGCAGCACAACAACATCGGGGGCCATAGAAAAAGTGCATGACATCATCTTGGAGTGAAGGTGAGAAGGACAGCTGAGGCTATGAGATATGGAAGGTAGGGTGCGAAACATCTTACATTAGGGATCAGGGATGCGAAAGCCTGCCCAGGATCCTTGACCAGCCGGAAATTGAATATTCGTGACAGGAGGCCTGGTTTGAAGAAAAGAAAAATCATCCTTCACTGGGACAAAGCACCTGTACACTGATTTGGTATCCTCAGACTTCTATTTGTTTCCAAACTTGAAGAAATTCGTTTCTGAGAAGCGCTTCGAATCCGATGAAGAAGTGATGAGCCGGAGATGAATATTTTCATATCCTTCCAGACTCTCACTTCCGGGATGTTGGAGAAATGATAGACCAAGGATATTGAAGTCAATAGAGATTACGTAAAAAAATAAAATCAGTTTTCAACTGAAAATCGCAGTCTTTGATGGTCGGGCCGAGAACTTTTCACTTTACCCTCGTAGTCAGCATCAGCCACCATCACTAAAAAATTGGGATACCTCATTATATACTATAGAGGGCACCAATATTGGATACAACTTTCAGGATAGTGTGTAAGTAAATTGCCTACGCCAGATGAAAATAAAAAACCTTCTATTTCATTGTCCAGAAATACCTCTCCACTAACTGTCGTGGGATGGTAAAAATCTTGTTTTTAATATCAACGTAGTCAAAAGCACATCACACGTCAATTAAATAAAATGAAGGACAACAAGAAAGGCAGACATTTGACATGTCCCTTCACAACTTCCATCCACTCCCATTCGTATGTCAATGTCACATATGCTACATCTCCCTCCCGCCCCATCCCAACACATCCACTCGCATCCTTAAATGACACAAAAATTATATTTCCTTGTTGATTCAATGCGTTTTGCAAAGTAAACAAAAATCCAAATATTGTATCTATAAACGAATAAAAAACACAATAGTATGAGGGAACCGAACGGGCGCACAAGAAAAAAAAAACGAAAACAACAAAATTGCTACAATAATGGCGAAAAATCACCCCTTGTTATCGGTTTTTGTCCTGTTTGTGTATTTGACTATGGTAGGTGGATGTGGATAGTAGCAAACGATAAATGGCTCGGGGGTGGGGTCATAACGCTGCTGTCGCACAATAGCCACCAACAAATATGCGTACGAATATACTATACATACGTGAGGGCCGTCGTTCCCATCGTAGCCGCTCGGTCTGGCACTGGTTCGATTCGATTCAGCATGGTCCATCTCAACATAAGGGATGAAGGACAAAGCGGTTCAAGTGGAAAAAAAAAAAAAACTAAGCACCATACATCAGATGAAATATGTTCCCATTACAGTCAGCAGAAAAGGAAAACACAGCAAGCAACAAAAAATGGTCACTTCATCCCTCTACGTAGGAATTACTTAAACCCCACATCTATCTCGACACAAACTACATTAGAACGCGTTTGTGGTAAGCGCAAAAGGACAGAAGCGTCCCCACCCACCGTATTCACACACACGCCCTAACCAGATGGACGTTACCATGAAACAAGATACATTTGTCCCCGTACGACTATGTATATGTGTGTGTTATGCGGACCAAATGGCTATCGGGGGTTAGAATCAGACACAAGGATACTCACATAGCATTAGAGACCAAAAAACGAAAGTAAAAAAAAACACAACTCGTCTCAACACCACCTACCTTCTCTGAACGTATGTAAATGGGGAATGTGAAAACTTGAAGTTACCACAAATGTATTATCCTTTTTCGGAATATGATAACAACAGACGGACTTGCTGCCATACTGACGACCGGGCAAACGGGCAAGGACGACGACGGCGACGAGTGAAAAAAATGGGTTCTGTCAAAATAAATATTTTTGAATAATAGCCCACATTTCGCTTAAGCACACGAATCTACCACCACGTCATCTGGTGAATCTGGAAAGGACGAAACTCTCCATATAACCCTTGGATCCGCGGCTCATTTTTTTTTTTCTTCTGTCCTTCCCTTTTCCTTGGGGTTAAGGCATTTGGTGAATGTGAAAAATCTGTGCATGATTGCATTTTCCTTCAACGAACGATAGAGTGGGGAACAAATACGAATATGAGGATGGGGAAGGATATGAGTGACTGTACAAAACATTTACAAAATCTGAAGCGAATTCTCTGAAACATGATATGGTTTTTTTCTGTTTTTAGTCCTGCTCGCATCCACCACCCACACGCATTCCTATCGTCCTGACTTACCTTGATTCTGATTTGAAAACGCAATAAAACAAAGTGATGATGTGGAAATTCCTTTCTCTCCCATATTACATTACCTATGGGCTGTGGCAGTGACAAAACTGAAATATGACAAAGGACCGTGGAACTGGATGTGACATAAGGAGTCTCGCATTTCTTACGAATGAAATGAAACGAAACTTGAATACAACAACTGGAAATAGGGGTACCTCTGGGGGTAAAGGTCAACGGATGCCAGGAGGTTAATCAAAATCTCAGTTAAGTTGACAGATACATACGGAGAGGGATGCTGCCAACTATGGGGTGAGCAGTCTTTGTTGTCTGAGTGACCAGTAGGTTAAGATGAAAACCAGATCAGATCATCATCATGATGCTTCACCTTGACCACGGGGCTCTGGTAAACGATCGCAAATTAGGGATGAACGACTGAACGGCCGTATCTGGACCAGTATTTTGGGTGGAAAGTAGATGAAATATTATAATTTGATGTTTGTTTTGGTTTTGTGACGTGGACCCCTTGGTTTGTTGATCCTTGAACCTTGATCTCTTATGCTTCAGTTGCTTTGATGGGTAAATTGCGGTGATTTTATGATGAAATCCTTCATTTGCATGTACAAGGGGTAATTAATGAATGCGACGAGTGAATATGATTAATGACTATGTGGGCCGGACAAACTGATATAATTTTTGAAGCCACTCTCAAGGGCTTGTATGCTGCAATTTTGAACTTTAAGTCTTGAAAGGTGTGAGTAAAACCGAGATTGTTTTTTTATAATTCGTGCAGGTTCAAGAGTGTACGCTCTTATGGTGTTTGCCACACTAACTGCACGTGGTACAGATGGTTTGTGTCGAAGATGCTCGTTCACTACTCTCCGAGAGTGGTTGTCCTGGATAGGATTCGAGAGATTAGGCTGATTTTGTGGCGTTGGTTGTAGTTCATAGTAACTTTTTTTGTTTCCCTGTCATTAAGGTGTTATGTTGGAAATGCACAAACAGAGTATGAATTTTGAAGTGATCTTATGCTGCGAGTGTTATGCCTTCATCAGGACTTTTTGATCATCTCTCATTCACAACTGATGTTGTTGCACAGCTTTTCCGTATAGGAATTGTTCTTGACTTGAACTACTGACCTTCAGCTCAACAGTCGTTGACATTACTCCATGACCACCCCAAGAGATGTTGGGATAACTCGTGGTTTCTTAATGGCAAAGGAGGTAGCTGGAGGACCTTCGTAGACAAGTTATTTAATAGATAGTAATAGGTATATTACTGTCCTTGTTCGTGGAGTATTATCTCTATACATGCAACGGCACTGCTTATTACATAACAGGAATGCTGATTTCGGATAGTGGCTTATTGAGCTCAACATACATACATACATGAGCTTAAAGAAAATGCACGGACGAACACACCAAATACAAAAGCAGGTGTTCGATAACTATTGTGTTAGAAGGAATCGGATCCACGGGAGCCATGAGAAGCCTCCGAAGCCTCCGAAGCACTTAATACCCCATTGCATCTTCTCTCCTTAGACCTTCACATCAATTACACGGCGGCATGCGGCGCCATTAGTCTTAAGGAAGCGGGCTTCTGGTCACCCAGATCGTATGGCCAGAGCTCTGTCACTTCTGTGAACAAATTTGATCACGCTTGCTACGGACTACATTATACTTTAACTCGACTTCAATAGTGTGGTGCACTCTTACTTTTCTTCCACAGAAGAATGGAAAGCGTGCAACCCTGTCACGAAATCCAAACTTCTGATTTTCACTGATGGCTTTAAGCTGGAGCACTCCCGACACAACTGAATATCCCAAGCTCATTCTGTCTTCCCAATCACTCGAGCATTTTTCAAGCTGAAGTGAAGGCGATCCGGGAAGCGCGCAAAATACTCAGTGCACCCGCCCCTTCTGCTGCCACCCTCTCTAAGCTGGTGGATCAACTCAAGAAAAAAATAAAGAACTGGCGGCTGCATTGATATCACGCAACATAGAGGGAAGTGAGAGGGCCGATGAGCTAGCTAAACTCGGAGCCACCTCGAACTTTTCTACTGAAACTGTAGACCCGTCGCTGAAACTTCTCAAAAGCAACATCCTGCAACACTTTTTCAACATAGCCATTGTAGTTGGGCTGAATCAAATAGATAGAACCTGGCCCTCCTATTAAAAAAAACAAAACAAACGACCTCCTCAATAGAAACCGCTCCAACAAATGTAAGGAGAATCGTGGCGGTCAGTACGGGCCACTATCCTATATAAATTCTCGCTGCCAGAATACATCCGGTCTAACACCCACCGTGGAAGTTGTCACAATACCCATGAAGAGGAAACCCTGCACCATTTTTTCTGCAAATACCCTGTACTGGAAAGTCGCAGAATCTACGGCTTTGGCAAATACTTCCTCGAACGCTAGCTTCTCAGAGGTAGCCAACCTCAACTTAGCCAACAACCAGTTTTCTAACTCCATAGGCTAGACTTAAAAAACCATCCCCCTTCATATCTCTCAGGTTTCACCAGTTTTGTGGCATTACAACGGCGCCTAATTGTATTCCGACGCGCATAGTTGGCTAGCCTCAACATGTCCTGAGTCATATCTTATAAAATGCATCGTAAGTTATGGTGTACAAGAAGTTGGCTAGCACTCGTGTGATTCGTTCCGAGTGATCACCCTCCTGATTGCATCTTTGGCGACTAGACTGAGTTATCTCGCTCACTATGCATGTCCGACACCTTAGCAAGACTACCAGGGCCTCAGTCGCCTCAGTCAGTTCTCAGGTTCATCTAAGGTTGATAATGTGCCCCTCCTCCACAAGGTTTCCTTCCTAACCCTAACCTAACTTACGAACTAAGGAGTGAATAGACTCTTACAGGTGTAACGCCCTGTTATAGGAAGGACCACCGACAACCATCAAAAATCAGCGTGCTGTTAAGCAACATCGGTGGGATGTATTATCGCATTTACATGGCTTTCCGCAAGATTTCCGATGATAATTGTTCGCATTCCTGTCGAATATCCTCCTTAAGGCTACGATTGTCTAAGGCTTATTGGCATAAGTTCGCTACTTGAAGAAGCCTCAAAGAAACAAGTCTGGGATGGTTAAATCGGGCGATCTTGCTGGCCATGCCAAAAGAGGTTACGCAACCAGGAAACTCTTCCTTCACAATATTGCTGCGTGTTGAAACCACATGCTCCCCAAGTCCCGCTAGATCGGTGTAATAGGGGTGGTCGTGTTGCAATGGTAATCATCGTCGACTGTTGAGCGGAAGGTCTGTAGTTCAAGTCTGTCCATAGCCAAGAACTATTTCTATACAGAAAAACTGTGCAACAACATTAGTTGTGAATGAGACATGATCAAAAAAATGCTGACGAAGACATGACACACACAGTATAAGTTCAGATCAAAATTCATTCTCTGTGTGTTTATTTCCAAAATAATACCTTAATATGGAAACAAAATAAGTAACTGTGAACTACAACCAACGCGAAAAATGCAGTCAAACCTCTCGAATCCTATCTAGGACAACCACCATGGAGAGTAGTGAGCGAACATCTTCGACACAAACCATCTGCACCCCGTCCAGGTGGTGTGATAAACACCATAAGAGAGTAACTTTTGATACTGCGCGAAATCTATTATATAAAAAAAAACCTAAAGCGTTTGCCAGTAACAGTGACCGTATGCCGATAATGTCCTCAAAAAAATACGGCCCAATCACTACTGCCACGTGAACGCGGCACCATACATTGGTTTTGAGGGAATGTAATGGCTCGTTGTGCATCACACGCGGATTTCAGTGCTTAAGTGAAAATGCGCCTCGTCGCTTATGATGACTTTCGACACAAAATCGTTTTCTTCGTTGTTGAGATTAAGGATGGCTTGACAGTAATTTACACGCAACTGCCGGTCAGCAGGCATTAACTGATACACTGTTTGCAGTTTGTACGGGAACATGTGTAAGTCTTAAATCGTCTGGTGTCTGGGTCCGTCTTCGTTCTCAGCGATATCGGCAGCCACAGCCACGATATTCTCGGTCAAACGATCAGTCCGGTGGCGGCCACGCCCTGCATGGTCTCATTTGGTTCCAGTCTGTTCGAGTCGAGTAGCTCGACGGTGAATTTCACGCTACGCTAACAAAACCGACACAATTATTCCACGCTCTTGCGGAGTATGGCACTCGTTTACTTATCTGATTCTATACTGCAGCTCTCTAGTTCACGATTGTCAAATATCATTGACGTATGACGCCATTTGCAAAAATTATAACATCTCCCGATAGGGTGATTAATTTTGCGCCACCAGTACGACCGATATCGTTAAGGTGTTGGTTTTCGGGACGGAGCTTTAGTACTCGATTCAAGAGTGATTCGTACGTTGTGGCAAGATGTGGATTATTCACTCATATCGCCAATTTTATTCAAGGCTTTTTCATTCAAACGCTTCATCAAAGTCTCGCGATGTTCGCATAAAACTACATGTGGTTAGGCATGTCGTATATTTTGTGTTGTCGAAAGGTATTTACATGACATCTTGCCTTTTGACATAAAAACCGTCGGTCAGATCACGCTCGACTCTGATGAAGGAGCAAAGGCTTTCCAGCGTTATTGCTCACCAATTGACGAATTTAGCAAGCACAACAAAACTTGATGTGGCACAGTATAACTCGCCTCTAAATGTCATATGGGAGTGTGGATCTAGAACATCTTTGTTTTTTTTAGTGGTGGTCTCAGACCACACTGATATGGCTAACTCAAGATAACAGAAAAGGTCTCAAAGACGGGGTTCTGTAGGCTTATCCCTCTGTAGTTGACGCAGTCAAAAGAGTCTACATTCTCGTAAATTTGGCAGAAGATTTCCATGTTCCATTCGTTTGTCACGTTTTTTTTTTACCGCATATAGTTATTATAAATCAGCTAAAGCAAGCTGGAAACGACCAGCTTTGTTGAATTTAGTCGAAGCCAAAGGAACAACAGCAGAATTCTTTCTATTGCTAAAGTGAAATATCTACTCGTAAGTCCTTAGTATCAGCTGCTGGTCTTCATCCCCGTAGGTTCCTATGTTTGTTATAATTTGCGATAAAACTTTTGAATATCATTCCTGTAAAAACATCTTTCCAATTTCGTCTGCCCTTCAAGCCAAGAGCTCACGGAAACTACATCTATCGACGGAGCTACCACATTAAAAAGTGGAGCCAATTCAGTCGGAAACAATGTGGCACCGCTTACATTACGCAGATTTGCCCTAAAAATTACGAATTGGAAGGACGAGTGATGAGTCTCCTTTACCATCTCCTTTACTTGGGCTACTAAAGCGTAACCGGGAACAAAAAGCCAAACCTCTCTCTATCATTGCTGAGCCCTGGCTTCGGGGTTAACAAGCCCTACGGTGCTATATATGGTAGTAACCAATATGCACTGTGAATGTTCTCTTGTACGGAAATCTTGTACGGTTTTTAGCGTTTCCGGGCCATTTTAAAAACAGATCCCGGAACTCTATCGTCTGAGATAGTGATTTAGATCTGCTACCTTCAATACCGAAACAGCTTACAGGTAAGTACAGCAAGCCTCGATGTGCTTATCAAGAGACTATACTTTTCTCGTCTAATGGGGTCACATCACATTTCTCTCTTATAAAGGGTTTTTCAATAAGCGCCGATAGATTTTGGCGGCCTGTGGCTGCCATGGTGTTTTGGTGACATCTGTCAAGTCGATCGTTTATTATTGAATTATTAATGCCAAATGGCACGTCCAAATAATAAAACTTTATTATCAAAATGAGGGCTCATTAGGGCAAATGTTGCGCACGTTGCGCCCATTTTACAGTAGACTTGGTGGCCCTTAACAGTCGGCTCTTTATTGCTTGGTGGCCAAATTTGAGACGACGGGCTTAGTCGGTCACCGTTTGGCGTGGATTTTGGGCCGGAGTCGTCAGTACTTTTTCGAAAACGACATTACATCGACACGGTGAGACGGTGAGATGATCACCGTCAATGGCGAGTGCTACAGATAACCAATTTCTCATGGCCCAAATCAACTGTGTGGACCGACATGTGGTTCTAGCAGGACGGCGCTACGTGAGACACCGCGGATGCCACGATTGAAATTCTACACGATTTGAAGCAAGAAAACCTCTCGTAGAGGTGGCGTGAATTGGCCACCAAGGTCATGCGATTTGACCCTGCTAGACTTTTTCTTGTCGAGTTTCGTGGAGTCGCAGGTCTATGTGAATAAACCATAATCGATCGATAGCCGTAACGTAAACTTAACATAAGTCATCGCTCAAATTCAGCCGGATCTATGCGGAAGACTCATTGAAAATTGGACCACTTCGATTCGTGCCACCGTAAAAAGCCAAGATTTGGGCCGGCGCCCAATGGTGTCATATTTCATACATTTGATATCATATGGCAAATGTAAGGCTTTCAGATAATTTTTATTTTTTTTTCAATACCTCACACACAGCTTGTTTTATTCCATTTCAACATCTACCCGACTTTATGGAAAGACTCTTTAGGTACCTTAAACTTTTAAGTTCTTTATATACATATTCACCCTACCTTGCTGCTTTGTTTTGTCTGTGGAACTGCTCTAGCTCTAAGGATCGGGAATTCTGAAGTCGTCGATATTTGTTTTGATGAGCCTTTCATCAGTATCTTGTTCCAAGATGTTATGGCAGACGCCTGCTCTAGTAAGAAAGCGACTAGTAAAAGAGACGACTCCTCGGCAGGTTTATATTGACTTCCAAGGTCTCCTGTTAGAGCCTGCGAATTAGCGCAATCTCGAAACAGACATTAAAGGTATTGCCATCAACATATGCGCCTATGGACAGCCATAAAACGTTCAAAGCACCGACCTCACACAGCATGAACTAAAAATCCGTCAAGGATTCTCATAATGCTCTGAAAGACATCACCACCAAAAAACAACTTCAAACTCTGGTGGGCACAGAGGCATCGGTGGAAACATCATCGCCGATGCACGGGCCAGTGCGCCTTGAAATTTCAAATGGCCACGATATCGTTTTTAACGTCAACATTTTGTAAATTGTTGAAATTTATTTTAAAGCTACGATATACGTTTCCGGCCAAAATGATAGTCCAAAAGAGCGGTAATTAAACGAAATTTAAAGAAAACGGTTCGGTTGCTGGATCGAGCAACCTGCGCATGACGCCATAGCACTTAGTCATACTTCTGTTGCCGAAACTGTGGCTAAATTGGAGTTTTTGGAAATTTAAAAAGACTTAGAAATGCATGCCTAAAATCACCAAGCTCGTAGTGCATTCGCTGATTGGGTTCTGGAGCAATTTTAGACTGATCCAAATTTTTATCGGAAAAAACATCTTAATGACTTCTTGAACACCCAAAATTTCCGCATTTGAGGAAAGAGAAATCCGAATATGTACATTATGTACAATATGTACGAATATGCATTATTGGACCACACACCTACAGAAACGAAAATGGCCAGACGGTGGGAACTATATCGAACCATGATAATTGACATGTGGCAGAAACAAGACAGTGCAACGTGCTATACACCGGACGTTACATTGGAGTTGTTTCAAGTAAATCTCTCAGACCGCGTTAGGATGCAGAGGAAAGGTTTAGACTTTTTTATTGGGTCTATAACTTAATTCATGCGGTTTGCTAAGAGATGGGGTAACTTGTATTATTCCACTGGAACATGCGTTGGAAAGCTACTGTCATTGTACGTCATTTCAGTATATGTCATTCATTTGAAGCGTAAACAACAATAATTTTTTTTACTCAAATATGTCGAACTTTGTGCCTGAAAAAGTGTTTTTGTGGGGAGTTCTTCTTCATTACATTAATATAAAGAAAACTGCTGCCGAAAGTCATCGTATTTTGGTGGAAGTTTATCGTGAACATGCGCTAGCTGAGCGAAAGTGCCAAAAGTGGTTTGCACGATTTAAAAGTGGTGATTTTGGCTTGGAAGACGATTAACGTCCTGGGCAGCCAAAAAAGTTTGAAGATGAAGAACTGGAAGCATTACTCTATGAAGATTGTAGCCAAACCCAAGAAGAGCTCGCAGAATCTTTAGGTGTCACTCAAGCAGGCATTTCAAAACGTTTAAAAGCAGCTGGATATATTCAAAAGCAAGGAAATTGGGTTCCACATGAACTCAAGCAGAGAGACGTCGAAAGGCGGTTTTGCATGTCCGAAATGCTTCTGGAACGCCACAAAAGGAAGTCATTTTTGCATCGGATTGTTACTGGTGATGAAAAATGGTTCCATTACGACAACCCCAAGCGCAAAAAATCATATGTGAAACCCGGCCAACCAGCCAAATCAACGGCAAAGCCGAATATCCATGGCGCGAAGGTAATGCCCTGTATTTGGTGGGATCAGAAGGGTGTGCTGTATTATGAGCTGCTAAAACCGGGTGAAACCATCAATGAACAACGCCACCGAACACAATTAATCCGTTTGAAGAGAGCAGTAGCCGAAAAACGCCCGGAATATGCGACTAGACACCAGGCAATAATTTTCCATCATGACAATTCCGGTTAAGAACTATTTGAAAAACAGTGGATGGGAAATTTTACCCCACCCGCCTTATAGCCCAGACCTTGCCCCTTCTGACTACCATTTGTTCCGGTCAATGCAGAACGCCCTCACTGAAATACGGTTCACATCAGAGCAGAATATCAAAAATTGGCTTGATTCATTCTTGGCTGCCAAGCCGGCGCAGTTCTTTTGGGATGGGATCCACAAGTTACCAGAAAGATGGGAAAAAGTCATAGCTTCAGATGGGCAATACTTTGAATAATACTATTGTACTTGTTTTTCTTAAATAAACGTTCAAATTTTGAAAAAAAAAACCGCACGAATTAAGTTATATACTTGTTTCTCTGGGCTGCATTAAGTGACTGGTTTATAGCCACAAGCGAACAACTATTGACCATCTGGAAAACAAAATTATTCAAACCATTGGTGAGATTGTTCTTGCTTCGGCAGAACATATACTAAAATTGGAACGATACAGAGAAGATTAGCATGGCCCCTGCGCAAGGATGACACGCAAAAATCGTGAAGCGTTCCAATTTTAATATATATTAATATATATTTATTTTAGATTCGTTCCGACTTATGCAACAGGGTCATTCAAACAGGTCCTCCAGTAAACGAAGCCCTGGAGGTTTGTATCATATTTAACGCACAACTTCAATTCAGTTCAATTCAGTTTAAAAGTTCGACTTCAACCTCGGCATTCCATGCTTCTACTAAATTTTTTGAAGCTAGCATGTAGGTGTACAATCTTTTACTCGTAAGTTTTGAAGCAAATATGTGTGAGTGTAGTCAGAAGCCCTTAAAAATATCCTAGGGCATGTGCTAACATGTAGCTCGAGACGCCCATTCTATGAGATGTTCTTCCGTTAATGAGAACGATTGAAAAACTGCTTTGCTGTCACCCTGACACTAAAACTAGGTCATATCAACGATCCACTTTTCTTTGATGTAGCGAACAGAAGTCTCTGGCAAAGGTATGGTGGAGTTTTGCTCTATTTGAGTCTGAAAAGGAAGGTTAGTATTCTAAAGTTAAGGAAGCTTTCAAGGTCCATGCGAAACAGAATATTAACGAATGACGAGATATGATCCCGCCGCCGTAATCTGTATATGAATCGCATTTTGCTGTTAAACGCAACTGTTAGTTTCTGAGAGCTTTGACTATCGAGATCGCAGAAAATTTTTAGTGCGTATGTTAAACTAGGGATCAATAGCGTCTTGATGAACATTGATTTAATGCTAATTGGGCTACCTGTTAAGTTGGTGATATTATCCCCCGACGTAAGCTGTTGATTAAAGATGACTTCAAGGTATCTTTACATAGTCGGTGTTGCTACCTAAGACAATGGCTTGGCTCTTGGCGGAGTTGAGCATAAGTTTATTTTATTATGACCATCGTGTAACCGGCTGGTGATCCTCATTTTACCGTGCAGTAGCATCTAACTTTGGATGAAATGTGTGACATACATGTTTGAAAGTAAAGTAAGTAAATAGCGAAAACAGTAAGGGTCCCAGGATGGATTCTTGGGGGACACCAATTTTGGTTTTGAGTGGAGAAGTTACTATTAGCCTATACAGCTTGGCTGAGAATTACAAAGTAATTCCTAATGAGCACTGACTTATCCAAATTGAAGTAATCTTTGATTCTTTTGGAAAGGATTTCATGTAGGACAGTATCGAATCCCATAGAAAAATCTGGTAGTACCAACGATATCACATGGTTCTTATCAATTTCAGAGTGAAAGTCTTCAACAATCTATGGTTGCATGGAGATGCAGCTGTGTTGTGGCCGGGAACCTGACTGATATGGTGAAAGGAAAGTTCAAACCTGTTAAGAAGCTTTTAAAAAGTCTTAAATATGAAGGGCAGTATAGAAATCGGACGATCTTGATTATTTATTTCCATTTTCGAGTTTAGAAACCTAGAAAAATCTAGCAAAGGCGGTGGCGGTAGGGATTCTATTAAATACATATGTGAGAGGTGTTAAGACGGTGATGATGATTCGCAAGGGTCAATTTAAACACATCCTCTTCGTAGACCCTAGAAAAGCCAAAGCTCTCAGTTAAGTTGGGTGACGATCTACGATGTCACACTTGTTCGGAGCCCCAGTGCCATCGTTGGAGAGAGATGCGAATTCCTCATTTAGCATTTAGCGGACATTGATGTCCGCGAGGTTTTAGCCTTGATTTGCTTACCCATTTTTATTTATTTTTTTGTTGGAGGCTTCTACTATCTGTTGGAGTACTCAGACGTAAGTATTGGTCCATTGTACTACCAGACAGACACATTTCTTTATTGTATTTTACCCCCTGTCGAGAAAAGTGAGGAGGAGTTTCAGTGATGTAGAGCTGAGAGATTCGACACACACTACCTCGGCCCCAAGGCTGCGCGAGTGAGGCGGGGCAGTCGTAATCCTCCTCGCAACATGCAGCACAGGTAGGCGTCTCCCTGATGCCAAGCACGTAGAGATGCAAGTCTCCTGCAATCAATTCTTCTTAAGGATAAGAATAACGTTACGGATTTCTTGCAGACATCAGGGCGTACGCGCTTAGCCATCCTGCATCCTCGATACTCTTTCCATCTACGATTGTGTGCATTAAAGATCCAATCATTGATGTGGGATTTGACCGTGGGAGTAGGTAGACCTAAGGTGGGTTCAGGTCCTGAGAAACTCTATTCTAAGTCCCTTCTTTCGAGTTTATCGGAGATCTCATTTCCTGGGATCCCAGAGTGACCTGGGACCCTTACAAGCCTTAATGAATTTAGTCTTCCGACTTTGTTTAAAAAGGTCTTGAGTTCATGCTCTAATTTGGGGCTGGATAGAGGGTTAGGCACAGCTTTAAGTGCAGCTGCTTTTTTCCTTATACATATAGCGCAATAGGATGGCAGGTTATATTACGTCGGAAGTCATATCCATGAGACAGGAATCGTAGGGTATTTCTCTCGCAAGTACACTATCACTTCAATGGGAGTTGTACCAGAAACCATTACTCTTGGGGTGAGAAGAATCATCATAGCATCTAGAGCAGCGCCCGGTGTGCTGGGGGAAGCCCCCGTATAGCTGAGACAAACCGCTCTTTGGCGTTTGATGATGCATATGAGGTTATCGGTCATATCATTGCCGTGTAGATCCAGAGGACCTTCTTCGTCGGTAAGCCTCAAGCTTCCTTTTGTTTGTTTACCCATACCTAGTGTCTTAATGATCTTCCACGTTTGCTTAACGTTTAAACCAGGTTTGAATGTCGGTAGCTGGTTGTTATCGGTACGAATTACTGAGGTCATAGAAGAATAAAATGACATCGAGCTTTGAGAAGTCGAGACATAAATTGGCAAAAGAAGTTAATGATATCAGTCCCATTGACAATAAACAAATGGATTAGTGTAGAGCTTTTTGGTTAAAGTTGGCTGAGGGAGCTTGAGAAGTATTTGAAACGATTTACTTGTGACTTATTGCGGCTTAGAAATCGCCCCCCTGAAGACCAATTATAGCTATTAAATTAAATGAGGTATTAGCTTCTATTAAGCTCAACACTATATTAGGAGTCCACTCTGCTCCGACTAGTGCTCTACTGGAGTCTTCCAACAAGACGTTATAACTATTGTCCCATCTATCATGAAACACATTTAAGAAAACTCGCTCCGAATAACAATTGCCGGCAAATGTCTGCAACTGAGTGAGCAGTACAGGCTTTCTGTCGTACGACGCACATATTAAAAAAGTAGGCTTGGGCACTAGATGGCTTAAAGTATAAGGGCTCCGCGCAACGTCAGACTAATCCATTTTCTAAGCTCCTTTCGCATATTTTGTCTGCGGTGCAAGTTGAAAGATTAATAATAAAACAAATTTGCATACTAACCCTCCCAGAGGTCAGCAGAGTATAATCTGGATCGCTGTGCAGACTTAAGCACATTTCATATAAATTCGAAAAAGGACACCATAACAACGCATGTCCATTGACAAGGCCTAATTTGCTCAGCAGTACGTGCACACATTCGATAGCTAATCCACTTCTTCATCCGGGCTATGGTCCAGAATCATATGAATTCGCCCCGTACAGCTTGATCCTTTCCGCATCGTCCTTCTCCTCCTCCTTAGAAAAAAAACCCTTCCGACTATAATAACATATTTAAATGTAAATAGGCTAAGTATATTTTATAGCCCATTGGGTTGAAATATGAATGGTTATTGAGTATTCTTGCTCGCTTTCGATTCCTTAATATTGTATGTTTTCTTTTGGTTAATATGTGTACCAGGGATACCCCAAAAGTGTCCTGAATACTTTCTTCCTTTTCGTTTTCGTCTCGTTTCTGTGCTTTTTTATTTTGTTTTGTTACTTCTACGTATGAGTATAGTACCACTGGAACCAAGGGATATTTTTTACTTTATATTATCCCTTCTCATCCTTCCTTTGTGATATCCCTTTTTCGATTTCATTTAAACCTTTCAATAGAGTCCTCTCTCTGCCCGCCTGCTGCCGTCTGACTGACTCTGGTTGGCTTATATCTATCTGGAGTAGCCATTGGAGAAAGGCCAATTTGAAAGTGATCCCTTCGTTTCGAACGCCAAATATTGTATGCGGATGGATACTGGGCCATGACACACGTACAGGCGTAGGCATATTCTTGATATTCGACCATCGGCTTTGGCTTAGTTCGTTTTTCCGCATATATACGTATGTATGCGTGTGTTAGTACGGCCGTCATGGGATAATAGGGTAATTCCATCAAAGAGGACGAAAGCAAGAAAGAAAAAACGTGGCCAGGCGGGCTGATGAAACCCGGGGGGGAGGGATGTTCGGTTCGATAACAAATCGAAATTACCCCTATTAAATATTTACAGTTGAGTTGGTGTTTGGCTTTCGAATTGGATTAGGATGCAAATATATTGAGTCAGAGATGTCACCACCGTAGCTCTCGAAAGAGGAAATCTTATTAGAATTCTGATGGCGAGCGGTGCGGTCTTATTGGCACGAATGCTCAAAGGTCACGATGAATATGATGTGGAAAGATGTGCAATAATGAAACTGTTATACAACAGTATTGGCGGGATGGTATCGAACGGGATAATGATGAAATTGGAAACAGGATACGCAACTCTGTGACATTTGTATTTGTTTTTTTTTATTGAGTGTGGTGATGGAGACGATTATGAATCTAATGGGTGGACTGACATATCCTGGAACGGTGGGTACATTTTTATTCTGCCTTTTAGCACATAGTTTATAGGACACTTGTCCCTAAAGCGGCGAGGACTCGAGCATTCCTTGAACGTGGACATACATACTTCTACCATCTGTTGTTTTAAAACTCGAAGGCTCTTTGGTAGGCGGGTTCCGGAAGCTCGCTAACGTCACGCGTACAAGCTTCGTTGACGGTATTTTGAGCCCTATCGTTCTGTCTTTTGAGAGAAGATTTCACTTCTGTAAATACAAAAACGTCAGCTGTGTCCAAGTCAGGGTTGGGGAATCATTGTGACTTCGGTTTGCGTCACCTTGCACCTTGCAGCAGATGTGGCTATGAATTATTCTTCTTCTTAGATGGCGTTACAGATCATGAAGGGCCAGAGCCAAAATTCCTTCGTTTTCTTATGTTGTGTGCAATTTGTTTTTCACACAAGGGACCTACAGTTTTAATGCTACGGCTTCGGGGGGTTTAGCTAGCCCTAAGATGGACGTGGTGTTATCGGGACTCTAACTCGTTCATCGAGGGTCATTAGTGTCATTACATTACCCACTGCGCCAAGACACACTAGGCTTGGTATTGCATAGCAATACTCGGTTGACCTTTTCTTTAGTCTACTTAGCACTTCTTGATAAAAAACACTTAGCTGAGTCTCTGAAGTCAGGCGTTCACACCCAAGTTGCATGGTTTGGTCTCCCACGCACTCTTGGCCATAGTTTGTGGCTTGCTAACATCCTTGAACACTTAGCGAATCAAAGCCGCCGTGCCCGATCTTACCAGCCTAACGCAACATTTGATTGAGTATCGCTGGTTAATCGTTTGCTGCGTTTTGAGTTTACACCGAGTCACTTGAAAGAAGTCTACTAAAAACTCGATCTAGTCTGAATGAGAGCTCGTAGGTGGATGGTGCTTGGCGCATTTTGAACGTCACCCAGTGAGCCCACCAGGTGAAAGTACGCTGCCATGTATAGTCGATTCTTCTTATACGAGCCCTGTAAGTCACCCTTTCTGTAACATTTCTATTTCAACTTCCACATTATCTTCTTCGACTTTTACATCAGTTCTTGGAACCAAATTTTAAATTGTGTCTTCGCTCTATAGCCCCCGTCAACTTCTTACTTTTTTATCAGGTTAGCGACCCTTGAAGGGTCTGAGCCTGAACGTTTCCACTCATATCGGTCCCGGGCACACTACTTCCAATTGGAGATTTTGATTTTGGTGGGGGCTATACCCCCATTTTATTGTGCTTAATTCAAGCTACATACTTAATTTAACTTACGATCTAAGAAAGATGGCGATTGAGATGGAGTTTTAGACAAGGAGTGCTGATGTTAAAGTCGAAACAGTTTTTCGCATTAACATTCCGCAGCATACGAGAGATAGGTTCATTGGAGCCATAGGAGGTAGGAGAGGCGGGCACATAGAAGAGACGTGGATTTCGTGTATAACGAGGGTTAGTGTTAAAAAAGATAGAGTTATAAAGGGACGCGCAGTCGATGGTACCTGAGAGGAGTCGGTGAATGAAAAGGATGTCGGATATCTCTCTTCGTTCTTCCAGCGAGTTCAAATTAATAAGTTTTAGGCGGTCTTGATAGGGAGGTAGGATCAGAGGATTGTCCCAGGGTAAACCGCGAAGAGCAAAACGGAGAAAGCGACGTTGGACACACTCAATTCTGGTAATGTGTGAATGATAGTAAGGAGACCACACTTGAGACGCGTATTCGAGAATAGGGCGAACAAAGGTTATGTAAAGAGACCGAGTGACGTAGGGATTGGAAAATTCTTTTGACCATCGTTTCACGAAGCCGAGTGCAGAATTGGCCTTAAGAATTATATCGCTGATATGTGCAAGGAAATTGAGTTCCTGGTCGCATAATACACCAAGATCACTTTAACGGTGGAAAGGGGTTGATTATGGAGAAAGTAGAGGCGGGGAGGAGGTTTGTTGCGTTTGCGGGAAAAAGTAATGGATTGACACTTTGAAATGTTTAGGCCGAGGCAGTTCTTGGAGCACCAGGTGGAAAAGCTGTTGAGGTCCGATTGAAAAAGGGAAGAGTCAAGTGTTGAGGAAATGATCTTAAAAAGTTTAGCATCGTCGGCATATAGGGAGATGTGGGAATGTTTGATAACCATATCAATATCATTTATGGTGAGGATAAAAAGAAGTGGGCCTAAATGGCTGCCTTGGGGGACCCCGGAAGAAGCAAGGAAGGGGTTAGAGAGGGCAGATCTAAAGCGGACGCTGTAGTTACGATTTTCCAAGTATGAGGAAATCCACTTTAATAAGATGGGCTCAAAGCCGAGAAAAGACAGTTTGAAGAGTATTAGTCTGTGTGAAATTTTATCGAAGGCCTTACTGAAGTCAGTTGAGATAACATCGACTTCCTTGCCATTTTCTAAGGCTGAGAGGGTGAAGGAAACGAATTCAATAAGGTTTGTGGTTGTCGACCTGCCTTTAAGGAAGCCGTGCTGTCTGGGGGAAATCAAAGACTTGCATTGAAAACTTAAATTATCATACAAAATACTTTCGAAGATTTTGGGTATATGAGAGAGTTTGGCAATGGGACGGTAATTGTTAATGTCATTCTTCGGACCACTTTTGTGTATAGGTGTTATAAAAGAGGTTTTCCATGTATGGGGAAATTCACCTTGGGAAAAGGATAGGCTGAAGATTTTTGAAAGAGGTAGAGAAAGGGAGGAGAAACATTTTTTCAAAAATATAGCTGGGTGGCCGTCGGGGCCAGGGGTGAATTCATCGTTAAGTTGCTTTAATCTTTCTTCGATGATAATCGGGTCGACACTACGAGGGAGAAATGGTCCAGAGGAGAAATCAGGTAAATATTGAAATAGGTATGATCGGGTGCAAAGGAATCATGGGTAAAAGATTGATTGAAAAATGTGGCAAAAAGGTTGGCGATGTAATGAGGATCACTGAAAGTTTCATTATTGAAGGAGAGTGAGTTTGGGTAGCCATCAGATTTTCTTTTGTGGTTAACGAATTGAAAGAAGGACTTGGGATTATTTATAAGGTTGGTTTGCGTCTCAACTAGGTACTGTTGATAGAGGGATTTATAAAGCTCTACAAAATGCAGGTAAGTACCTAAATAGTTAGAGAAGTCATTTGGGGATTGAGTACGAAGGAAAATTGACCACAGCTTGTTTCGTTTGTTTCTCAAAGAACGGAGCCTGCGGTTATACCATGGTGGGGAGGTGGATGAGGTTTTTTGTCGAGAAAGGGGTACATAAAGGGAGAAGGAATTAAATATTTCTTTGTAGAATATAGATATGGCATCATTTACGGTAAGGTCGTTGAAATTAAAAGGGGCATTATTGAGATATTCATTGATTTGACGGAAGTTGGCTTTGTGAAAATCGTGAGAGATTCGAACAGTGGGGGGAGAGTTCTGAAGAGGAGAGTTGTGAAAGAACGAGAGGAGAAGGGGAGGGTGGTAGTTGTCGACGGTTGATAGGGACAGCGGAGAAGCTGAAACTGAGGAGTTGAAGGGGTCACTTGTGAAAATTAGGTCGAGTTGTCTGCCCATGAAATTCAAAATGCCGCTAACTTGGTTAAGGCTGGAATCAGCTAGGCGGTCAGAGAGGAGGCATTCTTTGGCTGCAGTAGGATTAGAGGCAATGTAAAACGATTGGTCGTCTGAAGGGATCCATTTAAGGTGAGGAAGGTTGAAGTCACCAAAAACGAGGATCTCATCTTGGGGATCTCGTAATTCAATTAAATTATCGATTGTATCAATGGCACAGTTATATGTTTCAATAGGTTGTGATGGCAAAATGTAAAAGCAGATGACGTAGAGCGATATCCGGGGTAGTACAATTTTAATGGAAACAAAGTCGAGGCATGGCGAAGATGAAGTTGCTATGAGAGAGGAGTCAATTGAGTTTCGGACAGCTAGAAGAACACCGCGGCATGGACAACCATCAGAAGGTCGGTTAACATCATCGCGATAGACGTTAAAGTTGGATGGGAATAGTTCAAGGTTGTTTATGCTAGGGATTAAGTTCGTTTCGGTTAAGGCAAATATCTCAAAAGGTAACGCATGAGATTGCTGCAGGACAGCTTGAGTTTTAGAGCGCAGGCCTCTTACATTCTGATAATAAAAGGTAAGAGGAAGGTTTTCGGGGGGCGTTAGTGTGGCAGGGAGGGTGAGATTTTTAGGACCGAAAAAACCTATTATGGTCAGCTCTGCTGCGCTGAAGGTGCGATATGCGCTTTGAATGTATACAGGGTGTCCCACGAGCAGTGTGCCAAAAAGCTAGAGTGTGTAGGTCTGGTCAAGACAAGACAAAAATCGTATGGGAGGGGGGGGTCTATTCCCCCCCGTTTAGCCGGGAGGGGCAATTTTCTAAAAAATTGACTTAATTTGGAAAAAAAATTATTAAAAATCAACAGTTGCATCCACAATGCCGTGATATACTTTTTTGTAAAGCCAGAAACCTCTTCTTTCATCTTGTTTCTAAACGAAGCTGTTTTAAGGAATAGTTTTTGAGAAATTAATTTTCAAACTCAAAATTTTGGAAAAAAAATGAAAAAAAAAAATTTCGAACTATTTTTTTTCAAAATTATATGTAATTAAGTACTAATTTTTTTTCAAAAATTCAATTCTCTTATTAGTTTTTAGTTAAAAACAGAAAACCGGATGCAAAAATGTTTTGTAGTTTTTGAGAAATTAAAAAAAAACCCGAACCATTTTTTTCTAAGAAAAACCTTTTTTTTTGGTTTTAACGCGGCTGGACTTGTAGGCAAATTAATGTATGAAACATTGACAAACATTTATTGAGGATTCAATAAACTGTCACAGTATTGGAATAACCCTGGATTAATCCTTTTTTTTCATTGATAACGCCTGAAAACTGACCTGCCAATTTCGTCTGGGCCGCCGATGGGTTCAACCGGCTAGGACCTTAAGACAATAAAACCGCAATTTTTGGATTTGGTCTGACGTAATCCTTCCCTTAGTACAAGGAGGATAGCTATTATGCTTGGAGTGCCCATATCTAGAGTACGGAGAGTGCTTCATACCGAAAACTTACACCCATACCATTTTAGGACAGTTCAGGAACTCACCTCAAACGACAAGTTTTTGAGAGCAGAATTTTGTCGATCATTACTGCTTCGAGATGAAACTGAACGAAACAATTTTGGAATGATATTCTGGACGGATGAAGCACAGTTTACCAGAGATGGGGTTACTAACTTCCACAATTTGCATCATTGGAGTAGCACCAATCTACACAACAAAAAACAAAATAAATCACAACACCGCTTTAGCTGTAATGTTTGGCTTGGTATTGTTGGACAAACTGTAATCGGGCCCCGGTTTTTGAATGCCGTTATTAATGGAGAATCATACTTGCAGTTCCTACGAGACCTTTTGCCCGATTTGATGGACAACGTTCCTTTGGCCATAGCAGATAATTTAATCTACCAGCAAGATGGAGCACCAGCACACTACAGCTTACGGGTTAGAAACTGGCTGAATGATCATTTTAGTGACCGTTAGATCGGAAGAAAGGGCCCCACGGAATGGCCACCTAGATCACCAGATTTAACTCCTCTAGATTTTTATGTGTGGGGATTCATGAAGAATTATGTTTACGAAGTGGAAATAGTATCTTTGGAACGACTGAATGAACGGATTGAAGTCGCTGGAGTCAAATTGCTTGACTTATGTGCAGCCATTAGAAGGAGATATAATCTTTGCCTTCTAAAAAATGCGGATCATATTGAAAATTGATTATAATAAAACTCCAAATATTTTAAAAATAATAAAAAAGATGTCAATGTTTCATACATTAATTTGCCTACAAGTCCAGCCGCGTTAAAACCAAAAAAAAAGGTTTTTCTTAGAAAAAAATGGTTCGGGTTTTTTTTAATTTCTCAAAAACTACAAGACATTTTTGCATCCGGTTTCCTGTTTTTAACTAAAAACTAATAAGAGAATTGAATTTTTGAAAAAAAATTAGTACTTAATTACATATAATTTTTTTTTTTCATTTTTTTTCCAAAATGTTGAGTTTGAAAATCAATTTCTCAAAAACTATTCCTTAAAACATCTTCGTTTAGAAACAAGATGAAAGAAGAGGTTTCTGGCTTTACAAAAAAGTATATCACGGCATTGTGGATGTAACTGTTGATTTTTAATAATTTTTTTTCCAAATTAAGTCAATTTTTTAGAAAATTGTCCCTCCCGGCTAAACGGGGGGGAATAGACCCCCCCCCCTCCCGTACGATTTTTTTCTTGTCTTGACCAGACCTACACGCTCTAGCTTTTTGGCACACTGCTCGTGGGACACCCTGTATATTGTCTGAAGGTATCAAGATCGTTTGTTACTTTTTTGGGTGAGATATTGAAAAACTCGTGATATTTAATGAAAAGATTCTTGAGGGTAGTGAAATCGGTGGGGAGACCTTCTTGTTGAATTGAGACCATTACGCTGGTGTTTGTTTTACCTTCATAGCAAACCGAATCTGATTTGTCGTGAAGATAAGCCAAGAAGAGTCGAATGTTCTCATAGATTTTTTTGTCTCTTAACCTGGAGAGTGCGTATCGAGATTCGTTGGGGTCAATAGATTGCTGAGTAAGTTTGACTGAAGGTGGCACTAGGGGATCAACGAAAGATTTGGAGGAGACTGAAATCGAAGGAAGTTGGTTTGAAGATTGTGAGAGAGATGAGAATCTGGCTGTAGCTGAGGTGTTAGATGGGGCGGGTGTAGAGGGATTAAGGATGTGGGAGCTTCGAAAGTTAGGATACTTGGCTCCGGATTTAAGGTCGAATTTTGGGAATGAGTTTGAATCCGGGTCGTATACTAGGGTTGAAGGTGGTAAGGATGTATTGGCAGGAGAACTAGTTGGATTCAGATTAAAGCTGACCCGTTGGCTTTGAGGTTTTGGTAGAACTGAGGAAGAAGACTGTAAATGGGAAATTGATGGGTGGTTAAAAATTGGGAAGAGTTTAGTTTTGTAGCTCCAGTTATCGTGGGGTTTGGATAGGGGTTTGGAGTGCTTTTTACTTATATTATTCTTATTACTACGTTTATGTTGAGGTTTTGTAGTAGAATTAGGGTGAGAATCAAACTTTTCGCTCCATTTGGTAAATGTTGTTCTACCTAAAGTGAGTGGGCGGCCGGAATTAAGAAATAGCCAGGCATATTTCGTTGCGATGGAGAGCTTTAGTTTGTTCGGTCCGAGATGTTGAAGCATTTGGCAGCTGAGTGTTGGGATTTTGTAGTGCTTCGTAAATTTTTGTATCCATTGTTCCTCAGAGATTGGGTCCTGTCCTTCAACCAAAAAAGTAGTGGTATCCTCGTTGCTGCTGCGAAGCTTTTGGAGTCGCTGATTCCATTCACGTATACTCCATATTTGGCCAAAGCGTTCAATACTGGTTTCCTCGGCTGACTCTTCTACTTCAAGGAGTTGGTTTGTTTGGGTGTAGACAGACGACGTTGTTTGGGGTGGTGGTGGAGAGGCACGAATTAACGGGGTGGAAAGGTTGGCTTCAAGTAGTTCGTCGCGTAACGAGGCGTTGCCAAATGATGGATTATTATGATACTGGCCGGGGAAGTGGATGTCATCAATTTTGTGAGCCGCTGTTCTTAATTCCTCGACTAGTTCATTTAAGGTGAACCTAGTAGAGGTAAGCTCACTGCTAACATCATTCAATTTGTTAGCCATAGCTTCAAGAAGTGGGTCAGGTTGATATGGGGGAGATATACTTTTTTTCGATGAGTGACTGAAATGTATGTCAATATCGGATCGGAGGGAATTTAAGTTTTCGTTCATTTTCTTGAACAGAACAGGGTTAAGGTGCGTGTTGAGAGTTGAGACCAAGTCACGTTTTAGTTCGGCGTTCCGGCTATTAGGGGAGTTAGGTTCGGAGATATCATTGACGAGTTTTATCAGGCTAGATAATTGTTTTTCCATAGAGTTAAATTTGGAAAGGATCGAGCACTCCACTAGGTTGTTTAGATCTTCAACACATTTAGGAATAAGGTCGAACTTCGCTGATAATTTTTTTAGCACTAGGTTGTTGTTGTTGAAGGCAGTGTTTATATTATCATTATTGCATTTGATAGCGAACAAGACATCGGCGAGGGATATCTTTTTGCATTCTTCACAATAGAAGTGGAAATAGTCCGAAAGTTCTTTAAAATGCGTGATGGATCTTTTACCAAGCTCTATGCAGGGGAGATGGAACGATTTGCCGCAGATACCTCGGCAAATAACTCGATCAGCATTTTTGTTGTCATTGGCACAGTGGACAAAATCGCAGTGATCCATATTTGGGTATTTAGCACTAATGAGAAACGGGGCAGGGGGGTCACTCGCGTACGGATTTTAAAGTGGGTGAATAAATAATGCAACTGACGACGGAAAAAATGGGAAGTGGCGAGAAACAATTTCACGTAATAGCGGGTCACTCACGTTCAGAAAGATAATTTAATTTGTTTTTTTTTTGTTTTTTTGTGTTATTGTTTTCGTGTAAGTTGGGAGCGCACACGTTTTTTTTTTTTTTTTTTTTTTTTTTTTGCTTGCGTCAGAGAATTTGGAATTAAATAATTGTGGTGACTAATTGGGGGCACAGTTGCACACTCGCGTATTTTGATTATGTAGAAGAAAAATTGGTCGTTTTGAAAGAAAAGGAAAAAATCAATTAAACGAAGAGCGAGCTAAAATGCGACTGCACAGGCTAAGGTTCGGAACGAAAAATGAGAGTTCAAGTTTGCAGATGTCCGTGATCACTTGGTGTCTAAACCGGAGGTTCGGTCTCCCTTGCCTTCTCGAATTAGGCGAAGACCTCTTTGCTGGAGCGCGTTCGTCCATGCGCTCGATGTGGTCGAGCCAATGTAGTCGACGGATTTTTGCCTTACGGATTACGACCACATCGTAGAGTTAGCAATTGTGTCATCTCCTCCACTCCCCTTCCTCGCGGACAGGACCATATATCCGACGGCGATTTTTTCTTTCAAACAGCCCAAACTCATCTCTGCTCTCTCGCTTATCGCCGACGTGAACTATTTGGGCCTTCGTGCTTGTAATATGAGATAGAACCATAACAGCAACTGCTGGGAGCATCGTGTCAGCTTTCGGACCTCAACATCAGGTGTTTATGGTTCCAAGCCATCTACTCAGGTCCTGCATATCGAAGTCCTACTTTAGTTTCTCCGACTTTCATGTCAACGCCTTCCAATAAACTTCACCATCCACAATGTAAGTTTTGGCTTCCCACGTCCAGGTTCGTCCTATGAAATCTCAACAGTGCTTGGGCTACTGCTTGGCATTAATATTAACTGTTTGAGCTGTTCAATTCTTCACATTTGCTACTTGGATGTCCACCTGATCGGCTCCAGATGTACTCCACATTAGCTGTTTAGGCCTGCATATCACATCTGTTTTATAGACATGGAGTTGCAATGTTAGACAAACCTGAACCTTAGGCAGCTACCTTAGATTGGTCGATGGTTTTGCTATCGCACTGGTGAGACTTAGGCTTAGAGGATTCTTCGAGCTAAAACGAGTGAACATGAATTAGTGAGATATGGTCGTGGTTTGGTCAAATGATATCAGACGCCTTTTACACGTCCTGGAAGGCAGATCCCCCTCTCACCACATTCTCCTAAGGATCCTCAATCACGGAGAAATCGTCATCCATTACAGCGCTCTTCGGATCAATGCTGATTGTTCGTAAAAGGCGTTCATTGTCTGACGTTCTCGGAAGCTTCAGATCCTGATTGTTTCTCCGAAATATTTTAATTATTTCGGCAACATATTCGTCCTGTTAGATTGTACAGCACGAATCCTGTCGTTCCAATGCAAACTTACGGATATTCTGTAATTTTCCTTGATCAACTGTTGGAGATTCTTAATCGGTGACTTCAGTGTCCTGACGTCCGAGTTTTGCTTGTCGGTAAACCGTCTGAACAAGACAGGACAGGAGTCTGCTTTTCTGTCTCTGCAAAGCGTCTATTGTCGCGTTTCTGTACACGTTCGTGGTATCGTGATGTAGATGTCCATCATACTATCCATCGTGTGCTTTATCATCCATTCGTTACACAAGTTCTTATTGGACGGTGGAAGCGCTTTCGTCAGAACACTGGCAAAGCGTGGTTAACGCGCCCTACATAATCGTAGGTGCAGGTTTGGACATTATCTGTCGCGAATTCGTCTGGTACTGTGATGAGAGTATTAAGTCCGCAATGGTCAACATCGTATACGAAGGTCCGTAGATAGTTAGTAGACCACTCGTTCGTGTCAGTCGAGAGTCCAGCAGCATGAGATCCAGATAGGAGCCGCTCCTAGAATACGACGGACTATCCTTTGCGAGTAACTTGACTCTATGCTCTATGATGTGCAGAACCCACCAATAGCGTAGTAGGCTACCCCTAGTGTTGGGAAGGTTGTTACCACAATCACTCGAATGTAGAAGTTTTCTGCCGAGTTCAAGCGCAGGGACCGAAAGAGTGTCTCAAGCTTAGAAAATATTGGGTTGAGGTTGGGCTTCAGGTGCATAGGCTGCTTTGATGTACATTCTCTTTCCATTTCGGCGAGGAACGCACACAACGCAGGGCTGTAACACTCCGCACTTCACTGCTACAGATAATTTTGAGTTTAATGTTATTTATAATGAAAATCACAACTTCTTCGCCTGCTGTGGCGTTGGATTGGTCTCTTCGAATTATGTTATAAGTAATTTGCCGGCTTTTGCGCTTCTCGTTTAGCTTTGTTTCGCTAATTAAAAACACATCGGGGTATTCGTCCTGCAATAAGTGGAAAAGTGCAACTCTTCGCTCAATCCTTATCAGGGAATTCACATTCACTGACAAGATTTTTAAGGACTCTCTACCATAGTACCCATTATGATTCTAGTTGTGGTAGGTCCCGCGTGGCGGTGGATGGCAAGCATGATCGAACGCAGATTCACCTCGGCCTATGATGCCCTAGAAACAGGCACCGGGGCTTTAAAGATAGCCAGCCAGGGGTTCATGTACCTTCTGTCGCCTGCCGCCAATCGGGCGTATGGCATTTGGGGTATGACGGTTGGTGTTTGTAAGCAACCCGTGGGACATATTTCAAAAGATGTTTGCCTATGCGTGAGTAAGTTCGTACTTTGGCATATTCGTAAGCTTTCTCTCATCTTGCATATCCCGAGGGCCGCGATTAAAAAGACGTAAGGATTCGAATTAATTAATCCCAGTATATGAGACATTGGTACATTGGAGCCATATGTGGTGCGGGGAGTGGGTAGACAGAAGATAGAGATAGAGTGTTGATAGAGACAGTGTTGTAGAGGGTCGCGCAGTCAATGGTACCTGAATGGAGTCGATGGATAAAAAGAATATCAGATACAGTCCTTCTTTCCTCTAACGTGTTTATGTTGATTAGTTTAAGACGGTCTTGATACGGTGGTAAAAGCAAAAGATTATTCCAGGGAGACCTCGAAGGGCAAAACATAGGAACCGGCGTTGGATGCTCTCGACTCTAAAAATGTGGGTTTGTTGGTAAGGAGACCACACTTGAGAGGCGTATTCAAGAAGGCGCCGGCCAAAGGTTATGCATAGAGATCGGATAACGTAAGGATTGGAGAGTTCCTTTGACCATCGCTTCACCAAATCGAGTACAGAACTAGCTTTAAAGTTTGGCTCATCGATGTGTGCGCGAAAATTTAGCTCCTGGTCACATAATATGCCAAGATCGCGGATAGCCTGAACAGTGGAGATGGGCTAATTATTGAGAAAGTAGACACGAGGAAGATGTTTGATTCGTTTACGTGAAAAAGTGATTGATTCTCATTTGAAAATGTTAAGCTCCAAGCAATTTTTGGAACACCAGATGGAAAAATAATTGAGATCTGATTGAATAAGGGAAGAGTCATGGCCTTGAGGAACTTGCTGTCTCGGCATATAGTGAGATGTGGGATTGTTTAATCACCATTTCAATATCGATTATGGTAAGAACGAAAAGAAGTGGACCTAAGTGGCTGCCTTGAGTGACGCCGGAGGAAGCTAAAAAAGAGTTAGAATAGGCAGGTTTGAAACGAACACTGTAATAGCGATTTTCCAGGTAAGACGAAAAAAAATGGGTTCGAGCCAAGGAAAGACAATTTGAAAAGTATCAGTCTGTGGAAGATTTTATCAAAAGCTTTGCTGAAATCGGTTGAAGTAACGTCGACTTTTTTGCTATTCTCTAAGGCTGATAGGGTAAAGGACACAAATTCACCAAGGCTTGTGGTTGTAGATCTGCACTTGAAGAAACCGTGCTGTCTAGGGGAGATTAAAGACTTGCAACGAAAAGGATTTCGTACAAAATAGAGATAGGTGTTTTGAGAGAGGGAGGGAGAAGGTTGAGGAGCATTATTTTTAGAAATATGGCAGGGAGACCATCAGTTCCAGAAGTGAAAACCTCATTAAGTTGATTTAATTTAACCACCCTTCCCCAAGCCCCTCGTCATGAGCATTTTCCTTCCATGTTTGACTGATCTCTTCCATCTTTTCTATTCTTCTAGGTCAATTTTCATATTGTCGTTCCATCTACGGCGCTGCCTTTCTGGCGACCTGGCGGAAATATGTTAAGTTGTTGAGTCGTTTGAAATAGCACATGGTTTGGCTTAAGGCAACTATTGACACCACGACCGATAACTTAATAGTACACTTGGGAACTCTAGGATGAGCATGAAATATATATAAATATTTATATTACGATTGAAGGTGGACGGATAGGTTTCCGATGCTTGGTGCTATATGTCTTATATGCTGCTGCACTGAATATAACCTTGACATAGAGCCTTTTTTCTGTAATGAGAAAATTGAGCAAAATTTTGTGGAGTTTTGGCTGCCCAGTTGGAGGGTACATACATATATCACCTTTCTAGTCTTCACTCGCATTTCCTTTTATTGCTCAACTATCAACGACTGTGACAGCTATAGCTGTTAGTCTTTGATCTCTTCGACCTGTGTTTACGGGGTAAGTATATTACATTATTATGCAAGTTTATATTTTTTTACTTTACCTTTTCAAAGGTCCTTATTGTATTATTAAAATAAGGCAACCACCTGTTATCTTGGGTTATGGCGTGTCAAAATCATTAAATCGGTTTTGAGTAAAATTAAATACTTGAGTTTTTCATAGCCAATAAATTTTGCTCGCTTCGTTGGTTTTTCAAGACTAATGTTTAGTATCGACTGTCTACGGACTCGTGCAAGGACGGGTTAAGAATATCCCTGCAGCGATACCTATCGCTTGTCGTAAAAGGCGACTAAACAAAGGTAAACAAAAATCACATCTAGGCAATTTAGAAAACACCAAGGTGAGCCTAGGGACACATATACCACCATTAAACTGCCCCACAAGTGTGCATGCAAATCAGTGGGTTGAGACGACTGGAGATCACCGGTGTTGTAAGAGTAAGATCAATCAAAAAAAAAAAAATAAAAAAAAAAAAATCTGGAGCATCTGGAGCAAACGGTCAAACCGTAGCACTATGGAAAAGAACGCTAAAAGGAAAAGCACTACCCCGCCAGGCACTACTAATGGTCGTGATCCTGGGACGAGCAGCAATGCTCGGGTCAGAGCTATAGGATTTCCGGGGGATAGCAAAGTAATGCAACGGTAAGCCACAGTGAAGAGTCGCGAGTTGGAACGTTGGAAGCATGAGTGGTCCCAGCTATGAGCTTGAAGAAATTATGGTTAGAAGGCGAGTAGACATCCTGTGTGTACAAGAGACGAAATGGCGAAACACCGGTAATCGGGCCCGTTTCTTGGACGTTAAAACAAAAGCCTACAAGATGTTTTACTATGGATTGGAACAAGGAAAAAACGGAATCGCCATCATCCTTGCGGCAGAGCTACTTCACAACGTCTTTACCATTTCAAAGTCCAGTGACCGTTTAATGCTCTCAAATTGGTGATGCATGGTGAGGTGTGGAACATCGTAAGCGCATATGCCCCTCAATTGGATGCGAACAAAAAGAAAAAGATGCATTCTGGCTTGATTTCCACAACCTTGTCAAAATCATCCCAAAGGAAGAGCTTTTGTTTGTTGGGGGAGATTTAAACGGACATGTCGGACATGTTCGGAAGCGAAGACTATGAAGACTACCACCTAGGGCTGGGATACGGTACCAGGAACTCTTCAGGTGAAAATATCCTAAACATGTGCAAGTTTACGGTCTTATAGTGCTAAATACCATGTTCGTCAAACAAAGCCAGCACCTGATCACTTATAGCAGCGGCGGAAATGAAACTCAAATAGACTATCATTTGGCATCCAGTTTCATGGAGCCACGAGTTAAAGATTGCACAGTGATCCTGGGAGACGCTATCGCCCCTCAACACCGTCTCCTCCTGACTGAATTTTTTATGGATGCGAGAAAGAAGTCAAAGCAGCAAACGAAGGTGTCTGAGAGAATCAAGTGGTATAAGCTGGATAAAGGAAAAGGCGAAGCTTTTATCGCCAACATGGAAAACTACCTCTCTTCCATTATCGATGAGGTCGGTAATGAGGAGTGCAGAGCACAAGACATGTGGAATTCCCTACAACAATCTGGCCTGGAGAAAGCCAAATCACTGCTCGGAACATCTAACGGCCCCTGCCAACACGCAAAAGAAACCTGGTGGTGGACAGACGAAGCCAAAGCAGTGATACACGAAAAGAAAATGGCTTTCCAAGCTTGGTCAAAGTGCTCTTCTACTAATAGAGAGGAAAAAGCTCGCCGGAAAAGGTATATAGATGTTGCAAAGGTATCGCGGAGAAAAAATGCGCCGAATTCAAAGCGAAAAGCATGGAAGGTCTCTATCAGGAGTTGGAAGAAATATCGTCTTCCGCGTCTGACAGGAACCAGGCTACCCAGGAGCTTCGACAAAGCAATTTGAACAAAGTAGCAAATATCTTTAAGATAGCCGCCCAGAGAAGAAGAAATGCTCAGGAGATTCGTTTCCCAAAGTTTATTAACAATGCTGAAGGCCAACTCCTTGTGGAAGACGAAAAAATTCTCCACAGATGGCGACAGTATTGCGAGGAACTTCTGAACGAACAGTTTCCCCGAGTGTACTTTCCAAGAGCCGCCCCGAATCATGCCGAAATATCCGACATCACAGTCGAAGAAGTTCGGTACGCGGTTAAAAACTCCAAGAAAACAAAAGCTGTTGGGCCGGACGGGATACCTTCTGAGTTCTGGAAAAAGATGGGAGACATCGGGTCTAGATGGCTCATGGTTCTTATCTCCAAACTTATGAGAGGCGACACTATGCCTAATCAATGGAGGGAAAGCTATCTTGTTCCATTGCACAAAGGAAAGGGTGATACGCGAAATTGTGATAACTACCGTTCTGTCAAGCTGATGTCGCACACCATGAAGATCGTTGAATGGGTATTAGATAGCCGACTGCGGAAAATAATACGACTATCTGATGACCAGTGCGGGTTTGTCTCGGGTAAATCAACAACAGATGCAATCCAAAGTTTAAGGACCATGATGGAAAAGCATCGTGATTCTTCAAAGGACTTGCATATGGTGTTGGTTGATTTCGAGAAGGCCTTTGACCGGCAACCAAGAGATCTTTTATGGGTAGCGCTAAGAGTTCCAGAAACCTACGTGCGAGTGATCATGGACATGTGCAAGAGAGCAACGACAAGAGTAAGATGCACCGCAGGAGTCACCGAAGAGTTCGCAATCAAAGTCGGTGTACACCAAGGGAGCGTCCTCAGCCCACTGCTTTTTATAGCAGTCCTTGATTGCTTGCTTGAAGGAAAAGTGACGGACCCCAATGTGCACCAGCTATTCTTTGCTGACGATGGAGCCATTATAAGTGATGATCAGGCGTCCCTACAACGAGCACTTGATGTGTGGGTGGACATTTTTGAGGGACACGGGTATCGTATTAGTTCAAAGAAGACAGAGTATCTGTGCTGCCCGTTCAACTTGTGATGAAACTCCGCCATCTTCTGTGATCGAAAAATGCCCCCTAAGCTGAAAGGAAGGCTCTACACTTCAGTTGTACGTCCGGCGCTCACATACGGTTCACAATGCTGGACAATGCACAAAAAGTATGAGAGCAAATTAACGGCAACTGAGATGAAGATGCTTCGCATGACAGCGGGAGTAACAAAGCGTGACAGAATTAGAAGTCCAAAGATCCGAGGAAGCCTCCACGTAAAAGAAACCATCACAAGAAATATAGAGCGCGACCGACTCAGTTGGTATTGCCATGTTCAAAGGAGAGATCCTTTGAACCCCGTCCAAAAGGCGATATCAATCAACGTTCCAATTTCAACACGCAAAAAAGGCAGGCCGAAAAACAATTGGTGCAAACAAGTGCAAAAACACCAGCATTTGATTGGCCTCAGCGATGAAGTAATCCCAAACCGGGAAGCCTGCCGCTACTTTCTGAGGTCAAACCGGCGGACCCCACAAGCGGATCAGTAGGAATGTAGTTAAGTGGGAAGGTTATGGTCCTACACTTCTGACCATAACGACGCCGGGATAAAAAGGAAAAGAAGAAGAAGAAGAGATCGACTGTCTAAGGACAGCATAGAACTTTCGCTTGAATATAATAGAAGGTTTTGAGGCCTTAAATGAGGCACTGTCCTATTTCTTTTGCCAACATATAAAGGGTGTTTGTTAGACCGGCAGTTTCTACATGTTTTCAATTTGACAGTTAAAAGTTGAGTTGCAGTTAATACGTTTAACCATTTTCCATGAATAGAACAACTCATGTAAATTGTACAAACTTATTTTGAAAACCATGGTTCGGTTCGCCAAAGTTATCGTGTGCTACGTCCAAATTTTATGGTCGACATAATCGTCCATCAGAGCAAGTTATTTGAAACATGATGAATGAAGTCCACATCTTGTTTGTGGAGCGCAGTGTCGCGGATAATCTGAATAAGACGATTCGCAACGTGCCCAGCATTTGGAGCCATGCCCATTCACTTTTGTGGAAGATTTTACGGAAAGATCTTGGCTTAAAAACTTATAAGATCCAGCTTGTGCAAGACTTGAAACCGCGTGGCCATTATATGCGTCGTAGGTTCAGTAAATGGGCCGAATGCATGATTCAGCTTGATCCTTGTTTTCAAAGTAAAATTTTGATCTCCGAGGCCCATTTTTGGTTAAATAGATAACTAAACAAGCAAAATGGGCGAATTCCGAGTGGAGAAAACCCAGAAGCCTTTGCCGAGACGTCCTTATAACTATTATTGTAAAACTCACCATTTTCGTTTTTCAGTTGAATGACAATGACATGACGAAGCTTTGGTTTCAACGGGATGGCGCAGTATCAGAAACGAGCAGTATGGATTTATGCAAGGTCATTCTACAATCGGAGAGTAAGTGCCATTTTGGAAGAAGCTATTCAGGGCAGGAGATGGAGAGGAAGCGCAAGAAATACAGTGCTCTAATAACACTTGATGTCAAAAATGAGTTCAATTCTGCAAACCTTGGACATATTGCACACTCGGTTAGAGAAATGAGGGCGCCGTGGTTCCTCATTAAAATAATATTAAGCTACTTCGAGAAACGGTGGTTTACGATACCGACAAGGGGGCTAGGCAGTATCACATATCTGGTGAAGTACCACAAGGATCGGTACTAGGACCTATCCTGTGGAACGTTATGTACGATAGTGTTCCGAGGCTTGAAATCCCTGACGAGACAAAAATAATAGGCTTTGCTGATGACATCGCGATTGTAGTTGCAGCGAAACACATGGAAAAAATAGAGGACATTGCAAACGAACGTTTTCCGAAAAGTGAGACGATGGATGTCAACAGTCGGATTAGAGTTCGCCGAACATAAAACGGAAGCAGTACTAGTAAGCAGCCGCAAGGAAAGAGAAACAATCACTATCAGGGTAGACGATCAAAATATAACGTCAAAATCAGTGATCCTAGGTCTGATGATTGACTTTAGGCTCACTTACAAGGAACACCTTAAAATAACGTGCGACAAAGCTCACCCGAGTAGCTGCCTTATCTAGAATAACGTTTATTATTGGAGGTAGCAGACAACAATAGTCAAGAGTAGCGCAGTCAATAATAATGTGTGCGGCACCAATATGGGCAAAGGCAATGAAAATTAAGTCCCACTCAAGAAGAATAAATCCGCGCTGAGAGGCAGACGGTACCAAATGATGCTATATGTGTTGTCGCAGGAATGCTTGCACCGGATATCTTGACCATTGAGCTACAAAGGACCTGCGATGCTAAAATCCGGGAACCCATTGTTTTAGTCAAAGATATTAAGCTGGAAGAAAGACAACGAAGCATGAGAAAATGGCAGGAGAGATGGAATCACTCAACAAAGGCAAGATGGGCCCATGGACTCATACCGGATATACAAAAATGGATGAACCGATAACACGGAGAAGTGGATTTTTACCTCATCCAATTCATAACATTGCTGATTTCGATCATATCTAAATAGGTTTGGGCTTGATCTCCTATTTGTCTAAGCAGTGGAGAGATCAGGGAAGACCCAGAGCATGTATTTTTTCAGTGCCCACATTTTTGCACAGAACGCAGAGGTCTTGAAGAAATAATTGGAGGCATACCAACTCCGGAGAACGTTCTAAGCCATATGTTGTCATCGAGCGTAATATGGTAGGCTGTGAAACAAGCCGCAATGATAATCATGAAAAAATTCGGCGGCTAAAAAGTGTTGAAAAGAGGTGAGCAGTCAAACCCAAACGACAGCATAATTAATGGAACTATGAATTGGCATCCACGATCCTGTGATCTAACACCTTTAGATTATTTTTTTCGGAGGTATGTGAAGTCACTTGTCTATGGCGATAAGCCAGAGACGTTAGACGATTTGGGAGTCAACATTCGCGGTGTCATTGCCAATATACGACCCCAGTTGCTCGATAAAGTTTTCGAAAATTGGACTTTAGGATCGAGCTACATTCGAGCTAGTTGTAGTACGCGTATGCCCAAAATTATATTCAGTCACTAATGGCATAAAATGATCTATTAAATAAAGCTAATATCATAGACACTTACATTAACTTTAAGTATTTTATTTCATATTGAATCTGTATACCTCTAAAAGAAACACCCATTGTTCAGAAAAAAGCTTGCATTGTATAATTGTTTCGTTGATGCGATTTTTTCAATACATTCTTGGTTAACATTTCCAAAATATGTTAGTAAATATGTGCGGCATATTGTGTAAACTAGTCTGCGAGCATCTGGCAAAGCGCTTGGATATGATCGATTTTTCGAAATATTTTTTTTTTATGCATAAATCTTCAGTTCTTAGTCCCCTAGAGTTCCAATCTCTCATTTATAGAGTGTTACCTGTGTGAAGTGTACACATTCATAATTTTTTTTTTGTGATTAATAAATTAATGTATCGATACTGGACGCATTTTATTCGGAGATTTTACTATATAATCCTCAATTTCATGACAAAGAAATGCAAGCTAGAGCTGTCGAGGCATCGTAAGTACACTGGTGTCTATTATTCAAGCATCCAAGTACGAGGGTGGTACGATAAGTATTTAGCCTCACCGCCAGATGGCGCCAGTATCGCAAGAGCAACTTACTATCGTGTAGTACATTCTAGTAGACGGTCGAAATTTCAGCCGGATCGGACTCGTAGTTTTGTTTTGACCGCGTGTGGAAGCGGGAGTGTCCGCGGATTTTAGAAAAATGGAAAAAGAGCAAATGGTGAATTAATTCATGTTTTTGGAAGGGAAATCGCGCACGAAATCAAAGAGCGTTTGGATGCTGTGTACGGTGACTCTTCGCCTTCGATGGCGATCATCAAAAATTGGTTTAACGAGTTTCAACGTGGTCGCACGTCGGTTTTTGATGAGCCACGTCCAGGTGCCCCAAAAACGGCCACCACGGAGGATAACGTGACAAAAATCCACGATCTCGTATTGGCAGACTGCCGATTGAAGGTGCGCGAGATAGCTGAGACAGTAGGCATTTCAAAAGATCGCGTAGGTCATATCCTGCTGAAATCTTGGGCATGAGAAAGCTGTCGGCGCCATGGGTGCCGCGTTTGCTCACTCCGGACAATAAGCGCAACCGTGAGACCACTTCAGAGCAGTTTAAGCGCAATCCGAAGGAGTTTCTGCGTCGTTTTGTGACAGTCGACGAAACATGAATCCACTGGTACACACCAGAGACCAATGTAGAAACAGTGGACTTCACCCGGCGAACGTGCCCCGAAGAAGGCGAAGACTGTCCCATCGGCCGGAAAGGTGATGGCCACAGTTTTCTGGGATTCATAAGGTGTGATCCACATCGACTACCTGGAGAAAGGCAAACCGGTTACAGGGCTGTACTATGCCAAATTATAGGGCCGATTCGACGCCGAATTGAAGAAAAAACGGCCCCACTTGGCGAAGAAAAAAGTGCTCTTCCACCATGATAACGCACCGGCTCACACCTCCGCCCTCGCCACGGCCAAATTGGTCGAACTGGGCTACGAACTGCTGCCCCATCCACCGTATTCTCTAGATTTCTCCCCGTGCGACTTGTTTTTGTTTCCAAACTTTAAAAAGTCACTCGCCGGGCAGAAATTTCAGTCGAATAAGGAGGTCATCGCCGCCACGGAGGCCTACTTTGCAGACCTCGTGAACACGTATTTTTCAGACGGGTTAAGAAGTTGGAGCATCGCTGGGTCGAGTGTATCGAGCTAAAAGGAGACATTTCTCCAACATTTTTGTTTTTCTTTTGCAGGCTTATTACTTATCGGACCACCCTCGTAGCTCCCACAATTTAGGTACTACTTGCACTAACATGATTTGAAAACGTGCACCCTATGAGGTGGTATCATGTTGGTTCTCCTCTTCAAATTCATTGCCGATCACCCTTTTTAACCTCTGTGATTTGATAGCTTCTCTTCACCATTCATGTAATCGCGGACAGATCAGGTCCATCGATCGACGTCATTGTCATTCTCTTGCAGCGTGACTTCGAGAAAATTCAGCAATTCAGAATCTATTTTATTCAACGCCTTGATCTAGGGCCTCTCGAAATCTTAATTAGGACCTGATTTAGCCAAGACTGTTATAATAGTTCAATAAAAATGTTCAACAGATGTTGTTCTGTCCAGGGCCCGGGGCGATTTCGCAGATTTTTTCATACAAGCCATCTCGATTCCAGGATAAAGGTAATCTGCTTATCTGCTACATTACCTTGCACAGGCCCGTGTTAGGATGAATGAATGTCCCGTCTGGTTCAATGTGACTGCCAGCTAAGTTCTAAGACTAAGTCGCCAATTGCATAGAACACCCGATCTTCTCCTTCTCCATTTCGAAGAAATGCTCAACTAACAAGCATTTTTGGCCGGCGCGAACTCCTCCCAGCCTTCTCCAATTTCGCACATGAAGTTGGTTGAGGTCTTTTTCCACTTGTATTCAAAGACTCTCCGAGCCGGAGCTGTGTTGTCCATACCCTCAACATGGCCTAGTCATCTTAAGCGTTGTATCCGTAGATGCTTAACCAGGCACATGCCGCCGTACAGCTTCTGCACCATAGAGCACCATAGAGCAGGACTGGGATGATATGAGTATAATATAAAGCCAACTTGGTCTTTCGAGAGAGGGCTCTATTACTCAATTGCCTCTTGAGCCGAAAGAAACAGCGATTGGCAAGAGTGATTCTGCGTTTGATCTCGGTGCGATATTGATGTCCCTATTTACTGCGGAGCCTAGGTAGACCACCTCAAAGTTCATGCTGCCCATTGTGACATTCTATCCGATACGTCGATGTTGTACGTCCGTCTTGACGGCAACATGTACTTCGTTTTGCCCTCATTTACCGCTAGACCCATTTTAGACGCTTCCTCATTAACGGCTCGCTGTGTTCGACTAATTACGTCAATATCATCGGCGTAATCCAGCAGTTGAACGCACTCTTGAAAGATCGTGCCTCTGGTGTTGACTTGTGAGTTTCGCACGATCTTCTCGAGAATTAATTTAAAAAAGTCACATGACAGCGCGTCGCCTTGCCTAAATCCTCTTTTGACATTGAAGGTCTCGTTGCCGACCTTGATGGAGCAGCGAGAGTTCTCCATCGCCATCCTACACAATCTGATTGGCTTGGTAGGGATGTCAAAACTAGTACAGCTCGTCTCTATGCACGCCGTCATATGCGGCCTTGAAGTCGGCGAATAGGTGGTGAGTGTCGATCTGCATCTCTTGTGTCTTTTCCAGGTTCTGCCGCAGTGTGAAGATTTGGTTTACTGTGGACTTCCCTGGCCTGAAACCACACTGATATGGACTGGAGATTCCACTCATCGGGCATGCATTCCTCCGACCATATCTTACAGATGAGTTGGTGCATGATCATCCCCAGCTGCTTTAGTTTCGCGGAGAGTTCGTCCGCTCCAGCAGCTTTGTTCGACTTAAATCTCGATATTGCTATCTTGACTTCGTCAGAGTTAGGGTTACGGAATTTTTGTCTATCGTCTTCCAGATTGAGTGAGGAATTCTGCCTGAGAGCGGTATTAGGTCAGATAGGCTACAACTGGCTAGATGGAAATGTCTATAAAACAAACTCACCGGGAGCCAAGCTAAAACTCCAGGTCTTTTACCTTGAATTTTGCCTGGATCTCAGGAACCGCAGTAGCTAGGGTTCTAAAACCGGTCGCTATGAGCTCAGAATACAACACAGCCAAGTTTCAGACTCATAGTTTCCTACCCAGCCTTGCAAGGTAGAAGACTAAAAAGGAGATACAAGAAACAATTCTGCGAAGCCCTGGGTTCACCAGTCCAGATGTAAGCGCTAAACTCTAAATTTGGTCTGAAAGGGCCCCAATATTGTATTATATTCTTGGTGACACATGTCATGTGGTTGTTCTAACTTATCACTTAAGGACACGCTCAGGATAGAAATCTTTCCAATTTCTGGGAGTGGAGAGTGCGGTGGAAGTGTGCGGCGCACCTAAAGTTTATTTATTTAAAAATTGTAGTTTTGTGATGGTTATAGCTGGATAGGTAAATAGTCCTTAAAATAGTACACCATGTTAAGATGTGCATACAAATGTGCCCCTTAATTAGGCAGCCTTCCTTAGGAAGAAAGCAATTGAAAAACTTAATCTTTTATTCAGTATTCATATTTGAGACTAAAGTCTACAGCATCCGAACAGTTTTCTTCAAATCCACACGAAAACTTGTTTACTGGACTATAACGTAACCAAGTTATCGAGACCTTCACCCCACCCCCACTCAGTCGAAAGAACTGAATTCAATCGCCTCTTGCGTTTGATGATATCAGCCACATTTGCAAATTAACTTACAATATTGAATTATCCTGGCCACCTTCGGGACCGAATATTTAGTCATCCGAACATACACACATACGGACATGGAGTACAATGTGATGGGCCAACATTCTGATGGGGATACACTTGACTAAGGGACGTGGGTCATGTTAATTTAATTGTGGTATATCTGCACGACGTAGCCATACGTTTCCACTCATTGTCATGATTGTGTGCAGGATGGCTGTTACATTGTCAGTATCGTTGGTGCACAGACCTTTGAATGGTTTCGTCCTTCTGTCGTTGGCCATGTTCGTTGGTCGACGGCGGCTGGATGAATTATCTCGGGAGTAGTGGCGTTGCATAATATTGGATTTAGTGCCCATGTGGAAATTTTCCAATTAGATAACTATGATCTACACGGTCAATGTGGTTAGACGTAATTGGATTACATGAATATTTGCCGCAGGTTTATTATCCCTTTTTAAAGGACGGAGATGGGGGTATCGATTTGCTTTGGACAAGGTGGAGGTGATTCAATTTTGCTACCTTCGGTATTGGCTTGGATCAAGTGGTTATGTAAGTGCCTTGAGAATGTATTGGCTAGTCAGTCTAAAGGTAGATTTTCGGTCATTTAAGGAAGTCGTAGTTTCCTGCGGGTATGTGGAAATGGGAAGTTCTAGGATAGGTTATGAACCCACATCGCAATAAGTGGTATTTGCGTCACGACAATTGACCCACCAAGCAGCAAACAATTCAAATCTCATGTTATGTCTGCTTATATTATACTTCGGCACTATCTGCACCGTGTGTGGTTATGACCTTAGTAAGCTCTTAGCAAATTCATACCTGTTCTGCCGCTTTTTTACCAATTGCCATTGACGTGTGAAGATAGATCTCGTAAATCCTATGGCCAAACAGCAGATGTTTGCTTGGCATACTTCTTTGTTTTCTGCTTTTTTTTGCATCTTACTATTTGTCAATGACCATTGATGGTTATGTCAGCGTAAATAAAGAAGCAGTCACACTTGATTTTTTGACATTTGAGATTTGCAATCGTAGATCACTAGCCACAAGTCGGCCGCCATTAGAATGGGGTCAATTTTACCATCAACTTTATCATTCACTACTGTGTTAAGAGCAATTATTTAAAGCTATGATAAATTAAGCTCGTAGATAAAAATATTTTTAGAGTGTTTTTAGGTTGAAAGACGGTGGAATAAAAATTAATGGCAATGACTAATGAAGACGGTCGAAGACGCTAACTAGGATGAACATTTGTTATTCAAAACAGACTTAATCAATTTTTTTTTCTGGCGCGCCAGTCAATATCTCATAAGACAGCAACAAGCCGACTGACAGAAACTATTAATCTGTTGATATCATTGCCAAACTTACCGGATTGTGCAAGATGAGCCGCTTTAGGCGGCTGTAGGCATATGCTTGTTGCCCGGCTGGCTATAGCCGCCTGTGGAAAAGTTGCTTCTCAGACACTCCTAAGATGACATAAAATATATTTATTCCCACTCCTCTACTGTTAATTTGGTCGTGGTAGCCTTCAAGATACCAAATTAAAAGGATAAGCCCATCAACCCTTTTTATGAATCGCCCGAAAAGACCTCTATTCATAAGGATTTCGCCAAATCAATGACATCTCACGTCCGCATCCTGTTCATAATAACCCCCACACCTAGTATTCCGACAACAAAGATTGACCAACATCCCAGGAGTCTTCGTAAAACCTCTCGTCGTTTGTCGTTTTAATAAATAAACTTCAACATTCTTAACCCTTTTCACCCGGCTCCATTGACGAGTATCTTACAAATCAATATTTCAATGAGTACTTTGCATTGCATGGCCCACCATCCACTACCATTCTCTACGATCCCCACTCGCACCACCTGCCAAGCTTAGCAGGGATTATCCCCAAAGCAAATTTAGCTTAGGAAAATTAATACCCTTTTTGTGGAGCAGTTGTCGGTTGCAACCCTGCGTGCTTTTAATGCATGGTAATAAATTGAAAGCAGTCTTTCGTTCACTTCCGACAAACTTACATCGTCCTAATGCTGGCCACAGACAGAAAAGGCAGCACTGTGTGAGGCGACGAGCACACAATTACATGTGACGTGTGTGTGGCAAGCAAGACGATAATTATGCGCACTTCTTTCATCGCTATTGTGTTGGAATTTTCCCAGCAACGTTCGTCATTTTTCAGGATCCTTATGCCGCATATGTGGCCATCAAATGGAAAAACGTCCCAGAGATGGAGTACAGTGTCATCAGGTCCAGTTCTATATAACATACGTTTGTGAAGGGGTTCTACATGTATGTCCCTGTGTGGGTGAAAGAAGGCAAGGAAAAAGGTTATTCTTGATGGCAGATCCTTTGAAGAATGTTATTCCATTGGCTCAGGATATTATTTTTACGTTAACGTATCCCTTCGTGAACTAACTTATATCCTCGGGGATAAACGACAAAGCTTGCTCAGACGACTACTATACTCGATTGATACTTGTCTTTGAGTAATTCTGTCTGAGGTCACTGTTATGTCAAAGACTTTAATAAAAAATATTTTCCTTCAGTTTCCTGGTCTTTTGAACAAGCTTTACAATGCATCATAGTGTTAGGTTGAAATTTAAACGTTTTTAGTTTTAAAACTTCTAGATTTTATATACAGGGTGTCCCACGAGCAGTGTGCCAAAAAGCTACAGCGTGTAAGTCTAGTCAAGACAAGAAAAAAATCGTATGGGAGGGGGGGGTCTATTTCCCCCCGTTTAGCCGGGAGGGACAATTTTCTAAAAAATTGACTTATTTTGGAAAAATAATTATTAAAAATCAACAGTTACATCCACAATGCCACGATATACCTTTTTGTAAAGTCAGAAACCTCTTCTTTCATATTGATTTTAAATGAAGCTGTTTTAAGGAGTAGTTTTTGAGAAATTAATTTTCAAACTCAAAATTTTGAAAAAAAATTGAAAAAAAAAAATTTCGAACTATTTTTGTTCAAAATTGTATGTAATTAAGTAGTAATTTTTTTTCAAAAATTTAATGCTCTCATTAGTTTTTAGTTAAAAAAAGAAAACCGGATGGAAAAATGTCTTGTAGTTTTTGAGAAATTAAAAAAAAACCCGAACCATTTTTTTCTAAGAAAAACCTTTTTTTTTGGTTTTAACGCGGCTGGACTTGTAGGCAAATTAATGTATGAAAGATTGACCTCTTTTTTATTATTTTTAAAAAATTCGGAGTTTTATTAGGATACAATAGAGTGATACACTATTGGAATAACCCTGGATTAATTCTTTTTTTTTCATTGATAACGCCTGAAAACTGACCTGCGAATTTCGGCTGGGTCCGCCCGCCGCAGATGGGTTCTACCCGAATTTTGAATTTGGTCCGACGCAATCCCTCCCTTAGTACAAGGAGGATGGCTATTATGCTTGGAGTGCCCAAATCTAGAGTATGGAGAGTGCTTCATACCGAAAACTTACACCCGTACCATTTTAGGCCAGTTCAGGGACTCACCTCAAACGACAAGTTTTTGAGAGCAGAGTTTTGTCGATCATTACTGTTTCGAGATGAAACTGAACGAAACTATTTTGCAAGGATATTCTGGACGGATGAAGCACAGTTTACCAGAGATGGGGTTACTTACTTCCACAATTTGCATCATTGGAGTAGCACCAATCCACACAACAAAAAACAAAATAAATCACAACACCGCTTTAGCTGTAATGTTTGGCTTGGTATTGTTGGACAAACTGTAATCGGGGCCCGGTTTTTGAATGCCGTTATTAAGGGAGAATCATACCTGCAGTTCCTACGAGACCTTTTGCCCGATTTGATGGACAACGTTCCTTTGGCCATAGCAGATAATTTAATCTACCAGCAAGATGGAGCACCAGCACACTACAGCTTACGGGTTAGACACTGGCTGGATGATCATTTTAGTGACCGTTGAATCGGAAGAAGGGGCCCCACGAAATGGCCACCTAGATCACCAGATTTAACTCCTCTAGATTTTTAAGTGTGGGGATTCATGAAAAATTATGTTTACGAAGTGGAAATAGTATCTTTGGAACAACGGATTGAAGTCGCTGGAGTCAAATTGCAGGAAAATTTGTCAAACATAGACTAATGTGCAGCCATTAGAAGAAGATATAATCTTTGCCTTCTAAAAAATGGGGATCATATTGAAAATTTATTATAATAAAACTCCGAATTTTTTAAAAATAATAAAAAAGAGGTCAATCTTTCATACATTAATTTGCCTACAAGTCCAGCCGCGTTAAAACCAAAAAAAAAGGTTTTTCTTAGAAAAAAATGGTTCGGGTTTTTTTTTAATTTCTCAAAAACTACAAGACATTTTTGCATCCGGTTTTCTGTTTTTAACTAAAAACTAATAAGGGAATTGAATTTTGGAAAAAAAGTAGTACTTAATTACATACAATTTTGGAAAAAAGTAGTTCGAAATTTTTTTTTCCAATTTTTTTTCAAAATTTTGAGTTTGAAAATTAATTTCTCAAAAACTATTCCTTACAACAGCTTCGTTTAAAAACAAAATCAAAGAAGAGGTTTCTGGCTTTACAAAAAAGTATATCGCGGCATTGTGGCTATTACTGTTGATTTTTAATAATTTTTTTTCCAAATTAAGTCAATTTTTTAGAAAATTGCCCCTCCCGGCTAAACGGGGGGGAATAGACCGCCCCCTCCCGTACGATTTTTTTCTTGTCTTGGCCAGGGCTACACGCTCTAGCTTTTTGGCACACTGCTCGTGGGGCACCCTGTACAATAAATTGATGGAATTCGAGGGTGCTAGCTAGCCATACATACTTTAGTTAAATCATCACGGCATAATCCAAGTAGGCAGGCATTAGAAAAACTAATAAACAAGGATAAGTCCAGTTGCCACGCACTATACGAACCACTGAATGATAATAGGAGTAATGCAACGAACTTCCTTCGACCCAGAATCGTAGCTTCTTAATATGTCAAGAGATGGGGTCTAGAAGCAAGCGTGGACACTCTTTCTCATATCTATACTAATGTTTACTCCGCGTTTTATTCCAATGATATAGTTCCATAGCTTTAAAAGGTCAACAATGGTTTCTAATATTTAGTAATTGGAAGAACCAGTTAAGCCTGGTGATTATGGTGATGCTTTGATAAGCCGTGAACAATGGTAAAGCAGCCACTCCAACCGTAACACTAAAAACGGCGTTTCACTGATGCCAAGCACGTAGGGAAGTCCCAGTCGTTGATGTCAGATTTGACCGTGGAAGCAGGTAGGCTTAGGTCCTGAGAAACTCTCCTCTGAGCCCCTTCTAGCGAGTTCATCGGAGATCCCATTTCCTGGGATCCCAGAGTGACATGGAACTTATACAAGTCTAAGTGAATTTAGTCTTCCGACTTTGTTCAAAAAAGGTCTTGAGTTCATGCAGCTTGGCTGTCACGGCAGACCCATATGCTTTTTCGCTTTTACTTGTGCTTCACAACATGTGCATGGCAATTAGGGTTGCGTATATTTCTGATTGAAAGACAGACAGACAGAAACTCCAGCGCCGGACCCCCGTCCAATCATGGAGTCATCTGAGGGGGTTGTCGTGGTGCGATGATAATCATCGCCGAGTGTCGAGCGGAAGGTTCGTAGTTCAAGTCTGTCCATAGCCAAGAACAACTCCTTTACGGAAAAACTGTGCAACAACATTAGTTATGAAGAATAGATGATCAAAGAAAATGCTGACCAAGATCACTTCAAATTCATACTCGGTGTGTTCATATCCAATATAACACCTTAATTCTTCTTCTTCTTCTTCTTCTTTTCCATTTTCCGGCGTTGTTATGGTCAGAAGTGTAGGACCATAACCTTCCCACTTAACTGCATTCCTACTGGTCCGCTTGTGGGGTCCGCCGGTTTGACCTCAGAAAGTAGCGGCAGGCTTCCCGGTTTGGGATTACTTCATCGCTGAGGCCAATCAAATGCTGGTGTTTTTGCATTTGTTTGCACCAATTGTTTTTCGGCCTGCCGTTTTTTTTTTTTTTTTGTGACACGGGCATGCTCCAGATTTTTTTGTTTGATCTTACTCTTACAACACCGGTGATCTCCAGTCGTGTCAGCCCACTGATTTGCATGTATACTTGTGGGGCAGTTTAATGGTGGTATATGTGTCCCTAGGCTCACCTTGGTGTTTTCAAAATTGCCTAGATGTGATTTTTGTTTACCTTTGTTTTAGTCGCCTTTTACGACAAGCGAGAGGTATCGCTGCAGGGATATTCTTAACCCGTCCCTGCACGGAACAATATAACACCTTAATATGGAAACAAAATAAGTAACTGTGAACTACAACCAAAGGCAATAAATTCAGTAGAATATCTCGAATCCTATCTAGGACAACCACCCCGGAGAGTAGTGAACGAACATCTTCGACACAAACCGTCTACACCCCGTTCAGGTTGTATGACTATAGGAGTGTACATTCTTGAACCTGCACGAACCCTAAAAAAAAAAAACAAAAAAAATCTGTAAAAATGCGAAGACAGTCCATTCCAGGTTCAGTGTCCAGTCCTGATGCCTTGGAAAAGTGCCTGTGAAATTACAGCGCAGTAGGATGGCAGGCGTCATTGCGTCGGAAGGCATATCCATGAGACAGGGGTCGTAGGATATTTCGGTCAGTCCAATGCGAGTTGTACCAAAGATCATTTCTCTTGAGGTGAGATATGGAATTGAGTGATATATATCTGATATATATGTCAAGGGGTGGACGATTCATCATAGCATCTAGAGCAGCTCCCGGTGTGCTGGGGAAAGCCCCCCTTCAGCTGAGACAGACCGCTGTTTGGTGTTTGCGTGTTAGCCTGTTCCACCAGACAACCGATGCATCCAGAGGATCTTATTCGGCGATAAGCCGCATGTTTCGCTGAAAACACCTTTTCATTGCCAAAAAGCTGACAGCGCTTTGGTGGTTTTGACTCAAAATGCTTTGACCAAAGAAGCTTGCTACCTAAGATGACCCACAGGTATTTAGCTTCCTTGGATATAGGGATGGGGTTGCCTTTTAGCACCAGCTGAGCATGCCAGTATTTGTCCTCCTGCTCGTGAAGGGAACGACATCAGTCTTAAGAGGATTAACCGACAACCCATTACTCATGCACCAGTTATCGATCACATTTAGCGCCGCCTGTGCTTTGAGACAGAGAATCGCTAAACATGTGCGGACAGAGAAAACGGCAACATCATCCGCATAGGCCTGGCTATAGATTCCAGAGGCATCACCACCATGAACCATAACAGCGGAGACAGGACGCCACCTTGCGAGCAGCCTCTGTTTACTCCAGACTTGACACATTTTTCGAAGCTTACATCAGCGATCAATGTCCAGTGCATAAGCATTGCTTTGATCCACAAAATCAGTGCTTCATCTACGCGATGCTGTCTAGCAGCGTTACACATGCTATCGAAAGTTGAGTTATCAAAAGCTCTCTCAATGTCGACGAAAATACCCAGAAAATCCGAGAGAGGATGCATTCGAAGGGAAATTTTGCGCGCCTCTACTAGTCTCTCCACGCTTTTCAGCAAGAAGGATATTAGACTGATTGGTCTAAAACTCTTGGTGATTGAGTAATCTTCTTTCCCTATTCTGGGAATAAGGACCACTTTCACCGCGCGCGGGGGAATAGGTATATAGGCAAGTGCCAGGCTAGCAGTGAAAATTGCAACATAACAGGGTATATCCCATCAGTGCCTGGCGAGTTGAAGCCATCGAAAGTTGACACACTTTTTGAATACTTACTTTCTTACTTATTTACTTTTCAGGCTAGCAACTTGGTCTTTATACCAGAGGTTCGACCTCCTCCTTCTACTCGAACCAGGAGGCTCGGATTCGAAGACCTTCTTATCCGAAGCGTTGGTGTCAATGCCCTCGGTGTGGCCGAGCCATTGTAGTCGACGGATTGTAGCTTTCCGGACTATATCCACGTCTTTGTACAGCTCATAGAGTTCGCGGTTATGTCTTCGCCAAGGATCAACTCCATTGACCTGCTTATCGTCCAGCTTTCGGCTTTAAGATTCTTGTACCTTGGTTCTTCGGGACAAGAGTTTGGACCCTGGTTTTGACAAGCCAACGTAGCAGCAGTTGCCGAGGATGACATAGTGGAGATCCACACTATGTTGTCATTTGTAGCGTTTATGTTTGCCCCAAGGTATGTGAACACCTTAGCCACCTCAAAATTATAGCTGTCGATCGTTATATTTTTCCCTAGGTGATGAGTGACGGACCGCCTTTTTGTTGACAGCATATATTTCGTCTTCTCCTCATTGATGCGAAAACCAATTCTTTTCGCCTGATAGGATCTGGATAGGTTCTTGTAAGCGACATTGAGCAATTTTGTAATTTTTTCAAGAGGTAAGATCGTCTTTTTTATGGATGGGGCATATAGAGCTGATATTCCAGTTCTCGGGCATGTATTCGTTCTCCCAATTCTACAGATGATCTGGTGCATGCTCCCTACCAGAACATCGCCTCGAGTTTTGAATAGCTTTGATGGCAATCCATCCGAGCCTGCGGCCTTGTGGTTCTTCAGCTTTTTAATAGCTATTTCTTCAATGCTGGGAGAGAAGACCACTTCGTCGACTGGTGGCGGGATCCCTTCTCCATACTCGTTAAGCAGCCGCTGGAAATGCTCTTTGAAAACATCCACTATTCCCTGCGGATTGCTGATTGTAGCAAGATTGCTCTCCCAACTCCGAAGAGTCTGAGCGCCATTATTCAACCCTACTGCGAGGCTTTTGGTTTTTTTGTAAAAGGCTTTTACACCTAGACTCTTCGATGCCCTTGAGCTGGGAAATTATCTTCTTTCGCCGCAGCTTCCTTTTTTTCCTCTCTCCTTCTGTCCTCGCGCGCTGCTCGTGTTTTTCTTTGCAGATACACCTTCTCGGTGGATCGCTTTTTCTGCTCACACTTTCTATCATACCACGGGTCGGTGGTGGCGCGTAGCCTGTTGTGGTTTCAGCTGCTTCCTTGATGGATGAGCGGCAAAGGAGTCCCATATTGTTGGCATTTATGTCCGACGTAGGCATACTTGCGAGTCTTGCCCGCTTAGTTGCTCTCTGTAGTTTACAATATTGCAATTTGTCTACATTTCCTTCAACAATATTCAATTGATCAACTCCAGGTGCTGAACATGCACTCCCGACCATCACATCCCTTTCACAGTATTTAACTGTTTGGCGCAAATGTCGTGGATTCGTCTCTTGGTTTTAGTTGATCTGATCTAAAAAGATTTTATGTTGTTAAAAGAATGGCTTCTTTCTTGCGATTGTCTCAACATTGTAATAAATTTTCAGATGTTGCTCTAACATATCTCGAAGCTTACGATACCCAGTCTTACAATCCATCCTCGAAAAAGAAAAAATAAATTGTTTGTGTCATTTTTTACTTTATTAACGACTCTTTTCTCTTTTTAGAACCTTTGAATAATATTTTCAACAGGGTCCTGGATCGTATTAACATTTTCTGTTTGGTAATCAATCAGCCAACATTCGCACGTCAAAGAAACGCAAGATACGCCGAGAACATCACCGCTGTCGGTAAAAGTGTAGAGCAAAATCTACGGGAACCGATTCTTCGCCGGGCACAAGCACTCGGCCTTTCGTAGACTTCAACTTGACGAATTGCATTGGGACTTGGGCCTATACCCGTACAAGATCTAACTGACCTAGGAGCTCAAAGTTCATGACCATAGATAACGCCGTTTGTTCGCTGACTGGGCTACAATTTTGACCGCAAAATCATTTTTATCGACGAGGCGCATTTATAAGCATAGTCGTCGTATATGGGACGACACCAACCCACACGAGGCTTACCAGGTGACAATGTACCCTCGAAAAATTACCATTTGGTGTGGATTTTGGGCCAGCACGGACCAGTTGGTCCGTACACACCTTTAATAACGCAGCTTGGCTGGGAACTTTTCATGCATACATTGTTCAGCCAAGACCTTGCATTTATTTGGATCATTGCAAAACTTCCTTAATGGAAAGAAATCCACATCGAAAGGAGACTGTGAAAATGAGGTAGCTCAGTCCTCGGTTGGAAAGAAGTCTGCAGAAGTTGTATACTGATGGAATCATGGCACTGGCCGCAAGACGGTAATGATATTCAAAATGTACTTAAATTTTGAATAAAGGAGATATTTTATCAATTTTTTTTAGTTTTAAATTCATTTCTTTTAAAATTTCTTAGAACTGTTATAGGCTAAACGAACATGCCTAAACGAGCTTAAATATCTCAACCACATTAGCTGTACCTTGCTGATCCTATGCGGACATCCAAAAGTATATAAGCAGAACAAAAACTCAAAACTACGCCTTTTTATAAGTTCAAAAGAAAAATTGCGTTGTAAACTGCTTTCGAACAGCATTTTCTATGTCGGTAAAGACTACGAATAGACGATCCTAAGCAGTTCTTAAAGTCATCTCAGATTATGGTCTGTAGTCATACCCAAGTACAAAATTGGATATTCGATGTCTTTTCCGAGGTTTTTTTCAAAAAATAAGGTGACAAAAGGTGAGTTTTTATTTTAGTCCTCGAAACACTGATATGGGCTCTTTGGTATAGACCACTGTTGAGAAGTTTCATCATGGCAATCCTTACACTTGTCAATAAAACGTCAAGTGTCACATGGCTTTCACTTGTCACTGTAAGTTAGCTAGAGGTGAAATAAAGCTTTACTACTGTTGTCGTTTTTTCCTCTTGGGTTCTTTTGACTCTCGCCATAAATTAATCTATTTTAAACATTGGCATCCCTTGCGGGGAACCTGATTCCTCTACGTAAATAATAATAAAAAAGTAAATAGTTTAATTGCAAAGAGTTCTTTCGACAACCATGTCGGCACTGACCAAAGAGGAATCCATCGCGAAACTAATCGTCAACTTCTCGGCGAATTCTCAAAAGACTGGGAAGGCAAAACAAACGAAAGGATATTTAGTGGGTAGAAGGAAGCTACTGTAAGATTATTGGACTAAATTTAATGAATTGCACGACACGCTTTTAACCACTGAGACGACCACGGACAATGAAAAAGATCTTCAAAGGCTTCTTTCTGATGATCGATTTGCAAGCATTGAATCTGCGTATTGCGAAGCGCTAGGTGAACTGAATGACATGATAGAAGAGCTATCCACTACTGCAGACGATATGATGAACCACTCAACATCGGGGCCCAAATCTATATGCGAGGAGAGAAATAATAAATCCATCTTGCCCCCAATTCAGTTGCCCACGTTCAGCGGATCGTTTGAAGAGTGGTTAACCTTCAAGGACATATTTACCAGCTGTGTTATCGCCGATATGTCACTATCAAATGTTCAACGCTTAAATCTTCTCACTTGCAATCTCCGTGGTAGTGCCGCAGATCAACTAAAAAACATTCGGATTAAGGGAGATAATTTTCAGATTGCTTGGGATATATTAACGCGCCGTTTCGACAACAACCGCACGCTTGTAAAGATGTATCTCCGTGATATTCTAACTTTACCGTCTATGGCGGAAGAAACAGCAATGGGGTTACGTCAGATTCTCGATGGGGTCACCAAGTCTATTCGTGCGCTACATCAATTGGGACGACCAACAGAAAGCTGGGACGACTGGCTGATTCTAATCGTTACGGATAAATTGGATCCGGTTATTGTTAAAGATTGGGAAACGTCGCTTGATGGGCCGAATTCCATGCCAACATATCCCGAGCTCGAGAAATTTTTGCAAAATAAACTACAAGGACTTGATGCTATGGCTGCTTGTCCAGGACCAAAAGGGAAGGAACACAACCGAAAGCAACCTGTCAAGATACAACAAGTTCGCAGCCACCAAACGAATGTCACTCGATGCCCAAGTTGCTCAGGCAAACACATATTAATGTTTTGTTCTCAGTTCAGAAGCCAAACACCATCGCAGAGATTGACATTTGTGAGAAAGACGAAGTTATGTAAAAATTGTTTAAAACCTGACCATGGAGATCAGCAATGTCCATCGGCATACACCTGTTTGAGATGTCACCAAAACCATCACACTATGTTGCATGATAGTCTGAATTCCCAAGAGTCTCACGTCTATACCAATCACACACGGACTACACACCCATGCATGCGTCGTAGCGTTCACAATCAACCTGTTGCTTCACAAGGTAAATTAGACATGGTTGTACTGGCTACAGCTCAAATCAGCGTACGATCTGCTAATGGTCACCAGTTAAAACTTCGAGCTCTGTTAGATAGTGGTTCACAAGCGTCGTTTATTAGTGAGTTTGCAGTTCAACAACTTCATCTGCGGCGAACGCGACTTGTTGTCCCAGTGACTGGAGTAGGGGGATCAAAGGTTGGTAAGTCAACAGGCTTGGTTGATATATCTATAAGCTCTCTCAGAGATCCGAATTTTAACATTGATTGCAAAGCGTTGATCTTAACACGTCTGGGCCACTTTTTGCCCGCTATTCGCGTCGATCCGCAAGCATTTTCTGAATTTCTCGATTTGAATCTGGCTGACCCTTATTTCTATGAGCCCGGATCTATAGATGTTATTCTGGGAGCTGACCTGTACGGCTCACTGCTTTGTGGTGACATTTTGCAATCATCTATTGGCTCTGCTGTGGCACAGCGCACTCACTTAGGATGGATAGTTTCCGGTCGTTTGCCAGGAACTACAACTAGAAAAATTTCCACAAATGTCAGCATCTCTCACCAGGCTGAACTCGCTAATTTAGTTCAGGATATGTGGAAATTTAACGAACAAGAGGACGTGGGATTTTCCTGCAAGATGACACAAGACGAGCTATATTGCAAAGAATTCTTTAAACAAACGGTTCAGCGGACCAGCTCCGGACGTTACGTTATTAAGTACCCATTTAAGGATTCCATCGACCTAACGACACTTGTGGACTCTAAGGCTGACGCGTATCGGCTTTTTCAACATCAACTACATCGACTAGATACGAATCAAAAGATGAAAACGATGTATGAAGAGTTTATGGCGGAGTATTTGCAACTTGGACACATGGAACTTGGACACATGTTTGTTATATTCCGCATCATGGAGTTTACAAGGAATCGAGCTCAACCACTAAATTAAGGACAGTCTTCAACGCATCCCGAAAATACAGATCAGGTAAATCACTTAATGATTGTCTCCAAGTAGGTCCAAAACTTCAGAATGAGTTGTCTGAGGTGATTTTGAAATGGCGTATGCACCGAATTGGCTTTATAGCAGATATCGAAAAATGCTATCGACAAATCCTTGTACAGCGAGAGGATGCGGACATGCAACGCATTATATGGAAGGACAAGGAAGGCTATCCAGCTGGTTTTCGATTGCTAACTGTCACTTATGGGTTAAACTGCTCTCCTTATTTGACAATTAAGGTTCTGCATACTCTCGCTAATGATGAAGGCTCGGCTTTTCCTCAAGCAGCAAAGGCCCTTCGGGAAGCATTTTACATGGATGATTGTCTTCACGGCGCTGATTCGGTTGAGGTAGCTCTTCGCCTGCAGACCGAACTTCAGCAATTATTACATCGAGGAGGTTTTGTGTTGCGGAAATGGAACTCAAATTCTACCAAGTTTCTACAAGAAATCCGCATAGATGACCAGAAGAGTGATGCCTCTTGTGAAATCAATTTGGACCGGGAAACAAAAGCATTAGGAGTCTACTGGTTTTGTCAAACTGACTGCATTGGATATAAGGTGAACGTAACGCAGGTGTCAAAGGCCATTACTAAACGCCAACAACTATCGGACGTGGCCAAAATTTATGATCCAACTTGTCTCCTGGCCCCAATCATTATCACAGGCAAAATAATATGTCAACAACTCTGGCTATCTGGTATCTCTTGGGATGAACCGCTTCCTGAACCCCACCAACAACTCCTCTTGGGTTCTTTTGACTCTCGCCATAAATTAATCTATTTTAAACAACCACAGAGCTCTGAATTGTTCTGGCTTTGAGCATAGAACTATCCAATTGCGGATAGTTGAATTTATATTGATTTTATATTGAGTCTAAAACGAACCGCCGTGAGGGACAGACCGCTTTTCTAAATTCTAAATAAAAACAGGTTAAAAAATTAAAGGTTCAGATTTTCTTCTTTCTTTTCTCCAATACTACAACCTTCAACCTCTGAAGCAGTTAGGGATTTCTCGATGTAAAAAAAGGCGAAAGCAACTTTGTGACCATGAAGTTTGCTAGGTTATAGAAGAAGCCGTCTCCGTGAGTTTACCCTGGAAGTAGGCGATCCATAATTAAGTATTGTTAATTTTGTCTCTAAATTTAGTAATTTACTTAGACCAGTCGTGCCCAATAACCAATAACCTACTTGGTAGCTCTCGGTCGTGCTATCATCAGAGGCTCTGATGCTAATAATCGGCTTACACAGGACCCAGCGAATCTTGTTCAGATGATCAAACATCTGAAAAAACACCTTGAAAAAAGCACTTTACCGATTGCATTATACATTGCAAAAAATATTTTGTTTCGATTTTCTTTTTTTGGATAAATATTGGGGGCTCAGATTAAGATGGCCAGTAGCGGTAAGGCGATAGAGTGGGTAGGTTGTTTAGGGATGGTTGGGTAGATAGGGTTTAGAGAAAAAGGGTAAGTATTAGGTAGATAGGTAGGTTAAACAAGTGCTTAGGAATGGCCAGGTTGATAGAAGAAAAATAAACAGCAGCAAAGAGAACACATTCCACAAAGAATGGATAGAATTGTCAGTTGAAAGCCACTGAACATTGAAGAACGGCTGTATGAAAATTGTATCTAGCTAGGGTAGATAGGCGGTAAGAATGAATACCTATCCCTTCAACCGTGGCCATCATTTCACAGATCTTTTTAATTTTAGGAAGAGAAAACTTCGGAGTGGCCCAAGTCCGGTGAAAAGAGTGTTTGGGGCATGTTTACGGTATTGTTTTGGCCAAAAAAATTACGTACAATCAACGATAAATGAACATCTGCGTTATCGAGACTTGTTTGCCACAATTCCCAAGTTTACACAAGAGATGCATAGATAGGTGGCTACCGAACTATACCTGCCAGGCTACAATTAGGGCTTAGATGCTATTTTGATGCCACAAAACTCGTGAAACCTACTTGATATAAAGGGGGATGTCCATATCCAGCCAATGGAGTTAAGACAACTGGTTATATTGGCTAAGCTGAGGTTGGCTACCTTATCGGTCGTCGAGGAAGTATTTGGCAAGAACCTGCGACTTGCCAGCGCTGGGCGTTCGTAGAGAAAATAGTGCAGGCTTTCCTCTGGGTATTGTGGCAACTACTGCAGTGGGTGTTAGACCGGATGCATATTCTGGCAGCGAGAGTACCTCAATGGCCTGTACCGACCGCCACGATTCTAGCTATGTTGGAGCGGTGTCTATTGAGGAGGTCGTTAACTTTGTTTTTTGAATAGGAGGCCAGGTTTTAATTGCTATCCTCTATATAGCCCACCTACAATTGGCTTTGTTAAAAAAGTGGTGTAGGATGTTGCCTTTGAGAAGAGCCAGAGACAGGCCCACAGTTTCAGTAGGGAAGTTTGGGGTAGCCCCGAGTTTGGCTAACTCATCGGCCCTCTCATTCCCATCTGTGTTGCTGTGCAAAAGCCAAAGTAGCATGATATCAGTCCAGCCGCTAGCTCGCTTTATGTCTTTCTTGCATTGATCGACGAGCTTAAAGAGGGTGGTAGCAGAGGAAGAGCTTTAGTAGCGGCTAAGCTGTTGACAAATAGCGTTGGACGTGTAATTGAGGCGAGTATGTTGCTCGCTTCCCGGATCGCTAGCACTTAAGCTTGAAAGATGCTCGAGTGATCGGAATGAATTTGGAATATTAAATTACTTTCGAGAATATTCCCGATCCCATATCGTGCTCCAGCTTGGAGCCATCAGTGAAAATCAGAAGTTAGAATTTCGCGAATGGGTAGCATGCTTTGAAGTCGTGGGAAGGTGTGATGTAGTCCGTCCGTCAATTCCAGTTTTACGTGGACCCCTGCCTTGTCGGCTTAATTCCACGGCGGGCCTTCCCGCAAGGGGTTGATTTTTTGGACGACAACTAACGTCCTTATTCACAGACCTGTGTTAATAAGTACCAAATTGAATCCATGCATAGGGACATGGCTCCCCCTTGGTACGAAGCGAGGCCTACCTAAAACCTCTTACCGATATTAAGGGTACCGGCCACCCCCTGAACAACTAAGTAATAAATTACTTGTTGTTCATTAATGCTTCTTTTCCCGCGATTTGGGATAACCACAGCCCCCACGATACTCCCACAAGGGGGCCTACCGCAAAGACAGACCAGGACATTATAGTCCTGGGGGCTACCTGTCTCCCGTGGTTCCGGAATTAGGCCTCCGGTCGAGCCGTTACTCCCAATAAGGGTTACCCTATACCCTAACTGGGAGCCTTATGTTAGCCAAACAGCTGAATGGCTGACAACCATACAGCTATTTGGCTATGTAGGCCATGCACCACTTGGCCCTATACTGTTGCCCCCCAGGTACGTGAGCCGCATATTGAGGATGCGACCCGGTGTACCCATAGGGCGTTGTGATGTAGTCCGTAGGAAGTGGTGTCAAATTCGTTGACAGGGTCATACGGTTTGGGTGCCCAGAAGCCTACCTCTTTAAGTTTGATTGCTCCGCACGCCACCGTGTATTTGATGTGAAGGTCCAAGTTAGGAGATTCAGTGTGGTGTTAAGTGCTTCGGATGGGTCACGTAGTTCCGATTCCTGCCGAGCTTTAGAACTTATTAAGTTTGTCGAAGTTATATGTTCTGCTTAGGGCTGTCCACCAAACTCGGGGGCCATATGTGACAATAGAACGGACAATGGCTATGTACATCCACAGGGTCAGGTTAGTCAGCCTGCAGTAAGCAGGCGTAGAAGATTAAAATATCTTTTTTTACCCGGTTTTCTATATTGGACTTCGAGTTAAACTTTGGATCTAGGACAACGTCTAGATACTTGGCGCTGGAGGAAAGAAATAGGGTCGAGTTGTTTAGCCGTGGAAGTTTAAATGGCGGTAATTTGGTCTTGATTGTAGCAGCAGCTGAGTTTTCTTTGGGTTTATTCTTAAGCCACAGCCCAAGCGTAAACGCTGGCCAAAGCCTGCTTTGTGATTTCACTAATCAGAGAAGGGAACATCCTCAATACAAAAATTACTACGTCGTCCGCACACGCTGCCACTTTTATTCCCTTGCTGTCGATCTCAACTAGATACCGTTGATGACTAACTGTCATAAAAGAGATGAAATTACTCATCCTTGGGGAGTAGTCTGGTTTCAAGCATTGGAGACTATCCATTTAAGGATGAAACCTTCTACTCCAATGACGATTAGGAATTTTTCAATGATTTTGGTGAAATCCTTATTGAAAGCGCCTCCGATATATGTATATAAAAGTCGCAAGGATGTATTGTAAAAAGTGGATGGATCTCTAAATAGTTCACACAATCTTGAGCAACGCGGTCACTGTGGATTCACCCTTGATATAGGCATGGTGAGAGCTTGAAACGGGGTCTGTCTTAAAAGCTCGCGAATGTGAGGATCGAGCACACGCTTTAGCGTTTTTAGGAGAAAGGATGAACTTCTCAGCCATCTGTAAGAGGATTGTACCACTCATAAACATTTTTTTTTTCTCAGAGTAGATTTGTCAAATGCCATAGTCAACTTAATTTGTTTTTTCACACAAAATTTAATAGCAAAAATCGGCTGATAATGTCAACATATGTTGAAGGACATGTATACTAATATGTATAACAAAAAAATCGAAAATCGAACATACTGAGCTCGCGAAATTGAAAAAGTCACCTTATTTTTTGAACAAACGTCTTAAAGCTTGGCGCTGTCCGCATAATTAAATATTGAGGCTTCAATAGATTTTGTCACACCTTGTCACTTAATAGGATAATCGCATATACGTTGATGAACCGGAGTGTAAAGGGACTTTATCCGGCAGCGATTGTTACCCAGGTAGCTAAAGGAGCTGCAAGTAAGTCATTAAATCAAATCCAAAGCATTTTGTGTAATAAATACATTTTATTGAATAGAGTATTCACAATTTCGGATTACAAATTTAGATTTAGCAGTTTTTACATTTTAGTTTCTCTAAACGTAGACACGTTACTTGATATATTCATTTCATTTAATTATTAGATAGAAAATAATCACAATGTAAGCAACAGGAAAAGCGAACCATATCGTGGCAAATTGATTTAACTCTCAACAACTGGATGGAAGCCATTCTCATCGGCCGTATATGTCACACGATGAACGCCGCCCTCGGCATCGGTGAACTCGTATGAGCCAGTTTTGACTACAGCGTCGACAGGTCCTTCCTCCCCGGTGACTTGTTTCAATTCACCGGTCTCTTCACGTTTAGTACCGTCACTTAAAGCGAATCTGTAATTGAAAGAAATGAGATAAGTGAGTGACGCAACAATAAAAAAAAATCCCTAAAGTTGCTAAACATTCTTTCATTGATATCACTTGATTGATTTAAAGATCAACAGTTGCGATATAATCAACAGCTGGAACTGATTTTAATAGTTATCCCAGTGCATCTTAATCCACGGTCATTAGCAACCCAAATAGATGTCTTGCATAATCTCGCCTACAAGCCTAGCCCGGAGTCAGAGCAGCTTGACAGCTCCCTGTTGATGATTGTTTGGTGAGACGATGATTAATAATCGATTAATTAAATTATTAACCGATTGCACATGAGCTGAGAGAAAGGGATTGTAAGGTTCATTGTGTCGTCGCGGTAGGTGTAGTACGAGTACGTGCAGCGTAGTATGCAGATAATTACATTAATTCAGCAACGATATGACCGACGGAACCTTCACCTGTAGCTTGGGAGATGAATTTAAATGTCCTATAGCTTAGAATACTAATTGATAGCAATCAAGTGGTATTGCCATTAATAGAAGTTAAACTTTGGATAATGTCAACGGTCAGGCGGATGATGCGCATCTTCGTTGCCACTGCAATGCTCGAGAGACCTGTTTAGTGTTTACACATTAGGTAATATTTAGTGCATGGCGCACGAGCTGTGAGTGGGTATTGGAAACAATAAACATAGATAAGCACTTTGGTTACAGGGTGGAGGTAGGTTTTGTAAGCAGCTGAAAGGTGTCAAGCGGATGGAGTTCGGGTAATAAATTAATGTCAAATGGGTTTAAGTGGCTAAGGGGTATAGGCTATAAACATATTTTCGCATTCTCTTCTGACGGGATACATGACGAAAGGTTAGCATGGAACTCTTGATGGGATTGTGTTATATCCAGAATTGCATAAAGTGATTGAGTAATGAGTTGTCAATGTTTTGAAAATGCGTTTATTTATTCAGTGTCACGCACGCCTGCCGAGCATGTGTTTAGGGTGGGATGCTAATAACTACGTATTGATTGATTGCTGATGAGAATCGGAAGGTATATTCCGGTAACAAGCCGTGCTATTGGACTCAACAGGGAGCTCTCTTGTGACATATTCACCATATCTTACAGCAGAAGCCAAAGAGCTAAGAAAGTGGCACACCTTCAATGCAGTCAGCATAAGAAGCATAATGCATGGCACGTTTGGTTGCAACATGCAAGACCTTTACCCTCTAACCTCAGCGGCGTTTAGCATATGTAGATGAAGTCGAGATAAATGTACATGCTGGGATTTCTCAAATGTCAAAATATCATGCACACATGTAGCTTGGCACATTTATAATTTATTGTGATGGAAAATGTCTGGAAAATAAATTTCATTTAAGAAAATCGTTTTCTGGTGATGGGCTAATGTAACAGGGGCGAAGAAAAATAGATTACAAGTACAAGCCAGTTATTTCGATCCAGAAAATCTGCCCAAAAATATTATTTTTAATAAAATTTTTAATTAATTTTAAGAATTTTTCTGTTTGAAAATTGAATTTAATTAAAACGAAACTTTTCTGGTTATGTGCGATTGTAAGTATCATGAGTAAAATGAGTGTATAGAGAATTAGGGGTAAGTCAACCATTTTGGTGACCGTATTTTAATCATTATAGGCAAGTCAACAATTTTGACCATGCAAAATTGGGCCGAAAATATTATATTTAACAAAATTTAGTCTAATCTTATGGATTTTTATTTTCGATTTTCTGGTTATATACCATTTTAAAAATTTTGAACAAAAAAATATATAGAGAGCTAGGGATAAATCAACAATTTTGGGGCCCGAAAATAAGTCTTAAAAATTATTTTTAACGAATTTTAGTTGAAAAAAATTATTTAATTTAAAAAGAAATGTTTTTCTGGTGATGTGCTATTGGAAAAGTAGCGAAAAAAATTGAAAATAAGGATAAGCCAACTATTTTGATTATGAAAAACAAGGCCAAAAATATTATATTAAAATAATTCGAAAAATAACGATTTTCAAATTTGAAATTTTAACTAAAAACAATTCTTCTCTAGTGATGTGCTCTAGCAAGAGTAATGAAGGAAAATTCATCAGGATAAGGATTAAGCCAAAAATTTTGATCACAGAAAAATTTGGTCACAAAAATTTCACTTAATCTTAGGGATTTTCCTTTTTAAAAATTCAATTTAATTAAGAGGGTATTTTCAATTGTAAAAGTCTTGAAGAAAACACAAAACCGGACAAAAAGATAAGTCAACAATTTAGGTCGTGAAAAATAGGGCCAAAAATGTCATATTTAACCAAAATATAATTTATTTCTAGCGATTTTCCCATTCGAAAAATAGGAACAAATCTTTGAAACACGGAAAAAGCCGAAAAAGAGGCTATACCTAAGATTTTGGTATTGGATTATGGAAATTTGGAACAAAAAATGAAATAAAAAAAATTGAAACTAAAGATTTTCGAACACCACTGTTGTAAAAAAAAACAAACTTGATCAGAAAGGTGTAATTATTTAATTACAATAATAGTTATGAGCGGCTCGGATACCTTTTAGACTTTGATTCCTTTTAGTTTTAAGGCTCTAATTGGTCTTAGTTCCAGTCAACAATATAATAATTGCCTTCACCCAAAAATATTATTAAATTCAGTAGAAATCACATTAAATTAGTAGAAAAGAAGGTTGTCGGCCTCTTCAATCTGAGTTTAGATCTAAATGGATGGTGCTAGACATTTTTGTTGGATTTTGTTCTTGGAAATAATCCTAAAATCTTCTTTAGCCAACAGGTCTGGTCAACAAGGTTTATTTGGTATCCAATTTGGCGCATAGTGCCATGCAATTATCTCGAAAGACGGTTGTACGACTGTCACTGACTTGTTAAAATTAGTCATTTAATCCAAAATATCCCAAAAAGTTAATCTAAATACAACATTTTTGGTAGTTATCCGTTTGTCCTAAGGGTACTATGATCTTCATCCTCCGATAACACTTTAGACACTAACACCACAACACTAACACAATCAGTTAATCCTTATCCGTAACGTGCATTACACAAAATTTATTGAAAATTCGAAAAAAAAAAATTGTAAACAATATCTCATGCTGCTTGCAAGTAACCACTCTCACCTGAATTTATAGTTGCCAGTGCCGTCGTTATCATTTTCAAATTCAACAATCTGAACATCCTGTTGCGGAGCAGGAGCACTGTTAACGATAACAACAAACAAACAGATTGCAACAAGTAATTTCATCATTTTTATATAAATGTGTTTAATCGAAATCTCGATGAATAGATAGATAGATAGCGTGTAGTTGAACTGAACCAACAAACAAGTAACCACTGATGAATTCTGAACTGCGACACTCGTCTTTTATATCCAAAAAACTGTTTAAAACTTAAATGGTAGGGAAATGAAAATAACTCAGGGAGATGGTCATCATCATCATCATCATCTTCTCATCGTCGGCTGTAGTCGTCGTCTTCTTCTATAGTCATACCGCGATATTGTGTTGTTGTTTCACTTTGTTATCGTCGGCAGTAGCGTCATCATTATCATCTACTACGGCAACAGCAATAGCATCGTCATCATGAACATCATCATCATCATGATCGTCGTCTTCTTCTACGACAGAGGCTCTCTGAATTTTTCACTCGACATCTTACACAATCGATATAATACCAAGAGTTTCTCATTGATCAGCACAGTTCGCGCCGAAGTTTAAACACAGAGGTGAGGTATGCTGAAGCTAAAGCTCAAGTTGAAGCTGCAGCTAATACTTATTGATATCGTCATAGAGGGTATTTCGTTCCATTACCTACGACCGCTGACACGGTATAAAAAAAAAACAAAAACAACAAATAATACGCGAGCGAAATAAAATTCAATATAAAATGCAAAAGTACTAGTACGAGTAAGCCGGAGCTGTCAAGTTGCTTGAGATGCCCGTGTAACCTGGTAATGAATACACCCTCTCCGTTGTGTCGTTAGCTACTCGCTCGCATTCATACTTGTACTCGGACTCACGTCTCCAGCACACCGATGGTCTTTAATTAAAGAAGGTAAAGCAAAAAAGCTACGGACAAAAGCCAACAGGGCCTCTAGAGATTTCGGAAAACGCTTAGAAAAACATTAATCCCATCATGAACACTCTTATCCCGGTGATTACATGTTCATTTTTTTTTCCTCACTCTTTTAGGGGGACGCAAAATTCCCAAATCATTCATATCTTCCAACCCACCTACATAGGTACTCATGCCGCGTAAGCATTATCCAACGTACATAGTTACCCTGCCATCGCCGCGACTTGAAACTATCCCCATCGTAATGAATTGAATAATCAAGTCGCTCATGTCAACTGCAACCGAACAGCAGTAACAATGCAAACATTGGACGATAGAAGGTCGTTGCTGATGAGCTTACTTAACAGTTGTCTAGGCTCATGTTAGATTCTAGCCACAGCCAGCTAACCAACCACTTCAATTACTCGCAATTGGCAAATTCTTTTTGTTCTTTTTCTTAACTTTTTTATTCGTACATCCCCAACCACCAGATACACATGTATCTAAATGCTTAAAAAAACCCCGTAAATCTCTGTTCTACAGATGGTGAGGCATTAATTATATTTATTTGAATAAGTTGCCGAAGACTATCCGCGTGCACTCGTACAATGAAAGAGTCAAATCGGTGTCTAGCTATGCATTCCAGTTAAGTAAGTAAGCCATACCTGGGCTACGTACGGAACACACGGCGGTGACCTTTAAGCATATGTACCTCGTACTCGTACTGTTGTTGCTGTGATGAAAATCACGACGACACACAGATACAAGCCAAGACACCTATCGAGTCTTCATTGCATTTTTATTTTTGGTCACTCGTAGTGATCTTCATAAATTCAAAGATGTATTTATATCTTTTCTCTGTTCGGTCGAACCGGTACGATGGTGTGGCAGAGTGTGCTGGTAACCCTCATTTTCTCGGTTTCGGAGAGAAGATGTTTGTCACAGGTCCTCGTATTCGTATCTGTTGCATTTAAACTATTTCGCTGGTGATGATGTTTCCTCCCTCCTTGCAGTTGGGTGTTGCGCAAGGTTTTTTTTTTTTTTTTTTTACAATAGTTTAAAGATCAGAGCGCGGAGTCAGAGCTGAGCGCGGAAGGAGTTAGACATCAGTTTTTTTTTTATTTTCTTTCCGAGAAGAAGCGCTTTATGTGGGACGAAGAGTGACTTAAAACTGTTGTCGATGGCTCGATGTTGTAGGAAAACTAGCTGTGGGAGATACAAGTGGAACATGTAACGTGGTGGACATGAAAAGTGCAAGTAATTCCTTGTGATGTAGTTTTGTTGGTTCATATCTGGACAAACAAGTACCTCGGGCAGTTGCACTGGCTGAACGGAAGTTGTTGGCCTGGAAACCGTGTTTCCTGTCGTATGTTGAGTAAGTTGACCTTTGTCGGTGTATATGAAGTATTGATTGCACATGGACAAAAGTATTCGCTTCCCTTAACTGTTGCTACACAGGACAGTGCAAAACAAAATAAAATGTCACTTCAATGACGGGTCACTTTCTATTCTTATTACTACTGGGAAGTTCAGAGCCTTGTTCCCCTAACCAGGCCTACCTGCCCCATGAGTGACGGGAAGGATCAATGTTTCACCACTGGGTTTCATGTCTTGTAGGTCCGTCTTATATTGCCTTCTCATTTGGACGCTGCCTTTCTGCCGCTATATTTCACCCCAAAATGACTTCTCTCTCAGAATACCTATCCTTTTCCCCGACAGAGAAGAGTGGCTATCAAACGCCGTAATCAACAACCACGAGATCACACTCTTCACCGACGGATCGAAAATGGACACAGGCACTGGGGCCCGGATCTACTCTGATACCCTCCACAAACAGGAATCATTCAAACTCCCTGATCTGTGCAGCGTTTTTCAATCAGAAATCCTGGCAATAGAGAAAGCAGCCAAACACCTACAGGTAACCGATATCCCACCATTGGATATCACTATATTCGTCACTGAAGTCCATAGAATCCTGTATAACGAGATCAAAGGCTGCCAAGAAATGTCGCGACTCACTGAAGTCCATCAAACACCACAAAGTCAAACTCTGCTGGGTCCCGGGCCACAGCTCAATCGCAGGGAACGAAAGAGCAGACGAATTGGCCAGGCAAGGGTCTGAACTGGACGTCAGCGAAGCGGACACGTCATTGCAACCACCGATCAGCGCATTATACCGGATCATAAACGACATAATCATCAAAGAAGCCAACTCGTCTTGGCTTACAAGAAACGACAGCTACACGACAAGATCATCGTGGCCAGAGCTCAATATCGGAAAAACAAAGAAGCTGCTGGCGCTGGACCGTAACTCGATCCGTATGCTCGTCGGAGTGATCACAGGACACTGTCCCATTGGAGCAATGCTCCGGAAATGGGACTCGGGATCCAGCGATCTCTGCCGGAGCTGCGGCGATGAGGAAGAAACTGAGACGATCCAACATCTGCTTTGCCACTGCCGCTATTTCTCCTCTGGATTTTCCACTTATTATATTTTTGACTTTACGTCCACTGTCCATTTGTTCCACGTATCTTACTCATCTTCGACTTGCGTTTTTTTTTTTTTGGGACAATGCTAAGCTGCTGAATTCTAGTCTTAAATGAAACCAGGCTGGCTAACACTCACGTGATTCGTTCCGAGTGTTCCAAGTCCTACATCTCTCAGCTACTAGGCTTCGAAATCTCGTTCACTGTGTAGGGCCGAGAAATCACCAAGGCTAACAGGTCTGTGTCAGTTCAGGCCTCCCACGTCCTACCAAACATGATGGTTTGACGCGTTCAGGCTTCGAAAGAACCCCTTGCTTACCCTATTCTAATTTTCGAACTAAGGAGTGAGGGAATCTCAGCGGAGTGACGCACGACACATGGAAGCGTTTTCAACTGAAAGCTACCAAAAATCAGGGGCGGTTTAGCAAGATCGTTGAGATCCGAGATCCTAGTGCCAAGGTACCCTCCCCGCCGGAGGGACCTTATTGGGGCACACATCAATTGTGCCCTGAATATACCTCTGGTGAAAAATTAAAATGCTGCTATCACTAGTTGGTTATGCTGTGACAGATAATCGATGGTGAGAGGCAAACATTTTCCCCTTCTAGCTATCTAGGTGCTGTTTAGCTTAGGCTATTGGCTGGTTAGCTAATTTCCCTTCCTTTTCCTATCCTTCCAAGACTCCCAGTTGGGTGTAGGGTAACCGTACTGGGAGTAACGGCTCGACCGGAGGCCTAATTCTGGCACCACGGGAGACAGGGTGCCCCCGGGACAGTAATGTCAGATAAGATAAATGACAGAAATGTCAGATATCAGAATGACAGTCCTGGCCTATCTTGCGGTAGGCCTCCTTGTGGGAGTATCGTGGGGGCTGTGGTTATCCCAAAATCGCGGGAATTAATGCATTAATGAACAACAGTAATATTTTACTCAGTTGTTCAGAGGGTGCCGATACCCTTAATATCGGTAAGAGGTTTTAGGGAAGCCATGTCCCTACGCATGGCTTCGAATCTGGTACTTATTCTGTTAACTGATCTTGGTAGCAAATAAGGACGTTGGTTGTCGTCCATAAAATCAACCCCTTGCGGGAAGGCCCGCCGTGGAATTAAGCCGACAAGGCAGGTGTCCACGTAAAACTCCTAGCGGAATCTGTCAAGGTACCCGTCGCGTATGAGCCGTTTGTCCGTGGCGGTCATAAATCTTTATTCTGCACTAACCTCTCCGTATCGATAAGAAGAAATGCTTCTGGGGGAATAAACCTCGATTGGAGTGTACTCTCATGGTATTGAGGTAGTAAGCCCCGAAGATCAAGTGATTGTGGGCATAGCCCTTGTGATGTGCTTTCGAGTAACTTTAACAAGAATTTAGCCGATTCTCTTTGAATCGATCTAAGTCGGTCAGTGACAAAGGAGTGGGTTTAATCTTCTTTCTTTCCAAACCTCATTTTTTTGTCGTATCTCCTAACTATTTCCTCACTATATCTCAGAAAGTCCAGATGGTCACCGTAAGCTATCGAGGGTGTGATTCCATTAAGGTTTATTCGCCTGATGTTCGCTTTTAAGATCGATGATCTTAAAAAAAAATTATCAAGACTGATTCCCCGATCGGATCTCTGCAAGTGAGGCATTAGGTGGACGTACTGTAGACGAAGTTGGATCGTTGATCGTTGATCTTGAAAGGTATGCCTATCCGGTCAGGAGTTTTGGTAAGAAGTGTCTAACCCACGTCGTAAACAGGTTCGACGAATAAATTAAACCTGGCGATACACCCTTGTAGATCGTCTCTCTTCATCAGGAAAGTGATAAGTCATGGTCCTCCTGCCCTCATGCACTAAGTTGTGCTAATTGATGATCCACTTTTAGCTGAATTCAATGCGCTACTTTGATCTTCTAATGCCAATACTATTGCCATTTTTGCAATTCTTGTTCCATCCGTTTTAGACACATATAATGCTATGAGCGACGTTCCAGTCGGCTGACGGAACTACAACGATGGATGACATCGAAGGTTTAACTTCTGGCCTATAACTTCCTTTATTGTAGAAAATGGATTTGGAGTCTAATTTTTAATCGTAAATTGAAATGATAACGTCTTTTCCTGCTGGAAAATTTGGTTTTCTGTCTTATCTGACCCTTACCAGTTCTTCCGAAGGCCTTTCCTTATTTACCACCAAACGCCGTAATGTGGGCCTCAGTACATTAAATATTTTCGACGCCGTATGTCGTTGTTTTATGATCTTAGAGCTCACAGTCATTTCAGTTTTTTTCAAATATGGGCCATAGAGACGTTAAGACTTCTGTTTGCCCTTTTAGGAACTTAGTACTTATCCAAGCAAGTTTAGTTATCTTTACTTCCCATCTTTAACAATTTAAATGGACAGAAGACGAAAAATATTTGCAATTCATGGTAATCATCATGGCATGCCGGATTGCCAATTCCTCTCTACCTTAGCTTTATCCATACTTATCGGGACCACTTTCGTTTGAACGTCACTTTACCATTCTGTACTCCCATAAAACGTACTGCTTCAGCATATGCTAACTTGCTTAATAAGGTATTATGATAATTTACTAGAAAAGCCTTTATTGTCCTGCACTTCAACTCCACCCTTGTAAAACAAGGATACGCTCATCGCGCAACAAAAGAACCAAGTAGTGGGAAATTCTGCTCTGCATCCGACCTTTCTGATTAGAATTTGCACAATAATTTGAACCTATGAATCCCCATACATGAGCCGAATGCAATCGTCTCTTATCTTCTGAATACTTCCTCCAATGAATCCAAAATAGAGGCAACTTTTCTACCCATTTGTTCAGCCAATGGTTTACGGATCAAATTCGTTGACCTGACCATGACTATTTTGAAAGACTGCTCCCAGATATCTCTTGTCTCAGTAATCAAACTCTTCCTTTAGTAATCGAAAAGTACTTAATTTTAAGGACAACATCTCGACCGGTATGGACTGCCTACCTACCACTAATTCAAATGAATATGCGATCCATCTAATCCTAGCTCTCATGACCTTATTTCAAAGTTCCATTTCGCACGCAGTCTTTCCTCAATTTACATCTTACATCAACCCAATCAAGGTGTCCAACTAGCGCCCAATCGCCAAACTCTTAAGGCAACCCATCCTTTTGAAAGTAGTGTACGATAGAATTTTTTCCCAATGTAAACCCATCTTTTTCACAAGCCTAATAGGTTGGTCGACAACCACTAATCTAACGGAGTTTCTTCCACAATCCTTGTATACACTTGAGGATGGCAAAGTAGACTTTGTTATACTGGTTTTACTTTTTAAATTCAAAATTGACTCTTGGATTCCATCCAGTTTTTTTTACCATGGATCATATCTTATCCTACGCGACCGTCAGTATAATTTTGTCATCAAATCTTCTATTTCCGATCCAATTGACGCCACACTCGGGTCCCTTAAAGTAGCTATTTCAGCCCATTGATAATTATTCCAACCATTACTGCATTCAATTATATTATTATGAACTCTCACCTTGCCGTATAATAAGTTCGTTCAAAAAATAAGGTGACATTATCAATTTCGGGAGCGAAGTCCATTCGATTTTCAAATTTTTCTTTTTCGTTATGTAGTACATATGTCCCCTAACATATGCCAACTTGTCAACCATTTTGGATACTTAGTTTGTTCTTGACAGATATAAAGGTTAGACGGGTTTTAGTGTGCTTGTTTTTAAGAGTTCTATTCTCAGCCAAAAAGTATGAACTCTTCACAGAAGACCGACAAGATATTAATGACGACACCCGACCTGGATGCTTCAGCATGTCAATAACGGATGAAATTGTTGAAACAATGAAGAAAATTGTTATGGAAAATCGTCAAATCACTTATACTGGTTGGCTTATGCCATCAAATATTTTGGGCATGAAACGTGTGTCAGCGAAGTTTGTTCCGAAATTGCTAAATTTTGACCAAAACAAACTCTTGAGCTGTTAGATGAAGTGAATAACGACCCAGATTTTCTGAAAAGAGTCATCACTGGTGACGAAACGTGGCCATATGGTTATGACGTCCGAAAACCCATTCATCCCATTGGAAGTGACCAGATGAACCAAGACCGAAAAAACACGCCAAGTCCGGTCAAATGTGAACGTTTTGCTCGCTGTTTTCTTCGATTACAAAAGTGGTTCATCATGAATTCTTGCCAGAAGGTCGATCGGTCAATAAGGAATATTAATTTGGAGCTAAGCGCCGTTTGCATGAAGTAATAGGAAGAAAACCTTCGGATTTGTGGAAACAAAATTCATGGCTGTTACATCATTATAAGGCACCTGCTCACTTGTTGTTACTTGTGCGTAATTTTTCAGCCAAAAACAACATCGCAATCATGCCTCAGCCAACGAATTCGCCAAATTTGGCAACCTGCGACTTTTTTCTCTACCCACGAATGAGGAGATAAAGACCGTATCGTTGGAAGCGCTCAAGATTATACCAAAAAAACGTACGTCCGAAGCTCCTCGAGGATTGAAAAACTGCTGGCGCAGGTGTTCTATGTCTGAAAAGGACTACTTAGAAGGAGGGCAAATAGAAATTGATGGATAAGTAAATGGTTTTCGAGAAAAATGCGAAGTCACTTTATTTTTTGAACAAACCTTATATGCTGATAGCATAAAAATCTCCAAACATACGAGTATATTCCCCCCTGTCGATTCTTGCTCTCTCTAATCCGACTTAAAAAAAACTACCTCGTGTTCACTCCCTTTCGACTTCTTGGTTGATTTAGGTGTTATCTGTGACCGGGAATACAACTTCTGCCTTCACATCATCCAAGGAGTTCTCAAGTCCTTACGTTGCGAAGGCGTCTCTTTTTGAATATGCTTATCATATATGTATGATCAAGGGTCCACATTACGCGTATGGAGGTTGTTCAACGTATGCTTATTAGAATTCCCCTTCGAGGCCTTAAGGTCATGACTTTGTTTCAAATAAATTCTATATTTTCATCGTACGTCTTTAATTGACTTCAGCGATAGCTTGCTTCAAATAGTTCCTTCAAGAATATGGCGATTTGACACCACTTCCAAGGAGCATAGCTAATGGGCAAGCTAAATACTAGGTTGAATAGAAAATGGGGCCAACGTCGAAAATACTAAGAAAAATCGAAAATACCTTGAAAATTGTACAATAAGTTTTTTTTTTTTTGGTTTAGGGTTTACAAATTAAAAGAAAATACGAAATTCTGGCTTATGAGGAAGATAACGTTGCTTGTAAGTTAAGGAACGAAAGACAAAGCAGACACCAAATAGCCAAAAATGTCGACAGGTCACGAAACTTTGTGAAAAGAGGCAAACCGCACAAGATGAATGCGAACGGGAGAAGATGATCGTTTTAAGCTTTTATCAAGCCTAGGGCTTTTTAAGCAGCATGCCCGTGTCAAAAAAAGGAGGGAGAAGAAAGTAAACGGTCAAACTGTAGCATTATGGAAAAGAACGCTAAAAGGAAAAGCACTACCCCGCCAGGCACTACTAATGGTCGTGATCCTGGGACGAGCAGCAATGCTCGGGTCAGAGCTATAGGATTTCCGGGGGATAGCAAAGTAATGCAACGGCGTAAGACACAGTGAAGAGTCGCGAGTTGGAACGTTGGAAGCATGAGTGGTCGCAGCTATGAGCGTGAAGAAATTATGGTTAGAAGGCGAGTAGACATCCTGTGCCAAAAGCGTAGATGTTTTACTATGGATTGGAACAAGGAAAAAACGGAATCGCCACCATCCTTGCGGCAGAGCTACTTGGCAACGTCTTAACCGTTTCAAAGTCCAGTGACCGTTTGATGGCTCTCAAATTGGTGATGCATGGTGAGGTGTGGAACACCGTAAGCGCGTATGCCCCCTCAAGGATGCGAACAAAAAGAAAAAGATGCATTCTGGCTAGATTTCCACAATCTTGTCAAAATCATCCCAAAGGAAGAGCTTTTGTTTGTTGGGGGAGATTTAAACGGACATGTCGGGAAGACAAGCGAAGACTATGAAGGCTACCACGGAGGGCTGGGATACGGCACCAGGAACTCTTCAGGTGAAGATATCCTAAACATGTGCAAGTCGTACGGTCTTATAGTGCTAAATACCATGTTCGTCAAACAAAGCCGACACCTGATTACTTATAGCAGCGGCGGAAATGAAACTCAAATAGACTATCATTTGGTATCCAGTTTCATGAAGCCGCTAGTTAAAGATTGCAAAGTGATCCTGGGAGACGCGATCGGCCCTCAACACCGTCTCCTCCTGACTGAACTTTTTATGGAGGCGAGTAAGAAGTCAAAGCAGCAAACGAAGGTGTCTGCGAGAATCAAGTGGTATAAGCTGGATAAAGGAAAAGGCGAAGCTTTTATTACCAACATGAAAAACTACCTCTTTTCCATTATCGATGAGGTCGGTAATGAGGAGTGAAGAGCACAAGACATGTGGGATTCCCTACAACAATCTGGCCTGCAGAAAGCCAAATCACTGCTCGGAACATCTGAAGATAGCCGCCCAGAGAAGAAGAAATGCTCAGGAGATTCGTTTCCCAAAGTTTATTAACAATGCTGAAGGCCAACTCCTTGTGGAAGACGAAAAAATTCTCCACAGACGGCGACAGTATTGCGAGGAACTTCTGAACGAACAGTTTCCCCGAGAGTACTTTCCAAGAGCCGCCCCGAATCATGCCGAAATATCCGACATCACAGTCGAAGAAGTTCGGTACGCGGTTAAAAACTCCAAGAAAAGAAAAGCTGTTGGGCCGGACGGGATACCCTCTGAGTTCTGGAAAAAGATGGGAGACATCGGGTCTAGATGGCTCATGGTTCTTATCTCCAAACTTATGAGAGGCGACACTATGCCTAATCACTGGAGGGAAAGCTATCTTCTTCCTTTGCACAAAGGAAAGGGTGATACGCGAAATTGTGATAACTACCGTTCTGTCAAGCTGATGTCGCACACCATGAAGATCGTTGAACGGGTATTAGATAGCCGACTGCGGAAAATAATACGACGACTATCTGATGACCAGTCCGGGTTTCTCTCGGGTAAATCAACAACAGATGCAATCCAAAGGGTTGATTTCGAGAAGGCCTTTGACCGGCAACCAAGAGATCTTTTATGGGTAGCGCTAAGACAAAAAGGAGTTCCAGAAACCTACGTGCGAGTGATCATGGACATGTACAAGAGAGCACCGCAGGAGTCACCGAAGAGTTCGCAATCAAAGTCGGTATACACCAAGGGAGCGTCCTCAGCCCACTGCTCTTTATAGCAGTACTTGATTGCTTGCTTGAAGGAAAAATGACGGACCCCAATGTGCACCAGCTATTCTTTGCTGACGATGGAGCCATTATAAGTGATGATAAGGCGTCCCTACAACGAGCACTTGATGTGTGGATGGACATTTTTGAGGGACACGGGTAACGTATTAGTTCAAAGAAGACAGAGTATCTGTGCTGCCCGTTCTCTGACCCTCATCAGCCTATTCCAGACATTTACTTGAATGGATGAGTGCTTCACAAGTGTGAAAAGTTTAAATATCTGGGATCTATGATTAATAGAGAAGCAACTTGTGATGACGACATCAACCATCGCGTAAGCGTAGGGTGGATGTAGTGGCGGGAAAACTCCGCCATCTTCTGTGATCAAAAAATGCCCCCTAGGCTGAAATGAAGGCTCTACACTTCGGTTGTCGCTCACATACGGTTCACAATACTGGACAATGCACAAAAAGTATGACAGCAAATTAACGGCAGCTGAGATGAAGATGCTTCGCATGACAGCGGGAGTAACAAAGCGTGACAGAATTAGAAGTTCACAGATCCGAGGAAGCCTCCACGTAAAAGAAACCATCACAAGAAAGATAGAGCGCCACCGACTCAGTTGGTATTGCCATGTTCAAAGGAGAGATCCTTTGAACCCCGTCCAAAAGGCAATATCAATCAACGTTCCAATTTCAACACGCAAAAAAGGCAGGCCGAAAAACAATTGGTGCAAAAACACCAGCATTTGATTGGCCTCAGCGATGAAGTAATCCCAAACCGGGAAGCCTGCCGCTACTTTCTGAGGTCAAACCGGCGGACCAGTAGGAATGCAGTTAAGTGACCATAACGACGCCGGAAAAAAAGGAAAAGAAGAAGAAAGCCTTTTTAAGTCAACTATTCAGCACAAATTGGGAGCGCCCATTTCATCTCGGACAAAAACATAGATATGTACGAGGCAAAAAAAATGGAATATTGTTCGCGAGATCGCACCTGAGTTGTAATGGGCCGATTGTCGAAAGAAGTGGCTCAAAGTTCTAAGTCGGACGACGTTATACCACAAAGACCTTTAAGAATGGTGGTGGTAACATGGCTTGAGGCTGCTCTCGTGGCATGGAGTAGAACCTCTATTTTGAATAAAGGGCACGATGGACAAGCATATTTACACAAATATTCTGTAACAGGTCGTGTTACCCTCTTTTTGGCAATTTCAACAAGTCTAGTTCGGGTCTAGCCAAGAATTGGTTTTCCGACTATGGCGTTCATCCAATGACTTGGTCTGTTATCCCCGCGATCTAGAATTTATGGAAATTTAAAGTTTTAAGAGTGTGCGCTCTTATGGTGTTTGTCACACAACCTGGACGGGGTGTAGATGGTTTGTGTCGAAGATGTTCGTTCACTACTCTCCGGGGGTGGTTGTCCTAGATAGGGTTCGACTAAATTTGTCGCGTTGGTTGTAGTTCACAGTAACTGTTTTCATGTTTCCATGTCATTAAGTGTTATATTGGAAATGCACACACAGGCTATGGATTTTGAGGTGATTTTATACTGCGAGTGTTACGCCTTCTTCAGCACTTTTTGATCATTCACAACTGATATTGTTGCACAGTTTTTCCGTATAGGAATTGTTCTTGACTATGGACGGACGGGAATTTAAGGTAAGAAATCGAGGCCATTCAACCATAAAGCCAAGACAAATTGTGAGAAAAAGGCACAAGCAGTTTGGCTATACAAAAAAAATCATGCGGTACGTTGGATGGATCTATGGATGCTGATGACTCTATTTTATTGTCCATAGCAATGCAACGTGCCGGCTTATAAGCGTCATTTAAAACTGATTAACCCACAATCTCTAGCCGACTAACGCGAGATGGCAGACCTACTTTTTATCCATGACCTACTTAGACCTTTTACTCTTCAGTCCGTGCTGAAGTCAGGCGACAGTATTCAACCAGACTTTTGTGGCAGGCGAATATAGCCAAGTAGGCGACTGTGTCCAATTAGATTGCACTGAGCCACAAATATGACCATTCACAACGTATAAGCCTCCTAAGCATGACGGCTAGCAACTACAGTACAGGGCTTGCCCAACCTCACCTAATCCATTTCGAAAACATATCACAATCCCTATTAATTTCGATTTCATTGCATTTAAAGCAGTCTTACCGAAAGTGGGTTTGTTAGTTGAAGTCTAATAGTTCATCATGAACATAAGCTAATGACCGGCTTATTGAGTAGCCCCCTCATAGAAATCGCTTTATCGATCCGATCCCCATCAACCCAGTCATTATATGCAATTAAAAGAAGCTCCATTGTAACTCCACCTCTACCTCCATAGAGCTTTCATCGTCAGCTTAGAGAAGAATGTTCCAAGCAAGCGTGACCCTTCACGCCTTCGATTGAACTTATGAGAGAAACGCATGAAAATCACCGCGAACAATGAGGAAGCAGTTGTCAGCACAAAATTTTAATATTTTCCCAACCTATTATCAATATTCATAGATTGTGCCGTTAAGTTAATAACTAATTATGACGACTAACTGAGCTTAGTATGAATTAAATTCAATGAAAAAACGAAAGGGAACACCGCCCCGACTATAGCTCACTGCACCTCTAATGACAATGACCATAAGAGTCGAGATAATCGTAAGACCTCTCGAACCTGTCCGGAGTTCCAACGCAAACAATGGCTTCGTTAGGAATTTATGCACACGACCTTGGCTTAGGCACCTAATGCCTGAACTTAAATTAATTTCGGCGGACTGCCCTATACCACCAGAGACAACCATCCTCCTCCCGTCAATGTCATACAATAATGGCACCAATTAAAGCGAATTGTATCTCATCACGCCTTTCCGGTTTGCGCACTGCCATACTGGATATGGTCTTTAAAGTGGTTTCTTTCGCGGGGCATTCCCGTTTTATGTTTGATCAGCATTCAGCACTGATGGGCACTTTCGTACATTGCAGGTATGACGCAAGTCGCCACGAATTATATTTAGATCTTCTCGGAACTCGACCATCACCATGTACGATCGTAATCGGATTGTATAATAAAATGCACTTTAAAATGTATCTTGTGCACTTATGAAACTTAACATTTGTTTGTCGACATTGTTACTAATCAGATGAAAGATATCTTCAATTACAGTACGAAAAAAGGGAAACGAAACGTAATAAAAGGAGAAATAATAAAAATAATTTCCCAACACTTTACCTAATGTCAAAGCGCATAATCAAACATCCGAGCGCTTCATCTTCTGCGGATTACCAACAACATTCTCTCGGGCTGCCGCGTTATTTGCTAGCTTCTTAGCCGTGATCGAGTATGCTTCGATAAGACGTCAAGTTGGTAAACGAGTGCCAATCTGCACGGTAATAATGACGATGTGATGAAAATGAAAAAAAAAAAAAAAAAAATACAGAAGACACGCTGTTACGGAATAGAGAAGAGTTTCGCGTCATAATGGTAGTGGGCTCGGTACTTGCATGGGTCTGGTACGTAATGTAATCGGACCTCGCGACGGATTCGTCGGATTCGTGAAACCAGTTCAGTCCTTACGTATTTTTGTTTGATTTGAGAAGTACGTTTTGGAATTTTAAGGTTACGGAGCACACCTTCGTCACAACGAGTCTTAGTTGGCGCGCTGGGCGTAATCTTCGAATTGATTGCGCCGACAGTGGTTGCAGCCGGGCGATGACAAATTGATGTTACCTCAAGACTGATCGTATCTTACCGGGTTATCCGGCCGGCAAAACTCTGATACTTGGTTACGCATGTGATACTTGCATAAGACACTCATGGCACTTGGAGTGTCCAAAAAGGATCAGTTGCTTGATCCGAAATTGGACCCTATGGAGTCACGGTTTGGCTGAGATCTTCTCCATGAGTACTCGCCTCCTCCCATCATTATCTCACTTTCAATCATGTCGAAATTGACGTACAAAATATCTAAAATTCATGAGGTCAATAGGGCTAACAATTTTCTTGTCCAATCAATTTGATTTTCTTGAATTTCTCCTTAAACGAAAGTCAATACCATTTACCGTTATGTGTCATATAACACACTTACCGTTGCAGATTGACATTTTTCCACCCCGACACAAGAGCACTTTGAAAGAAGTGATTAATCACCTTAAAAGGTTTGAAGTTTACGTTTACATGCCCGGCTTAGAGCGAAACCGATTTTCGGTGTACTTCGGTGTTTAATTTTTTTTTTAATGAGCGTTTACAATTGTGTTTAATTGCTTGAAGTGCTTAACGTTTTTTAAACGTTCCTCAGCAGATTTTACTATGGGAAGTAGCGAGTAGAGGTCATCGAATCTTATCGGAACTTCGGAACGTTCTTTGGATGGTTATAATCCAGTAAGTTAGATATCTATTCTCACCGAAAACAGATCTTGTTATGGTTGTTTTACAATTATATGCCAAGGACACTTTGCCTGGTGTTGTCCACAGCCGGGCAACTGCAAAGAAATTGGTTAAGAGTCACCTTTTTAATTCCATCTTCCAGCTATGCCAGAACTTATTGTGGGGTATGGTTAGCTTGGTCAATGACCTAGTAGGCTGTTCGTTTTGGATTTGTTGTAACTGGGCTAAATCTTTCTAGACAGTTCGCTAGCTGTAAAATGTAATGGTTAATATACAGACTGATTCCGTAAAAGGTTTGATCCTCTCCCAGTCAGCTTGTCTGCTCTATTGGCAGCATCAAAGTTCATGATTTTAAGGATTAAAATAATGGTAACGTTAAATAGGTCCCGTTATCAAGGCTCGATACCGTTCGCTATTCAAACTCACCGTCTGACCGTTCTCGTTTAGGAAGATGTATGGCCCAATGACTCCGCCTGCCCAAAACTCATAACAAATTTTAAGTTTCTCCAAATGCAGTAGAGATTCTAATCCTGCTGCGGACTCCTCGATCCCCGAATGCGGCAATTTCATTTGTTCAGAAGCTATTCGACTAAAAAATGCTTCATTACTGAAAATCAATTTTAAGTCAATCAAAAATTTAAGTTCGTTTCCAACTGCTCCAGAGTCCTATCACCGATCGTACGATGAGCTTGGTGCTGTTAGAGTTTCAGTTCGTGTGGCAATTAGATCTTATACGCTTGCCCAAGTCTTTTCGCAAAATTCACTGGCAGTCAGGTTTGAGTTTTCAGCCACAATGTCAACAAAGGTAGCAATGTTCTCGTTTGACCGCCTACCAAACCGCTTTCGCACTAATTTGTTAAATTATTCTCCCAGACCTGTGATCCCTTCTGTCGTAACATTTTCATAGTTTGCGATGAGGACACGGCTTTTTTTCAATAAATTTGTGATTACGACAGGTAACAAATAATGTCAAAGAATGACAACATTGCCGCTTGAAAAGTACAGAGTGCGCCATCTCATATCGGTCGAGGTAAACTTCGAATAACTTCAATAATTGTCAACCGATTTTAATATGCTATAGCATTTTGGAAACATAAATTCAGTACCATTTTAACCATAAATCGCTTCATACCAAAAGAACGCGCGGAAATAGTTTCAATGCTCATAAAAAATGAACAATCGATTGTGCTAATTCAACGTGCGTATCGTGCAAAATATCGCGCCCAAAAAAGATACAATTCGTCGTTGGGCCTCGAATATTTTTCAATTCGGTTCAGTGGCAAGCCCTCGTGAGCAACTTAGGCCACGTCCACGGTGTTCAAACTAACCTATTCAGTCTGTGAAGGCAAGTGTTCAAGAAGACCCAAGTTTGTCATATCGGCCAACGTTTGACACCAACGTTTCGCAACCGGGTAAGCGAAGAGATAATTGACCTCACTCTACTAAGTGAGTCTGACTCCATCCGAATAGAGAATTGGAGAGTGTCCACTAATTGTTCCTTTTTGGACCACAGCCGTGTACTCTTCAACCTTAACGTTAATAAAGAAAAACCGAAACTTTTCAGAAACCCTCAGAAGACAGACTGGAATCTTTTCTCAAACCTAGTTGCCAACAGGTTAGAACCGCCACAAGCCATCACTAATCCTGATCCAACTTACATTGAGAATTCAGTCGAAAATCTTGTGAGAATTCTGAAAGCGGCTTTCAACAACTCCTGTCCTTTGCAGCGTGCTCGCAAGAAGACCAGCGCAGTCTGGTGGAACACAGAGCTAAAGCAACTCAGGACCAGGACCCGAACTCTATTCAATAGTGCAAAGATCTCAAAAAGAACCGAAGACCAGAATAATTACAAATCCAGCTTCAACGAATACAAGAGCAAAACAAGAGCAGCAAAGTCTAAATCGTGGCGGGAGTTCTGCGAATCAATAGAGGATCTCAACGAAGCTGCAGGCCTCAGGAAGATCCTACCCAAGGACCCCTGCGTCCCGGGATTCATCCTTAAACCAGATGGTTCTTGGACAGAATCCAGTCAGGAATCCCTAGAACTGCTGACAGAAACCCACTTCCCAGGCTGTAAAACCCCTGAAACCACAGTCTCTCTCGAGACGGTTCACACAACCGAAGAAGTAATAAACAAGATTATCACAACGGATAAAGTATCATGGGCAATAAATTCGTTCAAACCCTTTAAATCTCCGGGGCCGGACGATATCTTGCCAGCAATGCTTCAAAACACACAGATCCACACTGTACCCCATCCCGTAAGCATTTTTCCAATTGCCTGCGCACGGGGTACATCCCAACACAGTGGAAAGAAATAAAGGTAATTTTCATACCTAAGGCAGGTAAACCATTACAAACTGCCGCAAAGGACTATAGGCCAATTAGTCTCTCGTCGTTTCTATTAAAAACCTTGGAAAGACTCCTTGACCTATACATCAGAGGACTCATCAACTCACGCAACTTATGCAACACTCAACACGCCCACCTTAAAGGCAGATCAGTGGAAAGTGCTCTGCATAGTGTCGTCCGCTCGCTGAACCTAAAAGAGTTTACAATGGCAGCCTTCCTCGACATAGAGGGGGTCTTCAACAATGTAAACACAGAGGCTCTAGAGGACATATAAGTAGACAAATCCATTGTAATCTGGATTGAAAATATGTTGAAGAACAGAATTATCAATGCAGACATTGGATGTGTCCATCCAGGAGGGATGGAAGGAAAGTGACAACTAGAGGCACACCACAGGGGGGAGTTCTCTCCCCCCTACTGTGGCTTCTTACAGTCAACAAAATCCTCAAATTCTTTATGGAGAAAGATACAAAGGCAATAGCGTTCGCGGATGACCTGGTTATCTTGATAAAAAGTAAATTTCTACCAACTATCAGTGAACTAATGGAATCTGCGTTGAGAGAACTCTCCTCGTGGGCAAGACAGAACGGTCTGAGAATAAACCCCCTGAAAACCGAGCTGGAATTGTTCACCAGGAAAAGGAAAATTCCGATATTTGCTCCCCCAAAGTTAGAGGGCACTCCACTCAAACTCAAAGCGGAAGCCAAATATCTCGGCATCATTCTTGACTCAAAACTCTCCTGGAAAAGGAACCTGGAGGAAAGGATGAAAAAAGAATTGAACGCTTTTTATGCATGCAAAAAGACCTTCGGAAAAAGATGGGGCTTGCAACCGTACATCATTCATTGGATGTACACAGCAATCATCAGACCCATTTTAACTTATGGGGCCCTAGTCTGGTGGACTGCTAGCAGCACGAAAAGCTATATGAACATGCTCCACAAAGTACAAAGGTCAGCCGCTGTTTGTACAACGGGAGCCATGAGAAGCACGCCGCAAGCAGGGTTGGACATAATTCTTCGTCTCCTCCCCCTGGATCTGTTCATAAAAGGCTGTGCTGCAAAGAGCGCTCTCTGACTAAGGGAGTCCTCTCTGTGGAAGCAAGCCAACTATGGACATGCGGCCATACTCAGAATAATAGACGACCTGGGAAAGAAACATGGTTTTAGTAGCCTCGCAGCTACGACCGACTATATTTCCCCCCAAAATGACTTCTCTCTCAGTATACCTATCCTTTTCCCAGACAGAGAAGAGTGGCTATCAAACGCCGTAATCAACGACCACGAGATCACTCTCTTCACCGACGGATCGAAAATGGACACAGGCACTGGGGCCGGGTTCTACTCTGATACCCTCCACAAACAGGAATCATTCAGACTCCCTGATCTGTGCAGCGTTTTTCAAGCAGAAATCCTGGCAATAGAGAAAGCAGCCAAACACCTACAGGTAACTGATATCCCACCATCGGATATCACTATCTTCGTAGACAGCCGGGCTGCACTGAAGTCAATAGAATCCAGTATAACGAGATCAAAGGCTGTCAAGAAATGTCGCGACTCACTGAAGTCCATCAAATACCACAAAGTCAAACTCTGCTGGGTCCCGGGCCACAGCTCAATCGCAGGGAACGAAAGAGCAGACGAATTGGCCAGGCAAGGGTCTGAACTGAACATCAGCGAAGCGGACACGTCATTGCAACCACCGATCAGCGCATTATACCAGATCATAGACGACACAATCTTCAAAGAAGCCAACTCGTCTTGGCTTACAAGAAACGACAGCTACACGACAAGATCATTGTGGCCAGAGCTCAATATCGGAAAAACAAAGAAGCTCCTGGCGGTGGACCGTAACAGCGATCTCTGCCGGAGCTGCGGCGATGAGGAAGAAACTGAGACGATCCAACATCTGCTTTGCCACTGCCCAGCTCTCCAGCATCGACGCCTAGTGTCGCTAGGCCAAAGATTCTTTACAGAGATTGTGGACGTGGCTAATGCAGATATATCGGATCTTCTAAAATTCATTAAGAGCACGGGGTGGTTTCAGCCACCACGTGTTAGGACAGGTTAATTTTATGTGGACCCCCACAAATGAAGGGAATCACAATGGGCCTTTTGGCCTCGGAGTGGAAGTGATGCTTAACCATCACACTCCCCTTCTTTAACCTAACCTTGTCATATCGGCGCCGTTCGCAGCAGTTAGGCATCAGTGGGACCGCTTTGCGGAGAATTTTAAAGAATGATCTTCACTTATTTACATACAAAGTGCAGATAACTCAAAGAATTTTGCGACAAGATGAGCCACGGAGCTTGGCATACGCACAAAATGTCGTTGTAATGATTAATGCTGAGCCGGAGTTCTGGCAGCAAATTTTGATGACCGATCATTTAATTGATATTGTTTTCAAAAATGAATCAAAATAAATTGTAAAGATCTAAGTTGAATAAAAGTTTTTGAATTCCCAAAATCGGTTGAGAATTGTTGAAGTTATTCGAAATTTACATCGACCTATATGAGATGGCGCACCCTGTACAATTTAGTGACCGAGTGCAGGAGGATCGTGACCTATGCTCACTCTCCGATAAAGAGAGATAATCTACTAGGCAGATCAGTATGCGCGGGCTTAACTCCGCTACTGAAAATTTTTGATCGAGCGAGCAAATTTGTTGTTTTATCAACCTTGCTCTCGCTCCGCATGGCACTTTTCTAAACTTTACTTCGTTATTTCTCACTATTTTTCAATCAAACAATTTCATTTGATAATTTATGGCTCATCTACAGACCTAGATCTATCGAATGACATGCTGCACACATGTGTGGTTATAGCCGATATCTACATTTAGTGCGTACAAGATTAGTCCGAAATCGTTTTCGGACCACTATATTCCCCGTACATGCACGCGCTAGGCCAAAAAGTGGGTGATTGCTCTCGCTCCGCTACGCTCCGCTCGATCAACAAAGATGTACAGCCAGATGGTTCACGTCAGAGAATTTACGAATCTGGTTAGAACAGATGTACGCGACTGTTCTAAATCCAACCTTTGGATAGCAAAATAACATAAAAGCTTTCATGCACTTCGAGAAATCGCTGTTGAATGAATTGCGTCGCCAGAGATATGACCTTAAGATAGGTTTAACTTTTAGAGCACCGATTTTTAGGATGTCGATCCAACTTCGTCTAAAGTGCAAAGTCGTCTATCTATTTTTTTTTTTCCTTCAGGTTCAAGTGTGTACGCTCTTATGGTGTTTGTCGCACAACCTGGACGGGGTGCAGATGGTTTGTGTCGAAGATGTTCGTTCACTGCTCTCCGGGGTAATTGTCTTAGATAAGATTCGAGAGATTGGACTGAATTTGTCGCGTTGGTTGTAGTTCACATTACTTTTTTTATTTCCATGTCATTAAGGTGTTATATTTGAAATGGACACACAGAGTATGAATGAAGAGAGACACACAGAAAATGAATATTGCCCATCAGATTTAATTTGGTGCTTCAATATGAAGTGAATTAATATGTAGTGTAATAAAATGAGAGGGAATAACCCTTAATGGGATCACATCCGCCCTAGCTTATACCGACGATCTGTATGTTCTGGGATATAGTGAAGAGACGCGCAGAAAGTCTTTTAATGACAGGACAACAGATATAAATGAAGAGAAAACTAAAGCCTTGGTTATTGACAGACATGGATCGATCAAAAGAAAATCGACAAATTTCTTGTTAAAGTGTCTCGAAAGCACATCGTAAGGGCTATGGTCGGGCTTTATTCTCCCAAAAGCATTTCTTCAAATTGATTCCGATAGGTACGTTGACACTGCTCAAGGACTCAAATGTCACAAAGGCGGACTGGGATCTTGACGATGTTGCTGAATCGCACGCCGATTCTTGGTAGCAATTATAAACATTTTCCCCTTCGCAGAAGGCCAAAAAGTGGTGAACAACGGATAACAACGTCAAAGCAGTGAAGAAAATATTGTAGATAATCGTCTAATAACTATCAGAGAAGTTGGTGGAGATATTGGCATACCGGTTGGTTCATGCGATGAAATATTTTCGGACATTTTGGGTGTGAATGATGATTCAGATTTGCTGAACCGAAGAAACCTGGGTGTCGGTTATGATGTGGAAAGCAAAGCCCATTCATTCCAATAGAAGCGAGCAGAACAGCCAGGACCGAAAAAAGCACGAAAAGTTCTATCCAATGTAAACGTAAGTCACCTTATTTATTGAACAAACCCTTATGCCGTAAGTTGTACAAACTTATTCATGTCGCATTGACAATGTCAGATAACAATAATTTGCGTCACTTTTATTACAAGAAAACGAAACCATCGGTGGTTGAGGGAAATTTTTGAATTCAAAGCATTTTTGGAAAGGTTGGTTGAAAGTTGGTACAAGATTGAGAATTGCACGCATTAAAGCATTACCAAATGAATTTTTGAATGGGAAAACAGCTAGTAGAAGCATTGTGAGTTAATCGCACAACTGTATCCAGACGCTTAAAAACCCTGGCAAGATCCAAAAAGAAATAAAATGGGTTCAATCTCAACTGAAAGAAAAAGACATCGAAAAAAGACATAAAGCTGATGAAACGATTACTTGCGATCGCTGCTCTCAACAATTGATAAAACTGAATCGAGCAGTGAAGTACAAACTACCAGGATATGCCCAAAGCCACGCATCACTTATTTTCCATCATGAAAATACTCGTCCGCAGGTAAAAAAAGCCAAATAAAAAACTAGCCAAATTTACCAACCATTAGCTTATTTAAAGAAAACAAAACCGGACTTACGCCATACAGATGCTTCGGCTTCAGTTTACGATGGAAAACATGTATCAAATGAAACGCAAAAATGAAGACAACAATAGACCCACTTCGCACATTTGTCAAAAAGCCGATTAACTTTTGCAAACAAGACTGGCTTAACTAGGAAATGCAATAAATTATTCTCGTGCCTCGCCCGTTTATTAAAACAGATGATCATCTATCCAACTGGCGTGAAGACCTTTGAAGATGGTTTTCATCGACCCTGACTATCCACTACACTGATTTATTGAAATCACAAACTTTTGGCTTTTTTTTCCAAATAACGATGACAGGATGCACGAAACGGTCAAAATACAAAGAAAACATAATCAAGAAACATGACATGAATAGAAATTGAACAAAAAAAATAATTTGCGAAGGTTAAGTAGCTCTTATTCGCCTGAATCAAATGTTAAACGCACTGATTAACGAGCTCATCAGACACTCGTATCTCGTGTTGCTTTCTTAACGGCATCGAATGTGTTTGAACAGGTAGATTGGAGAAGATGCTATTCCGCATAATAGCTACGAGTGGTCATGTAGTGTTAATGTTGGGGGAGTCGACGTAGCGGATAAGAAAGACACTTTGGCTATTGTCTAAAATAAGCAATTTATGTATTTAGGATTGACCTACACGATGCCACTCATACTGTGGTACAAATAAGTAAACATTAAAAAAATGGAAAGAAACACATTACAACATTGAGCTCGATATGATCGATGGGTCTCATTAATTATCACATCCGAGGAGTAGTACGGCTGACCTACTGCGTTTAATGAGCATGAATTCATGTTGCATTTCTTTACATTTACTCGTAATGGTTCATTTGGCTCGATACTTCCGTATTAAGGAAGACAGGGCACATACAGCATTTCAGACAGTGGAAGTAGAAAACACTATCGTGCCAAGTTTGAGGTGCATCAATACCTGACGTTGAAAATTGCAATCAGATCTCGCTTGAGCCTTTAGCTTATCTCGAGCCAGCACAAATCATAGAGCATCCACGGATGTGCTACATTCAGTTGTTAATAACCACCCGGCTTAGCAATACATTTTTTTTTTTTTTTTTTTATTAATTTTTGTTTTTATTATTTTGTAGAACACACTTATCCTACACAAAAATGCTTAAAACTAGGTTAAACAACAACTGATATAAAATACCTTACTGGCCCTATACGGACACTTTAAAGCAGATAGAACTACTTAAGGCTATGCCTTTCGGCCTTACGATTAACTTATAATAATTAAAACAATTAAAATAAATAAACAATTTAGGCCAAGAAAAGTGATATTTTAAAAAAACTTAGCCTCAGATCCTCTTTTTTTTTTATAAAAAAACTTATAACAACCTAACTTAACTAAAATATACAGGGTGTCCCACGAGCAGTGTGCCAAAAAGCTAGAACGTGTAGGTCTGGTCAAGACAAGAAAAAAATCGTATTGGAGGGGGGGGTCTATTCCCCCCCGTTTAGCCGGGAGGGGCAATTTTCTAAAAAATTGACTTAATTTGGAAAAAAAATTATTAAAAATCAACAGTTACATCCACAATGCCGTGATGTACTTTTTTGTAAAGCCAGAAACCTCTTCTTTCATCTTGTTTCTAAACGAAGCTGTTTTAAGGAATAGTTTTTGAGAAATTATTTTCAAACTCAAAATTTTGAAAAAAAAATGAAAAAAAAAATTTCGAACTATTTTTTTTCAAAATTGTATGTAATTAAGTACTAATTTTTTGTCCAAAATTCAATTCTCTTATTAGTTTTTAGTTAAAAACAGAAAACCGGATGCAAAAATGTTTTGTAGTTTTCGAGAAATTAAAAAAAAAACCGAACCATTTTTTTCTAAGAAAAACCTTTTTTTGGTTTTAACGCGGCTGGACTTGTAGGCAAATTAATGTATGAAACATTGACATCTTTTTTATTATTTTTAAAAAATTTGTAGTTTTATGAGGATTCAATAAACTGACACAGTATTGGAATAACCCTGGATTAATCCTTTTTTTTCATTGATAACGCCTGAAAACTGACCTGCCAATTTCGTCTGGGTCCGCCCGCCGCCAATGTGTTCAACCGGCTAGGACCTTAAGACAATAAAACCGCAATTTTTGGATTTGGTCTGACGTAATCCCTCCCTTAGTACAAGGAGGATAGCTATTATGCTTGGAGTGCCCAAATCTAGAGTACGGAGAGTGCTTCATACCGAAAACTTACACCCGTACCATTTTAGGACAGTTCAGGAACTCACCTCAAACGACAAGTTTTTGAGAGCAGAATTTTGTCGATCATTACTGCTTCGAAATGAAACTGAACGAAACAATTTTGGAAGGATATTCTGGACGGATGAAGCACAGTTTACCAGAGATGGGGTTACTAACTTCCACAATTTGCATCATTGGAGTAGCACCAATCTACACAACAAAAAACAAAATAAATCACAACACCGCTTTAGCTGTAATGTTTGGCTTGGTATTGTTGGACAAACTGTAATCGGGCCCCGGTTTTTGAATGCCGTTATTAATGGAGAATCATACTTGCAGTTCCTACGAGACCTTTTGCCCGATTTGATGGACAACGTTCCTTTGGCCATAGCAGATAATTTAATCTACCAGCAAGATGGAGCACCAGCACACTACAGCTTACGGGTTAGAAACTGGCTGGATGATCATTTTAGTGACCGTTGGATTGGAAGAAAGGGCCCCACGGAATGGCCACCTAGATCACCAGATTTAACTCCTCTAGATTTTTATGTGTGGGGATTCATGAAGAATTATGTTTACGAAGTGGAAATAGTATCTTTGGAACGACTGAAAGCACGGATTGAAGTCGCTGGAGTCAAATTGTTTGACTTATGTGCAGCCATTAGAAGGAGATATAATCTTTGCCTTCTAAAAAATGGGGATCATATTGAAAATTGATTATAATAAAACTCCAATTTTTTTAAAAATAATAAAAGAGATGTCAATGTTTCATACATTAATTTGCCTACAAGTCCAGCCGCGTTAAAACCAAAAAAAGGTTTTTCTTAGAAAAAAATGGTTCGGGTTTTTTTTTAATTTCTCGAAAACTACAAAACATTTTTGCATCCGGTTTTCTGTTTTTAATTAAAAACTAATAAGAGAATTGAATTTTGGACAAAAAATTAGTACTTAATTACATACAATTTTGAAAAAAAATAGTTCGAAATTTTTTTTTCAAAATTTTGAGTTTGAAAATAATTTCTCAAAAACTATTCCTTAAAACAGCTTCGTTTAGAAACAAGATGAAAGAAGAGGTTTCTGGCTTTACAAAAAAGTATATCACGGCATTGTGGATGTAACTGTTGATTTTTAATAATTTTTTTTCCAAATTAAGTCAATTTTTTAGAAAATTGGCCCTCCCGGCTAAACGGGGGGGAATAGACCCCCCCTCCCATACGATTTTTTTCTTGTCTTGACCAGACCTACACGTTCTAGCTTTTTGGCACACTGCTCGTGGGACACCCTGTATATACATCTTTTTTTTTTTCATTATTGTTTTGTAATTTTTATTTTTTTTTTATTTTTTTAATTCTTTTTTTTTTTTTAATTTTTTTTTTTAATTAAAGCTAAAACTAAACTAAACCTACGTGCCACCCTGGTCTGCCGTAGAGCATGGCCTTAACTACTCTAACCCCTTCTAACCTACCCTAGTCTATGTAAGGCTGCCATTGGCATGTGGCAGGCTTTGCCTTAAAGAGGCCGACCTATTAAAATTAACCACTGATGCAGATCGTTCCAGCCAGTAGAAGCGTTGATGCTGTCGGACGACGTCTCTCCGATCTTGGCGTGACACCGATTTACTGAACCTGAGGCGCTCGGGGTCACGGAGCGCAACATCACGTTCGTAGAGAAGTCGTCGCTCCACGGACTTACGTGCCACGTGGGAGATTAACGGGATCGCCAATTCATCCTGGATCAACCCACATTGATCTAAATAGAGGAATGCCTCTGGGGGGACATAGCCGCTAAGACGCACTTTCTCGTGGTACATGTAGTTAAGGAAGTAAGCCCCGGGGATCAGATTATTAACCGAAGTCATTGCCCTCGAAACGTGACCTCGGATCAGTTTTATTAGAAAATTATCCACCCGTACAATCCTGGACCTATTGTATAGGACCTCGTACTTAGCAATAAATATAACCAGTCGGGTGTACCTAAGAGCGGTGCACTGTAGAAGCCTTAAAAGGAAAAAGATGTGGCATTTTATGGCACTGATTTTTAGCCAAATTGTTTTTGGTCTTGTCATCCATTCTCAGTTCAAAGACTTTTTTACGTACATAGATCTTAACTGTTGTGCCACTGTGCTGCCAAATACCGTAGCCTGCAGACCAATGTACCACGGATGCTTTTGAGCTTTTGTCAATACACCGCTGAGAAGAATCACTGCGAAAACTCGTTTCGACTACTTGGCTATTGCCGGACTTGAACCCAGTGTCTTAGACGTTTAAAGTCAGCCACGGTACTCACGAGGCATAGCAGAGGAAAAATATGTTGTTGGGTGCGACTAGTCTACCCAAATGATAAATTTTGGTGCGGATAAAATCCCAATAATACTTATTATAACTTAGCTACATAACTATAACTAAGGCTAAGAAGGGTAACTGAGAAGACGGAGTATTAAACACGGTGTAAGTATTGTAAGGTTGAAGTCAAACTTATTATTATTCGAATTATCACTCGGCAGCATACGAAATATAGGTTCATTGGAGACAGTGGCGGTACGATGAATAGGTTGATAGAAGACTTCGTATATTGCGAGGCTTAATGTTATTAGGATATTTCTCTTCATTCTCCAGACATATTTAAATAGTTTAGTTTAAGGCGGTCTTGAAAGGTAGAGACAAAGAATTGTTCCAGCACACTGAATGTAGCGAATTCCTCAGATTATCGTTCATGAAACCGAGTACTGAATTTTTTGGCCTATACGTGTAAGAAAATTGAGCTTCTGGCCACATAATATCCCTAAGTCGAGGATCCCTTCGCAAAAATTGCTCATCTTGCCGCGATGCGGAGGCTTAGTAATGACTCTCGAGACCTGTCTCTAGAGAAACCCGAGGCCAAAAAGCAATTTCTGACTCTTCCATACCTTTCCATTTCCATCGTAACCATCATTCCCACACTCCCAAACTCCAAGGTGAAATAGTTAACGCCGATGAATGCATGGCTAAGAGGGTGCTTAGCTATTAGTATGCGAACTTCGGATACCGTGCGACCTCCGATTTCACTCCAGCCTTCCTGCAGCGTCTCGGTCTCCGCTGTAGGTGACTGTTCTTTCCCGTGTACTCGTGGGAACAAAATTTCTTAACTAAAAATGACTAAAGAGAGTGATGCCCCTCAAATGTCATCGCCCGCTAGGGCCTCTGAGCCCTCAGCCGCACAACAAAAAACAGCAACGTCGATATCCTTGCCGACATTGCCGCCGGACGAAAACCAGAAGATGTGTCTTCGTTGTTCCATTCCGGCTCTACGTTTTGTGAAGATTCTGTGAGTGTGCTCTCAGATGAAATCCCAGACATGGAAGGAAATGAAATCCCCGTTGTGTAGAATAAGTCTCTACCACCTGGTGGCTTCGTCAAACTAAAGTCGTCTGAACAGAGACGCTTTAAGGCCGTCATTAAGCTGGAAAAAAAAAGATGAAACTCTAGTATACGCAAAATCTGCCACTGCCACTAAGGGTCCCGAACCAAAACGGGCTCGTTCCGCTGACAACACTCTGCCGAACCCTGTCGCCAAACGCAGAAAAATTCGATCAGATCACAGACCTCCTTACCACAACACAAATGGCAACAATTCAAGAGCAATTCGATTTGACACTTGGATTGAACTGCTAGGTAAGGGGGCAAAACAACACTTATAAATCAGAAAGGCTCTACTCAGTGTTGATTGATTGAGGTCCAACCTCACGGCTATAAAAGAAAAAAGAGAATGATGTCAAACTTGTGGAAGAAGACGCCTTTCCGAAACCTCAAATCGTTCGGAGCTACTTTCCACGGAGTATGGGTCTACCCATAACTAAGGTTTTGACGACGCTGGACTCACAAAACGAAGGCTTGTATGCACAGCAATGGAGAGCACGCCAGATAAAGAAAACAACTTTCTGCATCTGGTTCTAGCAATCAGCGACATGTCCTTGGACCGGCTGCTAGAACTAAAATCCAAAGTTGCTTATCGTTTTAATGATGTCAAAATCTTTCTAAGAAGCCACGAGAAGGTATCAGTGGAACTGGTCGTTGCAGATACCAATACGGTAGTTGCACCTACTACCGTTTCCGCGGCATCAACCAGCGGCGGCCCAAAAACTACCACAATACCATATGTGGCAACCACCAATAACAAAACGTACCCTAAACGTACGTACGTCCCACCAAACTCGAGGAATCATCGTTAGGAAGCAGATCGGTCGATCACTTCCATCGGACCGGAAACTTCCGGCGTGGAAATAACAAGCCACACCGCGTGAAGGACCCAGCCGACCGTCGCATAAGTTAGCTCCATGTACTGCAGGGAAACCTGCACCATGCCAAAAGTGTCTCGGACACCTTTAGTCTGCGTTTGTACAGAGACAAAATATTCCCGGACTCATACAAGAACCATGGGTTCAAAGAGTTAAGATCCTGGGCCTAAAAAATAGATCGCGTAAATGAATTTACGCTACTGGAGAATCTCCTCCTAGGGCCGCATGTTTGTTGGGTTCTAATATAAATTTTTTACCCATTCCAGAATTAATAACAGCCATCGTCGTGGAAATTTCCATTGAAGGTGGGATCATGTGCGCCTCCGCTTAGTTCCCAGGAGACAGCGAATATGATTAATTGTTATCACAATAGGATAGGAATTGTCATGATGGAAACTAACTGATGTGTGTCTTTGGGCATATCCTGGTCGTTTGTGCTTCAATGCTCGATTCAGTTTTATCAATTGCGAGTTTAGTGGCTGGCTAGATCTATCCATTATTATTTACCTTTGGAATTGTCCAAATTGATCCAATCTTCATCCTCAGAAACAATTCGTCAATTGATGCTCAACCCGTTCTCCTTCTTTTTGGATCTTTACCAGGCCTTTTAAAAATTCGGACACAATTGACCGAATTGCTCTCAAGGTTTTTGCAAGTTGCATGTGAGTTTGGGCGTAGTCTCCCTTTAATAATGCTTGCAAATCTGCATCTTCGATTTTTTTTTTGGTCCTTGTTGTCAATGCCAAATCATCACGCTTGAAACGAAGAAGCTATCTTTCTAAAATCGTTCGAATGCCAATATAACTTTCCCCTATAATCCGGTGACGATCAGCAAAAAAAAGGAATCTAATAAAAGCCCCGCAAATGATTTTCAACTGAAATAAAATTCATCATTTTCAATGTGACATGAATAGGCTTGAACAATCACAACTTGTGATATAGAACTTTGTTCAAAAAATAGGGTGAATTTTTAATTTTTTTGAAAAATGTTTATTCATTCACCAATATCTATTTTGTCCCCTTTTAAGTAATATCCCTCAGTTATAATACCATTGAACAAGCGCCTTTTCTAATCCTCGAAGGACACCTGAAAGGCTCTTTTTGGTATAGCCTTGAGCTCTTCCAGCGATGCGGTCTTCACCTGCTTAATAGTGGCAAATCTCTGTCATTTCATAGCTTCGGGAAGAGGAAAAAGTTCGGAAAATACGGTGACTTAGGCATGATTATCGTATTGTTCTTGACCAAAAAAATACGTACAAACACCGATAACTACCAGGTTCATTATAGTGATACGTCCATGAAATTATTTCCCCCCAAATCTTTTCTTTATATTACGGCACGCGCATTACTATTCTTTACTGACCTTATTATATCCATGTTTTGTCACCAGTGATAACCCTTTTGAAAAAATCTGGATCGTCATTCGGCTCCTGAGTGATCATCTTATGGTTATTTTGGTCAAAATTTAGAAATTTCGAAACAAACTTTCAGGTCCAAAATATCCAAAAATATTTCATGCCATGAGCTAACTGGTATGTCAATATCCTTCGCGATTCTCACATCTCTGATAGTTACTCGACGATTCTCCACAACAATTTCGGTCACTGCTTCAACGTCAACATTTCAAATACGTTGGAGCACTAAATTTTATTATTATTCAATATTATTCAATAAAGTAGATTAATGCAGATATTACCAGTGCTAGATATAACTATGGTATTCATGAACAAAAATCAGACTTCGATTTGTATATAGTATAGCCAAGGATGACCATTCTAGGCTCGTATTGGGATGACCCTTTCAAAGTGGCTATCGAGACCAAACTATGACCCACTACCATCAAGTGCAAGCACATGATCTCGGGGGGCTTTCTTTGTGAGCGATATTTCGAAGTGGCCCAAGGCTCAAGCTTATTTTAGCAGAGGATATACCAAAGAGCGGAAAGCGAAAAGCCATTGCAATACCTCAAGCTGTACAATTCTGAATGGTCCAAGACCGGGAAATCACAAAAGAAAAACAATGGGTCCTTATTGATTGTCATAAGTTTCAATGATGATGTTTCAAAACTTTAGAATAAGCAGATTATAAGCTCATTGAATATTAATATTATTACTAGGTAAAGATTTTAAAATCGTCGTTCCTAGCTTACCAACAAATTATTGGATGCCATGGTTTCGCCCACATCATCACAAAAACCAAAAAAAAAAAAAACACAAAAGACAATCTGCCAATGGATCAAGGAGGCTTTCTGAGACAAAATAACATCCACCATTATGCAATACCTAAGGCTAAAGAGTCATTACGATCTCTTTTTCATTTTTAGTTAAGAAACTCTTGAGAGCCATTGTGTGCTCTAAATTTAGTTTCATAGATCTAAACGCCATTAAACTGCGCAACTTAATCGGCAACTTATACACATATAAAACAGACACCACTAGAGGAAGCTAGCTCGCTGGAATATCCTGTCGTCAATTTGGCAAAAACCAATGCAAGAAAGTAACGAGCGAAGTAAGTCCATTTGTGAATTCATAATATTTAACAACTTACTCGTATATGTCAACAACTCAGGCAGCATCCCGATCATTGTTTCTCCGAGCTTAGGTGACGAGAGGCGAAATTGATTTACCTCCATATAAGCAACTTGAACCTACCAAAATGTAGGTCCCAAGTTTGAAATCACTTTTAGACCAAAACTGAATCCTTTTTGAAATAAACCTCAAAACAAAACCCGTTGACCTCTTTCAGAATTTTCGGGCAAACTGAACAAAAACAAGGCCGTCCAACGCACCTACGTTTTAGATTGGGTTTTAAGATTGGCCATTAAGTCGATTTCTGGCAGTAATTTTCCATGACAGCAACCAAGAATTTTTTTGCATTTTGTATAAAGGGTGGGCCAAATACAAGTTTCATTTTAAAAATGCAATAAAATAACAAAATTTTAATTATTTTCATAAGTTATGGCTTTATTAGTAAAAATAAACATTCCCATTAATTATGAAATAAAATGCTGTTCAAGTGGCTGAAGCGGCTGGCTTCGCAGTAGAGCATTCTGTCACTCCATTTCTCCAAGACCTTGTTGATGGTTTCGGGCTGTACCTCACGGTTTGCGTGGATGGTATTGGCCTTAAGTGCTTGACTCGTTTCTAGATTGTTGGCATAATATCGGTCGTTCTCGTTTCCCGACAAAAAAAGTCCAAAAGGGTCAAATCGCTGCTCCGAGGCGGCCAATTGACATCGCCAAGACGGCTGATAATACGATTTGGGAATCAGATGCGCAAGTGATCGATTGTAGCATGGGCTGTGTGGCATGGCGCAAGATTCTGCATGAACCAGAGGTCGACCATATCCATGTCTTCAATTTCAGTAAAAAAAGAAGTCGGTTAACATGGCTCTAGAACGCCACCGTTGACCGAAACGTTGTTCATTTTCGAAGAAAAATGGTCCAATGATACCAGCACTCCACATTCGGCACAAACTGTCACTCTCTGTGGATGCATTGGCTTCTCGGCAATAACGTGCGGGTTTTTTTTTTTTTTTTTTGTATTCATTTTTATTTATAGTTTCTTAGATCTATCTTATCCTAGACAAAAATGCTTAAAACTAGCTTAACTATCCTTACAAATTTAGGAATCTTACGGACACTCTAAAACAAACTGTATAATTTTAACCTATGCCTTTCGACTACTATATAAATAACAATTAACCTTATTTTTTATCCTGTCCTAACCTACCCTACCCTACCCTAGCCTATGTAAGCCTGCCATTGATGTTAGGTAAGCCCTGCCTTGAAGAGGCTGAAGCCATTGAAGTATCCACTGACGCAGCACCCCCCAGCCACCAAAAGCGTTGATGTTGGCGGACTACGTCTCCTCGATCCCGGCGTGAGACCGATCTACAGAACCTCAGGCGCTCGGGCTCACTGAGCGCGACATCGGGTCCGTAGAGGAATCGCCGTTCTACGGAATTTTTTTTTTTTTTTTTTTTATTTATTAGAGGAATGCTTCTGGCGGGACAAAGCCGTTAAGGCGCACTCTCTCGTGATATAAATCATTGGGGTAGTAAGCCCCGGAGATAAGGCTATTGATCGAAGCCATTGCTCTCGCAACGTGGCCTCGAATCAGTTTGATCAGGAAGTTATCCACCCGTACAATCCTGGCCCTATTGTATAGGACCTCGTTCGGGTAAAATTTCGTGTAATCAGATTCGGGTGTCTTATGTAACCCGAGACAAGTCCTGAGACATTGTCTCTCAAACACCCGAATTGTTTCCATTAAGCTGGCTCTCACATTGAACCAGACGGGACATCCATAGGCAAGCATGGGTCTGATTAAAGCCATGTAGCAGATTACCTTCACCCTGGAATCAAGTTGGCTGCAATGAAACAGCCATCTTGTCAGAGCGAACGCGCCTCGGGCCCTTGCCAGAGCAGCACCTACATGTTTGTCAAAATTTAGATACTGGTCTAGCCAGATCCCAAGGTATCTGACTACACTTTGTTTCGCCAGTGGGCGCCCGTCCTGTCCAAGAATTGAGAACCCGCGCCAATTTTTCCTAGTGTCTCGAGAGGCCCTAGACAGAGGCGTTCTGAACAAAATAGTTTCTGATGTCTGGCAGTTGATTTTCAACTTCCAGTCATCACAATACCGCTGAATTTTTTCGAAGTCACGCTGCAAGAGAGTGACAATCGTTGGATCTGATCTGTATGCGATTAAATCGTCCGCATACGCTATTGAATGGTGAAGAGAAGCTATCAGATCACTCAAGTAAATGCTGAAAAGTATCGGCGAGTTCACCGTACCCTGTTGCAGTCCGCTGTTAATATCAAATGTTTGGGTAGAAGTCACGTTGGCAATTTTCACAACGAACTTTCTACCCGTTAACATGTCAAAAATCATATATAGCTGTGGTTTTCCTATGCCCAACCGACTGAGCTTGTAGTAAAGTCCTTCTAGCCATGGTGTCGAAGGCTTTTTCCAAGTCAATCAAACAGGCACCCGTGCATTGGTTCTTGAATTTATTCCACTGGATATCCGATGCGAGCTTCGACGCGGCATGAATGGTGTCATGCCCCGCTCTGAAACCGAATTGGTTATCCGGAATGATTTTCTTGTCCTCAACCCATTTAGACAGGGCTCTATGGACCACCTCGAAGACCTTGCTGATACTCGGAAGGAGACTTATTGACCGATGATTTGCCGGGTTAGAGGTGTCTTTACCGCTCTTGGGGATTGGTTGCACCATCGCTGTTTTCCAGTGCACTGGATAATATGCATTATTGAACAGGATGGTGTACCTCTCTACAGCCACTGGCGGAAGGTGCCTAAGCACAACATTGGATATACCGTCGATACCCGCGGATTTTTTCCTTTTCAATGACTGAAAGATCATCTGGAGATCTTCCATCGAAATGAACAGGGTATTAGCCCCTTCATTGGTAACGTGCGGGTTTCTCAGCCCCAAATGCGGCAATTTTGTTTGATGACGTAGGCCTAATCAGAAAAGATGATTTTTCACACAAAATCGTTGTCCAATTCAAGCTGCTCTAAGGCCCAAACTGCGAAGCGATACCGAGGCGGATGGTCGCGCGCCTTCCATTGCTAAGTTAATTGGACCTTGTAAGCGAATAATCCGACATCTTTGTGCAAAATTCTCCTCAGGCTAGTGCGTCAAATGTTGGGCTGTTAAGATCGATGGCGAGTTGATGTTCGTGAATTGAGTCTCACACTCTCGGCCGCAGCAGTCACATTCTCATCTGTGCGCACCGTATGACGACGGGGACCATGAGTGTTCTCCACTAGAATACCAGACTCACGAACTTTTTGCACAAACTTGCAGTCGCGCAACTGGCAGTGGCGTTGGGTGCTCCATTTAGGCCAACATTTATTTTCAAAAAAAACGCATTGTTTGGGCTACACAGCACTCACTTTGGAAATAAGTTTTCAATATTTTCCAACGTTGTTCAGGCGTAAAGCGACTAATTTCGTTCTCTAATTATTTGGGATAGGGGAGGGGCACTAAATGCAACCACTTCGTGAGAGTTTCCAGGAATATGAAGAGTGGCTAGTTAAGCGCCTCGTCATATTCCATTGCAGATTGGTATTATTCACAGAGGTTGAATGCAAACGAAGGCTACTTGCGACGGGTGCTTTTGAAAATTGTCAAATAAAAGGCCGTGGGTGTAATTTCTACATCCAATTGGTTAACTGATTAACTTGACCGTGGTCAGAATTACCATTGCTCTTCAGGCCATTCGTCGCAATCATAATTTCTAATATTACAGAAACTCTTGAACAGATGTTTGAAGCGCATCTTCGATTCAAACCTACCAGCTTGGTTACATCACCAAAACTTATAATAAAATTCCATATTTCTTGTAGAATGGGTAATGCGAGTAATTCTCAATTAACAAGTCATACGCGAGTCATACAGGTTTCGAGAAGGTAAACGAAGACACGGTTATAAATCCATAGGTTACGTCGTTCAGCTTAACTACAGCAGCTCTGGGCATGGAAGGCTATTAAAAGCTAACCTCTGGCCAGGTAATACGAATACTGAATAATAATAATTACCGTCCAGGCCTTGACTTTTGTTAACAACCATGTCCGGTTTGGTCGCCTTCTTTGTTGTGCTTCTCATCATCAGTCATTGCATCTCGCGGTTGCTATTGCATCTTGGTGATGAGCCGTATCTGAAATTGTATTATACGATTGAAAACCGGAAAATATTCATCGGGCATTTCGGTAAATCATATCAACATAAGCATGACCAAGAGCCCGAGAGGTGTTTGCCCATCGCTACATTGTTAGCATCTCCATAGCTATTATGTCTCAATTGATGGCAAATGTCAAAGAAATGTCCACTTGACAACGATCATAGTCTATCGATTTTTTTTCTGTTTGTGTTTCAACCAATTGATTTATGGAAACGACATTGTTTTCACGATTCTAAAGTCTCGTTTTTCTAGTATGTAGATACTAATTACCCTACCAACTGGGTGTTGGTAGGGTCCGAGACGTACCAGGCTAGTTTCACTTTCGCGCCGGGTCGTAGATTGAAATTTAATACCCACAATAGGATTAAGGTGTCTGACCTTTACTTAAAGCTTACTCGTAAGAGCGGTAGGTGTTTAGGTAAATAAATGACACAAACGAACGAGTGATGAATTGCATAAGCGACATCTACCGGAGGTTAATGCATATAAAATAGCCTACATTGCAAATCGCAGTGAAAATAAATGTAAAAACAATAATCCAAGGCATGTGTACCCACCAGTGGGTCATACGTTTATAATTGGAAATCAAGCAAACACGCATCTCATTGAGAAGCTCCACGAATATATTTAGTCGCCTTGGGGTTAAATAAACCGCTTTAACGCATTTAACGATTGTTTTCAGATTTTTGGATTCTCTTTCCACCTGGAGGTAAGACCCGAGTCGATGATGTTCCGTGATTGAAAAGTGAACAAAGAGAGTCGATGGAAGGCTTAGCGGTTTGATGCAACAGCATAATTGATAACCACAATCATCACTTGGAGCATAAGACAAATAAAGTGGATGTTAGTTCGAGCTTCGGAGTTTACTTTGTTACCCAATTTCGGAGATTATCGAAATTTGATTTTATCCAGAGGCAAAGAGAGTAGAGCAAAGCATGGGTATATGAAGATTGGATCATGGATAGGTGGAAGTGGTACACCCAAGTCTTAATTAGCACCATGGTGTGCCATTCCGATTGTTCAAAAACTCTTGTACCCGATTGTATAGCGGATTGTATAAGTGTTTTAAACGTCTACAAGGTTTGTGTTATTTTCTTCACCGCGCACACACGTTTCATGCCTAAAATATCTAAAATCGCATGATCCAATCGATCTGCAAACATCGTCAGCAACTTGGACGATTTCTTCACTGTTTCCTTGTTTTCATCCATTATTGGCCTGCTGGGGCGTCCAGGGCGGGCATCGCCATTAACATCTTCACGGCCTTCTGTAAATAGCTTGTGCCACTTATAAACATTTCTTTTACTCAGAGTAGACTCTGTAAAAAGTCCCGAAGAAGGGAAGATAGGGAGGTGTGGAAATCTGAATTGCTACGTATATTAACGAGTCAGGGCATCCTGGTCCTAGTCCTAGTCAGGTTAGGAGGTAAGTGAAATAATGGTGCTGATCAAAAAGGGGAGACCATCTTCAATAATTCCGGGGAATCAATTATTCAATTCAGAAGTCGATACACAAAGGTAATGCCCGCAACTTCCCAACGTTCTTTTAAGAATCTGCAGATCGATGAGTTTAAGCCCATCTTCGTATGGTGGCAGGTTGAAACGCAAGGAAGAAACGCAAAAATCTACGTTGAACTGATTAAATTCTGCGTGAAAAAACTAATATGGTGTGGAGACCAAACCTGGCTAGAATATTTTAACAAGGATTCGATATACAGTGATTTAGTCTCAGGGGGATCAGAGTCACGAACCTAAATGAGCAGTTGGCTTTGCCTATAGTGGACATGGAAGTTAACCTCCCTATTGCAAATGATGTCAAGATCATGTATTTTGTTAACGCAAGTGAGATTAAGGAACAAGCTCCAAATGTGAAAGATCTTTCTGCAAAAGCAGTGTCCATCAGGGTGGATATACTTTTTATAAATCTTATTTCATCCGCATACATTTGTATCGGAGTTTTTAATTAAATTGCCGGCATCGTTAACATTCAGAAGAAAAATTAATGGACCAACATGGTTGCCTTGTGGCACACCCGAGGAAGCGTTAATGTAATCACAGAGAGACGAACGGAAAATAATTTTTTTATTGGCGCTCCGCGAGATATGATTCTAACCAGGAAAGAAACAGAGGCGGGAAACGGAGTTCCAGCTTCAGATTATTTGATGATTAATCTTATCAAAGGTTTTACATCAAAGGTTTACATCAACTCTTTGACTTTTCTCTAGCGCAAGAAGTATTTTGGAGAACCTGTGCAGGGACGGATTAAGAATATCCCTGCAGCGATACCTCTCGCGTGTCGTAAAAGGCGACTAAAACAAAGGTAAACAATAATCACATCCAGGCAATTTAGAAAACACCAAGGTGAGCCTAGGGACACATATACCACCATTAAACTGCCCCACAAGTGTGCATGCAAATCAGTGGGTTAACACGACTGGAGATCACCGGTGTTGTAAGAGTAAGATCAATCAAAAAAAAAAAATAAAAAATCTGGAGCATGCCCGTGTCAAAAAGGAAGGGAAGAATGAAAACGGTCAAACCGTAGCATTATGGAAAAGAACGCTAAAAGGAAAAGCACTACCCCGCCAGGCACTACTAATGGTCGTGATCCTGGGACGAGCAGCAATGGTCGGATCAGAGCTGTAGGATTTCCGGGGGATGGCAAAGTAATGCAACGGCGTAAGCCACACTTAAGAGTCGCGACTTGGAACGTTGGAAGAAGGCGTGTAGATATCCTGTGCGTATAAGAGACGAAATGGCGAAACACCGGTAATCGGGCACGTTTCTTGGACGTTAAAACAAAAGCCTACAAGATGTTTTACTATGGATTGGAACAAGGAAAAAACGGAATCGCCATCATCCTTGCGGCAGAGCTACTTGGCAACGTCTTAACCATTTCAAAGTCCAGTGACCGTTTAATACTCTCAAATTGGTGATACATAGTGAGGTGTGGAACATCGTAAGCGCATATGCCCCTCAAGTAGGATGCGAACAAAAAGAAAAAGATGCATTCTGGCTAGATTTCCACAACCTTGTTAAAATCATCCCAAAGGAAGACCTTTTGTTTGTTGGGGGAGATTTAAACGGACATGTCGGGAAGACAAGCGAAGACTATGAAGACTACCACGGAGGGCTGGGATACGGCACCAGGAACTCTTCAGGTGAAGATATCCTAAACATGTGCAAGTCGTACGGTCTTATAGTGCTAAATACCATGTTCGTCAAACAATGCCGGCACCTGATCACTTATAGCAGCGGCGGAAATGAAACTCAAATAGACTATCATTTGGTATCCAGTTTCATGAAGCCGCTAGTTAAAGATTGCAAAGTGATCCTGGGAGACGCGATCGCCCCCCAACACCGTCTCCTCCTGACTGAATTTTTTATGGAGGCGAGTAAGAAGTCAAAGCAGCAAACGAAGGTATCTGAGAGAATCAAGTGGTATAAGCTGGATAAAGGAAAAGGCGAAGCTTTTATTACCAACATGAAAAACTACCTCTCTTCCATTATCGATGAGGTCGGTAATGAGGTGTGCAGAGCACAAGACATGTGGGATTCCCTACAACAATCTGGCTTGGAGAAAGCCAAATCACTGCTCGGAACATCTAAAGGCCCCTGCCAACACGCAAAAGAAACCTGGTGGTGGACAGACGAAGCCAAAGCAGTGATACACGAAAAGAAAATGGCTTTCCAAGCTTGGTCAAAGTGCTCTTCTACTAATAGAGAGGAAAAAGCTCGCCGTGAAAAGGTATATAGATATTGCAAAGGCATCGCGAAGAAAAAGTGCGCCGAATTCAAAGCGAAAAGCATGGAAGGCCTCTATCAGGAGTTGGAAGAAATATCGTCTTCCGCGTCTGACAGGAACCAGGCTACCCAGGAGCTTCGACAAAGCGATTTGAACAAAGGAGCAAATATCTTTAAGATAGCCGCCCAGAGAAGAAGAAATGCTCAGGAGATTCGTTTCCCAAAGTTTATTAACAATGCTGAAGGCCAACTCCTTGTGGAAGACGAAAAAATTCTCCACAGACGGCGACAGTATTGCGAGGAACTTCTGAACGAACAGTTTCCCCGAGTGTACTTTCCAAGAGCCGCCCCGAATCATGCCGAAATATCCGACATCACAGTCGAAGAAGTTCGGTACGCGGTTAAAAACTCCAAGAAAAGAAAAGCTGTTGGGCCGGACGGGATACCCTCTGAGTTCTGGAAAAAGGTGGGAGACATCGGGCCTAGATGGCTCATGGTTCTTATCTTCAAACTTATGAGAGGCGACACTATGCCTAATCAATGGAGGGAAAGCTATCTTCTTCCTTTGCACAAGGGAAAGGGTGATCCCCGAAATTGTGATAACTACCGTTCTGTCAAGCTGATGTCGCACACCATGAAGATCGTTGAACGGGTATTAGACAGCGGACTGCGGAAAATAATACGACTATTTGATGACCAGTGCGGGTTTGTCTTGGGTAAATCAACGACAGATGCAATCCAAAGTATACGGGTCATGATGGATAGGCATCGTGATTCTTCAAAGGACTTGCATATGGTGTTGGTTGATTTCGAGAAGGCCTTTGACCGGCAGCCAAGAGATCTTTTATGGGTAGCGCTAAGACAAAAAGGAGTGTGAGTGATCATGGACATGTACAAGAGAGCAACGACAAGAGTAAGATGCACCGCAGGAGTCACCCAAGAGTTCGCAATCAAAGTCGGTGTACACCAAGCGAGCGTCCTCAGCCCACTGCTCTTTATAGCAATCCTTGATTGCTTGCTTGAAGGAAAAGTGACGGACCCCAATGTGCACCAGCTATTCTTTGCTGACGATGGGGCCATTATAAGTGATGATCAAGCGTCCCTACAACGAGCACTTGATGTGTGGGTGGACATTTTTGAGGGACACGGGTATCGTATTAGTTCAAAGAAGACAGAGTATCTGTGCTGCCCGTTCTCTGACCCTCATCAGCCTATTCCAGACATTTACTTGAATGGAAGAGTGCTTCCCAAGTGTGAAAAGTTTAAATTACTGGGATCTATGATTAATAGAGAAGCAACTTGTGATGACGATATCAACCATCGCGTAAGCGTAGGGTTTATGAAGTGGCGGGAAAACTCCGCTATCTTCTGTGATCGAAAAATGCCCCCTAAGCTGAAAGGAAGTTGTACGTCCGGCGCTCACATACGGTTCACAATGCTGGACAATGCACAAAAAGTATGAGAGCAAATTAACGGCAGCTGAGATGAAGATGTTTCGCATGACAGCGGGAGTAACAAAGCGCGACAGAATTTGAAGATCAAAGATCCGAGGAAGCCTCCACGTAAAAGAAACCATCACAAGAAAGATAGAGCGCGACCGACTCAGTTGGTATTGCCATGTTCAAAGGAGAGATCCTTTGAACCCCGTCCAAAAGGCGATATCAATCAACGTTCCAATTTCAACACGCAAAAAAGGCAGGCCGAAAAACAATTGGTGCAAACAAATGCAAAAACACCAGCATTTGATTGGCCTCAGCGATGAAGTAATCCCAAACCGGGAAGCCTGCCGCTACTTTCTGAGGTCAAACCGGCGGACCCCACAAGCGGACCAGTAGGAATGCAGTTAAGTGGGAAGGTTATGGTCCTACACTTCTGACCATAGCGACGCCGGAAAAAAAAGGAAAAGGAAAGGAAGGAAAAAGTATTTTGGAGACAAATTCGATTAAAAGCCAAGAAGACACAGCACGGGTCAAAGGTATAGAGGTATAAATATGGCAGAAGCAGAGAGTTCTTGGGAGCACCAGACCATATATGAGCGTTGTACTCAAGCTTCGTAAATTGAAGTCAGATCAGACGGGATGAAATATTTCTTGCATCGTTTGAGAAAACCTAGGCATGTCACAGCGCTCTTGGCCACCTCGAATATGTGGTCATTTCAACTAAGAGGTTTATTAACACAAATACCAAGGATGGAAAGCCTTTCGGTTTCATCGACACAAGCGCCATTCAAGATAATGTTTGATTATTGATGGTTATCTTGAGTGACAGTAGACAGCATTGTGTTGTGGAAGCATTAAATTCCACTTTATTGATTATACCCCATTTAATTATGCTGTGAAGTTCGGAATTTAGTGTGCCTCACATACGCTGCCGTTCCAGTTCTACGGCCGAAGAGCAGAGACTTGAGTCCTTGAACAAATATGAAAAGCTAAGAGTACGGAACAGTACGAAGAGTGCGAAGGAGTGAAGAAGGAAGAGTGTTGGTGACACTACAGCGCCCGTTTTTTTTTGGAGAATATCAGAAACTGTTCAAAACGACTTGAATTGAATGGGCACAAAGATAATTTCTATTCCATAGAAGATGAGACTCGTCGATGCCATAAGCACGCATTTTTGATAAAAGAGCTTGATGTCAAACTCTGTCGAATGCTTTTGAAATATCGAGGGCAACGATCTTGCTTTCGCCGAAATGGTGGAAAGATTGGTTTCACTTTCCGGTGAGATATGCCATCAAATCACCAGTGGACCTGTTGCTGCTGGTCATTAAGAAGTTTCCGCGGTTCAAGATAATTCATAAGCTGACGATTTATCAGCGTTTCCATGGCCTTAGAAAGAAGGTACATTAGTGCTATAGGTCGGTAGGAGGTTGGAGATGAAGATTCGCTTCTTTTAGGAACAAGCTGGTCAAATGCTGTTTTCCATCTTAAGTACTCTTGCAACTGTACGAATGCGAAATCGGATTTGTTCCATGAAAGATTCTACGCTCTTAAGTACAGGCTAGTCAGGCAATCTACAGGCTAGCATATTGGTTTTGTCTAAAGAACTGAGATGCCATTCAATGAGCGCGGAGATTGAGAACGAGGCAGAATTCTTTATGTTTTTCACAAATGGCCAAACGTTTTTGCTGCCTCTAGGACAATTTAGCACTTATTGCCTCAACTTTTCGTCATGGCAGAATTCGACACGTCGAATCGATGCATTACTCGTACAATAATTTCTGGCTCCCTTAGAGGGATGGGCTTTGTTAGTCCGGAAACTCAGCTCTCTCGTTGGTTTATTTTTCGGTTGGTTGGTTTTATCGGAGTTCGGATCCCGATAAAATTAATGCCATCGAATATTTATTTCGCGGCTTCTCTCCTCCGCGGGGTACCCTCCGTAGTACACACCTGCCTTGAAAAAGCTTTTCGACTCTCGCCGTTCGGGATCGGCTGTGTGAATAACAAATCGCAATCATGAGCTGTAACTCCATCTAGTGGTAGTAGAAGCAACGAATATAGCCTCATTTGTTTCTGTGAGTGGTACAAAGATTGTTTTAACTTACTAGATAAACTCTGATATACCAACCGCGAGCTTTGGCATCGAATGTGCCTGTAAATATCAAGGTCATAAATGACGTCCTCCGCTGCATCAACCTTCGGAGTTGAAATTGAATGCTCATTAAGCCGGAGCAGTGGTGTTCACTCCAGCCCAGCCATCTATTGAATCTATAGAGTTACCTTGGTTCTTTTTAGAGAGGACTCTATATGTCAATTCCCTCTTAAGCTCTTGAGAAGCAACTGTTAGCAAGAGTTATTCTGGGTAGTCGCCTGTCAGTAGCGAACCAAAGTAGTTATAGTTGCTAAAGGTAAAAGTCAGACCAAGACGTCGTTATTGGACGTCTTTCTTTGATGACTGCATATACCATATCTGGTTTTGCTTAATGGAGCAATGAGGGTCCTACATTCTGACCCTGCACAGCCTGATGAATCAGAAATGTAAAAATAGAATATGGCTTGTCTCTATAAACACTGACACAAGTTTAAATTTCAACAAAATGTCTGCTATTATGTAAATATTTGGATTTTCCAGGCCTCAAACCACAATGATAAGAACCTAGCAAATTGTATTTTAGGTATTTACAAAGCAAGGCTAAGAAGATCTTATAAGCGATATTTAGAAGACTTATACCCGTATAATCGGCGGAATTAAACTGATCCTTTCCCTAAGGCATTCATTCCCTTGTTGATGCATCAATGTTGATTTTTATTTGTAAATGTCAAGGTGAATATAACACAACATCATTCGTGAGGCCACCGCGGCCTCATCGATTTTATTAATGATTTTATGATATTATCAATGAATAAGTGAGTGACTCCGATTCGAGTTCGGGGTCATGTTTGCGGTACTAAATTATTGCTGTGTTATTCGTATAGACCTTACTAATCAAATAACACAACAGTGATAAGTTTAAAGGTGACCTTGGCAGCGTGTCAACTTTTTCTTAATATACGAAACGGTTTGTCCAAAAAATAAAGTGACTTTCTGAGTTTTGCGGGCTAAATATATTCGATTTTCGATTTTTTTGTTAAGTTAATACACATGCCCCTAGAATATGTTAACATTATCAGCCATTTTAGATATCTAGCTTGTTTTTCACAGGTAATAAAGGTTATACGTGTTTAGTGGGCTTGGCGATTTTTTGTTATTGAAAAAAAATGAATCAAGGAAACTTAGTTTTGTGAGAAAAATAAAATTAAGAGCTTCAACGTGTTCAAAATGTTTGGTGAAGAATTGAGATACCTGGCTGGTTTCGAAAACTTTCGTTTAATAAATGTCTATCAGACATGAAAGTGAAAACTCAACTTGAGGCATGTACCAATGTTATTGAGACAATATGGCTTTTTAATTGTCGTGGAAGAGTCATGACTGGAGGAAATGGTCTTGAAGAACTTGGTGTCATCGGCATATAATGAGGTGTGGTAATGTTTAATCACCATTTCGGTATTATGGTAGGAACGAAAAGAAGTGGACCTAAGTGGCTGCCTTGGGGGACGCCGGAGGAAGCTAAAAAGGGGTTAGGAAAGGCAGATCTGAAACGAAATCTGTAATAGCAATTTTCCAAGAAGATATCCACTTCAAAGAAATGGGGTCGAAGCCAAGGGAAGATAATTTAAAAATTTTACTGAAAGCTCTCGAGGAGTTTGGGTGTATGAGACAGTTTGGCAATTGGACGATAGTTGTTAATAACGTTCTTCGGACCTTTTTTGTGGATAGGGGTGATAAAGGAGGTTTTCCATAAGCGGGGGAATTCATCTAGATATAGGGATAGACTAAAGATTTTCGAGAGAGGGAGAAGAGGGTTAAGGAGCTTTTTTTTAGAAATATGACAATGAGACCGTCAGGTCCAGGAGTGAATTTCTCATTAATTTGATTTAATTTGTTTTCGATGACACAGTGGAAGATATAGTCCAAAGGAGAAATTCGGTAAATAATCGAAGTAAGTAAAGGCCGGAACAAAAGAGGCGTCGGCGAAAGATTATTTAAAAAAGTTGGCGATAGTATTGGGGTCGTTTGAGGTTTGATCATGAAAGGAGAGTGAGGTAGGGTAGCCATCAGATTTTCTTAAAGACGGACTTAGGATCACTTAAAAGATGGGCTAGCATTTCAGTTACATAATAAGAAAGTGGAGATAGCTGCCCATGTAGAAAAAAAAGTCATTAGGGGATTGAGTAGGAAGGAAGATTGTGCACTGCTTATTTCTTTTAATTCTTAGATAACGGAGCCTTCGATTATACCAGGATGGGAAGGTGGACAAAGTTTTGCGTTGGGAAAAGGGAACGTAAAAGGAGATAGAGTTAAATTTTTCCCTGTAAAATATGGATATGGCATCATTTAAAGTTAGGTTATCAAAATTGAGGGGGGCTTTTTTAAGACATTCAATGTTTTGGTGAAATTTTGCTTTGCAGAAATTGTGAAAGGGCAGAACTGTAGGAGGATTGTTCTGTAATAGAGAATCGTGAAAAAAGGAAAGACGGAGGGGCGGATGGAGTTGGAGTTTTCGATGATTGAAAAGGAAAGGGGACAAAATGAAACAGAAGAGTTGAGGGGATGAGTTATGAAAATGAGGTCTAGTTGTCTACCCATGTAGCTTAAGACGCCACTAACTTGGCTAAAGTCTGAATCTGCTAGGCAATCCAAGAAGAGACATTTTTTGGCAGTAGTGGGATTAGTGGCAGTATAAAACGATTGATCGTCTGATTGAGTCAATTTAAGGTGAGGAAGGTTGAAGTCCCCGAAAAGAAGGATTTCATCAATTATTTGTTCAATTGTGTTAATGGTAAGTTGAAAGGATTCAATAGGTTGTGAGGGCAAGATGTAGAAACAAATGATATATACATATATAATCTCTTCTGGAGTAGAATAATCTTAATTGAAACAAAGCCGAGATGTGGGGAGGATGATAGTGCAATAAGGGAAAAATCAATTGTATTAATGACGGCTAGTAGTATGCCTCAGCAAGGATGAAGGGGTGCAGAAGGTTTGTGTCAAAGATGTTCGTTCACTGCTCTCCGCGGGAGGTTGTCCTAGATAGGATTTGAGAGATTCGACTGAATTGTGCGTTGGTTTTAGTTCACAGTTATTATTTTTGTGTTATTAAGGTGTTATATTGGAAATGCACACAGACTATGAATTTTGCAGTGATTTTATGGTGCGAGTGTTATGCCTTCGTCAGCATTTTTTGATCAACTCACATTCACAACTGATGTTGTTGCACAAAATTTTTCTGTAAAGGAATTGTTCTTGGCTTGGCTTGGTAGACTTGAACTACAGACCTTCCGCTCAACAGCCGATAATGATTATCATTGCACCACGACCACCCGACGATGGAAACAGTTCGAAGTTATTTATGGTAGGGATTAGATCTGTTTCGGTCAAAGCAAAAATTTCAAGGGGTAGAGCATGTGACTGATGGAAATAGCTTGGGTTTTTGAGCGAAGACCTCTTACATTCTGATAACAGAAGGTAAGAGGGACATTTTGGCATAGAGACAATTAGGGACGGAAACATTTGTCGTGGTCAGCTCTACTATGTTGAAGGTGCGATATTCGTTTTGAATTTATGGTATTTGATGAAGAGGCTCTTGATGCTCGCGAAATTCTTAGGGAGACCTTCCTATTGAATGGAAACCATGAGGCCTGTGTTTGTTTTACCTTCGTAACAAACCGAGTTTGATTTATCGTGAAGTAAGGTAAGGAGGTAAGAATCGAATATTCTCATACATCTTTTCGAGAGAGCGTAGCGACTTTGTGTAGGGTCAGCAGTTAGCTGAGTAAGTTTAGCTGTAGGGGGCAGAAGAGGATCAACGAAAGATTGAGGGGTGACAGAGGATTGGGTAAATGGGGCAGAAGTTGTTGGTGTTGGCACAGATGTAAAGTTGGGTGAAAGGATTGGATTTGCGATGGAGATGTTGAAGAGGTAGGATTGTGAGGAGTTAAGGATATGGAAGCTACGGAAATTAGGATACTTGCCTTCGCAGTTTCGATCAAAGTTAAGAAATGAATTCGGACAGATAATTGGGGCGGAGGCGTGGTGATCATTGTTGGAGTTAGATTAAGCGAAACTTGTTGACCTTGGGGTCTTGGCGGAGCTGTGGGACACGGATATAAGTGAGAAGGTGAAGTCTTACCCAATAATCAGTTGGATGGCTGATGTTGATGGACGCTCCAACGAGATGAGACGATTGTCATGGAGTAATAACCAGCTTTTTTCATACCCCCTGGATATCAAGGAAAACGCCATCTCCTTTCAGTTAAAATTGACTTTTACGAGATGGTATCTCAGGTTCGATTGTGACATATTGATAATGACACAGAGCCTTATTTTTTCCCAATATGACTTTTGTATGAATTTCACGACGTTTTCCAATTTAATTCAGAAAAACGAAGTCAGACTGATAGGACGATGCCTGGTATGTATACCTGGCTACCGTTGGACCTACATTGTGCAGAATATTCTAGAGAAGGCTGGGAAGATACCATATTTGCTGAAGCTTTATGAGGTTTCAGTGATCCGAAGCCTTAAACTCCTGGCCAATTGCACAGACCTGACTGGCTGTTCCACACGTACACTAGCCTGGTTCAATATTAACGACTGACCTTTTTGGCTATAGATTCCTGGCCAGTAACACAGTTACACTGGTGTGTTTCGAGGCGAATGACTGACAGCTACACGGCCATACATAGCCCGATTGGCGCCTGCGTTGCCTTACTGGCCAAAAAGAAAAACCGACACCAGCCAACCCAAACATATGACAAGAAACCTTTAAAACATTTGTCCAAGAAGGTGAAACAAAATATGATAAAAAATGCTTCTTCACGAACTTAGGCCTATGGCACAAAAAAATGTATTTGATTAGCATCATTACACAACAATTTAATGTTTATTAACACAGTATGGGCAAGACTTTTGAAATCTGATCGAAGTAGTTATCCGTGACTCTTAGCCAATTCTAAGCAAGCAAGACTGGTATTGGTATGCGCAATATGACCCAGGCAACTCCTTTGCCTGTCCGCCTCATTACATATGCCCGTATGGGCAGGTGATAACGGAAAAGGTCAAGATATTGCGCGCCTTCCATTTTCGAAGAATCAGCTTTAATATAAAATGCCAAACAATAATGCCTTACGTCCGAGTGATTGTTCGCGAGCTTGGGTATATGGCTCTTTGACCCAATCGAGCTTCGGCTTTAATTCGTAAATAAAAACTAAATCGTAAAACACTCCAAAACCAGTAGTTCTAAGTGTGCATTAGACACATGTGCCATATTTTAATGAAAGTGTCATCATCGCAGCTAAACAAGTTGTCAGTTGGATGGCGTTAGGTTGTATAAGATGACTCGCGCTAATATATGATGTAACATGGCGCGGTCATACCTGCACCGGTATGGCTAGTGGCGAGGAGTAATTAGAAAAACTTATCGGAACGATGGAATATCGGATACAATAAATGTATGTATATGCCTCGAGTAGCATCTATATCACAAGCTCCTAGCGCATGCTCATCGAATATTTTGTGGCTAACGCTGTTGGCCGACACCAAAGTACGAGTCGTTATAGGACATGGTCAATCAACGCTTTTGGTGGCCAATGATTGTAAAAGGTCAAAAGCACTTGTCCATTAATGATTACAGTCTTGAATACCTTTCTTATTCTTCGATCCAAGAGTATCTTGTTTTCATTTATTTTTCGATTTTTTTCTCGGTTAATCGTAACTCATGATTTCGATGTGCGATAACATCTATTACTATGGATTAGCGTTTTATTGGCACTTTCGGATGGCCTGTGCCGCACTAGAGTACAAGTATGTGAGAAAATGTCATGCATCTGACGGATAATTGCCGGGGAAGTAGATAATTTTTTGCGCAATCATCCGTCGAATCGGCGCGAATCACTTCTAAAGACAACCGTAAATTAACTTGATGTCAAGTTTGTATGCGGTCATCCTCATGTTTACAGCTCGAAGATCTTCGGATCCACATGACCCTGACGTGAGTCAAACCGTATTGTATAACTAATATCTGTGATTATTGTGTTCGGTATGCAAATTAAACTGGAGTTGTTGAAAGATACTCTGCAGTTGACGTTGCTTGTATTGTAATGCTTTCCAGTTGATGTTGTAACGGTACGAATGTACCGAAATCAGTTTCAATGAGCGGTAACGATAATGATCAAAGCAATAAAATTCCAAGAAGACTGTCTCGAGTCACGTAAGGCACCTTGAAGCAGATGATCTGTCTCGGTATCATAATTTCATATTTCACTACGCGAAATACTCGTAGGGCAAAGTCGGCTTTGACGACTTGTGGATTCATCATTTTAGAATTAACGGATGAACTGAGTTGCCTCTGCCTGGCGGTTCCGCAATTGAACTCTAATATGGCAACAAAATGCTTTGGGAATCTTGTTTGGTTATTTCGGAGTGAACAATGAGCATTTACGTGTAGAGCTCTTCAAGATGTTTGTGAAGGCATAGGGGCCTTCAAAAGAGCTAGACATATGACTGTACTTATCGGATCAGTTACAAGTGAAGGGCTATCATCTTAAAACACATACAAGTAGGCTAATAAGAAGTAATTTTTTGTTGTTTTTTTATAATTCGTAAAGGGTCCGAAGGTATAGAGGGAAAAAAGGAGAGGAGGTACCGGCGCACATTGGTTTAAAATGCTTGGCGGTTGTAATGTATCGTTCGAGCAATGTTCGTTGAAGTAGCGATGGAACAATGATAGAGACGAAATATTGCGTCTATGTTTAAGCGAGTCAAGTGACTTAGCAATGTCAATGTCTGCCATAAACTTTATGGCCCGCTATTAAATTCTATCCTCCAGGTGCTAATATGCGTTTGATGCATCAGATACGAACGTTATTCTCAACCTTGAAGGGGACATAAACTCTATAGATTGAAGCCAAATCAAAGGGGGTCAAAAGGTGCTTGCAAGGTGTCTTCCCTCTGTTAAAAAAGCGGTCATTGTGCTACCACTTGAGTTGGCTTGGTTACCGCTACTCTTACTACTACTATTTGGAGAGTTGAATAAAATTCAACTTGGCGTAGAATGCCAGCGTGTCCTATTTCGGAGAACTTCCAATGAGCCGATTCCTTACCCTGCATCGACCATTTCTTTGCATTTTCCTTGCCAAAGAGATCCAGGGGAAATAGGTAAAGCATCGTTTCGAGGCCTGCAGTGGGGGTTGTTACGGTTGCCTCGGTTATAGCGATGCACGCCATCCTTTGAACTGTACTTAGAAGTTTGGCATAATTAGGTCTGCACAGTGCCAGACTAAGCAGCAGTACATTAATACAAGGTGGCGCAAAATTAATCACCCTATCGGAATTTTCGTCGATCATATTTGACATTTGCGAACTAGACAGCTGCAGTATACAAACAGACGAGCAATGGAGCGCTATACTCCGGAAGAGCGTGGAATAATTGTGTCGATTTTTTTTAGACCAATAATCGGCCGGTGGTGAATTTCAACGTCGATTTGCTAATCGTGTCGTACCAACTGGGTAAACACTCCGTGGCTTACCTACTCTATTCGAACAGACTGGAACCACAAGAGACCATGCAGGATGTAGCCGCCACCGGACTGGTCCTTCGGCCGAGAATATCGCGGCTGTGGGTGCCGATGTCGCTGAGAACGAAGAATCATCAACCAGACGATGGGCCACTCAATCGGGCATTACCAGACGGACGGAGATTTCAGTGAAAGACTTACGCATGTTCTCTGCAAAGTGCAAACAGTGCAGTTAATGCCTGCTGACCGTGAATTACAGTCAAGCCATCCTTAATCTCAACAATGAAGAGGACGATTTTGTTACGAAAATCATCATGAGCGACGGGCGCATTTCCACTTAAGCGGTTACGTCAATAAGTCTTCGTTTCTGGGGCACTACGAGCCATTACATCTACTCAAAGCCACTGTGTGGTGCAGCGTTCACGCGGGAGGAGAGACTGGACGGATTTTTTTGAGGCGAACGCTACAGGACCATGATAAACGACTTCTTACTGCAGGAATTAGATTTTTTTTATAAGTTACGCGCAGTAACAAGAGTTACGCTCTTATGGCGTTTGTCACATTGGACGGGGTGTAGAAGGTTTGTGTCGAAGATGTTCGTACACTACTCTCCGGGGGTGGTTGTCCTAGATAGAATTCGAGAGATTTGACTGAATTTGACGCGTTGGTTGTAGTTCACAGTAACTTTTTCATTGTTTCCATGTCATGGATTTTGAAGTGACTTTATCCTGCGAGTGTTATGCTTTCGTCGGCACTTATTGATCATTATTCACAACTGATGTTATTGCACAGTTTTTCCGTGTAGGAATTGTTCTATGGCTCAACAGTCGATAATGATTGCCACGACTACCCCCATTCCATTGAACGGAACTTGGTGATTATATTTGAATTTAAATTAAAGTAGGGGGAGGGACAATGTCTCCTGATCACTGCGGTCTCTGATGTCCCCCAATTAGAGTTCACTCAAAAGCATACTGAGTTTTATCATGAACTCAGGATTTTTAAGTGAGCAGCGATTTCTTCTGCTTCATGCCTGCCTAGGTGTTTGTATCGTGCACTGATGAGGCAAATACAGCGGCACAGGGTGTACTCTGCTGTTTCTGCCTATGGTGCTGATAGGTATGCCGCAGAATGGTCTTGGCATCATGAATGGTGATGCAGAACCTTTTCTTGCTAATTTGTCTACTTTTTCGTTTCCTATATGACCACTGTGCCCAGGTATCCAAATGAGGTGAACTCTGCTTCTGTTGGCCAGTTGGCTTAATAATTGTAAGCAGTCCCATACCAATTTAGAGGTGACTTCGTAGCTTTTATGGTTAAAAGTGCAGCCTTGTTGTCAGAGAGAATATAAATGTTTTTATTGGTTATAGCTCTGTTTATATTTTCTCTGAGGCAGAGGTCTTTTAATAATTATATTAGCAATTGCATGAAATACCGAGTTGTATCTGTCTATGCTATGATAGATGTGTATTCCAGTGTTAGCTCCGTATACTCCAGCCCCAACACCCTCGTTCGTTTTGGATCCATCTGTGTATCATACATGGGATTGACGATCGAAGGAAGGTCTATTTTGCTCCCAGGTGTATCGAAAGGGAATTGTGACCTTAAAGTTTTGGCTGAAGTTATACTTTGGAAGACAATTTTCTATAAGGGGTATTTTTAGGATTTCATGCCTGATTAGTTCATTAAGAATTTCAGGATGAAAAAGCCTAGAATTAGAGTCATCCTCCACGATGAGTGCGAATATAATTGTTCCTTTTTTAAGTTGTAGGTGTACGGGCGGTAGGTCCGTGATGACTTCTAGCGCTGCTGTGGAAGTTGTTCTCATAGCTCTTGTAATACAAACACAAGCCAGTCTTTGTAGTTCGTTGAGCTTGGCTTGTACTGATGTACACCAGACGGGCGCATCGTACGTGAGAATTGATCTGGTGATGGCTGTATATAGCCAGCGAGATATCTTGGGATTAACGCCCCAAGTTTTTTCCAGTGAGACTTTTGCTGGTCTATAGAGAGATCCTGGCTTTCTCAATGGTCTTTGTGATGTGAGAGTTTTAAATGAGTCTAGTATTACACCTAGATATTTGACTTCGTTTGATAACTCTGTTTTTGTTAAACGAAAAATAGAGCGGGTCTTTTAAGTTTATGCCTACTTCTTCTTTTAGTAAAAGCGACTGTGGTGCTTTTTTGGGTTGACATTTAGTCCAACTTTTATGCATCAACTCGCAATAAGGTTGAGTCCCATTAGTGGAGTTCCGAGATTGTGTCTTCGAATTATTCTCAATTATCATAATGTCATCAGCATAGCCTTGGACATAGAAGCCATTGTTGCCGAGTATGCTAATCAGCTCATTGACTATGATGGACCATAGGAGGGGTGGAAGAACCCCGCCTTGAGGCAGCCTTTCGTGGTTTTTACACTGATTTTATCATTGTCTAGTGAGGTGTTTATCTTCCTGTTACTAAGCATGCGTTGAATCCATCTGCATGTGGTATTTTTTATTCCTGTGCTGAGGATGCAGCGTTGTACTTGGGTGTGATCGGTATCGTCGAAAGCACCCTCAATATCAAGAAAGCAACCTATCACAATTTCTTTGTCGCTTAGGGATTTATTGATTCGAGCTATTAATTCCTGAAGAGCATGCGTGGTTGATTTCCCAGGCTGGTAGGCATATTGCTTGTTGTGATATTTTGAGAGGACCGTCTCTAATATGTCTATCCATTATTTTTTCCATTGTTTTCAGGAAAATGAGGTAAGGCTTATCGGTCGGCATGATTTGGTCAGGTCCGTAGATCTGCGGCCTGCTTTAGGGTAAATTTTATCATTACCTCGTTCCAGCTTGTCGGTATATACCCCCATGCATAGCTCCTGTTGAGTCTGGTTGCCCTGATCTGTGGAGATATACTGGAGAGAGTGGAGGGGATGAAGTTGGAGTCTGGAAAGTTTGTGCGGCAGCCACTTGACGGATATCATCTCCAAAGGTCCAAATAAAGATTTCCATCACTCAAAATCATTTTTTTTTATTTAATAAAAAAAGTATAATACTATTGGGTATATAACTTAATTCGTGCGGTTTTTTTTCAAATTTGAACGTTTATTTAAGAAAAACATGTACAATAGTATTATTCAAAGTATTGCCCATCTGAAGCTATGACTTTTTCCCATCTTTCTGGCAATTTGTGGATCCCATCCCAAAAGAACTGCGCCGGCTCGGCAGCCAAGAATGAATCAAGCCAATTTTTGATATTCTGCTCTGATGTGAACCGTATTTCAGTGAGGGCGTTCTGCATCGACCGGAACAAATGGTAGTCAGAAGGGGCAAGGTCTGGGCTATAAGGCGGGTGGGGTAAAACTTCCCATCCACTGTTTTCCAAATAGTTCTTAACCGGAATAGCAACGTGGGGCCGAGCGTTGTCATGATGGAAAATTATTGCCTCGTGTCTGGTCGCATATTCCGGGCGTTTTTCGGCTACTGCTCTCTTCAAACGGATTAATTGTGTTCGATAGCGTTGTCCATTGATGGTTTCACCCAGTTTTAGCAGCTCATAATACAGCACACCCTTCTGATCCCACCAAATACAGAGCATTACCTTCGCGCCATGGATATTCGGCTTTGCCGTTGATTTGGCTGGTTGGCCGGGTTTCACATATGATTTTTTGCGCTTGGGGTTGTCGTAATGGAACCATTTTTCATCACCAGTAACAATCCGATGCAAAAATGACTTCCTTTTGTGGCGTTCCAGAAGCATTTCGGACATGCAAAACCGCCTTTCGACGTCTCTCGGCTTGAGTTCATGTGGAACCCAATTTTCTTGCTTTTGAATATATCCATCTGCTTTTAAACGTTTTGAAATGGCTGCTTGAGTGACACCCAAAAATTCTGGGAGCTCTTCTTGTGTTTGGCAACAATCTTCATAGAGTAATGCTTCCAGTTCTTCATCTTCAAACTTTTTTGGCTGCCTAGGACGTTCATCGTCTTCCAAGCCGAAATCACCACTTTTAAATCGTGCAAACCACTTTTGGCACGTTCGCTCAGCTAGCGCATGTTCACCATAAACTTCCACCAAAATACGATGACTTTCGGCATCAGTTTTCTTCATATTAAAGTAATGAAGAAGAACTCCCCGCAAAAACAGTTTTTCAGGCACAAAGTTCGACATATTTGAGTGAAAAAAAATTATTGTTGTTTGCGCTTCAAATTAATGACATATACTGAAATGACGTACAATGACAGTAGCTTTCCAACGCATGTTCCAATGGAATAATAACAATGGAATAATACAAGTTACGCCATCTCTTAGCAAATCGCACGAATTAAGTTATAGACCCAATATAATTCAAAAACAAAATTGGATAATTAATTTTGCGCCACCTTGTATATGTAATTGGAAGTCGTCTGCATATATATGCGTACCTTACAGTGTTTGAGAATGGCAGGAATATCTTTATTAAACGGCGAGAACAGTAAGGATCTCAAGATAGACCCTTGAGGGACTCCCATTTTGGATTTAAGAAAGGTGGAGAAGTTAGTATTAGCATATATAGCTTAGCTATTGTACGATCTCCAAGATCAGGAATCCAAATTGAGCCAAAGTTTGAATTTTCATGTGGGACAGTATCGAATGTCAAGTAGCACCAACGATATTTTACGATCCTTGGCAATTTAACAGTGGAGTCTTCAACAGTCTCTAGTTGCGCAGAGGTGCAGGTGTGTTGTGGCCTGAACCGGTGAAAGGGCTTATGAAGGTTTAAGAATGAGTTCAATTGCGTACTAAGAAGCTTTTTGGAAAACGTTGATATGAGTGGCAATATTGGGGTCAGACGATATTCGTTATGGATTTTGACGCCCATAGGGGCACTTTATTAGCTTAATGCAAGCTTAACAAAAAACTATAACTTAACTATAACTTATTATTATAGGTGGCAGGGTGGAAACAATTAAGGAGAGTGTGAAGGGTTGTGGTATAGGGCAATTCTAAGACTGAATTTTTTGAGGTGAGGTTCGAAAAGATTGGTGTTTGCTTTGTGCGGTGAGTGCTTATGCGGAAAAGAGGCATGGACCGAAGGATACGAGGGCTAGTATTAAGGGGAATCATGTGTAATAATGTGGGGCTGTCAATGTTCCATTGAGAAGGTCATGAATAAATAGAATATCTGCAACATCACGTCGTTCTTTAAGGGGTCGGAGGTTGATACATTTTAGGCGATCCGTATAAGGTGGTAAATTAAGGGGGTCAGCCCAGGGAAGGCCACGAAGGACAAAACGGATAAACCTACGTTGAATGGCTTCAATACGCGTAATGTGGGATTCGTAAGAGTAGACTTGACTAACATATTTGGGAAGTGGCCTAACGAAAGTAATGTATAATGATCTCGTAACGTCAGAATTGGAGGCCAAAGTAAGTTCACCGTCACAAATGGCCCCTAGATCAACCAAGAAGTTGACAGGGGAAACGGTTTCATTACGAATAATGTAAGTTCTGGGTGGTGAGGAAGAGCGCTTGCGGGAGTAAGTGATGGCTTGGCATTTACTGACATTGAACACGAGATGGTTTTTTTGACATCGAGTACAGAACCTATTCAGCCTGAAACTGATTGGAGAAAGCACGAGTCAACAAGGAAAGATATATGTTTAAATATTTTCATATCATAGGCATATATGGAGAGCTGTCAACATCATTAATGCTTAGAATAAATATCAATGGTCCGAGATGACTTCCTTGTGGGACACCAGAAGTAGCATTAATTGGATCATAGACAGAAGATCTAAAGACAACGTTATATTGACGATAAGATGTGATCCATGAGATAAAACTGGGAGAGAAGCCGAGGGCAATGAGCTTGAGGAGAATAATTTGGTGTGACATTTTGTGAAAGGTTTTGCTAAAGTCAGTGGCGACAACGTCTACTTCTTTGCCAGCACTCGAGTGCACACAAACATTGTGCAACAAACTCGACTAAATTAGTGGTTGTCGTTCGACCTTTTAGGAACCCATGTTGGTTAGGAAAAATATGGGCTTGCAGTGAAAGAATAGTGCATCATAAACGATGCTCTCTAAAATTTGAGTGGACGATAGCTGGCTACATCATTTTTCAGTCCTTTTTTGTGGACAGAAATGATATAAGCATATTTCCAAAGAGTCCTTCAAAGATAGAGATTTGAAATAAAGCGGTTAGGGGTAAAATAAAATGATTCGCGCACTTTTTCAAAACTATGGCAGGCAGACAGTCGAGACCGGTAGAGAAGTCATCTTTATTTATTTTTTATCGTATTTTTTCGGCGACTAGGTCGGGAGTTATGTTCAGTTAGGCAAGAGACGTCTGGGGTCAGTCTTTCAAATGTCGAAAATAGTCGTGATCGGGTTGAAGATCCTGGTCGGTGAATGATTGGTTGAGGAAATGAGCAAAGAAGTTGGCGATTATTTCGGGTTCGTTGGAAGAGTTTTTAAGAAGATTGAATGTAGTGGGGTAATTCATTAAATCTAAGCCAATGGCGTTAGATCCTCTTTGTAGAGTATAGAAAAGTCATTTATGATATCATACTCGTTCGGATCACCTATGCCATTGCTGGGGAGAGTTACGACTGAGGCGAATTTCTTACTTAGCTTCTCCAAATTGATGTCTTCTAAGGTCTCAGCCTTGATTTGCTCATCGTTTAAACTGGGATAAAATGCAGATTTAAGAAGCTTAGTTTCCGACCTCCTGATTACTTTCATAGCAAGGTTCCTGAGGCATTTGAAATCGCACAGAAACTCGGGGAGTCTAAACTTTTTCCATCCATTGTAGACCCAGTCGCGAGTTATAATTAATTTTACAATACAACTTGCTAGCCACTGGCATTTAATGTTACGAATGGTGAGGTTCTTGGTTCTTAAACAGATAATTAATGGTGGATGTAAAAAACTCAACCTGCTCATCAACTGATGACATGTAGTACAGGTTATACCAATTAGAATTGAGAGATGATAGTCGATATAATGATATCATGAGTAATCATATTGATAGATTTAAAGCCGATTGTAGACGGGACGAATGGTTTACTAAGACTGAGGTCATAGAGGAGTATAATGAGATTGTGCTTTGAGAAGCCGGGAAGGTCAAGCTGGCTGTAGAATGAGATCAGTCCTATTGCCGATAAACAGAGAGACGAGTTCGACGGAGCTCAAAAAGTTTTTGGAACGATTTACTTGTGCATCATTACGGCTTAGCAGATTAATATTGAGATCACCGGAAAGAATAATACGTTCGTAGCAAGCCTCGAAGAGTTCGATGATGTTGGCTACAATAGTGGTGCCCCTTAAATTTGGTGGGGTAGATATTAAGCAACGCAGTAGCATAGGAAATGGAGAACTAATGAGGTGTTTAAAGCGATTAAAACACTCCACAAGTTGGCACAGAGTCGAAAGTCATTAACCACTAAAAGTTGATGGGGATCGTTAAAAAGAGATTTTCAAAGCTAGCACATCGGAGGACCCAAATCTAGTCTTGTGTACGTAGTCGGAGCTACATAGGTTGAATGTTTTATTTAGTCTATAACAATTTTAGGCTACTTCAGAGGAAGGGCTCATTCATGTTGGGAAATGTCATCGACATCAAAAAAAAAAAAGTGGATTCCAACGCTAAAAATAGGTGAATCAAGCGCCTTGAAAGGGTAGCGAGCGCCTATGCACTTCGCGATTGCAACAACCTTTGTTATGAATGACGGTAAGCATAGCCAGATTCCCAGGTTAGACATTGCACGCCTAAGGGCCTTCCTAAATCATGAGCTGACAGCTTCAAAGGCCAACATATTGAATAACTTATCGAACCCCAGATGCATCCACCAATATGCAACTCATTTATTAAAATGACTGATTATCTTCGAAACGCTTAAATGGTATCGAATTTCATCACTCGAACAGCTAGACATCAGTCTGAAAGATGTTGATGAATTGCCATCTTAAGCAAACACCCCCAGAGTGGTATATGATTCCGAGCACCACTTAAAAATATTCAAGTCGACCTTTTGGCGTCATCATAATAATTATAGTCCGTCGTGACGTGACGCGACGCCTGCGGAGTCAAATGATAAACGCCTCATTTGAAACGCCTCAATGGAGATATCATCAGTGAACAAATATCGTTTTGAAGAGATGAGATATTGTCATTCTTCGTCGATAGAAAATTCACTTTGACCGAACCTGAAGACCTTGTCTCAAGGTTGTCTGAGTGACTTATTATGTGGCGTTTTGATTAAAAGTTAAAACGGTAATTGTTATGTTATATTATGTCATTCATAAAGCTTACGATTTTTATTATTCTTTTTTATTGACTTTAATCCTTAGGTTCGTTTCGCTTTCGTGTGGTCTTCGCGTGTGTGATGGAGTAATCTTATGTAATTGCTTGGCGCGCGGTCAATATTCAGCGGTTGGGTTGGTCAGTAAAAGAAGTTGGCAGTTGATAATGACACGAATTGGTGTTTATGGGAGTTGGTAGATAGGAGAAGAAGATGTACTAACCTTGACACCATGATGGAAGATGTAATGCTGTTAGGTTCATGGGTCACGGGTCAGGCTGACCGTGTGAACATTTTCAAACGTGGGATAGGAGTTTGAACATCGCTAGGAGTAACTGGTTTTATTAATTACTTTTCACTTATAGCTGATGTTATGGACCATAACGTTGTAAATGGACGAAAATGTTTTTTTTTGTTTTTCAACAAATATTGAAACTTTTCCATTAGAGCTATACCTTCTGGGTTGGTAAATTAATTGTGGGCCATCAGTTTTGCATTTACAGAAGAATGCTTAATACTTGGCCCAAGACTACTCCGAATCTTATAACAAGTTAAAGCCCGATAGTTCAGTTGTTTTACGTAGAGACGTTACATCTAGCATATGGAATTAGCCATCCTTCCCAGCCCACTCTCACATGCAGCAATCAATGTCGGCGCATCATGGTCATTTAACCTTTTATTCAAGAATAAATCCCATGAAAGCAAAGTCGAAGATAAGCCGGTTGCCGTAGCGTAGATAAAGAACTAATCAAGTTGTTCAATAAAAAAATATTAGACAGGCTGAAGGTACGACTTAATGACGGCATTTGTCAACTAGGTGTCCATTAGGCACGGAAGTTCGAGTGATCACATCTCATTTTAATTAGATAATTAAATTCAATTAAAAGATGTGTTTTGATAAACGAGATATTTGACATTTGACTGATGACGAGAATAGCAGTTTAACTTGAAAAATATTATGGGCTACTGTATAGACTCTTTATAGCTTGTTTACATCAATAAAGAAAAGATCCCCATTATGTCGGCCTATTAACAGCTTCCTGAAGTTCGGCATTCAAAGTGGGTTATTAGCATTAGGTACCCTTCACCGATGTGAAAAATCATATTACACACGCCATGAGTGATTGATCGGTTATAAAGTAGGAAATAACATTGTGAGAGACCGTGTGATGGTGGTTTTGACAGATGTCAAGTGCGATCTTTAGTAATTTTAGTTATTGTCTTGTCACAATAATGCAACAATGACTAAGGGGGCAAGAGCCCTAACAAGAACGAAATTTAAGGCAGCAAGAGATTGAAGCATCAGATGCAGCCTCAACAAATCAGTCGCTAAAGGAGCAGCCACATCAGAAATAGCCAAAACGATACAGTAACAACAACTGTGGGAATAGAAACATCAGCAACTATAAAAACAACATACAACTATAGAAAAGGTGCCTCCAATGAGAACCTTCAATGTTTCCGCTGTCAAAGGTTCGGGCATACCGCGTCGAACTGCGAAATGTAACCTCGGTGAACTAAGTGTGCAAAGAACAAATGTTGCTCTGTAGGAATTGACAACACCCTAAAAACTTTTGGGGATATCCTAAGTTCCAAGAAGCAATCTTCAGGTCTGAACAAACGATACAAAAGCCCATGGTCGTTTTCAAAGCCCCAGTACCTGTTTCCAAGGCACCGAAAGCCGAGGTGGACCTGCGCTCGATCCTGCTTGCTATAAAAGGTCACATCGGCCAGCTCTAACAACAGATCTGTGAGCGGGCGACCCCACTGGTTTGAATTTACTCGCTTCTGCCGGGCGTAGCCTTAAATCGTAATGGGTATGCTAACTGGTATGCTAACTGAGACACACTTAAAGAATGGAGATCCGTGCTTCTTAACTTATTGCAGGTCGAAAGCCCCGATGTGCTTCTGGTGAGCAAACCAAACTAAACCAAAAGCACAAAATTCAGCACAGTTCTTACAAAATAATTAGAAGAGACCCAACGCTAATCAAAGCGGGGGAGTTGCGATCTTGATAAAATATATGTGGATATATCCTGGATGTACATTATAGCATCCTATGCACCCAAAGCACCTCAACCCCATGTTTTTATCCAACTTTTCCGATTTCTGCGATTAAACTCGGAAGACCGCTGGCCGATTATTTTAACGCCAAACAGGGATTGGGGAAATAATATACCCAAGTTGAGCTACTCGCAACGGATAGTCGTATCCTAGGAGCGCTTTTATCTGGATCTTATGCTGCTTGACTGTACACTGACACTGGCTGACATGAACAAATGGTCTACTAACTGTCTAAGGACCATCGTATATGACAGTGACAGTGGTTGCGGATTTAGTGCCGTGATCACTGTACCAGATGCATTCGCGGAGATGGCGGAGTATGCCCAACGCGGCCCCACAACAGTAGGAGACGTTGGCCATGCTTTGCCAATTCCCTGATAAAAGCGCTCACTTCGGGCGCCTTCTTCCCAATATCCAATAGGAACCTGTCGGCGGTACCGGTACTTCAAAAAAATTTTTGATAAAATTCCGCAAACGATGGACTGTACAATACCACGTCAATGACATCATGATACAATGAATGTGTAGCGAAACGCGACAATCTACACTTACTTACTTACTTACATGGCGCTACAGTTCAGGGTGAACCAAGACCTCAACCAACAAGCCTCTCCAGCCGGCACGATCTTTGGCTAGCCGCTTCCAGTGTCGCACGCCCAGTAAGTTAAGATGCCTTTCCACTTGTGCGCGCCACCTTAGATGCGGTCGTCCTCTGCTGCGTCGTCCCTCGGGATTGGAGTCGAAGACTCCTCGGGCCAGAGCGGTGATGTTCATTCGCTCCACAATGCCCAGCCATCTTAGACGTTGGATCCGTGGACGTCTAACTAGGCCGTACAGTTCTTGGTTGAATCTTCTCCTCCACTCTCCGTTTACATTAACGGGACCACAAATTGCACGCAGAATTTTCCTCCCGAAACGCCCAAAAGCCGCTTTTGATAACGTCCAAGTCTCAGCGCCATAGAGAAGGACCGGGATGATTAATACCTTAATTTTTCGAGAGAGGGCTCTACTACTCAAATGCCTCTTGAGCCCAAAAAATCAACGATTGGCAAGAGTTATTCTGCGTTTTATCTCAGCGCTGATGTTGTTGCTTTTTGTCACTATCGAGCCCTGATAGGCGAAGTCCTTGACTCCTTCAAAAATATAGCTATCGAAGGTGACATTCTGACCAAGACGTCGGTGCGTCTTTCTTTAATGACAGCATATATTTGGTCTTGTCCCCATTTACCCTTAGGCCCACTTTAGCCGATTCTGCTTCATTGCTTGACGTCTCTCCTTGTCCGTCCAAAAAGGTCAATGTCATCCGCGTAGGCAAGCAATAGTGTAGACTTGAAGTAGATCGTACCTCTTGTATTGGGCGTAGAGTTCCGCTCGATCTTTTCAAGTATGATGGTAAAGAAATCACATGACAATGCGTCACCCTGTCTAAATCCTTTTTTAACATCGAAGGTCTCGATTAGTTTACATCCGACCTTGATGGAGAATTATCCATAGTCATCCTGCACAGTCTGACGAGTTTGGAAGGGATGCTAAAACATGACATGGTTCTGTATAGCTCGTCTCTATAACAACTGTCATATGCGGCTTTAAAGAGCTGGAGTGTGTCGACCTGAAATTCATGGGTCTTCTCCGAGATCTGCCGTAGTTTAGATATTTGGTCTATCGTGAATTTTCCTGACTTGAAACCACCAGAAACCTACCGGATTGTCCACGAATGTTTCAAGCGCTTACAGTAGCAGAGCAGAGAGGATCTTGTACGCAATGTTCAGGAGACTTATCCCTTTTGGCGCAATCATAGGGATTTCTTTTCTTTCCTTTCTTCTGAACCGGGCAAACGATGCTGAGGGTATGCTTTCTTCCGACCATCAGCTCATCGCCAGCTGCTTTAAATAGTTCAGCGGGGAGTCCGTCTGCTCCAGCAGCTTTATAAGACTTAAGTTTCCATATCGCTATCTTAACATCGTCTAGGTCGGATTGGCGGGATTCTCTTTCGTCTTCGGCCATTGTGAATGTTTCGTTCTTCCTGACGGCGGCATTTTGACTATCATCGCCCTTATACAGTCTGCAGAAGAGGCTTATCCACAGTCTCAGCATCGATTGTGACTCCACTATTAGTTGTCCGTGTTCATCCCTGCCGGCTTTCACTCTGGCTTTATAGCCTTGGCATGTTCGTTTTACTTTTTGGTAAAACTTTCGAAAGTCGTTCCTGCAATAACGTCTCTCCATCTTCTCGATCTCGCGCTTCTCGTGATCGTTTTTTTTTCTTCTCAGAAGCGCATGCTCCTCCCTCCCTCCTTTTCTGTTCATAGAGCTCACGAGCAGCTATCGTCCATCGATGTAGTGTAGCCATGTATGCATTCTGTTTCTCTACATGGCCAGTCATCAAACCAGGGGTTTCTCGAAGGTGGTGGCTTGAAACCGGGTGCATCTGAGGCGGCGTTTGATAACGTCTCCTTTGCTGTTCTGTGGTTTGTGCAGATTGCATCGGGTCTTGAGAGAGCTTGAGGGAGACTTGATCGGCGAAGGTCCTGACAATCACCAATGCACAGACAAAAAGACGGAGAAACAGGTGAATGGGAAAAACTACACAATCAAGAACTCGAGGAATTCTACACAGCCCCAAGCGAAGACTAAAATGGGTAAGACACGTAGAACAGATGGACAGTGGACGAACAGTTAAACCAATAATGTGTGGAAAACCCGTAGGAAAAAGACCGCCGTAGATACGCCGTAGATGCGCCGTAGATGGGAGGGCAATATAAGGACCCCGTACACTCGACTCCGGTAAAATCTTATGGCAGTGTCTCTTATTTTCTAAGCCACTATTCACTAGTCATTGCATTGCCTGGCAGGTTTTTGGTGAAGATATCTTTAATAGTTTGCCAGTCAGTTCTTTTGATGTAAAGCCTTATGCTGTTAATAAGTTTGGTAGATGACCGTAGATGATCACGTAGGTGATAGTAATGGGGTAGTGTTCTCATGAGAATTAAAAGGCAAGATTTGTGGTTAAGCGTGTCCTCGATATACCTTTCTCTATACAGAAATCTATGTGGTCAAGTTCGTATTCCTGTGCTGAAAAAATGTACATTTAGCGAGTTAAGTACACCTAGAAGAAAATGTCCTCTTCTGTTTGTTAGCCCCAGTCTGTCTGCCAAAATTGCGACTGATTCGTATGCGTTTTCAATGTGTATGGTCGTCGCTTGGGATGCCCAGGCTGCCCGGCAGATGTGGTTACTGAAGAAATCGTTGAAGAAATCCACGACATCGAGATGGCACAGGCCATAGGCGTGTCGTATGGAATGGCAATCAATATTTTACCCGACAATTAACACGTAAGAAAGCTGTCGGCGCGATGGGTGCCGCGTTTGCTCACTCCGGGACAACAAGCGCAACCGTGGGACCACTGCAGAGCAGTGTTTGACGCTGTTTAAGCGCAATCCGAAAGAGTTTCTGCGTCGTTTCGCGACAGTCGACGAAACATGGATCCACTGGTACACACCAGAGACCAAGGAACAGTCGAAACAGTGGACTTCACCCGGCGAACGTGCTCCTAAGATGGCGAAGACTGTTCCATCGGCCGGAAAGGTGATGGCCACCGTTTTCTGGGGTTCACAAGGTGTGATCCACATTTACTACCTGGAGAAGGGCAAAACGGTCACAGGGCTGTACTACCCAAATTATTGGGCCGATTGAAGAAAAAACGGCCCCACTTGGCGAAGAAAAAAGTGCTCTTCCACCATGATAACGCACCGGCTCACACCTCCGCTCTCGCCACGGCCAAATTGGTCGAATTGGGCTGCGAACTTGGCCCGTGCGACTTGTTTTTGTTTCCAAATTTGAAAAAATCACTCGCCAGGCAGAAATTTCAGTCGAATGAGGAGGTCATCGCCGCCACGGAGGCCTGCTTTGCAGACCTCGAGAAAACATATTTTTCAGACGGGTTAAAGAAGTTGGAGCATCGCTGGGTCAAGTGTATCGAGCTAAAAAGAGACTATATTGAAAAATAAATCGCCATTTTTCTAAAAATTTTGTTTTTCTTTTGTAGGCTAAGTACTTATCGAACCACCCTAGTATACAGTACACAGAAGTGGTTTTTCCATATTCTCAGCATCGACTTTGACTCTACTACTAGTTGTCCATCTTCATCCCTATAGGCTTCCGCTCTGGCTTTATAGCCCTGGCATTTTTCGTAAACCTTGCGAACGTCATTCCTGTGATAATATCTCTTCATCTCCTCGATCTTACGCTTTTCGTGCTCCCTTTTTATTTTTCCTTAAAAGCGTGTGTTCCTCTCTCCTCTTCTGCTCGTAGAGCTCACGAGCGGCTTTCGTCCCTCTATATAGCATGGCTTTGTAGGCGGTTTGCTTTGCTCATCAAACCAGGGGTTTGTAGCTTGTGGCGGTTTGAAACCCAGCACATAAGAGGCAGCGTCTCTGATGGTGCGTTGATAATAATGCTTTCATTGTTGTTCTGTGGATTGTGCCGATGTCACCGGACTTTGCGAGAAGTTGAGGGAAACTCGATCGACGACGATCCTGGCGATCTCTTGCGATTGTAGCGTTCCGACGTCAAACTCTTGTTGTCTTGCTCGACTCCGTAGCATCCTGGATATCCTCATTCGTACTTTGGCAACAGCAAGGTAGTCGATGGAGTCGATGTTGGCTCCTCGTACTGTTGGTTCGTACATCTAGGATGTTGGCTGAGTGTCTGGCGTCAATCGTAACTTGATCAATCTGGTTGATGCTCGTCTCATCTAGTGACCGCCGGGTTCCTTTATGGATGTTGAGACGTCAGAATCGTGTACTTGCTAAAAGGAGATCACGCCCTGCTACCAAGTCAATTAGTCTGAATCCGTTGTCGGATGTGGTGTTATGTAGTCTATGTATTCCTATGATCGACCCAAATATGTCTTCTTTGCCCAGTTTTACGTTAAACTCCTACAGTGCAATTTTGGTGTCATAACTGGGGCATTGGAAGCACGTTCGGTCCAGGAGATCATAGAGTTCATCCTTGAGTCGATCATTTTTTTCTTCCGTAGGGGCATGAATGCATATAAGGCTTATATTCCCGAGGATGCCTTTAAAGCGGATTGAGGCGTTCGCTTGTATGCGGGAAGCTTAAGACCCTTTGTCAGAGTCTTCCTCGAATAACAAATCGCACTTCTTGGAGTGTGGTTATACCTGCTTTATAGTAGATTCTTTTTAGTTGGTTGCCGCCATCTGGTCTGTTAAGGGACCGAAAATTCCAGGTGCGGACTCGCCGATTTTTCTGTTTATATGGGTCGTCCACAGTGTATACGTCCGTATCCGACGCTTGTTGTTGCTTCGTAATTAGATTTGTTTTCCGCAATAGGGCTTTCGACCCTAAGCACAACCCCCAACTTGGAGGGCCAGGTTCGGTACACTACCCGGCGGATGTCAGGCCAGCTATCCAGGAGAGGCCGCGTGAAAGCTGTGTGTCAGCTTGGTTTGAACAGGGACAGAGATCGAAGTTGGTGTTTGCCATGTTAAGCGCGATCAACTTTTTGCTGCGTTTGCTTGTTCATGCGTTGTTCTGACTTTAATTATTTTTAAAATGGCAAAACGTATTGACTTCAGGTCAATTTTCAATTGTCAAATTGACAATTTATAGAAACAGTGTTGGCAATTTAAAAACCAAACGCTTAAAAAAACACCCTTTACATCCATCATACTAGCGATTTGTGTCACTGGTTGTTGTATCATTATTATCATTTGGAGACTGTGTTTACTGTGGTGTGGTTAGTGTTATGGGAGTAAGTTGCTTGGATGGCGTCTTTTCAGTTATTTAGTTTTCGGATTTTGCGGTCTCTCCATATGTAAACTTTTTGTTGACGGCAGTAGTTGCCTTAGTACTAGTTGTGGATGTCGGAGGAGGTTGGATAGTTGGGATTTCTTTATTTCTTAACGAAGGAGATTTTTGTAGTTTTAGTGCCTTATAAATTTCAAATGTAATTTGCCTTATTTCCTTAAAAAGCACCTCGTATGTCGCCGGTTTTTTTTATTGGACTGTCAATAGTTAAGTGGATGGGTACATGATTGAGGATCTCGGTTGATATAGAGGAACAAGAGAGAATGGATGACAAAATACTTTGGTGAAGTGAATTATCTACTAGCCCTCACCGCTTTGGTAAAATGTCTGCATAAGAATTGAAACCTGTTAAAGCCTTTGACCAGGCGCACAATTTCATCAATCACCTAATCAAACTACGTAAATAATCACACTTAAAAGGTTTAAGTTTAACGGCTTCGTCAAGGCACAGCAAGCTTGTGCATTGACAAATTGGCATTGAGTTCTTAACCCCCCTAAGTCATATGAAGCCACATCTGCACTTAATCGCCGAATGATTAACTGGTATTCACGATTTGAATATTTAAATATCTCACCTCTTCCTCTGACAAATCTATGCGTTAATTAATCACCATCTTATGCAGCCAATAATAGTGCCTCAGGTAAATGACTTTACTATGCTACGAGTCCTCAAGTCCAACATCTCAAAAATTATATTAAAAAGATGATTAATTCAAAATAATTAACTTGACGGAAGTCGGTGTTTCCGTGATTGCTTTTACATTCATGTGTCAATCTGCAAGAAGTTCTTGAACGACCCAAGACGAAAACATAAAACTGGTACTGGTGTTGAGCCTCGGCAGAGCTATAGGTAAAATGTGACACAATATGATATTTAAATCCAATTCACGTTTTGTTTATTGGTCTGCCGATGTGCCTGGTATCATTGTGGCTCCTTTCAGGGTTTTCCGTCGCGAAAATCACGTCCACGAGGTGAGCTCACGTTTGGTAATCTTTGAAATGTATGCGAAAACGATGAAATAAAAGAAAGACGATCTCATAGTACGGTATACATGCCGGTAGCTGGGGAAAGAATTATAGAAAAAGATACGTGAAAGGACAAAATAACCCTTTTATTGCATTGGTTTATCCGTCAGATATACAGACATATGTATTGCTGATCCTAACGTCTTCGATGTCTGTGGAGCTACTACAAGGGTAACATGTTTCGAACAAATGGGGCAACAGGAGTCAGTTTTACTTACTTGTGTATACGTATGTACGTGTGCTCATGGTATTCCCTGTGGTAAAAGTCTTTGTCCTTGGACAGGTACGTTGAAGTCCTGGATTTTGAGTACTTTTCCAATAAAATTTAACCAAACATCCCATCGAATGTCGGATTCACAGCATTCTCGTGTGTGTTCGTTTGTACATCATTTGCGTCGTCGTTGCGTCCATTGCATCTGTCCTTATTTGGCCGTGAAGATGGCTTACGTTGAACCTCAGGAATACCTTACATATTCATTATTTCCTTCGGCTGATTCGTGAAATATAATTCCACCGAACACACACACAACGTTTGCCATTATTGTCAACGGTTCCGGTGCAATGGCTTTCAGTTGCATAGAGAAACCGCCGATAGTGGTGACTGTTTAGCCTTTACTCCGTCCTTGGCCGATGACCTGAATTTGGACTTCACGTGTCATTCTCGAACCAATGACATTTTCAAATGCCTGAATGAACGCATGTACGAGTACATACAATCCCTAACCAACTTGTTAAGGTTCGTTCAAGTTACTTAGCTTAACCTTAAGAGCAAAAAGTGGGCCTTGAAGTCAATAAAGACAAATGCCAAAGTGGAATTCTTGATTTGTATTCCATGTGTACCCTTTATGTGGTCTTATAAAAAAGAATTGAATGCGTTTGATGTATAGGCAGCAGTTGGCCTTGCCAAGATGGGAATAGAAACGGAATAGGAACCTAGAACGGAAAATCAAATATAGAGTCCAACAAAAGGTGTCATTTTAAGTTCTCAAAAAGACATAACACTCTTACGAGACATGGTGATAATTTGATGAATGCCTCGCTAATGACAGCTTTGTTTTTATAACTTAAACAATCTAAACCTAAATTAGCTTAATGCCCATAAGAGAGGAATGAAAAGATTAAGGAGCTCGCAAACAGGTCTCACTTATCCCTTGTAATCAACAACTTGCAATTCCTCAATTTGTATATCTTCCTCTGGGGTTGGTCAAGAAAATCCCGCGCTATAATCGACGGATATATTTGACTATTGTCCACCACAAAGTCGTACGCCAGAGTAAGGCGATCCACAGAGACCATAGCACATAACTGACCGTGGTGGCTGAAACCACCCCAGGCTCTTTATAAATTTAAGAAAATCCGATAAATCAGCATTTGCTACGTCCGCAATCTCTGTGAAGAACCTATGGCCCAGCGAAGCTAGGCGCCGATTCTGGAGAGCTGGAAAATTCAAAGCAGATGTTAGATCGTCTTGGTTTCTCCCTCATCGCCGCAGCTCCGGCAGAGATCGCTGGATCCCGAGTTCCATTCCTGGAGCATTGTTCCGATGGGACAGTGTCCTGTGATCACTCCGACGAGTATACTGACCGAGTTTCGGGTCCAGCGCCAAGAGCTTCTTTGTTTTTCCGATATTAAGCTCTGGCCACGATGATCTTGTCGTGTAGCTGTCGTTTCTTGTAAGCCAAGACGAGTTGGCTTCTTTGAAGATTGTGTCGTTTATGATCCGGTATAATGCGCTGATCGGTGGTTGCAATGACGTGTCCGCTTCGCTGATGTCCATTCCAGACCCTTGCCTGGCCAATTCGTTTGCTCTTTTGTTCCCTGCGATTGAGCTGTGGCCCGGGACCCAGCAGAGTTCAACTTTGTGGTATCTGATGGACCTCAGTGAGTCGCGACATTTCTTGACAACCTTTGATCTCGTTATACAGGATTCTATTGACTTTAATACAGCCCGGCTGTCTACGAAGATAGTGATATCAGATGGTGGGATATCGGTTACCTGTAGGTGTTTGGCTGCTTTCTCTATTGCCAGGATTTCTGCTTGAAAAACGCTGCACAGATCAGGGAGTCTGAATGATTCCTGTTTGTGGAGGGTATCAGAGTAGAACCCGGCCCCAGTGCCTGTGTCCATTTTCGATCCGTCGGTGAAGAGAGTGATCTCGTAGTCGTTGATCACGGCGTTTGAAAGCCACTCTTCTCTGTCGGGGAAAAGGATAGGTATACTGAGAGAGAAGTCATTTTGGGGGGAAATATAGTCGGTCGTAGCTGAGAGGCTACTAAAACCATGTTTCCTTCCCAGATCGTCTATTATTCTGAGTATGGCCGCATGTTGCCTTGCTTCCACAGAGAGGGCTCCCTCAGTCTGAGAGCGCTCTTTGCAGCGCAGCCTTTTATGAATAGATCCAGGGGGAGGAGATAAAGAATCATTTCCAACCCTGCTTGCGGGGTGCTTCTCATGGCTCCCGTTGTACAAACAGCGGCTGTCCTTTGTACTTTGTTGAGCATGTTCATATAGCTTTTCGTGCTGCTAGCAGTCCACCAGACTAGGGCTCCATAAGTTAAAATGGGTCTGATGATTGCTGTGTACATCCAATGAATGATGTACGATTGCAAGCCCCATCTTTATCCGAAGGTCATTTTGCATGCATAAAAAGCGTTCAATCCTTTTTTCATCCTTTCCTCCAGGTTCCTTTTCCAGGAGAGTTTAGATTCAAGAATGATGCCTAGATACTTTGCTTCCGCTTTGAGTTTGAGTGGAGTACCCTCTAACTTTGGGGGAGCAAATATCGGAATTTTCCTTTTCCTGGTGAACAAGACCAGCTCGGTGTTCTGGGGGTTTATTCTCAGACCGTTCTGTCTTGCCCACGAGAAGAGTTCCCTCAACGCAGATTCCATTAGTTCACCGATAGTTTTATCAAGATAACTAGGTCATCCGCGTACGCTATGATCTTTGTGTCTTTCTCCATAAAGAATTTGAGGATTTTGTTGACTGTAAGAAGCCACAGTAGGGGGGAGAGAACTCCCCCCTGTGGTGTGCCTCTGGTTGTCACTTTCCTTCCATCCCTCCTGGATGAACACATCCAATGTCTGCATTGATAATTCTGTTCTTCAACATATTTTCAATCCAGATTACAATGGATTTGTCTACTTTTATGTCCTCAAGAGCTGTTATTATGGCCTCTGTGTTTACATTGTTGAAGGCCCCCTCTATGTCGAGGAAGGCTCTTTTAGGTTCAGCGAGCCCTCAATTTCACGGACAACACTATGCAGAGCACTTTCCACTGATCTGCCTTTAAGGTAGGCGTGTTGAGTGTTGCATAAGTTGCGTGAGTTGATGAGTCCTCTGATGTATAGGTCAAGGAGTCTTTCCAAGGTTTTTAATAGAAACGACGAGAGACTAATTGGCCTATAGGCCTTTGCGGCAGTATGGGATAGTTTACCTGCCTTAGCTATGAAAATTACCTTTATTTCTTTCCACTGTGTTGGGATGTACCCCGTGCGCAGGCAATTGGAAAAAATGCTTACGAGATGGGGTACAGTGTGGGTCTGTGTTTTTTGAAGCATCGCTGGCAAGATATCGTCCGGCCCCGGAGATTTAAAGGGTTTGAACGAATTTATTGCCCATGATACTTTATCCGTTGTGATAATCTTGTTTATTACTTCTTCGGTTGTGTGAACCGTCTCGAGGGAGACTGTGGTTTCAGGGGTTTTACAGCCTGGGAAGTGGGTTTCAGTCAGCAGTTCTAGGGATTCCTGACTGGATTCTGTCCAAGAATCATCTGGTTTAAGAATGAATCCCGGGACGCAGGGGTCCTTGGATAGGATCTTTCTGAGCCTTGCAGCTTCGTTGATATCCTCTTTTGATTCGCAGAACTCCCGCCAGGATTTAGACTTTGCTGCTCTTGTTTTGCTCTTGCATTCGTTGAAGCTGGATTTGTAGTTATTCCAATCTTCGGTTCTTTTTGAGATCTTTGCTCTATTGAATAGATTTCGTGTCCTGGTCCTTTAGTTGCTTTAGCTCTGTGGTCCACCAGACTGCGCTGGTCTTCCTGCGAGCACGTTGAAAAGGGCAGGATTTGTTGAAAGCCGCTTTCAGAATTCTCATAAGGTTTTCGACTTAATTCTCAATGTATGTTGGACTGGGGTTAGTGATGACTTGTAGCGATACTAATCTGTTGGCAACTAGGTTTGAGAAAAGATTCCAGTCTGTCTTCTGAGGGTTTCTCAGTTTTATATTTAACAGTCCAAGTTGTTTGTATGTTGTATGCTAGTTCCGACTGGGCTCCGAGTTTCTTCCGTTTTTGACGTTTACTAAGATTTTTACGATGCGATTTTGAATTTTTTGTAGTTCTTGCACGTAGTTCGGTGTGGTATTGCCCCACGCTAGTATTCCGTACCTTAATACTGATTCAACTTGCTTCAAGTGTACTATTCATTCAATAGGTGTGTATGCTTAAATGATGAGGCGCGTATACTGCTTTTCGAAGTCTTTTACCTAGCTGAGTAATTTGCACATTACTTCCCATTTGAAAAAAAGCAGTCAAGGTCAATACCCAGATATTTGAAATGTTGTACATTTCAATTTGGGAAGATACCTAATCTCACGGAGGCTCCTAACCTCACGGAGGTTCCTGAGCTCACGGAAGTGCCTGACCTCAACAGCCCATTGCGATTAAACCGTAAGCTGCCATTTTTCAGATGAAGCCTCACTCTGATCGTCAACATGTCAGATTTAACATCTCTGGCGTGATAAAAGATGCTGATGTAAGATATCTGTCAGAGCTTACTAATTGAGCCCTAAATTCGTACACATCTATTACAACAGTTTAAAGAAAATATACAAAGGCCAGTTTGCCATTAAATGCCATATACACCTTCCTTATTATCGAGGGAGCATTCGATGATATTGCCTACGACTCGATCATAGAACCGTCTATCACCATACAAACCGCTGGGTTATGGCACTGCTCGAAAGCCGTCTTATTTCAATACCATCCGAAGAGGTCTCAGTGATTTTACCAATTGTGTATTGTGCCACGGGCTAATGTGAAGTGAAGGGAAGAGCAAATTACACCCTACGTAGTCACCCTAAGTTACGGTTAAATCTATAATTGAAACCTCAAGTTATTTTCTGGTCGCCTAACGCGACCTATAATCATATATGCCTCTGAAGCATGCTGAAAAAGACCAAACACGTTTTCCAAGACTCAATTTTTTCGACATAATAGCCATAACTAGCCCAAAAATAACCCAAAAGGGACTGATCGGAATTACTCCACTTCACATAACATAAAATAAAATTAGCCATATGCCCTGCAATAAGACTCGAAAAAGACCTGTAATCCTGTCTTCATTGACTATCAAATCTACATCTCATTACGTGCAAAGCCGTAACCTCCCATCTTAGACGCCCTTGGTTTGTATTTTTTTTTATCGTTTTTCCCATGACGATAAACATAGGACTGCTTGATTCAACTACCTTAAAGCGATTACACTGATAAGGCTTGGAGTGATGAACGAACGAGCAAAAAAGGATGAACGGATCCTTCAAGGACGATAGGCAGGGGACCCCAAAACGATCGAAACAGACTTCAAACGTTTCAGATAGTACACAAATGGCTTGAATATAGAATCAGGTGCTAATACTTTTGGCCCATACTGCGTAGTTTCTAAAGCACTAGGACTATTGTGGTATCAAAGTTATATGTAACTATAAACACACTTATGCTGCATTCAAAACGCTGAGCTCAACTACTAGTACGAACTGACAATCTGTTACAGACTTCCACGATACTCTGCAGGATCTAGCGAGAAAAAATATCAAACCTTGGATTCTTGAACACAGAGACATCAGGGGTAACGAAATTGTTGGATACGAAATCTTTCCCATAATCTAAATTCTTCTTAATGGTCGCGAAAAATTAAAACAGCAAACGAAGATAACCATTCAAGCCTTGAATGAGCTCTCTCAAAATATTTAAAAACTTGTTAGCTACCCAGCCAGACGCTGCAGTTTTATATATGAGGGTAAAGTGAAAAGTAAAGTAAAATAAAGTTTTCAATAAGGGCTTTTATGGGGTGGTCGTGGTGCAATGGTAATCATCATCGACTGTTGAGCGGAAGATCTGTAGTTCAAGGCTGTCCATACCCAAGAACAATTCCGATACGATAAAATTGTGCAACAACATCAATTGTGAATGAGAGATGATCAAAAAATGTTGACTAAGGCATAACACTCGCAGCATAAGGTCGCTTCATGATTCATACTCTGTATGTCCATTCCCAATATAAAGCCTTAATGACATAGAAACAAAAGAGTTACTGTGAACTACAACCAAACGCAAATTCTGTCTAATCTCTTAAATCTAGGACAACCACCCCCGGAGAGTAGTGAACGAATATCTTCGACACAAATCATCTGCACTCCGTCCAGGTTGTGTGACAAACACCATAAGAGCTCTTGAAGTTGAGCAACAGTCTGTTTTATGTTCCATTTAAGGACATCGGTCGATTGTGGTTTATACGCATAGACCTGCGACTCCAGAAAACCCCACAAGAAAAAGTCTAGCAGAGTCAAATCGCATTGCCTTGGTGGCCAATTCACATCACCTATGCGAGAGGTAACCTTTCTCTCAAATCGTTCATGGCGTCCGCTCTGTGGCACGTAACGCCGTCTTGTTAGAGCCACATGTCGTCTAGATCACAGGTATGGTCCAATTTCGATCATAAAAAAAGATGATCGTTCTGTAACGCCATTGGCGACCGCTTCACCAACGTCGTGTTCGAGAAAGTATGGACCAATGAGGATGTATTGTCAGCTGATGAACTTCGTGTAGGTTAGTGACCTCCCGGTTTTAGACACTCATTGATCCAAAAAGCGCCTCGTCGCTAAACATGATTGATGAGAAGCCGAGTCAGGGAACAAACGGCGTTGTTTATGGTCATGAACTTTGAGCTCCTGGTTCAGTTGGATTTTGTACGTGATTTCCAGAAACAAATTTCTTCGAGTTTAGGAACAAACGGACGTCTGAGGGTGTCAAATCAGGCGAATAGAGAGATGCTCGAGCAAACCTACCCCAAATCTCGTTGTTTTCCCATCGCTAACGAATCCTTGTATACTGGTGTGTTGTCCTTGTGAAAAATGATTTTTTCTACTTCAAGCAAGGCCTTTTCTCACGAATTTTGTCATCCAGCTGGTCAAGGAGTTTGGAGTAATGTTTGCCTGTATTTATTCTGCCTTTTGTAACTTACTTACTTACTTACTTAACAGGCCAGAGATCCATGAAGGATTTGAGCCTGGGCTATGGCTGCCCTCCATCCTTGACGGTTCCGGGCACGCTCCTTCCAGTTGTCTAACATCCGCGATGTCTTGCTCTTCATACCGGAGGTTGGAGTCGAACACCCTCTTCCGGACTACATCCACATCTTTGTACAGCATAGAGTTTGCGGTTATGTCTTCTCCTCCATTAACCTTCCTCACAGACAGGACCAAATTTCGAAATTTTTTTTCGAAAGAACCCAAAATCAGCTCCGCTGTCTTGCTTATCGTCCAGCTTTCGACTCCGTACAGCAAGACTAGCAGTATAAGCGTTTTGTAAAGCATGACTTTGGTTCTTTGAGTGAGGAGTTTTGACCCAAGTTGTTTGGACAATCCGAAGTAGCAGCGGTTGCCAAGGGCAATTCTATGCCGGATCTTCATTGTGGTGTCGTTTGTGAAATTTACTCCTTAACTCCTCGAAATTGTAGCTGTCCATTGGTACGTTTCGTCCCAGGTGGTGAGCGACGGATTGGTTTTTGCTTGACAGCGTGTACTTTGTTTTATCCTTATTGACCTTAAGACCAACTCGTTCTGTTCTCGCTGTTCTTCAATCGCCGTGAACGCTTCCACAACGCCACGGCGCGACCGCACGATGATGTCAATATTATCCGCAGCTGGACAGACTTGTAGAAGATACTGCGTTCCCTGTTGATGTCTGCCCTTCGCACTCTCTGCTGTAGCAGCAGGCTGAAGAAGTCACACGATATCGCATCTCGTTGCCGAAATTCGGTGCATGTTTCAAACCGTTCAGAAATCCTAAAACCGAGCTGCACGGTGCATCGCGTATTTTTTAGCGTGGTGCTACACAACCGGATCAGTTTTCCCGGGATCCCGGATTCAGCCATCGCATCAAATAATTCTTATGCGGCTTTGAAATCGATGAAGAGATGGTGTGTATCGATTTGAAACTCGTTGGTCTTTTCCAGGATTTGTCGAAGTGTGAAAATTTGGTCTATAGTCGATTTGCCGGGCCAGAAACGCACTGGTAGCTGCCGATTAGTGCAAAAGGGCTTTAGACGTTCACACAATACGCTGGAAAAGGTCTTGCATGCGACATTAAGCAGTTATATACCTCTATAGTTCTTGTAAGAGGTGGGATCGCCTTTTTTGTGGATGGGGCAAATAGAGCTGGTATTCCAGTCGTCGGGCATGTTTTCATCTTCCCAAATTCTGCTGATGATCTGGTGCACGCTCCCTACCAGAACATCGCCGCCAACCTTGAAGAGCTCTGATGGCAAGCCATCTGAGCCTGCGGCTTTGTTGTTCTTCAGCTTGAGAATAGCCGACTTTTTCGATGCTGGGTGGGAGGACTACTTCAGCGGCTGGAGTCGGGATTTCCTCGGTTCCTACCACTCTCTCTTGCTCATGCTCCATAAGCAGCTGCTGGTTATGCTGCTTAAATACGAGGGTGGTCCGATAAGTACTTAGCCTCATCGCCAGATGACGCCAGTATCGCAAGCGCAACTTATCCTGTAGGACATTCCAGTAGACGACTACTGTCGAAATTTCAGCCGGATCGGACTGGTAGTTTTGTTTTGACCGCGTGTGGAAGCGGGAGTGTCCGCGGATTTTAGAAGAATGGAAAAAGAGCAATATCGGTCGGTGATTCGATTCTTGTTTTTGGAAGGGAAATCGCGCAGCGAAATCAAAGAGCGCTTGGATGACGGTGACTCTTCTCCTTCGATGGCGACCATCAAAAATTGGTTTAACGAGTTTCAATGTGGTCTTCTTGTTAGATGGCGTTACAGCTCATGAAGAGCCAGAGCCTAGCTTCTCTCGTTCACTTATGTTGTGTGCGATCTGTTTTTTTTTCACACAAGTGAACGGGACCTACAGTTTAGTGCCGATTCCGAACGGCGAGAGTCGAGAAGCTTTTTCAAGGCAAGCGTACTACGGGGGGTTTTGCCAGTTCCCCGCCGAGGAGAGAAGCCGCGTAATGAACATTCGATGGCGTTGATGTTATCGGGATCCGAACTCGCTCATCGTGCGTCAGAGGCCGACACACTACCCACTGTGCCACGGCTCCCTCGCTGCCCCGAAAACGGCTACCACGGAGGATAACGTGACCAAAATCCACGATCTCGTATTGGCAGACCGCCGATTGAAGATGCGCGAGATAGCTGAGACAGTAGGCATTTCAAAAGATCGCGTGGGTGCATGAAATTTTGGGCATGAGAAGGCTGTCGGCGGGATGGGTGCCGCGTTTGCTCACTGCGGACAACAAGCGCGACCGTGAGACCACTTCAGAGCAGTGTTTGACGCTGTTTAAGCCCAATCCGAAGGAGTTTCTGCGTCGTTTCGTGACAGTCGACGAAACATGGATCCACTGGTACACACCAGAGACCAAGGAACAGTGGACTTCGCCCGCCGAACGTGCTCCGAAGAAGGCGAAGACTGTCCCATCGGCCGGAAAGGTGATGGCCACCGTTTTCTGGGATTCACAAGGTGTGATCCACATCGACTACCTGGAGAAGGGCAAAACGGTCACAGGGCTGCACTATGCCAAATTATTGGGCCGATTCGACGCCGAATTGAAGAAAAAACGGCCGTCGAAAAAAAAGTGCTCTTCCACCATGATAACGCACCGGCTCACACCCCCGCCCTCGCCACGGCCAAATTGGGCTACGAACTGCTGCCTCATCCACCGTATTCTCCAGATTTGGCCCCGTGCGACTTCTTTTTGTTTCCAAACAAAGGAGGTCATCGCCGCCACGGAGGCCTACTTTGCAGACCTCGAGAAAACGTATTTTTCAGACGGGTTAAAGAAGTTGGAGCATCGCTGGGTCGAGTGTATCGAGCTAAAAGGAGACCATATTGAAAAATAAATCGCCATTTCTCCAAAATGTTTGTTTTTCTTTTGTAGGCTAAGTACTTATCGGACCACCCTCGTACATCCGCTTTTCCCTGCGGGTTGGTGACAAGATTACCCTCATAGTTTCGGAGAGCCTGGGTGCCTTTTTTAAAGCCTCCTGCAAGGCCTTTGGCTTTCTTATAAAAGGCTCGAATTTTGTGCTTATCCCTAGACTCCTCGATATCCTGGTAGGCCGCGAAGATTATTTTCTTTTGTAGCAGTAGTTTTTTCTCCTCCCTTCTTCTGGGTCGGTACTTCTCTTGCGCTGCCCTGGTTTATCGCTGTAGCGCCTTTTGATACGTCTCGTCGATTGCTGCCTTTTTCTGCTCACATCTCCATTGTACCACAGTTTTCTTGTCGGGGGTGGTAGGTAACCTAAGGTGGTCTCGGCTACTTCCTGAATGGCCGAGCGGCAACAGCAAAATATTCTTGGCATTTGTGTTCGACGTAGGCAACCTCCGGTGTGCTCAGGCGTCCAATGTCGAACCTCCTCATGGTGGGCTGGTGCAACTTACTGACATCAGACAGTCGAGCTCTGAATATTGCTGCTACGAGGTAATGGTCAGAGTCGACATTTGTCCCTCTGAATGTTCGCACATCCAGGATGTTTGACGAGTGTCTTGCGTCATGAGCACATGGTCGATTTGGTTGGCGGTTCGACCATCCAGAGATCGTCAGGTTACTGTGTGGATTCGATTAAGGGAATCTTGTGCTACTTATCACCACATTGCGACCTGCCGCAAAGTCCGTGAGTCGGAACCCGTTATCTGTTGTTGTAGAACGTCGATCCCTCTGCCAAGGGTGTTCTCCTTACCGATTTTGGCTTTAAAGTCCCCGAGCGTTGCCTAGAAGGTCATGGAAGTCCTCCTTCATGGGGTCTTCCGCCTCTTCGGTAGGGGCGTGTGCACATTTGAGGCTGATGTTATAAAATCTGCCTTTGATGCGGATCACAGCCAGGCGATATATAGGTTTAAAATCGATGATCTTCGATCTTGATCGCTTTCCCATGACAAGTCCCCTCCCATATGTGCCATATGTGCACCTCTCAACGGTAGTTGAAGAGGTTATCCAGAGGGCGCCGCGAGGAGGCTGTATGTCAACTTGACCTGGACATTGAAACAGGGATCGTTGCTGGCATCTCGCCAGGTTGAAAGCAATCAACAACTTTATGTCCGAGCCCATGCCCTCCTCTGCCTTTTGTAAGATAATCAATCAACAGGATCCCTTTTGCATCCTAAAACGCACTGGCCATGACCGTAACGGCGGATGCGGTCGACTTCCCTTTCTCTGGGGCTGACCCACCGGCCCCGGTTTCGTTTCTGGCGTCTTGTGGTGCATCCATGCCTCATTCATGATGGTAGATCGCGGTTCGAAATCGGTCGGATTTCTATTGAATCGGTCCACAGATTGCTCTGACGGATGTGCGACCACGTTTAAATTCAGCTGCCCACTTTTTAACGGGTGACATCGAGGGAGGAAACAAACAATTTTGCTATTTGGAATTGCAATTGATCAGGCCGAGAACCACTCACCTAAGTTAAGAACATCTTCGCCTCGATGGCTTCCTTCATCACATATGGACCTATCTGGCTAACTATAGCAAACTCTCTAATGGCTGGCGGGTGTACGAAGGCCGTTACATAAACAGGATTTGTATTTTCTATGTATTTCTAGAATAAGCCTATTTAGATAACATCTTAAAATAAAACATTGATCCTTCTCCCTGTCATCCGTTACGAGCTCGCAGCTTCATCTAAATATTGGAGAAGAACCCGTAAGACAGACATTGTCCCAAAAGAAAGTACAAAATGGTTACCTTGAAGCTCAACGTTAGAATCTCGCTTCTTTGCCAGCCACTTTTTCAGTGTAATCATTGCTGGGAGGGGATACCCTTGCCGAAGTAGGAAATTGTATGCTTGTGGGCCATTATAGTACAATGCAACGGCCCTGGAGATGTCCTCCATCGTCCAGTTCAGCCTTTTCCCGGAGTTTCGCATTTTTTCCCGTTGTTTAGGCGTGAATATCCTCGATAACATATTATTCTCCTCCATGAGTTCGGCGTTTTCCTGTGATAAACTTTTATTTGAGGCTTTAAGGGCGGAATTCTCCTCCAGGAGTGTATCCATTTCCGATTTCAGCAATTCAATCTCTCTTTTTAGCGTGAGAATTTCAACTTGAGAGGACATTTCTGAGATTCTTTCGAAGACAAGAGTTAAGATAATAGCTAAAACCCTACAGAGGAAGCGAAACTTACATTTTTTCCCTTTTTAGTTTCTCCAATTCTTGAGTGAACAGGTCTTGCTGCTCTTCGGATGGTTCTTTGGGTGTCTCTTTAGGTGCAGGAACTCCACAATCGGCTCTAAAATAAAAGACGAGTAAAAATTGATTTTCGGAATGGAAATATAGCTTTCATCTTACTGAGCTGTCTTATCTAAGCCGCCTGCTTCAACGTCAGCATCCTCGAGGTATTCGATAACGAGGGATTCCAGCGGAGGTTGCTCTTCTTCAGAAATAGTTCCTCCGTCCTCGCCCGGAATGTCATCGGAAATAACCTCGACCTGCGGAACTGCTTGAAAAACAAAATCCTCAGCTCTTTCCGGGAGATTATCATCGGGAACCGCTTCGTCCTTCAATCTCCTCCTACATTTCGGAGAATACCCCAAGAGTTCATGGCGCAGGTTACGAGCATATTGCTCTTTGCTAAAATGCTTCGAGCAAACGTATGATGTTTTCAGATTGATGTTGTCCTTTCTTTTACATCTGTTTAGCCAAATTTTAGCCAGTCTTTCGTTCCTGGGGAACCGAAATAGTTTAAAGGATATGCCACCAGCATTCCGTTTCAATTTCTTTGTGTTATTACTTTTGCACCCAAATACAGCGCAAATAGCCATGGCGAACTGCTAAAAACAAACAAATCGGAATCAAATACCGAGGTTAACCTGTTCAAAATGTAATTTAACATTCAAATTTGCAACTTACCGTAAAATGTGATCCAAATTATATTTTGATCGAAACTTATATCCAAATCAGGAAGATACAAGTGCAATTTCAATGTTCTTCAAAATAATGTACACAGGAGACGTCACAACTTGCAGAATACACTTGACAGCTGATTATCAGTGTTGCCGTTGTCTTTTAAGCATAAGTAACAAATGGTTCACGAAAGGTTGATTCACGAACAGCTCTAGAGGTAAACCCAAAAATCGACCTTAACAACCATATTCCTCTTCCTCAACGTAAAATATTCCGAAATCATTATTCTGTGAAATATTTTTTGTTTAATAGCGCCCGCAGCCTATTTAGTTAGCAGGGGTCGGTGCGATGGTTAATCCCAGGGATGTTATGTCATTTTTTTTATATTTTATTTATAATGAGAAATAGATTTTAAGGATTCATACATTTTTAATCTTCAGATATAAATACAAAAACATTTACTGATACAATAGAATCATTTATCACAGGAGAACCGTGATCCGTGGTTTTATTTCTAGCCAGAAATATGGAAAAATTCAAATAACAGTCAAGCCCTGAAGTAGGCTTGTGCGTTAGTTAGCTGGCCGTACAATAACCAAAGTAAATCGAACTGATGCTATTTATCAGCAAGACCAATATACAGTTATTTAAAGTTCCACGGTGAAACAATCAGACTTTGTTTCTATCCTCCAGTTTCAAACGTTTGGGCGTCATCCCACACCATCTTTGCTAAAAGTCCAACATAAAAAAACCCGAAAATGGGTTAGAAAGTAAGGACTTTACCCTTTGAAACTCCAAGAAAACTATCCTATTTGGATAAGATCGCTAGTGGCACACAACATACTCAGTAATGGGAAGTTTTTCGGTTTCTGAGATGCAAGTACCATTCATGGATAATGGCTGTAGGTTAGCGATACGCTTTGACGATAGGAGGCAGCACTGTGTTTTGGAGGCACTAGGTTAGGTTAGGTTAGGTTAAAGAAGGGGAGTGTGATGGTTAAGCATCACTTCCACTCGGAGGCCAAAAGGCCCTTTGTGATTCCCTTCATTTGTGTGGGTACACATAAAATTAACTTGTCCTATCACGTGGTGGCTGAAACCACCCTGTTGCTCTTAATGAATTTTAGAAGATCCAATATATCTGCATTAGCCACATCCGCAATCTCTGTAAAGAATCTCTGGCCTAGCGACACTAGGCGTCGATTCTGGAGAGCTGGGCAGTGGCAAAGCAGATGTTGGATCGTCTCAGTTTCTTCCTCATCGCCGCAGCTCCGGCAGAGATCGCTGTTACGGTCCAGCGCCAGGAGCTTCTTTGTTTTTCCGATATTGAGCTCTGGCCACGATGATCTTGTCGTGTAGCTGTCGTTTCTTGTAAGCCAATAGGAGTTGGCTTCTTTGATGATTATGTCGTTTATGACCCAGTATAATGCGCTGATCGATGGTTGCAATGACGTGTCCGCTTCGCTGATGTCCAGTTCAGACCCTTGCCTGGCCAATTCGTCTGCTCTTTCGTTCCCTGCGATTGAGCTGTGGCCCGGGACCCAGCAGAGTTTAACTTTGTGGTGTCTGATGGACCTCAGTGAGTCGCGACATTTCATGACAGGATTCTATTGACTTCAGTGCAGCCTGGCTGTCTACGAATATAGTGATATCCGATGGTGGGATATTAGTTACCTGTAGGTGTTTGGCTGCTTTCTCTATTGCCAGGATTTCTGCTTGAAAAACGCTGCACAGATCAGGGAGGCTGAATGATTCCTCTTTGTGGAGGGTATCAGAGTAGAACCGGGCCCCAGTGCCTGTGTCCATTTTCGATCCGTCGGTGAAGAGGGTGATCTCGTGGTCGTTGATCACGGCGTTTGAAAGCCACTCTTCTCTGTCGGGGAAAAGGATAGGTATACTGAGAGAGAAGTCATTTTGGGGGAAAATATAGTCGGTCGTAGCTGAGAGGCTACTAAAACTATGTTTCCTTCCCAGGTCGTCTATTATTCTGAGTATGGCCACATGTCCATAGTTGGCCTGCTTCCACAGAGAGGACTCCCTTAGTCTGAGAGCGCTCTTTGCAGCGCAGCCTTTTATGAATCCAGGGGGAGAAGATGAAGAACCATGTCCAACCCTGTTTGCGGCGTGCTTCTCATGGCTCCCGTTGTACAAACAGCGGCTGACCTTTGCACTTTGTTGAGCATGTTCATATAGCTTTTCGCGCTGCTAGCAGTCCACCAGTCTAGGGCCCCATAAGTTAAAATGGGTCTGATGATTGCTGTGTACATCCAATGAATGATGTACGGTTGCAAGCCCCATCTTTTTCCGAAGGTCTTTTTGCATGCATAAAAAGCGTTCAATCCTTTTTTCATCCTTTCCTCCAGGTTCCTTTTCCAGGAGAGTTTAGAGTCAAGAATGATGCCTAGATATTTTGCTTCCGCTTTGAGTTTGAGTGGAGTACCCTCTAACTTTGGGGGAGCAAATATCGGAATTTTCCTTTTCCTGGTGAACAAAACCAGCTCGGTGTTCTGGGGGTTTATTCTCAGACCGTTCTGTCTTGCCCACGAGGAGAGTTCCCTCAACGCAGATTCCATTAGTTCACCGATAGTTTTATCAAGATAACTAGGTCATCCGCGTACGCTATGAGCTTTGTGTCTTTCTCCATAAAGAATTTGAGGATTTTGTTGACTGTAAGAAGCCACAGTAGGGGGGAGAGAACTCCCCCCTGTGGTGTGCCTCTAGTTGCCACTTTCCTTCCATCCCTCCTGGATGGACACATCCAATGTCTGCATTGATAATTCTGTTCTTCAACATATTTTCAATCCAGATTACAATGGATTTGTCTACTTTTATGTCCTCTAGAGCTGTTATTATGGCCTCTGTGCTTACATTGTTGAAGGCCCCCTCTATTTCGAGGAAGGCTGCCATTGTCAGCGAGCCCTCAATTTCACGGACAACACTATGCAGAGCACTTTCCACTGATCTGCCTTTAAGGTAGGCGTGTTGAGTGTTGCATAAGTTGCGTGAGTTGATGAGTCCTCTGATGTATAGGTCAAGGAGTCTTTCCAAGGTTTTTAATAGAAACGACGAGAGACTAATTGGCCTATAGTCCTTTGCGGCAGTATGGGATGGTTTACCTGCTTAGGTATGAAAATTACCTTTGTTTCTTTCCCCTGTGTTGGAATGTACCCCGCGCGCAGACAATTGGAAAAAATGCTTACGAGATGGGGTACAGTGTGGATCTGTGTCGTCCGGGCCCGGAGGGTTTAAACGAATTTGTTGCCCATGATACTTTATCCGTTGCGATAATCTTGTTTATTACTTCTTCGGTTGTGTGAACCGTAGGAACCGTCGTGTCGAGGGAGACTATGGTTTCAGGGGTTTTACAGCCTGGGAAGTGGGTTTCAGTCAGCAGTTCTAGGGATTCCTGACTGGATTCTGTCCAAGAACCATCTGGTTTAAGGATGAATCCCAGGACGCAGGGGTCCTTGGATAGGATCTTCCTGAGCCTTACGGCTTCGTTGAGATCCTCTATTGATTCGCAGAACTCCCGCCAGGATTTAGATTTTGCTGCTCTTGTATTCTTGAAGCTGGAATTGTAATTATCCCAGTCTTCGGTTCTGTTTGAGATCTTTGCTCTATTGAATAGAGTTCGGGTCCTGGTCCTGAGTTGCTTTAGCTCTGTGGTCCACTAGACTGCGCTGGTCTTCCTGCGAGCACGCTGCAAAGGACAGGATTTGTTGAAAGCCGCTTTCAGAATTCTCACAAGATTTTCGACTGAATTCTCAATGTAAGTTGGATCAGGATTAGTGGTGTCTTGTGGCGGTTCTAACCTGTTGGCAACTAGGTTTGAGAAAAGATTCCAGTCTGTCTTCTGAGGGTTTCTGAAAGGTTTCGGTTTTTCTTTATTAACGTTAAGGTTGAAGGTTCGGCTGTGGTCCGAAAAGGAACAGTTAGTGGACACTCTCCAATTCTCTACTCGGATGGAGTCGGACTCACTTAGTAAAGTGAGGTCAATTACCTCTTCCCTTACCCGGTTGCAAAACGTTGGTGTATTACCTTTGTTGCAAATGTTGAGGTTGGTGGAGATAATGAAATCGAAAATGGACTCACCCCTTTTATTAATGTCGCTGCTTCCCCATTGAATGTGGTGTCCTTTGGCGTCGCAGCCTATCAATAGGCACAGTCCGCGTGACTTGGCGTGTCGCACAAGTGCCCGGACTGCGTCTGGAGGTGGATCCTCCTCATCGTATGGCAAGTATGCGGACGATAGGAGCAAAATTGATTTGTCCTGTTGTTCGTACGTTACCACCGTGAGGTCTTCATTGCTGTATGTACCTAGGAGAAAAATGTTTAAGTATTTACAGGTTCGTAGCTTACCTTCAGTATGTGAATAGTATAGATTATATACCTTAGACCTTAATCCCTGAATTTTGTTCCTAAGGAGCCAAGGTTCTTGGATTAAGGCTATATCCACATCTTCCTGCAGCATGTACATCATCAAGTCGTCGGTGGCTGCTTTGCAGTGGTGTAAACTAATTTGCACCACTAGCACCCTCCTTTGACTTGTCGCGTTCATTGGGGAGCCTTACCGCCAGGGTTCCCAGCCCGAACTTGATGCTGCCAGATCTGTTGCGGATGTGGTCGAGTGACTTTTGGCAAATGGTAACCATGAGGTTTACGTTCTTACTCTTGGCTGAAGAAATTATTCTCCAGCTGTGAGTGTCAAGCTCTTTATTCTGCTTGTCAAGCTTAGCTTCAATATGGATTTGTCCTTTTCGGGAACCGGTGGAGGGATACATATTGAAGCCAACGTGCGAAGCGGAAGCATCGAGCGAGGGATAATCTCGAGTTTAGCGTTCTGCCAGATTTCGCCGCAATTGTCGATTGTGCGCTTTGAGAAGTCTAGGGACCTCACATCCGACGACTTTGACTCCTTTCTGCCAGCCTGCTCCGTCGAAGTTGATCTCATCGCTGCTATCTGCGATAAGCATCGCTTCTAGTATTTTGGCTTCAACCGTGAGCCAATTGTCGGATGTAATCTTCCCATCCGGGTTGGAACGGTCGACAATAGCCACCTGTAGACTCATGGGAAGATTGAAGCTGGCTGATGTTTTCGCCTTTTTCGCTTCCCTTAGAGTTTCTTCCCCGGAGCGCCCCCCCCCCCCCCCCCCCTTGACGTTCTGCTTCGATCTTGAGGCAGTGTGTCCTTTGGAGGTGCTCGGTTGTTGTGCGCCCTTTTCGACAGTGGCCGGTTGTGTTGGCTGTTGTCGAGTCAATTTTGGGACGTTGGGTTTGATAAGGGCCGTGTTCGATGGCTTCTTCTCTCGCCCTGTGTCCTTTTTAGAAGCTTGAGTGGAGGTGGGAGCCGATTTCTTCTTGAATTTGGCTACCTCTTTCTTGTGCTTCTTGATAAGGATTTTTCGCGCTCGGAGAGCGTTGAAGGGTCTCTCGCGCTCATCTTCCTGATGTACTGCACCGACCTCTTATAGGTACCCTTTGCTTTTTGGGCCGGTGTTTTTACCTTGCTCGTTTCTACAGGTTTGCCTGTGGCCTTAGGGGCGATATTTTCTTCAAGCAGCTGAGCCTCAGTTTCAGAGTCCACTTGCATGGTGTTGCTTACCTGTGATGAAGCCAAGGATTCATCGTCGGTAGCGGTACCAATTTGTAGTCCCTGAAGGAGAGCCTTGATTACGCTGTCTGTATCAATCGCGCCTTGTGCTGTTTGCCTCTTCAGAGGATGCATTTTTTTATTTTTGTCCGAGTTTCCTTTTTCCATGTGTGATCCCACGAGTCGCGCAGGAATGGGTGGTCGACCTGTACAGAGCCCCGCAGTATACAGGCAAGGAGTGTGCCAGGTATCCTGGATACACCGCTAGCGACTGGGCTATTATTTAAACTGGACCCCCAGCCTGGCTGACTCTCGGCACGGTACGGTTTACACCTTAGTCCAGCCCAGAGGAAGGCAGGGAAATGGAGGGGATACCCGAGGTAGGGAGGAGGAGGTGATGGCTGCAGCTTCGTCATGGAGTATTCATGTCCCATCATGGAGAGTGAATTCTCAAGAGTCATTGACAATTACTGAGCTTTCGCACCGCGACAAGGTGTGCAGCCACGCGAATGTTGGAGGCATTCAGTTCTACTCTATTCTTTTGACCCCACGCAATGATGCTGTCCATATCGGAATTTAATGAGCTTAACATACGTTACCGCTCACTGTTTACAGCATAAAAGCAGGGACGTAAAGTAGTGAACTAAGGAGTGGATTGGTTTACAAGTGATAGATAAGAGATCATTTATAAAAATGAGTAGGAGTGTCGGAGACAACACGGAGCCCTGAGGAACACCAGAATTTAAGAAATGGATGTCAGACTTGAATCGGTCCAAAACAACTTGAATTGAACCATTCGAAAGGTAGTTTCTAATCCACTGAAGAAGAGAGTCGTCGATTCCGAAAGCACGCATTTTCGATAAAAGGGCTTCATGCCCAACCCACTCAAATACCTTCGAAATATCCAGTGCAACTATTTTGCTTTCACCTACTTGGTGTAGCGAGGGACTCTACATTTCGGTGAGATATGCCATCAAATCACCAGTGGATCTGTTGCTGCGGAAACCATACAGTCGGTCATTGAGGAGTTTCCGTGATTCAAGATATTTCATAAGTTGACGGTTAATCAGCGTTTCCATGACCTTGGAAAAAAAGGGATCTTAGTGCGATGGGTTGGTAGTTGGAGGGATAAATGCTATTTTCCACCTACTCGGAAAGAGCCCAAAAGAGTAAGAAAGGTGAAAAAGCTTAGGCAATGGTTTTGCCAGTGTAGAAGGACTATAACATGTCTTCAGAACTATAACGTCTGGACCAGCGGATTTGTGTATGTTGAGGTCTTTGAGAACCCTTGCGACTGTACGAATGCGGAAGTGGATTTGTCCCATGTTGGAATGGACCACTGGGAAACAAAGACCAAGCTGGGAGCTGTGAACTGGCTGCGAAGTGGACAGCAAGTACATAGGTTAGCTTTCTCTAAGGGAGTGACAGCTGGAAATCATTGTGAATGAGCGTTGGTATACACGACGTAGTTGGGTTTCTTTGTTTCTTACAAACGACCAAAAACTTTTGCTACCTTTGGGACATTGAAGGATTTTTGGCTGGTTGGATTAACCCCTCAAATGTGGGTGTTGCTGTCATTTCTGGCTCGTATATACTGTTTTCGGTTTTCCTCCGAACTGTTTGCCTTATAGACCCGAAAGCTTAACTCCCTTAGCCTAATAGCCTCTTTGCAGCTCAAGTCAAACCATGTTTTATCCTTTGACCAGGTGTTTTTAATCCTACTAGAAATAAAATTTTCCATGCCAATTCAGATAATATTTGCGATAATAATAGCTGCGGCGTTCCCGTCGTTGCCGAGGAAGCACAACGACCAGTAAAAGACTCCAAAGACGTTGTTAAGGCCGCACCTCTCGTAAAGACATACTGTTCTTGTAGGAGTTTTTTTCTTCAACTGGGTGGTGGAAGTGTGAGAATTTAGCTGATATCACGCAGTGTTCGGACGAGCCTAGAGGCGACAATACATCAATCGCGTATTTGTTAGGCTGAGAGATAAGACACAAGTCCAGCGTGTTGGCGGTATGACCAAAAACATCGGGGATATACGACGGCTCATTCACAAGTCGAGTTAATTGGTTTAACTCGGCACTCCTTCGGGCATTGTCTGTCCAGAATGTCGAAGCCACTGAGAATTATGTACATTGAAATCGCCATCTTTTGTATAGCAACTTGGCACTGCACATGGCAAGGTCCATGAAATGGTAAAACAATTGAAATTGCCATTTCTTGCATTGAAATTTTATTTTCTACCTACACCGCCCATTCAGCGGCTGTATTCTCCAACCACGTTCGGTTTATCAATCGTTACATACCTTTTGTTGTGCTTGTCGGATACTTGTGTTTTGGGTAGTTATACACAAAATTGGAGAATAGTGTGACTATTTTGTTGCCTTTCCAAGCCTTTAACTCAGGCAACATATTCGACTGAATAGCTATGGTTTGTTAGAGATTTCTCTTGCGTGAGCAGTTTAGAATCAGCTATTCAGTTCTGGAGGGATGGTCGTGGTGCAATATTAATCTCCAATGACATGGAGACAAAAAGAGTTACTGTGAACTACAACCAAACGCAAATTCAGTCGGATCTCTCTAATCCTATCTAGGACAACCACCCCCGGAGAGTAGTGAACGAACATCTTCGACATAAACCATCTGCACCCCGTCCAGGTTGTGTGACAAACACCATAAGAGCGTACACTCTTGAACCTGCACGAATTATAAAAAAAAATCGAACGGTTCCCAAGTACAATGTTCCGTGTTTAGCGAAATACTCAAGTAATAGAAGGGACATGAGAACTAATTGTAATTTTTGTTATATTTCACGAGCTAGCCCGACAACGACATCTAATACAGTACCCAGGTACGACTCAGTAGGCACAATTATGTATTTTGTATGTAAATTTTGTACCCCATCTATAAGGCTTTTTAGAATTGTATTTCTTTAGGTTGTTTCGAGCTTTCGTGGAACAAATTTGTTCCATCAGAGCTACTTCTCGAATGGGACATCGAGGTAAGTTTCATTTAATTTTTCTATGATTGGCCTGATTTCTTGGAGGCGGCCATGATCTGCGTGAACTACAAGAGCCAGCAAGCAAGTCGTTGCAGTGAATAAATCGATTTTTTGGCCTTTTACCAATAAATTGCTGGATATCAGTCTCAGTGTACCGATATGATATGTTAGAAGCTTTCTAAACGATGCAAAGATTAGTTGGAGTAGCAAACTTCTTGTGAAATATTTTGAAGAAGACCTATACCGGACTACCAAACTCTACTGGCGAATTTTGGTCACCGGTAAAGTTGCTGCTGAGCTGAGATTCTTTTTACAACGGTTAGTATAAATTGGACATTGCAGCGGTACAAGAAATTCGTCTTTCAAATGGAACAGCCGTTCCGTTTTGTCCCTGATCTTGGAACAGGGTTCTTCATTAGCGACAAAATTGTGCAGAACGTAATGGACGTAGTATTTTACAACTACCGAATGTCGATGGTCAAACTCCGGGGTTCCTGCTATAACTATGTACTTCTGAACATACACCTGCCTATGGAAGATAAGGATGAAGAGGTAAAGGACGTGTTTTATGAGACAGTGGATAAATTATTTGACAATTTCTCACCCATCGACTTGAAAATGGTATTTGGGGACTTCAATGTGAAAATAGGAAAAGGACGGATATATAGGCCAACAATAGGGGAAAAAAGCATGTCGCATCAAACGATAGTGGCCTTGGACAATAACTTTGGCCAGTTCAACAAATACAGCCAGCTACAGGACACGCAACTAAACTGATCGTTTTCTGGTACAGAGAGGACACCATACCAACGCACTTGACGTTAAAGCATACAGAGGAGCGGATTGCGATTCAGACCACATTCTCATCATCGCCGAAATCAATAGCCAAATCCAAATTCAGAGAAGCGGAACATAGTAGTGTTGAAGAAAGTTAAACGTTGAAAAGTTTTTTTTTTTTTTTTTTTATAGGGTTCGTGCAGGTTCAAGCTTTACGGTGTTTGTCACACAACATGGACGGTTCGTGTCGAAGTTGTTCGTTCACTACTCTCCGGGGGTGGTTGTCCTAGATAGGATTCGAGAGATTCGACTGAATTTTTCGCGTTGGTTGTAGTTCACAGTTTCCATGTCATTAAGGTGGTATATTGGTAATGCAGAATATGAATTTCGAAGTGATCTTATACTGCAAGTGTTATGCCTTTGTCAGCATTTTTTTATCATTCCTCATTCACAACTGACGTTGTTGCACAGTTTTTCCGTATAGGAATTGTTCTTGGCTATGGACAGACTTCAATTATAGGCCTTCCGCTCAACAGTCGGCGATGATTACCATTGCTCTACGATGTGTCTACTAGATAGCATAGAAGCTAACGAAGAAAGAGGACAAGTAGAAGCCGTATGGTCAACAATAAAAAATGTTGTAAAAGAGGCGGCGGAAAAGAAACTAGGCTATTGCAAGGCCCACGAAGGAAAGTCATGGTTCTTTAATGATCTAACATCTCAAGCCCTGGAAAATATAGAAAAGAGTACGCATACAGGATATCAGAAGAGAAGTCACATTTCGGAAAAAGTTTACTAAAATTCAGGAAGAATGTGCGGCTAAAAATACGAGAGAAATGTATGCTAAGCGTTGTACGAATAAAACGGCCAGATCAGGTTTTATTCGCAATGATAATGGGGAGCTCGGTTCGGCCACCGAAAAAGTTGTAGCCCAATGGAGATGGTATTTCGATAAATTGAGAGCCAGCAGCAATGCAACAGTGTTATCCACACAGCAGAGGTTCAGTAGAGCTGAGAACCATTGGAAAATCTATCGTCTTAAAAATAACTAGGCCACCTAATACCATCAAAATTAATAAAATATGCAAAAGGACTCAACAGAGAAGTAACATGGGCTCATCAGGGTTATATGAAACAAAAATTGACCCAACACAGTGCAACGATTACCGAGGAATATCGCTTCTTTCAATTTATTACAAGGTGCTGTTAAATGTTCTCTTAAAGGGACTGACATCATACAATATGGAGATTACCAGTGTGGCTTCAGAAGAAACCACTCGTCGCGTGATTCAATTTTCCCTATACGCCAGCTTTTAGGAAAAAAAATTAAATTTCCACTAAATGGGGCACAAACTATTCGTAGATTTTAAAGTCGTATGACTCTGTAAGCCGATCGAAAATGTAGCATGTTCTTGTAAGGCTGTGAATCCCGAAAAACTTGGTGAAACTGATAGTAGTTTGCTGAAAGGGAAATAAAAGAAAAGTAAAAATAGAAAACGTCTTATTTCAAACATTCGAGGCCGGTGAGGGATCAAAACAAGATGACGCCTTGTCACCACTTCTTTTTAATTTGGTGCTGGAATTCGTAATGAGATCCCTTCGAGAAAATTATTACTATTCTATAATAGATGGCGTTCAGCCTCATGAAGGGCCAGAGCCAAGCTCTTCGCATACACTTATGTTGTGTGCGATTTGTTTTTCATACACGGGAAAGGGACCTTCAAGTTTGTTGCCAATTCCGAATGGCCAGAGCCGAGAAGCTTTTTCAAGGCAAGTATTCTACGGGGGGCTTAGTTAGTACTCCGTCGAGGTGAGAAGCCGCAAATAAACATTCGATGGCGTTGATGTTATGGGAATCCCAACTCGCTCATCGCGCCTCAGCGGCCTGGACTTTCTGGGAGATAGTGAGGAAACACTTAAGAGACACGCAGAAAGTCTAATAAAGAAAGTAGGCTCAAAGGCAAATAAACAGAAAACCAAATATATGGTCATTGAGAGACTTAATTCGATCCAATCCTTGCACCTGACTGTCCTCTTTAAGAAACGTTATAAAAAAGTTCATTTTATTTGGACGAGTTCAAATATTTGTGAACCATATTGTAGTATAGAAAAATAATTTGTAGCAAGCGTGAACACACCCAATTTCAGCGAGCATTATTATCACTTTTGAACAGAGCTACGAGTCTCGAAAGGAGCCTGCAGATGACATACCACACCGAGGTCGGACATTTTGTTTTGTGGACACCGACGAGTGAACATCATTCAGTGAAGCATTGTATTTTTGAAAAACGAATTGACAATAATATTGGCTGCCAAAAATGACATAAATAAAAGGCTGCATATAAGCAACGCGTGTTTCTCCGCGATGAAGGGATTATTCAAAACAACTCTTCTGTCTCGCAATTTTAAAATACGCATTTATAAAATCATTATGATGCCAGACATTTTGCGGATGTGAAACCTGGTCCCTGACTAAGAAGGAAGAAAATAGACTCCGGGCCTTAAAGAACAAGTTCTTAAAGAGAATCTAGTGGGAACCAGGACGAAGAAAAAGGCGAATGGAGAGAGCTACAAAATCAAGAACGCGGGGAACTCTATTCAGCATTGTCCGAGTAATTTTCCTCCTTAATTAAATGGCGAAAAGTAAGATGGACAGGACACGTAAAACGAATGGACAGTGGAAGGACAGTCAAACGAATGAGTGGAAAACTCGTAGGAAGGCCGCGCCGTAGATGGGAGGACAATATAAGGACGGACCTAGAATAGTTGGGATAAAACAGCGCAAGGGTGGTCAGTGAGACTCTGAACTTCCGAGTTTCAAATGGCCAGTAATAATATTAATAAAGGTCGAGATTTCTACTTGGCTAAAAAACCCTGCATTCCAATGCATTCTCTCACAACTACTTTAGAGAAAATTCCACCTCTCCCCTCCGAAAGCCTTCTGCTTTCTGATGGCAGTTTCATACAACTCTGTGATGATCGTTTTCTGTATCTCTCTGATGGACTTATACTTTTTGTTACCATTTTCCTTATCCTCTCTGATGACCTATATTCGAGTCATTTTTCTTCTCTGATGCGTTTGCTTCCCTTTCTCTTTGATAGTCTTTAACAGAAGTTCAATATCCTTTCGCCCCTGTTTACCCTTTGACCATCTTCAGTCACTCATAACGACATAAGAATCATCTGGCCAGATTGTGCTTATGGACCAATAACCGCTGTCTTTTATAACAAAACCATAAACAACAAACACACCATTTACGGTAAGTACCCTTGCTCCATATGCAATGTTAAAGAGTTTGACATAATTTTTTTTTATTTTATTTAGTTCATTTCTCGACTAAACTATGAACTCTAATATTTTACAGTTAATGTGTAGCTCTGGACTTCTGGGATTGCTTACAATCTACAATTAAAAAAAAATAATAAGAAACACAAACAAAAACTCATTTGTCCGCCCGGCACCACCAAGTTCAGTGGACGGGCTATCACTTCGAAACAAGAAAATAATTGTTCAATCAATTAAAATCTACAAAAATATTCGTTTGCATCACTTTTTTCATTTCATTTTCATTACGTTTTATGCTGTGATGGGAACAAATCTACCCAGAGGCTCTGATCGACCCACGCCCAGAGTAGTGGAGTAAATACAATTAGCAAATTACATCTTAAGTTGTGTTGTATTTTACACAGAAAGATGACACTGTTCACTTAGATATATATCGATATTACATATATATATTAGCCTAAAAAAATATATTCACGAGGGAGCCGACCGTACTTTGTCGATGAAGTATGGTTGCGCTTTGCAGTTAGTGTCATATGTTGGAATATTAGTTGTGGGATGAGAGAAAAACAAAAAACTGATGTTAGGCTTATGTCTATCAGGTTAGTTTCGATCGTTTCTTGGCAATGGCATCTTCGACCGCCCGTAGTTGTTTGAGCAATTCTTCGCGTCTGCTCTTTTTGACGTCTTTCACTTCGGGCCTCTCGGATGAGTTCGAATTGCTGGGCGATGTTAGAGCTGATGCACCGACAGTCGCTTGTTTCTTGATCTCAATCGATATGGGCGAACGTTTCTTTACCAATTCAACTGCAACAAGCACAATATGTTGGATTATGGGAATGTGCATTTAACATAGGTCACTTACCCTTCTTTATTGCTTTGCGTTCGTTCGCTATTTTGTCTGTTGTGCGAATACGTTTTACCGGCGTCTTGCCGCGGGACTGTGACGAACTTTCGGATGATGATGATGATGAATCTGAACCTGAACCGCTAGAATCTGAAGATCCTATTTATAGTCATGGATCAAATTACTAGAAAAGTCGACAATTGCCGTTTGTTTTTATTACCTGAGCCGGAACTGCTTGATCCGCGACGTTTCTTTTTGCCCTTATCGATGGTTGATTTCTTAAGTGATGGCGAAGCTCGTCTCTTGCGGCCGCTTGGACTGTAAGTTGCTCTTTTCTCTGGAAATGGTGATGGAGATGAGTGTCCGCGACGTTTTGTAACTGGAGAACGATGAATGCCTTTAATTCAAACAAAGATAGGCGAAATCGTTAGAGTTGGAATTTGTCAGTTCTAAAATTACGTTCAAATTAAAATGTAAAGCTAACGTTGAATTTCACTGTTCTCGACAGGAGAGACGCCTTTGTCGGGGTTTACGAGCACCGAATGACGGAAAGAAAAATCGATTGAGTCAAATTCCTCTGATCTTCCGACCGCGTGTTCTTCGTATAAGAATTAATCCAAGGAATTCAAGGAGAGGGGTTGATGTTAATAAGCCAAATAGTTGTTTTCCTACATTGTTGAGACAGCCCTTATGAATCAACGAAGGCATTACACGATGAATAACCCTTGTCAATAGATGTTTTTTATGCTTACAGGCCACTAAGAAATACAGTCGATTCCTGAATAATAACCCAATTGCCCTTCATTAGAGATAAATAACATGGATGAAGTAACCTACGTTAATTCCATATTGTCCTGAAGATTTTCCACGATAAACTACGGGGTGGATTCAAAAAGTAAATGGAATATTGTGATATCGCGGACTGTATTAGTTCGATCCGGGACTAGACATTTTCCTTGCTTGTTGATGAGCATGTCTCGGTATTACTAGACAAACCGATTGTTTAATCAGTTGATGACGTGCGCCCCGAACTCGCATTAACAATCGATAAAAACGTGTCAGAATCGCTGAATAAGAATGGAACTTTCTCAAAATTGTTTGGGTATGAAACGTGTGGAAACGTTCCGGCGAATGGAAATTTAACGCGAGTCGTACAAATGTGGCGTGCTAAGTGATGAAACAGGGCTTATTGATATGACGTTAAAATTAGGGTTGAATCATCGCAGTTTAGACATTTTGAGCCGCCCAGACCGAAATATGTATATGCTCGAAGGTAAAAAACAATTACGAGTAGAACGTGATATACCTACGAGGGTGGTCCGATAAATACTTAGCCTCACCGCCAGATGGCGCCAGTATCGCAAGAGCAACTTACTGTCGTGTAGTACATTCCAGTAGACGGCTACTGTCGAAAAAAACTACAGCCGGATCGGACTCGTAGTTTTGTTTTGACCGCGTGTGGAAGCGGGAGTGTCCGCGGATTTTAGAAAAATGGAAAAAGAACAATATCGGTCGGTGATTCGATTCTTATTTTTGGAAAGGAAATCGGGCAGCGAAATCAAAGAGCGTTTGGATGCTGTGTACGGTGTCTCTTCTCCTTCAATGGCGATCATCAAAAATTGGTTTAACGAGTTTCAACGTGGTCGCACGGGGGTTTTTAATGAGCCATGCGAAAGCTGTCGCCGCGATGGATGCCACGGTTGCTCACTCCGGGCAACAAACGCAACCGTGAGACCACTTCAGAACAATGTTTGATGCTGTTTAAGCGCAATCCGAAGGAGTTTCTGCGTCGTTTCGTGACAGTCGACGAAACATGGATCCACTGGTACACCCCAGAGACCAAGGAACAGTCGAAACAGTGGACTTCACCCGGCGAACGTGCTCCGAAGAAGGCGAAGACTGTTCCATCGGCAGGAAAGGTGATGGTCACCGTTTTCTGGGATTCACAAGGTGTGATCCACATCGACTACCTGGAGAAGGGCAAAACGGTCACAGGGCTGTACTATGCCAAATTATTGGGCCGATTCGACGCCGAATTGAAGAAACCCACTTGGCGAAGAAAAAGTGCTCTTCCACCATGATAACGCACCGGCTCACACCTCCGCCATCGCCACGGTCAAATTGCTCGAATTGGGCTACGAACTGCTGCCCCATCCACCGTATTCTCCAGATTTGGCCCCGTGCGACTTATTTTTGTTACTAAACTTGAAAAAGTCACTCGCCGGGCAGAAATTTCAAGGTCAGAGGAGGTCATCGCCACCACGGAGGCCTACTTTGCAGACCTCGAGAAAACGTATTTTTTCAGACGGGTTAAAAAAGTTGGAGCATCGCTGGGTCAAGTAAAGGGTCCGCCATCTAACTTTTTTTTTTCAATTAGTGCTTATTTCGTGAATGGTAACACTTAGCTCATGTCTGATTTGACAGATAATTAGTTTAATCTTTCCGCTGAACGAATATGGTTGTGTATACGCTTGAACAACGCTTCGCTAAGTGGGCCTGCGATCGACTTACAGAAGATGCCGATTTTGCCAAAAATCTTTTCAGATGAAGCTCATTTTGATCTTGGCGGGTATGTAAACAAGCAAAATTGTCGCATTTGGGGCACAGAAAACCCGCACGCATACATTGAAAAGCCGGTGCACCCAAAACGAGCCACTGTTTGGTGCGGATTTTGGTCCAGAGGCATAATTGGGCCATTTTTCTTCGAAAATGAGCAAGGAGTGGCCGTTACAATCAATGGCGATCGTTATCGGGCCATGTTGAACGAATTTTTGTTCACAAAAATTGAAGAGGAGGATATTGGCAACATTTGGTTTTAACAGGACGACGCTACGTGCCACACAGCCGAAGCTACACTCGATGTTTTGCGCCCTGTTTTTGAAGATCGCATTATCAGCCGCAGAGCTGATGTCGTTTGGCCACCTCGGAGCTGCGATTTGACACCGTTGGACTATTATTTGTGGGGTGCCGTCAAAGATAAGTGTTACGCCGACAAGCCAGAGACAATTGACGCTTTAAAGTACAATATTCGTGAAGCCATTGGTGAAATACAGCTGCACACAATCGATAATGTGCTTAAAAATTGGACCGATCGTGTAGGCTACTGCATGGCCAGCCGAGGCAGCCATTTGAATGAAATTATTTTCCATTATTAACCGGAAGGATTGTACTTTCAAATAAAAAAAGAAATTTGAGAAAATATTCAGTAGTTTTTTTTTATAGCATTTTCAAAAAAAAAAAAGTTATTTGGCGGACCCTATATATCGACCTAAAAAGAGACCATATTGAAAAATAAATCGCCATTTCTCCAAAATTTTTGTTATTCTTTTGTAGGCTAAGTACTTATCGGACCACCCTCGTATTTGCATGATACAATCCGAAAAAAATTCCAAATTTGTGGCTAAGCAATTTATGAATTATTTTAAATCGTAACACTATCAAAATCAGTAGATTCTCTGGCGTTCAGGAAATATAGTACGAGTTCTCTACATCAGAGAGCATGAGCGGAATTTGTCGGCAGGCCTACAGGCAGACAAGGGAACATGCGTTCCATGCGAGGCGATTGTTTTCAAGAGAAGGAAAGCAGCTGGCTGAGTGGTCAGATGATTTCTTTTATTGAAATAACAATAAGACAAGTCGAACCAGAAAATATTTTTGCGTCATCAGCAAGTGCAGCGAGGTACACCGTCCCAGACATGAGCATTAAACTCTAACTAAGAGCGGGTATACCCCTTGTAAATCACAGCCAGATCGGTTGAAGGCAAATATTTATTGCATCTCTATATGAATATTAAGCATTTCATAGCATTCCTGGGAATAGCCGAAACCAGGTACCCAAGATAATAAGCTTAAGGTTTATGACATACAAGTGGCTTTCCTGGATAACGACCGCGGGTCTGGGTTCAGTTGAATGGCATGAGGCAGTCAATTGAATGATGCTTAACAATAGACATCAAGAAGTTTATTGGTTTTGAAATAACCGACAGGAGATCATAAATGTAAAAAAGAATGTTGGAGACAATACGGAGTCTTGAGGAATCCTATCATTGGCATTGCACACAACATGGGAGTGTCCCCCATGACGAATGAATTACGATATTAAGCGAGATTACGATATAATCGCGATTACGAATAAATCAGGGAAAGACTAGTGATCTTGAATATTTTTGCGAATTATGGATATGTGTGGGAGTTAGTCCCCTAAGCATGGCGTCTTGTTTTATGGTAACGACTGAAATCATATGTTCGTGTCTGGAAGACCGTGTGATAAGAGAGTAGTTATAGAGGCGTTAAAGAAACGAGAGGTGGTAGCTTCACAATGGCAATGGTAATTGGGATATTTACACCGTTGAAACTCTGTGTTTTATGACCCAGCTTGGATTTTATGATCATTAGGGGCAAATGCTACCATCAAGAAGTCGACACCTATGTATCTTAAATAGATAAAGTGAAAAAACTCGACAAGTGGGTAACTCATGAAATGAACGAGGCCCAAAAACTACGCCGTTTAGAAACCTGTACATCACTGAGTCTAAGGCACCGAAATGCACCGTTTTTGCACTGTATAATCACATGTGATGAAAAGTGGATTTTGTATGAAAACCGTAAAGTGGCTGGATGCAGACGAAAATCCAAAGCACACCCCAAGCTTGGCCTTCACGCAGAAAAGATTATGGTGACAATCTGGTCACATCGAAAGGACCGTACTCTTCTGATATTTCTCCAACCGATTATCACCGAACTTAACATTTCCAAATGCCATTCAATTACCTTCTCACGTAAACGAATCAAACCTCCCCCTCGTCTCTACTTCCTGAATAATCAGCCCATCTCCACCGTTCAGGTTATCCGCGATCTTGGCATACTATGTGAGCAAGAGCTCAATTTTCGCGCACATATCAATGATATAATTCATAAAGCCAACTCTGCACTCGGTTTTGTGAAACGTTGGTCTAAAGAATTCTCCAATCCCTACTGTTTCCTTTTCCCTTTGTTCGCTCCCTTCTCGAATACGAACGATATGTGGTTTTTGTGGAAAACCCACATATCTAGAATCGAAAGCATCTAACGTCGGTTCCTACGTTTCGCTCTTCGAGGTCTGCCCTGGAACAATCCCTTGTTCTTACCACCCTATCAAGACCGTCTTAACTTATCAACTTGAGAGAAAGAAGAAGAATATCCGATATAATTTTCATTCATAGACTTCTTACAGGTATTATTGACTGCGCCACCCTTTATAACTCCACATCTCTTAACACACACTCCCGTAATATACGCAATCCTCGTCTCTTCTATCTATCCACCCCCCGCACCTCATACGGCTCCAATGAACCCATTTCCCGTATGCTGGCAAGTATTAATTCGAATATTAACTTCGACTTCAACCTCAGCACTCCATGTCTAAAACTCCGTCTTCTCAGTAACCTTCCCTCCTTCCAGTCTTGGTTTCTAAGGTTCGCGCCCCCTCACCCGTTCTCATTAGTTATTAACTTAGAATAAGTTAAGCTTGAATTAAGCTCAATAAATGGGGGTGTTTGCCCCCACGAAATTGTGAGTCTCTTCGAAACTTTGCTTTGAATGTTGGAGACCAAAAAGCTTTACAAATTTCAACCGATCTTCGACCACATTTTGTAAAAGTTCTGTGTTCTGGAGTACATTTACGGCAGAGCCGAATTCAAGACTGTTTTCATTAAATATAAACTTAAAGTTCATATGTACATGCGTATTTTAACTAGGCACAGTATACATGCTCGTACATCAAAGTGTCCAAAAATAAAAGTGGTTGGTTTTAAATAAAAAAAAATATTTAAAACTGATATCTTAACATTTTGTTATTATGAAAACAATGTTCTACATACTTTAATTTAATTATTTCAGCGTAAACATTTTTTGACAATTTCCATAAAGCGAACCCTCTTTTAAGCGGACGAAAAATGTCGGTCCCGCAGGTGTCCGCTTATGAGAAATTTCACTGTAATTATATGTATATCTAGAATTTGGCGGCACACTTTTAGAATTTAGTGACACATTGGCTGAGCACAAGTACACTGAGGAAGAGGAAAGGACTTAGGGAATTCCCAGCGATGAATTAGGTGACTCCTATTAAGGGCTTTTGTTATCACTCGTGATACTCGTGCACTAGGCGTGTAGAATTTTTTTTTTTTAAAGCAGCAACCGTGTAAGACGTTACGTTTATACACCAATATCCACCCGAGTTGGCAAGTTCAATCCTCGCTCATGAACATATAGACTATAAGGGATCCCCTAGCTTCGATATTCATCAGACAAAGATCACAATCGATTCGGCCATAGAGCAGCAATATAGACAAAAACAATTAAACAAAAAACTTGACTTACTTGGCGAGCGTCTTGGACGTCGGGGACTAGGTGAACGAACTCCGGACGTACGAAAATGTCGTCTGGGCGGCGACGTCTTATGCGAACCGCTATTATAACGTCGCCTGTTTTCGGGACTTGGCGTTCGACTTGATTCTGAACTTGAATCCGATTGCGAACTACTCGAACTGGAATATGATGAATTACTGCTATAACTACGACGATCCCTACGACGTTTATCGCTACGTTCACGATCTGATAGCGGTCGACCACCTCCTGGCGACTTTGAACGCATCCACGGATCATTCCATTCATCGCCACGACCAACTGGTTCGACTCGTTGAACAATCACCTCGCGAGCCGGACGTACACGTCTCTCATCCTCGTAATGAGGCATTCTATGCGGTGGGAGTTCCCTGTAACGAGCACTTCGCCCGTATGGGTCAACATCATCGTATATCGGTGGTGGTGCTCGACCAAAACGCTCCGGTGGAGTGTAAATTCCTTGAGGCTCCTGGTAGTTTTGATGTCTAGGATATGGTGGACCGACCTAAAATTCAAAAATTATTTTACACATCACATATAATGACAATGGGTGGATATGTACCTCTGGGGGTGACGCACGATCCTTGATATAGTAGTTGTCCTTCTCCAACTCATCGGGCGACAGTGTCAAGTTCATTTTTTTGTCTTCAAAGTCCATATCCTGCTCTTTACGTTTATTTGCTTTTCGCATCATTTCCTTAGCCGTACGTAAACCACGCTCCCACGCGCTTTCCACAACTACTGGGGTGTCTGGTGCAGCTACCGGTGGAATCGCCCTTGGATCATGATGAGCCGCAAATGGTATTGCCGAATGATGATGCATCGGCGGTGCCCTATGATGCAATGGTGGTCGATCAGTACGAAAATCGTGATAACTATCGTGTCCAAAACCCCCGCCTATTGGTCGTCCCGCAGCCGGAGGTACTGGGACAGGGCGAACCATGTCAAACATCGTGTAATTGCCCTTATCGGTAACACCGGGATGTAGGAAGCGGCAGCTCATGCCCCATGTACATTGGCCGCGCGTATAAAATCGACAAACGGGCTTCGGTTCCGTCTCCTCGGGACGCTTTTCATCCTCGTCAGACACTTCGCCTTCTTCAAGTTCTTCACCTTCTTCGGGTTCAGAATGTCGAGCATTATCCTTTTTCGCCTCGCTATCAAGTTTGTCTTGTTCTTCCTTACTGATATCTGGACACTCTCCCTCCTCGGCCTCGAAATCTAAAGCATCTTCGTCGTGTTTCTTCACAAGTTCATCGATATCTGTTGCAACTGTGCCATTCTTCTTGCCCTGAGAATCAGTTTCGTCTTCAGTCTTTTCTGCTGCTTTCAGTTGTTCAGCTTTTTTCAAGTCCAACTTTTGCCGTAGATCTGTTATGACGGGCTCGTCCTTTCTATCACCGTTCAGTTTACCATCGTCTTTTCTTTGATCGTCATCGTGGTCGTGATGGTTCTGGTCATGTATATTTTCATCTTCATTTTCATGATCGATGTCGTCACCATTCTCTCGTTCGTTGTCCAGATCGTTGGCCATACCTAGGGACCCGTTTGTCGCTTCATCTTCCATTGATAGTTTACTGTTTTCCTTGATCGGCTTGTCCTGACGCTTTTCACTGTCCATCTCACTGATATCACTCAGATCTTCGTGACTCATATTGATAGTGCCATCCTCGCGGTTCTCTTCCAGACTTCCGTCCGCACTCGAGGCGCTCGAGTTTCGGGAACTATGTGATTTTCGTCGTACTGGGGATATGGACTGATTACGAGAGACGGCCCCTTGCATTTGACCTAAGCTCTCTTCACTGCTGGATCGGGATATTGCCTTATTGGGAGATTTATTGTTGTCTTTCGGACTGCCGGCATCTTCTTCATCGCTAGATGACGATGACGAGGATGATGATGAGCTTGAACCCGATTTGGATGAGGCGGAACGTTCGGCACGAGATGATCTCGAGCTCACACGTGATGTTGCACCATCCCTGACAGATTGTGGACTAGCAGAACCGGATTTCGGACGTTTCGACGGCTCTGGACTTGATGGTCGCGAGTTATTATCCGAGTTGTTTCCGTCCGATGAGTCTGATGAATTCGATGCCGACGAACCCGGGCGGGACTCATCTTCTGAATCCATAATTACGCCGCTTCAACGGACAGGTTATTAAACAGAAATCTGCCGACAGATTGTAAATAAATGATTAGAAAGTGGTAAAAGCAGATGGTTGTTTGGGAAATTATTGAAATCATAAATGAAGAGAAGCGTCGTGCGTGGAAAAGTGTATCTTAATCTCCTGAATAATTTGCTGGAATTGCGAGAATACATATGGAAAATAATCAGCGATGCATTGGAGAGGCGGCGACTTTCTGTAAAGCATGCAATCGGAGCTGTCTGTTTCTGCACATCATCGTGAAGACAGTGAGAAACCTTTGAAGACAACCAACTTGTTGCAGAGGAAATATCATTTCAGAGGTTATCGTGATGGCTTAACTGCCACATGCACTGCTTTCGCGCTTATTGACAAAACAAAACAAGTCAATGCGTGTGAATACACTCGCCACCAAGATCTAGTAAAAGCAGGAAACTACCTTGTCGCATCCTTCGAGCTCCCCGAAAGCATATGCTTCAATCCAATGCGCCTCTCCTGGACCTCTGTTATTCATTCACTATATTACCTTTTTCTCTGTAGAACAAAAAAATTTACATCCGTTTTCTTACCTTCAACATTTTGGGTATTTATTTTCATTTTCGAAAATCCCTGGAACACATTCTTGCAAAACTTAGAAACTCTTCTTTACTTTACTTTTTAAACAATTTCAATTAAGCGAAAAAAAACCAACGCAACGTCAATGGGAAACTTTGGACATTAACATAATAGACTTTACAGCAAGATGGATGCGCGGAACTGACGGAGGCGACTGTTTTTACCCATTTGGAGTATTTTTTTATTCATTTTTCATTTTTGTTTTGCGTACGACAGGGTTTTCGTTCCTTCGCACTCATATACTATATACTTGTTAACACATTCAACTGAACAATAAAAAAAAAAAAAAACAATCAAGCAATTTTACTCAACATTTTCACCAAATATATGTACTTTTCTTGCTTTTATCGACTACACTCTGATGATTTGCTTTCAATAAAACTGATTTCGCAGGGCAGAACAGAGTTTGTTGTAAGTAAACATATTAGATAGAACGAGTATTAATGCCCTACATTTTTAGTGTGGGGCTAAACCGTAGAATTTCATTTTACCATCTTACCTGATGCGTACGAGAAAAGCGAAGCGCGTCGTTAACTTGGATATCTTCTGTTAAATGAAATCCACGTATTCCACTTAATCCTTGATTTATGAATGTTTTATGCTTTGATTTGTATTTGTTCGGGAATTAGTAGGTTAGTTGGTGCTGATATAAATGAACCAAAAATCCTTAATGAAATTTCTCCTCGCCTTCCCTGCGAAAATCAAATAAATGCCGCTGGACGTAGCGAGCAAGATGGCGGCTACTTCCAATAAATAATGAACTAAAAGCGAGTGCAGTTGTCAAATGATGTTGGCGCGTTCAGCGCTTTATTGGTGTTTGGTTCATCTTTATCGTTCATCGGTTGTTTGAGAATTTTATAGACTTATTTGAATGAATTATTGTAGATTATGACAAACTAAGGAAGACCTTGTTCAAAAATAGGATAACATAAGTGATTACGTCAATTATATCATCAGACTTACGTAGTTTGTTGTTTTTATTTGTATACGTAAGGTTCACGGGTAGTTCAAGGTGGCTACATGACGGCAGTTTCGTCCAAGTAAAGGGTGTTTTTTATAGAGCTACAGAACTTTGAAATGGAATAAAACAAAGATGATTTTTTTAAATTGACATGAAATTGATTTTATTCGAAAGATAATCTTTTGACAATTTAAATATAATTTCTGGCATATGACCGCCACAGTTTTCTCGGACGTAATCTAATCTGGAGTTCTAATTTTCGATGATTTTTTCCAACATTTGTGACCGTATATCGGCAACAACGCGGCGAATGTTGTCCTCCAAGTGGTCAATCGTTTCGGGTTTATCGGCATAAACTAGCGACTGCACATATCCCCACAGAAAATAGTCAAGCTGCGTTCAATCGCACGATCTTGGAGGCCAATTCACGGGTCCGTAACGTGAAATTATGCGGTTACCAAACGTTTCCTTCAATAAATCAATTGTGGCACGAGCTGTGTGACATGTTGCGCCGTCTTGTTGAAACCACAGCTCCTGCACATCATGGTTGTTCAACTGATGAACGAAAAAGTCAGTAATCATGGCTCTATAGCGGTTACCATTGACTGTACTCCTCTGGCCAGCATCGTTTTTAAAGAAGTACGGACCACCCATAAAGCAAACCAAACAGTCAGTTTTTGTGGATGTAACGGTGCCTCAACATACATTTGAGGATTATCATGACTCCAAATACGGCAGTTTTGTTTATTGACGTATCCATTCTACCAAAAGTGAGCTCCATCGCTAAACAATATTCGCTTATGAAAATTGGGATCAACGGCAATCTTGTTTTGGGCCCATTCACCGAATCTACGCCTTGCTAGGTGATCCTGTGGCTTCAATTCTTGCACGAGTTGGATTTTGTAAGCACGCAAACCAAGATCTTTCCGCAAAATCCAATTCTTGTGCACGATGGCGGATAGACTGACTCAGGTCTTCCCCAGCAGCGATGACTTCTTCTGTGCGCACTGTACGACGTCTCTGTGGATGCATATTATCATTTAGAGTAAACGTGGTGCGAAAACGTTCCATACTTAATCGAATTAACCTTTCAATACAACTCATGGCGAGTTTGGTTGGCTAGCTGAAGTTCTTATTTGAACATACGATCGTTGTACGTCGTGTCTCTGTTCTATACGCTGATCTGGGTATCGCGTCGCTTACAAACGAGTATTGGGGTAATGAAAATAGAAATCACAAGGCATGACTAGTCTTCGCAGCTAGCCTTACACCATTCATACGACGTTGCAGACAGGTGGAGAGGAGTTCGGTAACATACTGCGTCTCGAATACACGATTTTTTTCCGTATAAGATGGCGCTACATTAAAACACACCGGAAAATCTCACGCGATAATGGGCCTTATGAGAGCCACGTAACATTACATTTCTTCCCCGTGGTCAAGTTGATTGCTGTGAAACACATTCCTTGTCACACCGAAGACTTCCTTCGCTCCAGAAAGACAAGCACCTACATATATGTCTATTGGAATATCGATATAGATACTATACAACACGGAGTCCGTTTCCGACTTTTGGAAGTTAGTTTTTAACATCCCTAAATATAATCGAAGTCATACTGCAGCATTGTATCAATTTCGGGACCTGATCTGTACGCTACTAAATCATCTGCATACGCTATTGAGTGGCTGAGAAAACCTATAACATCGTTTGTGTAGATATTAAAGAGTATAGGACCGCTTTCCGTTTTAAACCGTTTTCAATATCAAAGATCCTGCTCGCAGTAACGTCACATTTAACAACAAACTTCTTTCCCATAGTCATTAAGTAAATCATGTATAGAAGATGATTTGGCATGCCTAGCCTGATGAGCTTGTAGAACGGACTTTCTAGCCCAACGGTGTTAAAGGCCCAAAGACGACCAGACAAGCACCCGTACTTTGGTTTTTTTTCTTATTCCACTGAATGTTGTTGACGCAGCGTGAACATGCTTTGCCTGGTAGTCCGATATTACTTTCTTTTCATCAAACCCTCTTGGTTAGATTTGATTTTTATGTGCTTAATTCAAGCTACATACTTAATTTAACTTACAATCTAGGAAACTAAGAAAGAGGGCGATTGAGACGGAGTTTTAGACAAGGAGTGCTGATGTTAAAGTCGAAACAGTTTCGCAGCATACGGGAGATAGGTTCATTAGAGCCATAGGAGGTATGAGAGGTGGATACATAGAAGAGACGTGGATTTCGTGTATTACGAGGGTTAGTGTTAAAAAAGATAGAGTTATAAAGGCACGCGCAGTCGATGGTACCTGTCGATGGATGAAAAGGATGTTGGATATCCTTTTTCGTTCTTCCAGCGAGTTCAAATTAATAAGTTTTAGGCGGTCTTGATAGGGAGGTAGGATCAAAGGATTGTCCCAGGGTAAGCCGCGAATAGCAAAACGGAGAAAACGACGTTGGATACTCTCGATTCTGTAAATGTGTGAATGATAGTAAGGAGACTTGAGAGGCGTATTCGAGAATAGGGCGAACAAAGGTTATGTAGAGAGACCGAGTGACGTTGGGATTGGAAAAATCTTTAGACCATCGTTTCACGAAGCCGAGTGCAGAATTGGCCTTAAGAATTATATCGCTGATATGTGCAAGGAAATTGAGTTCCTGGTCGCATAATAAACCAATATCGCGGATCACCTGAACGGTAGAAAGGGGTTGATTATGGAGAAAGTAGAGGCGGGGAGAAGGTTTGATACGTTTGCGGTAAAAAGTAATAGATTGACACTTTGAAATGTTAAGGTCGAGGCAGTTCTTGGAGTACCAGAAAAGCTGTTGAGGCCCGATTGAATAAGTTTAAAAAATCTATTATCAAATGGAGAAGAATTGAAGAGGGAAAGGTGAAAGAAAAAAAAGGTAAAGCAAATCATATCAACTTGAAAAGTCGGAATAAAAAATATTTTTTTCATGTATTTTCAATTTGTAATTGGTAATTGAGCACTTAGCACGCTGAACGAGATGAAATAACAATAGATTCCTGGTTCTGGGTTTCTGTTTCTGAGTTAAAAGCAAGCAAATAGAAAATTTCGAATTGGATTAGTGTCACGGAACGCAGCGAACGCGTCTCGCAGGTGAGTAGAGTATGGGTTACAAAATCACTTTTCAAATATTTAATAAAGAAAGAAGTTAACTTGGACTAGGTGCAGTGAAAGAGGGGGGAGATGGTGTCTTGATAGATAGAGATAAAGGTAATATAAAAAAAAATGAAGAAAGATTATATGTAATGAGCCCTTAAGGAAGTCTCAGAAGCCATTTAGATGTCATCAATGTCGATCTCTTCACCGTCATCGTCATCCTCGATAATCTTCTTCGGTGCCGGAACCGGTGCCTTCTTCAACGACTCAACAGTAGCACGGTCATTGTATTCAATCTCCAAGTCCGAATCGTCATCGTCTTCTTCGGATGATTCCTCTTCTTCAGCCTCCTGAAGCCATTGAATGAACGGCTTGGTCTTCTCATGTATTTCGGTAGCTACTTCCTTGGAGACGTATTTCTTGCTCACCTTCTGTGACCAGTCGAGGATGGCTTTCTCTTCGAGAATATCGTTGTCGTAGAAGAACTTGAGAATGCCAGCAACCTTGTCCATCAGTTTGGCAGAGTGTAAAGCTACGATCTGCTCGATGCCACCGATCAAGTAGCGTTGTGCCTTCGTATTGTTATGGGTGAAGCGCAACAGAAGATTGCGATGCTTGCGCACCTCGTTTATGATGTTTGCAGAGAAAAGCAATTCGGCCAACACTAACGGAGCCTTGTGAGCAATATCCAAACGTTCGGCCTCGATGGCTAACTCTTTGTGTACGGCTACAGCGTCTAGATCGAGCGAATCGATCTTAGACTTGACCAACTCGTAGAATATATCAACGCGCTCTTTCTCGGTCTTGTCGAAATCATCGGAGATGGTCATGGTCTTTGCGCCATCTGTGAGATCCTGCAAACGGGCACGAATCGCCTCGGCCGAGGTGTCGGTTGTCCAGTTGCTATCATCATCATCATCATCGACCTGCTTGATAGCTGCACTAATTTCGGCCTCAGTCTGACTGGCATGATTGGTGCCACCATCCGAATCGCCCGAGTTATTGGCTACCGAATTGTTGGCCGATTCGGAAACAGTGCCATTTTCACCGTTCTTCTTTGAACGTTTACCGCGTTTGCCTTCGGTTAATGAAGAACCCTGCGTGGCCGGATTAATGGTTGGCGGATTCTTCAGAATGAAAGTGTTCACTTTGTGATTGACCTTTAGTGGGCCGTGAAAGCCACAAGCTTTGCACGATTGCGAGATGGTTCCGCTTTTAGCCGAGACTAGTAGATCAGTTTCGGGATTATCACATTCGGGACAAAGGACATATTTACGAATGAAGCCGTCGAGTAGATCTTGAAGTTTAGTTGCATCATGCGACCCATTAACAATGAAACGCTCATTCTTATAGTCGAACTGGGTCTGGGCGCCTAATTCACAACCAAAGTACTTTGTCGGGTATGTAGCCGGACGTCCGAGAGCTTTAGCGACTTCAGCCATGTTCACGATGACCGTTTTGATGCCGTTTCCTTTACCCTCGACTTTGGCGTTGATACGAGGCATTAGGGAAGAGTCATGTTCTAAGGAAATGATATTAAAGAATTTAGCATCGTCGGCATATAGAGAGATGTGGGAATGTTTGATAACCATTTCAATATCGTTAATGGTAAGGTTAAAAAGAAGCGGGCATGACTGCCTTGGGGTACACCGGAGGAAGCAAGGAAGGGGTTAGAGAGGGCAGATCTAAAGCGAACGCTGTAGTGGCGATTTTCCAGGTAAGAGGAAATCCACTTTAATAAGATGGGTTCAAAGCCAAGAGAAGACAGTTTGAAGAGTATTAATCTATGTGAAATTTTATCGAAGACTTTACTGAAGTCAATTGAGATAACATCGACTTCCTTGCCATTTTCTAAGGCTGAAAAGGTGAATGTTTAGCAATACGATCGAAAACTAAACGAACGACGACGAAAGAATAAACAACAACGACTTCGATTTAAATTCTTTAAATTTTAATATTCGTCTTAACATCAACACCGTCTGCTTCGAACTGACTCTGTTACCACTCAACAGCAACCATCGAACCAACGACTTAACATCGGATGTTGGTAACAGACATCAGACACATTACATACTGTAAGATGTACATATTTCTATTTTACCACAGAGCGAGCATACATTAATATTAGTGGGTTTGCGTGATGGATGTACAGTTGGTCACATCAATTATGGTACAAATTATTAATTCCAATATTTTTAATACAAATATTATATATTTATATAAAAAACACAACTCATTCTTAAACATCCTGGCCCCCCTGAAGGAGTTCAGGAAACCGGTAACAATGCCAATTTTGTGATGGAACGGGTAAATGTGCCACAGGCTGTCTTCATAGTAGCTACTCTGGCCAGGTTATCACGACCGTAGTTTACATCGGTTATGCGGCCCATGACCCCCTTGGTTGGAGGTTGAGAATGGACGACAAGGTGGGAGACGATACGATGATAGGTTGCCCATCATCTGCTGGCAGGTTTGTCTTCGTAGAAGGAAGCAAGGCTTACATTGAAATATAATTTTTCGTACGAGATTGCGAGCACCAAGAATCCAGTATTGTTGGCGCACCAATACAAATGTTTCCGATACTCCTGGGTGAAGGTATTTTCGATGGAGATCTGTAATAATTAAAGCTGAGAGCGGACGACTTCCGCACAAGATTATAGGGTGTTTAATGTTGAACGAAACTTAGGCCTGTTGAATTCTACCTCCAACGCGTAAGATTCCCTCATTATCGATGAACGGTGCGAGTGAACGAAGCTTAGAATGAGACAATAGCTTGCGACCCTTAACTAAGGTCCGAATATCTGCATTGAACACTATAAGTTGAACCATTTTTAAGATGGATAGCCTTGCGTGACGTATCTCTGAGAACTGCAGATAGTTGTTTCGACGATTGGGTTGTGTTTGACGGCAGTTGAAGAGAAATCGAAAACAATAAGCGAATACCCTTTGCATCCGGTTCCACGATGAAAACCTTGCGATGAGTACATCAAGTACTTCATTTTTTAGGACGACAGTCAACGCTCGCGAACTGGGCACCTTTTCTTCAAGTATATCTGGAGCATATTCAAGGTTGAATTTGGATTTTGGCCAATCCACTAAGTCCAATGACAACCATGGCGGACCGTTCCACCATATGTCATGTGCCAAAAGAACAGAAGGAGTGAGGCCCCTTGAAGCACAATCTGCCGGGTTATGTTCCGAAGTTACATGCTGCCATGAACGACGGGGCACTACGTCAAGAATGAATGACGTGCGATTTGCTACAAATGTAGTCCAGCGACGAGGTGGTGATGACAACCAGTGAAGGACAATTTGGGAGTCACACCAAGCAAAAACATTTGTAGGCTTCGAAGACAGCGCAGAAATTACAAGCGACAACAACTGAGTGAGAAGCACAGCCCCGCAAACTTCAAGCCATGGAATGGATATGGGCTTCAGCGGAGTTACCTTGGTTTTAGCAGCAATTAAGTTTATTTCATACTTGCCATCTTTGGTTCTGCAACGACTGTACACGACGGCGGAATAGGCTAATGAGGAGGCGTCACAAAAACCATGTAGTTCAAATTCATGCGAAGCAAATGCGAAACGTGGAATTCGAAGCTGTTCCAATAAATGAAGTTCTTGCCGATAATTGGTCCACCGCAGCGATAAGGAATCAGGTAGAGGATCATCCCAGTGAAGATTTAAATCTGCTGACCATAGCTCCTGGAATAAAATCTTAAAGAGTACGACCGAAGGAGCGAGGAAACCAAGAGGGTCAAAGATACGAGAAACTTCTGAAAGTAATGATCGTCTCGTCGGTGGTGTTATGAATGTTAAAATTGAAATTCGAAAGGAATACGTTCGCTAAAAGGATCCCAAAACATTCCAAGTACCTTTACAACAGGATCCGAACGCTCAGGATCTACCATGGAAGAATTACGACCTTCTTCAGGCACAGTCTCCAGCAACGGCAAACTGTTGGAGCTCCATTTCCGAAGTTGAAGCTTGGCTTCCGCTAATAAAGATACTAATTCGGATTTTTTAATTGCAATTAATGTATTTACTGAATTCGATCCTGTCATCACATCATCCACATAGACATCTTCAAGTAGAACCCTTGCAGCCATAGGATATTTGTTTTGATAGTCGTTAGCAAGCTGTTTTAGAACACGAACCGATAAGAATGGTGCTGGCGCCGTACCGTATGTTACCGTAAGCAATCGAAAATGCTATCGAAATTAGGGTTTTTACGCCACACAATGCGCTGAAAGTCGGTGTGCTGATCACTCACCCAAATTTGGCGAAACGTTTTTGTGACATCAGCCGTAAAAACCACGCGATGTTGTCGAAACCGTAAACACACTCCGAAAAGATCTCGCTGGATTGGAGGACCGATCAAAAGCGAATTATTTAACGACACGCTACGTTAAGACTTAAATCACGTTGACTTGGATAAATGCGAGACATGTGACCAAGTTTTATATACTCAGTCATAAAGTCAGAGTACAGTTTATGCAATTCCGGATTCGATTTAAAACGACGTTCCATAGAATATAATCTAGAAACTGCGGTATCGAGAGTTTCACCAAAGGCAGGTTCTGGCGTTTTAAAGGGCAATGCTACAATGTATTTACCATCAGCAGCGCGACGAACATTATCTCTGAAATGTTGCTCAGCTGGATCATTTATTAAATCGCGCTCTGGTGCTGAAACCTCCTCCACCTCCCAAAAACGTTTTAACAAATGGTCGATATCTAAAGTAAGGTGACAGGATTCGATTGGTGGATTATCTGACTTATTGGTGTTGAAGAATGCTCTCGTAACCACCCATCCAAATGATGTATTTTGGGCTACAGGTGTGCCTTCTTCTCCTCTGATTTGTCCTTCTTTGAGAATACACCATAAGTTATCCGCACCAAGAAGGACATCGATTTGAGATGAAACATTAAAGGTAGGACCGGCTAGCTGCAATCCGGTAAGGTGAGGCCAACTAGAATTATCGAAATTCTGACTGGGAAGGTTTGAAGTTAATTTGACCAGAACAAAGGTATTGACACACAAGGTCGTTGAATTGCATAACGAAGAAAGTTCAATTGAAATACGACCCTTGGTGTGACCCGCATCTACTGTCGAAAGTCCACGAATAGGTATGGGCGCATGCATTCGAGGATAACCGAGTCGTTTCGCGAGCGATTCCACAATAAACGAAGACTGTGATCCCGAATCCAATAAAACCCGACACACGATAGGATTACCTAGAATATCCTTGACCGATGCCAAAATGGTAGGGAGTATTGTCTGTTTGCAACGATCAAGTTCTAGCGAGAGGTTATTGACGAGTGGTGGTTGTAGTGTGGGTGAGGTTAATGATTTTATAGAATTGCCCGAGAATGACGAAGGAGACGAAGAGGGAGATTGGTTGACCGTTGGTAGGGGTTTCACTGATGTATCCTCTAAATGAACCAATGAGTGATGAGATGATTTGCACACGCGGCACCGAAAGCTAGATCGACATTTACTGGCTGAATGCCCAACCCGAAGACAATTAAAACAGAGTGAATGATTTTTAACGAACTCACGGCGCGATTGAATATCCCGTGAAAGAAATTTTGGACATTGCGATAAGGAGTGGAATTCTGAGCACTGAGGGCACTGTTGCTTATTTTCCTTGATTTCGGAAACATGAGAACGAAGGGGTGTTGAATGTTTAGCACGCGAAGGAACGGAACGAACGTTAGATTGGCACGATTCGAGTGCATTGCACCGTTTCTGAAAAAAGTTTAAGAGCACTTCAATAGTGAGATCACTTTGTGAACAAGAATATTCCGCCCATGCTTGGAAGGAATCCTGATCCAATTTGCACACTAACAGATGAATTAACCACGGGTCACGTGAGGTTTGTTTGAGTGCACTAAGTCCCCGCACGACTTCGTCAGCACCGTCGGTAATTTTACGTAGGGTATTTACGTTGGCCGAGTTCATAGATGGAAGTGACAGATACGATTGTATAAAATATTTCACTATTAAATGTTCCTGGTTATACCGAACCTCTAACCGAGACCATGCTTCGACATAATTAACATCCGAAATTGTGATGTGTTTAATAAGAGACGCGGCTTCATCCGATAAAAATGATTTCAAATATTGAAATTTTCCAATATTTTTAATACAAATATTATATATTTATGTATATAAAAAACACAACTCATTCTTAAACAGTGAAGGAACCGAATTCAATAAGGTTTGTGGTTGTAGACCTACCTTCGAGAAAACCGTATTGTCTGGACGGTGCATTGAAAACTTAAATTATCATACAAAATACTTTCGAAGATTTTGGGTATATGAGACAGTTTGGCAATGGGACGGTAGTTGTTTATGTCATTCTTCGGACCCTTTTTGTGAATAGGTGTTATAAAAGAGGTTCTCCATATCCGAGGAAATTTACCTTGGGAAAGGGATTGGCTGAAGATTTTTGAGAGAGGTAGAGAAGGGACGAGGAACATCTTTTTAAAAATATAGCTGGGTGGCCGTCGGGGCCAGGGGTGAATTCATCATTAAGTTGCTTTAATCTTTCTTCGGATAACGACACTACGAGGGAGAAATGGTCCAAAGGAGAAGTTTGGTAAATAGTTGAAATAGGTAGGATCGGGTGCAAAGGAATCATGGGTGAAAGATTGATTGGAAAAGGTGGCAAAAACGTTGGCGATGTTATGAGGATCATTGGAAGTTTCATTATTGAAGGAAAGTGAGTTTGGGTAGCCATCAGATTTTCTTTTGTAATTAACGAATTGAAAGAAGGACTTGGGATTATTTATAAGGTTGGTTTGCATCTCGACTAAGTAGTGTTGATAGAGAGAGTTATAAAACTCTACAAAATGCAGGTAAGTACTGAAATAGTTAGAGAAGTCATTTGGGGATTGAGTACGAAGGAAAGTTGTCCAGAGCTGGGAATGGTTCAAAAAGACTGCATTTTCAAGCTCGTCATTACTGTGAACAGAGCTGTGCACTGTGTACAAAGATTCGATGAAAGCGTCGTTAGACTTGAATTCCTCCTGTCGATCCTCGACCACAAAAAAAACTTCGCTAGTGTCCACATTCTCTGGATTTATGCCTCTATTATATATATTCTCTATCGTCCGCGGGATTCGGATATGGGGATATCGTTATGATCTTTTCTCATGAATATTTCAGTCCATTTGCGGGAACATGCTCAGACTCCTATTGGAGGTTTTCGGTTATCAAACTTCCTAGCCCATGAAATAATAATTTTCTTCCGAATGAAATATAAAGTAAAAAGTGGGTCCAGCTTGTAATAAACTGAATAGGTTCAGAAAGATCCATAGAAATTGCTTTTAAAATGTTTATTGTGAAATACTTTTAAAGATGAAAATTGAAAAAAGGATGTTTTCTGCTATGCGGTCGAATAAGAACTGAACTCCGCACATTTATGTGTGTATCAAGAAAAAAAACTAAACGTCACTCGCTGTAAAATGTCAAAGAGTTAGAGCGCGTTCACAATATCTAGTTTCCTCTAAATTATATACTTTAACACCGCCTCTTAATTCAATAGAAACTATGTTATAAATGTAACTGCAAACGAGAGAAATATTACGAAATTTACGTTAAACATTAATTCAAATTCAAACTTTCGCGATGCTTAAGAAATAAAATTCTTCCAAGTCCCTTTGTCATTATGTCCGCAACTTGTTCATCGGTCGGTCTGAATTCAAGCTTGACTTCGCCCTTTGCAATCACATCACAAATGAAATGATATTTGATGTCCAAATGTTTCATTCGCTTCGGTTCTTTCGGTACTTCAGCTACTTTGATGCATGACGGATTGTCCTCAAAAATCGTTACCGGTTGAAGACATTGAATGCCCAATTCAACCAATACTTTTCGAATCCATTTCAATTCGCAAATTGCTTCAGTCAACGCAATGTATTCGGCTTCCGCTGAAGATAAACTGACTGTTGGCTGCTTTCTGCACGCCCAGCTCACCGTGTTGCCAAACAACTTGAACACATAACCCGATGTTGACTTTCTGTCATTTCTATCGCCACCCCAATCTGAGTCGCTGAAGCCAATCAAAGTGTTCACTGCATCTTTCTTTTGATAAACCAATTTCAAATCCAGCGTTCCACGAATGTAGCGCAAAATACGTTTCGCATGATTGTAATGTGTTTCATTGAAGCAACTTTGAAATCGACTAAAATATCCAGTAGCAGCACACAAATCTGGTCTTGTTGTTACGGTTGCATAAGTCAAGCAACCAATGAGCTCACGATATGGATGATTCGAGCAATTGTTGGCGTCACCTGGTTCCAAATGCAAACCCTTTTCCATTGGCGTTGCTTTTGGTTTGCAATCTTGCATGTTGAACTTTTGCAAAACCTTTTCCAAATACTTCGACTGACTGAGCACAATCGTTCCGTTTTCCATGTCTTGTTCAATGTGCATGCCCAAGAAGGTGCTCACTTTTCCCATGTCAGTCATTTCAAATTCCTTTGACAACAGATGCTTGATGGTCTCGATGATCTTCATGTCACTGCAAAATATCAGAATGTCGTCGACATACAGCAACACATACACAAGTTTTCCATTTTGCTCCTTCTCATACAAACATTGATCAGTTACACATTGTTTGAATCCAATGTGAATAATAAACTTGTTGAATTTTTCATTCCAAGCTTGCTTCAATCCATAAAGTGCCTTGTTGAGCTTGCACACTTTCTTCTCTTGCTTGAAACCATCAGGTAATTCCATGTATATCTCCTCAGTGAGATCACCATTCAAAAATGCGCTTTTGACGTCCATTTGATGAATGTACATATCGTTTTGATTCGCAATTGACAGTAAAATCTTCAATGTCACCAGTTTCGCAACCGGAGCATAAGTTTCACTGTAATCAAATCCATATTTCTGTGTGAAACCGCGTGCGACAAGTCGAGCTTTATATTTGTCCACGCTTCCATCAGCCTTTCGCTTGAGTTTGAATACCCACTTGTTAGTGATCGCTTTTCGACCTTTCGGCAAATCACAAACGGTCCAAGTTCCATTCTTCATCAATGACTTGTACTCACTATCGATGGCATCTTTCCAATGTGGCCAATCATCTCGATTTTTCGCCTCGTCCACCGTAGTCGGGTCATTTTCAACAAACTGTTCGGCTGATAATGCAAATTCACCCAGCTGATAGAGCAAATTCTGCTGTGTTCGCCAAATCTATCTGGCTCTCGTCGATTCCGGTTACTTCTTCGTGGCAATTCTGGATCAACGTTACTAATGTCATCCTTTTTCGCACCGTTGTCGCCGACGTCGCCCCTATTTGCATCGTGGATCGTTAAATCGTTGTTATCAGAATCACCAAATTCGCTGCCATGCAACGTTCCTTCAGACTCATCGTCCGTTAGCAAACTATCATCTGCTTGTTCGTTGTTCGATGCCGCCTCTGAAACCGATATATCAACCAGTTTTACTTGCTTCAACACAGAGGCTTCGTTGAATGTCACGTGCCGCCCAAAAACCAATTTGTTTTTCGTTGTATCCCAAAGTCGATACGTTCCCATCGATGCAGCATATCCCAACATCAAACACATCGTTGCTCTTGCTTCAAACTTCGAACGGTTGTTCGATGGAATGTGATTGAAACATTCCGAGCCAAAAACACGCAGACGTGACAAATTCGGTTTCTGGTTAAACCAAATCTCGGCAGGTGTCTTGGAAATTAATTGTTCTCCAAACGCTGCTGTCACTGATCGATTTTTCAAATAATTCGCCGTCAAAACCGCTTCATTCCAAAACTTGTGATCCATATTGCATGACAAAAGCATCGTTCTCGCTTTGTCCATGAGCGTTCGATTCAATCGCTCAGATATTGCATTCATTTCCGGATTGTAAGGCACAGTGTAATTGATTTGAATACCTCTTTCTTTGCAATATCGTATCAGTTCCTTCGATGTGTATTCTCCACCGTTGTCAGCTCTCATTTTCGCAATTTTCACACCATGAAATGACTCAGCCATTGCCTGGTATTCCCTGAATTTAACCAGCACTTCACTTTTCGCACGCATGAAATATACCATTGAAGCTCTTGAAAAGTCATCTGTGAATGATACAAAATATCGTGAACCATCATATGCCGTTGTCCGCATTGGACCGCAGACATCGCTGTGAATCAATTCCAAAACACGAGATGACCGAACATTTTTGTTCTTTGGAAACGATGTTCTTGTCTGCTTGCCATAAACGCACGGTTCACAAACAGTCGATTCAGTATCAATTTTCACCTGCTCCAATCCATTGACAATTTGCTTGCCAATCATCTTTTTCATGTCTGCCGCATTCAAATGTCCCATTCTGTAGTGCCATAACTGTGAATTATTGCTTGATTTGTTCTCACCTGAGACACCAGCGAAAATGTTTCGATCAACGTGAAAAACCACCTTGTACAAATTCCCATCCGCATTCGCGGATCGTTTTGCCTTTCTTCGATACGTACGCACAGTCTCCTTCGAAAACGACACGGTAGCCTTTTCTGGTCAAACTTCTAATCGACATCAAATTGTACTGCAAATCTTTGACAAATAAAACATTTTCCATTGTTTTCGTCGACTTGTCACCGTTGTAAAACGTTTTAATGGAAATATTTCCACGCTGATTTGCTAAAATACTTTGATTCTTCTTCGCTACAGAGATTTTCACGTCATCGATATTCTCCAAATTGTCAAAGTATCGTTCGTTGTTTGCCATGTTTTGCGTTGCACCAGAATCCATTAAAAATTCAATTTTTCCGTCGTCGCTTTGTTGTGCTGTGTGTGCACAAAGTGCCGTTTGCTCTTCGACACATGAATATTCATGTCCATTCACAATCGCACACAACGTCTCGCCTTTTCCATCAAATGATTTGTTCCCCTTGTTTGTATTTTTCTTCTTATTTGCAAAACATTGGGACTTTTTGTGGCCGATTTTACCACAGCCGAAACATTTGATCTGCTTTCTTTGGCCTTTTGCACTCATTGCACCTGTTTCAGACAATTTCGTCGATCCACGATCACATCGCTTGCCATGCTCATCCAACAATTGTGTTTTTACAAATTCCAATTTCAATTCATCTTTGCCAATTGTCTGTAACGCCGTAACCAATGTATCATAACACTCCGGCAATGTTAGAAATAAATGCACGATGATATCCAGTTCCTTCAACGTAGCACCCTTCGACTTAAGTTCGCGAATTTTCGTGTCAAATTTGAAAAAATGTTCGATCATATCGTCGCCTTCTTGATATTTCATCAGCAACAATTGCTTTTTCGCAAGCAAATATCCCGCGACGCTTTGTCTTTCGTAGACTGCACACAAACAATCGTACATTCCCTTCGCACTCTTTTTGTCTTTAATCAATTCCAACTGGCTGTCTTGAATTGTTTGCACAAGTATGGAAATACATTTCTTTTCTTCTTTCCGCAAATTATCACGTGCTTCTGTCTTCGCGGCTGCCAAAATGTCGACGATATCCTCCTCAATGTATTTTCGCAAATCCCTTTCATCCAATAAAATTCCCACACGATATTTCCAGTTACTGAAATTCGTGCCATCAAATTGTGGAATTTTAATTGCGTTGTTGCTGTTGTCCGCCACAGCCTAGCTGGGGACTTTCGCATTTCTGGCTGTTTTCAAATTGGAAATATAAGTTAGTTTGATAAGATCCCCGATCACACCCTGTGCTTCATTTTCTAAAAGGCTATTCTGAGATTGTAAGTTTTTCGTTTTCCCCTAGATGGAATATAGAAGGAAGTCCAAAAGTGTATCAAACTCACCAAAAATATGATTATAGAATCACAGGATATCTTCGAGAGAGATTTAATAGAAACATTGGGCATCACATTAGGCAGTGTGAACAATATTTTGGCTTACAGAACGATGTTTATAAAATTCGCTAACAATGGAACGAAAACACACTCATATGCAACTTTCTCAACAACATTTGGAGCGCTTTTTCTTTTTTTCATTTGGATCTACTTCCATGATCCTGAATGAAAACAAGAGGCCAAAAATCGGCCAAGAAGGTTTTAAAGACAATCTTTTGGTATGCAAAAGAAATTTTACGTTTGGATTACCCCTAAACTGGTACAGCAATATACGCATATTATTATTGTAACCTTTAAGATCAAACGGAAGACTAAATATTATATTTCAAACCTTAAAATTGTGATTTTCTTATCGAACAATTTATTAACAACCTTTTATGCTTAATGCAAAGGTTCAAGGGCGGGATGTACAGGTGAATGCTAAGTTCTACTGTGCAGAAAAATTTTATTGCTCCTGTGGTACCGATCCCTTGTTAGGCTTGTTTGAGTTTTAACCTATATTTGGGACAAGCCAGAGAACTAGTAAGTGGAGAATAAGGCTGACAACCCTTGCTATAGTCCTCAACATTTTTGTTAAGAATTTAATACAATAACTTTTATTCAACAAGATCAAGAAAGGAAAAAATGTCCCCGCGTCGAGGTTTGACAAGAGGCTGAAGTTGGCTGCGATACCCGATCATCCAGTTCAGTGTGCAACATTGAGTCACCGAAGGCGCTCAATAGAGTGTATTCAGTCAAACCAATTACTAATAGCTTACAGAAAGTTGCTCTAGCTTTTCTTCCAGTTAAGATTCGGGCTTACAATAACGAATAGGTAGTTATCACTAAAGGTAAGATTCAGGTTACTTAGCCGTAGATGCTTAAATGGTTTCCTATTTTTGATTTTACTTATGCTTACAGCTCAGTCTGTTGCTTAAGCTTAAAATATATCCAAAAGCCTGTATGTGACTTCGCTTATTACAAAAGAAGAAAAACCCTGATACGTACTTGGACATCCGCATGCGCAACCACGTTTTTCCTTTGTTTTAAAAATCGATTAGAATTTTGTTGACGTCTATAAGCTGATTCTGTTTTGAGGCAGTCCCCCAATCTAAACGGGGGGTAATTAGGATAATATTGAATAATATTTAAGCATTCAGTTGCAGATAAAATTTTCTACTGTCCAAATGGCTATATAAAAAATGTAATTTAACGTTCATATTAACTCCTAAGCGGTTAAGGTTCTGAAGCATTTTAGCTACTAGTTCTGGATATCCTGGTGCTTTGTGAGTCCTCAAAAAATGTTTGACTACTAATACTGACTTAATCATGTTTCTGATTGGATCTGTGTCAAAGACTTGTTAATTCGGTATCTTTTATAAGGGTACGGATGGACCGCTGTTAAATTTTCCTTACTCTACAATTTTACAATTTTTGACACAGGGTTACAAAATTTTACACAGTTGGAACAGTCACCAGTCTTATCAAGGGCTTTCATAAACTGTTCCATTGGCCCAATCTTGATGTGAAATGGTGGAAACTGATGTTCTCCAGGCTTCCAGGTCAGTTTTCACTTTTTGCGCTACTATCCTGTAGACATAGTATCGTCATCTTACTGGCGTATGCAGTCTTCTCAAAAACAATTTTAATATTTTGGTACCCTTCTTTGGTTTCTTAGAGTGATCGATAGAGATCGTAGCAAATTTATTTTAATTGTCCAACAATACATATTTCAGACTCCTTTTTGAGCTGTCTATAAAAGTCGGCAATCCTCTGGCTAATCGGGAAAACCCATAAAACTTAAGAAGTTAAGAAAGACCAGTTTGTCGTCTTTGGTAAAGTAAGGAAGAATATTATGCTCTCTGGTCGACAGGATGTTACTGTATAACATTGAGCGTCGTCAGTGAACTGTGGCTATTTGTCTTGGCAAGAGAAATAACTAGCAATGCGTAATGTGATCCTATTTATTCATATTTCATTAACGCCTTTTATTCAAAACATAATTAGATTTTAACTGAATTCATATTCAAATCTAATACCCTGAACGGGAAATTCATTTTTCATAGAATGAAGAAAAAAACGAACAGATCCTGAAGCCCAACAACGAAAATAGCCCAAACAAAGAAAAGTAACGAGTCAGTGGCACAAATTTTCTGACATTTGCGTGAGGAAGAAAGGTTTTTTCTCCGCTGCATTCACTGCACCGTGACAGGGACAAAGTAGATTCAGTTTTTTTTGTTTTTCATCTAGAATTTATTTAAACAATTCATCTCTCACTCATGAGAAGATAATTTGTATGTAAATTAGAGTGCTTGTATATATATTTAATAGTTATCAGATTTTTCGTAATGAGTGTTATTGGCAAAGCACAACAAGTCAACCCAATTCAATCGGGGGCTGGCAATCCATTAGAGGCTAGCTCCCTCTCCCCGGAAAGGATTATCGGTCCGGAGGACATTTTACGCCTAAATAAAATCACCGACGATTATTTATGTACACCGGATGCGAATATATACGAAATAGATTTTACTCGTTTTAAAATCCGCGATCTGGAGAGCGGTGCCGTCCTATTTGAGATTGCTAAACCACCAAGCGAACAATTCCCCGAGGGATCTATAGAAGAAGCTACTTTAGCCACCGAAGAATTATCGCTAGACGACCCAGTTGATCCGAATGCAGGTCGTTATGTTCGATATCAGTTTACACCTGCATTTCTGAATCTGAAAACTGTTGGAGCTCTGTGAGTATTGGGTGGACGGGGATGGCAAATAATTGCATGTGTTCATTGTTACTGTAATTGTTCCATATATACTTGTATTTCTTGTCGAGTGTATCGTCCGACCTTGACCACAAGCGTTGGATGCCCGAAATTTATTGAATTTCTTATTAGGTCATCGAGTAATACCAGGGCAGAGACCCTTCTATAGTGGACATTTCGCTGCTGGGGCTTTATGCATACATAAGTGTGTAATGAGGCTTGTTTACATTGTTGACTCTGTAGTTTGCTATCAAACAAATGTGCAGCAAGCCACGTTGACCGCGCATTCTGCTGTGCTACTTGTGGTGTCGTGCTGTGTGATGTAGGGAGCAACGAATAATTTTTTTATTGAAGAATCAATAAAAGAAGAAAATAGCGCTACCAAGGCTGACGGTTGAGTGTCCCTTTAGAGCGAGCAATAGTATTTATTATCCTTGAACGGCTGGACTGCTTGCTATAGTTTCAAACCAATTGGAACGAATTACTTTGAATTTTTTTGTAATTAATACGAAGAAATTACTTTCCAGCCATTGCGTTTTAATAACCGTGTTGACACGAGATGGTCAGTGCTTTTCGTATGGGTAACACACCCTTCTGCTTTCTATGGTAACTGTTGGAAGAAATTTATGTATAAAGTAGCAAGCCAAAGAGGCGTCGTTGTATGAATTGGGGTTAGGCTTAAGGAACACTTTCATCCATATGCGAGTTCTGTGGCAAATTTATCGAATGAGCACCGCGATTGGGCGAGTTTTTTTGGTTTTATTTTGTTTTTCGTTGAATATTGTTATTTTTCTGAATTGTGCTTAATTAAGTATTAAACTGATATACTACTGCGATCCCCAATATAACGCAAGGTCTGTTCGAAAATAGATGACCTTATTTACCTATCAATACTCACCCGACCCGTAGGTTGAGATCCCTTTCTTACTGTGTCATTCCTCGGGGTCGAAGTCGAGGTGCAGTGTTATACAAGGTGGTGCAAAATTAATCATTCGAATTTGTTTTTGAATTAGTTTTTTACTAAATAAAAAAAAATTGATTTTGTGTGATGGAAATCTTTATTTGGACCTTTACAATTTTTTTTTCTGTTAAGTGGAAAAGATGATATCCGTCAAGTGGCTGCCGCCAGTGTTGATACACATTTATACCCGTTTTATCGCATTTTCTATGACTTTCCGCAAGATTTCCGGTGATAACTGCTGCGATTGCCTGTCATAAACCCGTGACTTCAAGTAGCCCCAAAGAAAGAAGTCTAGAATGGTTAAATCGAGCGATCTTACTGGCCATGCCAAATCGCCAAAACGGGAGATTACGCGACAAGGAAACTCTTCCTGCACAATATCTAGTATGGCTCGTGCTGTTGCACCGTCTTGTTGAAGCCACATGTTCACCAAGCCCAGGTCATCCAATTCCGACAGTAAGAAGTCGTTTATCATGGCCCGGTAGCGTTCGCCAGTAACAGTAACCGTATTGCCGATGGCGACCTCAATATACGGCCCAATCCCTCCTCTCGCGTGAAAGCCGCACCACACAGTGGCTCTTCGTGGATCACACGCAGATTTTCAGTGCTTATTGATGTAACCACTTAAGTGGAAATGCACCTCGTCGCTCATGATTATTTTCGACACAAAATAGTCCTCTTCGTTGTTGAGATTAAGGATGGCTTGGCAGTAATTCACACGCGACTGACGGTCAGCAGACATTAACTGATGCACTGTTTACACTTTGTACGAGAACATGTGTAAGTCTTTGACTAAAATTCGCTGTAGGTTCCGTCTGGTGATGTCCAATTGCGTGGCCCGTCGTCTTGATGTGTCTTCGTTCTCAGCGACGTCAGCAGCCACAGCCAAGATATTCTCGGCCGAACGACCAGCCCGGTGGCGGCACCCCCTGCATGGTCTCTATGGTTCCAGTATGTTCGAGTCGAGTAGCCAAGTACCGAAATGTTTGCGACGCGATTAGAAAAGTGATTAATTTTGCGCCACCTTGTACTAGACTTTGGATCCGTAGAAGCCTAACTCTTAATCGTATTTTCCCTTCCACTCTCTGTTAACATAAACTGACTAAAGCTGCTCAAATTCTGAATTTAACTCTTCAGACGGCCAAGAGCCACCGTTTCTACATTCGTCAAAGTTCGTATTGGCTGGGACTAGGACAATCAAAGTTTCTTTTTATTCCTTGGTCGTGATCTCAGAGCTGATGTCGTTGCCGGTTGTCACAGGTGAGCCAAGGTGGACAAAATCCCGAATATAACATAATACAAAGTTATAGCGTGAGCAAGCAATTGTACAGACTTGATATAGGTCGTATTTCTTGTAATGGTCAGTGTCTCTCGTGAAGTAATCACAAGACAACGCTTCGCCTTGCCTGAATCCTTCAACATCGATGTACTTGGTTAGTTCATTACCCACCTTAATGGAGCAAGATTCATTGTCATTCTGTACCACTTGATGAGCTTAGCGTGGGATGTTAAAACGGGTCTGACAATATACTAATAGGAACCAGGCCATGAAAGGTTTTAGGCGTTCAGTGTGGCAGAGAAGATCTTATAAGCCATGTTTAGAAAGCTTATGCCCCTATACCTAACGCAGCTATAGCGATGCCCCTTAAATGGCCTAGGCAAACGATACTAAGATTCCATTAATCGTGCATGCAGAAATGGTCTTTCCACGTTAACAGCTTCGACTCTACTATAAATTGACCGTGTGCATCCCTTCAGGCTTCCACTCTGGCTTTTACAGCCTTGTCGTGTTCGTTCGTCGAAGCACACGAACTTCATTCTTGCAATAGTTTCTCCATCTACTCGATTTTCTGTGCTTTTTCTTTTTTCTTCTCAGTCTGGGGCTCGTCTTCTACGGAATAAGGTGGTGTGGTTCATCTTTTGTATGAAATGCCGCATGAAAAAAAACGTCCGGCAAAATTGTGATAAATAAAGTGCTTGGAGCATTAAAAAAAGGGTTGGCTCAAGATTATTATATCTTACTTTGAAGGCGACAAGATAGATATTTATCGAGGAAAATAAAAAGTCACCTTATTTTTTGAACAAACCTCATATACAGGGTGTCCCACGAGCAGTGTGCCAAAAAGTTAGAGCGTGTAGGTCTGGTCAAGACGGGGGTCTATTCCCCCCGTTTAGCCGGGAAGGGCAATTTTCTAAAAAATTTACTTAATTTGGAAAAAAATTATTAAAAATCAACAGTTACATCCACACTGCCGTGATATACTTTTTTGTAAAGCCAGAAACCTCTTTCATCTTGTTTTTAAACGAAACTGTTTTAAGGAATAGTTTTTGAGAAATTAATGTTCAAACTCAAAATTTTGAAAATCAAATGAAAAAAAAGAATTTCGAACTATTTTTTTTTCAAAATTGTATGTAATTAAGTACTATTTTTTTTTCAAAAATTCAATTCTCTTATTAGTTTTTAGTTAAAAACAGAAAACCGGATGCAAAAATGTCTTTTGAAAAAGAAATTAAAAAAAAACCCGAACCACTTTTTTTCTAAAAAAAAACTTTTTTTTTTGGTTTTAACGCGGGTGGACTTGTAGGGAAATTTAATGTATGAAACATTGACCTCTTTTTTATTATTTTTAAAAAAAATCGGAATTTTATGAGGATACAATAAAGTGACACAGTATTGGAATAACCCTGGATTAATCTTTTTTTTTCATTGATAACGCCTGAAAATTGACCTGCTGTTCTACCCGCTAGGACCTTAAGACAATAAAACCGCAATTTTTCTTTATTGAAAAACAAAATATTTGCAACCCAAATGTAAATAAAAGGCATCGCATTTTTAATAAAAAACCATTTCCAAATTGGATGTTAACTCATCAACACATTACGATGTCAAACTCATACTCTCGAGAAGAATTAACGGACATGCACTTCTGCTACGGTTTAGCTAATGGTCGAGATCGTGAAGCCCAAAGACTCTACGCTGAAAGATATCCCAATCGGAGGTGTCCCAATCGTAGCATGTTTTCAAGAATCCACCGACGTCTGCGAGAGCACGGAGTGCTAGAGCATCGAAGAAGCGAAAGATCAGTTACAGATGGATCTGGAATCTTAGATGAAAGAATTTTGGATTTGGTCCGACGTAATCCCTCCCTTAGTACAGGGAGGATAGCTATTATGCTTTCCATTTCTCAAAAACTACAAGACATTTTTGCATCCGGTTTTCTGTTTTTAACTAAAAACTAATAAGAGAATTGAATTTTTGAAAAAGAATAGTACTTAATTACATACAATTTTGAAAAAAAATAGTTCGAAATTTTTATTTTAATTTTTTTTTTCAAAATTTTGAGTTTGAAAATTAATTTTTCAAAAACTATTCCTTAAAATAAAACAAGATGAAAGAAGAGGTTTCTAGCCTTACAAAAAAGTATATCACGGCAGTGTGGATGTAACTGTTGTTTTTTAGTATTTTTTTTTCCAAATTAAGTCAATTTTTTAGAAAATTGCCCCTCCCGGCTAAACGGAGGGGAATAGACCCCCCTCCTATACGATTTTTTTCTTGCCTTGACCAGACCTACACGCTCTAGCTTTTTGGCACACTGCTCGTGGGACACCCTGTATAAATAACTGCCTATCGTACCAGAACATATGTGACTTCATGGATAGCCGTGTAACCTGTTGGACTAGTAATGTACAGACATTTTGTATCTTTCCAAAATACATTCGATCTTTCTAATAACCTGTAGGCCTAGACTGAATTCGTAAATTATACGAATGTCTTTCCCTCCAATACCTGACTCGAATACAAACCTCTCATATTTCCAATGCCAAGTGTTATGCCACTCCAATTAAGGTTAAATCCAAAAGATAATGTTGTAGTTGCCAACTTTTATGCCCATATTTTGGCAATGATTCACCAGCAGGGTATTTCAACCTGATCAAGAATATTTTCGACAAATGAAATACTGCCCTCAGACGTGACGAGTCTCACTAAATGTAAATTCTCGTCTTAGCGAGCGAGAAAATACATAATTTATAGGTCGACTACTGGTCTGGTATCAACTGCTTAGCCACCATATTTTTATGCCCCAACCAGCTGATCGTACCAGCCCAGTGCCTTATATCTCAGAGACTCTCCGCAGCTTTAGAAAAATGCGTACATCATCTCAATCCACAAAAAAGTACGACGAAAGAATGGGATATTCAATTACTGCCCCATTGATAAACTCTCATGCATACCCAAAATCTTCGAATGTGTAATTGAGGATTGATAAAATATTCTTTCATTGCAAACCCATCTTTCCCATCGAATTATACTTCAAAAATGTTTCTTATTGATTTTATTCTTTGGGTCAGGTCATGTGGGGAAAGTGTTTTTAGATTTTGCTTTTTTGAACTAATTAATGGCACCTCCGGAATCCATCAGGGCAGCCATCTCGGGCCATTGATATTTGTTCTAATTAATGATGTCAGCATTTTGTATTACTTTGATGATATGAAAATCTCCAAACACATATCTCCCCTGCTGACTCCTTCCTCCAAACCGACCTAAACAAGTTCATTATTTGGTGTCAGAAAAGTACTTCGTACTTAATGTTTTCAGTTAGGTAAGCGTTCCTTTTATGCCCCAGAACTTTGTTATCTTTCAGAAAGCTGCTTCTCCTGGCAGCTTCTTCTTGATTTAGATGTTATATGTCGTATTAACTTGGCTTTGTCAAAAGTTGATCCAAGGTGCCCTCGGATACTTACAATTCGAAGTCTTTATGCACTACCTTCGTTCGACCAATCGTGTCACGTCTGGTACCCCTCTTAGGGGATCTTTCACACTGGGCATATTAAGGCCCTTCCTCTTAGGTTTATTAATTGTTTTCGCTGGGCTGATACCTATAATTTAGCTCCTTATAAAGTTCGATTAACCCGAGGTTGCAAAATACTTTATTCTGCACACCATGCTGTCATGGGCCAATGTCCAGAACGCTACTCCACTTCTTTCGATCTACGCCTCATTGAACGCAGTCTTAGGAATGGCCGACCTCCACTCTTTTCTTAACTGTTTTCTTTTTTCAAGTGTTTTAAGCTGTTAAGTATTTTGTTAAGGCTTGCTTAAGCTTACTTCCCCTACGACTCGGTACTACCCCCGCCACCTAAGGCGGTTTCCGAACTCGTAGAGTACTGTGAAGCCAGAAGGATTGGACTCATCATCTGTTGCGATGCTAACGCTCAAAACACATTTTGGGGCAGCAGCAAATGCAACCGGAGAGGAGACCATCTTTTAAACTTCATTCTTTCGTCTGACCTTTTCATCAACAATGTTGGCTCTCTACCAACCTTTGTGACGGCGAGACGACAGGAAGTGATTGACCTAACCTTATCTAACAGGCATGCGAAGGCCATCACTAACTGGAGAGTCTCACCAGATGTTACGCTGTCAGACCATAGATACATCGAATTCCAATTGAAGTGCGGGATCTCCCCCTCGCAGCCCAAGCGGAATCCGAGAAAAACAGACTGGGTGCGATTTAGGGAGGAGCTTGAGAAATCCACTCAAGCCCCGCCTAAACTCAAAACTAATCAATCGGTGGAGGATGCAGTTCATAACCTGAACAGCGCCATCACCAAATGTTTTGAACTCGCATGTCCTGTCAAAAAACCTCCCAACAGGAAGCCGGTTCCCTGGTGGAATGCTGAGCTCCAACGGCTTCGTAGGGAAGCCAGAAGTCTTCTGAACAGATCGCTTAAATCGAACTCGGAAGATGACTGGAATAAATATCGATCGAAGCAGAAGGAATATAAGAAGCTTATTCGAAAATCGAAGAATGATTCCTATAAGTCCTTCTGCGAAGAGATCAAATCCCTGAGCGCGACCAGCAAGTTGGTTAAAGTCCTCAAACGAGGAAAATCGACAAAGCTGGATGTACTCAGAAAGTCTGATGGTACCTTTACCGAGTCTAAAGCAGAGACTCTTAGTTTACTGTTTCAGACCCATTTTCCGGGAAATCAGACTGTCATCGGCTCGTTGCACACTCCCTCATTGGATACTGCGGCTGTAGCGATGAAAACAACTCGGCGTAGCTGGTATGTTGCGTCACGCGTGGCAACTACTGAGGCCATTGAATTTGCTGTGGCATCCTTCGATGGCTTTAAGTCGCCGGGCACTGATGGGATATACCCCGTTATGCTGCAAAAAGGTATAAGACAGCTGCTTCCTACACTGAAAAGAATTTTCACTGCTAGCCTGGCACTTGCCTACATACCTATCCCTTGGCGCGCGGTGAAAGTGGTCTTTATTCCCAAAATAGGGAAAGAGGATTACTCACTAGCCAAGAGTTTCAGACCAATAAGTCTAACATCATTCCTGCTGAAAAGCATGGAAAGACTAGTAGAGTTGCACGTGCGCAAAGTTGCCCTTCGAATGCATCCTCTGTCGGACATGCAACATGCTTATCAGCGCGGAAAATCCTGCGAGACTGCGCTTCAAAACCTAGTTGGGAGAATTGAATGCGCTCTCGAAAGGAAAGAGTACGTACTAGGCATTTTCGTCGACATTGAGGGAGCTTTTGATAACGCTACCTTCGACAGCATGTGTAACGCTGCTAGACGGCATGGCGTAGATGAAGCACTGGTTTTGTGGATCAAAGCAATGCTTGTGCACAGGACATTGATCGCTGATACAGGCCTCGAACAAACAAACTTCTCTGGTCAAAACATGTTGAGTCCAAAACCACCAAAGCGCTGTCAGCTTTCTGGCAATGCAAAGGTGCCTTTGGCAAAACATGGGGCTTATCGCCGAAAAAGGTCCTCTGGATCTACACGGCAATGGTAAGACCGATAATCTCATATGCATCGGTTGTTTGGTGGAGCAGGCTGACACGAAAACACGTTGTGGCTTCACTCACCAAACTCCAAAGAGCGGTCTGCCTCAGTTGCACGGGGGCTTTCCCCAGCACACCGGGAGCTGCTTTGGATGCTATGATGAACCTTCCACCCCTTGACATATATATCAGAGGGTGTGCACTGAAAACTATTTCTCGCCTAAAGAGGAATGGTCTTTGGTACAACTCGCAGTGGAGTGAAAGTGTACTTGAGAGAGAAATATCCTACGATCACTGTCTCATGGATATGCCCTCTGACGCAATGACACCTGCCATCCTACTGCGCTGTAACTACACAGTCACATTTCCTTGGCGTCAGGACTGGCTTTGGCCAGACACTGAACCTGGAATAGAATGTCTTCGCATCTTCACAGATGGCTCCAGGACTGATCAGGGATCCGGCGCCGGAGTTTTCTTCGAGCGCGAAAACATTCGACTGCACTTCTCGTTAGGAAAATATGCGTCTGTCTTCCAGACGGAGATTTACGCAATCCTAATGGCCATGCACTATGTTGTGAAACACAGATGGAGGGGAAAGAGCATATGTGTCTGCAGCGACAGCCAAGCTGCACTCAAAGCTGTATCCAATCCTCTCTCCAACTCCAAACTAGTGCATGAACTCAAGACCTTCTTGAACAAAGTCGGAAGACTTAATTCACTTAGGCTTGCATGGGTTCCAGGTCACTCTGGAATCCCAGGAAACGAGATCTCCGATGAACTCGCTAGAAAAGGCTCAGAGGAGAGTTTCTCAGGGCCTGAACCCGCCTTAGGTCTACCAGCTTCAACGGTTAAATCTGACATCAATGACTGGGTATTTAACGTACACAGTCGCAGATGGAAGGAATATCCAGGATGCAGGATGACTAAGCGCGTACGCCCTGACGTCTGTAAAAAATCCGCAACATTCTTCTTATCCTTAAGAAGAAATGACTGCAGAAGGCTTACGGGCGTCATTACGGGCCATTACACTTTTGCCAGGCATCTTTACGTGCTTGGCATCAGTGAGACGCCTACCTGTGCTGCTTGTTGCGAGGAGGACGACACAGCGGAACACTTTCTCTGCGACTGTCCCGCCTTCGCTCGTGCACGGTGGCGCACCCTTGGGGCCGACGTGGTGGGTGCCGAATCTCTTAGCTCAACATCACTGAAGCCCCTCCTCATTTTTCTCCGGATAACGGGGAAAATACAATAAAGACAAGGTGTCTGTCTGGTAGTACAATGGACCAGTACTTGTGTCTGAGTGCTCCAGCAGATAGTAGAAGCCTCCAACAAAAAAAAAAAAAAAAAAAAAAAAAAGCTAAAAAAATGCCTTACGGGGGCATCGAATGAAAACTGAAATGAAAACATAAAAACAGTTGGCGATACAGCCCATGAACGGCCAGAGCTTAAGCTGAAACCCTCCCAATCATAATTTTTTTTATTTAAAGGTTTATATTAAAAGTAGCAAGGAGGGAACTGCGATCAGAAAGGTATTTCTAACAAGATTGAGAGTGTTCTCAACTTTCCTAATGATGCATAGAATTGATTTCCTCAGGAAATACGACTTCTCCAGAACGCACGCAACATATGAGTTATATAGTCTTATCATCCATAAGACAGAGTCTGCAATCTGTCCCTAGGGAGAAGTTAATTTGAGATATCAAGTAATATCTCAGACTGCAGAGGCCTAATAGGAAGCTGCCAAGCCTGTTAACACGTCTTTCTTGAATATTAAAAAGGTTTAGAGAGATTGTTCAGAATTTGAATCTTGCTTCGGTTGAGGAAATACTTGAACTCTGTTTGAATGCAACAGATGTTGTGATTTTTCCTGACTTTAGACTAAAGAAGAAAGAATACATGGCGTATGATATGACTTGGGAATAGTCCCAGTGCCTTAGAAACAGTTTGGGTTAGAAACACCAACGTCAGCGTCTGATTTCACCTTCGATCTACCTGTGCACCAACAAGATCGTTGTTTTCTGGGAATCATCATTATCCCAGGTTAAACCGTTCCAAACAAAAAGGAGCGCTGATTACGACTTTTCTCACCTATCCGGCTATTTTCTAATTTCATCTCGAGAAAATGTTTCGTCTTTTGAGGCGATCCAACTTTCGAGCCAATTTTGAATTTGTGCGAAAGAAGTACACCGATGCAAAATGTAGTCGCTCGTAGTACACAACACCATTTGGTATAACCAGGTACACAGCATGACCTTCGAACTCAAATTTTACTTTGGTGTGATGTTGAAGTCGATGATAACGATTCATCATGTAGTGTTTTTCTTCCTGAGATTATCGTAGAATATCCATTTCTGATCCCCAGTCACAATCCCTTCCCAACATCTCTCGGATTCAATTCATGAGAAACCCAATTGCTCTGCTTATTAGTCATTCTCATTCCATTGGATTTTAATCGTACTGCTTGCTGAGTTAGTCCCAATGTCTTTGCAAGCTTCATTTGCGTTTGACTCGGATCTTCATCGAGTAATGCGAGATCAGCTGTCTGATGAAATATTTATAACAGTCAGAGACGAACATTTCTGGTAAGGTATCCGACACCATGATACCATTTCGAGCTCTGGGAATTTTATGAATGATAATAAATTTATTCATGCTTTCCAAGAAAATGGCTTTTTAGAGTTTAGACTACTGTTTCCTGTTAGTGATCACAGTTAGTGATACTTCTTGAAAGAACTACTTCCCCTACAGCTATTTTTTCGGCTTCTCAAATTACTTTCTCCCCGACTAGAAACTTTTGTTCTATAATATCTCTCAGACTATTGTTATTACTAGTGACCACTGTTCCTCATACTGCTGTTCGTCAAGCTACAGTTTTATGAATAACTAACTACTGATAGACTACTGCATTCCAAACTACTATATTAAAGGGTGTTTTTTTTAGAGGTATTCAAATTCAATATGAAATAAGACACTTGAAGCTAACGTTGATGTCTATGAAATTAGCTTTACTTAAAAGATAACTTTATGCCATTAGTGTTTAAATATGATTTGGGCCATATGCGTGCACCGGTTATCTTGAATGAAGTACAATCGTGAAGTCCATTTTTCGACAACTTTATCGAGCAACTGAGACCGTATATCAGCAAGAACACGGCGAATATTGCCTTCCGAATCGTCTAACATATCTGGTTTATCGGCATAGATTAGTGACTTCACATACCCCCAAGAAAGTAATCTAAAAGTGCGAGGACACGGGATCGTGAAGGCCAGTTCACAGGTCCATTACGCGAGATTGTCCGCTCAGCAAATGTTTCCCGCAATAAATTGATGGTATAGTACGTCAATGCCATTCAACTGACAACGAAAAAGTCAGAAATCATGTTTCTATTCTGGCCGGCGTCGCCCTTAAAGAAATATGGGCCGATGATTCCATCAGCCCATCAATGGTTGTAAAGGGGTCTCGGCAAAGTCTTCTGGGCTTTCTCCACCTCATATTCGGCAATTTTGCTTGTTTACATAAAGGGTGGGCCATCTAGCGGTTTTTTTTTTTATCATAGGTTATTTTGACACTGACAGTTGTTTCCCGCTCGAAATTTTGACAGTCAGTATCATACCTCCGCGGAACGAAATGAGTCGCTTTACGCTTGAACAACGTTGGGAAATATTGAAATCGGTGCCGTTTTTAAAAAGAAGTTTTGGCCGAAATGAAGCACCCACTGCGACTGATGCACGCACGTTTGTGCAAAAAGTTCGTGAGACTAGTATGCTAGTGGGCAACACTCATGGTCCCCGTCGTCGTACGGTGCGCACAGATGAGAATGTGGCTGCTGAGGCGAGAGTGAGACTCAATTCACGAACATCAATTCGCCATCGATCAGAACAGCTCAACATTTGACGCATCAGCCTGAGAAGAATTCTGCACAAAGATCTCGGATTATTCGCTTACAAGGTCCAATTGACTCAGCAAATGAAGGCGCGCGACCATCCGCTTCGTTATCGCTACGCCGTTTGGGCCTTAGGGCAGCTTGAATTGGACAATGATTTTGGGCGCAAAATCATCTTTTCTGACGAGGTGCATTTTCATCTCGGCGGCTACGTTAACAAACAAAATTGCCGCATCTGAGGCTCGGAAAACCAGCACGTTATTGTCGAAAAGCCACAGCCTACAGAGAGTAAAAATTTGGTGCGGATTGTGGAGTGATAGCATCATTGACCCATTTTTCTTCGAACTTGAGGCTGGGAACAACATTTCGGTCAACGGTGGGCGTTACAGAGCCATGTTAACCGACTTTCTTTTTTTTTTACTGATATTGAAGACATGGATTTGGACGTCCTCTGGTTCATGTAGGATGGCGCGCAATGACACACAGCCCAGGCCACCATCGATCTTTTGCGCATCTGATTCCCAAATCGTATTATCAGCCGTCTTGGCGATGTCAATTGGCCGCCTCGGAGCAGCGATTTGACTCCTTTTTTTTGTGGAGAACCGTGAAGGACCGATATTATGCCAACAATCCGGAAACGATTCAAGCACTTCAGGCTAATACGGTCCAAGCAATCCGTGAGCTACAGCCCGAAACCATCAACAAGGTCTTGGAAAATTGGGGTGACAAAATGCGCTACTACAAAACCAGCCGAGGCAGCCACTTAAATGATGTTGTATTTCATAATTAATGGGAATGTGTGTTCTTACTAATAAAGCCATAATACATGGAAAAAAATTAATTTTGTTTATTTTATTGCATTTTTAAAAAGAAACTTGTATTTGGCCCGCCCATTATCCATTTAACCAAAAATGGTAATCGGAGAATAAAATTTTGCAAATGAAGATGAACCATGTTTTCAGCCCATTCACCGAACCTACGACGCGTATCATGGTCAACTTTTGCACAAGCTTCATCTTATAAGCTTTTAAGCCAAGATCTTTCCGTAAAATCTTCCACAAAGTGGATGGGAATAGCTTCAATTTCTGTGCACGATGGCGAATCGACTCATTCCTCAACACAGTGCCCCACAACGGCAATAACTTCTTTTCTTCGCGTTGTTTGTCAGCTTTGGTGATGCGTATTACCCACAAGAGTTTACGTACGTGTTCCGAATAACTTTATCAGATGGATGATTGTGTTGACCGTAAAATGGACGTAGCGCACTATAAGTTAGGCGAACCGAACCATGGTTTTCAAAATAAATTTGCACAATTTTCATGAGTTGTTCTATTCATGGTAAATTGGCAATCTGTAGGAACAGTGTTGCCAGTTTAAAAACCAAACCTCTAAAAAAAACACATTTTAACAACGTCCTTTAGATTATATTTTTTGCTTCCATTCAATGTTTCCGAATAACTTTTATTTCCATTTCAGTGTCGAGTTTACTGTTGGCAGTAAGCCAGTGAACAGGTTTCGGATGATCGAGCGTCACTTCTTCCGAGATCGGCTATTGAAAACGTTCGATTTCGAATTCGGCTACTGCATACCATTTTCGAAAAACACATGCGAGCACATCTACGAGTTCCCCAACTTGCCTCCAGATCTAAGTATGTTCCATCATCACCGTCATCATACATTTAACACCAAATAAATGAATTTCTCTTCCTCTAGTTGCTGAAATGATAGCCAGCCCGTTCGATACTCGCTCGGATAGTTTCTACTTTGTCGAAAATCGTCTCATCATGCACAACAAGGCCGACTACGCATACGATGGTGGTTTGGTTGTCTAATCAAAGTTCATGAATTTATTTCTGTTTTTAATTTATTAAGGAAATCCCAACAAGAAACCACACAAACATACATGCGTATACTGTTCAGCGTAGCAGATTACTTTAAATGATCTCTTGCTAAACTGGCATCGTTGGACGTATTGTCGAGTAATACTTTCAGTGGCCTACTTTATTCACCCTTGCCTTAGACGAGCCACGATGCTGTGTTGAACCTTACTTATACATTTAACTTTTTTTTTTTGTTTTTTTTTTCTATACCAAAGCCACCTGCACAGCACGTATTTGTTTATTTATTGATACTTTTATTTGCATTCCAAGTGTACGTGCTTTTGAACTCAAATAGTGTGTAAGGTATATGTTAAGGTAGGACCGGTTGAAGGTTTAACATGGCAGAGGGAATGTGTGTTAACATTCCATTTTGTTTGTCCTAAATTTTGGTGTTCATTTTACCTAGTTGTTGAATGGTATTTATGTCTAGTATTGACTTAGTTCCATCTCGCTGTTCAAAAGCAAATTAACGTGTTACATTCCTCCGTTCGATCCTAGTCAAATTTTAGTACAAATATCTCACAACCATTACTGCCTTTTCTGTCTCGTATTCCATGATTTTTTCTACTCACCTCTGTCGTATGTTAAACCAACTACTGAATGTAATCAAACCTCTAACCACCGGTGGATACAACATACATATGGTTAGGCTATCAACAATTATAAAAAAGAAAAGTCAAATGAAGCAAGATTGTAAATCATGTTTAGCTAAGCTTCTGTTCGGAACGCGAGCCCGATCGCGAGTAAACATATTTGCATTGAAACGATTGCATATGAATAGATGAAATGTATTTTGTAAGTAAATTGTAGTATGCCTACGAGTAGTATTGGTACCATTGTACTGAAAGGACGAAAATCAAAATATTTAAGTGAGCTATTGCTCGCCGGTCACGTTTGAGCACAGAGTGATTTTTTGTTTTTGAATTATTTTTTAATGCATCACATCACACCAGAAACACAAATATTTCTAATTACAAAATCCATCACAAAATATATTTAAAATTCCGCGAGAAAGTCAAATGAATATGCAGTTGAGGCTGAGTGTCTTGATAGATGTTAGCAAAGGAAATAGAAATCAGTTTTAAGACCCACTCTGTCGCCCAGCAGTGCGGGTTTTTCTTTTCATTGTTTTTGTTTTAATGGAAAATTGAAAGCAAATTACATTTATGAGTAAAAGAAAATAGCGAAATGTTTGAAATGTCTATTGTTATCTGTAATCCACGAAAACATTTAATTGGAATTGAATAAAAATCTGTAATTAAAGCACGATGTAAAAATAAATTTGTTTTTTTTCACTTTTTTTACTTCTTTCTGGTTTGATCACATTTTTTTTAAGAGGCTATTGCTAGCTAGGGGGCTAAAGGGATATGAAGGCACAAGCGCCGACACTCCAGCCTCTGTTTACCAACTCCTACTCTCATCTCCACGCGGTGGCTCCTGGGTGCCTAGTACCTCAACTGTAGATCGGGTAGACCCCTTTGTAAGGTTGTTGGGGGCAGCAAACGAGAGAGGGAGGGAGTCTGACCCGCCACCATGGTTCGCTTCCTTCCCCGGTACGGCGGCGGAATAATTCCCAAGTGTGTGGAGTGAACGGCGGCGCCCACGGTTCGAGCGAGAAGAACTACCTGGTGAACCCTTATTTTGGGCTACTACAACATATTTGGAGCTCAGGCCGATAAGGAACGGCACAGCCGTCCCTTTGTTCTTGGAGCAACTAAGAACCTGGTCCTCCAGGTTGGGGGTTGCGCTTGTTAACATTCCTATCACGTAAAATAAACATTCGTTCAGAGACAACCAATAACCTTCCGCAAACGTCTGAAAGGAAACGAATTCCGGATCTGCGTCTGGAACGTTAGGTCCCTTAACAGACCAACTGCGGCCGGATCACTGCTCAAATCTCTAAGCTCTCCAAGAAGTGCGATGGGATGGGCCAGGTAAAAATCGGATGAAAAACTACGGAAACTGCTAAAGAGAAAATAAACAACGCTTATTTGGATGCATATTTGTTTTCGAGACAGACGCCCCATAACTATCCGTATTAAGGCCAATTTCTGCAATATAAGCTTAATATGTGTCCACACGCCCTCAGAGGAGAAAAACGACCGACATAAAGATGACTTCTATGGAGATGACTTCTAGGAGATTTCAATGCAAAGCTGGGTAAGAAAGCTATCTTTGAACGAGTTATAGGAAGCACAGCCTACATAACATCATGTCAGAAAACGCACTTAGGCTAGTGGACTTTATGGCGGGACGTAATCTCGTAGTAGCAAGTACACGATGCCCACACATCAACATCAATAAGGGAACCTGGGGGTCTCCCGAACAATCAAATTGATAACATTGTGATCGACGGCAGACACTCCTCCAGCATCCTAGATGTCCGAACCTTTCGAGGCGCCAACATTGACTCGGATCATTATCTTGTTTCAGCCAAGGTACCAATGCGAATTTCTCGGAATCAAGGGAGTCGAGTGAGAACACCAACATTTAACGTCGGAAAGCTGCAATCGCAAGAGACCGCCATGACCTTCGCCGATCAAGTCTCCCTCAAGCTCTCTCAAAACCCGATGCAATCTGCACAAACCATAGAACAGCAAAGGAGACTTTGTCAAAACGCCGTCAGAGAGGCCGCCTCAGATGTACTCGAATTCAAGCCACCACCTTCGAGAAACCCCTGGCTTGATGACGAGTGCATCAGGCCCATGTAGAGAAACAGAATGCATACATGGCTACACTGCATCGACAGACGAGAGCTGCTCGCGAGCTATATGAACAGAAAAGGAGGGAGGAGCATGCGCTTCTGAGAAGAAAAAAAAGGAGCGCGAGATCGAGGAGATAGAGAGATGCTATTGCATGAACGACGTTTGAAAGTTTTACGAAAAAGTAAGACGAACATGCCATGGCTATAAAGCCAGAGCGAAATCCTACAGGGTTGAACACGGACAACTAATAGTGGAGTCACAGCCGATGCTGAGATTGTGGAAAAACCACTTGTGCAGACTATATAACGGCGATGATAGTCAAAATGTCGCCGTCAGGGAGAACGAACCATTCACAATGGACGAAGATGAAAGATAATCCCGTCCACCCGATCTAGACGATGTTAAGATAGCGATATCGAAACTTAAGTCCTATAAAGCTGCTGGTGATGAGCTGGTCAGGAACATGCACCAACTCATCTGCCAGATATGGTCGGAAGAAAGCATGACCGATGCAATGGATGGAATATCAGCATTGTTTGCCCGATCCATAAGAAAGGAGATCCCCATGACTGCGCCAATTATAGAGGGATAAGTATCCTGAACATTGCATACAAGATCCATTCTGCCGTACTGTGTAAGCGCCTGAAACCGTTGATGGACAATCCATGATAGACCAAATATTTTCACTACGGCAGATCTTGCAGAGGACGACCGCATGCAAGGTGGCGCGCACATCGTGCCGGCTGGAGAGGCTTGTTGGTTGAAGCCTTGGTTCATACCAGTAACTGTAGCGCCATCTAAGTAAGTAAATAGTGATAGCATTCCCGTTCCAAACATTTATCTACCTCCCCTCCTTGGTATAATCGCAGGCTCCGTTCTCTAAGAAAAAAAACAAACAATGTTCCTATACTATATTGGTACTTATCTGCAATTTACCGAGCTTCATAACTCTCTCTACGAACGCCACTTGATCGAAATGCAAATCAATCTTATAAACGATCTTAAGTCCTTCTTCCAGTTTGTCAACTATAAAAGGAAATCTGAGGTCGGATAGCCACAATCTCACTCTCTTTCAATATGGCGAAACTTCGAATGACCCCAAAACTATCGCCAACTTTTTCAAACAATCTTTCGCCGATGACTCCTTTGTTCCGGACACTACTTACTTCGCGTACTTACCAAATTCGTCCCTTGAACCAATGCTTCCACATACTATTGACCCCCATATCATCGAAAATAAATTGAATCAACTTAATGATGAATTCACTCCTGGGCCCGATGGTCTCCCTGCCATATTACTGAAAAAATGTTCCTCCATTCTTTCTATCCCACTCTCAAACATATTCAACTCATCTTGGAAAGTTTCCCCAGATATAGTGAACCGTATTTATAACTCCTATTCACAAAAAAAAGGTTCAAACAATAATGTTAACAACTAGCGCCCCATCGCCAAACTGTCACATATACCCAAACTTTTCGAATGACACTCTAAATTCCCACTGCAATTCTCTAATCTCCTCTAAACAATATAACTTCCTCAATTTCAGGTCTACAACTGTCTTTTTTAATTCTTTCTTAGCTTCTTCCGGTGTTCCTCAAGGCAGCCATCTAGGTCCATTTCTTTTCACTCTTACCATTAACGATATTGAATTTGTCAGCAAACATTCCCCCCTCCGACTGTACGCCGACGATACCAAGTTCCTCAAGGCCATTTACTCGCAACAAGATACTTCGCTTATTCAATTGGAACTCAACAGCTTTTCTGGCTGTTGCTCCAAAAAATCACTTAAAACCTCCTCCTCGTCTCTACTTCTTCAATAATCAGCCCATCTCCACCGTTCAGGTTATCCGTGATCTTGGCATACTATGTAACCAAGAGCTCCATTTTCGCGCGCATATCGGCGACATAATTCTTAAAGCCGACTCTGCACTCGGAAGCGTGAGTCTAAAGAATTCTCCAATCCCTATATTACCTTGGTTCGCCCCCTTCTCGAATACGCATCTCAATTGTGGTCCCCTTATCAACAATCCCCACATATCAGGAATCGAAAGCATCCAACGTCGGTTTGTACGTTTCGCTCTTCGAGGTCTGCACTGGAACAATCCTTTGTTCCTACCGCCCTATCAAGACCGGTTTTATCTAATCAACTTGAGTACTTTGGAGGAAAGAGGAAGAGTATCTGACATCATCTTCATTCATAGACCTCTTACAGGTAGCATTGACTGCGCCACCCTTTATAACTCCATATCTTTTAACACTAATCCCCGTAATACATGCAATCCTCGTCTCTTCTATCTATCCACTCCCTGCACCTCATATGGCTTCAATGAGCCCATTTACCGTATGCTGGCAAGTGTTAATTCGAATCTTAACTTCGATTTCAACCTCAGCACTCCAGGCCTAAAACTCCGTCTTCTCAACAGTATTTCCTTCTCCCAACCAAAGTTTCTAATGATCGCGCTTCCTCCACCCGTCCATCTTAGTTATTAAGTTAGCTTGAATAAGTTAGCTCAATAACTGGGGGTGTTTGACCCCACGAAAATTAAATTAAATTAGCATATCGCATGGGGCACTGTAACAAATGCAGATCTATTGTGCTTCCTAGCCGATCAGGCGAGGAGTTCCTCTATTTTATTAATAAAGTTGAGGATGTCTCTCGTAGGAGCTGAGCTGATCCTCTCAGGAGTCATGATTTCTCTGAGGAAGATACGCTTCCTAAGATGGCAGAGGGCAGCATAATCCCATAGTACTCGTAGGTGCTCTCCAGTTTCCTCGTCCTCTAGATAGAGTCGACACTCGGTTTCAGAAGAGAGGTTAATTTTGTTGAGATGATATCTCAGACTACAGTGTCCAGCTCGAAGGACTATGTTTCTCTATTTCCTTCTTTCTTGTATGTTCAATTTGACATAATTTCCAAAAGGATAAGCAATGTATAGTCGCTGGCATCACATCAGTGGAGAAATGAATCCGGCAGACTGCGATTCAAGGTGCATCCCGGCAAATCAATTACGAAATCATGGTCTTTTGAGGGAAGGACCAAATCTCTTACAAACCAATCCTATAAATTGTAAGGTACTGCCCGAGTATGTCAGTAGCCGGGAGACTTAGAAGAAAGAAGAATTACATTGCTAGCTACTTTCGACGATGAGGGAGAGACCTTCGAGCTTCTAAGGGGTTTTTCAATTGGTGCGGGTCTGTGGCGACCATGTTGTTTTAGTGATATCTGTCAAACCTGCTGTTTATTATTCAGTTGCCGATGCCAAATCACCATCTGATCACCATAGCAAGATATCCGATCAAACAGCACGTCCAAATGTGATAAAACTTTATTACCAAACGTTAGTGCAAACGACCATTTTACAGTAGGAGTGGTGGTCCTTCACAGTCGACTTTTCAACATTTGGTGGCCAAATTTAAGATGACCTGATTAGTGATCAATTGGCCAATATTCGTACGCCAGACGAACGCAAGATCAGCCGAGAACGTCACCGCGGTCCGTAAAAGTGTACAGCAAAACCTGAGGCAGTTGATTCCTCGCCGGGCACAAGAACCCGGCCCTTCGCAGACTTCAACTTGGCGAATTTTGGATTAGGACTTGGGCCTACACCAGGATCCAACTGACCCAGGAGATCAAAGTTAATGACCATAGACACCTCCGTTCGTTCGCTGACTGGGTTTCGTTGCGTTTGAAAGAGGAACCCAAAAAATCATCTTTAGCGACGATGCGCATTTTTGATGAATGGCTGTGTTAACAAGCAAAATTGTCGTATGGGACGACACCAACCTACACTATGTTCATCAGGTGATAATGCATCTTCAAAACGTCACCGTTTGGTGTGGAATTTGGGCCGGCGCGCGGCGGCGGCATTGATCCGTACTTTTTCGAAAATGACGTTGGTGAGGCGGTCACAGTCAATGGCGAGCGCTACAGAACGAGATAACCAATTTCTTACGGCCCAAATTGAACCATATGGACCTGAACATGTGATTCTAGCAGGATGGCGCTACTTGCCACACAACGGACGCCACGATTGACATTCTGCATGAACGATTTGAGGGTAAGATCGTCTCTCGCAGAGGTGAAAAGAATTGGTCACCAAGGTCATGCCATTAGACCTCGCTAAACTTTTTCTTGTGGGGTTTCCTGAAGTCGCAGGTCTATAAACCACAATCGACCGATACCCTTAAGGTGAACATAACACAGGCCATCGTCAAATTCAGCCGAATCTATGCGGAAAAGTAATTGAAAATTGGACCACTCGGAAAACATTTGAAAAAAAGAGACGTTTGTTAACAACTCTCACAGAGCTTGTTTTATTCCATTTCAACATCTACCCGTCCTTATTGAAAAACCCTGTATATAAGTTTTCTAGGTCGTATGCTATATATTATGTAGACCTTTCTCATTTTGTTGATGCGAAGTCACGGTGCAAAAGTAATGACCTCAATGACCTCAGACAGTACTATCGAAACAATTAATTGAAGGAGCAAGTTAAGGGTTTTATTCCTGTAGATGAATCCTCTGTATCTTATTCGCGATACTGTGGAACGACGTCTCGATGTCGCGTTTTTTGGGCCAGAGCGTTTTAAATAAGTGTCATGTCGCAATCGTGGAGACGTTGTTTAACAGAATCAACGCATTCGCTAAGCCTCCCTGCCATGAGTGTATTGCTTTCATGTTTCGCTGTTCCATCCGTTCTAGGTCCATCCCTATATTGCCCTTCTATCTACGGCACGGCCTTGCTTTTCCCTCATTATTCTTTTGACTGTCCATTGTCCAGTTGTTCTACGTGTCCTGTCCACATTAGTTTTTGCGGTTTTATTACGGCGATATTGCTTGGGGATGAATTCCTCGAATTCTGAATTTTTTTAGTTTTCCCCATTCGCCTGTTCCTTCGTCCCCGACTTTTTCTTTAAAGCTATAATTGCCAAAGGTAACGTTCTGGTAAAAACATCGGTTTTACGAATCTTATTTTGATGGCTGCATATAATTCTCCTCTTTTACCATCAGACTTACTTTAGCCAATTCTGCGAGGATTTGAATTTTTCCGAAGGTCTCATTCGTGTCCCGCTGAGTCCGTGTAATCACGTCAATATCATCTGTGTACAAGAGCATTGTAAAGTGCTCTAGTATTGGCAAGGAGTTCCACATGATCTTTTAAATAGTGCTGTTGAAGAGATTTTGTGACAAAGCGTTGGCCTACCTAAATCCTTATTATTTCATTTGAAGGTATCGGTTAGCCTATTACCATCTTAATGGAACAGTGCAACCCTTTATTCTCATCCTGTGCAACCTGACCAGTTTCACAGATATGTCAAAAACTGACATGGCTCTGTATAGCTCGTCTCTGCGGGCACATTCATATTGGGCTTTAAATAAAATTCGTGAGTCCGTCCATCGTATCTGATCTGCCTCTGACACGATACAATCACATAGTTCAGGGTTTCGGGCGTTCATAGAACATGGCAGAGAAGGTCCTGTAGGCGATGTTAACAGACTTGTTTAAAGTTTAAAAAACTCAGCTAATGCCTCTACATTGTTTATTTTGTTTATAAAAACATGAAAACACTGACAAGTCTCAAGATTTGGACAGTCTGCTTGCATTCCAAGCGCATGACCTCGATTACCTATTTTTTAAGAAAGTCGTCTACCAATTGTATGAATTTCTCCGGCTCTTCAAAGTGAACTAAATGCCCAGTATCGAGCCATTCGATCTGAGCGTTCGGAAACCTTTCCTTGATCTTAGGCCAGTCATCCGGCCTACAAACAAAATAACTCAATGTACCTTGCAGCATTAAAGGGAATAATTTCATTTACCTTACGTAAGGCGATCGTTTTCCTGCGATAAACAGCATCGGCCCAGTGAAAGGCTTCGTCTCATATTGCTGTGTGTTGGTGAAATCCCTAAAATTATTTAACAAGCCATCAACGTTTGCAATCCATACGAATCTGCGGATAGATTCTTATACTCGAATTCAAGTTAAGTTTTTGTCAAGTTTTTTACTCTCCAGATTCTTTTTTCTTAAGGTTTAACATGAGGAAGTCCACTGTTTGCTTGTCACCCACAGCATCTTGGATTTGATTTCGGACTTGAACCCGACCTTGGGCCATCGATAGATCTGGCGAAACGTTGATGTTTTTCATGGCGAGGAAAATACTTTGCATCGCCTCCAAATTCTGTGGTATGGAAACTGGCGATATATCTGCAATGATAGCTTTCTCCACTAAGTGTGGCTGAAGAGGTGGTTGTCATAGAATAGGGTAGCAGGGTAAAGGATTGTTCTTACGTAGTTAAGTGCGAAATACATCATAGTTCGACCTCCCATACTGTGGCCGAGCACGGAGACTCGATTGATCTTTTCTTCGTTCATCAAGTGAATGATGTCAGCTGTCATATGTGCTGAACCGTGTTCCGGATGATGCGGACTGTCGCCGTGGTTCCTGGCATCGACGTTGTAGATCTGTAAGCGTTAATTAGTTCCTAAATACATTTTCTGTTTGAGTGGTTACCTTTCGCCTCGTTCTCTTCTCAAGTGCTTTACTCATTGATTTCCAATTCAGTTTTGATCCAAAGAGTCCATGCATGATAATAAGTGGCGGCAGGTTTGGATCGGTTTTGTCCGTCTGAACTACGTTGACAGACATTTTAACAGGCGTTATCGAGGAGCTAAAGGCTGCCGCTGGCAAGTACGTCCATTGTTCATTGCGTTTGAGGGCAATACCCGATTGGAATATATTCCGCAAGCTGCTTCCGAGACGTTGCATCTTGAGTTCTTCGAGCAAAACAGCTTTGACAGCTCGTCGTTATCAGCTGTCATCTATTGACGTGTTTTCATGAATTCTAGGGCTGCCAGCATCTCTATCACCAAAATGGTTTTTACAACACGTTATGGAAGAAAGAAGAATTCACTGTCCCGTGCTGCTGTGTAGCTTAAGCAGGGATAGATAGAGACCTACAACTTTCGTCCTTCTTCCGTGGATCCCCTGAGGGGTTAGAAAATGTTGGAATTACTCGTCGTTGCAATCATCGTTAAATTCAAATTTAAAAAAAAACCTGCGAACATGGCTCTCCACACCAAGAGCAACAAATAGGAGGGAATCTAAATCGCCAGCAGCCAGGCATCCTTTTGCATTCTCACTACGAATTCAAACATTCTTTCGAACATTTGTAGTTTGCAGGCAAATCGCAGAAAGACCTTCAAGAACAAGATACTAAATGACCAGAAACCACCAATGAGACGTCTCACTCAAAATGGCCGCCGACGTTTGCCTACAAGCTCGGGCGAGCACGTGGGTACCTCAAGTGCTGTCAAAAGAGCACGTGGGTACCTCAAGTGCTGTCAAAATTTTGTAAACAATCACTCACATTGTTATAATTCCAAGAGTGTGTGTGGCGGGAGTACACTGCGGTAAAATGAAATGAACTCACACGTATTCACGGATAGAAGCTCGTTTGTAACGGGTTTTGTCGCTACGCACCTGAACCTCTGTCAGAATCTCGTCAAAATTTCAGGGTGTCACGGGGGAAGACGTACGAAAGACGCACGTCTCATTCTGGTTTCTGTAAATGACTAATGTCGCAATTGGCAGAAGTGCAGCCTGGGTTTTTTCAGCTCTTTGGTTGGAGGCAGATACGAGGGTGGTCCGATAAGCCTCACCGCCAGATGGCGCCAGTATCGGAAGAGGAACTTACTATCGATTTCAGCCGGATCGGACTCGTAGTTCTGTTTTGACCGCGTGTGGAAGCGGGAGTGTCCGCGGACTTTAGAAAAATGGAAGAAGAGCAATATCGGTCGTTGATTCGATTCTTGTTTTTGGAAGAGAAATCGCGCAACGAAATCAAAGAGCGTTTGGATGCTGTGTACGGTGACTCTTCTCCTTCGATGGCGACCATCAAAAATTGGTTTAACGAACGAGTTTCAACGTGGTCGCACGTCGGTTTTTGATGAGCCACGTCCAGGTGCCCCGAAAACGGCTGCCACGCAGGATAACGTGACAAAAATCCGCGATCTCGTATTGGCAGACCGCCGATTGAAGGTGCGCCAGATAGCTGAGACAGTAGGCATTTCAAAAGATCGCTAGGGTCATATCCTGCATGAAATTTTGGGCATGAGAAACCTGTCAGCGCGATGGGTGCGGCGTTTGCTCACTGCAGACAACAAGCGCAAGCGTGAGACCATTTCAGAGCAGGGTTTGACGCTGTTTAAGCGCAATCCGAAGGAGATTCTGCGTCGTTTCGTGACAGTCGACGAAACATGGATCCACTAGTACACACCAGAGACCAAGGAACAGTCGAAACAGTGGACTTCACCCGGCGAACGTGGTCCGAAGAAGGCGAAGACTGTCCCATCGGCCGGAAAGTGGTGGCCATCACCGTTTTCTAGGATTCACAAGGTGTGATCCACATCGACTACCTGGAGAAGAGCAAAACGGTCACCGGGCTGTACTATGCCAAATTATTGGGCCGATTCGACGCCGAATTGAAGAAAAAACGGCCCCACTCGGTGAAGAAAAAAGTGCTCTTCCACCATGATAACGCACCGGCTCACACCTCCGCCCTCGGCACGCCCAAATTGGTCGAATTGGGCTACGAACTGCTGCCCCATCCACCGTATTCTCCAGATTTGGCCCCGTGCGACTTCTTTCTGTTTCCAAACTTGAAAAAGGCACTCGCCGGGCAGAAATTTCAGTCGAATGAGGAGGTCATCGCCGCCTGGGTCAAGTGTATCGAGCTAAAAGGAGACTATATTGAAAAATAAATCGCCATTTCTCCAAAATTTTTGTTTCTTTTTTGTAGGCTAAGTACTTATCGGACCATCCTCGTCTTCTTCTTTTCCTTTTTATCCCGGCGTTGTTATGGTCAGAAGTGTAGGACCATAACCTTCCCACTTAACTGCATTCCTACTGGTCCGCTTGTGGGGTCCGCAAGCCATGGGTCCGGACCATCCTCGTAAAAGAGATAAAAACCATGGGACCAGAGAAATCAAGAAATAGGGGGCGAGAGCGAGAATTTTCGGCGTATACTCGTACCAAATTACCGAAAACATCTACATCTACCGGTGAAAGCGAAAACAAACCTTAGACCAAGAACCGCCTAGGTGATGGTCTGACTTACTGTCGTCAATGGGACTAGGGCTTACGATTTACCGCCCCCAGTTACGACATCCACTTTCCCGAACAGGTTTTTACACAAAAGAATCTGGCCTAGTGTCACCAGTGTGACAAACTAATGACCATCGTTACCAACAACATAGGTTGGATCGTGTTAAGCGACTAAGACTTCGAGACGGACGAACACAAAGGACATCACCACAATCACACGTTCTGAAGGCGTTCATGAGAAAACAGAGATATGTTGCCAACACCCCGCGGACTACACTACACGAATCTTCGTGTCAGTTCGAGAAAGTTCGTTATATTGTGCAGAGGCCGGAAGTATAGATGTAAATCCATAAATCAAGGCTTTGGATTCTATTCCAAATCTTTCAGTGCGATGTTTCTGGACTTAGCTTGAAGCAAGATCACTTAAACATTAACGACAAACTTCGATCTCTTACCCCGGGGAAACGTTCCAGATATCAAAGAGTCGTTCATTACAGCGCGCGCCAATCGGGAGAAGCGGGTATTGCCTTTCTTCAGCATCATATAGCTTACACTCAGCAGTAAGCTTTCCTTGGCTACAATAGGACTAGGATTTCACGGATGGATACTTTTTTGATAAAGTTGATTCGAAGGCTCGTCACAATAGCAATGACTTCAGTCAAAAATCTAATCTCAAAAGCTTACTACTCCAATTACTTGTACCATGAGAAAGTTCAAGTACAAATTACGGACTTCGAAGCCCCAGAAGCCTTCTTTTAAAGGGTGTTTTTATAGAGGTATAGAACTTTGAAATGGAATAAAACAAAGATGATTTTTTTAAATTGACATGAAATGACGTGGCAGTCATACGCCAGAAATTATATTTAAATTATAATGTCAGAAGATTATCTTTCGAATAAAGTCAATTTCATGTCAATTTAAAAAAATCATCTTTGTTTTATTCCATTTCAAAGTTCTATACCTCTATAAAAAACAACCTTTATTTGCATCAATGTGGGCTGACCCAGGACAGCACATAGCTCGCAATTCCGTGGAGCGGCGGTTCCTCTACGAGCATGATGACGCGTTCCGTGAGTCCAAGCGACTCAAGTTCAGTAGGTCGGTTGCACGCCGGGATCGAAGAGATGTTGTCCGACAGTATCAACGCTTTTGGTGGCTGGAGCGAAATTCGTCAGGGGTCGTGACGGGGACTGAGCCTGAACGGGAGTCTGCTTCCACTATTATCGGTCCCGGGCACGCTGTTTATAATTAGAGAGTCCATGTTTCCTGACGTCCGCGAGACCTTGGTCTCTGCACTGAAGGTTTGGTCTCCCTTGCCTTCTCGAATTAGGTGGCTGGGATTCGAAGACCTTTTTATAGAGGCGTGGTCGTTCATTCGCTCGATGTGGTCGAGCTAATCTAATCGACGGATTCATTCCAGATTACGACCACATCATTGTACAAATCTTAGAATTCGATATGGTGTTTTCGACTTCCTCGCAGACAGGACCATATATCCCACGGAGAATTTTTCTTTCAAAAGAGACAAGAATAATCTCTGCTTTCTTGCTTATAGTCGAACATATGGCTCCATAAAGCAGGAATGGCAAGATCAGTGTTCTGTGGAGAGTAATTTTGGACTTCCTTGCTAGGAGTTTTGATAAGCCGAAGTAGCACCGCCCAAGGTTGCCATATGTAGAGCTAACATCTGCCTCGAAGTAGACAAACCCCTTAACTACCTCAAAATTATATCTGCTGATGGTTACGTTCTGCCCAAGACGGTGTTCGATGGAGCGGTTCTTAGTCGACAGCATACATACATACATATGTTTTGTTGTATTCTGATTTACTTTTAAACCAACGAATTTTCAACTGCCGTGAATGCATCTACCACGGGGCGCTGGGAGCTTGCAATGATTTAATGATGTCGTCCGCGTATCCCAACAGTTGGACGCTCTCGAAGAAAATAGTACCTTTCGTGCCGACGCCTGCCTGCCTCACTATCCTTTCGAGGACTAAATTGAAATAATCACAAGATAGTGTGTCTCCCTCCCGAATTAGGTGCAAACTGCACAGTGCATCGCGAGTCTTCGAGTCTTCTCTTGACGATGAATGCTGTCGCATGTTTTAAAGTCGCCTTGGCACTCCTTTGTTTTTTCCAGGATCTGGCGTAATGTGAAGATTTGGTCTATAATCGATTTGCCAGGCCGGAATCCACACTGGCTCATGTGTGATAGTACACTGGATAGGATTTTGTAGGCGAAATTGAACAGGGTTATGCTTCGGTGGTTGGCTCAAGCCATGGTAGCACCTTTTTTTGAATATGGGGCAGATAGAGCTAGTATGCCAATCATCGGGCATGCTTTTTTACCCCAAATTTGCATGGTGCATGATCCCTACCAGGACATCACCACCAGTTTTAAAGAGCTCAGCCTAAAGATAAATTGGGCCAGCAGCTTTGTTGGATTTCAGCTTATGTATAGCTGAGATTAATTCTGCTTAACTGGCTGGGGAGATTAGTTCTTCGACTGGCGCTGGGTTTTCTTCTGACCCCATTACTTTCTCTTGGCAATGCCCGCTAAACTGCTTAAACACATTCACTATTTCCTGCGAGCCGGCAACAAGACACAATTTCACAATTTCGAAGAGCCTGGATGCCCGTTCTAAAGCCAGATGTAAGGGCTTTGGCTTTTTTGTAGAAGGCTGTAACCTTCTGTCTAATCCGGACCTCTTTGATATCTTGGAACTAGGAGGTTGCGACGGCTCTTTTCTTTTTTCGTAGTAGCTTATTTTCCTCCCTTCTTCTGGCTCTGTACTCTTCCCGCGCTGCTCTTGTTTTCCATTGCAGCGCCTTCTGGTATGCTTCATTCGTTGTTCGCTTCCTTTCCGCACATTTGTCATTGTACCACGGGTCTCTGGTCGGAAGTAATCGGTAGCGTAGGGTGGTTTCAGCTACTTTCTCGATGGGCGTGCGGCAGCGCAGTCATATGTAGCTAGCGCTTGTGTGAGCTTGGTTTTGCTGCTACCAAGTGACAGTCAGGGTCGACGTTTTCGCCGCTGAATGTTCGTATTACCAGGATGTTTGACGCGTGTCTTGCCTTGCCAATCAGCACATAGTCGATTTGGTTGCCGGTTCGACCATCTGGAGATAGCCAGGTTGCTGAGTAGATCATTTTTGTGAGGGAATCTTGTGCTACTTATCACCGTATTACTAGTTGTCGCAAAGTCGTTCTTCAATCGCGCCGCTAAAGATGTTTTCCTTGCGGATTTTTCATTGAGGTCTCCGAGTACGATTTTGATGTCGTACTCCGGACAGGCTCTGTAGGATCCGTCCAAGAGGTCACAGAAATATTCTTTGTTGGACTTCCCAGACTCATTGTTAGAGGGCGTGTGCACATATTATGCTTATGTTATGGTCCATTGTACTGCTAGACAGACACCTTATATGGCGTTAGAGCTCATGAAGCTCATAAAGAGAGAGCCAAACTTCTTTTTATTCACTTATGTTGTATGCGATTTGTTTTTCACACAAGTGAACGGAACCTAAAGCTTAATGCCGATTCCAAACGGCGAGAGCCGAGAAGCTTTTTCAAAGCAAATATACAAAGGGGAGTTTCGCCAGTACCCCGCCGAGGAGGGATGCCGCGCAATAATCATTCGATGGCGTTGGTGTTATCGGGATACGAACTCGCTCATCTTGCTTCAGCGGCCGACACACCCCACTGCGCCACGGCGCTCCCTTACTTACTTACTTAGACGCCGCTACAGTTCGGGGTGAACCAAGGCCTCATCCAACAAGCCTCTCCAGCCGGCACGATCTTTGGCCCGTTGCTTCCAGTGCTACATGTCCAGTTGATAGAGGTCCCTTTCCACCTGTGCGCGCCACCTTAGATGCGGTCGTCTTCTGCTGCGTCGTCCCTCGGGATTGGAGTCAAAGACTCTTCGAGCCGGAGCGGTGATGTTCATTCTCTCTACATGGCCCAGCCATCTTAGGCGTTGGATCCGTAGACGTCTTAACTAGGTTCTTGGCTGAAACGTCCAAGAGCCTCTTCATCCGCTTTTAAAAACGTCCAAGCCTCAGCGCCATAGAGAAGGACATGGATGATTAAGGTTTTGCAGAGGGATACCTTAGTTTTTCGAGAGAGGGCTCAATTGCATCTTGAGCCCAAAGAAGCAGCGGTTGGCAAGAGTTATTCTGCGTTTTATCTCAGCGCTGGTGTCGTTGCTGCTTGTCACTATCGAGCCAAGGTAGACGAATTTCTTGAATACTCGTATGTTCTGTCTAGGAGATCATACAAGTTATCTTTATGTCGGTCGTCTTTTTCCTCTATGGGGGCGTGGACACATATTAGGCTTATATTGCCGAAATTGTCCTTAATGCGAAATTGTCCTTTATGAGGCGTTCGCTAACATGCCGGAAGCTTAAGACTTTTTGCCTGAGTCTGCCTCGAATAAAAAATCCGCATCCGAATAAACGTTGTTTATTTTCTCTGTAGCAGTTTCCGTAGTAGATAGCACAGTTTTTCATCCGCTTTTTACCTGTCCCATCCCATCGCACTCCTTGGAGAGTCTAGAGATTTGAGCAGTGTTCCGGCCGCACCTGGTCTGTTAAGGGACCTAACGTTCCAGGCGCAGATCCGGAATTCGTTTCCTTTCAGACGTTTGCGGAAGGTTATTGGTTGTCTCTGAACGAATGTTTATTTTACGTGATAGGAATGTTAGCAAGCGCAACCCCCAACCTGGAGGACCAGGTTCTTAGTTGCCCCAAGAACAAAGGGACGGCTGTGCCGTTCCTTATCGGCCTGAGCTCCAAATATGTTGTAGTAGCCCAAAATAAGGGTTCACCAGGTAGTTCTTCTCGCTCGAACCGTGGGCGCCGCCGTTGACTACATCTTGGGAGTTCTTCCGCCGCCGTCCCGAGGAAGGAGCTGAGTCCTGGTGGTGGCTCAGACCCCCACTCCCCCTCTCGTTTGCTGCCCCCAACAACCTTACAAAGGGGTCTACTTGATCTACAGTTGAAGTACTAGGCACCCAGGAGCCACCGCGTGGAGATGAGAGTAGGAATTGGTAGACAGAGGCTGGAGTTTCGATGCTTGTGCCTTCATATGTTAGCGTAGTCTGCCCATTTATCCGCCTTATACTGCATGAAGATTTTTTCCAATTTCGACACCAAGGGTATACCAGGAGTTCAGACATTCCAGTGCACACCCGTAAATACTTGTCTTTTTTCGTGCCGCGTCGTCGTCAGTTTACGATATGTGGGTGGGTTTGCTAGCCCCCCTCCAGCCTGATCCAGGTGATATTAAGCCCTCTTGCTTCGGGCGGTGGCTGCATACATTAGTTCGAGTTCAGGTTATCCAGAGGGCGCCGCGAGGAAGCTGTATGTCAACTTGACGTGATCAGCGACAAGGATCGTTGCTGGCATCTTGCCCGGTCAGCCAGAGCAGTCAGCAACTTTACCCTGTATGATCAGAAAGGATAATAAAATTAACTTTCTGAACTACACAGGTTGGATTTGAACAACCCGACAATTTCTGCTAAACGGTCAAACAAGGGGCGGCGTCGAAACGTCGCTTAAACGCTAAGCGCATCTGGCACGTGACACCGAGCGTGTATCGTTACCTACCCCTAAATCTTACACAATTCTGATTCGTCTATAATTTATTTTATATTTTAGCGCTTATAAGATTCTTACTTATCATTTCCTGTCGATTTAAGATTAGGGCTCTGTCATTCACGGGCAGCAGAGATGGCCTGGCAAGTCATATTTCCTCAAGACTATATCTTTAGTTTCTCGATTCATGTTATGGTGAGCTTTATTGCACTTCCAGGTAGCTTCCTACTTGGGACAGCAGTTGTCGCTAATGATCTAGATCGGAACAAAAACAATGGTAAAGCTCAAAGCTGTATAAAAGCCGCATTTGAAATTCTAGGTCGAAAGTGAAAGATTAGAAGCTGCTGTTAAATGAAAAGCATAGTCGAGAGACTTGAGCACCAGGCACATTACTTATTTTGACTATTTGGACATTGTTACACTCACACTATACAGGTTGCTTGCATTCACTTCCTGATCGCGATCTAGTTTCGGAGAAACTTTCCAACTAATTCCTTAAATTTTTCCGGCTCGTCGAAGTGAACCAAATGTCCAGTGTCCAGCCATTCGATCTCAGCATTCGGAAATCTCTCCTTGATCTTCGGCCAGTCATTCGGGCTGCAAAGGACGCCACTTACATACAAAACACCAAGATAAATCTGCATTAAATACTTTAGGAAATTGGACTGCTTTCCTGCGATGAACAATACCGGCCCGGTATATGGTTTCATATTGAATTCTTGTGTGTTACGTAAAGTTGGGAAATTTTTTAACAATCCATCGACGTTTGGAATCCACGCGAATCTTAGGAAAGATTTTCAAATTCAGAGCAAATCAACCACACGAATATGAAGTTTATACTCTCCAGAGGGTTTCTTCTTGAGGTTCAGCATGATGAAATCAACGGTTTCCTTATCGCCCACAGCATCTTTGATTTGATTTTGGACTATAACCCGAGCCTCGGGCATTGGAAGATTCGACGGAACTTTGATGTTCTTCATGGCACGGAAAATTTCCTGCATTTGCTCGAAGTTACGCGGCATGGAAATGGGGGATATATCTACGATGATCGCTTTCTCTACCAAGTGTGGCTGGCGTGATGGCGATGATGTAATTAGTGGTTAGAGGGATGGAAAGAGCACTTGTCTTACGTATTTGAGGGAGAAGTACATCATCGTGCGACCTCCCATACTGTGGCCGAGCACGGCGACTCGATTGATCTTTTCTTCGTTCATCAAGTGAAGAATGTCAGCTGCCATATGTGCTGAACCGTGTTCCGGGTGATGCGGACTGTCGCCGTGGTTCCTGGCATCGACGTTGTAGACCTGCATACGAGTGGTTCTTCACATCGTTTTCTAATCCTTCTCTTTATATTGCTTACCTTTCGTCTGGTCATTTCTTCGATTTTTTTACTCATCGATCTCCAGTTATGCTTTGATCCAAATAGTCCATGCATAATGATTAACGGCGGCAAGTTTGGATCGGTCCTATTCGTTTTTACAACACTGACAGACATTTTAACTGGTGTTATCGTGGAGCCAAAGCCTGCTATTGGCAAATATCCCCATGGGTCATCTCGTCGGTTGGTGAAAATTGCTCGAAATAATACATTCCGCGATGAGCTGCCGAAATGTTGCATGCCGAGTGTCTTAAACAGCCGAAAGAAAACAAATGTGAGCTGTCAGTGTTATCGGTTGTCATCAACATGTGGATGGTTAGTAGAGACACGGGGGGCTTTATTCGGATTTGGTTATGATATCAACTACTGTGTCATTTGAACGAAGAAAATTTGTGCATTGGTTCGGGTGTTGGATGGAATATTATTAAATGTATTTCAGTAAATGGCCTTTGTAATATATTATTTTTGTAAATGGTCGAGAAAATGCACGTATTGTGGTCCGATTGACATGATTTCGGAAAAAAAACAATATTTATTTATATCAAATTAATTTTTCCTATAATATTACCTACTCACAACACTCTATTACCGACACCCCATTGGGTATTAATGACATTTCGATCAGCTGGCATTTACTTTCACCTGTCACTCAAATAAATATACTCAAAGCATTTTGCTATCAAACAAACAAATATTTACTCGATTTTTACAATTTATTTTATCCAAATGGCCAATGATCGCGAAGTCTTACGCATCGTTTGGGAAGGATATATTCCAGTTTGCTTTCAAGCAGATCCCGATGAAATAGCCGGTCTCCAGCAACCTAATCACTTTTATTTGATGGTCTCACGGTTGAGCTACCTTCCTCTGGTTACAGACAAAGTGTGTTTTTGTTTACAAATCATATACCTAGAGACTAATGCGTTCATGAATTACGTTTAGGTGAAGAAATACTTTAATCGCTACATAGCCAATGACCAACAAGAGGGAAATGTCTGGTTTGATTACAATGGAATTCCCTTGAAGCTTCATTATCCAATAGGTAAGATCAATGGACTATTTTCAGAAACATAACTATGACAAATTTGATTCTTTTTTAGGAGTTTTATTTGACTTGCATCATTCCGAAGAGGAGGATTTGCCTTGGAATCTGACAATTCACTTCTCAAAATTCCCCGAAGACGTCTTAGTTAAGTTTGCAACAAGGTTCGCGACAATTTAACGGTGGTGATGTGATACTGACATTGAGATTCCTTTCCAGAGATATTTTAGAGGCACATTTCATGTCATGTTTAAAGGAAGCTGATGTGCTGAAGCATCGAGGACAAGTCATATCCGCTATGCAGAAGAAGGACCACAATCAGCTCTGGCTGGGACTCGTTAATGGTGTTTTAGAATAAGCAATTGATCAAGCGACGTTCGTATAATGTAGATCTTAATTGCAGACAAATTTGATCAGTTTTGGGCGGTCAACAGACGTCTGATGGAACCAACTGGCGACCATGAAACTTTTAAACACATTCCTCTGAGGTTTTACAATGAGGTATGTCGTGCTTGTGTCTTTACAAATAAATACTTCTAAGTTCCCATGAAACGGTCACATCACCGAAACCTTTTAGAACTCGATCTCTGGGTTAGAATCTCTCGTTGATTTGCGGGGCATCATAACAGTGTTTTACCAACGAAAACTGACCAAGCTCATTATCGTTTAGTAAAAGCCATGTGCAAAACAAAACCGAGTACAGGTTTACCTTCTCCGTTCTTCGGTGATCACGGGAATAAGCTATTTTCTATAAAGAAATTCTTGGATAGGGAGATATGGGCGCTTGAATTACTTAGTTCACTGTTCACCATTGTATTTGATTGAAAGGCGATACTTTTGGTACACGTTTCCTCCCTCTATGTATGAGCCAATTCCTGTGTTCGAAGTGTTCGTCTTCTTCAACGTCTTCATCCTACTTAAACACATTTAATTTGTTTGAGAGGTGACTACCAATATACCAGCTTTATCAACTATACCAAGAGCACCTCGAGGCAGTAATTGGATCTACCTCCTCAGCTTCTAACAACACTCCCTCCAGCCCCTCCACCTCCTCAGCTTCTCACAACTCGACCTTCCTTTTCACCTCCCCCTCTTTCTTAGATCCACTTCTCTCTCCCAAGGCCAAACTCACCAAACATCTTGCCGAGCTTAACGCCGAAGACCGCTATGTTATGTCACGTTTAAGAGACAGAAGAATCTACGAAAATGTACGTCTCTATTTGGCCTACCTCCACGACAAACCTGACTCCATTTGTATCGACGGCAAAACTAAAATCAACGTCCTAGTTTCAATCCACCAAGAAGGCTTACCCACAGACCCCCACGAGTTAAAAAAGACCTTTATCCGATTTCACGAAAGCCTTAATATCTCTCCCATTGATGTAAATAACGACCTCTCCACATTCGCCGCCCACGTCAGTTCAAAGCGCATCGCACACTTGCAAAGTACCCGCTCTAATCTCAAAAACTATTTTAAATCCTAACCTAAATACCTCTATATCTCCCCACCCATCAAATACAAAACAAAATTACAAAAACATATCCCTGTATAATCAGAACGTCAGAGGGTTACGCACCAAAACCTCCGCAGTACTCCTTAACTCCCAAAACCTACCCTTAACTGAAACGAATTTATGCTCCAGCATTGGAGACAGCGAGTTATTCACATCAGATTTCAGTCTGTTTTGGGCCGATGGACGCGACAACTCTGCCGATCCAGATGGTCACGGAGTTCTCTTAGCAATCCACAGCCGCTATGATCCCTTGCCCTTCAAATCGTCGAATTCCGCTTACTTCAACTGCACTAGTGCCTCAATAAGTTTCCCTAAACGGAAACTTTATCTTGCCTGCTGTTACTTAAGACCCTCACAGCCCACACACTGCTACCAACTCGTCGTTGACCTCGTCGACTCCATATTTGACATCAACGAACCCAATGACATCATCATCATCTGTGGCGATTTCAATCTCCCGCACCTGAAATGGGTTCATTCCGATGATGAGACCCATTCTCTGACTCCGGCCTTCTGCAACTCAGTAACATCACCAATAACATGGACAGACAACTCGACCTGATTTTCTCATCTGATGCCGTAAACTGCGTTGTTAACCCAAGCAACCATTTTCTCTCTACTTTAGACCCCCTTCATCCACCTCTATCGGTAACTCTTTCACTCGAGACCCAATTCACTATCCTTCCCTATCCTATCTTATCCCCTCCGAAAATACGTACTGTTTCAATTTCCGCAATTTCGCGAAACTAAATAATCTGCTCAACAATGTCAATTTTAACTTCCTCTTTAACCCTAACTCACACATATCCTTAAACGAAACCCTTGCGCTATTTTACACCAAATTCATTCTTCATTCTTTCAGTCCCATATTCACCAAAAAAGAACTACACTTCATCTCCGCCCTGGTATACCAAGGAACTACGCTCTTTGCGCAATAAAAGAAACAAAAATTGGCACGCCTATCTTAGATCCTCCTCTGCATCTGATCTTTCTATTTACATGCAGTCCTCCACTAAATTTTAGCAGTTCTGTGAATCACTCTACCTCCGATACCTGAACAGAATGCAATCCTCCCTTATCTCTGACCCCAAGCGTTTCTTCCACTTCATTAATACAAAAAGAAAAACCGATAGCTGCCCCGCTACATTTAATTTTCTCAATAACTCTTTTAACGAACCCGAAGTAATCGCCAACTTCTTTGCTCATTTCTTCAGCCCATCATTCAACGACCAGGATCTTCAACCCCATCACGACTATTTTCGATATTTGAAAGACTACCCTCAGACGTCTCTTATTTCATTGAACATAACTCCCGACCTAATCGCCGAAAAAATACGCAACTTAAAGGACGACTACTCTCCCGGTCCCGACTGTCTGCCTGCCATAGTCTTAAAAAAGTGCGCGAACCATCTTATTTTACCGCTTACCGCTCTATTTCAAAGCTCTATCTCTCAAGGAGTCTTTTCTAAGCTTTGGAAATATGCTTATATCATTCCAGTCCACAAAAAAAGACTGAAAAATGATGTGTCCAACTATCTTCCGATTGCCAAGCTCTCATGCATACCCAAACTTTTTGAGAGCATCGTTTATGATGCACTATTCTATCACGGCAAACCCATATTTTCTCCTAACCAACATGAGTTCCTAAAAGGTCGATCGACAACCACTAATCTAGTCGAGTTTATTTCACAATGTTTGTGTGCACTCGAAGCTGGCAAAGAAGTAGACGTGTTCTCCACTGACTTCAGTAAAGCCGTTGACAAAATGTCAAGCTCACTGCCCTCGGTTTCTCTCCCGGTTTTATCTCATGGATCAAATCTTATCTTGAAGACAGTCAATATAACGTTATCTTCAGATCTTCTATCTCTGATCCAATTAATGCTACCTCCGGTGTCCCGCAAGGTAGTCATCTCGGCCCACTGATATTTATTCTAACCATTAATGATGTTGACAGTGTTATTCTGAACTTTCAGCTCTCCATATACGCTGATGATATGGAAATATTTAAACACATATCTTCCCCTGTCGACTCCTGCTCTCTCCAATTGGACCTTAACAGGTTCACTACTTGGTGTCAAAAAAACCATCTCAAGCTCAATGTCAGTAAATGCCAAACCATCACTTACTCCCGCAAGCGCTCTTTCTCACCACCCAGAACCTACATTATTTGTAATGACACCGTTCCCCCTGTCAACTTCTTGGTTCGACAACATTATCAAACGTGCTAACTCTGCCCTCGGTTTCGTGAAACGTTGGTTCAAAGAATTATCGAATTCTTACGTTGAGAAATCATTATACATCACTTTCGTTAGGCCCCTTCTCGAATGTGATAGCCACGTCTGGTTCCCCTCTTACGAATCCCATACTACGCGTATTGAAGCCATTCAACGTAGGTTTATCCGTTTTGCCCTTCGTGGCCTTCCCTGGGCCGACCCCCTTAATTTACCACCTTATTCGGATCGACCAACCCCTTAAAGAACGACGTGATGTTGCAGATATTCTATTTATTCACGATCTTCTCAGCGGTAACATTGACAGCCCCTCATTATTGCACATGATTCCCCCTAACTCCAACCCACGTAACCTTCGATCCACGCCCCTTTTCCGTATAAACACTCACCGCACTAATTATGGCTACCACGAACCAATGTCCAGAATGCTTCGCAAAGCTAACACCAATCTTTTCGACTTTCACCTTAAAAAGTCCAGCCTTAGAATTGCTCTATACCATAACCCTTCACACTCTCCTTAATCGTCTCCATCCTGCAACTTAGTTAATAAGTTATAGTTTTTTTTGTTAAGGCTTGCATTAAGCTAATAAAGTAGGGAAGCGCCGTGGCGCAGTGGGTAGTGTGTCGGCCGCTGACGCAAGATGAGCGAGTTCGGATCCCGATAACACCAACGCCATCGAATGATTATTTCGCGGCATCCCTCCTCGGTGGGGTACTGGCAAAACCCCCCGTTGTATGCTTGCCTTGAAAAAGCTTCTCGGCTCTCGCCGTTCGGAATCGGCATTAAGCTTTAGGTTCCGTTCACTTGTGTGAAAAACAAATCGCACACAACATAAGTGAATAAAAAGAAGCTCGGCTCTGGCTCTTATTGAGCTCTAACGCCATCTAAGGTCTGTCTGGCAGTACAATGGACCAGTATTTGTGTCTGAGTGCTCCAACAGATAGCAGAAGCCTCCAAAACAAAAAAAAAAAGCTAATAAAGTGCCCCTATGGGGACGTCAAATCATATAAAAAAGAAGCCGTAAGTTTTCTTCGTTAGAAAAGCACCAGGCTATCGAGTCGCAGTCCCATTTTTTCCGAGCTCGAACTGGAAAGCATGTTCCTAAACCGATTAACCTGCTTGAGAGGTGATGCCCTTAAAAATGTGCTGATATTATTGGCTTTAACTGCAAGATTTCTAAGGCATTGGGTCTATTCCTCCTAAGCTCTGGGTCTTATCTTAAAGGTATAACCATAAACACACTCACCGCCAGTGAAGCTGTGCTCAGAACGCTGAGCTGACTTAATGTTAACTCAAAATCCATTGAAAACTGCCATTAGCCACTGCAGGACTTAGTTGTTGCCTTCCTGGACACAGAGGCAGACCTGTTAGCCAGAAAGGGTTCCGTTGATATACGCAAAGGCTCCGAACCTTTCTGTGGTACGCCAAAATCTAAAATAAATTTTTAGATCCCGGGAAAGATCACAACATTTGTTCCTATGGAACAGAGTTCAAGAACTTCGTCAACCGAAGAAAACTATTCAACTTTTGAAAAATCTCCAAAAAAGCTTAAAATTCTAAGAATAATGTCAAAAGACTTGTCAGCTTCCTATCGGGACACTTCGGTCTGAGATATCACCTTAATAAAACTAACTAAAAAGTAGACAGATTGCAGACTCTTTCTTGAGGTCAGCGTGTTGCCCTCTGCCACCATAGACAGTATACCTTCCTCAGACAAGTTTGAAATTCCTACGGGATCAATCCTCAAATTCATTGGAAAGGTTGCGGACATCCTTGTTTAATTGGCGCAATAGATCTTTCGGATCTTCTAAGTTTGATGTCATCTTCATAAGAACGGAAGTGCTGCTCAGTCAGGCCTTATGCCATCGAATGGAGCAAGTGCAAATCAGAAACGCAATATCCGGTGAACACGTCGGGTGGGGTAGGACGTCTTATTAAACCGTTTGCAAGTAGGTTTTCACCATAATAAACTGCACACTTCTGATTCATTAAAAGGCAGAGCTGAAACTTCAAACAATAGACGTTTACCTTTGCCAACGATATTGATAATGGTCAGGCTTACCCCACAATCTTTTGCGCTTAGGACTCTGGTACTTTTGCCAGTTACGATACTTTCCTAGGATTCTACCTTGCAAAGTTGGGATGGGGGTGGTCGCGGTGCAATGGTAATCATCACCGACTGTTGAGCCGAAGGTCTGTAATTCAAGTCTGTCCATAGTCAAGAACAATTCCTATGCGGAAAAACTGTGCAACAACATCAATTGAGAATGAGAAATGATCAAAAAGTGCTGACGAAGGCATAACACTCGCAATATATGATAACTTCAAAATTCATACTTTGTGTGTGCATTTCCAATATAACACTTAATGACATGGAAACATGAAAAAAGTTACTGTGAACTACAACCAACGCGACAAATTTAGTCGAACCCTATCTAGGACAAACACCCCGGAGAGTAGTGAACGAACATCTTCGACACAAACCATCTGCACCCCGTCCAGGTTGTGTGACAAACACCACTCTTGAACCTGCACGAATTATAAGCAAAAAAAAAATAGGGAAGACTTTTGCCTTTCTGTCTACGCGTGCGTCCGTATATCAAACTTAACTTAAGGCCAACTCCTTGTAGTAGACGAAAAAATTCTCCACAGATGGCGACAGTATTGCGAGGAACTTCTGAACGAACAGTTTCCCCGAGTGTACTTTCCAAGAGCCGCCCCGAATCATGCCGAAATACCCGACATCACAGTCGAAGAAGTTCGGTACGCGGTTAAAAACTCCAAGAAAAGAAAAGCTGTTGGGCCGGACGGGATACCCTCTGAGTTCTGGAAAAAGATGGGAGATATCGGGTCTAGATGGCTCATGGTTCTTATCTCTAAACTTATGAGAGGCGACAATCTCCTCCTAATCAATGGAGGGAAAGCTATCTTCTTCCATTGCACAAAGGAAAGGGTGATACGCGAAATTGTGATAACTACCGTTCTGTCAAGCTGATGTCGCACACCATGAAGATCGTTGAACGGGTATTAGATAGCCGACTGCGGAAAATAATACGACTATTTGATGACCAGTGCGGGTTTGTCTTGGGTAAATCAACGACAGATGCAATCCAAAGTATAAGGGTCATGATGGAAAAGCATCGTGATTCTTCAAAGGACTTGCATATGGTGTTGGTTGATTTCGAGAAGGCCTTTGACCGGCAACCAAGAGATCTTTTATGGGTAGCGCTAAGACAAAAAGGAGTTCCAGAAACCTACGTGCGAGTGATTATGGACATGTACGAGAAAGCAACGACAAGAGTAAGATGCACCGCAGGAGTCACCGAAGAGTTCGCAATCAAAGTCGGTGTACACCAAGGGAGCGTCCTCAGCCCACTGCTCTTTATAGCAGTCCTTGATTGCTTGCTTGAAGGAAAAGTGACGTACCCCAATGTGCACCAGCTATTCTTTGCTGACGATGGAGCCATTATAAGTGATGATCAGGCGTCCCTACAACGAGCACTTGATGTGTGGGTGGACATGTTTGAGGGACACGGGTATCATATTAGTTCAAAGAAGACAGAGTATCTGTGCTGCCCGTTCTCTGACCCTCATCAGCCTATTCCAGACATTTACTTGAATGGAAGAGTGCTTCCCAAGTGTGAAAAGTTTAAATATCTGGGATCTATGATTAATAAAGAAGCAACTTGTGATGACGACGTCAAACATCGCGTAAGCGTAGGGTGGATGAAGTGGCGGGAAAACTCCGCCATCTTCTGTGATCGAAAAATGCCCCCTAAGCTGAAAGGAAGGCTCTACACTTCAGTTGTACGTCCGGCGCTCACATACGGTTCACAATGCTGGACAATGCACAAAAAGTATGAGAGCAAATAAACGGCAACTGAGATGAAGATGCTTCGCATGACAGCGGGAGTAACAAAGCGTGACAGAATTAGAAGTTCAAAGATCCGAGGAAGCCCCCACGTATCACAAGAAAGATAGAGCGTGACCGACTCAGTTGGTGCTGCCATGTTCAAAGGAGAGATGCTTTGAACCCCGTCCAAAAGGCGATATCAATCAACGTTCCAATTTCAACACGCAAAAAAGGCAGGCCGAAAAACAATTGGTGCAAACAAATGCAAAAACACCAGCATTTGATTGGCCTCAGCGATGAAGTAATCCCAAACCGGGAAGCCTGCCGCTACTTTCTGCGGTCAAACCGGCGGACCCCAGAAGCGGACCAGTAGGAATGCAGTTAAGTGGGAAGGTTATGGTCCTACACTTCTGACCATAGCGACGCCGGAAAAAAGGAAAATGAGAAGAAGATAGCATTTTGGAAACGTTTATTCAGTACAATTTTAACCATGAATCGCTTCACACCAAAAGAACGCGCGGAAATAGTTTCAATGTTCATTAAAAATGAACGCTCGATTGTGCTAACTCAACGTGCGTATCGTGCAAAATATCGTGATCGTGTTGCGCTCAAAAAAGATACAATTAGTCGTCGGGCCTCGAATTTTTTTCAATTTGGTTCTGTGGCAAGCCCTCGTGAGCAACCTAAGCCACGTCCGGGGCGTTCAAACTCATCTATTCAGTCTGTGAAGGCCAGTGTTCAAGAAGACCCAAGTTTGTCATATCGGCGCCGTCCGCAGCAGTTAGGCATCAGTGCGACCACTTTGCGGGGAATTTTAAAGGATGATCTTCACTTACTTCCATACAAAGTGCAGATAACTCACAGAATTTTGCCACAAGATGAGCCACGGCGCTTGGCATACGCACAAAATGTCGTTGCAATGATTATTGCTGAGCCGGAGTCCTGGCAGCAAATTTTGATGACCGATGAGGCACATTTTACGCTCTCTGGCTCAGTTAATAAACAAAATTGTTGCTTCTGGGCCACCGAAAATCCTCACATTATTCACGAAGAGCCGCTATATGATCAAAAAGTTACTGTTTGGGTCGGTGTATGCGCTGAAACCATCATCGGACCGTATTTCTTTAAGGTTGGCGATACATTGGATGGCGATCGATATCGGTGGGTGCTGACCCATTATGTGGTCCCAGAAATGCGTAAAAAAGGCTTATTTCACTTTTGGTTTCAACAAGATGGCGCGACATGCCATACTGCGGACAAAACAATGAACCTTTTGCGTAAGAAGTTCCCTGGAAGATTGGTGTCAAAAAAGGGCGATATTGACTGGGCTCCGAGATCGCCGGATTTGACTCCTCCAGACTTTTTTCTTTGCGGATAATTGAAAAGCAAGGTGTGTGCTAACGGCCCGAAGACAATAGAACAGCTCAAAAGAAACATTCGTGCGGAAATCGTAGAAATTTCGACCGAAATGCTCGAAAATGTCATGGAGAATGCGCGAAAACGAGCCCATTTTTGTATCGGCAATAAAGGCGGTCATTTAATTGATATTGTTTTCAAAAATTAATCAAAATAAATTGTAAAGGTCTAAATTGAATAAAAGTTTTTGAATTCCCAAAATCGGTTAAGAATTGTTGAAGTTATTCGAAATTTACATCGACCCATATGAGATGGCGCACGCTGTATTATGTTCTACAGAAGAGGTCCAAGGACTGATCCCTGGGGGAATCCCGCGGAAACATTGTAGTGTTTAAAGACAACGTATTTCTGATACCTCCATCCATTCTGGTCAGAGATCTCCTAATGCAGGACCAGTTTGCAGACAGCTGTCCGAGTCGAAATGTTCGGACACCTAACTCCCGAGAGGAAGATTTCACGTCTACCGCCTTGTCCATTTATGGATGTCGAAATGTGTGATTTTCGTTGCCACGAAATTTAGGAGCTTAAATTCACTGTCAGTCACGAAATCATTTTACTTACCTAGCTTTCGGTGGACACCTTTCCCAAGAGCTGGTGAGGTTATTCATTGAAGCTCCCCCACAGCTGTAGGGAATTTAATCTTTCAAATTGAACAGTTTAGTGATCGGAAGACTCAGACTCGTGTTCGCCTAGTCAGGGAAAGATATCTACGCCGTAGCTAAGAGTGTCTGAAAACTATTGCTCGATCAATGACCGAAAGTTTTTCATTGAATTTTGCAATAATTCGTTGAATTGCTCGCTCGGCTGGATGTTCATTCGCGAAAAGTTGGGCCAGCGCAACATGCATTTTTTATAAAAAAAAATTAAACAATTTCGATATATGTTATTGAATTGTGTTACGCTCTATGATGAAATGGTGACTACAGCAGAACACAAACGACAATGAATGAAAGGGTTGCCATTTGAAACGTCAGAGCAATACACTGTCAAAGTTCGAACCTAGTAATTGGATAATTCATGGAAAAGGGTAACTTCGACTTCTATTCGCTGTCTTTTCTAAATTAAATACATTTTTTTTAATTTTAATTGCAATTGTCAAGGGCCATGCAAGCACTTACCCCAAAGCTATGGCCGTGAATGGACTATCGTTCCTCAACCCGTTGGGCTTATTGGCTTTAGTCGCCTGACTCCTTGGGGCCCCTCGTGAACATTTATCAAGCAATGCAACTCACGCAGCAGCTACGAGGAATGATGTAATAATTAATCACTTGAGTAAGCATCGTCTAATAGTTTCGATTATTTTATTGCATCCATAATTTGATCGCAACAATTATGCAAATATTATGATTGTTCGCCAGAGAATCGATTAACTTACCAACCAAACCACAGCAATGCATCAATCAAATTGCAAAATCAAATTTCCCAATTGCCAATCGACGTCACACAGCCACGCCTTTCAACTCAATTGTATAACCCAGAACCATTCCAGCCAAACAAATATCAAATCAACAACATCTCGTGCTACTTGCCGAACAATTTCTAACTAATTTATTGCAGTTTACTACTTGCTATTGCTACTTGCCGCATACCTCACTTGCGAAATTCTTCGAAAATCAATCACCTCTACCGAGGACTATTATCATGTGAATAGCAAAATTATCACATGATAATTTAAAAATAAAGTCGAACGTCTATTTATATCGTGAGCATTTGTCACTCTACTTACTGAAAACATAGGAAGGGTAGACCCATCCATGCTTTGGCTTGTTTCCCACAAATAGATCAACAAAAGCACACATGCGGACATAGGTACGAGAGCCTGTCGTGCGATGCCGTTCGGCTCTTTAGCAAACTGTGCAAGTAACAATGTCGCAAGTAAACATCTTTGGAGACTAAAATAGCTTCGATTCGCATAGTTGGTATATGGACGATGGTTGAGTTATCATTTTTACGATTTTCTTTGTTTTCGCTGTGGATTGGAGTGGGCTTTTACTTGTATCAATGGGTACCGTGTTTCAAATATTTTGGACCCTAAGTCACAGTAGCCGTGGCCCAATATCATGTCACTTGGTGACTTTCTTAGATAATGGGCAAGTTCGAAGTTAATCTGGGTCTCAGCAGTATTTTTTGCCAGCTGTCGCCAGTTGGTTTAGGTACCCTTCCATCTTAGATGCGGACTTAGACCTTCGAAAGACTCTTCAAACTGCTCTATACATTCTACATTGAGGTATGGAAGTCAATCTTATTCATCTCGCCACCGTGATTACCTTTGTAACGATCCATCCTACCGATCCACGTATCGGATGGGATGTTGGCAACTTTGCGTTCGATATTGTTCCTGAGCTCTTCTAACGCTGTCGGCTTGTCGACATGAACCAACGATTTATAATAGCCTTATAAAAGCAATCCAACCATATCTCGAGATTACCTGAACTGTGTGCCATGTGGCACTATCTTGTTGGAATCACATATCACTGATTCCATTCATGTTTTCCAATGTGGCATTATAGTGAAGTCCTTTGAGCGTATCATAGTGGTCATCGAAGAAAAAATTCGGTCTAATCACATCTCCGGCATGAAATCCACGCCACACGGTCACTCTTTTTTGATGCACATGGGGATTGAGGGTTTGTGGGTTTATTGCTTATGGACAAAGCCATTAATTCAAACAAGATGGGATCAGCTTGTCGGGAGCCAAGTTACACTTCCAGGTCTTCTACCTTAAATTTTGCAAAATTTTACCTGAATGTTAGGAACCACAGTAGCTAGGGTTTTAAAACCGGTCGCTATGAGCTGAGAATCATGTACTCTATAACACAGCCATGTTTCAGACTCATAGCTACTCGGACGGAGAGACAGAAAAGCCTTTGCATAAATCTTCCTTAACCCAGCTTTACAAGGTAGAAGACTAAAATGTGCTCATCGCTGAGCATGATTTTTTGATGAAATTCAAGGTTTTCTCCAAACTTTTACAGAGTTCAATCGAAAAAGTTGTCCGCGCTTCAAATGAGCAAGAGACTTCAAGTCTTTAGTTTATTTGATCTTGTAAGGGTGTAGACCAAGATTTCTACCCATAATTCGCTACAATATTCACTGAGGAATTACCAATTCCTGTGATTTTGCCCATTTTCACCCGAAGTACTTACGGCTGTGATATTTGTCGGAACTTCGACCTGAACGTTGTCTCACTGGCACAGGAACATTCTAAAGGGAATATGTGATTTGTTAAGCTTTTGGTTTTAAATTGTCAAAAAAAATTACAAAAAAATTGCAAAGGTGTATACAATTTTTACTTAAACTGACAAATCAATGCTTGCCATTTACCATTTAAAGATTAAATGTTGACCACTATTACGTTTTAAGTGATCTATACCGAGGGTCCAATTTTGAGGAACTTTTTCAAGCATACTGAATGGCTTCTCGCTACCGAATGTGTAAAGCTGTCTTCTAAGTTTGGAATTGACCCTGGCTTATTGGCATAGATGAGTGATTTGACGTATAGCCATAATAAATAATCTTAAGGCATCAAATCGCTCGACCTAGCTCGCGAATCCCATACTCCCATGCTACCCATACTCATTGCTCAAGTGACCCATCGATTCGGGTGCATGTAGTGCCGTCTTGCTGGAACCACATGTGTGCTGCTGTATTTATGGCAGAAAAAGTTAGAAATCATTGAACGATAACGGGCGCTATTGATAATGACATTCTTCTTACGGTCATCTTTGATTCCGCTGGTCTGTAAACCTCACCAAAAAATGTTTTTTTCTGGGTGCATAGATCGTGATCCTGAGGTTGCCCATCGGACCAAATACGACAGTTTTGTTTATTAACATAGCCATTCAACCAGACTTGAGCTTCGTCGCTGAAGACAATTTTTTGATCTTTCTACAACATTTCTAAGGTCCACTCACCGAAAATGTAACGCTCTGATCATTCGGTTTCAGTTCTTGCATGAGCTGTATTTTGTAAGGTTTTGGACCAAGATACTTGCGTAAAATCTTCCACGTAGTCGAGTAACACAATCCCAATTGCTGCGAACGGCGACGAAAGGACAAATCACGCTCTTCACTTCAAATCACACTTCATTTATTGGGGGGTGGTCGTGGTGCAATGGTAATTATCACAGTTGAGCGGAAGGTTTGTAGTTCAAGTCTGTCCATTGATCACTTTAAAATTCATACTCTGAGTGTGCATATCCAATATAACATCTTAATGACATGGAAACAAAAAATTACTGTGAACTACAACCAATGCGACAAATTCAGTTGAATCCCCCGAATCCTATCTAGGATAACCACCCCCGGAGAGTAGTGAACGAACATCTTCGACACAAACCATCTGCATCCCGTCCAGGTTGTGTGACAAACACCATAAGAGCGTAACTAACGTAAAAAAAAGAAAAACCTGGCGGATACAGCAGCGTACGCATGCGGGTACGTAGTTTGACGTTCAATAGCGTGAAGTTGGTGCGAAATGTGATCACTATGACTGAATTGCTTACTCAGTAGGTCGATTATAATGACTGTAAAATGATCGAAGTGTGCGAGAAACATTTAACACAGACCAAGAAGTTAAATGGTAATACTAACATGCATGTTTGACTTTAACACATGTCACGAATCACGCATGAGTTGTCAGAAATAGAACACTAAAAACCTAACAGCCAAACTAAACAGCCTATAGAGCTCGAATTTATCCATTTTAACATGCGGAGCCCTCTCTGGTGCGGCGATTATTATTTCTGAAAATTGGTTATAAAGCTTTTATCTTGGTTTATTGATATATCTTCTGCGTTTGATGTCAAAGTTGGTGGCGTTGCCGCTTGTCGCTAGCGAGCCAAGGTAGATGAAATTTTTGACTGCTTCAAAGTCATAACTGCCAAAGCTGCGTCTCACTTTGATGATAGCACATATTTGGTTTTACTGGTTCCGAACCAACCCGTTTCCAGCTACTTTGCTCAGCCCGGGCTACCAACTACCAGCATGCACGATTCGCGGGATATTGTTTTCCTTTTTCCACGCGCCTACATATTAAACCACACCTCTGCGCTCTTCAACCACTCTCCCCGCGGGACTGTCGTTAGGTATTACTTCGCGAGGCTGGTTAGCGATTTATGCTGTATTTCGGGCGGCGAGCTCTTGTGCTTTCCGGCCTGACGTAGCTTCGTTTGTATAAGCGCAATGTACGAGCATAGCTTGTTCCAGTTATCTATCGCGGGGCTTAGTAAGTTTACCGCTGGCCTGTCCTGCGCGAAACGACTATAGCTAAAAACAGGCATTGTGGACACAGTGGAGAATAATCATGTCCAAATTTATACAGATACTTTCCTGCTACGACGAACGCTGCATCATCTGAGATGGTCCTGAATCCGCTGATTTTTCTTATCGCGCCAAGTCTATAAGCTGTAAGTAAGCTATAAGTCTATAAGCATCCGTTTCAGTCGTCTGCGTGCGAGTGCACCAGCCCATATCGGAGCAGCGTACACTAGAACTGAACTGACTCCCTTTGAGGATAAGACTCTGCGCGCATATCCGGCACCTCTACATTCGGTAGCATTCGTGAGAGGGCTCGTGCCCTTATGTGTTCCCTATAGGAGAGCCTGTTATCAAGTATAACCTCTAGGTACTTCACAGATTTCTTAGACCTCATCGTCTGATCGCCGACTAAAAAGCTCGCATGTTCCAACTTTTTGCGGCTGGTAATGAGCACAGTCTCCGTTTTGTGGGCCGCTAGTTCCAGGACGGAACTTACCAGCCAATCTTTCACCTTAGAGATGGCTGTGTTGGTGGTAACCTCCACTCCCTCTATATGTTTGGCCACTGTGACAATGGCAATGTCGTCAGCAAAGCCGCTAATTTGTAATTCAACGGGAAGCGCCAAGGACTGATCCCTGCGGAACTCCCGCCGTTATGGTATAGAACTTCACGCCCTCATCGGTGTAATATCTAAGCCTCCTGTTGTTGAAGTAGTCCATGACTATTCTCAGCAAATAGGGAGGGGTATCCAGGGCAATTAGGGACATTTGTATGTGCATCCAGTTCGTTAAAAGCATTTTTAACGTCCAGCGTAACTACTGCACAATATTTCTTCTCTCCCCTCAGGTCCGGTTGTTTTGCTGTTTTTCACCTTAGAGACAGCTATGTATAGCTCCTCTAGAGTAATTAGAGGGATCTGCCCGGTGCTGATCCATGTCGTGCTTCTACTAGTAAGCGTCCCGTGGAAAGAGGTGTTTTACTATTTGGGTAAGCATTTCAGAGTTTGTTATCGGCGGACCCCTATTATTTCTCATCCTTTTGGTAACCACTCTCTATGCTTTACCCTACGGATCTATATCGGCCTCCTCGCAGAGTTTTTTGAAACGCCTTGCTTTGCTTTGCTTTCTTTTATAGCTTTCGCCAGTTCACCTTTCGCTAGCTTAAATTGAAGAAGCCGCTTTTCGAAGTCTGGCCTGTTTCTGGGTCGTTGGGGTTTCCTTCGCGCTCTGAGACAAATTGCTTTTAGCCTCTGGATAACCTCGTTCCACCAGTAGCATGGGGCGCCTCTTTTGCTAGGTTTTCTCCTGGTCATCCCTGCGTCACATGCTACAGTTAGCGCCTGCTTCAACTGCCTTCAATCGCCTCCGCGGATCCGCCGTTATCCACGGTCACAACTCTTAGTACCTCTTTAAAGACATCGTTATCAAAGGAGGAGTCCTTCCATTTGGGTCCTGTTTGGTTTGGACGCTGACTGCGTTTTCTGTCGCCGATCTCCATTATAATGGCTTGGTGCTCGCTGGGCGTGTAGTCCTCACTTACTATCCATGTTATTTTTTCGTGAGAGACTTACTCATAAAGGTTGTATCGACTACTGACGACCTACCAGCTTTGCGGAAACTACCGGATTAACCAGGTTTACACCTAGATGAGCAAACGTTTCCAGAAGGACTCTTCCCTTCCCACTCTGTGGACCAAGCGTTGAAGTCTCCCGCAATTACAATTGGGTGTTTATCTCTTGCGCGATCAAATTCTTCAAATGACAGCCTCGGGGGAGCATAATAGCTATAAAAGGGACGACTACGAAGTAATTCGTCGGTTGACCTTTTTCCAGTATTGAGTGCCTTCTACAGGCCCATATTGCAGCTGCCTTTGTGTTATCGTTTGTCCAGCTGCTACAGTCCAGATTTTACGGTTCACTTATAACTGTTCACTTATAACGGTTCACTGCTGGTCTTGTGCGGCTGCGCAGTGATTTAGATTTATTTGAATCACTTTCATTATGGGTTTTGTGACAGTGCTTTCGGAATACCGGACACTTGCTCTTGCGGGCTATATGATCTATATGGCTATATAGCTGAGTGTCCAAACTCGAGGCATCTGAAGCATCTGGTCAGAGTCCTGCACATGCGTATGCGGCAAACCACCCAGCCATTCTTCATCTTACCTGACTGTAAGATTGTTGTTTCCACTCTCTACTGGAAGGCTTAAGATTGCAGCTTGGGTGCCTCCATAGGCATTCCTTAGGCTAAGTACATCGGCCTCATTTACTTCCACACCAAGTTAGGAGTTAATCGCAAATGTCGTTCCTGGTAGTATCATCATCAATGTCTTTGATCTCCACCGTTATTTTCTGCGACAGGGCTCGTACCTCCACCTCTTCTCCCAAGTTTTCTCCAATGATCTCCTTATAGGGGGTGTCTTGATGATCGATTCTCCCAGATCGCACAGCGCTGGATCCGCTTTGACTCGTCGTAGTATTTCAGCGTACGAGAGTTTCCCTTTTGCCGCGATCACGTCGGGCCTCTATCTCACTTTCGCCTCACCGTCTTGCAGCTTCGTCTCCTTTCTTTGATTCCTGGTGATATTTGTCCAGTCGCCACCTCTCTCTTCTAGTACCGGCTCGCCCCGCACTGTCGCGGAGGACTTAGTTACTTGGTGCAACTTTACCTTGTTTATTTTGGGGACTTCGCTGATTCTGAGCTCCTTATTTACGCCTGATCGGCTTGTACTGAGCAGTGGACCTTTTTCTGCCGTCGACACCCCTGCTTTCGGCCGTCGCATTGTTGGCTAATACATATATGTTTTGTGAAGGTTGCATCGGCTCTAGTGATAGAGCTTAAGGTAAAAATGATCGGGCCAGGTCCTAGAATCCGCATCCGTGCTTTGGCTGCAACTGATCCGAGTCGATGTTGGTTCTCCAGGAAGTTCGCATATCCAAGATTCTGAAGTAGTATTTGGTGTTGATCGATTGCCAGGTCTCCTCATAAATGTTAAGATGTTGAGAATCTTGTGATTGAATCCGGTCATAAAGTCCACAAGCTTGATGTGACGTTGTGTAGACTGCTCTTTCCTATGACTCGTTCAAAGATGTCCTTCTCACCCAGCCTCGCATAATTCCTGTCTTGGAAATCATAGAAGTCATACTTGAGTCGATCGTCTTTCTCATCAGAAGGCATGAACGCATATTAAGGCATTGTTTTGAGGGCAGCTTAAGAATTAAGAAATTCCTATTCAAATAGGTGTTGTTTGTGTCCCGCTAGCAATTTCAGGAGTAGAAGTCACAGTTTTTATCCTCATTCTACCCGGTCCACCCATTACGCAAAAACAATAGCAATTTGGGATCCTTGTGTTAAGGGATTTAACATTCACGAACAAGAGAAGTACATCTCGCTCTCTGAAAGATGTATGGGGGATTGTCAACATGTGATCCGTCCTTATCTGGTGGTCTCTCAACAGTGAGTAGATTTCCGCGATAAGGATTTCCAACCTGGAGGGCTGAGTTCTTATTTACCCCAAGAACAAGGCTTCGGCCTGTACCAATCCTTACCTATTTGAGCTCCAAATATGATATAGTAGACTGATTAAAGGTGTTGAACTGTGGACCCTGCCGTTGATTCCATATTGGGGATTCCTCCGTCTCCATACCGAAAAATGAACTGATCTTTTACAGCCAAAAGGAATCCGGATCATTAGCCTCGATGGTCAACATCAATCCATAAAAGGTTCATTTGGCGTCTTGTCTATATTTAAACATCTTTTAGCAACTATGAAGTTTGGATGACCACTTTTATTTCGTTAGGTGATTAAAGAAGAAGAGATTTGACACAGCCGTCAAAGACTTCTACCTTCTACCTTTTTTTTCATTTCTGACTGGATCCACTACTTCCCGACTATTTAAAATCACAAATAGGTACCTAAATGGAAAATCAGTTTATACATATTATTGCAGCGCTAAATTGATTTAACCTAAAGTCACCATAAAAAATAAAACAAAATTGCAAATGTGTATACAATTGTGGCGGTAAGCTTCACGCACGGCTAGCTAGTTCAGTGTCAGAGAGTTTTCTAATTTATTTCATGTCGAATTTCGCGGCTTCCTTTAAAAACCTATTTTCTATTACTTTAAATAAATCAAGTTCAATATGAGGCAATTTGGTCATAAAAACGTCTGATTTTATTGCTTTAGCTTTATGGAGCTATAGAAACGTATGAACGTGGTTCTAATTTCACGCTTAATACCGCGTCATGTGGAAAATGTTTTCGAACCTAAAAAAATAATGCGAAAAAGGTTTATGGCATTTTGTGTGTGGTACTCGAACGAGCTTTAGTTTGGAAGCTGATTAATGATGAATTATCTGTGAAGGAATTCTGGCTCCGGCAGCTTGGCGGCATCAATTGACTAACTATTTCTCAAAGCTTGGAATCGAATGTCAGTTACAAGAACAGGATATCACATGTAGAATCTTCTTGATAGCGCTAAACAGGTTAGGACCATTTACAATCACTGACATGTGCAGCGTTAGAAATCCTGTCATTTAAGAGAGCAGCTCGATTTAGATATTCCACAATTGGATCTCACAAAAACTAGACGATTCGGCCATGTCAAGATCTAACATTTACAGCATTGTTGCTGACCCATCAATACTGATCGTACTGGGTCATAGACAATACTCGTATATTATTTGAAGAGACCCACTCGTCAGGTTCACGAGGAATTAATGCCCTTAATGGATCAGATTTGTATGGTGAAGGTCTACCTACAATAAACCAAGGAAGTTCTGGCGCTAGAATGAGCTTTTATCAGTAGCAATGTTTCTAAGGTGAAGAGCGGAGTTCGTCTGCACGCGCTGCGGAGATGAGGAATGAGTCGATCCAACATCTGGCCACATACAGTCCAGCTATCCAGTATCGCCGCCTAAAGTTATTAGGGCAAGGATTCTTTATGAAAACTGATGGAATGGTTGGGTCTGCTAATTTATGTCTACAAATAGGAGGCCCTAAGTCTTACAAATGGAGGAGATGCCTTGGCCTTGGTTAGTTGCCTAACCTAAGCATGCACGAACGCATGGTATTTTTATTAACATGGCGCTCGAGAAATTCAGTTTTTGTTGCGTCGTTCACTGGTTGACCTGCTTGGTATAGACCTAGTCTTATATATAAATATTGTCTTGGGAGTTCAAAGGCCTTCAAAGTGATATTGCTATGGCGACCCTTTAATTCACGCTCTTCCTCTCAATAAATAGCTAATAAATTGATCTAATGAGGCATTTTTGTAGTTCACGACCATCATAGACTTAAGGGGTCTTACGCCACTTACAATACAGCGACAACACGGAACATGGGCATAAGAACAGAAAGTGTAGACTCTGGCGTGTGGGTTTTTTGTGGTCGAGAATCCGCAGGAGAAAGTCAATTCGATCGGCGCTTTTTGTAGTCTGTGTAGTCTGCTTACCTCAATCACGAGCTTGAAAATGCGGTCTTTTCTAACCATTCACAACTTATTCTCCCCGTCAACTTGGCTGACCTTAAGGTTATCAGCTGTCGACTTCACACCGAAGGCTTATGAAGCATTGTTTTAACAAGCTCTCGAATCTTTTCGACGTGAAATCTTTTTACTCTACCTTCGATAGGGCTCTTTCGGACAAGTCTTTTCCCCCTTTTATGGGATTAAAAGTGTGAATATTAAAGCTATTCACGTCGGTCTCCCTTGGGTTGATACCTATAATTTCCCGCCTTATAAGAAACGTTTAAAACTAATCAACTTACAATCCCTGGAAGAACGACGCGAGATTGCAGACTTACTCTCTATCTACGAACTACTTGGGGGTGATTTTGTTTGCTGCACATGATTTCACTAACCTATATCTTCGGAACCTTTGATCCATGGGATGATGCAACATGCCCAAGCCTTAGAACTGCAATACAGAAGTGGTATCAGATTCGTCTAAACCCTCGATTACAAGCGACCACTTACTCGATTTGATGACGAGTGCAGACAGGCCCAGGTAGATAAACAGAATACATACGAGTAGAAGGCTACGCTGTACCGTCGGTTGACTGGTGAGATTTATGTACAAGTAGAAATGTCTTCGCAGGAACGACGTTTGGTAATTTTATCGGAATACAAAACGAGCAAAGATGGACACGGGCAACCTGTAGAAAAGTTGCAGACGATGCTCAGAATATGCTTCAGAATGGACGAAGACGAAAAAGAATTCCGTTCACCCGGCGACTTTATCGAAGCTAAAGTCTAATTAAAGTGCTGATGCAAACCGACTGCCTGCTGACCCGTTATATTCAAAGCAACGAGACGAGATGGCTGGGCAACTGCATATGCTTGGAGGAAAGCGTGCCCCTTTGTTCATTTCATAAGCTGCGCCAATTATAGGGGGCGAGTAAGTTTAGTCGACTTTTCAATGATCTCATTAGCTTTGCGGTATCCATCTGTGTGCTTCTTTAAAGGGCTTAAATTATTTTACAAATTGGCGAAACTTCCTCTTGAAATAGTAGTACTGCAAGATGTATAATGAAAAACCTTTCTAGTTACGAAGGCTAGCAAATTCGTTGCCACTAGTTCGTCGTGTCCAAAAAATCACCAATGTTTGACATAATTTTTTCCTACTCAAAGTTGAGTCTACACTATTATAGCCCAGAGCTTTGGGTACTGCTTGGTTTTCGGTATATGTATTTATAGTTGTACATTTGAACTAGACTCATATGTAGATGGCGTATGGCTCGGCATAAATGCTTAGCGGTTTGAGCAATATGTCATATGCCAGTGCTACCAACTTGAAACCACGAAGTGAATGGCCCTTTATAATCGCGGGCTCCGTTCTCTAAGAAACAAAAGAAATAAGCATTGGACAGTCTTTCTTTGTACTCAAACCCCCTAATGACTTTTCTAACTACATTGTCAGCTATTTCCACGTTATCGCCCTTCACAACTCCCTCTATCAACGCTACTTAACTGAAAAGCAAGCCAATCTTATAAGTGATCCTAAGCCCTTCCTTAAGTTTGTTAACTACAAAAGAAAATCTGATGGCTACCCTACCTCACTCCCCTTCGATGATCAAATCTCAAATGACCCCAATGTTATTGCTAACTTTTTTAAACAATATTTTGCTGATGACTTTCCTCTTCCGGACTTCGCTTTCTTCGATTATTTACCAAATTTTTCTCGTGGACCATTTCTTCCTTGTAGAGTCGATATTCATGTCATCGAAAACAAATTAAATCAACTTATTATCGGATTCACTCCTGAACTTGACGGTCTCCCTGCCATATTTCTAAAAACTCAACCCTCTCCCTCCCTCTCTCAAATCTTCAGTTTATCCCTATCTCTAGGTGAATTCCCCCGGTTATGGAAAACCGCATTTATAACCGCTATACAAAAAAAAATTCCGAAGAAAGATATCAACAACTATCGATCCATTGCCAAACTGTCACATATACCCAAACTCTTTGAGAGCATTTTATACGAAATTCTAAGTATTCGCTGCAAGTCTTTAATATCCCCTAGACAACATGGTTTCGTCAAATGCAGATTTACAACCACAAACCTTGTTGAATTTATATCCTTTTCCCTCTCAGCCTCAGAGAATGACAAAGAAGTTGATGTTATTTCAATAGTTAAGCTTTTGATAAAATCTCCCACAGACTAATGCTCTTCAAATTATTTTCCCTTGGTTTCGATCCCATTTCTCGGAAGTGGATATCTTCTTACTTAGAAAATCGCTATTACAGTGTCCGTTTTAGATCTGCATTTTCTAACCCTTTTTTAACTTCCTGCGGCGTTCCCCAAGGCAGCCACATAGGTCCATTTCTTTTCGTTTTTCCCATTAACGACATTGAGTTTGTCATCAAACACATCCACTTCTCACTGTACGCCAATGACACCAAGTTATTCAAGACCATTTCCTCGCAAAAAGATGATTCCCTTATTCAATCGGATCTCAACAGCTTTTCTATCTGGTGTTCCAAAAATAGCTTGGAGCTTAACATTTCCAAATGCTAATCAATCACTTTTGAACCTCCTCGTCTCTTTTTCCACCGTTCAGGCTATTCCCGATCTTGGTATATTATGTGACCAAGAGTTCAATTTTCGCGCACATATCGACGATATAATTCTTAAAGCCAATTCTGCACTCGGTTTCGTGAATTGGTGGTCTAAAGAATTCTTCAACCCTTACGTTATCCGATCTCTCCAAATAACCTATGTCCGGCCCCTTATTGAATATGCTTCTAAAGTGTCGTCTCCTTACCACCAAACCCACATTTCTCGAATCGAGAGCATCCAACGCGGGTTCTTACGTTTTGCACTTTTTAAGTTAGCTCGCATTAAGCTCAATAAATTGGGTGTTTGCCCCCACGAAAAGTGAAATTGAAATATAGAATCTTCAAATCACTATCAGAGAATTTGCTGAAAATATGGGCATAGCAGTTGGAATTTTTTTTCAGATGTTTTAGGTATGCAACGTTTATGAGCAAAGCTTATTCCGACATTGAGTATCGTTCAAGAAATGTAGAATGACTTAAATGGCGATCCAGATTTGTTGAATGGGATCATTGCTGTTGACGAAACATAGGTATATGAAAATGCGAAGACTGTCCATTCCAGTTTCAGTATCTGGCCAGATACAGTCCTGACGCCATGGAAATTTGACTATGAAATTATAGCGCAATAGGATGGTAGGTGTCATTGCGTCGGAAAGTATATCCATGAGACAGGGGTCGTAGGATATTTCTCGCGCAAGCACACTGTCACTCCAATGCGAGTTGTACAAAAGACCATTTTTCTTGAGGCGAGACATGGCTTTCAGTATATACATATATGTCAAGGGGTGGAAGATTCTTCATAACATCTAGAGAAGCTCCCGGAGTGCTGGGGGAAGCCCCCGTGCAGCTGAGGCAGACCGCTCTTTGGAGTTTGATGAAAGAGGCCACGACGTGTTTGCGTGTTAACCTGTTCCACCAGACAACCATGCGTATGAGATTATCGGTGTTATCATTGCCCCATGTTTTGCCAAAGGCACCTTTACGTTGCCAAAAAGCTGTCAGCGCTTTGGTGGTTTTTGACTCAACATACTTTGACCAAAGAATCTATCTAAGATTACTCCCAGGTACTTAGCATCCTTGAACGTTGGGTTGGGAATGCCTTTTAGCACCAGCTAAGTAATGCCAGTATTTTTCCTCCCTCTCGTGAAGAGAACGACATCAGTCTTAAGAGGATTAACCGACAGCCCATTATTCACCAGTCCTCGATCACATTTAGCGCCGTTTGTGCTTTGAGACAGACAGTTGCTAAACATGAGCTGACAGAGAGAACGGCAACATCATCCGCATAGGCATGGGCATAGATTTCAGAGGCCTTAAGAGCATCGAGCAGAGAGTCGACCACCATGCACTATAACAGCGGAGACAGGACGCCACCTTGCGGGCGGCCCCTATTTACGCCAGACTTGACACATTGTTCGACGGCTGCATCAGCGATCAATGTCCTGTGCACAAGCATTGCTTTCATCCACAACATCAGTGATTCATCTACGCCATACCGTCTAGCAGCGTTACCCATAATGTCGAGAGAGCTCCCTCAAGGTCGACGAAAATGCCCAGCACGTACTCTTTCCTTTCGAGTGCACATTCAATTCTCCCGCAGTCTCGCAGGACTTTCCGCGCTGATAAGCATGTTGAATCTCCGAGAGGATCTCTTGAGAGTATGCATTCGAAGGGCAACTTTGCGCACGTACACCTCTACTAGTTTCTCCCTGCTTTTCAGCAAGAAGGATGTTAGACTGATTAGTCTAAAATTCTTGGCGAGAGTCTTTCCCTATTTTGGATATAAAGACCACTTTCACCACGCGCCAAGGAATAGGTGTATATATAGGCAAGTGCGACCTAGCAGTGAAAATTCTTTTCAGAGTAGGAAGCAGCTGTGTTTTACCTTTTTGTAGCATAACAGGGATGCCACAGCAAATTCAATGAACTCAGTCGTTACCACGCGTGACTCAATATACCAAATAAAGGGTCCGCCATCTAACGTTTTTTTTTTCAAGTAGTGCTTATTTCGTGAATGGTAACACTTAGCTCATGTCTGATTTGACAGATAATTAGTTTTATCCTTCCGCTGAACGAATATGGTTGTGTATACGCTTGAACAACGCTTCGCTAAGTGGGCCTGCGATCGACTTACAGAAGATGCCGATTTTGCCAAAAAAATCATCTTTTCAGATGAAGCTCATTTTGATCTTGGCGTTTTATCCTTCCGCTGAACGAATATGGTTGTGTATACGCTTGAACAACGCTTCGCTAAGTGGGCCTGCGATCGACTTACAGAAGATGCCGATTTTGCCAAAAAAATCATCTTTTCAGATGAAGCTCATTTTGATCTTGGCGGGTATGTAAACAAGCAAAATTGTCGCATTTGGGGCACAGAAAACCCGCACGCATACATTGAAAAGCCGGTGCACCCAAAACGAGCCACTGTTTGGTGCGGATTTTGGTCCAGAGGCATAATTGGGCCATTTTTCTTCGAAAATGAGCAAGGAGTGGCCGTTACAGTCAATGGCGATCGTTATCAGGCCATGTTGAACGAATTTTTGTTCACAAAAATTGAAGAGGAGGATATTGGCAACATTTGGTTTCAATAGGACGGCGCTACGTGCCACACAGCCGAAGCTACACTCGATGTTTTGCGCCCTGTTTTTGAAGATCGCATTATCAGCCGCAGAGCTGATGTCGTTTGGCCACCTCGGAGCTGCGATTTGACACCGTTGGACTATTATTTGTGGGGTGCCGTCAAAGATAAGTGTTACGCCGATAAGCCAGAGACAATTGACGCTTTAAAGGACAATATTCGTGAAGCCATTGGTAAAATACAGCTGCACACAATCGATAATGTGCTTAAAAATTGGACCGATCGTGTAGGCTACTGCATGGCCAGCCGAGGCAGCCATTTGAATGAAATTATTTTCCATTATTAACCGGAAGGATTGTACTTTCAAATAAAAAAAGAAATTTGAGAAAATATTCAGTAGTTTTTTTTTTATAGCATTTTCAAAAAAAAAAAAGTTATTTGGCGGACCCTTAAGTTTTCATTATTTTAGTCGCAGTTACCATTGAAGGAGTGTGCCAAGAGCCGATGACAGTCTAATTTCCCGGGAAATGATTCTGAAGCAGTAAACTAAGAGTTTAGACTCGGTGAAGGTGCCATCAGATTTTTTGAGTACATCCGGCTTTGTCGATTTTCCTCGTTTGAGAACGTTAACCAACTTGCTGGTCGCGCTCAGGGATTTGATCTCTTCGCAGAAGGACTTATAAAATCATTCTTCGATTAACGAATAATCTTTCAGTCATCTTGCGCTTTCGATCTAAGCGATCTGTTCAGGAGACTTCTGGCTTCCCTGCAAAGACATTGAAGCTCAGCGTTCCACCAGGGAACCAATTTCCTGCAGAGACATGCGAGTTCAAAACAGTTGGTGATCGCGTTGCTCAGGTTATGAACGGCATCCTCCACCAATTGTTTTGTTCTACAATAAGTTTAGGTAGGGCTTGAGTTGATTTTTCAAGCCCCTCTCTGAACCGTACCGTCCGTCTTTCTCGGATTACGCTTGGGCTGCGAGGGGAAGATCCCACACTTCAAATGGAATTCGATATATCTATGGTCTGACGACGTAGCACGTTGTAAGACTCTCCAATTAGTGATGGCCTTCTCATGCCTATTAGACAGAGTAAGGTCAATGGTTGAGAGTCAACATTATTGATGATAAGGTCAGACGAAAGATGGTCTCCTCTTTAGTTGCATGCGCTGCTGCCCCAAACAGTGTTTTGAGCATTAACATCCAATCCTTCTGGCTTCACAGTACTCTACGAGTTCAGAAACCGCCTTCGGTGGCGGAGACAGTACCAACTAGTAGGGGAAGGACGCCAAGACGAAGTGTTCAATTTTTCCGTGCGCATTGTAGCTAACGATCCAGGTTTAGAGAAAGGGTCACGTAACATGGGTAAATGGTTAAGACGTCGAAACCAAAGTACATTCATCCCAATGGAAGCGACCAGAAGAGCCAAGAACGAAAAAATCAAACCAATTTCGGTCAAATGTATAAGTTTTACTCACTGTTTTTCTCGATTACAATGGTCGTAAGGTTGATGGGGAATATTACCTTAAAGTTATGCGTCTCTTGCTTGAAACAATTTTAAGAAAACGTCTGAAGTTGTGAGAAATATAATCATTACTGTTGCATCACGATAATGTTGACTCATTATTCACCGGACTTCCCCCTCTGCGACATTTTTCTTTTCTCAAAACTGAAAAAGAGGAGACGCAGCGCTGGAAGAGCTCGGGGCTATAGGAAAAAGCGCATATTGAAAGTGGTCCGAGGACTGGTAAAAGCGCGGGCGCTTGGTGGTGTGTGTTTCTTTGAACGGATCAAAAGAGATTTTAATGAAAGATTAAATATTTTTTCGAGGAAAAATAAAAGTCACCTTAGTTTTTGAACATACTTAAGGAACTGACATCAGAAATCTAAGTGATTTGTAATGACAGTTGGCTGTTATGCGGATTGTCCCAAGTATGGCTTTGCTTACTTGAAAAAAAATAGGAATCCTATTCTCTTGACTTGTGGACATTACCAGAGGTTCATAGCACAAATCCCACCATCTCCGCTTAGTGTTGGCAGGTATTCTACAGAATGAGGTACTAGACGTTCAGGAGCCGCCGCAGAACTGGTATAAATACAAAGGAAATAGGTTGTTGAATACAGTCGACATCTCAGTCTTCTTTCTTGTTAAGGAATATATCCTCCAATCACTTGACAATGAGTAAAGCATGTATTTCGAATTTCATTGAGAAGCAGCTACTCTTCCCCCTTTTGTTAAGAAAATCGTATCCTTGTACAATAGCTACTCATATGTGTTCCTCAGAAAACGACAATAATCCTCTGGCACATTCATTTACTTTATTTCAGGATGGAACGTTCATACAAAAACTAATAACTCCGCTGAACGAATCTGGTCAAAAACGGACGGTTCAAGATCTCCTCAACGATTTTTCAACACCTGTTCGACACGCCGGTAAGTACTGTACATGCATACGTATACGAGTATGTGCCACTGACAATTAACGTGATTTTCAAATATTTCAAATCCTTAGTCTCCCTCTCCCTTTTGGTTTTGAAAAGTGTCCGTAAACAATTGCAAAGTGTGCAACAGACAAGTTCCTCGGTATTAGGATGTGCCAGACGGTCTGGAACGACGATTTTTCTTCCATTGATATGGTCACATAACAATAAAATGTTATTCAATGGTGATCGTTTCCGAGGGTATCATCTAGGGGTGTCTTATGGTCGGTACATTCATCAACGCCACTCATTGTCAAAGGCTATAGAAATGGGAATGGTACGGAAATCAGTTTTTGAAACGATCCTCTCTGTCTAGGAGAGTATCGGTGTTTGTTTGACCTGCGGCGCCTTTTAATTCAAAGGTAGACTCCTGATAGACTAGTGAAACAGGTAGACCCAAAGTGCCTCAGGTTCGTCCTTAATTCGACAATGCTCATGCGAATAATAAGGCCTATGTGCTTGCGCTGAGATTTTGTTCCTCCGAAAAAGTGATGAAGAAGAAAAGGGAAGAGAACACAACACACTTTGATGCGGGATCTGGGTTTCCCCAGATGTTTTTGTGGAAAGGTGTGAAACTGGCTATTTATGGATAATTCAAATACGACGGGGTTTTCCGACCGAAAGGTGAGAGAAGGGTCATAAAACAGGAGAACAACCAAACAGCAACGTGCGATATGTAACACCGGTGATATTTGGAAAAGGTCGTACCTTGAGATACGAGCGATATGTGTTTTGTGAGATTGAATCTTTGCTTATCAGTGCTTGGGATGCTCATAAATGTTTATCTTGTACGGTATGATATCTGTGTGTAGGTGTGACTCTATACACGACATGTTGGTTTAAATATCACGGAGGTGAGGTGCACGCGTACTGGGTGTCTGCATGGTGTTCCGTGTGTGTAATGCGCCAAGTGGGCGGATCTTTTCGATTCAAATTGGTTACTTCAAATACTGATAATGGAGGTTTCTTATTATTATACATACGAGAATGAGTTGCTTGGGAAGTGATGTTTTCCTGGGATGCTGTTCACATCGTAGCGCGGTTACCTTGAAATAGGACTACGCCATCTTGGAGCGAAGAGGCGTAGGAAATGTTTAATAATCACTTTGTATTCATGCGTGTGAACATTATCATGAGGACGTGAGATCTTGCTAGAGTCCATGATTTTACGCTTGTCTCCATTTTTTATTTCTACTTGAATAGGGTGAATGGCTTTGAGGTTTAAAGCGCCTTCAGATAATAGCGGAGTTTATAAAATGTCTATCAAAGCAGTTTTATACCATTTCATGACACTGGTGGTGTAGCTACTCCATCCTGGTCATCCGACCAAGCTATTGGCCTGAAATTGATTATAAAAAGTGATGAGTGGAAGTTTTTCAATAGAGACATGACAATTTGGTATTTTAATTCAAACGCACCACTAAAGTTTTTTTATGATCTGTCAATTTCCAAACGTTGGTCAATGTTTCTATTTTTATCACAGTAAATTTCATGAACGAGCGTCGTTTGGAAATTTTAATAAATGATTCCCGAATTTCGGAGTCAGTAGCCATAACTTTAAGAACGCTTACTCTACGCTTCAGACGTAATAATCGTACCACTAAACAGGCTATTGTGGATAGGTTCGAGTTCCTACGCCAATTAGAAACCACAAGGGTCGAAGTACCGAAAATATCGCATCTTTAAGAGCTTCAGCTTAAAAATCAGCCGATTCCGAGCCGTTCACAGAATTTGGAAATCTCTCAGTCCACACTCTGGACTTAACAGACTTAAGAACTTAAGACACTACAGACTTAAGAACTTAATTAACCTAATTTATCATTTGAGCATCGAAACTTATCTGATTGGGGAAATTTTGAAGAAAATTCTGAATTTAATCAAAAAATCATTCTCAGCGATGAAGCTCTTTTCCATTGCATCCATAAAAAGTGACCGAATGGTCTGGGTTTCATGACGGAGGTGTGATTACGTGTGTGAAAATGATCGCCATGTTACGGTCACATGAGTTTGCTATCGTACCATTCCAGAGTCTATTTTTATCAGAATCTGATAGATGGCGCAAAATTAATCATCCAATTTTGAGCATTTAAGAGCTTCGATTGTCTGAGCTTGTTGGCATAAATCCGCGACTTCAAGCAGCACCAAAGAAAGAAGTTTGGGATGGTCAAATTGGGCGATCTTGCTGGTTATGCCAAATCGGAAACGCTCCCTTCAAAATACCCATTCCGACTCGTGCTGTGTGAGTTCCACTGCCTTTTTGAAACCATATGTTCACCAAACTCGGCTCATCCAATTCCGGCAGTAAGAAGTCGTTTATCGTGGGCCTGTAGCGTTCGCCAGTAACAGTGATCGTATTGCCGAAGGCGTCCTAAAAAAAATACGTCCCAATCACTCCTCTCGCTAGAACGCGGAACCCCACAGTGGTTTTGAGTGGATGTAGTAACTCTTCGTGCATCAAACGCGAATTTTTAGTGCCCCAGAAACGAAAGTTTTGCTTATTGACGTAACCGCTTAGGTGGAAATGCGCCTCGTCGCTCACGATGATTTTCGACATAAAATCGTCCCCTTCGTTGTTGAGATTAAGGATGGCACGACAGTAATTTACACGCGACTGACGGTCACCAGGCATTAACTGATACACTGTTTGCACTGTGGACTTGAACATGTGTAAGTCTTTCACTAGAATTCGCTGTAGAGTCCGTCTGGTGATGTATAATTGCGTGGTCCGTCATCTGCTTAATGTTTCTTCGTTCTCAGCGACATCGGCAGCCACAGCCGCAATATTCTCGGCCGTATGGTGTGTCCGGCGGCGGGTACGCCGTGCATGGTCTTCTGTGGTTCCAGTCGGTTCGAATCGAGGAGCTTAGCCCCGAAATGTTTGCCCAGTTGTCGCTACACGATTAGGAAATCGACGTCGAAATTCTCGCTGCGCTAACACCACCGACCGATTATTGGCCGAAAAAATCGACAAAATTATTCCATGCTCTTCCGGAGTATCGCGCTCCATTGCTTGTCTGTTTGTATACTGCAGCTGTCTAGTTTGCAAGGGTGATTCATTTTGCGCCACCTTGTATATGATTCTATTGAGATAGTGCGATGCAGCCTGTCAAACTATTGGTATACTGCACGAAAAGTTCGGTAATTGTGTTATATCTTTTATGCGATGTAACGCCGTAGAATTTGCTTTTATGCCAAGAAACCAACATTGTTAGACGAGCATAAGAACAATATCAAACCCGAAATTGCAAAGGTTTCGGCCAATTTGTGTAGAAGAAAAATGAAACATTAGCTCCTAAATTAAATATGTTTTTCGCAACTGGAATAAATTTAAGCCTGATATCTCAGTTATTCTATGGTTAAGTTAGCTACTAGGCATAATATTTTATTAAAAGGCCCTTCAGTTAAAAGTTGTAGGTCTAGTAGTAAGAAATACTTAAAATTGAAGGTTTTATTTAGCATAGTAAGAATGATTTGATTTGGATCAAATATACGCAATAAGTTTTTTTCCCGTTTTGAGAGTCTTTCTATTATGCACCTCATAGAAGCCCTATAAGCTAAATACAGTTGTTGGGCAGCCGGTTATCGCAAGCCCCGCTTAAGGCGTTTTTCACCAGCAACGTAGCTCAACGTTATCCGACGAAATCTTTACTCTTAAAACAAGATTAAAAATACTTGTATAAATAAAACGAATAAGTTCTAAATTAATTAATAGATTAAATAGTACTACTTACCATATAAAGAGCCAGACATCTGTTCCTTCGATGGAATATATCTCTTACAAGAATGACTAAAGTTTTCTTTTTGTAAGTCTACAATGTTATCTTTGGTCTGTTCATCAACTTCGTCTTCAAAAATTGAAAAGACGGCTATTTCCTCTGATAAGTACCACAAATGTTGACTGAACTTGTTTAAAGCCGCTTAGGAAATCAACGTGTCAACTCTTTCGTAATCTTTTAAGGTTAGTAAAAAACACAAATCTTGATTGGGCGTCTTTAACGCTGAACTACATCCAAACCAGGGCCTAAACTGCCACAATTGATAAACCAACATCTCGTAAAGCTTCTTTGTCCTTAGTACTCATTTCAAACTGAGATTGCAACAAACATATTTTTAAAGAGTAAATACCTCTTGCCATCCATAATGCTTGATGTATTGCGCCAGAAGGTCTGATTTTTATTTTATTTTCATTGTCTCCACCCAGAAAAATAATAGCAAGCTCAATGAGTTCGCGATAATCATCTCGTACAATCGATTTTGCGAGCTCATTGTTAAAAAACGGCACCAATTCGTTAATAATTGCCTCACATGATGTTGTTGGACAAAATCAGTTGTCTCTAAACTTTTTGAACAGAGGAATCTCAGGAGTGCTACTGACTTGTCGGATCTTTGATTCAAACGCACTTTTGAGCACCAGTTCGTAAATATGACGGCGACAAATAAACTTTATAGTTTTTTGCTATTTGCACATTATCTTGATCTTTGCCAAAAGCGCTCTCTAACTTCGGCACTGCAAGAACTTGTTCTTTCTCGTCATATGAAATAATAATTGGCAGACGTTCTTCTATAGTACTTCTTTCGTCCAGACTAGGTAACAATTTTCCATCTCAATGTAACAACAATGGATTAATGGATTCCGCTCTATCTTCGTTGACCAAGAGAAGTGTTTCCACTTCCAGACTGAATTACATAAAGAGAATCTCTGATGCTTAGTTCACATCTGTCTAAAGTTGCAACTAATTTAGGTGTGATAAAATCTTTTCTTCCTCTTGTAGATGTAAGTAGAGAATTTACAGATTGAGATTTCATCACGTGTATCAAAGCTGTGTTAAACAGCAGATGGCAATAAGTCAACTTTTTGTCAACACCTACTAAGCACCCCGGACGTCCTGGCGGGACGAAGTATCTACTTCAATTATTATTCTTTCAAGAGCATCAGCGTGTGCGATATTGAATAAATTATCCAATTCGAGATGAAAGTTCCCTTCGCCGCCTACAAAGATCCATTAATTTCTGAATATAATTAGGAATAGCTCTCGTAGGTATTCTAGTCTTTTCCCAGAATATAATCCACTCCCGAATGACAAGAGTTGCGCTTTCACTAACAGTCAACTTAACTTCGAGTATATTGAAAAATATTATAGAGCTGCGAGAACTTGACGATGAGACGGTAAGTTTGCACCTGTTGTTTAGTGATTTACTTCACCAACCAAGAAAATACGTTTTTTATTGCTTCTTAGTTCCATTGACATCTTCGAAATATATAACAATCCGAGCTAACTACCCGACAACCCAGACTAAGTGATAACACAGCGGGCACGTGCCACTCCTCTGACGCAACTTGTTTCTGTATAAATCGGCACGCGTTGTAAAATTAAAATTTTGAAAAATAAGGGACACTCTAATACCCATACATTGAGCTGTTTTTGTATCCAGCCTTATTCAAATGGTTCTAAACGGTTTTTGCAATGTTTAGTTCCTCGAATGAGTGCTTATGTGAAGATCAAACACAAAGATTTCCATGATTTTATGGACATTTTCAATTATTGGCTTTCCAGAGTATGGTGTATGTTTGACGTCGAAATTACGGGAAGGAATCGATGAAACCCAAACTGCGCGTGGTTTGCTGTTACAGTATTATTATTTTTGGAATTTTGAAGTTCAGAGTTTCGTTCACCACCCTTCGCCAAGCCTTCCTGTGGTAGATGTGTTTCTTTTATGTTTCGCTTTCTGTTCAATCTATTCTAGGTTCATTCTTATATCCTCTGATCTACGGCGCGGCCTTTCTGGCGGTCTTTTTCCTACGGGTTTTCCCCTCATTTTTTGTTTGAACGTTCATCCACTGTCCATTCGTTCTACGTGTCCTTCCCATTTTAGTTTTTGCAATTTAATTAAGAGCGCGTTGACGTGAAACATTTTCGATTGATTTAAAGAGTCATATGCCTTTTTAAAATCTACAAATATTTGATGCACTATTTCGTGGAATTCCCATTTCTTTTCTACAAAAAACTGCCGTATAGTCAAAATTTGGTCACTCGTCAAGCGATTCCTCCTGAAGCCACACTGGTAGTCTCCTAGACAACACTTCCTAACAACTTGATAGTAGTGATACTCCTGGGTGATTATTGCATTGTGTTCGGTCACGCTTTTTGAATATGGGAATGAGGGCCCAGTTTTCCCATTCCTCGGTGGATGGTTTCCCATGTGGAGCCCATGTCACTTCTCTGTTAATTCTAATGGCATAAGACCTTATTATTCTAAAACCGATGGATTGTTTCTTTTACTTCCTCAATGGTTGGCAGTTCTACCTGAATCTCTGCTGTGTGGATAACACCTTTTTCCCTTGCCGCTGGCTCTCCATATACATTAAGCAGTTTATCGAAATATCTCCTCCATTGGGCTGCAACTCTTTCATTGATCGAACCGAGCTTGGGAATCCTGATCTGGCGTGGTATCCTTTTTGTACAGCGCTTAACTCTGGATGCATTGCGCTCGTGTTCTTAATCGCACATTCTTCTTGAATTTAAACAATTATTTTTCCGAAGGGTGACTTCCCTTCGTGGGGATATCCTGTGTGCGTGATCTTTACTTTATTTTCCAGGGCTTGAGGTGTTAGGTCATTAACGAACCATGACTTTCCTTCGTGGGACTAGCAATAGCCTAATTTCTTTTCCGCCGCCTCTTTTACAACATTTTTTATTATTGACTATATGGCTTCTACCTGCCTTCTTTGGTCGTCGTTGAATTTTTCCAACATTGCTGTGTCTCGCTTCTGTGAATTTGGATTCGGCCTTTGATTTTGGCGATGATGAGGATGTGGTCTGAATCGCAATTCGCTTATCTGAATGCTTTAACGCCTAGTACGTTGGTATGGTGTCCTCTCTGTACCAGAAAACGATCAATTTGGTTTCGCGTTACTCCATCGGGTAATATGCATGTCACCATATGTAGTCTCTTTAGTTTTCTGTTGAGCTGACGAGACTTATTGTCCTAAGAGCATTATCGTTTGATGTGACATGGAAACTTTCTTCTCCTATTGTTGGCCTATTTATCACTTCTGTTCCTATATTCGCAAGTCCCGGAATATGATTTTAACGTCGAAGGATGAGAAATTGTCAAACATTTCATCCATTGTTTCATAAAACGTGTGCTTTACCTCTTCATCCTTATCTTCCGTAGGACAGTGTACGTTCAGAAGTATCATATATAGTTATAGCGGCGACCCCCGATTTTGGACATCGACATTCGGTCGTTGTACAATACTGCTTCCATTATGCTCTGCACAATTTTGTTACTTATGAGGAGTCTTGGTTCAAGATTGTGGGATAATGTGGGGCTGTCCATGTTACCGCCCGAGAAAGTCGTGAATAAAAACGAATATCTGCAATATTGCGTCGTTTTTTAAGGGGTTGGAGGTTGATTCATTTTAGGCGATCCGTATAAGGTGGTAAATTAAGAGAGCGCCGTGGCGCAGTGGGTAGTGTATCGGCCGCTGACGCAAGATGAGCGAGTTCGGATCCCGATAACACCAACGCCATCGAATCAATATTTCGCGGCTTCTTCCCTCGGCCGGTACTGGCAAAACCCCCCGTAGTACACTTGCCTTGAAAAAGCTTCTCGACTCTCGCCGTTCGGAATCGGCATTAAGTTTAGGTTCCGTTCACTTGTGTGAAAAACAAAACGCACACAACATAAGTGAATAAAAGAAGCTTGGTTCTGGCTTTTTACGATCTTTAATACCATCTACGGTGTTTGTCTGGCGTACACAATGGACACAGTATTTGTATCTGGGTGCTCCAACAGATAGCAGAAGCCTCCACGAAGGGTAAAACGGATAAACCTACGTTGAATGGCCCTAATAAGCATAGTGTGGGATTCGTAAGAGGAGGACCAGACTTGATTAGCCTATTCGGGAAGTGGCCTAACGAATGTAATGTGTAATGATTTCGTAACGTAAGGGTTCGAGAATTCTTCGGACCAACGTTTCAAGAAACCGAGGGTAGAGTTGGCACGTTTGATAATGTAATGATATGGAGGCAAAAGTTAAGTTCACGGTTACAAATGACTAGATCAACCTAGGTCAATCAAGAAGTTGACAGAGGGAGGGTTTTTTTTGACACCAAGTGGTGAACTAGTTAAGCCTGAACCTGATTACAGGGAGCACGAGTCAACAAGGGAAGATATGTGTTTAAATATTTTCATATCATCCGCATATATCGAGAGCTGAGAGTTTAGAATAACCCTGTCAACATCATTAATGCTTAGAATAAATATCAATGGGCCGAGATGACCACCTTGTGGGACACCGAAGGTAGCATTAATTGGATCAGAGACAGAAACCTGTAAATGCAGTGAGTTTGAGACATTTTTTCAAAGGCCTTGCTGAAATCAGTCGCAACAACGTCTACTACTTTGCCGGCTTCGAGTGCACACAAGGATTGTGAAACAAACTCAACTAGATTAGTGGTTGTCGAACGACCTTTTAGGAACCCATGTTGGTTAGGAGAAAAAATGGGTTTGCAGTGAAAGAATAGTGCATCATAAACGATGCTTGGGTATGCATTAGAGCTTGGCAATGGCCAGCGGACGCTAGCTATTCTAATTAAAAAAAATCTGAATAATCCCGTTGGAAGTTTGGACTTCGGTTAACCACTCCTTATTATTACAGTTGTTGGCGTCACATAGTGTTGTAAAAAAATTTTTGAGCCGAAGGCAAATTGTGACGTCCTGGACCGTTGAAAAATATTGAACACACAGAACTGCTTTAAAGGATCAAAATCCATATCAAACGCTACAAGAACTTGCAGATTTATTGGTTGTAATTTTATAATAAATTTCCGACGGTTTGAAAGCATTGAGAATGGCCCAAAAAGAAGGAAGTTGAGCTCCATACGAGTACCACAACGGCAAGAAGTGGGGCGTCGTGGTCACGTATTTACATCGACGTTCATGGAACAATAGATCGAAGCACATGACATGAATTGGATGGGACAGCTCTGCGTATTAAGAGGTGCTCGCTACTGAACACTGAAGCCTGATACATTGAAGCCAAGCACTGAAAAAAAAAAATTCGTCCACATGTTTCCCAGGTCCACAAAACCTATCTGGAAACACTAACATTGGACGTCCTTTGCGCGGTATTCTTGAATTAACGTTCCTTCAAAATACCACCTGATCTGATCGACGACGCATGGCCTGGCCGAGAACTGAGCAGAACCTCTGATTTTGAAGAAGCCAAAAATTTGTACCCAAAAATAAATCTCCAAATTAAAACAAAAAAAATAAAAACGATTGATTGGCAATTATACCCGATAGTTGAAGTCCTAGAAAACGCTTCCCATATAGGGGGTGTCATGGTGGAATAGTCTTTTAACAAAATTGGAACATTATTTTCAGTACAGAAACATAGCGACTCAGTTCTTAGTGACCTACCTTTTGACGCCGTAGAACCTAAGTTCAACTGCTGCAACAGTCTGCGGGACAATTTACGGGACCTCTGTTTTGAACTTGGATGAGATATGGGTCAAGTCGAAAGGTCGTGGCCAGCATGTCCATGGGACGCGAAAGGGATCTTGTTAATTGATTACCTTGCAAAAGTCAGAACGATTATGGACAAATATTATCCCAACCTTCTTGACCAAAGTTGCCAAGATTCGCGTGAAAAGGCCTGGCTTGAAGAAGAAACAAATTATCTTTCACAAGGACAATACTCCTGTATACAAGAATGCAATGGGAATGGGAAACTGTGAGATTTGGGGTACGATTTACTCGGCCATCCTCCCTATTCTCTTGCTCTGACTTTGTCCTCAGACTTCCATCTGTTTCCAAACTTGAAGAATACTTCACGCTTCACATCCAAAGAACAAGCTAAGAGGATCGTAGATGATAATTTTCACAAATTTTGGAGAAACGCTGAACCAAATGTGTTGAAGTCAAGGGAGATTATGCAAAAAAAAAAATAAAATCAATTTTTAACTTAAATAATTGCAATTTTTTATTGTTAGGCTTTACTCTTGTAATCTAATAGTAAAATCCAATAGCGTTATTCAGATGTTAGTCAAGTCTTTCAAGATGAAATGGCATTGCCAATGGAGCATATCTAACTTTGATACATGTTACTAGTAACCCATGAGCTATCAAAAATTAAACTCTGAAAAACCAAACTGCCAAAAAATCAACCTTAATATCCTTTATCTATTATCCACCCCAATTTTTTTCGTAAAACATATCTCATTAAGCGTCAGATTCAGCATATGTTCTCAAAATATAAAAAAATGCAGCCGAAAGTCATACCGTTTTAGTGGAACCTTATGGTTATCTTGATAGCGAACACAAGCAAGGCAGGGAAAGCGATCCTTTCGCCTCCCTAAAACACCACGCAATTCGCTGTAACTCATTTGGTTCAACGTGGATCATAAAAAAAAAAATGATAGCGAACACTCACAACATTCCTGAACAAGGAAATCTTTGTTTTTTATCTTTCCGCTTATCAATCAGGTGGTTTTGTAGTAAATTTCAAGTCGACAAGTTGCGCCGCAGCTGTGGATAGCAAATAGCATGCACAGGTTGTTAGATTGTTACATACTGCTTAGGTGTTATGTGTACATAGAACTTCCTTTTTTTCACACTTTCATCCGGCTCCGTGTGATTCGGTAAGCACTGAATCACACCTTTGCGGCGCGATGCAACCATTATTCTCTTATCGTTTCGTCTCGTTTTTGTTTTTTATGATTTTCACACTTTTTATTTTTTTTTTTACCTCTCCTTGACACTTTCCATGTATCGTTTCGACTGAAGGAAGCATTAAAGTCGCTAGAATTTGACCGTGCCCTGATAAATGTGAGGCATTTCGAGCGATGCAGCCTTTTGTGATGTTGCCGATGAAATTCCTGAAACGTTCCGACTGCAAAATGTATAATTCATTTAGAGCAAGGACGCTAGTCGAAATATATTTATAATGATGATACGCATTGATATAAGTCGCTTGGGCTTGTGGTTTTTGGAACAAGGAAAGAAGAAACCTTTTGTAAATATAACTCAAAAAAACTTAAAAAAATGTGCCGTGAGAACAATCCTTAATTAGATTAGATTATATCCTGGGGAAGGTAAGCTCAGTGGAGAATATGTATACCTTCGTTATGTAGGTTATAATGATTAGGGAACGAATGATAAGCACTAGTTTTGCAGACCAATAGGTTTTCAACGCAATTCCTGGAAATACAATAGACCTTTGCTAAGTCTATTTCTTATCTTCTCGTCCCACACCGACTATCTGTTTTCAATTTCGGAACAGTTGGATCGACCCTAAACACCTCCTTTTTGACCGACTAAATAAATAATTTCACTCCATGATTGCCTATCCTCACCGTCATATGTCATAATTAAATTTGCTTTGCTCCGACTTGATGGTATTTTAAAATTCGCATGACACGCACGGCATAATGCCCCTTTAACTTCAACGTCTTGGTTGCTTAATGGACCCAAACTATTCGAAAGTATTTTGTATGAAATCTTAAGCTTGCTCTCTATTCTCTCCAAGACAGCATGGCTTTCTCAAATGCGAATCTACAGCCCTTTCAGTATTAGGGGAAGAAAATCGGCGCTATTTAAACAGGGTAGGGTGTTCGGTAAAAATTCTCAAGACTTATACCTTAAATCCCACAGATTGTCGTCATTTTATTAGAGTGGTTATCGTCTTACCTAGAAAATCAGTTCTGCCTTTTCCAGCCCTTTCTTGGCGTTCCTCAAATCTGCCACTTAGGTCCACTTCTTTTCATTCTTACTATTAAGGATATTGAAATGGTTGTTAAACATTCCTACAACCCACTGTACTCCGACGACAACAAGTTCTTCAAGACCATTTCCTCGGGACGTCGCCCTTCTCTTATTCAACAGTTTTCAACCATTGTTCTGTCTGGGGCTTCAAAAACTGCTCGAAGCTTAATACGTCTAAGTGCCAATCAATAAATTTCTAGGGTGCGATTCGGAGAGGGTGTTTCGCAGTGCTCGTTCTATTTCCGACACATGGGTGTCAACCTCCCATGATGACCGCTATCAATCTGGCAATAATCCGACAGCTTTTTGTCATGCTAAGATCATATTTAGGTCATGAAATGCCTCAATTTCTTTTTAATTTGCAGTCAGAGATCGAAAATTATAATTTTGGCTCAAAGACTCCGACCCCGAAACCAAAGCAACTATCACAATCTGGCAGTCATAGAAGATGTTAATAGCAGCAACAGAAAAATGCAACATTTTGATGAAACCGGTAATCGGGCATTGTTTCACGAGCCGTGTTTTACGTGTGGTACCATCCTGATGGAAAAAAGGCATCCACAAAAACTCAAGCAAAAAAAAATTCTATATCGTTCCATAAAATAATCCAATTGTCCAAAAATATCGTCATCTCAAAAACTGTCACTCGCTGTAGATGAAGAACTTGTTTCACTATAGTTTTGGAGCAAATAATAATTTCCAGCATTCAATAAATCGAGGTTGATGTTAACTGCAGTGCAAATTGTAATCCATTATTGATGATCCATATTTTATAACCTGATATTATTTGAGATTATATTAGTGAATGTCAACTTAAAAGTGACACCTCTTATTGAATGAGTCATAGTGTGGTCAAATACCACTTATTAGAAATTGCCATAACTTTTACAAAAGGCGGCAACTGTCATTTAAGAATTTGAAAAATAGACAGTTACAGAATACAGAACGATAAGTGACTAAAGCTTTCCTCCCCAAATACTAAGATGATAAGCCGCCCGCCTCTTAAACATTACGTGACCGAAGAGGCGCCTCTATCATTGCGACATGAATATCACCGCGGCGGCTGAAGATGTTGTGGTGCGATATAATTAAAGGAATGATCCAAATGCCATTCGCAGGTACCATGCCCTTACCAAGCAATATAACATCAAATGTCTTGCAAAATTGTAATGATCTGCTTAAAGGGAGTGAAGCCCTGAATTCTGTCTTAAAACTCTTCTTGTTTGGCTAAAGAAAATTGGGAAAATTGAAACAGACTGTAATTATGGATAATCCAAAAATCTAATGCTAGTAGAGAGTAATTTCTGAAAATCTAAACTTAACCGTCTCTTTCATACTTCTCAATGTGGTCAGACCTTCGAGGCAAATGATCTGGCCATCAGAAGGGCTTGACTAATGATCTATTTTTTTTATAGGGTTCGCACAGGTTCAAGAGTTACGCTCTTATGGTGTTTTGTCACACAACCTGGATGGGGTGCAGATGGTTTGTGTCGAAGATGTTCGTTGGCTACTCTCCGGGGGTGGTTGTCCCAGATAGGATTCGAGAGATTCGATTGAATTTGTCGCGTTGGTTGTAATTCACAGTAACTTTTTTTGTTTCCATGCCAATAAGGTGCTATATTGGAAATGCACACACAGATTATGAATATTGAAGTGATCTTATACTGCATCATGAATTCGTCAGTATTTTTTAGCTATGGACAGACTTGAACTACAGACCTTCTGCTCAACAGACTAATGTCTCGTTTTGGCAATTTGCACTGTCTGTATAGATCGCTCGATTTAGTCACTCCAGATTATGCCGTCCTTTTTTTAAATATAGCAAAACAACATTGAGTGAGTGTGTTTTGGGTCCAACAAAAGTGAAAATCAAAAATAGCGAGGATTTAATGTTAGAGTAGCAGGAAGTTGTTTCTGATTTTTTTGAGATATTTTTCTTTTCGATGTGACACCAATTGACCATAAAGTTTATATGAAATCGCCTCGTCCAATCCTTGAACCGATACACTTGTTGTATACGTCATAAGTGGTAAACTTCTTGAGTCATCAAGGATAATCAAAAGGACTTATTTAAGTATACTTTCAGCGGATTTGCCACATGCGATGGTCGCTTTCCTTCAATGCATGGCTCAAGCGTTGTTGTTGATGGTTGACCTGGCGTAGCCCACGACTTTCAGCGTTTGCGAAAGTCGAAGTCACCACTTTTAAAACGTCCAAACCACTTCTAACACGTTTACCCCGCCAGAGCATATGTAGTTACCATAAAATTCCGCTAAAATACGAAGGCTTTCGGCAGCTCTTTTTTTTATAATGGTCAATTAACTGCCGACGGACCTTCGTATACGACAGTACCACAGTACCTAGCGAGTCCGCGAAGATGCCAGAGTATGTCCGAACGCGCCCCCATAAGGCGCCTTGACCCCACGTTAAAGGACCTGTCAAACAACGAGATTGGCAGCTACCTTAAACAAATGGACGATATAATTAAAGAGACGATGGAAAGCAGGGTACCACCCCAATGGCATAATTACACCATAAAAGTTTACTGAAACACGACAATGGACGGACTTCATAGGCAGTGCGGCGGTTTGCCCATAGACAAAACTCGGAGGTCAGGACACTGAAGTTATTGTTGATTAAAAATCTTCAGCGTTCATTGGTCAACTGCGAATATCTGTAAGTGATCGAGGATCCTCATGTGAAGGTGGCGATCATTGGCGATCAGAGAATATTGGTTTTACCAGGCTTCATGGCATAAAATGCCGGCGCCAGAAAAGAGTCTCCCCGTCTCTTTTCGATGGAGGATCTCCACATGGTCTTCGAGTCAGAAAAAATCCGCGGGAACCGACGGTATATTGAATGTTGTATTCAGGCACCTCCGACCAGTGGTTGTAGAGATGTACACCATCGAGTTCAGTAATGCTCTGAATAATGACTGTTACCCAGTGCAGTGGGAGACAGCGGTGGTACAACCAATCCAATTTTAATCAGAACATTGTTATCTAGGGCCCCTCAGGATAACAGAAAAAAATGGCGCTGGTTCTAAATTATAGGACTTCTTTTTATTTTTTTTTTAAATTCTTGCAGGTTCAAGAGTGTATGCTCTTACGGTATTTGTCACACAACCTGGACGGGGTGCAGATGGTTTGTATCGAAGATGTTCGTTCACTACTCTCCGGGGGTGGTTGTCCTAGATAGGATTCGAGAGATTCGACTGAATTTGTCGCGTTGGTTGTAGTTCACAGTAACTTTTTCTGTTTCCGTTTTTATGGGTCTTACATTGAGGCTAGACTTTTACTAGCCCAATTGTTAATTTTGGGTAGGATCCCTTTTTTTCTTTGGTAATAGTGGCAATGAAGCTATCTGAAACTAAAATGCCGAATTTTCCGCATAGATTTTGCTTCTCAGATAATTAGAAAGTTATTTATTATGCTGTGCCAGAGAAAAGAGGAGATGACTTTCACCCTAAGATGCCCCTTGTTAGATTATTTTCTTTGGTAAGAGCCAAAGTGGTTCACTCTGAATGTTGAGTTAAAATAACTAAAGCCTCCCACAATATTGTCAGGGTTCCACTTGCATTTTCAGAAAAGCCCAAATCGTCAAAGTCACTCAAAGTCAATGGCTTAGTCAACTTCCCGGTAGCTTTTGTGAGTATTATTGCTTCATGAACCAATACTCTTGGTGGGTGGGTCACTGAAACATATGGACCAGTTTTAATATCAGTAATGAGGATAAAATCAGTTCCCTCACTCGATCTACAAGGTCGATATAAGTCAGAAGATTGCATGGTATGACGAAATGGCTTCACACGATTGCATGTCAGATATTTATTTATATCAATATCTGTGCAGACGCCACTTATGATCCACCAAACGCGCAATCAGACTTACGTAATCATGTGAAACCTACACCCGTCATCGTCTTCCAAGACGGCGCCCAGATAATCTGCAAAGCCAACAATTCGCGGTTAAACAAACTTCCGCATGAAAGCAATGCATTGTGTCCGTGACGCTTTCATATTAACACCAATCAAGTACGCGCTGATCCTCGATCATCATCTTCCATACAAGTCGCTGACTCCATCCCTGCTAATTCGATTGACTTTTATTTAACGAAATAATTAACAAAACTAAATTCAACGTTATTCCTAGCCACGTCGAGAGTAGTCTTCCAAGAAACGATGGAGTATAGCTCGGTACGGGTATGTCGTAAAAGCCAGATGATCAGCAAAAAAAACACCATAAAAACCTCACACGTTATGCGTTTTCGTTATTTTTTTTTTCTTCGGTTCATGTTTTATTTATCTTTTAGTACGAGTACTTCTAATTATAGGTATATGCTCATCAGTGAAGCGATTTAGAATTCAGTGTTTAGCGTAAAGACGACTTTGCCTTTGGGTATGACTAATATCTGAATATGAAATTAGATGACTTTTGGGCTGACAAAAATAATACCTCATGTGCTAGTTCGTGTGGCAGAACGGAGGAAACTCAATAATAATATGCGCGTCATCCTTGCACGGGTAGATAGGGCAGATTTTGCAATCCTATCTGCTATTAATTATTTCATTTGTTTGTTGTTTTCTGATTTTGGGTATGAGTCGTCAATTTTATTTTCATCGCTCGGGTGAATGCGAAGGGATTGGTGAAAAGTTTCGAACCCGGGCCGGTCGAATAGTGCCGTCATCGGACGAGGTGTTGAACGACATTATTGCAATACAAGCCAGATGTTGCAAAACAACATCCTCGATTGTTACGATGAGGTCGAATTTTGTAAGAAAGATTTATTTGACAACTAAACGTCGCTTTGGAATTCAGGTGTCACATGCTCGTAAGGTAATGAACCTGCACTTTACGTTAGGGCCTAAGTCCCCCGATAGATGATTATAAAATTGAGTAAGGGATCACATGGTCGTCATTTAGCAACAGTATAGTCAAACGCCTGACTGACAACAGTTGGCTGATTGAGACCTAGTCCCGGCATACTTAAATCACAAACTTGTTGGTATAATAAAAGCCATTGTAGCAGGAACCAAATACCATTCGCAGGTACCACGCTCTTGCTGAACAATACAACTTCAACTGCCTTTCAAAATTGTAATAGTTTTCTTGAATTTCCCGCACAGAGAGAATGAAGCCCGGAACAGCAGCTTTGGCAACAATTCCACCTACCATAGGACTATAGGATAGTATTTATATCTTATTCCGATAAGTACTTAGCCTCACCGCCAGATGGCGCCAGCATCGCAAGAGCAACTTACTATCGTGTAGTACATTCTAGTAGACGGCTACTAAAATTTCAACCGGATTGGACTCGTAGTTTTGTTTTGACCGCGTGTGGAAGCGGGAGTGTCCGCGGATTTTAGAAGAATGGAAAAAGAGCAATATCGGTCGGTGATTCGATTCTTGTTTTTGGAAGGGAAATCGCGCAGCGAAATCAAAGAGCGTTTGGATGCTGTATACGGTGACTCTTCTCCTTCTATGGCGATCATCAAAAATTGGTTTAACGAGTTTCAACGTGGTCGCACGCCGGTTTTTGTTGAGCCACGTCCAGGTCCCCGAAAACGGCTAACACGTAAGATAACGTGACAAAAATCCAGGATCTCGTATTGGCACACCGCCGATTGAAGGTGCGCGAGATAGCTGAGACAGTAGGCATTTCAAAATATCGCGTGGGTTATATCCTGCATGAAATTTTGGGCAAGAGAAAGCTGTCGGCGTGATGGGTGCCGCGTTTGCTCACTCCGGACAACAAGCGCAACCGTGAGACCACTTCAGAGCAGTGTTTGACGCTGTTGAGCGCAACCCGAAAGAGTTCCTGCGTCGTTTCGTGACAGTCGACGAAACATGGATCCACTGGTACACACCAGAGACCAAGGAACAGTCGAAATAGTGGACTTCACGCGGCGAACGTGCTCAGAAGAAGGCGAAGACTGTCCCATCGGCCGGAAAGGTGATGGCCACCGTTTTCTGGGATTCACATCGACTACATGGAGAAGAGCAAACCGTCAGAGGGCTGTACTATGCCAAATTATTGGGCCGGTTCGACGCCGAATGGAAGAAAAAACAGCCACACTTGGCGAAGAAAATAGTCCTCTTCCACCATGATAACGCACCGGCTCACAACTCCGCCCTTGCCACGGCCAAATTGGTCGAATTGGGCGACGAACTGCTGCTCCATCCACCGTATGCTCCAGATTTGCGACCCGTGCGACTTCTTTTTGTTTCCAAACTTGAAAAAGTCACTCACCGGGCAGAAATTTCAGTCGAATGAGGAGGTCATCGCCGCCACGGAGGCCTACTTTGCAGACCTCGAGAAAACGTATTCTTCAGACGGGTTAAAGAAGTTGAAGCATCGCTGAGTCAAGTTTATCGAGCTAAAAGGAGACTATATTGAAAAATAAATCGCCATTTCTCCAAATTTTTTGTTTTTCTTTTGTAGGCTAAGTACTTATCGGAAAACTCAACCTCGTCATTAAAATCCATGCTCATTCACAATGACATACCAGCTTTCACGCCCTTGGATAAAGCTAATCTGCTTGATGCTGACTTCCCAGCTAATTCGAGGCTACCAGTAGTTTCTCATTCGCACAGCTCGAAGGATTTTGAATGATATTGATATACTTTTTAAGCTTTTCCACCTTACTCCCCTGGGCTCTTCCCAAGCAGATCGAAAATGGTATGTACCCTGCCCAGGCAAGGCAAATTTTCTTCTCGCTCCCTTCCTATTAAGTTCACACAAACATTGAAAAACCGTCAGCTTATGAAATATCCTAAGCCGCGGAAGATCGACAGCAAGATTTCCGTAGCAACCGATCTTCATCAATGTTGGAAAGGTTTGGCATGCAACCCCTTCTCCATTGGAATAACTACATGTTTCTTTAGATGGATTTAAGTCTGATATTCCCTGTATAAATGCTGGTGTTACTCAGGGTTCCGTGTTATGGCCAACACTCTTTCTCATTTTTATGAATGATGCAAAGGGGGTGAGGTCTGACCATTACAAACCTGTAAGAATATATCCCGTCACTTACAAGTGGATCTTCGTGAGCTGACTGCGGTGTGCACACCCCAGTTTTCCCGGCACAATAAAGATCCGCTTCTGCACAAACTGCTGATATTCGATGAAAAGTCGCTGATAGCTGTCGTCGATCTGTACGATAACTACATAGATGCTGTTGAGGCACTGAAACATGTTGCAAAACCGAACATTCATTCAAGGAAGGTAATGGTGACGGTTACTGGTCTTTTGCTTTTGTTATCCACTGTTCCTTCTTAAATTGTTGCCAAATCATCAATGCGAGGAAGTACTAAAAGTACCCTACGTTTGTCCGCAGAGACGGAGTCATATTGCTCCATGACAATGCCCAATAAAAATGTGTCAAGTGATATTGTCCGAAAATTAAACACATGGTCTGAGACTATTTTGTCATCCATCATATTCATCCGACCGCTCGCCAATCGACTATCTTCGTTTTAAGCATTTAGGATGTGAACTATCGAAAATGCTTTTGGAAAATTCCTTCAATCTAGACTTATGCATTTCTAAAAATCTGTATTCCGGTGGGAAAAAAGTTTGGGTTTTACCCTTTTTCAAGACTTTTGTCCATCAGCTTTTTCTCTATTCTCCCCCTCGTTTTATCCTCCATGCTATAAGGTTTCCTAACCTCGAGTCATAAGCTTAGGCGTGCAAAGTTGTAATAAACCCTCCTGATAATAGGCTGAGTATTACTTTCTGCTGGATTATTGAACATCAAAGTCTTCTAGGTAGTATAAAAAACAAAAAAATTCAAATGTGTGTCTGTTGGTCCATCACCTCCACCTACTAGTACACTCCATTTCAGATTATATAAATTAAAAAAAAGTCAGAACATGCAGAACTTCTAAGCCTATATGATCAAGACATTCCTGCAATTGCAACGATACCAGGCCAAAAAAAACACCTTTTGCCCTACCGTCGGGTTGATGAAGATTTTCTATAATTGAAACACAAATTTGTGGCTTTAGTCAAATTTTATGTGTATAAACTTTTTCAAGCCTTATATAGGGTTTTCCAAAAAGGACTTGATAACTTTTTTTTTAAATAAAACGCAACCCATTTGAGATATTTCAAAAACTTTATTATCGGCTTGAAGTACAATCAAACCATTTATGAATGGAACTCGACTTCGTTCATATGGCCACCGCGAGCACGTTTGCAGTGGTCGATTCGTTGAACCCAATTTTCGATGACTCGGCCACACATTTCGGCCGAAACGGCCGCTATTTCGCGTTCAATGTTGGCTCTGAGCTCTTCCAACGTCGTCGGCTTGTTGGCATAAACCAATGACTTAACGTAGCCCCAAAGAAAATAGTCTAGAGGCGTTAAATCGCACGAACGAGGCGGCCAATCGATTGGCCCATTGATATAACCATTGAGATAACACGCTCATCAAACTTACTCTTCAATAAATCGATTGTAACGTGTGTTGTGAGGCTTGTGGCACCTTCCTGTTAAAACCACATGTCGTCCAAGTCCATATCTTCCAATTTGGAGCCAAAAATAATCGGTAATCATGGCGCGATAACGCTGGCCATTCACAGTAACATGACGATCGTTATCGTCGACGAAAAAATATGGCCCAATAACGCCGCCGGCATGCAAACCGCACCAAACAGTTATTTTTTGTGGATGAAGTGGTGATTCATGAAGCACATGTGGATTTTCACCCGACCAATAACGCATATTTTGCTTATTGACGAACCCATTGAGCCAAAAATGAGCTTCGTCACTGAAGATGAAGATGAAGATGAAATTCATCATCTTGGCGCATCTTCTCCAGAGCCCAATCGGAGAACGTACGTCGCTTCAAATGGTTCATCGGCTTAAATTCTTGAGTCAGCTTGATCTTGTATGGGTGTAAACTAAGATCCTTACGCAAAATACGCCATAATGCGGTCTGAGTGTAGCTCAATTCTTGAGAACGCCGTGGAATTCACTGATTTGGTTCGTTTGCTACGGACGCCTGTACGGCAGCGATATTTTCGACACTTCGACCAACCCGTTGTCTCACTAACACGGCAACACTGACACAACGAATATGTAGACTCAAATTTTTGCACTAAGCTTGTTATTGCCCGTCTACTAGGGCGAGAATTACGACCGAAAATTGGAGTTAACGCTCTTAAAGTTGCGGTCACCGACTCCGAATTTCGGTAGAAAATTTTTATAATTTGCAGACGTTGCTCGTTCGTGTACTTTACCATGATGAAAATGTGGAGTTTACTGAATAAATTGACAATGACAGTTCGATGATTAGTGAAAGGGTGCGTTCACAAATTAAATTCAAAGCTGTCAAGTCCCCATTGAAAAACCCTTTAGTTAAGTTATAGTTTTTTGTTAAGGCTTGCATTAAACTAATAAATAAAACAGGTGTGCGGATTAAAATTTTGGGGCATTTTGGGCAATAAGCAAAAACGGCCCTGGCTCAAGGAGTCCGGTTGGTCCGGCCTTATTCTCCAGATTAACCAGATTTGTACTTCTTTCGAAGTTCGCAAAATTTCCTTATGGGAAAAATGTTAGATCCCGTTTTCTATATTTTTTTTTTCGTCAAAGCCTTAACATTTTTTTAGTGACGGCATTAAAAGGTGCCGGGACGTGGGCAGACGTCAGGAATTATATCGAAATGTTTGCATTTGGTGAAAATTATTTCACGTTGAATAGACATTCAAATATCGCGCAATACTTATGTTACAACCTGATTCTAAGTACACATCAAGTTTATACTTTTATGCTTGCGAGATGAATTAAAAACTGAAAAAAATCAGCCTCCACTAGGAATTCTAATAATTGTTTAAACCTTGTACCTTTAGTAGACACCTTGGTTTTATGCCTTCCACTCAACGTAATACAATTCTTCAAGCTTAAAGCTCTAATTCGAATTCTTGACAGTTCTATTGCTCTCATATAAGCTTAGGCTTTACGGATTATACATTCGTAAACCTTTTAATGTGAATAGAATCGAACAATAAACAATTTGAAAGAATTGAAGTTTTATTGCTCTGATTTCTTTCAGATCAGATTACTCAAAAGTTGACAAGTCGTCCTTTGTCACAGTTCTTTGTTCTCCGCTCGGATTTTGCCAAAATAGAAATCGTGTATCTAATAGAGACGCGTATCATATTTCTTTTAACATTAATGTTAATAATATTCAGCACCTGTGAATACATGAACAGCAATCCTACGCTCTTACCATTCCCACTGTTCACACACCCGATCCGCTCGTGGCAGGCTTGGCGCGAAAGTGATATAAATAGTCGAACCATATTTTGTTCATACCCAACAAATATTCATGCATGACTAAATGGCGGTAAAACCACACGTAGATGAGATGCGTCATCAGAACCCCACGCAAAATCACCAAACATGAAAAAAAAAATAAGAAAAAAACCAAAAAGATAAACCTGAAGCTGTAGGCTATATTATAATCTCTTCTGAATGAACTTGATTGGCCCCTTTCGCTCCACAGCCATACGTTTGTCATCATACCCGTGTACATAGCCGTGTACATACACATGTTAATCGCCGCTTAAATCTGGCGCCGGAAAGAGTTAGGTGTTCGTTCGCTTGCCTAACTTGTTTGCCTATATGAATGAACATACATATTTATTTATTTAAATTTTAAACTAGCACAAATGACTTCATTCACTATTCATTTAAGCAACAACACGAAAAGAAAAAAAAAAACGCGAGGGAGAAAGAAAAAAATATCGAACGGATTCAAGCTGAACTGCAGTGAATTGCTGCCTCACCTAGATTTATATTTATTTATTTCAATCTGCCGCGCCATACAGGTTTTGGTTTCGAAAACAGAATATAATTAAAGAAATAAACTTTTTTTTTTAATTAATTAATAAAAATCATGTTGCTCCTCATAAACGTGGAAAGTGTGCTGCGGAGAAAGTGTTCCGAAAACGAGTGACATTCGATAGATTTTTATTCCGGATAGCTGTTCTGCCTATTTGCATATGCTTATGTGGATAGGGCTTGATTGAAAACGAAGAAAAAGGGCTTTTGGACATGGTGAAGATGAAAAGATTTTCTAGTTCACTTTAAAAGTGTGTGTTTGGAAAAGACTGGCTTTTGGCTTTTTGTGATATGCAAGGCCCACCTAACATAGGCAAAATGAGATCTTTACATAACCTCTAGTAAGGAGCTTCTTGATTTTAATTAATATTGGTTATAATATATACCCCTCGTGCAGGGACGGGTTAAGAATATCCCTGCAGCGATACCTATCGCTTGTCGTAAAAGGCGACTAAACAAAGGTAAACAAAAATCACATCTAGGCAATTTAGAAAACACCAAGGTGAGCCTAGGGACACATATACCACCATTAAACTGCCCCACAAGTGTGCATGCAAATCAGTGGGTTGACACGACTGGAGATCACCGATGTTGTAAGAGTAAGATCAATCAAAAAAAAAAATAAAAAATCTGGAGCATGCCCGTGTCAAAAAGGAAGGGAAGAAAGAAAACGGTCAAACCGTAGCATTATGGAAAAGAACGCTAAAAGGAAAAGCACTACCCCGCCAGGCACTACTAATGGTCGTGATCCTGGGACGAGCAGCAATGCTCGGGTCAGAGCTATAGGATTTCCGGGGGATGGCAAAGTAATGCAACAGCGTAAGCCACACTTAAGAGTCGCGAGTTGGGACGTTGGAAGCATGAGTGGTCGCAGCTATGAGCTTGAAAAAATTATGGTTAGAAGGCGAGTAGACATCCTGTGCGTACAAGAGACGAAATGGCGAAACACCGGTAATCGGCCACGTTTCTTGGACGTTAAAACAAAAGCCTACAAGATGTTTTACTGTGGATTGGAACAAGGAAAAAACGGAATCGCCATCATCCTTGCGGCAGAGCTACTTGGCAACGTCTTAACCATTTCAAAATCCAGTGACCGTTTGATGGCTCTCAAATTGGTGATGCATGGTGAGGTGTGGAACATCGTAAGCGCATATGCCCCTCAAGTAGGATGCGAACAAAAAGAAAAAGATGCATTCTGGCTAGATTTCCACAACCTTGTCAAAATCATCCCAAAGGAAGAGCTTTTGTTTGTTGGGGGAGATTTAAACGGACATGTCGGGAAGACAAGCGAAGACTATGAAGACTACCACGGAGGGCTGGGATACGGCACCAGGAACTCTTCAGGTGAAGATAGCCTAAACATGTGCAAGTCATACGGTCTTATAGTGCTAAATACCATGTTCATCAAACAAAGCCGGCACCTGATCACTTATAGCAGCGGCGGAAATGAAACTCAAACAGACTATCATTTGGTATCCAGTTTCATGAAGCCACGGGTTAAAGATTGCAAAGTGATCCTGGGAGACGCGATCGCCCCCCAACACCGTCTCCTCTTGACTGAATCTTTTATGGAGGCGAGTAAGAAGTCAAAGCAGCAAACGAAGGTGTCTGAGAGAATCAAGTGGTATAAGCTGGATAAAGGAAAAGGCGAAGCTTTTATTACCAACATGAAAAACTACCTCTCTTCCTTTATCGATGAGGTCGGTAATGAGGAGTGCAGAGCACAAGACATGTGGGATTCCCTACAACAATCTGGCCTGGAGAAAGCCAAATCACTGCTCGGAGCATCTAAAGGCCCCTGCCAACACGCAAAAGAAACCTGGTGGTGGACAGACGAAGCCAAAGCAGTGATACACGAAAAGAAAATGGCTTTCCAAGCTTGGTCAAAGTGCTCTTCTACTAATAGAGAGGAAAAAGCTCGCCGTGAAAAGGTATATAGATATTGCAAAGCTATCGCGAAGAAAAAGTGCGCCGAATTCAAAGCGGAAAGCATGGAAGGCGTCTATCAGGAGTTGGAAGAAATATCGTCTTCCGCGTCTGACAGGAACCAGGCTACCCAGGAGCTTCGACAAAGCAATTTGAACAAAGATAGCCGCCCAGAGAAGAAGAAATGCTCAGGAGATTCGTTTCCCAAAGTTTATTAACAATGCTGAAGGCCAACTCCTTGTAGAAGACGAGAAAATTCTCCACAGATGGCGACAGTATTGCGAGGAACTTCTGAACGAACAGTTCCCCGAGTGTACTTTCCAAGAGCCGCCCCGAATCATGCCGAAATATCCGACATCACAGTCGAAAAAGTTCGGTACGCGGTTAAAAACTCCAAGAAAAGAAAAGCTGTTGGGCCGGACGGGATACCCTCTGAGTTCTGGAAAAAGATGGGAGACATCGTGTCTAGATGGCTCATGGTTCTTATCTCCAAACTTATGAGAGGCAACACTATGCCTAATCAATGGAGGGAAAGCGATCTTCTTCCTTTGCGCAAAGGAAAGGGTGATACGCGAAATTGTGATAACTACCGTTCTGTCAAGCTGATGTCGCACACCATGAAGATCGTTGAACGGGTATTAGATAGCCGACTGCGGAAAATAAAGCGACTATCTGATGACCAGTGCGGGTTTGTCTCGGGTAAATCAACAACAGATGCAAACCAAAGTATAAGGGTCATGATGGAAAAGCATCGTGATTCTTCAAAGGACTTGCATATGGTGTTGGTTGATTTCGAGAAGGCCTTTGACCGGCAACCAAGAGATCTTTTATGGGTAGCGCTAAGACAAAAAGGAGTTCCAGAAACCTACGTGCGAGTGATCATGGACATGTACAAGAGAGCAACGACAAGAGTAAGATGCACAGAAGAGTTCGCAATCAAAGTCGGTGTACACCAAGGGAGCGTCCTCAGCCCACTCCTCTTTATAGCAGTCCTTGATTGCTTGCTTGAAGGAAAAGTGACGGACCCCAATGTGCACCAGCTATTCTTTGCTGACGATGGAGCCATTATAACTGATGATCAGGCGTCCCTACAACGAGCACTTGATGTGTGGGTGGACATTTTTGAGGGACACGGGTATCGTATTAGTTCAAAGAAGACAGAGTATCTGTGCTGCCCGTTCTCTGACCCTCATCAGCCTATTCCAGACATTTACTTGAATGGAAGAGTGCTTCCCAAGTGTGAAAAGTTTAAATATCTGGGATCTGTGATTAATAAAGAAGCAACTTGTGATGACGACATCAACCATCGCGTAAGCGTAGGGTGGATGAAGTGGCGGGAAAACTCTGCCATCTTCTGTGATCGAAAAATGCCCCCTAAGCTGAAAGGAAGGCTCTACACTTCAGTTGTACGTCCGGCGCTCACATACGGTTCACAATGCTGGACAATGCACAAAAAGTATGAGAGCAAATTAACGGCAGCTGAGATGAAGATGCTTCGCATGACAGCGGGAGTAACAAAGCGTGACAGAATTAGAAGTTCAAAGATCCGAGGAAGCCTCCACGTAAAAGAAACCATCACAAGAAAGATAGAGCGCGACCGACTCAGTTGGTATTGCCATGTTCAAAGGAGAGATCCTTTGAACCCCGTCCAAAAGGCGTTATCAATCAACGTTCCAATTTCATCACGCAAAAAAGACAGGCCGAAAAACAATTGGTGCAAACAAATGCAAAAACACCAGCATTTGATTGGCCTCAGCGATGAAGTAATCCCAAACCGGGAAGCCTGCCGCTACTTTCTGAGGTCAAACCGGCGGACCCCACAAGCGGACCAGTTGGAATGCAGTTAAGTGGGAAGGTTATGGTTCTACACTTCTGACCATAGCGACGCCGGAAAAAAAGGAAAAGAAGAAGAAGAAGATTCCGGTTGGTCCCATGTATTGTTTTTGTAAGCGGCTTGTAATACAGAGTGCGCCATCTCATATGGGTCGATGTAAACTTCGAATAACGTCAACAATTGTCAAACGATTTTCATATGTCATAGCATTTTGGAAACGCCAATTCAGTACAATTTTTACCATGAATCGCTTTATACCAAAAGAACGGAAATAGTTTCAATGTTCATTAAAAATGAACACTCGAATGTGCTAACTCAACGTGCGTATCGTGCAAAATATCGTGATCGTGTTGCGCCCAAAAATGATACAATTCATCGTTGGGCCTCGATTATTTTTCAATTTGGTTCCGTGGCAAGCCCTCGTGAGTAACCTAGGCCACGTCCGGGGCGTTCAAACTCATCTATTCAGTCTGTAAATGCCAGTGTTCAAGAAGACCCAAGTTTGTCATATCGGCGCCGTTCGCATCAGGTAGGCACTTTGCGGAGAATTTTAAGGGATGATCTTCACTTATTTCCATACAAAGGGCAGATAACTCAAAGAATTTTGCCACAAGATGAGCCACGGCGGTTGGCATACGCACAAAATATCGTTGCAATGCTGAGCCGGAGTTCTGGCAGCAAATTTTGATGACCGATGAGGCACATTTTACGTTCTCTGGCTCAGTTGAGAGCACCGAGAATCCTCACATTATCCACGAAGAGCCGCTATATGACCAAAAAGGTACTGTTTGGGCCGGTGTATGCGCTAAAACCATCATTGGACCATATTTCTTCAAAGTTGGCGATGCAGTGGATGGCGATCGATATCGGTGGATGTTGGCCCATTATGTGGTCCCAGAAATGCGTAAAAAAGGCTTATTTCACTTTTGGTTTCAACAAGACGGCGCGGCACGTCATATTGCGGACAAAACAATGAACCTTTTGCGTAAGAAGTTCCCTGGAAGATTGGTGTCAAAAAAGGGCGATATTGACTGGCCTCCGAGATCGCCGGATTTGACTCCTCCTCGAAAATGTCATGGAGAATGCGCGAAAACGAGCCCATTTTTGCATCGGGCATCACATTAATCAAAATAAATTGAATAAAAGTTTTTGAATTTCCTAAATCAGTTGAGAATTGATGAAGTTATTCGAAATTTACATCGACTCATATGAAATGGCGCATGCTGTAGTAGCTGCCGAGAGGTTCGCCAGCAACAGACGCATCTTTATTTATTCCTAAATATGGGCAGGCATCACACATATACTGTTGACATCACATGCTATATTCTATATCTAGCAGGTTTGTTCGGTATATACATTTTGAAAGGACATCCCCTTTAAATGCAAGAAGTTGTTCATTTATCGTGACATAAGAACCTGGATTGTATAGATCGCGGCATTGTTGGATAAATGTTTCCCATATATTTCGGATTGGAGCAAATCTGTCCTCGTTTTTTCTGTCCTCTCGCTGCTACGATCATCAAAGCGAAGACATCGTATGAGGAAATCAAAGCGTTCATGACTCATTGTAACAATATACTTAGCTCCGCAAAGTGAAGAATCAAAAAGTTCCTTGCCAAGTGATTATTTTTCATCGCAGCGGTTAAAATTAATACGCCAAGTAATGCTTGAAGTTCAATATCTTCATTAGTACGAAGGAGTATTTCGCTGATCATATCTGGCATAAAAAAAATTTCAAAAATGTTTATAATATTCTTGCCACATTGTTTTGGTCCTAGCAAAACGTGAATAATATTCCTGCAGCCGTCCTGCTTGAACTTTGCCGAGATGAAGCTGGTTGCGATGGCCAAATATATATATTCTTTCCTCGAGTAATGTGTGTCGAAGGCGAAATGATGGAATGTTCACATTCTGCATGTTCTACATTTGATGCTCTAGGAACGCACTGAGATCTATTAAAAGTTGAAGTTGATGGCGTGTTAGCATCGCCTGGATCATTATCCAACTCATCGTCAGACTCAGCTAAATACGTGGGGTCAGCCAAACTATCGTCGGAATTAAAATCTTGGATATCGAAATTATCCTCATCGTCGGACAGTTCTTATAACCACTGGCTTGTTTGCCCTTCATTGGAAACCATCTTTAAAAAAAATCAATTTTCTTAATTTATTTCCATGCAAATAACAAGTATACTACAAAAAAGTAAAATTAAATTATTATATATATGTATATTTTCACTGTTAAAAGTTACACTGTGTTATCGCACAATTTACAATCGTGGTACAGAGATGTGATATAGGGTAATATATCTTTCAACTGAATAATTTTTTTTATTAATGCGTTAATTTTATACTTTTAGTTTTTATAAAATTCAAGGTTAAAAAAAAAAAAAAAAAAAAAAAAAAAACCCGTGACAGAATGTTGTGAATAAATTAATTAATTAATATATAAAAAGTGATAGATAAATAATCAAATATATAAATAAATAAGCAAATAAATAGATATATAATTAAACAAATTATAAATAAATAAATAAATAAGAAAATAAATAAATATATAATTAAACAAGTAATAAATAAATAAATAAGAAAATAAATAAATATATAATTAAACAAATAATAAATAAATAAATAAACAAATAGGTGTATAAACATTAACAAAATAAGGAATAAATAATAATTGATTAAACATATAAGTACGTAAATATGTAGGTAACAAATGTAAACAAAAATTAGCAAAAAATCGCTAGGAACGTTGGCTGTCCTATGAAGATCACCCATTATGATTTATATTTAATTGATTAATTAGAGGATTCTCGGAGGTGTCGCATCTTATTTTAAACGTCTCATTGAGTTTCTGAATTCTATTGACGATCAACTCGACATTAGCTGTTTGATGAAGGTCTCTTGTGGAATGATGCCATGGTAGATTAAGCATCATTTTTAGTATTTTATTTTGGGCTACTTGTAGTTTTTTTAAGTGACAAAGTGCACTATTCCCCCAGACCTGGCACCCATACAAGAAAATTGATAGAAAAATTGTTTTATATATTAAAAGTTTATTTTCATTTGAGAGTAGGGATCTTCTATGAATCAATGGATACAATAATTTGATGGCAATACTTGATTTTTTAATTGTTCTTGCAATATGTTCCTTAAAAGTCAATTTTGAGTCAAGATAAATGCCCAGATATTTTACAAGGGGCTCCCACGTTATATATTGACCATTAATTATTAGCTGATTAGCCGGAAGAAAACAAGATTTTCTTTTTGTAGTAAAAAAGATTGCTTGAGTCTTTTGGGCGTTTAGTTTAATTTTCCACTTATTGAAGTAGTTTTGCAATATTCTTATGGCATTTATAAGATTCGTCTCAACGTCAAGACCAATTTCATGCGATGAAAATATTGCAGTATCATCAGCATATATTGCTGCGTTACATTGCGGAAGACTTGGAAAATCTGCTGTATAAATATTGTATAGCACTGGCCCGAGGACAGAGCCTTGGGGAACCCCTGCGACAACATTTATCAAATCTGACAAACCACTATTGACATGAACTCTAAAACATCGGTTTGAGAGGAAGTTTTGAACAATTTTAATTAAAAATGGAGGTAAGTTAAAATTGATCAATTTGTAAATGAGACCCTTGTGCCACACAGAGTCAAATGCTTTTTCTATATCAATTATTATCATACCTGTTGATTTTTAATTGCACGGTTTCTTTTAATAAGGTTACAGATCCTTAGAACTTGATATGGAGTTCCATGATTTCGTCTGAAACCGAATTGCTCGTTGGGATATATATGCTGTTCCTCAATTATTTTCATAATTTTTTCTTTCAATACTTTTTCAAATATTTTACCTACAGCACTTAGTAAACTAATCGGCCTATAGCTATCCGTTCTCTCTAGAGGCTTGCCTGCATTTGGTATTGGAATTACTTTTGTTAATTTCCAAATATCTGGGAAATATTGAACTTTCAGACATGCGTTTATTATATGGGTGAGAAATCGAACACCTTGCCTGGGCAAATTCTTAAGATATATATTTTTTATTTGGTCGTTGCCTCCTGATTTCTTAATAAGTAAATTGTTTAAGAAAAATTTTGTGTCTGCTTCACTTATGAATTCGTTAGCTGGGGTCTGACAGTTAACAATGTTAAATGTTTGTAGAGCATGTTCTACGAGGTCGTTCGTATTTGCCTCTCCTAGATGCTGAGATATGGTATGATTTTGGGAGAAGCTAGAAGCTAAAGCATTGGCCTTCAAAGACTTGAAAAAAACTTACCTTAAACACTATTCCTCACCTCTCAGGCGACACAGAACTCTATAACTTAGAAATCAAACACTGAAATTGTTCAAGCGTTCGCTATCCACCGCGTCTGATTCCCAATTGAGTGAGCCAGGGGACAGAATCCCATGGAAGTAGTATACTCTGAGAAAAATGCAAAAAAACCGGTTGTGGGCGGCTTCACAGGCGAGGATTAGTGTTCTAGGGTTAAATATACTCGACCGGAAAAGGCTTAAATTGGTCTTAACCTTTTTGGGTTGAGAAATGGTTTAAGGCCAAATCGTTCAAGGCAAGGCCTCGGATACGAGTATTCTCTAAAAGTATAATGTAGCAAAAATCTTCCGTAGCTTGAAAATGGAGCAGGATCATCCAAAATCATACGTTATACATTGGGTAGTGGGATATTTGGCATGCCTGTAATAAGCCGGTTTGATCAAGTCCAAAATCGTATTCCATTTGCACATTGCTCTTCATGATTAAGATTTCATAGACCCCACCAGTGAGACCAATTGACCTTGATAACGGACAAGTGTTTTCACTTCTAGAGGTACATATTTTTCTGTACCTTCATATATGTTAGTACAAGACTCCAGCAAGCCAGCTACTACCTATGAGTCACGGTTTGCAGAAACAACATTCTTTCCACCACATTCCACATACTTCTATTCCCTCTGTGTCACTGTTTACTTAATCAAGAACCAAATATCTATAAAGACAAAAGAACACACATCTCTGGATATAAGTCACTAGAAAAGTATTTATTTTACTGCCTGATTAACTTTAATTGGATAATTAAGGCCAGATTCAATTATTGTGCGACCTGTACTTGTATTGCAACATGTTTTAATTAACCCGGTTTTTTCAGCGTTTTTTAATACATTGTTACAGTGGCTTGTGCCGCCGGATAAACGAAACAGCGAAACTTGACTGAATTAAGTTAGAATGTTTCCCTTTTATGAGTGGAGTTCACAGTAAGTTGTTTGAGACTGTTTTAAGGGTTCAAGGTGCGATAAAACAGAAAATTTTATGAAGGAATTTTGAAATAACTTTAGAATAAACTCTCATTTGACAAGAAATATAAAAGGCAAGGAAACATCAAGAAGACATCGAACGAATATTTTAAGTATGTATTGAAAATCCTTTTTTTTAAAGAGTCATCCAGCAAAAGGTGTCATTTTGAGTTTCGCATCATTGTTAACTTGTCGTCATTCAGTGATCATTTTGATATGCTAAATCTACGTGAATGTTTGATGCACACTATAACGTGACATGGATAAGTGGAAATTCGCCACAAATATGGTTGACATTTCGTTTCGTCAATTTCGCTCTTCTTTTGCTTATCATAAAGGGCTAACCTGTAAGGTTAGCTGAAATTATCGCCACCGTAGCTGAGAGTATGACCAAAAACTCTGGAGTGTCCATTTCGAGATGATCAAAGACTATGGGCCTATCTTTAACCACTTTAAATCACAGTTGAGACAACGTCGTTCCTTGATAGTGCGCTGAAATTGATTGTAAAGGGTCCGCCAAATAATTTTTTTTTTTTTTTTGAAAATGCTATAAAAAAAACTACTGAATATTTTCTCAAATTTCTTTTTTTATTTGAAAGTACAATCCTTCCGGTTAATAATGGAAAATAATTTCGTTCAAATAGCTGCCTCGGCTGGCCATGCAGTAGCCTACACGATCGGTCCAATTTTTAAGCACATTATCGATTGTGTGCAGCTGTATTTCACCAATGGCTTCACGAATATTGTCCTTTAAAGCGTCAATTGTCTCTGGCTTGTCGGCGTAACACTTATCTTTGACGGCACCCCACAAATAATAGTCCAACGGTGTCAAATCGCAGCTCCGAGGGGGCCAAACGACATCAGCTCTGCGGCTGATAATGCGATCTTCAAAAACAGGGCGCAAAACATCGAGTGTAGCTTCGGCTGTGTGGCACGTAGCGCCGTCCTGTTGAAACCAAATGTTGCCAATATCCTCCTCTTCAATTTTTGTGAACAAAAATTCGTTCAACATGGCCCGATAACGATCGCCATTGACTGTAACGGCCACTCCTTGCTCATTTTCGAAGAAAAATGGCCCAATTATGCCTCTGGACCAAAATCCGCGCCAAACAGTGGCTCGTTTTGGGTGCACCGGCTTTTCAATGTATGCGTGCGGGTTTTCTGTGCCCCAAATGCGACAATTTTGCTTGTTTACATACCCGCCAAGATCAAAATGAGCTTCATCTGAAAAGATGATTTTTTTGGCAAAATCGGCATCTTCTGTAAGTCGATCGCAGGCCCACTTGGCGAAGCGTTGTTCAAGCATATACACAACCATATTCGTTCAGCGGAAGGATAAAACTAATTATCTGTCAAATCAGACATGAACTAAGTGTTACAATTCACGAAATAAGCACTACTTGAAAAAAAAAACGTTAGATGGCGGACCCTTTATAAGATCATGATTATAGAAGTGATGAGGCTCGTTTTGCTTTGTGTGGTTACCCTTTACAGAAATAGTGGGGCAACCTCTCCGTCCACAAAAAAAAAAAAGACAATCTTGTGCTGGCCGCGATACTGGGCTATATTTTTTCGCCACTAATTCTTGTCTTATCGAACGACTGACATGTGTTTGATTTGATTGCTTCGTCGATTTTTAATTTCGCCTCAAATTAGTGCTACACACGTGCATGACCTTCACTTTAAGCAACACAGTACCATGTGGCACACATTCCTAGACATGTGACTTCTCAAGACGGAGACTTTAATTGACCACTAAGACCATGCGATTTACCACGCATTGGCATTTTCCATTCACAACAAGTTAAAAGATTGAATCTACGACAATCTGTTGATAACGATTCATTCATTAATAAAAAATATCAGTGCTGCTATCAGCGAAATGTATGATTATTGAGCTGGTAAAACAGAAATGCCACATCTATTGATTTAAAATGACACCCCTTGTTTTTTGAGCCTATACTCTATTAATATCTCAAGATATCAAAGAGGTATAAATCAATATCGAAATTTAATATAAAATGTATATGCAATTGCGTTGAATTGAAGAGCAATGTATGCAGGGTTAAAAGCTGTACGAAAATGGTATCAGGTCAGATCAGGTTTTATTCGTAGCGATAATGGGGAGCTCGTTTCGGACAACGAAAGGTTTATGACCACATGGAGGTGATATTTAGAAAAATTGCTGAATGTATATGGGGAGTCAGCAGCAATGGAAAACGGTGTTACCCACACAGCAGAGGTTCCAGGTAGAACTCTCAACCATTGAGGTTGTAAAAGAAGCCATACGTAGGCTCAAGAATAGCAAGACCGCAGACGTCTACCTAATACCATTAGTCTTTAAACAGGACTGTTGAGCTGAAGGTCTGTAGTTCAAGTCCGTCCATAGTAAAGAACAATTCCTATACGGAAAAACTGTGCAACAACATCAGTTGTGAATGAGAGATAATCTCGCAGCATAAGATCACTTTAAAATTCATACTCTGCTCTGTGTGTGCATTTCCGATTGTTAGAGGAAAAAGGGTAACCGGGGTGAAAACTATGGAAGCGAGGAAAATTGCAAAGGGTTTCAAAGCCAAAAACCAAAGAAAAAGACGGATCGATAAGAAGCCGCGCTTTATTTTACAAACACGTTTTTCCGAATGACTCCACGTTTTACAAAAGTAGTTTGACATTGACATTTGACGTTTGGTCTATGTTTGATTTGATTATCGCCCTTTTCGTCACGGGTAGTGATGAGACTTCTCAACATTCCGCCCACCTCGTCCAGTTACTGGGACGAAATATCAAGCCGCCCACCGTGTTCACGTCCAGAATCGACTTCAATTGGAAGCACAACTAACTTGGATATCGCTCGTTTCAATATCGATGTTTGCGTCCGAATTGTTGCCACTCGTACTAAGTTATCTTCTGCGTGCACTTCACTTACACGGCCCAGTGGCCATTGCGTAGGTGGTGCGCGCTCATCTTTTATCAGAACCAGATCCCCAACCTTTATGTTGTCTTTCGTTTGGTTCCACCTACTTCTAATCTGAAGTTCATGCAGATACTCACAGCTCCACCTCTTCCAGAAATCTTGTTGCATCTGCTGGAGCTGTCTCCACCGTGTGAGTCTTGGTGTCGAGCAAGTTAGGTTCTGGAACAGCCGTGATGGCACCACCCACCAAGAAGTGTCCGGGGGTCAGCGCGGCAGTGTCAGTAGGGTCATCTGACAACGCTGAAATAGGCCTTGAGTTCAGCACCGCTTCTATTTGCTTTAAAACGGTGTAGAATTCCTCGAAAGTGAGTACGGTTTCCCCAATAGTCCTTCTGAGATGGTGCTTCATGCTTTTTATTCCGGCTACCCACATGCCTCCAAAGTTAGGCGAGCCCGGAGGTATAAAGTGCCATGAAACGCCTTGACGAGCCACGTATCGAGCACCCTCTTCCACCTGTCGGCGATACGCTGCAAGGTCTGCTTTCAGAATAGCATTGGCGCCAACAAAGGTCGTTGCACAGTCGCTGTATATATCAGAGCTGTAGCCCCGTTGTGCGAAGAAGCGCCTCAAGGCAGCCAGGAACGTATCTGCTGTCATGTCACTGACGAGTTCAAGGTGTACTGCTCTAGTGCTAAGGCACACGAAGAGCGCAACCCATCCCTTGTAGCTTCGATATCCCCGTCCTTTTGTTGTTCGGATTGCATATGGACCGCCGTAATCTAAACCGGAATGCTTAAATGCAACGGCAGGAGTACAACGAGTAGTTGGGAGAGTTCCCATAATTTGAGTAGTAGATTGAGGCTTCTGACGGAAGCATGTTATGCATCGTTGAATGTACTTCTTTATTGACGACCGAGCATCAATAACCCAGTATCGTCTTCGCAGAAAGTTAAGAGTTGTTTGTTTGCCGCCATGCATAGTAGCCTCATGTGCAGAAGCAATCAACAACCTGGACAAGTGGCTCTCCTTTGGCAGGATAATTGGGACGTTCGGATGAAGATAACCAAGCATTCGTCAATCGCCCATTCAATCGAAGAATACCGCACTCGTCTATCGTAGGGTTAAGTTTCAGAAGCTTGCTTTTGGTACTGATTGGCTTACCTTTAATGAGACAACAATATTCGTTAGAAAAATATGTTTGTTGAATGTACCTGATCCAAAACTGTAATGCATATCGTCGTTCCGACGCTGTGCACCAGGTGGTACAAGCGTGTGGTCGCTTCAGTCTTGCGTCAATATATCGACGACACCAACATGTAACTCCAATTAAGGTATTAATGTTGGAGTACTTGTGCAGTAGATCTTGCAGCATTTCCCTTTCAGGAAATCTCGAAGCACTTTGGATAGTGAATAGCGCGGTTACCTCAGGCTCCTCCGGAGTGATGTTAGTTCGTTTTGGCCATTCGTTTTCATCCTTCTGTAGCCATGTTGGACCAGACCACCAGATGTTGAGTTCCGCAAGTTGGCATGGATATATCCCACGCGAAGCTACGTCAGCCGGGTTACTCTCCGTAGGGACATATCTCCACGATTCTATTGATGTTAGTTCTTGAATTTTTAAAAGCCGGTTGGCAACGTACTGTTTGTTTTGTCCGGGGTTTAACCGTATCCAGCTTAGAGTAGTTTTTGAGTCTGTCCAGCAGTAAACTCTTACAGCCACGAATCGTAAGGTGTCGAGGGCTTTGGCGGCTACTTTTGACGCAAGAAGTGCCCCGTTCAGCTCCAGACAAGGAATAGTTACCCTTTTTAATGGTGCCACTTTAGATTTGGCCATCAAAATCGAAACCTTATATTTGCCATCATCGGTTTGTACTCGCAAGTACGCGACAGCCGCATATGCACATTTTGATGCGTCCGAAAACACATGTAATTGGTAGTTAAATGCTTCTGGTGATGTAAAGATCCACCGAGGAATTTTAATCTCTTCAATCAATGGCAGTTCTTCTCTAAATTTAATCCAGTTTTTGTGGTGAGGATCAGGAAGTGGATCATCCCAGGAGATACCAGCTAGCCAAAGTTGCTGAGTAAGTATCTTGCCTGTTATAACGATTGGAGCTAACAAACATGGTGGATCATAAATCTTGGCTACATCAGACAGCTGTTGGCGTTTTGTGATTGGCGTGGATAGTCTTGCTACGTTGACCTTGTAGCCAATGCAGTCGGTTTGGCAAAACCAATAAATGCCAAGCGCCTTTGTCTCACGATCCAAATTAAGTTCGCAACAGCTGCTATCCAGTTTCTCACGCACGTTGATTTCCTGTAGAAACTCCATAGAATTGGACGACCACTTACGCAACGTAAACCCTCCTCGCTTCAGCAACTCCTGTAGTTCACGTTGTAGCTTTTGAGCAGCCTCCACCGTGCTGTTGCCATGCAGACAATCATCCATATAAAATGACTTTTTCAGGACTTCGGCGGCGTCCGGAAAATTCACTCCCTCGTCATCAGCTAATGTATGGAGAACTTTAATTGTTAGATACGGAGAGCAGTTCAACCCATACGTGACGGTAAGCAATCGAAATGTTATATGTTTGCCTTCCTCGTTGATCCACATAATACGCTGTATGTCAGCGTCTTCTTCATCTACAAGTATTTGCCTATAGCATTTTTCTATGTCTGCCATAAACGCGATTCGATGCGTTCGCCATTTCAAAATAATTGCAGATAGGTCGTTTTGCAACTTCGGACCAACATGTAGACAATCGTTAAGCGATTTACCTGCATTATACTTCCGGGATGCGTTGAAGACAGTTCTGAGTTTAGTCGTTGAACTCGACTCTTTATAAACCCCATGATGTGGCAAATAGCAGACACGTCTGGAAAGTATGTCTTCATGCACAGGTTCCATATGTCCAAGACGCCAATATTCGGACATAAACTCATTGTACATCGTTTTCATTTTCCGATCTTTGTCGAGCCGGCGTAGTAGGTGTTGGAGAAGTCTAGATGCATCTGATTTTGAATCTCCCAGCATGCAACTATCAATGGAGTCTTTAAATGGATACTGAACTATATAGCGCCCAGACCTGGTCCGTTGAACGGTACGTTTAAAGAACTCTTCGCAGTACAACTCGTCTGCTGTTAGCTTGCCGACAGATTCGACGTCGTCATGCTCGTAGAACTTCCACATATGTTGAACTAAATCGTCGAGGTCGGTTGACAATGAACAAAAGTTGACAGTCAACTCTCTTGCTGTTGCTTCAGGCAACCGGCCATAGATAACCCGTCCTAGGTGTGTGCGCTGGGCTACAGGTGCAACAGCAGCGGATTGCATGATTTCACCACAGACCAGCTCACCATACAAATCAGCTCCCAAAATTACGTCAATTGACCCAGGCTCATAAAATTTTGTATCATCAAGGTCCAAATCTAAAAATTCATCAAATGGTGTGGTATCAATGCGCAGTGAGGGCATCAGGTGTCCCAAGCGCGGCAAAATTAATGCATTGCAGTTGATATGAAAGTTTGGTTCTCTGAGCGAGCACACAGAGATCTCAACCAGACCTGTCGCCTTACCTACGCTCGATCCCCCTACTCCAATTACAGGGACGGTCAGTCGGTTTCGGCGAAGGCGCAGCTGTTGCACAGCGTACTCGCTGATAAAGGACGCCTGAGATCCGTTGTCCAAGAGAGCACGAAGTTTCAGATAGTACCCATTGGCAGATCGCACCTTGACTTGGGCTGTGGCCAACAAAACCGGTTCTAATTTGATTGATGACGTGTTGATGGACTCGGCGAACGTGTTTTGTGTGCGCGTGTGATTTGTATGTACTTGGGAAAAGTCGGTCGACAGTATCCCGTCGTGCTTTTTATGACATCTCAAACACGTGGAATTTGATGAACATTGTTGTTGCGAATGCCCCCTCTTAAGACAGTTGGTGCACAGTTTTTCTCTTGTCACAAATGTCGTCCTCTGTTGTGGTGTTTGGTTTCTGAAATTTGGGCAGAACATAAGAATGTGCTTACCAGTACAACTTGGACAATGCTTGATGTTAGCTTAGTGACTGCGAACGGGTTGCACGCCGGATGCCTTTTGGCCATGCTCCTTCAGCTTCGATCTAGGGCATGCGGCCATTGCATCAAGCCCTTGCATACGGCTTTCCATGAATTTTTCCAGGTCACGGTACGTAGGAACGGTATTTGGGCTCTCTAGAGAGGTTTCCCAATCTTTGATTGTGATGGGATCCAATTTTTCGGTCACAAGTAGAATGAGCCAGTCATCCCATTTGTCGGTTGGTCGGCCCAATTGCTCTAGAGCGCGGATCGCTTCCGTTGTTCGGTCAAGAAGTTGACGAAGAACATGTGGTGATTCACTGGTCATATTCGGTAGATTTAGAATGTCACGAAGGTACTGCTTAATAAGCTTACGCTTATTGTCGTAGCGCCCTTTTAAAATGTCCCATGCGATTTGGAAGTTATTCCCACTAAGACGTATGTTTTTTAAAAGGTGTGCTGCACTTCCACGAAGACTGCAGTTCAAAAAGTGCAGGCGCTGCACGTTGGACAGCGAGGTATCTTCAATTACACACGTGGTGAACATATCTTTAAAATTCAGCCACTCGTCAAATAACCCACTGAAGGATGGTAACTGAATCGGCGGCAAAATATGTAGATTTGGTGGTGTTCCCGCCACTTACAGTTGTGAGGTTAGGTGTTGAGTTACTTAACGCCTCATGGGAGTTTGTGGTTAGTCCGTCGATTATGTCGTGGAGTTCACCCAAGGCTTCGCAATAAGCTGACTCAATTTTAATGAAAAACTCATCGGAGAGAAGCCTTTTGATATCTGCTTCATTATCCACAGTTGGATCAATCGACGAAATCTCTTCATACGCTGCGTTGAACTTAGTCCAGTACTCTTCGAGTAACTTCTTTCTGCTAACAAAGTAACCCTTGGTTTGCTTCGCTTTCGCGCTTTTCTGGGAGTTAGCAGAAAAGTTTAGAATTAGCTTTGCACTTGATTCTCCTCTGGCCAGCGCCATGGGTGCTCACAAGATTACTTTAGCCCGGTTTATTATTTTCTAACGAGCGACGAGGAATCAGGTTCCCCGCAAGGGATGCCAAATGTTAGAGGAAAAAGCGTAACCGGGGTGAAAACTATGGAAGCGAGGAAAATTGCAAAGGGTTTCAAAGCCAAAAACCAAAGAAAAAGACGGATCGATAAGAAGCCGCGCTTTATTTTACAAACACGTTTTTCCGAATGACTCCACGTTTTACAAAGGTAGTTTGACATTGACATTTGACGTTTGGTCTATGTTTGATTTGATTATCGCCCTTTTCGTCACGGGTAGTGATGAGACTTCTCAACACCGATATAACACCATAATGACATGGAAACAAAAAAGTTACTGTGAATTACAACCAACGCAAATTCAGTCGAATCTCTCAAAATCCTATCTAGGACAACCACTCCCGGAGAGTAGTGAACGAACATCTGCGACACAAATACCATCTGCACCCCGTCCAGGTTGTGTGACCCAGAGCGTACACTCTGCACGAATTTTTACGAGTATTTACATGGGCTTATCACGGCTGTAGGGAACAATGATAAAACGTGCGCCATCTCATATGGGTCGATGTAAATTTCGAATAACTTCAACAATTGTCAAACGATTTTCATATGTCATAGCATTTTGGGACCGTCAATTCACGATACGTTGAGTTAGCACAATCGAGCGTTCATTTTTAATGAACATTGAAATTATTTCCGCGCGTTCTTTTGGTGTGAAAGGATTCATGGTGCAAAATATCGTGATCGTGTTGCGCCCAAAAAAGATACAATTCCTCGTTGGGCCTTGAATTTTGTTGGTGACTAGAGCAGCTTCAGGAGGAATCGCTCGACAACTCGGCAGATTTTTCCTAGGGAAAAAACATGAAAGGATCCACCAACGCAATGCAAGAGAAAGGAAAAGTTGAAGTAGGAAACGTCTTATCTGAAACATTCAAGATAAGTGAAAGAGTAAAGCAAGGAGACGCCTTGTCACCACTCCTTTTCATTTATTGCTAGAATTCGTAGTGATTTAATGTGTCTTACTGGCCCTGTGTGGCACTCGTAAGTCTAACTACATATATTTCTTAATTGATAATGCGTTAGATCTTAAATATAATCATGTTGGCTAGCATTCGTGGGATTCATTCCGAGCGGTCACTTTCTTGATTGCATCTTTCGGCGACTGGATTTTGCCAGTTTACTTAGTGTGTATGCCCGAGACTTCACCAAGGCGAACAGACCACAGTCAGCTCTCAGGTTCATATAAGCATGATGACCCGCCAAGGCTCTAAAAGATCGCGTAGCTTACCCTAATCTCAATAACTAAGGAGTGATGCGTTTATCACAGAGTAACGCTACGCTCTGGGAAGTGTTTTCACCCGACAACCACCAAAAACGGTGATCTGATGCTTAGCAACGAGATCCCAGTCCATAGGGGTACCAGAACTTACGAGCTCATGAACTCAACGTATACGTCGCCGATGAGCCTGTCCTGGTGGTGGTGGTACTCGATCATACTTATTTCTTCTATTTACCAAATTTCTCCTTTGGACCACTTTTCCCTCGTAGTTTCGACCCCGATATCATAGAAAAAAGATTAAAGCAACTTAGTGATGAATTCACTCCTGGCCTCCCTGCCACCCCTTTCTCTACCTCTCTCAAAAATCTTCAATTCATCCCTTTCTCAATGTGAATTTTCCCGGATATAGACAATCTATTTTATAACACCCATACACAAAAAGGGTCCAAAGAATGACATTAACAACTACAGCCCCATTGCCAAACATATACCCAAAATCTTCGAAAGTATTTTGTATGATAATTTAAGTTTTCAATGCAAGTCTTTAATCTCCCCCAAACAACACGGCTTCCTTAAAGGTAGGTCTACAACCACAAACCTTATTAAATTCGTATCCTGCACCCTTGCAGCCTTAGAAAATGACAAGGAAGTCGGTGCTATCTCAGCTAACTTCAGTAAAGCCTTTGATAAAATTTCACACAGATTAATACTCTTCAAACTGTCCTCCCTTGGCTTTGAACCCATATTATCAATGTGGATATGCTCTTACCTGAAAAATCGCTACCACAACGTTCGTTTTAGATCTGCCTCTTCTAGTCCCTTCCTTGCTTCCTCCGGTGTCCCCCAAGGCAGTCATTTAGGTCCGCTTCTTTTTATCCTTACGATATTGAAATGGTTATCAAATATTTCCACATCTCTCTATACGCCGACGAGGCTAAGATCTTCAATATCATTTCCTCCGAACATGACTCTTTCCTTATTCAATCGGACCTCAATAGTTTTTCCACCGGGTGCTCCAGGAACTGCCTGGACCTTAACATTTTCAAGTGCCAATATATTACTTTCACCCGCAAACGTATCAAACGTCCTCCCCGCCTCTACTTTCTCAGATGATCCGCGATCTTGGCGTATAATGCGACCAGGAACTCAGAATGTTAATGCGAAAAACTGTTTCGACTTTAACATCAGCACTCCTTGTCTAAAACTCCGTCTCAATCGCCCTCTTTCTTAGTTTCCTAGATTGTAAGTTAAATTAAGTATGTAGCTTGAATTAAGCGCAATAAATGGGGGTTTTGTCCCTCCCCAAATTAAAATTACCGGGATATCATCTCTACTAGCCTTTTGGAAATGGAAAAAATGCTTCTGGGGAAATAAAGCCCGATCGGAGCGTGCTCTTGTGCTATCTGTAATTGGGATAGTAAGCCCCATAGATCTGATGATTTTCGTTAGTCATTACTTAAAAAAGAAAATCGTTGATTCTGTTTAGGCCTGCTGCGTCATGCAAGACCTTATCAGGGTAATAGTTAATGAACTAACTCTGGTCTCCTGTACATTCTTACACAGACTCTAAGGCACTGCCTCTCGAATACATGAACCTTTTTCATATAAGATAGCGCCACATTAAACACCACCGGACGACCATACGCTATGATGGGTCTTATAAGTCTTACAGATTCCTTGTCATACCGAAGGCTTTCTTAGCTCCTTTCCTGGTGCGTCTATATATTTATTGAAATATAAAGTTTTTCAATAAGGGCGGGTAGATGTTGAAATGGAATAAAACAAGCTGTGTGTGAGGTATTAAAGAAATTCTTTTTTTATTTGAAAGGCCCATGTATGCCATTTCTAATTTCCAATGACTCTTCCTAAACGACAACTCTTTGAAGATGAAATGTCACCTGGTGAACCTCGTGCGGTCCATATACGGCAATTTTGCTAATTAACACAACCAATCATTTAAAAATGCGTCTCGTCGCTAAAGATGATTTTTCCGCCAAAATTGGAGTGCGATTTCAAACGCTCCGAAGCCCAGTTTGCGAACAAACGGCGTTGACTATGGTCATGAACTTTGAGCTCCTGGGTCAGTTGGGTCTTGTACGGATAAAGGCTCAAGTCCCGACGCAAAATTCGCCAAGTTCAAGTCTGCCGAGGGCCGAGCTCTTGTCCACGGCAAGCAATCTACTGCCTCGGGTTTTGCTGTACACTTTCAAGAACCGCGGCGATGTTCTTGGTCGATCTTGCTTTCCTTTGACTTACTTGAACTTGACTTGAATGTTGGCTGATTGATTACTGAACCGGTCGTCTCAAATTTGGCCACCCAATGTTGAAGAGTCGACTGTGAAGGGCCACCACGTCTGCCGTAAAATGGTCGCAACGCGTGCAACGTTTTTTCAAAGTCTTATCATTGGATGTGTTGTTCAATCATTGTGATTTGGCATCAGCAGCTGAATAATAAACAACAAGTGTCACCAAAACAATATGACCGCCACAGGCCGCCAAAATCTACCCGGGCAAATTGAAATATTGGTCAAGCCGAATACCATGATTTCTAACCATATTTCACATTGCTAATGGCCCAATTATCGCGGATTTCCTTCAGTTCTTTCTGGTATCCCTTGATGGTCTATACGACGGAGTCATAAACAGTATCATTTCCGATTTTTGGAAGCTTATTTTTGACTTCCAAACATGATCCAAGACACACTGCAAAATTTCATTAATGACCTCAATTTTTGGACCTGATTTGTATCAATCATCTGCATACGCTTTAGGGTGGCTGAGAAAACCTAAAAGATCGCTTGAGGATATGTTAACCACTATCAGAGAGTTAACCATTTTTGATGTTAAAGACTCTGCTCGAAGTAACCTTGTCACATTTAACAACAAACGTCTCTTCCATAGTCATTACGAAAATCATGTATAGAAGATGATTTGGCATGCCTAGCCTAGTAAGTTTGTAAGACAGATCATCTGACGACCTACGGTGTCGAAGGTCCATTTAATTTCGACCAGAAAACGTTCGTACATTGGTTTTTGCCTTATTCCACTGAATGTCGGCAACCAGGTTTCACCCAGTTTTCATGCCTCGTAGTCGAGACTATGGAAGTTTACCAATCCATTATTTTGGAGAAAGTCGTTAAGCCTCTATACCGAAAAGCTCGGTCACAAACAAGCACTGGACATTCTAACAAGATTCTACTCCGTCCACAAGTCGAAAAGTACTGACGAGTGGCCTTAAAAAAAAATGTACCCGACTTCAAATCAATGGATGATTAGCCAGGTGGTAGTCTTGACCTCAAACCTTGGATTACAAATTGTGAACCGTTTCGGAGGGAATGGGGCCCCATCACCGAAATATTTGAAGTCTTTGAAGTGAGCCACTGTCGACAATTTTCAGATCAATGAGGGCCATAAAGCGATTGATGATAGATCAACGTGACTCAGGTCGTACTTTAAGGCAAACGGCGGTTATTTCGAATTAAGTCTTTCACAACTTGTAGCTAGAGATTTGGTAAAATGAATGTATAAATTCGTTTTCATTTGGCATACAACTAGACTAAAATTCAACCACCATGTATGGGTTGAACGAGATTATGCCTCGAGCTGTTTCACTTTTCTTAGCGAGCGCTACAACTCGGGGTGAGCCTGGCCATCAACCAACATGCCTCACCACCTAGCACGATCTTTTGCTAGCTCCCTCCAGTGCCGCACTCTCAGTCAGTTGAGGTCCTTTTCCAGCTTAGGTGCGGCCGCTCTCTACTCCGTCATCCCTCGGGTTTGTATTCGAAGACTCTCCGGGCTGGAGCTGAGATGTCCATTCGCTCTACATGGCCTAGCCATCTTAGGCGTTGGACTGGGATGATAATGGTCTTGTATAGAGTCAACCTGGTTGTACGAGAGAGGGCTCTATTATACAATTGCCTCGTGAGCCCGAAAAAACACCGATTGGCAAGGGTGATCCTGCGTTTGATTTCAGAACTGATGTCGTTGTGCGTACCCAAGGTAGACGAAGTAATTGACTACCTTAAATTGTTCTGGCCAAGACGTCGGTGGTGAGCGTCCGTTTTTGATGAACACTCGTAAACGCGTCATTGACATCTCTCTGACTCCTTCCAATTATGTCAACGTCATCCGCGTAGGCGAGTAGTTGTGACGATTTGAAAAATATTGTGCCTCTTGTGTTGACCAGCGAGCTTCGCACAATTATTTCTAAGATAATGTTGAAAAAGTCACACAACAGCGCATCAGCCAGCCTAAATCCTTTTTTGACATCAAAGCTATCGGTTAGGTCTGCACCGACTCGAATGGAGCAGCGAGCATTCTCCAAAGTCATCCTACGTAGTCTGACGAGCTCAGTAGGGATGTCAAAAATAGACATGGTGTTGTGCCTATCTTGTCTTCTCCAGGATATGCAATAGTGTGAAGATTTGATCGATGGTGGACTTTCCTGGCCTGAAGCCACACTAATAAGGACCTATCAGTTGTTTACGGTTGTACGGTACGGGTTTCAGACGTTCACACAGAACGGCAGAGAATATTTTATAGGCGATGTTGAAGAGACTTATTCCTCTGTAGTTGGCGCAGTCAAAGGGATCTCCTTTTTTGTGGATCGGGCAATCGGGCTCCAATCCTCGGGCATGCTTTCCTCTGACCTTATCTCATAGATGAGCTGGTGCATGTTCCCGACCAGGTCATCTCCAGCTGCTTTGAAGTGCTCGGCAGGTAGTCCGTCTGCGCCAGCAGCTTTGTTAGACTTCAGTTTAGATATGGCCATCTTAACTTCGTCTAGGTCGGGGCGACGGAATTCTCTGCGATCTTCGTCATTAAGAAATGAGTGGTTCAACCTGACAGCGGTTGACTGGCATCGCCGTTATACAGTCTGCAGAAAAGCTTTTCCCATATTCTCAGCACCGACTGTGATAAAAAAAAGTCTATTTTTTTAAAATGATTCGTCTTGTTGGCTCTATTGATACCTCGACCTTTGCTATATTTTTTCTTTAAGAAAAATCATTTCATGAAGACGGTCTTCTATGACATCTAATCCCCTTAACCTCGGTTTTTGCCATTTATTTCGAATTTTTTTTTTATAAAATTTGGCCTAACCGAGAAACTGTGATAAATAAAGGGTTTAAGACCACCTTGCCATTGCTGGAGAAGCCACTTTATCACAAATTTTATTTAGTTTTTCTTTTTTTTTTTAATTGTAAACAAATAAGTGATAGACAGGTTTTAGTCCAAGGTAATGCCCTCCATAGCGCTTAATGGCGCATTCGGTACCTTCAACACATTTTTCATAAATTTCTGGCTCATACTAGATAGCCTACATCGAAGGTATCAATTACAACGAAATTAAAAAAAATGCAAAAACTGGTTTATGAATCTAGTTCCACTTACGTATGGGGGCATGGTAAGTCGACAGAAATGACAGCTCTCTAACGTTACTAGGTGGTTCATAAGCAACATATTCGTTCAATGTTTAATGACTTTAATCCCAATTCTCAATGGGAATAAATGAATCACTTGGACCGAATTGATGTTTGGTTTTGCGGTTTTTCCACGGAAATTTCATGTGGTTAAGAGCGGCCTCTATTAAGACGTCTTCTTCATAAGACTGAAGATAATTGATATCGAGCACGGAGAAACCACCTATAAGTGGGTAGGCCAGGGGGGACCTAGTCGATAAGTTTATTTAAAACTCGCAAAACGCAATTGGTAATTGCCACCTAATTTATGGTTAATTCCAATGACTATCTACAACGACTTCCAGTGTACTCCCACTAGTCGTTATGGCGACGACCACGACTACGACGGTGATTACCATGAACACCATATAGTTGTCGGTTTTTGTTTTTTTTTTTTGTTTTTTTAGATGAACACCTTAGAACTCAGCCAACACACTATCGTTCGCGGCGGCATTATCCACCTCACATCGAAGAGAGCCCAAGACCGGAGACCGGATACTTGCTTTAGGAGTTCGGAATCACAGCGGGGCATGGACGCACGGAATACAGCACCAGCACCAGCACGATTCTCTACAGACATAGCTACATAGTACAACATCCATTTACCTGACAGAATTTAACACGTGATCCGTTTGTGCTGAATAAGCAGCAAGCGGGAGAAGCAATGAAACCGAAGCGGCAATAAATTTCCAAACTGGTGCCGTCATGTCTGGCATGGTTTGTGCGACTCGATTCGGTGCGACTCGACGATATTGGGTTAGAGAGCTCGTTTGATCATTGTCGTCGTTGCTCGTTGGCGTTCTCTCTTGTTTTGTTGTTTTGTTGGCGAGCCGGTCGGGTTGGCGTTGTGTGTGCATCGTGTTTTTGTTGTTGTTGTTGCTGCACAGGCCTGGCGTTTGATTATCAACAAAAGCCAGGCGTTTTTTCCCAGTTTTTTTTTTTCCACCTTTTCCTCGAAATTTTCTGATTCTTCATTGATATTGGAAATATTTCTCTTTCACTTCTCCTCCTCCCTCACTTCTTATTAAAGAAAAAAAAAAACTATCTGAACACCGATAAATGCGTGTGTATAGATGTAGATATGGATGTAGGTGTGGATCCAGTCAATACAATTAAATTGATATAAACTGGTTTTGTTTGATATAAAGCGGCGGATTTGCGCTAGCATTTCATTACTGGTTCTCTCGCATCACGTTATTCGTCAATTGAATTGGTTTTCTATGTATCCATAAGATAGATATGTACATATTTCTTTAGATTTTTTTTTTTGGTTAAGTTATAAAATTGAGGGGATGCTTAAATGATCGGCGTCGTTGTCCCGTCATCTTGTTCGTGCCCTGCCGTTGTCGGCCCCGGCATGAATGGGGTTTCAGGAAAATAAGTTAATTGATGGCGGCAGCATAGCCAATGGATCGATCTTCGTGGTAGGCCTATACCTAAATTACATACGGCGATCAGGCCCACGACCATCTGTGATGTCTATTTTCTTTAAGATTGTTTAGCCGAATATTAATAAGAATCTAAAGCGATTTTCTATCTATGCGAGGGTCACAATATGTAGGTTTCTTTTGCTTATTTAGGTTCATGGTGCGAGTCGGGATATTTGCCATTCGTAACAGGGTTGGAGCCTCAAGTAAAATCCAGCAACATAAGTAGAACACCCGGGCTTTAGGAAGTTTTTTATAAACGTTCTCGTGTAATGCGAGTCTTATGAATTACGTTGGTGTTTCGAGAAATAGTTCTCCACCAAGTTAATTGCTAAGCCAAATCAGCTCTCATTTCTTTCCCTTAACGACTCGGTCTAAAAAAAACAAAAAAATAGGACAAAATGTCACTCTGTGTCTGCAACCTGCATTAAGTAAAAGTGTTTTTGAGTTTGAGGAGTGTGATTTGTGATTGTCAGCTAATAGGAAACAATTTTGAATTGTAGGAGCATTTTGTAGTTTTTTTTCTCTTTTTTTTTTTAATTCTTGAACAATTTGTGTGAGTTCTTGTTGTTTTAGTTTTAATAAATGCTTTCTAATAAAATTTGTTTAGTAGAACATCCTTAATAATGGGTAGTGCTTAACAATAACTTAACAATTGATTTACGTATGACATGAGGCGATTGCAGCCCATTTAAGCTGCTCCAAAAAAATGGCTTTCATAGCACTTAAACATTTTTAAATATACAGGGTGTCCAACGAGCAGTGTGCCAAAAAGCTGGAGCGTGTAGGTCTGGTCAAGACAAGAAAAAAATCGTATGGGAGGGGGTCTATTCCCCCCCGTTTAGCCGGGAGGGGCAATTTTCTAAAAAATTGACTTAATTTGAAAAAAAAAAAAAATTAAAAATCAACAGTTACATCCACAATGCCGTGATATACTTTTTTGTAAAGCCAGAAACGAAGCTGTTTTGAGGAATAGTTTTTGAGAAATTAATTTTCAAACTCAAAATTTTGAAAAAAAAAATGAAAAAAAAATTTCGAACTATTTTTTTTCAAAATTGTATGTAATTAAGTACTAATTTTTTTTCAAAAATTCAATTCTCCTATTAGTTAAAAACAGAAAACCGGATGCAAAAATGTCTTCTAGTTTTTGAGAAATTAAAAAAAAAAACCCGAACCATTTTTTCTAAGAAAAACCTTTTTTTTGGTTTTAACGCGGCTGGACTTGTAGGCAAATTAATGTATGAAACATTGACCTCTTTTTTATTATTTTTAAAAAAAATTCAACAAGATGAAAGAAGAGGTTTCTGGCTTTACAAAAAAGTATATCACGGCATTGTGGATGTAACTGTTGATTTTTAACAATTTTTTTTTTCAAATTAAGTAAATTTTTTAGAAAATTACCCCTCCCGGCTAAACGGAGGGGGGGGGGGAATAGACCCCCTCCCATACGATTTTTTTCTTGTCTTGACCAGACCTACACGCTCTTGCTTTTTGGCACACTGCTCGTGGGACACCCTGTATAATACCGAGGGACTGAAGAGGTTAATGGAAGAATCCCATACAAGAAACCATTGGTGACAATTAAACAAAGAAAAAGCCGAATACAGTTCGCTAAAACACATCAAGATTGGCCATTCAATAAATGGAAGTATGTGGCTTGGAGTGACGAAACGAAGATCAAGGCGGCCAAAAGGGGCAGAACTCAATCCGCCATATGTCTCAACTGAGTCTCAATGGTGTTGGCAAAATCACTGTCTGAGGATTTTTTGTTTGTTTATAATTCATTCAGGCTCAAGAGTGTATGCTCTTATGGTGTTTGTCACACAACCTGGACGGGGTGCAGGTGGTTTGTGTCGAAGATGTTCGTTCACTAATCTCCGGGGGTGGTTGTCCTAGATAGATAGGATTTGAGAGATTCGACTGTATTTGCGTTAGTTGTAGTTCACTGTAACTCTTTCGTTTTCATATCATTAAGGTGTTATATTAGAAATGCTTTTCTTCGAATGGAGTTTGACACCTCATCGAAGGACATCTTACCAAGGAAAATTATGGCGATATCTTGCGTGAAGTTTTGCTACCATGGGCGGAAGAGAATATGCCGGTTATTTGGACTTATCAACAGGATAATGATCCAAAACACACTCCACGCCTACGAAAACAATTCTTTGAACAAAATTCAATCAGCGTTCTTGAATAGCCATCGTCTACTCCAGACCTGAATCCCATGTAAAAAAAAAATCGTTGCTCAACAATATAACAAATTTCGAAATGCTATTCCAAAAAGTTAAGGAGGCATGGTGTGGAATACCCGTTGAAAGTTACCCACAGTTTATCATGTCCGTACCACGGCGATGTGCCGCTGTTTTGAAAACGAAGGGTTTTCCCACCAAATATTGATGCTTAAAAGGAATAAAGCCATCGTTTGTTGAATCTTTCTATTAGTTTCTTTTGTGTTTTTTTTTGCCAATTAGTGGGCTTAATTAAATCTAAGGTCTCAACAGAGAATCGGTCTTAAAGTTTATTTGTGTTATGAATTTGAATTCGTTATTCGAAAAAAAAAAGAATTTGACCTCACTATCGATACGTCTATACGCAAAATGCATATCCAAAACAATTTAAAAGCAAGAAGCGCAAGAAAAGTGCCGCTGTTGTCGAAGAAGAATGTTACAATAAGATTGCTTTTTGCAGAGGAACAACTGGACAGAATCGCAATGACTCAATAGACTTTGGTCTGATGAGACTAAAGTACATTTTTTTAATTCGAATCGCCTCACAAGTGTGGAGACCATCAAAATAAGTACACCATCAAGACGGTGAAGCACAATGGAAGCTGTATCATGGTATGCGGTTACTTCTCCTAGGTCTAGCTCCCATCGACAGAACTGAAAGTACTATGACAGCAGTGTCTTAGGTGGATATCTTATATAATATAATGCTCCCTTACGCCGAAGACAACATGCTTCTTCGATGGATATTTGAGCAGAATAATGATCCTAAACACTCATCAAGGCGGCAAGCGAGTGGTTTTTGTAAAACAGGGTCAAAGTTTTAAGCTGGCTTTCCTCCTCGCCAGACTTTAACCCTATTGCGACAGGTCACAGTTGCGTTAAGAGGTGTTGAAGCGTTAAATAGCAACGATTTGTGGGCATACACTAATGCTGCATTGGAAGCTATTCTACCTATTACTTGCCAAAAAGTTTTAAATTACATTCTAACATAATTTGTTCTGTTGTAGTTAGTACACGAAGATAATTTCGGAAAGAATTGATAGCTGCCCCAATTTTTTTTGCACAGGAAAAATGAGAGGATGCATAACATTTTTTTTTATTTCTTATTTTAGTGGTTGAATTTTATATTAAATCACGTGGGGTGGTCGTGGTGCAATGGTAATCATCGCCGACTGTTGTAGTTCAAGTCCATCCATAGTCAAGAACAATTCCTATACAGAAAAAAAAACTGTGCAACAACATCAGTTGTGAATGAGAGATGAACAAAAAATGCTGACGAAGGTATAAAACTCGCGGCATAAGATCACTTCAAAATTCATACTCTGTGCATTTCCAATATAACGCCTTAATGACATGGAAACAAAAAAGTTACTGTGAACTACAAAAAACGCGACAAATTCAGTCGAATCTCTCAAATTCTATCTAGGACAACCACCCCCGGAGAGTAGTGAACGAACATCTTCGACACAAACCATTTGCACTCCGTCAAGGTTAAGTTTGAAACGATACTGTTTAGGATTCCGATGTGGGGCCTCAAGCGATACCGGAAAGAACTGGAGGAATCGTTGGGCAACATGGGCAACTATTAGCAGAGAAAAATGCGGTTAGATATCTTGGTATCTGTCCTGACCAGTATTTCATTATAGACTATAAACGCTTGTCTTTCTGGAGCTACGAAAACCTTCGGTGTGATCAGATGTCTGTTTTACAGGTAAAAATCACATGCTGCGTGGCCCCATTAAGGCCCATCATCGCATAAGGTTGTTCGGTGTGGTTTAATGTACCGCAATCTTATATGGGTAAAATTCGTGTATTCGAGAGGCAGTGCCTAAGGCTCTGTCTTAGAATGTACAGGACGCCCGAGTCCCAGTTCTTTCATAAGCTTAATAAGGTCTTGTACGATGGAGCAGACCTAAACAGAATCGACAATTTTCTTATAAAAAATTTAACCTGATCTCCAGGGTTTACACACCCTAATCGGGCTTTATTCCCCCAGAAGCATTTCCCCATATTGATTCCGAAAAGTTAATGCAAAAAAGAAATTGTATCCCACCATCGAGGCGCCAGGGACAAACACCCGTGACGGGTGGACAGTGCTCATGAGCTCATACGTTTTAGTACCACAATGGCGGACTGGGATCTCATTGATATTTGGTGGTTTTCGGGTGAAAACACCTCTCAGACCATAAGATTCTCTTCGCTTCTTAGTTCGTCCGTTAGATTAGGATTAGCTAACGAATCTCTTGGGTTGGGCGCGTCATTATGCTTAAAACAGCCTGAGAACTGACTTAAGCCTTTTTTTTTTTTTGTTGGGATCTCGGGCATGCACAGTGAGTCGCAGTCGTTAAAAGACGCAATCAAGAGCGTGATCACTCGGAATGAATCACAAAAGTGTTTACCAACCTGATTATGTTTAAGATTAGAATTAAGCAGCCTAAGTTAAGCTGAAATATCAATGCCGCCCATCCACCTCCCTCACTAACTTAAAAAATGTGGTGTTAGCAAATCGATGAGTGACCATCAGGCTTATGCTGATGGATATCGCAGCAACCTGGAATCGAGTTTCCTTATGACGGCAAAGCATCCGTTTTTTTTTTATTTTTTGGAACGCTGATAATTATGTTGGAATATTTGAAAGGGAGCCACTATTTCCTGATCTCACCAAATGAGAAGATTACGAGAGGTCTTTAAAGAAAAAAAAGTGCGCCAAACTTGGAGCTATAGTGCTGTTTTAAAGGGTCCGCCATCTAACGTTTTTTTTTTCAAGTAGTGCTTATTTCGTGAATGGTAACACTTAGCTCATGTCTGATTTGACAGATAATTAGTTTTATCCTTCCGCTGAACGAATATGGTTGTGTATACGCTTGAACAACGCTTCGCTAAGTGGGCCTGCGATCGACTTAAAGAAGATGCCGATTTTGCCAAAAAAATCATCTTTTCAGATTAAGCTCATTTTGATCTTGGCGGGTATGTAAACAAGCAAAATTGTCGCATTTGGGGCACAGAAAACCCGCACGCATACATTGAAAAGCCGGTGCACCCAAAACGAGCGCGGATTTTGGTCCAGAGGCATAATTGGGCAATTTTTCTTCGAAAATGAGCAAGGAGTGGCCGTTACAGTCAATGGCGATCGTTATCGGGCCATGTTGAACGAATTTTTGTTCACAAAAATTGAAGAGGAGGATATTGGCAACATTTGGTTTCAACAGGAAGGCGCTACGTGCCACACAGCCGAAGCTACACTCGATGTTTTGCGCCCTGTTTTTGAAGATCGCATTATCAGCCGCAGAGCTGATGTCGTTTGGCCCCCTCGGAGCTGCGATTTGACACCGTTGGACTATTATTTGTGGGGTGCCGTCAAAGATAAGTGTTACGCCGACAAGCCAGAGACAATTGACGCTTTAAAGGACAATATTCGTGAAGCTATTGGTGAAATACAGCTGCACACAATCGATAATGTGCTTAAAAATTGGACCGATCGTGTAGGCTACTGCATGGCCAGCCGAGGCAGCCATTTGAATGAAATTATTTTCCATTATTAACCGGAAGGATTGTACTTTCAAATAAAAAAAGAAATTTGAGAAAATATGCAGTAGTTTTTTTTTATAGCATTTTCAAAAAAAAAAAAATTAATTGGCGGACCCTATATATCGTTTGGAAGATAGGAGTAATTTTTCACATTGTGATTTTAATCTGAAGGTGATTACTTCTTCCTCTCGTCATGATTGAAAGGAAGTCATCACACAACACGGCCCTTTATGGTTCAGTGTTGCAGATTCGTGGCATGTTTTCATTGCTTGTCATCCTCGAAGGATGACTTTTTATTTTTTATTAACATCCATTACACATACACCACTGCTTTTTCCAGTCCTCAAAGCATTTCTGTCTTGAGCTCGTCCGGCCATGCGATTTTTATCTCCGTCCTTTCATAGGTCTAATTGGTTGAGGGCAATATCAGAACAAACCTCTCTGATACATGTCCAAAAAATCCGAAAAAGTCATAACAGAGCCACGTTCCAATATAACAAAAAAAAAAAAAATCGAAAATCACGTACGCACGAAATACAAAAAGTCACCTTATTTTTTGAACTATTTCCGTACTTTGAAGAATTCCAAAGTTTCTGTTATCTATTTTTCCGAGAGTTTTCCCGAAAGCTTATATGCTTTGTGACGATAATCTTTTTTACTGAAACGATATCATTCAAATGACTTTACGGCTTCGTTTACCGGTTTTAATGTGGAAGGTTCAGTTTTAGATGAAACCACTTCATAAGTCGACTTAACGCAGCTTCACAAAAAAAGTCTAAGAGCGTTAAATTGCCTTTTGGCAGACACTCCATTGCCTCTTCTGGAAATAAAGCATTCTAAGAACAACAATTCATATGTAAGCCCGTCGTATGGCAAGTTGCGCCATACCATGTTGACCATGTTGTTCGGGTCCATTTCAATCAATTGAGGCCACAAAAATAATTGATTATGGTTCGAAACCGGCCGCCAGTGACAGTCACAATCTGATCATTCTTTTTCTAAAAATGTGCGGCCCAACGACACCACCTGCCCAAAATCCATACCTAACCCTTAGTTTCTTCGGATTATTCTTGATACTGTGGATTACTCTCCTGCTGTATGGGCAATATTGCATTATTGCTCATTAAGCCGATCAACAAAAATGTGTTATTCATCAGTGAAGATGAACGACGAGCTTGGTGATCTTGGTGCATCGGTTCTTCTGTTAACTGGATCAAATCATTTCACAAAATTCGCCAAGTGGAGGCCACAGAACGACCAACTCGCTGTGTACAATGGAGAATCAGAGGTTTGGGTCTTTCAGCAACAGCACCTTTACCAATCGTTTCGTCGTCGTACAAAGATTGCGGAATCGGAATTGCTCTCTCGGAGGATTGCTTGAGATAATTGAACCTTTTTATAATATATTTAAACAATTTCGACGAATAGTTGATTGATGTAGCGCTCTCTAATAAAACAGTGATTATGACATCACAAATGTCAAAGAATGTCGCCTCTTAAGACGTCCGAATATAAACTCTCAGAGTTCGGGCTTAGGTACGTGACTATAAGCCCATTACACCCCATGTTCTTCATTCTACACCCTTACAAAAAGAATTTGTTTGTCCCACTTTGACCGAGGCGTTAAAAACAATATCGACGTTCCTGATCTCAGAAATTCTGTCGTCATACCTAAACCCAGTGGCTGGAAAAGCAAAATATATAACTCTGACGGCACAGCCCTGCTAATCACAGCCGCACATCTGTCAGACTAATTGAAATGAAATGTCCCAAATATATTGAGTGGTATTGACTGCGCCAATTAACAACCTTTCCCTATCAGTCTCTCAAGTACATCATCAGTATATCCGATAAATCACACAAATAATCATCACCTAAGCGTCACAATCATCACTGAAGCTGTCGTCATAGGAAAAGTGGAACTCGTGAATTTTAGCACGTAATAATCGGCTAAGCACAGTCAGCCGATGGCATCGGTCTTATCTGACTCTCTGTTGATTCATCGAGTATCTGTTGAAATAAATTGGTTTCATGTAGTTCTATAAAGATATGAAGAGCAAATAATTCTTCAAGTTAAATTGATTCATTTGGCCCCGGTCGCCTTGTCAGCAAATCCCATGGCAATTTTTAATAAATCGTATTTGTGGGCGAATATCAGCAGTTGGATTTGCTTTTTCAAATTTATCTTCGTTTTTTTTTTTTGTGTTAATTTTGAAATATTTATTTGTGTTTTCCTTGAAAGCGGTGGAGGAAGACGAGTCGAATGAATTATACGTTGGCAGTTTACATGAAATGTTGGTGAGGAATTTTCATGGCAATTGTATCGTTCGGTTTGAAATGAATGTGAAACCGGCCGAAGCATGACTAGGCTGCTTTTTTGGGTTTTTTTTTTTGGAAACAATGTTTGTTTGGATAAGGCACATAGTCTTGATTACAACTATAGCGACTATAATGTATATACTGGAGCGGGGTTCATAGCCTTCCAAGAAATCACGAAAGGACGAAAAGCACCGGAAAACATTGCTACCAAGCTTGCTAACGACATTCTGTCACGTTGTCATTATATTTAAGTTGCCGCATGATTTATAGTTCACGGGTCACCGTTGCTTCACCTATCATCATCATCATCATCATCTCATTGACATTTTGAAGTGCCATTTCACTACTGATCGTTATGTCATTACGGTTTCACGTAAGTAAGTATAAATAACTCAAATAAAAAATGATGATGTGGATCCATTAGGTTCTATTTTGCTTCTCATGATTCAATACGTATTTTAGATAAGCCAAGTTGCCTTATTTAAAAAGAAAAAAAAAAATTGCTCGTTAAAATCGGGCGTATTATCCACTAGAGTGTACGTGGTGGGAAAACGATTCATCGCGTTCCGAACAACTTGGTCAGATGGACGATTATGTCAAGCGTAAAATGGACGTAGCGCACGATAAGTTTGGTGAACCGAACAATGGTTTTCAAAATAAGTTTGCACAATTTGCATGCGTTGTTCTGGTGTTAATCGATTCATCGTAAAATGGCAAAACGTACTATCCACAAATCAACTTTCAACTGTGAAATAGACAATCTGTAGAATCATTGGTGCCAGTTTAAAAACCTAACCTCTAACCAGAACACCCTTTTTCTATACCATCGCCGATCGGTTCAATCCACATACAATCTAACAGCGGATTGAACCAAACATTTACCAGAAGGAGGCGGAAGGCTCACCAATTTCAATTTTTCAATTTTCGTGGGGGCAACCACCCCCATTTATTAAGCTTAATTCAAGCACATGAACTTACTTAATCTACCTTAATCTAACTTAAACTAGCTTAGTTGTTAAGGGGAAGGGGGGCATGAAGAAGAAGGGTTTTTTTAGCATGGAGTGCTAAGGTTGAGGTCGAAGAAGGGATTCGAGTTGACTCTTCCGAGCATTCGTAAGATGGGTTCGTGGTTCGGGTGGTGGGTACATAGAAGAGACGGGGGTTTCGTACATTGCGAGGGTTAGTGTTGAGAGAGAAAGAGTTATAGAGGGTAGCGCAGTCAATGCAGCCTGAGAGGAGTCGATGGATGAAAAGGATGTCAGATACAGTTCTTCTTTCCTCCAAGGTGTTCATGTTAATTAGTTTAAGGCGGTCGTGATAAGGTGGTAAGAGCAAAGGATTGTTCCAGGGGAGACCTCGCAGAGCAAAGCGTAAGAACCGGCGTTGGATGCTCTCGATTCTAGAAATGTGGATTTGCTGGTAAGGAGACCACACTTGAGAGGAGTATTCAAGGAGGGGCCGGACGAAGGTTGTGTAGAGAGATCGGGTGACGTAAGGTTTAGAAAATTCTTTAGACCATCGCTTCACGAACCCGAGTGCTGAATTAGCTTTAAGGATTATCTCGTCTATATGTGCGCGAAAATTTAGCTGTTGGTCACATAATATACCAAGATCGCGGATAGTTTGAACGGTGGAGATGGGCTGATTATTGAGGTAGTAGAGACGGGGACGGGGTTTAATACGTTTACGTGAGAAAGTGATTGATTGGCATTTGCTAATGTTAAGCTCCAAGCAATTTTTGGAACACCACATGGAAAAACTATTGAGATCGGATTGAATAAGGGAAGAGTCGTGATTAGAGGAAATAGACTTGTAGAATTTGGTGTCGTCGGCATATAGTGAGATGTGGGAATTTTTAATCACTATATCAATATCGTTAATGGTAAGGACAAAAAGAAGTGGACCTAGGTGGCTCCCTTGGGGGACGCCGGAGGAAGCTAAGAAAGGATTGGAAAAGGCAGATCTGAAACGAACACTATAATACCGATTTTCCAAGTAAGAAGATATCCACTTCAATAAAATGGGTTCGAAGCCAAGAGAAGACAATTTGAAGAGTATTAGATTGTGGGAGATTTTATCAAAAGCCTTACTGAAATCGGTTGAAACCATGTCGACATCTTTTCCATTCTCTAAAGCCGAGAGGGTAAAAGACACAAATTCAACAAGGTTTGTGGTTGTAGAACGGCCCTTAAGGAATCCGTGTTGTCTGGGGGAGATTAAAGACTTGCAGCGAAAGCTTAAGATTTCGTACAAAATGCTCTCGAAGATTTTGGGTATATGTGACAGTTTGGCAATGGGACGATAATTGTTAATAACATTCTTCGGACCTTTCTTGTGTATAGGGGTTATAAATGAGGTTTTCCATAACTGGGGGAATTCACCTAAAGCTAGGGATAAACTGAAGATCTTTGAGAGAGGGAGAGAGAGGGTTGATGAGCATTTTTTTCAGGAATATGGCAGGGAGACCGTCTGGTCCAGGAGTGAATTCATCATTAAGTTGATTTAGTTTGGTTTCGATGACATCGGGATCAACTGTATGAGGAAGAAAGGGTCCAAAGGAAAGGAAGGACTCGTTGGCGAATGATTGTTTAAAATAGGCGGCAAATAAGTTGGCGATAGTCATTAGAGGTTTGATCATTCAAGGAGAGATAGATAGGGTAACCATCAGATTTTCTTTTGTAGTTAACAAATTTAAAGAAGGACTTAGGATCACTTATAAGATTGGCTTGCGTTTCAGCTAAATAGCGTTGATAGAGGAAGTTGTGAAGGGCGGTAAAGTTAAGATAGCTGCCCATGTAGTTAGAAAAGTCTATAGGGGATTGTCCACTGTTTATTTCTTTTGTTTCTTAGGGTGCGAAGTCTACGATTATACCAGGGTGGGGAGGTGGACAAAATTTTGCGTTGGGAAATTGGTACGTAAAGAGAGATAGAGTTAAATATTTCCCTGTAAAATTTGGATATTGCATCATTTATAGTTAGATTATCAAAATTGAAAGGGGCTTTTTTAAGGTATTCATTGATTTGGTGGAAATTTGCTTTGTGAAAGTCGTGAGAAGGCAACGCTGTGGAAGGGGTGTTCTGTAAAGGAGAATCGTGAAAAAAGGAAAGAAGGAGGGGGGATGGAAGTTATCGATGGTTGAAAGAGAGAGGGGACAGAGTGAGACAGAGGAGTTGAAGGGATCAGTTGTAAATATGAGGTCTAGTTGTCTACCCATGTAGTTTAAGACGCCACTAACTTGACTAAGGTTTGAATCCGCAAGGCGATCCAAGAAGAGGCATTCTTTGGCAATAGTGGGATTGGTGGCAATGTAATGCGATTCATCGTCTGATTGAGCCCATTTAAGATGAGGAAGGTTGAAGTCTCCGAAGAGAAGGATTTCGTCCTGGGGGTCTCTTTAATCAATTATTTGGTCAATTGTGTTAATAGCCAGTTGATAGGATTCAATGGGCTGTGAGGGCAAGATGTAGAGTGTCTTTTGGGGTAAGACAATTTTGATTGAAACATAGTCGAGATGGGGGGAGGACGAAATTGCAATGAGGGAAGAGTCAAAGGAGTGAAGGACGGCTAGTAGGACTCCTCGACAAGGGCAACCCTCGGTGGCCTGACTGAGTTCGTCATCGCGATAGATGTTGAAATTTGTTGAAAACAGTTCGGAGCTACTTATGCTGGGGATCAGGTTCGTTTCAGTCAGAGCAAAGATTTCGAAGGGTAGAGCGTGCGACTGTTGAAAGACAGTTTGGGTTTTTGAGCGAAGACCTCTTACATTCTGATAGTAGAAGGTAAGAGGAAGATTTTGACTAAGTGGGGGTATTGATGGGAGAGGGATGGATTTAGTGACGAAAATACTTGTCGTGATCAGCTCTACTACGTTGCAGGTGGGATATTCGTTTTGAGTGAATGTATTGGCGCAAAGTTTCAAGATCCTTTGACACTTTTTGGGGCGAAATATTGAAGAATTCGTGATATTTGATAAATAGGTTCTTGAGGCTAGCGAAGTCAGTAGGAAGGCCTTCCTGTTGGATGGAGACCATAACGCTTGTGTTTGTCTTACCTTCGTAGCAAATCGAATCGGATTTATCGTGAAGGTATGCCAAGAAGAGACGAATGTTCTCGTATGTCTTCTTATCCCTCAGACGGGAGAGAGCGTAGCCAATTTGGATAGGGTCGGTAGTTAGCTGGGTAAGTTTAACAATGTAGGAAGGTGCAAATTTTGCACCATTAGAGGCATATTAAATCGTATCGTAAAGCAAAAATGGGATCAACACTTGTTAAAACTTTCGCAAGCTTTACTATCTTGCATAATATGAAATGACATGTCAGCAAAGGCTATAGCTGTAGGCTATAGGCTATAGTGTCAATGGATGATCATCTTCGAAACGATAGAAAGAACTACACACAGCCCTAGACCAGCAGCCTATCTGGGCTCAATAAGACTGTCCGATTAACAGGGATGCGTTCGAGGAGATGCTGAGCAGCTTTAACGTGGAGGCTTATGGACAGAGCATCCTTGTAGCCTGTGATACGGCCCAATGTAGTAACCCAATGAGGCATTTCATGCTACAGGTGGAATGATGACATAAAAATACTCAGGACGAACTGCCTGCAAGGCAAAGCCCAACGGCCTATGGGTGGGGTCGATTTCCAATAACACTTGGATACCTTTAGGGAGGCGAGACAGAATGGAACAAGATGAATCACAAGGAGTAAGGCAAGATGGTTCTGAACAAGTAGTTTGATTTTAAGGCGCCATGATACTATTCATGCTGCGTCAAAACTGGTTTCCGACATTCAGTGGAATAAGGCAAAAAACCAATGTACGGGTGCTTGTCTGGTCGACTTTCAAAAGGCCTTTGACATTGTATGGTTAGAATGACTGTTTCGAAGTTAAAAGCTCGTTCCAGCGATCAGCGAAGAATGGAGCCTTTGTGGCATCATCTATGTGGCACCTCGCACCGTCCTGTTGTCCTGTACATATATCCTCCAATTTGGGCAAAAGAAATTGGCTATCATCGATCGGTAGCGCTATCCATTGATGGCGCGGGCTCACATCCGAGATCATATGGTGACCTTTTGTGAATGCATTGCCACTTGGTGAATCGCGTGCAAATCGGCAACGCCCTAAATTCATCAATGTCATTTCTCGTTCATCCAAAAACGGGTCTCATCACTGAAGATTATTTTTTTCTAAAATCGGGGTCCACTTCTAGTTACTCTAGAACCTAGTCGACACGCAAACGGCGTTGTCTACATCAATTCTCTAAATTATTGTCAGCAAGGGGCCGAGCTCTCGAGTTCTTGTGCGCGGTGCGGAATCGATAGCCTCTGGTTCTTGGCACACTCTAATGGACAGCAACGATGTCTTCGGCAGATCTTGCGAGTCGTTGACCTCTTATTGGACGATCCCATATATTCATTTTTGAATCCAAGTGATGTCTCAAAAAAGGTTCAGTTCCTAACTTATCTGTAATTAAACCTGCTACTGAAAAAAAACCTACACAAAAGCCCATTATTTCTATTGTCAACTTTCACGTTGTCCCGACATCCAAGCAACAATATCAAGTTTGAGTCTGGCACTTTATTAGCTTAATGCAAGCCTTAACAAAAAACTATAACTTATGAACTAGGTGGCAAGGTGGAAACCATTAAGGAGAGTGTGAAGGGTTGTGGTATAGGGCAATTCTAAGGCTGGACTTTTTGAGGTGAAGGTCGAAAAGATTGGAGTTAGCTTTGCGAAGCTTTCTGGACATTTGTTCCTGGTAGCCATAATTTGTGTGATGAGTGTTTATACGGAAAAGGGGCGTGGATCGAAGGTTGCGTGGGTTGGAGTTAGGGGGAATCATGTGCGATAATGAGGGGCTGTCAATATTACCGCTGAGAAGGTCGTGAATAAATAGAATATCTGCAACATCACGTCGTTCTTTAAGAGGTTGGAGGTTGATTAATTTTAGGCGATCCGTATAAAGTCGGCCCAGGGAAGGCCACGAAGGACAAAATGGATAAACCTGCGTTGAATGGCTTCAATACGCAAAGTATGGGATTCGTAAGAGGAGGACCAGACTTGGCTAGCATATTCGAGAAGGGGCCTAACGATAGTGATGTATAATGATTTTGTAACGTAAGGATTCGAGAATTCTTTGGACGAACGTTTCACAAAACCGAAGACAGAGTTAGCACGTTTGATAATGTTGTCGATACGAAGGCGAAAATTGAGTTCACCCCTAGATCAACCAAGAAGTTGACAGGGGGAACGGTTTCATTACAAATAATGTAGGTTCTGAGTGGTGAGGAAGAGCGCTTGAGGGAGTAAGTGATGGTCTGGCATTTACTGACATTGAGCTCGAGATGTTTTTTTGACACCAAGTAGTGAACCTGTTAAGGTTCAATTGGAGAGAGCATGAGTCGACAGGGGAAGATATGTGTTTAAATATTTCCATATCATCAGCGTATATGGAGAGCTGAGAGTCCAGAATAACACTGTCAACATCATTAATGGTTAGAATAAATATCAGTGGGCCGAGATGACTACCTTGCCGGACACCGGAGGTAGCATTAATTGGATCAGAGATAGAAGATCTGAAGATAACGTTATATTGACGATCTTCAAGACAAGATTTGATCCTTGAGATAAACCCGAGAGAGAAACCGAGAGCAGTGAGCCTGAGGAGAATAATTTGGTGAGATATTTTGTCAAAGGCTTTGCTGAAGTCAGTGGCGACAACGTCTACTTCTTGTAGCTTCGAGTCCCCACAAACATTGTGAAACAAACTCGACTAGATTAGTGGCTGTCGTTCGACCTTTTAGGAACCCATGTTGGTTAGGAGAAAATATGGACTTGCAGTGAAAGAATAGTGCATAATAAACGATGCTCTCAAAAAGTTTGGGTATGCATGAGAGCTTAGCAATGGGACGATAGTTGGACACATCATTTTTCAGTCTATTTTTGTGGACTTAGTAAAGCTTAGGAAAGAGTCCTTGAGAGATAGAGCTTTGAAATAGAGCGGTATGGGGTAAAATAAGATGTTTCGCGCACTCTTTTAAAACTATGGCAGGCAGACAGTCGGGACCGGGAGAGTAGTCGTCCTTTAAGTTGTGTATTTTTTCGGCAATCAGGTCGGGAGTTTCGTTCAGTGAAACAAGAGACGTCTGGGGGCAGTCTTTCAAATATCGAAAATAGTCGTGATCGGGTTGAAGATCCTGGTCGGTGAATGATTGGCTTGACAAATGAGCAAAGAAGTTGGCGATTACTTCGGGTTAGTTGGAAGAGCTATTGAGAAAATTAAATGTAGCGGGGTAGTTATCGGTTTTTCTTTTTGTATTAATGAAGTGAAGAAACACTTGGGGTCAGAGATAAGGGAGGATTGCATTCTGTTCAGGTATCGGAGGTAGAGTGATTCACATAGCTGTGCGAATTTAGTGTAGGACTGCATGTAATTAGAAAGGTCAGATGCAGAGGAGGATCTAAGATAGGCGTGCCAATTTTTGTTTCTTTTATTGCGCAAAGAGCGTAGTTCCTTGGTATACCAGGGCGGAGATGAAGTGTACCTACTCCTTTTTTTTTGGTGAGTATGGGACTAAAAGAATGAATCAGCTGGGAAGGAAGAATAGTGAATTGCGTCTCGAGTGAAAGAGTTACCGATAGAGGTGGATGAAGGGGGCTTAAAGTAGAGAGAAAATGGTTCCTTGGGATAACAACGCAGTTTACAGCGTCAGATGAGAAAATCAAGTCGAGTTGTCTGTCCAGATTATTGGTGATGAGTTGCAGAAGGCCGGGCTCAGAGAAATGATCCGTGAAAAGAATTTCTTTACCTGAGGGGGGATTAGCGGCGATATAATGGGTGTCATCAGATAAACAACCCTCAATACCTCTAGCCTTCTCTTAAGAAAAGGCTCTAGCTTCGTTTACTTCATGTTTATCCAAAGCTAAATTTTGCATTGAATTTATCTCAATGACTGTCGTCGTCGTCAGCAACTTCGATCATGTCAAGAAGTATTTCGATGATTGGAAGCTAAAAATTAACAACCCAATTATAGATACCACGAGAGCATGCTCCGATCGGGCTTTAGAGATGGCTTTAGAGATGGTCTCCCGGTAATTGACCACCGTCACCAGGGCGCCAGTAATAAACGGCTAATCCGTTGGTGGTCGTCGGATGAACGCACTTCCCAGAACGGCGCATTACTTCGGTGAGATCCTCCTCACTTGATCTGGGTGATCTTTTCGATGCTGGGCGCGTCATCAAGTTTAGATGAGCCTGAGAACTGACTGGGGGCGGTTATCCATCGTGTGGTCTCAGATATGGAGAGTGAGCAAGATGGTGAAGACGCATTAAAGACGCAATCAGGAGGGTAAAGACTCAGAACGAAAGACACGAGCGCTAGCCAAGCTGATTATATTCAAAACTAGAATTGAGCAGATAGGGTAGCTAAAGCTTTAGAATGAATAATTTGACCTAGCAAGATGCTTCAAAAATCAACCCTTGGGGCACGGCCTACAGAATAGTTATATAGAGACTAAAAACCTGCATATTCCCACGAATAACATGCCAAATAATGTTGAGAACCATTGTTTTCCCTTAGATCACTTCCGGTGCCCACAATTGTCTGAGAAATAGATAAGGAAAATATTCCAGCCATCACACTGGAGGAAATGCAGGGATGAGATTCCTAACAAAGTATTGGAGAAACTCTGGTTTCTAGACAGATATGTTCATTGCAGCTCTGCGCCTAGAGGAAGGCGAATTCTCAGAACCGTTGGAGCTACAACAGCTTGTACCTCTATTTTAATAAATCATCCGGAGAACCATAGTCATATCACCCATATGTCTGCTAGACCAAATGAGAAAGATCCTAGAGCAAATGATATTCGACAAATAACCGACTGTATAAGGAGAGTTCGAAGAACCAACAGAAATTGTTAAATATTACTACGTCTTAGCGGGATGCCTCAAGGTTCCGTGCTGGGTCCCCTCATATTGAACCTTATGTAAAACGGCGTCCTGCGACTGTGACAAAGCAAAGCATTTATGTCGTCAAGGCAGCTAAAACCTTAAAAATTTCCCAAATCAAGTAGTGGCTTGAATCTGCAAGTTCCAAACCGGTCCACCACGACCAACCACGGCCCAACCCATCAAAGGAAGCGATAAAATACTTAGAAGTAATGCTCGAAAACAGGCTGTGTTTTAAAATATATGCGGACTAGGGAGAAAGAAAGCGTTGTTGCCACAAACAGCACCAAACGTGGGCAGACCTTTTCAGAACGGTAAGGTTTATTTTTCTGTACCAGTCTCGGCAAAAGTCCTAAAAGCAAAAGCAACCTGCCTGAAAGTACCACGAGTATATCGGCTATATGCACCAAGCGATTAAAAGACGATATCCGATGAAGCCGTATTTATTATTTCTGAACTGATAACTACTGATCCTCGATAAGGAGAATTTATTGTAGCCAATTGACACACTAATCAGAATCAAGGAAGAATAAAGAACACGATGAATGATTCTATGGCAAACTCGGTGGAATAATACCACAAGTCGCGAATGGACTCAATTTCTGATTCCACCAATCGATGTATGGGTAAACCGAAAGCATGGAAACTGCAACCTAATGCGACTCCTGTCTAGTCTTGCAAATATCAATACCGATTTTGTCATGATAATTCCACTTATTGTCTTGAGTGTGCAAACCAGGAGGACGACGTGAGACACGCAGTCTTTGACTGTAGGCCTCGACCCAATCTAGCTTCACCTATTAAATGAATGGTGGTGTGTCAAGTCTCATTGCCAATTGCTGCCTACGGCCATTGCAAATTTTTTCCCTAACTGGCATAACAAAAAAGAATTGGCTCCATATCAAGCTTACATACAGATGGAACAAAATTTCTTTAATGTCACCCCTCGAGCCAAATACTAAGCCCTATCTTTCATTCAATTTCACTCGCAATATAATTTAATTGTGTTGTTTACGCGCCAGAGCTTTAAAATTTACGATCAATTTATCGCTCCATAAATTTAATGGCAATAATTGTTTTAATTCATATTTTCGTAAATCGTGTGCTGTTTAAAACCGAAAAAAAACTAGGTTAGTGTGTGGGTCTGCAGACCTTTTATTCTCGAGATATGCAGTTGACTGATATAAAAAAAAAACCGGTTCTTGTCGGGTTTTTGGCGGTTTTTGGCGTTTTCCATTATTTTTGGTTTATTGATAAACAAAAGTTTGCCGTCAAGACTTACATTTTTGTACAGGCGGTTTACCCCAAGGCAAAATTTGGATGTAAGAAGATGAAAGTCACTTGAACTATATTGAACCATTGTTCAAAAAATAAAGTGACTTTTAGAATTTGGGGAGCTGAATGCATTCGATTTTGGAATGTTTTCTTCTGATATGTTGATACAGAAGTCCCATAACATATGTGTCAGACATTTGGGCATTTTGGTGGGCTTGGCGTTTTTTTGCTATTGAAAAAAAAATTAACAAAATGTTGTGTTAATAATAAAATTAAGCATTTAGCTCTACTCTGGAAAAAAAAAGTGTGTGAGCTTCGTCCACATTTAGATTCGGCAGATTGGGCCGAAAATCTCTCAGAGCGACCTTGAGCCTTCTCATCCGCTTTCGATGAGGTCCATTTCACTGCGCCATAAAGCAGGATTGGGATGATAAGGGTCTTGTATATGGTCACCTTGATTTTCCGAGAGACAGCTCTGCTTCTCAATTGCCTCCCGAGCCCAAATAAACAACGATTGATTTCGGCCCTGGTGTGATTGCTGCATGTGACTGAGGGGCCAAGGTAGATGAAATTCTTAACTACCTCGAAATTATGCCTGTCAGTATGTCCGCTCTGGCTAAGACGCCGGCGGTTCGTGTCCTTTTTCTTTTTCGTCTTGCTCTCATTTACCGCCATTCCCATCTTTGCCGCTTCCGTCTCAATGATCGTAAATGCCTCATTAACATTTCGCTGAGTTCGTCCAATTATGTCAATATCATCGGCATATGTGAGCAGTTGTATGGATTTGAAAAGATCGTGCCCATCATATTGACCAGTGAATTTTGCACGATCTTTCCAAGGAGGATGTTGAAAAAGTCACACCATAGCGTATCGCCCTGTATTAAACCTCTCGGTTAAGTCGCTTTCGAACCTGATGGAGCAGCGAGAGTTCTCTAATGTCATTCTGCACATTCTGACGAGCTTGGCATGGGTGTCAAAACCTTTATGCATGCTATCGTCCGTGGCCTTAAAGTCGACAAATAGATGGTGAGTGTCGATTTGGAACTTGCTGATTTTTCCCAGGATCTGCCGTAATGTGCTTGGCCCTCGAACTTGCTGGGCCTGAAACCACACTGATATGAACCAATAAACTGATTGGTCGAACGATTTCAGGCGTTCACACAGTACAGCAGAAAAGATCTTGTAAGCGATGTTCAGAAGACTTATGCCTCTGTAATTGGCGCAGACACAAGGGTCTCCTTTCTTGTGGATAGGGCAAACGATATTAAGATTCCATTCATCAGGTGTCCATCCCTCTGAACATATATTACAGATGAGGTGGTGCACTTTTCCAACCAGGTCTGTCTGCTCCAGCAACTTTGTTGGACTTAAGTTTAGAAAAAGCATTCCTAATTTCGTCTAGGTCAGGGGAGCAGAATTCTCTCCTTTCATCGTCCGTTGTGAATGGGTTATTCTGCCTGATAGCGGAATCTATTTCGTCATCGCCGGTATGCCATGGTTCTTAGTACCGACTGTGAATCTACTACTAAGTTTCCGTTTCCTTGCAGGCTGCAGTTCTGGCTTTATATCCCTGGCATGTTTGTTTTATTCTTTGATAAAACCACCTCTTCGAACGCAAGCAGCTTCTTATGCTCTCTTTTTTGTTTTGCTTTGAGAACCTTCTGCTCTTGGCTACTATTCCGCTTTTAATGCTCACGAGCAGCTCTTGTCCTTCTGTGCAGCGCCACTTGATAGGTTTGCTGCTTGACTGCGTGAGCCCTCCTATACTCATCGCCAATCCATGTATTTTTTATTGGCGGCTTTTTGAAACCCAGTACCTCAGAAACAGCGCTCCCTAAGGCTTGTTGACAACGGGACCATTGGTGTTGTACGAGCTGAGCAGGTGTTGAGGGAAACACGATTGGCATATGCTCTGACAGTCTATTGCGATTGTAGCATTGCGACGTTATATGCCGCTGGCCTTACTCCATTTTTCTGGGCCAGCCATATTCGTAATCCTCACCTTGCTGCCGCAAAATAGTCGTCCGTGTCGATGTTAGCTCCTCGGAAAGTTCATATATTCAGAATATTGGTGCGTGCCTGCCATCAATCGCAATTTGGTCAATCTGGCTGACGGTTGATTGATCTGGAGATCGCCAGGTCCCCTTGTGGATATTGAGGTGCGGGAGGTGCGTGCTACAACTAGAAGATCTCCCTCACGCTAATATTGCTATGTCATCTGTAAATGTTGCCAACGTGTTCTAGTTTCGGGAGATCGCTAGTAAATAAGGGATAGAGAATGGGACCCAAGACGCTGCCTTGTGGAACTCCGGCATTAACTTCCATAAGCTCTGAGTAATAATCTTCTTTTTTTATTTTAAAGAATCTTCTCTCTAAGTATGATTCTAAGATAGCAGTATATTGTTTTAGTAGAAGAAATATTAATTTATGATTTAGTCCTTCATGCCAAACTTTGCCGAAGACCAGTGCACTGTTCAGAAATACCGCCGAACAAGCTTTTTCCCTTCTAGTGCTTGATCGACAGTTGAATGATGCCTTTCGATCCCAAATTGGTGGTTTGGAATGAAGTTTCTTCGATTAATAATATCAGTGAGTCTTTTAACAAGGAGTTTTTCAGATATTATAGGCAGCAGAGAAATTTGTCTGTATGATGATGCCTCATCTGGCGGCTTTCTGGGATTAGAAATCATTACTACTTCAGCCAATTTCCACAAGCTCGGAACGTATTTCATTTTAAATGCTACATTGATCAGACTCGTAAGTTTAACAACAGGCTTTCTTGGTAGCTGCTTCAATATTTTTCCGGTAATAAGGTCAAAACCAGGAGCCTTTTTGAATTTATACTATTTTTTGTCTCAAATGTTACTCCATTCGGTGTAATTAGTCATTTTTATTTCTTTCTACAGATAACATATTTTTTAAATAATTTGAGAATGTTTTGGATTTGTGTTCATCATTTCTGGCCCATTTTCCATCGCTTGTTTTTACACACAGTATGTCTGAAAAGTTCCCGAACTAAATTCATAAAAAAATACAAATTAAAAGATAAACGAATTTATTCACATCAGCCTTCTACATACGAACCTTCTCTAGTCGAACGGTCTGGAGAATTCATTTTCTGAAATCGCTTTCAGCTCCTCGGTGCAAGCCTTATGGATAGCCGAAATGTCATCAAAAATCGTCCCTTCTTCTTCAGTTACAGCTTGGGGAACAAAAAATAGTCAGCCGGTGCCAGATCAGGTGAATAGGGCGGGTGGGATAAGACCGTGATCTGATTAGCCGCGTAGTAACGCGTCAGAAGGGTCGCAGTGTGAGCCGGCGCATTGTCATGCAGCAGAGTCCAGCTGCCCGGATCCCGGTATTCGGGCCAGATCCGACGAATGCGGCGTATCAGGCGTTTCATAACCTCCAAATAGAACGTAGAATTTACAGTTTGCCCAGTCGGAACGAATTCATGGTGAATCAGGCCCTTTGAATCAAAAAATGCGATCAACATTGTTTTCACTTTCCACTTTTCTTGCCTGATTTTCGATGGCCTTTGTGCACCTGGACTCAACCAAGCAGCGGATTGACGTTTTGTTTGAGGATCGTACATGAAACACCAGCTTTCGTCGCCCGTTACAATTGTTTTCAAAAAAATTGGGTCGCTGTCTGCAGCTTCAGCGAAGTCTCGAGCGCAGCAAAGACGTGCCTGCTTTTGCTCGTCACCTTCCTACTGTTCATTTTTTCGACTAAAATGGTACGCACGGCATCTTTACCAATATTGAGAGCTTCTGCGATGGCACGGAGGCTGAGGTGCGGTTGTTCGTGGAAGAGCGGGCGCACCTTCGCAACATTTTCGTCGTGAACAGCTGTTGCTGGTCTGCCGCTGCGTTTGTCGTCTTCCAGCGACTCTCTTCCCTCGTTAAACCGTTTCCACCACGTGTATGTTGTTGTACGAGATGGGGCTTCATCACCGAATGCATGTTGTACCATAGAAAAATTTTCAACGAAAGATTTTTTAAGACGAACGCAAAACTTTGTCGCACTTCTTTGTTCTATGTCGCGTATTTGCACAAGGTCACATGAACACAGTTTACACGGCTGAATATAACTCGAGACTGGAGTGACCAAACGCGGTGAATTTTGACTTCAGACAACGCGCTACACAGTTCCGGGGTGGTTCGAGAGATGGCGCTGTTTGTATCGAATACAGAAATTTAGTTCGGGAACTTTTTAGACATACTGTGTATGCACAGTTGGTCGTACTATGCAGGGTGTCCCACGAGCAGTGTGCCTAAAAGCTAGAGCGTGTAGGTCTGGTCAAGACAAGAAATAAATCGTATGGAAGGGGTGGTCTATTCCCCCCCCCCCCCCTACATTTTCTAAAAAATTTACTTACTTTGGAAAAAAAAATATTAAAAATCAACAGTTACATCCACAATGCCGTGATATACTTTTTTGTGAAGCCAGAAACCTCTTCTTTCATCTTGTTTTTAAACGAAGCTGTTTTAAAGAATAGTTTTTGAGAAATTAATTTTCAAAGTCAAAATTTTGAAAAAATAATAAAAAAAAAAAATTTCGAACTATTTTTTTTTTAAATTGTATGTAATTAAGTACTAATTTTTTTTCAAAAATTCAATTCTCTTATTAGTTTTTAGTTAAAACCAGAAAACCGGATGCAAAAATGTCTTGTAGTTTTTGGGAAATTAAAAAAAAAACTTTCTAAGAAAAACCTTTTTTTTTTGGTTTTAACGCGGCTGGACTTGTAGGCAAATTAATGTATGAAACATTGACCTCTTTTTTATTATTTTTAACAAATTCGAAGTTTTATGATTTTTTAGAAAATTGCCCCCCCCCCCCCCCCATACGATTTTTTTCTTTTTTCTACGCGCTCTAGCTTTTTGGCACACTGCTCGTGGGACACCCTGTATATAATTTTTTGGGAAATTTTCCATACGGAATAATTTGTATTTTTGTCTTTGATTAATCGTTTAAGGACATTTTTGATTGAAGCATCCTTGAACATCTTAATTTTCCCTTTCAACTATTGGGAGAGTTTTTTCAGCTTTGCTTTACTTTGGGGAGTTCGAGTCTGATGCCATATTTTTCTTGCATGACTTCTTTCAGAAATAAATTGTATAATTTCCCTGGGAAAAGAGTTGCCTTTCCTTCGTATTTATCCGAACTTATAATTCCACAACAAATTCTTCTTTCCAATCGTTCAGTATTGTGTAGAACATAACAACATAAGAAGTGCAGCTGAATGATCAGAATTTTGTCATTAAACTTTTCTACTTGGATGTTAGTTTCAAATATTTTTTTAACGATAAAAAAATTGGTATCAGTAGGACAATATGTCGGTTTTCCAGTTGAAAATTTCTCACTCTAATTTCTTTCACTTCCCCTTTTTCGTAACAAAAAAAATTTCAACAGATATGACGCTAAAGAAGTTTCACTTCAAAAAGTGTTTATAAGTCGTTAAAGCTCTTCACAGAAGGCCTAGACGATGTTAATGACAAATACCACCCTGGAGGCCCCAATAGGTCAACAACGGATGAAAACGTTAAACCAGTGAACAAATTTTTTATGAAGAATCGTCGAATCACTATCAGAGAAGTTGTTGAGGATATTGGCATTTGATTGGCTTATGCCATGAAGTTTGTTCAGATATTCTCGGCATGAGTTGTATGTCACCAAAGTTTGTTCCAAAGTTGGTAAATTTTGATCAAAAGAACTTCCCATGAGCATCGCTCAGGAGCTGGTGAATGACGTGAACGACGATCCAGATTTGCTGAGAAAGGCCTTCACTGGCGACGAAACGTGGGTATATGGTTATGACATTAAAATCAAAGCCCAATCATCCCAATGGAAGCGACCAGAAGACCTTGGACCGAAAAAGGAACGAGAGCTCTAGATTTTGCTTCAATGTCCAATATGTTTTCTGTAGGCACTCGATCACGTGTTTTCAAATAATTTAATAGTACGAAAAACTAAACAGCAAGTGATTCCAAGCGATTGTAAGGTCCGAAAGAGATCACCTTTTGCATGTTACACTTTTTTAGACTGATCACTACGACACGATTTTTGATGTCGCCCCATTCTATGATTGTAAACGACTAAAAACCTGAATCTTGCTAGGCTGTTACTTAACCTGTTTGAGGTGTTGTGACAAGACCGCATCCATCGACATCATTCTCACAAGACGAAAACTGACTTCTTAGCCTTCTAAGTTCTCTCGCCAATATCCACTATCGGCTACAGTCTTAAGGCTTATTCCGTGATGTGAGAAGTCATGTGTTTCAGACTGTCGTTTTTCCCCATTTTTTACACTGACATTGCTGGTCCAAAGCGGAGTCATCATATGCAACATGTTCGTTTGTTGATAACATATCCTTATACAAGACGTTAAATGACGGAATTTTTAGATATGAATGTCATGACTGACGTGACCTATGAATATTTTACTAAACCGGTCCATTCACATCACAGCCGCCTCATACCTTAAGGTGACCCCCAAACAAGAGACATTGTAGCAGTTGAGGAAAATCCTCTCCTGTACAATGTCAATGATGATCCTCTCCCTTACGTACGTATGAACTTCCACTTGCCGCATCAATTGCCAAGTCTCTGGCATTTAGTGTTGCAATGTCCTTATATAAAAGAGTTTAGTTATAAACCAATTGTGCATCTAGAACGTGACATTGCAAAACACGTGCAACTGACTTACTCAATCAGCTTCTCCGCCACCCACCCACAGCAAATACGAAAACGCCCAGCAATAAGGGCAAAGCGGGTGACATGCTCTGCATTAATATAATTGACGTCAATCGATCGATTGGGTGACTGATAAACTATTTAGGGAATAGGGGCTTGGCTGGCTATCAACCAAGATATCTGTGACTATGTAAAAGTCTCAAACTTCTGATGTAGCCGAAAATTTCGTCGGAAAATTTATTCTCAAAATAGCACCTAACTGTGGTGGTGCAAGGTGTATTTTTAAATCGATTCTCTTGTCTAGTTTGAGGAATGGTACTATTAAAAGACGAACTCGTAACTCAATGATGGATGAGCTGTGAAAATTGTGTAAATTGAAAAAGAAAAGCAAAAATTCATGGTGTTGATTTGATGAATGAGTTGCTCTCTTGGTCGTGAAGGGATGAAGTAATTGGATGGTGTTATCCTGTTGTCAATTATCGTGCGGGCTGCAATGATGTTGCTAGCAATACCAAATAATCTTAACCTTAACGTGGTAATGTCCAGACTTATGCAGACCTTTCGCAAATATAATTAGTCGTCTTATGAAATATTTTTAGCCTGGGAAATATAGAGACTTCGAATCTAAAAGCTCTGACAACACTTCCCATATGTCACAAAAATTTGGCCTGGTTCGAGGGGGTTGGTAATCCCTGATGCTTTCTGTTTTTCTTCCCAAATTTAGAATGTCTAAGACAAATGGTTCAATGAACTAATTTGATGAACATCTGTGTCGAAATGGCGCTTTGAAATTATTTCGATCATTTCAAGTTTTCCCAGCTAAAATGGATCTAGTCAGCAGCTTTTAGAATCATACCCCTAGGTAAAGGCAGTCCCTCAGCCAAGTCTCAAAATTTGTTCTCCAAAAACTTATAACACCTTGAGGGTGACTTTATTTTCCTTCTTCTATATGTAGAATTAACAAGCAGCTTCAGGTGTCAAATCAAAGGCTTTTTTAAAGGTTTGCTTTACAGTCCTCCTTATCGGAAGCGGCATTTTTCGCTAAAACCTCACATCATCAATATCACGTACCGCAAAGAATGATTAACAGAACAGCCCACACCATCTAATTGACCATATGAGGTCCGCAATGAAACTCTGCCACTTGAGCCTTTCAGTATTTCTGATTACGACTCGGTCATGAGGGCCTTAATTTGCACTAAAAGGTGGGCGATCTAGTGTTTTTTTTTTTTTTTTTATCATTGGTTATTTTAACACTGACAGCTGTGTTTCGCTCGAAATCTTGACAGAAAGTTAGTATCATACCTCCGCGGAACGAAATGAGTCACTGTACGCTTGAACAACGTTGGGAAATATTGAAAACTTACTCGTATTTCCATTACATTTCGTGCGTTACAGAGCCATGTTAACCGACTTGGATTTGGACGACCTCTGATTCATGCAGGGTGGCGCGCCATGCCACACAGCAAGTGCCACAATCGATCTTTTGCGCACCAAATTCCCAAATAGTGTTATCAACCCTCTTGGCGATGTCAATTTGCCACCTCGGGGCTGCGATTTGTAATGGACTTTTTTTTTGTAGAGAACCGTCAAGGACTGATATTATGCCAACAATCCGGAAAGGATTCAAGCACTTCGGGCCAATACCATCCAAGCAATCCTTGAGCTACAGCCCGAAACCACTAACAAGGTCTTGGAAAATTGGGGCGACAGAATGCGCTACTGCGAAACTAGCCGAGGCAGCCACTTGAACGACGTTGTATTTCATAATTAATGGGAATGTTTATTCTTACTAAAAAAGCCATAATAACATATGTATATGGAGAAAAAATAATTTTGTTAATTTTATTGCATTTTTATAAAGAAACTTGTAATTACCCCACCACTTGTTTTTTTCCGGCGTCGTTATGGTCAGAAGTGTAGGACCATAACCTTCCCACTTAACTGCATTCCTACTGGTCCGCTTGTGGGGTCCGCCGGTTTGACCTCAGAAAGTAGCGGCAGGCTTCCCGGTTTGGGATTACTTCATCGCTGAGGCCAATCAAATGCTGGTGTTTTTGCATTTGTTTGCACCAATTGTTTTTCGGCCTGCCTTTTTTGCGTGTTGAAATTGGAATGTTGATTGATAACGCCTTTTGGACGGGGTTCAAAGGATCTCTCCTTTGAACATGGCAATACCAACTGAGTCGGTCGCGCTCTATATTTCTTGTGATGGTTTCTTTTACGTGGAGGCTTCCTCGGATCTTTGAACTTCTAATTCTGTCACGCTTTGTTACTCCCGCTGTCATGCGAAGCATCTTCATTTCAGTTGTCGTTAATTTGCTCTCATACTTTTTGTGCATTGTCCAGCATTGTGAACCGTATGTGAGCGCCGGACGTACAACTGAAGTGTAGAGCCTTCCTTTCAGCTTAGGGGGCATTTTTCGATCACAGAAGAGTGGCGGAGTTTTCCTGCCACTTCATCTAGCCACCCTACGCTTACGCGATGGTTGATGTCGTCATCACAAGTTGCTTCTTTATTAATCATAGATCCCAGATATTTAAACTTTTCACACTTGGGAAGCACTCTGCCATTCAAGTAAATGTCTGGAATACGCTGATGAGGGTCAGAGAACGGGCAGCACAGATACTCTGTCTTCTTTGAACTAATACGATAGCCGTGTCCCTCAAACATGTCCACCCATACATCAAGTACTCGTTGTAGGGACGCCTGATCATCACTTATAATGGCCCCATCGTCAGCAAAGAATAGCTGGTGCACATTGGGGTCCGTCACTTTTCCTTCAAGCAAGCAATCAAGGACTGCTATAAAAAGCAGTGGGCTGAGGACGCTCCCTTGGTGTACACCGACTTAGATTGCGAACTCTTCGGTGACTGCTGCGGTGCATCTTACTCTTGTCGTTGCTCTCTTGTACATGTCCATGATCACTCGCACGTAGGTTTCTGGAACTCCTTTTTGTCTTAGCGCTACCCATAAAAGATCTCTTGGTTGCCGGTCAAAGGCCTTCTCGAAATCAACCAACACCATATGCAAGTCCTTTGAAGAATCACGATGCTTTTCCATCATGACCCTTATACTTTGGATTGCATCTGTCGCCGAGACAAACCCGCACTGGTCATCAGATAGTCGCTTTATTTTTTGAAGTTGGCTATCTAATACCCGTTCAACGATCTTCATGGTGTGCGACATCAGCTTGACAGAACGGTAGTTATCACAATTTCGCGTATCACCCTTTCCTTTGTGCAAAGGAAGAAGATATAGCTTTCCCTCCATTGATTAGGCATAGTGTCGCCTCTCATAAGTTTGAAGATAAGAACCATGAGCCATCTAGACCCGATGTCTCCCACCTTTTTCCAGAACTCAGAGGGTATCCCGTCCGGCCCAACAGCTTTTCTTTTCTTGGAGTTTTTAACCGCGTACCGAACTCCTTCGACTGTGATGTCGGATATTTCGGCATGATTCGGGGCGGCTCTTGGAAAAGTCAAATCTTGTGTGGTTCCTCCATGGTAACATAGCTGCCCGAGGCCGCAAAGTTAGCAAGTACAAGAAATTTGAAAATTGTACGTAATTTCACGGTAGTGCTTATGGTCGATGCCGTTTCTCGGCTTCAGAGCTACTTTCTTGACTGTATTTTGAGTTAAGCTGTTGGCGCGACTTCAGTTCTAGCCTTAAAAGTCAAATCTTGTGTGATTCCTCGATGGTAACATAGCTGCCCGAGGTCGCAAAGTTAGCAAGTACAAGAAATTTGAAAATTGTACGTAATTTCACGGTAGTGCTTATGGTCGATGCCGTTTCTCGGCTTCAGAGCTACTTTCTTGACTGTATTTTGAGTTAAGCTGTTGGCGCGACTTCAGTTCTAGCCTTAAAAATCAAATCTTGTGTGATTCCTCGATGGTAACATAGCTGCCCGAGGTCGCAAAGTTAGCAAGTACAAGAAATTTGAAAATTGTACGTAATTTCACGGTAGTGCTTATGGTCGATGCCGTTTCTCGGCTTCAGAGCTACTTTCTTGACTGTATTTTGAGTTAAGCTGTTGGCGCGACTTCAGTTCTAGCCTTAAAAGTCAAATCTTGTGTGATTCCTCGATGGTAACATAGCTGCCCGAGGTCGCAAAGTTAGCAAGTACAAGAAATTTGAAAATTGTACGTAATTTCACGGTAGTGCTTATGGTCGATGCCGTTTCTCGGCTTCAGAGCTACTTTCTTGACTGTATTTTGAGTTAAGCTGTTGGCGCGACTTCAGTTCTAGCCTTAAAAATCAAATCTTGTGTACACTCGGGGAAACTGTTCGTTCAGAAGTTCCTCGCAATACTGTCGCCATCTGTGGAGAATTTTTTCGTCTTCCACAAGGAGTTGGCCTTCAGCATTGTTAATAACCTTTGGGAAACGAATCACCTGAGCATTTCTTCTTCTCTGGGCGGCTATCTTAAAGATATTTGCTCCTTTGTTCAAATTGCTTTGTCGAAGCTCCTGGGTAGCCTGGTTCCTGTCAGACGCGGAAGACGATATTTCTTCCAACTCCTGATAGAGGCCTTCCATGCTTTTCGCTTTAACTTGATTGCACTTTTTCATCACAACATCTATATACCTTTTCACGGCGAGCTTTTTTCTCTCTATTAGTAGAAGAGCACTTTGACCAAGCTTGGAAAGCCATTTTTTTCTCGTGTATCACTGCTTTGGCTTCGTCTGTCCACCACCAGGTTTCTTTTCCGTGTTGGCAGGGCCTTTAGATGTTCCGAACAGTGATTTGGCTTTCTCCAGGCCAGATTGTTGTAGGGAACCCCACATGTCTTGTACTCTGCACTCCTCATTAACGACCTCATCGATAATGGAAGAGAGATAGGTTTTCATGTTGGTAATAAAATCTTCGCCTTTTCCTTTATCCAGCTTATACCACCTGATTCTCTCAGGCACCTTCGTTTGCTGCTTTGACTTCTTACTCGCCTCCATAAAAAATTCAGTCAGGAGGAGACGGTGTTGAGGGGCGATCGCGTCTCCCAGGATCACTGTGCAATCTTTAGCTCGTGGCTTCATGAAACTGGATACCAAATGATAGTCTATTTGAGTTTCATTTCCGCCGCTGCTATAAGTGATCAGGTGCCGGCATTGTTTGACGAACATGGTATTTAGCACTATAAGACCGTACGACTTGCACATGTTTAGGCTATCTTCACCTGAAGAGTTCCTGGTGCCGTATCCCAGCCCTCCGTGGTAGTCTTCATAGTCTTCGCTTGTCTTCCCGACATGTCCGTTTAAATCTCCCCCAACAAACAAAAGCTCTTCCTTTGGGATGATTTTGACAAGGTTGTGGAAATCTAGCCAGAATGCATCTTTTCCTTTTTGTTCGCATCCTACTTGAGGGGCATATGCGCTTACGATGTTCCACACCTCACCATGCATCACCAATTTGAGAGCCATCAAACGGTCACTGGACTTTGAAATGGTTAAGACGTTGCCAAGTAACTCTGCCGCAAGGATGATGGCGATTCCGTTTTTTCCTTGTTCCAATCCATAGTAAAACATCTACGCTTTTGGCACAGGATGTCTACTCGCCTTCTAACCATAATTTCTTCAAGCTCATAGCTGCGACCACTCATGCTTCCAACGTCCCAACTCGCGACTCTTAAGTGTGGCTTACGCCGTTGCATTACTTTGCCATCCCCCGGAAATCCTACAGCTCTGATCCGACCATTGCTGCTCGTCCCAGGATCACGACCATTAGTAGTGCCTGGCGGGGTAGTGCTTTTCCTTTTAGCGTTCTTTTCCATAATGCTACGGTTTGACCGTTTTCTTTCTTCCCCTCCTTTTTTTGACACGGGCATGCTCCAGATTTTTATTTTTTTTGTTTGATCTTACTCTTACAACACCGGTGATCTCCAGTCGTGCCAACCCACTGATTTGCATGCACACTTGTGGGGCAGTTTAATGGTGGTATATGTGTCCCTAGGCTCACCTTGGTGTTTTCTAAATTGCCTAGATGTGATTTTTGTTTACCTTTGTTTTAGTCGCCTTTTACGACAAGCGAGAGGTATCGCTGCAGGGATATTCTTATCCCGTCCCTGCACAGGTGAACGGTGGTCTTTCTAGTTAATTGAATAGTCAAAAGCCACGATGGTTGTGGAACTAGATCGGTATAAGGGTTTAGTTGTGGCCGCAGAAATCAATGCTTTTTTGCTGTTTTTGTTAAAGAAATTTGCTGTTTTTGGAGCCGTTTCTGAGGCACAAATGTCTTCAAAAATTATTTGAGTTGGTCCATGCGACATTCAAAGTCTCTAATGGTCAATCGACGATTTTTGAAAATCGACTCTTTGATTCGTATTGTTCATGATATTTTTGACCGAATAGAAACCCCATTTTTATCACTTTTACATTTTTTTGACAAGTATGGTTTCTGCAGCGGAAATTTCATTCCGCAAACAAAATTCAATGTGACTTTTTTGCTCCATAAAATCAGATATCGCAAAAATCAGCAAATTCACGTTTAGTTGTTATAAACACAAACTATGAAATCGGTGGAGATAATGACATGAAATTCGACACAGACGTCAACGACATCACTACTTATCAACAAAAAGAAATTTCGCAATCGATATGTGTACCCACAAAGTTTAATTTGGAAAGTCAGCCTTCAGTTTGATTAAGCTCATTCTTGTAAAAAAGCAAAATTCGTCTTTGGTGCCGTCGTCTTTTTTTACAAGACTATTGCGATCCCAGAGTGAACGTATTCTTTTGTCCGGACAGCAGACTAACAACCCGTGGTCGCCTCTGAACTATATGATTTTCCGCAGGATGAAATGGCGGTAGAAGTTGCTACTCGTTCTCACTCCTAGTCAAGCGGTATGTCAACAGTCTGGCTGACTTACAAAGACTTAATTTGCTGCCATTTATTCAGTCTCGATTACATGGTCGAATATGCGGGATAGAGATTTGATATACTCGTCTACGAAGTAGCCTAATCTGGGGTTTGACCGCCCTTTAAACGCTTTCAAATTTTGCTGATGCAGGCATTTCATCTGGGAGCTCTCTCTGTTTACCGATTTCTTCCCACGAAGCTTCTGATGTTTGTACATTTCTTTTTAAAGTATTTAGTAGACAGACGGCGAAAGTGGTATAATTTTTAAGACAGTACAGATCACGCCCGGGCTAAAGGCCAACTAATTATTAGCCAATTGTCCACCAGAAAAACAAAAAAAAACCCAAATCTAATGATTATCAAAATGCCACATTCGTGAATGAAAAACTATAACATTGACAACTGATTTGGGGAATTTACAGTAAAAATGAATGAAATCTTATCAGTGATTGATTTAGAGCATTATCAACATTAAGCACGAGCACCAACCAATCGAAACCATTGTAGCACGAAATAATCGTACGTACGTTAGACTCTACATATCGCACGTAGATGAGAATGGCCCTTGAGTGTGAATATGAATTTGGACACCAAGTGAAACTCTAAAGTAAAGAGGAACGTGGCACATGGCTTGTTGATGTTTTTTTATTTTGTTTTCGTGGAGCTATCAAAGTTTCTTTATTCTTTAAAACTTGAGCACATCTTTCGTAACAAGGGAAGGAGGCTTCCTTTCGCTACAGAAATATTTTGTATTGTACGAGGTTTGTGTCATGAGTGAAAGACACCAACCTTCTTCGGACACAATTTATTACTAAGAGAGAGCGCAATCTACATGGACAATATTATATAGTCATATTTAGGCGGGAAAAAAAAAACCTAATTTCGCGGATTTCTCAAATGCCATTAAAGTTGTCATCTGACACTTGATCATAATGGTGCAGCTGCATCAGCTGCATTGTTACAGGGTGTATCATTTCCCCCACGTTTAATTAGGAGCAAATTTGACCCGCTTGTTCAGCAACCGCTCAGGTCTTCTTTGAATGGTGACTGTACGCTTTTTTGGCGAGTTGATTGGTAACGGTGACGAAACATCTGCTGCGGTTTCAGCCCTCGGACTTGAAGAACCAGGTTCGGCAGTTGAGTCCAAATTCACCGTCTGGGGACTGGATACCGGGTAAGTGAACACCTCCGAATCGTCCAACTCTTTTTCTTGAAGACGTATTGCTGAATCCCTAGGAGTTGAAATACAATTAGAAATACCCTCTGGACTACTTGCCTGCTGTAAGTCTATGACGTCTCCTGTGGAGATAGGATCTGCTCCGCCATGATGACCTCGCCAAAAGCCATCCTTAATCTCCACCAAATACATCCGTCTTCCAAGAGTCTTCTTAATTAATCCGGATACCCACTTCTTTCCCCTTTGGTACTGTCGCACAAACACCGGTTGATTAAGGGAAAATTTAATGTTGTTGGCGTTGATTGCCTCCTCTTGACTTCTAGTATTCGGGAGCATTGCCGAGAGTAAGGTTCGGTGCTGCCTACCATGCAATCTCTCAGCCGGGGATATGCCACTTTCATCTGGTGTTGTGCGATAAGTGGATAAGAACGTCGCCAATACATCATCTCCTTGCTTTCCACCATCCATTATCTTGAAAAAGGATGTCTTGAAAGTTCGAACCATCCTCTCGGCTACACAGTTCGATTCCGGGTTGAAAGGTGCCGAAGTCATATGAGAAATTGAGTGCCTTTGGCAAAATTGCTGGAACTCGTTTGAGGTGAACTGAGTGCCATTGTCTGACACTATTGTTTTGGGTAGACCCTCTAAAGCAAATATCGACTGCAGTGCCTGGATCGTGGCTTGAGAGGTGGTAGAAGACATCCGAATCACAAAAGGGAATTTTGATTTCGAATCTACCAATCAACCACATATACTTCTGAAAAGGCCCCGCGAAGTCGATGTGAATGCGTTCCCTCTCCTCTTCTGAAACTGGCCAGCTAGTGTATGCTCGAGGTGGGTGACTAGCATTTAGCTGACCGGCGTTGCACTGCGCCACCGTTTGTTTGATGATGTCATCAATGTTAGCAATGCCTCCGGGCTATTTGCTTCATCCGCGCCACCCCCCAATGGTCTTGATGCAAGAGAGCAAGAACCTTTTGCTGCAGCTGCTTCGGAATGACCACTCTTAAGTTTTCGTTGTGGAAGAAAAGAATGTTAGCACACACACTTAAAGACAACCTTCGACGAAAATACGGCCACAACCCACTTTCGGCAGGTGGTAAGTGGCTCGGCCAACCTTTCTGCACATACTCGATGACCGATTTCAAGATAGGATCTTGTTGAGAAAACTTGGCTATGACATTGGCATTGATTGGAAACTCTTCCACGAGTGATAAACATACCTCTTCCATCTGCTGGCAGGACTCTTCCGACCAGCCGAACTCTTCGTCGGATCCATGAGGCAATCGTGAAAGACAATCGGCATTCCCATGCTGCTTCGTTGGGCGATAGCGAATGGTGTATGTATAGCCCATAAGTGTAATTGCCCATCGTTGAAGGCTTTGTATGGTCATGTGGGGTAGTTTTTTATTAGGGCTGAAAATGGTTACTAGTGACTGATGATGAGTTATCAGCTCAAACTGGCGTCAAAATAAATATTGGCGAAATTTCTTTAACCCAAATATAATGGACTGTGATTTGGCTGTATTTCCTTTGTGCTTCGTTCAAGGTCTTCGACGCAAAAACCATTGGTTTGACAGCGCCAATACCATAGGATGAAGCGTCAGTGGCTAAAGAAATTGGTAGATTGTCTTGAAAATGAACCAATCTAGACACCCTCAGTATAATCTCTTTAAACTGGTCAAGTGCATTCTGTTGATCCTTACCCCAGACAAATTTTTTCACCATTATTGCATAGCTTGTTTAGTGGAGCTGCTATTTGTGCAAAATTCCCGATAAACTGATTATAGTAGTTAATTTTGCCTATGAAGGACTCGAGTTCTTTTATATTCTTCGGTATCGGCAAATCTCGTATGGCTTTAATGCGTGATTCTGATGGACGTATGCCAGTCTCATCGATCTCTAGCTTCGCGAACTTGCATTTTTCCAATCGACAGCGCAACCCATGATGCTCCAAACGTTCAAGAAAAACGTTAAGGTTTTTTAAATGTTCCTTGTTGGTACGGCCAGACACAATGACGTCGTCGAGATAAGAAGCGCAAAACTCCAAGTCAGAAGTCAGTTGCTCCATGTATCTCTGGAAAATTTCCGTCGAGCTGGATGTCCCGAATGGCAATCGCTGATGCTCAAACAGACCAAACTCGGTGTTGACAACGCACAATTTCTTTGACTGCTCGTCTAAAGGTATCTGTAGATATGCATCCGATAAATCCACTTTTGTAAAATACCCTCCTCCTTGTAATTTATGAAAAAGTTCTTGGATGCGGGGAACGGGGCGGTCGATCTACTTCGAGCTGTGGATTGATTGTTACCTTGAAATCTCCGCAAATCCTCAAATTGCCGTTCGCCTTTTTAACCATGACTATGGGTGCTGCCCACTGGCTGGTTTCAACAGGACGCCAAAATGTCCAAGTGCTGTAAACGTTCAATCTCTCGCTGCACGTCTTCCTTTTGAGCAAAAGGTAGAGGGCGGTACTTGAAATACTTAAGTTGAGTGTTCGGTTTCAACGTGATACAAAACTTGGCTTCAGATGCCAGTTGCTATTTAGATTCAGACGTAATTTGCAGTGCAGCTTCCTCCTTCGCAAAATGTATCCGGAAACCAAACGACCGAAACCAGTCCAAACCCACTATGTTTGCCCCTTGAGCTACATCGGAAACGATAAGCGATAACCTTATCCTTTTATGTGTAAAAGGCAATCATATCTCTAATCATGACATCAGCGTAAGATGTATTGCAACCATCCTTACTACACACAAAGACACAATCTCTAGCAAGGCCTTTTAGGTCTGCAATCCATTCAGCGTAAGATTGTCCCGGCAACATTTTCTGTTTTAGGAACTTACACCTCGATGCGAGTACATGCAGTTTGGATTGGAAATGTTTCGTTAATATTTCAGAAAGTTCCACAAAAGTGTCTTCTGTCCCTCACAGCTTCTTTAGCAATTCATTTGTTAGATTTCCACATGTTGATAAGAAATAAGCCTTTTGTAAGTTGTCGTCTCGCAGGGAGTTCGCCGAAAAATGCTGCTTCAACTGGAAAATGTAGCTGTCCCATGACTCCTTTTCCGAATCAAAAGTACGGAATTGCGGAATGGTGGTGGATGACGATGAAAATACTTTGAGAACGCACTCCATACACTCTGTGTTGGATTCTAGCATTTTGTCCATCCATTCATTTTGCTGGTTAAGTATCTTTTGCACCGCCTCTGGGTCCATTTCTTTTTTTTGTTTCTCGTCACCACTTGTTATGAGTGAAAGACACCAACCTTCTTCGGACACAATTTATTACTGAGAGAGAGCGCAATCTACATGGACAACATTATATAGTCATATTTAGGCGGGAAAAAAAACCTAATTTCGCGCCTTTCTCAAATGCCATTAAAGTTGTAATCTTGACACTCATAATGGTGCAGCTGCAACAGCTGCATTGTTACAGGGTGTATCAGTTTATCAAAAAATACGGTGACTTTTAATTTTTCTTGTAAAATATTTATTTATTCGTCGATATCTGATTTTCCCCCTTTAAAGTAATCAGCCCTACACTTACGCCTGTACTTTTTCCATCAATCCACGTCATTCAATAGCTCCTGAGCAATGCTCATGCTCATGTTCCTTTGTTCAAATTTTTACAATTTCGGAACAATCTTCGCTGACACACGCTTCTTGCCAAAAATGTCTGAAAAAATCGAATGGCATGAGCCAACCGATATGACAATATCCTCAGTGACTTCTCTGATAGTGATTAAATGAGTCTCCATAAGAGTTTCCTACAATGCTTCAAGGTTTTCATCCGGCGTCCAGGGCGGGGCATCGTCATTAACATCTTCTTGACTTTCTGTGAAGAGATTGTACCACTTTAAAATTTTTATTTTGCTCAGAGTGGTCTTGCAAACGTCACAATTTACATTCAAGTACCCGAAAGCACCTAATTTTATTTCTAAAAAAAAAAAAACGAAAAATCGAATATCCAAAATAGTTGACAGCAAAGTTAAGGGACATGTGTACCAATATAACAAGTAAAAAAAAATAGCTAATCGAATGTACTTAGGTCGTGAAGTTCAAAAAGTCACCTTGAATTTTTTGAACATCCCTCGTTCATGGAATAAGCTTAAACAATACCATCGGGAACAACCTATGGCAATTTTAATATCATATATGCTTTTGACTGCACGACGTTGAAATGAGCTTAAATACATAAGGCTCATACTTCCAGCAAGAGTCTCTGCTGCGCTCAATTCAGGAAAAATTTACGTTGGATCGCCCATATTTCTGGGAAACCAGAAGTCTGGTAGATCATGGAAATAATCCGAAGGCTCAATTCTATTTTCTTGATGAACTCATTTTTTTTTTGTACAACTCAATTGATCAATTGAAACAGTCATACAAGCTTCGTTATTGATAATGTAAGGTTCAATCCCACTCCAGCTCAGAAACCCTTTCATTCCTGATGCGACAGTTATGTTCAACCCCAGGCAACAATAAGTCTCATCACACAGATTAATTTCGCGTACAAAATCGTGACTTTCATTAATTTTCAGCATTCAAGAGACCCGGCATTGTCACTTACATAAGTCTTAAACCTTTTAAGTATCTTTAGGCGATATCAGGCATAAAGGAGTTATAACATAGATGGACCCAATTACTGCGAACTTGTTTTCAGTTACGCTCTGAGCTTCTGCGGCGATATTTTCAACCGACCTACTGCAATATCGAACTGAATGCTACCGCCGTCAATATTCTTTCTCTTCGGCAAACGGCACCGAGGGCGACAAGAACGCTATACGAGGGTGGTCCGATAAGTACTTAGCGTACAAAAGACAAACAAAAATTTTGAAGAATTTTTATTTTTATTTTTAATATAGTCTCCTTTTAGCTCGATACACTTGACCCAGCGATGCTTCAATTTCTTTAACCCGTCTGAAAAATACGTTTTCTCGAGGTCTGCAAAGTAGGCCTCCGTGAGGGCGATGACCTCCTCATTCGACTGAAATTTCTGCCCGGCGAGTGACTTTTTCAAGTTGGGAAACAAAAAGAAGTCGCACGGGGCCAAATCTGGAGATTACGGTGGATGGGACAGCAGTTCGTAGCCCAATTCGACCAATTTGGCCGTGGGGAGGGTGGAGGTGTGAGCCGGTGCGTTATCATGGTGGAAGAGCACTTTTTTCTTCGCCAAGTGTACAGCCCTGTGACCGTTTTGCCTTTCTCCAGGTAGTCGATGTGGATCACACCTTGTGAATCCCAAAAAACGGTGGCCATCACCTTTCCCACCGATGGGACAGTCTTCCCCTTCTTCGGAGAACGTTCGCCGGGTGAAGTCCACTGTTTCGACTGTTCCTTGGTCTTTGGTGTGTACCAGTGGATCCATGTTTCGTCGACTGTCACGAAACGACGCAGGAACTCTTTCGGGTTGCGCTCAACAGCGTCAAACACTGCTCTGAAGTGGTCTCACGGTTGCGCTTGTTGTCCGGAGTGAGCAAACGCGGCACCCATCACGCCGACAGCTTTCTCTTGCCCAAAATTTCATGCAGGATATGAGCAACGTGATCTTTTGAAATGCCTACTGTCTCAGCTATCTCGCGCACCTTCAATCGGCGGTCTGCCAATACGAGATCGTGTTATCCTCCGTGGTAGCCATTTTCGGGGCGCCTGGACGTGGCTCATCAAAAAACTGACGTGCGACCACGTTGAAATTCGTTAAACCAATTTTTGATGGTCGCCATCGAAGGAGAAGAGTCACCGTACACAGCATCCTTTGATTTCGCTGCGCGATTTCCCTTCCAAAAACAAAAATCGAATCACCGACCGATATTGCTCTTTTTCCATTCTTCTAAAATCCGCGGACACTCCCGCTTCCACACGCGATCAAAACAAAACTACGAGTCCGATCCGGCTCGACACTAGCCGTCTACTAGAATGTACTACACGATAGTAGGTTGCTCTTGCGATACTGGCGCCATCTGGCGGTGAGGCTTATCGGGCCACCCTCGTATACTTACCCAAAAAACGTCCGTGCTTACAAAGCTTTTATAACCGCTTTATACTCAGGGGCAAGTCGACTAAGACACCCGAATTTCTGAGCAAGTTTCCAACTGGCAAGGTTCCAGCTTTAGAAACGTGAAACGCAAATAACTCAGTGAAAGCAACGCTGTCATATATTTACTCACACCAGCAGTTGAGTGGCTCTTATGAATACTTACATGCCTTAGTGCATCAACCTTGCTCACAGTGAGATTGTGCCAGCTTCGTGTGCATGGGTTTTCTCCCTCTTGGGCATCATGCCATTGGCTAAGAACAGCACGGCTAAGGAAGACGTCCAGATTGCCCTGACCGTCCTCAACAACAAATTGCTCAATTCCACCTACTTGATCTGCGAGCGTATCACTTTGGCCGATGTTGTTGTATTCACCAGTTTGCTGTATTCGTACCAGAGTCGGCTCCAGACTCCCCGGAAACCGTACGGCAATCTGAACAGGTGATTCAACACTATCCTCAATCAGCCACGGATCAAAGCCTTCATAAAGGATTTCCTTCTCTGCGAGAAGACTCTTCCCTATGACCCGAAGAAATACGCAGAATTCGTGCACAAGGTCAGGTTCAGCCATCCCCAAGCCCGAAAAGATAAAGGAGGAAAAGAAATAGTAGAAGGCTACCGCGAAGAAGGAGGAACAGGATCCCGCTGAAGAACTAAATGCCGTCGACGAGCCCCTCGCCCTCGAACCCGAGTCAAAGGATCCATTCAGTTTATTGCCCAAGGGTACATTAAACTTTGAGGATTTCAAACGCTTCTATTCGAACGAAAGTGAAGAGAAGTCGATTCCATATTTCGGGGAGAAGTTCATGGAGTAATATTTATTTGGATCCTCAACTCTAATCTGGGCGGTCTTCTGGCAATGACGACCACATTGTGGCAACTTTAGTGAAAAAGTGAAAAATACTCCAAAAATGTTTTTTTTTTATAATCCGTGCAGGTTCACGAGTGTACGCTCTTGTGGTGTTTGTCGCACAACCTGGACGGGGTGCAGATGGTTTGTGTCGAAGATATTTGTTCACTACTCTACGGGGTGTTTGTCCTAGATAGGATTTGGGAGATTCGACTGAATTTGCGTTGGTTGTAGTTCGCAGTAACTCTTTTGTTTTCTATGTCATTAAGGTGTTATATTGGAAGTCCACACACAGAGTATGAATTTTGAAGTGATCTTATGCTGAGAGTGTTATGCCTTCGACAGCACTTCTTGATAGTCCCTTATTCAACTGATGTTGTTTCACAGTTTTTCCGTATAGGAATTATTCTTGACTATGGACGGATTTGAATGATGTCCGGTGATGATTACCAACGCACCACGACCACCCCCAATCAAAAATGTGAATTGAGCAGATTGTTTGGAGGCTTGATATTGATTTTTACTCAGCATTTCGCTATTAGACAAATTTGGATTCCATTCTAAGCTCGACCACGTCTCTGTCATACCTTTTATGTCCACAAAATATATTGGAAATTCTAACTTAAGAATGATTTTTGTGCTGTTTGATTTTTAAGTTTACTATTTTTGACATCTCACGCGTGATTCTTGGCATGCGTCAAAGTCAAACACGCTCAGGTAGTATTGCCATTTCATGATCTAAGGACTTACACCCGAACAGCCCTTATAAATTATTGACTTTTATTATCAAACTTCGTCCTCTATAAAAAATGTTTTTCTCTCACTTCGACTATTTTATGGTCATCACAATCGGCCTACTGAGCAAAGAAATCAAGACATAGTGACCAAATTTCGCACCAATTTCACGCTATTGGGCATCAAACCACCTAGTCCTATGCGTGGAGTGCGTATAGAGGAAAATGTCACTGCTGTGTCCACCAGTTTTAATGTTGCCCATTAGTCGCCGTTCACAGCAGTTGAGATTGTGTTGCTCGACTACGCAGATGATTTTACGTAAAGATCTTAGTCTAAAAGCTAACAAAATACAGGTCGTGCAAGAAGTGAAGGCAAACAACTTGCCAGAGCGTAGAATTTTCGGTTTTTGGAGGAAGATTGTCGAAAAATTGTTTATCGCTATTTTATCGAAATTTTTTTTTCAGCGATGGAGCTGATTTCTGGTCGAATGGGTATGCTAGAAAACAAAACTTTCGTGTTTGTTCAGATGAGTAACCTCAGGCCTTAAAAGATCGGTCAGTGCACTGATGGTGCGCTTTATTGACAGGCGGAATCATTGGCTCGTACACTTCCAACGATGGGACGGTTAGGACAACGTTACCGTCAATGGCACCATATATCGTCCAATGATTTCTAACTTTCTTCTGTCCAAAATATACGAGCTGAAACTGGTCGACATGTGGTTCTAGTAAGAGGATGCTAGATGCCAGACAGTACGGGAATCCATGGACCAATCGAGAATTGATTTCGGGGAGCAGTTTCTCGTTTTGAAACAATAAATTGCACGGCTAAATCGCATAATGTGCGATTTGACTATATATTGATGGCGATTTAAAGAAATCGATAAGGCATCGTCAAAATACTAGCCATATGCTTGAAAAAGTGACTCAAAACTGGACTCCCTTTAAGGACCACTCAAAACGTAATCCTGGTCAATATTTATCCTAAATAATCTTCAAGAAGTAAATGGCAAGCATTGATTTGTCAACTCAAATAGAGACTGTTTACATTTTTTGCACATATCCTTAATAACTTTTGATAATTAAAAAACAAACGCTTAAAAAATCACATATTATTATAAATAATCCACTTTTTTGACGGCAGCTTAATTATTGCTGCAGATGCTTCCCTTCCCTTCCACTAGTGCTTCAGAACTAATATTGGGTTGTTGCACATGTAATACCTAATTTCGGGTTGATGTGAAGTTGGAAGCAATTTGATATTAAAAGCCGCTGGGAAGCGATTCTTAGCGCTGTTGATTTTCGTAATGTGGTGACCCTACAGCTAGTGTGAAAGTTTTCTTTGAATTAAACACACATTTTTATGAAATCAATGTTGTTCCTATATACATGAAGTTCGGTCTAGGAAGAATGAGTGCGAAAAGTTGAGCTGGGAAGAGCATTCCACATTCGTGTGGTTCGGATAAAAACCAAGCCTAAATTTGACTGTGAGTCCGCAGACAGGCTTGAGGGTGATTATGAGCATTCCGGGCGAGACGTGGGTTGCGATTAAATTCTTGAAGGGGAGGAATGCAACTGGCTAGCTCATCTGAGCATTGTTTGTTAAAATAACGATAAAACAGAGAGAGAGGAGACACTGCGTCGATGTTCAAGTGAGTCTATCGACTTCGCGATATTGTTGCCTCCTATGAGTTTTATCGCTCGCTTTTGTATTCTCTCTGGCAGGTGCAGAGAGGTCTTAGTAGCACCATACCAGATATGAGCGTTGATACCAAGCTAGGGGCGGATGTAGGCCTTTTAAATTGAAGCCAGATCAGAGGGGATACAATATTTCTTGCATCGTTTGAGGAAACCTAGACATTTCGCAGCGTCGAGTAATATGTGGTCATATCTACTAAGAGTTTTATTAATACACATTCGAAAGATAGAAAGTGTTTCGGTTTCATCGACACAAGCGCCATTCAGGGATAATAGTTATCTTGAGTGACAGTAGACAGCATTGTGCTTTGTAAGCATTAAATTCCACTCTATTGATTAGACCCCATTTAATTATGCTGTCAAGGTCGGAATTTAATGTGCTTAACATACGCTGCCGATCCGGTTCTTCGGCCGAAGAGTAGGGATGAAAAACTGACTGTCATTGGCGAATTAGTATATTGGATTAGAAGTAGCAGTCAAGAGATCATTTATAAAAATAAGGAAGAGTGTAGGTGACAGAACAGAACCCTGGGGAACACCAGCATTTATTTGGTGAATATCAGACTAGAAACCGTCCAAAACAACTTGAATTAAACGGCCCAAAAGGTAATTTCTAATCCATAGAAGAAGAGACTCATCGGTACCATAAGCACGCATTTTCCACAAAGGAGCCTGATGCCAAACTCTGTCAAATGCTTTTGAAATATCGACTGCAACAATTTTGCTTTCGCCGAAATGGTGCAAAGATTGGTTCCAGTTTTTCAGTGAGATATGCCATCAAATCACCAGTGGACCTGTTGCTGCGGGAACTGCCGGTCAATAAAAATTTTCTGCGATTCAAGAAATTGAATAATCTGACGATTTATCAGCGCAGTGGTTTTACCAGCGTGGAATAACACCCCTTCAGAAGTATTGGGGCCAGCAGATTTATGCACGTTGAGATCCTTAAGTACTCTTGCAACTGTACGAGTGCGAAAGTGGATTTGTCCAATGGAAGATTCTACGCTCTCAAGTACAGGCGGAGACAAAGTCCAATTTGGGAACGTTGCACTGCAAATTGTGCGGCTACTAGATTGTCTTTGTCTGAAGAGCTGAGAGCTAAGATGTCATTGTAAATGAGCGTAGGGATTGAGGACGAGGAACAATTCTTTGTTTTTCACAAATGACCAAAAGTTTTAGCGGCCTTTGTGACAATTTAGCACTTTTTGCCTCAACTTTAGTCATTTCTGGCTCTTTGAGCAATAAGTGAGTGAGTAGCCTCAATTTGAGTTTAAAAGACTCTAGCCAGCTGCCTCTAATACCACAGTTGCCATTGATTGAGGCTTTTTTTTTCACTTATGCGGGGTTGGAATCAAGAACAATACTAGTTGGAGCCATTCGCTCTACATGCCTCTGCTTTATTAAATATTGAACTAGTAAAGGCTTGACTGAGCCTACACTAGGTCCGTGCAGGCAGTTCAAACATGATCAAATATTGCACGCAGAATTTTCTACTCAAAACCTTCTTATTTAACCTTAGTAAAGTTCAAGCCTTTACGATATAAAGGAGAATCGTTGATGTTGCTCGCTGAATGTTGATCTAGCCTGGCTTAATGATTCTTGACTTCATGCTTCTCGTGCTTTTCTCTTTGTCTTTCCTAGAAGCTCCTGGACCTGTCGTCATTTTTATCCGTTGGACAACGTCTTCTCTACTGTTCCGTAGTTTGTGTGGATCGCATCGTGTCATGAGAGAGATTAATCATGACATGATCGGCTAAGCTCCTGTCGGTCTGTTGCGACTACAGGTCTCCGACGTCAAAAGTTTGTGATCTTACTCAACTGTTGTCAAATCCACATCCATTCCTTGGTGGCAACAAGATGATACGCAGAGATATTGGTTCCTCGAACGGTTCCAGGAAGCTGAAAAAACGCCTGATGTCGATCGCATAGCTGGGGCATGGGCGTACGAGGGTGGTCCGATAAGTACTTAGCCTACAAAAGAAAAACAAAAATTTTGGAGAAATGGCGATTTATTTTTCAATGTAGTCTCCTTTTAGCTCGATACACTTGACCCAGCGATTCTCCAACTTCTTTAACATGTCTGAAAAATACGTTTTCGCGAGGTCTGCAAAATAGGCCTCCGTGGCGGTCACGACCTCCTCATTCGAATGAAATTTCTGCCCGGCGAGTGACTTTTTCAAGTTTGGAAACAAAAAGAAAACGTACGGGGCCAAATCTGGAGAATACGGTGGATGGAGCAGCAGTTCGTCGCCCATTTCGATCAATTTGGCCGTGGCAAGGGCGGAGTTGTGAGCCGGTGCGTAATCATGGTGGAAGAGGAGGTTTTTCTTCGCCAAGTGTGGCTGTTTTTTCTTCCATTCGGCGTCGAACCGGCCGAATAATTTGGCATAGTACAGCACTCTGACGGTTTGCTCTTCTCCATGTAGTCGATGTGGATCATACCTTGTGAATCCCAGAAAACGGTGACCATCACCTTTCCGATGGGACAGTCTTCGCCTTCTTTGGAGCACGTTTCGACTGTTCCTTGGTCTATGGTGTGTACCGACGAAACGACGCAGAAACTCCTTCGGATGGCGCTAAAACAGCGCCAAACACTGCTCTGAAGCGTTCTCACGGTTGCGCTTGTTGTCCGGAGTGAGCAAACGCGGCACCCATATGATATGACCCACGCGATCTTTTGAAATGCCTACTATCTCAGCTATCTCGCGCACCTTCAATCGTGGATTTTTGTCATGTTATCCTCCGTGGTAGCCGTTTTCGGGGCACCTGGACGTGGCTCATCAAAAACCGACGTGCGACCACGTTGAAACTCGTTACACCCATTTTTGATGGTCGCCATCGAAGGAGAAGAGTCACCGTACACAGCATCCAAACGCTCTTTGATTTCGCTGCGCGATTTTCCTTCCAAAAACAAGAACCGAATCACCGACCGATATTGCTCTTTTTACATTTTTCTAAAATCCGCGGACACTCCCGCTTCCACAAGCGGTCAAAATAAAACTACAAGTCCGATCCTGAAATTTCCACAGTAGCCGTCTACTAGAGTGTACTACACGATAGTAAGTTGCTCTTGCGATACTGGCGCCATCTGGCGGTGAGGCTAAGTACTTATCGGACCACCCTCGTAATGATTCTTGACTTTATGCGTCTCGTGCTTTTTTCTTTGTCTTTCCTAGAAGCCCCTGGACCTGTCTTTTTGTTTTCTTCTTTACTGTTCCATAGTTTGTGTGGATCGCATCGTGTCTTGAGAGAGATTAATCAGGAGCTAAGCTCCTGTAGATCTACAGTAGACTATAGCTTTCCGACGTCAAATGTTGGTGATCAACCCAACTCTGTTAATCTTGTCGAATCCACATCCATTTCTTGGTGGCAACAAGATGACGTTTCGAGATATTGGCTCCTCAAAGGGTTCGGACATCTACTCGTAGGTAGCTAGCAAAACAACTGGCGTCGATCAGAATGTCATCAGTTTGGTTCAGGGGACCGCCAAGTGCTGGCTACTAAAAGATTTCGTACCTTTACTGGTCCGTTCTCCGACATGGTGTTTTGTAAACTATTCTTTCCCGCTATGTGTTCAACTACTCCTTAGCTTTATATCGAAATCTTCTAAAACAATTTTGATGTCATAGCTGGGGCATGGGCGTATTTCCGGAAATTTTTTTACTCTTTTCTCTAACGCCGATGATACAGAGATCGTATTCCGACAGCAGTCCAAGTCGCTGAAAAAGCTAGTTATCTAGGAAAGGTTTCAAAAATTGCAGGACTAAATCGGTACCAAAACTGTTGAGCCATTGCTTGGCCTGATGACGTTGTATGGAACGAGAAATCTCGCACCATGAGCTCCTTTTGGATTCTCAACTTAGAAAATCGGGAGGTTATGCAACCAATTTAAGGAAAACAACCTAAAATGACCAATAGCAAAGTTGTCGTTTTCCATTACGACCCTTTTTCCACGGTCCGTCGGAGACTGAAGGAGAATTCGATTGAGACACCCACCATATAATCCAGACTTGCTTTCCTCTCTGAGCCCTCTCAATTGCATTAAGCTGGGTTCAATAATAACTTGTGAAATCAAAGCGGTGATACTTGGTCGAACTTTAGGAGAAATCATAAAAACGTTCAATTCCAACAAGTTCAACAATAAAATACCCCAAAGTCAGGTAACAACCTAATCGACAGCACACACGTGTGTGCCGCAAAGCATTAATTTATATGAATCGAACTTGTCCCAAGTTGTCTATCTAATTGCATTCCACGATTAAATATTTCCGTTCCACGACTGTCGATTACACTTATCGCCAAATGCTATTTCTGATCATTGCAAAACTCCAACTGAACAATATTCGAAAGTCAGATCTTTCAGGTTCGATTATCCGTGACGATAAAGTCAGAAATATTTATGAGCAGCTACAGGAACGTGTGGGAAACACGTAAGCAACTGTCGTCTGAAAGTACCATTCATATTTCGCTTTTAATGGGTTTTTGTGGCGCTATGCAGCTAATCTACGAGCATTTGCCGCCGTTCCGATATCGATATAGCGTCATTACTATTTATAACAGTGAACGTTCAATATAATGCGGAATATGTTCTGTTTTAAAAGGAACATGACATCAGTTGGAATGATTACCGAAATTTATAGATTTATCGAATGAAAATGTGGCGGTTGTTAAGTTTTTCGCCCTTTAATTCGAGGGTTCTGATAACATTCCGAGTTGACGTGAAGGGGGCTTATAAAGGAGTTAATTGTGCTGATATCTGGTCTATGAATTAATAGCCTAGACATAGTAGTGATGGTTGGTATGTTGAGTGCAAACGAATGGTGGAAATGATCAATGAATTGAAACACGTTTACAATGTGGCAAGGGTCAAAGCGATTGGAGGCAATTAACTATCACATGACAGCGGTGAAATAAAGCGCTTAGATAAGTGTGAAATGGACTGATTGGATAGGTATATTGGAGACTTCTGGACAGTTGTTGTATGGTTTTTTCAGTTCGTAGTATTTTGTAAGGTCCGATTAGGGCGCTCAATTGAGAAGTCTCGAAAATTAAGAATCTTAGAATCAGACAGCAAGGTATTTTCACCATCTTTGTCAATGTCAGTGAGCTAACAGTGTGTCGACGCTTTGGAGAAAAATAGTTTTTCAGTCCTACGAACCTACCATCTTAGCCCCTGGAGCTTATGCTAAGTCACTAAAAGTATTTTTTTTTTTTTTATTAAACATGATTCTCTTCCTATTGGTCAGTTCTAGCCGCTTCTTCTAGATTCCCAGCGTCTGTTGGTCTAGTTGTTCACAATAGAGAGTTGGACTGAAGTTCTGGCCGTAAGGTAGCAGCCGATAGTAAATGAATCCCTTCCAATCCCACCTGGCTTTTAAATAGTATGGGACGCTTCTCCGGCTTACTCCTGGCCGTACTATGTTAACACCTGAGATCGCCGACAACTGTTCCCATCAGTGTGGTTTGAGGCCAGGAAAATCCACTATAGACCAAATATTCACACTACGGCAGATCTTGGAGATGACCCACGAATTTCCAGTCGACATAGACCACCTTTTAGTCTTCTACCATACAAAGCCACGGTAGGGAAAACTTATGCAAAGGCTTTCCTGTCCATCCGTCTGTCCGTACGCATATGTGTGTCTTTTTATTTTTTTTATGGTTGCGCCAAAGGATGTGTGATCTTCGAAAAATGTCTGCAGCCCGGGCTACTGGTATGCACCATTCGCAAACCCTAATACTCGATGCCAGGAATGCACCTACGCACTTCAACCACTCTTCCCGCTGTAGCCAGTAGTCCCCTGAGCTTATCATGTGGCGTACTAGAAGCTCCGGGATCGGCAGGTCCATTCTTGCGTCCGCGAAGCGTCTGCAGTGGACTATTGCGTGCTCTGCGTCTTCCTCTTAGTATAAATTGGACATCGTAGCGGTATAAAAAGGTCGACTTTCAAATGGAACATCTGTTAAGGACGGGTATAGTTTCGTTTGCGGCGGTACGGATACCTAAATGGTTTTTCAATAAGAACGGGTAGATGTTGAAATGGATTAAATCTAGCTCTGTGTGAGGTATTAGGTTGGGTTAGGTTAGGTGGCTTCCCTTGGTAAAAGCGGTGGGGATCACTTAGACCAAGATCAGTCCACTTGAGTCGGCTTGGTTACCGTTACTCTTGGAAATATTTTGAGTGCTAAATAAAATTCGATATTTTATAGATCTTCGTTTCGTTCAGTAAAGAAGTATTCTCCTCGAAACCGTCTTCTTCAAGAGGTTTGGGCAGGGAAATTACATATTATAGGAGATGGGATGGAGATTCTTCCTATTCTTCATCATTACATGTAGTCGTCGTAGTCGTTATATGGCAGTCCTAATCTTGCGGCATGTTTTCCCAATACGCAATGAGCTGTTAGGTCTGCTAGGCTGTTAGGTCTGTTAGGCTGTTAGGTTTTCAATTAGGCTGCTTATAATCTGCCTGAGTATTTTTAGCAGGCTTGTGGTTTTACGGGTTTTACGTTGACAATATCAGGTCTGTCTGTCAGGTTTGTCTCGCGTAGTTGCATGTTTCAAGGTCACGCAATCTCTCATTTGCCTGTTACAGTGCATTTTTCGAGATTTTATATTTTTGCGTTTCCATTGGTAGGTGGATTTCCCCTTCAAGTCGAGAGCTCTAGTGTGGTGCCTATTTTGGTTGCTTCGCAATTACCTGGTATATCACTATGCCCAAGTACCCAGCACAACGTTACAGCGCATCTACTCGATATCTCATTTGGACACGTGCAGCAGTGCCTGACCAATTTTGATCTATTATTGATGATTCGAGTGCTTTTATTGCCGTTTGGCTATCTGTGTAGATAACGATGTCTCCGTTATTCATCGATCTCACAGACAGACAGTCTGCGGCCTCACGAATTGCCGTTGGAATATGTTGCAATGGTTCAGTAGTCTAAACGATTGGCTGATTTTTAGGGTCGGTGCATAGACATAGGCGCCCACACCATTGCCTGTCCTAGACCCGTCTGTGTATATTTCCAGTGCAGTGACTCTTCTTCCTCTCATTGTTGTCGGTTGGGAATTGTTATTTTATAAAGAATCTTGAAGTCAAGGGTCGGAATTGCGTAGTCCGTGAGTTCACTTAGATCATTGCTTTGGCGTAGGATACCAGCGTGCCCTATTTCGCAGAACTTCCAATGAGCGGATTCCTAAAGCCCTAGCGCCGATTTCTTTGCTTTCTTTATGCGTTCTTCCGCATTCAATTTCCAGTTGAGCTTCTTGTCGAGTATCACGCCAAGGTGTTCGGCGTGGTCTGCGAATCTAAGGTGAGTCCCATTGAGTTCTGGTGGAATAATTTGAGGAATAAGCTGTTTTCTTGTGAATAGGACTAGCTTCATTTTGGAGGGATTTATTCTAAGCCCGTCCAGTTGGTCAGTCTGCCTAGGGCTGTTTCCATCAAGTTCCTGATTGTTAGGAGATGTTTCCCGCTGATTCCCAGTGCAATATCGTCTGAATACGCAATGACTTTGCACCCGCTGTCCTCCAGGGATAGTAGTATTTCGTTTACAACCGGCACCCACAATTGCGGCGACAATACTCCTCCTTGTGGTGTGCCACGTTTTACTGCCTTTTATGTTTGGTAGCAGCCAAATTTCAGATGAATCAGTCTTCTTGAGAGCACATGTTTGATCCAAACTATTATATTACCATTGACCTCTAGTTTGCTTAATGTATTGGTGATAGCTAGTGGTGTTATGTTGTTGAAAACTCCTTCAATATCGAGGAAGGCAATCATGGTGAATTCTTTGTTGGAAAGTGATTTTTCAACGGTTCCAACTATCGTGTGTAGAGCTGTGTCTACTGATTTTCCCTTACAGTAAGCATGTTGCAATTTCGAAGGCATGCTTTTTTGTAGGTTTTCGCGAATGTACAGGTCCACTAGTCTCTCTAGCGTCTTAAGAAGAAAGGAGAAGAGACTGATAGGTCTGTAGTCTTTTGCAGTTGTGTGGGAGGTTTTTCCTGCTTTTGGTTGCGTTGCATTGTCGGGAAAGTGTGTACTGAGCAAGAGGTCTGGTGACTCTTTGCTAGTCACCGTTGCGGTGCCATCTGGTTTGCTAATTAGGGTGGGTATAGTGGGAGCCTTTGATAGTATCTTCTTCACCCTACTGGCCTCATTATTCTCTTTTATTTCTGAGCAGATATTACCCCAAGATGTCCTTTGCGCCTTTCTTATCTCACTTTTATATAGTGAGGTATTACCAAATTATTTTTAATTGAAAGGCCCATGAATGCCATTATGTATGAAACATGACATCGTTCAAAAGCCTCGGCTTCTTACGGTGGCACGGATCCGAGTGGTGCAAATGTCAATGACTCTTCCGCATAGATCCGGTTGAATTTTGGCGAAGGCCTGTGTTATGTTCACCTTAAGGGTATCGGTCGATTGTGGTTTATTCGCATAGACCTGTGGGGGACCTGCGGGGTCAAATCGCATCACTTTGGTGGCCAATTCACGTCACCTCTACGAGAGATAACCTTTCCCTCAAATCGTTCATGCAAAATGTCAATCATGGCGTCCGCTGTTGGACACGTAGCGCCTTTCTTCTAAAACCACACCTCATCTAGGTACATGTGGATCAATTTGGGCCGTAAGAAATTGATTATCATCGTTCTGTAGCGCTCTCCATTGATGGTTACCGCTTCATCAACGTCGTTTTTGAAAAAGTACGGACCAATGACCCCGCCGGCCAAAATTCCACATTAAAGGTAACTTTTTGGGGATGCCTAGTCACCTGGTGAACCTCGTGTGATTTGGTGTCATCTCATATACGGCGATTTTGCTTTTTAGCACAGCCGTTCATCTATAAATGGTCTCGTCGCTAAAGATGATTTTCCGACCAAAATTGGGGTCCTCTTTCAAAAGTTCCCAAGTCCAGTCAGCAAACAAACGGCGTTGTCTATGGTCATGAACTTTGAGCTCCTGGGTTAGTTGGATGTTGTATGTGTGCAGACCCAACTCCCGGCGCATAATTTGCCAAGTTGCGAAAGGCCGAGTTATTGTGCACGGAGAGGAATCGACTACCTTGGGTTCTGTTGTACACTTTTGCGGACCGCGGCGATGTTCTTGCCCGATCTTGCGTTCGTTTGAAGGATGAATATTGACTGATTGATTATCTAACCTGTTGTCTCAAATTTGGCCAATAAACATTGGAGAATCGACCGTGAAGAGCCATCACGTCAACCGTAAAATGGGCGAAACGCGCGCAACGTTTGCACTAACCAACACTCATTTTAATAACAAAGTTTCACCATTTAGACGTGTTATTTAATCGTGTAACTTGCCATGGTGATTTGGCATCGGTAACTGAATAATGTGCAATATAATTGACAGATGTCGCCAAAACAATATATTTGTGAATGACGCCCAACATCGAGTTGGAGCAAAGATTTGATTGCGTGTTCATCAACCGAATCATTATCCTCATCGTGTACATGTTAGGAAGTGGATACTCTATGTACCGAAAGGGCTATAAAAGTCAACAAATTTCGAAAGTCCTTGTGAGACTATAAATATCCCAACATCTGTCGTGAATGACAAAGTAATTTATATAAGAAATTCGACAAAAAAAGATAAAAGAAGTCCATTCAGTATTTGAGGCCAAAACTTAACGAAAAAACAAAAAAAAAAAAAGCTAAATACTAAAACAAACACGCTGACTCGTCATTTAATTCTAATGATTTTTAAAACATTTACGTCAAAGGCCGGCCGACTCATCGCTATGTTCCTAAATATTAAATACATTCTGGCTCGTCTCTCAAAAATACTGTTATTTTTAACATTCAAAAATCTTCCATCATTCAAAGGCATAATTTTTTTTTTGTTTTTTTATTATTTTCCATTAGTTGGCGCCGTCAGCTTTTCGAATGACTCGTGTTGGCTTATAAAAATAGATTATGCGCGGTGTGTAATGGCGACAAAACGTCTCGAGAAAATTCGAAAGCTACAAGTATTTAGCATTGAAGAGCATTTCTCTATCTAATCTATTAATATGCTACTGTTCGTCAGGTCTTTATTGTAATGAAGCTAAAAATGTAAGGCGCCTTCGGGTATTCGTAAATTTATGTACATATTTCCGCGCGGCACTTACAGATTGTTTTTATTGTTCTTATTTTCAATTGAGATTTTCAAGTTTTTTTTTCTTTTTGGAATAAAAAGTTCAAAAATATTTTGCTAATCGCGACCGGCTGTTATCTGACCCGTGATAGGGAACTACGCTTATTCGAGGCATTTTGACACGCGTGTGCCACAATAACATTCAAATGAAAAGACATGCGTAACAGCGGTAGTAACTGTCAGTAGCCATCTATCGATAAAACGTATTTTCAAATGCACTTTGGAATCCCTAATCACGTATCCCAATCATAAATCCCAATAAACACGTTATCCAAACCGAAAACACCCAACGACCATATACGTGACCCCGACATCGGACACTAGACAATTCCACCAGCCGTCGTAGGAAAATTCCTTAACGTCCGTCCCCCAACGACACAATAAGATAAATCAAAACTTTTCCAGAATATCAATTTTTTCCCAAAAGATTTATTCACAATAATATTTCGTTTCTTCCCTTTTCAGTTGGTATTCGCACTCATGGCATCGATATTCACGTCGACACACCTTTGCAATGGATGTCTGAACACCTGAGTTACCCTGACAACTTCCTTCATCTATTCATAAACTATGAAAGTGTCTAGTGCATTGGCATTGGCATTAGCTGCACACGGCCGCTATGTGTCGATGGCTTCATACCCTCTGGCCTACGGAGCTTGGCTGGCTTATCTTCCCGATCTAGGATGCTAACTCATTTGTGTTTTCCCTTCTTGCAATCAATTTAATAATAATATATTCAGCTTGTCAGCACATTTTCTTTTTATATGTATGTATATGAGACAGTAACATTGTATGTATGTATGTGAGGAAGCAAATTGCTGTAATCATTTATGGCAACACGAAAAAAGTGTAAAGTGAATAAAAATTAATTTTGAAAATTTGATTTGTTTTGTAATTGAACATGCGCCACGTCGCTTGGATTCCTAGAAGAGGTGTGAAGGTCTCTCGCTCTCTCTGGACTACACAATGAAGAAGGCAATAAATTAGTTGACAGCATGAGTCGTTTTGACTTTGGATTGACCGGAACAGGAGCCATTAAGTCAAATAGGAAAAAAAATCTTTTAATATTGGTATACCCTTGGTTTGGCTTTTAGCTAAGCGTGCCGCAATATAACATGCCATGACCTTTTTAATTTAGCGCCATATTTTACAGGCGTTAATCCTATCCTACCCTAGCTGTCCACTACTTTTTCTCATCTCTCGGTCAGGATATGAGTAGCATGTCGGAAGATCAATACGACTTTAGATCCAACCACGACCCATTTTCGCAAACCACGTAAGATGTGAACTTCTATTCAGACCGGCCAGGAATCATCGATCAGAGCAAGGGAAAATCGGACCAAGCAATGCCAGGAGAATACGGCGAGTCGGGCAGGGCTTCTTCAAGTTTCCAAGTAAGTTTTGACCGGTTTTGCGATTTGTGGACGATCATGCAAAATCACTTCGTCGTGCCTTAGGCTTCATTCGGTTTGTGCCGCTCATAGTAGACTAGGTCCGACCAACCAAAAACGGAGCATGAGCTCCGTGGCTTCATCGCTTATGTAGAGATTATCATAAGTAGTCGATTTCGCCACTGAGGGAGCTTTTAATAACGCTACTTTCGACAGGATGTGTAACGCTGTTAGATGGCATGGCGTAGGTGGAGCACTGGTTTTGTGGATCAAAGCAATGCTTGTGCACAGGACATTGATCGTTGATGCAGGCCTCGAACAATGTGTCAAGTTTGGCGTAAACAGGGGCTGCCCGCTAGGTGGCGTCCTGTCTCCGCTGTTATTGTGCATGCTGGTCGACTCTCTGCTCGATGCTCTTAATGCCCCTCGCCCCTTTCACCAAATTCTAAAGAGCGGTCTGTCTCAGCTGCATGAGCTGAGCACACTGGGAGCTGCTCTGGATGCTATGATGAATCTTCCACCCCTTGACGTATACGAGGATGGTCCGATAAGTACTTAGCCTACAAAAGAAAGACAAACATTTTGGAGAAATGGCGATTTATTTTTCAATATAGTCTCCTTTTAGCTCAATATACTTGACCCAGCGATGCTCCAACTTCTTTAACCCGTCTGAAAAATACGTTTTCTGCAAGTAGGTCTGCAAAGTAGGCCTCCGTGGCGGCGATGACCTCCTCATTCGACTGAAATTTCTGCCCGGCGAGTGACTTTTTCAAGTTTGGAAACAAAAAGAAGTCGCACGGGGCCAAATCTGGAGAATACGGTGGATGGAGCAGCAGTTCGAAGCCCAATTCGACCAATTTGGCCGTGGCGAGGGCGGTGGTGTGAGCCGGTGCATTATCATGGTGGAAGAGCACATTTTTCTTCGCCAAGTGTGGCTGTTTTTTCTTCCATTCGGCGTCGAACCGGCCCAATAATTTGGCATAGTACAGCCCTGTGACCACCCTGTGATCACACCTTGTGAATCCCAGAAAACGGTGGCCATCACCTTTCCGGCCGATGTGACAGTCTTCGCCTTCTTCGGAGCACGTTCGCCGGGTGAAGTCCACTGTTTCGACTGTTCCTTGGTCTCTGGTGTGTGTACCAGTGGATCCATGTTTCGTCGACTGTCACGAAACGACGCAGAAACTCCTTCGGATGGCGCTAAAACAGCGTCAAACACTGCTCTGAAGCGGTCTCACGGTTGCGCTTGTTGTCCGGAGTGAGCAAACGCGGCACCCATCGCGCCGACAGCTTTCTCATGCCCAAAATTTCATGCAGGATATGACCCACGCGATCTTTTGAAATGCCTACTGTCTCAGCTATCTCGCGCACCTTCAATCGGCGGTCTGCCACTATGAGATCGTGGATTTTTGTCACGTTGTCCTCCGTGGTAGCCGTTTTCGGGGCACCTGGACGTGGCTCAAATTAAAACCGACATGCGACCCCGTTGAAACTCGTTAAACCAATTTTTGATGGTCGCCATCGAAGGAGAAGAGTCACCGTACACAGCATCCAAACGCTCTTTGATTTCGCTGCGCGATTTCCCTTCCAAAAACGAGAATCAAATCACCGACCGATATTGCTCTTTTTCCATTTTTCTAAAATTCGCGGACACTCCCGCTTCCACACGCGTTCAAAACAAAACAACGAGTCCGATCCGGCTGAAATTTCGACAGTAGCCGTCTACTAGAGTAAAGGCTAAGTACTTAACGGACCACCCTCGTATATCAGAGGGTGAGCACTGAGAGTCATGTCTCACCTCAAGAGGGTCTTTGGTACAGCTCGCATTGGAGTGACAGTGTACTTGCCTGAGAAATATCCTACGCCGCCATCCTACTGCGCTCTAATTCCATTGTGTCAGGACTGGCTTTGGTCAGACACTGAACCTGGAATCGACTGTCTTCGCATTCGGACAGATGGCTCCAGGAAAATATGAGTCTGCCTTTCAATCAGAGATTTTGGCAATCCTAATGTATCCAACTCCAAATTAGTGCATGAACGCAAGACCTTTTTGAACAAAGTGGGAAGACTAAATTCACTTAGGCTTGTATGGGTCCCAAGTCACTCTGGGATCCCAGGAAACGAGATCTCCGATGAGCTCGCTAGAAGGGGCTCAGAGGAGAGTTTCTCAGGATCTGAACCCGCCTTAGGTCTACCTGCTTCCACGGTCATATCCGACATAAAAGACTGGGTATTTAATGCTTAATCGTAGATGGAGGGAATATCCAGGATGCAGGATGACTAAGCGCATACGCCCTGATGTCTGCAAGAAGTCCGCAACATTCTTCTTATCCTTAAAGAGAAATGATTGCAGAAGGCTTACAGGCGTCATTACGGGCATTACACTTTTGCCAAGCATCTCTACGTGCGGAAATATAGGGTTTTCCAATGGGGACTTGACAGCTTTGAATTTAATTTGTGAACGCACCCTTTCACTAATCATCGAGCTGTCATTGTCAATTTATTCAGTAAACTCAATGTTTTCATCGTGGTAAAGTACACGAACGAGCAATGTCTGCAAATTATAAAATTTTTTTTCTACCGAAATTCGGAGTCGGTGACCGCAACTTTAAGAGCGTTAACTCCAATTTTCGGTCGTAATTCTCGCCCTAGTAGGCAGGCAATAACAAGCTTAGTGCAAACATTTGAGTCTACATGATTTACACCCATACAAGATCAAGCTGACTCAAGAATTGAAGCCGATGGACCATTTGAAGCGGCGTACGTTCTCCGATTGGGCTCTGGAGAAAATGCGCCGAGATGATGAATTTCATCTTCATCTTCATCTTCAGTGACGAAGCTCATTTTTAGCTCAATGGGTTCGTCAATAAGCAAAATATGCGTTATTCGTCGGGTGAAAATCCACATGTGCTTCATGAATCACCACTTCATCCACAAAAAATAACTGTTTGGTGCGGTTTGCATGCCGGCGGCGTTATTGGGCCATATTTTTTCGTCGACGATAACGATCGTCACGTTACTGTGAATGGCCAGCGTTATCGCGCCATGATTACCGATTATTTTTAGCCCGAATTGGAAGATATGGACTTGGACGATATGTGGTACATACAGCACACGTTACAATCGATTTATTGAAGAGTAAGTTTGATGAACGTGTTATCTCAAGAAATGGGCCAATCGATTGGCCGCCTCGTTCGTGCGATTTAACGCCTCTAGACTATTTTCTTTGGGGGCACGTTAAGTCATTGGTTTATGCCAACAAGCCGACGACGTTGGAAGAGCTCAGAGACAACATTGAACGCGAAATAGCGGCCGTTTCGGCCGAAATATGTGGTCGAGTCATCGAAAATTGGGTCCAACGAATCGACCACTGCAAACGTGCTAGCGGTGGCCATATGCACGAAGTCGAGTTCCATTCATAAATGGTTTGATTGTACTTCAAGCCGATAATAAAGTTTTTGAAATATCTCAAATGGTTTGCGTTTTATTTAAAAAAAAAAGTTGTCAAGTCCTTTTTGGAAAACCCTATATTAAGGACATGCCATACTGCGGACAAAACAATGAACCTTTTGCGTAAGAAGTTCCATGGAAGATTGGTGTCAAAAAACTGGCTTCCGAGATCCCCGGATTTTACTCCTCCAGACTTTTTTCTTTGGAGATACTTGAAAAGCAAGGTGTATGGTAGCGGCCCGAAGACAGTAGAACAGCTCAAAAGAAACATTCGTGCGGAAAGCGCAGAAATTTCGACCGAAATGCTCGAAAATGTCATGGAGAATGCGCGAAAACGAGCCCATTTTTGCATGGCGGTCATTTAATTGATATTGTTTTCAAAAATTAATCAAAAGAAATTGTAACGCTCTAGATTGAATAAAAGTTTTTGAATTCCCAAAATCGGTTGAGAATTGTTGAAATTATTCGAAATTTACATCGACCCATATGAGATGGCGCACGCTGTATCATTTTTCCCTATAGTTGTGATAAGCCCATGGAACTACTCTGTTAAATTCTTTTTATATAATTCGTGCAGGTTCAAGTGTTCAAGAGTGTACGCTCTGGGTTACACAATCTGGACGGGGTGCAGATGGTATTTGTGTCGCAGATGTTCGTTCACTACTCTCCGGGGGTGGTTGTCCTAGATAGGATTTTGAGAGATTCGACTGAATTTGCGTTGGTTGTAATTCACAGTAACATCGACCCATATGAGATGGCGCACCTTGTAGAAGCCTCCAACAAAAGACAAAATTCCTCGGGCAGAAATGGCAAACCATACCGTCGTTTTGGGGCTATGCAGATCGTGTTCCCTAGGGTTATTTGGGCGCCAGTAACGCAGTCCCGTTTATTTACGTAGTCGTCGATATGAAAATGTGTTTCATCACTAAACAATATGTTGACAAGCGTTCGTGCTGTTCTGGCTAAGTTTTCTCGCAAATGATAGTCACGACTTGGATTTTTTATGAGTGGAACATTAACTTTTTTCAAAATTACCTGCACAGTTGATTTTTTCATTTCTGTAGAGGCAGCAATCTTTCTTATGGATTTACGCGGTTTTCGCATAATTTCGTGTCGAATTTGAGCGCTATAATCCGGCGTCGCTGCTGATGTTGATGGTCCCGGAGGAGTTCTGTTCACCATTGTCCCTTCTTGTTTAAGCCTTTGCACCCACGACCAGATAAATTGCGTGCTCGGACCATCACCCAGTCTGCGTAAATTGAAGTGAGTACAAAAGTGCGATGAGCACGAACCAACGGCTCAGCCGAGAATGCGCGGTGTGCTCTCGACCAATGACTCATCGCGATCAATAAATCCGCAAAAAATACGCATCGAACGATGACCCCACACTTACCTCACCCCGTTGGTTATCGAATATTCGAAATTTAAAGTTGAAAAAAACCCTTTACATGGAGAGCAAGTTGCATTAAAAAACGATATAGCAGAAATTCAGGTAGAGCTGGCATGCCATCGGCTTAAGAATAACAAGGCCACAGACGTCTACCTAATACCCTTAAAATTAAGAAAGGAATTAATTGAGAAGTTACATGAGCTCATCTCGAGTCTATGGAACAATGACACTATCCCCGAGGAATGGAAAGACTCGGCCATCATTCTCGTATTTTAAAAGGGTGACCGAACCCAGTACAAATATTACCGAGGAATATCGTTGCTATCAAGTTGTTACAAGGTGCTGGAAAATATTCTGTAAAGGGACTGACATTATACGCTCAGAAAACAATCGAAGATTACCAGGAGGTAGGCTTCAGGAGGAGTGGCTCGACGAGTGATCAGACTTTCACTGTAAATGAAAGAAATGAGAATTCCACGAAGTGGTACAACAACTATTCGTAGACCTTATAATATGGAAGCTAAGCGACGGGTGGTCAACAAGGTTCTGAACTTCCGAGTTCCAAAGATAATAGGAGAAGAAGAAATGAGCTTCATGGGATATATGTACGATTTCGTCGAATATGTGCGCATGCAATGACTGCAATAGCTGAGACATGCATGGGCAGTGATATTGTAGTTCAAAAAGTCCTCGAATTCAAGCCGAAAAGACCTCGCAAAGAGGAAGAACTCGCCTTCGATTACACGATCAAATGGAATATGGGATCTAATCCAATTTGGTTTGCGCAACTGGCTAAAGCATGTTAACTGAAGACCAAATCTAACGTCCCAGTTTGAATTAAAAAAAAACAAAACTAATTAAACAAAACAAATCGTTTAGACTTAACTCACATCTGACATATAACACACGACTACTTCAACTAATCCATAGGCCAAGATAAGAAAGATCTTAATTTAGTGATAAGATAAGGAATGAATTTTGACAGTAATCTAATAAATAAATATTTAACACGAGCAAAGCCAAAACTTGAACTTTGAATTCACAGCATTAAGTTAAGCAAGCTTATGGTAGGTAGATAAATCGCTACTCTACATCCGTTTGTATTATATATTCTCTTAGATTAGCCTAGAAAATCAAGGGAATCCCCTTAGCTTTAACCTTGTTTGGGGTATTTTAAAGGGAGAAGGTGCAATTTAGATCTTATGCTTTTTCAAATGCGAAAGGCTCCTTCATAGAGAGTACATCGTTTTTAAAAAGGTTAAAGATCTCAAAAGATGAAGGAGGATGTGTTTGGTAATTAGAGGGCAAGCAGTGTGATGACGACCGATAACTTGCTAAGTTATCTCCGTGAAAAGGTAGTGTATTTGAACAGCGTTATATCGCAGCTAGGACAGTGCCAGTGAGGGTTATCATTTTAGGCGGATGGAAGCCAATAGACTAGTGTCTTAAGTTTGTTGTCTTGGATGATTTTCTGTACCTCGCTTCCGTAGTAATAATATTTCCATGGGGTCAGGAAATAATTGAGTAACAGAGCCAAAGTGATTTCATATAAGATCCTATCCTATACGCCATAGAGCCATGCGCTTGTCCCCAAGTTTTGCAATCTTGTGTCCACTTATCCCTGTTTAAAAAGCTTTTATTTCCCGTGATTAGAGTAGATACATAAAAATGGTTATTATGACTTGGTCTAGGTAGCATTAGCTATATAGTGCCTCTACGATACTACGCTTCGTTTGACCTACAGGCTATAAGTGGATGTGAAGAGGGAGCTTGATGACTTTACTGATGAGCGAACCCGTCCATTTCATCAGCAACAGAAATCAACACTTTAACCACTAAGCTATGGTGCTCTTCTCCATATGCTTATCCTGAATGATTTCATGTTCTTTTACTGACACATGAAAAACACTCGCAGAGCCCATGATTTATGTGATTGTATTTCTTTTCAGGACTCGATAATATTTCTAAGGCTCTCCGAAATGGGAATGCGCTCCGCCAGCCGAAACCAACTTCGTTCGCTCTGAGACTCTTTTGGTATGGCATTTCCTATATAGACCATAAGTAAATGGTTCTTTTCGATAAGGACATAACAATTTTATATTTAAATAAAAGACAAAAAAATTTGGATATCTGGCTGAAATTCATACGAAGCATAACACATATATTGAATATAAGTATGGAATTCAATTTGTTTATACAACGATCGCGGGTTATTTTCCAGTGATCGATTTTTTGGAACTAATTTTCTACCACTCTTCCCCATGTAACACAAGACTTACGGCTGCGACATTTTCTATACTTCGACCAGTGCATTGCCTTACTGAAAATTAAATATTCGACAGTGAATATATGGATTAGAATTCACCCATTATAGCATGCACAGCCCGTCTGATGGAACAAATATTACGATTGAAAATTGTAGAGGCTTTCTTAAAGTTGTCACCATCTACCTAAAATTTCGGTCGTAATTCTTAATAATTTTCAAAGTTTTCTCTTTCGTGAACTTCACCATTACAAACGTAGACCTTGATCTACGTTTTGACATTCTTAAATCCTGAAAAAAAGAATGGGGTGAGCTTGTCTTATATCACAAGCTCCTACTATCTGTTGGAACATTCAGACACAAATACTCGTAGTGGTCCAGACCAGACAGACACCTTCCTTTATTGTACTTTCCCCGTTGTCCCGAGAAAAGTGAGGAGAGGCTTCAGTGATGTAGAGTTAAGAGATTCGGCACACACCACGTCGGCCCCAAGGGTGCGCCACCATGCGCGAGCGAAGGCGGGACAGTCGCAGAGAAAGTGTTCTGCTGTGTCATCCTCCTCGCAACATGCACTGATGTCAAGCAGGTTGAGATGCTTGGCGAAAGGATTATGCACGTAATGACGCCTGTAAGCCTTCTCCAATCATTTCTCTTTAAGGATAAGAAGACTGTTTCGGACTTGTTGCAGACATCAGGGCGTATGCGCTTAGTCATCCTGCATTCTGGATATTCCCTCCATCTACGACTGTGTGCATTAAAGACACAGTCTTTTGTGTCGGATATGACGGTGGAAAGACGTAGACCTAGGGCGCGTTCAGGTCCTAAGAAATTCTCCTCTGAGCCCCTTCCAGCGAGTTCATCGGAGATCTCGTTTCTCGGGATCCTAGAGTGACCTGTGACCCATACAAGGCCTAAGTGAATTTAGTCTTCCCACTTTGTTCAAAAAGGTTCGAATATTTTCGCGCTCAAAGAAAACTCCAGCGCCGGATCCCTGTCCAGTCCTGGAGTCATCTGAGAAAATGCGAAGACATTCCATTCCAAGTTCAGTGTCTGGCCAAGGTCAGTCCTGACGCCATGGAAACGTGACTGGAATTACAGCGCAATAGGATGGCAGGTGTCATTTCGTCAGAAGGCATATCCATGAAACAGGGGTCGTAGGATATTTCTCGCGCAAGTACACTGTCACTATAATGCGAGTTGTACCAAAGACCACTTCTCTTGGGGCGAGACATGGTTTTCAGTGCGCACCCTTTGAGAAATATGTAAAGTGGTTGAAAATTCATCATGACATCTAGAGTAGCTCCCGGAATGCTGAGGAAAGCCTCCTTGCAGCTGAGACAGACCGCTCTTAGGAGTTTGGTGAAAGAATCCACAACGTGCTTGCGAGTTAGCCTGTTTGACCAAATATCCGATGCATATGAGATTATCGGTCTTATCATTGATCCAAAGGATCTTTTTCGGCGATAAGCCCCATGTCTTGCCAAAGGAACCTTTGCATTGCCAAAAGCCTGACAGCTCTTTGGTGGTTTTTGACTCAACATGCTTTGACCAAAAAAGCTTGCTATCTATGATGACTCCCAAACACAAATACTGTGTCCATTGTACTGCCAGACAGACACCTTAGATAGCGTTAGAGCTCATGAGTAGCCGGAGCCAAGCTTCTTTTTATTCACTTATGTTGTGTGCGATTTGTTTTTCAACCAAAAGCTTAATGCCGATTCCGAACGGCGAAAGCCGATAAGCTTTTTCATGGCAAATGTATTGTACAACGGAGGGTTTTGCCAGTATCCCGCCGAGGAGGGACGCCGTGAAATAATCATGCGACGGCGTTGGTGTTATCGGGATCCGAACTTGCTCATCTTGCGTCAGCGGCGGACACACTACCCACTGCGCCACGGCGCTCCCTGTAGCACCAGTAATGACAGTAATGACAGTATTTTTGCTCCTTCTCGTGAAGATACCGACATCAGTTTTAAGAGGAATAACCTACAGCCCATTACTCATGCATCAGTCCTCGATCATTTAGCGCCGCTTTCTGACAGACAGTCGCCAAACATGAACCGACAGAGAGAGCGGCAACGTCATCCACATAGGCATAGGACATAGATTCCAGAGGCATTGAGAGCATCGAGCAGAGAGTCGACCACCATGCACCATAACAGCGGAGACAGGACGCCACCTTACGGGCAGCCCCTGTTTACGCAAGACTTGATACATTGTTCGAAGACTGCATCAGCGAACAATGTACTGTACACAAGCTTTGTTTTGATCTACAAAACCACAGCTTCATCTGCGCTATGCCGTCTAGCAGCGTTACGCATGCTGTGGAAAGTAGCGTTATCAAAAGCTCCCTCAATGTCGACGAAAATGCCCAGCACGTACTCTTTCCTACCAAGTGCACATCCAAATCTAGGTAAGCCCAGTCTCGCAGGATTTTACGCACTGTTGCATCTCGAAGGGAGGATGAATTTGAAGAGCAACTTTGCGCACGTGCAACTCTACTTGCTTTTCAGCCAGAAGGATGTTAGACTGATTGGTCTAAAACTCTTGGCGAGTGAGTAACCTTCTTTCCCTATTTTGGAAATAAAGACCACTTTCACCGCGCGCCAAGGAATAGGTATGTAGGCAAGTGCCAGGCTAGTAGTGAAAATTATTTTCAAAGTAGGAACCTTTTTGCAGCATAACATGGTATATCCCATCAGTGCCCGGCGATTTCAAGGCATCGAAAAATGCCACAGCAAATTCAATGGCCTCAGTAGTCGCCACGCGCGACGCAACATACCAGCTACGATCTATTCAGGAGACTGCTGGCTTACCTACGAAGACATTGGAGCTCAGCCTTCCACCAGGGAACCAAATTTTTTACAGGACATGTGAGTTGGAAACAGTTGGTGATGGCGCTGCTCAGGTTACGAACGGCATCCTCCACCAATTGCTTTGTTCTGAGCTTACGCAGGACTTGAGTGAATTTCTCAAGCTCCTCTCTGAATCGTACCCAGTCCGTCTTTCTCGGATTCCGCTTGGGTTGCGAAGGGGAGATCCATCACTTAAATTAGAATTCGATTGTCTGACAACGTAACACCTGGTAAGTCTCTCCAGTTGATGGCCTTCACATTCCTATTAGACAGGATTAGGTCAATCACTTCTTGTGGTCTCGCCGCCATAAAGGTTGGTTGGGAGCCAACATTGTTGATGAAAAGATCAGACGAAAGGGTGAAGCTTAAAATATGGTCTCCTCTCCGGTTGCATTTGCTGCTGCCCCAAACAGTATTTTGAGCGCTAGCATTGTAACAGATGATGAGTCCAATCCTTCTGTCTTCATAGTACTCTACGAGTTTAGAAAGCGGCTTAGGTGGCGGGGGCAGTACCGAGTCGTAGGGGAAGTAAGCTGACGCCACGACGAAATGTTCAATTTCTTGTAGCTAACTTGTGCAGCCACCAAATCTTGTCCACAGAATTGACCAAGTTTGGTAGCCGATAGCGTGTTCGATGTGATGCGGTAGACCCTAGGCCTTTTGGATCGCTCATCATAAAGAATCATAGCATCGTGGTATACGTGAAGACCACACAGGCGTTTATTCCACAGTCATGGTTCCTGAATGATTTTATACTACTGCACGCAATTCTGCTACTGAAAAGGTAGCAGCGGTAGTAGCGTTGCAATGCTGTGGATTAATCTGAGTAAAAATCATAGATTCAGACTGCGGAGCACGTTGCATCATTCGACTACTTGACATCACAGTGGAATAGAATCCTACCAAGGCCGAAAAAGGGACATAATTCGTACGCGGAATTCAGAGTTTCGACAGAGCCGTTGTCCAATCCACAACCAGAGCCCTCTTTTTCAGACAGCCCTTACTCTCTTTGTGGGAATAGACAATCCGGGCCCTGGTGTCAAGTCCCGGGTTCTGCGCACATAATCGCGTCAGCACATCCACCAATCTAACTTACTAATTTAACTAATTACACTGAAAGCTGTATGGAAAGCACTCGGTCTGTAAAGTCTTCGTAGGTTCCACGAGCCTACCCTTAATTTTTACGCTTTCCTTTTCATGGATGCTCTCCGTTGTAAAGTTCCCAACCGGAGATTGGGAGATTACCATGTTGTGTCAATGATTTTTGATGCTGTTTCGAGCATGATGTCGCTATGGTGTGTTGTGTAGAGATGTGAATGTGCATAGTGCAGAGTTGTCAGCTCTGCGCCTTCCTCTGCCATTTCTCATGGATTAGAGATCCACTAGGAATCTAGTCGCCTCTCTGGCACTCCGAGCCGTGGGTGTATTCTAGCCTCTATCCCGTAGGGGGTTGTAGAATTGGTTCATCGAATAATTTTCTCACGATACTATCAAAAAGGTTTATCTTCAATTATGCTCCAAATTTTCTTTAATTCTTATTTTTTCCTACTTTCCACTTACTGTATGACGAACAAAAACATAGTCCATATAGGGTATCTTTGAGGCCACACAAGAGCATGCCAGACCACCTCCTAATTAAAGGACAGCATTGAGACGGAGCAACAGAAGGATTTGGGCTATTTGGAGGTTCGTGGAGGAACCTTCGTTCCACGGAATTACGGGTCACGTGGAAGATTAGCGGTACCGCCAATCTATCTTGGATTAGCCCACATTGATGTAAATAGAGGAATGCCTCTGGCGGGACAAAGCCGTTAAGGCGCACCCTCTCGTGCTACAAGTAGTTGGGGTAGTAAGTCTCGGAGATCAGGTTATTGACCGAAGTCATTGCTCTTAAAAACGTAACTTCGAATCAGTTTTACCAGAAAATTGTCCACCCGAAAAATTCCGGCCCTATTGTATAGGAACTCGTTTGGGTAAAATTTCCTGCACTCAGATTCAGGTGTCCTATGTAAGCCGAGACAAGTCCTGAGACATTGTCTCTCAAACACCCGAATCTTTTCAATTAAGCTGGCTCTCACATCGAACCAGACGGGACATCTATAGACAAACCTGGGCCTGATTAACGCAATGTAGCAGATTACCCTGAAATCAAGTTGGCTGCCATGAAACAGCCATCTTGTCAGAGTGAAAGCATCCCGGGCCCTTGCCGAGCAGCATCTACATATTTATCAAAATATAGATACTGATCTAGCATGATCCCAAGGTGTATCTGACTACACTTTGTCTCGTCGGTGGACGCCCGCCCGGTCCAAAGATTAAGAATCTTCGCCAATTTTTGCTAATGGATCGAGAGGTCATAGACAGAGGCGTTCTGAATAAAATAGATTCTGATTTCTGGAAGTTAATCTTAATCCTCCAGTCACCACAATACTGCTGAATTTTTCCGAAGTCACGCTACAGAAGAGTAACAAAAACCTCGATCGTTAGATCTGATCTGTACGCAATTAAATCATCCTCATACGCTATTGAATGATGAAGAGAAGCTAGGGTGGTTGTGGTGCAATGGTTATCATAACCAATGGTTGAGCCGAAGTTCTGTATTTCAAGTCCGTCCATAGTCAAGTCCAATTCCTATATGGAAAAAAACTGTGCAACATCATCAGTTGTGTCTGAAAGATGATCAAAAATTGCTGACAAAGGCATAACACTCGCAGCATAAGGTCACTTCAAAATTGATACTCTGTGTGCGCATTTCCAATATAACACCATAATGACATGGATACAAAAAGAGTTACTGTGAACTACAACCAAAGCAAATTCAGTCGGATCTCTCAAATCCTATCTAGGACAACCACCCCCGGAGAGTAGTCAACGAACATTTACGACACAAGCCATCTGCACCCCGTCCATGTTGTGTGACAAACACTATAAGAGCGTACACTCTTGAACCTGCACGAATTATAAAATTATAAAAAAAAAAAAGAACAAAGTTCACCATTTGATATCCGACACGAGTTTTGAAGCAGCATAGTGCCATGCTCCGCTCTGAAACTGAATTACATAGTTATTCGGAATGATTTTATTGTCCTCAATTCATTTATACAGGGCTCTATGGACCACCTTCTCGAAGACCTTGCTGATACTCGGGAGACTTATCGACCGGAGATTTGCCGGGTTAAAGGTGTCTTTACCCTTGTTGGAGATTGGTCGCACCATGTCTTCAATGTCGCACCATGTCTTCCTGTATGCATTATTCAGTGCTTTGTTGAACAGTATGGTGTACATCGCTACAGCCACTGGTGGGAAGTGCTGAGGTATTCCGTCAGCTCCCGCGGATTTTTTTCATTTTCAGTGACTCGAAGATCATCTGGAGATCCTCCGCCGAAATGAACAGGGTGTTAGCCCCTTCACTGGCGACGGCATTGTATGCCATAAAATCATCATTGAACCTGATAAAGATCACCAATGATCGATATCATTCTGAAGGTAGAAATGATGAAGTAGGACTCTGCTTTCCAGGTCGCGATTTGGGCGAATGTTGTCATTCACCGTATACACTTGCTGGAATAAAGCTCCCACTGTCACCGCCTTCAAAGAAATCATCATGCAAGACGACGCTCTGTGGATCGATGCTGACTGTTCGTAGCAAGCGTTCATTATCTGACATATTTATTGTAACCTTCGGAATTAGTCTTAAGGCGACACTGTGTTTAAAATAGATATGAAGACTTGGTATATTGAAATTACCATGGAATAAGTGCATAAGCATTCACATCAGTTGGCAGACCTTGCCGGGACATGGAGATGTTTATGTTTGCATTTTTTTTTTTTTTTTTTTTTTTTTTTTTTTGGAGGCTTCTACTATCTGCTGGAGCACTCAGACACAAGTACTGGTCCATTGTACTACCAGACAGACACCTTGTCTTTATTGTATTTTCCCCGTTGTCCGGAGAAAAGTGAGTAGAGGCTTCAGTGATGTTGAGCTAAGAGATTCGGCACCCACCACGTCGGCCCCAAGGGTGCGCCAACGTGCACGAGCGAAGGCGGGACAGTCGCAGAGAAAGTGTTCCGCTGTGTCGTCCTCCTCGCAACAAGCAGCACAGGTAGGCGTCTCACTGATGCCAAGCACGTAAAGATGCCTGGCAAAAGTGTAATGGCCCGTAATGACGCCCGTTAGCCTTCTGCAGTCATTTCTTCTTAAGGATAAGAAGAATGTTGCGGACTTTTTACAGACGTCAGGGCGTACGCGCTTAGTCATCCTGCATCCTGGATATTCCTTCCATCTGCGACTGTGTACGTTAAAGACCCAGTCATTGATGTCAGATTTAACCGTTGAAGCTGGTAGACCTAAGGCGGGTTCAGGCCCTAAGAAACTCTCCTCTGAGCCTTTCCTAGCGAGTTCATCGGAGATCTCGTTTCCTGGGGTTCCAGAGTGACCTGGAACCCATACAAGCCTAAGTGAATTAAGTCTTCCGACTTTGTTCAAGAAGGTCTTGAGTTCATACACTAGTTTGGAGTTGGACAGAGGATTGGATACAGCTTTGAGTGCAGCTTGGCTGTCACTGCAGACACATATGCTCTTTCCCCTCCATCTGTGTTTCACAACATAGTGCATGGCCATTAGGATTGCGTAAATCTCCGCCTGGAAGACAGACGCATATTTTCCTAACGAGAAGTGCAGTCGAATGTTTTCGCGCTCGAAGAAAACTCCGGCGCCGGATCCCTGATCAGTCCTGGAGCCATCTGTGAAGATGCGAAGACATTCTATTCCAGGTTCAGTGTCTGGCCAAAGCCAGTCCTGACGCCAAGGAAATGTGACTGTGTAGTTACAGCGCAGTAGGATGGCAGGTGTCATTGCGTCAGAGGGCATATCCATGAGACAGTGATCGTAGGATATTTCTCTCTCAAGTACACTTTCACTCCACTGCGAGTTGTACCAAAGACCATTCCTCTTTAGGCGAGAAATAGTTTTCAGTGCACACCCTCTGATATATATGTCAAGGGGTGGAAGGTTCATCATAGCATCCAAAGCAGCTCCCGGTGTGCTGGGGAAAGCCCCCGTGCAACTGAGGCATACCGCTCTTTGGAGTTTGCTGAGTGAAGCCACAACGTGTTTTCGTGTCAGCCTGCTCCAGCAAACAACCGATGCATATGAGATTATCGGTCTTACCATTGCCGTGTAGATCCAAAGGACCTTTTTCGGCGATAAGCCCCATGTTTTGCCAAAGGCACCTTTGCATTGCCAGAAAGCTGACAGCGCTTTGGTGGTTTTGGACTCAACATGTTTTGACCAGAGAAGTTTGTTATCTAGAATGACTCCCAGATACTTAGCTTCCTTGGATATAGGGATGGGAATGCCTTTTAGCACCAGCTGAGCAATGCCAGTTGTTTTCCTCTTTCTCGTGAAGAGAACGACATCGGTCTTAAGAGGATTAACCGACAGCCCATTTCTCGTGCACCAGTCATCGATCACGTTTATCGCCGCCTGCGCTTTGAGACAGACATTCGCTAAACATGAGCCGACAGAGAGAACAGCAACATCATCCGCATAGGCCTGGGCATAGATTCCAGAGGCATTGAGAGCATCTAGCAGAGAGTCGACCACCATGCACCATAACAGCGGAGACAAGACGCCACCTTGTGGGTAGCCCCTGTTTACTCTAGACTTGACACATTGTTCGAGGCCTGTATCAGCGATCAATGTCCTGTGCACAAGCATTGCTTTGATCCACAAAACCAGTGCTTCATCTACGCCATGCCGTCTAGCAGCGTTACACATGCTGTCGAAGGTAGCGTTATCAAAAGCTCCCTCAATGTCGACGAAAATGCCCAGCACGTACTCTTTCCTACCAAGTGCACATTCAATTCTCCCATCTAGTCTCGCAGGATTTTACGCACTGATTAACATGTTGCATCTCGAAGGGAGGATGAATTTGAAGAGCAACTTTGCGCACGTGCAACTCTACTTGTTTTTCAGTCAGAAGGATGTTAGACTGATTGGTCTAAAACTCTTGGCGAGTGAGTAATCCTCTTTCCCTATTTTGGGAATAAAGACCACTTTCACCGCGCGCCAAAGGATAGGTATGTAGGCAAGTGCCAGGCTAGCAGTGAAAATTCTTTTCAGTGTAGGAAGCAGCTGTCTTATACCTTTTTGCAGAATAACAGGGTATATCCCATCAGTGCCCGGCGACTTAAAGCCATCGAAGGATGCCACAGCAAATTCAATGGCCTCAGTAGTTGCCACGCGTGACGCAACATACCAGCTACGCCGAGTTGTTTTCATCGCTACAGCCGCAGTATCCAATGAGGGAGTGTGCAACGAGCCGATGACAGTCTGATTTCCCGGAAAATGGGTCTGAAACAGTAAACTAAGAGTTTCTGCTTTAGACTCGGTAAAGGTACCATCAACTTTCTGAGTACCTCCAGCCTTGTCGATTTTCCTCGTTTGAGGACTTTAACCAACTTGCTGGTCGCGCTCAGGGATTTGATCTCTTCGCAGAAGGACTTATAGGAATCATTCTTCGATTTTCGAATAAGCTTCTTATATTCCTTCTGCTTCGATCGATATTTATTCCAGTCATCTTCCGAGTTCGATTTAAGCGATCTGTTCAGAAGACTTCTGGATTCCCTACGAAGCCGTTGGAGCTCAGCATTCCACCAGGGAACCGGCTTCCTGTTGGGAGGTTTTTTGACAGGACATGCGAGTTCAAAACATTTGGTGATGGCGCTGTTCAGGTTATGAACTGCATCCTCCACCGATTGATTAGTTTTGAGTTTAGGCGGGGCTTGAGTGGATTTCTCAAGCTCCTCCCTAAATCGCACCCAGTCTGTTTTTCTCGGATTCCGCTTGGGCTGCGAGGGGGAGATCCCGCACTTCAATTGGAATTCGATGTATCTATGGTCTGACAGCGTAACATCTGGTGAGACTCTCCAGTTAGTGATGGCCTTCGCATGCCTGTTAGATAAGGTTAGGTCAATCACTTCCTGTCGTCTCGCCGTCACAAAGGTTGGTTGAGCGCCAACATTGTTGATGATAGGGTCAGACGAAAGAATGAAGTTTAAAATATGGTCTCCTCTCCGGTTGCATTTGCTGCTGCCCCAAAATGTGTTTTGAGCGTTAGCATCGCAACAGATGATGAGTCCAATCCTTCTGGCTTCACAGTACTCTACGAGTTCGGAAACCGCCTTAGGTGGCGGGGGTAGTACCGAGTCGTAGGGGAAGTAAGCAGACGCCACGACGAAGTGTTCAATTTCTCCGTGCGCCTTGTAGCTCACTTTCGCAGCTACCAGATCTTGACCACAGAATTGACCAAGTTTGGTTGCCGATAGCGTATTCGAAATGATGAGGCAGACCCTGGGCCTTTCGGATCGCTCATCATAAAGGATTGTAGCATCACGTATGCCACCAAGACCACACAGGCGTTTGTTCCACACCCATGGTTCTTGAATGGATACAATGTGATGATTTGTACTACTGCATGCAATTCTGCTACTTAGAAGAGCAGCCTTGCAATGCTGTAGGTTGATCTGAGTAAAAATCATGGATTCATACTGGGGAACACGTTCCATCCTTCGACTACTTGACATCAAAATGGAATACAATCCTACCAAGGCCGAAGTAGGGACGTGAGTCGTACGCGGTTTTCAGGGCCTCAACAGAGCCATTGTCCATTCCCACTACCAGAGTGAAGCCCTCTTTTTTCAGAGAGTTCTTTTTCTCCTTGTAGGAATAGACAGTCCAGGCCCTCGTGTCGAGTCCCGGGTTCTGCGCACGTAGTCGTTTGCATTAGTAATGATGTAGAATCAACAGGATAAAGAAGGATCTCTCAGACGTGACAATACGTAACTGCCACCATCATTACATACTGACAATAGTATAGTGAGCTAGGCTCTAGGCACGATAGCTAACACTTTACAAGCGACCCCGCCAGTTTGTCATCCACCCACACGCTCTATCGATGCCCCGGAACCAAAGCAAACCAAACAATTTATAAATGTTTGTGAAACACCCAAAATGTGTCCTTATCAGCTCGAATAGCACAGGAAAAAAAGCATTCGACGACATACAAGCCATATTAGTTCAACACTAAATGTGAACCCTCCCTGTGACGAGAACGACAAAGGACAGATAAGACGGCATTGACAGTTTTCGAAGCGACAAATACGGGCGCCGAAACGTCTGGCATTTCCAGAAATCAATAAATTCATAAAACAAACACAAACAGCAGTTATTTATTAGGCGTTGAGTAAATTAGAACCTACTCCCGGTCCCATACGTCTATACCTCTTAACGTATGAACACGATGCTTGAGAGCTCGATGCACTCGCTCCTATCATACTCGTGTTTGCTCACTACAAAATGCATCGATGAATCAGTTTTATCTACGCGCGGGAAAGCAGGCCACACTGCAGCTACACATGCGAGACGATTCGACTCGCAACTGCGACTTGAAGTGCGAGCACTGTGCTCTTATCGCGCACTTGATTGTTATGACTTCAGTCATGGTTTGGAAAATAAATCAATAACAACTCCTGAGCTTTGTATTTGTTTTATAAATACACAAACGATAGATTCGATGTTGTTTTTTATTTTCAAATTCATGAGATAGTCTATGCTGCGTCCCGTGCGGCTCGTTGGCTCGTTTTGCATATGGTAGCCGCGCATTCATCGCGGATCCCATGTACCATTATAAATGGCTGCGCGTATCATGTACATGGCGTGCAACAGCTTTGCTGGCAGTTTGCTGCCGTGCATGTTTTATTTGTTTATGCGCACGTTATATTTAGAAACGAAGCCACTGGCTTTTCTGTTGGTTTTATTAAGCGCTGATGATCTTAATATAGGCGACCGCACACTACGCATGATGGTGGCTTTACATCTCTTTTGCTCGCACTCTCCTCACTTTTCATAACTTGCCATCCGCCCTCGTCCCGATCTGTTCAGGCGTTGTGCACAAATATGGATAAACAAAAAATGATTTTCAATTCGAAAAACAAAAATCAAATTCGAATTTCCTAAAGTAAACTTCCTCTTTGACTGAAATACGGCTGTTGGGATCCGAGGAACGCGACCCAAAGCCCAAGGAGACGTCTCATCATGAGACTAATTACCGTAAAAAATTGAATTTGTCACCTACCCCGAATGGAAAAAGAATAAAGTCAGCCATAGAAACAGCGAAAATAAAATAACAAATTAACAATAAGTTTATTTCGAGCCACGTCTTAGTAGGTGTGGCTATTTTGGTGGTGCGTCTTTGGGTGCAGCAGATGCACGAATTGAAATTCTTGGCAATAAAAATTGCACTTTTATTCGTATTCTTGCGACATTTAAAATTCGGTGAACTGTTTACGAAGCGATTTAGCAAATAAGAATGAAAATAACATTAAAATTAGTTAACAAAGATTTTGCAATCATGTCGCGATTCATTTGTCGCGTTGTAACGCTCTGCCTCGCTTGTGGTTTCTTCGGTTTTGCACGCGTCGTTTAGAGCGAGTTTTGATTGGAGGAATATGTCTTTGGCCTTGTTGGTTGGAGCGTTTTATGATAGAGGATTCTGAGTTGTATCAGATCAAAGCCTTGATAGTAAACACACTGTCAACGGTCAATGCGAGGAAGGCAGAGAATGGGCATGGCATGGAAACTCTTTCAAACCCCTTGCTCTTGGTGATTATACATTTCGACACAACTGACATTGGCTTGGGGCAGTACTGCATCATTGCAAGGGAAACTCATCATTTAGCCCGAATGATGACGAGACAAGACGTCGTCAGGTTGCGTCATTATTATTCTTTTGTGATCCATTTTTATTGGCAGCTCCTCAGATCTAATTTAGTTTGGTAGCCTTAATTTTATGTAGCGTATTCGCTCCCCTTTGCTTTAATTAATTCGTTGCTGTTGTGTCTATGCCAAAATTGCATGAATTGATCAAGGCACCAGCACCTGCTTTATGAGAACGATACCTCTTAGTCCAAAAGTCAACGCAAAAAATAATAGCAAAACGACAGCGCAAAATAGCTATTGTTGTGGCATAAATTCCTTCCGTGTTCCCGATGAAAGCGCCGATAAGGTACATCGCAAAACAAGAAGGGATCTTTTCTCCGGGAGCTATGCTACAATTCTAGGTCTTCTAAATTGAATTTTGCAAACTTTTACCTGGCTCAGGAACCACAGTAGCTAGGGTTCTAAAACCGGTCGCCATGAGCTCAGAAACATGTACTCTATAATACAGCCAAGTTTCAAACTCTTTGATATGTGTGTACAGACCGACGGACGGACAGCATAATTCTTCCCTACCCCAGCTTTACAAGGTAGAAGACCAAAGTATATAGTTTCCAACAACTTCTGTGAACAGAAAAGCCTCAGTTGATACATAACCCTTGTAGTTTTAAGTAAGTATTTTTTCAGATTAGCAGTTTGAGCATACCAGTTCAATTTGCTATCTATTTCAAGTCCAAGATATTTAAAAAGTTCCGTTTTTTCTATATGAAAGCATTGAGGCGAACATCCTTTGTTGGAGTTATATAAGGAGAAGTCAGAGCTTGCGTTGCAGGTATTTGGACTAAATAGTAAGTGCTGACAACCAGCACTATGAAAAACCAAAGAAGGATAGTTAACAGAGTTACTCGACAGATTACAGAACATAATTCTAGTTTTATCACTTATCACCAATTTGTGCATAAGAAACCAATGCCTAAGTTGTTCTAAATCATGGTGTATATCGGCAATTAAGTCTAAAGGAGGATAAGAGCATGCTATGTCATCAGCAAACGATTGCCTCTAAAAGTTATATTAAAAATTGAGTTTACGTAGACCAAAAATAAAATGGGGCCGAGTACTGAACCCTGTGGAACGCCAGTTTTGATGTCTAAAGATTGGCTGAAATGATCTTCAATCTTTACACACTGCCTGCGATTATTGAGGTAAGAAAGAAGCCATTTAAGCATAAAACCTCTGAAGCCAGCTTTCTCTAGTTTAGAAGCCAGGATAGGTAGGTAGGAGTGGCCGCCTGATATCGAGATTCCAGGCCCAATTAGCGCTTATGCGCCGTTTTGATGCCACCACTCAGTGACCTAGTGTGCTATTATTGGAGTTTCATATCCATCCTGTGGAATTAAGGAATTTGATGATATTACTGAATTCTGATAGATCGTCGAAGGAGATTTTGCCGAGTAGGCGCTGTCTGGTTCTAGCTAGAGCCGGACATTCACACAGGAAATGGGTGAGAGTTTCCTTTTCCAGTGGGTTCTTGCAACTTCGGCAGTAGGTGTTGAATGGGATGCCTAACTTAGCAGCGTGGGTACCGACAGGCCAGTGGCCAGTACAGATGGCTACAATTCTGGCAATCTCTTGTCGGGGTCTGTTAGTTAGGTCGAGGGTTCTTTTCCTGTTATAGGAGGGCCATGTTTTCCTTGATATGACGCAGTTGCTAAGACTGCACCATCTGGAGTTCGCCCTCGAGAGAAAGTGTTGTAGAAGGTTTGCCTTGAGCAGTCTGATGGGGGGGAGTACTGCCTCCGCCAAAGAACAGTCGAGGGAAGAGCCGTGCCTTGCTAAAGCGTCAGCCTTTTCGTTTCCCTCTATTTTGCTGTAGCCAGGAACCCAAATGAGAGTAATGTTGAAAAAGTCTCCTGCACAGCTGATTTCATCCTTACACTGTGCAACTAATTTGGATTTGAGAGTCGAGTGAGAGTCGAGAGCTTTGATAGCTGATTGGCTATCAATATATATATTTACATCTCTCTTGGTAATAGGATAGCGCGTGAGTAACTTGCAAGTTTCCTTAATCGCCAGTATTTCCGCTTGGAACACGCTGGCCGAGTCTGGAAGTCGCAACGATTTGGAAATATTCAGTTCCGCTGAGAACATACCCGAGCCAACCCCACACTCCATTTTCGAACCGTCGCGTCGGTGAAAAAAGCTACCTGATGGTTCTCAGAGTGCAGTCCCTGTTTCCATGCCATCCTGGATGGGAAGTGGACATGGGCGGCTTTATTTGGGTTGTGTATGGGTGTAGTGAAATCGGTTGCAGTCGTGGCCAGGTCACTAGGTAATAGGTCCAGCACCTTGCTATGACCGTAGGGTTTAGATGACCAGAACCCAGATTCTCTGAGTCTAATGGCGCTACAGGCTGCATTATATCTGATGAAGAGGTCCAGAGGGAGGAGGTTTAGGAGTACGTTAAGTGCCTCGGTCGGAGTAGACCGAAGGGCACCGGTTACCCCGATAATGGCCGATCTCTGTATGCGGCTTAGTTTTTTGGTGTTGTATGCCTTTTTTAGGGCAGGCCACCATACGAGCACTCCGTAGGTGAGGATGGGGCGGATGACAGCCGTGTACATCCACAGCACCATTTTGGGTCGAAGTCCCCAGCTTTTGCCGAAGGTTATGCTACAGGCATAGAAAGCGACACATGCTTTCCGTACCCGATGTTCAATGTTTATCTTCCAACTGAGTTTGGGGTCTAGGATAATTCCTAGGTATCTAGCCTCGGAAGACAAGGAGAGTGGCTGGTTGTTGAGTCGAGGGAGATTATAGGACGGTATCTTATATTTGGTGGTAAACAGCATCAGTTCTGTTTTACTCGGATTGACGCTTAGGCCGCATCCTGAGGCCCAGAAGCTTAGCTTAGTCAGAGCTCTCTCTGAGATTTCGCTAATTACCGAGGGAAACATTCCCGATACTAGGATGACCACGTCGTCAGCATAAGCAAACGCCTTTATTCCGATTCTCTCGAATTCTTTCAGGATTTTATCGATAACCAAGAGCCATAGTAGAGACGATATTACCCCACCTTGGGGTGTGCCTCTATCTACGGTCTTAACTATAATGGTGTTGCCCATCTGGGCCTGAATGATCCTAGTTCTGAGCATGGATATGATCCATCTGCTAACAAGTCCCTCTACCCCTGCCGTGGTGAGGGCTTCTTGGATCGATTCAGTGTGAATGTTGTTGAAAGCACCTTCTATATCTATGAAGGTAGCTAAGGTAAATTGTTTATGGTGGATGGATTTTTCGATTGTCTGCACGACTTCATGCAGGGCGGTCTCAGTGGACTTGCCTTTAATGTAAGCGTGTTGGGGCTTCGAAAACTTTGTGTTTCCTAGGGAGTCGCGGATGTGCCTGTCCAAGATGCGTTCGAGGGTCTTCAGGACGAAGGATGTGAGGCTGATAGGTCTGAAATCCTTAGCGGATTCATGACCGCGCTTGCCAGCCTTCGGGATGAAGATACATCGAACTCTTCTCCAGGCTAGGGGGATGTAGTTGAGTTTCAGCGAACTTCGATAAATCACCGTTAGCCAGGGTATAACCTTGCCCAAATTCTTTTGTAGCATTATAGGAAATATCCCGTCAAGTCCCGGTGACTTGTATGGAGGGAAGCTGCTGATGGCCCAAGATATATTATCGGGGTTGATGATCAAATTAGCATCGTCCCGTGGTGTGTGCTGCGTATGATGAGGGACCTGCGTAGTAGTCCCGTAGTCTTTACATCCGGGGAAGTGGGTGTTCAAGAGAAGTTCCAGGGACTCTTCTGTGGAATCTGCCCAAACACCGTCGTTACGTCTAATGTAGGATGGATTCTGGTGTTGTTTGGATAGGATTTTGCTCAGCCTGGCAGCATCCTTTAGTGTTTCGATAGACTGGAAGTACTCTGACCACGCCTGAGCTTTGGCTTTGCTAATGGCCTTTTTGTAGAGTTTAAGGCAGTCTTTGTAGGGTTTCCAGTATTTGTGTCTGTGGCAGATGTTGAAGAGGTCTCTTGTCATTTTCCTTAAAACGGAGAGATCCTCATTCCACCACGGTGGGAAGGTTTTTTTGCTGTGCTTAACTGGGCACGAAACTTTGAAGGCCGTGACCATGGCCTTTTCAAAGGTCCTAACTTTCGTGTCCAGTTGTTCTACAGATTCCATGTCTGGATCGGGTAGGTTATTGAGTTTGGAGTTAATGATCCTGCTGAATTTTTTCCAGTCAGTACGTTTAGGATTTCTGAAGGGGATGGAGGGGTCGGCACTGAAATTCACATTGAAGAGTATCCATTTGTGGTCTGCAAACGATTTTAGATTGGATACTCTCCAGCTGTAGACCCTATAATTGGTGGAATTGGAGATTAGGGTTATATCAAGTACTTCCTCCCAACCAGGATGTGCTTCCGAACTCGGAAATACAAAGGTTGGGGAGCTACCTACATTACATATATTGAGCTTGGAGGTAATTAAGAAATCAAACAGAGACTCACCCTTTCGTTGATTTCCGAACTGCCCCATAGAGAGTGTCTGGCGTTGGCGTCGCATCCGAGAAGAAGGGTATCCTTACCCTTTTGAAGTTGCCTAACCAGTAGTTGCACTTCAACCGGTGGAGATGGCATATCGTGCGACATGTAGCTTGATGCTATAATGAGGAAGCCAGGATAACATGGTCAACAGTATCAAACGCCTTTGTGATGTCAATAAAAAGAGCAGCTGTGCATTTTTTATTATTAAGACTCAGATAGTTGAAGCTACAGAAACTCAGGAGCGCATCTTCAGTAGACTTTCCAGCCCTAAAACCAATTGATCATCACTGAAAAATGAAGAATGAAGAAAAAAGTGAAGAAGCGCACTATTCTGGTTTTCATTACTTTTTCAAAACTGTTGGTAAACACTGGAAGAATTGAAATAGGCATATAATTGTTTAGATTCGAACTATCACCTTTTTTTAGAATAGGTATAACATCAGCTGTTTGGAGAGCATCTGGAAATATCCCACTATATACGCTTTTGTTAAAGATGTGGGCTAGAACATCAGCTATTTGTATTATTTATAATTGCTTTTGATGAAATCTCAATCATACTAAATAATTACAAACTTTTATATAGCTGTTTACATGCAGACGACATTTATATATTAAGCAAAATAAATTATCTAAACGAATGTAAAACTCAATTCAATAATGTTGTTAATGATATTTTAGAATGGTCGTCTGCCTTCACATTTGCAGAAAAATCAATTGCCCCAACCTTAACTTAAGATTAGTATACATACTAGGATTAATATTTAATAATAAGTTTAATTCGAAGCAACACTGTTTAAGTCTGAAAAAATCCCTAGCTGCGAGAGTCGGTATTATTAAATATTTCGCAAGTAATAAAAGTCATGTCCATATCAATACCCTATCATATGTTACAAAAATGTTAGTCTTAAGTAAAATTGACTATGGTATATATATTTATGGCGATTCCCCGAAAACCATCCTTAAAATTATACAGCCAACGTACCATCAGGCAGCTAGGAGGAGTATCAAAGCCTTCCCTACCACACCAATAAAAAATATACTTGCAGAAGCGGGCCTACCAACACTGGAAGAACGTTACGAAGAAATAACATCGAAATTAATTGCGAAGCTAGTGGTTTCAAAAAAGTCAGTTATTGATAAGGACATTTACCAATCCATTGGACACAAATGGAAAAAACGCATCCCATCCACAATAAGTAAAATCATTGAGAAAGCGCAAGAAATCGAAATTCCTATGGCATGTAAAACCAGATTCTATTCGGTTGACTTTGGCTCGCTTTAATAAAACAAATACCAACAATGCGTGCTCTTTATTTTCGGACATCTCATTAGAACTTAAAAACAAAGGGTGAAAATTCATGTTTACTGACGGATCCAAATCACAAATCAATACATCGTTTGCTGTTACATTAGAAGATGGTTACACCCTAAGCATCGGTACCCTCCCGGAATTCACATAAATTTTCTCGGCAGAAGCGTTTGCAATCCTTAATCCTTCAAGCGACAGAGGCAACTATGGACCATAGTGGCAAATTTGTTATATGCTCCGACAGCATATCGGTTTTAAAAGCAATTAACAACCCAAATAACAACAGTGATCTAATCTCTGCAATAAGAAACAAGATGGCTATGATGCCAAATAAAATAAAACTGATGTGGATACCTGGACACGTAAATATCCGTGGTAATGAGGAAGCAGATAAAGCCGCAAAATCCGTAAAAGACGCACCAGTATACCAATTCAATGCATTTACCAAACAAGATCTTAAAACACGGATACATAAAAACCTAACAAGCAAGGAAGAAACTGAATGGAGCCTCCATCATCACCATTATAAAAAAATAAACGCTGAAAAATACCAACCAAAATACAAAATTTCAAACTTCGTACGCCTTAGACTTGGTCATACCTCAACAACTCACCAATACCTTCTCACCAAAAACAACCCGCCAATATGCCCCTCATGCAATACAACACTAAACATGTCACATCTCCTAGAAAATTGCCAAATCTCGAAACCTATTATACAGGGTGTCCCACGAGCAGTGTGCCAAAAAGCTAGAGCGTGTAGGTCTGGTCAAGCCAAGAAAAAAATCGTATGGGAGGGGGAGTGTCTATTCCCCCCCGTTTAGCCGGGGGGGGGGGGGGGCAATTTTCTAAAAAATTGACTTAATTTGGAAAAAAAATTATTAAAAATCAACAGTTACATCCACAATGCCGTGATGTATTTTTTTGTAAAGCCAGAAACCTCTTCTTTCACCTTGTTTTTAAACGAAGCTGTTTTAAGGACTAGTTTTTGAGAAATTAATTTTCGAACTCAAAATTTTGAAAAAAAAAAAATGTCGAACAATTTTTTTTCAAAATTGTATGTAATTAAGTACTAATTTTTTTATTTCAAAAATTCAATTCTTTTATTAGTTTTTAGTTAAAAACAGAAAACCGGATGCAAAAATGTCTTGTAGTTTTTGAGAAATTAAAAAAAAACCCCGAACCCGACCGTGCAGGGACGGGTTAAGAATATCCCTGCAGCGATACCTATCGCTTGTCGTAAAAGCCGACTAAACAAAGGTAAACAAAAATCACATCTAGGCAATTTAGAAAACACCAAGGTGAGCCTAGGGACACATATACCACCATTAAACTGCCCCACAAGTGTGCATGCAAATCAGTGGGTTGACACGACTGGACATCACCGGTGTTGTAAGAGTAAGATCAAACAAAAAAAATTAAAATCTGGAGCATGCCCGTGTCAAAAAAAGGAGAGAGAAGAAAAGAACGCTAAAAGGAACAGCACTACCCCGCCAGGCACTACTAATGGTCGTGATCATGGGACGAGCAGCAAAGCTCGGGTCAGAGCTATATGATTTCCGGGGGATAGCAAAGTAATGCAACGGCGTAAGCCACACTTAAGAGTCGCGAGTTGGAACGTTGGAAGCATGAGTGGTCGCAGCTACGAGCTTGAAAAAATGATGGTTAGAAGGCGAGTAGACATCCTGTGCGTACAAGAGACGAAATGGCGAAATACCGGTAATCGGGCACGTTTCTTGGACGTTAAAACAAAAGGCTACAAGATGTTTTACTATGGATTGGAACAAGGAAAAAACGGAATCGCCATCATCCTTGCGGCAGAGCTACTTGGCAGCGTCTTAACCATTTCAAAGTCCAGTGACCGTTTGATGGCTCTCAAATTGGTGATGCATGGTGAGGTGTGGAACATCGTAAGCGCATATGCCCCTCAAGTCGGATGCTAACAAAAAGAAAAAGATGCATTCTGGCTAGATTTCCACAACCTTGTCAAAATCATCCCAAAGGAAGAGCTTTTGTTTGTTGGGGGAGATTTAAACGGACATGTCGGGAAGACAAGCGAAGACTATGAAGACTACCACGGAGGGCTGGGATACGGCACCAGGAACTCTTCAGGTGAAGATATCCTAAACATGTGCAAGTCGTACTAAATACCATGTTCGTCTAACAAAGCCGGCACCTGATCACTTATAGCAGCGGCGGAAATGAAACTCAAATAGACTATCATTTGGTATCCAGTTTCATGAAGCCACGAGCTAAAGATTGCACAGTGATCCTGGGAGACGCGATCGCCCCTCAACACCGTCTCCTCCTGACTGAATTTTTTATGGAGGCGAGTAAGAAGTCAAAGCAGCAAACGAAGGTGTCTGAGAGAATCAAGTGGTATAAGCTGGATAAAGGAAAAGGCGAAGCTTTTATTACCAACATGAAAAACTACCTCTCTTCCATTATCGATGAGGTCGGTAATGAGGAGTGCAGAGCACAAGACATGTGGGATTCCCTACAACAATCTGGCCTGGAGAAAGCCAAATCACTGCTCGGAACATCTAAAGGCCCCTGCCAACACGCAAAAGAAACCTGGTGGTGGACAGACGAAGCCAAAGCAGTGATACACGAAAAGAAAATGGCTTTCCAAGCTTGGTCAAAGTGCTCTTCTACTAATAGAGAGGAAAAAGCTCGCCGTGAAAAGGTATATAGATATTGCAAAGGTATCGCGAAGAAAAAGTGCGCCCAATTCAAAGCGAGAAGCATGGAAGGCCTCTATCAGGAGTTGGAAGAAATATCGTCTTCCGCGTCTGACAGGAAACAGGCTACCCAGGAGCTTCGACAAAGCAATTTGAACAAAGGAGCAAATATCTTTAAGATAGCCGCCCAGAGAAGAAGAAATGCTCAGGAGATTCGTTTCCCAAAGTTTATTAACAATGCTGAAGGCCAACTCCTTGTGGAAGACGAAAAAATTCTCCACAGATGGCGACAGTATTGCGAGGAACTTCTGAACGAACAGTTTCCCCGAGTGTACTTTCCAAGAGAAGCCCCGAATCATGCAGAAATATCCGACATCACAGTCGAAAAAGTTCGGGCCGGACGGGATACCCTCTGAGTTCTGGAAAAAGATGGGAGACATCGGGTCTAGATGGCTCATGGTTCTTATCTCCAAACTTATGAGAGGCGACACTATGCCTAATCAATGGAGGGAAAGCTATCTTCTTCCATTGCACAAAAGAAAGGGTGATACGCGAAATTGTGATAACTACCGTTCTGTCAAGCTGATGTCGCACACCATGAAGATCGTTGAACGGGTATTAGATAGCCGACTGCGGAAAATAGTACGACTATCTGATCGCCAGTGCGGGTTTGTCTCGGGTAAATCAACAACAGATGCAATCTAAAGTATAAGGATCATGATGGAAAAGCATCGTGATTCTTCAAAGGACTTGCATATGGTGTTGGTTGATTTCGAGAAGGCCTTTGACCGGCAACCAAGAGATCTTTTATGGGTAGCGCTAAGACAAAAAGGAGTTTCAGAAACCTACGTGCGAGTGATCATGGACATGTACAAGAGAGCAACGACAAGAGTAAGATGCACCGCAGGAGTCACCGAAGAGTTCGCAATCAAAGTCGGTGTACACCAAGAGAGCGTCCTCAGACACTGCTCTTTATAGCAGTCCTTCATTGCCTGTTTGAAGGAAAAGTGACGGACCCCAATGTGCACCAGCTATTCTTTGCTGACGATGGAGCCATTATAAGTGATGATCAGGCGTCCCTACAACGAGCACTTAATGTGTGGGTGGACATTTTTGAGGGACACGGGTATCGTTTTAGTTCAAAGAAGACAGAGTATCTGTGCTGCCCGTTCTCTGACCCTCATCAGCCTATTCCAGACATTTACTTGAATGGAAGAGTGCTTCCCAAGTGTGAAAAGTTTAAATATCTGGGATCTATGATTAATAGAGAAGCAACTTGTGATGACGACATCAACCATCGCGTAAGCGTAGGGTGGATGAAGTGGCGGGAAAACTTCGCCATCTTCTGTGATCGAAAAATGCCCCCTAAGCTGAAAGGAAGGCTCTACACTTCAGTTGTACGTCCGGCGCTCACATACGGTTCACAATGCTGGACAATGCACAAAAAGTATGAGAGCAAATTAACGACAACTGAGATGAAGATGCTTCGCATGACAGCGGGAGAAACAAAGCGTGACAGAATTAGAAGTTCAAAGATCCGAGGAAGCCTCCACGTAAAAGAAACCATCACAAGAAGGATAGAGCGCGACCGACTCAGTTGGTATTGCCATGTTCAAAGGAGAGATCCTTTGAACCCCGTCCAGAAGGCGTTATCAATCAACGTTCCAATTTCAACACGCAAAAAAGGCAGGCCGAAAAACAATTGGTGCAAACAAATGCAAAAACACCAGCATTTGATTGGCCTCAGCGATGAAGTAATCCCAAACCGGGAAGCCTGCCGCTATTTTCTGAGGTCAAACCGGCGGACCTCACAAGCGGACCAGTAGGAATGCAGTTAAGTGGGAACGTTATGGTCCTACACTTCTGACCATAACGACGCCGGGATAAAAAGGAAAAGAAGAAGAAGAAGAAGACTAAAAAATCCAAACTCTACAAATATTGAAAATGTAAATAAATTAATTAATATTCTTGAATTAACTTTATAAATATTTTATTAAGTAAGAGCCAATAGTCCCCGCAGCTAGGTTCTATAATTTATATATTACCCTGTAATTTAAATTACATGTTAATAAATTATAATAATAATAATAAAACATCAGCTATATTAAATGCAATCTTTTTTATGGCATTAATAGAACAATAGTCTTTAGAAAATGAATTGGAATTTTTTAACAGATTTATAGTATGATAAACTTCATATGATGAAATTGGAACATAACAAAAACTGTTGCTTTGAAATAACTCTCTATGAAAACATTCCTTCAAACAATAGTACGATATGTTAGAGAAACCAGCATTAAAGTGAGTTTTTTGGGCAATATCAATGAAGTACTGGTTAAACACATTAGGTATTTCAGATGGAGCAACTATTTTATTATTCTGGTCGTATATACGAGTACAATTCAATCTAACAGAGGATCGGGTCTTATTATTAATAAGCTCATTCATAATAGACCATTCTTTTTTCAAGTTATTTCCAGCTAATTGCAGTTTACATATTAGTATAATAACTTTCTTTGTATACAGGAATTACAAAGTCTATCCAAGGAAAGTTTAAGGTTTGAATTACTCGGGTTCTTTTTTCAATTAAAGCTTAGTGATTTTTTTATTTTAATGTCATTCAGCCGTTTAAAATTGAGGGATTTAATGGTCTGATCTGTTAAAGACTTCTTAGTTGATTTCATAGTCACCATGAAAAAATAAACCAGACATACAGTGATCAGAAATCTTCAAATCCGAGATAGAACTAGTGATAGCAAATCTAGAACTGCGATCAAGCCGACCGAAGATATGATCAATACAGGTTTGTTTAGAGGAAGTAAGTCCTGTAGGTTCAAAGTAACATGATACTAAGCCATAACTAGCTAGGAGAGAAATATAGTTAAAGGACTTTGAGGACTCAGATATGATATCTATGTTGATGTCTCCCAATATAAATAAGTTCTTTGTCCTTACTTCAGATAACAAGATACTCACTTCCTCAATAACAAAAACAAACAAATAACAAAATAAACAAATAAAAGTAAATTTCCTGGCTTCAATTGCACAAGAAACTTTAACCATATCTGCGCTTAACAAACTGCTGCAACAACAATCACATTGCAACTCATCATTAACAAAAACCGCCACAAGTTTTTACGAATACTGCGAATATTTCTATGTATAATAAAGAATGCTTTCGACGGTATTTCCTCTTGTAGGGATTGAATACGTTGCAACGCATTAAGGTTGATTTCTTTTTGTGCAGAGATCTCCTTGAAAACATCAGCTTTTAGGGCAGAAATCACCTCAAAAACACTATCTGGTGTAATTGGAGCTGAAGTACAGGCATAAGTTAAGTCTTTAGGGTTAGAGGGAGACAAGGCTACTTCTCCCGCAGGTGACCGTGAAATGTTTCGTGCACTTGTTTCACTTTCTGAAGAGCGAGTGGTGGCGAACGCAGTGACTGTCGCCTCTGATCATCGCATTTAATACAATGATCAGTGATACTGTTCTTTTTCATGTATTCACAGTCACTCTGTTGTAGCTTAACACACTTTAAGTGGTAGTAAACTCTACACAATGAACATTGAATTATAGCGTCAACTCTTTCAACTTTATAAATAAGTTGGATTGGGATCAACGAGGACAAGAAACTGACACTTGAAGGTACCGAACCACATGTAAAGACGTAAGGGATACTAACGAGTTTAATTTTTTTCAGATAGATTCCTTTATTGCACTCGAAGGGCACTTTAATCGAAGGAACGAATGAACTCTAGGCGGTAACGTAACTAAACCAACGCCTTGACATATTAATTCGAGTCGATTTGGCAAGCAATGTACTCAACAACGATGGAAAGCCACGTCTAGGAGAAGTATGTGGAATATTGGAATAAAAAATAGCAACGGACCCAATAAAGAACCTTGTGGTACACCACTGTTAACCGAAATGAGACTTGATGTTCTGAGGCTTGTTTTAACTACCTGAGCACGATTACTTAGATATTGTGCAAGAATTTTGAATGAGGGAAAATGTACAGCCGTGTTGGGAATTTTATTTTAAAAGACAATATCTTGTAAATGACGCCCGTTTCTTTCCAAGCACTCTTGCAGCCGGACCCTCACATTTGCAATAACGCGTGAACAAAGAGCGGGTTCAATGGCGGCAGTTTCGAGGCGGATATTCTCTTTGCAGGACCTGAATTGTTCGAGGATTGTTATTGTAAACCCTTGACTTGAGGTATCCCCACAAGAAAAAGTCGCATGGTGTGAGGTCCGGAGAGCGAGGTTGCTAGGGTACGTCTCCATACGTGGTGATCAATTTGTTCGAGAAAATAGTCCTCAGCTTCTCCATCAAAATCCTAACCATGTTGCTTGCTGAAATAGCGTTCTGTTGTTGTACCCGGGGTACAGCTGCAGTTGCAGCTCGTCCTTCATTCAGCAAAACACTTCAGCAGTGACCGTCTCTTGTTGGTTAAAAAAATAAAGGCCAATTATCCCTAGGGCATACCCCCTCGTAAACAGGGACTGCCCACAAAGTAGTGACCTATCTCCGCTATTATGGTGAATGGTGGTCGGCTCGCTGCTCGATGCTCTCAATGCCCAGGCCTATGCGAATGATGTGGCTGTCCTCTCTGTCGGCTCACGTTTAGCGACTGTCTATCTCAAGGCGCAGGCGGCGCTAGATGTGATCGAGGACTGGTGCACGAGTAATGGGCTGTCGGTTAATCCTCTTAAGACTGATGTGGTTCTCTTCACGAGAAGGAGGAAAAATACTTTCATTACTCAGCTGGTGCTAAAAGGCATTCCCATCCCGATATCCAAGGAAGCTAAGCGCTGTCAGCTTTGGTGGTAATGCAAAGGATCTACAAGGCAATGATAAGACCGATAATCTGGTGGAACAGGTTAACACGCAAGCACGTCATGGCCTCTTTCAACAAACTCGGGGGCTTTTCCCAGCACACCGGGAGCTGCTGTGGATGCTATGATGAATTCTCCACCCCTTGATATATATATATCAGAGGGTGCACACTGAAAGCCATGTCTCACCTCAAGAAAAATGGTCTTTGGTACAGTTCGCATTGGAGTGACAGTGTACTTGCGCGAAAAATATCCTACGACCCCTGTCGCATGGATATGTCTTCTGACGCAATGACGCCTGCGATCCTACTGCGCTGTGATTCCATGGTGTCAGGACTGGCTTTCGCACAGATGGCTCCAGGAAAATATGCGTCTGCCTTTCAATCAGAGATTAGTGCATGAACTCAAGACCTTTTTGAACAAAGTCGGAAGACTAGATTCACTAAGGCTTGTATGGGTCCCAGGTCACTCTGAGATCCCAGGAAATGTGCGCCGACGAACACGCTAGAAGGGGCTTAAAAGAGAGTTTCTCAGGACCTGATCCCGCTTTAGGTCTACCTGCTTGCACGGTCAAATCTGACATCAATGACTGGGTCTTTAATGCATAAAGTCGTAGATGGAGGGAATATCCAGGATGCAGGATAACTAAGCGCGTACGCCCTGAAGTCTGCAAGAAGTCCCCAACATTCTTCCTATCCTTGAGGAGAAATGATTGCAGAAGGGTTGCGGGCGTCATTACGGGCCATTACACTTTTGCCAAGGCATCTCTACGTGCTTGGCATCAGTAAGACGCCTACACAGATGACACAGCAGAACACTTCGTCTTCGCTCGCACGCGGTGACGCACCCTTGGCCCGTGGTGTGTCCCTTAGCTCTACATCACTGAAGCCCTCCTCACTTTTCTCCAGACAATGGGGGAAGTACAACAAAGAAAGGTATCTGTCTGGTAGTACAATGGATCAGTATTGGTGTCTGAGTGCTCCAACAGATAGTAGAAGCCTCCAACAAAAAAAAAATAAATACTATCCTTACTGATTTAGGGTGCCAGGGCTGACGAGATAAGTGCCTTACTAAAAGAATCCTTTTCTTTCCTGAAAGATTGCGTCATAAGGTCAATAAATCGCAAGAGCAAACAAGACATATGGAAGACATTTTCCTATTAAACTGCCATTAAGGTAAAAAAATTGAGTCCTTGGTGGCCAATAATAGGCTAAACAATGGTAGACAGCGTTGCACCAGTGAGTAAGCCAGGGTAGATAGCCTCAACACTTTATGAAACAAAATTGTATTTATCAGCTGCTCATTTGATGCAATGGAATTTAAAAAAAAGTAAACAACAACACAAATCGCGTAAGGCTATTTACACAACGTTTGGCCTCCATCCGATCCCGACGAAGCGCCATCCAATCATAAGAAAAAAATATAGAAACGTAGCTAAAAGTTGCTTTTTTCTTCATTTCAGATATTATGATGGTGCTGCTAATTATTTTGTAAACTGTTATCTACAATGAAATGTTAATTGGTTTCATGTGTACATGCACGAACGGATGCAGTTGTTGGTTTGGATGCAAGTGCAAAGGTAATTATTTAACTCACTTTCAGCAATAAGCAAAAGACGAGTGTAAGATGGGATAGTCGAGCTAGTTTATACCATACGTTTGCGAAATATTACAACTGATAAAGCCCTTCAAAAGTTCCATCTGAATCGAACTTAGCATCGTCATCGTGCATAAGCACGTCGGTATTTACCACAATCAACTATTTGCGTCTAACGTGACATGACCATTACAATGATTCATAGTAAATTCCAAAACGCTTAGGAAACGATGGCGTGCTCGAATGAGGGCGGCTTTCCTTTAAATGACTCAAGATGATTCATTTGTGATTAAAGGGAAAAAGCTTCAAACAACTGCACTGTTGGGTCACACGAGAAACTAATTGTGGCTCTCTGTAGGTCAGAGCTTCAAACTCATACAGAAGTAATGCATTTTAAGAATACCACTTTTAGAGTTCCTAAATGTGGTGATTCACTTATCCAGCTTAGGTGAGGAACTGTAACTTGTCACAGAGCACTTGTTAGCTTTGGAAACATCGGAAAATATTAAATACTGTCTTGACGTCCAACCCTGAGGTTTTACTATACTAGGGCGTAGGTTTTACAAAGAGGGCGTAAAAAATTATGCTCAGATGGACCCCATTTCGTCATCAGGTGCAATAGGTAGGTAAAGGTGGTTACATAGACTCAGTTTTTGATATCGCACCTCGTAAGTTGTTAGGATGCTTAGATCTAGCCGGAGAAGACTGAGGTTAACGACCACAGACAGGTCATTGGCGAAATGTGGAACACGAAATCCGCAATTAGCAAGTGTCGGCCAATCACAGAGGAAGTGGTGCAGACTTTCTTTCGATTAGACAGCTGCTGCTATAGGTGTTAATCTATGAGCCAAGTCTGACGAGATGAGTATGCTAATAGGTCAGTGGCCTGTACTGACTATCACGATTCTAGTGATATTGAAAAGGTGTACGTTGAGAAATCCTTGAATTGGCCCACTTTTGATTTGCTAGAGTTAAAAAGTGTTAAAAATATTGGATCTGAAAGGTTTCAGACGGTCTTCTTGTTCCTTTCTATGTTAGCTTTTCCTGGACCCCAGAGATACTGATATGCTATATATCCCCCTGGATCTTTTGGCTGCCTCCTTTCATTGCTCCCCAAGCCTAAATGTGATTATAAATGACTGATCTTTGATTGTGTCTGGCGCCTCACTGATGGCCAAAACTTCAACTTAAAAGATGCTCAATGTTCAAGGGACGCGACGAATTGAAGACATTCAGTCGATTCAATAAACCCTCGGAACCAATTTGAGGTCATAAGGACTTTCCGTTCCTACCTGGATCGAAAATGATCGAAACTACACTACTAAGCTTGATAGTGGGAATAGAGTAGTCTATGGGAACCGAAGTCAGATTCGCAGGCTTATGGCCTTACGGATTAGGCTTAATGCTTCCGTGGGACATGATCTCATTATCTCTGTAACACCGACCTTTGAACCTTCCTATGTTTATTGAAGTTGCGAGCTTGGCTTAGAGAAGATTGCCAAGAGTCAACTTGGGCTTGGGTCACCACTTCTTTCCAGAAAGTTTTGCTGCTAACCATATAAATCTACGCAAGCTTTACTTGGCTAGTATTCTTTATTGCACCTCCAATTAATCCTCGGATATAAAATGACGCCTCGGTATTGGGCACTGGTGGATTTTCCGTACCAACTTACATGCATGTTACTTTACTCAATGACCGGTAGCTCAGAGTCAGAAAAAGTTCTACTGAAATTCTGGAAACTTAAGGAAAAGCTTGGTGGTAGCCAAGGGATAAATAGACTAAGAACATTGAAAAATTACTTTAGCTGAGCGCAACCTTCTGAGGATTGTAAGCGTGTATTATTTAAATGGCATTAAAAGAGGACAAGGAATCGCAAAACATGTCAGAATTGAAGCTGAACATGCCGTAATCAAGGATGCCAGTTCTACAGCAAAATGACGAATTATGTTTAATGCGTTATGAGAAATATCAGATGCCACGTCACTTGATGAATAAAGTCATAGAAGGGCAACGTCAACTCGGTCTATAACGCTGAGGGTTGGAGACCTGTTGCCATTAAGAGGATTAACCGATAGCCTATTACTCGTGCACCTATGCTTTCAGACAGACAGTCGCTAAACATGATCCGACAGAGAGAGTGGCAACATCATCCACACAGGCATAGGGCATAGATTCCAGAGGCATTGAGAGCATCGAGTAGAGAGTCGACCACCATGCACCATAACAGCGGCAACCGAACGCCACCTTGCGGTCAGTCCCTGTTTACGCCAGACTTGACACATTGTTCGAGGCCTGCATCAGCGATCAATGTCCTGTGCACAAGCATTACTTTGATCCACAAAACCAGTGCTTCATCTGAACTATGCCGTCTATCGGCGTTACACATGCTGTCGAAGATGGCATCATCTTCGTCAAGATGAATTGGTCTAAAACTCTTGGTGAGTGAGTAATCTTCTTTCCCTATTTTGGGAATAAAGACCACTGTTACCGCCAGGTAGTAGTTCCCAGAGGAGGGATTTTCGGCACCATGCTCCTAATCCAGGCAGATGTCCGCTGTGAGGAGCAGCTCACAACGAAGGTACTATTCATCAGAGCAGACCTCTCAGCCTGAATACACAAGCCTGTTGCTGAAGCTAGTTGCAATAGATGATTCTCGCAGTGTTGGCAATCTGCGCTGGTCACACTGCTGTCACTGTCAGCTTTCCCTATCCTGATCTTTTCAGAGGATATGGCTCCCTCTTTGTAGGAGAGGAGCTTGTCTCGACTCTTTACGGTCACTTGTATTTCCTTTCCAGAGGAAAGGGTTTTGTTGTGTGAAGTGCCCGCCTCCGAGGAGCAGTCTTTGGTCCTCTCCGTCTTCAGATTTTTGCTTTGTTCTTTGTTGATCGCCGCATCTACCTTCAGACTCCAATTACCCGCCGCCACGTCGGAGGAAGAGACATCACGTTCTCTCTCCCCAGCAAGGTTGTCTCCGGGGGCCGTCCTCCGTTGGCGAGCGCTTTTACCTTTTTCAGTTCGAGCTCCTGTTCTCTTCCGACGCCGCTTTGGAACATCTCTGCCAGATTGAAGTTTGTTGAGATCCAAAACCGCTTTGCCTTCTGCGATCAGAGTTTGTCTGTCAGCATCTCCGCCTTTTTCGGCAGTAGCGTCGGCCATAACAAGACCCTGAACACCTTCAGCACTGTCAGTTTGGGAACCTGGCACGCTATTATTGGGAATTTGATCGTCAACAATAAGAGGAGCAATGTTTGAGGTGCATGCCGAAAGTGTTGGCTTTCTTGTGCCTCCTGCAGCTGCCTTTACTAGCAGCCCACGCTTTCTGCGCTGCGCGCCCCCATGAAATGCGGGGGCTGCAGATGAGAAGGTCGGATGGGCTTCGGTAGGGGATACCTCCGCCGATCTAATCCTCTTGACTGCTATTACCACTGCCTTCACCCTACGTGCCTTCGGCTGTGCCAGCCTCTTTGCACGATTTTCGGGAACGCCTCTTTCGCCTTCTTCTTTAGCACTTAGCAGTGCAATCTGCAGTACGTTCCAATTCTGGCGTTCGTTCAATTTTAGCGGTTTCCCATGCCGCCTGTTGGTGGTCGGACAATGAGCCACAGGAGTCGGTGTCGTTCCGGGCTGCCGGAGAGTTGGTAATGAGTGGCGGGGCCTCTAGAATCCTTTCCGCTATTGCGGGTGCCAACTGGAGTATTACCCTGGCTTACTCACTGGTACAACGCTGTTCACCATCATTCATCTAACATATTAATGGCCATCTTTCAGCCTTGCACTATGAAGAGGATCGTTTCACTAAGGCACATACCTCGTCACTCTTGGCACCCTTAGTCACTAAAGGTAGCATTTGTCGAAAATCGCCCTAGACTAATAGACTTGCCTAATTCAGTCTAACGCTTTCATGTCTTCATAGAGACGCAAGAATTCTAGTAAGCCACATAATAAGCTCAGGGGCCTACTGGCTGAAGATCTGCTCCTTCTTAGCGAGCGTGTAGAATGAGCTAAGGAGACTCGAAAGATTAAGAAGAGATGAAACGGCAGATACAGAGCACGTAGCAAGTTGCTAACCTGCCCCACGAAGTAATACCCAACGACAGTCCAGCGGGGAGAGTGATTGAAGTACGCTGGGTGTCTAGGCTTATTCCTGGCATGTAGTATTTGGGTTTGCGAATCGTGCATACCAGTAGCCCAGGTTCTTTCGAAGATTACACATGCTCTGGCGCAACCATAAAAAAGGAAGAAAAAAACCAAGGGCCTGAGTGTAGTGCAGAAAACTGCTACTTCATTGGGCTCTGGAGGCAATCTTGGGCATTTTTGTCAATGTTAGAGAAAATTCAAAGTTGAAGGAGATTCGGCTAAGTTAAGCGTGGGCGTCTAGGGTAACTAGGCCATGACGCCAACCAAACCTGTGAAAGTGAGGCTAAAACTTAACGAGGCCTAGTGAGATCGGTATATTTATCATAATTATGCAGTCAATCAAGACCCATTAAAGTCGTGGAGTAATAAAACAAGAACCGCCAAAGTCACTAAACACCTGCAGGCCAACCTCTAAAATGTATCTACTGGTCTAGCTAGAAAGCACTAAAAAACCAAACTAGAAGTACAATTAAATCGGTTTTATAGCATCACCCGGACGTCCGCACGCTTCCTGTCGGTAAGACCTCTTTGGACAAGCTTGTAGCGCACATGGCTTTATGCAATATCTGCTTTTATGTTTATAAACCAAATCCGAATTCACTAAACAATAAATAAATCGAAGCCAACCGAGAGCAAAAAGAAAGAAGCGAGAGAAACGAGACTAGTCCGACGATGGATCAAGTATTCTAGCAGACAGGTTGGAGTCGCTGTCGAGTAAACGGGCACACATAGGCGGCGGATACGTAGGAACCATATAAGACATTTCTACCACGCCATGTTCTGTTTATGTATCTGTCAAGGTATGTGTGTTAGAAGCGACTACGGATTTCTTAAAAGGGTACAGTTTCAAGTTTTTTTTTTCTTTTTCTTCTTCTTCGCCCTGATCTTTCCTTTATATTCTCGAACCGTTGCTTTGCGCCTTGGTTTTTGTCTTCCTTCTTTGACTTTTAAAAAAATAATTTTTTTTTCTTATTTTCTGGTTCTGTATCTGGGATGCTTATAACGACTGAATATGTTTACAAAAACAAAAAAAAACAAAAAGAAAGAGAAATAAAAAGAATTCTTCTAAACTCCAGTTTCGCCCGGAACCGAGGCAAGAAGCAAGTTCTCTTTGCATGGTACATTGGCTGAAGATGTGATTCCTCCTCTTATGGTAACCACAAGAGCCCCCTGGGGTCTATTGGAATGTTTTTTTCTTTTTCTTCTTGTAACTCCTCTTGCTCTTCTCTTCGGCTTAGCTGCGTGTGTACATATTACGTGGGCATGTAGCCTATATACCGATCGTGTTGGTATAATTTGTTTTGGAACCACAATGGCTCGTAAGTTTTTTTTTTTTTCTTTGATTTTGTTTTGGTTTGTTCGTTTTCCCGTTTTTGACGGCGGCCTGCTGCTGACACCGCCGACTCCACCGCCGCTTTGGCTACCACCATCATCATCGTCGTCGAGATCACTTGAGAATTCTTTTTGGATCTGGTTATTTTCCGTAGAGCCATGATCGTGTTGTTTATCTGTAGAATGTAGCCTTAGCTATGGTAGCTCCATATAAAGTCAAACATAGAACGTGTGCATTGTATGTATGCACGCGCGGCGACGCATACCAACACAAGCCAGGCGGTGTGGCTCGGATTCAGACCGCCAGAAACGCACACCAACAGACCGGACTGGCGACGCTATGTCTCGAATGACGATCTCGAATGCCGCGCGCTGGGTTTTGGAAGTGCAAGTGGATGCTTCCTTTCCTTTATCCATTCTGTGTTGTTTTTTTTTTTCTTGCTTTTGCCTCCGCTCCGCTTCACTTCATCGTCTTTTATTTTTGTTGTTTTGTTTCTTAACAAATCGTAAAGTAAAAGAAAAGAAATAAACACGCAGGGATTTAAGACCTGAAAGTCAGAAGGCAAAACAAAGCAAAAGGAAAAGGAACTAAAGTAAAATAAAAGATGAATTATCGGGTGCTAAAACTGAACGTTCTGTTAAGACGGTGGCGGCAATAGAGCGTTCGAGTTGGCAGTTTCGGACTCGGATTTCGCATCCGAAGGGTACGTGGTGGTTGGTTATTTGAACTGTATGCATGTGGTTTTGGAATTTCGCTTTCTAGCGTATGGCGGAGATGCACTGGTGGGATTTTTCTGATTTTCAGGAAAACATGTGCATTGAAGTGATCGCGTAGCGTGTCGTTAGCCATAACGATCGTGTCCAGATGCATGTTTTTCTTTTATTGCGTTTCCTTAAAATAAATTCAAATAAAAAGGCGGTAATATAAGACTGAGTTGGTAGGGAAGGATGGTTTAAGGTTGTCTTAAACGTTTTAAGAGAACTATGTTGTCAGTCATCATGATGGCCATCAAATTGCTTTGAAAATGTTAACACGTCGTAAAGAATACGCTTCGTGCCGAGATATGTTTTTTTAAACGTTTTCGAATCTAAAATAAACTACATGGAAAGATATGTACTTAAATACGACTGTGTTGAAGCTAGCGCAAGAGCTGCAAAATCTTTCGAAGTTGTGATTTAAAAAACAGGCCCAAACCAAGCAGATTAAGAAGATTCGAAAAACTTTTCATTTAAAAGGGATGAAAAAAAAAAAGTACCTAGTCCTAGATATCCCTAAAAATATTCTAAAGTTATGTGCTAAAATGTTGCTAAGTTGCCCCTCGAATTGCCGATGCTATGAGATCTTTCCGTGTCAACTGGGAGCGAATTCCATGGCCGTAAAGAAAAAAACTATTACGAATGTGGTCCGATAAGTACTTAGCCTCACCGCCAGATGGCGCCAGTATCGCAAGAGCAACTTACTATCGTGTAGTACATTCTAGTAGACGGCTAATGTCGAAATTTCAGCCGGATCGGACTCGTAGTTTTGTTTTGACCGCGTGTGGAAGCGGGAGTGTCCGTGGATTTTAGAAAAATGGAAAAAGAGCAATATCGGTCGGTGATTCGATTCTTGTTTCTGGAAGGGAAATCGCGCAGCGAAATCAAAGAGCGTTAGGATGCTGTGTACGGTGACTCTTCTCCTTCGATGGCGACCATCAAAAATTGGTTTAACGAGTTCCAACGTGGTCGCACGTCGGTTTTTGATGAGCCACGTCGAGTTGCCACGAAAACGGCTACCACGGGGCATAAAAATCCACGATCACGAGACCGCAGGTGCGCGAGATATGTAGCTGATACAGTAGGCATTTCAAAAGATCGCGTGGGTCATATCCTGCTGTCGGCGCGATGGGTGCTGCGTTTGCTCACTCCGGACAACAAGCGCAACCGTGAGACCACTTCAGAGCAGTGTTTGACGCTGTTTAAGCGCAATCCGAAGGAGTTTCTGCGTCGTTTCGTGACAGTCGACGAAACATGGATCCACTGGTACACACCAGAGACAAAGGAACAGTCGAAACAGTGGACTTTACCCGGCGAACGTGCTCCGAAGAAGGCGAAGACTGTCCCATCGGCCGGAAAGGTGATGGCCACCGTTTTCTGGTATTCACAAGGTGTGATCCTCACCGACTACCTGGAGAAGGGCAAAACGGTTACAGGGCTGTACTATGCCAAATTATCGGGCCGATTCTTATGCTTATCTTCCTGCACTTTTTGTAAGAATTTCATCTGCTTTTTCAGTAATTGGACGACCAGAGTTTGACTCAACTTTCACATTAAAATTACCGGAACGAAAGCGAGCAAACCATTTCCGTGCAGAAGATTTCGATAACCTACTTCGCCGTACACACCACAATTTTTTCACAAGCTTGCGCAGCGATCTTCTCTTTGTCATAATAATATTGCAAAATATAGCGCAATGTTTCACTATTTATCTCCATTTTCAAATGCAAACAACTGCAAACAACCACTGCACCAATTTCAATGTTTTCACACTCAAAGTAACGCTCGGACCGTCACCTTTCCAACGAGCGTTTAATGGTCTCGCTGCGGTCTGTGTTTCCTGAGTTATTTGCAATTGAGGCCATCTATCTGTAACGAACTTTTTTCCCACACCCAATATTTTTCTGTCACCCTGTAAACAAAATTAGGTAGCATTTTCTCAGATGTAGCGAACCGAAATCTCTGGTAAAGGTATGGTCGAGCCTTGCTCTGTTTGAGTCTGAAAAGAAAGGTTAGTATCCTAAACTTAAGGAGGCTTTGAAATGTCCTGTGCACAAGCATTGCTTTGATCCACAAAACCAGTGCTTCATCTACCCCATGCCGTCTAGCAGCGTTACACATGCTGTCGAAAGTAGCATTATCAAAAGCTCCCTCAATGTCGACGAAAATGCCTAGTACGTACTCTTTCATTTCGAGAGCGCATTCAATTCTCCCAACTAGGTTTTGATCTCTTCGCAGAAGGACTTATAGGAATCATTCTTCGATTTACGAATAAGCTTCTTATCTTCTGCTTCGATCGATATTTATTCCAGTCATCTTCCGAGTTCGATTTAAGCGATCTGTTCAGAAGACTTCTGGCTTCCCTACGAAGCCGTTGGAGCTCAGCATTCCACCAGGGAACCGGCTTCCTGTTGGGAGGTTTTTTGACAGGACATGAGAGTTCAAAACAGTTGGTGATGGCGCTGTTCAGGTTATGAACGGCATCCTCCACCAATCAATTTGTTTTGAGTTTAGGTGGATTGAGTGAATTTCTCAAGCTCCTCCCTAAATCGCACCCAGTTCGTCTTTCTCGGATTAGGCTTGGGCTGTGAGGGAGAGATCCCGCACTTCAATTGGAATTCGATGTATTTATGGTCTGCGAGCGTAACATCTGGTAAGACACTCCAGACTCTCCACATTCCTATTAGACAGGGTTAGGTCAATCACTTCCTGTCGTCCCGCCGTCACAAAGGTTGGTTGAGAGCCATCATTGTTGATGATAAGGTCAGACGAAAGAATGAAGTTCAAAAGATGGTCTCCTCTCCGATTGCATTTGCTGCTGCCCCAAACTGTATTTTGAGCGTTAGCATCGCAACAGATGATGAGTCCAATCCTTAAGAGCAGTAGCAGCCTTGCAATGCTGTAGGTTAATCTGAGTAAAAATCATAGACTGCGGAACATGTTCCATCCTTCGACTACTTGACATCAAAGTGGAATAAAATCCTACCAAGGCCGAAGTAGGGACGTGAGTCGTACGCAGATTTCAGGGCCTCAACAGAGCCGTTGTCCAATCCCACAACCAGATTGAAGCCCTCTTTTTCAGAGAGTTCTTTTTCTCCTTGTAGGAATAGACAGTCCAGGCCCTCGTGTCGAGTCCCGGGTTCTGCGCACGTAGTCGCGTCAGCACTTTCAGCTTGTTTCCGGATTTTCCCGTAGTTCCCAGGTGAGGGATTTTCGGCACCATGCTCCTGATCCAGGCAGATGTCTGCTGTGAGGAATAGCTCACCACGAAGGTACCATTCATCAAAGCAGACGTCTCAGCCTGAATACAGAAGCCTGTTGCTGAAGCTAGCTCCAGTAGATGATCCTCGCAGTGTTGGCAATCTGCGCTGGTCATTCTGCTGTCATTGCCAGCCTTCCCTATCCGGACCTTTTCAGAGGAGATGGCTGCCTCTTTGTAGGAGAGTTGCTTGTCTCGACTCTTTACGGTCACTTGCGTTTCCTTTCCAGAGGAAGGGGTTTTTTTGTGTGAAGTGCCCGCCTCCGATGAGCAGTCTTTGGTCCTCTCCGTCTTCAGGTTTTTGCTTTGATCTTTGTTGATCGCCGCATCTGCCATCGGACTCCGATTTCCCGCCGCTACATCAGAGGAGGAGACATCACGTTCTCTCTCTCCAGCAAGGTTGTCCCGGCGGCCGTCTTCCGTTTGCGAGCGCTCTTACCTTTTTCGGTTCAAGGTCCTGCTCCCTTCCGACGCCGCTTTGGAACAGCTCTGCCAGCTTGAGGGTTGTTGTGATAAGAGACTGCTTCGCCTTCTGCGATCAGAGTCTGTCTGTTAGCATCATCGCCTTTTTCGGCGGTGGCGCCGGCCATAACAGGACCCTGAATACCTCCAGCTCCGTCAATTTTAGAACCTGGCACGCTCTTATTGCGGATTTGACCGTCACCAATAAGAGGAGGAGTGTTTGAGGCGCATGCCGAAAGTGCTGGCATGCTTGTGCCTCCTGCAGCAGCCTTTACTAGCCGCCGACGCTTTCTGCGCTGCGCGCCGCCAAGAAGTCCGGGGGTTGCAGATGAGAGGATCGGATGGGTTTCGGTAGGGGATACTTCCGACGATCTAATCCTCTTAACTGCCTTTCCCAGAGGTTCGCCTTCAATCTTCGGCTCTGCCAGCCCCTTTGCGCGATTTTCGGGCACGCCTCTTTCTCCTTCTTTTTTGGCACTTAGCAGTGCAATCTACAGTACGTCCCAATTCTGGGGCTCGTTCAACCTTAGCGGTTTCCCGTGCCGCGCCATCGTCGGTGTCGCCTCCGTTGGTTGCACCACTCATGTTCAGTCCAACCAGGTGGTCGGACAGTGAGCCGCAGAAGTCGGTGTCGTTCCGGGCTGCCGGAGAGTTGTGAATGAGTGGTGGGGCCTCCAGAATCCTTGCCCCGGCTGCGATGAGGGAGATATTTTTAGTGCAAGATTCGTTAATGAATCACTAGCGAAGATCTGATTTTTAACAAAGCCTCAAAGGTAAAAGTAAAGGGTGTTTTTTATAGAGGTATAGAACTTTGAAATGGAATAAAATAAAGATGATTTTTTTAAATTGACAGCAATTGACTTTATTCGAAAGATAATCTTCCGACATTATAATTTAAATATAATTTCTGGCATATGATCACTCAAAACAAGATTGCCGTTGATAAATTTTCATAAGCGAATTTTATTTAGCAATGAAGCTCACTTTTGGTTGAATGGATACGTCAATAAACAAAACTGCCGTATTTGGAGTGATGATAATCCTCAAGTGTATGTTGAGGCACCGTTACATCCACAAAAACTGACTGTTTGGTGTGATTTATGGGTTGGTACGTACTTCTTTAAAAACGATGCTGGCCAGAACGTTACAGTCAATGGTGACCACTATAGAGCCATGATTACTGACTTTTTCGTTCATCAATTGAACAACCATGATGTGCAGGAGCTGTGGTTTCAACAAGATGGCGCAGCATGTCACACAGCTCGTGCCACAATTGATTTATTGAAGGAAACCATTGGTAACCGCATAATTTCACGTTACGGACCCGTGAATTGGCCTCCAAGATCGTGCGATTTAACGCCTCTTGACTATTTTCCGTGGGGATATGTGATGTCGCTAGTCTATGCCGATAAACCCGAAACGATTGACCACTTGGAGGACAAAATTCGCCGCGTTATTGCCGATATACGGCCACAAATGTTGGAAAAATCATTCAAAATTGGACCTCCAAATTAGACTACGTTCGAACCAGCCGTGGCGGTCATATGCCAGAAATTATATCTAAGTTATAATGTCGGAAGATTATCTTTCGAACAAAGTCAATTTCATGTCAATTTAAAAAAATCATCTTTATTTTATTCCATTTCAAAGTTCTATACCTCTATAAGAAACACCCTTTAGATTGGTGTTATATCGCATGATTTCGGCGGATAATAAACCACCCCATTTCGAGTAATGACGCATGTTGACGAGCAATTATTTCACCAGCTGCGTGAAATATGGCGCCATGCTGTTTAAATGTCATTAATTTCGGGCAAATAAAAAATCAGTCAACATCATTTGGTAACGAAAACTATTTACTCAAACGGTGACGCCGTCATCGCTTTTGAAAATAATATTGGCCAAAGAGACCGCCAAAAGAAAACTACATCAAATTACGCACGAAATTATCATGGGTCCTGCCCATATGAATTTGTTTACGAACTCAAATAAATTAAAATTACTCGGACGCACTGAGAATAATTTTGTGTAAAAATCATTATTTTGCACCTAGACATCTCTTGGTCTGCTGGTCCCAATTCTTGTCCTAGCTTGGCCTTATATGATTTCTCTGCAAAGCCAGTTTACATGGACATCCTCCGCTCCGATGGCTTTATTCGCCTGTCGAAAACGAGCTCAATTCATTGTACTACTAACTTGTTGTTAAATTCACTATAGCTATGCGACGAAGTACTTAATGATAGCCAAAGGTAGGCCAAACTTTACGAAATGTTTATGTGATATTTTAGCGGTTTTTTTTTGAGAAATTCGACTATTACAGCGCATGTAAACACTGTTTCTTGGTTCTTACTAACCAAAGTCATCGCAATGCTACCAGTTCAACAATAGGGCCAAATTAATAATGACACCTCTTATTGCATAAGGTCTGTCTTGAAATTAAAGAAAAAAATCCTCTTACAATTCTGTTGACGATCATGTCCCTTACAGTTTGAGTCGGAGGGTCTTTTTTATTTTGAATTTGAATTTACGGCGTAAATGAAAAACTGTCTTTCTGTTACCCTGTAATTAAAATTGGATAATATCAATGTTCCACTTGTGTCAGATGTAACAAACCGAAGACTCTGATAAAGATATGGTGGTGCTTTGCTCTGCATGAGTTTGAAAAGGAAAGTTAATATCCTAAACTTAAGGGGGCTTTGAAAGTCCATGTCAAGTAAGGTCTTAACGAATAACCAGATGTAATCCCGTCGCCGCCCGTAATCTGTATATGAAACGCACTGTGCTGTTAAGCGCAACGGTTAACTTGCGTGAGCTGTAACTATCGAGATCGCAGAAGACCGGGAGTGCGTAGGTTCAAATAGGGATCAGTAGCGTCTTGACAAGCATTGATTTAATGCTAATTGGGAGACAAGCATAGTATACGCAAGACACCGCTGTTGATTAAAGATGACTCCAAGGTTGACAGTCTTTACATAGTCGATGTTGCTTCCGCTGGCTTGGATTGGTGGAAAGTTACTTAAGTCTGGGATAGTACGACCTATGACAATAGCTTGGCTCTTGGTGCAGTTGAGGATAAGTTTGTTTTTATATGACCATCGTGTGACGGCATGGAGATCCTCATATAACCGCTCCTACCTTTAGTTGGAATGGGTAGCTGATGTATAATTGAACGTCATCTGCGTACATATGTACCTTACAGTGTTTGAGAACGGTAGGAATGTCGGTATTAAACTGTGAGAACAGTAAGGGCCCCAGGATAGATCCATGAGGGACCCCGGTTTTCGTTTAGAGGTGGAGAAGTTACCGTCAGCATATACAGCTTTTTGAGAAGTATTTCATGTAGGACAGTATCGAATGCTTTAGAGAAGTCTAATAATACTAACGATATCACATGGTCCTTATCAATTTCATAGCGAAAGTCTTCAACAATCTTTAGTAGCGCGGAGGTGCAGCTGTGTTTTGGCCTGAAACCTGACTGAAACGGTGAGAGGAACTTATGTCGATTTAAGAACGAGTTTAATTGCGTGCTCAAAAGCTTTTCGAAAACCTTGGATATGAATGGCAGTATAGCGACCGGGCGGTATTCCTTATCATTATTATTTCCATGTTTAGGAACGGACATGATTTTAGAAGCCTTCCAGGAATTAGAGTAGACGGAGGTGGTAAGGATGCTATTAAATACGTATGTGAGAGGTTTTAAGACGGTATGGATGATTAGTTTTAAGAATTTGGGGTTCATGAGATCCAAGCCAATGGCGTTCGATTTGATTGCAAGCGCATCCTCTTCGTAGATTGTAGAAAACCCAAAGCTATAAGTCAAGTTGGGCATATTACGGGGATCTATAATGTCGCATTCGTTCGGATCCCCATTGCCATTGTCAGAGAGAGAGATGCGACTGAAGCGAATTTCTTATTTAGCTTCTCGATATTGATGTCTTCTAAAGTATCAGCCTTGATTTGTTTACCCATACCTAGCGTCTTAATAATTTTGTACGTTTGCTTAACATTTGAATTTGGATGCATAAAACTTGGTTTTCGACCTTCTGATTTCCTTCGTAACAAGGTTCCTGAGGCGCTTAAAATCGTATAGTAACTCGGGGAGTTTAAACTTCTTCCATCTTTTGTAGGCCCTGTTTCGATTTATAATCAGTTTTTCAACATGTTGAGTTAACCATTGGCATTTGGTGTTATAGATGGTGAGATTTTTGGTTGGGACATGATTCTCAAACAGGTTATTAATGGTAGATGTAAAAAACTCAACTTGCTCATCCACGGAAGACATGTGGTACAGGTTATGCCAATTAGAATTGAGAGAGTCATCGATAAGCCAAGCCATATTGATAGATTTAACGTCTCGGTAACTGATTGTAATCGGTACGAAAGATCTACTAAGACTGAGGTCATAGAAAAGGACAATGAGATTGTGATTTGAAAAGCCAGGAACATCAAGCTGGCTATAGAAGTTGATGATCTATTGACAATAAACAGGTCGATGAGCTTAGAGCTTGTAGGGCTGTAGTGGGTGTGAGTCGAGTCGTTGATAGCAAATGGGTTGACGGAGCTTAGGAAATTTGTGAAACGATTTACTTGTGATTCGTTACGGCTTAGCAGATTAATGTTAAAATCACCGGAAAGAATAATATGTTCATAGCAAGCCCCGAAGCGTTCGATGATGTTAGTCTTGCATAATTTTGTTGCGTCGATATGACAAGATCGATTGTAAGTGTCTTATACCTCAATTATTATGCATTAATTAATATTTGTTTCAGTTTATAATATCCAGAGCACCATTGAGAACAAGACTGATTTTTTAACAGATTCTCGTACCTGAGACCCATATCGAACCGAGTGGGCTATTAAGTGCACTCGTGTGTATGACATTGGTTGATTTTTGTAGGACTAGAATGTATAAGAACACAAAACAAAATACATTCTAAAATGGAACCCAAATTCATAGTTAATGAAGCAGGCGTGACCTTTTCTTTGCTTATAAATTTACGATTTCAAAAAATGACTTAAGGTTGATTGATGGAAAATTAGTCTAAGTTCGAAGGCTGGAGAGAAAGTCAAAAATTCTGTTAAACTGATTTAGGGCGGTGCCTAAATTTGTATTAACTGCGGCAGACTTACAAGAATGCTAACTTAGGAAGCCAGGTCGCCGTTGTCTAAACATTGTTGAGCAAACTGGTACTGCGGAAGGCTGAGCTCAAAATAGTAGTAATATAGGACATTCAATTTAATTTTCATGGGAGCGAACGCCCCCATTTATTGGTCTTAATTCAAGCTAGTTTAATCTAATCTTAACCTAATCTCACTTACTAGCTAGGGAGAACGGGAGAGAGGGGAGGGTGGTTAAAAAGGCGGATTTTTAGGCTGAGGTTGAAATCGAAGTAAGGATTCGAATTAACACTTTCCAGCATACGAGAAATAGGTTCATTGGAGCCATAGGCAGTACGGGGGGTGGGTAGATAGAAGAGACGGGGATTTCGTACATTGCGGGGGTTAGTGTTGATAGAGACAGAGTTATAAAGGGTCGCGCAGTCAATGGTACCTGAAAGGAGCCGATGGATGAAAAGAATGTCAGATACAATTCTTCTTTCTTCCAACGTGTTCATGTTGATTAGTTTAAGGAGGTCTTGGTAGGGTGGTAAAATCAAAGGATTGCCCCAGTGGAGACCTTGAAGAGCAAAACGTAGGAATCGGCGTTGGATGCTCTCGATTCTAAAAATGTGGGTTTGTTGGTAAGGAGACCACACTTGAGAGGCGTATTCAAGAAGGGGCCGGACAAAGGTTATGTAAAGAGATCGGGTAACGTAAGGGTCCGAGAATTCTTTAGACCACCGCTTCACGAAACCGAGTGCAGAATTAGCTTTAAGAATTATCTCATCGATGTGTGCGCGAAAATTAAGCTCCTGGTCATATAATATGCCAAGATCGTGAATGACTTGAACCGTGGAGATGGGTTGATTATTAAGGAAGTAGAGACGAGGAGGAGGTTTGATTCGTTTACGTGAAAATGTAATTGATTGGCATTGGAAAATATTAAGCTCTAAGCAATTTTTGGAACACCAGATGGAAAAACTATTGAGATCAGATTGAATAAGAGAAGAGTCATGACTGGAGGAAATGGTCTTTAAGAACTTGGTGTCGTCGGCGTATAATAAGATGTGGGAGTGTTTGATCACCATTTCAAGATTGTTTATGGAAAGAACGAAAAGAAGTGGACCTAAGTGGCTGCCTTGGGGGACGCCGGAGGAAGCTAAAAAGGGGTTAGAGAAGGCAGATCTAAAACGAACACTGTAATAGCGATTTTCCAGGTAAGAAGATATCCACTTCAAAGAAATGGGATCGAAGCCAAAGGAGGACAATTTAAAGAGTATCAGTCTGTGGGAGATTTTATCGAAATCTTTACTGAAATCGGTTGAGATAACGTCGACTTCTTTGCCGTTCTCTAAGGCTGATAGGGTAAAGGACACAAATTCAACAAGGGTAGTGGTTGTGGATCTGCATTTGAGGAAACCGTGTTGTCTAGGGGAGATTAAAGACTTGCAGCGAAAACTTAGGGTTTCGTACAAAATACTCTCGAAGAGCTTGGGTATATGTGACAGTTCGGCAATGGGACGATAGTTGTCTGACCTTTTTGGTGTATAGGGGTGATAAATGAGGTTTTCCATAAGCGGGGAATTCACCTTGGGATAGGGATAGAGTGAAGATTTTCGAGAGATGGTTGGTTTTAGAAATATGGCAGGGAGACCGTCGGGTCCAGGAGTGAATTCATCATTAAGTAGATTTAATTTGTTTTCGATGACATGAGAATCGACTGTGTGTGGAAGAAATGGTCCAAGGGAAAAATTCGGTAGATAATCAAAGTATGAGAAGTCTGGAGGAAACGAGTCGTCGGCGAAAGACTGTTTAAAAAAGGTGGCGGAAAAGTTGGCGATAATATTGGGGTCATTCGAGGTTTGATGGTGGAAGGAGAGGGAGGTAGGATAGCCATCAGATTTTCTTTTGTAGTTAACAAACTTAAAGAAGGACTTTGGATCATTTATAAGATTGGCTTGCGTTTCAGTTAATTAGCGTTGATAGAGGAAGTTGTGAAGGGCGGTAAAGTGAAGCTGCCCAGGTAGTCAGAAAAGTCATTAGATGATTGAGTACGAAGGAAGATTGTCCATAGCTTATTTTTTTTGTTTTTTAGAGAACGGAGCCTGCGATGGGGAGGTGGACGATGTTTTGCGTTGTGAAACGGGAACGTAAAGAGAGATAGAGTAAAATATTTCCCTGTAGAGTATGGATATTGCATCATTTACGGTTAGATTATCAAAATTGAGAGGGGCATTTTTAAGGTAATCATTGATTAGGTGAAATTTTGCTTTGTGGAAATCGTAAGAGGCCAGAACTGTAGGGGGTTTATTCTGTGATGGAGAATCGTGAAAGAAGGAAAGGAGGAGGGAAGGATGGAAGTTATAGATAGTTGAAAGGGAAAGGGGACAAAGTGAAACAGAAGAGTTGAGAGGATCGGTTGTGAATATGAGGTAGAGTTGTCTACCCATGTAGTTTAGGACGCCACTAACTTGGCTAAGGTTTGAATCTGTTAGGCGATCCACGAAAAGACATTCTTTGGCAGTAGTGGGATTGGTGGCGGTGTAAAACGATTGATCGTCTGATTGGGTCCATTTAAGATGAGGAAGGTTGAAGTCACCGAAAACAAGGATTTCATCTTGAGGGTTTCTTAAATCGGTTATTTGGTCGATTGTGTTGATGGCGAGTTGATAGGATTCAATAGGTTGTGAGGGCAATATGTAGAAACAAATAATGTATAGTGTCTTCTGGGGTAGAGCAATCTTAATTGAAAGAAAGTCGAGAAGTGGGGAGGATGATACTGCAATAAGGGAAGAGTCAATTGTATTAAGGACGGCTAGTAGAACGCCTCGACAAGGGCAACCGTCAGTGGGTCGGCTGAGTTCGTCATCGCGATAAACATTAAAATTTGATGGGAACAGTTCGAGGTTATTTATGCTGGGGATCAGGTTCGTTTCAGTCAACGCGAAGACATCAAAGGGCATGTGATTGTTGCAGGATAGCTTGGGTTTTCGAGCGGAGACCTCTTACATTTTGATAATAAATAGTAAGAGGGAGGTTTTTGCAGAGGGTGTGGGTGACAGGGTGATGGCGACAATTAGGAACGAAAAAACCTATCGTGGTCAGCTCGGCTACGCTTTGAGACTTTTTGGGGAAATATTGAAGAATTCGTGGTATTTTATGAGAGGTTTTTGAGGCCGAAATCAGCAGGAAGATTCCTGTTCGATTGATACACTTACGCTTGTGTTAGTTTTCCCTTCGTAGCAAACCGAGTCTGATTTATCATGGAGATAAGCTAGGGAGAGACGGATGTTTTCGTATGTTTTTTTATCTCTTAACCGAGAGAGAGCATAACGACATTCGACTGGGTTAGCGGTTTGCTGGGTAAGTTTGACTGTGGGGGGCAGAAGGAGGTCAACAACAACGTTCCATCTATTGAAAATCCATAGCTTCAACGCATATTATTAAAAAAATAATTTTAGCGTTCATGTTCATGAATCGAATCGATTAGGATCTGGCAGTTGCTTAAAATATAAACCAAGAAATCTTAACTAGACTAAACCTACGCGCCACCCTAGCATGCCTTATCCCAGCCTGACCCAGCGTAGCCTACTTTAACCTATGCAAGCCTGCCATTGGCATGTGGCAGGCTTTGCCTTAAAGAGGCTGGCCTATTATAATTAATCAATGACCCAGTCCGCTCCAGCCACCAAAACCTGGATGCTGCCGGATGACATCTTTTAGATCTTGGCGCCACACCGATCTACTAAGCCTGAGGCGCTCGGGCTCATGGAGCACGACATCACGTTCATAGGGGAACCACAGAATTACTTATTTCAAATGTTTCAGTAGAATTCACATTGGCCATTTCCACAAGTAACTTTCTACCTGTTAACATGTCAAAATTCATATACAGCAGTGGTTTACTTATTCCCAGCCGGCTGAGCTTGTAAGGATTTCTAACTATAAGGTGTCGAAAGCCTTTTCCAAGTCAATCAGATAGGCATCCGTGCATTGGTGCTTGCATTTATTCTATTGGATATCCGATACGAGTTTCGACGCGGCATGAATAGTGTTATGCCCCGCTCTGAAACCGAACTGGTTCTCCGGAATGATTTTATTGTCCTCAACCTATTTAGACAGGGCTCTATGGATTACCTTCTCGCAGAGCTAGTTAATAATCGGAAGGAGTCTGATCGATATTGACCAGGTTAGAGGTGTCTTTACCCCAAGAGGGGTATCCATTATGCATGTATGCAGTGCATTGTTGGAAAGATATTGAACATCTTTACAACCACTGCCGGGAGGTGCCTGACCACTAAATTAGATATTCCGTCGGTTCCCGCTGATTTTTTTTTCTCTTCAATGACTGATGACATCTGAGGACTCTCTGCCAAAATGATTAAGGTGTTAGAGTGGCTTCACTGCCGACGGCATTATTTGCCATGAAATCGTCCTTGAATCCGGAAAGCCAAGGTTCTTTGATCGCCAATGATCATTCTCATTTCCAAGGTAGAATTAGGGTAGATGAAGTAGGGCTCTGTTTTGCAGTTGGGCGAATGCTGTCATTCACCTTATACATACACTTATACATTCCCTGTCGCTACGTTCTCATGAGGATCGTCGATCACGAAGAAATGGTCATCCAAGACGGCGCTCTTGGGATCAATGTCGACGGTTCGTAAAAGGCGTTCATTGTCTACATAATGTTCTCGGAAGCTTCAGATCCCGAATGACCTTTTCATTGATTTTTCGAAATATTTTATTTATTTTAAATAAATTGTAGGTCCCATTCACTCGTGTGGGAAACAAATCGCATAAAACATAAGTGAATGAGGGAGGCTTGGCTCTGTCTCTTCATGAGCTCTAACGCCATCTAAGAAGAAGAACAAGACTTCAGTGTCCTCACCTCCGGCTTTTGTCTTTCGAGTCTTGACAGGAGTCTACTTTTCTGTCTCCGCATTACGTCGATTGTCGGATTTCTACACACGTTCGTGGTATTGTATTGTCCATCGTTCATTTGTTTCAGGTACCTGTCAATCTCGTAGTTTGATAGATTCCTATTGGACGGTGGGAAGAGGGCACTTGAAGTGGTTTGGAAATACTCTTTCATCTCCGCGAATTCGTCTGATGCTTTGATTACAGTACTAACTCCGCAATGGTCACTGTCATATAGGAAGTTCTGTAGACAGTTAGTAAGTAATATCAGCCAGGCTTAGTCGAGAGTCAAGCAGCATGAGATTCAGATGCTCCTACTATGAACTTGAGTGAGTAACTTGACCCTGTATTCCAAGCTCTGCAGAATCCAATAATGGCCCAGTAGGCTCCCCCTAGTGATAGGTATGTTGTTTTCTCAATGAATACCGTTCAAATCTCCAACGAAAATGTAGACCTGTTTATTACAACTCAACGGCTCAACGGATTTTTAATTATCAAGAATATGCTTTGACACTATCCACCAGAAATAAAACCATACATATCAGCCCCTATAAGGTTGAAATAGGTTGGTCAATAACAGCACAAGTTACGGTCTTAGGTTGGAACAGTCCACCATTCATCAGATAACTGATGCTAATGAATTTATTTGCCTTAAGGCCCCATACAGCAGCAAGGTTTGACTTCCATGCCAAACTTATCATGAAAGTTGTCAGCTAACAGAGACAGCAAGCGTTAAGAAATTTTTGGATAAGAGTACTTTTTGTCATGTGGCTGAGCATTATGCCAGGAGGGAAATGTGAGCGATGAAAGGATGCTTTCCCTGACGAGTGGACGTTGTAGGGATTGTATTGCGTGGATGCTAGTAAACCAGTGCTTCCTGAAGACCGTAATCAGTCTAGCAATGTTCTGACGATCTATTGAGAGAATTTTTCCTTGGTGAGTTTCTCGAATCAGGGATCGAAAATGTAGCTTTGATGGTAAATCTTGGTAGCTTTAACAACTGCAACCTGATACTCGGTAAATGTTGAGCCACGTCTGTCAATTTCATCTACTTTTTCGTAGTCTAGCTATAAATTGAGAAAAGTGTTCAGGAGCTATCAGGCTTCACCCTACACTGTTGTTTCTTATTCAGTTACTGATGCCAAATTACCATGGCAAATTACACGATTGAACAGCACGTTCAAATGATGAAACTTTATTATCAAAATGAGTGTTCGTCAGAGCAAACGTTGCGCGCCTTTCGCCCATGTTACGATAAACGTGCACAGTCGACTCGTTTGGTGGCCAAATTTGAGATGACCGGTTCAGTAATCAGCCAACATTCGCTCGTCAGACAAACGCAAGATTACAAGAGGCACAAGAACTCTTCCTTTCGCAGACTTCAACTTGGCGAATTTTGCGTCGGAATTAGGAATTGCATCCGTACAAGATCTAACTGACCCAGGAGCTCAAAGTTCATGACCATAGACGACGTCGTTTGTTTGCTGACCGGGCTTCGAAGCGTTTGGAAGAGGACTCCAATTTTGTCCCAAAGATTATCTTTATTGCCATATATGGGGTGACACCAACCCTCACGAGGTTTACTAGAGAACACTGCATCTTCAAAAAGTTACCATTTGTTATGGATTTTGGGCCGGCGGGGTCATTGGTTCGTATTTTTTTCGAAAATGACATATGTAGGTGGGGCGGTCACCGTTAAAATAGCGCGTCAAAATAGCACTACAGAACGATGATAACCAATTTCCTGTGGCCCAAATTGAACTACGAGGGTGGTCCGATAAGTACTTGGCTTCACCGCCAGATGGCGCCAGTATCGCAAGAGCGACTTACTATCGTGTAGTACATTCTAGTAGACGGCTACTGTCGGATCGGATTCGCTGTTTGTTTTGACCGCGTGTAGAAGCGGGAGTGTCCGCGGATTTAAGAAAAATGGAAAAAGAGCAATATCGGTCGGTAATTCGATTCTTGTTTTTGGAAGGGAAATCGCGCAGCGAAATCAAAGAGCGTTTGGATGTTGTGTACGGTGATTCTTCTCCTTCAATGGCGACTATCAAAAATTGGTTTAACGCGTTTCAATGTGGTCGCACGTCGGTTTTTGATGGGCCACGTCCAGGTGCCCCGAAAACGGCTACCACGGAGGATAACATGACAAAAATCCACGATCTCGTATTGGCAGACCGCCGATTGAAGGTGCGCGAGATAGCTGAGACAGTAGGCATTTCAAAAGATCACGTGGCTCATATCCTGCATGAAATTTTGGGCAAGAGAAAGCTGTCGGCGTGATGGGTGCCGCGTTTGCTCACTCCGGACAACAAGCGCAACCCTGAGACCACTTCAGAGGAGTATTTGACGCTGTTTAAACGCAATCCGAAGGAGTTTTTGCGTCGTTTCGTGACAGTCGACGAAACATGGATCCACTGGTGCACACCAGAGACCAAGGAACAGTCGAAACAGTGGACTTCACCCGGCGAACGTGCTCCGAAGAAGGCGAAGACTGTCCCATCGGACGGAAAGGTTTCTGGGATTCACAAGGTGTGATCCACATCGACTGACTGGAGCAGGGCAAAACGGTCACAGGGCTGTACTATGCCAAATTATTGCGCCGGTTCGACGCCCCACTTGACGAAGAAAAAAGTGCTCTTCCACCATGATAACGCACCGGCTCACACCTCCGCCCTCACCACGGCCAAATTGGTCGAATTGGGCTACGAACTGTTGCCCCATCCACCGTATTCTCCAGATTTGGCCCCGTGCTAAGAAGTACTTATCGGACCACCCTCGTATATGATGTGGTTCCAGCCGGATGGCGCTACGTGCCACACAGCGGACGCGGACGATTGATATTCTTGATATTCTGCATCAACGATTTGAGGGTAAGGTTATTTCTCGCAGAGATGACGTGAGTTGGACATCGAAGTCGTGCGATTTGACCCCACTAGACTCTTTCTTGTGAGGTTTCCTGAAATCGCAGTTATATGTGAATGAACCATAATTAACCGATGCCCTTAAGGTGAACATAACACAGGCAATTGCTCAAATTTAGCCGGATCAATGCGGAAGAATCATTAAAAATCGGACCACTCGGATCCGTGCCACTGTAAGAAGCCGAGGTAGGCATTTGAACGATGTCATAATTCGTATATAGATGGCATGGATGAGTCTTTCAAATAAAAAAAAAATGTATCAATACCTCACACACAGCTTATTTTATTCCACTTCAACATCTATCCGCCCTTATTGAAAAACCTTTATATCGCTCCGTTTTCTTATTCAAAAAGCCTTCTTTGCCTATTCGCTATTTTCGAATGTCGACTAGTAATTGAAATCTCCCTTAAGTGTAACATAATCGCCCATACAACGGTCCAAAAATCATTTACAACACTTTTATGCTGCTAATTAGCAATTACATCCCGATGACTTGGTGTTATGATCGCAATTTCATGGACCTCAAACTATTAGGGAAGTATCTAGTCTGATACGTGGTAGTTAAATTGATCGCCCGAAGGAATTTCGATCGTCGATGTAACCATTGTTCGATAGCACTTCAAATGCCGAGCCGTTTTTCACGGCTAATTACGGACATATGGTGCTTCCACGGTTAGACAAGAATGAGATACGAGGTCATTTGACACGGCTTGTATCCCTTTCACTGCTTTCAACAGCTGTCAGAGACTTTTCCTATTGTTCGAATGCCTCGTTTTAGAGGCCCAAAATCACGGAAAATCATCTTATCTCCCAGTAAGGTCGCAGGGATAAGAATTTGTTAATGCAAATCGCATGAACACAAAGAAAAACTGCTCAATTCGATGCTGGAACTATGCGAAGCAGCGGTATTGATAGCGTATTTGCGCGCCTTCTCGAGGCACTGATGTAATATCTCAAAACGGCGACTTTTCACTGGCTACTTCGGTTTATTTCAACATTTTTTTTTACTGCTACTAACGATAACGCGTTGAATTCAATCAATCTGCTCTTTCTTCATGCTCTTGGTGGCGTGCGCTTATCGCGACGCTAATAAAATAGTTCAAACGTACAACGAATTGTTAACTTATTGTTTGCTGTAGAACGTTTTCAATCTATTAAACACACACTTGGATGGAAATCTACAAATACAGAACAGAAACGTAAGAAAAAAACAAACGAAACACACAAATATTGCACAAATGGCAAAAAGACGAAACGTGGGGCTATCTAATCGGCGATTCGCTATAGCGTTATAGATGATGAAACGCCGCAATACAGTCATGCATACGAGTAGTTGTATGGGTATATCTGTAGCTAGAAATAGGCGGCACCGAGACTCACGTCTCCTCGAGCGCAAGATCCCGCACTATGAGTTGCGAGGGATAAATCAAGAGGAAAGTTCTACTCCCCCTATGCAAACGAACCGGGGCCGTTGTGTAAACATCCTGGATGCACGTGCTCACGTCGCCGCGCAGCCTTTCTGCCGCCGCCTGCCTCATACGATGACCATACTTGATGATTCAGCCAATTCAGTTGCTCATTTCATGCTTCTATCAGTACTACCACTCCGTGTTGTGTGGTGTTGTTCTTATGAGCAATTTGCTTGAGAGATGATGTGATTGAAACCGACCGAGTTACGAATAACTAGGTGCGACTATCTGTCAAGATCCGCTCTTGATTGGTACTTTCACAATTCATGAAAAATACTTGATGCCCTGAGAACACTTGTACCGCCGAGCATATGGTCACAGGCACGTACTATGTAGCACCACTAGTGGCTACTGTTCCACGAACCTGTCATCTACTCGTTTGTAGTATACCTAGCCTGTCTATGTCGGCTTTCTATCTATCATAGTATCCGACTAAACCAGTTTTGTTTTTTTTAATGAATTACAAACGTGCGCCTATCCTCGCCGTCTGAATATTTGATTATTCTCGTGTTGTGTATCTATCTTTTCTCGTTTTTTGTATTTTTTTTCGATGATATTTTCAACACTTATGGATTATGCAATGCTGTGTGTCTCTGTGAAGATATTTATTGATCCGCTGGCTTAACATAAGTTATGCTTTCTTTCCGGTCCGCCACGCGCTTCGCTTACGTAAGCGGCGTCTATTGTTGCTTGTATTTTAGTCGATTTTGGCTTTTGCGGATTTAATTGCCAACGAACGGATCAATTTTGATTTTTTTTTTTTTTCAAAAAAAAATTATCTCTGAACTCGTGGACCTTTGTGATGAAGATTGAGTTGGCAGAGAATAAAATGTGATGGTGGAGCGGGTTTCAAAAGCCGCATTTGCTACTTTGAAACTATCAAATTGGGCATAATTGACCGTTTGGAATAACCTGTAAAAATTAGGGAATTTATGAATGAATTGATGGCATGGCGTGATATTAAGAGGGATAGGCGAGTTACTAATATTAATATGCCAACAAATCGAGAGACTAATTTTAGAAGCAAATTCGGGCGTTGTGTCGTCATTTGCTTACTCAATTTACGTGGCTTGTTCAAGAAATAAGGTGACTTTTTATTTTTCTCGTAAAATATTTATTCAATCATCAAAATTTATTTTGTTCCCTTCAAAGTAACCCCTTTAAGATATAATATATTTGCGCCAGGCCCTTTTTTCCAAGATTAGAACCACATCTGGCATGCGCTTTTGATATAGCCTTAAGCTCTTCCAACGATGCGGTCTTTATCTCCCTAATCGGGGCAAGTCTCCGCTTTTTCATGCGTTTTTTTTACATTTTTAGGAGGAATAAGTCGCAGAGGGTTAAGTCTAGTACATATGGTGTGTGTGACATGATTGAGATATTGTTTTTGGCCAAAAATCTACACACAAGCGATGATGAGCGAGCAAGTGCATTATTGTAATGCAACAGCAACGATTTTTTTCTCACAAATTCGGCCGTTTTCTTCGTACTACTCCATGCAAGCGGAGCATATTCCTTATTGACCGTACGACCTTCCGATAGAACTCATAATGAACTACGCCATTGTAATCGAAGAAAACAGTGAGCAAAACCTTGACATTAGACCGGACTTTCTTTAGTCTTGGTTCTTTTGGTCGCTTTTATTGGGATGACGATCTATACTTTATGGCGCTGCCGTTTGGTGGAAAAAATATGAATAAAATCAATAAAATACAGAGGGTAGCGCGTATCTGCACTACTGTAGCAATGAGAACGACTCCGCAGGGATGGAAGCAATTTTAATCGTCCAACAATTACACACTGGCTGAAGCTGCAAAACAACCTTAACCTTACAGAGAACCTATAAATACAAAGAAGGAGACCTGGTCATCTAGAATTTCTTAAAAAAGTGGATAACATCTGGAAACTAACCCGAGTGAGTGATCTGATGTCCGCTGAGTTAAACTTTAAGAAACACCACGAAGTACTGATACCAAGTAGAGAGGAATGCGACAGCAACGGTTCTTAAAGCGCTAAAGAGGTACCCCTTGAACTCTAAAGCTATCTGGGAATGTCACAATACACTAAACAAACTGGCTGTAAACAACAGATTAAAGTTGATTTGGGTGCCAGGTCATGAAAACACCAATTGTTTTTCGGCCTGTCTTTTTTGCGTGATGAAATTGGAACGTTGATTGATAACGCCTTTTGGACGGGGTTCAAAGGATCTCTCCTTTGAACATGGCAATACCAACTGAGTCGGTCGCGCTCTATCTTTCTTGTGATGGTTTCTTTTACGTGGAGGCTTCCTCGGATCTTTGAACTTCTAATTCTGTCACGCTTTGTTACTCCCGCTGTCATGCGAAGCATCTTCATCTCAGCTGCCGTTAATTTGCTCTCATACTTTTTGTGCATTGTCCAGCATTGTGAACCGTATGTGAGCGCCGGACGTACAACTGAAGTGTAGAGCCTTCCTTTCAGCTTAGGGGGCATTTTTCGATCACAGAAGATGGCGGAGTTTTCCCGCCACTTCATCCACCCTACGCTTACGCGATGGTTGATGTCGTCATCACAAGTTGCTTCTTTATTAATCATAGATCCCAGATATTTAAACTTTTCACACTTGGGAAGCACTCTTCCATTCAAGTAAATGTCTGGAATAGGCTGATGAGGGTCAGAGAACGGGCAGCACAGATACTCTGTCTTCTTTGAACTAATACGATACCCGTGTCCCTCAAAAATGTTCACCCACACATCAAGTGCTCGTTGTAGGGACGCCTGATCATCACTTATAATGGCCCCATCGTCAGCAAAGAATAGCTGGTGCACATTGGGGTCCGTCACTTTTCCTTCAAGCAAGCAATCAAGGACTGCTATAAAAAGCAGTGGGCTGAGGACGCTCCCTTGGTGTACACCGACTTTGATTGCGAACTCTTCGGTGACTCCTTACTTACTCTTGTCGTTGCTCTCTTGTACATATCCATGATCACTCGCACGTAGGTTTCTGGAACTCCTTTTTGTCTTAGCGCTACCCATAAAAGATCTCTTGGTTGCCGGTCAAAGGCCTTCTCGAAATCAACCAACACCATATGCAAGTCCTTTGAAGAATCACGATGCTTTTCCATCATGACCCTTATACTTTGGATTGCATCTGTTGTTGATTTACCCGAGACAAATCCGCACTGGTCATCAGATAGTCGTATTATTCAACGATCTTCATGGTGTGCGACATCAGCTTGACAGAACGGTAGTTATCAGAATTTCGCGTATCACCCTTTCCTTTGTGCAAAGGAAGAAGATAGCTTTCCCTCCATTGATTAGGCATAGTGTCGCCTCTCATAAGTTTGGAGATAAGAACCATGAGCCATCTAGACCCGATGTCTCCCATCTTTTTCCAGAACTCAGAGGGTATCCGGTCCGGCCCAACAGCTTTTCTTTTCTTGGAGTTTTTAACCGCGTGCCGAACTTCTTCGACTGTGATGTCGGATATTTCGGCATGATTCGGGGCGGCTCTTGGAAAGTACACTCGGGAAAACTGTTCGTTCAGAAGTTCCTCGCAATACTGTCGCCATCTGTGGAGAATTTTTTCGTCTTCCACAAGGAGTTGGCCTTCAGCATTGTTAATAAACTTTGGGAAACGAATCTCCTGAGCATTTCTTCTTCTCTGGGCGGCTATCTTAAAGATATTTGCTCCTTTGTTCAAATTGTTTTGTCGAAGCTCCTGGGTAGCCTGGTTCCTGTCAGACGCGGAAGACGATATTTCTTCCAACTCCTGATAGAGGCCTTCCATGCTTTTCGCTTTGAATTGGGCGCACTTTTTCATCGCAACATCTATATACCTTTTCACGGCGAGCTTTTTTCTCTCTATTAGTAGAAGAGCACTTTGACCAAGCTTGGAAAGCCATTTTTTTCTCGTGTATCACTGCTTTGGCTTCGTCTGTCCACCACCAGGTTTCTTTTGCGTGTTGGCAGGGGCTTTTAGATGCTCCGAGCAGTGATTTGGCTTTCTCCAGGCCGGATTGTTGTAGGGAATCTCACATGTCTTCTGCTCTGCACTCCTCATTACCAACCTCATCGATAATGGAAGAGAGATAGGTTTTCATGTTGGTAATAAAATCTTCGCCTTTTCCTTTATCCAGCTTATACCACTTGATTCTCTCAGACACCTTCGTTTGCTGCTTTGACTTCTTACTCGCCTCCATAAAAAATTCAGTCAGGAGGAGACGGTGTTGAGGGGCGATCGCGTCTCCCAGGATCACTTTGCAATCTTTAACCCGTGGCTTCATGAAACTGGATACCAAATGATAGTCTATTTGAGTTTCATTTCCGCCGCTGCTATAAGTGATCAGGTGCCGGCTTTGTTTGACGAACATGGTATTTAGCACTATAAGACCGTACGACTTGCACAGATTCAAAATGACAAGCAACGCAACCATAACAGGAAAAGATTTCCAGGAAATCCCATCTAGAGAAGTTGACAAATTTTTTAAGGCATCACTCCAATCTTAGACCAAAGGAAAGGGATACAATAGATCATTATGGTCGACCCGAGTTCTTCAATTCAATTCATTGGGATGATTGAGCTTTGGTTTCTTCATCATAACCATGTACCCATGTTTCGTCACCAGTGATGATCCTTTTCAGATAATCTGGATCATCATTCATGTTATTCAACAGCTCCTGAGCGATGCTTATGTGATAGTTTTTTAGGTAAAAATTTTACAAATTCGGAACGAACATTCCATGCAGAAAATATTGGGAAAAATTAATGGCATGAACCAACCGATATATCAATATAGTTAGCAACTTCTCTGATAGTGAATCGACGATTCTCCATAACAATTTTCTTCACTGCTTCAAGGTTCTCATCCGTTGTTAACGTGCTTTAACGTTCAGGGCTCACATCGTTATTAAATTCTTCTCGGCCTTCTGTGAAGAGTTTGTGCCACTTATAACCAAATTTTTTGCCTAAAGTAGACTTGCTAAATGCCATTCACAAGTATGTTTGTTGGAGCACTTTTTTCAATAGTAAAAAATCGCCAAGCATACCAAAGCACCTCTATGTCCGTGAAAAATAAACGAAATATCAAAAATAGCTGACAATATCAACATAGATTGAGGGTATATACATAGGTACCAACATAACAAAAGAAAAATCGAAAATCAAATAAACTTTGATCGCTAAATTCAAATAGTCACCTTATTTATTGAACAAAAGTCGTACATATGCGTGTACGTCCCCCTGCATTGTTACAAATCGCTCACATGAAGTTGACGAACAATTTTTACGTCTTCGAAACCAGATCTTTTAGAAGCTCATTATTTTGCCCAGCATCAAGTTACATATACACTCCTGGCCCGAAACCACACTGAGATATGAAATTAAAATTACTTTTTACGAAACATGCTTTTCATCATCTGACAACAGCTTTAGCGTAAGACAGACTAGCTGCTGTGGATATTTTTGTTAAGTCAATGTTGATCTTAATTGGTTAATGAACTTCGGTATATGGTCGATCCGGTCTAGTATGAATGGACACAACATCGTTCATGTAACCCCCACGTCTTCTGTTGCTGGCTACAATGCGAAGGTAAACTTTGCCGATCAGTTGAAGAATAAGTGCATCACTGGCCGCGATTTCAATTTGGATGTTATGTTTGGGATCCTGAGTTGTCATTGGAGACTGCGCTTCAAAACCTAGTTGAGAGACTTGAATGCGCTCTCGAAAGGAAAGAGTACGTACTAGGCATTTTCGTCGACATTGAGGGAGCTTTTGATAACGCTACTTTCGACAGCATGTGTAACGCTGCTCTACGCTAGGCATCGCGTAGATGAAGCACTGGTTTTGTGGATCAAAGCAATGCTCGTGCACAGGACATTGATCGCTGATGCAGGCCTCGAACAATGTGTCAAGTCTGGAGTAAACAGGGGCTGCCCGCAAGGTGGCGTCTTGTCTCCGCTATTATGGTGCATGGTGGTCGACTCTCTGCTCGATGTTCTCAATGAAATCTATGGCTAGGCCTTTGCGAATGATGTGGCTGTTCTCTCTGTCGGCTCATGTTTAGCGACTGTCTGTCTCAAAGCGCAGGTGGCGCTAGACGTCATCGAAGACTGGTGCACGAGAAAGGGGCTGTCGGTTAATCCTCTTAAGACTGATGTTGTTCTCTTCACGAGAAGGAGGAAAAATACTGGCATTACTCAGCTGGTGCTAAAAGGCATTCCCATCCCGATATCCAAGGAAGCTAAATACTTGGGAGTCATCATAGATAGCAAACTTCTTTGGTCACAACATGTTGAGTCTGGCTTTGGCCTGGATGGAATGGAATGGAATGTGCCATGCACTATGTTGTGAAATACAGGTGGAGGGGAAAAAGCATATGTGTCTGCAGTGACAGCCAAGCTGCACTCAAAGCTGTGTCCAACCCTCTATCCAACTCCAAATTAGTGCATGAACTCAAGACCTTTTTGAACAAAGTCGGAAGACTAAATTCACTTAGGCTTGTATGGGTTCCAGGTCACTCTGGAATCCCAGGAAACGAGATCTCGGACGAACTCGCTAGAAGAGGCTCAGAGGAGAGTTTCTCAGGACCTGAAACCGCCTTAGGTCTACCTGTTTCCACGGTCACGGTCCACGGTCTTTAACGTACACAGTCGTAGATGGAGGGAATATCCAGGATGCAGGATGACTTAGCGCGTACGCCCTGATGTCTGCAAAAAGTCCGCAGCATTTTTCTTATCGTTAAGGAGAAATGATTGCAGAAGGCTTACAGGTCATGGGCCATTACACTTTTGCCAAGCATCTCTACGTGCTTGGCATCAGTGAGACGCCTACCTGTGCTGCATATTGCGAGGAGGATGATACAGCAGAACACTTTCTCTGCGACTGTCCCTCCTTCGCTCGCGCACGGTGGCGCACCCTTGGGGCCGACGTGGTGGGTGCCGAATCTCTTAGCTCTACATCACTCAAGCCCCTCCTCACTTTTCTCCGGACAACGGGGAAAATACAATAAAGACAAGGTGTCTGTCTGGTAGTACAATGGACCGGTGGTTGTGGCCGAGTGCTCCAACAGATAGTAAAAGCCTCCAACAAAAAAAAAAAAAAAAAAAAAGACAAGGTGGAAACGATTAAGGAGAGGATGAAGGATAGTGGTATAGGGCAATTCTAAGGCTGGACTTTTTGAGGTGAAGGTCGAAAAGATTGGTGTTAGCTTTGCGAAGCATTCTGGACATTGGTTCGTGGTAGCCATAATTTGTGCGGTGAGTGTTTATACGTAAAAGGGGTATGGACCGAAGGTTACGTGGATTGGTATTAAGGGGAATCATGTGCACTAATGGGAAGCTGTCAATGTTACCACTGGGAAGCTCGTGAATAGATAAAATATCTGCAACATCGCGTCGTTGTTTAAGGGGTTGGAGGTTGGTTAATTTTAGGCGATCCGTATAAGGTGGTAAATTAAGGGAGTCAGCCCAGGGAAGGCCATGAAGGGCAAAACGGATAAACCTACATTGAATGGCCTCAATACGTATAGTTTGGGATTTCTAAGTGAGGGACCAGACTTAACTAGCATATTCTAGAAGTGGCCTAACGAAAGTAATGTATAATGGTTTCGTAACGTCAGGATACAAGAATTCTTTGCAGCAACGTTTCAGGAAACCGAGGGCAGAGTTAGCACGTTTCGTAATGTTGTCGATATGGAGGCGAAAGTTAAGTTCTGGCTGGTGGAGGTGAAGGTGGGAAGAGCGTTTGCGGGAGTAAGTGATGGCTTGGCATTTATTGACATTGATGATGGCTCGAGATGGTTTTTTTGACATCAAGTTGTGAACCTGTTAAGGTCAAATTGGAGAGAGCACGAGTCAACAAGGGAAGATATGTATTTAAATATTTTAATATCATCGGCATATATGAAGAGCTGAGAGTTCAGAATAACGTTGTCAACATCATTAATGGTTAGAATAAATATCAATGGACCGAGATGACTACCTTGTGGGACACCGGAGGTAGCATTAATTGAATCAGAGAAAATCTGAAAATAACGTTATATTGATAATCTTCTAGATAAGATTTGATCCAGGAGATAAAACCGGGAGAGAAACCGGGGGCATTGAGCTTGAGGAGAATAATTTGGTGAGACATTTCGTCAAAGGCTTTACTGAAGTCAGTGGCGACAACGTCTACTTCTTTGTCGGCTTCGAATGCACACAAAGATTGTGAAACAAACTCGACTATCATCATTTTTCACTCCTTTTTTGTGGACTGGAACGATATAAGCATATTTGTGAGGAAAGAGTCCTTGGGAGATAGAGCTTTGAAATAAAGTGGTAAGGAGTAAAATAAAATTGTTCCCGCACTTTTTTAAAACTATGGCAAGCAGACAGCCGGGACCTGGAGAGTAGTCGTCCTTTAGGTTGCATATTTTTTCGGCGATTAGATCAGGAGTTATGTTCAGTGAGACAAGAGACGTCTGGGGGCAGTCTTTCAAATATCGAAAATAGTCGTATTCGGGTTGAAGATCCTAGTCGGTTAATGATTGGCTGAAGATATGAGCAAAGAAGTTGGCGATTATTTCGGATTCGTTGGAAGGGTTATTAAGAAAGTGCTAGTTGCTTCCGAAGGGTGTCAGGTTAAATACACTTTTTTTTTATAAAGAATTTTATGGCGTTGATACAATCGGATTGTCATGTACTGCGGTTAACAAAAGGGTGGACAAGGTGGTTCTGTAAGTGATAGGTGGTTGATGTATACTGACACAATGAACGACATCGACAAGAACTTTTGCTAAATTCTGGATTTGTTCATCTCAAAGTATTTTGTGCAATTCTGACGAACATTTTGGTCAGAGCCTTCAAGCTGTACGTGTATTTAAACAATCGATGCTCGCGATTGGGCGATTGGTTATTGAAGTTGAGGAAAAAGTAAATCTTCTGTAATTTAAGCTTTGAAGTCCGTAATGTTCATGATTATTTGATTTATCATATTTGTGAGAATCAAGGCGTTAACTTGCGTGATCCTAACCACATATGTAGAGCCCTCTGCGGTACGATTTCGTGGTCCTGTGGAAATTGGCCAGAGGGATCAATATGTGCGGTGTTTATAGCGGTTGTAGTCAGGGGTGAACTTGGACACAATGCAACAATTACCGAGGAGTATTTCTGTTATCAAGTTGTGACATGGGACTGTCAAATATTTCCTTAAAAAAGACTGACATCATACGCTATGGAAATAATCGGAGACTATCCGCGTGACTTCAGGAGGAATCGCTCGACGAGTGACCGGATTTTCTATTTACGACAGCTTTTAGAAAAAAATGGGAATTCTACGAAACGGATAATCATAGATTTTAAAAAGGCATATAACTCTATAAACCGATCGAAAATGTATCATGTCTTTGGAAGACATAAAAGTTGGTGAATTTGATACAAGTATGCCTAAAGGGACACAAAGGCAAATTAAAGTAGGAAAAGTCTTAACTGAAACATTCGAAATACGTGAAGGATTAAAACAAGGAGGCATCTTGTCACCACTTCTTTTCAATTTGATGTTGAAATTCGTAATGGCATTCCTTCAGGAAAATGAGTTGGGAGAAATCATTAATGAAATCACATCCGTTCTGATTTACGCTGGCGATGTGGGCCTGCCGAGAGATAGTAATGAAACGGTTAAGTAAAATGTAGAAAGTCTAATAATGGCAGGAAAGGAAGTACGCTTTGAAGTGAAGGAAAAGAACACCAATTATGTTCGCAGATCGAGTTGGATTGATCCAAGCTTCCCACCTGACTGTACTCAATAAACGCTTTGAGAAAGTTGACGAATTCAAATATCTTTGACTGCCAAAAACGACATAAGGATCGAATAGGCTTCGCGATGAAAGAATTATTTAAAACAAGGTTTTATAAAACCATAATAATGCCAGTGATACTTTACAGATGTGAACTCTGACCTCTGGCTAAGAAGGAGGAAAATAGATTTGGAGTTCGAATGGAGACACTCAAGAACTCGAAGAACTCTATTCCGTACCAAGCACTATCTGAACAATAGCATCACGAAGACTATGACGGGCAGGTTACGTGAAACAAATGGACAGTGGACGAACAGTCAAACAAATAATGAATGAAAAGCCTGTAGGAAAAAAACGGTCAGGAACGCAGCTCCGCAGATGGGAGGACAGTATAAGAATGGATCTAGAAGAAATGGGATAGAACAACTTAGCATAGAAGGAGCACACTCACATGAAGCTCTTAACTTCTTCATTGCGGGGCTCGTTCAGAATTCTCTGAATGCTTGTTTTGTTCACGTTGATATTTGACGGAAAGTGATTTGTCGCGCTGGCGTCTGAGGATTCTGACTCATCATTGTGGCTCTCATTCAGGAAATAATCTTGGTTTCGATCAGTAACATCGATGGCACCTTACCTATTCTCACTTGAATTTCCAAACGTGAACTTCGTTTTGACATTTTATTGTTCAAACCTATTATTTCATACTCGTCGCACCCAAAAACCCATCTGCTTTTTCCTGTTTTTTTTCATAACTTGCTGTCAGCCCACTAGTTTAGTTGCCACTGATCCCTCCGCTGAACCCTTAGAGGGCTCGAAAGGATTCAATAATGCGGAATATTATAATCCAGACATTGATTCCCGGGGCCATGACCATTGTGTTTTGCAAAGTGACAATCCATAATCTTATGGACGTCTTTGAAATCGATAAAATGTTGTTGAAATCGCTAGTCTCTAACTATCCCCTCTTGAGAATACTATAAATTCGCAGCAGAGCTTTTTACATCAATTTGAGACAAGACTTTTGGTGTAATTCAAATAATTCTATTAATTCGCTTGTCAAGATTTTGAACTAGAGAAGAAGGACACGAAGTCTACTTAGAGAGTAGTCACCTGCCATATATTTTCCTCCCTCCACAACCAATATAATATGTTCAAAAAGTAATGGGAGTTTTGTAGTTCAGAGAGTTGGTTAATACGATTGTAACGACTTCTAATTTTGTTTTAAAATATTTGAAAATTTAGCCAAACCAGTTGTCACCCTGCCAGTATTTAAAGAGGTAAGGTTCGAGACCTATACATATGTATGTAAATTTTGGAGCATCTCCTTATTGGCGGCAGCTATCAGCCAGATCTTGACCTTGTTCTCCTTGGCTATGTCCTGCGAATCATTATGGCATTGCTTGACATGCTAGCCCATATTAGTGAGCGCGGTTTGAATGTCGGTAAATGTGGTGAGAGAAACACCTTTAATGCTGGTCTTGAGATTTAGGTAGGCGCATATAAAAAGATGTATAGCAAAATTTTGTAGACACATTCCTAGTGATTTCGAAATTTGCCATCTAGGGCCCACAATTCCAACGTAATTTAAGAACTTAAGGGGGGACTTAAATCTGAAGATTATTGCTCTTTCAGCAAAGTTTTTTGGGACCGCATTGCAAGAAGTAAATCCGCGAAAAGTCCCCCTTTTGACAAAGCAACGATGGAAGCAATTCGTCCATGACCACAGCCAATGGCCACTGTCAAAGTGGAGAAATATTCTGTGAATAGATGACCAGGAAGTGCGTCAGCTTGTACAGAAAACTTATCTCAGTTGGTGTTGCAGCCTACTGTGTAGCACGAAGGTAGTCGTATGATGATTTGGGGAAATTTTTGTTACAGTATTGTCCAATAAGGACTTAACATTTTTTATTCAAATGAGACACTCAATAATTAAGATATCGGGCTTTGAAACACTTATTTCGGTAGGGTGCACATTCTAAATTTTTATATCGAATTCGAACTTGTTCATATAACTACCGCGACCACGTTTGCATGGATAAATTCTTTGCAACCAATTTCCTACCACCCATTTGTACCATACATATCGGCCCGAACGTTGGTAATTTTAAGTTCGATATTATTCTTATGACGTTGGTTTTTTAGCACAAGCGAACGACTTGAAGTAACACCATAAGATGAAATCCAAAGACGGAAAATCGCATAAGCAACATGAGCCATTCAAATGGACCATTTTTCGAGATTACATGACTACCGAGCTGCCCCTTGCATACATCAATTGATTGCCAGCTGTGTGGTATGCGACACCATCCTGTTGGAATCACACATCACTGACAGTAAGTCCATCTAATACTGGCCAAAAACTGTCCTCCAATATGGCATGATAGTGAACTCCATTGACCCTAACATGGCAATAATTTTCGACGAAAATTCCGGCATGAAATCCACGCTATGACCGTGTGGCGGATTTTTTTTTGTTGGATTTAAAGAAATCTTTTGAAGCACAAGTGATTGTATTGCTGTTTAATAATGTATGTATATTCTGCTTATTAACAAAATCATTAGCCAAAAATGAGCTTCATCACCGAAAATGATTTTTTGACGAAATTTAGAATTTTCTTCGAACTTTAGCAGAGCTCTGAGTAGTGTTGGTCCTTTAAATGACCAAGAGGGTTTAATGTTTGAGTTAAGGGCTTAGACCAAGATCTTTATGCAAATTTCGCCGCAATGTTGAATTAGAGATTCCCAGTTCCTATGGACGGCGTGGAATTGACTGATGTGGCTCATTTTTAATTGAAGCCCTAACGACTGCGATATTTTCATTACGTTGGCCGGTGAGTTATCTCACTTGTACAGCATCATTCAATAGCGAATAGGTTGACTAGAATTCATTCATTATAGTACGCACAGCCTGCCTGGTGGGGAGATTATTGCGGCCCAAAATTTAAGTAAATGCTCTAAAATCGCGACCAATGACTCAGAATTTAGGTAGCAATTTTTAATAACTTCCTTATGTTGCTCCTTTTTGAAATTCACTACTGTAAAAGTGTAAGCCTTGTGTGATATTTTGACATTAACAGCTACTACAACAATTTTAAGAGTGCGCTTTTATTTAAGTACGAAATTGTTATGTCCCTATTGAAAAACCGTGTATAATGGTATTGATCCTGTCGTGCCACCTCTTCTCTGACTGCAAACTCATATTAAAAACAATATTTTTGCTCCTTTTGACTGATCTAGAAAAGCTGTGAAAATAGCTAGGCCAAAAAATATTAACGATTTGTGGGTTGGGCGAAAAACTTGAAAGGCTATTCCAAAAGAGAGCCGCCGAAATTCAATTCGTTTTATGCCAAACCTGCGCAAGACAGCTACAAAAATATCAAACAAGATTGCTTAACAACTATTGAAGTAGGCTTGATGTTGAGAACAAGTCCAACCTTTTGGGCGCCGAATTTTGCTTTCCGTCCGCCTCTTCATATTTTCGGTCCAACGCTTTGTTTTCGGGTGGAGTAGATCGTGTGGCATGTAGTAGACCTTACCACACTCATTGAGCTTCCCTTTCACTTCAGAAGACTTCGATAGGATCTACATATGTACCTACATACTTGCGTTTCAGATGGATTTTGGACAGTGTCCAGCCGATGCTGTGAGCTTCTAAGCCCGCATACTACCTACCCTGATAAAGAACATTTTTACACCCAAAAGAAACTTTCAAAATAAGACCTCAAATCTCTGTCGTTTATGGGTCCAACGTTGAAACATTGTCGGTCATAAGCGCCAGCTTTTCCCAAATCATGACATAAAACGATTTTCCCTGCTCAAAAACCCCAAAAAAAAAAAGACATTTAAACCCTACATCCGTTCGCAACAGGTTTATATCGTGCCCTCTTCTCGGACATACAGACAGTGTAACTACGCCTACCTGCAGCTAGCCGTGTCCAGGAATGCATAGATATCCCATTCAGTCTCCTACACATATCGAATGCATCCTCAATTAATTACCAAATAGCGTCCCGGTCCCGAAACACAATAGCTCAGGACCATCATCAGGTACGACCTCATCTCACCACATGCTCCTACATATTACCCTCATTCAATCGCATGAATGTGTGTGTCCATGTCCGCACTGTCGTCCAGAAACCTAACCCCGGAGCCCACCTGAACCGCATCGAACCAAAATAATTACCATTGGAAAAAAGACGAAACGTAAACGAAATGTTGAGAACAACAACGCAATATGTAGTCGTAGTATCGACTTCGGCAGACAGTATGTCGCCACCATGGCACCAACATACGAAGAATTCGAATCTAAAGCGACCGAAGCAGGAGCCCACAAAGGAGAATGAAAATAAATAAATAAAAGGCTAAGAAAAAATTCAAAGCAAATAACGACTACGACTACGACTAACCATACATCGACAGCGGACGACGACGATGATGGCAACATGATGGAGGAGAAAGGCAAGGGCTAAAGGAGGTTGGTTATACGTATACCACGTTCGCCACCAATCATAATCCCCTGACGCCTATGGATTCCCAGAAAATTCAACAAGTTATCGCCTTACAGTTTCTATAAATACTTCGAACTCGAGTACGGCTGCATTGATCCGCACATAATACTCGTACGTTTGGGTGAGTGCCAGTGCCAGTGCCAGAACAAGGCGTTTTTGTTTGGCGACCAAGCTGAGCTGGCTTGGCTGCCTGGTTGGCTGTGGAGCACAGAACGCAGCATAACGTGCTGCTTAGAAAGGAAACCAAATGAATGAGCTAACATTGGTATTATTGGTGATGTGGAGCGATGGAACGATGTGGAGTGTTGGAGCGGTCCCATTGTGGGGAGATCGGGGGAGAAACGTAGCCATAGCCCATGCCCATATCGTATGCACTCAGCCGGCTGCAGCAAAACACACGGGTCGATGGATATGTATGTACTTATGTATGCATGTGCGACAAGTACACACACACACCCATACGGAGTACTCGAACGTTTTTTTATTTTTTTTTATTTTATTCGATCGTACTAGAGAGGTCTAGAATCAAGAATTGCAGTCATGGCTGTTAGTTGTGGCGGACATTTAAGCATCGTGAATAGAATGGAATGAGTTGAATACTGTGACTTGGATAACTACCTGACAGTGCAAGTGAACATACTGCGAAGAGATGAGTATCGATGACCACATGCGATTAGAGAGGAGGATGCCAAGCTCAGTGGATGACACTGGCATTGGCTGTAGCATACATGAAAGCCAACCAGACGCAAAGACGGCGCATAACGTTTATGCTTCTTCATTTAATGAATGCGCGACCGTCCAGCACTCTATTCCCCGGCCCCACGGAGGTATTGTTCACGTTCAGCTCGATTCTCCATATACGAGAACATACCTTTGCCTTTTTCCGCGTATACTGTCCGAGTGTAGTAAGCCAAGGAACGTTTTTAATTCATTAGAACTTCAAGTCGGGTCTCAGTCGTCTTGAGAAGCTGTGCCTTTTTTCGGTTACGCTGTTATAACACGAATGTAGGCGTAGCTTTCAGCTAGATTTGGCCTTACCAATAAGCCGATGATGAACATTTTTTTTTGGCGGAAGTCTACCTACGGAATGAAGTAGTGTTCCGGAAAAGCATTCCTTCATACGCCCGTCTAATTACATGATCTTTTTTTGCCAAGTGCGAAATGTGAACAGACTTAATCACTTAGTGAGCATTAGTATGTGCGGCGGACGTTTCAAGAGCCATGCCTTGATGTGGCGGGCTCTATGGTATTGATTTTCAGAGCACGTTCGCGTACAGCTGGTGCTTGTTGGAAGTCTATATATAAATGAACTATGGAGATAGTCGCCGTTTGTTATCTGCACTCCAGTGGGATTAGATATATAGTATGTGTGGAAAACAGGATGAAGATTATGCGTATATAAGGGATGTGATGCCAGTGTAAAGCTTGGGTTTCTGCTTCAATTTTAGGCTAGATAAGTCCGTCATCCTGCACACAACCATCCGTTCATCCTATCTGGATCTTAATGCAAAATATCAAATCCCGCCAAGTGACTGCCTAACTGATGAGAGGGGCCTGAAAGTACACTTTAGAAGCTGGCTTACGATGAGAACTGGAATATCAAAATTTATGCCTAATTTACTGGAAACAGCACTAGTTAAAGCGACTTTCAAAAGTGCGACAAGGAATACACCTTAATAGGGTTCTTGGTCACGGATAGAGCTGTTATGATGGTTTTGGGGCCTTTGACAAAGAGAAGACTCAATAAAAAAATACGAGGTTTGTTCAAAAAATAAGGTGACTTTTTGAATTCCACGAGCTAAGTGCATTCGATTTTGGATTTTTTTCCTTATTTATGTTGGTATACATGTCTCCTAACATTGCCAGCCATTTTTGATATTTAGTTTGCTCTTCAGACATAAAGACTAGATGTGTTTTGGTGTGTTTTGCGATTTTTTAGTATTGAAAAACCGGATCCAGAATTTGATTTGAAAAATAAAATTAAGTGTTCCGACGTACTTGAGAAGTTAACTGTGCCATTTGGCGAGTCTACTCTGAGCAAAAACAAATGTTCATAGTGGTCCAACCTCTTCAAAGAAGGCTGAGAAGATGTGAATGACGATGTCCGTCCTGGACGCCCCAGAACGTCAACAACGGGTTAACAAGTTGATGCCGTGAAGCAAATTATTATGTAGAATCGTCGAATCACTATCAGAGAAGTTGCTGAAAATAGGCTCAATGCCATGAAATTTTTCCAGATATTTTGGGCTTGAAATCTGTCTCAGTGAGATGTGTTCCGAAATTGCTAAATTTTGACCAAACGATCCATCGAATGAGCATTTCTCAGGAGCTATTAAATGATATGAATGACGATCCAGATTTGCTGAAAAGGATCATCACGGGTGACGAAACATGGGTATATGGTTGTGATGTCGAAACCAAAGCTCAATCATTCCAATGGAAGCGACCAAAAGAGTCAAGACCAAAATAAAAGCTCGATAGAATATACAGGTTTTGCTCACTGTGTCTTAGATTACGTAGGCGTGGTTCACCTGAGTTCTTGCCGGAAGGTCGTACAGTCAATACGAAGTTGTGCCCAATTTGCGTGAAGTAATACGAAGAAAACATCCTGATTGGGAAAAAAATTCATGGCTGGGGCATTGCGATAAATCATTCATCGCTGCTTGTGTGTAATTTTCTTGCCAAAAACAACACAGCAATCATGCCCCAGCTATCATATTCACCGGCCTTGGCTTACCGCGACTTTTTCTCTGTTATCTGTAGACCCTGAATAGCAAAGAGGCCCGCGTAGACTACTCAGATCAAATTGAAAGGTGATTTTTCAATTTAAAATTCGCGGGTATATAGATTTGGAATAATACAGGTGGTGCAGAATGAATCATCCAATTTTATTTTTGAATTACTTTTTTACTAAATAAACAAAAATAATTTTGAGTAGTGGAGATCTTTACCTAAACTTTTACAATTTTTTCTGCTAAATGAAAAAGATGATATCCGTCAAGTGGCTGTCGCCAGTGTTGATACACATTTGCACCCGTTTTATCGCATTTTACATGACTGTTCTTATTCCTGTCGAATATTCTCCTTAAGGGCAGCGATTGTCTGAGGCTTGTTGGCATAAGCCCGTGACTTCAAGTAGCCCCAAAAGAAAGAAGTGCGGGATGGTTAAATCGGGTGATCTTGCTGGCCACGCCAAATCGTCAAAACGGGGGATTACGCGACCAGGAAACGCTTCCTTCACAATATACATTGTGGCTCGTGCTGTGTGTGCGGTTGCACCGTCTTGTTGAAACCACATGTTAACCAAGCTCCGCTCATCCGATTCCGGCAGGAAGAAGACGTTTATCATGGCTCTGGCGTTCTAAAAAAAATACGACCCAATCACTCCTCCCGCGTGAACGCCGCACCATACAGTGGCTTTGAGTGGTTGTAATGGCCCTTCGTGCACCACAGTGCCCCAGAAGATTTGCTTGTTGAAGTAACCGCTTACGTGGAAATGCGTCGGTCCAGATGATTTCGACACAAAATCGTTCTCTTCGTTGTTGAGATGAAGCATGGCTTGGCTGTAATTTACTCGCGACTGACGGTCAGCAGGCATTAACTGATGCACTGTTTGCACTTTGTACGGGAGCATGTGTAAGCCTTTAACTAAAATTCGCTGTAGGGTCCGTCTGGTGATGCCCAACTGCGTGACCCGTCGTCTGGTGTTTCTTCGTTCTCAGCGATATCGGCAGCCACAGCTGCGATATTCTCGATCGAACGACCAGTCCGGTAACGGCCACCCCCTGCATGGTCTCCTTTGATTCTAGTCTGTTCTAGTTGAGTAGCTAAGTGCAGGAATGTTTGTCCAGACACGATTAAGAAATTGACGTCGAAATTCACGCTGCACTAACACCACCGACCAATTATTGGTCAAAAAAATCGACACAAATTCCATGTTCTTGTAGAGTATAGCGCCTCATTTCTTATCAGTTTGTGTACTTCAGCTGTGTAGTTCACATATTCAAATATGATTAACGTTCGACGCCTTTTGCAAAAATTATGATATCTTCCGATAGGGTGATTAATTTTGCGCCACCTTGTAAAAGTGAATTTAGAATAGTTGTGTCTGCGGAATGAATATTTATCAGGCCCTGTTTATAAGTCGGTCGAAATCATCATAGACCATTAGGGACCTTTGCGGATATTGCTGATATTCAAAGAAGTTTAGAAAACCATTTGGCCCTGACGCATTTCATCTCGCTTGATTCAAAAAACACTCAATCCCTTGAAAAAAAAATACTTTTCGCATGTGGCCGTTTGACCATAATCACTACCTAGAATTATAATAATTCCATTAAAACCATATTCGCCTAAATAAGGTACTTGTGACTTCCAGACCAAGATCCCCGCGTAGTCACCGTTGCGAGTTCATAGGAGAAATTCAACGTGAATTACTGCCTGAATTGTATGCCATTTCATAAATCTTGTTTGACAACTTAAATCCTGTTTAAAAGCGTACTTTACCGGAGAGGTACATTGAGTCCCCTTTGAAGGGAACGAATAGTTTTAAATGATGTCACCTTTCAATTTGATCAAAGCAGTTTATCTAAGAAACAAGTCGCTTACGTGACAATAGTTGAGGGCCTGGGTAATGATGATACCATCGCAACTATTTTGAATCGTCTGATACTTCTCATCTTCGTTTCTGCATCTCACATAGTATTGCTTGATGTTACCCAGCGATTCCTGTTTGCTTTGTAATCTACGTGAATAAAGCTTGTCCAAGAGGTATGTCTAAAAGAAGAGCAATGTTGAGCAAAATTTGTAACATCTTTTTTCATACGTAGCTGAAAAGAAAAAGATTTGACACTTCGGAAATACGAGGGTGATCCGATAAGTACTTAGCCTCATCGCCAGATGACGCATAGTAAGATGGTAGATAGTAAGTGTGGTACATTCTAGTAGACGGCTACTGACCGCGTGTGGAAGCGGGAGTGTCCGCGGATTTTAGAAAAATGAAAAAAGAGCAATATCGGTCGGTGATTCGATTCTTGTTTTTGGAAGGGAAATCGCGCTGCGAAATCAACGAGCGTTTGGATGCTGTGTACGGTGACTCTTCTCCTTCGATGGCGACCATCAAAAATTGGTTTGACGAGTTTCAACGTGGTCGCACGTCGGTTTTTGATGAGCCACGTCCAGGTGCCCCGAAAACGGCTACCATGAAGGATAACGTGACAAAAATCCATGATCTCGTATTGGCAGACCGCCGATTGAAGGTGCGCGAGATAGCTGAGACAGTAGGCATTTCAAAAGATCGCGTGAGTCATATCCTGCATGAAATTTTGGACATGAGAAGGCTGTCGGCGCGATGGGGGCCGCGTTTGCTAACGACGGACAACAACCGTGAGACCACTCAGAGCAGTGTTTGACGCTGTTTAAGCGCAATCCAAAGCAGTTTCTGCGTCGTTTCGTGACAGTCGACGAAACATGGATCCACTGGTACACACCAGAGACCAAGGAACAGTCGAAACAGTGGACTTGACCCGGCGAACGTGCTCCGAAGAAGGCGAAGACTGTCCCGTCGGCAGGAAAGGAAAAAGGTCCCACCGTTTTCTGGGATTCACAAGGTGTGATCCACATCGACTACCTGGAGAAGGGCAAAACGGTCACAGGGCTGTACTATGCGAAATTATTGGGCCGATTCGACGCCGAATTGAAGAAATAACGGCCCCACTAGGTGAAGAAAAAAGTGCTCTTCCGCAATGATAACGCACCGGCTCACACCTCTGCCCTCGCCACAGCTAAATTGGTCGAATTGGGCTACGAGCTGCTGTCCCATCCACCGTATTCTCCAGATTTGGCCCCGTGCGACTTCTTTTTGTTTCCAAACTTGAAAAAGTCACCCGCCGTGCAGAAATTTCAGTCGAATGAGGAGGTTATCGCCGCCACGGAGGCCTACTTTGCAGACTAAGCACAGCTAAGGCATAGGTTGATGTTTTGCCTGTACCCGACTGGCTTGTGTTTTAATAATTTTTATGATCAATTTTACATGACCAATGATCAGAAGAGAAAAATTTGGACTAAAGCCACCTGGGTACAACAAGCTCATTGTATTAATCCTATTTCCATCAATGATTTGCTACAATGAACATGATCCATTTGTGAAATGAAACGTAACAAGCCACGAGAAGTGTATAAATTATAACAACGAGAACCAGAAAAGATCGTGGGTCTAGCTAGGTGAGTCAGCATTAACCATCTTGAAGGCCGGCTTACTTCCGAAGACAGTGAAGCTTTAGATTTGGCGGCAGTTACTTCTAGATAACGAAACAATTAATTCGCAATCAAGATAGCGATCGGCAAAAGTGTCCAGAATTAATCATTGCAGATTTACCAAAAATTATTGGAGCTTGTTTGTTAACTTATTCCAGTCCTTACATTTCTGGTAGTAGTCTACGAATTTTAGTTTCGACGTCATCATGGTAGACCCACGTTTCATCACCCGTTTTAGTAGTTCAACATTGTTTTTGACTTCATTCAACGACTATTGAGCAACTTTCGCCTATTTTTGCTCCAAATTTAACGTTTTCAGAACAGAATTATTCGCGATTCGATGAACCCTCATTTTATAAAGGAGGAGCCAACAGACAGGGCGGATATTCGCTGATATTTATTGAATTCAATTGTTCTTTCCGACAAGTATTAAAAGTGCAAAATTTGGCAATTTTAGTCGGAGTCGCAACAACGTATTTTTGTTATTCAAACTTAATACGGAAATGACGGTATATACTTCCCAATGAACGGGTCGAACTCCATCTCAACATGCTCGTTGGAAAAATGTTCGAAACCAGCCAGGCCTCACAATTATCATCTATTCAGTCTGTGAAGGCCAGGGTTCAAGAAGACCCAAGTGTGTCATATCACGGCCGTTCGCAGCAGATAGGCATCAGTGAGACCACTTTGCGGAGAATTTTAAAGGATTATCTTCACTTATTTAACTCAAGATTAGATAACTCAAAGAGTTTTGCCACAAGATGAGCCACGGCGCTTGGCACAATATGTCGTTGCAATGATTAATGCTGAGCCGGAGTTCTGGCAGCAAATTTTGATGACCAATGAGGCGCATTTTATGCTCTCTGTCTCAGTTGATAAACAAAATTGTGTTTGGCACCGAAAATCCTCACATTATTCACGAAGAGCCGCTATATGATCAAAAAGGTACTGTTTGGGCCGGTGTATGCGCTAAAACCATCATATTTCTTCAAAGTGTGCGATGCAGTGGATGGCGATCGATATCGGTGGATGTTGGCCCATTATGTGGTCCCAGAAATGCGTAAAAAAGGCTTATTTCACTTTTGGTTTCATCAAGACGGCGCGACATGCCATACTGCGGACAAAACAATGAACATTTTGCGTAAGAAGTTCCCTGGAAGATTGGTGTCAAAAAAGGGCGATATTGACTGGTCTCCGAGATCGCCGGATTTGACTCCTCAAGACCCTTTTGGGGTTACTTGAAAAGCAAGATGTATGCTAACGGCCCGAAAACAATAGAACAGTTCAAAAGAAACATTCGTGCGGAAATCGCAGAAATTTCGACCGAAATGCTCGAAAATGTCATGGAGAAATCGCGAAAACGAACCCATTTTTGCATCGGCAATAAAGGCAGTCATTTAATTGATATTGTTTTGAAAAATTAATTGAAATAAATTACAAAGGTCTAAGTTAAATAAAAAATTTTGAATTTTCAAAATCGGTGGAGAATTGTTGAAGTTATTCGAAATTTACATCGACCCATATGGGATGGCGCACGCTATACAAAATTGTCGTGTCAATTCCAGGTTTTCTACCTTGAATATTGCCAGCTTTTACCTGGATCTCAGGAACCACACTATTTAGGGTTTTGAAACCGGTCTCTATGAGCTCAAGATCATGTACTCTATAACACAGCCAAGTTTCAGACTTATAGCTACTCGGCAAGTTACAGACAGACGGACAGATAGGAAAGCCTTGGCATAAGTCTTCCCTACCCGAGCTTTGCAGGGTAGAAGACTAAAATGACTGTAGATTATGTGTAGGCAATTACAGTGAAGCAATGAAGGGCGTTTTCGCAACATGCTGAATAAGGTCTGAACAGTCTCTGGTTTCAACAGGAAACCATGGCTTTACTGCCATCCGAAACCATTAAATTTGACACCTTTCTCTGAGGAGTAAGGTCTGTTGAGGACTGCGAAAAAATGTAAGCGGAAATTGCGGCTATTGGTCTACTTATTTTTCAAAAGGTCATCAATAATTTTGATCTTCGTATGATCACCTGTAGCAGGGGCGTTGGTGGTCATATGACAATGTTGCATTTCATTCATAATTGCCTACATATTTTCGGATACGATTACAAACAACCCAAAAATCGCTCTAATGGAATAAATACAACCCGCGAAATCGGAGAATTCATTGTACTTTTTCAATAGATGTGGTGTCCTTTACAGGTGTATTTAACACCCCCATTTGGGGGCACTTAATTAGCTTAATGCAAGCCTTAACAAAAAACTATAACTTATTAACTAGGTGGCAAGGTGGAAACGATTAAGGAGAGTGTGCAGGGTTGTGGTATAGGGCAATTCTAAGGCTGGACTTTTTGAGGTGAAGGTCGAAAAGATTGGAGTTAGCTTTGCGAAGCATTCTGGACATTGGTTCGTGGTAGCCATAATTTGTGCCGTGAGTGTTTATACGGAAAAGGGGCGTGGATCGAAGGTTACGTGGGTTGGTGTTAAGAAGAATCATGTGCAATAATGTGGGGCTGTCAATGTTACCGCTGAGAAGGTCGTGAATAAATCGAATATCTGCAACATCACGTCGTTCTTTAAGGGGTTGGAGGCGATCCGTATAGGATGGTAAATTGAGGGGATCGACCCAGAGAAGACCACGAAGGGCAAAACGGATAAACCTACGTTGAATGGCTTCAATACGCGTAGTATGGGATTCTTAAGAGGGGGACCAGACTTGGCTAGTATATTCGAGAAGAGGCCTACGAAAGTGATTTATAATGATTTCGAAACGTAAGGATTCGAGAATTATTTGGTCCAACGTTTCACGAAACCGAGGAGAGATTTTGCACGTCTGATATGGAGGTGAAAGTTAAGTTCACGGTCACAAATGATCCCTAGATCAACCAGGAAGTTGACGGGGGGAACGGTTTCATTACGAATAGTGTAGGTTCTGGGTGGTGAGGAAGAGCGCTTGCGGGTGTAAGTGATGATTTGGCATTTACTGACATTGAGCTCGAGATGGTTTATTTGACACCAAGTAGTGAACCTGTTAAGGTCCAATTGGAGCGAGCAGGAATCGACAGGGGAAGATATGTGTTTAAATATTTCCATATCATCAACATATATGGAGAGCTGAGAGTTCAGTATAACTCTGCCAACATCATTAATGGTTAGAATAAATATCAGTGGACCAAGATGACTACCTTGTGGGACATCGGATGTAGTATTAATTGGATTAGAGAAAAAATATCTGAAGATGCCGAGGGCAGTGAGCTTGAGGAGAACAATTTGGTGAGACATTTTGTCAAAGGCTTTGCTGAAGTCAGTGGCGACAATGTCTACTTCTTTGCCGGTTTCGAGTGCACACAAACATTGTGCAACAAACTCGACTAGATTAGTGGTTGTCGATCGACCTTTTAGGAACCCATGTTGGTTAGGAGAAAATTTGGGTTTGCAGTGAAAGAATGGTGCATCCTAAACGATGCTCTCGAAAAGTTTGGGTATGCATGAGAGCTTGGCAATGGGACGATAGTTGGACCCATCATTTTTCAGTCCTTTTTGGTGGACTGGAATGATATAAGCATATTTCCAAAGCTTAGGAAAGAGTCCTTGAGAGATAGAGCTTTGAAATAGAGCGGTAAGGGGTAAAATAAGATGGTCGGGACCGGGAGAGTAGTCGTCCTTTAAGTTGCGTATTTTTTCGGCAATCAGGTCGGGAGTTATGTTCAGTGAAACAAGAGACGTCTGGGGGCAGTCTTTCAAATATCGAAAATAGTCGTGATCGGGGTGAAGATCCTGGTCGGTGAATGAGTGGCTGAAGAAAGAAATCCGATTACTTCGGGTTCGTTGGAAGATTTATTGAGAAATTAAATGTAGCGGGGTAGCTATCGGTTTTTCTTTTTGTATTAATGAAGTAGAAGAAACGCTTGCGGTCAGAGATAAGGGAGGATTGCATTCTGTTCAGGTATCGGAGGTAGAGTGATTCACATAGCTGTGCAAATTTAGTATAGGACTCCATGTAATTAGAAAGGTCAGATGCAGTGGAGGATCTTGGATAGGCGTGCCAAATTTTTGTTTCTTTTATTGCGCAAAGAGCGCAGTTCCTTAGTATACCAGGGCCGAGATGAAAAGTATAAGCGCGCACTGGCTGGATCTCGTGATACTTCAAATCATATATTCAACGGAGTTATACGACAAGAATGTGGATAAATCCTGTCATGTCATGTTTAAACCAGAACTCCGTAGAAAAAGCTACGAAAACTTTTGATAATTTGCCATATTTTCCAAGCAGCTGTCTTAACTAATATCGTGATTATGGATCGCTAGGTGATAGGCGAGTAATTGGTACTATGACACACAGTCCGATAGCACCTAAGCCAATGAAAATAACCATACCAGGTGGAGATTAACTGGTGATTGAGCTGACGAAGGCGAAGTCTACTCTATCAACAGCTAATGATTTCACGCTAATTAGGCTATGTAGGGCCAATGGAATGTATGGAATTCTCTCCGGACAATTCTTACCGAACTGACATTGCTTTAACTAGAGGTTTGAGTCCAAGACTCTTGGAACCATAGCTGTAGCTTATTTAGGCTATATGTCATCGATTTTTCCGTAGCTGATCTGGTTAAATTACGTTCTTCAATCTTCTAATAAACTGGTTATTCGCAGAAAAAAGCTTTTTTTCGCAGCTTTTTACTGCAGTACTGCGTGACATATTCACTTCTGTTTTAAGTGTTTTTGCGAGAGGTTTTGTTTATCTTTTGCTTCGCTCGCCCAATTAGGCTAATGTTTAAGTCCAAGGTCGTCGAATTTATAGTTCCGAAAGTAAATTTCAATAAAACACATTTATGGTCTAGATTTCGACCAAATTTTTATTTTAGTATATTATATGGATGTTGCCATTATAAATGGAATATTGAAAATATCTTTCACAGGGTTGCAGGAAACGACTGGAAAATATATATATGAAAATATTTATAGCAATATAGGGCCAAATTCATTCCCCACAATTTAAAATTGGACGGATCAGACCCTACCAAAGACCGGTAGCCTAATGTGGAGTTCCCTTTATAGTCATTGTGATAAGTCGTAGGTCGGGCTTAAAGAGAACTCCACATAAGCCTAAAAAATGCAGCCATCAAGTAGCTCTCCTGGCCAATACTTATATAACCAGTGTTTTACAGGCCCATCTAAGAGGCTAACCTAATGTTCAATATTTCTGGTAGTCAATCCAGGATTGCTGCCTTGGACTTGTGTACAGTCACATTTTGCATGTTTAAAGAATGTAAAAATGCAATTCTCGCACTCTGGTCAATCCGACTCTAAAGATGTCTCCTACATAGGTAATGGGAAAACTCGCCAGACGTTGGTCTCTACTTACGATATGTCAAGCTCTGGTGATCAAATCTTCGTTAATAAAAATCACAACCTTCTCCAATTATAACAAAAACTAAAGATGATGAAAGCTGTTGGCGTAAACAGGCTGGCAACTGAACTATTTGAAGCACTATGAGTTGATCAGGAACTACCAACTTGTCTGTATAACGTGGTCGTAGAAGAGAATGCCCGATGTATGAAATATCTGCATGGTTTACCCAGTGAATAAGAAAGTGGATCCCCATAACTGCGCAAGCTACAGGTACATTCGTTTCCTAAACATCAGTGAACGCCTCAGTTGTAAGGTTTCAGGCCAAGTCTCCAAACCGACGTCTTTGTCAAAACTTTGCTATAACATAGAAATACCTAAGACGTGGCAAGCGGCAACAGCGCCAACGCTCGATAATTGTAATCAACTGCTGCTTCCCTGGGCTCAAGAGGCAAGAGGAAAAGTCCCCGTTCGATAAACCAAGGGGACTTCACAAAAGCTACTAAAAAGTTTTCCAATGGGGACTTGACAGCTTCGAATTTAATTTGTGAACGCATCCTTTCACTAATCATCAAACTGTTACTGTCAATTTATTCAGTAAACTCAACATTTTTATCATGGTGAAGTACACGAACGAGCATCGTCTGCAAATTATAAAAATTTTCTACCGAAATTCGGAGTCGGTGACCGCAACTTTAAGAGCGTTAACTCCAATTTTCGGTCGTAATTCTCGCCCTAGTAGACAGGCAATAACAAGCTTAGTGCAAAAATTTGAGTCTACATATTCGTTGTGTGATGTTGCCGTGTCAGGGAGACAACGGGTTGGTCGAAGTGTCGAAAATATCGCTGCCGTTCAGGCGTCCGTAGCAAACGATCCAAATCAGTCAATTCCACGGCGTTCTCAAGAATTGGGCACATTATGGCGTATTTTGCGTAAGGATCTTGGTTAACACCCATACAAGATCAAGCTGACTCAAGAATTGAAGCCGACGGACCATTTGAAGCGACGTACGTTCTCCGATTGGGCTCTGGAGAAGATGCGCCGAGATAATGAATTTCATCGCAAAATCATCTTCAGTGACGAAGCTCATTTTTGGCTCGATGGGTTCGTCAATAAGCAAAATATGCGTTATTCGTCGGGTGAAAATCCACATGTGGTTCATGAATCACCACTTCATCCACAAAAAATAACTGTTTGGTGCGGTTTGCATGCCGGCGGCGTTATTCGGCGATATTTTTTCGTCGACGATAACGATCGTCAGGTTACTGTGAATGGCCAGCGTTATCGCGCAATGATTACCGATTATTTTTGGCCCGAATTGGAAGATATGGACTTGGACGACATGTGGTTTCAACAGGATGGTGCCACAAGCCACACAGCACACGTTACAATCGATTTATTGAAGAGTAAGTTTGATGAGCGTGTTATCTCAAGAAATGGGCCAGTCGATTGGCCGCCTCGTTCTTGCGATTTAACGCCTCTAGACTATTTACTTTGCGGCTACGTTAAGTCATTGGTTTATGCCAACAATCCGACGACGTTGGAAGAGCTCAGAGCCAACATTGAACGCGAAATAGCGGCCGTTTCGGCCGAAATGTGTGGCCGAGTCATCGAAAATTGGATCCAACGAATCGACCACTGCAAAAGTGCTCGCGGTGGCCATATGAACGAAGTCGAGTTGTATTCATAAATGTTTTGATTGTACTTCAAGCCGATAATAAAGTTTTTGAAATATCTCAAATGGTTTGCGTTTATTTAAAAAAAAAAGTTGTCAAGTCCTTCTTGGAAAACCCTTTATATAGAGGTTTGGACATTATCGGACGTTTTAGAGAAAAATTCTGCACGGGATCTTTGGTCCCAAGAATGTAGCAAGAAAGATGGAGCGAGAAGCCACTATTGATTCAGTCCGAAGAGTCTTCGATTACAGCTCCGAGGATGTCTTTTTTTTTTTTTTTTTTTTTTTGGATGTGGAATCTTCACAGATACTAGAGGCCCATGCCGCTAGCATGCACGATTCGCAGGCCCTGCCCATTTGCTTAAGCCTGCGTCTACGTACTGTGTTCTGTTTAGCCATATATCGATGGAATTAGGGTATGGGTCCATCTACCATCTACCTTGCCATGGGCCATCGAGCGCGACCTCTCTTCCTTCTTGATTTTTCTTACTTCTCCGGCAATGGTTGGCCTTGAGAGTTTTCTCCGCTGAATGGGGATCATCCCAGCAATGACAAATGCGGCTTCGTCCGAAATCGTCCGGGAGCCGCTTATTGTCCTTAGAGCACAGAGTCGGTATACCGATGACAGTTTTCGGCATGTTTCCTTCCTCTAGAGCACTTCTACCCACACTGTGCAGCATAGAGCATGACTGAGCTCGCCACTCTGCCCAGCATGTACGGGTCCACCATCGTTTGACAGTATCCTGGAGAGAGCCGTTTGTAGTGAGGATGCTCTTTTGCTCACATAGTCCACTTATAATTTAAACCGCAGCCTATTGTCGAGCATCACTCCTAGGTTGCCCACTCGAATATTGATGTATTCTACAGTTTTTCTGGCCTGCCAGTTCGAGGCCTGCAGATTCTAGCCACTGCTTTATCTGGACAACTGCTGTGTTTGTGGCTCGTGCGTGTGCTTTGGAACCACCACGATAGCTATATCATCTGCGAATCCGTTTCCTTGGGGAAACCTTAGTCTCAGGACGCTGTCATACATTAAGTTCCAAAGAAGTGGGCCCAACACCGATCCCTGAGGAACCCCGGTGGTGATGTCTTAATATTTAGTTCCTTCCTCCATTACATACCTCAGTTTTTTGTCTTTGAGGTAGTCGAACACTTTCCTCAGTAAGGTGTTTCTATTCTTGCCAACGATCTTCTTCATCTTTAGGGTCCAGTCGGCAGAGTTGAACGCATTCTTAACGTCTAAACGTCACTACTGCAAAGTACTTCTTCAGACACAATATCGACTTCTTTTTGAATTGCGTCGGTAGTAAGGCATGCCTTTCGGAATCCGTATTGATGATTTGAGAGGGCTCCCTTCTTCTCTGCTACATCCTATCGTATGTACCACTGTATCGAGCAGGCATATCGGGCGGTATGACGTGGTACTCCGGGTGGTTTTTTTCCCTTGGGTAGCAGTACTAGCTGTTGCAACTTCCATGGTTTTGGGAACACTCCTCCATTTAAGCATCTCTGCATGACTGCTATGGACATCTCAGGCCTTGTTTGAATAGCAGCCTTCAATGATTTGTTGTCTAGGCGCCTTTTTGTCTCCTTCTCTGTCGAGAACTTACTGCAGTTCGTTCAGCGTAATGGCTGGAATACTGTCGACGTCTGCCTCCCAGACGATTGTGGGTGTCGCATCGGGGGTCGTTTTTGGGGAACAAGTGCTCCACTATGGTTCTTCACAGTATTGGACGTGTTAGTTGAGGGGATCTTGTAGACCGCTTTATACGCCGTGTCCCATGGTTTAATGTCGGCTTCTTCGCACATACGTTTGTACCATCTTGCCTTGGTCCCGTGACATGGAGCGCTTCTCCGGGTTGCTGTTTTCCTTGGCATGCGACAAGTCTTCAACTGATCCATTTGTGTCCATCTCTATTTCTGTTTATCTTTCGAACAGACAATCTTTCCATTGTGGGCCTGTTAGCATTGGTCTTTGCCTGTCTCTTTTCTTTGTTATTTCGAAGACAATCGCCTGGTGGTCGCTGTGGCTGTAGTCTTCGCTAATATGCCAATTCATATTGCGCAAAATAGGGTAGCTGGCGAAGGTTACGCTGATGGATTCCATTCCTGCTTTCCGATACGTACTTGCTTGCCCTTTATTCACTATGCCTACTTCTAGAGAGGCGAAAGCCTCAGGTAGGATTCGACCTCTTTCGTTGGTAAGCCTACTGCCCCATTTCGTCGCCCATGCATTGAAGTCTCCGCCAATGATTCTTTGGTTCTGGCTCTTTGCTGGGCGTCCACCGTTATCCCCTCCAGCATTGCTTCGTATTGGCTAGTTGTCCAGCTAGGTCTGGCGTAACAGCTGTAGAATGATGCCATTTATTCTTGCACGCACGAAACCTTCTTCATTCTCGTCGACGTCTGGGAATGCTTGGTTTCCGCATACCCATATTGAAGCGTGCTTTGTTTTGTCGTTAACCCATATGTTGCTATTAATACTTCTGTATGGTTCACTTATCAGCACCACATTTGCCTTTTCGTCATACGCTGTCTGCTGCAGAATATCCTGAGCTGCCTCACAGTGGTTCAGGTTTATTTGTATAACCTAAACCATTGCTGACTGGTGATAGCTTTCTTAAAAACTGGGCATTTTCCGCTCCCGGCTACGTGCTTTGCGTTCTCTGGGTCACTTTTTCTACAGAACATGCATGATGGCTCCCTGCTGCAGTTCTTTGCTATGTGGCCTTCCATTCCACATCTCCTGCAGAGTTTTGAGCGATCTTCTGTGCCTTCGCATCTGGTAGCTATGTGCCCGAATTCGAGGCATTTGAAGCAGTTTACTTAATCTATCTTAAGTAGTCCCGCTAGGAACATTTTTCTGGCTACCTCCACCGGGAGGCTGATTATTGCACTTTAGGTACGTCTGGTGTAGGGAGATGACGTCCGTGGGCGATATATCATCGAATCCAGATTGCACTCTAATTGCATCGCAGACTTCTTCTTTTGTAGTTACCTCATCTATGTCTTTGCATTCGAGGGTGGTACGATGCGTGAAGGCCCTTATTTCCGGCTTTTGGCCGAGGGTTTCGTTTATCACAGTTTTTAACTTCGTTGCTTTGCTCTCGATGTCCTTAAGCTTTATAAGCAACTCTCCTTTGAGTGTCATCCTAACGCACTGACATGTCGCACTGAAGACAGCTGGTTAAGGATCGGGCTCGTTAGAGAGGCTTTGAAGCCCAACAGCTGTAGCGCCATGAGTGTGCAATGAGACATGCAAAAGTTCTAAAACAGTTTAACCTTAATATGATCCTACCAAACCAACCAATTTATTTCGATGAATCTTTTGGACGTTGGCCCTTTTGCGATAAGAATATGGGTCACACTATCACCAAATTTTCGCCGCTTTCTTGGGAAATGAAGAAGTGATTGGGCGCGGGCACTCCAGACCATAAAAACTACCACGTAGTTAAAAAAAAAAACAAAAATAAAAAAAACTTACGTTTCCGATTCGACCTACTTATTAACCTGTAGGAGGAATGTACATTTTTCGGCTTATGAGGCGTCCTTTCGAACATTGAAGGAACAACTGATACGGGCACCCATCCTAACATGCGCAGATTACAACCTCCCGTTTACGGTCCATGCTGATGCGTCCACACATGAGCTGGATGGAGAAGAGAAGGTAGGCAGTTACCTCAGTCGAACACTTTCCCGGACGGAGAGGAATTACTCGACAACCGAGCGCTAATGCTTGGCAGTACTATGGGCCGTCGAAAAACTAAGGCTGTACTTGGAGGGGAGTATTTTCACTGTGGTGACGGATCACCACTCCCTGGTGTGGTTGAACAACTTGAAAGAGCCTTAGGGCAGTTTGGCCCGGTGGGCAGTACGACTCCAACAGTTCAATTTCAACATCGTTCACCGGAAGGGAAAAGAACACCTAGTCCCCGATGCTCTCTCAAGGATAGCTGAGGGTCAACAGGTTTTAACGGTGGATCTCCAGGACCCTTGGTATATTGTCATGAAGAACCAGGTCTTTAACACTCTGGAAAAGTATCCTGATTGGAATCAGGACGATCGACGACGAGGTTCTCTATCGGCATATGGCTCCACGTTATCCACACCTGACCACAGTGGAAGCAAGTAGTTCCTAAGGAAAGTCGGTGAGAGATTTTACGCCGTTGCCACGACGACATTCTAAGCACGCACGGGGGTATCCAGAAGACGCTGGATAAGGTCGCGCGATATTATTAGACGGTAAAGCCGGATCTCCAAAAGCCCGCGGGGCTACAGGTTTCTCGATCCCAAGTAAGTCAGCCTTGGGAAATGCTATGTATTGACTTTGTGGTTCCCTTGCCGAGGTCAACTAAGGGACAAACATACATACTGACCGTGGTAGACTACTCCACAAAATTCCCTTTGTTTTTTTTTGGTACGTTCTGTTATTAGAGGGGCAGGTGTTCTTAGTCTTCGGTGTCCCGCGCTGGATAGTATGTGACAACGGTGTCCAGTTCAGAAGCAAGGAGTTGACAGAGATGGCCGAGTCATACAAGGTGACCCTCAATTTAACGGCTTTTTACCATCCACAAGCCAATCCAGCTGAGCGATACCATCAAACGCTCAAGACAAAATTGAGGGCGTACATTGCCGACAACCACCGAACCTGGGATGTACGAGTACTCCTGCTGAAGGCAGCTAGCGCCATTCGCGATTCAACCCATGAGGTGTTGAAAGCAACCCCCTACTTCACGCTGTTCGGACGAGAGATGCAAGGGGACGGAAGCTCGATAAATCCAGACGGCATCAGTGTGAACAGATCTGGAAACCCTTCCGACCGGTCTAACGCACTATCGCAAGTGATGAGTGACATCCAAAGTCGTATCCGCGCGTCGAACGAGCCTGCTAAACAGCATTACGACTTGGGGAAGAGGGACGTCCAGTTTTACCCGAATGATCTGGCGTTGCGGAAGAATTTTGTTCTCTCGGATGCGGCGCGATATTTCACGGCCAAACTAGCTCCTAAATATTTAGGGCCTCTTAGGGTGAGGAAAAGGCTGTCCCCATGGACTTTCGAGCTGGCCGGGGTAAAGACCTGAAGTTGTTTGGGGATCGGACTGACTTGGAGTAAGTCGAGGTTATTGGCTTAGCGAAAACCTTTAGAAAGAAAGGGGGAAGGCCAGGTAAAGGTTTTCACTAAGCCACATACTTTAGACTCGGTCCAATTAATAAAGAAAAAATACGGGGAAGGTCCTATGAGTTCCGGTCGTGGCGCTGATCCACTACTTGGCTTCATAGTCTAAAACCTAACAACCATGCTTCCCAGAGCTTCGGCTTTAAATGCTGATGGGAGCGCGAATTTTCCTTCTGTGTTCTTGTTGTTGTTGTTCCTTCGTTCTTTCTACCTAATTGGACTATTTCAGGACAGTGGCATGTTCTTGTTAACCTCTCTACGCCAGACCCAATTAACAAATTGATAGTATAATATCGAGTTTTATGAAGGCCACACGAACCACCTTGATCGAACTGATAATTGAATTTTACTAATAAGCTCTCGAGCGTTTTGATAGGTTTTAATTGCGCAATCCTAATCGCAATATCATTGTCAAAATCTTTATTTGGTCATCAATAAAAATGGATCCGTTACACTAAAAATAGCCTACAAAACACATTTTATAGCGGTTATATGGGGCTAAACCGCACATGTGTGTCTGATATATCTGGTCAAGTTTTGTGGACAATAATAATATTTTTTTTTATCGATACCTTGTCAATAAATGAGTCGAACACGCGTCAAACGTTACACTTTTTTGGAATACAATAAGCTTTCTTCGATACCTGTACGGAGGACAACGTATTTATTTATTAAGATAATAAGAACCGGCTAGGAATCTAACTGATATTGGTTACTGATTTGATAACTATTTACTCACCAAGCACTTGTGAATAAATAATAAATAAATGAATGAAAAATACCTCAAGCGCTATCAATTGCTCCTGCTTAATTTTAATCAGACCGACTAAACGAGTTTCCAACTGCTTCTTCGGCTTGCGAACACCTATAGTCTAGAATAACACCTAGAGTCTGTCGCATGTAGGAAGGGATTAATCGTCACATTTTACCGGGATTTTCGGGCGGGTGATCAGGCAGCAGTTGAGTGTAGGAGGAGAGGTAGCTATATATAGCCAGGAAATAAAGATGATGAAGGTATTATGACTGAATACTCTGTGACAGCCACTGAGTCATAGTGGCATGCTTTAAAGTACTGACAACTGGGTGTCATTGAACGTTTTTACTCAGCAATATCCGGATCAATTCTGGTTGCGTTACATCCCAGACTATTGTAGTAAAAATCTAACCAACATTATGGTCGCTGAATCAAATCGTTCTAAAGTCTCTACAGCTGCAGACCTATGACCCCAGGGCGTGACTATAAAATTTGATCTCAGATTTCATGTTCAAAATCAGCAAAGTTTCCAAATTGCAATTGTTGCTTACCCACGAGTTCTAAATCAGCAATAACATGTTAATCGCCGCGTTTCCATACGTTGGCAGTTTCAAAGAACCAAAAGCTGGTCTTCACATAAATTAAAGATGGAAAACCATTTGAGTCATTAAAAAAAAAAATACAAAATGATTGCATTAAATCCACAGTTGTCAGGCGCCTCGGTGGTGACCTCAATACATTCGAGGCCAACGTACATAAACAGGAATTAATGTGTGAGCAAAGGCAAGAGGGAATGAGTCTATCTTATCACTTGGCCAAAGTGTATGACATGTATTCTGAAACACTCGCACTCATTTCTTTTCCGATAATTGGTTATTCATTCACGATATGGGTTCATGAGAAATTCGGTAAAATTATGACAAAATGTAATAAGACCGAAAGGTGATTGTGATCACATCTAGAATGTATGTACTTGACAAGGGTTTTAAATTAAAAATGAAAAAGCACTTGAAAGCCAGAGATCACTATACCTCATCAAATAGGTCACATATACGCGTTTTGCAGGTTTCTTGTTGATAAAAAAAAACTGCTCGGCGAACATTAACAAAAGCTTCCTCAAACCTTGGTTATGTAATGACTTACTTATATGGCGCTACATCCCGCGGTGGACCTGGGCCTCAACCAACAAGCGTTTCCAGCTGGCACGATCTTTCGCCAGCTGTTTCCAGCGCCGCACGCCCAGACGGTTGAGGTCCCCTTCCCCCTGCGTGCGCCACCGAAGATTCGGCCGTAACCTGCTGCGTCGTTCCTCCGGGTTGGATTCGAAGACTCTTCGGGCCGGAGCCGTGTTGTCCATCCGCTCTACATGGCCCAGCTATCTTAGACGTTGGATCCGGAGACGTCGTACCAGGTCCATGTCGCTGTACAGTCCGTACAGTTCTTCGTTGTATCTTCTCCTCCATACACCGCTAGTATAAACGGGACCATAGATTAAAGGCAGAATTTTCCTCTCGAAACGACCAAGAGCGTCCAAGCCTCCGCGCCGTAAAGGAGGACTGGGATGATTAAGGTTTTGTACAACGTTATCTTGGTCTTTCTAGAAAGGGCTCTACTTCTCAATTGCCTCTTGAGTCCAAAGAAGCAGCGGTTGGCAAGAGTTATTCTGCGCTAGTGTTGTTGTCGCTGGTCATAAGTGAGCCAAGGTAGACGAAGTCCTTGACTACTTCGAAATTATAGCTACCAAGCATGACGTTCTGGCCCAGACGTCGGTGTTATGTGTCTTTTTTCGATGACAGCATGTATTTGGTCTTACCCTCGTTAACGCTAAGACCCACTTTGGCCGCTTCCGTCTCAATGCTTATGAATGCCTCATTGATGTCTCGCTGCGATCTCCCGATCACGTCAATGTCATCTGCGTACGCAAGCAGTTGGGAGGACTTAAAATAAATCGTACCTCTTGTGTTGGCCAGTGACTCTTGTACAATCTTCTCAAGTATGATGTTAAAGAAATTGCATGACAGTGCGTCGCCTTGTCTAAATCCTTTTTTAACACCAAAGGTCTTAGCTTATCGGACGCCAAAATCGGACGCCAAAATCGGACGAGTTTGGCAGGGATGTTAAAACTAGACATGGCACCGTATAGCTCGTCTCTATGCACAGTGTCATACGCGGCTTTAAAATCGATGATAAGGTGGTGGTATCGATTTGAAATTCTTGGGTCTGCCGCAGTGTGAATATTTGGTCTATTGTGGATTTGCCTGGCCTGAAACCACACTGATAAGAGCCGATCAGGTTATCCACAAAAGGCTTCAGGCGTTCACACAATACGGCAGGGAAGATCTTATATGCGACGTTGAGGAGACTAATTCTCCTATAATTGGCGCAATTATAGAGGTCTCCTTTCTTGTGGACCGGGCAAACGATGCTGAGATTCCATTCGTCGGGCATGCTTTCCTCCGACCATATTTTACAGATAAGTTGGTGCATGCGCCTTACCAACAAATCTCCAGCCGCCTTGAAAAGCTCAGCAGACAGGTCGTCCGCGCCAGCGGCTTTATTAGACTTAAGCCTCGATATCGCTATTTTGACTTCGTCTATGTCGAGTGGACGGGATTCTCTTACGTCATCGTCCGTGGCGAATGGATCATTCTGCCTGACAGCGGTATCTTGTCTATCATCGCAGTTATACAGTCTGCAGAAGTGGTTCCTGCCATATTCTCAGCATCGACTGTGATTCTACTACTAGATCGGCTTCTGCTCTGGCTTTATAGCCCTGACATGTTCATTTTACATTTTGGTAAAACTTTCGAGCTTCATTCCTGTTATGACATCTCTCCATTTCCTCGACCTCACGCTTTTCGTGCTCCTTTTTTGTCTTTCTGAAAAGCGCATGTTCTTCCCTTTTTTTCTGCTTGTAGAGCTCGCAAGCAGCTTTCGTCCGTCTTTGCAGCATGGCTTTGTATGCGTCTTACTTTGCTGCATGGGCTTGTTCGCATTGCAGGGGTTTCTAGGCGGTCTCGATTTGAAACCCAGCACATCAGAGGCAACGTCTCTGATTACGTTCTGGTAATGCTCCCACTGCTGGTCTGTGGATAGTGTCGTCGTTGTTGGGGTTTGAGAGAGCTTGAGGGAAACGCGATCGGCAAAGATTCTATCGGTCTCTTGCGATTGTAGCTTTCCGACGTCAAACTTGCGTTGTCCTACTCGACTTCGTAGTATTCTCGATATCCTCATTCGTACCCTGGCTACAACAAGGTAGTGATCTGTGTCGATGTTGGCTCCTCGGAAAGTTCGCACGTCGAGAATGCTGGAGGAGTGTCTGGCGTCGATCGCAATATGATCAATCTGGTTGGTAGTCGACCGCCGAGATGTGGGAATCATGTACATGCTACAATGAGATTATGCCCTGCTAGAAAATCAATTAGCCTGAGTCCATTATCGGACGTGGTGTTATGTAGCCTAAGCTTTCCTATGATTGACTCAAAGATGTCCTCTTTGCCCAGTTTTGCGTTAAAATCTCCTAGTACGATTTTGGTGTCGTAACTGGGGCATTGTGTGTACGTTCGGTCTAAGAGGTCGTAGAAGTCATCTTTATGTCGATCATCTGTTTCTTCTGTAGGGGCATGAACGCATATGAGGCTAATGTGGTTGAAATTATGTTATGTAATGACGCTTTCAATAAAATTGGTCCGGGGTTGATACTTTAAATTGTTCACAAAATATGCGAGACGGAAAACAGTTTACGATAGCGTATCTGAAAAGGGTACTTAGCAAATAGAATATTTAGCCTTTAGAAATGAAAAAATGCACGCCCTTCAGAACAAAATCGCATATAAAGCTTGGGATTCTTAAGTTCCATGTTATTCGGCTATTGGCTGATTTGTTAGACACTGATCCATCCAGCACACCCAGCGGAGAATATTGCCACCGTCATTTAACGTGTGCACCGCGGGCTTGTCAAGGTATACCATATGCATCCCTCAAGGCAGCCACTTAGGTCCACTTCTTTTCATTGTTACCATTAACGATATTGGACATTTTCTCCGTCATACTTTCTGCTCCTTTATTATCGCAAATAAATTGGATAAATTAAATGAATGATGAATTTACTCATGGTCCACCCTGTTTGTTCGGTTTTCTCCCTCTCTCAAAAATGTTCAGTTTGTCCCTATCCCTGTGATAATTTCCCAAATATAGAAACTCTGTCCTGTAATCTCAATACACAAAAAAAATCCAAAGAACAATGTTAACCATCTTTGCCTCATTGTCAAGCTGTCACCTACACCGTTTGTACAAAAAGTATCGAGAATACCTTTCCCACTACATCTCTTGAGCGTCCACACACTTTTGCTATCGACTTCTCTAAGATTCAAAGGCGAATTACGGAAGGTCCCTAACGACACGAACTCAAGCATCTTTGACTTCAATTCGCTTTCTCATTGCAATTTTTCCTCACCTCAATTTCACCCGGCTGGCATTTCTCCATAGTCTTCTTAACACTTCTATGTAAACCAATGGTCCGACTTCGGCACTTCATGGCCACGTTGCACGTTGTCGTCGTTTCTAAGCTTCAATAGCCTTTCAGCACGGGACTTGTCGTCGACACCCTCTGGATGTCAGTTAAAAACTGCAGCTTGTGACAAGCTTTCATCCTTGAATACTTGGCGAATCATACATATATCTCGGTACCCGATTTCCACATTCCAACACGAAATCTGAGCTTGCATCGAGTGACTCAGAAGTCCACCTGCTAGGAACATTTTAAAGAACAAAGCCCATACCACCGAACCGCTGCCACGTACCTACAACCATGCCAGGAAAATATTATTCACGATGCTTGATATATAAACTCTTAATACTCAAACTCTTTAAAAGTTTTTCATATGAAGCCTTAAGTTTTTAAAACAAATTTCTTGTCTCCCGTAGACAAAATGGCCAACTCAAATACAGGCCCTACCACAAGAATTTTCGTCCTTAACTCGCTCAGTCTTTAAGGACGGCATGGAATTGGACACTATTTCAATCAAATTCTGAAAGACGTTGGGCGAAATTTCCTACAGACTGATACTCTTCAAATTGTCTTCCATTGGCTTTCTATCCATTCTATTTAGGTGGATGTCTTCTTAGCTGGACAATCACTATTTAAGATCAGTCCGTTCTTGATTTCTTTCGGCATACCTCAAGGCAGCCACTTAGGTCCACTTCTTTTCATTCTTACCATTAACGATATTTAAATGGTATTCAAACATTTCTCACACATCTCACTCAAGGCCGACATCAGCAATATTTTCAAGACCATTTCCTCGGAACATGACCCTTTCCCTATTTAATTGAATCTCAAGGTTTTCCTATCCAATAACAGATCCTATTCTACCTTTTAAATGATTTGCTATCTAGGAATATGTGACCAAAAGCCTGATGATGATGCTTACCCTGTACGAAGGTGCGATTGGACGCTGTTGGAGAAGATTATTCATATATTCGAAAACATAATACTTTTCAACTTTTTTCCTCGGGATACGGCGTGATAGGCTACTGTAACGCCAGCCGAGGTAGTCATTTTATTTAAATTATGAGCCCCAACGCATCGGAAGGCTTACTCTTTTTTATTGGACATTAAAAAACATTTGAAGATGTTTACTTTTATCCTTAGTAGACCTACCGCGGAGTCTATAGTTCTAACAATACCTAGAGAACTGAACATTCAAATTAATTGTCATTGATAGGATACTTAGACCAACCATATGCGGTCGTATCAGGGTTGTTCTCCTCGGTGATAAAAGAGAAGGGCTTTTACTAGAGCTTGGCCCATACCTGAACCTCATCGTATGCACAAAGAAAACACCAGCCGATGCTTTTTGCCATTATTACGAAGTTACCACCTACCCTTGGACCTTTGAGTCGAATGCATGGTAACCTATGCCGCCGACGGGCTCAAAAGACTCAAGAGAGTGGAAGCGAACATAGCAGAGGTGTGGTACTCCTGTCAGCGAATCTGGCATCGGCTCAAACAGACTGAACTGCTCTTGATATTGATTTTGTCAGCACATTGATTCCAGTTTACCAGCTCCTGATCAACACTGAAGGCTTTCATTTCCAATTAGGGCTACCTCTCTGTTCTTTCAAGCAGAAACACTGGCTATCTACCATATTACCCCAGTAACAGTCAAAGTGATAGCCATGTTATATTTTTAGCAATCCGTTTCTTCCAACTGGAATCAAGCAGGCCAATAGCAGAATTAAGATCACTCTCCATTGAGTTAAAGATCGGAGTAACAAAGGGAGGAATGAGAGTGCGGACCGACTGACCAACCTAGGGTCAGCTCCAAAACCCACATCGAAACTGAAAAACTTCAATTAAAATATTCCCCAAAACCTTTTCTAACCATAGCTAATCATAGGTTGGCCTCAACAATCAGGTACAAGATACCTAGGAAGTCCTATATAAAAGCAGCCTACATGAAATGTAAATCATAAGTCCTTTTAAAAAGACGTTCGATACTACCAGAATCATGCAGACACGACACCATATTGAGCATACCACTTACCCACCACCTTTTCACCCAGCACTTGCAGTATGACTTTCCGCGTATTTGGTAAATACTGTCTTAATGACCTGATTGAGGTCAATGTAATCGATTTTCTCAACTCCTTCTCAATCTAGGCCAAACTAATGCTAATTGCACCTGATCTACGACACCAAAAGATAGTCTCCTACATCTACCAATATAACACCTTAATGACATGCAAACAAAAGAGTTACTGTGAACTACAACCAATGCAAATTCACTCGAATATCTCAAAATGCTATCTAGGACAAGCACCCCCAGAGAGTAGTGAACGAACATCTTCGACACAAACCATCTGCACCCCTTCCAGGTACCATAAGAGCGTACACTCTTGAACCTACACGAATTATAAAAAAAAAAAAAAACCCTCCTACATCCACCAAAGGCCCGAGAACTTAATGACTCAGCAGCATCTTTAAAAAATTCAAAGAAGACATCGAATTTTGGTCTTCCAAAGGCCACGTACTCATTTGAACACAACGAGTCATCACGAATAAAGCTTACTGTCTGGGAAAACCAACCAGAAACATTCCGAGAATTGTTGATAAGCCACCGATGTCATGTAGCCTACCGGAATGGATAAGATTGGTTGGTCTTGGATAATCAAGAACATGCATTTTGTTTGATCCTACTGACAGCGCTATAAAAACGTTGCAAAGATGAAACTACTTTAGAATAGCCTTCAATGCTGTCGAATTTTATATGAAGCAAACTTTATCACGACCATTCATTTTACGTACCTACAGACTTTCTGTAAATGCTCAGGCATCTTAAACCCTTATGATTACTAGCCAAACCCAGTGAATGTTTGACTGTCAATACCTTGAAGTTACATGAATCAAGCCCGACAGTTGGAACCAAGGTGGAGCTATTGGGCAAAATGTCTTTTGAGCTATATGAAATTCTGATTAATTATGAAGAACAGGTGAAGGGAACTGAGAATGTGGGAACTAAGCTGCGCTCAAAACTCTGCTGAACTTTCTCACTGGTTTTTAGTCTTCTTCCTTGCAAAGCTGGGGTAGAGAAGACTTTCCTGTCTGTCCGTAGGCATATATCAACCAAACTTGTCGAGTAGCTATGAGTCTGAAACCTGGCTGTGTAATAGAGTGTTTGATTCTTAGCTCATAGCAACCGGTTTTAGAACCCTAGCTACTGTGGTTCCTGAGATCCAAGGTAGAAGACCTGAAATTATAGCTTGGCTCTCAGCGAGCTGATCCCATCTTGTTAAATTCTACGTTTTACATTGACAGAGTTTCGTTTTGGCTCAGGAACTGAGATCTGGCGCTTGAAAAAATGAGCTCAGAGGAGGATTAGGTCCTAGGTCTTCCCTTAACCACTGACTTGATGAAAACAACAATAGTCGATCGGACTCTGTCCTGAACACAGGTGGATGAAACGTATGTATATGGCTGGTATCTGCGACCATTTTTGTCGGGGAATCAAGGAAAACACAATTTAGCAAGACTGGTCAGTAGTTGTATTTGATGGCGGCTACCGGATAGCAGAAGTACTCTGGTGGAGAAAGTTTATAAAATAATTGATGGATTTGGAAATTTAAAACTGGATTCGCACTGGTCCACTGGAAGATGCAAGCATCTACACTTAAGCCTCTGTCCAACGACTTCTGCTCCCGCCTTCATGCAAATTTTGGAAAAGCTTTACAAAATTTAGTTCGACACAAATCATATTTTTTCGACTTTGATGCCGCATGTGGCTATAAAGGTCTTGGCATCCCTGCCAGAGACCAGGCCGAACTTACTTTGGGTACCGGAATCATTGCAATTCCTCAGTTTCTCTTTGCCCCCTTTCCCTAACCACCATCGACAATTTCCATCCTCCCCTTCTCCTCTCATTCTTTCGCGATTCCCCCACACAAAACAATAACCCTACAATTCTATCCTCTTACGACTTCCACAAAGCCAATTTCCGTCAAATCAACGAATATCTCAACAGAACCTCCTTTAATTTTGACAATCTAACTCTAATCGATGCCATATCAAGGTTTTACAGTGAAATATTCAACTCCATCGCCCTTTACGTCCCGTTCTCCCGACACAAAACCTCGTCTACCCTCGTCTCCCCAAGAGAAACAAGCTGTGGGAAACTTTCCTCCGTACTCACTCCCCTTACGACTTTTCTAACTATGTTGGTGCTTATCTACATTTCACCGAGCTTTACAACTTTCTTTATCAAAGCTATTTAACCGACATGCAAACCAACCTTATAAACGATCGTAAATCTTTCTTTTAGTTTATCAACTACAAATGTAGGTCTACAATCACAAACCTCATTGAATTTGTATCTTCCACCCTTGCTGCGTTAGAGAACGGCAATGAAGTCGACTGTATCTCAACGGATTTCAGTAAGGCCTTTGACAAGATGTCCCACAATCTTATACTCTACAAATTGTCTGTCCTTGGCTCTGAACCCCTTTTATTGAAATGAATATCTTCTTACCTGGAAAACCGCTATTATAGCGTTCGTTTCAGATCTGCCTTTTCTAGCCCCTTCCTAGCTCCTTCCGGTGTCCCCCAAGGCAGCCATTTAGGTCCACTTCTCTTCATCCTTACCATCAACGATGCTGAATTGGTCATCAAACATTCCCACATCTCTCTATATGCCGATGACACCAAAATGTTCAAGACTGTCTCCTCGACACACGACTCTTCCCTTATCCAATCCGATCTCAACAGTTTCTCCAACTGGTGCTCCAAAAACTCTTTGGAACTCAACATTTGAGTCAACGCATCAAATCTCCTCCCCGTCTTTATTTTCGTCACAATCAACCCATTCCCATCGTCCAAGTTATCCATGACCTTGGCATATTATGTGGCCAGGAGCTCAATTTTCTTTCTCATTATAGCGACATAATAAATAAAGCCAACTCAGCACTCAGTTTTATTAAGCACTGGTCTAAGGAATTCTCCGACCCCTATGTAACCCAATCCCTCGACTTAGCCTTCATTCGTTCTCTGCTTGAATACGCCTCTCAAGTGTGGTCTAATTACCAACGTATTCACACCTCCAGAATAGGGAGCATTCAACGTCGTTTTCTACGTTTCGCCCTTCGAGGTATGTCCTGGAATCCAGGAACAATCCCTTGATCTTACCTCCCTACCATGACCGCCTTAAATTAGTCAACTTGAACACCTTGGAATAACGAAGACGGGTATTTGACATTATTTTTATTCATCGACTCTTTACAGGTTCCATTGACTGCCCGACCGTTTACAACTCTATTCGCCTTAACATCAACCCTCGCAACGTGCGTAATCCACCTCTCTTTTATCTATCTACCCCTCGTGCCACATATGGCTCAAACAAACCGATCACGTGTATGCTCCGTAGTGTTAACTCGACTCCCATTTTGACTTCAATCTCAGTACCCCCTGCTTAAAACTCCGCCTTCTCAATCACCTCCCTTGACCCCAATTCTTCCCCCTTAGTGTTAAGTTACCTCTTAGCGTTAAGTTAGAGATGTAGCTTGGAATAAGCCAAATAAATGGGGGTTACGCCCCCACCAAAATCAAAATCAAATCAGGCCTGAGATGAGATTCGAGAGATCGGAATCAATAGGCAATTGAGAGGAAAACCTTCTCACTCCATTATCTGCGGCGCAGAAGACAGATTTTATGGGAAGTGGATGAAGAGACAATTGCCTATCTAGCCTGCAATTTTAGCCCCGTGTGTTTCAACGGGGAATGGAAGAGTACTGAAATGACGGGCCGAACAACGAAATCGGCTTGATCAGGCGTCTACAAATGTTAATGTGTTTGCCGAAAGGATACTACCTACTCCGGCCGGGGATCGGGGAACGACACAGCTGAGGAAGACCGCATTTGGGACGCGCAAACAGGAGGAGGCTGACCTTAAACAACTGACTGTGTGTTTGGATCGTTTGGGTTATGAAATCATTCTAATTCTAATGAACTTGGATGCGAATTATCCTAAACCTCTAGTCCCTAATCAGCCATTGAGGTCCGGTGTAATTGCAGTTGCTTGTAGCGTTAAGACTGGCTCCACCCTGGTACTGGACGCGAAGAAATGTTGAACATTCCAATTTCGATCCAGAATGCCCGACTGACAAAGGTGGAAGGAAAGAGCCATACAGCGACTCCCTGGCTGCTCTAAAAGCTACTTTAAATAGCACCAGCTTAGAGCCCATGAACTTTTTAAACAAAGTTAGAAAGCTGACACTGAGTCTTCTTTGAGTCCTTGGCCCTGAAGTGGCTCTACATAGACGTGCTTACACCTTTATTTAGCTCTTCCGTCAAAGAAATCCTTTAGCATGTGCTCATCTCCTTAAATAATGCCAGTCATCTGTGTGGCAGTGCTAGTCGGTCAGTCTGACTAGTAATTGTGTTAGAATACTCCTATAGTTAGCAAATAAAGGAAACAAAGCATTGGTCAGAAGCAATCTTCCATAGCTAAAAATCCACTGTCTCTGCGGGAGTACTCATCCACCTAGGCTTAAAACCCATTTTCTCACTTGCCACTTCCAGATGAGCTGTTATCCAATACAGTGATACCTGCTCAGTATCCCACTTCGTATCTTGATTCTAAAATACCAAAGAAGCCCACAATAGGAAAGCCGGTAAACGATTTAGGGAAAAACCCATAAACAAATTCGATATTTATTGCTCGGAAGTTATTGAACCCTCGAGTACCTGTTGTCAGCAGAATACACCGGCCCATCGAGCGAGCCTAGACATTCTGTCGACAGTCTATGTACACCGTATGTACATAGTCTCATAACCCACGGTGCATTGTTTGCATAATGAATTTTCTTTCGTTTTGTTTTCGACTTGTTCGAGGTTTGGTGCAAAAACAAATTGATTAGTGCCTGCGCTCGATGCACATGTGCTAATGTTTTGCACCTTACAGAAACGATAAACGGATGGTGAGTTCCCTATTGCAGTTGGGCTTGTTTAAGGATGTCCTTCCAGATGTGCCAGTAAACAAAAAAAAAACTCAATAAAGGGCTATCGGGGACGTTGGACGTTGATGCTCCACTATCGATTATCATGCTAATTGCACTAATTTTCTAAATAAGTCTTTGGAGTTAAGTTAATAGAAAAAAAGTGAAGCTCCTTGACGCCTTGGAGACGTGTACTTTTTAATGAAGATGTGATCGACGATCGTGTGCGATCAATTTATAGGTACTCCTTGTGATCTGCTTTTCCCGACAATTTTGGTCAACGCAAATTTTGGCTAATAATTTTTTTCTACTCCTGGCTTTTAGCCGTTTTAAGATTGAGATTCTAACTTCCCATTTGGAAGTTATGATATCAACCTTAATAAAAGAAATTCATTATTTCTCCAACAGATGGCTTTGTAGTCAGTATCTCGCGGCGTCTACGTACTATCGGACTTACACTAGATGGCGTTCGAAAGATAAGGTTTTATACTAAAAATTTGTGATTTGAAGTTGAACATCAGCAAAGAGAAAATACAAATTTTGGAAACGCAAGCCAGCCCCCTGGCTGAAATCTGAATAGTGTTTATGATACTGATAGTGTGACAATCGATTGCGTGCACTTTCGGTTTCGTTGACTCCATTCGGGTAATTTCGATGTCAAATATGTTCCACGCTCTGGAAGACCAATTTTCGAAAATGACGATAAAAAATTGTTTCGATTGTTCAGCAGCTAAACATTTTTCTAAACAAAGAAATTACATTAAACTTGGTTAATGGAGTGAAAGGTTTGCTTTCGAAACATTGGCGATATTGTAGAAGAGCTTTGCTGATCAGGTTTTGCCGAAACAATTCGAAAAAGACAGAGAAAGTTTTGAAGAAGGTCAAGAATTTGATACTCAAAAAATCGTCGATTAGAGGCTTGTTGATGATGTTAGCATATAGTATGGATCAGTTTTAAGCAATATTGAAAGACCATTAGGACCACAGACGATTCACATATCGGTTGGTTCAAGAGCAAAAGAGAATCGCGTTAACAACTGTAAATAGATGATTTCGGACTATGAGGCAGGCATGATAAGCAAAAATGGTGAATTGTAAATACGCTTAATAATGTCTTACTCAATACAGCTGAGCTCATGATATTTGCATCCTGCCTACAATAGATGGGATAATGATCCGAGTTTATGGATATTTCTCATTTCTAGCAATACAGGGCCACAATTCATTTAATTGAATCACACTCTTCGTACAGCAATTTTTAAATTTATTCCCGGGATCCGAGCGCGGTTGTGGAGTTACCTTTAAGTCCGACCTAAGTACGTAAATACATAAAGTAGTTCAGGCTCCCTTATAATCCTGTGCAGGGACGGGTTAAGAATATCCCGATACCTAAGCGATACCTCCCGCTTGTCGTAAAAGGCGACTAAACAAAGATAAACAAAAAATCACATCTAAGCAATTTAGAGAACACCAAGGTGAGCCTAGGGACACATATACCACCATTAAACTGCCCCACAAGTGTGCATGCAAATCAGTGGGTTGACACGACTGGAGATCACCGGTGTTGTAAGAGTAAGATCAAACAAAAAAAATAAAAAAATTAAAATCTGGAGCATGCCCGTGTCAAAAAAAGGAGGGGAAGAAAGAAAACGGTCAAACCGTAGCATTATGGAAAAGAACGCTGAAAGGAAAAGCACTACCCCGCCAGGCACTACTAATGGTCGTGATTCTGGGATGAGCAGCAATGTAATGCAACGTAATGCAACGGCGTAAGCCACACTTAAGAGTCGCGAGTTGGAACGTTGGAAGCATGAGTGGTCGCAGCTATGAGCTTGAAGAAATGATGGTTAGAAGGCGAGTAGACATCCTGTGCGTACAAGAGACGAAATGGCGAAACACCGGTAATCGGGCACGTTTCTTGGACGTTAAAACAAAAGCCTACAAGTTGTTTTACTATGGATTGGAACAAGGAAAAAACGGAATCGCCATCATTCTTGCGGCAGAGTTACTTGGCAACGTCTTAACCATTTCAAAGTCCAGTGACCGTTTGATGGCTCTCAAATTGGTGATGCATGGTGAGGTGTGGAACATCGTAAGCGCATATGCCCCTCAAGTAGGATGCGAACAAAAAGAAAAAGATGCATTCTGGCTAGATTTCCACAACCTTGTCAAAATCATTCCAAAGGAAGAGCTTTTGTTTGTTGGGGGAGATTTAAACGGACATGTCGGGAAGACAAGCGAAGACTATGACGGAGGGATGGTATACGGCACCAGGAACTCTTCAGGTGAAGTCGTACGGTCTTATAGTGCTAAATACCATGTTCGTCAAACAAAGCCGGCGCCTGATCACTTATAGCAGCGGCGGAAATGAAACTCAAATAGACTATCATTTGGTATCCAGTTTCATGAAGCCACGGGTTAAAGATTGCAAAGTGATCCTGGGAGACGCGATCGCCCCTCAACACCGTCTCCTCCTGACTGAATTTTTTATGGAGGCGAGTAAGAAGTCAAAGCAGCAAACGAAGGTGTCTGAGAGAATCAAGTGGTATAAGCTGGATAAAGGAAAAGGCGAAGCTTTCATTACCAACATGAAAGACTACCTCTCTTCCATTATCGATGAGGTCGATAATGAGGAGTTCAGAGCACAAGACATGTGGGATTCCCTACAACAATCTGGCCTGGAGAAAGCCAAATCACTGCTCGGAACATATAAAGGCCCCTGCCAACACGCAAAAGAAACCTGGTGGTGGACAGACGAAGCCAAAGCAGTGATACACGAAAAGAAAATGGCTTTCCAAGCTTGATCAAAGTGCTCTTCTACTAATAGAGAGGAAAAAGCTCGCCGTGAAAAGGTATATAGATATTGCAAAGGTATCGCGAAGAAAAAGTGCGCCGAATTCAAAGCAAAAAGGATGGAAGGCCTCTATCAGGAGTTGGAAGAAATATCGTCTTCCGCGTATGACAGGAACCAGGCTACCGAGGAGCTTCGACAAAGCAATTTGAACAAAGGAGCAAATATCTTTAGGATAGCCGCCCAGAGAAAAAGAAATGCTCCTTGTGGAAGACGAAAAAACTCTCCACAGATGGCGACAGTATTGCGAGGAACTTCTGAACGAACAGTTTCCCCGAGTGTTCTTTCCAGGAGCCTCCCCGAATCATGCCGAAATATCCGACATCACAGTCGAAGAAGTTCGGTACGCGGTTAAAAACTCCAAGAAAAGAAAAGCTGTTGGGTCGGACGGAATACCCTCTGAGTTCTGGAAAAAGATGGGAGACATCGGGTTTAGATGGCTCATGGTTCTTATCTCCAAACTTATGAGAGGCGACACTATGCCTAATCAATGGAGGGAAAGCTATCTTCTTCCTTTGCACAAAGGAAAGGGTGATACGCGAAATTCTGATAACTACCGATCTGCCAAGCTGATGTCGCACACCATGAAGATCGTTGAACGGGTATTAGATAGCCGACTGCGGAAAATAATACGACTATCTGATGACCAGGGTTTGTCTCTGGTAAATCAACGACAGATGCAATCCAAAGTATAAGGGTCATGATGGAAAAGCATCGTGATTCTTCATAGGACTTGCATATGGTGTTGGTTGATTTCGAGTAGGCTTTTGACCGGCAATCAAGAGATCTTTTATGGGTAGCGCAAAGACAAAAAGGAGTTCCAGAAACCTACGTGCGACTGATCATGGACATGTACAAGAGAGCAACGACAAGAGTAAGATGCACCGCAGGAGTCACCGAAGAGTTCGCAATCAAAGTCGGTGTACACCAAGGGAGCGTCCTCAGGCCACTGCCCTTTATAGCAGTCCTTGATTGCTTGCTTGAAGGAAAAGTGACGGACCCCAATGTGCACCAGCTATTCTTTGCTGACGATGGAGCCATTATCAGTGATGATCAGGCGTCCCTACAACGAGCACTTGATGTGTGGGTGGACATTTTTGAGGGACACGGGTATCGTATTAGTTCAAAGAAGACAGAGTATCTGTGCTGCCCGTTCTCTGACCCTCATCAGCCTATTCCAGACATTTACTTGAATGGATGAGTGCTTCCCAAGTGTGAAAAGTTTAAATATCTGGGATCTATGATTAATAAAGAAGCAACTTGTGATGACGACATCAACCATCGCGTAAGCGTAGGGTGGATGAAGTGGCAGGAAAACTCCGCCACTCTTCTGTGATCGAAAAATGCCCCCTAAGCTGAAAGGAAGGCTCTACACTTCAGTTGTACGTCCGGCGCTCACATACGGTTCACAATGCTGGACAATGCACAAAAAGTATGAGAGCAAATTAACGGCAGCTGAGATGAAGATGCTTCGCATGACAGCGGGAGTAACAAAGCGTGACAGAATTAGAAGTTCAAAGATCCGAGGAAGCCTCCACGTAAAAGAAACCATCACAAGAAATATAGAGCGCGACCGACTCAGTTGGTATTGCCATGTTCAAAGGAGAGATCCTTTGAACCCCGTCCAAAAGGCGTTATCAATCAACATTCCAATTTCAACACGCAAAAAAGGCAGGCCGAAAAACAATTGGTGCAAACAAATGCAAAAACACCAGCATTTGATTGGCCTCAGCGGTGAAGTAAACCCAAACCGGGAAGCCTGCCGCTACTTTCTGAGGTCAAATCGGCGGACCCCACAAGCGGACCAGTAGGAATGCAATTAAGTGGGAAGGTTATGGTCCTACACTTCTGACGCCGGAAAAAAAGGAAAAGAAGATGAAGAAAAGGTCTTTAGGTTTCAATATTTTTAAGGTTTGAAAAAATGATTTTCTATTTCTCGAAACTTCAGATTGGCGTACGTGTAGGCTTTTTCATATTGTCCGAACCAGGAGACGGTTTGGATGATGGTGCTGCATCAACTACGACCACTCTAAAAGGCCATCGATTTGTACTGCCCGGGACCAAGGCTTGGATTACCAATGGTTGGGAGTTGGAAGCTGGTATTGTCTTCGCTATACAATGAAATCTCTGCATTCATTGGACCAAAAGGTATTAATGGCTTTTAAGACGTCGCATCTCATCCATCTGTCAATCGATCTTCGAAGGCTGTGAGATTTCCATTTGATTCTGTTGGGCCAGGTGGGGTACGATTTCAAAATTTCTATGAAATCTGTCGGTGGCGATCGTATCGACATAGCTGGCATCGCTCGAGTTGACAGTTGATTACGCGAACAAGCGCACGGCATTTGGTAAGCCAATATCGATATTACCTTCAAAAGATTCAACAAAAGATGGCCGATTTAGCCTTCAGGGTAGAAACAACAAGTTCACTTTCATGGTGCTCGGCTTGGTTGAAGGTTAACGCCAAGCGTTCGCCAAGGAAGCGGCTTTGGCTAAATTGGCAGCCTCCGAAGCAGCTATCTTCTGTTCGCATCAGGACATACTAGGTGGCGCAAAATTAATCATCCTATCGGAAGATGTTATAATTTTTGCAAATGGCGTCGTACGTCAATCATATTTGACATTTATGAACTAGACAGCTGCAGTCATATAGACAAGCAATGGAGCGCTGTGCTTGAGAGCGTGGGATAATTGTGTCGATTTTTTCGACCAATAATTGGTCGATGATGATGATGTCAATTTCCTAATCGTGTCGCGCCAACTGGACAAACGTTCCGACGCTTAGCTACTCGACTAGAAACGAATGGAACTACAGGATATCATGCAGGGCGTAGCCACCACCGCACTGGCCATTCGGCCGAGAATATCGCGGCTGTGGCTGCTGATGTCGCTGAGAACGAAGAAACATCAACCAGACGACGGGCCACGCAATTGGGCATCACCAGACGGACCCTACAGCGAATTTTAGTGAGAGACTTACACATGTTCCCGTACAAAGTGCAAACAGTGCATCAGTTAATGGCTGCTGATGGTCAGTCACGTGTGAATTACTTTCAAGCCATCCTTAATCTCAACAACGAAGAGGACGATTTTGTGTCGAAAATCATCGTGAGCGACGAGGCGCATTTCCACTTAAGCATTTACGTCAATAAGCAAAACTTTCGTTTCTGGGGCACTGAAAATCCGCGTTTGATGCACGAAGAGTTTCTACATCCACTCAAAGCCACTGTGTGGTGAGGCGTTCACGCGAGAGGAAGGGTTAGGCCGTATTTTTTTGAGAACGCCATAGGTAGTGCGGTCACTGTTACTGGCGAACGCTACAGGGCCATGATGACAGACATCTTACTGCCGGTATTGGATGAACGGGGCTGGTTTCACAAGACGGTGCAACCGCACACACAGCACAAGCCACAATGGATATTGTGAAGAAAGCGTTTCCTTTTCCGTTTTGGCTATTTGGCATGGCCTGCAAGATCGCCCGATTTAACCAACCCAGACTTTGAAGACGCGAGCTTGTTCCAAGAAGCCTCAGACAGTAGCAGCCCTTAAGTACATAGAATGTTCGACAGGATTGCGGACAATTATCGTCGGAATTTTGGCGGAACGTCATGGAAAATGCGATAAAACGGATAGAAAGTGTATAAGCACTGGCGGCAGCCACTTGACACTTAACAGGAAGAATTGCCAAAATCTATGTAAAGATTTCCATTACTCAAAATTATTTTTTTTTATTTAATAGAAAAGTAATTGAAAATCAAAATTGAATGATTAATTTTGCGCCATCTTGTATAAGTGTTAAGTGGAATGGGTTACGTAGTGGACATGGCTGTTGAGCGGGATTATCGAGATGCACGTATCACCGAGTTTACGAAGGCACCCCCGAGATTCAGTTATTGCTGGCACGGTTCTCAAGGAGTTGAGTAATTGAAGTTAATTAGTCAACCATTTCGGGTCATCCAGGATCTTGCATTTATTTCGTCTGCCGCTTGAACTATCGATGCCCTTTTATGAAACGATTTTTCCTTGGCCTCAAAATACCCTTCCGTTTCGCACATTTCTCCCTTGGAAATTTTTTTCCTGGACCATTATTTTTAGGTCTACAGGCAGTGCTTACATTGAGTCAGATGAGGGAATATGGAGGATAGAAAAGCCATTCAAAGTGCAGTTCAGGAAATTTTTCTATTGTTGCGATCGAGATTCTGTGCGTTGTCTTGGTTAAAGAGTTTTTTCTTTGTCATTTGGGGACGCTTTCGACAGCTCTTTCTTATCAAGATAATCGATGAATAAAAAAAATAAAAAAATTTAGACCCTGAATCGAAGGTATTACTGACATCACAGTCGAGGCCGAGAGACGCCGTTCTTTTCATGAGCGGACTGCTGCTCTAGCTTTAAGAAAGGAAAAGTTTTCTGATGAAGTTATTTAGTGGCACCAGCTCGGGGAGGTATATTATGAATAGTTGCGACCAGAAGCTCGCTATCGAACACAACTAACGCGCTTGAGCCGAGTCTTAAAAGAAAACCGGCCACAATAGGAGCAAAGAACCGACAAGGTGATTTTGCTGCATGTCACTGACTACATGTTTCTCATTTTGTCAGAACCATCTGGAATTAAAGTTCACCAGACATTGCCCTGAGATAGTAAAAGTCCAATAATCAGGCACGAAGTTATGTATAGACCAAGACGATTCTGATAAAATATTAGAAACCTCAATGGAATCTCAAGGTTGCCCCGATCAAGCGATACCCCATAGAGAAGAGCACAACTATGGCAATTGGGCACCGAAAGCAATCAATCGCCCAACGAACGATTTATTTTCCTCAAACTTGAAAACCATTTTATGGCAGTCCGTTCATAAATTACGTGGCGCCCACTTTATGAACAGAAACCAATATAAATACCACAGTAATGTTAGCATTAAGATAAGCCTATGACTTAAAACCGACTATCGAGCAACAGCAACGAAAAACACCCACACCCATAGGTATGGCAAATATTGCTCTGATGTGAATCCCACTTTGGCCGGAATACATTAAGCAAGACTTTAGTGTGGTTCAGCACGATGATCTCAAAGTTCAGTGAAAAATTCGGAAAAAAAGTTAAAGCAGTATTGGATGGACGTGAGGTTCTTTATACTGGTTTGGTTATAATTATCAGATTATTTCTGGTAAGAGTGAATAGATGCAAATCCTAACCACGGAGTCGAGACCATCACGTGGGGTATTTATTAGCATTTTTGATTGCCGGTGAGTTCTTCTTACTTTCTAGAATCTAAAACTGGTTTTAGAGTCGCCCTTGATCGCACAATGTCAGGGGCACTGCTGCGCTGGATTTGAGGAGCTTCATCGCCTTGCAGTGGATACCATGACCCAAAGGAAAGTGACTTACTATGATTGAGCTCGATCTCACTTCGAATTGGTAAGTTCAGGAAAACTTTCATAGCAACGGTCTCTAGTAGTTGTCAAGCTTTCTTGAACTATGTTTCATCATCTACAATATTAAGACGGTTCTCTGTAGTTTCACGTCATTATTGACTTCATTTAATTGCTTTTGAGCAACTCTATTCGCCGCTCTTATCACTTGTAAGCCTTTGCTTTAACCATAGCCCACGCAAACTATATCTAAATTATCAATGAAGTGATTAGCATTAGGTCATCACGATGCAGTAACATTCAACAAAGAAAAAGTCGCGCGAACTCAATCAAAAAAAGCTGCTACATTGCGAAATTCTAGTCACCTCCGATACGAGTACATTGCATGACGCAATTTTCAAATGGGTCACACCTTTAACTTTTCCATTCAAGGTGTCTCCGTTCTGTTTTTATACTTTACCCAACATTGACGGTCTTGATTAGTTTTCACCAAACATGAATGGGAACTTGACCATGCCTACAATATTGATGAAATGCTAACGGTAAACATTCTAGTTGCCGCCTTTCCCCTTTGATGTGTCTGCTATGTATTATAATGTCCCATCTCTTCAAGGATTGTCTACTAAGACATGACGAACTGCTATTAAATCCATAAACCTTAGTCATTTTCGAACATGTTGTTATGTAGGCTTTTTAAGTACTGCAATCCGTCGTACTTTTTGTATCATGCATGTAATCTGTTGATAAGCACACCCGTATAAAGTACGCCTTACGCGTGCTTATTTTTCCGCACAACATTTCAACAAAATCATATTTGTAGTTCGGTCTTAACTTAGCGAAAAACAGTTTCAAGATAACAAAGAAAGGTTGAAGTAATTTTTTTTATCACACAAACGAGGAAATGTGCTAGATTAAAGTGTCTAAAAGGCACTGGTATGGCACTGATAATAAAAGGGCATGCGTCGTACTACCTCTGATCTAGCAGAGACGAATTCAACTAAAGTTTACAAAGGTGGAGCCTGGAGACGGAGGAATTTTATTGTCAATTGGTAGGGTTTTCACTTCAAACCAACTTTAGCTTTAAGTGCAACTAGATCACCCGAAAAATTCAAAAAAATTTCATTTGTAAAAAAAAATCGTGTCTAGCCGAATGTAACCTCTTTGACAACTTGCAGCAGACAACGAGGTTGAAGGAAGCATTAACTTTTCAATAAGCTTAAACATCCTTTTTGTTTTTATAGAGTTCCCGCAGCTTCAAGAGTTACGCTCTTATGGTATTTTGGTTTGTGTCGAAGATGTTCGTTCACTACTCTCCGGGGGTGGTTGTCCAAGATAGGATTCGAGAGATTCGACTGAATTCGTCGCGTTGGTTGTAGTTCACAGTCACTTAGGTGTTATATTGGAAATGCACGTACAAAATATGAATTTTGAAGTGATCTTATACTGCGAGTGTTATGCTTTCGTCAGTACTTTTTTGATCTCTCATTCATAACTGATGTTTTTGCATAGTGTTTCCATATAGAAATTGTTTCTTGGATATGGATTGACTTGGACTACAGACCTTTGGCTCAACAGTCGGTGATGATTACCATTAAACCATGACCCCTCATATAACCTTTTTGACAACTTGCAGCAGACTAAACAAGGTTTGAATAGCAATGTGCAGATTGTGATCAAATTGGCAGTTTTTCACCGCCATCAGGGACAAACGGCTTATCCACGACGTGTACGTTGACAGTGCTCATGAGCTTATTCGCTTTAGTACTGCAAAGACGGGCTGGGACATCGCCGATATACACAGCTAAACAGCATTTTTGGTGGTTGTCGGGTGAAAACGCTTCCCAGAACAGTGCGTTACTCCGGTAAGATCAGCCTCACTCCTTAGTTTGTAATTTAGACAAGAGTTAGTTGGAGGATTTATTGCAGGCTGAGAGCGTCATCATGCTTAGATAAACCTGACTGAGGCATGTTAACCTTAGTGAGGTCTCGGCCACGTACGGTGGCAACTTGCAACGAATCACATGAGTGCTAGCCAGCTTAATTAGGAGCCAATCGAAAAAAAAGATTTCAAATGTTGGAGAACAACGTGATCTTTCAAAGTCCAAAGTACATAAATTACCGGATCTGGCTCCAAGCGACTACAACCTGCTTGCAAACCTAAATGTGATTGCCAAAAACTTTGAAGTCGAAGATAAGTCGTTTTACAAGTGTTCGAAAAAGTTCAGAATTTTTCGAATCGTCCAAGGGCCTTTTCTACAATTTTTGATAATTATATAGGTAAAGCGTCTGTGCCGTACAGTAGGACCGGAAAGATTGTGTACCTTAGTTGTCTTACTTCTCGACTGCCTTTCAAACTTGATCTTCTGGATCTTAAGCCGGTGCTTATTCCACTGCCTTTTATAATTTGTAAGCCAAGGTACATGAAGTGCTCAACTACATCAACCTTATAGCAAACGGCTTGTGCATCATTAGGGGATTGGAAACCGACCTAATAAGCTGGTAAGTGATATAAGGAAAGTAAAATAGTCAAAAATTTCAGTTGATACTAAAAACGCGATCCTTTTAATGTCTGCAAAAGTGAAAATATTAAGATTGTCCAGAGTAAAAGAGGTCGCCCACGTCATACGTCATCGAGTGGACTTTTCGTCGAACACTTCGTGGGATTGCAATAAAGACGAAAAAGCCAGTTCTGTCGGGAAAAATTAGGCTGGGAACATGTTATTTAGTCTGATGGAACCAAAACTCATCAATTCCAGACTGATAGAAAGCAGTACTATTGGCACGGACCCCAATAACCTATCCAAAGGTATCAAGTTAAATAAACGGAAAAACATGATGGAGGTAACTTAATGGTATGGGGCTGCTTCATTTGGCGACACGTCAGCCCACTAGTAAAAATCGTCAGAATTATGGAAAAGGAGGATTATATATTCTTCAATCTCATTTACTCTAGAGTTTATGAAATAGAGTACGAAAGAGCCTAAACATGTAGTCAAAAAAGTTAAGAATTGGCCCGAAATTCAACAATTTCAGACAATAAGTGGCCAGCACAAAGTCCGGATTTAAATCCAATCTCAAACTTGTGGGCCCTTGTGAAGTCGTTCCGTAGAGTGTCCTGGTGATACGGCGCCGTAGATTTCTTTCTTGATTTGCTCGCCTCGTGCTTTCTGTGTATTTTTCCTCTGGGTTGGGTGTCGCTGTGGTGACTTACATGTCGACGGGTTGTTCAATGAGTCTTCCCATTTAAGGTCTTGGTACCTCCATGGCTTCCGGGAGGACTAGTAGTAGGATCCGGTTCTCGAATGTCCCCAGTAGCATGTCTGGCTCCAGTGCTCTATCGATGGGCTAGTAGAATCGCCAGCCACCTTTACCTCGGTTTCGATCGATTTGAGTAACTGTCTCCTCTTTGGTGAAGTCCAATGCGACAGTCTGCTCCACAAAACTCCTCTTTACCCCTGTACTTTTGCCCTAACCAGGCGACAGCGATTATGCGGTGGTTCTCCAAGGCCAGAGAGTTTAATTTTGTAAGTTGGTTGATCCTGGCCTCACGGCCCCGCGATTCGAGTGAGGCCTTTGCTCCTTTCCCGTCTTTAGTTGACATCATTCAATGGCCGTCTGCCCCACGGCCCACACTCAGAGCAGAAGAGGATCTGAGTATTCCGATACCCTTCTTGGCCACACCTTCGACATGTTTTATGTGTGTTGATGAGGGCCTCTATGCTCATGATCATGCGATACTGTTCATAAGGCATTCAGTGTGGTGCGGGTCTTACTGGAGATTTCACAGCGCGTCATGTCGCCCATCAGCGCCCAGTGTCTGGAAGTCCTCTGGGGGGATGTTCAGTAGATAATCCGTCTGGCTGTTCTATGTCTATTTATGTATGTATGTATCTTTTATATGCGGGCCAGTTGTTGTTCCGCCGTGCATAGCCAGGACGTAGCCCTTAAAAAAATCCTGCGGACGCTGTTTTCTTAGCCGTATGTACCTAATCTTCCAGGTATCCGCCAGTCATGAACGTCGATCATGTACACCTTTTCTGGTTATTGTTCCGGTACCATATTAGTCCTCGTTCTATCAAAGGTTTAGGCTTGGTTCGGGGTATGAAGTCCAAAAGGAGCCCGTACCCTTCTGCGAGTTTTTTCACCCTTTCCATGAATGCAATTGGCTCTTTACCACAATTATATTCCCATGCCCATTTGCGGACTTGATCGATCACTAGTGGATAGCTTATCGGGTCGGTGACGTACCTCGTCGTGATTCCGGACTCCGGACTTGGAAACGTCAATTCAGTACAACTTTAAACATGAATCGCTTCACACCAAAAGAATGCGCGGAAATAGTTTCTATGTTCATTAAAAATGAACGCTCGATTGTGCTAACTCAACGTGCGTATCGTACAAAATATCGTGATCGTGTTGCGCCCAAAAAAGATACAATTCGTCATCGGGCCTCGAATTTTTTTCAATTTGGTTTTGTGGCAAGCCCTCGTGAGCAACCTAGGTCACGTCTGCGGCGTTCAAACTCATCTTTTCAGTCTGTGAAGGCCGGAGTTCAAGAAGACCCAAGTTTGTCATATCGTTCGCAGCAGTAAGGCATCAGTGCATCACTTTGCGGGGAATTTTAAAGGATGATCTTCACTTATTTCCATACAAAGTGCAAGTAACTCAAAGAATTTTGTCACAAGATGAGCCACGATGCTTGGCATACGAACAAATGTCGTTGCAATGATTAATGCTGAGCCGGAGTTCTGGCATCAAATTTTGATGACCGATGAGGCACATTTTACGCTCCCTGGCTCAGTTAATAAACAAAATTGTCGCTTCTGGGGCACCGAAAATCCTCACATTATTCACGTAGAGCCGCTATATGATCAAAAAGTTACTGTCTGGGTCGGTGTATGCGCTAAAACCATCATTGGACAGTATTTCTTGGAAGTTGGCGATACATATCGGTGGATGTTGGCCCATTATGAGGTCCCAGAAATGCATAAAAAAGGCTTATTGCACTTTTGGCTTCAACAAGACGGCGCGACATGCCATACTGCGGACAAAACAATAAACCTTTTGAGTAAGAAGTTCCCTGGAAGATTGGTGTCAGAAGAGGGCGATATTGACTGGCCTCCGAGATCGCCGGATTTGACTCCTCCAGACATTTTCTTTTGGGGTTACTTGAAACGCCAGGTGTATGTTAACGGCGCGAAGACAATAGAAAAGCTCAAAAGAAACATTCGTGCGGAAATCACAGAAATTTCGACCGAAATGCTCGAAAATGTCATGGAGAATGCCCATTTTTGCATCGGCAATAAAGGTGGTCATTTAATTGATATTGTTTTCAAAAATTAATCAAAATAAATTGCAAAGGTCTAAATTGAGTAAAAGTTTTTGAATTTCTAAAATCGGTTGAGAATTGTTGAAGTTATTCGAAATTTACATGGAGATTATAAGGACGCTCACCACCGACGCGACGTCTTGGCCAGAACCTCAATAATGGCAGCTACAATTTCAAGGTAGTCAAGGACTTCGTCTTCCTTGGCTCCGCAGTTACCTGGCACAACGACATAAGTTCTGAAATCAAACGCAGGATCAGCCTTGCCAATCGCTGTTTTTTCGCGCTCAGGAGGCAATTGTGTACTAGAGCCCTTTCTCGTACGACCAGGTAGGCCCTTATCATCCCAGTTCTACTGTATGGCGCAGAAGCATGGACCCTATCAAAAGTGGATGAAGAGGCGCTTGGCCATTTTGAGAGAAAGATGCTGCGTTTGATTATTGGTCCTATCAATACCGAGGGGGAATTCCGTCAATTCCAGTTTTACGTGGACACCTGCCTTGTCGGCTTAATTCCACGGCGGGCCTTCGCGCAAGGAGTTGATTTTATGGACGACAACCAACGTCCTTATTCACAGACCTGTGTATAAGTACCAGATTATAGCCATGCGTAGGGGCATGACTAACCTCTTGGTTAGGGGCGAGGCCCATCTAAAACCTCTTGCCGATTTGAGGTCGACACCCTCCGAACTTCAGCTAACGTTCTCGTTCGTTTTTTTCCCGCATTTGGGACAACCAACAGCCACCACGATACTCCCACTAGGGGGCCGTACCCAAGACAGGCCGGGACCGGTCAGTCCGACTCTGCCACAGTCGGAATCTAACGTTATATCCCGGGGGCTCCTGTCTCCCGTGGTACCGGAATTAGGCTCTCGGGTGGAATTAGGTAACCCTACACCCAACTGAGAGCCTTATACTTACCAAATAGCCGAATAGCAAAAGGTCCGAAGAACAAGAGCCGTCAACTAAATGGTAAGTGCTTGCCTGTCCGATTGACAGGCATTATGCATTCAAATTTGCCAAACAGCTGTATGGCTGACAACCATACAGCTATTTGGCTATGTAGGCCATGCACCACCAAGTACTACTTGGCCCTATACTGTTGCCCCCCAGGTACGTGAGCCGCATATTGAGGATGCGACCCGGTGTAGCCATAGGGCGTACCGAGGGGGAATGTAGGAAAAGATTAAAATACGAACTATACGGGCTGTACAGTGATATGAGCCTGGTCAGGCGTCTACGGATCCAACGTCTAAGATGGCTAGGCACTGTACGAGAGTGGTTCGATATGTACTTAGCCTACAAAAGAAAAACAAAATTTTGGAGAAATGGTGATTTCTTTTTCAATATAGTCTCCTTTTGGCTCGACACACTTGACCCAGCGATGCTCCAACTTCTTTAATCCGTCTGAAAAATACGTTTTCTCGAAGTCTGCAAAGTAGGCGGCGATGACCTCCTCATTCGACTGAAATTTCTGCCCGGCGAGTGACTTTTTTAAGTTTGGAAAGAAGTCGCACGGGGCCAAATCTGGAGAATACGGTGGATGGGGCAGCAGTACGTAGCCCAATTTGGCCGTGGCGAGGGCGGAGGTGTGAGCCGGTGCGTTATCATGGTGGAAGAGCACTTTTTTCCTCGCCAAGTGGGGCCGGTTTTTCGTCAATTCGGCGTCGAATCGGCCCAATAATTTGGCATAGTACAGCCCTGTGACCGTTTTGCCCTTCACCAGGTAGTCGGTGTGGATCACACCTTGTGAATCCCAGAAAACGGTGGCCATCACCTTTCCGGCCGATGGGACAGTCTTCGCCTTCTTCGGAGCACGTTCGCCGGGTGAAGTCCACTGTTTCGACTGTTCCTTGGTCTCTGGTGTGTACCGGTGGATCCATGTTTCGTCGACTGTCACGAAACGACGCAGAAACTCCTTCGGATTGCGCTTAAATAGCTTAAACAGCTTCAAACACTGCTCTGAAGTGGTCTCACGGTTGCGCCTGTTGTCCGGAGTGAGCAAACGCGGCACCCATCGCGCCGACAGCTTTCTCATGCTCAACATTTCATGCAGGATGTGACCCACGCGATCTTTTGTATTGCCTACTGTCTCAGCTATCTCGTGCACCTTCAAACGGCGGTCTGCCCATACGAGATCGTGGATTTTTGGCACGTTATCCTCCGTGGTAGCCGTTTTCGGGGCACCTGGACGTTGAAACTCGTTAAAATAATTTTTGATGGTCGCCATCGAAGGAGAAGAGCCACCGTACACAGCATCCAAACGCTCTTTGCTCTTTTCCATTTTCCTACAATCCGCGGATACACTCGCTTCCACACGCGGTCAAAACAAAACTACGAGTCCGATCCGGCTGAAATCGACAGTAGCCGTCTACTAGAATGTACTACACGATAGTAAGTTGCTCCTGCGATACTGGCGCCATCTGGCGGTGAGGCTAAGTACTTATCGGACCACCCTCGTAGAGCGAATGAGGATCTCAGCTCCAGGCCGGAAAGTCTTCGAATCCAAGCCCGAGGGATGACGGAGTAGAGGTCGGGCGCACCTAAGGTGGCGCACACAGCTGGAAGAGGACCTCAACCAACTGAGTGTGCGGCACTAGAGGCAGCTGGAAAAAAATCGCGCTAGATGGAGAGGCATGGCTCAACCCAAGCTGGAGCGCCCGCCAAGAAGTAGAACAATAAATAAATGTTTGTCCAGAAAAATAAAAAGTCACCTTATTTTTTGAACACACCTTTTATTTGATTTTGGGGTCTGATATTAAATTAAAGATTTCTCAAAAGGCACAGAAGTTGCTGTTTATTTGTTATGATCACGAAAAAAAAACCTTTTACCGACAAACAACACTTATCACCGACGTGATACAGCTATACATATACATATGCCTGCTAGATAGAATTACTCCAACTAAACAATAGTAATGACTACACAGCCATAAACAGTTTTATGGGAAACTATCGATTCCCGCCCATACGACCATATAACATTCCTCCAATGTCATACAGACAGGTACATATGTACCTATTTGACTAGTATCTATCAACCGAGAGCAATTCTAATAAATATTTATATACCCACGAGGCGGTCAGCAACAAGCAGCTACTATTACGCAATCTGATCCTAAAACCTCTGCCTATTGCAAAACACCATGGCTAAATTAAATTGGGCAAAAACCATTTCCATTCAATTATGTACTTCTCGCATCTCTGCGCGCAGAATTTCTATAAAACATTTCCTTTTAATATATTCTTTCACATCTTTTGTATCGTTTTTCCCTTTATTTTGTCGTCCGTAGATGCATTCATATATTTTTTTTTCGTTTTCTGCTTTCTTTGAAATTTTAGATATGAAGGCACATAATTGCGACGTGGTGTCTGGTATAAGCGCACAAACTGGCGACATTCTGTCTGCCCTGATCAATGCCCGGTTGCCGGTTTTCAACATAAGCTTCACGTGAGCACGATTATGGTGAGTTTTAAACGCACACGCATACATGACCGACACGCAAGTGTGAGGAATTATCAAATGAAATACATTCACAGGTTCTGGTGTATTCTACAAGTGCAATGAGAGAGTTGAAATGTGGCAACGGGGTGGAATAAAAATGTAAACTTGTTTTATTCTTTATGTTGTTTGTGTACTTATCATGATTTTCTTTCTCGGCAAAAGGCAACCGAAGGAATATCAATACCGTAGGCGTGACTGAGTAGAAAAATGCCATCGGTGTTTGGTGTGTGCGTCAGGTTTTTTGTTTTTTTTTTTTTTTACTTTTTGTGTTTTGATTTTTTTTCTTCTTGTGATTTCTTAAGCCATAGTCGTAGTGGTAAAGTGGTTGTTGGTGGTGCGAGTTCATCAAGTACGAATGCATGTGCAATGACTAAACGGTCGAACCACCCTACTCCTTGCACCCCGTTGACATTCCGATACGGAACAAGAATATTCAACAAAAAAAAATAATTTTCATCGAATTCTCTCTTCGAAATATAATGCACAAGTGTGCGGTGTAGCCAGACGATGACGGTCACCTCTCAGACACACAACTACTCCCATATCACCTACGAGTGTATGGTAAGAATGCCAACAGAACAAGTTACTGGCCGGTCAGTGCGGAGGCAAAGGAAAAGTAACACAATGTATCTGAAAAAAAAAAATTCTTTCTATGTACATCCATATAACTACAAGTGTGTCTGCGAGTATCTGAATTAATACAAGTGTATCTGAGAGGGTGTGTGCCCGACTGTATTGGTACACTCACACTGATGTCAATAAAACGACGACGACAAGTAGTAAGGCAGCAGCAACGACGACAGTCAGTCTCTGAGGTTTCGTTCGGTATTCGTTGAGATACAATACGTTCAAGTGTTCAGTATTTAACAGACAGCGATGAAAGGGAGAGGCAGAGCGTGTTTTTCGTAGCAAATTGAAGCACCACATCCAACCCATTATATTATTATTCGTTGTTATTAATTCTAAGTTAGTCGGAAAGGTGTCACAAGAACGGCAAGAACAGCAACTCAGCTCTCCCAAAATTAGAACGGGTGTTAGAACCGCAATTTCTATGATTTTTGGTTCTTGATTTTTGTTTTTTTTTTTCGTTTCTTTTAATTCGATTTATTGATTTGCCCCTATTCATTCAGTGTATCGAATTTAGACATTTTTTTGATCATCATTTTCCGACCATTCAAGTGACAATCTTGTGTTATATCAATTGTGTGCCACAATAGACTCGCTTAGAGCTACATCGAACCGAGTGACTAAACAGTGTGTGACAAACTTTTTTATTGCAAACCTATTTTTCACTTCGCCTAAATTAAATGTGATGTAGAAATATAGATTTTTATTGTTTGGTGGAAACTCAAGTGCCTAAAAATAGCCAATAAACGAGATAATTTATCAGAAATTAATTGCAATACTAAATGATAATCTCAATGTACAAAAAAAAACACCAATACTTAGAGTAAAAATTTTGATTTCATAAAAGCATAAAGTATGACAAACGAATCCAGTTCAATGACAATGAAAAGTGATAATGAGAGCAATTTAGTTAACAGCACTAGCACAAGTAGCAATAGCAATACAACCACCGTGAATAATAATAACATTTATTTGAACTGCAACAAGTCAACAGCGACGGTTACGGTGACCAGCATACCACCATCGTCGTCGTCGTCGTCTATAGGCGATTTGCCATCGATAACGCTAGCGCCATTTTCGAAGATTAAACGTGAAACGGATTCTAGTGAGCCAACTAGTAGTAATAGACAGTCATCCTCATCATCAATGGTTACAAAATCAACCAATAATAGTAGTAGTAGTTGTGGTCCACAAGCGGGAACGACAGGAATAGCAATCAATTCAGTAAGTGCAAAAATGGGCTCGAGACGAATCTTTACGCCGCAATTTAAATTGCAAGTACTCGAGTCTTATCGCAACGATAGCGATTGTAAGGGCAATCAAAGGGCCACGGCCCGGAAGTATAACATCCATCGTCGTCAAATTCAAAAATGGTTACAATGCGAATCGAATCTACGCTCATCGGTCGCTAATATAAGCGCGAATAATGTGAAACATCAATTTCATAATATCACACATCAAATGCCAATTGTAACAACGTCAACAGCGGCGTCTTCGTCGTCAATACACACGAATAATAACCATCATACCCATCATAATCAACAATATAAAGCCATTAATAATCGACTGTCCTTGGACACAACCAGACATAGCGTCGCTTTGACTTCCATACCGATTCAAACGGCTAAAGCGGCCCACCATCAACATCAAGGGGTGTTGGCGGCAGCAGCAGCAGCAGTAAATATAGGAGATGTAGTAGGTGCAGTGGCACCATTATCGTCACCGTCACCCTCGTCCACATCATTCTTATCCAATACAACGAAAAATTTAAACGCACCTACATCGCCAATTCTCCACCATCCACAAGTTCTAAGCAAGTCGTCGACTATGTCTCCATCGACACCATTGCAATGTAGTAAGCCAAGAGGGCCAGTAATCGGTGGGCCATCAATGATACATACCCAATACCATCATGATGGTATTAGTATTCACACAACACCACCTGCTCTATTGACAAGAGTGCCAGAATCAGTAACAATAATTACACATCATCCGCATACACCACACATGCACGTGTCTAATTTGAAAAATCATTTCCATCACTACCACATGGAGCAGCAACACCACCACCATCTTCATCATCATCACCTATACAGTCAAGTGGCACAACCACAATTGCAATTACCGCCGCCACCTCCGCCGCTACCGACGTCGTCATCATCAGCAGCAACAGCAGCTTTGTCGCAACAATCAAGTGAGCGACGTCCGTTTGTGCCGTCAGCAAGTCTGCCTGCTTTACCTATTTCTTCTTCACCCTCGGCTTCATCGTCGTCGTCGTCGTCGTCGTCGTTATCATCGTCGTCCTCATCGTCGTCGTCGTCGTCGTCGTCTTCATCAACTTCATCGTCGTTGTCTACCTCCGTTTCCGCCTCCGCCATCGTCTCATCAACGGCATCGATGACAGCAGCTGTTGCTCTCACATGCACAGACACTTTGGCAACAACCCCCGCCGTTGCGTTGTCTCTCGCACAAACCACCGATGAAAATCGAAGCGACGAGTTACGTGACTACCCGAACCCGAACTCAAATCCAACAACGACTACAGTGCTAGCTGAAAATCGTTATATGAATGAAAATGAGTACGCTCTTCATAGGAATGAACTGCATCGTGCTTTTGGAGGCTTACACTATTACATGCCTGTGCATGTGCATCCGGCGGCAGCGATAATAGCGCCAATCGATTTGTCATTGGGACCAAAACGAATCGACTACACGTTGTCTATGCGGGAAAATAACAATGACCACCCGAGGAGGGAAAGCGGCGGCAATGAAACTGTCTTTGTTGGAGCTCTGAAACGTGAACCAGTAACATCAAACGAGAACGAGAATACACCCCAACATGATAGTCTGAAGACTTATAATGAGATTGACGTCGATGCTGACGTTGATAATGAAGACGATGATGATGACTCCCAATTGAATGTGGTCGATTCGGATTTCACGGAATCCACTGTTGTCGATTTGACATTGCGAAAACGGAAGGTGTTGATGCCGACCACTTCCGAGCCCGATACCGTGTCCGCGGAGAAGCATACGAAATTCTCTTCGTCCGACGAGCATGAGGAAAAGGATAATGAAAAACCGACGGAGCCTGCTAAGCCTTTTAAACTATTCAAACCCTACCTCCTGGGTGAGGAAGACACTGTCGATAATAAAATGGACAAACAAAGAGATCCGATAATCTGGAGTCATCATACCGCCTGTCTATCGCCACCCATTAGTCATGATAGTCATCAGTGCAGTAGTCGCGGTAGTCATTTTCAAACACCGCCGGCCGACGCGTATCCATTTCCAGCCGGGAGTCCTAGTTTTCAATCCGCCAATGCATCAGCAGCCACCACTACTAGTCTCCGATGTCCGAAGGGATCGCCGGTATCCGGTTACGAGTCCTCATCCTCCATCCACTCCGATTCAGCTTCATCCACCAGCGGTGGCGGAGACAATCACTACAACAATCTATCCCATACCACCTACAGCTTCGACCTCAAAGTCCACACCATCAACGCTGACCTCCCCGGCAAGCATCTGATATCACCTGCATCCGCAATTCCATACACCGCCACCAGTAACGTGCAACGATGGCTCGACCAGGAGTCCGGCATCAGACAGAGCATCGCTCTTTACGGCTAATCATCTCTTAATCACCATCGACCTTCCCCTCTATCTGTACATACATAGATACTTTATCATTTTAACAGAAAATATCTTAGATACTAAGTTAGTCATGTCATATCACGTAAATTCAATATTTTATCAATCAACTGTATGGAAGCGAGATACGAGAATGAATATCATTGAGGCTTTTATTCAGATATTTGTATCTAATCGTTATGATTAAAATATTCAATAAATATTGCCATAAATTATTTTTACTCTAGACTTAAGGCCGAGGCCTATTTGTATCTTTATTTTTGTCATTTTTCATTCATGAAATTGTTTGTTTAAATATTTTCCCGAAAAATAAAAAAACAAAAAAAAACTTTCATAGAAAGGACCTCAAGAGGTAGAACACACGATAAAGCTTTATATTAAAATAAAATATTGTTATTGTTAACTAAGGAAAAAATCTAAATCAGCAAATAGACAACAAACAGAAATCAGAATTTTGTGATAATAAATCAATCAAAAATAAAAAATTAAAAATTAAATTTAATTAATAATCGAGAAATAAGGATCAATGTCTGTCAATTATTGAGAGGAAAACGGATTAAGTAAATGAATAAAATCAAATTAAACCATTTTTTTATATATAAGGAGAATATTTTATATAAATCTATCTATATACATTATATATTAACAAGATAAATGTAGAGCAGTATTTTTGTATAAAAGGACAAGTCTAAATAATATACTTATATGATCAGAAGCCATGCGTTGTACTCATTTGCTCGTTACTTTTCACTTTTGGCTCAAGGGAAGTTCGTTAAATTTCTGATCGACACTGACCAACAGTCCGTAAGATTTTGATCTACAAAAAGAGACTCATGGATGCCACTGGTCTACCCAAATTTAATCTATCTGTTCACGAGATATGCGGGACAGGAAACATTTAGAGGCCTACATCGTGTGCATTCCTCTCCAAAATGGACAGAGAATTTACATTATAGCAGCCTGTGCGCCGGAACCATTCGGACCCAATATTTTCATTTCAGAGCTCGAGACACTAAGACACTACACTTAAACTCAGTAGAAAAATAATATCCCCAACAGTCCACGGCCGACCTTAGACCAATCGGTATCTTGCCCTCCTTTTCCAAAATCTTTGAGAAAATAATAGCGAATCAGATTACAAAACAATTGTCCGTTAATGATTGACTGGTTATAAAGCAATCAGGATTCAGAGCAAATCACAGCTGCTCTACCTTCCTTCCTTCCTTCCTTCCTTCCTTTCCTTTTTTCCGGCGTCGTTATGGTCAGAAGTGTAGGACCATAACCTTCCCACTTAACTGCATTCCTACTGGTCCGCTTGTGGGGTCCGCCGGTTTGACCTCAGAAAGTAGCGGCAGGCTTCCCGGTTTGGGATTACTTCATCGCTGAGGCCAATCAAATGCTGGTGTTTTTGCATTTGTTTGAACCAATTGGAACGTTGATTGATATCGCCTTTTGGACGGGGTTCAAAGGACCTCTCCTTTAAACATGGCAATACCAACTGAGTCGGTCGCGCTCTATCTTTCTTGTGATGGTTTCTTTTACGTGGAGGCTTCCTCGGATCTTTGAACTTCTAATTCTGTCACGCTTTGTTACTCCCGCTGTCATGCGAAGCATCTTCATCTCAGCTGCCGTTAATTTGCTCTCATACTTTTTGTGCATTGTCCAGCATTGTGAACCGTATGTGAGCGCCGGACGTACAACTGAAGTGTAGAGACTTCCTTTCAGCTTAGGGGGCATTTTTCGATCACAGAAGATGGCGGAGTTTTCCCGCCACTTCATCCACCCTACGCTTACGCGATGGTTGATGTCGTCTTCACAAGTTGCTTCTTTATTAATCATAGATCCCAGATATTTAAACTTGTCACACTCGGGAAGCACTCTCCCATTCAAGTAAATGTCTGGAATAGGCTGATGAGGGTCTGGATAGGCTGATGGATACTCTGTCTTTTTTGAACTAATACGATACCCGTGTCCCTCAAACATGTCCACCCATACATCAAGTGCTCGTTGTAGGGACGCCTGATCATCACTTATAATGGCTCCATCGTCAGCAAAGAATAGCTGGTGCACATTGGGGTCCGTCACTACTCCTTCAAGCAAGCAATCAAGGACTGCTATAAAGAGCAGTGGGCTGAGGACGCTCCCTTGGTGTACACCGACTTTGATTGCGAACTCTTCGGTGACTCCTGCGGTGCATCTTACTCTTGTCGTTGCTCTCTTGTACATGTCCATGATCACTCGTACGTAGGTTTCTGGAACTCCTTTTTGTCTTAGCGCTACCCATAAAAGATCTCTTGGTTGGCGGTCAAAGGCCTTCTCGAAATCAACCAACACCATATGCAAGTCCTTTGAAGAATCACGATGCTTTTCCATCATGACCCTTATACTTTGGATTGCATCTGTCGTTGATTTACCCGAGACAAACCCGCACTGGTCATCAGATAGTCGTATTATTTTCCGCAGTCGGCTATCTAATACCCGTTCAACGATCTTCATGGTGTGCGACATCAGCTTGACAGAACGGTAGTTATCACAATTTCGCGTATCACCCTTTCCTTTGTGCAAAGGAAGAAGATAGCTTTCCCTCCATTGATTAGGCATAGTGTCGCCTCTCATAAGTTTGGAGATAAGAACCATGAGTCATCTAGACCCGATGTCTCCCATCTTTTTCCAGAACTCAGAGCGTATCCCGTCCGGCCCAACAGCTTTTTTTTTCTTGGAGTTTTTAACCGCGTACCGAACTTCTTCGACTGTGGTGTCGGAATTCGGGGCGGCACTCGGCGGCGGTACACTCGGGGAAACTGTTCGTTCAGAAGTTCCTCGCAATACTGTCGCCATCTGTGGAGAGTTTTTTCGTCTTCCACAAGGAGTTGGCCTTCAGCATTGTTAATAAACTTTGGGAAACGAATCTCCTGAGCATTTCTTCTTCTCTGGGCGGCTATCTTAAAGATATTTGCTCCTTTGTTCAAATTGTTTTGTCGAAGCTCCTAGGTAGCCTGGTTCCTGTCATACGCGGAAGACGATATTTCTTCCAACTCCTGATAGAGGCCTTCCATCCTTTTTGCTTTGAACTCGGCGCACTTTTTCTTCGCGATACATTTGCAATATCTATATACCTTTTCACGGCGCGCTTTTTCCTCTCTATTAGTAGAAGAGCACTTTGACCAAGCTTGGAAAGCCATTTTCTTTTCGTGTATCACTGCTTTGGCTTCGTCTATCTTGTCTTCGTGTCACTGCTTTGGTTTCTTTTGCGTGTTGGCAGGGGCCTTTAGATGTTCCGAGCAGTGATTTGGCTTTCTCCAGGCCAGATTGTTGTAGGGAATCCCACATGCACTGCACTCCTCATTACCGACCTCATCGGTAATGGAAGAGAGGTAGTTTTTCATGTCGGTAATGAAAGCTTCGCCTTTTCCTTTATCCAGCTTGTACCACTTGATTCTCTCAGACACCTTCGTTTGCTGCTTTGACTTCTTACTCGCCTCCATAAAAAATTCAGTCAGGAGGAGACGGTGTTGAGGGGCGATCGCGTCACCCAGGATCACTTTGCAATCTTTAACCCTTGGCTTCATGAAACTGGATACCAAATGATAGTCTATTTGAGTTTCATTTCCGCCGCTGCTATAAGTGATCAGGCGCCGGCTTTGTTTGACGAACATGGTATTTAGCACTGTAAGACCGTACGACTTCATCTGAAGAGTTCCTGGTGCCGTATCCCAGCCCTCCGTGGTAGCCTTCATAGTCTTCGCTTGTCTTCCCGACATGTCCGTTTAAATCTCCCCCAACAAACAAAAGCTCTTCCTTTGGTATGATTTTGACAAGGTTGTGGAAATCTAGCCAGAATGCGTCTTTTTCTTTTTGTTCGCATCCTACTTGAGGGGCATATGCGCTTACGATGTTCCACACCTCACCATGCATCACCAATTTGAGAGCCATCAAACGGTCACTGGACTTTGAAATGGTTAAGACGTTGCCAAGTAGCTCTGCCGCAAGGATGATGGCGATTCCGTTTTTTCCTTGTTCCAATCCATAGTAAAACATCTTGTAGGCTTTTGTTTTAACGTCCAAGAAACGTGCCCGATTACCGGTGTTTCGTCATTTCGTCTCTTGTACGCACAGGATGTCTACTCGCCTTCTAACCATCATTTCTTCAAGTTCATAGCTGCGACCACTCATGCTTCCAACGTTCCAACTCGCGACTCTTAAGTGTGGTTTACGCCGTTGCATTACTTTGCTATCCCCCGGAAATCCTATAGCTCTGACCCGAACATTGCTGCTCGTCCCAGGATCACGACCATTAGTAGTGCCTGGCGGGGTAGTGCTTTTCCTTTTAGCGTTCTTTTCCATAATGCTACGGTTTGACCGTTTTCTTTCTTCCTCTTTTTTTTTTTGACACGGGCATGCTCCAGATTTTTTTTTTTTTTAGTTTGATCTTACTCTTACAAGACCGGTGATCTCCAGTCGTGTCAACCCACTGATTTGCATGCACACTTGTGGGGCATTTTAATGGTGGTATATGTGTCCATAGGCTCACCTTGGTGTTTTCTAAATTGCCTAGATGTGATTTTTGTTTACCTTTGTTTAGTCGCCTTTTACGACAAGCGAGAGGTATCGTTGCAGGGATATTCTTAACCCGTCCCTGCACAGATCTCACAGCTGCTCTACAGCCATGGTTAATGTTCTTGAAGAAATAAGAATATTCTTTGATAAAAACTACATCTCGTTTTTCTGTCTGCTGGATTTGTCGAAATGCCTTCGAGAGTAAATCACGATATCTTATGCTGGAAGCTACAGAACAACTTTGTCTTTAGTGATAGTGCGGTTAAATTACTGAGAAGTTTTCTCTCCGGGAGGCAACAAGTATCGTAATAGGTATCGCTTTCACCTATTTCATCTCTCATGGAAGTAAATCAAGGTGTTCCGCAGGGTTCAACTTTAGGTCCGATTCTTTTCTGTATGTTCATAAACGATCTACCATCCGTGTGCAGGCATTCACATGTACACATGTACGCTGATGACGTTCAATTGCATCTAGCCATGCCTTTTTCAGATCTAAATGAACTTGCGTCTCTCATGAACGATGACTTGAAACGTATCGACGGTTGGTCAAAAGCGAATGGCTTACAACTCAATCCAATCAAGTCCCAAGTAATCCCTATCTCGAAAACAAACCTTAATCTCGACCATCTCCCTGCCCTCTATCTAAGCAATTCTATGATTAAAGCCGTAGAGAAAACCACTAGTCTAGGATATGTTATAAGCAGATATCTATCTGGGTATGATCACATTAATATGGTAGTTGGTCGCATTTATGGATGGCTTCGCAAACTGTGGATAAATGCTTATGATACATTACGCTATATTCATGGCATTCGTAGATGTGAGCTTATCTCTTAATGCCAGGAACTGTGTTTTCCTTCACAAAATCATTTACAGTCATAGTACGAAATACTTGTTTAGCAGCATAAATTTCACCCGTTCTAACAAGACAATCAACCTAAATCCTTATTACTAATTTTTTAAATTCGTCCCGTTTATTTTTCATCCACAGTATCAGACTATGGAACTCTTTACCTTCTGTTATAAAATCCATATCCAATCACAGAAACTTCAAAAGTGCAATTATCCTTCATTTCTCAACACTCCTATAAAAACTCATCCCTCCCATCTTTTAGTTTTAAGAATTACTTATGTTTATCTTAAATTAAACTGTTCAACTAGAGTTTAAATACTAAGTACTAAAAAAGATATAAATCTTAATGTACATATGTATGTACCTCTTACTTTAAATAAATTGAAATTGAAAAAAAAAAAAAAACGCAACGGCTGCTATCTGTATCCCATGCTATTTGACTTTCGACTGAGATTGGCTGACAAGAACGATTTTTTTTTTGTTTTGCTTCTACTATCTGCTGGAGCCCTCAGACACAAATACTGGTCCATTGTACTACCAGATTGACATCTTTCTTTATTGTATTTTCCCCGTTGTCCCGAGAAAAGTGAGGAGGGGCTTCAGTGATGTAGAGCTAAGAGATTCGGCACACACCACGTTGGCCCCAAGGGTGCGCCACCATGCGCGAGCGAAGGTGGGATACATGCTGCCTACATGCAGTACAGGTAGGCGTCTCACTGATGCACAGCACGTAGAGATGCTTGGCAAAAGTATAATGGCCCGTAATAGCACCCGCAAGCCTTCTGCAATCATTTCTCCTTAAGGAAAAGAAAAATGTTGCGGACTTCTTGCAGACATCAGGGCGTATGCGCTTAGTCAACCTGGATCCTGGATATTCCTTCCATCTACGACTGTGTGCATTAAAGACCCAGTCGCTGATGTCAGATTTGACCGTGGAAGCATGTAGACTTAAGACGGGTTCAGGTTCTGAGAAACTATCCTCTGAGCCCCTTCTAGTGAGTTAATCGGTGATCTCATTTCCTGCGATCCCAGAGTGACCTGGAACCCATACAAGCCTAAGTCAGTTTAGTCTTCCCATCAAAAAGGTCTTGAGTTCATGCACTAATTTGGAGTTGGATACAGGCTTGGACACAGTTTTGAGTGCAGCTTGGCTGTCACTGCAGAAGAATATGCTTTTTTCCTTCGACTTCAGAGCATAGTGCATGGCCATTAGGATTGCGAAAATCTCTGATTGAAAGACAGACGCATATTTTCCTAACGAGAAGTGCAGTTGGACGTTTTCGCGCTCGAAGAAAATCCCTGCCCAGACCTGGAGCCACCTGTGAAAATGCGAAGACAGTCCATTCCAGGTTCAGTGTCTGGCCAAAGCCAGTCCTGACGCCATGGAAATGTGACTGTGGAATTACAGCGCAGTGTCATTGCGCCAGAAGGCATATCCATGAGGCAGGGGTCATACAATATTTCTCGCGCAAGTACACTGTCACTCCAATGCGAGTTATACCAAAGACCACTTCTCTCGAGGCGAGACATGGTTTTCAGTGCACACTCTCTGATATATATGTCAAGGGGTGGAAGATTCATCATAGCATCTAGAGCAGCTCCCGGTGAGCTGGAAAAAGCCCCCGTGCAGCTCAGGTAGACCGCTCTTTAGAGTTTGATGAAAGGGCCCGTGTTTGCGTGTTAGCCTGTTCCACCAAACAACCGATGCATATGAGATTATCGGTCTTATCATTGCCGTGTAGATCCGGAGGACCTTTCTCGGCGATAAGCACCGCGTTTTGCCAAAGACAACTTTGTATTGTCAAAAAGCTGACAACGCTTTGGTGGTTTTTGACTCAACATGCTTTGACCAAAGAAGCTAGCTGTCTAAGTTGACTCCCAGGTATAGATTTCTTGGATATCGGGATTAGAATGCCTTTTAGCCTTCTCGTGAAGAGAATGACATCAGTCTTAAGAGGATTAACCGACAGCCCATTACTCGTGCACCAGTCCACGATCATATCCAGCGCTGCCTGCGCTTTGAGACAGACAGTCGCTAAACATGAGCCGACAGAGAGAACAGCCACATCATTCGCAAAGGCCTAGCCATAGATTTCATTGAGAACATCGAGCAGAGAGTCGACCACCATACACCATAACAGCGCAGACAGGACGCCACCTTACGGGCATCCCCAGACTTGATACATTGTTCGAGGCCTACATCAGCGATCAATGTACTGTACACAAGCATTGCTTTGATCCACAAAACCAGTACTTCATCTACGCCATAACGTCTAGCAGCGTTACGTTACACATGCGTACACACGCGTTACCATCGAAAGTTGCGTTACCAAAAGCTTCCTCAATGTCGATGAAAATGCCCAGTACGTACTCTTTATTTCGAGTTTCATTCAATTCTCCCGCACTCTCGCAGGACTTTCCGCGCTGATAAGCATGTTGAATATCCGAGAGGCTCTCTTGAGAGGATGCATTCGAGGGGTGACTTTTCGCACGTGCAACTCTACTAGTCTCTCCATGCCTTTCAGCAAGAAGGATGTTAGACTGATTAGTCTAAAACTCTTGGCGAGTGAGTCATCTTCTTTCCCTATTTTGGGAATAAAGACCACTTTCATCGGGCGCCAAGGAATAGGTATGTAGGCAAGTGCCAGGCTAGCAGTGAAAATTCTTTTCAGAGTAGGCAGCAGCTGTCTAATACCCATCGAAAGATGCCACTGCAAATTCAATGGCCTCAGTAGTTGTCACGCGTTAGGCAATGTACCAGCTACGCCCAACGTTTTCCCGTGGAAAGTGACGTTGCTCACCTCCTTGGAGGTGGCTACACTATGGAGTTGCGGAGGAATTACGTAACGAGCTCGAAGTTGAAGAACTCTACGGGCAAAATTGAAGGCTGTATTAGACAGTCTCTCGGAAATACGGCAGAAAGAGAGGGAAGAGATTACAGCCACCCAACCACAGCCACAACAATCGACATAACAAGAGCAGCCGCAGCAGAAGCAGTCGCAACAGAAACACCAGCAACAACAACAACAGCCGCGACAATAACGTACAATAGATCTATGTATGTATGTCATTGGTATTGAAAACTTTGTATTTAAGGGTTTAGGCGAAAACCGCTATGCTGTCCCCTTTCCGTCGATAACTTCCATCCTCCCCTTCTCCTTTCCTTCTTTCACGATTCTCCTAAAGTTCTGGCCTCTTACGATTTCCACAAAGCAAAATTTCACCTAATCAATGAATACCTCTCAATTTTGATAACCTAACCGTAAATGATGCAATATCCATATTCTACATGGAAATATTTCATTCTATCTCTCTTTACGTTCCCATTTCACAACGCAAAACTTTGTTCACCTCCCCACCCTGGTACAATCGCAGGCTCTGTTCTCTAAGAAACAAAAGAAATAAGCAGTGGACAATCTTCCTTCGTACTAAATCCCCTAATGACTTTTCTAACTACCTACGAAGCTATCTCCACTTTACTGCCCTTCACAACTCCCTTTATCAACGCTATTTAACTGAAACGCGAGCCAATCTTATAAATGATCCAAAGTCCTTCTTTAAGTTTGTTAACTACAAAAGAAAATTTGATGGCTATCCTACCTCTCTCTCTTTCAAACCTCGAATGACTCCAATATTATCGCCAACTTTTTCGCCACCTTTTTTAAACAGTCTTTCGCCGACGACTCCTTTGCTCCAGACCTCTCATACTTTAATTATCTACCGAATTTTTCCCATGGACCATTTCTTCCACACACAGTCGATTCTCATGTCATCGAAAACAAATTAAATCTACTTAATGATGAATTCACTCCTGGACCCGACGGTCTCCCTGCCATATTTCTAAAACCAACCATCTCTCTAAAATCTTCACTCTATCCCTATCCCAAGGTGAATTCCCCCGCTTATGAAAAACCTCATTTATCACCCTTATACACCAAAAAGTCCGAAGAACGTTGTTAACAACTATCGTCCCATTGCCAAACTGTCACATATACCCAAACTCTTCGAAAGTATTTTGTACGAAATTCTAAGTTTTCGCTGCAAGTCTTTAATCTCACCTAGACAGCACGGTTTCCTCAAATGCAGATCCACAACCAATAACCTTGTTGAATTTGTGTTCTTTACCCTATGAGCCTTATAGAACGGCAAAGAAGTCGACGTTATCTCAACCGATTTCAGTAAAGCTTTCGATAAAATCTCCCACAGACTGATATTCTTCAAATTGTCCTCCCTTGGCTTCGACCCCATTTCTTTGAAGTGGATATCTTCTTACCTGGATAATCGCTATTACAGTGTTCGTTTTAGATCTGCCTTCTCTAACCCCTTTTTAGCTTCCTCCGGCGTCCCCCAAGCCACTTAGGTCCACTTCTTTTCGTTCTCACCATAAACGATCTTGAAATGGTGATCAAATATTCCCACACCTCACTATATGCCGACGACACCAAGTTCTTCAAGACCATTTCCTACAGTCATGACTCTTCCCTTATTCAATCTGATCTCAATAGTTTTTTAATTACAATTACCTTTTCACTTAAACGAATCAAACTTCCTCCTCGTCTCTACTTCCTCAATAATCAACCCATCTCCACTGTTCAAGTCATCTTGGCGATCTTGGCATATGTGACCAGGAGCCATTGAGATAATCCTTAAAGCTAGTTCTACACTCGGTTTCGTGAAGCGATGATCTAAAGTATTGTCGAACCCATACGTTACCCGATCTCTTTACATAACTTTTGTCCGGCCCCTTCTTGAATACGCCTCTCAAGTGTGGTCTCCTTACCAACAAACCCACATTTTTGAATCGAGAGCATCCAACGCCGATTCCTACGTTTTGCTCTTCAAGGTATCCCCTGGGGCAATCCTTTGATTTTACCACCCTACCAAGACCGCCTTAAACTAATCAACATGAACACGTTGGAAGAAAGAAGAATTGTATCTGACATTCTTTTCATCCATCGGCTCCTTTCAGGTACCATTGACTGCGCGACCCTCTATAACTCTGTCTCTATCAACACTAACCCCCGCAATGTACGAAATCCCCGTCTCTTCTATCTACCCAACCCCCGTACTGCCTATGGCTCCAATGAAACCATTTCTCGTATGCTGGGAAGTGTTAATTCGAATCTTTACTTCGATTTTAACCTCAGCACTCCATGCCTAAAAATCTGCCTTTTTAACCATCCTCCCCTCTCTCCCATTCATCCTAGCTAATAAGTTAGATTAGATTAAGATAGCTTGTATTAAACCCAATAAATGGAGGTGTTTGCTCCCACGAAAATTAAATTAAATTAAATTAAAATTATCCAGTGCACCACACTACAGCAGTATAAGCGAGTCAAGGATCTCTTAAAAGAAACCACGACGGAGTTTTTCTCCTTTACCCCCAAGACTGAGAGGCTGCGGTCGATGCTCCTCAAAGGCGTGAACTCGATCACTGACCCCGAGAAGCTCAATGGGTTCGAGAGTGACGACCTCAAATTCGTGGGGGTCAAAATGTTCACCACAGCGCGAGCCAAACGGGAGAACCGGGTACTGCCCTTCTTCCTGGTCCAGCTCGCACCCGACAGCAAGCTGGAGAGGCTAAGTTCTATTACTACCTTGGCTTCCCAGCGTGTAACATGGGAAACATTAAAAAGGCAAGTAAACATTTTACAATGTATACGCTGCCATAGGTTCGGGCACACCGCGTCGAACTGCGAAATGCAGCCTCGATGTGTTAAGTGCGCAAAGAATCTCAGAAACGAAGAATGCAAATCTGGCTCGGAAGCAGAGGCTGTGCCCAAAGCCCCGGTGCCCGGTGCGAAGTGCGGAGGTTCCAGGTGCTAGAAGTCTGCATTGTGTGCATTTCTCTCTGGACAGAAAATGTTCATTTTACTGGCCTAAATGCCTAAAGCACCTCAACCCAATGCTTGGATCAACTCATAATAAACTACCATACACCCTTCTGATCCCTCTAAATGTCTTTGCCGATGATGTTGATGAATGGCCGAGCTTACCCCACGATCTTCAACGCTTAGGGTTAGGCCATTTGAAACTCAGAAATTCAAAAATTCAGCACCTCGGTAACCTCCGCCAAGCCTTCTATGTTTGTTCCTTCCATGTTTCGCGGCTCTTTTCCATCTCTGATAGGTTCATTCATATATTGTCCTCCCATCTGCGGGGCAGCGTTCCTGGCTCTCTTTTTCCCTCGGATTTTTCACTCATTCTTCTTTTGACTATTTGTCCATTGTCCATTCGCTTTAAGTGTGGTACCCATCTTCGTCTTCATGACTTTATTACTCGGACAATGGTTGGGTTTGAACAAAGTTTCTCGAGCTCATAATTGCGCATTTTTCTCTTTTCGCCATTTTTTTTATTAATTTTGTTAGATAAAATCGTTTAAATCAAACTTAAAAACATCTTTATATTTGATGTGTTTTACTGTACCTGTACGAGCAGCCTGAGTCTTTCGACTTATCAATTCAATTTTTACATTTGAAAATTTGATTTTCTGGGAAAACTTCATTGAAAAATCGAGGTTCATGTTTTTTTTTTTTGCTTACATATATCCTAACCTACCCCAAACTGCCTAGTTATCATCTTAAATATAATCAATTTGGCTAGCTATCATGTGATTCATTCCGAGGGGTCATTCATTTAATTGTTTCCTTCAACGACTGGGCTTCGCCATCTCGCTCACCCCGCATTTCCGAAATTTTACCAAGGCTAACAGGACTCAGTCAGTAGGCAGGTTCATCTAAGCATGACGCACCCAACATTCAAAAGATCATTAGGTTAGGTTAGGTGGCTTCGCTCCGTAAAAACGGTGGGGATCACTTAGACCAAGAACGGTCCATTGTGCTGCCACTTGAGTCGGCTTGGTCATCGTTACTCCTGGAACCATTTTGATTTGCTGAATAAAATTCGATATTTTGTAGATCTGCGTATCGAATAGATCCGTTAGTTCGTTGAAGAAATATTCTACCAAAATTCTTGAGGCGGCTAGGGTAGGGCAGTTACATAGGAGATGGGATGGAGATTCTTCCTCTTCATAACACCTACTGCAGTAGTCATTGTATGGCAGTCCTAATCTTGCGGCATGTTTTCCCAAAGCGCAATGTCCTATAAGGACTCCGCCTGCGTATTTTTAGCAGGCTTGTGGTTTTACGTTAACAATACCTAGGCCAGGTTTGTCTCGCATAGTTGCATGTTTCAAGATCCCGTCATCTCTCATTTGCCTATTGCAGTGCATTTTTCGAGATTTTATATTTTTGTGTTTCCATTGGTGGGTGAATTTCCCCATTTAACAGTCGAGAGCTCCAAGGTGGTGCCTATTTTGGCTAGTTCGGCTGCTTCACAGTTAGTTGGTATATCGTTATGTCCAAGTAGTAAGAACGTTACAGTGTATCTGCTCAATATCTCATTTAGAGATGTGCGGCAGTGCCTGACCAATTTTGATCTTATTATTGGTGATTCGAATGTTTTTATTGCAGCTTGGCTATCTGTGTAGATGACGATGTCTCTGTTGTTCATCGATCTCACAGACAGCCAGTCTGCGGCCTCACGAATTGCCGTTAATTCAGCTTGGAATATCCTGCAATGGTTCGGTAGTCTAAAGGATTGGCTGATTTTTAGGTTCGGTGCATGGACACTGGCACCCACACAGCCTGTCCTAGAGCCGTCTGTGTATATTCCCAGTGCAGTGCCTTTTTTTGGAAGTTCATTCCCCTCCCATTGTCGTCGGTTGGAAAATGTTGTTTTATAGAGAATCTTGAAGTCTAAGAGCGGTAGTTCGTGACTTCACTTATATCATTGCTTTGGCGGAAAATACCAGCGAGCCCTATTTCGGAGAACTTCCAGTCAGCGGATCCGATTTCTTTGCCTTTTCCTTGCCAAAGAGATACAAGTGGAGTAGCTGAAGCATCGTTTCGAGGACTGCAGTGGGGGTTATTCGCAGTGACCCTGTTATCGCGATGCACGCCATCCTTTGAACTCTGCTTAGCAGTTTGCAATAGCTAGATCTGCACAGTGCCGGTCACCAGACAAGGCATCCATACATTAGTATGTCTAGTAGGAGAAGGGAATTTTAAGGGAGTGATGAATCATTCTGAGAAAACACCTAACAAGTTTTCTAAAGCAAAGTCATGGCAAATGAAGCCATGAGCTCTGTCAACATACCCGTCGCAGATGAGCCAAGTGTCCATGGCGTGCTGATGGTAAGTCATCAGAATATTATCTTTATTGCGCACTAACCTGTCTGAGTCAATATAGAGAAATTGGGGGATTAAGCCCGACTGGGTTGTGCCCTCATATATAATTGGGGAAGTGAATTTCTAGTTTAGTTTAGTTTATTTCATCTACCGAGTTTGACTCTAACAGATTGCAGAATTATAAGTATAATACACGTTGTTGTCGTTAATCATAGCCTTTTCAATGTGCTTTCGAGTCGTCTTCTTTTTCTTCTTCTTCTTAGATGGCGTTACAGCTCACGGAAAGCCAGAGCCGAGCTTCTCTTATTCACTTGTGTGTGTTATGGTGGAACCTACAGTTGAATGCCGATTCCGGCGAGCGCTGAGAAGCTTTTTAAGGGGGTTTTGCCAGTACCACGCCGAGGAGAGAAGCCGCGTAGTGAACATTTGATGGCATTGGTGTTATCGGCACCACCTCTCTTCCATTATCGATGAGGTCGGTAATGAGGAGTGCAGAGCACAAGACATGTGGGATTCCCTACAACAATCTGGCCTGGAGAAAGCCAAATCACTGCTCGGAACATCTAAAGGCCCCTGCCAACACGCAAAAGAAACCTGGTGGTGGACAGACGAAGCCAAAGCAGTGATACACGAAAAGAAAATGGCCTTCCAAGCTTGGTCAAGGTGCTCTTCTACTAATAGAGAGGAAAAAGCTCGCCGTGAAAAGGTATATAGATATTGCAAAGGTATCGCGAAGAAAAAGTGCGCCGAATTCTAAAAACTCTAAAAACTCCAAGAAAAGAAAAGCTGAGTTCTGGAAAAAGATGGGAGACATCGGGTCTAGATGGCTCATGGTTCTTATCTCCAAACTTATGAGAGGCGACACTATGCCTAATCAATGGAGGGAAAGCTATCTTCTTCCTTTGCACAAAGGAAAGGGTGATACGCGAAAGTGTGAAAACTATCGTTCTGTCAAGCTGATGTCGCACACCATGTAGATCGTTGAACGGGTATTAGACAGCCGACTGCGGAAAATAATACGACTATCTGATGACCAGTGCGGGTTTGTCTCGGGTAAATCAACAACAGATGCAATCCAAAGTATAAGGGTCATGATGGAAAAGCATCGTGATTCTTCAAAGGACTTGCATATGGTGTTGGTTGATTTCGAGAAGGCCTTTGACCGGCAACCAAGAGATCTTTTATGGGTAGCGCTAAGACAAAAAGGAGTTCCAGAAACCTACGTGCGAGTGATCATGGACATGTACAAGAGAGCAACGACACGAGTAAGATGCACTGCAGGAGTCACCGAAGAGTTCGCAATCTAAGTCGGTGTACACCAAGGGAGCGTCCTCAGCCCACTGCTCTTTATAGCAGTCCTTGATTGCTTGCTTGAAGGAAAAGTGACGGAAACCAATGTGCACCAGCTATTCTTTGCTGACAATGGAGCCATTATAAGTGATGATCAGGCGTCCCTACAACGAGCACTTGATGTGTGGGTGGACATTTTTGAGGGACACGGGTATCGTATTAGTTCAAAGAAGACAGAGTATCTGTGCTGCCCGTTCTCTGACCCTCATCAGCCTATTCCAGACATTTACTTGAATGGAAGAGTGCTTCCCAAGTGTGAAAAGTTTAAATATCTGGGATCTGTGATTAATAAAGAAGCAACTTGTGATGACGACATCAACCATCGCGTAAGCGTAGGGTGGATGAAGTGGCGGGAAAACTCCGCCATCTTCTGTGACCGAAAAATGCCCCCTAAGCTGAAAAGAAGGCTCTACACTTCAGTTGTACGTCCGGCGCTCACATACGGTTCACAATGTTCAGCTTTGCACGAAAAGTATGAGAGCAAATTAACGGCAGCTGAGATGAAGATGCTTCGCATGACAGCGGGAGTAACAAAGCGTGACAGATTTAGAAATTCAAAGATCCGAGGAAGCCTCCACGTAAAAGAAACCATCACAAGAAAGATAGAGCGCGACCGACTCAGTTGGTATTGCCATGTTCAAAGGAGAGATCCTTTGAACCCCGTCCAAAAGGCGTTATCAATCAACGTTCCAATTTCAACACGCAAAAAAGGCAGGCCGAAAAACAATTGGTGCAAACAAATGCAAAAACACCAGCATTTGATTGGCCTCAGCGATGAAGTAATCCCAAACCGGGAAGCCTGCCGCTAATTTCTGAGGCCAAACCGGCGGACCCCACAAGCGGACCAGTAGGAATGCAGTTAAGTGGGAAGGTTATGGTCCTACACTTCTGACCATAACGACGCCGGAAAAAGGAAAAGAAGAGGGTGTTATCGGCATCCGAACTCGCTCATCGTGCGTAAGAGGCCAACGAGTCATTTGAACAAAAAAAAATTCTGTCGATTCTGTTTAGGCTTGATCCGTTGTATAGAACCTCATTAGGGTTATACTTAATGAACTGGGACACTGACGTTCTCTCATTACAGAGAGACCCAACGGCGCTGGCCCTCGAAGACACGAATCTTTTTCAAATAATATGGCACTACATTAAATCACACCGGATAACCATAAGTTATGATGGACCTTGGTAGTGCCACGTAGCAAATGATTTTTAGCTTGCGGTCAAGCTGACTGCTTCCTTGTCATACCTTGTCATAAGGCTTTCTCAGCTCCAACGAGACTAGCTAGACTACTATCTAAATGAATATAGGTTTAAGTATAGTATAGACATAGTATCATACAAACTAATTGATCGGAGATTCGCCTATTTCTTCGTTACTTTTTTCATCATCCTTCTAAGTTCGTATCTTTAAAGACTCTAATTGTATTTTCCCCCTTCTTAGTCAGAAACCAGGTTTCTCATCTGTAAAGTGTCGAGGTATGATTTTTGACATTGTGAGACAAAACAATTGTTTTGAAGACAATAGCTGCCGTGTGCAGCCTTTTACAAGTTTCGATCTTTATTTTGTGTTTGTCAGTCAATATTTGTACTGGTCCACTTCCTCAAAACGTTTACCGAGAACAGTCAGGAGTGAGGTTTCGACTGGTTCAAGTCGGTCAATGATTTTATATTTGGATTTATTTTCATTTACCTCTAAACCTACTTCCTTAATGCTATTGCCTTTCTAAATTTCTCTAAAATGTTTCTTCACTATCTCCCAAGACGGTCTAGATGGTCAGGGTAAGCTAGAGTTGATGTTATTCCATTAAGAGTTCGTTTTAGAGTTTTCCTGATCATCAAATTAAAAAGAATTGGTGACAAGGCGTCTCTTCGTTTCAATCCTTCACGTTTCTTGAATGTTTCAGTACTTTAACTGGTCCTTTGTTTCCCTTTTGTCATACTTGTACCAGATTTACCAACTTTTCGGGATTCTCAACCTTACAAAGACGTGATACTCTTTCGATTGGTTTATATGCCTTTTTAAAAGCTACGAATTTTTGGTGGACCATTTGGCGGAATTTTCATTTCTTTCCTATCCTGGTATTGGTACGGTATATAAAGGCCCTTCAACTTTTCAACATTGATGTGGGTTATGATTTTGGTGATTATTGAAATGTGGTTGGAATCGCAACCCGCTCCTCTGTATACTTCGACATTTAGTACATTTGAACGGGGTCTTCTATCTATTAAAATATTTCCAATTTAACTGCGAGCTGCTTCATATGGTGATATCCAAGTATTTCAAGCTGACCTACAGCACTTCCTTGTGGAGGCATTACCATATTAAATTACATGCAAGTATTTCTGGTATCGCCCCCAGAACACTTCTTAAAAAAAAGCCACCCATCTGTTCCTACCCTTCGCGGCCTTACTACATCTTTCCTCAGCTTTGAAAAAATTCTTACATAATTTCAATCCATAACAAAGGGCGAGGGAATGAGTTGTCCAACTATTGTTATTTCTGATCCACCTTCATCGTTCTTGAAATCGTCAATTGAGTTGTCACCTTTCTGATGACATGAATACCTAAAAAACTTACATCTTCTTCTGCTGATTCCTGCTCCCTCCAAACCCACCTAAACAGGTTCATTATTTGGTGTCAAAAAACCATCTCGTTCTCAATTATAGTAAACATCAAGCTATTACTTATTCCCGTAAGCGCTTCCCTCCATCTCCCAGAACTTACGTTACCTGTAACGTTTTTCATTCACTTACATGTTGACTGTAACCGGGAACTTAACTTTCGTCTTCACGTCGACGATAATATCAAAGGTGCCAACTTCGCCCTCGGCTTTCTGAAACGTTGATCTACAAAAAGTTCAATAATCAGTACGTTATGAAATCCTGACGCGTTATCTTCGTTAGGCCCCTTCTTGAATATGTTAGTCAAGGCTGGTCCCCTACTTACTTACTTACATTCCTCATATTGGCGTAAGTTTATTCGTTTGCCTTCGTGGTTTTCCCTGTGTTACTTATAGTTTATCGCCTTATGATGATTGCTGAAGACTAATCAACCTACAACTCCTAAAAAAAACGACGCGATATTTCCACCAACCTCGAAAGCTTCGGTCCATGCCTCTCTTCAACTCCCATCGAACGAACTACGGCTACCATGAGCCAACATTCAGAACGCTGCGCGATGAGAATCCCACTCTTTTCGACCTACACTCCACTAAACCCAGTCTTCTACCGCCACGATTTACCCAAATTGCCCGAAGTAGTCATGGATTTTGTTTACTCCGGGTTACTAGTGACAAATGGCAACAACATTTGCATAGAGATCAGATGTGGAATAATTGCGACAAAAAAGGGGTCTCCTTCCGTAACTCCTTTAAATCCACCTTTATGTCCCAAAGGCTTGGACTTTATCAAGGTCTGATGAAGAAGTTTTTGGTCATTTCGAGTGGAAAATGCTGCATGCAGTTCCTGATCCCGTTTGGACTGATTCAACGTAGGGAACAGCTAGGCCCTGTCGAGCAAATAGACACCACAGTTCCGGCCCGAAGAGAGTTTGATTCTAATCCCGGGGAACGGCACAGAAAAAAACAAAAGTGACCTGAATTAGTCGGACATGCAATATTGGGAGCAGCTGGCTATCTGTATTGGGGCTTCTAGAGAGGCTTGTTAATTGAGGCCCAGATTCACCCCAGACTGTGTAAGTAGGTAAGTCAAAAGCACATATTTACTACTTGAATTCGAAGAGAGCTTCGTAGACTTGGTTTTTTTTTAGGACTGACTTAACCGTCGTCTTTTTTAAGTTGAGGTGGAAGAAGTGAATGAGGAAGGTACAGTTCGTCACCACCTTCTCTGTCCATGCTCAGCTCACGTCATACAGAAGTCGCTGTTACTGGAAAATAATTTTCAAAGGGCATTATCCGATTCGCTAACGATGGGCGCATACTTCCTTTTACCAACGTAAATGGTTCAAATGTCTGAAGGGCTAGCATCGCCCAAGAAGGCAGCAAGTACATAGTACAAAAATATTCTTAATTTGAACAGTCATCCCTGGCAATGCCATCTCAGTGGACAGTTGACTGGACATCTGTCACCCGAATCGCGCCATATATATGACTCTAACTTGAATTTGGCCCCAGCACACCGAAATAGTTGTTAGCCATTTCCAAATTCGTGCAACTTATGCCTATTTTGTGCTACGTGTCACATGGGGCACACACAAATTGGCACTACTTTTCCATTAACGCTCAACTAGTCGAGTTACTGCCACACCAGAGCCACCAAATCTTTCCTCATGTACGCGAACCGCGTTCGCCTGGAGCGCACGCCTACACGGGGCAGTGGTATACAATGAATTCTGCAAATGTTTAGTATTCACAATGAGCCGCTCAATTAAACACATTAAATTCATATTTAAATTTCGTGAGAAGGCGAATAGGTGGAATCGCTAATGGTATTCGAATGGTGTGTGTAGCGACAACCAATTTGGGCCATAAAATATACATCAGGTGTCAGTTACCATTTTTGGATCCACGTCTATTTATTTATTTATTGTTTTTCAAGCAAATCACCTTCATTCGTGGTTCGGTGCTCGTAACGCGCACCCAAATTCATCGCCTTAATTATGTATGTATTTAACAGCTAATATCGTTTCGTGGTCTCCTTTTTACGCCGTAGAGTTGATTTTAAGTCCGCAGGTGCACGGATCGACCACCGGCCTCACGTATGATAGGAATGATGGAAGTTGATTCTTGAATCGACGACGATTGGTTTTAGGTTCCGTGGAATTAAAGTATGAAACGAGCGCCCCTACTCGTGCATAGATATAGTCCGAGGCAGGTACCCACCTATAAAGATAACTTAGTACATGCAGTGCCTTAGCATTGGGAATTTCCCAGTCAAGGGTGAGCCGTCTGGGAAATTCCGGCTGCACACTATTGTTTATTGTGGGAAAAACCAGGATTTCCGAAACGTTACTACCTATACCGACCACGCGAGTTAGTATGGATATGGAATTGATCCGCCATTCATAGGGTTCTTAGAAGGCCATATACAATACTGCACCCAAAGGATATGCTGTGCGATAACCTGTTGAGCCTATTCAGATGGTCTCGGCATACTATGCTCAAGTATTTAAAGGTAATTGTGTTGATTAGGATCATAAAATGGTTAAGGGAGGTTGGGATTATGGCGGTGCATTTGTATCGAACATGTGTTGACAAACATTAAAATAAGAATTAATATGCGAATACGAATGGAAAAGGTCTGCATTGTCCTGTGCCAGTTATGGGGACAGGAAGATTTCGATATCTAAGGAATTAAAGCTAACACATTCCCAAGAGCTGACTTCGTGGCCTTAGTAATGTACGAAGAACGCAGGTAGCCTGATAACCCAAACTTGCTTTATCAAAGAGTGGTATTTGCAGACGACTAATGCTTCCACCATCTCATTAAGTCGGCGACGTAGGCGTCTACAAACTTAATTACATTTTATGCAACCAGTTTGAGAGCCAATAAAATGCAAACATTAAGTCTTTGATTACTACCGGCTCCCTGTACTGAAGAACGTATCGCGGTTCAGTGAGTAGCGTATTGACCTCTGACTTCGGCGCCGATAAAAATGTCAAATTTACATTAAACCGTCCTAGATAGGCGACGAGATGATATACCAGCAATAAATATTAAACAACTGCTTACTTACTCAGTGGTAAAAGTCGAGGTAACGCGTTTGTCTCCGGACCATTGCTTTAGCACCAACTGCAAACAAAGTGGACGATGTCACGTCTTAAACGTTACAGACCTTGGTTGCGCTGCTTGCGATGAAGTACACTTTACCACCCTTACGAACTTGAGTTTGTCCTGAGTCTTCAAGCTTCAATCAGTGGAAAAGGGCCCTTAAGAGAAAAAATGTCTAGAGTAACGAAAGGAAACGAGCTAGAAAAAGACTACACTTTGCACGTCGACTAGGGGATTACTAGAACTAGCCCCATCCATTATGGGTGGGTACGTACAAGGAGTTTTGGCTTGAAGAAGACGATTCAGTGCGTTCAAAATTTTGTTCATACCCTAGCGCCAAAAGTCACGTTGGGAGGAACAACATAAATAATTGGAAGACAGAAATTGGGCGATATATGTACATACGAAGGTGGTCGGATAAGCACTTAGCCTACAAAAGTAAAACAAAAATTTTGGAGCAATGGCGATTTATTTTTCAATATAGTCTCCTTTTGGCTCGATACACTTGACCCAGCGATGCTCCAACTTCTTAAACCCGTCTGAAAAATACGTTTTCTCGAGGTCTGCAAAGTAGGCCTCCGTGGCGGCGATGACCTCCTCTTTCGACTGAAATTTCCGCCCGGCGAGTGACTTTTTCAAGTTTGAAAACAAAAAGAAGTCGCACGGGGCCAAATCTGGAGAATACGATGGATGGCAGCAGTTCGTAGCATAATTCGACCAATTTGGCCGTGGCGAGGGCGCGGGTGTGAGCCGGTGCATTATCATGGTGGAAGAGCACTTTTTTCTTCGTCAAGTGGGGCGTCGAATCAGCCCAATAATTTGGCATAGTTCAGCCCTGTGACCGTTTTGCCCTGCTCCAGTCAGTCGATGTGGATCACACCTTGTGAATCCCAGAAAACGGTGGCCATCACCTTTCCTGCCGATGGGACAGTCTTCGCCTTCTTCGGAGCACGTTCGCCGGGTGAAGCCCACTGTTTCGACTGTTTCTTGGTCTCTGGTGTGTACCAGTGGATCCATGTTTCGTCAACCGTCACGAAACGACGCAGAAACTCCTTCGGATTGCGCTTAAACAGCGTCAAACACTGCTCTGAAGTGGTCTCCAGTTGCGCTTGTTGTCCGGAGTGAGCAAACGCGGCACCCATCGCGCCGACAGCTTTATCATGCCCAAAATTTCATGCAGGATATGACCCACGCGATCTTTTGAAATGCCTACTGTCTCAGCTATCTCGCACTATCTCGGCGGTCTGCCGATACGAGATCGTGGATTTTTGTCACGTTATCCTTCATGGTAGCCGTTTTCGGGACACCTGGACGTGTTTCATCAAAAACCGACGTGCGACCATGTTGAAACTCGTTAACCAATTTTTGATGGTCGCCATCGAAGGAGAAGAGTCAGCGTACACAGCATCTAAACGCTCGTTGATTTCGCTGCGCGATTTCCCTTCTAAAAACAAGAATCGAATCACCGACCGATATTGCTCATTTTCCATTTTTCTAAAATCCGCGGACACTCCCGCTTCCACACGCGGTCAAAACAAAACTACGAGTAGCCGTATACTACAATGTACTACACGATAGTAAGTTGCTCTTGCGATACTGGCGCCATTTGGCGGTGGGGCTAAGTACTTATCGGACCACCCTCGTATGTACATACGAGCAACTCAACGAGGGCGCCCATGTGTTTATACATCGAACTCTAACTTGAAAGGGTTCACTTTGGAGGATTAAAGCCAACATCACCAAACGATGAAATTCAATCCAAATCCTCGTGTTGGTTGAGAAGGACCCGGCAACACTAAGAGAGATTCGGAATAAGGAATCATGCCATTAATTTGGTACTACCATGTCCTGTCAAAAAACCTCCCAGCAGGAAGCCGGTTGCCTGGTGGAACGCTGAGCTCCAATGTCTTCGCAGGGAAGCCAGAAGTCTCCTGAACAGATCGCTTAAATCGAACTCGGAAGATGACTGGAATAAATATCGATCGAAGTAGAAGGTATATAAGAAGCTTATTCGTAAATCGAAGAATGATTCCTATAAGTCCATCTGCGAAGAGATCAAATCCCTGAGCGCGACCAGCAAGTTGGTTAAAGTCCTCAAACGTGGAAAATCGACAAAGCTGGATGTACTCAGAAAGTCTGATGGTACCTTCACCGAGTCTAAAGCAGAAACTCTCAGTTTACTGTTTCAGACCCATTTTCCGGGAAATCAGACTGTCATCGGCTCGCTGCACACTCCCTCATTGGAAACTGCGACTGAAACGATGAAAACAACTCGGCGTAGCTGGTATGTTGCGTCACGCGTGGCAACTATTGAGGCCATTGAATTTGCTGTGGCATCCTTCGATGGCTTTAAGTCGCCGGGCACTGATGGGATATACCCCGTTATGCTGCAAAAAGGTATTAGATGGCTGCTTCCTACTCTGAAAAGTATTTTCACTGCTAGCCTGGCACTTGCCTATATACCTATTCCTTGGCGCGCGGTGAAAGTGGTCGTTATTCCCAAAATAGGGAAAGAGGATTACTCACTAGCCAAGAGTTTTAGACCAATAAGTCTAACATCATTCCTGCTGAAAAGCAGAGTTCCACGTGCGCAAAGTTGCCCTTCGAATGCATCCTCTCTTGGACATGCAACATGCTTATCAGCGCGGAAAATCCTGCGAGCCTGCGCTTCAAAACCTAGTTGGGAGAATTGAATGCGCTCTCGAAAGGAAAGAGTACGTACTGGGCATTTTCGTCGACATTGAGGGAGCTTTTGATAAGGCTACTTTCGACAGCATGTGTAACGCTGCTAGACGGCATGGCGTAAATGAAGCACTGGTTTTGCGGATCAAGTAATGCTTGTGCACAGGACATTGATCGCTGATGCAGGCCTCGAACAATGTGTCAAGTCTGGAGTAAACAGGGGCTGCCCGCAAAGTGGCGTCTTGGTGGTCGACTCTCTACTCGATGCTTTCAATGCCTCTGGAATCTATGCCCAGGTCTATGCGGATGCTGTTGCTGATCTCTCTGTCAAAGCGCTGGCGGCGCTAGACGTGATCGAAGACTGGTGCACGAGAAATGGGCTGTCGGTTAATCCTCTTAAGACTGATGTCGGTCTCTTCACAAGAAGGAGGAAAAATACTGGCATTACTCAGCTGGTGCTAAAAGGCATTCCCATCCCGATATCCAAAGAAGCTAAGTATCTGGGAGTCATCCTAGATAGCAAGCTTCTTTGGTCAAAGCATGTTGAGTCCAAAACCACCAAAGCGCTGTCAGCTTTTTGGCAAAACATGGGGCTAATCGCCGAAAGAGGTCCTTTGGATCTACAAGGCAATGATAAGATCTCATATGCATCGGTTGTTTGGTGGAACAGGCTAAAACACTAACACGTTGTGGCCTCTGTCACCAAACTCCAAAGAGCAGTCTGTCTCAGCTGCACGGGGGTTTTCCCAGCACACCGGGAGCTGTTCTAGATGCTATGATGAATCATCCACCTCTTGACATATATATACTGAAAGCCATTTCCAGCCTAAAGGGAAATGGTCTTTGTTACAACTCGCATTGGAGTGAAAGTGTACTTGCGCGAGAAATATCCTACGACCCCTGTCTCATGGATATGCCTTCTGACGCAATGACACTTGCCATCCTACTGCGCTGTAACTTCAGTCACATTTCCATGGCGTCAGGATTGGCTTTGGCCAGACACTGAACCTGGAATGGAATGTCTTTGCATTTTCACAGATGGCTCCAGGACTGGGCAGGGATCCAGCGCTGGAGTTTTCTTTGAGCGCGAAAACATTCGACTGCACTTCTCGTTAGGAAAATATGCGTCTGTCTTCCAGGCGGAGATTTACGCAATCCTAATGGCCATGCACTATGTTGTGAAACACAGATGGAGGGGAAAAGCAAGTATGTGTCTGTAGTGACAGCCAAGCTGCACTCAAAGCTGTGTCCAATCCTCTATCCAACTCCAAACTAGTGCATGAACTCAAGACCTTTTTGAACAAAGTCGGAAGACTAAATTCACTTAGGCTTGTATGGGTTCCAGGTCACTCTGGAATCCCAGGAAACGAGATCTCCGATGAACTCGCTAGAAGAGGCTCAGAGGAGAGTTTCTCAAGACCTGAACCCGCCTTGGGTCTACCTGCTTCCACGGTCAAATCTGACATCAATGACTGGGTCTTTAACGTACACAGTCGTGGATGGAGGGAATATCCAGGATGCAGGGTGACTAAGCGCGTACGCCCCGACGTCTGTAAAAAGTCCGCAACGTTCTTCTTATCCTTAAGGAGAAATGATTGCAGAAGGCTAACGCGCGTCATTAGGGGCCATTACACTTTTGCCAAGCATCTCTACGTGCTTGGCATCAGTGAGACGCCTACCTGTGCTGCATGTTGCGAGGAGGATGACACAGCAGAACACTTTCTCTGCGACTGTCCCGCCTTCGCTCGCGCACGGTGGCGCACCCTTGGGGCCGACGTGGTGGGTGCCGAATCTCTTAGCTCAACATCACTGAAGCCCCTCCTCACTTTTCTCCGGACAACGGGGAAAATACAATAAAGACAAGGTGTCTGTCTGGTAGTACAATGGACCAGTACTAGTGTCTGAGTGCTCCAACAGATAATAGAAGCCTCCAACAAAAAACAAAAAAAAAAAAAAAATGATCAACAAAGTACAAAGGTTAGCCGCTGTTAGACATGATAGTTCATCTCCTTCCTCTGGATCTATTCATAAACAGCTGCGCTGCAAAGAGCGCTCTCAGACTAAAGGAGTCCTCTTTGTGGAAACAAGCCAACCATGGACATGCGGCCATATTCAGAATAAAAGATGACCTGGGAAAGAAACATGGTTCTAGTAGCCTCACAGTTACGACCGACTATGTGACTTCTCTTTCAGAATACCAGTCCTTCTCCCCAACAGAGTGGCTATCAAACGCCGTGATTAACGACTAAGAGATTACCCTCTTCACCGACAGATCAAAAATGGACACAGGCACTGGGGCCGGGTTCTACTCTGATACCCTGCACAAACAGGAATCATTTAGACTCCTTGATTTGTCTTCCAAGCAAAGATCCTGGCAATAGAGAAAGCAGCCAAACACTTACAAGTGACCGATAACCATCAAATATCATAATCTTTGGAGACAGCCAGGCTGCACTGAAGTCAATAGGATCCTGTAAAATGAAATCAAAGGCTGTCGCGACTCACTGAAGTCCATCAGACACCACAAAGTTAAACTCTGCTGGGTCCCGGGCCACAGCTCAATCGCAGGGAACGAAAGAGCAGACGAATTGGCCAGGCAAGGTTCTGAAATGGACATCAGCGAAGCGGACACGTCATTGCAACCACCGATTAGCGCATTATACCGAATCATAAACGACATAATCATCAAAGAGGCCAACTCGTCTTGGCTTAAAAGAAACGACAGCTACACGACAAGATCATCGTGGCCAGAGTTCAATATCGGGAAAAACAAAGAAGCCCTGGCGCTGGACCGTAACTCGATCCGTATGCTCGTCGGAGTGATCACAGGAGCAATTCTCCGGAAATGGAACTGGAGATCCAGCGATCTCTTCCGAAACTGCGGCGTTGAGCAAGAAACCGAGACGATCCAACATCTGCTTTGCCACTTCACAGCTCTTCAGAATCGACGCCTAGTTTCGCTCATCTCGATCCTCCTTTACGGTGCAGAGGCGAGGACCTTAACGAAAACGGATGGAGATGTCTTGGTCGCTTCGAGAGGAAAATCCTGCGTTCAATCTATGATCCCGTTTGTAGAAGAGTGGCGGAGAAGACTCAACCAGGAACTGTTTGGGCTGTACAGCGACATCGGCCTAGTACGACGTCCCCAGATCCAACATCTAAGATGGCTAGGCCATGTAGAGCGAATGGGCAACACAGCTCTGGCCCGAAGAGTGTTCGAATCCAACTCTGAGGGACGACGCAGCAGAGGACGACAGAGGGTAACGCACATAGGAATGTTTTCATATCTTTATGGACGACTTCAAACCTAGATAAGCGTCTGATGCTCGGGATTTTGTAGAGCACAATGTTCAACTGTACTTTTCATTAAGCAACTATGCGTCTACCTTTCAAGCATTAATACTCGCTCACTGGACGTTATACGCATGGCTTCTTGCTGTAATTGAATGGCTAAGAAAGTATAACAGAGCTGCTGAAAGTTCTCTTTTAATTTACTTTTTAAATGAAGCACGTACGCGTTTGGGGATAACAAAATTGGCTTTAAGGTAGCGTTCCTAATCGTTTATAATCAATCTTCTCCAGCTGCACAAGAGGTCTGAGCTGCTCGGCAAATGTACGCATTTCGTCACCAATCGCGTCTTGGCCATTTGGAGCAAGCACTGACAGTTCCACTAAGTAACTTTGTGAAATTGGTTCGCTCATTTCCTGCTTTCCTTGGGTGATTTTAATGATTTTCGCAACCGTGATCTTCATCCTTCCCTTTCGAAACATGTAACCTAAGGGAAACGTGCATGAAATGATGAACTTTAACCATTTAGAAATCTCACCTCTACTAACGTATTCGAAGTCAACGCGACCGCCCAGTTCTGTGAGAAAGTCAAGCACAGTTGAGGTGCAGCCAACATCAATGCTGGAACGGACAAGAGTTGGTCGAACACGATCCAATTCTGGCTGGCCGATATATCGCAATTGGAAAGGAGTGCTTTTATCCATGTCCAGAGCGCGTCGTACTCGCAGGAGAAGCGGCTGCATTTGATTCGGCGGTCGTAGGCTCAGGCATACTTCGAGATCGTGAAATTGCTCCGGTCCAGCGTCGACATTGTCGCAAAGACCCTTTAATCTGTAAGTTGGTTTGCGTGTAATCAATTGTTTGCTTTTTTATCTTTCTTACCTGTGCAATAGGTGGTCGACGGCTGAGTCAAGTATAGAACCCTGCAAGAGGTATTCCTGGTTCGGGATAATCCTACTCTGCAAAGCCTGGGAAAGTGATTCCTTCGACGATGTGACTTGTATATTCGCGGTAGACATTGTCAAAATATTCCTATTTCCTCCTATTGGATTTTAACACAAACATTTGTTTTGACTTTTCCGTGACATTTGGTCGAATAATTCAGCCAGCCAAGGCAGAGTTGGAATTCAGTGCCTAGTCTCGACCTCGAATGCACTCATCTCATTTGACATTTCCCCTTTAGTACCTGTTGTGACATGTGAATTTCAAAATTAATCCGTCGATTCGTCGATACTGTTTCTATATTTTTAATTTTTGTTTTTTTCTTTTATAAAAAAAGGGCAGAAATGAATAATATTCGAAAAATCCTGGCTTCGCCAACGTTTGGTGCTGTTCAATTTATTTTACACAAACACAATAATTTACTAAATCATGCAAGTTCACGAATCATTCTCAAACAGTCCGGGCCATTGCCTTCCCACAGCAATTCTCGCTTGGATCTAAGATGGTTTTCCTCAAAACCCGACATCGAACCAACGAGTGCATCAGTACCCCTGGCAAAAATCGAATCCAAGCTACAATTGGCCTATACGTGTAAAGTGTGTGACACAAGGAGTGTTAAAATAATCTCAAAAGTTGCGTATCAAAAAGGCGTTGTAATCGTTCGTTGTTCCGGGTGCTCGAATAACCATTTGATTGCTGATAACCTCAACTGGTTTACCGACTTGAATGGTAAGAAGAATATTGAGGATATATTGGCGGAGAAGGGAGAGTCTGTGATCAAAATTGCTTCCGACGAAAGCGGAGAATTCATATTGAAATAAGACGGAATGTGGAAGTGCGGCATCACTTTTTGGGTAAGCTTTGTTACGCTGTGGAAATAGACTCTTACGCCTGTTTGATTTCAGAATGCTGTTTACGACGTTCAATAAAGCAGCGGCGTAATTGGATTCCAAGTGGTAGATGGTTGCCGAAGACCAGTGATTGCGACACCAAATCTGTCAATAAGTAGTTAATAAATTTTTAGTAAGATATCATGGTACTGCTAGGGTTTTTATTACGACTTTTATGGGTCTACTTTGAAGAGAAAGGTAGTGGAATCGACTCCCGGAACTGAGTGGCCTATGTTGAGCTTACGGACACTACTGGTCCAGTCGGAAGAGCCTTCAAATCCAACCTACAAGGAAAAGGCACCAGACGACGATGTATACGGTGGGGCACCCAGGTGGAAATAAACCTCGACCCACTAGACGGCATACCTGGAGGTCCTGGTCCACCTTGGACGTTGGCAGCACTTTAATACGAGTTGCAGGTCTGTTTTCAGTCGAGGATCAGTATTAGGAATCGGTCGTAAGAGGATAGTATCGATCAGTATTAGGAATCGGGCGTGGAACAGTACTAGGAATCGGTCGTGGGAGTATAGTATCGATCAGTCGAGAAGCAGTATTAGGAATCAGTCGCGGGAGAGTAAGAGGAATCGGTCGAGGAACAGTAAGTGGAATCGGTCGAGGAACAGTAAGTGGAATCAGACGTGGAAGAGAAGTATCGATCAGTCGAGGATCAGTATTAGGAATCAGTCGTGGGAGGATAGTATCGATCAATCGAGGATCAGTCGTGGGAAGATAGTATCGATCAGTCGAGGATCAGTATTAGGAATCAGTCGCGGGGGAGTAAGAGGAATCGGTCGAGGAACAGTAAGTGGAATCGGTCGAGGAACAGTAAGTGGAATCAGACGTGGAAGAGAAGTATCCGATCAGTCGAGGATCAGTATTAGGAATCAGTCGCGGGAGAGTAAGAGGAATCGGTCGAGGAACAGTAAGTGGAATCAGACGTGGAAGAGAAGTATCGATCAGTCGAGGATCAGTATTAGGAATCAGTCGCGGGAGAGTAAGAGGAATCGGTCGAGGAAAAGTAAGTGGCATCAGACGTGGGAGAGAAGTGGCGGCCAGTCGAGGATCAGTATTAGAAAATGAGACGTGAGAGAGTTGTAGCGATTAATCGAGGATCAGTATTAGGAACCAGACGTGAGAGAGTTGTAGCGATCAATTGAGGATCAGTATTAGGAATCAGACGTGAGAGAGTTGTAGCGATTAGTCGAGGATCAGTATTAGGAATCAGACGTGAGAGAGTTGTAGCGATTAGTCGAGGATCAGTCGCAGAGGAATCGGTCGAGGAACAGTAAGTGGAATCAGACGTGGCAGAGTAGTGGCGATCAGTCGAGGATCGGAATCGTGGGACAGTATTAAGAATCAGAATTGGGAGAGAAGTGGCGGCCAGTCGAGGATCAGTATTAGAAAATGAGACGTGAGAGAGTTGTAGCGATTAATCGAGGATCAGTATTAGGGATCGGTCGTGGGAGGATAGCATCGATTAATTAAGGATCAATATTAGGAATCGGGCGTGGAACAATATTAGGAATCGGTCGTGGGAGGATAGTATTTATCAGTCGAGGATCAGTATTAGGGATCGGCCGTGGGAGGATAGTATCGATCAATTGAGAATCAGTGTTAGGAATCAGACGGGAGAGGGTTGTAGCTATTAGTCGAGGATCAGTGTTAGGAATCAGTGGTGGAGAGAAGCAGCGATTAGTCGAGGATATCGTGGGACAGTATTAAGAATCAGTCGTAAGAGGATAGTATCGATCAGTATTAGAAATCAGACGTGAGAGAGTTGTAGCAATCAATAGAGGATCAGTATTAGGAATCAGTCGCGGGAGAGTAAGAGGAATCGGTCGAGGAACAGTAAGTGGAATCAGACGTGGAAGAGAAGTATCGATCAGTCGAGGATCAGTATTAGGAATCAGTCGCGGGAGAGTAAGAGGAATCGGTCGAGGAACAGTAAGTGGCATCAGACGTGGGAGAGAAGTGGCGGCCAGTCGAGGATCAGTATTAGAAAATGAGACGTGAGAGAGTTGTAGCGATTAATCGAGGATCAGTATTAGGAATCGAACGTGGGACGGTAGTAGCGATCAGTCGAGGATCAGTATTAGGAATCAGTCGTGAAGAGAAACAGTGATCAGTCGAGGATCAGTGTTAGGAATCGACCGTTGGACGATAGTAGCGATCAGTCGAAGATCAGTATTAGGAATCGATCGTGGAGAGAAGCAGTGATCAGTTAAGCAACAGTATTAAAAATCAGACGCGGGAGAGTAGTAGCGATCAGTCGAGGATCAGTGTTAGGAATGGAACGTGGGACGGTAGTAGCGATCAGTCGAAGATCAGTATTAGGAATCGATCGTGGAGAGAAGCAGTGATCAGTCAAGCAACAGTATTAAAAATCAGACGCGGGAGAGTAGTAGCGATCAGTCGAGGATCAGTATTAGGAATCAGTCGTGGAGAAAAGCAGTGATCAGTCGAGGACCAGTGTTAGGAAGCGAATGTAGGACGGTAGTAGCAATCAATCGTTGAACCGTATTAGGAATCGGGAGAGTAGTAGTGATCAGTCGAGGATCAGTATTAGGAATCAGTCGTGGGAGGATAGTATCGATCAGTAGAGGATCAGTCGTGAGAGGAGCAGTGATCAGTCGAGGATCAGTATTAGGAATCGGGCGTGGAACAATATTAGGTATCGGTCGTGGGAGGATAGTATTTATCAGTCGAGGATCAGTATTAGGGATCGGCCGTGGGAGTATAGTAGCGATCAATCGAATATCAGTATTAAGGATCGGTCGTAGTAGGATAGTATCGATCAATTGAGAATCAGTGTTAGGAATCAGACGGGAGAGGGTTGTAGCGATCAGTCGAGGATCAGTATTAGGAATCAGTCGTGGAGAAAAGCAGTGATCAGTCGAGGATCAGTGTTAGGAATCGAATGTGGGACGGTAGTAACGATCAGTCGAGGATATCGTGGGACAGTATTAAGAATCAGTCGCGGGAGAGTAGTATCGATCAGTTGAGAATCAGTATTCGGAATCAGTCGCGGGAAGGTTGTAGCGATCAATCGAGGATCAGTATTCGGAATCAGTCGTAAGAGGAAAGTATCGATCAGTCGAGGATCAGTATTAGGAATCAGACGCGGGAGAGTAGTAGCGATTAGTCGAGGATCAGTATTAGGAATCGGTCGTGGGATAGTAGTAGTGATCAGTCGAGGATCAGTATTAGTACAGATCAACCGCGGATCAGTGTTGTGAATTAGTCGTGGAGCAGTAGTCTGCAGTAGGAATGGTCCAAGAGTACCCTGGGGAGTCTATAATATTATCTGCGACCATGTTATTCTCAATGGAATGTGCAACGCTTGATAAGATAACAGTCGACCAGACCACCGAGTAGAACGCGGTAATATTGGATATTCTTCTATTCTGGACCTAGATAACGACTCCAGCTTCTGAGGTGTGATCTGTCCGCTCCCATAGAACAATAACAACTCGCCAATCGTCATCAACATACTTTTTATTTTGACTGAGTACATACATAATCACACGCGTATATACGGCATATACGGGTACATCATGCACATCCCTTCGTATGCAGATATATAAAACGAACATTTCTTCGATTCTTAGATAAAACTTAATCAACTAAGGATTGAGTACAAAAGAATGTAAGTATGGCAAACAAGAACTAACCAAGACTCAATTCGAAACCAAACATCGTCGCAGTCGTTGCGTCGCATCAACAAGTATCCATCGGGGAATTTCAGCGTTCTTTGGTCAAAACTATTAATTCGGTTACACATTTTTCCTTCCTTTTTTCTCATACGATTCTAGAACGTGGATTCAATTCATTTCATTTCCGGAATGCATGTGCGGCTAGACACGTTTCGGTTTACTGACAATGGTGTAGCTGAGTCCGTTGTAGTTTCTATGATCGAGACTCATCTCGGAATCGTTGAGCATGGTCGTTGAGACGTTTCCCGGCTTCGATTGCGATGCATTACCGGCAGCCACTTGTGGACCGGGTGTACTTGGCTTACGTAGTACACCGTAGCCGAGATAACTATCGTCGGCTACGCGACATGGATGGGTGTCGGGACTAGCGATTAATTCGTATTCGTTAGGCACTGGAATGCTTGGTGGCTTGCGGAGATTTGAAGACGAGGAGACGGTAACGATGGTCTTGTAACCACTGGATGAATTGTTATTTGGGGATAAAAAGTCCAAACGATCGTAGGTGGCATCGGTTTCGGTGTCATCGCTGTCGATCGTTTTCGCACTTAAGTCTTTGGATACGGCTTTGTGGCGTTGTGATTGCGTTCGTTGCCATGAGAAATCAATTAGATCATCGTCGGGGGTGTGATTACGTTCGGTATGTTTGATGTCACCGACACCGAGTGTCTTCCACGCGTCGGTTATAGTTTCGATACTCTCGTAGTCTCGTTCAGTTGATTTGCTAATCTGCGAGCTTTCGTTACGGAGTGGCAGATCTGGCGGTGAGGACGATACGCCAGCAATGCTTTTGACCAAGTCCGGCGATGAAGATGGTTTAAGGATCACGGTCGAACCGCCGGCTTTATTCGGATCGACGGAGGTCGTTATTGAAACGGGTTCGTAGTTTTGGAATACTTTGAATTTATCACAATTTTGCTGTTGCTGTGCGGTACCAATCATCGTTTTCAGTTCAGTGGATGGCAACGATAGGGAAGATAATGGTGTGGTCGGCGCGGACGAATGCTGTGATGCCTGTTGCTTGTCTGTGTTTAGATTGAGCAGCTTACGGGGCGGTTTGCTTGGAATACTTTTCACTGTCGGAGGAGTTATCACGTTCTGGGTGGATGAAGTACTTGAGTTAAAGGAAATGTTATTCAACGAATCGGAAGAGGGCAGAAAACTGCGAAGGGATATGACGCTATGCGTGGAGTTCAATTCGAATTCGCTGCCATTTGCATTTTGGGGCGACGGTGGCAATGGACTACGCGAACCTGGTTCCATGGATAGTGCAGCGCTTAGTTGATTCTCTCCGCAATCTATGCTGTTCAGACTCTCGCCACTGATCAGTTTCTTCATCGATTTCATCTTCGACGACATGCAACGGAAGACTTCCTGTGGATTTGAATGATCTAAAGTGAATACTCCCTCGCCGGTGCTGCACTTGCGACCGGCCTCGAACGTGAACTTCCCATCACGGTAACCGTATTTTCGAATAAATCTATATGGCCACTTGGCTATGACATTGCTTAGATCCTCGGCGGACTTCAATTGCAACTCGGTGGCAGTTAGGTGTAGCATGTACGATTTGGGTTCCAAGTTGCAACGAATCGATGTCTCGGACGGAATGAGTTTTACTATGAAAAGACCGTCACCGTATGAGCTACAGTAGAGGTCGTTGTCTTCTTCGATGACTGTGCTTCTGCTTAGCGTCCCGCCCTTGTCACGAAATGCCACTGATTGTAGGGCTGTAAGCCATTCCTTTAGGTCATCGTCGGTTAGAGTGTTCAAGGTGAGTGTGCCGGTCATCTTGACGATGTGGATTAGATTGGCTGGCGGTGGTTGTTGTGTGATTTTCACGCAATTCTCAAGCGTAATGATCTTCGGGTTTTTATCTTCCTTGGATTCGCATATTTCAAGGCGTTCGATGCCATGGCGACTGGATTTGAAGAGGAGACAGTAGCGTTGGCTGCTTTTCTAAAAAAGAAAACAAAACGAAATGCGAATTTGATGAGAGGCTTTCGATAAGGGATGCAAGAAGTAAATCGGATAGAAACACATGCACATGCCGGGTCAACAGTCTGACGGCTCTGGAATGTGTGACGCGTGTTTATTGTTTAACTTAGCACGACAACTTCTATTTGAACTTCTAGTGTTTCTATAACAAACGAGTTATGCAAGTGTTCAGCCAGTAACGAAATAGCAAATAAGATGGGCAGGAATCCCCTGACATATTGAACGAATTCTTTCGTAACTCGATCACGAACCGATCATTGCTCTGAGAATGCATAATAGACTACAGGAGATCGGCGCCACCTTCTTTTTTTGCGACTCATCCATCAACAGGCGACCACTTGAATAAGGAATTATTTCACAGAGTCCAAGACTCCTTAAGCATCTATTGAACAAACCTTTTTCGATATCCGGTTAAGTGAGAATCCCGACTGCGTTGGAACATTTAAGAACCCAGCTAGAACAGGTAGTTCCGTATCCATTTTCCTGTTCAACAAATAAACAGAATTTTAAGAAAATTTCTTTAGTTTACAGCCCGTGTTTGCATGCAATTTTAAATGCTAATCGATATTCGTACACTTAGTCTTGGGTTTTATTCGACTACGGCCAGCTGCTAACAGGCTTAGCCAGCTACACACATACTTAAAGGTGTAAATTAAAACTTGTTTTGGCACTACAAAAATAAAACTGAACACATTTGGGCACGACGGAACAAAAGCAGTGTTGGCTCGGCGCTTACGTTTTTTTCCCCCTTTTTACTTGGCGGACTTAAATTGAGGTTTTTCGTTAACGCGTTATGTTCGACTCAATTGATGTCTTGAATTTCAATTCATGATCTTTGTTTTGGATAGGTGAGGATGGTGATTGGTTGGATTCTTTTATTTTTATTTTTTTTTGGAGTAAAACCACTGTTAAATGCGAGAGCAACGAGAATTTGATCGGAATTCCTGTCTTTTATCTAAATCCGCCGATACTAGTTCCCTCGCGCGGCGATCGGCAGTAGGTGAGTGACAGGACAGTGATCGTGGAGAGGCATGTCGTTAAATTCTCTTAAATGAGAGGGAAAAGCCGTCTATGGAGTCTTGTCCAGTTCTGTTTGCTTAGTTCATTGCGAATGACGTCGAAACATAAGCTATGGTGTAGATGGGCGCACATTCCATCTTGCAGAAGAAATTTAACGCGATTGAGAAAAATTAAAATATTGGAAGATAGAGCCACATTGCCTATCATAGCTCTATTTAGGTCCAGTTTCAACCTGGCGTACATCTTGCTTTTCCTGTTTTGATCATAAACTGGGAAATCCGCTTTACTTCTATAGTCCTCAGTCGCTGTGATATATCGCTCCCAACATTAATTGTTTCTCGCCCATTTTTTGTTTACTGCAAAAATTATTACGCGTAAATCTTTCGCGCCACTTTCTCTTTCTATCGCCAGTGGATTATTTACGAGGGTGGTCCGATAAATACTTAGCCTACAAGAGAAAAACAAAATTTTTGGAGAAATGGAGATTTATTTTTCAATATAGTCTCCTTTTGGCTCAATACACTTGACCCAGCGATGCTCCAACTTCTTTAACCCATCTGAAAAATACGTTTTCTCGAGGTCTGCAAAGTAGGCCTCCGTAGCGGCGATGACCTCCTCATTCGACTGAAATTTCTGCCCGGCGGGTGACTTATTCAAGTTTGGAAACAAAGGGAAGTCACACGGGGCCAAATCTGGAGAATACGGTGGATGGGGGCAGCAGTTCGTAGCCCAATTCGACCAATTTGAGCGTGGCGAGGGCAGAGGTTTGAGCCAGTGCGTTATCATGGTGGAAGAGCACTTTTTTCTTCGCCAAATGGGGCCGTTTTTTCTTCAATTCGGCGTCGAATCGGCCCAATAATTTGGCATAGTACAGCCCTGTGATCGTTTTGCCCTTCTCCAGGTAGTCGATGTGGATCACACCTTGTGAATCCCAGAAAACGGTGGCCATCACCTTTCCGGCCGATGGGACAGTCTTCGCCTTCTTCGGAGCACGTTCGCCGGGTGAAGTCCACTGTTTCGACTGTTCCTCTCTCTCTGGTGTATACCTATGGATCCATGTTTCGTCGGCTGTCATGAAACGACGCAGAAACTCCTTCGGATTGCGCTTAAACAGCGTCAAACATTGCTCTGAAGTGATCTTACGGTTGCGCTTGTTGTCCGAAGTGAGCAAATGCGGCACCCATCGCGCCGACAGCTTTCTCATGCCCAACATTTCATGCACCATATGACCCACGCGATCTTTTGAAATGCCTACTGTCTCAGCTATCTCGCGCACCTTCAATCGGCGCGGCGGTCTGCCAATACGAGATCGTGGACTTTTGTCACGTTATCCTCCGTGGTAGCCATTTTCGGGACACCAGGACGTGGCTCATCAAAAACCGACTTGCGACCACGTTGAAACTCGTTAAATGGTCGCCATCGAAGGAGAAGAATCACCGTACACGGCATCCAAACGCTCTTTGATTTCGCTGCGCGATTTCCCTTCCAAAAACAAGAATCGGATCACCGACCGATATTGCTCTTTTTTCATTTTTCTAAAATCCGCGGACACTCCCGCTTCCACACGCGGTCAAAACAAAACTTAGCGGTGAGGCTATGTACTAATCGGACCACCCTCGTACATTTCAGCACCTCATCGAAGAAAAGTTTACCTCCCCCATATCAACCTGACCCTCTGCTTGAAGCTATGGCTAACAAATTAAGCGATGTTAGCAGCGAGCTTACTTCTACTAGATTCACCTTAAATGATCTAGTCGAGGAATTAAGAACAACAGCTCATAAAATAGGCGACAACCACTTTCCCGGCCAGTATAATACCAATCGGTCATTTGGTAATGCTTCTTTACGCGATGAACTAATCGAAGCCAATCTTTTGCGCCTCCCCACCGCCACCTAAAACAACATCATCTGTCTACACCCAAACACACCAACTCCCTGAGGTAGAAGAGCCAGCCGTGGATACCAGTATCGAATGCTTTGGCCAAATATGGAGCTTACGAAGTTTCCAAGTAGCAACGAGGATACTACTACTTTTTTGGTTGAAGGACAGGACCCCGTCGCTAAGGAACAATGGTTAAAAAAAATTACGAAGCACTACAAAATCCCAATACTCAGCTGCCAAATGCTTCAACATCTCGGACCGAACAAACTAAAGCTCTCCATCGTAACGAAATATGCTTGGCTATTTCTCAATTCCAGCCGCCCACCCACTCTCGGTAGAACAACATTTACCAAATGGAATGAAACGAATGATTCCCACCCTAAATCTACCACTAAGCCTAAACCTAAACTTAGTAATAAGAATAATAATAAAAAGCATTCTAAGCCCGCCTCTAATCCTCAGATAACTGAAGCTTCAAAACCAAATTCTTCCCAATTTTCAACCACCCATCAATTTCCCATATACAGCCTTCTCCCTCAGTTCCACCAAAACCACAGCGCCAACGGGTCAGATTTAATCTGAACCCAACTAGTTCTTCTGCCAATACAACCTAATCACCTCCAACCCTAGAACACGACCCGGATCCAAACTCATTTCCAAATTTCGACCTTAAGTCCGGAGCCAAGTATCCTAATTTTCGAAGCTCCCACATCCTAAATCCCACAACATCCGCCCTATCTAATACCTCAGCTACAGCCAGATCCTAATCTCTCCCACCATCTACAAACCAATTTTCTTCAACATCTGTCCTTTCCAAATCTTTCGTTGATCCCCTACTGCCACCATCAGTCAAACTTACCCAGCAATGTATTGACCCCAACGAATGTCGATACGCTCTCTCCAGGTTAAGAGATAAAAAGATATATGAGAACATTCGACTCTTCTTGGCTTATCTTCATGACAAACCAGACTCGGTTTGCTATGAAGGTAAAACAGCGTATTGGTCTCAATACAACAGGAAGGTCTCCCCACCGATTTCACTACCCTCAAAACCCCTTTCATTAAATATCAGGAGTTTTTCAATATCTTACCCAAAAAAGTATCAAACGATCTTGATACCTTCTGCGTAGCAAGGCTGACCATGATAGGGTTTTCGTCCCTAAAAAACGCTCTATCGCCCCGCGAAAACCTTCCTCTTACCTTTTATTATCAGAATGTAAGAGGTCTGCGCTCTAAAACTCAGGCAGTCCTGCAGCAATCACATGCCTTACCTTTTGAAATCTTTGCCTTAACCAAAACGAACCTAATCCCTAGTATAAACAACCTTGAACTATTCCCATCCAACTTTAACGTTTATCGCGACAATGATGTTAATCGACCTACTGATGGTTGTCCATGCCGCGGTGTTCTTCTAGCCGTCCGAAAATTGACTCCTCCCTCATAACAACTTCATCTTCGCCATGTCTCGACTTTGTTTCTATTAAGATTGTACTACCCTGGAAATCGCTCAACGTCATCTGCTTTTATATTTTGACATCATAACCTATTGAAACATATATGCCCAAGACGAGATCCTAGTTTTCGGTGACTTCAACCTTCCTCACCTTAAAGGATCTCTTCAGACGACCAATCGTTTTACATTGCCTCTAATCCCACTGCAGCCAAAGAATGCTTCCTCTCTGATCACCTAGCTGATTCCAGCCTTAAACAAGTCAGCGGCATTTTAAATTACATGGACAGACAACTCGACCTCATTTTCACAAGTGACCCCTTTAACTCCCCAGTTTCAGCTTCTCCGCTGTCCCTATCGACCGTCGACAACTACCACCCTCCCCTTCTTCTCTCGTTCTTTCACAACTCCCCTATACGGAACTCTTCCCCCATTGTTCGAATGTCTCACGATTTTCACAAAGCCAACTTCCATCAAATAAATGAATATCTCAATAGTGGTTCTTTTAATTTCAACAACCTTACCATACATGATGCCATATCTGTATTCTACAAAGAAATATTTAATTCTATCTCCCTTTACGCACCCTTTTCTCGACACAAAACCTGCTCCACCTCCCCACCTTGGTCTAATCGCATTCAATCCCCAAATGACTTCTCTATTTATTTCGGCACTTACCTTCATTTTATAGACTCATTTAGTCGAGATGCAAACCAACCTTATAAATGATACTAAGCGCTTCTTTCAGTTTGTTAATTACAAAAGAAAATCTGATGGCTACCCAAACTCTCTCTCCTTCAATAATGAAACTTCCAATGATCCTCATATCATCGCCAACCTTTCTGCCACCTTCTTCAATCAATCTTTCATCCATGATTCCTTTGCATCCGATCCTACTTATTTCAACTATTTACCAAACTTCTCCTTTGGACCATATCTCTCTCGTAGTGTCGACTCCTATACCATCGAAGAAAGATTAAAGCAACTTTATGATGAATTCACCCCTGGCCCCGACGGCCTTCCTGCTATATTTAAAAAAAAAATGTTCCTCCTCCCTTTCTCAAAAACCTCTCTCAAAAATCTGCAGCCTTCCCTTTCTCAAGGTGAATTTCCCCGGATATGGAAAACCTCTTTTATAACGCCTATATACAAAAAGGGTCCAAAGAATGACATTAACAACTACCGTCCCATTGCCAAACTGTCTTATATACCCAAAATCTTCGAAAGTATTTTGTATGATAATTTAAGTTTTCAATGCAAGTCTTTAATCTGCCCGAGACAACACGGCTTCCTCAAAGGTAGGTCTACAACCACAAACCTTATTGAATTCGTTTCCTTCACCCGTTCAGCCTTAGAAAATGGCAAGGAAGTCGATGTTATCTCAACTGACTTCAGTAAGGCCTTTGATAAAATTTCACACAGATTAATACTCTTCAAACTGTCTTCCCTTGGCTTTGAACCCATCTTATTAAAGTGGATTTCCACTTACCTGGAAAATCGCCACTACAGCGTTCGCTTTAGATCTTCCCTCTCTAACCTCTAACCGGTGTCCCCCAAGACAGTCATTTAGGCCCGCTTCTTTTTATCCTTACCATTAACGATATTGAAATGGTTATCAAACATTCCCATTTCTCTCTATATGCCAACGATGCTAAGTTCTTTAAGATCATTTCCTCAGAACATGACTCTTCCCGTATACAATCGAACCTCAACAGCTTTTCCACCTGGTGCTCCAAGAACTGCCTCGACCTTAAAATTTCCAAGTGTCAACCTATTACTTTCTCCCGCAAACGTAACAAACCTCCTCCCCGCCTCTACTTTATCCATAATCAACCCCTTTCTACTGTTCAGGTGGTCTGAGATCTTGGTGTATTATGCGACCACGAACTCAATTTCCTTGAACATATCAGCGATATAATTCTTCAGGCCAATTCAGCACTCGACTAAAGAGTTTTCCCATCTCTACGTCACTCGGTCTATCTACATAACCTTTGTTCGCCCTATTCTCGAATACGCCTCTCAATGTAGTCTCCTTACTATCATTCACACATTTCCAGAATCGAGAGTATCCAACGTCGTTTTCTCCGTTTTGCTCTTCGTGGCTTACCAATGGACAATCCTCTATCCTACCTCCAAACAAGACCGCCTAAAACTTATCAATTTGAACTCGCTGGAAGAACGAAGAAGGATATCCGACACCCTTTTCATCCATCGACTCCTCTCAGGTACCATCGACTGCGCGACCCCTTTAAACTCTATATTTTTTAACTCTTAATACACGAATTCCACGTCTCTTCCATGAACCCACCTCAGGTACCTCCTATGGCTCCAATGAACCTATCTCCCGTATGCTGCGGAATGTTAATGCGAAAAACTGTTTCGACTTTAACATCAGCACTCCTTGTCTAAAACTCCGTCTCAATCGCCCTCTTTCTTAGCTTCCTAGATTGTAAGTTAAATTAAGTATGTAGCTTGGCATCTCTTTCAATATGCATGCCGCAGAGGACTATCAACCGAGAGTGCCTTATATCACTTAATTGAAAATATAGTTGCCAGGTAAAACTCAAGATCACCTTTTCCGCCTTCCTTTATCTCGAGGAAATTTCGATAGTACTGGTTAAGATCGTGTCTCATTAGGGTAAGTAAATGGGTAGCAAAAGGCTGCCCACAGGGTGGAGTCCTTTCACCAATTCTGCGATGAAAAATCATCGAGGACTAGCTTACTCCCCAAAAGACTTTTCTAACTATATTAATACTTATCTGCTATTTTCCGACCTTCATAACTCTCTCTACGAACGCCATTTGATCGAAACCCAAGCCAACCTGACTCTTAACAACATCACTTCTTCAAATGCAGGTCAAACTACAAACCTTGTCAAATTTCTGTCCTTCCTGTAAAGTGACCTCTGAAATGAGGTCGACTTCATTTCAACTGATTTCAGTAAAGCCTTCGACAAAATCAAATCTTTCACAAACTAATACTCTTCAAACTGTCTTCCCTTGGCTTTGAACCCACTGCGTTGAAGTGAATATCTTCTTATTTAAAAAAAACCGTCACTACAGTGTTCGTTTCAGATCTGCCTTTTTTAACCCTTTCTTAGCTTCTTTCGGCGTTCCCCAAAGCAGCCACCTAGGTCCAATTTTTTTCATTTTTATCATTGTACGCCAGAGACAGCAAGTTCCTCAAGACCATGTCCTCGCAAGAAGGCTCTTCCCTTATTCGATCGGATCTCAACCGCTTTTCTGTCTGTGCTCCACAAATTGTTTGGAGCTTAACATTTCCAAATACCAATCAATCATTTTTTCACTTAATAAATCAAACCTCTTCCCTGTCCCTTCTTTCTCAATAACCAGCCCATTTCCATCGTTCAGGTTATCCTCAATCTTGACGTACTATGTGTCGAAGAGCTCAATTTTCGCGCACATATCGACGATATAATTCTTAAAGCCAACTCTGCACTCGGTTTCGAGAAGTATTGGTCTAAAGAATTCTCCAATCCGTAAATCCAAAACGTGACTCGATCCCTCTATATTACCTTTGTTCGGGCCCTTCTTGAATACGCATCTCAACTGTGGACCCCTTATCAACAAACCCACATTTCTAGAATCGAAAGCATCCAACGTCGGTTCCTACGTTTCGCTCATCGAGATCTGCCCTCGTACAATCCTTCGTTCGTACCTCTCTATCAAGACCACATTCACTTCAAAATTCATACTCTGTGTGTGCATTTGAAATATAACATCTTAATGATATGGAAGTTATTAAAATGACTGTGAACTACAACCAAACACGACAAATTCAGTCAGATCTCTCGAATCCTATCTAGGACAACCACCACCTGAGAGTAGTGAACGAACATCTTCGACACAAATCATCTGCACCCCGTCCAGGTTGTGTGAGTAACATCATAAGAGCGTAACTCTTGAACCTGCACGAACTATATACATATAATAAAAAAAAAAAAAAGATGTATCATTGTTCATCGGTAAAGCCTTGCTCGACTCGACGTTGTCGCCGGGGTGCAGATGGTTTGTGTCGAAGATATTGGTTCACTACTCTCCGGAGGTGGTTATTCTAGATATTTTATTTATTTATTTGATAAGGCTAACAATGTAATGAATAAAATTACAAGCTAGCTGGGGTAAGCCAGAGCAGCGAGGGCCTTCGGCTATCTTGATTACAAAGATTATATGAATTTATATAGATTTGTGGCTTTGAGGAAATTAATTACAGTTTTTATGTTTTTTGTGTTAGGGTTAGAAAGGATGTTGATTAGGATGTTATGGGGGGGGAGTCTGGATGAGTGGAGGGCGGAACACTGATTGAGGATGTGGTGGATGTTGAGTTGGGTTTGGTTGCAGTAGATGCAGGTGGAGGGTTTGTTCTTGTCGAGGTAGTGTTCGTGGGTAACTTTGGTGTGTCCAAGGCGTAGTCGGATTATTTTAGTGAGGTCGTTTCTGGGTGTGATTGGGTGTCGAGGGTCGTCGGCGTAATTTTTGATAGAGAGTCTGTCTTTGTTTATGGTCCGGTACCAGTGGGATGATTTGTTGAATAGGGATTGTTGTTCGGGGCAGTGAAGAGTTCTAATATATTTGTTTATATCTTGTGTGTTGAAGTTTGGGGAGTGGAGAGAGGGGGTACGAAGGGTTCGTTTGGCGGTCTTGTCGGCGAATTCGTTGCCAGGGATTCGGATATGGCTTGGAATCCATATTAGTGTTGTTCTCGGGAACTGTTGGTGGAGGAGGTTGCGGATTAGGGAGGGGTAATAGCTTTGGTTGTTGGTGTTGGTGATGGCGTCGATTGATGATAGGGAGTCGGTGCAGATGGCGAATTTGGTGTTGGAGGTGTTAGTGTATTGTAGGGCAGTTAGGATGGCTATGATTTCAGCAGAGTAGGATGATGTGTAGGAAGGGAGGAGAAAGGAGAAAATTGTTTCGTTTTCTGTGGTGACGCTGAAACTGACGTTGTCTTCTGTTTTGGAACCATCAGTGTAAATGAAGTGGTGGTCGTTGAATTTGTTTTTGATTTCGGAGAAGAGGGTTCGAAAAATTTCTGGGGCAGTGTGGGATTTCTTGTAGGAGCGTAAGGTTTGGATAACAGAGGAGGCAGGGAAGAGCCAGGGGGGGTGGGAACGGGTGGGGGTATGGAGGGGTTTGTAGGGGATGTGGTGTTCGTTACAGAGGGTTCGTGCACGGTGTATGCAGGACAGTGTATTTGTGTGTTTTTTTTGCTTGGTCTGGTTTGTTATATTATAGAGGGGAGAGTCTTTGCACCGAAAGATGGATTGAAATAATTTTAGCGTGGAGTGGAGGCGAATGTCTTCAATTGTTGGCATGTTGGCTTCGAGTAGTAAATGGGTGATGGGAGTGGTGCGATAGGCGTTGAGTGCTTTTCTTATACCGGGGTTGTAGATGGTTTTGATTCTGTTTAACTGGGACTTGGCGGAGTAGCCGTATAAGAAGAGACCGTACCGGATTTTGCTGGTGATGATTGATTGGGTAATGGAAGTTAGGGAAAGAGGGTTACAGTTGTACCTACTGCTGGAAAGGATTTTGATGATATTTAGTTTTTTTTCTAAGGCTGGGCGTAGGTAATCAATGTGGGCGTTCCACCTGTAATTTTTCTGGAAGACGATACCTAGGATTTTAAGTTTGTTTACTTTTTGCAGGGTAATGTTGCTGGTTAGGATATCACAGGAGCATTTGTGTTTTCTACAGATGTGTAGGTGTTTGCACTTTTCGGGGGACAGCTGAGCTCCCGAGTATTCGCCCCAGGAAAGAATATCTTGGAAGATGGGGTTCAGGTTAATATTGGATGGGAAGTTTTTTTTGTTGAGGGTTTTAATTATTGTGAAGTCGTCAGCGTATGCGCAGAAGCTTATGTGTTTGTGGCGGGAGAGGGTTTGGCAGAGACTGTTGTAAGCTATGAGGAATATGGGTACAGAGAGAGGAGAACCTTGAGGAATGCCGTTGAAGAGGGGATGTGGGGTGGAGAGGGAACCGTCTACGCGGACAGTCATTTTCCTATTGCTCATGAATTGGTAGATGTATCTGATGATATTGGGGCCAAGTTTCCAGGTTTTAAGTTGCTTGATGATAGTATGGATACCTATTTTATCGAATGCCTTGGCGAAGTCTAGGGACACAAGGGAGATATGCCTTTTTTTTTTTAGGGAATTTGTGATATGGTG